>OY751435.1:14314883-19314883 GCA_963565745.1 Phengaris arion
ACCCATATTCACACCTTCCTCCTTCGATGTGTTAAAAAAAACGACGGTTGCACTCCGGAGTGCCGGCAGAAGTGAAACTTGAATATTAACGTTGTGCATTTTTGATATTTTGGAAATGGTTAGAGAATAATTTTGTACGAATTGCTTTCATTAATCAGTATTAAAGTACTATTATTTATGTGGTGGAATACAATATTCATTTATTGCGCTATCGTAACACAAACATGACAATTTATATTACATTAAAAATTTAACACTTCAGAACTATTACAATTATTTTACATAATAATAATAAATAATAAAATAAACAAAATAAATTAATAATATTAATCTCATCCATGGATGCGCGTGGCACGCTGTAACATTAACACACACGAACATTCGCGCAAGCGCCCTGCGCAGCCTGTCCTCCCTCCATCCGTCTTACGAATTTTCGATCAGGTCACGTGTCCTGACGCGAGTTTAGAAATTTTTACCCATTCCAAAAAAAGTACACAGCGCCGCTAAAGAAGTTTTCACTTCAAAAACTATAAAGTACGTTCTTATTTTGTATTTTTACGGGACAGATTTTTAATATTTTTCATACAAACTTTCAACCCTTATTTTATACCCGTAGAGGGTGAATTCTAATAAACTCTGAAATATGTATTTAATGAAATGTATTTAAGAGCATGAGTCTCAATTTTGTAAAACGGTGTAGATTTAAAGACTTTCCATACAAATTTTCAACCCCTATTTCACCTCTTTAAGGGTGGAAATTTTCATATTCCTTCTTAGTGTGCACCACTACATTTAAATTGAAAGTACTGTTGAAATTTCACGTTTCTTTTTCTACCGTTAGCGATTACGGCTGTACGTCTATAGGTATGTGAATCAGTCAGTACTTTTAATTCATCAACTTTTAATATAATGTAGCAACAAATGAACACGACAACACGCCATTTTACTTTATCCATCCCATACCTATGTGAAGTGATGATGACTTTTTTTTTTCATTTCATCCCATCGTGTGCAGTATCGTCGAATAGGTATGTTTAAATTATGGCGAGATTTGATATTTTTTTTATTAAGTGAACCATTTTTGAGTAATCGACTCACAGAGTGGTTTACAAGTTGGTCCCAGCGGGAAGTGCTGGTATATTTTCGAAACCATATTCGTTAGAGACTTGTAACTTTCCATGCTTATGGATGAATTTTAGCTGAATCGGACAATAACTTTAGGAGCAATTTCAAACAACCTAATGCGCGTTGAGATGTACGGAACCTTTGTGTACAATATTATCAAACGTATAAACTATGTCTTGAGTCTTGCCACGCTCTTGATTAGGTTTTTTTATTAATTTGTCATCAAGCTTACGAATTACAATTGTATCTTCTCTGACGTGATTGACATGACCCTAATTCCGTGGTGCCGTAGGAGGCCGCTGGTATGGGACGCTACCTGCGTGGATACGCCGGCGGTATCATACGTAGCGGCCAATGCAAGGGTGGCGGGGGCGGCAGCTGCACTCCCCGAGACCAACAAAAGGCGGAAATATGAATCCATCGGCGATGGTTACATTTTTATGCCTTTTGGAGTCGAAACTATGGGTCCTTGGGGCCCCAGTGCCTTTGGCCATTTTGCATTTGGCCAAAAGACTGGTCGACAAAACTAATGGCTGGCGCTTACGACGGCCAACGTATCAGTTTGGCCATACAGCGAGGCAATGCTGCCAGCCTCTTAGGTACTCTACCCGCAGCATCCGAACTAGATTCAGTTTTTTACCTATAGCCCTTTTTCTATTTTTCATTTAGACAATAACTTATATTATTTATAGTTAAGATAACAATTTAGTTATTTTAATGAATTCATTATTATGTAATATCCTAGTAATAAGTACGTTTTACTGAAAGTTGATTTGTAAATAATGTAAATTATGTGTTATAAATCTAGCCACAATTGTTAAATAAAGTTCTAGTCTAAGTCCTAAAAACATATTTTATACAAAACATATTTTACTAATAAGTATAATGATTCTGTTTAACTCTTTGAATACCTACTAATTATTTTTGTTATTAAAACAAACTGTTATATTTTAAATTTTAAGAATATAAATCATGTATGCACGATGTGGTTGTTCTGAAGAAATAAAACAAACTCTTTGTTTTCTTTAATAATTATTTATATACATGAAATAATATAATATTGAAAATTGTGTACCATAATTACACTTTACAATACAAAATTAACCATAACAATTCTTGTAAATTTCTTTTTTGAATTAATTTACTCGTACATTCATATTACGATAGTATTTTTAGGGTTGCCAGAGCTCCGGTTGAATTAGACATGCTTAGGATTTTCAGTTCTTTTTCTTCAATTGTGACGATGTCCATTGTTTTTTTTATATTTATTATAAATATTGGTTTTTTCCGCCCAAGTGTCTGAATAAAGTTGCCTCACCGACTTTCGGTTTTAAGACCTGACAACACTGAGCCTAGTTTTCATTTACAGGCAGCCGTCAATTAATTGTGAAACATAGTCGAAACTTTCGGTAATTAATCGAGCTATATCTTCAACCTTGTTATAACTTCTGTGTTCAGCGACTTATCAGTTCAGTTTGGAATACTTTTATGAAACTCTAGGATTTATTTGTGTTACGAGCTAACAATATCTCATGCCAGTGAACTATGTTTAAGGTTTTGCTTATACATAGTTCATTGCCATATTTTTTATTTTTCCTATCTGAATGTTTAGGTATATTTAACTTGACATCGAGTGTAAACACTTAAAGTTCACTTTTAAATATTTCCGTGGTTCAGTGGTTGAGCGCGTTGATGCTCAAGCTGAGGATCGCGGGTTCGAACACCGCCGAAGGAACAAAAAAGGTTTTTTGTTTTGTGTTCCTGGAGCATGGATTATATTAACTATGTGTATAATATAATATACTAACCTTACATTATATAATATACAGTGTAAAAGTAATTAATAAACATCCCGCTGTCTGGTCCCCGTAGCACAAGCTCTTCGGGTACTTAGTAGGTAGTTAAGTGTTCATAGATATTATTAGATATTTATTTAAAATATTTATTAATTCCATATGTATAAGTTTTCACAAATATTAATCTACCGGTAGGTAATGATTTCTTTTGCGAGAACAATTTGATCACATAAACATACGTACAGGTTATTTAGATTGTGATGAAGATAAATTAATAACTATTCTGGTATATTTTATCAATTCCCTCTGACCCTTGTTCGTATTGGGTGAGTATAGAGAAAATTAGACATCTTATCTAAACCGGAACGCTTTTCCTCAAGATTTCATCGTGGATTTCTTGCGTTTATGAAAATGGCATGCCGATATTTTATTTATGAATAGTGTCGATTTCGAGGCATATTAAAATATATAATATTTAGGAAAATGTAACAAAAAAGTAAATTAATCAAACAGTTACAGTACTTGCAGGGTAACGCACAAGTTAGCACAAAATTAATCGTGAGAACTTTCTAATTAGTGTATAATTTTAAAATAAAATAATCTTTCGAAGTATCACGTATGCTTATTTGAATAAAAAAATTAGAAAAAAACGCGTCATGTCAAAAATAAAATAATTGAAAAGGGATATTAAATATCTATGAAAGCGGAAAAATTACGAAACACTCTTTGCATAATAGTGTTGTTACAAGCGTGTGTGTTACAAGTGTCCAATTTCAGTTTCGTACTGCGCGAGGTAGCGAGACTTATATATATGACTAGAGTGTGAGACCGTTCTGCTGCACGAACGCTTCGCCCTTTTGAACTTGCTGCTTCCTTATTATTATGAATAAGAAAAGGTCTTATAATTGAATCTCTGCAATGTTGAAAATGTATTTAGTTACACCAGTAGGTACCAACCTACCAAATACTTTACATACTTTAATTGTATTTTGTATCTCGAAGAAATATTTATTTTTACCCGACTGCGCCATGAAAAAGAGTGGTAATATGTTTATCAGCCTAACAGTGGCGAAGGGTGGTCTTACTTCAGAGGGAAGCCCTAGTCGCTAGACGTGAGTTGTGTAAGTTTTTTTGAAAGGAAATTTAGCACGATATTATCGTCAAGGTTACAAGCGTGTAGAGCTGTGTCGTGTCTGAGATAAATTGTAAATGCTTAGGTAACTATTCTTATAGTTATACCTACGGTTCCTATTCCTATAGTTATATATTATATACTGTATTCTTATACCTAAAATTAGGTATATTTCAAAATACAAAATAGGTACTTAATAATAAAACGTTTTTCTGTGTATTAATTAACTATTGTAAGACAATCATAATATATAAATATATAATACTTCCACGGTATTACTGCATATTAAATAATAATATATAATATTATGATCGTCTATTATTATGATAACTACAAATTACAATTGATACTTATAGGTACGTATCCAACTTTCTGCATACCGTAAAAGTCGTAATTTATTCAAACGATTTATCACCAACAATAAACACAACACAAGTACTAAGTAGTCTCACATGCAATATTCGCATATAAGTATATAAACACGTATCAGTTTAAACTTTAAGATGAATTATATTTATCACTTCTCACTGCTCAATATAATTTCAAAAATAATATTTAAACAATAATTATTATTAACGTAATGTATTAACATGATTTTACATCCAAGGACGCGCCAGTGAAGTACCGCCGAGCTACTTTTAAAAATTTATTGATGCACGTACAGAAAAATAGCCCTTAATTCCTTCGAACTGTCAACGGACAAATGATAATAATAATATTGTTATTTGTTTGGCCAGCTGGCTATTGAAAACAAGTTTGAATTTCAACTTGATTACAAATGCGAAGAACCTTTCCTATGATGTCCCACCATAATTCCGAATATATCGGGTTTTGAAGAGATCTGTGATTCCAATATTCGTGTCAAAGGTGCAACGTGCAGCGCATAGATGTGGCTTGCGTCGGTCTACGTCGCGCTATCGCATGTCCGACCTAACTTGTATAAGATATTATTGTATTCCATATATTACTTTTGGCTGGAGGTCATCAAGAGGTAATCTGAAATGGAAGCCGATTAGAATGGAGTTCTTTAGACCCTTCGCCACTGCAGCCTATCTATATATGTATGTATGTGGGTTTGTACTTTTGTGGCACTATTTAGACCAAACGCGTGGGCCGATTTTGATAAATATAATAATATATGATACGTCGTGATTTGTCATGACTGCGCGCGGCGCGGCGCATAGGCATAAAAAATTGGAAAAAGCAAAATTGCCCATTATGAAAGGATTAATATTATTGTTAAAAGGAAAAAAATAATGTCGACGAACTATGTCGACACTTGACAATCAACGATACCCATCGTTGAATAGGTATTTAAAAATCATTTCAAGGTTTATAATATGGTTTTTCAATGCATACGCATTTACATGTTCAATGCAACGCAACGGTTTAGTATCTATAAATATTTAAAGTTGGTTAGTGATGATTCTCTCTTTTTTAGGCTTTTAGACAGAACTGATATTGATATGGTGCAGACTGCAGATGGTATTGAGGTAAAAGAAAGACAAATAACACAACTTTAAAGTGTAAAATAAACAAATTAAAAATAAACCCCGACTGCGTAAAAACTGAAAAAAAAAATAACAAAGTCCAGTGCCTTTATTCAAGATGCATTCGATAATTTCGACGGCGAAATTCGAAAACAAAATGTATGGGATTTGAATTAAGGCATCATATCAAATCCCATACATTTTTTATTTCGAACTTCGCCGTCGAAATTATCGAATGCATCTTGACTAAAGGCCCAGTAATCCAGACTTTTGTAATATCGAATATTATTGTATAACTATACCTATAATTGAAATAGTTTCTTGGTTGATACATTCAAAACGAAAACATTGTTCCTTACATTACGATTTTGACAGTCAGGACACATCAGAAATCCGGCTTCCTTAAAGTGGGTCCCGATTGTTGAAATCGTTATATTCCCTAATAGAATACACCTTATTTTTTGAACCTTATTACCAAGTTATAAGGTCGAAAAGTGGTAAACCGGATCTGTCAGTCAATGTACGGTACATTGAAAACGATGTAGATCACGCTACAAATTATATTAAAGCTTAGTATAGATATTAGAATTTAAGAAACATAATTTAACAAAGTAAACAAACTCAATAGCAAAACATAATATTGTAAGTGAAGACAGTAAGTTAATATAACCTATTATTAGATAACGCCTAACAATTCACAGAAGAGATTTAATTAAAATAAGTCAATCACCAAACAACGAACATTACTTTGGAAGTTGAAGACGCTAAAGCCTCAGGGAATCAGGGAAACAAGGCAGCCTCTACCTCAAAGTGCAAATTGAAACCATCCGATGCCAATCTGTATAATAGATCTAGTAGCAACACGAACGTTCATTTATTTAACAGATTTTACAATAAAATAAACATTAAAGAGTATTTAGTCTAGTTTTTAGGGTTCCGTAATACACAAGGAACCCTTATAGTTTTGCCCTGTCCGTCCGTCTGTCTGTCTGTCTGTATGTCTGTCCGCGAATCTAGCATCTGTAATTATGAATATAAATGGATGAAATTTGGTACAGTTATAGATTTTGTATACATCTCAGTTATGGCATCATGAAATAATAATTAGTTTATATTTTAGGGGTGGCTCTCCATACATGTGAAGTGGGGATAAAAATATTTTTTCATTCTACCCCTGTATGCGGTGTATCGTTAAATAAGTACATTAAAATAAAGGCAAGGTTTTATAAATTACTTTTGACGTTATTATTATTATTATTATTATGCGCTTGATGTTATTACTCAGTTCGGCGCCGGACTTCGCGGCGGCAACACGCCTACCTAAGGCGCGGCCAATTAGTTCCGCGCGCACTATAAACATGACGCTGTCACGTTTAACTATCGCCAGTAAGACGACTTTACAGACAACCGATTTTTTATAAAGTCGACCATTTTTGAGTAATCGGCCTCCTATAATATAATATAATAATAATAATAATAATAACCTCCTATAATTTTTTGGTTTGTAAGTTGGTATAGAAACTCGTAAGTTTCCATCCTTATAAATCATGTTAAAAACTCTTTATCAAAATTATGTTGAGCGAAATCGAACAATTACTTTTGAAGTAATCCAAAGAAAACTTATTGCGCGTTGATAGTTACGGAACCCTCCATAGACATGTACTGACATGCTCTTAGTTAGGTTTTTTTTTATTAATAAAACTTCATCGTTTATAAATTTTTCAATACATTCGTCAAAGAATTTTAACATTAATCTCAAATATTTTAATGACAAGAATAAGCAAACCTTAGTTCAGGTGTTTTGATCAATTTACTTTTATTACTAAAATAAGTTATATCTAATAATAATCTTTAGTAGAAAACTAAAAATATCCATTTATCGTGGTCAAAATGGAGTTATACTCACGAGCAGAGCACAATGGAGTATCAATTTCATGAATTTCCGATAGCTTTGAAAAGTCCACGTTATAAATACCTTTCTCGTAAGAATAAGTAACCATAGACGAAAATCTATGTCCCCATAAAATATCATTCTCTGTGTAACTCGTTCGCGCCTGGACCGGTTGTCCAGTAGACTCAATCACACCTTCGAATACGACTAGAATCTCTAATTCACAACATAGTAAATCTGGCGCTGAGAGTCCATAGAAGGGGCTTGTTTCATCAATAACGTGAATAACGGTCACCGGCCACAGGAAAAATGTAGACTCACACTCATCTATCTCAAGTTTTATCTCGATTTGTTCGAAATTCCTCAATTCGTTACATTCAGTTTTAAACTTTACAATATACGCATTCGGCTTGATGTTTATTATTTTTGACTTCCTTATATCTCCGACTCTGAAGATCAAACAGAATTGGTCATTCCTTAAATTTATGACGGCATTCCTACTGAATAAGATCGTCTTCGTTCTCCGTATTGGCCTCGTTAGTTTTGCGAATAAAATTCCGGTAATTATGGACTGGAAAACTGAGCTCATGATACATTGGAAACACATAGCTATTATTGTCTCCGGGCATTCTAAAGTTACTGATCTACGTCCATACGCCACGGTAGATTGGATTTCTATGCTGAATAAAAAGGCCGATGTAAAACTATACATGTGTTTGATACAGGGTGTGAATTCTTCGTGAGTTGTATTTCGATGGGCATTTTTCCAATTAAAGTCACCGTGGTTAAGAGATATTATCCAGTAGATTATCGCGAAAAATAGCCACACAGAGATGAAAGCACAAAAAATATTCAATAGCGTCCATCGCCATCTCGTTTCAACTAATCGTAGAAAGTAATTAGAAATTTTATGACCAGCAGTACGTTTTTGTTCAACGTTGAATTCGCCATTTTTGAAAACGGTTCTGCGATATTTCTTGTTTATATCATTTGGATAAGTTATACCTAAAATCAAAAATAGTTTATAACATATCGGTTGCATGTAGGGGCACCACTTGCATATTATGTTACTTTACCTTCATAGGTTACAATTTTTTTTCGTCGTTAACGAATAACGTCGGAACATTACGTATAATTTAAATTTTATTAAAATTTAAGACCAGATAGAAATATTATGTATATTAGCTAAAAATAAAAAAATAAAAAGCGAAATAATTCATATGATGGAATCATAGATAAATTAATTGGTCGCGGCGCTTGACTAGATACCGCTGGCGTGTTTGAAAAATGCAGCAACAAATAGTACCCCGAAGTCGGCATACCCGAGCCCGACATATTGAAATCTTCGTGTCAGATGTATTCGTGTCAATGATATTATAAATCCACACTGCAATAATAAGTTGCCGCATTTACGGAGCTGTTGTTGTTAGATAGTGCGGTATCTAGTCGAGCGCCGAGACCAATCATTTATCTATGGATGGAATGATTTTCGACACAGCTTGTTTAAGAATACCTTAGACTTACAATTTTTTGGATAGTATATCCCAGGCTGGACTGACGTGGTTTGTGTCTTATGAATTAGTTCATGTTTACTCAATTTTGTAACTGTGCAAAGATAGTTGTGCCATTTTCTTTTCTTCTCTGTCATTTTGATAACTGAATCGTAATTATCACTGTAGTAAACAGGTCCCACTGTATTTTGGAAATTGCAAAAAGAAAAACAAAATTTAAACTGTAATGAAAATTAATGAAAGATTAATAATATACTAGCTGGTGCCTGCAAATTCGTTTGGTGAGAAGTAACGGAAACGGAACCCTAGTTTTTTAAATGAAACCGTACGATAAAAGTAGCCAAAATGACTCCTTATAACATTAGCTATATGCCAGTGAAAGTCACTTGAACATCGGTCTAGCCGTTTCAGAGATTAGCCGGAACAAACAGACAGACAGACAGACATACATTCCGACAAACAAAAATTAAAAAACATGTTTTTTTTATTGTGACTACCGTATATACTTTCATATGCATTTAGTACAAAGGTGTTCGTTTAAATTACAAACAGACATTACAATTTCATTTATTTGTATTGTATAGATATGGATGTAACACTTTTTATTTTATAGGCTAAATAAAATTGATGTACCTGTTCACTATATACACACAATATATTGTAACGCACAAACGACTACCACGACTTCCAGGTCTTAAATATAACAAATAGGACGGATATATTATATTTGCATACTGGCAGTCGGTTCGAGATTAGATAAAACTACTATGTCGCTATTATTCCTATTTGCTCTTACACGGAATACTGTTACATGTACCTAATAAGTTTATAGTGGGGAACATGCAGAGTTTTTTAAATGAGAATATTCGAAAAGTGTATAATAAGGCAGGAAATTTTATGTTAGCAATGACATATATACGACAACCGTTGACGGAATACGGTGACCACAAATTAAAAGTGACATCGTTGGAGGGCATTAAAACGCTCTATACAAAAAATTATGCCCGGGTGTCGTCACAGTAGTCGAAAATGTATGAAAATAAATATTAAATTGATTTTATAACTTAAACAGGTATTGCGTTTATGTATAATATCATTGTTTGATAAAAAATTACACAAATAACTTAAGGATTTTTGATTTGAACAGTATTTTTCGTTTTACAATGATGGCAATAAAGAGTCGTTTTTTTAAGTCCTTTTAACACTTACGCTGCGCCAGTGATTTTTCTATTATTTCCATTCCTGCGGTACAAGGCGTTATGTACCTGGACATAAAACTATCATTGTGTCGGTACAGGGCTTACTAAACCCTGTAACGTTTAATAAACTTAAATCCTTTCATGTAAAATATTTATGATTATTTTGCTTATAATATTATTAATAATCAATTTATTTACATAAACCTGAAGCCGTAGGTCCATGGCTGGTTTTGATTAGCTATGAAAGGTAAAATAAAATACAAGATTTAATACACCCTGTGCCGCACTGAATTAACGAAGTTTTGTGCATATTTTACGGATGAGAAATAAAAATATTGACATTTAAATTAAGTTAAGTTAATGTTTTACAGTATAAAACGTTAAAAAAGAGGAAAAGCAACATGAAACTTCCGTTTGCACTCCATTTATTTTTTCATTAAAGCAGTTCAAACAGAAGTTTCTTCTACATTCGACCTATTTGGTGAGGGAACTGAAAAAATAAATATAATATTATGTATGATTTGTTTTTTATGAACGATTTGGTTGTGTGTGTTTATGTAATCGAAATAATAATAGTAATTTTTTGCAGCACCTTTTCGTTAACACCATGTCGACATTTCTATCGAATAAATTACTGGCCGCGTGAAGCTTGCGCAGGGTGCGGTACAAGGTCTAAAGTATTAAGGTCTCTCCACTCCACTGGACTCTATCTATTCATCTCTTTCCTGCACCGATCAAAATTGAAGTTATACCTTTCGCAAGATAGAGAAGTCTATACTTTTCTAAGCCGCACTATAAGCGAGATCTGGTTTCGCACCAAACGTGTTAAGTCCTGTAACTTTTTAATGTTACAACTGATTAATGAACTTCTTGCATGTTTCGCTCCATGTTTATGTTGACTTTCGGAAAATATAGGAATTTTGCTGATTTAAAACAAATGCATGTAGTAAAGTAAATGTTAAAAGAAATAATAAAATTACACTGAAATATTATTGAACATTTTAATTTGAGTCCCTAGCATACGAGGGCGGGTCAATAAGTCCGTGACTTTTGGAATAAAACACAGATTTTTTGATAAATAAATCATTTTATTTTTCAACGTAGTCCCCCTTGAGCTCTATACACTTTGTCCAACGCTTCTCCAATTTTTTTATCCCTTCCAAAAAATATGATTTGTCGAGGTCCTCAAAATAGGCCTTCGTTTGCGAGATGACTTCATTATTGGAGTCAAATATTTTTCCACCGAGCCATTTTTTCAGGTTTGGGAACAAGAAGTAGTCACTCGGAGCCAAATCTGGAGAATAGGGTGGATGTGGGAGCAATTCATAGCCCAATTCATGGATTTTTGCCATGGCAACTGCACATGTGTGCACCCTTGCATTGTCTTGGTGAAAAAGAACTTTTTTCTTGGCCAAATGAGGTCGGTTTTTTTTCAAATCCTCATTGAAGCGGTCCAATAAGTTGGCATAATATTCCCCATTAATTGTTCTTCCCTTTTGAAGATAGTCAATGTGGATTATCCTACGTGCATCCCAAAAAACAGTCGCCATAACTTTATTGGCTGACAAACCCACCTTGGCCTTCTTTGGCGCCGATTCACCCTTAGAAACCCACTGTTTTGACTGTTGTTTGGTCTCTGGTGTATTGTGATGGATCCATGTTTCGTCCACGGTTACAAAACGGCGCAAAAACTCCTCCATATTGTGATTAAACAACGCCAAACCTTCCTGTGAAGTTGTTACACGATTGCGTTTGTGGTTGACTTGCGGAAAGCTTTCTCATGCCCAAGTGATCATTCAAAATTGAAACCACTGAGCCATGCGAGATGCCTATGGCTTCCATAATCTCTTCCACATCTCTTCAATCTTCGGTCGGCCAACACCATATCGTGAATTTTTTCGATTGTTTCGGGTGTAGAGACCTCAACTGGGCGTCCAGGACGTTCGGCATCTTCAGTGCTTGTACGGCCACAACGAAATTCAGTAAACCACTTTTTTACCATTGAAATCGATGGTGCAGAGTCCCCATAGTATTTATCAAGCTTAATCTTGGTCTCGGTAATGGTTTTTTTTCGCAAAAAATAATGCTTAATAAGCACACGAAATTCACTTTTTTCCATTGTTTCCTTAAGTTACTGGATAGTCTGATAAAGATAGCTGTAAAACACAAACTAACTGACGCAGCAAGGTCAAATTTTGATAGGAGTCAACTGACAGATGCCTGTTGATAGGAGTAGTGTTGCTTTTTCAGTAAGGAGGTTAGAAATTCAAAAAGTCACGGACTTATTGACCCGCCTTAGTATTATACCTCGATAAATTGTATTTAAATTATCATCATGAGGAAAACAAAAATATAGGTCATCTTTATTAAATCAGGAAGCTTGATGAAGGCTCTTTAATATGCCATCTATATATTTATATATCTATGTATTATTATTATCAATGTATTTTTTAATGCCACATCATATAAAAATAAAAAAAAACAAAAACGAAAAACAAAACATTTAGGGGTACACAGGGTATATTTTAGCATTTGAAAAAATAGATAACGACCGATTCTCAAACCTACCGACTATGCAAAAAAGTTTCATAAGAATCGGTCAACCTGTTTCGTTGGAGTGTGTCCCTGAGACGAGAATTTTATATATTAGATTAGAGTAGGATGACTACCTAATTACTAATAGTAAAGTTTTTCAGTTGATATGACAATACAGGACGGTTTGAAATAGCACAAACTTTCTTTTCATTTCCACATCAATATTTTCTTTCTATGAATGAAATAAACGACACACTTAAACATTACAAACTGATTTATAAATACTGTTATCGTTCTTATACAAATACAAACAAGAAAACGTGAGTTTATTAAGTCACGTGAAAATTTGCTGCCATAACTTTACAGAATTTAGTAACGCTTATTGGAGTCACGTAATATCATAACTATTCTATTTCGTTGGGTTTCATTTATTTTCATTATTCTGTTTGATTGAAGATATAAATTACTTAATTTAAAAAGGTATTCTTTAAACAATTGACGTGATTCTAAATCGTCGTCTTATAAATCGATGAACGCCGGCTGCATGCACGAAAAATTGTCACGTTCCTCTTGATTGTCACGTTCCGCCTGACCCGATCGTGCAAGCGAGAGCACGGAACAAGCGATAGAGAGGCACGATCGGCCTAAACGGTCGGCTTCTGATGACGTTATCACGTAAAATTTTCGTCCGTAAACCGACTAACAGCCGGTTTCAATAACCTATCTACCAATAACTATTTGTTAAAAACGTCGTCATTGAATCATTTGCCGGTTTTTGCGATACAAATTTGACGTTTTTAACAAATGCTTATTAGTAGATAGGTTATTGAAACGGGCCGTTAACAGACAACCATTTTTAATCACTATAAGTAACAATTAAGAACACGGATTCTGAATTTAAGTATGTATGTAGGTAAGTACTTATGTACAAGTTCAAAATATAGTTATTTCCAAGAAGAATATAATATCTAGATTCATTTGTTTTTTAGCTATATTGACTATAGCTATACCCAGCGAAAATCGAAGTAATAAATAAAATATATCATTCCACAAAGCTTCCCCACATTTATTTATTACAAAATTATCTAACAAGAAATTGTTTGGAAAATATCGACTCACTCGGAGAATAATTAATAACAGCAACAAAGTGATGTGGGTATAATTTTGCGAAATAATCTGCAAAGAAAACTGTCGTTTTCAAAATACGAGAATACATACTATACATACATACACGTTCCTACCTCGCAAAGTCTTGCTCATGAGGCATGTTCCACATTCTAATAAGTGTCAGATAGTTTATTTGCATGTTTTATCTCTGTCGCTCGATATAAAGTTAAAGCAGAAACATAACTTCCGAATAAGCTATCCGACACTTATTTAAGATTGTGAAACAGGCCCTAAGTAAATGTGTTATGTCTATATTGCAAAATTAAAGATCGCCAATTAACCAGTTAAAATTATCAATATCTTATACTTTAAACGAGACAATCTTGTATATATATATAAGGTTTGGTCCGTATTTGGTTTTACCGAACCTTATATAATCGGTTTTTCGAAATCGGCTGTAAGTATTACCATGAAATTTAGTATGTAGGGAGTTTTGAGGGAGAAAAATCGATCTAGCTAGGTTTCCTCCGAAAATATATATGGGTATTCCTGCGAAACTAAGCACTTTTAAATTATATATGTTTAATCGTTCGTCGTGCAACAAGATAACAATAATTTAGAATCTAATAATGTCAGACCGATTGGCAGTTTGGTTATTTTTGCGTTGTTCGAAAATTCGGAATTTGTTTGGTTCAAACCCCAGTCAGATAAATATTCTTTACATTTTTTATTATTTTAAATCTACTAGAACTCCGAGCAAAGCTTGGTTACCCAGGTACTAATATAATAATGTGCCAAACATAATGATATTATCATTACATGTCTTTATATATATAATTCTACTGTACGTGTGTATGTCATTGAACTCCTCCTAAACGGCTTGACCGATTTGAATGAGTTTTATTGTATGCGTTTGGGTGGCGCCCTGGATGGTTTAGATTCACAAATCAGCCCGGCAGGACAACGTCTGTCGGGTCCGCTCGTATTATGTAGGTATAGTATGAATTATGATGTAGGGTACATTCGCATAATACACAACATATAGATAAGACGTCATAGTGATAATCACGAAACTCGTACAAACCAAGTAAATGTTCATTTAATTATTATTGACGTGACAACGTCTTATAAATCGATGGAGTCGGCTGCACGCACGAAAAAACATGACTCATGCGGCGTTACCTCGCTCTGAGGCGTTCCATTTCTTATGACGTTGTCACGTTCAACTATCGTTAGTAAACCGACTTTACAGAAAACTGAATATTTTTTGACATATATATATAATTCTACTGTACGTGTGTATGTCACTAACTCCTCCTAAACGGCTGGACCGATTTGAATGAGTTTTATTGTATGCGTTTGGGTGGCGCCCTGGATGGTTTAGATTCACATATCAGCCCGGCAGAACAACGTCTGTCGGGTCCGCTCGTATTTTATATTATGTTATTACACCAAATTTTATTTTTTAATAGTTTACCTACCATTTATGACATAACCGAAAGTTAAAAACTATAACACGACTACGCAAATTATGTATCCCGGGGAATTATTATGGATATATCCGCTTCCTCATTAATTAAAATCGGATCAGTATTTTCGGCGCTACGATGGAACAATCATACATACATACATACACAGACATCTAAAATCATACCTGCCTTGTTGGTTCGCCGTAGTCGGGTAAAAAGAAAATGTTTTTACTTACAGCACTTTGCTCGAACACGAAAGCGCCGATTGATAAAGGGATCTTGACGGATGACAAGCGATCCCTCCATCGGATGTTTGTCATTCTATTAGCAAAGAAAACATCTTATAGTTTGGTATTCTTTGCTCGAATCAATTTCGGCAAGGCTCAGGGGTTTCTTAATTAAATGGAGTGGCCAAGTTTGAGGAAGATGCTTGATGATCGAGGACTGTGTGAGTTTGGGACGATTGATAGTATGCGCTAATTAGGTATTTTCAGTATTTTCTGCCACCTTTGTTCTGTCTTACAATTACCAGGTCTATTATTACGAATCTATTGAAACCGAATTTATTTAAATCGGATCTGTAGCTTAGGCGCTTAGAGGGATAAACATACATACATACATAGACTGCCAAAATCATTATCCTTCCTTTTGTCTTCACCGTAGTCGGGTAAAAATTGGTATCTTTATAATTATATATTTTATTATTCGAAAACCCTCATTAAATATTATATATTTAATGAGGGTTTTCGATATTTTTTCTGCCGTTAGGGGGCAGACGCAACTCACACAAAGCGTCATCTGGTGGCGTAAGTGGTACCAAAAACGGTCAATAAGAATTTTCAATTCTTTTTCTGTCACCAGGCGGCGCTTGGTAGCACGACGGTCCTTGTCGTGTCAAAAAGCTGTGAGATGTCACGAATTTAAAAACTCTCATTAAAAGTAACGGTCAAGATACATTGACTGATAATAATAAGAATCACAAGTAAAGATGTGAAGTATTAATTCAAAAGGTGAAAATAAAAATTTTAAACTACCATTAGAGTACATCCCTCTGAAACTTGTACGGAGGAGTTGTATTGAATAAAATATGGCGTACAACAGCTTCTGGGAGTCTTTACAGCTACAGTTATAGTAAACGAATGTGCACAGTGTGAGATGCACTCTGCCAGCTACGCATAGTCTTACAAAACGTTGGAAGCTACGGCAATTAGAAATACTAAGGCGGGTCAATAAGTCCGTGACTTTTTGAATTTCTAACCTCCTTACTGAAAAAGCAACACTACTCCTGTCAACAGGCATCTGTCAGTTGACTCCTATCAAAATTTGAACTTGCTGCGTCAGTCAGTTTGTGTTTTACAGCTATCTTTATCAGACTATCCAGTAACTTAAGGAAACAATGGAAAAAAGTGAATTTCGTGTGCTTATTAAGCATTATTTTTTGCGAAAAAAAACCATTACCGAGACCAAGGCTAAGCTTGATAAATACTATGGGGACTCTGCACCATCGATTTCAATGGTAAAAAAGTGGTTTACTGAATTTCGTTGTGGCCGTACAAGCACTGAAGATGCCGAACGTCCTGGACGCCCAGTTGAGGTCTCTACACCCGAAACAATCGAAAAAATTCACGATATGGTGTTGGCCGACCGAAGATTGAAAGTGCAAGAGATTGTGGAAGCCATAGGCATCTCGCATGGCTCAGTGGTTTCAATTTTGAATGATCACTTGGGCATGAGAAAGCTTTCCGCAAGTCGACCATAAACGCAATCGTGTAACAACTTTACAGGAAGGTTTGGCGTTGTTTAATCACAATATGGAGGAGTTTTTGCGCCGTTTTGTAACCGTGGACGAAACATGGATCCATCACAACACACCAGAGACCAAACAACAGTCAAAACAGTGGGTTTCTAAGGGTGAATCGGCGCCAAAGAAGGCCAAGGTGGGTTTGTCAGGCAATAAAGTTATGGCGACTGTTTTTTGGGATGCACGTGGGATAATCCACATTGACTATCTTCATAAGGGAAGAACAATTAATGGGGAATATTATGCCAACTTATTGGACCGCTTCAATGAGGATTTGAAAAAAAAACGACCTCATTTGGCCAAGAAAAAAGTTCTTTTTCACCAAGACAATGCAAGGGTGCACACATGTGCAGTTGCCATGGCAAAAATCCATGAATTGGGCTATGAATTGCTCCCACATCCACCCTATTCTCCAGATTTGGCTCCGAGTGACTACTTCTTGTTCCCAAACCTGAAAAAATGGCTCGGTGGAAAAAGATTTGACTCCAATGATGAAGTCATCTCGCAAACAAAGGCCTATTTTGAGGACCTCGACAAATCATATTTTTTGGAAGGGATAAAAAATTGGAGAAGCGTTGGACAAAGTGTATAGAGCTCAAGGGGGACTACGTTGAAAAATAAAATGATTTATTTATCAAAAACTCTGTGTTTTATTCCAAAACTCACGGACTTATTGACCCGCCCTCGTAAAAGAGATTTAAAAATACAGTTTTTTCACAATATAAAATAAATAAGTTGCAAGCGGTAAACTTTATTGCGATGCACGGATGCCTTATCATAATAATTATGTCATTTGCTACGTCAGTAAGAAGCGGACAACGTGTGTAGGATGTTCAATGTATTAGGGTCAGTACACACTATGACGATACGCGACGTTACGCAGCGCTGCTTTTGATGTAATAACATCTTATAAATCGATGAAGGCTGGCTTACGTAGTAACTATTTATTAACCAGTGAGAAGGCGCGCCCAAAAAGTTACACGAGTTGGCGCACTTATAGCAAAATGCTCACGTCCTTCAAATTATTTTTTCGTGGAAAAAAAGGGAATATTACAACTTTTGCCATTATAATAAATTAAAAGACATATTTTAATAAAATATAATGTTTTATTACAAATAAATAAACTTATAAACAAACTAAAAATCTTATAAACTTTGGCCTCAATTTTTGGCTAATCTTTAGAAAATAGACAAAAAAAAATTACAACATTGGAATGTTTTATTCTTCCATGAGATCTTGAGATATGTGTCTCTCATAACATATACGGTACATAAACATCACAATATGCTCGGTGTAGAGTAATTTACTGCACAAAGTGCATGCTTTTTTGGAATGCCTATTTTTCCTCCTGGGACATAGTTCACAAAAACCATTTGCCCTAGGCTCGATTTCCACATTAGGTATAGGCACAAATCGCTTCATTATGAACTTGAGATGTGTTGACACATTTTGCATACAGATTCGTCGCGCAATATGCGGTTTTACCAACTATATTTACACGAATATAGTTGGTAGTGACTATTTTCTCTGTCATTTGGTCATCTAAAAACAAATAAATGCACTCCAAAGGAGTTTTAGCACTTTTAGCTCTTTGTTTGACTCCTGGTAAATGTTTGACGATATTACAACTTCTGGTTAGTCGCTTATGTATAAGCCTCCCCGTAATGTACGCAACATTACGGGGAGGCGAGGCGACATAAGCGACTTTGTACACCTATCTTTACCAATATGGATGGAAAATGACAGCTTACACGAACTAAGAGGTAGGACTCTTAGTTCGTGTAAATTGTCATTTTCTATTTCATCAGAAGTTCAGTGTCGGTTTCATGGGGGCTGTAAATGACTGAACAGTCGCTTTCTACGTCATCTACTGGATTCTGGTATTTTTAGGATCTATTGACTACCCTTCTTCAGAATCGGGCTCTTCTAGCCACGCACAAATTTTAGAGGTTTGTCGATCATCCATTTTAGACTTTGTATGCTGAAAATAGCAAACAAAATATTAAAACAATAAATCCAATAAATTTGTTAATATTTATATACGAAAAATGAGAATAAGTATAAAAATATTTTTCATTTAGTAAAAAAAAAAAATACTTACACGAGTAGGCGTGGAATGAGCACAATGTCACGCTTCAAGATGCACTGCGCACGAACACCTCACTCACTATGCGGACGCAGCGGCACCGAGCGGCGCACGAGTCGCGTAACCCGTAACGCGTAACGTGAATATTTAGGAAGGTACTATGAAGCTTATAATGCCCGAGCTTATAGTAATCAAAATAAACTGCAACAAATTTATTTCGTGAGCAAAATGCTCATATCGTACCTTCTCACGGGTTAATCTGTGCGCCGGATGCACGCACGAAAAATTGTCGCGTTCCACCTGAGCCGAGCGCGAATGCGAGAGCGCAGAACAAGCAATAGAGAGGCACGATTGGCCTAAGCGTTCGGCTTGAGATGACGTTATCACGTAAAATTATCGTCCGTAAGCCGATAAGTAACAGACAACCATTTTTTAAGATAGAAAGTTCCATTTTGAATAGCTATCTTCAAAATGCAGCGCTTTGTCGCATCTAATTCGATGTAAATTGACCCTTAGTAGCGGAATTATTTCATTAAATATATCCGAGTCTTAAAAAATAAAGGAAATATTTATCTAATCTATGTGTCTTTGATTCCAGTGCTCCCCAGCCACCTGAGCTTCAACGCCCCTGATCGCCACAGTACCTACACACAGTGAATATTATTTCATACCCCTTATTCGATGCAGAAAAATCAAATATTATGGATAAAGTTGGAAAAAATTTTTAGGTATCGTCAGAAATTTGCGGAAGGTCGATACTTGCAAATTAATTGATTTTATAACAATATTTTGTAATTGGAAAATGAAATGCAGACTAAATTCTAACCTTAGGACTTTGTTCGAATATATTTTCATGTATTAATAATTTTGAAGCAAAATATGCTTCTCCCTATGTGTTTATTACACGTTATTAAGTTAAATTTTAAGTGACTCGACATGTCAAGCAGTGAGCAAGCTGATAATGATGAATTATAGCTAAGAATTATCTATATAATAGGTTTGAAAACTGATATGATCGAGATTATTCTTTGCTATCTCTATACTGGGTGTCCCAAAAATACCGTCTCATAGTGACATGGGAGATAGATTAGCCTTATATCTCTCGGATAAAATAAAAATGACCTTAGTAAAAGTTGCTTAGTTTTCGAGATATTTGGATTTTTTTGGTTTTATTCAAAATCTCCATTTTTAGTTAGTTTTTATTTCCGCATTAGTACAAATTCCTTTAATTTATTCATTTTAAATTTTTTTAAGTATCTCGAATAGTTGTTTGATGCATACAAAATAAACTTTTGTCAAATAGTAGTGTATTTTTTAAGAAAAAATTATTTTTGTGTTGCGTTTTAGCTCTCCCAAAATTTCGACCCAAATTTTGACAATCTGCCGTAGAAAAAAAATGTACTAAAGTAATCTGGCAAATTATTTTAAAAATTACTCAATTTATTGCAGATTTAGAAATGGTATAACACTTACATGAAAAATTTACAGAAACTTAGAAATTGCCATTTTTATCATTAAAGTCTAATTCAAGCCGGACTCAACTATGAAGTGAATATTCAATATTCAAACACAATGAAAAGGCCACATGTTGTCCTTTGTGTTCGGCGTTTGTGATCCTGTTCTTAGGTTAAAAACTGAGTGAGATAGCTGTCAATGATCAACGGTAATGTTTGTTAAAGGCCTAATAAGTGCAAGGGAGCGCGCAATATGCGCTACTCTCTTCCCACATTTTACAACACCGTGTTCCACGAACGATCTCGTGGACTTTAGTACGTTCTCTTCCGTTTTGTGCGATACACGTGCTATTTTGTACTGCTCTCGTTTCTCTCATTTTTTTTATTACTAGGCGTTATTTTTGGACTCTGATTTGCTTTCGATTTGGACTATTGTTGAACTGATTTGGTGACAACAACGACGGTTTGCGCTCTTACAGACAGCTGGCTGGTTTTACTGTGCTAAGAATGGAAAATCCACGAGGTGCTGCTACTCAATTTACTCATCGTGAGTACGCCGACATGTACTTAATTTATGGGGAAACCAGGCGTGTTTCTAATCGAGGCGTAGTAACTTTAAATTCAAGATTAGCTGCAAGATTGTACGCGGAACGTTATCCAAACCGTACACCGCCATCGTATCATGTGATTGAACGATTGGATTCTGCCTACAGAGAGGGTAGAGTCCCAGGAACTCGAGGTGGTGAAGGGAGACCGCAAACAACCGACGAAGATGTCGTGTTACAGCAAGTTACCGAAGATCCGTCAACTTCGGTTCGTTTGATTCAAAGTCGGACTGGAATACCGAAATCATCTGCTCATCGCGTTTTAAAAAGGAACAGGTATCATCCGTACCACATACAAAGAGTGCAAACTCTCCTTACGAGTGACTATGCCAGACGGGTACAATTTTGTCAACGAATGTTGGAAAAAAATAGGGAAGATCCCGACTTTTTTCATAAAGTACTGTGGAGTGACGAGTCGCAATGTAGAAGAGATGGTTATTTAAACCTTCATAATATTCATAGCTGGCAGCTAGAAAACCCACACGAGAATAGAGAAGATCGGTCGCAACACATGTTTAAAATAAATTTATGGACCGGAATCTACAACGGTACAATAGTAGGACCAGTGGAGCTGCCTCCAATATTAAATGGTCACACCTATTTGGAATTTTTAGAAAACCAATTGCCAACGCTCCTCGGGGATGTGCCACTGGAATCATTACGAACGATGTGGTTTCAAAACGACGGCTGCCCAGCACATTACGCTCGAGACGTTCGAGCACACCTGGACCGCAGGTTCCCGGGAAGGTGGATTGGGCGACTGGGGCCAATCTTATGGCCACCACGATCCCCTGATCTTAATCCCCTGGATTTTTTTTATTGGGGATGTCTTAAAGACAAAGTTTATGGTAAACCAATACGCAACGAAAGGGAACTACGCGACAGAGTCACCGCAGCGGCTCAAGAAATATCTCAGATAAGTTTGAGAAGATTAAAGAATAATTTTATCAGAAGATGTCGATTGTGCATTCGTGTTGGAGGTCGACAGTTCGAGCATTTACTGTAATAAATCTAAGTTCTAAAGTTTTTTTCTAATTTTATTTATTATCACAGTGCCCCATAACAGCGAAGGAAAGAACGAAAAAACAAATTAGGGTTGCAATAGTACATTCAGTTTTACAAGTCTACAGATACAAAAGATAATAAAGGTCGATAGATAATAAGATTGCGAATAACATTCCTGGTACTTTTTCATCTTCTTTACTACATAAGAGTCTGGCTTGAATCAGACTTTAATGATAAAAATGGCAATTTCTAAGTTTCTGTAAATTTTTCATGTAAGTGTTATACCATTTCTAAATCTGCAATAAATTGAGTAATTTTTAAAATAATTTGCCAGATTACTTTAGTACATTTTTTTTCTACGGCAGATTGTCAAAATTTGGGTCGAAATTTTGGGAGAGCTAAAACGCAACACAAAAATATTTTTTTCTTAAAAAATACACTACTATTTGACAAAAGTTTATTTTGTATGCATCAAACAACTATTCGAGATACTTCAAAAAAATTAAAATGAATAAATTAAAGGAATTTGTACTAATGCGGAAATAAAAACTAACTAAAAATGGAGATTTTGAATAAAACCAAAAAAATCCAAATATCTCGAAAACTAAGCAACTTTTACTAAGGTCATTTTTATTTTATCCGAGAGATATAAGGCTAATCTATCTCCCATGTCACTATGAGACGGTATTTTTGGGACACCCAGTATACTAAGGCGGGTCCATAAGTCCGTGACTTTTTGAATTTCTAACCTCCTTACTGAAAAAGCAACACTACTCCTATCAACAGGCATCTGTCAGTTGACTCCTATCAAAATTTGAACTTGCTGCGTCAGTTAGTTTGTGTTTTACAGCTATCTTTATCAGACTATCCAGTAACTTAAGGAAACAATGGAAAAAAGTGAATTTCGTGTGCTTATTAAGCATTATTTTTTGCGAAAAAAAACCACTACCGAGACCAAGGCTAAGCTTGATAAATACTATGGGGACTCTGCACCATCGATTTCAATGGTAAAAAAGTGGTTTACTGAATTTCGTTGTGGCCGTACAAGCACTGAAGATGCCGAACGTCCTGGACGCCCAGTTGAGGTCTCTACACCCGAAACAATCGAAAAAATTCACGATATGGTGTTGGCCGACCGAAGATTGAAAGTGCAAGAGATTGTGGAAGCCATAGGCATCTCGCATGGCTCAGTGGTTTCAATTTTGAATGATCACTTGGGCATGAGAAAGCTTTCCGCAAGATGGGTGCCGCGTTTGCTCACAGTCGACCACAAACGCAATCGTGTAACAACTTCACAGGAAGGTTTGGCGTTGTTTAATCACAATATGGAGGAGTTTTTTAACCGTGGACGAAACATGGATCCATCACAATACACCAGAGACCAAACAACAGTCAAAACAGTGTGTTTCTAAGGGTGAATCGGCGCCAAAGAAGGCCAAGGTGGGTTTGTCAGCCAATAAAGTTATGGCGACTCTTTTTTGGGATGCACGTGGGATAATCCACATTGACTATCTTCAAAAGGGAAGAACAATTAATGGGGAATATTATGCCAACTTATTGGACCGCTTCAATGAGGATTTGAAAAAAAACCGACCTCATTTGGCCAAGAAAAAGGTTCTTTTTCACTAAGACAATGCAAGGGTGCACACATGTGCAGTTGCCATGGCAAAAATCCATGAATTGGGCTATGAATTGCTCCCACATCCACCCTATTCTCAAGATTTGGTTTCGAGTGACTACTTCTTGTTCCCAAACCTGAAAAAATGGCTCGGTGGAAAAAGATTTGACTCCAATGATGAAGTCATCTCGCAAACAAAGGCCTATTTTGAGGACCTCGACAAATCATATTTTTTGGAAGGGATAAAAAAATTGGAGAAGCGTTGGACAAAGTGTATAGTGCTCAAGGGGGACTACGTTGAAAAATAAAATGATTTATTTATCAAAAAATCTGTGTTTTATTCCAAAAGTCACGGACTTATTGACCCGCCCTCGTAAAACTAGATCAAAATAGTTTAATCTGTTAAACCACAGATTAAAGAAAGAGGGACATGTATACAACTACTTATTTACCTTTCGATTTGATTGCACTACTACAAGCATATGACACCATATTGTCATTCACGATCGTGTGGAAAAATTGTGGACCGTTGAAAGGGATGTCAAAATTTTCAAATTCGGATTCGTTCTATGAAAGCAGTTTCGCTGTAAATATATTTTCCACTTTGTGGTACTACGATGCATTGGACAGACACACACTCACACACACACACACACAGAGACAGACACGTCAAACATATTATAACTGCACCCCTCTGTTTTCGTTGGGAGTTAATGTATTGATTGAAATGGGAGTTATTCTACCTTTCTACAGCTTGACCACGACCTCAATGTCATTCGAGAATTGACGTTTTTAATACATCGTCTATCATTTGCATAGAAAAACGATGATTGCTGAGTGCCATTGGCAAGTTGGTCTTACTGTAATAAGTTATTTAAGCCCAAATCATATATTTTTAGTTTGGACCAATCAAAACGGGTTTGACATTGGTTTGACGTTTATGAGAAGATCATTTTGCAGTTATAACATATCAGGACTAGATTGTAACTTATAATTGCAGGATTTCGTTAGCAGAATTGACTGTTCGAACGTATTCTTATAATGTCCGCGGAATAAATATATAGTAATTGTTATTAGACATTCCTGAATGTATATTTTCTAATTGAAGATTCCATTTCCGAGTTAAACATAATGTGTAATTCTGTACAAGTAATGAATATGAAATTTTCAGGGAAAATATTTAACAAACAATCTGTACTTAATTATATATTTAAGCATTTCCCGCGCCAAGAAATCTTTTAACCTTGCATACCATCATCCTTCTGAAATGAAAATTAAATTTTTGTGGCTAGCGAGCAGAAGCATCGCCTGGTGGTGAAAATGATTGGCCCACAATGCCAGAGGAGTTCCGAGCACCTGTATTTTTAATCAAGGACCTCCGGTTCGGCAAGGTTCACTCGAAGAAACACAACAGTCTTTATAAGGCAATTTTATAATATTATTTTAGGGTTCCGTACCCACCCAAAGGGTTGAAACGGGAAGGATACTGGGACTTCGTTGTCCGTCTGTCCGCCTGTCTGTCACCAAGGTTGTATCTCGCGAACAATGACAGATAGACAGTTAAAATTTTTACAGGTGATGTATTTCTGTTGTCGCTATAACGACAAATACTAGTAAATGTCATATTTAAGGGGGCTCACACACGAGACAAGAAAACGTGTTATTTTTCTGTTAATTGTTCGATATGAATAAGATATGAACCGTTAAGACGCTTAAAATATTCACTAAGTATGGAGTTGTATATTTTCTTTATATTAAAATTAAAATAAAATAAATATTTAAAGGGGCTCATACAAAAACTTGGTTTTTCGTTGTTTTTTGCTCGATATTAACACTAATGATCGAAATTTGTACTAATAGTTGTATAGATTATGGTACGAAACCCTTCGTACGCGAGTCTGATTTGCACTTGGCCGGTTTTTTTTTTAATTCGGCAACCAAAATTTTTTTTTTTTGGATATAACTTTATACCATTACTGTGTCAATACAATTAGGAAAGTGTTGACTTTAATTTCTCATAAAACTTGTTATTTTTCTGATGTATGTAATGAAGTATTAAGGTCGGTCAATATTATTAAGACTTTAGGTTTCCTTCAAGTAAATAATTGAATGATTGGATGAGAATTGAATAAACTTTCTTTAGCTTTTTGACTTAAGGAGTGCGTACATTTCATCTCATTTGTAACTTTCTTTCTACTTATTAAGCTTTCTGAAATATAAGTGAATGTCAAGTATACACTGCTTTGTGTTAAAGAGTTGACGCCTCTTAAAATATTCTATGTGACAAAATATGTAGACATTTCACATATTTAAGACACTTTCCATACCTTTCTTCATCTAATAATTCTTTTAGAATTCAATAATAATATTACTTATGATATTTATGAAATTTTGAAAACAAAAAAGAGCGCCGTGGGTTGATTATGTAAAGCGTCCCTACATTGTCGTCCCTCGTTACTTTCGAATATACTCCGGATATGAGATTCTTTGAGACACAATGAGTTATGCGACAACTCCCCTCCGTCAAATGAAATTCTTAGGCTAATGCCATCAAGTTTTCCTATGTACTTATTCTAATCTTTCATCGCGAACAAAAACTTGGATCGTAATACAAAAGAAGGATATTATCGCAGAAAAAGATTATTTTATTATTAAGTGAGGAATAATTTGTTTAATATAGAATTTTCTACGTAGGTTTTCTTGTTTAAACTATAAATATTTAAAATTAAAACTACTTTCGATAAAGTAGTTTTAAGTAGTCTAAATTATAAATATTTAAATTTTACTCTTAGCACCGTTGCGTTGAGAGTTAAAGTCGTATCACGGCACGATATGATTTTGGAAATAACACCATCTGTTAGAAGCTACTTATACCTCTAACATAACAAATTAACTTTCTAATGTACGGCTCAATACACAGATGGCGCTAGGTAAACAAATTTTAATTTTACAATTATTTTTTGATGTGATGTTCTTTAGGCACCATATGAGTATTATTGGATTGTAAATTTTGAATGGAGTTATGGAGATATTATATGGAGTCACTTCTGCTACATGAACTTTGTACTCGTTATATATTTATAATACGTATTATATTTTTTTTCTAATCTTACAACAACACAAGCTAAACAACATATAGACAAAACGTCCACTATAATGCTTTTGAAAAGTGTGTAACTTATAACTTATTATAAAAAAGTACTTATGTTTTATATGTTTTAGTAGGTAAGCAATAAGAATTATCTTTATATACACGTCAAGTCGTCAAAAGTTAAGCCTTAAAAGTTTAAAAGGTTGAATGATTCCTTTCGAAACCATTTTGAAGTAGCTACGTCTTAATCTAGATCAGTAATTCCCAAAGTGGAACCCCAGGGGTCCACGGGAGACTCGACGGGGGTCTACGTTTTATGTGACAAAAAATGGGGGTCTACAATCGTAAGCAGGGGTGCATGAAAATTAATTTTGTTTCGATAGTGAAGAACTAAAATGTTTGCTTGTTATTTTAAATTATATGATACCTAAATTAAACCTTCTCAATGAGACAATTTATAGATAAATTGAGAAAAAATGGATAGTTCCGAACTGGGAGTCGAACCCAGACCATGTCGGTATCACGCCGAGTGCTCTACCAGTTGAGCTATCCGGTCCTATACCTCTTTCCTTTTTCAATTTCATTTATAACTTATTGAGCCACATCGTCCATCATACGGTTAATACAACAACACAAACAATATGATACCTAAATTAAATCTTCTCAATAAGACAATTGTCTCCTATCAATATAGGCACATAATATTTTAAGAAGCTCAGCGATTGTTACTTGTAAAAACTTGCATATTCCATATTTAGTACAGCGCCTCAAGACTTGTTGCCGCGTCGGCCGCCGCCGTCCCGTCCGCAATGCGTGTTCAAACGTGCGAATTAATACTTGTAGTGTATGTACTTGCAATCTTGTATGAGCGTGTTTAATTCTTCACCAATATAAATTCGAATATCAAGGATAAACGTTACTCATTTGTTTCCGAAATTTCACAAAGAAATGTAAATCGATATTAGTGATTACCAGTGTCGGAAAAGTAAGTACCTACCTGCCTATTTGTATGCCTACCTACCTGCCTATATAATATAATATCGTGTGCCTAATGCTAAAAGGGCGCATTTTTCAACATTTTGTATTAAAACTTGAATTTTTTAATTATTATTTACAGGTAGGTAATTGATACGAAACATGACCGAATCTAAGAAGAATTGTCGTCAGTACAGTGTTGAATATTTAAATTATGGTTTTCTTCCATCACAGGCAGATAAACGATTGCCTACATGCCTTTTATACAACAAAGTTTTGGGAAATGACTCTATGAAACCATCAAAGCTGGAAGACCACCTAAGAAGGTCTCATTCTGATAAAATAGGTAAAGATTTAAAATATTTTTAAACATTAAAGAAAAAATATGAAAAGAGACCCACCGTGCACAGTATGTTCGCTTCAACGTCTGAAAGCAACGATGATGGCTTGAGGGCATCTTACAATATCTCATTACTTATAGCAAAATCTGGAAAACCGCACACCATTGGAGAACAGTTTATTTTACCTGCTGTTGAAGAGGTTTTAAAAACTGTTCTGCACAAATCTTCATTTGACATTCTCAAAATAATTCCTTTGAGTAACAACACAAAGACGTATAGATGAAATGAGCTCTGATGTTGAAAGTTTCTTGTGTGATTATCTGCAAACAACTCATTTTTCTATTCAACTGAACGAGTCAACTTTACCTGGCAATGAAGCATTATTATTGGCATATTATATTCTATTTGTTATGGGCGAAGAAATTCATGAAGAGCTACTATTCGCGAAAACTTTGAAGACGGACACTAACGGCGAATCAATATTTAATGTCCTGAGTAATTTTTTGAAAGAAAAATCGATTCCATTTACAAACATTATTTCGGTAGCAACAGATGGAGCTACTGCCATGGTCGGGCGATATCGTGGGTTTGTAGGCCATCTTAAAGTAATCAAACCAGAGGTAACTGCAATTCACTGTGTTATCCACCGAAAACATCTAGTAGCGAAAAATTTGAGTGATAAATTGCACCAATCGCTTCAATTTGTGATTAATGCAGTTAACAAAATTATAAGCAATGCATTGAATACGCGATTATTTGCACCAGTGTGCGATGAAAATGATGAAAACTTCCAACGATTGCTGTTACATACCGAAGTACGCTGGTTGTCGAAAGGTGCATGTTTATCAATATTTTATTTAGAATTTCTGGAAAGTAATGATCCTGATTTAATAAAAAAAAAACCTAATCAATTTTAAAGCAGACATCGGGAATTCCCAGATTTGTTAAAAAAATTTAATGACCTCAACTTACAATTACAAGGGGACAGCCTTAATTTAATAATAACAAAGAGTTATTTCAGCTTTTATTGGTAATTGAAATTTATGAAGGAAAATATTGGTCGGCGCGAATTTTCACAGTTTTCAAACTTATCGCAGGTAGTATGCCTTGATGAAGATATTCAGACATACGTACAACATTTGATTGCCCTGCATGATTATTGTAAAATCAGATTTGAAGACATTCTGTCGATGGAAATACGACCATGGATCATAAATCCATTTGATGAAATGGAAGTGGAGAATGTAAAATTACAAGAGGAGCTACTCGAGCTTAGCACTAATGAGGAGCTGAAAGTAATATTTAAAAGAGGGTATCAAAAATTTTGGCTGCAAGCAGAAATACCTAAAAAATATCCTGTACTGTGGGGAATTGCGCAAAAGCTTCTTATAGTGTTTCCCCCGTCATATCTCGTCCAAAAAGTTTTAGTGCCGTTACAAACTGATTAACAAAAAAAAGAAAAGATTGAATATCATAGAACAGGGAGATTTGCGGTTATTCCTTACAAAACTCAAGCCAAATATTGATAATTTGCGATCAATCCATCAAGTACATCCATCTCATAATTATTTTTTTTTTGTAATTACCATTGTAGAAGTTACATTACGTTGTAAATAAGTGTTTAATTTTGATTATATTACGACTGTTTAAACAATAACAATTATTAGTGTAATAATTTATATATTTGAATATATAATATATATACCTACAACACAAGGAAATATACTATATTTCTTTTTACCACTCCGAATGGGACGTTTTCTAAATAAAATTTGTGAGAATTGATTGTTCTTTGTGCTGTCACTGTAGATTTCAAAAAAGCAAAGTTGGATGGAGTCACGTTTTCGATTGGCCAACTTTGCTTTTTTAACATCCACTCACAACACAATGAATTAAAATTTAATTGAAAATTTGTTTAGTCTATCTACTTCATTATTAAATAATTAATCCTATCAAGCAAACAATTCTAAGCTTTTTTTTCGAAAACTGTTAATTCGTTGTTGTAACTCAGCCACAACGCAAGTTTCCATACTTAGATAGATCTAATCTTCACTTTTTTTTCGAGATTTAGAGATCCACCGGATCCAGTAAAATTTTGAAAGTGGTCTATGAAACAAAAGAGTCTGGGAACCACTGATCTAGATTAATAAATTATTTTCGTTGGTCCTAATTTCAAGAACTATTTAGATTCACGTAAATATAATTAGTCATTTATATACAGCTTTCTCAGGTACATACATAAATTAATGCTATAATATACTTAATTTATTTTTATTAGATCCTACTATAGATACTATTATAAATGTAAAAGTTTATGAGGATGGATAGATGGATGGATGTTTGTTACTCTTTCAAGCAAAAACTACTGAACGGATTTCCATGACATTTGGCATGGTAGTAGTTTATGCTCTGAATAAAAACATAGGCTACTTTTTATCCTGAAAAAGTATAGTGTTCACGTGGGAAACCTGATACTATATTTACGCAGGCAGAGCCGGGAAATAAAGTTCGTTTATTTATAAAACTTTGAATAAAAGTTGGACATCTAAAATCCAAACTGTGAAAATTCATGCGCATTATTATGTTTTCAATAGCGACAGCATTATGTTTGTCGGCCAGAATGTTATTGGTGGAGACAAAATGTCCTCATTGACACGTTTTAGCATCTGGTTCCTATAGGAATATTTTAGTCGCCGAGACGTTAACATTTTAAAGTTTTTTCCATTCATTTATATAAATTCATATTATTAACTTTTATTACTTATTAAAATATTAACACCACGGATAAGTGGTATAATGGTAAGCTTATACCTCGATACCTTGGGGTAGAAAGGGCGTGTAAACTATTTTACCCAAAATGAGTTAGTAACGCAGTCTTATTTAAAATTTTTCGCTCTATCGATTGGTCTATGAAACATTTTCAAATTCTCAAAAATTTGATTTTTACGGCCCAGATCACTTAAACGTCTAAACAGACTTTTTGTTGGAATTTATGATGTAAGAACCAAAAAAATATAATTTGCTATGACTAGTTAGTGTAATGTCATATTTGTTTTATTGATTAGGTCGTAGAAGACAGTAGATTTGAGTCTAGTATAGGGTATTACCAACGTAACAAATGACCTTGGTTTAAAAAACCAAAGTGCAGTATGATTTTTAATTAAATGTTTGGTTTAAATATTAAACCCCAACACATTTTAAAGAAAATAAGTAAAGTAGATAATTTATGTACCTACTCAATGTGTGAAGGTTTTGAAGGCAGCAACACACCCACTGGCTCATTTCATTGTGCAATTACGAAATAAAATTATCTAGTTATATTGCTGCATGAAACAAAATAAAGAATAACGTTATTGATAGTTTAAAGTTTTATATTGATATTTAACGTCGCCAAAGTTGCAACGTTATGTTAATAGGGATGAGGCAAGGTGATTCTTTATAGTAGTTGATAAGGCGGTCGCTTGACTCCTTTTTCTTTTTCGGTCTTATATTTTGAATTATACTGCAATTTATTACTGCGAATTCGCTACTACCGCTTATTAACTCAGATGACCCCTTGCTTATATGTTAAATACGTCTCAGCTGCTACAAGAGCATATTACCATATTATATTATTGAATCCCAGATAATTGGTGAAATTTTGATCTCAATTATTGTTCTAACGCATAATTAATTATTATAATTACTAAATATAATTTCATATTTCGTTGCCGCATTACCAAATATTATAAAGCTTTTAACATTACTATCTTTAACGTAAATAATAAAATTGATTAATTAAAAAACCGACTGCGTAAAAACTAAGAAAAATAAGAAAGTCCAGTTAATCGAGACTTTTGTTATCGAATATTATTGAATAACAGCTATAGTCTATACCTACCATTTAAATAGTTTGGTTATCGATACAATCGAAAAGATAACATTATAATATTAGGAAACATTACGGTTTTAAAAGTCAGGATTAGAGACCCATTACTTATAAGGAAGCCGGATTTTTTATGTGTATCTGGACTGTTAAAATCGTAATGTTCTTTATTAGAATATTTTCTTTTTGAATGCATCGACACCGGTTCGGGAACTAGCCCGGCGAAAAGAACCGGCGTAAGAAACTCGCGGTTTACTAGAAGTAGAGGTAGATCGACAAATCAATGGGAAGATGATTTAAAGAAAGTAGCTGGTCCAGAATGGCTACGCATACCAAAGGACAGAGACAAATGGAAAGCCTTAGAGGAAAAGGAAAAGAAAGAGGAAAGGCTTTTGTCGAAAGACAAGCTCTTGGAACGAAGAAAAATAATAATCCTCATACTGAAACGTAATTTAAGTCTATACTTAATAATATTTGTTTTGTTTTTCCTTAATAATTTGTAAATAATAGGTAACATTATGTTGTCAGCTTAACACAGTAACAAAGCGCACCCACCGTTTTGTCTTAATAGTGCCCCAGGTGCAAACACACAAACATAGGCTGATAAACACAATAATAGTCCTTTTTGTCGTGCAGTAGTGTAGAAACAACTTGATTAAATAAAAAATGTTTTATTTGATACTATGTTCTTAGAAAATTAATCACTTCATAAGTTTGATTTAATTACTGATTAAAATTGAAGTTTTTTCACCTATACATGTAGGTATATACAAGTATGTAAGAGCGGGGTATTTAAGTATGATGGTTTTTATTACCCAAGTTTCTGGTGAGGTATTATTAGTATACATTTATTGTAGTTACGACTCCACACATTCAAAAGGTATAGTCTAAGTGATTTTACGACTTCCTTAATTTTTGTTCGTGGTCTATAAGCTCAATAACAATGACCTACTTTTAGTTAAGACTCATTACAATGAAACACCTGAAAGAAATATGAGGTGTGTAAACCATTTTTACACAAAAATTTGGTCGTAAATCCACGCTAACTTCTAAATTAAGAGACTATCAATAAAATAAGGTTTCCCATTGTAAAGAACATAAAAAAATAACATATAGCACTAAAAAGAGGATATAGAGATACATACAAGAAAAATTTGTTTGTTGGTCTATTTATTTTTTTCAATTTTGTTTTTTGCTTCTCCTGTAAAGTAGGGTTTTGGCTTTTAGAACCATTCTACCCCAAGGTATCGACCTACTGCAAGAACTAAAAATATACGTAGGTACACTTACTATAATAGCATCAAAGACGATTGTAATATCAATTAATATTATCTTAATTCTTCAAAAAATTTTTCATAAATTATATCTAAAATTTTATATCGACGAGCAGACTACTTAAGTTGCTCTAAAGCTCACCTAATCTGAGCGTCCATAACGATTAAAGTTGAGAAGATTTTTCACTCAACTTCGTAAATGTCCCATTAAACACAGAATACCTATACATCAGGTGTTCAGTGCTCTGTGCAGGGCCTTAAATAAAATATAAGCGGGACTGAAGCGTTGCTTTGAATATAAAGGATTCTTTGAATGTGTGAATTGTAATGAAAACACAATTTATTTACTAACTAGCTTCCTAGCTGTGGTTTTGGTAAAATCGACTTTGCCCTAGCATTTAAAAAATTATTGGCAGTTATAGGGACTGCCATTAAAAGTGAAAGAAACACTATTTCAACAATGTACAGTATATACACATTGAACTTTTCACTGAATTCATTCAAGTCCATATTAAGAGGTCTTTACATAATTATGAAATTGCCGTTCTCTAGTACTGGCCGTTTAAAATCAAAATAATTTGTTGTTTGGCTAAGAATTCTAATTTCAAATTAATTTTATTTTAAAAACATGGAATTCTTTTTCCAAAAGTAGTAATTTGTTTATTGATTGGTGTTACATTTTCATCGCATTTGAATCTTTTTCATCATCATGGATACGTTAAAAATTCGAGTAATTATGGAATATGAGTACCGTCGTGGCAGCAACGCGGCACAAGCGGCACGCAACATTAACGACGTTTACAGAGCTAACACTACTGTAGCGGGCTACGACCTCTTGATATGTAAGTCCTTCTTACGCTTGAGTGGTGATGATAATAATACAGCAATAATTCTTATATTCTCCTTTATTGGTGCTTATCACAGATACGTATTACAAATGAGATATGTCTAACACAAATACGTCTACAGTCTACATTGAGAAAAGCCTTATACTTATCTAAAATAAACCTACTTTACTAAACTAAACTAACTAAATAGGCTTTACTTCATGACATCTGTCAATATGACATTGACAATTACATCTCTTAAACTTGCTGTTGTCATTATGCAACATCTCCCTTTTTGAGAAAAGAAGCAAACTAATATTATAAGTACATAACTAAAACAATACATTTCTTATCTACTCAAATTTCTCATGAATATACAATTTAGGACGTTTTACACTTCTACCAGACCTGATTACGTAACCGGTATTTTCTAGACTCTCCATAGGAACACAGTTATCATCAATAATGCAATTTTTCCGTTTCCGAGTTGTGCCGAACTCATGGGATCTATACTCTCCTGCATGGGAGGCATATTGTCAGTGCTTCCGTTGCCTTAAAAAGAAGGTGGAGCATTTGTTTCTTTTAAATTCTTTTTTCTAGATCTAATGTGTCCCCTATTCCTCCTTTTTACAACACCATTTGGATCCACAACATAATAAGATCTACCACATCCTAATTTCTCTTTAATTATCCCCGGAGACCAAAAGGATTTAGGATTTTTTTTGAAGTAAATGTCATCTCCAGGCTGAAACTCATTAGATGTATGCTTCGCATTCCTGTCAAGATAAAAATACATTTTGTATCTGCTTTGTCTATGACATTTTTCAAACGTCGAAAATTTTACAAGTTTAGGTTTAAGTTTTTGTTTAGAATTAGTTAATTTACTCGCAAGTTTCTAGACATTAATAATGCGGCCGGACTGGGAAAATCTCCTTTAGCAGCGTTGCGGTAGTGTAATAGCGCCAAATGCACATCCGAGCCATCTTCCTTGCATTTTCTTAATATGTTTTTGACAATTTTAACTCCACTTTTAGCCTGGCCATTAGACCTGGACCAATAAGGACTGGTGGTTATGTGTTCTACATCTCAATCAACAAGAAAAGACTTGAATTTGCAGGAGTTAAATGGTGGACCATTGTCAGACACCAATGCTTTTGGTATTCCATGTCGAGCAAAGAAGGATTTGAGGAGGTTCTTAACAACACTATCGACAGTGTAATTCTTATGAAAAGAAGCTAGCTCTTTGTACTTGGAATAGTAGTCCATGCACACAAGGAAATTATCTCCATCAAAATATAATAAATCTATACCTACCTTCTCCCACGGAAGATGAGATATCTCATGGCATTTCAACGGTTCATTGGGTGTAGGATTTTATTGTTTTATATTTTTATTATTTTATATTCATTGTTCATTCATTCAGGCCAAACGGCCTGAACTTGTCACATACCGAACATTGATCAATTAAGTTTTTAATATCCGCGTTTATATTTGGCCAAAAAACTGTTTCTCTAGCGATGTTGAGTGTTTTATTATACCTAAATGACCACATTGTATTTTATCTTAAATCTGTCTTTGCAGGGACTTTGGAACAATAAGCCTTAATTACCTTTAAATTTTAATAATTAATAAATTTTAATAATTACCTTTAAATATTAAGTCGTTCATTATATATATTTCATTTTGAATGTTCCAATATGGTTTCACGAGACAGCTTACTTTGTTTTTGCTTTTTGGTCAACCATTCTGAATATTATAAGACTTGAGCAGATTTAAAGATTCATCATTTTTACTTTCTAATAATATGAATTTTAAATATGGCTTACTCACTGAGAGATTAGAAAAGATTGAATTAACATGATACTGTAAGTCTTGTTCATACTGCGGTATATATGTATCACTAAGTGAGGCTCTTGACAAAGTATCTGCTATATACATATATTTACCAGGTACATAAACCACTTCTAGGTCGTAACTCTGCAACGATAACGACATTCTTTGTAGTCTAGCAGGTACTTCATGAAGAGGTTTTTTAAAAAGGTAAATTAAAGGTTTGTGATCAGTATGAACAGTTGTTTTACTGCCATAAATATATTGGTGAAATTTATTACATCCAAACTGTATGGCAAACAATTCCTTTTCAATCTGAGCATAGTTTTGTTGACAAGATGTTAGTGTTCTTGAACTATATGCAATGGGTCGTTTGTTTTGTATCAAGACCGCTCCCAGTGCATTCTTTGATGAATCAACCGACAAAATCACAGGTAAGTTGCAATTATAATTAGTTAACACAGGTGCTTTAGATACGACTTCTTTTAACAAATCTAAGCACTTTTATTTTTGAAAATTTTCTACCCATAACCATAATATTTACATCTTTTTTTAACAAATTTCTTAAGGTATTAGTTTTCTCTGCTAGATTTTCTATAAACGGTGCTAAAAAATTAATCATGCCTAGAAATCTCTGCAAATCTTTCATATTTTTAGGTATGGGCATATCTTTTATGGCTTTAACTTTCTCTGGATCAATTTTTACACCTTCTTTACTAAAAATATAGCCCAAATATGCTATTTCTTCTAGAAAAAACTTGCACTTGGCTTTATTTAATTTTAAATTAACTTGCCTAGCCCTTTCCAAAAACATCTCTAACCTTTTATTGTGTATTTCAATTGTTTCACCGTATATTAAAATGTCATCACACCAAATTATTATACTTTCAATGTCTCCAAAAGATCTATCATGGTTTTATAGAAAATTTCTGTAGCCGTGTTTATTCCAAAAGGTTATCTTAAAAATTTGTATCTGCCAAAGGGAGTTTGTAATGCACACATATCACTACTTTCTTTAGTTAATTTTATATTATAAAACCCAGAAAATGCATCCAAATGTAAAAAATAAGAGACTTCGGACAATTTAGACCTGACTTCATCTATGTTTTTAATTGGATAATGACATCTCAATAAATTTTTATTTAAATTTAAAAATCTAAGCAAATTCTCAATCCACCATTCTTTTTCATGGCTATAACTAAACCACTCACCCAGAGAGTAGGTTTGTTCACCTTCCGTATGACTCCCATGTTTTCCATGAGTTGAAGCTCTTTCCTTAACGGTTCAACCAACGCGAAAGGTAACTTTCTAGGGGGATCAACGCACGGAATAGCATACTTCTTTAGCACGATGCTGTGTTCGTATGGGAGACAGCCCAGACCTTGAAACACATCATTATATCTGGTCACAATTTTGTCACAGGTTTTTTATACATATTATATACATTTTGCTCAATATTTTTGATATTTTCATTCTTTATGGAAAAGTCTTTTGTTATTAAATTTAGCTTTATACAAGTGGGTAAACCAATCACAGTTGGACATTTAATTTTGTTACAACAAAAGCAATGTTTTCCGGTTTTGATTTGCTTTCAACTAAACAACATATGTCTGACACTGATATTATCGGAATTCTGTGCCCACTATATGCAAATATATCATCTTTTTTACACCTTTTTTACTCTGTTTGTCAAATTTAAGATTCATTTCTTTAAATACTTGATAAGACATTACATTTATGTTTGCTCCAGTGTCAATTAGGCAATCTACATTTTTGTTGTTTATTTTAAGAGAATAATGCCAGGAATTGTCTGTGTTAATCAAATTTGTACTAGCATTTTATGACTTTATGTTTTTAATGTTGAACAATGTTGTATTGTAAATCTCTCATCGAGATTTGCTACCTACCCCAGAAACAACAGTCCTGACACTATTTGTCTTAAAACATAAATGAGTAAAATGTCCATATTTAAAACATGATCTGCTTCTGTGTTTCCATGCTGGACAGTTGCGGCGACCATGCGATGTGTTGCATTTTACACACGACGTTATTTTGGATCCAGGTGTAGCTGACCTTGGGTGACCTTGGCGTGATGGGGATCTTGAGTTTTTTCTTTTCTGGTATGGGGGGAAACTGGCCCGACGACTTTTGTGTAGCTTGTATATTGTGGCTTCTTCTCTTCCATCTGCTGTATTGATTGATTCTTCACTTTTCTGCGCCATCGTGAGTGTTCTACAGAGGAGTTTGGCTCTTTCTAGGGATAGATCTGGCTCTTGTAGGAGCTTTTGACGAAATTGCGAGAAGTAGCAATGAGAATGTCCTTTACAAGGGAATCGCGTAGCGAACCAAACTCACAGGCATGACTTGCGTTTTCTAATTTCATTAGAAAATTTTCCAAGTATTCGTTCACACGTTGTTTCAACGTAAAGAATTTGTGCCGCGCCACCGTCAAATTCTTTTTAGGTTCAAAATAGTCGACGAATTTTGCCTTAACTTCTTGGAATGTAGCAGTGCTTAGGTCCAAATTGAGGGAATTGTAGATATTTAGACCCTTTTCTCCCATGAAAACCAGCATGATTGCAATTTTTATTTTGTCTTCCGTTTTCTCCATCCCCGACGCCAGTAGGAATATCTCAAAAGACTGCGTCCATTTCTTGAAATTTTCAGCATTATTGTTGATAATTTCTGTACAGATTTCAAGCTTCTGCACTCCATTTCCTGCCATTGTTAAGTTCCCGCACGTTTTTTTCGAGTCACGAGTTTTCGATGTACCCTCTTTAGCGTTCATGATTTCCGTTTTCTTGATAACTTTTTTTTACTTCTGAAACCATTTAGCAGGCTACGACCTTTTGATATGTAAGTCCTTCTCACGCTTGAGTGGTGATGATAATAATACAGCAACAATTCTTATATTCTCCTTTATTGGTGCTTATCACAGATACGTATTACAAATGAGATATGTCTAACACAAATACGTCTACAGTCTACATTGAGAAAAGCCTTATACTTATCTAAAATAAACCTAACTAAATAGGCTTTACTTCATGACATCTGTCAAAATGACATTGACAATTACATCTCTTAAACTTGCTGTTGTCATTATGCAACAACTACAAACCAACGCACCACCTGTTATTGGTTTGCTCGTTTCCGTACTGGAAATTTCGACCTGAAAAATGAGTCTCGCGGTCGTCCGAAGACTTTGGTTGACAATGACGAATTAAAGGCGATTGTGGAAGCTGATGAAACACAATCTACGTCTGAATTAGCAGCAGCTTTCGACGTTAGCGTCAAAACTGGTAAAATTGGTAAAAAAGCTTGACAAATGGGTGCCCCACGAACTCAATCATCGCCAGCGCGAAGTACGCGACGAGACGTGCCTTGCACTGCTCAACAGACACACAAATGAAGGAATTTTGAACCGCGTTGTTACCTGCGATGAAAAATGGATTCTGTTTGATAAACGCAAGCGCTCAGCAAGTTGGTTGGATCCTGGTTCAGCACCTAAACAATGCCCTAAACAAAAACTTACCCCTAGAAAAGTGATGGTCACTGTTTGGTGGTCTAGCGCCGGTGTGATTCATCACAGCTTCTTACCAAACGGGGTGAGCATTACTGCAGATGTGTGCTGTGGAGAACTGAACATAATGATGGAGAAGCTGGAACATCTCCAACCAGCATTGGTCAATCGCTCGTCTCCGCTGCTCCTGCACGACAACACGCGACCTCATACTGCACAGCAGACGGTCTCCAAGTTGCAAGAACTGGGGTTGGAAGCTCTCCGTCTTCCACCCTACTCACCAGACCTTGCGCCTACGAGACTAGACAGACTTTTTCCAGAATTTGTATAACTACTTCGCGGGAAAAAAAATTCAATACCCGAGAGGCAGTACAAAATGCCTTTGAAGAATTTGTTGCCTCCCGTCCAGCTGATTTATTTAAGAAGGGTGTTGCGGCTACACCGCAACGGGGCGCGCGGCGCCTGCGCATGCGCCTTATTCGCCAGCGCACACTGCACGGCGATAGCTACATTTAACTTTACACATTCTAATATTGTCAACGTAGGCGACCAGACTTACACATATCCTTATAATACAGTCCACTATATAAGTACCAAGTCGTTTTATTCCACATCTGGGAGCCTACATTATGGTCCTTCTTCGGTCTTATTAATACAAGAACCACGGGACGTCACAAAGGATATAAACCAAGTTGGCTAATTACGCTGGAGGATACCTACAGGAAGATATATTTTCTGCACCGAGGATACCTTTGGTCTTGGAGGACAGCTTGGACTATCCGCAACAACCCTTGAACTGCGAAGTTGCTTGCCGACGCAGCAAAGTCAATCGGAGGACATCGCGGTCATTTCAAGGGCATTTGATTTTGTGAGTCCGTTCCATATCTTTTCCTTTCAATTTTTCTTATCCTTAGCCTTTTATTTGGATCTGGCATTTAGATCTCTTTATATTTTTTAAATTAATCATTTTTTTAAAGTATTTTTGAAGGTTTGTCCTTGACAAGTAAGGTTTGACCTTTAGAGATATTAACTCCAAAATCTTTTTTTCACTTGCTTAAATACATTTTAAATACTTAAAATTAAACAATATTACATCTTAGTCAGTATAAATAGTTCCTTATTGCAAATTCTTAGAAATTTCTATGCCTAACTGATAAGCACAGCAGGGGTCCCATTGTATCGACCGCCGAGCGCCACTTGTTCATAAATTGCATTGCATTTATTATAGAAATTTTAACGTGCTTGCATGTATTGATTCTTAGTTTATCCTCAGGTAAATATTTTCTTTATAAAAATGAGTGATACACGCATAAAAGAATTAATTAAGCAACGTGGTAGCCTTAAAGGAAAGCTTACCATATTCCAAAACTTCCTAAATAGTTTGGAGTGACTGTGAAAGTTTTAGTGAAAATCATTATAATGAGCTGGAATGTCGTGTGAATAAAATTGAAAATATTCATAGTGATTTTGATAGATTTCAGACGGAGTTGGAGTTGGTATCGGATGATGTGGGTCAAATGATTCTTGAACGCGAGGAGTTTGAATCGAAATATTTTTCGCTAATGGCTTCAGCAAGAACATTGATAAATAAGTACGATCGTCACCGCAATCGTGCATTATCCGAATCTGAATCTAATGTCGACCACGTGGATGCTATGCACGATTTCATCAGACTTTCTAAGATCAATCTACCGAGCTTTGGCGACTTTCAATACTGGCTGGAATTTAGAGATACGTATCTTTCACTCATTCATTCTAATTCTAAATTAAGTAATATTAATAAATTCCACTATTTGCGAGCGTCTTTAAAAGGCAGCGCATCGCTCATTATAAAAAACTTAGAATTTACTTCAAACAACTACGTTATAGCTTGGCAGTTACTTTCGAATAGGTATGATAACGAGCGACTTTTAGTTAACAATCATGTCAACGCCATTTTTAATTTGTCTCCTATTCAAATTGAGTCATGCGTTGCTCTAAGAAATTTAATTGATGTCACGAATCGTAATTTATGTGCCTTAAATTCACTTGGTCCACCCACAAATCACTGGGACACTCTCATAATTCATATAATGACGAGAAAATTAGATAATGGCACATATCGTCAGTGGGAAGAACAAAGAAATACAATTACTTCTACACGTACATTAAAACAATTCTTAAACTTCTTAACAAACAGATCAGATTTATTAGATACTGTACAACAAGAACAAAAACATAGAAATATTCACAATAATCAAAATTTACATTTTACAGATTACAATAAAAATAAAGATAGTCAAAAAATTAATAAATTACAAAATACAAATAATAACAAAAATAGTTTAACAACATGTCCTATGTGTAAACATAATCACTATTTATTTAATTGCCAGGATTTTAGAAATTTGGACGTTGAGACACGTCTACAAAAAATTAAACATTTTCAAGTTTGTAGAAACTGTCTAAAACCTGGCCACATAGAAAAACATTGCAAGTTATCACACTGCAAGTATTGTGCTAACAAACACAATACTCTTTTGCACAAAGACATAGAAATTCAAAACACAGTTGCTTTATCAACAAATTTGGAAACAAATTTAACACCACACGTATTGCTTTCCACAGCTATGGTGAAAGTGGCTGATGCTGAAGGAAACCTACAAGCTGCCAGGATCTTACTCGACAGCGGCAGCACAGGGCATTTTATAACACGACACCCTTGTGAGAAACTGGGTTTGGTACGACGTAACGTAAGCTCCACTGTGACAGGTATTAACAGTCAAACTTCCTTCAGTGCAGAGTCTTGTAACCTAAATATGCAGTCAATTTCGGGTGACTATAAAATAAATATACAATGTTACGTTCTGCCTCAAATAACAAATATGTTACCATCATGTAACATAGACATAAGTTCATTAAAATTGCCTCTTGATATACAGCTAGCTGATCCCTCTTTTCACATTTCTTCTCCAATTGACATATTGGTAGGAGCAGATATATTCTGGGACGTCTTATGTTCTAATTTCATTAATTTAGGTGAGCAACGACCTAGGTTGCAACAAACCAAACTTGGTTGGCTAGTTTCGGGCCAAATGCCATATAAAAACATAATTAATACAAAAAATTCAAAATCAAAAAATACATTATCTTGTTTTAGAGTCCAGACAGATGAATTGCTCACGCGTTTCTGGGAGATAGAGACAATTCCTTCTAAATACAATCTATCTTTAGAAGAACAATGCTGTGAGAAAAGTTTTTCAGAGAACACTCGACGTGATGATAGTGGTCGTTTCGTTGTCACTATACCTTTAAAACAATCACCAGAAGTTCTCGGAGATTCTTTTCAAGTAGCAAAAAATCGTTTTTTAGCGCTTGTAATGTAAGTTACAGCTCAATCCAGTCCTAAAAGATAGGTACTTACAATTTATGACGGAGTACCTAAACTTAAATCATATGAGCCCATCTTGCTCAACTAACACACAAGCTACTTCTTATTACATGCCTCATCATGGCGTCATTCGAGAAGCAAATACTACCACGAAATTGCGCGTAGTATTTGATGCCTCTTCTAAAACCTCATCTGGGAAATCATTTAATGATATCCAAATGGTAGGACCCGTCGTTCAAGACGACCTACTTTCAATTTTATTGCGTTTCCGCCAACATAAATACGTGGTTTCAAGTGACGTTGAGAAAATGTTTCGTGCTATTGCAGTTGAACCTTCACAACGTTCATTACAACACATCTTGTTTAGGTTTAAAACTAATGACAAAATTCAGCCTTTTACACTCAATACTGTCACGTACGGTACAGCTTCTGCACCTTACTTAGCAACAAAGTGCTTAGTATCGTTAGCAGACCAGTGTTCACATCCTGAAGCTAGAGTTGCTCCATGTAGAGACTTTTATGTTGACGATTTTTTGAGTGGTGGGGATAGCATTTCTTCCGTCGTTGATTTGTGTAAAAATGTTTATAATACTTTAAAATCGGCACAATTTAATTTAAGAAAATGGCAATCGAATAACAAAGAAATTTTAAATTCATTATTAGGTAGCTCAAATCACGATGAAAACATTAGTAATAAAACTCTAAATTTAAATGAAACATTGCCATGTAAAACTCTTGGCTTATATTGGGATCCTTCTTTAGACAATTTTTTATTTTCAATAAATTTAAAAAACAAATTCAAAAATATTACGAAACGAAACATTTTAGCAATTGTTAGTCAAGTTTTTGATCCTTTGGGTCTTTTAGGACCGTGCACTGTTCTATATTATGTATCTAAAATTTTAATACAAAAACTTTGGATCGATAAATGTGATTGGGATGCTGAAGTGTCTAAAGAAAATCAAAAAATATTTTTAAATTTCATTTTGTCATTAAAAATACTTAATAATCTACGCATCTCGCGTTGGATTAGTATCGATAATGCTGCGTCCTTGCAACTACATACCTTTTCAGACGCTTCAGAGCGTGCATACGGAGCATGTATCTACGTGAGAGCTGTTGACGTTAGTGGCAATGTACGAGTTACTCTTTTATCATCTAGAAATAAAGTAGCTCCAATAAAGCCAACAACAATTCCTCGCTTGGAGCTGTGTGGCGCAGTTCTTGCCAGCAGACTTCACTCTAAAGTGGTATCGTCTCTTACTTTAAAATTTCATAATTCATATTTTTGGACAGATTCCACAATAGTACTGTCATGGCTCAATACAGCTTCCAACCAATTAAAAACTTTTGTTCGGTCTCGTGTAGGGGAAATTCAAGACTGTACTGCTGGTCACAGGTGGAGCTACGTTCCGTCCAAGCAAAATCCGGCAGACCTAGTTTCCCGAGGTGTGACAACCGATAGTTTTGGCCAGTGTTCTTTGTGGTGGACCGGTCCAGAATTTTTAAATCACAAAGATATTCAATTTCCATCCACACCACACACACATACATTAGAATCAGAAGTTTCGTTACATATATCGAATTCAAAAAACAATAACACAAACATAAATTTATTACAAAATTTAATAAATAAAAAATCAAATTATACAAAATTAATTAGAATTTTTGCTTACATACTAAGATTTATATATAATTGTCAAAATAAAAATAAGTTAACTAATTGTCTCTCTACTACAGAGTTGGAAAAGGCAGAAAACTTTATATTACGATTAGTTCAACAAAGCATGTTTCCAGATGAATATTTAGCAATTAAATCTGGTAAACCTCTTCATAAAAAAAATAGATTATGTTCGCTATCTCCATTTATAGATAGTAATAGTTTACTAAGAGTCGGTGGTCGACTTAGTAATTCTTATTATGCCTATGATGTCAAACATCCCATAATACTTTGTAGCAAACATCACTTAACACAAATAATTTTTCACAAAGAGCACATCAGATTGTTACACGCAGGACCTCAGTTGCTTTTGTCTCACGTTAGACAAAAATATTGGCCACTGGGGGGGAGGAACCTCGATAGACGCGTCGTACATGATTGTGTGCGTTGCTTTAGATTTAAATCTAGGCCCATGCAACCCATTATGGCAGACCTGCCTAGTGATAGGACACATTTAGAATTTCCTTTTATGCAAACTGGTATCGATTACGCCGGCCCAGTGTTGATAGCCGACCGTAAAGGCAGAGGTGCTAAGTTGATGAAGTCTTACATATGCATGTTTGTGTGTTTTGCAGTAAAGGCCTTGCATTTGGAGCTCGTCTCGGATCTGTCCAAGGAGGCGTTTCTGGGAGCTCTGTTTCGATTCATATCTCGTCGTGGCAAGCCGCAAACTATTTACTCCGATAACGGCACTACCTTCGTCGGCGCTAGTAACGAAATCGCCTCATTTTTTAATTCTTGTTCCGACGACATCTCAACTGAAATGTCAACATATGGTATACACTTTAAAACTATACCTCCTTACTCCCCCCACTTTGGTGGACTGTGGGAAGCGGCAGTAAAATCTGTTAAACATCATCTTAGGCGTGTATTATCATTAACTCATTTAACTTACGAAGAGATGTCAACATGTCTTGTCCAAATAGAAGGTATCCTTAATTCGAGACCTTTGACCCCTCTTTCCTGTGATCCTTCCGATCTCAGCTGTCTTACTCCTGCTCATTTCCTAATCGGACGCACATTATTATCTGTTCCTCGTCCTAACGTCGCAGATGCGAATGTCCATCGTCTGCAGCGCTTCGAGAGGATCGAGAAACTTAAACAACATTTCTGGACTCGTTTCTCATCAGAATATGTTTCTCTCCTTCAACAGAAGTCCAAGTGGCATACCTCGAGTGACAGCTTGCAGCTCGGCGCTCTAGTGTTGGTTCGCGACAAGAGCCAGCCTCCTCTCCTGTGGCAGTTGGGTCGCATTACCAAGCTGCATACAGGCAAAGACAAGATTTGCCGTGTTGCTGAGATCCGTACGAAGAAAGGCATCATCCAACGGGCGTACAATAATATTTGTCCACTTCCCACTTATTCAAGTTGAAGCTGGACACCTTCAACTTGGCCCGGGCAGTATGTTGCGGCTACACCGCAACGTGGCGCGCGGCGCCTGCGCATGCGCCTTATTCGCCAGCGCACACTGCACGGCGATAGCTACATTTAACTTTACACATTCTAATATTGTCAACGTAGGCGACCAGACTTACACATATCCTTATAATACAGTCCACTATATAAGTACCAAGTCGTTTTATTCCACATCTGGGAGCCTACAAGGGCACCAATAAACTGCCACTGCTTTGGCAAAGCTGCATTGATTGCATGGGTGATTACTTCGATTAATACAAATAAAAAATACATGAAAAAAATTCGTTTAAATTTTTTCATACAAAACGGCAATTTCATAGGTAAAGACCTAATATTAGATATGCACAGCATTTATGTTACACAATACGTTAGCTGTATAGCTACAGATATACTGCTATAAGCATGTCGGTGACGCGAACGCACGAGATTGCACCCATCCAAAAAGCGTCTAACGCGCACAGCAACGGACGCTGCGCATACGCCAGTCATGAGCATGTCGGTGACGCGAAACCATAAGATTTTCCCCTACCAAAAGTGCACATCGCGGCTAAAGGACTTTTCACTTCAAAAAATATATGTGGACTTTTTCATAAATCAGATGAGAATACGAGTATTGCTATGAGTAATTTTCAGCTATATGATACTTACAAAAATAAAAATAAATAAATAAAAAAATAAAAAAATACTTACAAAAAACTTACAAAAACAAATATAATGAAAGTGAAAATAATTCTTAAGGATAATCGAAGACTTCATTTCGTCGGACCTAGCCTGAAGCTATGTTGTTATTCGGTCTCAATCTTTTATCTAAAGTACATATCCAACACAAACAAACACTTCTCCGAATATCGAATAACACGGATCTACAACCTACGAAAGTTCTGTACTTAGTTCTCGAGGGAGAAAAGCTGTCTTTGCACTATGAAGGAATTTAATTCATGCTTATGAATGTTGAGGTGTTCTTATAATTTACTAGTTGTTTTCCGCGGCTCTGCCCGCGTAAATATAGTATCGGGTATCTCGCAGGAATAACGTACATTTTCGGGATAAAAAGTAGCCTATGTATTGATCCAGAGCCTAAATTACTACCATACTAAATTTCATCAAAATCCGTTCAGTAGTTTTTGCGTGAAAGAGTAACAAACATACATCCATCCTTACAAACTTTCACATTTATAATATTAGTAGGATTTATATTATAATGATGACATTCAGTCACAGTGCAATAGTCAAGGATGTGTCTGTTTGATATTAGTAATATATACGAAGTACTAACAAATTTTGATAGCAGTCAACCTCATTCTCTGATAGAACGTAAAATTTCCTAAGACATCAAATTATCCGTAGGTGTTATAGGGGACGAAGTTACAACACACATTCTGTCAACCGTAGTATTTTCGAAATTTCTAGAAATTTCCAAGAATAAATGTTACATTGGAATAAGTAAGAAATGAAACGTACTGACTGCCTACTTCATTATCGTACTGGAAGATAAGATGTTTTATACTATGCAGAACCAGACTTTAATAAGACGAGCTATTTATTAGCAGTTAATGAGGTCACCTGCATTCACCAGCGGAGACCTATTCATTTGCATTACCTAATGAGCTATCAGATATGCCTGAATTATGCTCATGACATTTTTCTGGACTCCTAGCTCCTAGGTGGCTGAAAATACTTTAAAAAATGTATATAACTATACGAAGCAAAGCTTTATTTATTTATATTATTGGATAATAATATATTTATTGGGTTTTTTTACATTTGGAATTATTATTCCTACACTTATTAGTGTTATTTTTATAATATTTTTTACATTATTACTAGGTGCGTTCTTAATAATAATAATCATATTTATTGTGCTTAGCTGATTATTATGACAATCTTCAAACTGAGCATTGCTAATCATAATTTTCTAATGAATACGTAAATACTTACATAATAGGCTTAACTTAATATCTAACAATTATTTTATTCATATAATTAGAAATAATATGACAACTGAATATTACGTTGTCATTTGTCAAGTCATAGCCCAATTACAGCGCTTAAGCCAAGTACCCGGGCTCAACAAACATGGTTTTCCGATATTTACTTTGGAACTTCACCGGACTCTATTGATGCCCTGACGAGATACGTCACACACTCGTTTATATGGGCAAACATTCATTTTTGCGAAATATTTTACTTATGAATTACTCAATTTGGGAGTTTTTAAAATGTAAAAGAAATAAATTAAATAATAAACAATTACTCGAGAACGGAAAATGAAGTCAAGGCGGCATGACATTTATTTTATAAATTGAATCTCGAATATGATGGTAACACAATAATTTTCTGAAATGTGATTATAAGATACTATTTGACTTCGGAGGCTTCTTGTTACTATTAAGGTGGGAAGCACTAGGCGTAATTACTCGGCAGCGGTACTACTAATAGTTTTTGTATGATACGCGACGCGGCACTCCATTGCGGTGTTACTAGTAGGGACGCGTCATGTCGCGTCGCTCCGCTGCGAGACTCTCTATAAATGACAGCTCGAGCACCGGCGAATGTCAGTCATGTTGACGTAAGCCTAAGGTTGACAAAGAAATAATTTTAAAAGTCGCGTCAGACAAATATATCATAAATATTATGAATGTATACTGTCAATTTGTCAAAGCACGAAACGACCAGCGGCCAGCACCGTGACCGAAAGTCCTGGCTGGAAAAATCTCACGTCCCGCCCACCTCCGCATTCGCCAAGCCACGCACACACAGCCGCGAGCTGCGTGTGCAGCGATTTTTTGCGTTAGTAATATAAATTATATATATAATTATATTATATATATATATAATATAATTAATAATATATTCTTTGATATAAGTGTGGTCTTTCCTTCCGTATCAAAACTATCCTTAACCCACTCTACTTGTTTTAGCCAAATATCTTGATAGCAATCGTCGTTAAAAATTGCTTGTACGAAATAACTTCGACGATACACTTTTGATATACATTTTGATAGGCGATCTGTTACGTTATACGTTAAATCCGTGAGCTATAATAATTAACCTTGCTGAAATGTCCTAGTTAATTAATATGGCAGCGAACTATTTAATAACCTAAGAAATGCATAAAGCTTGCAAAATATTAACTTACGGAACGTCCGAACACCGCGTGTTTGCAATTTGACTTCTTGTGAACTTCGTGACCGAATTGTAGACTCAACTTTGACCACATTGCTGGTCGTAATAAATATCTTTGAGAGCTGTGGTCACTTATTATGGGTACGTTCTTTAAGTTCAAACTTCGATTCGTTGAAAATATGCAAATGTAAACTAAAAAAAACTAAAGCAACCCATGTAAAAAGATCCATTATAAATTTAGAGAATAGCTGTGCAATAGCGAGAAATAGCTTCATCGCCCGGAGGTGCTTCTTACTTGTTAGATACGAATTATTATTATTATAACAAAATATATTTTAGAACATTATGAGGTTGCAGACATGCAATTGCGAGAACAAGTTTGTAAGTCTAGCCTGAACTTTATTTTCGGGAGGACCAATAGAGTCGTAAGACAGTTCACTCTTATTCCAAGGAAGAGTTCGGTGCATCATCCTCGTCCTTTTCTTCGTCTTTATCCACTAATATCTTTTGGACTTCGTCGTGCTCTTCTTTCTCAAAAGAAAAGACAAACCGTACCTACTTATTCGAGATATCTTCCCTCACATTACGCTCATCGGTTCGGTTTATAGCAACATCCAAAGCTTCCTCGTGCCCACGGTAGCTATTTTGAATTCTTCTCCAGCTTCTCCAATTTTTTTATCCCTTCCAAAAAATATGATTTGTCGAAGTCCTCAAAATAGGCCTTTGTTTGCGAGATGACTTCATCATTGGAGTCAAATCTTTTTCCACCGAGCCATTTTTTCAGGTTTGGGAACAAGAAGTAGTCACTCGGAGCCAAATCTGGAGAATAGGGTGGATATGGGAGCAATTCATAGCCCAATTCATGGATTTTTGCCATGGCAACTGCACATGTGTGCACCCTTGCATTGTCTTGGTGAAAAAGAACTTTTTTCTTGGCCAAATGAGGTCGGTTTTTGAATGACCGCACCAAATGAAGCGGTCCAATAAGTTGGCATAATATTCCCTATTAATTGTTCTTCCCTTTTGAAGATAGTCAATGTGGATTAACCCACGTGCATCCCAAAAAACAGTCGCCATAACTTTATTGGCTGACAAACCCACCTTGGCCTTCTTTGGCGCCGATTCACCCTTAGAAACCCACTGTTTTGACTGATCATTCAAAATTGAAACCACTGAGCCATGCGAGATGCCTATGGCTTCCACAATCTCTTGCACTTTCAATCTTCGGTCGGCCAACACCATATCGTGAATTTTTTCGATTGTTTCGGGTGTAGAGACCTCAACTGGGCGTGCAGGATGTTCGGCATCTTCAGTGCTTGTACGGCCACAACGAAATTCAGTAAACCACTTTTTTACCACTGAAATCGATGGTGCAGAATCCCCATAGTATTTATCAAGCTTAGTCTTGGTCTCGGTAATGGTTTTTTTTCGCAAAAAATAATGCTTAATAAGCACACGAAATTCACTTTTTTCCATTGTTTCCTTAAGTTACTGGATAGTCTGATAAAGATAGCTGTAAAACACAAACTAACTGACGCAGCAAGTTCAAATTTTGATAGGAGTCAACTGACAGATGCCTGTTGACAGGAGTAGTGTTGCTTTTTCAGCAAGGAGGTTAGAAATTCAAAAAGTCACGGACTTATTGACCCGCCCTAGTATTATATTCCAGCAAATTATATGGAAAAATAGAGTATTTTCTTAGTTTTATTTAATTGTTAACACGTCACACGTCATACTTATTACAGATATTGCTTATTTTAAGTAATAATGACGTGGATATTGATTAAAATAAGCAATATCCACGACTTACATGATTCCAAAATGTATTTACTTTTTTGAAAAAAAAAAAATCTAATAATGAAAAAAGACTGCAACTATTAGAGTTTACTCCGATTTTCATATTTATAATAAGCCCGGGGTATGAAAATCTATGAGATTAAAATCGAATTCACGATGTCACACGGTCACACGGTCACACGGTGCAATGCCACACGATGTTAGCCGGAGATGCGTCTGTCGCTTTGCATTGCACACCAAATTTTACTTTTTAGAGTAAACTCCAGTGGTGCGTCGGAATTGACGCACACACATTTTTTTAACTTTAAATGTATTTACTATGATATTTCTAACGATTTCCTTTTAATTTGTCTTCTGGGTACTCTACATAGTACCCTAATTACCTATATCCACCTCGATTACAAGGAATTTTAAAAAGCTATGGACCATTTAGAGCTCCGTGGCCTAGTGGGTAGACCGTTTGATTCGCACTCGAGAGAGTGCAGGTTCGATTCCCAGGTTGTGGCGTGTACCAATGAGACTTTTACAGATCTCAAGTACATTATACGGACGCTCTAACGGTGAAGGAAAACATCGTGAGGAAACCCGCACATGGTTGGCCTCAGACGTATTGACCAGTCAGTCCAGAGGACTAGGTTGACAGTATTGTGAGAATGCCGCTTGGGCAACCATACGACATTTGAAAATGTTTCAGGAGTGGGTACTTTGCTCGGAGAATACTGTATAAATCATCCAATAACGGATGAAAAGGCCTAAGTTTATGAACCATTGAGTCCTTAAATGGGAGAAGAACATTTAAACATTGCTATGCACCTACTGTTCAGTGTACATAACCTTATACTTATTTATTAAAAGTTTTTACCTTGCAGTGTTAATATAATAACCTAGGAAGGTTTTGCTGAATAATACAGCCACAATATTATTGTTTTCAAAAAAGTGTAACGGAATTTTTGGTATAAAAATATTCAACAACTGCAATGTTGATTAAAAATTCTAACACCATACACCAAATAGAGAACTAAAACAAAAATGTCGTTAAGTCAAGAAAATATTGCAGTGTTCGCTGCAACGTCGAATTAAATTAAACAAACACGTACGGTGAAATTTCTAGAAATTTCTCGAATATCCGGGTATGTGAATGTTCTGACCGGGGCCGGTTCAACTGTTTCGTTTTGAACCGTGTGTTAATTGAATCCACAGAGAAGCAACGCGGTCCAAGTTTTCATGAAACATACATTACATGTTTTTATACGATTTCCTTGCATATTTCTAAAATAATTATGTTACATGTAACGTATTACTTAAAATATTTTTTTAATGATAAAATAATATTTAGATTTATTTAGATTAGAGTTATTATTAATAATATCTTTTACGTTTTATAATATAAATATATACGTGTTATAATATTAGGTCTTTTAAATTGCCGTTTTGTATGAAAAAATTTAAACGAATTTTTTTCATGTATTTTTTATTTGTATTAATCGAAGTAATCACCCATGCAATCAATGCGTCTTTGCCAACGCAGTGGCAGTTTATTGATGCCTTTCTTAAAGAAATCAGCTGGACGCGAGGCAACAAATTCTTCAAAGGCATTTTGTACTGCCTCTCGGGTATTGAATATTTTTCCCGCCAAGAAGTTATCCAAATTCTGGAAAAAGTAGTAGTCTGTAGGCGCAAGGTCTGGTGAGTAGGGCGGATGACGGAAAACTTCCAACCCCAGATCTTGCAACTTGGAGACCGTCTGCTGTGCAGTATAGGTCGCGCGTTCTCTTGCAGGAGGACCAATGCTGGTTAGAGATGTGCCAGCTTCTCCATCATTGTGTTCAGTTTTTCACACTACACATCTGTAGTAATGCTCACCCCGTTTGGTAAGAAGCTATGATGAATCACACCTGCGCTAGACCACCAAACAGAGACCATCACTTTTCTAGGGGTAAGTTTTCGCTTAGGGCATTGTTTAGGTGCTGAGCCAGGATCCAACCAACTTGCTGAGCGCTTGCGGTTATCAAACAGAATCCATTTTTCATCGTAGGTAACAATAATAAACAAATGCAATGTTCAAAATTCCTTCATTTGTGTGTCTGTTGTGCAGTGCAAGGCACGTCTCGACGCGTACTTCGCGCTGGCGATCATTGAGTTCGTGGGGCACCCATTTGTCAAGCTATTACCTTGCCAATTTGACGCAAATGGACCAATATTGTTTTGACGCTAACGTCGAAAGCTGCTGCTAATTCAGCCGTAGATTATGTATCATCATCTTCCACAATCGCCTTTAATTCGTCATTGTCGACCAAAGTCTTCGGACGACCGCGAGGTTCATTTTTCAGGTCGAAATTTCCAGAACGGAAGCGAGCAAACCGCAAACGCAGGTGGTGCGTTGGTTTGTAGTGTTAGCTCCGTAAACGTCGTTGATGTTGCGTGCCGCTTGTGCCGCGTTGCTGCCACGACGGTACTCATATTCCATAATTACTCGAATTTTTAACGCATACATGATGACGAAAAAGATTGAAATGCGATGAAAATGTAACACTAATCAATAAACAAATGACTACTTTTGGAAAAAGAATTCCATGTTTTTAAAATAAAATTAATATGAAATTAGAATTCTTAGCCAAACAAAAATTATTTTGATTGGAAATGGCCAGTACTGCAGAACGGCAATTTCATAGGTTATTATTACCTATTATTTTTGTAACTGAGTTCAAGGGACTAATTCTGTTCAAAATTCTCGTTGGTTGGTTGATTCTCCGTCTATTTATTTATTTATGTATGTATTTACAGAAGTTACTAGAAAATAAATAAATTCCAAACAACATTTCGTAGATACGGCATAGGCGTATCAATTCCAGTTACAAAACTATAAAATTACACTTTTATTTATCCCCGGTAGAAATCAAACAGTTTACCCCGGAGCGATCAATCAGGAGCCGAGTAAAAATACGATATCAGTACGAGAAGGCGTATTGTAGGGGCATTCAAAGAAACTCGACTTTCAGGAAGTCAGCCCGTCCAATTTATTCCGAATGTTTAACATTTGGAAGATTGAGAGGTAACAGAAAATATTTGTGTACCTACCCGGTACTCGTACGGTTTTGAATATTTATTTACCTTTTGTGTTTGTTGATGTACGTCAGTGCACATATTAAAAATAATTTCAGAAATGCTTTCTGTTCTTGCTATTGTGTTGTGCAATACATTATCTTAAAATATAAACGAGACAATCTTGTAAATACATATAATCGGTTCCTCGAAAACGGCTACAGTATTACCGTGAAATTTAGTATGCAGGGAGTATTGGAGGACGAAAATCGATCTCGAAGGTTTTTTCCCTGGGATACTGCGCATTTTGGTGTGCAACAGTATATCAATAATTTCGTCGCTATTATGTCAGTCTGATTGGCAGTTTAGTATGCGTATGTGGCTTCGAATCCTGGTCTGATAAATATTTTTGTAATTCTTTTTAATTTATCCGAACTCCGAGCAAAGCTCAGTTACCCAGGTGCTAAGGAAAATATGTAATACTATACTTCATTACTAATCATTTTCAGTATTTTAAAATGTTAACTTTATAATTTATATATAGAGACTATTCATCAAAAGTAACTCCATTAATAAATAATTCACAATTTCAAATAGTGTTAGCACTCTAATGTTTTAGTATTAATATGTAACTGTATATAAAACGAATAGTTTCCCTATGTTAAACACAGAGCGCATATTGTAATCATTCATTTCACCACGTCTTCATAATAATGTTGCAGCGCGAAATGTGTACCTAGTAAAAAATATTTATTTTATTTCACCAGTTAGCGTCTAGTTTTTCTATTAACCCTGCAACATATTTGTCTGTTTTGATACCTATATGTTGACACAAAGTTTTTTCTGTTTGACCAACCTACGAAAGATGTAGGTACCTACCTCTTTGCTTAGTTGTTATTCTAGCAAAAGCTTTGAGTGCATTCTACTAATATTATAAATGTGAAAGTTTGTGAGGATGGATGGATGTATGGATGTATGGATGGAATGGATGGATGGATGGATGTTTGTTACTCTTTCACGCAATAACTACTGAACGGATGTCGATGAATTTCGATGAAATTTGGTATGTTAGTAGTTTAGGCTCTAGATTAAAACATAGACTACTTTTTATCCCTAAAAAGTACCTACAGTGTTCTGTTATATCACAAGTTGCGTGAGTTAATATGTATAGTAAAATTGCTGAGTTTCCCATTGCATTATTGCTAAAGCAATAAGAAACCTATAGTATTTCGTTTAATTAAAACATAGTGTTTTCAGTTAGATTGAATTGGACTTCCGTTGGGTGCAGGTCTTTCTCTAAGTTCTTTTTATAATATATCTTTTTATATTATCTTTTCTGTGTCAATTAAAATATATATTTTTTAACTAAATCCTGAACCACTTTGTATTTACGCTGGCGGAGCCGCGGGCAACAGCTTGTATGAAAATAAAGTTGTGTTGTATTAATTGAGACTACGTCTCTTAATTGAAACTTACAAAGGTGTGGACAAATTGAAAATTTTCAGAGACAAAACCGTCAAAGGTACCGGACTTCAAAATTATGAAGATTGAGTAAAGAAATAGTTAAAACTTAAGCCTAATTTAAATGGGAATTTTTTTAAATTACTTAGAAAATGAGTTTTATTTCATACTTTTTTGTGCATTTTTACCTTTGGAAGTCGGTTTAGTTTTATGTTTAAAAATAATAATTATACCCTTTTAAGGGATAAGTATATTTTGTTATATAAGTAGTAGTGCTTTTGGATTCAGGTTCTACTTTGGTGCAAAACCTTATTTTTTGGTAGCATATGCTTGTGTTACTTCAGAAAAAAAGTCAAAATCACTATACGCGTCCAGTTTCGAGGAGTTCCCTCGATTTCTCATGGATCCCATCATCAGGTTTCCACTTTAGTGACTAAAGGACCAATTTAGAATTATACCCTTTACAACAACAAAATAGTTTTTCATATAGGTCCATAAACGGCAGAGTAATGTTCAAAGATATCCGTGTCCGTGTAAAATGCTATGAGAATTACCTTTTTTATCATCATAATGTGATGATGTATGGTGTGATAATGGTGGTGATGATGATGATTACTTTAATTGACATAGTGGCATATGCTTGCAGTTTATAAACAATGCCGAAATCCCAAAACATGTATCTATAAGAAGTCAGGAGTTCTGTTCAGTGCTTTAAGATCCAAAGTATACCTTGGAGCAAAATCTTACTTTTTGGTAGAATATGCTTAGACTACTTCAGAAAAAGTCGAAATCACCATATAAATTTTGAGGAGTTCCCTCGATTCTTCTTGGATTCCATCATCAGGTCACCACTTTGATGTTAAAAGGACCAATTTGGGATTATATCCTATACATCAAAAAATTATTTTGGAAAATCGGTCCATAGACGGCGGAGTAATCGTTGAACATACAAAAAAAAATACGTGTGGCACTCGGGGACTGCCGCGGTAAAGCTATTGCATAGCATTTTTTATACTTTCTCACAAACACCTGCTTACGTATTCGTCTGATTTCGGAGCAGCTCGTCTCGACCTGTGCGAGCTTCGTACAGTCGTACCATATACATACACGTTAAGGTTCAACTAGTCGCGGGCTCGAACTCACTCGTGGACGCGGCCAAAAAGCACACTGTCTCACCTAGCATTGTGTCTAAAAGAGATAGAATCAGTTTTGAGCAGTTAGCAGCTAGTCTACACGCATACGTCTAGTCGCACGCGCACAAACACCGTGCCGAAGTCTGCCGAACTGAAACGACGTTAGACGATACACGGCTTTCAACGCCGCACCGCTGTGCCGGTCGGAGTGGGGGGTGTTAGGTTTATTTTCGTTATGAAATTTCTTGATTCGGTCGCCGCGCTCAAAGCCCGCGATAAAAGCTATACAATGGCTTAATAAAAAATATAAAAATATATACAGCGGAACGTCTAACCGCCTCCTTTTTTGGAAGTCGGTTAAAAACTAAACAAAACAAAACAACGACTCTTTTTGCTTACGGTGACCCCACGGCTTTTGTTGAACGATAATAAAAAATTCCGCTGCAAACAAAAGGGTATTTTTATATAATTTCTTACAATAACAAACCAACTGAGAGGAAAAACTGGCTACGCTTCTTCATAATCCAGTTTACGCTATGCCCGGAAATTAAAATATTGTGTTAAAATCTTCACTTGTATTAAATAAATGTTTTGAACCTTTAAAATTGATAAAACGACTATATTATATATTTTTAAAAAGTGAGTCTTGAAATGATTGGGTGGTTTTTGAGTAATTTTCTATTGCGTTGATTTACAAAAAAAATTGTAAATCAACATAAGTTGTCTGTTAACGGCCCGTTTCAATAACCTGTCTACCAATAACTGTTTATTAGAAACGTCAAATTTGTATCGCGAGAAACTGGCAAATTATTGAATGACGACGTTCTTGACAAATAGTTATTGGTAGATAGGTTATTTAATCCGGACATTTGTCAGTTTACGGACGATAATTTTACGTGTTATCGTCATGTGACGTGAGATGAGCCGAACGCTTATGCCGATCGTGCCTCTCTTTCGCTTGTTCCGCGCTGTCGCTTGCACGCTGGGCTCAGGCGGAACGTGACAATTTTTCGTGTGTGCAGCCGGCGTCCATCGATTTATAAGACGTTATCACGTCAAAAAAGGATAATAATATTTTTGTTTGTGAAAAGGCTAACTGACAATAGTTATTATCTACCTACCACGTAAAATATTTATAGTTTGATTGTAAGACTCACTTCAATACAAAAATACATAAAACATTGATATTCGTTTTTTAGATTTTTCTTTGTAAAAGTAATGTATTTTTATGAGAATGAAATTTTTAAAAATATTTACTAGTGCGATGGCTTTATTTTTGTTTTCAGTCTATTTTCACATGACGGGGTTCATGTCTCTCGGGATGGAGGACAGCTCAATATGTATGTGGTTTTTGGTCGGCAAAAGGCATAACAAAAATAGAATATTTTCAAATTTAGTCTCTCGTATCTCGTAGTCTAAAATAAATACTAACTGAAGCTAGATTATTGTCCGGCTGTCCATGTTGGTACCTACACACAAAGATTTTAAATACAAGAAAACAAGATTCTGTAATTGAATTTGCAAAATCAATTAAAAAATCTTTGGGCATATTATGAATTACTGCTTGTTTATGATCTCTTTTTACACGACTACGGCGAAGCCAAAAGGAAGTGTAATGATTTTGGCAGTCTATGTATGTATGTATGGACGTATGTATGTTTGTTCCCTCGTAGCGTCTAAACGACGGGGCCGATTTTAGTAAATAAGTCTATATATTCGTAATGATGCCGCGGGTAACATAGGCTATATATTTCTTTTTCATAATTTTGTATTTCGAAAATTGAACCCCAGATTCTAACATCTAAAACAATTAAACCGAGATAATCATCACGTGTTTGGTAATGTATATATATTACATAATTTTCATTATCAATATGTCAAAATACATGTTTAAAATGTGGTCGTACAATTCGTACTAACCCACTTGTCCAATTTCTGAACATTACGTAATATAGGACTATAAATATATAATTTATATATTATATATATTATTTTACGTTCATAAAATATATTTTATTTTATAAATATAATTTATTAAAGATTATACATACCAAAATAAAGATTTAAATAACCCCGATAACATAAAAGCGACGTCAAAGCGACAACAATATTTCTCGAAATTCTAAAATTATTTCTTAATATTTATTGCGTATTACTTGTACAAAACAATACCAATTACATTTGGAACACCACAGAATTCTACAAGTAACTTTCAAGGTTTGCCAACACCTGGATCCCGACTGGATTGCTTTGGAACAGTGAATGGCCTAGAACGGCCCAAGTAGAGTAAACGGTGTTTCCTACTTACACCCCAAATACACACTGGATGTTTTGTTGGACCATAGTATTGGACACCATAGCATCGATGTACGCGGTTAGAGCAGTGAATGGACTAGTACTGTCCTAGCTCAGTAACCAGCGGTTCCTACTTACACCTCGTTGGACACCATAACTAGCGATCGGAGCAGTCAACGTGAATGACCAACCAAGCCCCATTAGGAGGATAATATATTTTAGTAGTTTGGTGATAGTTATTTTTATTTTTAATTACTTATTTTGTGTCCATTGAAAGTTGTTTATAGTTTAGTTCTTTTTTTATAATATTACTTATCGTGGACAGTATAGCAGTGTATACTGTAAGAGTTTAGCTTTTATACCTATATGTCAGTGGCCGCGGCCACGTGCGGTATCAATAATACACAATGCCCAATTTGCAACAGGTCATTCAAAGGCGCAAAGGGCCTAAACATCCATCTAGGTAAAACCCATAACCACAGTTTAACAAACTCACACCAGTATCCAACATATCCCAGTAGCACATCCACGTCGTCACAACCAGCCTCAACATCAATTCCTTTTTCTCAAAAAATATCAAATTATAAATCGTCAGTTCCCATCATAAAAATAATTCCGAAAGATGCCAGGATCCAAATAGCCAAACAGCTGTCGCCTGTTATCAGAGAACTTCAACCCTTCATTAACCAACCTTTTCAATGACAATCCAACGCCACAGTCCCTGCGTAAAACGCAAAATATAACACACAAAATTGAATCAAAGGTCAGTGACTGAGACCTAAATTTTGCTGCCAATTTACTTTTTTCTAGCGATACAATAACTGAATATTATATTATATATAATAGATGAACATACTTAGGAGCTCTCCGTGATAAACACCTATCACTTCCACCACCCGACATATACAAACAATATATACAAACCACCATAACGTCTTTCAGGAACGGCTCGGCTAGTGGGTACGATGGTTTAAGACCCCAGCATTTAAAGGTTCTAATTTGTGCCCCGGGAGACTCACGCAGAGCGCTTCTAGTGGACTTGACAGCTTTAATCAACCTGATGTTATCTGGTAAGGTGCACCAAGATATAACAGGCAAAATTTATGGTGCCAATTTGTGCGCATTAAAAAGAAAGACGGTGGCATCCGCCCTATAGCTGTTGTCTGCACGGTGTACCTACCGAAGGATTGCTCCCAAAATTTGTTGCAAACGTATTTCGCGAAAACTTACATATACATTTCAACGTGTGCAACTTGCTTTTGGGAGTAAGGGAGGAAGCGAAGCTGCCGTCCACGCTCTCCGCACATATATCAAAGCTAAGACTGGGCAAGTGGTTCTGAAAGTAGACGTAAAAATGCCTTTAACTCTGTCTCTAGAAGTGCTCTATTAAAGAAGTTCAAAAACACGTGCCTGATATCTACGAATATATTATACAGTGCTATGGTGCTAACACTCATATTCAAAAGTGATCGTTTACATTCTTGGCCTGCTATTTCTAGCCTTGCCATCCAATCATTACATGGCTTTCATCAGAATTAAACGTTTTGGTACCTGGATGACGGGACCCTCGGTAGTATCCGGTTTCAGTCCTGCAGGATCTACAAGTCACCATTGAAAAATTCAAATCCATCGATTTGGAACTAAATTTCTCTAAATGTCAGTTCTTTATTAACGACTCACACGGTCATTGGAATGAAATAACCACTAAATTTAATAATCTGGCCCCTAAAATAAAAATTATCAGTAAAGAGTCCCTCCGCTTACTCAGTGACGGTTTTAATGCCTTTATTTGGGAACAAAATCGCAAATTCACAGAATTTTCCGGCAAAATTATTTCGATAAATTTATCAATATTTCAATATTTCGATAGTTCCTTTTATCAAAATTATATTATATACATTTATTATTTATATAGTTTCTATCATAAGAAATACGAATACAGCATTATTTTGTAATAGAAATATGTGATTTATTTATAATTTAGAATATAAAACTGTAGTTTTAATATCTGTACGTCACGTGACCGAAAACACCAGCCGCCATATTGTACTTGTAAGTGATGTCATAAAAACATAATCAAATCGACTAAACAATAGCGAAAGTTAAATCTAAAGTTCATGCACTATACACGCGCATATGAAATTTATTTGTTTCTGTTCTTATGACGTCACGATAATGATACTTGTCGTTTTGGCGCAAACTTTTATTGTTTAAATATTAATCATTTTTTCTTTGCATAAAGAGATATAATTTCCAGGAAATAAAAATACTAGTTGACTATCGAATCGATACAAACATTTTAAAATATATTTGAAAAAAATGTAGAATAGCCTATTCCCACATGGCATACCAAATCATTCGGATCTATCTGTTTGTGCCCAAATTGACGTATGCTTTGAGATGCTGTCCACTATGGAGTTTTAATTGCTTCGAACTGTCATCGAATAAAACATATTAATAATATTGTTTTCTAGTTGGCCAGCCTGCTATTAAAAACAAGTTTGAATTTCAACTCAAGCCTAGGTAAGGTTCCCATGATCTCCCACCATAACTCCGAAAATATCGGGTTTTAAAGGGATATTCGTGTTAAAGTTGCAACGCATAGATGTTGCTTGAGTCGGTCTACATCGCGCTGTCCCTTGTCCGACTTGACTTGTATAAGATATTATTGTTTTCAATATACTAGTTTTGGCTGGAGGTCTTCATGATGTAATGTAAAAGGTAAGCCGATAAGAATGGAGTTCTATAGACCCTTCGCCACTGATATATACCTACAAGATTGTCTTGTTTAAAGAATAAGATTAGATGTTTTTGCTAACTATGTGCCGTTTTTTTTTAAATTAATCTAATATTAAAATTGTTTTAATAATTCAGTGTATTCCGATTATTTTGTAACTCAATTATTAAAAAAACTGAATGTTGGTGTCCTGGTAGTGGTGCCTACACCAAAGAAACTCAAAATGATTCTGTGTAAAACTTGGTTGGTAAATGTATTGTACTACTAAACATTGTATTAATATAAATTGTACAGATAGTCGACGACCTCTGTGGCTCAGTGGTTAGCGCATTGGAGCTCAATCCTTTTCCTTGAGGTTGCGGTTTCGAATCCCGCCAAGGAACAAAAAGTTTTCTGTGTTTCTGGGTCATAGGTGTGTATTAAATATGTGTATTTATTATTTAATCAAAATCTTAAATATGAAGTATAGTATAAAAAAGTATAAATATCTTTCCTAAAAAACTGACTTGTGTTACGGGTACTCGTATGGTACCCGTAAAAAAACACAACTTCAATGAGAACTTACCACGGGACTAAATTGACGTGGTGTGAAAGCGTTCATAAATATTAATAACATATGCAGAAAGTTTTAAATAAAATTATTCTTATTCTTATACTTAGGGTAGGTACCGACTACCGACCTAAGTTGATACTTTTATCCTCAAAATTTAAAACAATTAATATTATTTTATCTATCTTTTATCTACCAATTTTAATACCTAGTTGGTATTACGCATATCCAGGCATACCATTGGATTTGGAAATATTTATATTTAGGCGCGACTTACTCCAGTTCGTCTGCGAATCTCCTCGTTGCGGATTCTGTCACGCAGAGAAACCCCGAGCATAGCTCTCTCCATCGCTCTTTGAGTGACCGCCGTTGGTTGCGGGTGGCCCGGGACCGTTCGTTGTGGAAATCTTTGGGGGAGGCCAGCAGTGGACGTCCTATGGCTGTTAATGATGATGATGATGACGACTTACTGGTGATGAAATATACTGTACACGATATTAATGCAAAAATAAAAACAAAAAAAAAAATCATCGATTAACATGAAAACGAATCGTTAATAATATTTTTAAAAAAATTCGATGATTATTTTAAGTTTTTAATTTTGCAACAACGAAAATTATTAATAAAAAACTGAAAAATATATATTTTTTTAATCTTTCTAACGGGGTTCTATTCTGAAGCCTTTCAAGAATTGTTGCAAGAGAGAAAACAAATCTTAAATTTATAGTTTAACGATTAATATCTTGCAATGTTCATGTTCAAGCAGAAAAAAATTATTTATTAACTATTGAACAACTAATTGAAAAATTGTGATAATTTTTTTTTTCAAGCGGATTATTGTCTATTCATCTGTTCAGTTAGTCCCTGAATTTATTCAATTTTTTATTTTCATATTTAGTATGTTTAAATAATTTTTATTTTTAAAGTGTCCAAAGTGGGCTAGGCTTGCCCAAGCCAGAGTACCCGTTTTCGGCCGTATTTTTATCCCTCTGGGAAAATTATAAATATCGATCCTACAGTTCCGGGAATCAAGACTTTCTAGAAAATTTCCTCCTCTTTTTGAATTTTTTTTTGAAATTTAAAAAATCTTCATTAGTTTTTGAGATATTTTCAAAAAACCAAACCCCCTTTATTTTTAGTTAATTGTTAATAACTTTTACAATTTTTGCAAGCGGACCTTCATTTTCTTCAAAAATCATCTAGATGCCATTCCGAATCGAATGACACCTCAATCATAATTTTCGGAGACTGCTGAAAAAAGCTGGTCCAAAAGGCACTTGTTGACTAGTCTATCAAAGCGGAAATTAAACAGAAGTTTTAGATTCTAGTATGCATGTTTATTAGTAAGGATATTTCTAAATAAGGACTTTACCCACTCGACACTCATGTGTTCAATTTTCAACTCTGTTGTATTAGCGCAGAGTTCTATTTTCAATGTTCAGAATTTTCTACGGCCATTCGGATTCCGGATCATATAGTCCCAGCCTAATAGAAGATAAGGGACAATTATAGGGGCGTGCGGAACGACCAGTAAAACGCTATCTCTGCCTCTTTTAAGGATATTTGAATATTTAATTCGATAATGAACAAAGCTTAGATTCATAACGCTTTATCGTTGGAAGGCACTGTAGGGCCTAGGCAAATATGGAAATTCAGTAGCAAACAAAAATTAAAAAACTTTAAACTAACAGCTGATAGCTTGGCTTTCGCTTAATTTTTTTATAATTATTACATGTGCTGTCACAAATCCTTAAATTTGAACTAAACAAAATAGCATTATGCAAATCCTAAATATGAAACTGTATATAATTTTTCAAACAAATGTTATTTAAGCCCACGTTCCCACAAGAGTTTTTTAGTAGCTGCAAGTCCCGACAGTAATAACAGCACTGTAAATAGAACTCTGAAATAGCTAAAAAATGTCAAGTGTCAAATATCAAATTTGACAACCCAACTTCAATTATCAGATCTATTGCATTAGCGCAGAGTTCTATTTTTAGTGCTGTTGATGATGATTACTAATATAGTTTTGTACACAATATCAATATCTATTCATAACATTATTATCGACCTTACTACATAATTCGACCCGTATCTATTTTAGTGTTCGTGACTGTACTTTTGAACTATTACTAAAGTAAATAAAACTATTCTCGAAATTACAAACTTCCCGAAAGCAAGATCAATGTTTAATTTAAAACAATTTAGTTCAAATTTGAGTTAGGGTGTTATTTTTTTAACCGACTTCCAAAACAAAACATGTATATACAAAATATGTATATATATATATATATATATATTATCATCATTACTACATCTATCATCATATTACATACTACATACTATCATCATCACCACCATCATCACACCATACATCATCACATTATGATGATATAATAGGTACTTCTCATAGTATTTTACACTGACACGGATATCTTTGAATATTACTCTGCCGTTTATGGAGCTATTTTCAAAATTCTTGTTTTGATGTTTCAAATTTCAGCCCGAACAACATCCTGATAAAACAATATTTAAAATAGAACTCACGTTTAAGTTGGCTGGTATCGACTTTAAAATTTTGAAGATTGAGTAGAGAAATAGTTAAAATTTTAGCCAAATTTAAAAGAGGAATTATTTAGAAAATAAGTTTTATTTCATACTTTTTTGTGTATTTTTACTTTGCAAGTCGGTTTTATTTTTTGTTTAAGAATAATTACAGAAACATTGATTAATTTTACCTTAAGTTTATTATATAAGACTCATCGTTTATTGACGACCTCTGTGGCTCAGTGGTTCAGCGTGTTGGTGCTCAAGCCGGGGGTCGCAGGTTCGAATCCCGCCGAAGGAACAAAAAAGTTTTTCTATGTTCCTGGGTCATGGATGTGTATTAAATATGTGTATAATATAATAAAAATCTTAAATATATGTATAGTATAAAAGTCTTAAATATACTTCCCGTTTTTTGGTACCTGTAACACAAGTTCTTTGGATACTTAGCACGGGGCCAGATTGACGTGGTGTGAAGCGTCAATAGATATTTATTTATTTATCGTATTATGTGTATTATTAATACTACACATGTCTGTCTCTGTCTACTATCTATGGATATACACAATCACCACATAATATTTTAGCAGAAGCGAATATTATGTCATGACATCTGAAGCTAAGCCGTCCCAGGGACTGTTCGACTTGGTGACCTTACACCGACACTTGGTCTAATGTATGCAACACTCAGACACCACAATCTTAATGTATGCGACTCTTCGTCCGGATATTTTAAGCCCATGGACAACATTATGCGATTAACCCGTGAGGTTGGCGTGTTCTGAGAATTTTGCTCACAGAAAAATTTAATTCACCTTGGTCTTTTCCTCACCCTACCGTTTCAAACAAGCCTGTTCCCCCTGATAAAAATTTCGTGCTGGTCAGATTAGACGCATTCTTGATAACCATGTACAATTTTATCCGCCTATCCGTCTAGGTAACTGCCGAAAAGATTTAAATTTTCATTAAAATGAAGTTGTTTTGTTACTTTCCGTAAAATTTGCATTATTGCTTAATTGTTTTAAATAAACTATAACTTTAAAATTAATATGACCATTTATAGTATATTGAGCAAAATCTCCTCACGGGTTAAATTGCACTGTTCTACAAAATAACACATTTTTGCCTTTTAATTTAAACTTTCTTTCACAAACTAATTTGGGATCACTATTCAGTTTTCTCCAGTTAGCTCTTAATTAAAAAATAAGGCTGGTATGAAAAATCGTTATTTGTTTGGAACTAATACAAATGACTATAATTTAAAAATTAGTTTAAATCTATTGAATTTTAAAATATTGATTTTTAATTACGAATGATTTACTTACAGGATTTATAATGATGTAAGTAAAATTTTCTCTATCTTTGTGCCATTACTCAACTAGGTACGAGATAAACGAAAAACTACATTTTTTTTTCCTTAAAAACTGTTAAAAAAAACAAATAAATTTTTTTACTAGTAAAACTATAAAACTAGTACAATTTCATTTAAAAGGCAATTTTTATTATTGTTGCATACGTTTCAGTTGCTCGTAGTTTAGAATATAGTCTCAATAAATATTTTTACTTATCACAAAGAAGAGGAGGTCTTTAATTTTTCGCAAAAACAAGAGGCTACTTTTTCTCTGTTTGTATCAAAATTTCATAACAGTAGATATTTTAGCTATAGCTTTATTATAGCTCCTTTAGCTATAATAAACATTGTTTGTTTATATTTATATATTGTCTTCTTAACAAAACTTAAAATTACCGAAATTTCCATTAATACAATAATTCTTTTTCTTCTTAGATATTTTATACGGAAATCAAATTTGGTTTTTAATAACTTTGACTAAGTTTGTAATTTATCTTATTGAGTTATTACCGAATCCGCATAAATCATAAAAGTGCTGTTTAAACCAAAAGGCCTCGTTTCAGCTTATCGGACTAAGTTTTGTAAACAAAATTATTACTTTTCTCTATAACTTCTTTATCATTGTTAATCTTATGTGTTTGGTTACAATACTACTTTTTAGGATGAAAATAATAAAATTATAAATTGAATTTGCATAATTAATCTTAATCTTATTATACCACTCGATTTTTTGTAATTGTTTCTTTTTTACAGATTTTTACAGTGTTTTTCTTTTATATTTGTTGTCAACTCCTTAAGCACGGTCTTAAGATAGACAAGTCGCAGCCTGCGGACTAGCAATTGTTATAGGAGCTAAAGTGCTTGATGCAGTTATAAAATAAACCTTAAATTAGTTTTAAAGATACCCTAACACTGAATAAACAAACAAAAAAAAACTTAAGGTTACCAAGACATCAAGTGCAAAGTAAGTAGAATTATATTCATGTTATATTTTTCATCGAAGGATACACATACACAAGTCTAACTTGACTAACTTGACACTAAACAAGTCATACGATAAAAAATATGATTAGTTAATCCACGGATGCATACAATAGCTTGTATAATTTATTTAATATCCAAATATTAGGTCGTTACATATGAAATTAGCGTTTTGTCGTACTGGCCACTTTGAGCTCAAATATATCTTCTTTGGTTAAGAATTTAAATTTCAAATTTGTGTTTCTAAAAACGGAATTCATTTGTTTTTTCCTCTATTGTTTTTTTCTTTGCTTCACTCTGTTTACAAAATGGAAAACTTGAAATATCGTATTTTTTTCGAGTTCGAGTTCCACCGTGGCACCAGTGCTGCAGAAGCGACTCGAAGGATTATTGATGTGTATGGCGGCGGTATCGCAAAAGTGACACAGTGCGTTTTTGGTTCCAACGTTTTCTTTCTGGAAATTTTGACCTGCATATAAGCCCCGTGGATGGCCGGAGACCAAAGTTGATAATGAAGAATCGAAGGCTATTGTGGAAGCGGATCCATTGTAAACCACGTCTGAGTTAGCTGATAAAATTGTTTTAATCCACTTGAAGCAAATTCGGAAGGTGAAAAAGCTTGCAAGGTGGGTACCTCATGAATTGAGTGCAGCAAACCGACAAACGCGCGTCGACTGCTGCGGTACATTACTCAACCGGCACAATAATGAAGGAATTTCAAATCGAATTATTACCATCGTATTACCATAATCGTAAACGCTCATCGCAATGGCTGAACCCTGGCGAACCGGCCAAAGCCTGCCCCAAGCGAAAATTGACTCAAGAAAAGATACTAGTGAGCGTTTGGTGGACTGGTGCCGGTGTCGTTCACTACAGCTTTCTTAAATCTGGCCAGACGATTACGGCAGATGTCTATTGTCAGCACCTGCAAATCATGATGGAAAGGCTAGCTGCTAAACAACCGAGGTTGGTCATTCGCCCTAGGCCACTGCTGCTTCAGGACAAGAGGCTAGACCACACACTGCACAACAGTCGGCTACCAAATTAGAGGAGCTTCAAATGGAATGTCTAAGACATCCACCGTACTCCCCGGACCTTGCTCCAACAGATTACCATTTTTTTCCAACTTTGGATAACTTCTTGCAAGGGAAATCATACAACTCCGATGGGGCAGTCCAAAGCGCCTTCAAAGATTTTATTGATTCCTGTCCGAATGTTTTTTTTTAGTAAAGAAATCAAAAAACTACTCGTACCTATGAGATGGCAAAAGTGCATAGATAGCAATGGTATTATATACTTTGATTAAATAAATATATTATGTTTAAAAAAAATCGTTTTTATGTAAAAAAAAACGCCAATTTCATATGTAATGACCTAATATTAATACACCTATGACCCAATGCCAAAAACACATGTAGGTATGTAGCCTTGAACTCGCCGTTATAACCTGCAACCGGTATTCTCAGCAATCGTAAACTTTGTCTCGTCATTCCTCTACTAACTACTAACGTATGTATCTATTAAAATTTTGCAATAAACGTTTTCGTATAACAATACAAAACGCAATAAGCCTGGTTAGCATACATCCAGAAATACCATTTAGTATAAATGTTTTCATAAACCTCATATTAAACCGTTTCACAGATGAAACATCTGGTTTAAAAGCGAAAATAAAATAAAATTAGCCCAACGCTCCGCTATTTTAGTTTTAACGTCTAACCGGAACTAATTTAGAGGCGTTTACTGCATCTGCAGTAAATCAGATCTTACTGCACTGCGTGTGAATTAGGCTGAAAAAAAATAATAAAGTTCAGCACGTGGAGAGTGGAGACGGAGCTTAAAATCGCTAGTTCAGGGTGCGCAGTGTGTGTGTGGGCCGAGTCTGTGTGCGTCCCGCTGCAGGTATCGCCGCTCAGTTCCCTTCAGGCTTTAGCGCTTGAGTTACGTGTAGAGGGTGTCACAGCCGCGCTGCTCAAAATTCGAATACGCTGCGATCTATCGAAATACACATTGAATTTTAAATTTAGAACGATTGTTAATTTAATTAAAAATGTGGAAATCAGATTCAAACGTCGAACAAGCGATCCTATTTGACGAGTTACTGATACCAATTATTGAATAAACAAAAATGTTGATGAATTTGTGCCGATTTTTGGGAAGGTGTTGATTTGAACCGAGTGTTGGAAGTGATTTGAGATTTAAGTGCATCGTTACTGTGGTGTTAAGTGAATCGTTGGAAAAACTCTGAAACATTGCAATTGGATATCTTTTGAACCTGATTTTTTATAAACTGGTAAGTGTTTTATTATTTATTAGATATTAATTTCACAAGAAGTCAATATTTACAACTTCATCACGCACCTTAATGTTTTAAATATCTGACAATCATTATTAGGTATAATATTCCTACAAATTAAAACTAGATTACTTTTTAATTAAAAATACAAAAATAAAACCGCAAATTGTTTTGATGGATCATAAAGCATCAGCTGTAACTCTTAATATTATGTGAATGCAACATGGCGAAACGAAAATGCTTAAAGTTTCTAATAAATCAAAATATTTTATAGGGTTCTTCCTCCTAAAATACAAATTAAAATTTAAATACATTATTCTCATCAAAACTATATATATTTATAAACAGTACATAATTATTATTGTGTTAAATAATATTTTAAATTATATGACACTATAAATCCTCCACATTCAGATCGTGTTGTTTAAATTTTTCGCATAATATTTTATTTCGAGGCAAACACACGTCTTTTTTATGAACGGTATCTTCTTTTTTAAATTCACATGTTATTTTTTGCGAATGATGATATTTTATCTTCTTTAGTTGGCGAGAATCGTATTTCTTTTAGGTACTGTAAAGGTCTTGTAGTAGGCAAAATATTTGAATTAATTGGAGTATCCTGCAGACACAGACATAACAATCAAAACCTATTTAATTTTTACTCTGCACATACCTACTGATTCTAATAATCTATTTTATGTTACAAATGTCCTGAAAGCTAGCCTATATGTAAACTGGTCGCAAAACCGAAATAAGTTTAGAATCATCATTGTCATTAAATAGGTAGGTGTACTTCGGATGAAATAAACTAATTCGGATTTACTCATTCCGATATAACAGCTTGTTTTTAATAGGCATCTCGTTGTTATTCAATTTAAATACTTATAAGTTAATGTCTATCTTAGATATGTAAATTACTCCATTGCCACTAATATATTCAAGACTGACATTTAATATCTGATTATATTGCTAAGTAATAATCAATAGGTTTTTTTGTTTCTTGATTGACAGATGCTGATAAAATCTTTTTTCTATAACACATCATCTCAATGTTATATCGAATAATTGTTACAGCAGGCCTTTTACTAGCAATTTTTTATGGATAATGGGTAACTATACAGTTCTTTGTTTACCTATATTTGTTACTTGTTTGTGACATTGCTTTGCTTATATAATATTATAATAACTAAATAATGTAATGCCCTACAATTTGATACCTGATTTTCTTACAAATTTCATAGAATACCTTTAATAATTTACATACTTTAAACGCTTTTACAAATATCGTACAAACCATTTAGAAATAATAAAGTGCTTGCTCTATTTTATTTCTTAGGAAAATTTCGTTAGTAAAAACGTCCATCTAATAAACTAATATCTTTCATCGTATACTGTAAACGAGAAAATCTTGTGTATATATACGATATCTCAACAACGCGACGGCTACAACTTACAAGTATCTTATCTTATACTTTAAACAAGACAATCTTGTATATATATAATCGGTATCTCGATAACGGCTACAAGTATTACCATGAAATTTTGTATGCAGGGAGTTTGGGGGAGAAAAATCTATCCATTTTTTTTTTAGCTATGTGTTTTTCCTTTTGTCGTGCAACAATATAGTTTTATATCAATAATTTCGACCCTATTATGTCATTACGATTGGCAGATTGGTATGCTAATGTATATTAGCATACCAATCTGCCATTTAAACATTCGGAATGTAGTGGGTTCGAATCCCAGTCAGGTAAAATAGTTTCGTGATTCCCTTTATTTTTATTAATTTATCAGAACGCCGAGCAAAGGTTACCCAGGTACTTACTACTTTAAACGAGACAATCTTGTATAGGTATACATAATCGGTATCTCTGCAATAGGCAAGTATTTACATGAAATTTATTAGGCAGGGAGTTTTGGAGGAAAAAAATCGGTTTATCTAGGTTTTATTCCTGTGAAACCTCTCATTTTTAAGTTAAATGCGTTTTTTCTTTTGTCGTGCAACTATATATCAATAATTTCGACTCTATAATGTCAGTCCGATTGGCAGTTTGGTTAATTTTTTCGTTGTTAGGAAAATTCAGAATGTGGCGGGTTCGAACCCCGGGTAAATTATTTTTGTGATTCTTTTTTTTTAATCTACTAGAGCTCCGAGCACCACTCGGTTACCCAGGTACTTTACATTTATCAGATAATTCAATAATAAAAATGATTTAATTTATAGTTTGAAGTAAATATCTGATGCAACAGCGGCCGCAGCTGAGCGCTGCGAGACTTCACATCATCATATTTTTTCTTTTCTATCGTTTTCTATTAAGACCCACCACACGTCAAACTTTATATAGGCCAGATATGTTTTACAGGCTTTTATGACAAACTATGTTATATCTATCGATGCGGAACCAAATTAAGTTACCTACCTATGTTTTCGAAACTCTACCGTCTATATATAAACACGTGAAGCGAAAATTTCAAGTACAGTTTTACGATAATTGTGCGTACGGATGAGAGTAAAATTTGGCACAATTAAAGTTTATGCTGAGGACGGCGTGCGAAAAGCTTAAATTTCTTAAAATAATGCTTAGAAATACATTAAATTAATGAAAATATCAGCAACATACACTACCATGGATTTGGTTCACAAATACACACACTAGCTAAAGATAGTTTGGACACATTCTGTTTGAAATTGGTAGTGTTGTGCCCTTAAGAAGTTTAATATTGTTGTCCCATCGAGAAAGTTATTAGTTGAAACCAAATCGAATTTCGAATCGCCGTCAAACAAAAACGAGTATTTGACTTTAAATATATATCATTATTGTCAATCCCTATGAGTTTTGACGTTCTGTTTCATCATGAAAAACGTGAGTGAAATTTTATTTTTACCCGACTACAGCGAAGCTAAAAGTTATAAAATTATTTTTCATACATTTTTTTCCATACAAAAATCGTTAAATTGTAAAATGGCTACATGATTCATCTGATCTCATCATATTAGAAAACATCAATTTTGACAGTTTTCAATAGAAATGCTTAAAATGGCGCACATAATATGAGTTGAAAAAAATATATGAATCATATTAATATGAAACACCTAAGTGGCCATTTTAGACCACCTGCTCTGTTCAATAGCGATGTTATCGATTTAATTGTTGTTATTTGTTGACGACCTCGTTGACGAGGAACCAAACTTATCTGTCGCACTGGGACCTAACATTTTGCGGGGATCAACGGAAGCGTCCATTGTTATCCAGGCTGAGGTGTTTGTATGCCAGATATTATTCAAATTTGGTCAGCGGTTTAAACTAACCACGGTATCTAGGAAGGTATAAAAACACTAGATATTAGTTAAAAAATATGCTTAGTCTTGCTCCGTACCATTAGTAAACCAATTAACTAGTTGACTGCAATTAAAAAAAAATTCTGCATTTTTTTTGCGTGACATTAAACAAAATGCAAGGTCGCATTTGCGACCAAAATGCGACCTTGCATTTTGTTTAATTTCACGATTCTAGACTAGCAATAATAGATTTAAGCATTTTCACTTTTAAATCAACCTATGAATATACTTTACTTGTTAGTTTATGTTGCGTGATTATAATAATATTATTTAGCTTTTACCATAAATTTTGTATTATAAATATTGTTCCTTTATTTTAGGGAATACTAGGGTCAGCTAGTTAGGAGACCGACGTTATTCTGTCTCAACTATGAACAGGAATAAATAAATAACTACACCTACAAGCTACACCTCTACAATCTACACCTGCAACCTTCACCTATAAACAAAACCCTACACCTACAATTACAACCTCCACCTACTGGGGCCTAACCCCACAAATTAACATTTGAAAGAAAAAAATATTTCTGAAATAATTATATTATTATTTTTACTTCAATTCCAACAAAATTTTAAACGCACCTATTAATGCTTGACGTTCAAGTGACTATAACTTCCCACACCGATTTCGGTGACGGTGGCCGATTTCATTTCAATCATCAATGAATCCGGCCACCGTCACCGAAATCGGCCAGGCCAGTTACGCAGAAGTAGGTTTTATTGTGCTTAAGTGTGTGCGCAGTATACAAGACCACTCTCTATTCCTTTACTCTCATAACCCAGTGGGATGGATAACCGGCACGACTGGCGAGAGATCAGGCGCAGGTCCTGACCTGATTGTCTAACAAGAAGGCATTTCTTGTCAGACAATCAGGTGATTAGCTTGCATTGTCCTAACCAAACTTGGAAACAATATTTTTTGATGGTCCAATGCGGGAATCGTACCTACGACCTCCGAGTCGAGAGCCAAGCTCTAACCACTAGACCACGTGAGAGATAACATGATAATATTTAACCCAGGGTTAACTTTAACCCAGATGTGTGCAAGTGGGCCTAAGTGTGGTAAAATTTAACTGTGGTTTTTAATAATTTTCCAATATTTCTCACCGTTTCAACCTTCCCTGAAATTCCACAATTATTTCAAGATCACAATTAACCAAATCAGTTCAGCCGTTTTTGAGTTTTAGCGAGATAGGTAAAGTACCTACCTAATTGTAATCCAATTTTATAAATTTCTATTTATATTATTATAAATTATTAAATACCTGCTATAGATTACCCATTATGTAATTACTGTATGAATTTACTATTTGCAAACTTTCAAAAATACTTATTCATTATTAAGTACATGAATATTTTACTATAACTAATAATGCATTTGTCAACAAAATTCTTATATTTTCCGAAAAGCAACATAAACTATATGGACCGAATATTGCAAAAAGTAAAGTAATCAGTTGCTAAATTAAAAAGTTACGGGACCAAAAGGGACTAAAAAAACGAAGTTTTTTTTTCTATTAATGAAAAACGAAAAATTACTGTTCAAATTCTTATGTTATTTTATTTATGACATATTTTTTAAACAATGATATACATGTGAAGCGAAAATTATAGGTACAGTTTTAGGAGAATTGTGCGTACGGACGAGAGTAAAATTTGGCACAGTCAAGTTTATGCTGAGGAAGGCGTGCGAAAAGCTTAACTTTCTTAAAATAATGCTTAGAAATACATAAAATTTTTGAAAATATCAATATCAGCAACACACATTACCATGGATTTGGTTCACACATACACACACATAGTGTATGTATATGCTAAAGACAGTATGGAGATATCGTGTTTGAAAATTGAAGCGTTGTACCCTTATGAATATTAATCGATGTTGTTGTCCAATCGAGAAAGTTATTACTTGAAACCAAATCGAATTTCGAATCGCCGTCAAACAAAAATTTGTATTTTTGCACTGTCAAAACTATATCGATTTATAGTCGATTCATGGTTGTCATCATCGTGAAAAACATGAGTGAAATTTTATTTTTCGTAATTTTAATGGAATTGGACTGAAATTCTTGTAATTATTTCAATAATTATAGTTTTTAATTATTATCGCTATCTCAGTTAGCCCTCACTACCTACCGTGCGTTTGGTTTAATTTTATTACACATTTTTCCAATCTGCCACGACATTTAATTTTTTTTTCTATAAGGCAAAAGGCAAAATAATAAACACAAATCTCCTACAATTTAAAAAAATATATAAATATCAAATTTTATCCTGCGAAATTAGAGTAATTTTTGCTCGCTTGCTTTCAACGTACAAAACATAATATTATTATTATAATATATTTTGCGCTGTCACACTTTCAAATAGTTACTCTTGATTATTATACGAAGAATGATTTTTAGACGGAAGTTTGGGGGGGAGGAGCAAAAACAGACTATGGGCAAATGTGTAAATCTGGCACTGTAAATATAATAGACAAAGTTTACATATTTTATTGCGTATCTTCTTAGATTCGCAATAAAATGAGATGAATATGCAAAAGAACCCTCAAAATTGAAACTAAAATATTTATTTAATTTAAATATAAATTATGGTCGAATTTCGACCACAGGGCGATCTCTAGAAAAGTATAAACGCAATATTTAAATTAATAAAATCATTTTTGTATTTATCTTCATACATTTTCAACTGATGTAACGTCTCTCGTGATTGATTTTTTAGGGTTTTGACATGTCCGTCCGTCCGGTTACCGTCTAAACGGTTCGTGCTAGAAAGATGAAACTTTGTAATGATGAAAAAATGTATTTACTACGTCGACAAAGTGCTAAAATAATCACTACAAATATTTTTTTTTAGGTAGGTTAGGTTAGGTTAGGTTAAAAAAATCGTTTTTTCTAGCTTGCACCCCATAGAGTGGGGTACCATTAGATAGGTCTTTTAAGAACAATGAGAGTTAGGTAAGATGACATTAAAGCGCATTTTTTTGTATAGAGCGTTTTTAATGCTCTCCAACGATCTCACTTTTGTGATAATCGTATTTCGTCAACGGTTACTTTTCGAAAAGCCATAAACAAAAACTTCGATTCGAAAAGATCGAATTTGCTTAATTTAACTGTCGTCCATACAGTGAAAGCCTTTTGCTAAAGCTCTGTCGTCAAAGGGCTTTTTTTAATTACTACATTAGCAATTTAAATTGAAGTTTACGGTTCTATTTTAGGCAAATTTCTTACTTTATGGACTGAACTGGCAAATTTTGTTTTGAATCCATTCACAATAATAGTAAGTACCTGGGCAACCGACCTTTGCTCGGACCTCTAGTAGATAAAAATAAGTAAAAAGAATCACAAAAATATTTTACCGGGGTTCGAACCCCCGGTTCCGAATTTCCGAACAACACTAAAATTACGCATACGCATACTATCAAATTGCCAATCGGACCGACATAATGTTAGAGTTGAATTTATTGATATATTGTTGCACGTCGAAAGAAAAAAACATATATAAATAAAAAATGCGCAGTTCCTCAGGGATAAAAGCTAGCTAGATTAATTTTTTCTTCTCCAATACTCCATGCATAGTAAATTTAATGTAAATACTAACAGTGGTATCCGAGATTAAGATTATCTATATATATAAAAGGCAAAGCGTATTGACTTATGTATCAACGCACATCCCAAAACCAGTCTAACAATTTGAAATTTTGCGCACGTATTTCTCATATGACGTAAGCATCCACTAAGGAAGGATTATTCAAAATTCAACCCCCAAGGGGTAAAATAGAGGATGAAAGTTTAAAACCTAATTTCACGTGGGTGAAGCCGCGGGCAATTAATGTTAGTCCTACTACTATTATAAAAGTGAAAGTTTTTGAGGATGGAAACATAAAAAAGAAACATATAAAGATAACATAAAAACCGATTTTCGCCTGAAAAAAAATATTCTAATAAAATGTAGCTATAGTATAGGAGTAAAAATATAGAAGTAAAAAAAAAGTAAAGTAGTATATAGAAGTAAAAAAAAATAATTCTTCTTTGATGAAGTTTTTCGATTATTTTTAATTTAATATTTTTCGATAAAGCTGATTTTATTACTTCTACTCGTATATTCATTCATCTTATTTTTTAAGTCGCGATTGCGAATCCTCACACTGAAAATAATAACTAAAATATACACTACAACTTATAAAATAATTAACATTATTAGTAATTTACAGAAGTCCTAAAATCAAAAGTCGTGTTTGCGCGTCGCCGTCGTGTATACGTGTATCGTGTATACCTTATAATACTAGGCAGGCTAACTACAGGCGAGGCGTGCATATAAGCTGGCTTATGAATATTACTTTAAATCTATTATTTAATATTTATATTAATTTTGAAAATACGGAATTGGTTCGCCAAATAGTGTTAGCGCAATTTTTTGGGTGAATTGGGCGCAAAATATTGTTTTGGTTTAGTATCGTATGTACAAAAAAGAATATAGTATATAATATACAATAAACATAAGGGAAGCCGGCTTATACGTATGCACGCCTCGCCCGTGCGGCGGGCGATAGGTACAGGTAGGTGTAACTATATGCAAAACAGTCATAAGTCCATTCAGAGCAATGCAAGATTAAGCCCAAAAGTCAAAACGCTAGAAATTGAAATCAGTTCTGCAACTGGATTTGTCTGGAACCTGGAACTGAATTGTCGTAAATATTATCGGTTAAATCCCCTTTTGGATTTTCAGGCTGTCCCGGTCGCGCGCGCACATATTGATGCGTACGGGAATGAGTAAGCGCGTGGATCAAACGTTAAGAGAATTAGGTTTCTGATTCACTGCTTAGGTTGTCCATTTCACCAGTCTAATACCTGGTTTCTGAGGTTTATAATCGCAAACGCTTTAACCAATCAAAAGCTTTATTGAATAGACAAAATACTGACGAAAATATCTCCGAAACCGGGCATAAGAGAGTCAGCGTAGTGACACCGAGTGTGTGCAATACTTGTTTGCAAACACTTAAAAAATTAAAAACGCAACAAACGGAATCTGTCACAGGTATATAATTCAGTGTACAAGCCTTGATATGATATGATGATACAAGACATGAAACATTTGATAAAGTGATAGATCAAATTTTATTTAAAGTAGCTGATTGGAAAAAAAACAATCATCATTTGTGGAGATTTCAACATTGATATTTTAGAAGTCGGTTCCTTAAATACCAGAATCTGTAACATATTTGGTTCTTACAACTTGCTACAATTATTTTCGGAACCAACTAGAATTATTGAATCTTCAGCTAAGTGGATAGATAATATATTTGCAAACTTTCTAGAATATAGCATAATAGAGAAATAAATTATTAGTTACATTAATTTTTTTAAATTAGAAACTAAAAACGGGGAAATTATTAAAAAGAAAATTAACTATGTTCCTGTAACTAAATCTCGGTTAGAGAAATTTCACAAAAACAACAGAACAAGTGAACAACAAAAATCACAGTGAGGCTTACTGTAAATTTTTTAATAAATTTAGTAACATATTTAACACAGTATTTACATCCAGATTGCTTTTAGTGACAGATAATCCTAGAATTAGTGAGTGGGCAACAGTGGGTAAACATAAGAGTCGATAAAAACTGTATGAATTCTATAGTGAAAAACAGTACAACTTTAGTGAAGAGTTTAAGGATAGGGTAAGAAAGTACTCAAAAATCTATAGAAAAGTGTGTCAAAAGGCAAAAGCGAATATCATTTCTTCAAAGATAAAAATAGTAACAACCTAATCAAACTACATGGAAAATTATTAATGACGAGACTGGTAGAGTACGTAACTCTAAAGCTGAATATAAGTTAAAAATTGATGACAATATAATTCAAGATAACGTAGAAGTGGCGCACACGGTTGAAAGATTCTTACTGACAACCAGTATCGACCACTAAATCATTAAACTCTTCACAAGTCATAGAAGAGTCGTTATTAAAAGAAAATGTGCCTTTTTGTGACAGTAATTTCAGCTTTAGACGTGTAAATAAACAAGATATCATAAAGACTTTTAAAATGATAAATGTAAATAAAACTACGAACCTATGGGGTATATCTGTATAATATATTTTAAAATCACTAATAGGCTCTGTCGCTTTTGAATTGGCCTATATATTTAACGAATGCATCGACTGTGGAGTATTTCCAGACATGATGAAATACAGTAAAATAATTCTTCTATTTAAATCAGGTGATATGATGGATCCTAGTAACTTCAGACCAATTTCATTTGGTTAATTTCATTCTTTTCAGTTCTACCTATATTTAGTAAATTTTTTGAAAAAATAATTTTAAACCAACTGATATTTTCATTTTCATACAAATAACTTATTACATTGTAAACAAAGGGTACACTAAAGGAAGATCCACTACTGATGCTGGTATAGCGTTAATATATTCACATATTTATGATGCTTGGGAGAAGTCGTTTGACGCATTGGGAATTTTGTGTCGCTTGTCGAAAGCGTTCTACTTTTTTACTTCTTACTTAAGTAATAGAATTCAAAGAGTTGATGTTAATGGAAAGCGATCTTCAGGGGTCTCTTGGTTCGTCTTGGTGTGCCTCAAGGATCTATCCTTGGCCCGTATTTTTTTTTGATATATATTAATGATCTGCTTTATCTAATAAAATATATTCATGATACTATACTATTTGCTGACGTCACTTCGCTCTTATTTAAACTTAATTGACGAACTATAAATTATTATAAAATAAATAGTGCGATCTCAAGTGTTGTCCATTGGTTTAACCCGAATAATTTTTTACTTAACGAGATCAAAATAAAGTGTATAAGATTTTCCCTACCAAATGTCAAAAAAGTAGCAACAGATATTAGAATTAAAGGAAAACATTTAGAGCTTGTTGACTCGACGGTATTTCTAGGCATCATCTTGGATAGTAGGCTTCAATGGGACCCACATTTAAATGGCCTTTGGAAAAAGTTCAGTTCTGCGGCATTTTTCGTTATTCGTTATGGAATTAATATATATAAATATTCGTAAGAATTCGTTACCTTACGGACATAGTCACATCTAGACTAACTCTAGCTTTACTTTGGATACTTCCATAGCATTATGTCGTATGGCATACTGCTGTGGGGTTAGGTGCTGGAAACGGCCGTCTAGTTTCCATAGAGCGATCCGTGCTATCTATAGAATGGGTCCCAGAGAAACTTTGCGCGAAAAATTTAAAAACATCACAATATATTAACAGTGCCATGTCAATATATTTATGAGACTCTTTTTTATATCCATAGGAATATCAATTTCTTTCTTAAGAAAACCAATTTTCATAACATAAATACTAGAAATAAAGATAAACTCGCTTTGCCCACTTTTAGACTCCATAAGGTCAATGTTTCTTTTAAAGGGCAATGTCTTTACAACAAACATTTATATAAAAATAAGTAATTAATTCGACATGTCCAAATTTTGTTATGTGCAAACTATGGAAATAAATAATTTTGACTTTGACTTTGACTTTGAGGTGTTCGTCTTTTGTTATTAATTTAAGATTTTTAAATATTTCTAAGCAAGAGTTTTATATTATTTGGAGATTAACGAATTTATAATGTTGGCCAAGGTTAAAAAACAATGGCAACATTAACTGAATACCATGGCTAATTTCAGCAATTACTGTTATTTGATGTTGAACAATAGTACCTATGTACATTTAGCGGTGTATTCTGTTAGTTGTTCATTCGTGTGAGTGTGGAAAAACTATTATTATAATCAAAAGATAGTTATTATATTTGGACCACAACAATTTTTCTATTTAATTTTCTTTTCAATTTTCAAATCTCATGCCTATTTAATTAATCTTATGTGATACGTTAATTAATGTATAAAATAAAACTGGGTAGGATTCAAGTAGGTTAGTATAGGTAATTATGGTTTAATTGAATTAATGTTGAGTAATGAGTTGCATGAAATATTTTAATAGGAGTGTGAAAAAAATAAAAAAAATAAGTTCTAGCCAAAGAGTGGTCTTTACTTGAATGTTATCGCGAAATCGTTTAAATGTAACGTAATAAAAATTACAATAACAGTGTGTAGCGGGCTACGACCTCTTAGTTTTACATGCCCTTCTTACGATTGAGTGGTGATGATAATAATACAGCAACAATTCTTATATTCTCCTTTATTGGTGCTTAACACGGATACTTATTTCATATGAGATATGTCTAACACAAATACGTCTACAGTCTACAATGAGTATAGCCTTTTAGCTAACCGAAATAAACCTAACCTAACCTAACTAACCTAACTAAATAGGCTTTACTCGTGACATCTGTCAATATGACATTGACAATTATATTTCTTAAAACTACTGTTGTCATTATGCAACAAACTAATTGGCGAGATATCTGGCTTAAGCCTTAAATCGTTTTGTAGTTTAATTATGTTTGATTCTTCAAGAAACATATAGTATATCCTAAATAATTGGACATTTTGACAGCACCGTAATATGTTAAAATTCAATTGCTAAAAATAAGAAAAGGGATGTTCCCTTTTTGATACGTCATAATATTATAATACGAGTCAATCACGTATATTTTGCTTTAACTTGTTTTAAGTGATGTTTAATTTTTGATACATATGATACGAGTCAAACTTGTATATTTCCACGTGACCGTAAACTACGGTAACTGACACTCTTTATCTTTACATAGTATAATATTATGGAGACGATTCCCCTGTCTGTTCGTTTAGATCTTTTGAACTAATCAACGAATTTTAATTAAAGAGAATGATTCATAATATACCTAATATAATACATTTCACCCGTACGAGCTTCGTAGGGTTGGTCGCTAGTTATTAATGAGAAGTGTTTAAAATATAAAGAAACCGCCTTCCAAAGTAAAAGCGTTAGTTTCTATTTTTTTTTTCTTTTCATTAATATTATAATATTATTAACTAGTAACTGGGAGACCAAGCTTTGTTCGGAGTTTTAGTAAGACGATAAAATATTTAAAAATATAAGAGAAAGGCAATAAAAAGAATCACAAAAATCTGACCGGTTTTCGAACCCGAGACCAATTCGTAAACAACACACAAATTGCCATTCTACCGTCCAGCTGAAGCTACATTTTATTGCGGCGAAATGTACAGTTCCCGCGAGATATCCTATTGCGCGGACGAAGTCGCGAGCAACGTCTACTATAGTATAATCATGTGTTTTCAATGTCGATTTTAAGCACTTATGCTCAAAAAACCTCCATCAAGTTAGTTGGAGCAAGAGACTCCACACTTACTATTTCTAAAACAAAATTTACTCAAAATGCCTAATGTTGATGCGGCGGGCGCCGTGTCTCAGATAAGTTCATAGTTAGTGATCATATTCTATATTTTTAAAAAATCCCCTTTTCTCTTGGTCATTCATTGCATGAACTGCTAGACCAATTTTCATAAATATTTTTTGTGGTGTTGTGTTGACAGAAAATGTTGCGGAGAAACTAAAAATGTGTAAGAAAACTTAACGATCATTAACTTTTCTAATAAGAGTTTCCTCGATTCCTCATGGATCCCGTTGTTAGGGTTTACAGGCTTGGCACAAAATTTCACTTTTTGGTAGCTGTGAATGTTCGAAGAAATCGATATCGGTGTAAAATACTATGAGAAACACCTATATCAACATAGTATCATGATATATTGGTGTGATGATGGTTGTGGTGATGATGATTATTATTTAATAGTGACATATGCTTGCAGTTCTTTAAACAATCTTGAAATTTCCAAACGTGTATCTTTAAAAACTGAGGAGTTCTATTCAGTCCTTTTGGAACCAGGGTATACCTTGGCACAATTACTACTATAAGTCAAAATTACTATGGGTGTCCCTATAAATTTTGAGGACTTCTCTCGATTCCTCATGGATCCCATCACCAGGTCTACCATTTGGTGTACCACATTAAAAAAATAATTTTGAAAATCGGTCTACAAACGGCGGAGTAATCGCGTAACATACACACGAATTGATAACCTCCTCCTGTGTTTTGGAAGTCGTTTGAAAGGTAGATAATATGCCAAAAATAGTGTAGTAATTTTGGCTCTGTAATGAGCTTGTTAATGCAGTTACAGATAATGAACAACAATATCAAAACATGACGATACTAAGGAATGGAAAACTACAATCGATCTCACCCCATTAACCTAGTATTTTGATGTAGTTGAAATATATTTTCATGAATAACCCTATTTTTATTTCGCTTAATGTTAAAGACGGTGATTTAAAACATACAGATTTTGATGAAAGAACTTAGTTTATAATGAGTTCTAGGTATTATATCCAACTAGAGGTCGTGCTCATTTAATTGTATATAATTCTGTAGCTTCTAAAATAAATTGAAGTTCTTTTTCAGGTCATTAAAATTATTCTTTTATATAAAACTAGCTATTTCCCGCGGTTCCGCCGGCGTGAATGAAATTTGGTATGACGCGGAAATACTGTAATTTGCCGGGATACAAACTTAAAAAATTTTGATGAAGAAAATTTCCTTCTTTGCATAAAAATTACACTGTCGATAATGTTGTTGAAAACATCAAATCCTTCTTTGCTCTACATGCAATACCAAAAGCATTGGTGGTCTGACAATGGTCTACCATTTAACTCTTGCAAATTCAAATCTTTTTTTGTTGATTGGGATGTGTAACACATAACCACCAATCCTCATTGGTCCAGGTTTAATGGCCAGGCTGAAAGGGAAGTTAAAATTGTCAAAAACATATTAAGAAAGTGCAAGGAAGACGGCTCGGACGTATACTTGGCACTGTTACATTATCGTAACACTGCCAAGGGAGATTTTCCCAGTCCGGCCGCATTATTAATGTCTAGAAACTTGCGAGTAAATTTACCAATTTTAAACAAAAAACTTAAACCCAAAATAGTAAAATTTTCGACGTTTGAATAATGTCATAGACAAAGCAGAGACAAAATGTATTTTATTTTAACAGGATTGTGAAGCAAACATCTTATGATATTCAGCCTGGAGATGACATTTACTTCAAAAAAAATTCCAAATCCTTTTGATCTCCGGGAATAATTAAAGAGAAATTAAGATGTGGTAGATCCTATTATATTGTGGATCCAAATGGTATTGTGTATAATAATTGGAAAATGTCCTATAATAATTGGAATAGGGGACACATTAGACCTAGAAAAAGGAATTTAAAAAAACAAATCCTCCACCTTCTTCTTATGGTAATGGCCTTAGTAGTGGCAACACTGACAATGTGGCTCCCATACAGGACATTATAAATCCCATGAGTTCGGCACAACTCGGAAACGGTCCTGTTAAAAACTGTATTAACGATGATAACTGTGTTCCTATGGAGAGTCTTGAAAATACCGGTTACGTAACCAGGTCTGGTAGAAGTGTAAGACGTCCTAAATTGTATATACATGAGAAATTTGATTAGATAAGTAATATATTGCTCTTAGTTATGTACTTATAATCATAGTTTGCTTTTTCTCGAAAAGGGTGGTGTTGCATAATATAACAGTATTATAAAGTAGAACTATCAATGTCATATTGACAGATGTCACAAGCACAGCCTATCTAGTTAGTTTATTTGAGTTAACCAAAAGGCTATGTATAGTGTAGACGTATCTGTGTTAGGCATCTCTCATATGTAATACGTATCTGTGTTAAGCATCTCTCTCATAAGTATCAATAAAGGAGAATATAAGAATTGTTCCTGTATTATTATTATCACCACTCAAGCGTAAGAAGGATATGTAAAAACCAAGACGTCGTAGTTTTCAACAGTAGATTAGGCTCTGGATTAAAACATAGGCTTACATCTTATCATCATAATATATCGAAAAAGTAAAGTACCTATTCCCGTGAGTATTTACGCGAGCGAAGCTGCGGGCAAAAGCTAGTTATATTTATATTTTGATAAACTTATCAGAGCGAACACAATGCAAGCTTGCTGGTTTTTTATGAGACCGTGGTAATTCTTCGTTGAAACCAAGTGCCAAGTGAACAAAAAAAAAACAAAAAACTTGAAGTGATTCGAGGCGAAGCATGGATTTTTCACGATAGAGGATCATAAAAATACCTAATGATTACTGTAGCTCTTGCCAAGGTATATTACAGTATTGGCCAGGAATGGCTATACCGACACAATGCTGTATTATCATGTATCGCACACTCACCTCAGGTATCGAGTTTCAGAGATTATCATATCAACAGGGATATATATATATATATATTTATCTAATTACAATTCCCTTTACTATGCTATTAGGCTAATCTGTAATTAAGCTCGGTGTACTATGTTATGTTCTAACAACTAGGTTGCCTTAAGGGTTTGAAGGGTTCGGAAATTTTGTTAGAGCTGCGGTAGTGCATTAAATGCGAGTGCTGTACAGTTCGTAGCGAAAACTCATTTCGCTTGTATAATATTTATGTAGGCAATATTTAATTCGTTTTTAATTAGTCTTACTGAAGTTTAGTGAACGATTCGTTATTTATATTAGTACGGAAACACTCTAACATCCAATCACGCCCAGTCACATACACGCAGGAAAGATAAATAAAAATAAAATAAAATGAGATAGTGTATACGCAATAGGTAGTGTATACTCGTTACGGTAGTAACGAGTGGCGATGTTTGCGAAGGAGTAATTCGTAGGGCTAGGTGCGGGAACACACACACCACCCAATAAAAAAAGACTTTTTAATAGGGGGTCTAAATTAATTTTCAAATGTGCAGTAACAAATTGCTCAAGTTGTGAATATCTATAATAATTATTTATTGTGTTGTAAAGTTGTAACTTATTATGTTGAAGAGTAAAATAAAAACTGTCAATATTATTTTATATGTTAGAAATTTATTTATTAATATGTAAGGATTTGACGAAAAAACCAAATTTGAATTTAAATTATATTTTAGCCTTAGCAAACAGTACCTACCTACTCAAAAGTGTGAATTCTACATTCTACTAGTTTTTACTTAAAAATATCTTACCATGTTCTGTTAGTAAACCTATATAATTTTGTTATGAGTAGCAACTTACCGAGATTTAATTAAATATTTTTGCGTATTTTGCATATTTTTTTTTTTACATTTTCTAATTAAATTTTAAATTACATTTTCACATTTTTCAATTAGGTACATGCCATACTTAATATGTAGTCTACTAACAGAATTTTCTCTCCGACAGTACCTACACATTTTAACCACAAAGTATTAAAGGCTGCTTAAGTTAGCAAAGTGCTTAGTGTAATGACTTGGGTGCTTAGTAAGACAAGATTTATGAAGCTGGGAATAAACCTAAGTCGTGTTAAATATGAATGAATTCCTTTGCTGAAACAAATACGACCTTGTCTCGTAGCCCAAAAAGGCTTTTAAGGTCACTTAAAATAGGAAATTTAAAATTTGAAGTTTGCTTTAGGTATTAACACGCTGTTCAGTAAATCATAATTAGGATTTTAATTAAGGTATTTAAGTACACTCAAGAACAGGGAGGTACAAGTTTATATTAATGCAGCGCCTTTGATTAAAATTAAAAAGTTGAGTAAGAAAAGAGTATTGTTTTACTCGTATATTTAGTTTATAACTTGTCATAATAATTGATTTACAATTTAAATAACCTAACCTAATCTAATCAAGAGCATGTCAGGACATGTGTAAGGACTAAGGAGGGTTCTGTAAATATCAACGCGCAAAAGTCTTGTTTCGCTCAAAATAAATTTTCCAAATAGTTTTTAGCATGATCTATCAGCATGGAAACTTACAAGTTTCTGTCTCCTATACATTAGAAATGCCAGAGGGACAAACTTATAAACCGCTTTGGAGGCCGATTACTCAAAAATAGTTGAATTTGCAAAAAAAAGTCATGTAAGAAACCTTGTCCTTATTTTAAAAGATATATTCAGCGATACCCCACATGATGGGGTAGAATGAAAAAAAAATCATCTCCACTTTACATATATAGAGCCACCCCTAAAATATAAAATTATTATTATTTTAAGATGCCAAAACCGAGAGCTTACACATTTTATAACTGTACCTAATTTCATTCATTTACATTAATAATTACAGAAGCTAGAGGGTGGACATACAGACAGACAGACAGACAAAGAGACGGACGGACAGAGCGAAACTATAAGGATTCCTTGAGTATAAGATAACCCTAAAAAGATATAATGTGATTCGACAAATCTTGTGGGAGATATAGCATCTATAAGGGTCAATTCGTATTTAAACGAAATTGCTCCCTCTTTGAATCTCATAAAATAACGTGACGCTTGCCTCAAACATTTGTATATAAATTAAGCAGTAAATGAGGTCTCTTAAGATTTATTTTCCCCGGAATTTCGAGGTGGTAATAAAAAAGTAATTAGTGACTTCTCAGAGGTAGGTAATCTCAGAGATTATTCATTTAAATTTGTGGATAAGCTTATATTTTGGAAGTGCTGGCAAATTTTCTTATTGTTTCGTTAATTCTAAATGAATTTTTACTCAATAGGTATTATTATTATAATTTCTAATCGAGAACTGAAAATCGTAAATCATCGAAGCTCATGTTAGGTACTGGTACATAGATAAACGAGCTTTGCTCGAAGCTCTAGTAGGTAAAAAAAATTATCCCATTAATATTTTACCGGGGTTCGAACCCACCACATTCTGAATTTCCGAACGCAAAAATTAACCAAACTGTCGATCGGACAGACATTATTAGAGTCGAAATTATTAATATATTGTTGAATGATGAAAGAAAAATCATTTACAACTTAAAAATGCGCAGTTTCCGAGGGATAAAACCTAGCTAGACCTATTTTTCTCGCCCAAAACTCCCTGCATACTAAATATCATGTAAATATTTGAAGCCGTTGCCGAGATTACGATTATATACAGGGTGTCCCGTAAATCGACGTCAAGCCGTAAACCCGTGATAGGCCAAGTTACAATAGTTATCAGAACAATTAAAAAAAAAATCCAAGTAATGTCTCTCAAAAAATACAAAGCTTTAAAAAAAAATCGAAAAATTGACATCTTGTGGTGGTTTTTTAGTTCCCGGCACTACAAATTTCTACTTTTTTTGTAATTTTTTTTGTATGTAATCCTAAATAATGCTTTAGTAAACTGGTGCCTAAGATTAAAATTAAACGACTCCGACTTGAAAGGAAATGAGGCTTTTTGCCCAAAAAAATGATTCGAATTAAATAGTTTGCTCGACTTCAACCGACTGTACAATGACTGACAAATCAAAAATCCATTTTTTTTTTAAATATTACCTCTACCTAAAGTAAAATCCTCTTTTTTATATTCCTCTAAATCGAATACAGGTACAGGAATCAGTTTAGAAACATGAAAGAGATTTGATTCAGTTTTTCTATGACCTGTATCTATCCTATATATAGAATTAGACACTTTTTCGATTATTCGATATGGTACAATATTTAATTCATCTAATTTTGATCTATTTAATATATTCCCACTTTCAACATAAACTAAATCTCCGTCATTAAAATTCCATTGTTTCCGATTTCTATCAAATAAGTGTTTGTTATAATTATGAGATTTTATTGTATTATCAATTTTTTTTCTTATCTTTTATCCAATCATCTTTTGATATGCTGCTCCTCAATTCCTTTGGTAAAATTGTAACGTCATTTGTTCCATATAAAAGATATTTTGGTGAAAATCCTGTAACTGTGTGAATGGTCTCATTATATTTACTAACACACTCGTTAGCTACGTTTGTCCATGCTTTTTTCTTGCCTTTTTCATTAATTTTACACTGATTTTATACTGATTTTATTCATTTATACTGATTTTATTCACCAATGTTTGATTAATTTTTAAAGTTCATTTAAGCCATTAGAGAACGGACAGTTAACTGCTGTAAATACCACGGGTATATTTTTGTCATTTAAAAATGTTTTGAAAGTACTTGAATTCCCGGATATTGATCAGTCAAAATCATACCAATTTCATCCGTTTCCGTTATATTCGATAATAGTTTAATGAAATCATTAGCGGTTTGAGTTTTTTATGTAAGAATGAATGCAAATCTAGTAAAATGGTCCACTAATAAATGTAGATATTTCTTTGATGATCTCGAACCTCCAAATCCTCCTATTGTTTCAATAGACATTATATCAAAAGGTTCAGTGGCTGGTCCTAGATGAGACATATATCCAAATTTTTCATATCCTCTTGACTTATTTTTTATACAAATTTCACAATTTCTGCAAATCTTCTTTATATTATTGGATACATTTCTAATTCAATAAAATTTACCAACAGTCTTCTGCATTTGATTGATTCCAATATGATACATATTTTCATGGATATTTTTCGAAATTGTTAAACTTAGTTCTTCTGATAAAATTATTTTCTCTCGCTTTCCAACCTTTTTGAAGTATACGTTTTGTTTATTCATAAATTTATCTTTTTTTTCTTGCATTTCTTTATTTCTTTCTTGATCTTTTAAAATGTCTTCAATCTTAATCATATTAACTACTCTTAGTTGCTCATCTGTGTTTTCATCAGAATAATTCAGTACTGGGTTCCTACTTAAACAATCTGCCTCTAAATTTTTCTTCCCAGGAGAGTATATTATTTTAAATTCATGTCGTGAAAGATAATAAGATAGGTCAGCTTGTTCTTCGTCGGTTCTCTGGGTTTGTGATCTGAAAAAACTGTAAATGGTTTTTCTATTAACCAATATTGCCAATACGTTACCGCTTCTTTTATTGCCAACAGTTCTAAATAAATAGCTTTCTTTTTCTTTTGAGTTTCGTTTTAATTTCTTCGAAAAATAAGCCACAGGTCTTTCTTTACCATCTGGCTGTACCTGTTTTAAAATAGCGCCAACTCCTTCTATAGATGCGTCTGTATAAATATTAATAGGTAAAATTTGATCGAAAATCTCCAATATCGGTTTTGAGCATAGTAAGTTTTTTATCATCTCAAAAGATTTTTGGCATTCATTAGACCAAAAAAATTTCTGCTCTTTTCTTAGTAACTGATGTAAAGGATCTAAAATTATTGCTTTTCTTGGGATGTTTTCATGATAAATGAATTGGAAAAAATACAAATACAAGAGTGTGTCGTTTAAAGTATACGATGTATTTTACTCCAAAAATTAACTAAATATATACGAGTACCTATTATTATCGATCATTCTACCATAAGGATGGTTGGAGACTTGAGACGTTTCAACATATACTTTTCACGAACTAGACCGAAATTCGAATTTTATTTTTCACGTACGATACCGAAAGCATGCATTTAAAATAAAAGTGCACATTCTCCATTGAATGATAGGTACATTAATATAGGCATGCTTATACCTAACTCATGGGGTTGACCATATTTATTAATCATTCATTATATTTTCTTTGAATTCGTTCCTGTTAGATTACGTTTTTCTTTCGTTTCACACCCAGTCCTGGAACATTTATCATTTCAAATATTTTCGAATGAAATGATTTGCCGTCAGCAAAAAATTCCACCAACTTTTTTCGCCTTGCCTTTTTAATTACTTAAAGGTAGCTATAGCTCAATTTTTTATAAGAAAGTACAAAATGTTCGATGTTCCAAATTAGAGAACACATAAATAACTTTAGGTGAGGAGTTGTTTCATATTGCTAAACAAACTTTATTATTGAGACTAGCATCTCGGGAAAAAGTTTACTCTATTCCGTTCATTAAAAAATAAGTTTTTCTGGAAAAAAACATAAACCCACAGTAAAGCTATAATTCAATTTGAAAAATGTAAACAAATGTTGAAAAAGTAAGGTAAACGAAACGACGATTACATTTTATTTATATTATGTAGCTTGACAAAATATTACTTACTCATATTTTAACGGAGATAATATTTTTTTAACACGGAGTGAATATATTGATGAATCAATAACACATTACAATACACATTATAATACATTTAAAGAAAATTAAAAAATTCAAGTAATCCCCGAATTGTCAAGCAGTGAGCGAGCTGATGATAATGAACAATAGCTAACAACACTCTCGATCAAAAAAATACATCAAAATCGGTTCCTCGGATTAGGAGCTACGATGCCACGGACATACACAAATTCAGACAGATACGTAAAACTTGTAACCTCTGTTTACGTCGGGGGTTATAAATATGTTATAAAGTTCGAATGAAAAGTCATAAAAAACCTATCAGATTTAAGTTGTTCGAACGCATTTAAACTAAACATACACGGCCATAGAAATTCATTGAAATACAAAATGACAAAATTAACATTCACTGCTACAAATTCACTAGGTAGGTACTAGGTAAGTCTACCATACGTAATTTATTAACGATTGTATTTATTCAAGTGCTCTTGTTCACTTTTCACGTAAAATCGTATGAAGTTGTAAATGCTTTTACAAACATGATTAAAATTGAAATGCAAAGTAATAGGCCGATAATAATGCAATTAATATTCATGAGTTAATTGTCATAGTGATGATTATGTTAATTTACCTCGTTGGTTGACGTTATGGGCGTGCTTATAATACGATTATAAATTGAATGATTTTATTTGATAATGCATAATATATTTTGCTACTGATGCAGCGGCATGTACTACCAAATCACATAAACATAAATGACGCTGCAACTGACAGTAATATCACAGAGTAAAAATATAATATACTATAATAATAATAATAATAATAATAATAATAACTGGACAGAGGAACAGCTTTCATAGAACGAGCAAAATTTTGACACGGTTGTCACAGAAGATTGGGGTAAATTAAACTAAGTCTAGCGTCAGCATCAACGGTTATTGCGAAAGTCTAATTGACACACACCACAACACAGCATCGAACCTGCACTATCACGTGTGTGAATCAAGAGGTTTATTCACTAGTTCATGGACGCTCTTATAATGAAGCAAGACACCTACTAGAAAATTAAATATTTACTTAGGTATCTATTATTTATCCTTAGGATATTGAATTTAAAACAAGATATATTTTTATTTACTCTACTTTTTTCAAACACACAGTAAAATACATAACTATTTCTGTGTAATATTATTTGTGTTAAATATTCTAATGTTATAAATTTTAAACATTAATTAGACTCAAATACAATTTGTAAAAAAATGTTATTTATCAACATGACACGGTTGAGTGTCGGTACACTAATCAGTAGCGCACATCACAATTTTAAACCTAGCATGACATAAAAACGCAAACACGAAATTTGAAAATTTTGACGTTCCTTCGACCTCAATACTTACCAGTTTTTTTTCACATTTTGCCGCGTAAAAGTTGTAACACACGTACAGATTTGGTCCGGAGCAGACCACGGATGTCGTTGCCAACTTAGGGGTTTCTCCCTAAAATTAGAGTAAAAAATTCTCCAGGGTTATTATTTAGGGTTATTTTTCGAGGTTTGTATTTTCTTGTTGGAACGTAGTTCCTTATGGCGCGTTGCGAATTGTATGGAGGCTGGACGGATTATAGGCACGACACTTTTTGCCACTCGAAATCACAATGTAATAACGGCTATTAAGAATGATACAAAAAACGACCTTATCACCTTGACAATAATGTAGAATTTTGCAATTACACATTGTAACTGTTATACCTGTTACATATTGTGACTAAGCGGAAGAGCGCTTGATGTTATTATTCAGTACGGAGCCGGACGCCGCGGCGGCAACACTGCGAGCAGCAAGCAACCCCCCCCTGAAAATCAAACGCACGAGTGTCGCGCTGTCATAATGGCGTGCTTTGGTCTGGAGTGTGTGAACATTTTAACAGTTCTACGCGATAAGATATTTTTGCACACACATAGATTCGCCGTACTGTGTTTGTAGTAGTGCAATCAAATAGAAAGCTTACTATGTAGCTGTTTATCTGTTTCTCTTTAATCTGTGGTAATATCAAGCGCCGCCGACAATTACCTACTATTTCTAGTAAAACATACCAAGGACTTCCATAGAACACTTAAGCTATCATAATTCATCGTAATTCATATTAAGTGATGCATACAATCCTAGGTCTTGCACTTAGTAATTATAAAGTCAATTACGGCTTGGCTGTATCTATTTATTGCGCTTCCACAGCGAGCCAATCGCATACTCATTAGAGTATTTAATTGTGATCTACAGCTTGCACTATTATTACTTTATTGATCGATGCAATTTTATTACGATATTCAGACACTAATAAACTGAGCATACCTAGTGAAAAGCAGTAGTTTATATTTATTGATAGGCCAATTATAAGCTACTTAGTGGGAACAAGGAATATCAAAGTTTATAGCGAGTATTTCATAGAATTCCTGAGTGCCCTCTCGACGTAACATAGATAACTAACATAGATATTATGTACCTAGTAGGTACATACAGTGTCTTAATGTTTGCATGTAAGAGAGAACATATATAACAGAGGTAGGCTTAGTAAGCAATAACTTGTCACAATTAATATAAATAATACCTATAGCAGTGAAAGGTAAATAGATAAAAAAGGTTCATCAATTAACTGATGGTTATAAAACCTGTTTAAAATTAGTCTCAACCAACCTCAACGGCATAATGTATCATCGCAACTTTTTATTGGATTTTAATATTATCATACTTGTTTTATTGAGATAAAATTTTTAGATAAAGCCTGACAAAATATGTTTATTATAAATAATGGATCATCCGGAGACATAGCTATACTAACGATCGATACGCAGGTCGCCCACGAGCCAATTATTCGAAGAGATTAAAGATTGTAGTAAAAAATGCATTTGCTACCAATTTACAGCGCCCTGATAATCTTCATGGTATTTTAGGTCAGTTACAGGAAGTAGGTATTTCATACATTTTATAATAGATTTTTTTAATAGAAAATTTTTAATAGAAAATGCTTTAATGTAATTATTTTTCTTTAAGTTTTGTGAAAGAATAAAATTTATTAACATTCTTGATGTACGGAATTGTCAAAAAATATTGTGAACGTAGACAATTTAATAAAATATTTTTTATTAAAATGGATTGACTAAATGACAAATGAGTTAATTTAATATGAATTATACGCCGACCTTCGATGAATATTTACACAAACCCATCGACAGGAAAACAAAGATAATTAAACTGAATAAAGTAATATTATACAGGTCCAAAAAGTTTCACGAAAAGAAAAACACAAAATAATCGGAGTCCTCACATTTTCGTTCCGACGTTGATTTGAAAATACAAAGCAAACAGCCGAAATTATTTTCCAAGTAAATATTGACGGATGACCCAAGTTCGCAATCTAACCCTGGCTTAATCTTTTTTTTGTGTACTTTAACATCCCAAGTCAAAGACATAATTTTAGCGTAGAAAAGTGTAATTTTGCCAAAGATCCTTTGATAAAATGAAAGGTAAATCCTTGTCTATAATAACTTTTAAGTATTTTCCTATAACAATCATTGTATGAATAGAAAATAGATTTGGATATTTAGCAAAATAAAGTCACATCATACCAGTAGACACATTCTTTAAGTATAAAGTTTATTTTAAGTAAGTATTAAGATTAAGATTACAATATTAGGTAGGTACAAGAAAACCGAGAAGGTGTCCAATAGCAGCACTTGGGTTGCCTTTGACACTTTCTATTAACTGAAATCGTTTGGTTTATTTCCATAACACCGAAATTGTAGAAGACAATGCCGCGAAAACAGCGTAATAAGAATGATTAGGCATGCGAAATACTAAAGACAGATATTTTGTAATCGAATTGACATTAATATCTTTGTACACATAATACCTTTTACGGTTCATGAGATACAGTCTGGTGTCAGGTAGATGGACAGACGGACATACAGACGGACAGCGGAGTCTGACTCAAGTAATAGCGTCCTATTTTTACCATTTGGGTACGGAACTAAAATAATGAATTTTGTGGCAGAGCGGACCGGGTTCGAATTATTATTACCTAGGACGAAGCCAGTAGCCACAGGTTAAAGTTAGTAATAGGTATAAATAATACATACATTATGTTTGGATTAAATTAGATTATACAGGCGGGAAACGTTTAATTAACAGATAGTCAAGTAGCTGTTAAGGAATTAGCGCGAGTCGAACGCAATGAAGACCTATAATTATCCATTGGCAAACTCATTACAGGAACAAAGGATTTAATTAAAAACCGATAAAAACTTGAGTGTTTGCGCCCAAGTTTAATTAAATTAATTCCTGTATTGATATTCGCGTCGCGTTTGGGGAATGTTACACGAATATTATTTTGGACGAAGCATTATTTATTGAACAGCGTACATTGCGTTACATTTTTGTATTTTGGACATATTTGATGGTGATATTAATTTTTATTTGCAAATTTCATTCCTAAGCATTGCATCCTGTTACGTATTTAATTGATATGATATGTACCAATGTATTTATTTGGCTAGGTTAAGCGGACAAGCGAGTTTTTTTTTATCAGAGTAAGAAACAAGGCTTATTTTAAATAGATAATGTTATCTGAACGTTATATAAAGAAAAAATATATATATAAAAAAACGGTTACAATTACCACTGGTTCGGATATCGGAACCCTTACCCGCCGAGAAGAACCGGCGCGGCTCAAGAAACTCACGGACGTAAGAAACTCGCAATCCAGGTGAAGAGATGTAGAGTTTGCGAATTTACGTCTTGTAGAATTAAAACCTGTAGAAATTAAAGGTTCTTCATTATATCTGATAACTTTTTGACAGAGACGTCTGCTCTTGCTTTAGTACAACATATTACATGAAAAAGTTTTTGTTGGAATATTTTGATACGTAATTAAATAAAAAGCTAGAAAAATATTTAACCCATAAAATTCCCTACATTCCAATTGTTGCTTAAAGTCGAGGGATATTTATTTACGTCGATAATTTTCAAATAACATGCATACGGACCAATTTCATATTATAAGTATGAGAAATGTTACTATGCAGTAATTTTAATGAAATTGAAATTAACCTAAGAATTAGTTAACTACGCAGGTCTACATAGCACAAGGCCGACACCCAGACCGCAGTTTACTAGTACTCAAACTATTTAAAAAGTAAGTCAAATATTGTAAAGTAAGTCAATAATGGTGCTTTGAAAATTCTATCTTTATTATAGTCTTAAGCTAGTTTAAGCACCATGTAAATCCTCTACGTCACCTGAAGTACTTTCAACTTTTATCTGATAAAGGGAACTCCAGAGCAATTTAAAATAAAGAAATCCTTCCGTTGCGACAAAGAAATGTCATCTTCTTTTTTGTTAAAGTAGAAACTATGTGAGTTTCTGAAGAAAGTGTATTCGTTTAAAATAATCCAATATTGATAATAGATTTAGAAGAATCTTCTCATGTTTGCGTATGTGTTACAGAAAATATATATATTTATAAATCGTGTTGGAAAAATGTATTTGGATGCAAACAATATATTAGTTTTACTTCTGAAGTTTGAATGAATTATTTACAAATAAAAAAATGTCTTTAAATAATCTATAAATGCGCGAAAATAAGTTTATTGAAAAAAAATAATACATTTAGACAAATCAAATCAAAATCAATCAGAAACCTATCTACCTATCGCCAAAAACACAATCAGCTAACTTATCGATGGTAGGAATGCTTTATTCGTTTAGGTCCTCAAGTCATATTATATTATGGCCGAAATATTTTTCAGCTTACGCCTTCGGAGACAGTGGCATAAAATGTGCTCGTAATATTCAACTTTATTACTGCTGAAGTAGCGTTTCAATATGTAAATGCACCCGGTGACCTACAACGTAGTTTACAAGTGGAGCTGGTGTGAAAATCGCACTTCAAAGCACCCTGTCGCTTACGTACGTCGAACATTTTTACTTGTACAAGTAAATTGAACTTTAAAAGTTACATTCTAAATGTTGTTTATAGTAAATAGTATACACCTGGGTAACAAGGAAAATACAAGATTGTCTCGTTTAAAGTGTAATTTCTACATTCCGTATTTTCAAACAACGCAAAAAATTAACCAAACTGCCAATCGGACTGGCATTATTAGAGTTGAAATTATTGATTTATTCTTGCACGACGAAAGAAAAATATATATAACTTAAAAATGCGCAGTTTTCCAGGGATAAAACCTAGTTAGATCAATTTTTCTCCCCCAAAACTCCCTGCATACTAAATTTTATGTAAATACTTCCAGCCGTTTCCGAGATTACGATTCTATAAATACAAAAATGTCTCGTTTAAAATATAAGATTATTTTAGTGTCTTCCTTTTAGTTAGTAATAGGTACCAACATAATATTTTGATTCAAGTTTGTAAATGAATTCCTAACGCAGGTAGGCTATTATAACTTGTTAGTGCTTTAATAAACACAAAAACAAAACAATACCTATTAGACCGCTAATATGTTAGTAAAACTAAATGCTGAGTTTTGCCAATTAAAATCCATTCTGCCCGCTCATTTATAACAAAAAGTAAAGTCATTTTCAACGCCATAGACACAGAAGGGTATTAACCAATGAAATGGAATGCTCTAATTGAAGTCGACGCGGAAAAAGCATTGCCTTCCAGGAATGATTTACGAAGGGACTAAATGTCTGTAATAAACTAAAAAAATAAACCGGACTTACTGGAGATTCTTGCCCAAGAAATTTATTATTTCTTTCATTGTAATCGTTATTATACTCTAAGTAAAAAAGTGATAATAAATTATTAGCAACAACTAAATGCACTATACAATGTAAACCTATTAAACAGTAGGTATATCTATCATTTAAGTACCTAGCTACTGCAAAAAGTTCTTTGTTTAACTAGACATGTTAAAGTCTAAGCTCAGCAAAATAACCCGCTTAGTCACCAAAACCTTGTTATATACAGTTAATTGCGTCTTGTAATAATACGAGAATAATTACTAAAATTAGAGCAGGTACTTGAGGCAACTTGTCATAATATACCTTTTTTTTTTGACGAGGTTCTACGCACACGGGTCTAGGCATCCAGGTCCATGGCGGGGCGGTTGGTTCCGCCCTTGTGCCTTTGGCCTTGGGCTTTTGCCGGGCCGTCGATGCCGGTGCCTTTCTCTGGTTTTTTATGTAGGGGGGCGGCTTCGCTGTTATACAGCCGCTGCTCCCTAACACTTGGTCTCGCCTCTCCTTACTCAGCGCCTCACACACGGGACAGTTGGATGCCGCCTTGCACTCGGGCGCCTTGTGGCCCGGCTTCCCACAGCGGAAATAGCTCCCAATGTGGTCCACCGGAAACCAACACTTAACTGCCAAATGGCCGGTGTCCAGACAAGGGTAGCACTGCCTTGGCCTCGCGGCTAGCAGCACTACCCTTTTCCAGGATTCAGCCAACCTGCAGCCGCCCATAAGCTAGTGAGCTTCTTGGCGGACGCGGTTGATACGCCGAGCCAGAGCCTTCCTCGCCTCCCAAGCCACTGCGACGACTTCCGAAGCGCCTCCGCCTTTTCTCTATTTAAGTCGGCCTTGGTCGACATACTGGCTGGTCGTCGGCGGCCGGCCACGTCCTCTTTTTGGTTTGGGTGCCAACCCCTTACTGATGAGCGGCGCCATGTCCTCATCCGTATTACGCCTCTTACGGGCAGAGTCTGGATTTGCGGGCAGCCCCTCGGAGTCCAGCGACATGTTAGTAACGCTGCTGGTGTCCGAGGGACAGTCTGCGCTGTCTTAATCGGTGGACGGCGGTTTAGGGCGGGAGCCCGACACCCGGTCCGCGGCACACCCCCCGTATCCCCCCTTTGTAGCCTTTCCTGTAGTAGGGCCGACTCCGTTGCGGTAAGGTGCACTGGTTTCGGCTCTGCTTGCGCCATCGCGCCTCGCTTTCCACTCGCCATCTCAACGCCCTCCTCATCACTACACGCAACTTGTGCCGCCCCCGTATACGTGCGGTTCCTCTTTCGAGGAAGTGTTTGATTCCCCGGTATTGCTGGGAGAATTTTTCAAATTACGTTTCTCCTTGCTCATTACTCCGACACCCCGGGTCGCGGCCTTTTTTCAGGTCTGAGGTCACCTATCGGGAGTTAACTTAAAAGGAAAATATAGTAGGAGAAGAAATAAAAGATAGTAAAAGATAGATAAAACAAAATAAAAGTAATGCAAAACAAGAAATGTAACTAAAAAGGTGGGGAAAGATAGAGAAGAAAGAGATAGCGCCAGCCTTTAGCCGCGTGAGTACCTCACCCCGCAAAAGACGGGGTGGCGCACCCAAGTGTTGCCCAGGTTCACGAACAACGAACTGGCCGACTCCCGTCATAATATACCTCTCCTATTATACCCCAACACGGAACCAGACCTAGCTGGTCAGAAGCGTGGCTAAGTCAATGCTTACTTTTTTTTTAAAGTGAAAATTTTTGATTTAGAATATATTTAACACTAAAGCACTTTTTGACGTGAAACGTCTTTAAAATCGCGCCGAAACAAACGGGTATCAGGTTTAAAAACTGGACCGTAACGAAAAGGTCTATATCATCGTACCTTAATAATTAAAAAACTATTAGTCTTAGAAACAAAAATGTGGTGTAAATATTTCACTTATATAGTCAGCTCGCTGTTATGACATTGAGTTCGTGTCGGGGTCAAGCGGGGCGGCGGGGGAAGGTTTTTATTAAAATACTTAAAACAGCGTCCATCTTGTTTTCATTTCAATCTTTTACTTTAAGAGCGATTCGCTAACATAGACGTTTCACGTTAAAACCAACGGCCGTGTGCCCCGACACAGCCCCACCCGCTTTTTTTAAATGTGCTTTAGTGTTAGTGTTAGTGTGTAAATTAGGGCGTATTACCTATAGCTCTTGAAATAAGTTGTGGGACTTTTTTCGAAACCTAAGGATAGAATGAAGTCTTTTCAACATATTTATTTACTTTTAAGTTTTATAAGTCTTTTACGTCACTACGTGAGCGATGAGGGCAGATCTCTACGTCACGTTTCTATTAATATTTTTGTATCACGCCTCAAAAACTTTTATTACACATTATCTGTACCTACTTAGCTTCTGTAGCTTCGAATAAATTATTCACGACGTCAAATATTGTGATTACCTACAGGTCAAATGTCACGATCGAAAGTTTTGAACCTCTTCCGCTTCATTCATTCGATCGATTAACGATCTTTAAGGTTGTCAGAAAAGTGAAATTTAGGCACTAAACTTGTAAACATAATCATTTACGTATACTTTTGATTTATCACGATGGCATTGCTAAAAATGTTTCAACAGTTAAACATATTTGGATGGGTTTTGAATATTTTACTATCATTTATCATCGGGCTATCCGCCTACGTTCGACGATTAATGGGTAATTTTTTTGGTGAAAATGTGGCCATAAATGTCGCATTCTGTAAAAAAGAACAATGATGCTACTGCATAAAAAATACTTCGTGGTTAACTGGAAGCATATCAAAGGTTTAGCTACTCTAACTATAACACACGACATGGCAAAGTGCTTCTATGATGCTTTACGACAGTGAAAATAAAAAAAATCATAGTTCTTGGAAAAGAAAGCCTATAGAAATTATTTCGGACCTTCCGCCACCGGTATACATTAGCCTTTGATCATATCCCCCGGTGATTACATATAAAATATTGCGGTAAATGATGAATGTAACCTTTGAAAGGCGTATTTTGATGGTCCCCTGTATTGTATCTTGTTTCAAAGTGGGCTTATCCGCTCTTCATATACGAATATTGTATCAGCTTTGCGGACAACGGGCAGAGGAATTTATAACATTATCCTTTATATTCACTTTATACTTGCTTTGTTTGGCAGAGTTATGATGGACTTCGGGTCCTCGGGTTGAAAGGATTGCCCGGATACAATATCCTAATAATACCCTCTTAAGCTTGCATTATAGTTTATGTTTAACAAGATATTTGACTCCAAAGAAACGGGCGTGATCTCTCGTTAGAACTTTATTTTAAGTTGTTAAATGTTTGGCTATCTGGCGTGACGGCTTTTGAAATTCTAATATTATAGTTAAAAGCCTTTAGTTAGTTGAGCCTAAAAAGTTATACTAGAAACAAGCAGTGATATTAAGGATCTAGATCAAATCTTCAGAAATTGACTAATTCTTATCATTTCATTGCTATTAAAGAAAGCACTAGACGTCGTGAGCTTTAGATAGAAGTAACGTTCGTTGAAACGTAGAAACAAAATAGCCTCCTGAAATTATCGATTTTGGAAAACTTTACAAAGTTTATTTAAGTTATTAGCTTTACAAATTTTTCAATAATTAAAAAAAAGTAATATATTATAAAGTATAGTCTTTTATAATTTAGTAGCGATTGCCCGTGGCTCTGATTGCGTAAATAAAGTAATCCACAAGGTGTACTTTTTCGGGAAAAAAATTGCATAAATTTTAATCCAAAGTCTAAACAATATCAAAAGAAAATTGATTATTTATATAATCAATTTAATAACTATCAACTTAATATATTATTAAGAAAATTCATCAAAAGATAAAACATATCTAGTTTCATCAAATTCACAATGTGTTTAGTTTTTTCGTGAAAGAGTAACAAACATCTATCCATCCATCTATCCATACACCCATCAATCCATCCATTCATAGTATGTATGGATGGATGGATTGATGGGTGTATATACATACATACATCCATCCTCACAAACTTTCACATTTATAATAGTAGTAGGATATTATGCGACCTATTTTTTTGTGTCAATAGCTAAGCCAATGTTTACTAACAACTAGGTCCAATATCAATTGATGGATATCATTTGATGGATATTATTTATAGATATATGGATATATTTATTATTATTTAGGGTTTTGTGCAATCCATAAACTTTTTTGTTATTAGAAAACGAACGCTTTTAAAACTTTACACAAATCATTAAATCATAAGTTAGCAACGAGGATAATATAATATTACTTATGACATTAATTATTATATGTTTCATTATGATAAACTATTTAATAACTTATTAAATATTTTATCTTAATTACTATATCTAGTTACTATCAGTTTTCATTCACTTTGTTTGCCGTACTATGTCTTTAACTCCTTATATTATATGAGATAACTAGAAAAATTACACGTAATCCATATAACCCAGATAGGTCATAAATTATAGCGTTCGTGCAACAAACATCATTATTTATTTTGTTATATAATCAGATTAATAACACATTTTGTACAAAATTGTGCTACCGAAAATGTTATGGGTGGCAGAAGAAAAACCTTTTTTTTCATTAGATAATATAGAAATTTTATTCTCAATTAATTAATTATGACATCACACACATAATTCTAACAAAAATGAAGTCATAAATGTTTAGAAAATACGCCTCAATGTGAGGTTTAAAGGTATGTACGAAGAATTTGTATAAAAACTAAAAAAAGTAATTAGAAGAAGGTTTGAAACAAAGCTAATGTTAATTCAATTTTCAAGGAGGCTTTTGGATTGCTTACAATAATTATTCTCCGACCAAATTGCTTCAATTAAAATCAAGATTTGTATTCTCGAATCTAATTGCCGTATTTGATTCGATTGTACCTGCCGCGATCATTTATGCCGCCACTGACTACCTATTGATATATAACAATAATATTTTGTACTTGAAAACAATTAATAAATATTAAGATATTGAAATAAGTACTGTTCTAGAATAATAATAATTATTAGTATAAATTTTCTAAGAAAAAAAATCAGGAGCACTGAAAATTTAATGTATCTGATAAATTATTTTCAGATAAATTATTGTAATTTAATAATTGAAGCAGAAGCCAACGTGACTGAGTCATAAGCGGTAATAATCCTAAATAATTAAACACACAACAGGTTGACTTCTTATAACGTTTTTCAGACGTAGCCCTTTGGACTTAATTAAGGGATGTGGCGTCCTTCAACTTTATGTCACATTAAAAATCAATGAAGCATAACGCGAAACACACTGCTCCGGGATCTTCACAGAACAAGAAACTCTATCGTGTTTGACATAGAATATACTTTTGTGTTGTTTTTTTTTATTTGTGATAAGTGGTATAATATACAGTCTGGGTATAAAATTGAGCCACGTACTTATTCGTAGCTATAAAGGACCTGATGACCTTACCTTTTGTATTATTAACTGGCATATTTTACTGTTAATTATTATGTAGGGACTGAAAGTTTTCACCAAAATTGAACGAAGGAAAAATCTAGACAAGTATTTTATTACAATAATATCTATGGACGCTTTCACACCACCTCAATCTCGACCCGTGGTAAGTTCTCGAAGAACTTGTGTTACGGGTACCAGACAACGGAAATATATTGAATACTTTTTATACTGTACTTGTATTTAAGATTTATACTATATGATACACATATATTATTTAATACGTCACATCCATGAGCCACCCAGGAACACAGAAAAGCTTTTTGTTCCTTCGGCGGGATTCGAACCCGCGACCCCCGGCTTGAGCACCAACGCGCTCAACTACTGAGCCACAGAGGTCGTCAAATATTATAATAAGTAGGTACGGTATTAGGTGTATATTATTTCAAGTTTTGCAAAGGCTATAAAGTATAAAACTACACTAAATAATCAAATGTTAAAAACTATAACCCGACTACGCAAATTACACCTCATTCATTAAAATCGGATCAGTAGTTATGGTGCATCGATAGAACAAACATACATACATACATAAATACATACGTAGACTAACAACATCTAATATAATATATATGCCTTTTTTAGATAGGTAGTAGTAGAAGTGATAGGTAGTTATGAAATTATGACGTGTAAGCCCAATTTTTGAGAAGGCAGACAAATTACTTTTAACCTGAATATTAAATTAACCTATCAATATCGATCGTAAGAAGCCTTTTATTAAAGTATCGTGTTACCAAATATTTCATAAAAAAAGTATCAACATCACAATTTACATAATGTGCCTCGCTTTCAGAGGCTTCAAACTCAATGGCGGGCCTAAGGGACCGGACTAATGCCTTCTACATTCACACAGAGACTATATTTTAGAGATAAAGCCAGTTTACTATATAAAATAGTGGGTATTCATATAAATAACAGAGATTATAGTATACTTTTGCTGTCGGATTTAGAAACACTCTAAGAGATTTCTGTTTGGGAACTTCGTTTGGACGTAAGTGAGCATAAAGTAGGATCATTGGAGACTCGAAGCTAAAAAAACATTCGTGTGCTCGTAGACGGAGTATCAATAGAACTTTCGTTTACTTTATTACGGCAATTTTGGATAAAGCTAATATTAGTTGGACATTCAGGAAATTCCTTTTAAAATCATCCTTCATAGTTATGCAAAAGTACACAAAGTATAAAATTATATGCGCGTTAGAACATCCGCTATAATTCATTGATGTGTTTTATTGAAGCCAACTTCGTGCAATAAAATCAATACCTATTTATTAGAAGTTTAATTATTAATTATAATTTAAAATTATGCATAAAATATATTTTTATGCTCAACACAACGAAACGTCTTTTATTTTATTTAATAATCATAAATATGAACGAAGGAAAAAGGCACAGTAATAGTTTATTTATAGGAGAAGCGATCTGCACTAATATTTGTTTTAAAAAGTACATTAAATTAATAAGAATAACGTTACACACACTACTTTCGATTACTTATTAACTCACACTACCATGCGTTTGTATAATAACAGTAGGTTTTGTTTTGACACAATTTTGTCACACGTTCGTCAATCTGTATTTCACGTTCCATAGACAACGTTAACATTTTTATTGCGTATCTAAGGGGTAAAAGCTTTTGACAAAAGAACCTAATAAAGTTTAAAATTAAAAACAAAACTACGGTTGAATTTCGACCACTACACGACCACTAGTCATAATTAAATTATCCACAATTCTGAATTCAATTTTTACTTAAAATTCAATAAACATCATTGACCCTTCAATAAAACTAAATAGAAAGACGCGTTACGACAAGCGGTTATACACTCGTAAATTGAGACAAACAAAAATAACCCTTAAGTCTTAGAAGATAAGAGCGTATGAATATGGACATGTTTATTGCATGATTTGGATAAACAACCAGTGATGAGCAAAGAATTGATTGAACATGACGTCTTGTAGGTTTACACAATTAGACATGGTGTCGGCTCTGTCGCGGTAGGTCCTTGTTGGGTGGCGAGCGTTGTTAAGATTGATTAATATTGGCGTAAATGGATATATCATCAGCATTCTTTTGTTTATTGTTCTTGATTAATTTGTAATGTGTGGGCTTAAATGACCCGATATAGCCCATTACAACAATATTAGAAACCTGCTAATATCAAAACGATTAATCAGAATTGACTGATTGAAAAGGAAATTACTGCATTTGGCGTGTCAGCGTGTTATAAAAAGAAAAAAAAACTGTGGGTCTAAATAAGAACAATTATTTTATTACCGAATTGTGCCAACGGATGATATTTAGCACACTTGAAGTTTATGTGAAGAAAGGTGTGCATAAATCTAATATTATGTTTTAAATAATGCTTAGAAATACATACATTAATTAAAATAACAACAACACAACTCAGATTATAAACACCGTACGTTAATACAATTTTGTTGCACGTTGAAGTTTGTCAGTCTAAGAAGAGGATCTAATATAAGAGGCAAAATAACCCTTTTATAGTTCAAACTTAAAAATTATGAAATATTAAGGGCGAATTTCGACCACAGGGAGACGTCTAGGAAATATTATGAAGCATGCCTACTGTTACTTACTTTGTTTACTTATTACTGAGGATATACTGTTGTAGGAAAAGCTGAGACTAAGGAATAGGATGGGGAAATAGCTGATACAAGCAGAGTACATACTAACCTACTGCCCCTAGTGTACTGAAATTATGTAATATGCGCTTCATGTGTATAGATTGGTTGATGCATATGATAATAGGTCTTTACCTATGAAATTGCCGTTTTGCAGTACTGGCCATTTCAAATCAAAATAATTTTTGTTTGGATATGAATTCTAATTTCAAATTAATTTTATTTTAAAAACATGGAATTCTTTTTCCAAAAGTAGTCATTTGTTTATTGATTAGTGTTACATTTTCATCTCATTTCAATCTTTTTCGTCATCATGGATACGTTAAAAATTCGAGTAATTATGGAATATGAGTACCGTCGCGTCGTGGCGGCAACGCGGCACAAGCAGCACACAACATCAACGACGTTTACGGAGCTAAGACTACAAACCAACGCACCACCTGTTATTGGTTCGCTTCCGTCCTGGAAATTTCGACCTGAAAAATGAACCTCGCGGTCGTCTGAAGACTTTGGTCGACAATGACGAATTAAAGGCGATTGTGGAAGCTGATGATACACAATCTACGCCTGAATTAGCAACAGCTTTCGACGTTAGCGTCAAAACAATATTGGTCCATTTGCGTCAAATTGGCAAGGTAAAAAAGCTTGACAAATGGGTGCCCCACGAACTCAATGAACGCCAGCGCGAAGTACGCGTCGAGACGTGCCTTGTACTGCTCAACAGACACACAAATGAAGGAATTTTGCAACGCATTGTTACCTGCGATGAAAAATGGATTCTGTTTGATAACCGCAAGCGCTCAGCAAGTTGGTTGGATCCTGGTTCAGCACCTAAACAATGCCCTAAACGAAAACTTACCCTTAGAAAAGTGATGGTCACTGTTTGGTGGTCTAGCGCCGGTGTGATTCATCACAGCTTCTTACCAAACGGGGTGAGCATTACTGCAGATGTGTACTGTGAAGAACTGAACACAATGATGGAGAAGCTGGCACATCTCCAACCAGCATTGGTCAATCGCTCGTCTCCGCTGCTCCTGCACGACAACGCGCGACCTCATACTGCACAGCAGACGGTCTCCAAGTTGTGAGAACTGGGGTTGGAAGCTCTCCTTTATCCGACCTACTCACCAAACCTTGCGACTACAGATTCTGGAAAAAGTAGTAACTTTTTCCAGAATTTGGATAACTTCTTGACGGGAAAAAAATTCAATACCCGAGAGGCAGTACAAAATGCCTTTGAAGAATTTGTTGCCTCCCATCCAGCTGATTTCTTTAAGAAGGGCATCAATAAACTGCCACTGCGTTGGCAAAGATGCATTGATTGCATGGGTGATTACTTCGATTAATACAAATAAAAAAATACATGAAAAAAATTCGTTTAAATTTTTTCATACAAAACGGCAACTTCATAGGTAAAGACCTAATATTAAAATATGCTAACATAACGTACAATTAACATTGTATAGGTCATGAAGTAAATATAGAGATTTGCTCAATAGTATAGGTATAATAGTAAGCTGGGATTATATCGAATTTACATTGGCATGAAGTTCGTCAGAAACATAACAGGTATATTATGTGTAGTTTTATTATAATTGTGCAGCGTCAGGTTTTGTTCAAATTTATGCTTATAACTTCTAAAATAAGGGATGAATTGAGTCATGTCGTGATGATAAAAAACAAAATTATAACTACGTTTTCAAGAAAACCAACGGGATACATGTATTGTTTGTATAATTGGCTTTTCGAAAAGTACAAAAAAAGCCAGCATATATTGTCTTTGCTATGGCATATTTATCACATCACAAAAGTAATATAGTTGGAGAGCATTTAAAACGATCTATACAAAAAAATAATTCTGTATCTATTTAATTTAGCAACTGACAACTGTAATTTAAAAAAAAAATGAAAAAAGTTTTTGCATTTTTCGGTCAATATTTATGATGCCTTTCGGCAAAATATAAGAATATTGCTGAATTAAAACAAATGCATGTTCCCTATTAAGTCTACGCTTAAAACGTTACTTGTTACCCCTTGAAGGGGTAAGAAGTTTATACGCGGGATCCAAAAGTTTAGATCTGTTTGTATTTCTGATCAGATTGGAAAGACTGATATTTAACTTACATCAAGTTAAGGTTTTCTTACATTTAGAACGATAAATTTAATGATAATATTTGTTGATTTATATGAATATCAAGAACTCTCTAAAATTCCACGTTTGCAAAAAAATTACCTTACAAAGAGAATGTCAGGAAATGTCTAAGGAGGGTTCCGTAACCATCAACGCACAATAAGGTTTTCTTTGCATGACTTCAAAAGCTTTGGTCCGATTTCGCTAATAAAATTTTCCTTAAGACTTCTTAGCATGATCTATGAGCATGGAAAATTAGAAGTTTAGAAATGCCAAGGGGTTGGGGCAACATACCAACCACTTTGGCGGCCGATGACTCGAAAATGGTTGACTTTGTAAAAAAGTCATGTATCAAACCTTGTGTTTATTTAAAAATACCTATTCGATGATACCCCACGCGATGGGATAAAATGAATAAATATTTGTCATCTCCACTTCGATTGTAAAGAGAGCTACCAATAAAATATAAAATTATTATTATTAATTTATGATGCCAAAACCGAAATCTATACACATACTCTTACTATACATACTTAGTTATAGGCTATCCCTCATACTAATAAAACTATTTACACAACGGATAACATAAACAACGTTGCTGTCTTTGTCTGATACGTTGGAAATGTCACATGATAGAAAAAGATAGCAACGTTGTTTAAGTTATCCGTTGTGTAAATATTTTTATGAGTAAGAGGGATAGTCTTTAACTTTACCACGTTTCATGCTTTTTGTTCGTAGTTACAGAAGCTAGAAGGCCGGACAGACAGACAGACGGATGGACGGACAGAGCGAAACTATAACTATATTCCTTAAGTATTACGGTACCCTAAAAATTAAACGTAGGATGTCCTAAAAATAAAAAAAAATCAATATCGCAAACCTCAACTAAGCTATGAAAATTCCATTCTAAACTTACAGATTCGCAATAGCATTTGTCTTGCAAATACAGGCTGTAGCCATACTGTATAGACCGCATGAAACAGAAGCAATTCACAACACCTTGGTTGTAATAACTTTGTTTTAACCGCATACGGATTACGGAAGGCTCTAGAATAATTTATTATGGCCGGTGTTATGACTGCTGAACTAAATTCAGGTCTAAAGAAAATAGTTTGGAGTTTACTCAAAGGTAGAAATGCTATTATTATGCGTATCGTGTCTATATCGTCCAAAGTTATTTAAACTTATACCACAGCTGCTACACTACTAACTTTGCTTTATTAAATATTGCAAATAATTTATTCTTATTTTTACCTTGGTCTTGCTAAAGCTTGGGAATTGGGATAGCTAGGATTAAGAGTAAAAAGGGAGAGATATAGTGATAAAATATCTTTATTAGCGTTCTTATACTATATATCTGATATGCCGTTGTACAATAAATGATTTTGGTTTGATAGGCATATATTTCTGCTGACACACCTCCAACAGTCTAACAATTATAATATTTTATAAAAGATTGCACATAGAAAACAACGTAAATGTCTAATTTCCGGCCCAATCAGTGTAACCGCATTCGAATCAAACGTGCTCAAATACAGCCAATTTTAATCAACTGCGGCGCGGCGCATAGTCGGCGTACGCTCTTTTCGCCGCAAGTTTGTACGTAACTTCTGCCACAGGCTCGCTAACCTTTGTTCCGCGTCTGATTGCTTTGTTCCCGAGGGGTCGAGATTTGAATTTATCATTAGAACTTCTTACGTTTGCATTTACACTGAAATATTCAAAGCATCGATCATGTTTTTGAATATCGCACTTGAGAGTTGAGCATTTTCAATAATTAAATTGTATGCTTTTACAGTAATTACAGTTCTATGCTTTTTAGGTTCTCTGCACGTATCAGAATTTAAAAATATTATCAATATACGATAAGTTACTTAACTATGTATGCTTCACTATTAACACCGCATTAGAAATTTTAATAAAACATTGAATGCAAGCAAACTAGATTAAAAAGATAAAAAATGGAGGATGAATTTTCAACACGATGTAAAGAACAGCCGATCCAATCTCGGACAGCTTAAAGATTCACCGCGTGGGGATTACGACTGTACGGAGCTATAGCGGGAGTTATGGGACCAAATTCACGGGTACAAATTATTTGGAGCCATAAAATCCCGAAGGTCTAATATGAAAAATCCTGACACATAACCAAATAATTGCAAGAAGCAGCTGCGGGATTTTCGACGTTTCTTATATTATGATGTTCTTATATAATTCTAGTCTTCTTAGTAGTGAGTTCTTAGTATGACATCAGTGACGCATAGTGTAGGTTACATACATACATACCTACCTGTATCCTTTACTTAAAAATTAATTGGTAACTCGTTTGGTTACATTTTTATGACGTAACATAATATTATTATATACTAGCTTTTGCCCGCCCGCGTACTTACTGCTACTTTATCGGGATAAAAAGTAGCCTATGTATATAATATATGTCTGGATAGTGGATATAATTATCCAGAGCTTAAACTACTACCATACAAAATTTCATTGAAATCCATTCAGTAGTTTTTGCGTGAAAAAGTAACAAACATCCTTTTCATCTTTTTCATTCATTTTCATCATCTTTTATAATAGTAGTAGGACTTTTCTAGCACTATTCTAGAATCATAGGTTTCAGTACTTATTCGCTATTTTCATGGCCTGGTCGACTGGGAAGTATCTAAACGGTTCGTTTAACCTTCGAACTCTGAATGGCGGAGGCATAGCCGCGGGACTCTCTCCACCTGCGATTCCATTACTATGTTCGAGCTAGATATTAATGTTTTATATTCAAACTGTAGAAGAAAATATATTCATTTGAAATTGGATTTTTGCTGTCTATTAAAATTAGTGCTGAACATTATATTCGTTTGTAATATTTATTTTATCTTACTATAAGCTATAACTATTATTAGGTATCTATTATCACAGATTAAAGAAAGACCAATAGAAGAACAACAACTATTGCAGTAGCATTCGATTTGATTGCACTGCTACATGCATACGGTGTGTCCACGATTGTATAGAGAAATTGTGTGTCGTTGAAGCGGACGTTGAAATTTTCAAATATGGATCGATTTGGATCCTTATATTAAAGCTGTTTCAAAAATATAATATACTTACGTCTGTATATTTTTTACTCTGTGCTATTATCATATCATACCTACGTATGTTGTAGACAGAACATAATGAAATAATAGATAACTTACGATTTAAGTTTTATGTTCCTACCTTTATAAAAAACAAGTGCCTCCTACAACTAAGAAAAAATATATTAACAACATATTACGAAACCAACAAAAAGTGTCAACAAATTCTTATCCGCTTCGTATCAGTGTTCATCTAAAGACGCAGGTGATGCAAATGTGACAACTGATTAGTAATCAAGATAGTCATCAGAGATATCGATAAGACAACATGTTTTCTCTATGGTTTGATCACTTTTGTCGATAGAGGTGGAGTGACAAGGTTTTTGGTACAAAATGCCTTTGAATGTTTTTAAATATTTAGTTACTTTGTGCAGAGTGATTAAATAAAAAAAATATCTGGTTTTCATTTTACTAAGTCGCAATGACTCTACGATCAATAGCCACAAGTAAACAATTCACAGTAAAGCTGAATCAATTAAAATTAGATTTTTTTATTCTTTTAATCCTGGAAGAATGTTTTATTTACTATAAAAGTAAATCTTAATCACACGTGTTTGCTAACTGTTTTTAACACTGCTTTTAGTACGCTTGTATCTGTCTTACGGAATCTCTTTAAGTCGTTTTTATTTTAATTTCAAACACAATGTTTTTAAAGTTTTTATACATGTAATAAAATCGTAACTGGTCGCTGTCTGTACATGTTAGATATATAAGAAAACTTTTACGGGGTCTTAATGAACGATATAGAACCCAAAACAAAGATTTTTAGAATTTGTCTGTTTGTCTGTACGTTTGTATGCGCTAATCTCAGAATCTACTGAACGGATTTTGATGAAATTGGGTATGGTAGTAGTTTAGACTCTGGATTAACACATAGGCTAAGATTATATTTTATTGCGGAAAAATGTACGGTTCCCGGGATGTTTGTTTTTGCGCGTAAGAAGTCAACGGCTTAACCGATTTGAATGCGGTTTTCACTAATGCGTTTTGGTGGACTTCCAAAAAAGGAGCCGGTTATACATTCAGCTGTTTATATATATTTTTTTGTATGTTCAACGATTACTCCGTCGCCTGTGGACCAAAATTATTTTTTTTGCTGTAAAGGGTATATATAATCCCCAATTGGTATTTTTGATACCAAAGTGGTGACCTGATGGAACTTATTGAAATTTATATGGACACGTGCAGTAGTGATTTTGACGTTTTCTGAAGTAGTCCAGGCATATGTTACCAAAAATAAAGATTTTGCACCAAGGTATAACCTGGATCCAAAAGCACTGAACATTACTCCCGAGTCGTTATAGATATGATGTTTGGGGATTTCGGCGTTGTTTAAAGAACTGAAAGCATATGCCACTATGTCAATTGAAGTAATCATCATCATCACACTATACACCATCACATTATGATGATAAATAGGTACTTCTCAGAGTATTTTACACCGACACGTATATCTTTGCGTTTTACATTACTCTGCCGTTTGTCGAAGCATTTTCAAAATTGTTTTGTTGTTGTAAAGAATATAATTCGAAATTGGTCTATTGGTCACCAAGATGGAGACTTGATGATATCATCCATGAGTATAAAAGTAAGGAAATTAGTATGGGTATAACTATACCTATTCTCAGTTTTAAAAAATGTTCAAAATTAATATGGTATTTTCAGAAGCTATTCAGACGGATACAATATTACCTAATCCTTATCTAGGAGATATATTTCAATTAATATATACGTGTGATAATTTACTTTAAGTATATATTTTTACTCTTTGCTATTACTATATTGCAGTAGGTATGTTTGCTAAAGATGTTTTTTGCCACGAACACTGTTCCACGCGGGCGAAGCTGCGGGCAAAGCTAGTTTTGAATATATTCAATTACAAAAAAAAATAAAAATTTTTAGAAAACGACAAAAACATTGTTAGTGATACGATAGTGTTTGAAAAACAATTTAAAATTTAATTTATCAACATTTCGGAGCTGACAAAAACATTGTTAGTTAAAATGCTTTTAAAACTGTCACGATATGAAGCGCGCCAGCGTAATCAGAGCAGTAAAATTCTATAAAATGTACACTTCAATAAATATTATAGATTTTTTTATCTCATCATATTGACTATGATAGTTTATTTATTACTATTATATTGAAAATGTTCACATATGTTACGCCTTTTATGTTAAGTAGGTGTGAACGTAAAGTTGAGATTCCATTTTATTACTATCAAAAGGTATTATTTTAGATATTTTATGTGCCATGTTCTCAGTTGCTTTCTTTAGAAATAAAGCCCAATTTGAATTTTGAGGCTCCATAACCGCCAAATTTTTTAACTATCTTTACATCACTACTAACTTAACTACTAACGTAACTACAACCCGTTAACTTTAGCTTGTAAAGATAAAAGTCAACTTTTCGAATCGATCAAAGTTACACTCATTCTATCGAAGGCTTTAAATCTTATAAATGAGTGCTTTGTGCAAGGTTTTCATTTGTATTGTGTTTTGCTCGTAAACGTGGGCTGCTGTACCTACCGCATCGTTAAGAGGTCCAAAGAGACGTATTGTTTGCTTTCGTTTCCGTAAACACTTTAAATTTTTTATGAGTCGGTAGCCTTTATTATTTCGATAGTTTCTCGTATATTTCAACCTCAGACGGCCGGCCAGCGTAGTTTTACACTGCGTATTTATTCACAGTTAGGACTAACGGCCGCGGGTTTGGTTCACCTTGGTCAAGGTCATTAATTAATATTTGTCTGTAGGTACTAATATTATAAATAGGAAATATTTGTTCAGTTGCATTGAACACTAGGGTGTCCCGTCGATGTATGGGAATTTTTTTTTTGAAACTAGGCTAGTCAAAATTTACATTTTTTCACGCAATTATATATATATATATATATATATATATATATATATATATATATATATATTGACGACCTATGTGGCTCTGTGGTTCAGCGCGTTGGTGCTCAAGTTCGAATCCCGCCGAAGGAACGTCTACTCGGGGTATATCCGTACCAAATTTCATCCAAATCGGCCAAGTAGTTTCGGAGCCTGTTCAATAGGGTGTCCTGTAGAAACGTTTTTTGGATTATCTTAACACAATACCCCGCAAAAATTGTAGAATTTAATGTAGATTCAGAAAATAGTAATATAAAATTCAATTAAACCATATCTTCTACCCCTCTTTTAAAATTTTGAGAAATTGAGGATGTTCGTCAAAATTTTGCTACGTCTTAAATATTATGTTATTTAACTTTTTCTGTTACTTATTTATAATAAATAGTCGCAATATTGATTTCCAATTAAAAAAAAAAAAAATCGCACTTTAAATTTATTAAATTTTATTTCGCAAGTACTCGTCAATTTCTCCTTCTCGGAGAGTCTCCATACTTGACTCGCAAGTGTTTTCTATATTGTCAATGCGATTTTTATTTAAAATAAAATTAAAAGATTTCATATAAAATTATTTTTGCGATTGTGTTAGCAGATTATAAGATTATATAAAAGTTTTCGTTAAATTTAATATTATATATATAAATTTCGATTATTAAAAGTTAAAGTTTTCGAACATGTTTTATATGTTTAGAACTAACTATGATTGTTATATTTTTTTAAATTTATCTTTAAAAAATAACTTTTATTTGTTGAAATATCATAAAATTCAACTTGTATGGAGCGAGTATGTTTCTTAGTTGAAAATAGTTTTCTCCATTTTCTACTTGGTAGTTTGGAAACAAATAAACATATTTCAAAAACATTGATTTATGTTTTTTTTATGTATACTGTCGGAAAGAGCAAAGTCATTTGGAGGTTTTATTTCAAAACTTCCCACGCAGGTAGCACCCTGAAGATGTCCCACAATTATACACAAGTTAGTACACAAGAGCTCTCTCTTCACTCTCACAGCCCAGTGTAATGGTGAGAGATCAGATGCACCATGCAGGACCTACTTTACATGCCCATCCGACGCATACATCATATTTCTTGTCAGACAATCAGGTGATAGGCCTGCAATGTACCAAACTCGAAAACAACATTTTTTGCTGTTCTAACGCGGGAATCGAACCCACAACCTCCGAACGGACCACCGTACCACAGAGGCAATTATATAAATAAATAAATAAATAATATCTATGGACGCTTCACACCACGTCAATCTAGCCGCGTGCTAAGTATCCGAAGAACTTGTGTTACAGGTATCAGACAACGGGAAGTATATTCAATACATTTATACTATACATATATTTAAAATTTTTAATATATTATACATATATTTACTACACATCCATGACCCAGGAACACAGAACTATTTTGTTCCTTCGGCGGGATTCGAACCCGCGACCCCCGACTTGAGCACTAACGCGCTGAACCACTGAGCCACAGAGGTCGTCAATAAAATTATATATATATATATATATATATATACTTAGCAAAATTATGACGAAAATACTCAATTTCTCAAAACTTAAAAGAGGGGTAGAAGATATGGTTTAATTGAATTTCTATTACTATTTTCTGAATCTACATTAAATTCTACAATTTTTGCGGGGTATTGTGTTAAGATAATCCAAAAAACGTTTCTACAGGACACCCTATTGAACAGGCTCCGAAACTACTTGGCCGGTTTGGATGAAATTTGGTACGGATATACCCCGAGTAGACCACGGGGACCATAGGGTACTTCTTTATCACGGGAACGTACAGTTCCCACGAGATTTACTTTTGCGTGTATGCGGCCGCGGGAAACGTCTAATATTAAAAAATTCTAAAATTCACTTCGAAATATTAAATCTCTATCAGCTAGTTAAGCTGATCAAAAGGTGCAGATAGCTATGTCATAAATACACATATCATAATATTGTAGAACCTTTTTTGTGGTTTTCCTTTTAAGTATTTACTATAGGTACCTACATGATATGAGAATATTGTCCAAAGATGTTTTTCGTCCAAGAAATATGTTTTCCGTCCGATCCGGGAAATTAATAACAGTTAATAATTTCCGGCATGGCTTAATTACTGAAGATGGTTTCCGTGTTGTAGCGGACAGAAATCGGAACACAACATCCTTCTTGTTTGTGTTTTGTGAAAATATACTCTATTTTCTTAATCCCAGACGCAAAAGGCGAAGAAAACTTATGTGATCGAGATGGTTTTCATTTATAATAATTCATCATCAAAAGCTGAAAAAGCTTTTCTGCTACACAAAAGGGACTTACTAAGTTAAAAATATCTAACTACAATTTATCTATTCAGCACTTACTTAAAATAGTAACGAGCGACTAATTAGTCGTATATTAGAAAATTCATCACCCTGATTCTACCTATCAATACATCCAGTATCGGCTGTTGACCTCAAGTAAAAATCAATATTTGTTTCGTGCTTCTTATGATTGTGAAAAAATTTCAACCTTAGGTAGGTTGACACTAATAAAGTCTTACTATTTTGAAATCATGCAGTTCAAAAGTGTAGGTATTAAAATGAATCTGTGGTTACAACACCAAGTAGCTATTAGGGAATTAAGAAGTGGTAATATTTTGAAATTTATAGTTATAGTGTTTAATAGTCATTCAAATAGCTTATAGTCACATAATTAATTATGTATTATAATGTTGCAACTCGCAACGACTGTGTCCTTCGCGTCCTAAATGTTGGTTTAATACCTTTATTAATACACCTGTCAGAACTTTCATTGTCAATTTTATTATTTACTATAGTAGACCCGTATCTACTTCGTTAAGCGTTAAACATTTTTACTTGTGATATTGATGATGTTGAAAAGTATCATAAGTTACTCCTTATAACATCAGCTGCTGCTATCTGCCAGTAAAAGTCCCGTCAAAATCGGTACAGCCTTTTAGGGATTAGCCGGAACAAACGAACATACTGACAGACTGATAGAAAGATAAAAAAAAAATGTTTTTTTATCCCATATATGTATGAAGTAGGTACCGTAGGAAGGTACCTTTCATGTGCATTTAGTGAAAAGCCTTGGAAAAAAAACATACACTTCAATTTTATTTACTTGTATGTACAAATTTAAATCTGGCTAAGCAATTGCCTTGACTGATAAGTATTTCGCCACTTCATATATTTATGTATATACAAGATCTTCTCGTTTGAAGTGACCAACCAATAAGATTGTTCTAACATACTTATGGCCATTCCAGAGTTTCCCGTATAGAAAAGTCTACCTGTTTTTTTTAATTGTTTAAATGAATATTAAATAGTACTCTACAATATTATGAGTGAATCGATTTGCTAACAGAATTTCGCATGGCTCGTGAAAATGCTCCATACAAAAGTTGCCGAACCTATAACATAACGTGTTCTTAAACTTGTATGAAATATACGGGCCTTTAGTCAAGACGCGTTCGATAATTACGAAGTTAACGTTAACGACGAAGTTCGAAAACAAAATGTATGGGATTTGACATATCAAGTCATCGCAAGCAACATGTCATTTAGCGATGACTTAAGTCAAATCCGATACATTTTGCTGTCGAACTTTGCCGTCGAAATTGTCGAATGCAACTTAACTAAAGGTTAAGGGTAGCATTAAGTAATATTGCTCATATCTCCGAAATTTGTGCGTTTAAGTATATATACCATAATGAATATTTTTATGTAAGTAAACTAATAATGTAGGTTTTTATTATTAACTAGCATTAATTGCCCGCGGCTTCACTCTCGTAAAATTTTAAACTTTCATTCCCTATTTTACCCACCTAGGGGTTGAATTTTAGAAAACGCAGAAATACGTAACTCATTATTTTTTCCGTAGGTACTCAATTTATACGAAACATCATGCAAATATGTCCAAGGAAAAAAGTTTCATACAAACTTCTATCACCTATTTCTCCCCCTTGGGGGGATGAATTTTTAATAAATCCTTCCTTAGTGGATGCCTACGTCATATGAGAAACACGTGTGCAAATAATTTCAAAAACAATTACAAATTTCTAGCCTTAAGGGTTTGGCCTGTGCGTTGACACATCAGTCAATCAGCTTTGCCTTATATATGTATATATATACCTCAATATTTCTGAATATGTAATTGAACCAAATATTTCACATGAAGTTAACACCCCTATTACCGAGCACTTAAAGTTTAAATGGTTTTGAACAAATGCTTATTTTAAATTTTCTATTATTATTATAATGACCGATAAATGTCAGCTGCAACGTTATTAAAAGCTGCGTCCCACGCGCATTATCTTATGATATTACAGTCTTTTTATAAATGTATAAAGTTATTCAAGCTATTAATAGCTATCTCAAAATTATGTTCCCTTATCAATACTTGTCAGTATCGATTATGCTAATTTAAGTTCAAATTCAATTAGATTAGCTTCGTAATAAAGATAAAGTGATAAAATGTAGGTACTGTGAAATAACCGTTTAATAGAATGGTTACACCGGTCCTTTTTATCGTCACCTAATCTATTTTTTATTTCCAAGTTAATGATGAGCTTTATGAAACTGTAAAAACGTAGACTGTCTTGTTACTGTGGCAATGTTGAGATGTTTGAATATTTTATTTTTATAATTTACTATATTAAATAGTGAGTACCTGGTTGACCGAACATTTCTCGGTGTTTTAGTAGTAATATAAATATAATAGTAGATAAAATAATAAAAAATAAATAATAAGAATCACAAAAATATTTATCTTGCCGGGATTCGAACCCACCACATTCCAAATTTCCAAACAATGCAACAATTATACGTAGGTAACTAGGTACGCATACCAAGCTGCCAATCAGAATGACGTAAGAGAGTCGAAAAATTGATATATTGTTGCACGACGAAATAAAAAATACATATATTGCTTAAAAATGCGCAGTTTCTCAGGAATAAGACCTAGCTAGATCGATGTTTCTCTTCGATAACTCACTGCATACTAAATTTTATGGTTATACTTAACCGTTGTCGAGATACCGATTTATATATATACAAGATATACACGTACCATATACGTCTCGTTTAAAGTATAAGATTTGGCAATGAGCACTTTAATAAATCAATATATAAATAATAAGGTTACTAGTGGCTTAAAGCTAGTGCAAACATCTTATTACCTGCATTATAGTAAGAAATCCAGATATATTCTACAAATAAAACGATCTACGCCACTCATGGATACCCGCATGACCAGAAGGTCATGCGGGTATCCATGAGTCTCGCACTCATTTGTAACTCTTCTGAGTTACAAGTGCGTTTCCGATCTTTAAAACCCACTTTGGGCTGCTTGTACCTTCCTCACGCAGTAAAGCAGAACGCAAGTGGTATTTCTCGTCAGTTTTCTGTGAGGCCGACTTATTTATCCGTTCGAGTCAGCCCATTTGTCTCGAAGCATCTACCCGAACCTAAAATAACCTACCACTTCTCAATTTATAAGGTTTGTTATATAAATATGGATTACAAGTGAAGATTAGTGAGCTTGTATTCATTCATTTACTTGATTTTTACTTTTGATAACTTCTTATGGGTAAACAGCTTCGTTACGTAACGCGTTACGGCTCCAAATGAGATACCCGTATACCCGTATGTCATATACGCGTAACTGAGTTACGTAGGCACTTGGATTTTTCTTCGCACTACTAAAACTCTGCAATGGTTGGTCTCCCAGGTACTATAGTATAATATTGTTGAAAGCCTAAAACTGTTTTCAATTCTATCGGGAAGTTCCATATTCTATCACATTCAAGAATTGTTACTAAGAATAAAATGCTCGCTGGGCGAGCGAGCGAGACCAATGAAATAAATTTGCTAATAATCTAGCCGCACAACAAATTTGAAAATATTAAGTCTGCTAGAAGTTTGCTTTGATGACTTTTGTTTATGCTGACGATGGCTCCATACCTCCGTACCTTCATACCTCCATCCATATTTTTTAAAATCGCGGTTTTGCCGCTTAATATCTCCTAAAATATTCTCCGCAAAAACAATTCTAATCGCTAGCTTTATTATAAACCAAAATACGGGGGCACGAAAAAGCCGCGAAATGCTTCGAGAAAAGATAGCAACGGCTGCTAAATATTTGGCGATAGCGCTATCAGAGATAGAGTATAGCTGCTAATAGAGCTGTAGCAGAGATAGAGAATAAGGGATAGATGTTATGTTACATCTACCAACGTGTTATATATACCGAAATTACTTAATATATTACAAAAAAAACGTCCAAGTGCGAGTAGGACTCGCATACGAATGGTTCCGTACAAAAAGGCAAAAAACACATTTGTCGTGCCCCCGCCCCACTATAATATTTATTTTATTCTGTTTTAGTAAGTACCTGTTTATTGTTTTAGCGGCAACAGACTAACATTATCTGTGAAAATATCAACATTGTTGCTATCATGGTTCATGACATACATACAGACGGACAGACGGACAGACGGACGGACAGCGGAGTCTTAGTAATATAGTCTCGTTCCCCTTCTGGTATGGAACCCTAAAAAAAAGGACATATAAATGGAACATTTTATGCAAATACTTTAAAAACAGAGTATAATATTCAACCAAACTTATTCGAGATTTATTAAGCCACGTTGATGAATAAAATAATATTATTGTGAGTATTCAAATATTATGTGTGCACATTCAAGTATATTGTAGAACGGAGGCGTCATATTTCCCATCAAAATAAAAACTTTATTCACCAAACTGTTTTATTAAAATTCTGTTTTACGTTTATTTTTATGTTTTCATGTTAAATGGTGAAACAGGTTAATGCGTACAGTGTAGACCGTTATTTAAATGAGAATGAGAACCGGAATATTTTTGCCAACTTTGAAAAATTACCTACTAACAACTGTTAGTAGGTAATTTTTAAATTAATTAGAACTTACGATCTTGAAGTGTATCTAACTATATTATAAATTGCAAAGAATGTACTAGAAATTAATGGATGAATAGACAAACCCAGAAGACTGTTCAATATTCTTATGGTAAAAAATGCATACAGTCTTTATTAAAATATTATATCAACACTCAACTCACTCACTCACTCTTATTCAACTTATTAATAATTTCAGTTCGACTGTAGAGTCGATACAGAAAAAGAGAGATATTACAATGTATAACTAGGAAACTTACATTTACCTAAAAACGACGGCCAATTAATTATATTGGTCAACGCTGCAATTATATCATAACATAGCAGTAATAGCTATATGGTACGTAGACACTCAGCGACAATGCAAAGTGTGTCTGATGTAACATGTGTCTTATACAATTACATTTAAATATTTTTGATGTGTAACATCTTTCCTCTCGCTTTCTTGCAATTTGTGTGATTTCGTGAAAAAGGACGGAAGTGTGTAACAGGAAGTCGCGGAAGCGCACGCTATTTGAATTGACGAATGAGCGAGCGGTGGTAGAGTTGGCCGTCAGATTCGAATAAAATTCGATAAAAAGTATTTAGCTTTTTTAAATTATGAGGTTGATTTTGTCACTGCTCAATGGAAAAGTTTCCGTATGTTTTATCATATTAGAAAATCGTACTTACGTAGCATTGTGTTTTTTTGAAATACTTTGAAGTAACTTTATCATATAATTTATAATTTAAAAATTGCTTATTAATAAGGTGAGATGTCAAATGTTACATATCATATACGACTACTGTAAGGTTCGCTCGTTTTTTATTTCTGGTTACTTGCACGAAAACGAAGATAGCTCCCACACCGATTTCGGTGACGGTGGCCTGTTTCATTGAAACCAGGCCAGCTATGCAGGAGTTATGTTATAGTGCCCAAGTGTGTGCGCAGTACACAAGAGCACTCTCTCCTCCTTTTACTCTCGTAACCCAGTGGGACGGATAACCGACACGACTGGCGAGAGATTAGGCGCAGGTCCGACATTTTACATGCCCATCCGACGCATGGATCATCTTTCTTGTCAGACAATCAGGTGATCAGCCTGAATTGTCCTAACCAAACTTGGAAACAAAATTTTTTTTTTGTTCCAATGCGGGAATCGAACCCACGACCTCCGAGTCGAGAGCCAAGCTCTAACCACTAGACCACGGAGGCTGTTAAAACGAAGATAGAAAGGGTGTAAATGTAGACATGATAACGATTACAATAATTTTATTTTATGTAAACGAACGTGAGAATAGATTAATGAACGTCTTACTTATATTATAAATGTGAAAATTTGTGAGAATGGATGGATGGATATATGGATGAATGGATATATGGATGGATGGATGTTTGTTAGCCTTTCACGCAAAAACTACTAAACGGATTTCGATGAAATTTGGTATTTGGTTAGTAGCTTAAGCTCTGGATTAAAACTAAGGATACTTTTAATCCAGTAAAAGTACAGTGTTCCCGTCGGATACTGTATTTTCGCGGGCGTAACTATTAATGTATATTCACTTTCTTTAGAAACTTATTATGTCTGCTTTGGCACGTCTCTATGTAAGTGATACACAACGTACTTCGGATCGAGCCATTCCTTACCTTTTTAGGGTTCCGTAGTTCACTTTCGACGACCTCTGTGACTCAGTGGTTCAGCACGGGTTCGAATCCCGCCTAAGGAACAAAAAGTTTTTCTGTGTTCCTGGGTCATGGATGTGTATTAAATATGTATATAATAATATATTATAATAAAAATCTTAAATATATGTAAAATATAAAAGTATTAAATATACTTCGAGTTTTCTGGTAACACAAGTTCTTCGGATACTTAGCACGGGGCCAGATTAACGTGGTGTGAAGCGTCCATAAATATTTATTATTTATTTATTACTTCTCATAACCCTTATAGTTTCGAGGTCGACGTCGTGTCCGTCCGTCGGTTTGTGCTAGAAAGATAAAACTTTGCATGGATGTGTTTTAATTACCACGCCGACAAAATGCTATAATAAAATACCAAAAACTATATAGGTACCCCATAGTGTGGGATATCATTAGATAGGACTTTTAAAAACATTGTGAGTTTGCGCAGACAATTTTTTGATTTAGGTATCCGGTTACGAGATATTCTAACTTCTCTCTCTAAAAGCTAAAAAAAGGCTGGCTCAAAAAAATGTGGAAAAATTCATTCACTTGTAAAATGCGCTAACATGGATTTTGTACAAAAATAACTAAATAATAATTTAACATATCAAATATTGGAATAATGGTACAGAAACCATCGTGCGCGAGTCCAACTCCCACAAAAAAAAAGTTTTTTTGGAAGGAGTGTAGAACACTGGCTGTAACAATGCTTAACGCGGACTGGTTAGTTATTCTGCCGTGTCGCCCAGTGTGCACGCACCTAACGACTGGCGAGTGGCGACCGACCGGCCACTATAAGGCTAAGAACTCACAGAGCGATTTTCAGTCGCAACCACCGCGATTGCGGGCCCGCAGCTTCTTTAGAATTCAAATATATATATGTAAGAAAATTAAAGCACAACTCACAACGCAATTTACGCCCGCGGCGTGCGCGATTGGTTGCGGGTGTCGCTGCACCAGAGTACACTGTACAATACACTACTAGAATTGCGCGGGCCGCGATCACCCGCGGCCTGGGCGATTTGTGCCCGCGCGCTTTGCGATCGGTTGCCGAGCGAAATTATTATGTTTAGATTTGCCCTTTTTGCAGTCGCCCGTCTTGCGATTTTCGCCCGCCACGTTTGCGGGTGATGATCGCAACCGCGTCGACTGTCTAATCGCGCAAATAACCGGTCTCGTGAGTTTCGAAATAAAACCGCAGTTCCACGATCGCGGCGGGCGCGACTAAAAATCGTTCCGTGAGTTCTTAGCCTAACTATCAACATTTCAACACTGCATCCGTACTCGCATCCGTGAGAAGCGAGCGACCGTACTAAAAACCGGTCCGGACGCTACAAATACAAATTGCCACTCTGAACTAATAGTTTAATTCGATTCGATAGATGTTTTTACACGTACAATTACTTTTAATATTATACGTGTACTCGAATAAATGTATTTTATTTGCATAACCTCATAATATTATTGTTATTATGTATTTAAAAATTGCAAATCTCTACATACTAAGGCGGGTCAATAAGTCCGTGACTTTTTGGATTTCTAACCTCCTTACTGAAAAAGCAACACTACTCCTGTCAACAGGCATCTGTCAGTTGACTCCTATCAATATTTGAACTTGCTGCGTCAGTTAGTTTGTGTTTTACAGCTATCTTTATCAGACTATCCAGTAACTTAAGGAAACAATGGAAAAAAGTGAATTTCGTGTGCTTATTAAGCATTATTTTTTGCGAAAAAAAACCATTACCGAGACCAAGGCTAAGCTTGATAAATACTATGGGGACTCTGCACCATCGATTTCAATGGTAAAAAAGTGGTTTACTGAATTTCGTTGTGGCCGTACAAGCACTGAAGATGCCGAACGTCCTGGACGCCCAGTTGAGGTCTCTACACCCGAAACAATCGAAAAAATTCACGATATGGTGTTGGCCGACCGACGGATAACTCTACCTACTGCTACTACTACTTCTACTACTACCTACTACTACTTCTGTAAGCTACATAAAATGTCTTTTTCGTTCAGCTGTACTTTTTTGGGATTAAAACAATGTGTTGTGCCTATGTGTTTATCGAAAGCATAAACCACAACCATATTAAAATTTTCATTTAAATCAATTCAGCCCTTTGGGCGTCAAAGATAGTCAAAAATGCACACATTAATACAAAAAAATTACATACATTATAACACCGTATTTTTCCGGAATAAAAAGTAGCCTATGTGCTAACCCAAATACTATACTACTACCATACCAAAATTTATCAAAATCCGTTCATTTTTTTTGCGTGAGAAAGTAACAGACATCCTCACAAAAATTCACATTTATAGTAGCGGTATATATCACCCCAACCTTCCCTAAGTTATCTAAATGCGACATTCTACTTTTATTTAGCTTTTAATCAAGTAATAGAAAAGATAATTCAAACACAGCATGTTTTCTGTCGTCTCTAAATGAAATTGAACGTTATTCAACTGTTACTTATCTTAGTTACATTTTTTGGGATAGTTTTGATTAATCGTAATCAAATTCAACATTCACTAAATTCACTTGTAAATGAATTTAGTAGGTACATGTAGTTATTAGTTATTTACTTTTCTAGATCATAGTAAAGAGCGGATATTATGTAATATAATTTTAACATTAATTTACATGTAATGTAAATATTAAAAACACCAATCAATGAAAATTGCATTGCATGCATTTATAACCTTATCTAATTATTGAAGTATTAGTAATTATTAAATACCGCATGTTTCTAGTCATTTTAATATTGAACGTACATCTAAATATATTATAACGTACCTACTTCAAAATCCAATAATATAACAGTATTAGGATTTATTTTTTTCAAATTGCGATGTATCTTGAAAATCGTTGAGCTTATAAGCACTTTTTATGTGATTTCGAAGTAAGTATGTTTTAGGATGAGACCGGGGTCTACCCAAAAATTAAAAACGGGACCCTATAACTGAGACTTCACTGTCTGTCAGTCTGTCTGTCTGTCCATCCATCTGTCTGTCACCAGGCTTATGTCCTTAGTCGTGATAGCTAGACAATCGAGATCATCACAGATGATGTTGCCGCTAAATACTGTGTGTGTGTAACACAATACTACTACTACTAGAAGGTTTTTTCCGTTTTGTACGGAACCCTGCGTGCGCTAGTCCGACACGCACATGGCCGGTTTTTTTTTGTTTTCTACTCATATACTTATTAAGAAATTAACTAAAATGCAAATAATGGCAATTTATACATTTGTTTGTTTCTTTATTTTTATTAGCTTATTACACAAAACCTCTTAAAAAAATTAAAAACATAAATTTATTTGTTTCAGGTACGTTCATCATACTTAACAAGTTTTATCATTATGGGTATTGCAACTTGCAACGTGAAGTATAAATTTTAATACATAATTATTATAATATTTTTGTAATAGTATGTAATTTTTAAAAAAATATATTTTAGATATTATTATGAAGTGTACCTACGTAAAGTCTAGGTCAGGTATCGGAAATTCTATACTTTTTACTTACGCTTTAATGTGTAAGCAAATACCCCTTTTCTTTGGGCTGCTAATCTACTTTTAGTTTAAACACTTTTTTCATTTGCGTTCTAGGTTATATAAATAGCGCCTAGTGCCTACGTCTCAAAGAAAGCTCTAAGTATTTAGCAGCGAACTCAGCATTATCTACGAGCTTATATTATATCGGTCACGGTCCAGATAAAAGTAAAGGTTGCGTGGAGTTGACAGAACGACCCTTGTTAAAACGAGCCGTACGAATTGCTTGTGACAGAATATAAAATTTATATTCGTGAATGTATAATGTTATGCAATATTATAATATCAATTTTAGGATTGATGTTTACGTAAATCCCCCTTTTATTCACACAGGAAAATGTTCAAAAGCAAACGGAAAAAAAACATAACTGTTGTCTGTAAAGTCGGCTTACTGACTATAATTGAACTTAACAACGTCAACAACAACAAAAACAACAACAACAATAATAATGAGGTAAATGCAATGCAAGCTAACGCTGGTACGTGGTAACGGTACTTGGTAACGATAACGGGTAACAGGTAACGCATGAGTCATGTTTTTTCGTGCGTGCAGCCGGCTCCATCGATTTATAAGACGTTATCACGTCAAAAAATAAAATCAATGATATGTAGGATTTTTGTATTTTCTGACATGTCATAAAATACAAAAATCCTACTTGATATAGCATAAAATTAAAAGAATCTAGTACAGCAAGTCAACTAAAAATCTATTTTTACCCGACTGCGGCGAAGCCAAAAGAAAGGGCAATGATTTTGGCAGTATGTATGTATGTTTGTTCCACCGTTGTGCCTAAACTACTGATCCGATTTTAATAAATGAGGTGTCAATAGATTCGTAATAATAGCCTGTGTGACATTAGCTATATAAAACATAAGCTGCCGTAGTCGGGCTATAGTATTTAATAATAATATCTAATTATACTAAAAATAACATCTCAATAAAACGCGTGTTAACGCATACTTAACATTATTGAGCAATTTCACAAGTAAATAAAGCATGGTAACTTAAAAAATAGAGGACATGTGAACAAACTGAGACGCCGACAGTCTCCATGACCCAGATGACGAGGACAAATGGACAGTCTTTTCTACAAGAGTATTATTTTTTGTTGAAATTTATTTTAATTGACTATATATTAGGTCCTTATATATGAAATTGGCGTTTTGTCGTACTGGCCACTTTGATATCAAATATATCTTCTTTGGTTAGGAATTCCATTTTCAAATTTATACCGCTATTTACTCATGCATTTGTGTTTCGAAAACCGTACTTCATTTGTTTTTTCCGCTTTTGGTTTTTTCTTTGCGTCACTCTGTTCACAAAATGGAAAACTTAAAATATCGAATTATTTTCGAGTACGCAAAAGAAAATACAGTACGTTTTTGATTCCAACGCTTTCGTTCTGGAAATTTCGACCTGCAGAAAAAGCCCCGTAGACGGCAGGAGACCAAAGTTGATAATAAAAAATTGAAGGCTATTGTGGAAACGGATCCATCGCAAACCACGTCCGAGTTAGCTGCAGGTTGCGGTGTTAGTGATAAAACTGTTTTAATCCACTTGAAGCAAATTGGGAAAGCGAAAAAGCTTGAAAGTTACATTACTCAACCGGCACAATAATGAAGGGATTTTAAATCGAATCATTACCTGTGATGAAAAGTGGATCCTGTACAATAATCAAAAACGATTATCGCAATGGCTGAACCCTGGCGAACCAGCCAAAGCCTGCCCCAACCGAAAATTGACTCAAAAAAATTACTTGTGAGCGTTTGGTGGACTAGTGCCGGTGTTGTTCACTACAGCTTTCTTAAATCTGGCCAGACGATTACGGCAGATGTCTATTGGCAGCAACTGCAAATCATGATGAAAAAGCTAGCTGCTAAACAAGCGAGGTTGGTCATACGCTCTAGGCCACTGCTGCTTCAGGACAACGCTAGACCACACACTGCACAACAGATGGCTACCAAATTAGAGGAGCTTCAATTGGAATGTCCAAGACATCCACCGTAGGTACTTCTCGGACCTTGCTCCAACAGATTACCATTTTTTTCAAAGTTTGGATAACTTCTTTTTTTAGTAAAGGAATTAATGAACTACCTATGAGATGGCAAAAGTGCATAGATAGCAATGGTATATACTTTGATTAAATAAATATATTATGTTTTTAAAAAATCGACTTTGTGTACCCCCTTTACAAAACGCCAAATTTATATGAAATGACCTAATATTTGATAAAATATATCATAAATATTAACCTTAGAACTTTACTTGAGATGCTCAAATATCTGCTCAAAAACAAAATCAAGGTTTACTTTTCTAACTATCTAGTCGATAGCCAATCCCGCGTATTTTGCTTTGAAGTCACTCTCTACGGACCATTATTTTGGGGGTTCCTTGTCACCCCAGTGTAGGAACACTGAATACGCCAGGTAGAGTAGTGTCTTGTGTCAAAACCTTATTAACCCTATTAATAAGGTTTTGACTAAGAAAGGTACAAATTGCAAACATTGTTTACGTATATAAGTCCCAACAACGCAATTCAAATCTGTATTGGGGGCAAATTAATTTAGTTGGTGCAGTTCATTCCGAATTAAATCGAACAGTTCTGATAAAAGGCTTCAAAAATATTTCGCTTCCTCATTGAAGTCGAATACGGAATAAATAGCAACATGTCAGATGATAGTCCTTTCAAATGGCGTGCGGGCAGGCTGTCACATCCCGCGGGTTATATTTGTATTGTTTAATTGTATGCTTTTAATTTCAAAAAGATATGTTATTACAACAGTTAATGCTTTTGCTATCATATGTTATCTTAAGTTATCCCGCAAATATATAGCATGTGTGTAAACACATATATATTGAACTAACAATAGAGAATATGCATAGTTTTATTGGCTTTTCGAAAAGTACATAATAAGCTAAGAAACATTGTCCTTGCAATGGCAAATTATCTACGATCATCCATTGTCAAAATACAGTCATTGCAAAAATAAGAACATTAAAAACTTTATAATAACACATTTATTTGTTATAAAGTGTGTATCTCTTTAAAACGTAAAGGCTAACAATGTGCAAATAAAAGTATCATTTTAGTAGGGGTATAAAAAGGTGATTGGTATAAAGACCTGTAATTTTTCCAACAAAACGCCCGATCACTGCCAAATAACATGCAATAAAATGTTCCATGTTATTCGAGGGTCTAGCGATGCATATTGTGTAGCCTTTTTTATCATTTGCCGTTTTTATTGAACCGTTTTGGTTATTTTAACACTAGTTTTACAGCGTGAATATGTGATTTTTTACGTTATTCCATATACTTTTATTGATACCTCACTTTGTCAGAAAAAAAAAATCGACGGGTTGCACTCCGGGAGTGCCGGCAGAAGTAAAAACTTGAATATTAACGTTGTGCATTTTTGATATTTTGGAATGGTTAGAGAATAATTTTGTACGAATTGCTTTCATTATCAGTATAAAAGTACTATTATTTATGTGGTGGAATACAATATTCATTTATTGCGCTATCGTACACAAACATGACAATTTATATTACATTAAAAATTTAACACTTCAGAACTATTACAATTATTTTACATAATAATAATAAAAATAAAATAATCAAAATAAATTAATAATATTAATCTCATCCATGGATGCGCGTGGCACGCTGTACATTAACACACACGAACATTCGCGCAAGCGCCCTGCGCCGCCTGTCCTCGCTCCATCCGTCTTACGAATTTTCGATCAGGTCACGTGTCCTGACGCGAGTTTATAAATTCTTACCCATTCCAAAAAAAGTACACAGCGCCGCTAAAGAAGTTTTCACTTCAAAAATCTATTTAATGATGCGTAATCGCAATCGGGTACATTCGTATACAAGTTTATCGTGTATACAAGTGAGTACCTGTGACTTTATCTAATAAATTAATTGTTGTCACTGAAATAGGTAGGCGTTGCCATTTAAGGTAAATGTTGTTACTTCACACTCTGGTATTAAAAACATTACTTATTGTGTGCATCCATTATTCTGTCAGAGCCAGTCAGAGTTACAAGCTGTTTCAAAACAATATCTGCCATCAACATAGAATTCGCGTGGTCACATCCACATCCCATTTGTAAGGGTCAAATGGGCGTAAATTAATTTCCATTAATATTTCAATGTTTAAAAAAATTATTATTTTTTTATTTTAAAATAAATATAAAAGTAAAAAAATATCTTGATATTTTGTAAAAACATAGGTAATATGAGGTGGTAAGAGGCTATACTTACGCAAAATAAGACTGCAACCAAATATTCTCAAAAGATCGAAATATATATATATATATATATATATATATATATATATATATATATATATATATATATATATATATATATATATATATATATATTATATCATTATATTCACCAAATATATCATATCATTAATGTAGGGTTTTTTTTAAATTCGTTTTACTTATTAACATCAAAATTAGTGTATATAATATACTTACGTAAAAAAAATGCGAGTCGCAAGAGAAAGAAGAAAAGTGACAAAAGTGATTTCTTGTAGTACTTAAATGCGCTTGCGCAGTACGTCTATTGGCTTTAACTTTACAACATTAAATTGAAAACTTGTCTTTAAATAATAATTGTTTGTATTAAATTCCATTGTTATTTCATTCCAGATTCCGCACGCCAGAAGTGAAAACTTCATTGGCAATCGTGATCAATTTACGTGTATATATATATATATATATATATATATATACATATATATATATATTTTTACATATGTAATATGGTTATTTAATAATATGGAAATAAAAGATAATGTGTTGCTTTACAACTAAAGAAACAACATTTAATGCTAATATTTCACAATTTAAATAATATTTTATACAAATAATTCATAAGAAATTAAATATAAGTCTCATTCCGTTGACAGTTGACATTCATTGTCAAGTCTAAAAAACAATGAGGTTACATCTCCCTCTCCAGATCAGACTCCGACCTCTGCAGCTGTAGGAGCTGGAACCATCTTCGTAATGTGATAGAAATTTGATTCACACTTCTTGTGACCAGTGTCTACTCTGTATATAGAGTCAGATATCTTTTCCAAAACCTCAAAAGGCCCAATCTTTAATTCATCTAACTTTTTTCTATTAAGTTTATTTCCATTTTCAATATATACGAAATCACTAACTTTCAAATCTAGATCTCTCCTCTTTCTATCAAATTTTTGCTTATTGTATAAATTTTAATGTGACTTCATAGAATTTTCAAATGCCAATTTTCTGTCCCTGTTTAAATCTTCAATTGTAGAATTTTCTTTTAATTCAGCTAGTAGAAGGGTGTAATTTTTGCCTTCCAGAAGATAATGAGGTGTAAACTTTGTAACATTATGTTCTGTCTCATTATATCTTTTGATACATTCATAAGCAATAGTTGTCCAGGCTAAGTTATTGCTATTTTCATTTATCTTACATCTTATTTTATTTACAATAGTTTGGTTTAATCTCTCATTTAAACCATTTGAAAACGGCGCATTCACGGCAGTAAAAACTATAGTTATATTTTCTGTATCTAAAAATGATTTAAATTCTTTTGAATTTATACCTGGATATTGATCAGATAAAATCACTGTGTCACTTACTGCAATAACTTTATAAAATCATTTGACTTCTGTGTTTTCGAGGTCAACTAAAATATCCACTAAAATGTGTAAATATTTTTTTGTAGATCGAGATCCACCAAATCCTCCAATAGTGTCTATTGACATTATTTCATAAGGACATCAAGCTGGTCCCAACTGAGACAATAACCCATAATTATATTTACCTCTGGACTTATTTCTTATGCACACTTCACATGTGTCACACACATTCTTTATATTTCTCATCAAGTTATTTTCAGTATAAAATAAGCTTATTTTATTGCTTATCTGTTCTGCTCCTATGTGACAGTAGAGGTAATGAATATCTTTTATTAGCTTTTTACTAATTTCTTCCGTTATTATGATTTTTTCTTTGACTTTTTATAGTATATTAAATTTTCAAATTTTAATTTATTTTTATTTTGTCTTATGTATTCATTTCTTTGCTGATCACATTGAATATCTTCTATTATAACAAAATTAACAGTTTTTAAATTATCATCATGATTACAATCTGTTTCCAATACTGGATTTCTACTAAGACTATCAGCTTCCAAGTTATATTTACCCAGCGAATAAATAACTTCAAAATTGTATTGAGATAAATAATATGTAAGATCTCATTTTTTCTAAAGGCTTATGATCTGTAAAAACTATAAACTTTTTCCCTAATAACCTATGTTGCCAATACTTAACAGCCTCCTTTATAGCTAAACATTCTAAGTAAATAGCTTTTTTCTTTTTCTGAGTATCATTCAGTTTTCTTGAAAAATATGCACACGGCTTTTCCTCTCCATTAAGCGGTGGCTGTTTCATAACAGCGCCAATACCCAGTTTGCTGACGTCAGTATAAATATGTATTGGTAAATCAGGATCAAAAATAGTTAATATAGGCTTCTGGCACATTAAGTTTCTAATCAACTGAAAATATTATTCACACTTTTTTGACCAAACAAATTGTTGCCCTTTTCTCAATAAATTATGTAAAGGGTCTAAAATAATTGATATAATTGATATATAGATGTATTTACCATAAAAATTGATTTTTCCTAAAAATTGACGTACGTACTTTTGCGTCTTTGGTACAGGATTTTTTTTTATTGCAATTAAATTGTCTTTCAAAGGAGTAATCGTGTTGTTCTTAATTATATGACCAGGGTACTTTACTAAATCTTGTGCAAAGTTACATTTTGAAAATTTTAATCTGAATCCTTCTTTTGATATTGCTTCCAGTAGTAATGATAAATGTGTAATATGTTCTTGAAACGTCTTAGAAAAAATCAAAATGTCATCAATATAATTTACAGTAAAGTTCGATAGTTTGTGCTTCCTTATTATATTGCTTAATACTCTTTGAAAAATTGCTTGTGAAGTTTTTAATCCAAAGGGTAGGCAGGTCCATTGAAAATGTCCATCTTGAGTTACAAAGGCTGTTTTATGTCTCTCTTCAATTTTGAGTGGGATTGACCAAAATGCCGAATTAACATCAAGTGTTGTAAAGTATTTACAATTTCGAGTTTTCACCACTAAGTCTTCTATTAAGGGAAACGGTTGTGACTGTGGTATTACAATTTTATTTAAATCTCGGAAATCAATGCATAATCTGGATTTCCGTCCGTCTTCTTTTTTATATGCCAGTGTAACAGGTGCTGCAAAAGGACTATACGATTCTTCAATCAAATTTTCTTCCAATAATTTAGCCACCTGCATTTCTATCTCTTTTTTATCTTCTATAAAACATCTATATGGTCTTTTAGCACAGTACTTATCGACCAATAAATCAATATGGGTTTCGTAATCTTTTACTCTACCAACATCGTACTTGCCTGTTGCGAAAAGTGATTTATGTTTTGATATAAGGTTATCAATCTCATTCCGTTGATACACATCAAGGTGATTCACCATAATAATAAAGCCTTTTTCCTCTAGATGTTCGTTTAAGTTAATTACATATTCCTTGTTTGCTTTGTCAAAGTTTATTGTTCTATAAAATGTCTTTGTTTTATAATTTATCTTATTCTCCATAAACGGACTACTTTTTTTATTTCTAAGTGTTCATCTTGAACAAGATGAAATCTTTTTACTATGTATAATCCAATCAAAAAATTGTAATCGATGTTTTCTTCGTCTACGACAAATAGACATTTCTCTCTATATCGAAAATCCTTATTTTGAGTGTTATCATACCAACACTTTTTTTAACGCCATTAATCGTCTTGAGATTCGCATTTATACCGTTCTTATTATTTTGACTACCTTTTAATGATAAAATTTTGGAATTAATTAAGGACACATTCGAGCCCGAATCATAGATCCCTTTTATTTTTAAAGGAGTCATTTAATTCAACTTCAATTTTGATTAATGGCGGGATATCAAGTTTTTTGGATCAATTTCATTTAATTCAACTTCTAACTGAATTGTTAACGTTTCTTATGGGGTATCTGTTTTTTCCTACTCCTCGTGGGTTTCTTGTATTTTTATTTTGTTTTTCTGATTCTTTGTCAGCATTCCTTCTAAAGTTGTTTTCAAAATTCTTTTTGGTAACTAAATATTCTAGACCTATTATTTAGTTAAATAAATCTTCTGTTGTTCTTTAAATATTTCTGTCGATTTTATTTATCACAAACGTAGGTAGTCCCGTTGCAATCAAATCAATCAATGTACAAACATCAATGTTTTTGTTAACTTCCAATAAATAACCTTGTCTATATTGAAATAAAATTGCATACTTGACAGGTGACCAACCTTTGTCAGCATAAGTTTCACAGAAACATTCCATCCATGTTTTCCATTCCGAATTAATTGTATATTTAATCATCATGGAGGTATACCAGTCTAGGTCCTCTAAAAATGCTCTATAATCTCAATTTTCCTTCCATCTTCAACAATTGATAATCGTGAACATTCCTGTTAAACTTTTCCAATATAAATTTGTCTACTATATTTCTCGAAATTTGTGGTTTATTTGATTCCATGCATTTATGTAATAATTCTGTCAAATACTCTTCCGAAATTCCTATATGGTGTGGTGCTCTTTCAATTTTTGAAGTTATTTCCTCTAAAAATATCCATTAAAATGAATGTTTCCATCGTCATCTATATAGGTATCATGTATTTCTTGTGTCATTGTAATCCATACTTGTCTTCTCTCATGCATTTTCATCAATATTTTTTTTATATTATCATATACTTGCGTCTTAAGAATAGCATCACTTAATTTAGCCGGCTGAAGTTCTTGCGGAATTAAGTATATTCTTTTATCAGTATCAGTAATCGAAGTTAAGCAGATAATATTAGATTTTGGATCATCACTTGCCTTTACTACAAATTCAAATATCAGTTTTTCCATTGTTCATAAGTTATAGCGAAAATGTTGTTTTATAATATGATTATTTAATAATATGGAAATAAAAGATAATGTGTTGCTTTACAACTAAAGAAACAACATTTAATGCTAATATTTCACAATTTTAATAATATTTTATACAAATAGTTCATAAGAAATTAAATATAAGTCTCATTCCCTTGACAGTTGACATTCATTGTCAAGTCTAAAAAACATGTGCGGCGGTAATAGAAGTTTACGCTTCAAAAAAAAATCGGACCAGTGTAATCTCTCCTATTATTAATTTCCTGTATATTGTATTCACACAATATTTACACAAAGAAAAATACGGAAAAAAAAACAAAAGAAGCCATGTTTCTTCGTGCCTCCCTTCATGCCTCATTAGGTACTAGGTAGGTACTCGGTAATATTTAAACCCTATTTACTTTTCATAGTAGCTCGTAGCTTCAGTGTGTTTTGATGAATTCCTTATTCATTCAATATTATCATTCGCAATATGAAAACTTGTTAATTAATTTTATAATTGTATATTAAAACAGACACGTATGTTTTTATGCTGTAAATTATTTTTTACTAAGTGCACTAGAAAATAAATAAGCTTTAAAAATATTATAGCATGATGTGCCGTTCCTGAAAAGTTGTTTTCCATTTATGATGCTTATTTTCACAGGAACGTAAAACCCTTAAAATCACCGCCAAGCACGATAAAATAACACTAAAATGATTCAACATAAAATATACTACTAAAATATTATTTAATTACATTTTTAGGGTTCCGTAGTAACTACAAGGAACTAATAGATTCGCTCTCTCCGTCTGTCCGTCAGTCCTCCCTTGATACCTTCGTTAATTTTGAATAATTTAAATAGACAAAATTTATGTATAATAATAAATAAATAGTAAATAATAGTATGATAAATGATATTATAGATTGCATAATATAATATCATGTACTTTATCTTATAATATTTATAATGTTGCATGTTAGGAGTAGAAAAGTGGGAATTATTATTAATTATAATTATTAATTATTTATAAAGTCCGAATGATTTTTTTTTCATTCTATCCGTCATGTGGGGTACCTATCGTCGAATAGGTATTTTAACCTGACTACGTACGTTTGTTCCACCGTAGCGCCTAAACTACTGGTCCGATTTTAATAAAAGTGGTGTCAATATATTCGTAATAATGGCCCGAGTAACATAAGCTATTAAATTTACGTAGTCCGGTTTAGTTTTTTATAAAAAATGTAGTTATTGATAATATAAACCATTTTCGAGTAATCGACATCCAAAGTCGTCAAGCTGGTCTCACCCCCCAGCATTTCTAAATTACGAGACATAGAAAGTAGCATTTTTTCATGCTGATAGGGCATGCAAATACTATAAGGAAAATTATTTTGAATGAAATCGGATAGTAGGTAACATTTGAAGTACTTTGAAAAAAAACCTGTTGCGCGACATGTCCTGAAATGCTCTTGGTTAGGTTAGGTTATTATTATACATATTGCTATTCACAAAATTATATTCATGATCATCATCATTTTAAATAATACTTTATGCCTACTGCAACATTTCTCAAACGACAACTACAGGAATAAATGCTTTAGTTTCTTTTGCCGATAAAGTGGGAATACTTGCAGCCTAAAGGGAAAGAGTACTTGTATATAAAAGGCATGTCCTGAAATGCACGTGGTTAGAATATTTAAAATACTAGTGGTCACCCAGTATTCAAAATGAGTCATGACTCAAAAACGTAATTTTTAAGTTTGGTTTCATCTTTATTATATCACTAGCAGTCCCGACACACGTTGTTCTGTCGCACCTAAAAATATAACCCGCAATTTGACAATCTTTATTACCGTTTAAATTTCAACACCAAAATTAACCAAATTGAAATCCATTTTTTTTATAAGCAAGATAAGATTTTCCATTACTTTGTAATTTTCCACTTAATGAATTGATGATATCATATAATGAATGATAATAATAATATTATATAAGCAGATGAGTAAATTAGTAGTGAGTTGATGAAAGAAGTTGCCTCTCCATCAATTTTCAGCCAAATTGGTTCAACCGTTCTTGAGTTATAAAAAGTGTACTAACAAACTAACTTAGATACGAAATAAAAATATAAATATTGTCTATTGAATGTAAAAAGCATATTGATAAATGTCAAAGTGTGACAAAATTGTATCAAAGGCATGGTAGAGTTATTAATGTTAGGTAATAGATATTTTTAAGCAATATTATATGAATAATACTGCAGTTTACTCCTCCTCCATATAAACTATAAATGAGACAAATTTCATACTTGTCAGTTCATTAAGATAGCACTAAAAATTGTCATTTAACTTCTACATGACGTGTTTACAAAGACATCAAGTCGGATTCAATGACGCGTATCTAAAGGGTGTTTCAAAATGTCCCAGGCCCGGTTAAGCTGCGTTTAAGTAAATCTCACAGTTACCATGTGATAGATCCATCACAAAGCCACGCCTCGTGTTCGGATCTATCTAAGTATCGCTAAGATATCCATCACAAAGCTAATCGTTTCGCCCCCGGCCTTTGCTAAATTCTGCTTGTTTGAAATGCGAAGCTAATGCATGTTCGGCGATTCTTATGTTTCCTGTAGATATTTTGGACGGGCGAAAATTGCTTGAAATTTTCTACGTTGCTAATGTTTTAAACTTTTAACAAGCTATTAAGTTGACCCGTTGCGAAATAATTAACCGTGTTTTTGAACTTTTAAATCCAATTCTAATTACTCCCTTATATTTTGTTGTTTGTATTTTTTTATTTGTTGTGTCTTGCAATTATGGTAACATATACATTTTATATGTTCATCTGCTCTATAGTTTCTATATAAAAAATAAGATACGCTAAATCACTTGCAACTTCTTTCATCAACTCACTACTAATTTACTCATCTGCTTATATAATATTATTATTATCATTCATTATATAATATTATCATCAATTCATTCAGTGTAATTTATTTAGAACTTTGATATACTTTATTTTAGTATGGAAATAATAATATCGTCACATGCGATCATCAATGAACCCTAGAATAAAAGGTGAGGCTCGTCGGGCTAGTCATCATTTCAAGAAATATCTAAACGGCACGCGAACAAAACTGCTCACGTCCAAAAGCTACGGTAATAGTTGTATTGTTTCTCATGAACGTAACGTGAGTAAATAAAGAACGCAACTCGTAATGAAGCTGCGTCAATCAGTCCGTTTGTCCGTCCGTCACTCAGCCGACACAAATTAGTGACAACGGTGGCGATGCCCGAATCCCTGTTAATGATCTTGTCTATAACGATCTGTTATCACCCATTCCGTTCACGCTAATCTCGACCGAAACACCATAGGCTCACGTTTCAATATTCTGCCACAAAATTTTAATACATGATTGATACTGATTTGAAGACATTTCGTCGCACGTAGCACATAATTTATGATGTGTCATATATTGCTTTATAATTTTCATGGCAAAAAACTAGGCGGCCTCACTACGGGCAATGTGAGTAACGGGTAAAATGACGAGGATGTTAGCCTGTTTTTGTTAATATTGATTATGATGTCACACGACATTAATTTTTTGACAACGCTATAAAAAAATGTAGCCTTTTTTATCAAAAAAAATAATATAATATTTACCTTTAAATATTGGTTTGGTTTTATTTTATTTTATTTTTTTTTATTTTGAAAACCAACAGCTTAATACAAATAAAATTTTACAAGATTAGTATTTTACAAAGATATAGCCAATAACAGGTTTCCCATAATTAACAATAGTGCTAACGTGAAAAGATGAATGATAATTTAAAAGTAAGAAATGTAAATAGTGATTCTTAAGAAAAATAAATCTGGTTTACAATTTTATATATATATATAAAAAAAAAGTAAACAGTAACTCTTCCTATGAATTTAATTAAAATTTTACAGCTACCATGTAGATTAAGAATTCGTAAAAACAATATACCTGTATCATTGTAGCAGTAGATACTACTCCAATAACACAGCAAACAAGCAATTAATATTTTATGAGTCATCATTTTAGGGATTTTATTGTTTTTATTATATTATTTTTAAAATTAACTTTAGAGCTAGTAAAAAGATCAACGTCATTAAAGTATTTATTATATGATCGAGCGATTCGTGTCAGGACCGAGTTATGTGCATAGTTGGTGTGATGCATTGGAACATGTAGTAGAGTGGTGTTACGGGTTCGATATTGGGGGGTTCGAAATGCGATGTTTGAGACAAGGTGAATGCAGTCTACCCTACTATTTATAATATCATACAGAAAACCCATATCGAGGACAATGCGTCTGTGTTCCAGAGTCAACATACCGTACTCGGCGCAAGCGTCTTCATATGTGTTAAAGTATTTGCGGTTACGATAGTTAAGATGGGATATGAACTTTTTTTGTATTCTTTCTAGTCTGGACTTATAAATAATGTAATGAGGAGACCAAATAGGGCAACTATATTCTAAGATACTTCTTACAAAAGCGGAATAGACAGACTTGAGAGCTGTAATGTTTGTGAATGGTTTACAACTGCGGAGAACAAAGCCAAGATTTTTGTGAGCTTTGGTTATTATTTTTTCGATATGTTCAGAAAACATCAACTTGGTATCTAAAAAAACACCTAGATCCCTAACACCTCGTTTCCTTGGAATTACGCTACCATTAAAGTTGTAATATTGAGTAATAGGTTTTTGTTTACGAGTAAAAGTTATACACTCACATTTGCTCGAGTTAACTGTAATGTTGTTCATTATATAATACGAAAATAAATTATCGAGATCTTTTTGCAGTAATAAACAGTCTTTAGCTGTGGTAATTTTACAAAAAATCTTTTTATCGTCCGCATACATTAGATATTTAGAGTGTTTTATGACTGAACCTATGTCATAAAGATACGCGTTGTATAGGAGTGGACCTAAATGTGAGCCTTGAGGTACCCCAGTTGGAACATTAATGAAATCCGAGCGATAACCACCCATCACTACAGCCTGAGATCGGTTTGAGAGATATGACTCTATCCACCGTAACAGGTCACCATGAATGCCGAGTGCATGCAGTTTATGGAGGAGAATAACATGGTCCACACGATCGAAGGCTGATATTTTTATGAAGGTTTTTGATTAAACTCTAGAATTAAGATATTCAGATAAACCTGTTATTTAACTGTAAATAAAAACTAAGCATTTTATACACTTTTTAGTTTGAAAAGCCTACCTACCAAGTAGAAACTGTTTATTAGACGGAGTAGAGTATATTGCTTTATTTATGTACGATAGTATAATTAGGTTGCCTTCAATTTTAATGAATTTATTAATAGCAAAACTTCCGAACTTTACTTTCCTAAAGATATATTATGTCAGGATTGCTCAATGATATTAACATTTACAAAGTAATTTTTGAGAAATCTGAACCCCAATTAACTTAGAATTGCAATTTATAATTACAATTTAACAATTATAAATGAATCATCTTGATATCATAAACGGAGTTTTGGTGTTTGGACCAATCGAAACGTTAGATTGACATTAATAAGAATAGCATTTTGCTGTTGTAACTATCGAGACTGCATCGACACTGCATTATTGTATGACTAAATTAGCAGAATCCTCCTGTGCTTAAACTTTGCATGCTATTTATATATAGCTGAAAGTGCCAGAGCCTATAAATTTTGTTACCAACTATTGTTACCACTTTTAGAGCAAATCAACGAATTGAAATTGAAATTGAAAAATGGCATTCTCTCAAATTTAATTATTGATTTATTTTAATTCTTAATTTATCACCACGCATGAATTAATTTATTAAATTGTTTCTGAATATGTATTGTGATGTGATATTGTATTTTTATTGTAAGTGAAATTTTATGGGTCTATGATACCTGCAATAAATACATTTTCTTTTATTAAGCTATTGCATAGCTTCTATCGCGGGTCTTGAGCGCGGGGACCGAATCCAGAAATTCCGTAACGAAAAAACCTCACGCTCCGTGCATCGTCTAACGTCGTTTCAGTTCGGCAGTCTTCGACACGGCGTTGTGTGCGTGCGATTAGACGTATTGTACGACTCTACGAATCTCGCACGAATCGAGATGAGCTGCTCCGAAATCGGATGAATACATAAGCAGCTGTTTATGAGAAAGTATATAGGTGTATAGGTATTTATGTACAACAGTGAATAGCTGTACTTGTAAAATTTGTGTATAAAGTGTTTTGAATATGAATGAACAAAGTGCATTTATTATTAATGAAGAAAGTCACGAAAAAATAGTGAAAGAAAATGAGTGAGTACTCTATATACATACATTTTATTATTATCACAAATGCAGTATTAATTTTGAATTGCAATAGCTTTACCGCGGCAGTCCCCGAGTGCCACACGTCTTTTTATTTTATTTTTTGAAACTACATATTTACATACAAAAATTGTTGTTTTTTAAACTAACACGTATTTTGAGTAGGTAAGTAACTTAAAAAACCCAAAAAAATTTTTGTTGTAATATTCATACAGAACTTTGTTACTTTGCTAAAATGATTTTTCTGATTTTATAGTACGGCCTGTAGTAAGTTCCGCCGTATTGAAAAGCTTACACGGGGCCCAACCCCGCTTTTGCATGTTATCATCGAAGATCCACATAATCTTTATACCTTTTGAATATCCTTACAGTGGTTTAACCATATTGAGATAAAGCATTACTTTATACATACTGGGTACTACCTACTGTATTTTCAGTCTATATGTCCTAATTACCCATTATTTATCGTAAAAAGAATGTTAGTTAATGTTAATGTTACATATTTTCAACCGACTTCCAAAACACAGGGGGAGGTAAACTGAGAGTTGGATATGTTACGCGATTACTCCGCCGTTTATGGACCAATGTTTAATGTTATCTTTCTCCTAATAAGTTGGATGGTGTAGAATAAAACACACAAGTGAATAGCCGGATACTTATATTATTCCTCACAATACCCTTTTAACCACACGTATTCACTTTGCAGCCGCGATATCGAAAGGCTCTCCAGAGAAGGACCCTGTTCTTCCTCTTGTTTTCCTCACTACTTCTCCTTGACAAAATGGCGGTTGTTTCTGATTGGTTGAAAATATTCGACCAATAGGAGAACAACAGTTTCCTGTCTAGGAGATAAAAATGTAAATTTATTTAAATACAATAAATATATAATAAAGTATTATAAATCATTATTACAGATAAAATTAATAGCACATATTTTACTATAACGTTTGAAAATAATTTAAATAATTTTCGGAAACGACAACATAATTTCATTTTATAATAACCACTCTTAATATTTAGAAGTGATTTACCCAATAGTATTACATTAAAATTCTTTTTTTATTGTAAATAGTTGGCTGAATTGGTCCCATTATCACCTGCAGATAGGAATGGTAGACCTAGTGATGGAATCCATGAGGAATCGAGAGAAGTCCTCAACATTTTTAGGGACACCGATAGTGATTTTGACTTCTTTTGAAGTAACTCGAGCACATGCTACCAAAAAGTGAAATGTGCCAAGGGTATACCTGGATCCAAAAGCACTGAACGGCATTTCTCAGTATTTGAAGATACACGTTTGGAAATTTCAGCATTGCTTATAAAACTGCAAGCAAATGCCTCTATTAAACTATCATCATCACCACCACCATCATCACACCATACACCATAATATTATGTTGATATAAGTATTTCTCATAGCATTTTACACCAATATCGATTTCTTTGAACATTCAACAGCTACCAAAAAGTGAAATGTTGTACCAAACCTGTAAACCCTAACAACGATGATGATGGGATTACTTGCTCCAACTAACTTCATAGAGGTGTTTTGGACATAAGTGCTTAAAATCGACGTTGAAAACACATGATTATACTATAGTAGACGTTGCTCGCGACTTCGTGCGCGCAATAGGATATCTCGCGGGAACTGAGCATTTCGCCGCAATAAAATGTAGCTTCAGCTGGATGGTAGAATGGCAATTTTTATGTTGTTTACGAATTGGTATCGGGTTCGAAAACCAGTCAGATAAAACTGACGACCTCTATGGCTCAGTGGTTCAGAATCCCGCCGAAGGAACAAAAAGTTTTTCTATGTTCCTGGGTCATGGATGTGTATTAAATATGTGTATAATATAATAAAAATCTTAAATATATGTAAAGTATAAAAGTATTGAATATACTTCCCGTTTTCTGGTACCTGTAACACAAGTTCTTCGGATACTTAGCACGGGGCCAGATTGACGTGGTTCGAAGCTTAATTATTAAAAAAAATGACATACTTTTATTGCCTTTCTCTTATATTTTAAATATTTTATCTACCTACTAAAACTCCGAACAAAGCTTAGTCTCCCAGGTACCTACTAGTTAATAATATTTTAATATCTTAAAAATATTTAAAAAATATATAGAAACTGACTTCCAAAGTAAAAGCAATAACATTCTTAAAATCACTAAAAAGTATGAATTAATTCTTATTGTCGAAATTGCTCCTTCCTAGTTTAAATAGTTCCTTTTGAATCCTGATAATAAGTTCTACTAAATTCTATTCTATTTTTCTACTAAATCTTCTTATTTTTAAGTCGGTACCAGCTCAAACAGTGGTATAAATCCTTTGATAAAATAATCATTAATTTTAACACAACTATGTCCTAATACATACAAATAATATTTTAAAGAACTCACGTTCAAATTGGCTGGTACCGACTTCAAAAATAAGAGGATTGAGTAGAAAAATCGTAACATTTTAGCAGAATTTAAAAGGTGAACTATTTCGACAATATGAATTGTTTCATATTTTTTAGTGATTTTAAGAATGTTACTGCTTTTAATTTGGAAGTCGGTTTCTATATTGTTTAAAATATTTTTTATCACTTTTTGTCGTAACACTCTAGCCCTGTAAAGCCCTTCATCAAAGCCTCAACCAACATTTCGTGTTAGTCAAATAATTGCACAGGTCTTATATTACATAGAAACTTTGTATTGGTCACTCTATCAATAATTGCCTGTAATCATTAGCTACGGACTGTGTTTGAACATGTCGCACTCTCTAATTGGCTTTCGGCACACACAGTGCCCATAAAGTAATTACTATTCGATAACTTGGGCTTAGACGTCCGTATGATCTACTAAATACGTATGCATTTGCTGAGCGCTTTTCACACTGTGTGGAGCTAGATATTGCATTACACAGAGCTTTGTAAAATTTTATAGGGGTATCTTCAGATTCATTGATGCATATTCGGATGTTATTGGGAACATTCTGTTAAATGATGACAAAATATTTTATTTATAAGGGAATGTATTGTATCCGTACTATATCTTAAAATAAGACCAATCTTGTCTCTATTACTACTTCACTGGAAAAACAGATTGTACTTCCTGCGTTTATTTATAGCAGTCACGAGCAAAGAAAAGCAACATAATAAGTTCGGGTTTCGCTCTATTAAGGCAAATTTTTCCTAAAACGATTCGAGGTCAAAACAAGGAATTTTATCGTACAAACCAAGAACTATACTAAGAAACGATTCGTCATCAATCGCCCCATTCTGATTTGAAAACTGATATAGCGAAAACGCCGAAATAAAAGCCTGAAAGCAACTTTAACGGAAGCTTTTTTTCGTCGATACGCGTAAATCGTGCGGGAGTCACGAGAGGTTCTCATTTGTGAGTGTTCCTGCGATATGCGGTCGACCACACCCCAATGGAGAGTCTCGTTTATTTTATGAAAACATGATCAAACCGACCAAAAATAGTTCTTTCATATCTCTGAATTTCTATTTAAATGGAAATAAACTACGTAAGACAGGAAACAAAAAGATCCAGAAGGACTTGAAATAGAAAACCGATGCATAAAATTATTCACATCATGATTATTTCAATCACGTCTCTAGTAAGGCAGATGTTTCCCCTTAATAAAAGGAAGAGTATTCCGTTCATTTAATAGTAAACATTTAAATAGTTTGCAACGGACGGACCTGCAAATATAATTTTCAAAAGGCTTACTAATCAAAATCGGATATGAGTAATGCTGGAAGTTGTCAATAAAATTGTACTGTAATTAGTTCTAACATCTACAAACAATTACATCTCTCAAATCAAGGATCCAGGATGTGGTATTCGATCATATATTAATATCCGTTGATGAGTAATTTTCGTCGGAATTGCAATCCGTCTGCGGGCATGAGTCAGGTCTATTATATATAGTTTGTCACGTCACTATCGGAAGCTATTTCGCCAAGTTCGCGTGTCTTATCTATCATTATTATCGTTGTATGATTATTGCTGTTCAATGTAAGCACTATCGTCGCATGGCTATCCGTAAATGGTCATGATAATTGGAGCCGGTCAAACAAAGATTAATATTTGTATTGATGTTAAATCGATTGCGATCATTCGAATTCTTATAATTTATAGTTTTTAGTTTCGTACCCAAAGAGTAACAACGGGACACTTACTAAGACTTCACTCTCCGTCCTGTCTATATGTCTGCCTGTCTGTCTGTATATCTGTCTCCAGGCTGTATATCATGATCTGTTATAACTAGACAGCTGAAAATTTCACAGATGAAACAGTATTTCTGATGCAGCTATAACAACAGATACCTACATACCTACTAAAAACAGAAGCCCAATTCTCGTGAACAATAGTTCAACAAATATGTTATCATAATCTTGTTTCGGTCCGCGCGCTGTCTCACTCGCTCACACGACAATGCGACACCACGCGGACCGAATCAGGATTATGATCAAAAAATAGGTACGCGATTGGGCTTTAGAATAAAAAAATATTTAAGTGGACCCTCCATACAACAAACGTGTTTTTTGTTGTTTGTACGGAACACTTTGTGTGCGAGTTCGACTCGCACTTGGCTAGTTTTTAATAAATTTGAATCAGAAAATGTACAAAAGGCTTTTGCAAAATAAATATCTGGAATATTATACCGTAGAATTATATTTTGTTTTATAAAATCATAAAATCTAGGACGCGTTTAAATTCTCATTATTAAAGCTCTTTTAATAAAACTAGGGCACTATTTTACACAATTCCTATCTAAGAGAATAAAGATTGATGGAGGGCGACGTTGGAATGTCCAAAAAAGTGAAATAAATTAACCCATTTTACAATTCCCATTTCGGAAGCTTTGCATATCTCGCCCTGTAATTTCCTCTCGGGATGGGCCTATAAGAGTAAACAATAAATATTCATAACTACTATTCCGGTCGGCAAAGAGGAGTGTTCCGTGTACTTGTTGAGACAAAACTGCTAATGGTGACTTACAAAAGATTTACCTCTGCTGATCTGCTTAAGTCAATTTTAAGCAAAAATAATAAATTGATGTTATACCAGGATATGTTATGTTTATGTAGGTATTTAAAATCTAACAGGAGTGATTCTGCGATAAGAGGCAAGTTGTGTGGTTTTCAATGTATTTTTTTTTTTCATTTCATGTTTTTTTTTATAATCAATTACAATATCTAAATGCCTTTTATAAGTCCAATTACGGTTTAATGTCTAATTCTAATTCATTTTTCAAAAATTTGTAGGCCTAAACTTTCCCTCTACTGGCCTGTCCCTTTGTCGTGTGTATTAACTTTGATAATTCATACAAAAAAAGGTATTAATTTCCTATTATGAATTCTTGTATGAATAATAAAATATATATAAAGTATGTTTAACACAAACTAAAATAAATATACTTTGGTATTATTAAGAAAAAATACAAGTCAAAGACATATTTTATATATACACGATTTTCAAAGTGGTGACCTAATGATGGGATCCATGAGGAATTGAGGGTACTCCCCAAAATTTATATGCTACAAAAAAGTACGATTTTGCGCCAATTTTGTACCCTGCATCCAAAAGTATTGAACAGTAGGTACTCCTGACTCCTTATAGATAGATGTTTGGGGATTTCGTTGTTGTTCGGTGAGAACTGCAAGCATATGCCACTATATCAATTATAGTAATCATCATCATCACTAACATCATCATACCATACGTCATCACATTATGACGATAATATAATAGGTACTTCTGATTGTATTTTACACCGACACGGATATATTCGGCCATTACTCTGCCATTTGTGGACCAATTAGCAAATTGTGTTTTTGGAGGAGTATATTTCAAAATTAGTGCTTTAGTCACTAAAGTGGAGATCTGATCATGGCATCCATGAGGAATCGAGGGAACTACTCGAAATTTATAGGGGCATCTATAAGGATTTGACTTTTATGAAATAAACCAACTATATGCTACCAAACAGCAAAATTTTGTGCCAGGGTATACTCTGGATCCAAAAGTACCGACAGAACAGAACTCCTCAGTTTTTAAAAATGCACGTTTGTAAATTTCGGCATTGCCAAAAAACTACAAGCATATGCAATTAATTAATGGTGCTTCCACACTGCTGTTAGAAAATATTTACTGTTTGTTGTTTGTTGTGCGTGATTACTTTAGAATTCGGATGTTTTTTACCCTTTTAATCAAACTAAGAAAGTTTGAAATAAGCGTCCGAATGTATAATTGAATGCGCGCCAATTTTCCATTAGGTATAGTATATAAGATGATGATGATGATTAATGAACTATAACACCGTTTTTATCTGCAGGGCAATCGCGCTAAGTTTTTTCAGTTGAACCGCAAACGAAACATGAACGTTACTTAACTTTTTGAAAAATTGCGTTACCGTTTTGACAGATAGTTGGAACGCAGCCGCATCGTTGCCTAAGCGCAAACGCTGTCAAAACAAAAAATTGATACGATGCTACTTTTTTCGCACGTTTCTGAAACGTTTCTTGTTTTGGTGTGTTAAATTGTTGAGAATATAAATTAAAAATGAATTCATATTTAGCATTCTTAGATATTTCTTACGAATTTGATACGGCAGTGGGAAGAGTTGTGTCCAGACGCGAAAATTTAATCGATCACATAATAAAAAGAAATGCCTTTACGTTATCCAATCGCATGTTCATTAAAAGGTACAGTCATTCAAAGGCATTAACAAGAGCCTTAATTAAAGAAGTGATACCCCCTCATGCCACCAACCTTGCATTCAAGCCACTTTAAAAACAAACTACGAAGTATATCAACTAACCTCTTCTTCTTCTTTTGATAATGGTGGCCTCGGTGATCAATCGGTAGGCACACACCCATATACCACAAATGTTAAAGCAACTAGTGCGAGAAAAATCACAGATTTTTACACAAATACTAGGTTCGCATCCCTAAATGTCTATCGAAAGTTTCGTTCGAGTTTCGTCTGAGGTTGAGTTACGTTTGGAAGGACAGTACGATACTGAAATATGTTCAGACGCATCGGAACCGAACCGAAACTGAATTACAACCAAAGCTGAGTTGAACCTGAATTCTAACGATAAACAATAGCGCGATTGCCCTGCAGGGATGATATGGATATGAAATTTCGGATCTGGATGCGGTTACGAATATAGAAATAATTACAGTCTATGCCAGTTACGGATAATATGTAATAAGTTCGAATTATTCGCAATTTTAGGATAAGAATATTCGATTTCTAAAGCTGAAATACAATATTTAATATTTATACTCGACCTTTATCCGGAATTTATATCAAACATTTATATCGTATTCGGTTACGGTTAGATTCTTATGTCACATATCCGATAGTAGATGGTTAAGGAGCTTCATATCATCCCTGGTTATTATTATTAAATAAATTCTAACACACAAATTGATTTATTTTCGTATAAAAAGGGTAAACGATATATTAGTGCCGACAAATTGTTGGAAAATATTTACCAAACTACAATACAGGGTGTAGCACAAAATCCGAACAACGCAATAAATAATACTCATGTAACAGCTCCCCTCTGAGTCCCCGATTGACCTAACCGCAACCTCCTGACCGGACCGCGGCGCACCGCATTGTGTATTCGACGCCTAATTTATGGCCATGATAATATTATAGACTATTTACCGTTTTCCTCTCAGCTAATACACATTTAGATTGAATGATTACGAATATCGCAATACTCTAATGTAACAATAACGCCCATTTCTGAATGTTAACTTCTTACACTTACACGTATTACTCATTTCAAATGTTCTTGCCCTACGAATTTTAGCACCGTTTGTTATCTTTTTTTACGTTTCAGAAATTTTATTTTATAAAAAAATGTCCGCCTCTTCGTGCATTTCTATAGCGATATAATCTAAAAAAAAATGTTTGATTCAATAATAGAGCAGTTCTTTAGATAGTATCAAAAAGTTCGATAATTACAGTGTGACGGAAGGCGTGGGTGACTGAGGCTCTTGCCCTGAGGCTAACGTTACAGGCCTAACACCTCCAAAGTGAAAGACAGTTTGATATAAGTACACGATTTCAATTTAAATAACAAGAATTTCAAAACACAAAAAGTTATCCTACTCCGTAGTCTCCGTAGAGTTTAAGTTAACTTTAACCTCTTCTTTTTAATCTTTAAAATATTATGTTTATTATTTAAATATTTTTTTTTTCTTTGTAATTGAACTCCTTCTAAACGGCTGGGCCGATTTTTTGAAATTTTTGTGTGTGTTCAAGTGGATTATAGAATGGTTTAGATTTTCAAATTGGTCTAATGGATAAGATTTCATTTTTTTAATAGCCTCCGTGTTCCAGTGGTGGAGAACCAAGCTCTAAGCTTGGCTCTTGACTCGGTCGTGGGTTCGATATCCGCGTTGAAACAATAAAAAATGTTGTTTCTAAGTTTGGTTAGGACAATGCTGGCTGATTACCCGATTGTCTGACAATCCATGCGTCCGTTGGGCATGTAAAAAGTCCGTCCTGCGCCTGATGTCTCATCAGTCGTATCAGTTATCCGTCTCACTAGGTTTTGAGAAGTAAAGTGAGAGTAAAGGAAGAGAGAGTGCTCTTGAGGAATGCGCACACACTCGGGCCCTATAAAATAACTCCTGCGTTGAAGTTGTTGGCTGGCTTGGCTTCAGCGAAACCAGCTACCGCCACTGACATCGGTGTGGGGAGCTATTATATTATTAATTGATTCTGTAAAATAAAAATTTACAACTAAAAAACAAAGCCAAACCCAAAGCCCAAACAAAAAGCCAACAGTTTTACAGCCAAAGAAGTGGGCACGGGCATATCTCTAATACATCTTCGTATTTGCTACTTTTTCTTAGTTTAGACTCACAAGTCCCAATAATAATGCAGATTGAAACTGCGCAGTACTAATGCTGTGCGATTGCAATTCATACAGTCCAATATCAATCGTACATATCTAATTGATTTATATCCACAAAGCTTTGTTTGATCGCTGAGTCCTTCGTTAAAAATCCAATAGCATTTTTCATCGCTAGCAATTTGTTCCCCACATAGTCTACAGTTCAGATTTCTCTTTACACTGGTGGTAATTTTTTGGACCATGTATCGTCAATAAAGACAATCGAAGCGGCGCGAAAATTTCAAAACACGTTCATTCTAAAAATTCACTCCAAGTTTTAACCTAACGAGTGGCGAACGTGTACGAGAAGCATTTGCTCCAATTGAATTTCATTTTACGTTTCGGGAGAGGTTATAAAGAATATAACAGAAATGGAAAATTTAATTTTCATCTTACAAAATTGGAGTAAATATTTCGGGATTACCGTAAAATGGTATCCTCTCGCTATCGTGAACAAAATGTTGTTTACAAGTTTGGTTAGGACAATGTAGCCTGATCACTTGATTGTCTGACAAGAAAGATGATCCACGCGTCGGATGGGTATTTAAAAAGTAGGTCCTGCGCCTGATTTCTCGCCGGTCGTTTCGGTTATACGTCCATCCCGCTAGGTTTCGACGGTAAAGGAAGAGAGAGTGCTCGTGTGTACTGCGCACACACTTGGGCACTATAAAAATAACTCCTGCGTAGCTGGCCTAGTTTCAATGAAACCGGCCACCATCACCGACATCGGTGTGGCCAAGAAGCTAATATTATAATATAATACATTATACCTGTAAACAAGGAAATGTAAACTGATAAAACTGAAAATAGAGCTGGAGCCTGGATGCAATATATTCCGGTTACGTTAGAGTTTCTCCGAAATTTCAATAGTTTCAGCTAAAGGAATACCGCAAATCAATGGTTTTCCTTGTGACTTGTTGTGGTGATACAATGTTGATTATAGACAGACAATATGAAGTTCCTATAATAATCCCAGGACTGCCTTTGGAAGCATTGAATAGGAAAATCATATCTGTTTTGGCTAGAGACGCTCAGTTCGGTGGATTACTCCGCACATTGTTTATTACGGACAAAGCAGACAATAGACTGCATTATAGAATATCTTCGTTTCTAATGTTTGGATACAGAATTGGTTATGAGTTATATTACATAGAAATATAACAGTATGTTTTAAGTTGGCACTATACTATTTATTACGTAGGTACGTAATAAATATCAAAATGATTTAACCTCAATGGCCGCTTTTTAGCGACCTCCAAAAAGGAGGCAGTTACTTACTCGAAATTTGTTTTTTCATTTCTCATACTCGGAAAGTAGTGTCGTTTTGATCTGATTATTGGGTGGAAGATGCTGCTTTCCTTTCATAGGGAAGGAAAAACTCATACAGATGCATTCCGACCCGAGGGTCTTCATAACTTCAAAAATAGAACTGCTGTCAGCTGTGAAGAGTTTTATGTAAAAAAACCATTAAAAAATGACATGACTTTCTAAACAGCCAGTGTGAATTTAGCGCAAACTTCTTTGAGCGGAATAAGCCGCGAGTGCCGCGACAATTACGCGGTGAGCGGCAAGTTCCATATTTAAAATTTAAAAAGTCAACACAAATTGGCGGGATACTAAAATCTGTTATGTATGTATCTGTGACGGACTTTAGTGCTAAGATTTGAATTGAATATTAAAAATGAGTTCAAGCGAAATATTGACACCAGATTCCATTACAGACGAGGCAAATTGTGTCATAGAAAATCTTTTGCCAAAAATATAAAAAGAAAGATATATAAACACATACAATGATTTTATGAAGTGGCGAGAAGACAAGAATATAAAATCGTTTTCCGAGAGTGTACTTCTTACATATTTTAATGGACTGTGTAGCAAATTACAGCCTTCAACGGTATGGAGCCGATATTTAATGCTCAAGAGTACACTTAATGTAAAACACAATGTAGATTTGAAAAAATTTCATAATTTAACAGCATTTTTGAAAAGACAGTCGCAGGGGTTCAAGAGTAAGAAATCTAAATTTTTCACATCTCATGAGGTGGAATTTTTTTAAATGATGCTCCTGACGAGATATATTTGGCAGTGAAGGTAAGTTTACCTAAGTCTTTATGGATTTATTCTAAATATGAACGTATTTATTACACAAATACTAAAATAATTACATGTTTTTCACAGGTCGTATTGATACTCGGTATAAGCGGCGCTTGCAGAAGCAGTGAACTCAAAAATATGACAATTAACGACATTGAAAGTCAAGGCGATTTATTATTAGTAAATCTGACTAAAACAAAGACACATATTGAGCGCTCGTTTACAGCAAAATAAGAGTTTACACAAATAGTAAAGAAATATCAAAAAATGAGACCTAGTGATGTAAAAACGGACCGCTTTTTTCTTAACTATCAAAATGCTATAAACAAGTGATCGGTAAAAATAAAATCTCAGGTATGCCGAAGCAGATAGCAACATATTTGAATTTACCAAACTGTGAGCAGTATACCGGACACTGTTTTAGACAAACTTCAGCGACACTTTTAGCCGATTCTGGGGCAAACATGACTACGTTAAAAAGACATGGAGGCTGGATATCCAGTACAGTCGCCGAAGGCTACATAGAGGATTCAGTCCAAAATAAAACCAAAATTTCAACCAAATTAACCGAAACTATAAAAATACGCCCCAATTCGCCTCTGCAACGACAACTTCCAGGGAGTGTCCGCGATGGAATCCATCGTCTGATAAAATACCAGAGTCTCCTTCTTTTACAGAGATCCAGAACAGCCAAATTTCTCAGAATATATCAAACAACATAAATATTCCAAACAAAAATGTAACTTTTAATTACACGAATTGTCCTAATTTGACTATTAATTTTAAATAGGCACTACTAATATATTATTATCAATAAATAGTTTAGATAAACAACTAGTTTTATTTTCCTCATATTCTAAATGAAAAGTAGAGTGTTTGCCACGGATAAAAGAATCAATTCCCAATCGGACTATAGCCTAACTATCTCGGGAATTGATTCTTTTCAACCCTAGGCTAACAATCTACTATTTTATGTTCCACGATCACAGTAAAAATATAAAATAAATGCATGGATTCCCAGGGACAAGACCTACTTAGATCGATTTAAAACCCCCTGCTAATAATTCATTTCATTACACAATAAGATACACTTTTATTGTTAGAGCTCGAATGTCAAGTTCCACCGCGCTGCACAGCGCATGAGCAGTGTCACTGATGTCATATTATGAAACGTATATCTCTTTGTTTTATAAGTAAATAAAGTTCAATTTTGAATAGCTATCTTAGAAATGCAGCGCCGCGTCCGTTACCGTTTTCTTTATGTGTGTATTGACCCTTAACCTTAATATATCTTACTTCCAATGAATCGTTTATCCTACAATGAAATATCTACAAAATATGTTGTGATTGGAAACAAACATACGGCATGTGTTTATATAAGTCGATTGCTTTTTGAGTGGGCTTTAATTCGTCCTAAACAAACCAATAGAAAAACAAACAGCACGCTTGTTTATAGAGGATATTTGGTAGCGGGAATATTATTCTTTAAAAAAAACAACACAAGAAATAATTATTATTGTTTCCTTATTTCAAATTATTATTGACTGTACGATAAATTATTATCACCAGATTGGTTTTTCCTAGAGTTAGTAGCTTTGCTCGGAGTTCTGAGAAATTTAAATCTCAAAAAATTAAGAATCACAAAAATATTTATCCGACCGGGATAGGAACCCACCACACTCCGAATTTTCGAACACAGCAAAAATTATACATAAGTAAGTATATAGGTCTGCCAATAAATATGTCATGTAATCTGTCTGACATAGCAAAGCCGAAATTATTGATTATATTGTTGCACGACGAAACATAAACATGTGTGGCTTAAAAATGCGTAGTTTCTCAGGGATAATACCTAGCTAGATAAATTTTTCTCCCCCAAAACTCCCTGCATACTATTTCATGGTAATACTTGCAGCCGTTTTCGAGATTACGATTATATTATATAAACAAGATTGTCTCGTTTAAAGTATAGGATATTAAATTAACTATTTGACCACAATCTTAACTGATATAAGATGAATATTAAATGCTTATGCGAATCTTTTTGTAAAATAATTTGTTTATTAAACTGTACGCATTTTAATGGAATAATTTTTATTTGCAGACTTCATTGACAATAAGAATCTTACACTAAATAAAATCAATTTCAAACACGTTGATTGTGTATACCTTGCTTGTAGAAATACATTTTCAAGATGTTTCTACGGTCCAACCAAGCACTAATCAAGATGGTAGTCGTAACTTTTTTATGTTAGCTCCTTACGTGAGCTTTCCTTCTTCATACGTTTTATTATCGAAATATATATAAGTCCGTAGTTGTGTGCATCCGGTATTGGTAGTAAAGTATCGTATGGACTTTGTTTTGAATAAATCATAATTCGACGACGAACATTAAATGAAAAAATGAAAATAGCCAAGTCTTTCAAACACAAAAAGTTTTCAGATATCGTAGAAACCAAGTCCAATTCAAGATAGTCCTTTTAATTAGTTATTAAAATTTTATGACAGTATGTCCTGTGTTTGTGTTTTGTGATTTCCACATTTCCACGTTTTAAAGAACGTGAAAGCACTTCTAACTCCTCTGGTGTCGAGGATATCTAAGTGTGGGAGTAGTTTCTTTAAAATCACCAACCCCACCTGGGCCTCCGGTCCAACCTCACGCGGCGGAACAGTTACGCAAGCTCTGTGCACACCGGTTTTCTGAGAGGCCATGTTGTTTATTCGGTGGAGACGGCCCGTTATTGCTGACTCAAACGCAAAATAAGGTTATTTTTTTTAAACTTATAAATTTCTGTCATTTTTATATGAGTAAGGATTAAAATTTAACCCTGGACTCAAACTCATACATTTTATTCATGTGGATTCAAAATTTTATAAACATTTCAAAATAATCTTTTTTTTAATTTTCTATATTTTCTCTTTACATGTAGGCAATCTCGTAAACTATATAGAATATTTTTGTGAAATTTAAAATATTAGCTCATGTTGCCGTGAACTGTGGAGAAAAACTGGTACGGCTGGATGGTTTAAAGCCTTGGCGAGAGTGCTGCCGAGCCCTCAGAGACTTATATTTTATACAGCTTGAAGATGTTGCATAATGTCAACAGTATTTTAAGAAATATAATTATCAATATCATATTGACAGATGTCACAGGTACAGCCTATTTAGTTAGTTTATTTTAGTTAGCCAAAAGGCTTTACATAGTGTAGACGTATTTGTGTTAGGCATATCTCATATGTAATATGTATCTGTGTTGTGCATCTCTCATATCAACACATCTCATAAAGGAGAATATAAGAATTGTTGCCGCATTATTATTATCACCACTCAAGCGTAAGAAGGATATGTAAAAACCAAGAGGTCGTATCCCTCTCCAGAAGAATTATGTATATCGGTTTATGGTGTTTTTTAAAAGTTTAAAATAATATGTATGTTAAATATTTTCCCATTTACTTCATACTTAGTTAACATGAATCGTCACGTCATCATAATGTTGAGCGTCATCTATCGACAAGAGATTGATGACGCTCAATACTTATTATGATTTCATTTTTTCATATCATCTACTTTATGTTGAAAAAATGAACTAAATAAGTCCTTCAATTACGTCATAGAAGGCAATAAAAAGTTTCCTAGTCAAATGATTAATTTATTCGAAGCAAATGCAAAGTCTCCGTAACAGCAGTAATTAATTCTTGCATTTTGACCAACTTTGAATGAAATTCGCAAGTCTTAAGACATTGTATAACACTTCAACAAGTCAGAAATTGTAACCAATAAAGAGCAATGCGCCAATAAATAGGGATTTACCGCTTTCAGAAAACGTATAAATCGGATAAAGATATTTGAAATCGGTCTAGGAGAAATGCGATGGTAGGAAATTTACTTCTACGCTTCAGTGGAGTTAAAACGCTGAAATGTTCCGCGGTGTAAGGTATTATGGGTTTTCTTTGATGCCTAATAAAATGCTCGAGTTTAAAGATTGTTTCTTTAGTTTGATAGCAACCCTAACACCCGATATTATAAAAACGTCGATAAATGTTGGTGACTGTAAAAATATACGTTAGACATATTTTTGTATGTTATTGGATTAGATACCGTCATGTACCTACACAATATATACATTGTAGAATTATTATACATTGTAGGTATGTTTTAATATAAAGTTTAAAATAATAAGTGTTTAGATAAAATTTAGGATGCAGGGAGTTTTAGGGGAGAAAAATCGATCTAGCTATAGGTCTTATCCTGTCTGACTGTTTTTTCTTTCTTTTTGTTTTTTTTTAATGTACTAGAACTCCGAGCAAAGCTCGGTTATCCAGGTACTATAGATTTAAATACAAACAGTCAACAACGGTAAGGTCACCGTAATCCAAAAGCAATAAACTTTTCCAAACTTTTAATATATTTTTTAGTTCTGTTAAAGACCTGGGAGACTGAGATTTGCTCGGTGTTTTAGTAGAACGATAAAATAATTAAAAATAAATAAAAATTAAATAACAAGAATCACAAAAATATTTTTCTGACCGGGATTCGAACCCACCACATTCCGAATTTCCAAACAATGCAAAAATTATACGTAGCTAACTAGGTACGCATACCAAGCTGCCAATCAGACTGACGTAAAAGAGTCGAAATTATTGATATATTGTTGCACGACGAAATAAAAAAAAGCATATATGGCTTAAAAATGTGCAGTTTCTAGGGATAAGACCTAGGCTAGAACGAACGAAAACTCCCTGCATACTAAGGTACCCATATACGGTCCGGTTTTCCTTCAGTTCGGCCTGAACGGATGCAAAAACGTATCGTCTGTGTGCAATTTCGGAATCGCATCAGTCGGCTGGATGGACTGAAGCGATTCGTTCCAGTGTTGCCAGCTCTGTTTTTGCGAAACTAGGTACTAAACTCGTGTCGATTTCTGCTAAAAACTACTAAAATAATACTGAAATCTATAAAGTCCCCAAAAAACTACGCCATTGTAGGTTTTTTATATTAAAAAAATCTTACATTGAATTTTATCATAAATTTTACCGTTAAATTAAAATATTATACTAGGAAATATTACGTATATAGTAATTAAACGGGTAGTTTTAAGCAAATTACGGACGAATGTATTATCATGATAAGGTGTTTTTTTTTGTGCCTAACCTAGACCATTTTGCATATGATAACTGTCTGGCTCTTTCCTACTAAAAAAATACTAACAACAAAATTCCTACTAAGGAAGGAATAAAATACTTAATTTAGTTGTAAGACTTTGTAAAATAACTAAGTTGGCAACATTAATTATGGACTGTAAGGATGTCGCGGTGTTTAATTATCAAACACGACCGTAGCTCGCGGCAAACCAGAACGAACTGATGCGATTCTTCCGTGTGTGTGCTCGAATCCATTCAGGCCGAACTGACGTCAGTTGGGTCTGATGCGATTTTTCCGTGTATGTGCTCGAATCCGTTCAGGCCGAACTGACGTCAGTTCTAACTGAAACGGCCTTAAATTTCATGGTAATACTTGTAACCGTTGTCGATACAGATTATATATATATATATATATATATATATATATACATACAAGATCGTCCCGTTTAAAGTATAAGGAGTACCTGGGAGACCGAGCTTTGCTCGGTGTTTGAGTTAAACGATAAAATAATTATAAATAAATTAAAAAATATACAAAAGAAAATGAAATAATAAGAATCACTAAAATATTTATCTTACCGGGCTTCAAACCCACCACATTCCGAATTTCCAAACAATGCAAAAATTTTACCTAGGTACGAGGGCGGGTCAATAAGTCCGTGACTTTTGGAATAAAACACAGATTTTTTGATAAATAAATCTTTTTATTTTTCAACGTAGTCCCCCTTGAGCTCTATACACTTTGTCCAACGCTTCTCCAATTTTTTTATCCCTTCCAAAAAATATGATTTGTCGAGGTCCTCAAAATAGGCCTTTGTTTGCGAGATGACTTCATCTTTGGAGTCAAATCTTTTTCCACCGAGCCATTTTTTCAGGTTTGGGAACAAGAAGTAGTCACTCGGAGCCAAATCTGGAGAATAGATGGATTTTTGCCATGGCAACTGCACATGTGTGCACCCTTGCATTGTCTTGGTGAAAAAGAACTTTTTTCTTGGCCAAATGAGGTCGGTTTTTTTTCAAATCCTCATTGAAGCGGTCCAATAAGTTGGCATAATATTCCCCATTAATTGTTCTTCCCTTTTGAAGATAGTCAATGTGGATTATCCCACGTGCATCCCAAAAAACAGTCGCCATAACTTTATTGGCTGACAAACCCACCTTGGCCTTCTTTGGCGCCGATTCACCCTTAGAAACCCACTGTTTTGACTGTTGTTTGGTCTCTGGTGTGTTGTGATGGATCCATGTTTCGTCCACTGTTACAAAACGGCGCAAAAACTCCTCCATATTGTGATTAAACAACGCCAAACCTTCCTATGAAGTTGTTACACGATTGCGTTTGTGGTCGACTGTGAGCAAACGCGGCACCCATCTTGCGGAAAGCTTTCTCATGCCCAAGTGATCATTCAAAATTGAAACCACTGAGCCATGCAAGATGCCTATGGCTTCCACAATCTCTTGCACTTTCAATCTTCGGTCGGCCAACACCATATCGTGAATTTTTTCGATTGTTTCGGGTGTAGAGGCCTCAACTGGGCGTGCAGGACGTTCGGCATCTTCAGTGCTTGTACGGCCACAACGAAATTCAGTAAACCACTTTTTTACCATTGAAATCGATGGTGCAGAGTCCCCATAGTATTTATCAAGCTTAGCCTTGGTCTCGGTAATGGTTTTTTTTCGCAAAAAATAATGCTTAATAAGCACACGAAATTAACTTTTTTCCATTGTTTCCTTAAGTTACTGGATAGTCTGATAAAGATAGCTGTAAAACACAAACTAACTGATGCAGCAAGTTCAAATTTTGATAGGAGTCAACTGACAGATGCCTGTTGACAGGAGTAGTGTTGCTTTTTCAGTAAGGAGGTTAGAAATTCAAAAAGTCACGGACTTATTGACCCGCCTTAGTACCCATACCAAGCTGCCAATCAGACTGACGTAAAAGAGTCGAAATTATTGATATATTGTTGTACGACGAAATAAATAAACATATATTAAAATGCGCAGTTTCTAAGGGATAAGACCGAGCTAGTTCGGTTTTTCTCCCCCATAACTCGCTGCATACTTTTCATGGTAATACTTGTAGCCTTTGTCGAGATACCGATTATATATTATATACAAGATCGTCTCGTTTAATGTATAAGATATCCTAAGTACCTACAAAATTTATTTAAGGTAGGTATAGAAAATATTGCGGTATACCTACATATGCTTTTATATAAATTATTCTATACATTATAGAACAAAGAACATACACAGCATAGCGTGGAAAGTATGCGTGAATTAAGGAAATGAGTTATACAAATTGCACGTACATTTTGACGAGGGACCACCCTGTTTCCTTACTAATTGCCTCCGTACAAAATACCATAGTTATAAATGCGGTAGGGCCAATACTTGTGATTTGCCAAAAATGTGATTTCATTTAATAGTTCGCCGACCTAAATACGGAATAATTTTTTAAACATTTTCAAATAAAAAAGATTATTATTGCCAAGTTGTCTTATTTCTATTGTTTATAAAAAGAATTGACCAAAAAAATATTCCTTTTGTTTGAACTTTGAAGACTAATATTATATTGCAGAATAATATTGCGGTACTTAGTTTAAACTTACGCATAATAATGTTTTACTAATGGCCCGTTTCAATAACTTATCTACCAATAACTGTTTGTTAGAAACGTCAAATTTGTATCTCAAAAAACCGTGAAATGATTTAATGACGACGTTTTTAACAAATAGTTATAGATAGATAGGTTATTGAAACGGGCCGTAAATTATTGAGATTAAAATTATCTATACTGTAGAATTAATTTCGTCATAAAATTCTACTGTAGTAGTGTTTTTGTTGCTGCGTCTCAGAGCGTCTTATGGTGTACTTTTGTGAGGAAATATTTCGAACTATATAAGTTTATTGTTAGTGAAATCCTAAGTAAATCTTGATATTATTGAGCGTAGTCGTAATAAACAATAAGATCGGGCTGAAACGTGGCATACATAATTGGCTCATAAAATTTATCTGATCGGGCTACTGTTTAATTCATGTAATCGATTATCGCTCGGGGCTCGATTCTAATCGGACGAGAAGAACCTTTCTCTGCGACGTGACCACACGCAGATTGAAACACACAAGGTGCCTAATGGAATTCGGCACTGGAATTGTTTTAGCATATGGTCAAATCGGGTAAGAAGAACACTTTATTTTTGACGTGATAACGGCTTATAATTCGATCGGAGCCGGCTGCACGCACGAAAAAACATGACTCATGCGTTACCAAGTACTGTTACCAAGTACCGATACCTGTTACCGTTACCAAGTACCAGCGTTACCTCGCATTTTATTATTATTATTATTATTATTATTATTATTATTATTATTATTATTATTATTATTATTATTATTATTATTATTATTATTATTATTATTATTATTATTATTATTATTATTATTATTATTATTATTATTATTATTATTATTATTATTATTGTTGTTGATGTCGTTGTTGTTGTTGACGTTGTCACGTTCAACTATCGTCAGTAAACCGACTTTACAGACAACCGATATTTTTTGTTTCTGGTAAAAGGAATAACCCGACCCGACAAGAAAGTAATTCAGATAGAAATCCAGAAATGCATAAGTATGTACATGGTCAAAATATAGCCATGGTCGCATCTGCTTTATAAGGTTCAGATCAGTCGATGTCAAATTGACGCCGTCGTATGCATGTGTATGACGAATATACGTATTTTCTAGAAACTTCTCTAGGCCTTGGTGTCAGCTCACTCCTAGACACGACGCATCTCGGTGTGAACTGACGCTTAGATGCCATTAGTAGGTGCGACCACGGCTTTAGCTTGACCAGTTTTGTACCTATGCAAATCTGGATTTCTATCTGAACTATTTTCTTGTTTCGGCCTTTTTACTCTTATTTTTTTGTGTTTCGTATTTTTTCGTTTACCCGAACGAACATATTTTTAGAATGTATTAATAAGTACCTAATCAAAACACTTGTAATTTAAAATACCTTCTTCACAAGCGCGGAGCGAGTCAATTTTTTTTCTAGTTTTAAAGAACGATTAAAATATTATTACATTATGATAATCAAGAAACGCAATTGAGAGTATTCAACAGTCAACATGAATTCACTAATTCACCGTATAGTAAATGTATACTGCGATTCAGAAATATGTAAGACCCGTATAGTGACATCTATCGAAAGAATAAGTAATAACAGTGCTAATAATTTATTTCATCTGCATTACCTAGTTTTTTTGTATCAAAACTGACATGATCGAGAGTGTTTTCATCATCAGCTCGTTCACTGCTTGACAATTCAGGGGTTATATACATTTTTATTTTAGTATGTATTGTCTTTATTAAGTTATATTTATAAAATAAAATATGTTTTATGACGATAAAATAATATATAAATTATATATTTATAGTCTTATATTGCGTAGATAATGTTCGAAAATTGGATAACTGGGTTAGTACGAATTGTGCGACCGCATTTTAAACGTGTATTTTGAAATTTTTGTGCAAGCACGTGAAAATTATGTAAAATATATACCTAGTCTTGCCATAAATACTGAAACCAAGAAAAAAAAATCTATTGCAAATAAAATTTGTTACTTTTACAGTGTGTTAGTTTAATACATAAATATAAAACAATTTAAAATAAAAAAGCTTATTCGAAGTGGCCTCCATTGGCTGCAATACAGTCCTTTAAACGTTGAGGCCAGTTATCAATAGAAGCACGCAGAGGGACTCCAATTATCATGGTGCTTAGAGCAAGCCGTACTCTGAACTAAACTGACCATAAATCATAATCCAGCGGATTAAGATCGGGACTAGACGACGGCCAGTCTTCAGCTCTGATGAAGTCCGAAACGTTCGTTTCCAACCAAGACTGCGTAGACCGAGCTTTATGACCCGGCGGCGCCGAGTCTTGCTGGAAGGACCATTCTTGGTTATTGAACATGGTGTTGTTAAGGGGCTTCACTACCTTCTCACGAATGGTATATTGATACACTTGTGCCGATGTTTTGATACCTTTTTCACAAAGTATGGCTCAGTCACTCCTTCATAGCTAATATTCCCACCAAACCATCACTGAAGTCGGATAGTGCCCACGTTGCACTCTGTCGACTAATTGGGAACCTTAGAGATTTGAGCATAAATACGGGCATTTTGTTTGTTAAAATGTTGCTCAATTGTAAAAAAAATCTCATCCGTAAACAAAAGTTTTCTGTGACCTCCCTTTGCGTACCGCATCAGTAGACGTTTCGATTTTACCACCCTATTCTTTTTTAAATTATCAGTTAAGAAATGACCAGTACGTATCTTATAGGCTGCAAGTCCTAAGTCATCTTTTAAAATACGCGACATGGTTCTAGGTGCTATCTTCATCTCCCGAGATAAAATCTTTTGCTTTCGGACAGGATTTCTTAGAATTCTTTCCCTTACTGCTTTGACCACCTTTTTCGTATGAGCACTACGTGGACGGCCAGATCTTTTTCTGTCACAAACAGAGAAGGTCTAATTGTACCTATTAATAGTAGTACCCGGTATACAAACATTTTACTAATACCAAGCGTATGGAGAGATAAGTATACATATTCGTGATGTGCTCGCTAAGACCTTTATTTTGATACCAAACACGTGATGATTATCTCGGTTTAATTTTTTAGATGCTAGATTCTGGGGTTCAATTTTTGAAATACAACCTTTGGAAAAATATATAAGCTTTGTTACCCGCGGCATCATTACGAATCTATAGACACCTCATTTATTAAAATCGGTCTAGTAGTTGAGACGGTACGAGGGAAGAAACATACATAGATACAAACATAGACTGCCAAAATCATTACCCTTCCTTTTGGCTTCGCCGTAGTTGGGTAAAAATAGAATGAACTTTCAAGTCACTGGCCCACTTTCCCCATAGAACATCATACCCCAACTGACGATACGAAAAAGTATTAAGGCTCTTTCGTAACATAACATAATATAGGTTAAATAGTGTTTTATAAAAAAGAATAATGTTATAACAATATTTTTTTTATAAAACACTATTTAACCTACCCCCAGATTGACGTGAAAGCGTCCATAGATGTCCACACAAAACTTATAAAAGTACATACTATTAGGGGTCATCTCACACCGAGACGCGACGCGGCACTGCGTTTTTATGATAGCGATTCAAAATTGAACTTTATAAACATATATAACATTGAACTTTATTGACTACTCAAGCAGATACACGTTTCATTGCAAGACACTACGCAAATCGGTGCAGCTTGAAATTCGGAACTCTTGCAGTTAAACTTTAATTAATAAAATACCCACTCTAAGCTCACGTGCGCCTTTTACACGTGTAAAAGTTAATTAATAAATTAAGTTTTTAAATAAACACAATTTAAACGTAATATATATTATAATACTCGATTATTATTATGCGAGGATGTTTTACAAGCCGGAGTTATGTGACCTAGCTGTGGGGGCCACCGGCCACTAAACAAATGATATGGGACACGCACTCCTCGACCTTCAAATACTGTTCGAAGTAAACGATAAAAATGGAACGCCGGTACATCAATAGACTATTTATAATTATTTACGTATACTGCTGATCAAATAAAATATATTGGTGGGTATTTCATTTGCCGAGACATTATTTAGTTTACGTAGCTGTTTTCTGCGACTTCTTTCGCTTTGATTATCAAAGGGAACCATATTTTTCTTTATGTCCACCTCCAAGATTAAATTTTGGTTATTGACTTTTGATAGATTCGCTAAATATGAATAATTTTATTACATCAACTAGCTTTTGTCCGCGGCTCCGACCGCGTTAATAAAGCATCACACGGGAACACTGTACTAAGTTCGGTTCGGTTTGTTATTTGATTCAGAGCTTAAACTACTACAATACCAAATTTTATCAAAATCCGTTCAGTAGTTGTTGCGTGAAAGAGTAAGAAACATCCAACTATCCATTCATTTATTTATCCTCTCAAACTTTCACATTTATAATAGTAGTAGGATTATTTAAAAAAAATAAGGTTTTTTTTTTAATAATAAATTGGGTTGAATTGCTTATGAATGTTTTTGATTTCATATTAAGTTCCTGGGTATCCGAGCTTTGCTCGGAGTTCTGATAAATTAAAAAAAAAATTAATCACAAAAATATTTATCCGATGGTCGTATATCCTCGTTTCGAGGGCACATCTTTAACCATCTCCCCTAGCATTGAGATACTTGGCGTCAACATATCGAGCAAAGTCCAGTTCCGATATCATCTAGAGGGTAAGGCCAAGTTAGCCTCGAAGAAGCTTGGTGTTCTTAACAGAGCGAGACAGTACTTCAGTCCGGACCAACGCCTACAACTCTAAAAGGCGCAGGTTCGGCCTCATATGGAATATTGTTCTCATCTCTGGGCAGGGGCGTCAAAATACCAACTGCTCCCTCTGGATCGTATCCAACGAAGGGCCGCTCGAGTTGTTGACTGCCATAGTGTTTCAAACAGCTTAGACCCCTTGGAATTACGCCGAGATGTAGCTTCACTCTGCATCCTCTATCGGTTGTATCACGGAGAGTGCTCTGAGGAATTGTTCGGAATCATACCACCTGCAACTTTTCGCCATCGACCCACGCGAAAAACATACCATCCTCATCACCTTGATGAGTGGCAGTCTTCCACCGTGCGCTTTTCGCGTAACTTTCTGCCGCGCACTGTAAAACTCTGGAACGAACTGTCACCAGCAGTATTTCCGGACCTATACGACCTGCAAACCTTCAAGATGAGAGCGTATTCCCTCTTAAAAGGCCGGCAACGCACCTGCAGCTCTTCTGATGTTGCGAGTGTCCATGGGCGACGGTAGTTGCTTCACCATCAACTACCGTCACCATCATGGTCACCATCAGGTGACCCGTTTGCTCGTTTTCCCCCTTATTTAAAAAAATAAATAAATAAAAAAAAACCGACAAACAAAACAAATATGCCACATTCGTTTGTAGCAATATATAAACAGATCCTGTACATTGATAGCGAAACTGGAAACATAATATAAAATTATGATTCAATACATTAATAACGGTCAGTTTTATTCGTTATTGGGATTATGGATTACAGTTACTTTAATTTATAGAGTTACACTTAACAGGGGTTAAATTTAATCGCTTCCGTTATGAGCTTCTATTTATTTATGGTTAACCAATAGATTTCAGCTAGTTTTCATCGTGGTTTTATTTTAGATGTTGCTTGATGTTTCTTCCTGTGCATAATATTTTCATATCATGAACACGAGGGCGGTCCGAGCCCCGATACCCGACCTGACTTTATAAATACGAGTCATTTAAAAAAACAATAGTTGTATTCGATCATGGCATTCTTCAATGGACTAATTTATAAATTCAATTCAAGAGTTTTTTTTCTACAGCCATCCAAAGTGACCACGGTGCTGTGAAACTTTAATCATGAAAAAATTGGTCATTATTTCTATTACTATATTATTCGGTACAAGGTTCACACTTTTTGATAGCTATTACATGTGAAGAATGTCTAAAGAAATCGATGTCGGTGTATAAGACTATGAAAAATACCTATATCAACATAATATGGTGTGATGATGGTGATGATGAGTATTATTTAATAGTGACATATGCTTGCAGTTTTATAAACAATACCGAAATTTCCAAACGTGTATCTTTAAAGACTGAGGAGTTATGTGTTCAGTCCTTTTAGATCCAGGTATACCTTGGCACAACATTTCACTTTTTGGTAGCATATACTCGAGTTACTTAAAAAAAAAATCAAAATCACTATAGGTATTCCTGTAAATTTTGAGGATTTCCCTCGATTATTCATGGATCCCATCACCAGGTCTACCATTTGCTGATAGTGGGACCAACTTATGAGTCAACTATTTAAAATAAAAAAAGAATTTCAAAAATCGCTCCACAAACGGCGGAGTAATCGTTTAACTTACATACAAAAAAAAACATACACGCGAATTAATAACCTCCTCCTGTGTTTTGCAAGTCGGTTAAAAATTAATAACATGCCAATGAAACCCCGAAAACCTAGAAATACCCGACCTGACCATGAAAACGATGAAAATGTTTTTTTTTGTTTTAAGCTTCTCTCTCTTCTATCTCCTTTTAGCCTCATACACTTTCTTCCTGCGATGTTCAATAACAATAACTCCCTACACCGATTACGGTAACGGTGGCCGGTTTCATTGAAACCAGGCCAGTTACGCAGGAGTAATTTTATAGGTACTCACCGGTACAGCGCCCACACTTGGGCAAGTGTGGGTGCTGTACCGGTGAGTCGGTAACAGTCAAAGCAATTGCTTAAATTCTGTTATCAAAAAAAATATATTAATTTTAACACAACTACGTCCTTAAACATACAAAAAATATTTTAAAGAACTCACATCCAAATAGGCTGGTACCGACATCAAAAATAAGGAGATTGAGTAGAGAAATAGTTAAATTTTATCAGAATTTAAAAAGAAAACTTTTTCGACAAGAATTATTTCATATTTTTAAGTGATTTTTAATAATGTAATTGCTTTTACTTTGGATGTCGGTTTATATAATTTTTAAAATATTTATTTATGCATCCAAATGTTGAATTTTTGGGTGTAAAATCGAAAAGTTCTTCGAGCATTTCCTTCACTACTATTTTACAAGAACGCTAGCTTTCATAGGTCATACCTATTACCTACTCACAAAAGAGTAGGTCTAGGACTAGTATATTCGCTCAAATGTAATGCCACAACACATAAACGTAGTATTATAATCAAATATTATCATAATGCATTATATTACGCGAAACAAAAACTTTGTAATCCTTTTTACGAAAATTATGCGAACGTTCAATTTTTATTTTTTATTTTATTTCGTGTCTAAGAGGCAAAAGAACTAAATTCAAATTAAAAAAAATATATATATTGTCAAAATTTGACCACTAGTACTTACCTATCATTGTTTAATTAAGTAATTTGTAATCAATCTCAATCCAGATGTTGTATTATTGTACATAGACATTTACTTTGCCCCAGAGTTTTAAAGATTGTCTAGGGCCTACTTGTTATAATGATACCTTCGATTTTAACGATTCTGTAGAGTATCCGATTTTCGAGATCTATTTTAATGAAAACCCTCGAATAAAATACTTCACAAGTTTCTCTAAAATAATAATATTGCATGTAAATAAAATTTAGCTACCTAGATTTTATCTGCAGCAGTCACACTTTATTATGACCCCATATTCCACAGTCGAATAGTTTGATTTCCCCTTTTGTTGATTATGATATTTTTCCATGATATATCATGGAAAAATAATTATGGATGGAGTGCTCCAGTTTTGAGAATATCAGCAGTAAATGTATATTAGATAATAATGACCAAAACAAAACGGGCTAAGTCATAAATTGTAATGAGACCGGGGCGAATAATTTGTACATTTATTTCACGAAACCATAACATGATCCCTAGGATTAACATTAAGAAAGTTTCGCCGCTCCAATTACTTATTTCCATGAAAATCAAGTAGCTGCGATAACAAAGTTAAATCTTCAGCACGTACTCCTAATTTAATCAAAATTTTGAACTGTGCTGCTTTCGAGTGTAAAGTTTTAGCCGAGACATCGGGGTCTTGGCTGCCGTTAGCGGCGTACTAATTCCTGGTGTACATTATCATAGAAATGCTCCAACGGAATAATCCTTGGGACCCTATCTACACCCCTGTTAAGGCGGATTATATGTTACTGTATTTATTTGGGTATATTTTTTCATTATTACAATATCTTTTTGTTTTTGTTTTCGTAATATAAGAATATTCAGTTTTTCACGTATCTTGTCGTTTAAATCATTCCCAGGCTTTTTTGAAAACGTTGTGTCTAAAACTTTTTCACCACGTCTGAGAATAAGTATTAGGTAAGTAATGTTATGTGCCTGCGTAGAGCCCAATTTTATATTATAAGTTTTTCTATTTAATATGTTGGAAATATCTAGATTTTTTTTCGTAAGGCAAGTATTGCTATTTGAGTGTACTTGGAAAGTAATAAAAATGTCTCTCTATCCAGTTTACTGTTTAAGAGCTCAATAGTATCTCATTTAATTTATCACGATGGCATATCTCCTTCACCCAGAGGCCTAAGGTTGATCTGGCGGAGATCGCCAGGAGCGATAAAAATGCCTTTTGTAATTCGGCTATTTGTTGTAGTTATAATAATAATTGATGTATGTCTTAATCGTACTACATATTATTATGACAGGCTTTGATCTTATCTTTTGTGTTTAGGCAATTTGAAAAATCCTTACCTACATTAAATGTTGCATAGTTAATTTATTTTAGCTACTTAGGTTTAAGAAAGTTTGTGAGGATGGATGGATGGATGGATGTTTGCTTATCTTTCACGCAAAAACTACAGAACGGATTTCGATTAAATTTTGTATGGTAGTAGTTTAGGCTCTGGATTGAAACATAGGGTACTTTTTATCCCGAAAAAGTACAGTATTCCCGTGGGAAACTGTATTTACGCGGGCGAAGCCGCGCGCAAAAGCTAGTTTGGAAATAAAGCTGAGGTATATCAATGTGCGATTTGAAAACTTCTTAGAAATTAATATTTCAGTATAATATGTGCAAAATAGCATTACAATGATTCGTAATTGTAATTGCATTTGGCACTGTAATTATCAACTCGGAACTTTGAAACGGGAAATGTCTTCATGGCATATGGCGGCAAACGGTACAGTCTGCAAATTGCTGCATAATGATAATTTATCTCACATGTGTGGACCAAACTGAATAGAAAATAATTGAATTTCCTCAAACGTTTAAAGTTTGTTACTGGAACCTTGAAATAAGCATTCCAAATAATAGAGAAAATAAACATAAGTAACATAAAATAAAATATAATGACAGTATGTATAATTAAGAATTGTGCGATCCGAATACCAACAAGTGATAATAACAATATTAAGTATGGGCGCTTTCGCACCACGTCAATCTGGTCCCCGCCCTTAGTGCTCGAAGAACTTGCGTTACGGGTACTATACATCATAAATGTATTTTATTCTTGTGCTACCTACATATTTTATATTTAAGATTAGGCTATGACCCAGGAACACAGAAAACCATTTTGTTACTTTCGCGAGATTCAAACCCGCAACATCCGGTTTGAGAACAAACGCCCACTAAGGCATAGAAGTCATTGAAGTAGATAATATGGTGCAGTGTATTAGAATAGCAATTAATAGCTGCCGACCCACTACGTATAATAGGTATATTGTATGCACTATTTATAGAGAATATAGACAAATTACAACTGGACACTAAAAAGCATGTCCGTGTGAGGGCGAAATTATGTGTTTTTCGCCAATATTAACTAACGACTTGCGGTGTTATTTGCTACGTAGTAGTATGAAGGAATTATCGGCAAGGATTATGAACTAAATTTTTATTATGCCTTTAACAACAGAAACGAGGGCAATCTGAAAACGAGATTAATGGGATTGGAAAACTAAACGCCCAAATATCTACTTTTTCTAATAATGCGATTCAGCGAAATAAATAACAACAAGGGAACGGGTATTCTGAAAAACAGATGACCTGCCCGATATTTCGCAAAGACAGCAAGCAATAATTTTACCCTGTCCTCCCCTTTACAGGGCTAAGAAGGCCCTTCGTAAGTATTTCGTAAATAAAAAAAGGAATAAATTCAAAAGGGTCCGGGGAATCGGAGATCTGGAAAATTTGTTGATAAACGGCAATCACCGAAAGTAGTTTGGCCATTGTAACGCATAAGCTCTTTTGAAAATTAACTAACAGTAAACCATTAACATTAAACATTTTAACATATTGTAGGTATAAAATTTTAAGAACCTTTGTATATGAATAACAAAGATAGAGTTGGAGATTTTATATTATACATAATTATAGTTTAAACAATAAATTACATATTTGGATCGGCAACATTCTATTTGTAACTTCCTAATATTTGTTGTACGAATCTGTTGATAAACGATAATGCTACCGTAAAGCGTTTGTAAGTGTCAATTTACACGTAAACACAACGATACGCGACGAAGCGCTATATTTTTAAGATAGCTATTCGAAATTGAACTCTATTAATTACACAAGAATATACAAGTTTTATTGTAAGAGTTCGAATGTAAAGTGGCAGCTCGCTGCACAGCGATTGTGCAATTTATGACAGATGTCATATGAAACTTCTATCTTTCTGTGTAGTGAATAAATATCAATTTTGAGTAGCTATCTTGAATATGTAGCGCCGAGTAGCATTGCGTATCGTCGCGGTGTGAAGTGACCCTAAGTGGATATTATTTTTTGACGTGACAACGTCTTATAATTTGATCGAGCCGGTTGCACGCACGAAAAAATATGACTCATGCGGCGTTACCTCGCTCTAAGGCGTTCTATTTATTATTATGACGTTGTCATGTTCAAGTATCGTCAGTAAACCGACTTTACAGACAACCGATTTTTTACTAAAGTCCGTCTATTCCGTATATCCGTTTTAATTATAATATAATGTTTACGCTTTAAAATTAAGGTAATGTGTAACATATCTTTACTAGAAGAGTTTTTCAAAGTTTAGTCATACATTTAAAATTAATATTATTTTTTAATAGAAAATATCGATGAAAAAAATATTTTTAGGCATCCTCATGGCGCCCTGTAAATATTTCGGCTACGTCATAAATCGCACTCTCTTCCATCCGCACAACGTGCATGCATAATCATTTATTTGCATACATAATAATATTTTACAGCATATTATATTCCAGGCATGTATTCTAAATGATCGCAAAAATATTTATATGATCATCTTCTTTGAGTGGTTAATGATGTTCATTTAAAATTAAAATGTTATTTCGTTTGTTACAGATACAAAAGCTGATGCGAAAAAAATCTGTTAAATATGTAGAAATGTAAGTAGCACTCTTAATAAAATTTGCTAGAATACATTGTAACTTTCTTAATAGACAGACTACATATATTACGGACGGGCAACCGTCAATCCTATTAAGACTGCGTATTTTTACCCAAGTAGTATGGAACGCTAAACTCTTAACATCAAGACTACCGTATTTAAATTATGTTGTCGTGTGCAATCCAAAGCGACCGACGCATCTTCGGCTAAGATCGTGTGACACCGTGTGACCGTGTGACATCGAAAATTCGATAGTACTCCCATAGATTTTTATACTCCGGGCATATATTATATGGAAATCGTTTCTTAAGGAGTAAATTTCAATAAGATGATTAACATTTCCTGCCAAATCTCAAATAGTATCCTTGCACTGCCGTATACCGCGCCGGCTTTGAAGGTGCATACGCAACACGCAACCGCTGCGCAGTATCGGCCACACGGTTATAAATCGACGTTAACTATTTTAATGGAAAATCTGGTCAAAATTTAAGGTCGCATGTTAAGTACATTTCAGGAACGAGAATCGAATACTAATCACGCTGATATATTTTTATTTTTGTTTTAAATACATTCTGTATAAATGTGGAGGCAATTCCAAAATAATTGCTTAACCGTTCTCTATACTTATGCCATTCGAATTCGTGGAAGACACATTCAGCCGACAATAACGTAATATAAATGTGTCGAATTATACAGAATGTCCGCAACAATATATAGTTTCGGTTATGGGATTTTGAAACAATCTCACCATAATAAACAAAATTTAATTAACTTTATGACTTAAATATTCGCTCAGATTTTATCGCTTGAAGGTAAACTTTGGTTATTCGAACAAAATAAAAATACAAACGGTTGAAAACGTGAATGTAACGGCCTTGACCGATCATATTTTGTTTGTCATGTGATTAACATAAATAAATTATTGTAACTTTGTCATTATAGATTAATTGGACTAGGTATACCGTACATGTAAGTAAGGTTAACATATTTTAATTAAGAAATAGTCAGTTAATGTGGGAGAGCCATGCTTCGTCACGAATGGGCCGGCTCGACCGGAGAAATACCACGGGCTCACAGAAAACCGGCGTGAAACAGCGCTTGCGCTGTTTCGCCGAGTGAGTGAGTTTACCGGAGGCCCAATCCCCTACCCCCCTAGAAATGCCGCAGTTGAAAAGCAATTTGTTACCCCAGGAGGGTACCAACTGCGTTGGAGAATCCCTCTCTGGACGTCCATGCTCAGGAACCCCTGGAACTGAACGTGGACGTCCGGGCTGCCCCTCGTATTCTGGGGAGGGCAAAACTGCGCTCCAATCTGCTCGGGGCAAGAGCAAACGCACAAAGGCACCCCCCTCGATATTAAACATGGACTTTTGTAATATCAGGGGATTACACTCCAACCTTAATGCCGTCCATTACCACCTTGAGACGGCAAAGCCGGCTTTGCTCTTTTTAACCGAGACGCAGATATCATCTCCGAGTGACACATCATACCTTTCCCACCCAGGTTATTCTCTCGAGCACTCCTTTCTGCCCAAAGCTGGAGTGTGTGTGTATGTCAGAGATGATATCAGCTCTCGCCGCCTCAGCAATCTTGAGGACAGGGACCTGTCAACGTTATGGCTCCGCATAGATTGCGACGACCACCCTCGCGTCTATGCGTCCCTATATAGGTCCCATAGTGGTGACCCCGAGACGGACCGACTCTTGGAACACCTGCAAGCTGCTTGAGATTTTGTGCAGCGGCAGATCCCATCCGCAGAGATCATAATACTTGGCGACTTTAATGCCCACCACGCCGACTGGCTCAATTCCAGTAAAACTGATTATGCGGGGGAGATCTGTCTGCAATTTTGCCCTTGCGAACGACTTGACACAACTGGTCACTACGCCTACGCGAATCCCTAGATGTGGATGGTCAGAACCCTTCCTTGTTGGACCTTCTGCTGACTTCAAATCCTGACGGCTACCAAATATCCGTAATCGCACCACTTGGTACATCGGATCACTGCCTTGTTAGGAGTTCTGTGCCACTTACGACGGTGTTACGACAGCGTGCTGTTAAATACCGTCGTGTGTGGCACTACAAGTCGGCAGACTGGGATAGGATGCGGTCGTTTTTTGCATCCTATCCTTGGGTGAACGTGTGCTTCTCGCCGGATGATCCCGACAACACTGCCAACTCTGTTGCCGATGTGGTGATGCAAGGGATGGAACTTTTCATTCCGTCCTCTGTAGTGCCAACTGGCGGCAGATTTCGTCCTTGGTTTAGTTCATCCCCCAGAAAAGCTTCTCGCCAGAAGCAGGAGGCTTACCAATCCTGGGCCAATGCAGTGTCTGCTCGGGATTTAAATACCAGCACATATAAAAAGGAGTACAACCTTGCCTCTAGGTCCCTCAAGAAAGAGATCACTCGGGCAAAGAAACAGCACGTCAATAGAATTGGTAAGAGACTTGAGCGCCTCCCCTCGGGAACCCGTGCATTCTGGTCTCTGGCCAAAGCTATTGAAGGAAATTTCTGCAAGCCAACCCTACCATCCCTACACGTAGGAAATGGATCGTTGGCCCAGGACGCAAAGGACAAAGCCGATCTTCTGGGCAAGCTCTTTGCGTCAAACTCGACCCTGGATGACGGGGGGCAGAAACCGCCGACCATACCGCGATGCACGAGCATCATGTCGGATATTCGGTTTCATCAGCGCTCAGTGCGAAAAGCCCTCCGTTCCCTTGATATCCAAAAGTCGAGTGGGCCTGACGGAATCCCTTTTATTGTGTTGAAAAAGTGTGCTCCAGAGTTGGCTCCGGTCTTGACGCGTCTATTTCGGTTCTCCTACTCTTCTGGCATCGTCCCGGCTTCTTGGAAGACAGCCTTGGTGCACCCGATCCCCAAAAAAGGTAATCGCTCAAATCCTTCAAACTACAGACCAATCGCTATAACCTCTCTCTTCTCGAAGATAATGGAATCCATTATCAATAGCCAGCTTCTTCGATACTTGGACGGCCAGGGATTAGTAAGCGACAAACAATACGGGTTCCGTAAGGTTCGCTCGGCTGGTGATCTCTTGGCGTACCTAACTCATCGTTGGGCTCAGGCAATTGAGTCGAAGGGAGAGGCATTGGCTGTTAGTTTGGACATTGCGAAGGCCTTTGATCGGGTTTGGCATAAAGCGCTGCTATCAAAGCTTCCATCATACGGGCTGCCCGAGAAATTATGTAAGTGGGTCACTAGTTTCTTAGCAGATAGAAGCATAAAAGTCGTAGTTGACGGCGAATGCTCGGAAACTCAATCTTTTGATGCTGGTGTCCCTCAGGGCTGTGTGCTATCGCCTACCCTATTCATACTGCATATCAATGACATGTTACAGACCAACGGCATTCATTGCTATGCGGATGATAGTACAGGTGATGCTGTATATACCGGCTCCCCCAATATTTCTCGGCTAAATGTCATTGAGAGTCGAAACGAACTTGTGTCTAAAATAGAGAATTCATTGGAGAAAGTCTCTGAATGGGGTAGACGTAACTTAGTCCAATTCAACCCCGCCAAGACACAAGTCTGCGCGTTCACCACTAAAAAGTCACCAATGGTCGTATATCCTCGTTTCGAGGGCACATCTTTAACCATCTCCCCTAGCATTGAGATACTTGGCGTCAACATATCGAGCGAAGTCCAGTTCCGATATCATCTAGAGGGTAAGGCCAAATTAGCCTCGAAGAAGCTTGGTGTTCTTAACAGAGCGAGACAGTACTTCAGTCCGGACCAACGCCTACAACTCTACAAGGCGTAGGTTCGGCCTCATATGGAATATAGTTCTCATCTCTGGGCAGGGGCGCCAAAATACCAACTGCTCCCTCTGGATCGTATCCAACGAAGGGCCGCTCGAGTTGTTTAGTGCCATAGTGTTTCAAACAGCTTGGACCCCTTGGAATTACGCCGAGATGTAGCTTCACTCTGCATCCTCTATCGGTTGTATCACGGGGAGTGCTCTGAGGAATTGTTCGGAATCATACCACCTGCAACTTTTCGCCATCGTCCCAAGCGAAAAACATACCATCCTCATCACCGTGATGAGTGGCAGTCTTCCACCGTGCGCTTTTCGCGTAACTTTCTGCCGCGCACTGTAAAACTCTGGAACGAACTGTCACCAGCAGTATTTCCGGACCTATACGACCTGCAAACCTTCAAGAAGAGAGCGTATTCCCTCTTAAAAGGCGGGCAACGCACCTGCAGCTCTTCTGATGTTGCGAGTGTCCATGGGCGACGGTAGTTGCTTACCATCAGGTGACCCGTTTGCTTGTTTGCCCCCTTATTTAATAAAAAAAAAAAAAAAGTCAACTTGAAATAGTATTCAAAAGTACCTGTTTATTATAAGTAGCTACAGCTAGCAATTTGGGAAAGAGAATTAAATGAAAGAAGATTTTAAGTTTTACAGCGAACTATCATATTACGAGCAAAAGCGCAAAGTTAAAGGTTAATTTTTCAAGTATAGTACCTTGTTATATATTGAAAAGGTTAAGTTTAATATTGGGCCTATTGTAAGCAGAAACTATTGAATATTGCCAGTAGGCGTTTAATAGGGTCATTGCGTGCACGTGGGTAGTGACGTAGGTGCGAAAAAGTGTTGACCCGGAAATGACTCCATGGTACATTTAAGGTTGAAATAATTATAACCGTATTAGGAAGTTATCCAAAATTTATTGATATTTAATAACGCTATCGAATGAATTAAACATTTATATAGTGTTGCTACGTGCTTCAGAGTGTGAAGGTTAAACGATAGCTTGATGCTACTGTAAGTTTTTACCCAACTGCGGCGAAGCCAAAAGGAAGGGCAATGGTTTTTTGTAGTCTATGTATGTATGTATGTATGTTCCACCGTAGCATACAAACTACTGGTCTGATTAATAAATGAGGAATCAATAGATTCGTAACAATAGCCCGGGTAACATATTAAGGTTTTTATAATTTACGTAGTCGGGTTAAAGTTTTTTTATAAAAATTATAGTTATTTTTAATTGATCTAGAATTAGTGCGGGTAATCAATATTGATATTTTGTACACAATACAAAAGTAATAACTAAACTAACATATGACCACCATACACGTCTTATATTCTTCTTATGTCTCGTCTCTCCTGAATGCGAGGAGGATAAGACAGTAGCCCACGCTAGTCTACTGATGCTACCTACACTGCGTACCTTACTGGTATATTAGTAACCTAACCAAGAGCATGTCAGGACATGTCTAAGGAGGGTTCCGTAACTATAAACACGCAATAGGTTTTCTTTGAATTACTTCAAAAGTTATTGTCCGATTCTGTTCCTTTTGTAAAGAGCTTTTAGAATGTTCTATCAGCATGGAGGTTTATATCTCCTATAGTTTAGAAATGCCAGGGGACCATAAACCACTTTGGAGGCCGATTAAACGAAAATGGTTGACTTTATAAAAAGTCTTGTATCAAAAACTGCCTCCATTTAGAACTAGATGTTGCCTGCGACTTCGAAAAAAGTAAATTTCACTGAAACCCTACCATTTTACGGTATAAAAAAGTAGTATATGTCCTACCTCGTAGTTTTCTCTATATCTGTACCACATTTCATCAAAATTGGCCCAGTAGTTTCAGATCCTTCATCATCATTGCAAACAAATAAACAAACAAACTTTTCTTTTTAATAATATTAGTATAGATGACATATTCAATGATACCCTACATGTTGGGGTAGAATGAAAATAAATAATATGTGCATCCCCACTTCACATGTCTAGAACTTGCCACCACTTTAATATAAAATTATTATTATTTTATGATGCCAAAAGCCGGGATCTATATGGCGGCGCCGGGCATATTAAGCCTTTCACGGTTCAACCAATCAGCGCGTGAGTTGCGTTCCGTTTTACGATTTGACGAGTTCGTTATATTATAAATTGTAATAATAATAATTGAAAAATAATGCATTGTGAATATAATGTTTTTTCACAATCTGTCAACATTTTATAATCTCGCTGGTTAAGTATATTAAAATCTAACGGTATTTACAATTTTACGGTAACATATTATACACATTATATGAAATTTTATACATTTATATTCTTAATTACAAAAGCTAGAAGGGCAGACAGACCGACAGACAAACGGACGGACAGAGCAGAGAAGGACAGAACGATACGCGAGATGGCGCTGAATTTTCAAGATAACTATTCAAAATTGAACTTTATTATTTATATAAGAAGATAGATATTTCATTGTAAGAATTCGAATGTTATGTTGCACCGCGTTGCACAGCGCATGTGCAGTGTATGACTGATGTCATTTGAAACGTGTATCTTTTTGTGTAGTGAATCAAGTTAAATTTTGAATAGCTATCTTAAAATTGTAGAGCCGCGTAGCATCGCGTATCGTCGCTTTGTGTACTGCCTATTACACACATTTTACTATTATAAACACGAAATCCAATTTAGATTATACAAAGGCCAAAGTAAATAACACTAAAATATAATTTTAGATAGAATCTTTCACTGTTAAAGTGATATAAATCGCTATTGTTAAGCTTTTTGTTGTTATCATAAAAGGACCATCACAAGGCTGCGAAGCGATACATTTCAACTACATAGGCTGCACTAAAAGTATCGGGAATGGAATATTTCCACTGTTCCTGTCATATTAAAATCTTTTTAATTTAAAACTCCTTGGTTTTAAAAATCGAATACCGTTTATTTATTTAAAAAAAGATTCTCGGTCTTGTCACAAGGTCTTGTCAAACTAGTTTAGTCATTGAGAAAATGGAATTGACTCGAGAAAATTCTACAGCGATGATTTATTATGACTTTCGAAGTGGTTTAACACAAAAACTGTGTGTTGACCGGATGATTTCTGCATTTGGTGATGAAGCCCCATCCAAAACCACAATTTATCGCTGGTTTGCTGAATTTCAACATGGACGTGTCAAGCTCAGTGATGATCCCCGTCAAGGTCGTCCAAAAACTGCAGTCACCTAAGAAAACGTTGATGCTGTGCGTAAGCTGATTGAGGAAGATCGACATGTGACATACCGCGAAATTCAGGCAACTTTAGACATTGGCATGAGTCAAATACAAATAATCTTGCATGAACAATTAGGTGTAAAAAAGTTGTTTTTCCGATGGATACCGCATTTACTCTGTGAAGAGCAAAAAGCGGCTCGCGTTACTTGGTGCGTCGGGAACTCTCGAAAGATTCCACGCAGGATCCTCAAATGCTGCAGAATGGTATGCTAACATTTGTTTGCCACAGATCGTTTCTAAACTCCGTAAAGAGAACTGCAACCGCCGCATCATCCTCCATCACGACAATGCGAGTTCTCACACCGCGCACAGAACAAAAGAGTTTTTAGAGCAAGAAATCATAGAATAATTAGATCATCCGCCGTACAGCCCCGACCTAAGCCCTAATGATTTCTATACTTTCCCTAAAATAAAGAATAAATTGCGTGGTCAGAGATTTTCATCACCTGAAGAAGCTGTGGACGCCTACAAAACGGCCATTTTGGAGACCCCAACTTCCGAATGGAATGGTTGCTTCAATGATTGGTTCAATCGTATGGAAAAATGTGTCAAATTTTGCGGAGAATACTTCGAAAAGCAATAAATACATTTTTAAATAGTAATGTTGTGTCACTTCCTTGATTCCCGAAATTTTCAGTGCCGCCCTCGTATCACGAGAGCGTTTTCATATTGCGCGGTGCGGTGTCGCATGTAGCACGATAATGCGATAATGATAATGTTAAATTACGATATGTTTTAATATGAAAAGTTATACCTGTCTTTGTCAATATAAGTGCGACATGCTATAACCGTCTGCATATTGGAAAAACGCATTTATAACAAAGACATAAGATATAGTAATTTATCAGTGTGACATGCTACATCCCACCGCGCAATGTGAGAACGATCTGAGGCTTAGATTTTAAATTGAATACTCATTTTTATATAAATTTTACCCTGTGAAACCCGATTGTCGACTTTAAGTACATAAATAAAATAAACATCATTTTATATTACATACGATGAGCAAATTTTAAACTTGAATAATATCTAATTATAGGTTTTTGATTACATGTCTTAAGCATAAAAATATAATAAAGATTGAATTATAATAAGGCTACATAATAAATCAACAGTAATTTTTAACACTACGTTACTTAATAAGGTTAAAATAAAGGTCAGATTTAATGGGAGGTAAGTCAATTATTGTGAATTAATTCGACTTTTATAAATAGGTACCAAATTAAAAATCCATCATCACGTTTGGTAACGTCATGTTATTTTTGAACCTGTCAAATCATCTGTCAATTATTATGAAAGTGGTAAACAGCCTCTACAGTGGGTTCACATCAAGACGCGACGCGACGCGACAATGCATCAAGATGCTCTATTTATATTATGCATAAAATATACGCCCATGTTCGAGATCTTGCAATGAAAGTGTATCTAACTGTGTAGAAAATAACGTTGTATATTATAGTGAAAAGTGCGCGCCGTGTCATGTCGCGTCGTTTTTCTGTATGAACTGAGCCATAGGCAACAAACGAGTCAGCCCTATGCTTCGGTTAGAAATCTGCGTTACTAAAGTTATACCCAGAGTAGCTACATTATAATTATGTTTAGCTCCCAAATAGTTTTTCGGTTGTAAAATTTCCACTATACAATACCTATACATTAAACGATATTAAGTTGTTTCGTTACATTAAAGAAATTATTAAAATATTAAAGCGTTATGACAAACCATCTAGTTGGTAGAAAAGCTAGATTAAATTATTGGTTATCATTATTTACATTGGTCAACGAAATGAAACATTACTGTAACTTATATCTTGCAGCTCTAACATTTGAAACATGAAAAAGACATGGCCCTGTAAATACTGAAGGTGTATGCAAAAAGTGAAAATATATACTTATCCTCAGCCAACTAGTGCTAACGGAATACGGAGTTAATGAGAGAAAGTTAGTCTAGAAGTTTTTACAGAGGAGTTTGATAAAGCGAAATAGGTTTTATCTCGTGAAGTACTTGTAAAACTTACTCACTCAATGGATTTTAATTAATTGAATCTAAAAGTGAAATTGCAATCAAAATTGTTAAAAGTTTGGTGTCTTAACATTAAGATTTGAACAACTGAGTTAACATCTTAGCAATAAGAATCTTAATGCTAAGCTTTAAGCAATTTTTAAACAAAAAAAGCGGGTGGGGCTGTGTCGGGGCACACGGCCGTTGGTTTTAACGTGAAACGTCTATGTTAGCGAATCGCTTTTAAAGTAAAAGATTGAAATGAAAACAAGATGGACGCTGTTTTAAGTATTTTAATAAAAAAGAACAGGTACGTAATAGAAACAACAAACACACGAAAGAATCACCACGCTATAAAGTCGGAGTCACGAGTTACACTGAATAGAAACAAGCGGGAGCGCCGGTTTCGCACAGTTATCGCAGTATCCCTCCCCCGCCGCCCCGCTTGACCCCAACACGAACTCAATGTCATAACAGCGAGCTGACTATATAAGTGAAATATTTACACCACATTTTTGTTTCTAAGACTAATAGTTTTTTAATTATTAAGGTACGATGATATAGACCTTTTCGTTACGGTCCAGTTTTTAAACCTGGTACCCGTATGTTTCGGCGCGATTTTAAAGACGTTTCACGTCAAAAAATCGGTTGTCTGTAAAGTCGGTTTACTGACGATAGTTGAAGGTGACAACGTCATGTTTATAGTGCGCGCGGAACTAATTGGCCGCGCCTTAAGTAGGCGTGTTGCCGCCGCGAAGTCCGGCGCCGAACTGAGTAATAACATCAAGCGCCGCTCACATACCTAAGGCACGGCTAGCTGAGGTAACGGCAATGCGTCATATTTAGCGGGGTAACGCTGGTAACAGGTAACGCATGAGTCATGATTTTCGTGCGTGCAGCCGGCTCCATCAAATTATAAGACGTTATCACGTCAAAAATATAAACCATCTTAAAAATGCAATAAAAATTATGAAATAATTCTTTATCTGGAAAACGTCCCCTTTTTCAATTCAGCTAAAATTTTACTATTTCTGCACACAATCTTCTTATTTTTGTAGTCGGTACCAGCCAACTAGAACGTGAGTTTATAAAATATTGGTTTCTCCTACATTATGAGTTTTAGACGTCAATTGTATGTTTCTCCTGAGGATGAAAAAATACTTCCTGAATCGCTACAAATCTAATATGAAAACACCAATTATTACTGGATTTATATATCAAATGAGACACTGAAATGTTTTGTTTGCAATACTATGGAACATTTGGCTAAAAATTGTCCCCAAAGTAATCATGCTTTAACTACCTTAAAGCTAAAAAAACCTTAAAGATACACTAGAACCTATTGAAAACCGTAACTCCGTTTTAGCAGAAACTATAAAAGAATATGAACATATCAAGGGCATTAAACGAATTCACTCAAACACCACCTCAGAACCTTCGCAATCAGACGTGAATCAAAACAAAGACCTTATTTTGGAAGAAATTGTACCAGTGAGTGATTATACTAATGACACCGACAGCAATTTTTCGTTAGAAAAGGAAGCACCTAATAAGAAAAACCTTAAAAAGAAAAAGTAAACATTAGACAATAGATCGGAAGAACAAGTGTGGACTGATGTAAGAAATTAAATTAAAGAAATAATAAATAAAGACTCTTTACCTCGCTTTCCCTTAACACTGGACCAATTTAGCAATCTCCTAGACGAAACACGCAACAAACAAAATATCCAACAAATTATACAAGACTACACAGAAAACACGGCCGATTTAATTAACATGTGCCTATTTCTTCATCCGAAGCTCAATAGAAATTTAAAGAATAGATGTTCGAGATTTACGAGAAAACTTCAAAACTCAATTTAAGAAAAAATAAGTGATATATTTTTTGTTCATTTTCCTTTAAATTAATTGTTTAATTAAATAAGTAGACATGCTATATTGTTAAGAAAGTTAATATGAGAATTTTGCAGTGGAACGCAAACGGTTTTCATGTAAGATTCGAAAACATAAAATTACTTTTAAATGATGCTAGTGGTGGTGTGGCTACTTATATTAAGCCTCATTTACTACCTGAACCAATAAGTATTAATAGTGGTCTTGAAGTTGTTACAATAAGAATTAAATTTCCTCTAGTAATTACTATTTGTAATGTATACCTACCTAATAGCTGTTATTTTAATGTTAATGAGCTTAATAATTTGGTCAATCAGCTTCCGTTGCCGTTTCTTCTATTAGGAGATTTCAATTGTCATCATTTTTATTGGGGTTCAAATCATTGCGATCAAAGGGGGAAAATAAAAGCTGAGTGGTTGGATCTGAATGACAGTATAATTCTGCTTAACAAAAATAAACCAACACATTTTAATGCTAGTACAGGTCATACAAGTAATATTGATTTATCTTTTGCTTCTCAAAATATATCGACCTATTTTGACTGGAATGCATTGGACTACCTGTATGAAAGTGACCATTTTCCTATAATAATATCTGCAGAAATTATTTTTGGTTCATTCATATAACCTGTTTCAAAGTATTGGAAATATTCAAATGCTGATTGGATTAATCTTTTTAATGACATTAAAAATCAAATTAAACAATTAAAAAAATTAAATCGTACGTCGCGTATTTGTATTAATAAAACTATAGATGAATTCAACAAAATAATAGTTAACTCAGCTGAAAAGAATAAACCTAAAACCAGTAGAAAGCTAAAAAATAATCAGGTACTATGGTGGAATGATGAATGTTCTAAATCATTAAAAGAAACGAAAAGGGCTTATATAAAATATATAAAAATTAAAAAAAAATCTAAATAAGCAAATTAGACAAGTATATAACCAAGATGATACACGTAAAGAAGAATTATTAAAGATAGAATATCGTAAAATTAGATCTAAGACCAGAAGAATTTTTAAAGAAAGTAGAAAAGTAAATTGGCAAAGATATATTTCATCAATTAAAAGTCAAACTCCATTAAGAACTGTATGGCAAAGAATAAATTCTATAAATAGTAAAAGAAGGAAAAAAGTAGAAATAATTTTAAAGAATAATGAAGGAGAACTGACCCTAAAATTAACTCTGAGTTATTAGTTAGAGGTTTTGCTGCAAATTCTAGCTCAAATAATTATATAAAAGAATTCTTAGAGAAAGTCTCATAATATAGGTTTTGATAAACATGATAATAGTAATCAATAATAATATAACTATGGAAGAACTTAACTTAATTATACAAAAATTAGGAAATTCCAGCCCTGGTCCTGACATAATATCAAATACAATAATTAAAAAACTTCCCTCAATAGCTCTCGAACGACTTTTAGATATTTATAATTACATTTGGGTAAACCAAGTTTTTCCTGATCTGTGGAAAGAGGCCATTGTTGTACCTATCTTAAAACCAGGTAAACTACCTACACTGACATCAAGCTAGAGACCAATATCACTTACATGTAACCTGTGTAAAATTTTAGAAAAAATTGTGAGCAATAGAATAGGCTAGTTGACAAAATTTGGAAATTTGTTTAAAACTATAGTTTAGCATCTATTTAACCCAAAAAATATATTATTTTAAGAAAAATAGGTCTTTTACATTAGTATTTTGGAGTTTTTAGAAATTAACTTGAAATCGACCGCGAAAAAGGCCAAGACTGTCACGGCGTCTTGAATGACGTCACACCTCGCGAAACAGCCGTGTTTGTTTATGATAGTCAATTGTGTTTTTTATTAAATAATGAATTCCTCGTATTATAAATATTGTGTAGTGCCTCAACGTAAAAGAACAACGATAAAAACGCCAAACAAATTATTCATATATGTACCTAACAATAAACAAATACGAAGAATGTGGTTAGAAATGGCAAGGAGGCAAGATGCTCTTACTTTATCAACTGCTTCCACAATTTATTTCTGTGTTTATTTCTAAAAACTTCAGCAAAACCGATGAATTTGGTTGTAAAAGAGGGCTGCCCTTGGATAAATCTTTTGCTGTCATATATTTAAGAGTACTGCCAACTCTCGATAATTTTGATTTCCGAAAATCACAGCTACAACTTACAAGTGTTTCGCGAGGTGTGACGTCACGCTTCTCTGATTGGTGTTTAATGTCACGTGATAAAACGCCTCATTATGTCGATTTTATTTTCCAAAAATATTAATAATCTTTTATTATTTTAATAAAAAAGTTGTTTTTTGTTCACTAATTATCATGGTTAATCATTAGAAACTCTAAGCCATCCGATTTATTCTTAGTGGAAACAAGCCTATTAGATGGTATTTGGAACAAAATCAGTATTTAGCGTCTTCTCAGTTTGGGTTTAGACAGTATAAATCAACCTTAGATAACTTATGGCTTTTAGAAGATGATATTCTCAAGTCATGTGCGAATAACAATAAAGTAGTATTAATTGTCCTAGATATGGAAAAAGCTTACGAAATTGTATGGAAATTTAGAGATATATTACTTCTGCAACAGTTTAACCTTTTATTTAACCTTTATTTAATGTCCTAGCTTTTGTTATAAATGTTTTGTCTGATAGACTTGTAAGGGTTAAAATTAATGAAATTCTTTCAAATCCCCTTTGCACTGAAAATGGACTCCCACAGGGTTCTGTTTTGAGTGTGATTTTATTTTTAATAGCAATTAATAACGTTCTAGAGATTATAAAACCGCCTGTTAAAGGGTTTTTATTTGCAGACGAATTAACAATTTTATGTAGTGGTAATAATCTAAAATTATTAAAAAAAAAATACACCTTAGACAATTTAAGTAAATGGAGTCTAGAAATAGGCTTTAAGTTTTCTGATACCAAAACGGAGCTCATGGTAATGTCAAAAAAGAAAAATAAAGATAAATTAAATGTATTCATTAATAATTGTAAAATAAATGAAGTGAATGAAACAAAAATATTGGGACTTACCTTTGATCCTAGATTAAATTGGGTTTCACACATTAAAAAACTTAAATCTGATTGTTATAGTCGAATGAATATTATAAAAATTTTGTCATCAAATAGTTGGGGATCTGATTGTAAATGTATTGAGAATACCTACAAAGCCTTGATAAGGCAAAAAATTGATTACGGTTCGATATTGTATGACTCAGCTTCAAATAACATTTTAAATATTTTAGAAAGTATCCATAATACGTGTCTAAGGTTAAGTTTAGGACCCTTTCGAACAAGTCCAGTTGACAGTATTCTTGTTGAGTCTGATGAAATGCCTTTAAAATATCGATGGAAGGAGGAGCCTTACGTATGCAGCCAAAGATATTGTTAATAATATAGATTCTCTCTTTTTAAAACCAACATTATTGTCTGATATAGAATACAACTTACGACCATCTCTTTCTGTTCCCATTAGAGTCAGAGTTAAAAACTATTTGAAAGAAATTAAATTTGTTCTACCCCCATTATTTTGTCGTCGTTTTCCTTATAAGCTCTCACCTTGGAATAAAATTAAATATAAAATAAATATAGATATGTATAGGTAGCAAATATCCCCGAGAATCTCTTCTTGACTATATTCATAGAAATTATTTTTATGAACTTAAAGAAAAATTTTTGGATTATACTCTGTATTTTACTGATGGATCTATTTACAATGATAGAACGGGTTGTGCAATTATTTCAGAAAATTATAGTTGCACAAGCACAGATTACCGGACTATACATCTATATTCACATGCGAGGCTATAGCCTGGCTGGCTATGGCTTTTTTTCTGATTCACTATCATGTTTGACTGCCTTATTACTATTATATATATATATATATATATAATAGTAATAAGGCAAGACAATAAGCAATCAATTTTTGAAAAATGTAATATTAAATTTAACAATAAAGAGATGAAATAGTTATAAATAGTCTAAGAATAGGTCATTGTAATATTCACCTTATTACCAAAGTACTTAAGAACAAATGTTCTAGATGTGATGGTGACTTGACTATGAAACATTTATTAATAGATTGCCCAATGTTCAATTCAGAAAGAAGTAAAGTTAAGCTTCATAACACATTAAAAGATTGTTTATCAGATTATGAAAACACTGTTAAATTCTTAAGACTAACTATTATTCTTTGATTTGATATGTAATTATATGTTATCTGTTAATACTTGTGGTCGCTAATGACCGTAGATGTTAAAAGCGACCTTAAATAAATAAATTAAAAAACTCAAGCGTTATTTTATGCCGATTTTCTGTGAGGTCGCGGTCGTTGTTATTTTTTTTTTCGTAGGTCGTTCGTTTGGTCGTTGTTTATTTCCCAACTAATTATATAATCAGCATTACAGATCTGGAGACCTAACAAACATTCACTAGTGATGAAAATGATTACCTACTGTATTATTAAATGTAGTTGTCGGCGGATTTTTTTTTTGCAGTAGGCATAAATATAATGATGATGATAATGACGAATATAATTTTGGGAATAACAAATGTTCAAATATATCAATGTCAAAAAAAGGATTATGAGATTTATGAGAAGTACCTTTATCCGAAGGTATAACAAAGAAGAAATATATGTGATTATGCTGATGATTATCATAAATAACATAGTGGCATAATATGCTTCCAGTTCTTTAAGCAATGCCGAAATTTTCAATCGTGTATCTTTAAAGACTGAGCAGATCTGTTCAGTGCTTTTGGATTCAGGGTACCTATAAATGGCACAATATGCCACCTATGGAAACATAATAAGTTTGGGTTACTTAAAAAAAAGTTGGAATCACTATATTATGTAGGTGTCCCTATAAATTTCGAGGAGTTTCCGCGATTCCTCATGGATCATGAAATCTACCACTCGGTGACAATAAAACCAACTTAGAAGTTAAATCCTATAGAATAAAAAAATAATTTTAAAACAGCCGAGTAATCGCATAACGTATGTATGTATATACAAAAAAAACATACAGTCGAATTATTGTGAACCTCTTCCTTTTTGGAAGTTGGTCTCGAGTCAGTCATTAATCGGTACCGAATGAGCTTGTCAAGTCGACACGAGTCAGATCCTGAGTCAGCCAAAAGTAGTCATCACCTTCAATTATGTGACCATCTAATGTTGGTATGATGGCAAGTTAGTTGCATTTTGAGATTACGGCACGCTCCCATATTCAGTCTTGACTCATGATTGTTGATGATTGGTGATTTGATTTGAGCGTCTAAGGCACGTCAAACAGTGATTTTGGAAAAGACACAACCCGTACACGTAGTGATATTTGTGTTTTTGTATTGTTTTGATGAAAATACATACAAAAGTACGTTTGTCAGCCGCTTTATTACATTGTTGTTTTGGGTAGTGCGTGCAGCGTATAAAAACGTTTTTACCCGACTACGGCGAAGCTGAAAAAGGAAGGAAGGGTAATGATTGGGTGATGGTTTTGGCTACCTATGTATTTTTGTTCCATTTTAGCACCTAAACTACCAATCCGATTTTAATGAATTAATATGGTGTCAGTAGATTCGTAATAATGACCCGGGTAAGATAGGCTTTAAAGTTTGCGTAGTCGAATTATAGTTTTCATTAGAAAATATGCTAAGAAAAGATTTAAATAGGCACAAATGCTATTTGCTTTGGGCTTTAGCATATCAAACTACATGTTGCATAATATAACAGTATTATAAAGTAGAACTATCAATGTTATATTGACAGATGTCACAAGCACAGCCAATCTAGTTAGTTTATTTTAATTAGCCAAAAGGCTATATATATAGTATAGAAGTATCTGTGTTAAGCATCTCTCATAAGTACCAATAAAGATAACCAAAAAAAAACCAAAAATATAACAATTACATTGCTGTTTTATTATTATCACCACTCAAGCGTACGAAGGATATGTAAAAACCAAGACGTCGTAGTTCTCGACAGTACTATATAAGCTGATTAAAAGTACAAAGAATTTCGATACGAGCTTCATTTTTATCGCATGATATAAAATCTTAAATTAGCTTTGTATAAATGAAATCATAAAATATATTATGGCACAGCGTTGTATGAATATGTCGGTCATAAAATCATGTTGAAACATTATAATATTATGTGCTCTTTTAACTCTCGTTTATTCTCCAATATAGTAAAACAGTGGATGCATACCTATTTTGTTTCTCTAAATAAACAAAAAAATGGCCTACGATGTTAGCAATTTTGCATACAAATATGATTAGTTATATCATTATATAACTAATCATAATTGCATGCAAAATTGCTAACATGCTTGCTTTTTATGCCTTCATTCCTCCATTACATTTAATGGAGGAATGAAGGCATAAAAAATTACAGCTACACTACTACCTTAGTACCCACCCTTACTTTAAGTAGCTTATGAGAATTGGATTTTTTGTATTTCAGAATTATTTTAATCCAAATATTGAGTACTGAAATAAATGATTGCATTAAGTCAGAAATTCGTCATATGTTGCTGAATTGGTAATTTACATTCGAATTTACAGTCTGCGGATGTGAGCGGGTATTGATACGGTGGAAATGAAATTAATAGCATGTCAATTGCGCTTTTGCTTTATCTACATAAAACGCTTTAGCAAAACGTTTTAGGACCGTATCCTAAATAATAATTATGTTGCGAATTGGTTTCTTTTTCGCTTTCACGCTTTATCGACCGAGAGTAGGACAAAGTGGCGTTTTTATGACAAAAGAATGTTCCCACGGAATTGAACCCGGTGGATTAATTAAAGGAGAACCGCTATTAATAAATTCAATTGGTACCTAAATATTAAAACGGTTATTTAAGTTAAGTTATTAACGTCAAAACACCTGGGCGACCGAGATTTGCTCCAAGTTCTAGTACTTAGTACGAAAATGAAACAGAATAAGGTTTGTAGAGCTTATTTCTGATTTAGTTCTTAAAGATTTAACTGACCTTGTAAATCTAATTTTTATGATATTAAAAAAAATTAAAAGGAAAATATTCATCTGACCGGGAATAGAACCCGAGACGCCAATTTGCCAACAACGCGAAAATTATGCATACGCATACCAAAGTGCCATTTGGTCTGACACTTATATAGTCGAAATTATTGAGATATTGTTGCACGAAAAACAAAAAACAAAATAACTTTAAAATATATGAATTCCCAGGGATAAGATCTAGGTAGATCGCTTTTCTCCCCCGAAATCATTGCATACTAAATGGAAATACTTGAAGCCATTTCAAAAATTCTGATTAAGTATATATATTCAAGAATTGCTCGTGTAAAGTATAAGATAACTCACTCAACCTGTATAACTTCCAATGATTACTATCGAACCAAAAATAGACAAACAAACAGACTGTATGTCTATCAAGATTTCTGTAGCAGCCTAATTTTTTATATTATTTATACACCCTATTGTGAAATGAAGAACTCTACAATAATAAAGCCAGGGTAAATCTTGGTCACGTAGCTATTTCATATTAAAACAGTCATGGCACAGAATTTCTCGAACTAAGTACAGTTTTCTTATTACGATTTCATCGTTCTTAATAATAAAGAGGCTTCATCCAGTCCGCTTTCAAATGCATTTGTAGGAAGGCAACGTCAGTAAATATTAAATATTTAGGTACGGGTTTTAAAAAGACGCTTCTTTCACACAGACTTTAGGTACAGGAAGTTGTGTTAAAATATAAGTAGATACCATCAATTCACCTTTAGTTAGTATTACAGATTTTCGCCCTTACTAATGAAACTATTTGAACAACGGATAAAGTAAACAACGTTGCTGTCTTTGTCTGATACGTTGGAAATGTCACATGATAGAAAAAGATAGCAACGTTGTTTAAGTTATCCGTTGTGTACATATTTTTTTAGAAAGGGGGTTACTTTTTAAACTCGTTTCTATATTCGGTATATGTTTTTATAAAAAGTTACTAATAAAGCTTAAACAATTTTTAAAATTAATTTTAATGACTATTTGACACCAATTCAACAATTACGCTGCAGAAATAAAATTTTATATTATTTTGGTCCTATTTGTTTCTAGAACCTACATAGATAGATAGATAGGTAGATTTGGAAGTTTTCCATAATATATTCGATTTATGCAAATACATTACATACAAAATCCCTGAGAATTAAGGATTAAAGTAGCTCCATTGTTTATAAAAGGATTTGTATTCCACTTCATTGATCAAAGTCTTCCACTACTTACAAAGTTGGGATGGTGTTTTGATTAAATTTTCACGTTCTTTACCAGCCACTATAAACAACTTTCTAGGTATTTCATCAAGAAAATTTTAGAAGTCGTCGTCAGTTTTTGTTCTCTTTTAGGCTAGGACTATATATGCTCCGGAATCAGGAAATTCCGGAATCGAAAATTCAGAGCACTGAAGATAGAAATCTGCGCTACTACAATAGAGTTGTAAATGGATGTTTCGAGTCTTGAGCTGTCGTATATGACGTTCACATTTGACTCGACACTTAAGTCTTCGATTTTCAACTCTATTGTATTAGCGCAGAGTTGTATTTTCAATGCGTAGAATTTTCTAAGGCCTTCCGGATTCCGTATAGTACCAGCCTTGAATGTCGGCACTCGGGCGCTCCTGAAACGATTAGAAAATATGGACTTTAGATGTGAAAAACTTTCATAATTCGTCTCCTTAAAGGTCAGTTCACACCGTCACGACACGCAATGGTACGTGGCGCTGCATATTGAAGATAGCTATTCAAAATTGAACTTGATTCACTACACAAATAGAGACACATTTCATATGACATCAGTCATACACTGCACATGCACTGTGAAGCCAGCTGCCACTTATTTACATTCGAACTCTTACAATCAAATGTGTGTAATGAACAAAGTTCAATTTTGAATAGCTATCTTAAAAATGGAGCGCCGTGTCGCGTATCATTTCTTTTCGGTGTGAATTGACCCTTAGACTGATATAGAGTATTACAATAATGTTCGTTAAGAATTAATAGTGTATTAAACATAAGTATTGTAATGTAAACTTTTAATCTTTAGTGTAATAAAAGAACTTGTCACTTACTAAAACTACTTACAATTTTTTTCAAACTAACAGCTGAATAAGATAAAAAAATTATCTCTCCTTTAATAATTATTTCACATGCCAAAAGATTCGAATATCTATCGAGGAACATATTTTGATGAATTAAGTAGGTAATGTGCGATTTATAATTTAAAAACAAAACATGGTGTCTATTAATGTCAATAATCGTTTGTTTATTTTTTAATTAGTAACTGTAGAGGGTAGCAAAGGGTAGTTAGGCTTAGGCTTAATACACACGTATTACTTAGCCCTAGGACATCTATGAAACAGCCTAGGATGTTTTATAGATAGACTTCATAGACTTCAGTAAATGATTGTGACCACTCTAGAGTGGTCACAATCATATTAGATCTAGAGAATAGATAATAGATAGAGAGATGAGAGAATAGAGAATAGATCACTTGACTTGGCCCTTGGATAACTAGACCATAAACACGATTAGATAACATATTAAAAGTATGCCACATATAGGTAGGTACTGCAAGGCAATAAATATTAATAGGTTTAGTTTTTTGTTACAAAGTTAAGTATAAGGCAATAAATCAAAGTCATGTAAACAGAAAATTGAAAAAGTCTACATTAAGTTCATTACACGATAGATATAGGCTTTGGTCCCGGGACGAAATAATTATGTTAAGGCTAACCTTAACACATTTCTTCGCGGGAGTCTAAAGGTATCGAAGGAGTTTTGCCGGGGAAAAGTGGTACAACTACAAAAAACGTGCTATTTTGTGTCCTCTCCAAAACTCCCTAGAAACTTTCAGTAAAGCGTCTACCACTTTACTGAATCGACTGACTGCAATGACTATTTATTTGGACTTTGACTATACTTACATTAGACTTGACGATTTAGAAATACGGTGTTGAAAATTTAAACAAAAATTCGATTTTCCGCCTTTTTAACTTGACACTAGCTAATGGTTTTAAGCCGTAACGCCATTAAAAAAAATGTATCACAAACTACACAAAATCGACAGTGTCGATTTTTTTTCTCAACTCTCTTGCACTTGTAGTGATTATTTGCGCTGTCGTGGAAATTATGGAATAATAACTCTAATGCGACTGTGGGAAGTGTGGATGCCCCAAAGGGAGATCTCCGACCGAGCGAGGTGCTATGCTCGGTCAGGCCGAAGCCCACTTGTATGAATTTCAGATATCGTATATATAGTGCCGATCTTTGAAAACTTCAAAAGCGCGATTCAGGATTGTGGCGCTTATTGTTCCACCATACGGCCCTGCATAATGTAGAACACTACGCGCTGGCGTGGAATAGTGTTCTAGAGAAAAAACTTCTTCAGCAAATAACTTGGGAGGCCTGTAGCGCCGCGCATAGTAGATAGACAGAAAAAGTGACTTTGTTTTATGCAATGTAGTGATTGATGACCATTGGGTCAGTTCACACCGCGACGATACGGGACGCTACGTGGCGCTGCATTTTAAAGATAGCTGTTGAAAATTGAACTTTATTTACTATACAAAAATATACAAGTTTCATATGACATTAGTCATACACTGCACATGCACTATGCAGCGCGGTGTAACATGACATTTGAACTCTTACAATGAAATCTTGAATCTTCTTGGCAATGAATAAAGTTCAATTTTGAATGGCTATCTTAAAATACAGCGCCATTTCACGTATCGTTTCGTTCCGATATGAATTGACCCTTATGTTCAAGTTATATCGCAGTCTTATAATAACATCACAGTTTATTATTACAACGCAGACAGAATCAAGAGATAAAACCAGTCGAAAAATAATGCCTAAGCTAATATTAACTTTGTGAAAAGCTAATTAAAATCCCAAAGTAATTTAGTAAAATCGCCTTTTACATCTTAAACTTTTCGCAGCTGTGGTACCTTTCAATGAAATCTAAATTAAACTTGGATAAAACTCTTGTTTATAAGCCTCAAATTACTTTCAGGTGATAAGCATTTTTTATTTACTCGGAGCTCTATTATATAGCAATTCTGTCTTCATTCCGTGGGATGAAAATATTCAAACAAAGAATGTTTCTACATTCCTGCTTATGAACCAAAAAATATATTTTCATTTATTATATTAATTTAGTATGAACTACAAGAGTTTATCAGCAATTAAGTAGCCATGAAACAAATTGTTCTTCATAAGCTTAAAATATGCAACACAAAAATAGCACGTTCAACGTTTTAAAAGTAAAGTATCTTGTGCTTTTTATTAGCTGCGATAAAAAAAACTTAAACCGAGGTAAAAGTTTTTCAACGAATGTTCCAGCTGCACATACTGAGAATGTCATGAAACTTAGTTTTCATTTGTCACTTCCTTATCTCAGGCAAGGTGTTGCTCTACATAATTACGTACTGAGACATTTTAAGTTGATTTCTTTTTGAATTTTGATGAGATATCTTAGGGACAAATTATTATTATTAATATTTAAAATCTGGAAACAACGAAAAATAATCACTGAATGTTAAATATTCTGTTTCCAATTTATTACAGGTAGGTAATCGTATTCTTATTATAATAGGTACATGATTAAAACTTAGTCTGAAAAATATATCAGCTAAAGCTGGAAAGCTATCAGCTTTCATAATCATAAAATGTAACATGTATTTCCATTAATACTTTGGCCAAAATCGAAGTAGGTGTATATAAATTGAAGTTTTTTATTACAATATATATATAGGGAGAATACCTATATTGCAAGCTGAAGATACAGTAAAATTACGAAATACTTTTTGTATGTTGTTATATTCCACGTAACACAAGATTTTTAACTTTCCAAGCTTATGATTCTTAATAGTATTTAAGTCCCACAATGCGTGTTTTGTGTTTTTGACATTTATCAAAAGTGTATAAAAGTATCAATCTAAAATGAACAAAGTTGTCGTCCGAAAGTTTCTCAAATTAAACTTTAATTTCTAACTGTCCCCAAATTTACGGGATCCCTTATTTTATATTATTTATATGTAAATTGAAGTAATTCGTGGTTTAATTTCTACTTCTTTCTCTTCTTATATTTCTAATACCTTGATTAAAAATACAGAAAAAAGTAGAAATTAAGGATACGCTTACGTTTGAATACTTTATTTCATTTTTTGATGTGACTTACATTCAAGTACCTACTTGTTGCTCTAATGCTTAAAATAAACGCCGATTTTATTTCTACGAAACGTCTAACGGTGTCCGCAACTGAAAAATCGGTGTGAATCAAAATTTTCGGCCTGAAACTCAAAGAACAAAGACATTGTAACAAAGGCGACCGCGATAACAATAAGGGCACCCAGATCTTTGACTCGCCTTTTTATTGTTGCTTTACCTTTTTTTGAGTGGAACCACTCTTCTTTAATAATCTCTTTTCGATGTTATATTAAAAAGAATTCGCCTTTCTTGGCGAGCTCTTCAAATACCATTAATGTCAAGTTCCCGATATAAACAAGTTAGCTATTTTACGACGATAAATAGATTTCATTAAATTTTTATGGCGAACATCAATTTGTGTTTGTTTAAAGATAATTATATTTGTAAATGTCAAAGAAACAGATTTTTCGTAACTGTCGCTAATAATGATTCTGAAAAAAAATATTAAATTATAATGTACTTTACAATGTTACGTTACAAGTTACAGCTAATGTTTTCGAAATAACAACAAACTAACGCCTGTCATATTATATTATTTGATACTAGTGGTCATCCAGTGGACGAAATTCGCCCTTAAATAATATAATTTTTAAGTTGTTTTTGAAGGGTTCTTTTGTCTCTTAATTTTTGTCTTTGCACGAAATAAAAATGTAAATGCTGTCTATTCAATGTGAAATACAGAATGTAAAACGTCGAAGTGTGACTAATTTGTATCAAACATATAGTAGTGTGAGTTTTTAATCTGAGGTAGTGTGTGTAACGTTATTTTTATTATTTTATTGTATTTTTTAATTATTATAAAAAAAAGTGCACTTCACTCCTCGTCTGTATAATTAAACTTTAACCTGTGCTTAATACTCCTCCGTTTGCATCACTTTCGTAAAAAGGAGTTAAGAAGGTTTTGCTTTACATATAAGTTATAATAATGGCCGTTTTTATTCCTTTATTCAAATTTAAAATATTTCCGAAATAAAGCATTGAATCGGGCAGAATCGATTGAATGTGATGGATTGTCATCTTAAACTTTAAACGAGCCAAGCTTGTACATATTCGTAATCTCGGAAACGGCTGCAAGTATTTCAATGTTTAGTACGCAAAGAGTTTAGGGGGAGAAAATTCAATCTAGCTAGCTTTTATCCCTGGAAAACTGCACATTTTTAAGTTATATAATATGTTTTATCCTTCGTAGTGCAACTATATAAAAATAAAAATTAAAATATATTTTTTTATTCTACTAGTGCTCCTAGCAAAGCTTGGTTACCCAAGTAGTATTCTAAAAGTAACGTAAGTGGCAGTTCCGGAAAAATATTCTTGATATACCTATACCAACATAGACTATCGTAATCGGCAGATCCGATGCACTTTTTTTTATGTAGTTCCCTGTGGTCGGTGTTCCAATGACCGAAAGTGACAGTTTTTTAAAATAGTTATTCAAAATTCAAATTTATTCAGTGCATAATAAGATACACGTTTAATTGCAAGAGACCTTACGACCCGCAGTTGTTAAATAATTATTTAGTTTTATCTCTTAAAAAACATTAACTCTCGTACAAAAACATTGCTACCCAAGTTAAATATATATATTTATATATATATATTGTGGAATGCAGTCGACTATTTTCGGTTCAGTTCAATTTTACAAAAAGGGTACAAAGTATCAATATTAGTAACATAGAGGTAGGCTACCTCAAATAACGGTATTATGTCGTCTATAGATTAAACTACACAATAACTTCTTGGTTCATAAGTTAATCGTTAACTCACATATATCCGTCATCGAACATCAATAACATGCAAAGGGAAAACATTGCAACTAAATTATAAAGGCGTAAAGTTTCTTGTTAAAATTCACAAACTAAAAAGGCCCTTATCCGAAATAATCTAAAGTAGAACAACTTGGATGGCGCAATTTAAGTTACACGAACCAAGGAAGGGTTGATAGAACGCGATAAAATCTAAGGGTACACGCTCACTTGTTATAGACTTCCCTATGAAATAACACTCGAAAATAAACGTTAATTCCACACTACACAATATGTTAATTATTGTCTTTTAAGGTTGGTAATTGTTTTTTTTATGATAAACATTTATGAGGGCCAAGGGCTATATTTTACTTGCTCCTAATACGAAGTTTTTAGGAATTTTCGTAAGGTGGCAGAATACCTAAAACTAAAGTTCTTAATATATTCAACGGATGTTGTTTGCTTGCCGATCTTTTAATTTGGGAAAAACAGAGTCTTAAATAAATGAAATATTTTCAATTTGGTTGAGATATATTTTCATTTTGTGTTTTGTATGCCATGAGTTTTTTTTTTAATTTAGGAATTAGATATCAGTAATAATCTGTAGATAACAAAGTACTACAATGTCAATTACATGTTTTTACCATTATCGGGTAACAGTTACGACAAAAAAAATACCAGTCGATCCTAATCACGAAATTAAAGTATTCATAGTTGAAGATAAATAATTACGGACAAAATCACTAACTTCGACTAAATACAAAGTGATCGTAAAACCAAACTAAGCTCGTTCAACCAAGCGACGAACCTAGCATTAGTATCTGAAATTTACGCGCCATTTTATGCGCTACTCGAATTTCAATGAAATGGCGGAACCGTTTTGGCGCGAAGTATCCCGTTCTATAAATGGATTTACCGAAATCTTACCCTCTGTTATTGATTTTTTGTTCGAATCCTCGAATGTTATCATTACATAACATTAGATAACAACCATATAATAATATCTGTGGACGCTCACACCGCACTGACCCCGTGCTTAGTTCTCGAAAACCTTGTGTTACGGTTACTAGATAACGGAAATTTAATTAATTAATAATTTTGTACTATATATTATAAGATTTTAATATATTACACCCACACATAATATGTACTACACATCCATAAGCCAGGAATACAGAAAACATATTTTGTTCCTTTGGCGGGATTCGAAATCTGACCGTGCTTGAGCGCTAGTAATAATGATTTGTAAAAGTTTTAAAAATATCAATGTGTCTTACCTGAAAATATAGAATCCATGGTCTCCTAGCATACGAGGCTGTTATTGATTATTATCTATACTGTGTAAATGGTAACCAGAAAGTGCAAAAATGTGATGTTTTAAGCATTTAGTGGGTGAGCTCGTAAAGCACGTACTATATAGATATTAAAATAATAGCACTAGGAAGATATAAATGTAACATTAAATAAAAAATAATTTTTACATTATCTGATATTCCACTGGTTGATTTATTTGAACGATAAAACATTTAGTGCTAAGGTAAATGTAATTTTCCCCTGACAACCGTTCTTAGCGTTGAGATTAAAAAACTTTTCCCCAGCGGCCTGTGACGAGGAAGAAATAATAATGAAAATTTTGGGACAGCCCTGGAGATGATTGTCGCTAACTTAATTATAATATTACAACTCTTATCGCTGATTAATTTTTAAACTTCACATCTAGTATTTAACTTATTCGTTGTATTCAGCATTGTTTTACGGTTTATTTGGTTTTTGTTAAATTTGGTGAATTTGAGAAACTGCAAAATTTGATTCCATCTTTCTTGTGGAATTTTGGGTATTTGCCTACATGTAAAAATTTTGTTTTTTCACACATTCAGATATATATGATTATGTATTACAACTTGATGAAAGTAAAATGAAATAAGATTTTATGTATATTTTTGTAATTAGATGCATTTCAAAGTTACAAAAGTAGGAATAGTTTTTACAACATTAGTGACAAAAAAACTAGTGTATAACTACATAATTAGTTTACTTACATCAAATATAAAAATATTTACTACAGTGAGTATGAACATAAACTTCAGAGATATCAGAAATTTTGCGCAGATTGACTATACATTTCGTAGCAGCTTACAGGCGTGTGACGTCATCTGCCAGTGCGACTTGTTTGGAGTTTTTTCACAAGACTGACACAAGTATTTCAAGCAATCCGCAGTTTCTTTGAAAATATTATTGATTTTCAGTATACTATTTCTTTTGTATACTGTCTTATTTTTCAGAGCACTATTCATTCATGTAATAAAAAAAATTACATTCAAGTACCCTAATAAACATTATAAACACATCTATTTAATTAAAATGTTAACAAAAAACATTATTACATAGGGAACAATACATCTAAAATATTTAGTTTCATTAATAAACTCAGAAATATTGAGACATTACCTACTGTGTTGGTCTATGACCTCTTGATTGCAAGTCCTTCGTGCGCTCGTGTGGTGATGATAATAATACAGCAGCAATTCTTATACTCTCCTTTATTGGTGCTTACAACGAATACGTATTACAATATGTAATGAGATATGCTTAGTACAATATATACGTCTACACTATGTATAGCCTTTTGGCCAACTAAATAAACTAACTCGATAGGCTTTACTTATGACATCTGTCAATGTCAATAATGACATTGATAGTTACATCTTACTGTTGATATATGTAACACCTCCCTTTTCGAGTATAAAAGCAAACTAAAAATATAGGTACATAACTAATAACAAATACATTACTTATCTACTCAAATTTCTCATGCATGTACAATTTAGGACGCTTTACACTTCTACCAGACCTGGTTACGTAACCGGTATTTTCTAGACTCTCCATAGGAACACAGTTCTCATCGTTAATGCAATTTTGAACGGGACCGTTTCCGCGTTGTGTTAAACTCATGGGATCTATACTCTCCTGCATGGGAGGCATATTGATTGTGCTGCCATCGCCATAAAAAGAAGGTGGAGGATTTATTTCTTTTAAATTCTTTTTTCTAGGTCTAATGTGTCCCCTATTCCTCCTATACACAACACCGTTTGGATCCGCATCATAATATGATCTACCACATCCTAATTTCTCTTTAATTATTCCCGGAGACCAAAAGGATTTAGGATTTTTTTTGAAGTAAATGTCATCTCCCGGCTGAAACTCATGAGATGTATGCTTCGCATTCCTGTCAAAATAAAAAGACATTTTGTCTCTGCTCTGTCTATGACATTTTTCAAATGTCGAAAATTTTACAATTTTAGGTTTTAATTTTTTGTTAAGAATTGGTAAATTTACTCGCAAGTTTCTAGACATTAATAATGCGGCCGGACTGGGAAAATCTCCCTTCGCAGCGTTGCGATAGTGTAATAACGCCAAATGTATATCCGAGCCATCTTCTCTGCATTTTCGTAATATGTTTTTAACAATTTTAACACCGGTTTCAGCTTGGCCGTTAGATCTCGACCAGTACGGACTAGTGGTTATGTGTTCTACATCCCAATCAACAAGAAAAGACTTGAATTTGCAGGAGTTAAATGGTGGACCATTGTCAGACACCAATGCCTTGGGTATACCATGTCGACCGAAAAACGATTTTAGACTTTTAACAACATTATCGACAGTGTAATTCTTATGCAAAGAAGCTAACTCTATGTACTTGGAATAATAATCCATGCAGACAAGGAAATTTTCTCCATCAAAATATAATAAATCTATACCTACCTTCTCCCATGGAAGATAAGATATCTCATGGCATTTCAACGGTTCACGGGGTGGATTTGATCTATATTTAGCACAGACGGAACATTGATCAATTAAGTTCTTAATATCCGCGTTTATATTTGGCCAATAAACTGTTTCTCTAGCGATGTTTAGTGTCTTATTAATACCTAAATGACCACAGTGTATTTTATCTAAAATCTGTCTTTGCAAGGACTTTGGAACAATAAGCCTATTGCCTTTAAATAATAAGTCATTCATTATATGTACTTCATTTTGAATGTTCCAATATGGTTTCACAAGAGAGCTTACTTTATTTTTGCTTCTTGGCCAACCATTCTGAATATAAGACTTGAGCAGATTTAAAGATTCATCATTTTTGCTTTCTAATAATATAAATTTTAAATAAGGCTTACTTACTGAGAGATTAGAGAATACTGAATTAACATGATACTGTAAGTCTTGCTCATACTGAGGTATGTATGTATCACTAAGTGAGGCTCTTGACAAAGTATCTGCTATATACATATATTTACCAGGTACATAAACTACTTCTAGGTCATAACCCTGCAACGATAACATCATTCTTTGTAGCCTAGCAGGTACTTCATGAAGAGGTTTTTTAAAAAGGTAAATTAAAGGTTTGTGATCAGTATGAACAGTTGTTTTACTGCCATAAATATATTGGTGAAATTTATTACATCCAAACTGTATGGCAAACAATTCTTTTTCAATCTGGGCGTAGTTTTGTTGAGAGGGGGTAAGTGTTCTTGAACTATATGCAATGGGTCGTTTGTCTTGCATCAAGACCGCTCCCAGTGCATTCTTTGATGAATCTACCGACAAAATCACAGGTAAGTTGCAATTATAATTAGTTAACACAGGTGCTTTAGATATGACTTCTTTTAATAAATCAAAGCACTTTTGACAATTTTCATCCCATAACCATAACATATCTTTTTTTAACAAATTTCTTAGGGTATTAGTTTTTTCTGCTAGATTTTCTATAAACGGTGCTAAAAAATTTATCATGCCTAAAAATCTCTGCAAATCCTTAATATTTTTAGGTATGGGCATGTTTTTTATCGCTTTAACTTTTTCTGGATCGATTTTTACACCTTCTTTACTGAAAATATAGCCCAAATATGCTATTTCTTCTAGAAGAAACTTGCACTTGGCTTTATTTAATTTTAAATTAACTTGCCTAGCCCTGTCCAAAAACATTTCTAACCTTTTATTGTGTATTTCAATTGTTTCACCGTATATTAAAATGTCATCACACCAAATTATTATACCTTCTATGTCTCCGAAAAGATCTGTCATGGTTTTATAGAAAATTTCTGTAGCCGTGTTTATTCCAAAAGGTAATCTTAAAAATTTGTATCTGCCAAATGGAGTTTGAAATGTACATAGATCACTACTTTCTTTAGTTAATTTTATGTTATAGAACCCAGAAAACGCATCTAAATGTGAAAAATAAGAGGCTTTGGACAATTTAGACCTGACTTCGTCTATATTTTTAATTGGATAGTGACATCTCAATAAATTTTTATTTAAATTTCTAGGATCTAAGCAAATTCTCAATCCACCATTCTTTTTCATGGCTACAACTAAACTACTCACCCAGAGAGTAGGTTTGTTCACCTTCCGTATGACTCCCATGTTCTCCATGAGTTGAAGCTCTTTCCTTAACGGTTCAACCAACGCAAAGGGTACCTTTCTAGGGGGATCAACGCACGGAATAGCATCCTTTTTTAGCACGATGCTGTGTTCGTATGGGAGGCAGCCTAGACCCTGAAACACATCATTATATCTGGTCACAATTTTGTCACAAGTTTTTTGATACATATTATATACATTTTGCTCAACATTTTTTTCATTTTCCACTGATAGAGAAAAGTTTTTTGTTATTAAATTTAGCTTTATACAAGTGGGTAAACCAATCACAGTTGGACAATTTAATTTTGTTACAACAAAAGTAATGTTTTCTGGTTTTGTTTTGTTTTCAACTAAACAACAAATGTTTAACACTGAAATTATCGGTATTCTGTGCCCACTGTAGGCAAATATATTATATTTTTTACACATTTCTTTACTCTGCTTGTCAAATTTAAGATTCAATTCTTTAAATACTTGATAAGACATCACATTTATGTCTGCGCCAGTGTCAATTAGGCAATCTACCTTTTTGTTGTTTATATTAAGAGAACAGTACCAGGACTTGTCTGTTGTGCTTATCAAATTTGTACTCTGTTGTATTTGTAATCTGTGATTTTATGTTTTTAATGTTGAACAATGCCCCTATTGTAAATCTCTCAGCCTCAGCCTCAGCACTTTTGGGGCTTGATACATCATCGAGATTTGTGCTACCTACCCCAGTAACAACAGTCCTGACACTGTTTTTCTTGAAACATAAATGAGTAAAATGTCCATATTTAAAACATGACCTGCATCTGTGTTTCCATGCTGGACAGTTGCGGTGACCATGCGATGTGTTGCACTTTATACACGACGTTGTTCTGGATCCAGGTGTAGCTGATCTTGGGTGACCTTGGCGTGAAGGGATCTTGCGTTTTTTCTTTTCTGGTGTAGGGGGAGAACTGGCCCGACGACTTTTGTGTAGCTTGTATATTGTGGCTTCTTCTCTTCCATCTGCTGCATTGATTGATTCTTCACTTTTCTGCGCCATCGTGAGTGTTCTACAGAGGAGTTTGGCTCTCTCTAGGGATAGATCTTGCTCTTGTAGGAGCTTTTGACGAAATTGCGAGAAGTTTGTGGCCATATTAGCAATGAGAATGTCCTTTACAAGGGACTCACGTAGCGAACCAAACTCACAGGCATGACTTGCGTTTTCTAATTCCATTAGAAAGTTTTCCAAGGATTCGTTCACACGCTGTTTCAACGTAAAGAATTTGTGTCGTGCCACCGTCAAATTCTTTTTGGGTTCAAAATACTCGACGAATTTTGCCTTGACTTCTTGGAAAGTAGCAGTGCTTAGGTCCAAATTGAAGGAATTGTATATGTTTAAACCCTTTTCTCCCATGGAATGCAGCATGATTGCAATTTTTCTTTTGTCTTCCGTTTTCTCCATGCCCGACGCCAGTAGAAATATCTCGAATGACTGCGTCCATTTCTTGAAATTTTCAGCATTATTGTTGATAATTTCTGTAGAGATCTCAAGCTTCTGTACTCCGTTGCCTGCCATTGTTAAGTTCCCACACCCAGATTGTCTCGAATCTTCCGGAGTTTTCGACGTACCCTCTTTTTTGTTCATAATTTTCGTTTTCTTTTAAATTTTTTACTTCTGACACCATGTGTTGGTCTATGACCTCTTGATTGCAAGTCCTTCGTGCGCTCGTGTGGTGATGATAATAATACAGCAGCAATTCTTATACTCTCCTTTATTGGTGCTTACAACGAATACGTATTACAATATGTAATAGATATGCTTAGTACAATATATACGTCTACACTATGTATAGCCTTTTGGCCAACTAAATAAACTAACTCGATAGGCTTTACTTATGACATCTGTCAATGTCAATAATGACATTGACAGTTACATCTTACTGTTGATATATGTAACACCTACTACTTACTTACTTACGAGACTTGCGAAATGTTGTATATAAATCGCTGCACCTCTGAATATATTGACTTTTGATATATTGTTTCTTCAGAGAAGTTACTCATATATTTTAAGAGTACTACCATTCATTTATTTAAAAAAAAAACTGTTTTGTTTTTTTTAGATGAATCTCGTAGTCTTATAGCCTATTTCATGGAGTTAAAACGTAATTGAATTCATCTTTTATAGCATTCCAGTGAAACAGAGAAGAACATTGTAATGTTAGCCCTGATGCGCACTGTCCTAGACATCTAGTCTAGCTAGGGCTGTGCACATAAGTATGTACTTATAATATTTTTGTAAATACAAACAATATCTTTCTCAAACAAATCTGTGTTTATGTCCATGCACTGCAATATATTTGGTATAATTAAATTTGAAATACAAGCCTTTGTAATCTAAATAGAAATGGAAAATTAAATGTAGGTAGTTCGGAAGCATTAGCTGGCGTGTCGCCAACAGAAACTAAGCAGTAAAACCGTCAGTTTATCGGCAAATTAATAAAAGTATACTAGTAAAATGCTGACTAATGAATTTTTATATGAATTAACCAAGCTAACTGCTAAAGCACTTGACGTTCAATTAAATTTCCGAGGTAATTTAATATTTTTTTTGTATTAGAATAACTTTAACTAAATGCAGGTTTTTTTCTTAAATGGCAAAATACCAAATGTATAGAAATGCATATAGGTACCCACATTTCAAACTCAACTTTTTTTTTTACATATAGGTTATAATATATCTCTTATAGAATTGCCCTACAACCATGTAGGCACCAGCCTACCACCGGTTCGGAAACTAGCCCGACGTAAGACGCGTAAGACGCACGGGGCCATCTTTTAGCAAAACGATGAAAATTGTTATTTAAAAAAATATATACTTATATATTTCTACAACGTAATACTTAACTTAATATATACATATAATATTTTCAAAAGCCAGGATACATATAGTACATACAAGAAGCCTTGCAGGTGGCCATCCTATTCCCAAGGTGTGTAATTGTCAATAAAATCATTGACCCTATAATAAGCTTTAGCACACAAACGTTCTTGTGTGCTAAAGCTTATTATATATAATCTACAGTGATTGTCGCTTTTCGTTTTAAAATTACTTGGATTCTTTCTAACATACAATACATTATCCAAAATGTATTGAGAAGCAACGGCCAGAATACCTATTTAATAGTTTTAATATGTTTTTTTTCTTTATAGTCTTCCTTATTGCATATTATATTATTAGCTATTAAATTCATATAACTTTTTATTAATAGGAATAATTTATAATAGCCGTAGTAACATGCGACATTTCATGTCTTATTTAGTCCACTAGCGCATAAATTGTACCTTCCAGCAAGTATAGAGCGTTAACTATTTCAACATATTTTATTTAAATTTAACAGAGATTGCGGTGCCCGCTCTAGGCGTAACTACGCGGCAGCGGAACTACGCGACGCGGCACGGCCTAATATTCTTTGTATGAAATTGTATGAGATATAACGCACTACGCGGCAGCGGAACTACGCGTCGCGGTACTCTATTGCGGTATTATTAGTAGGAAAGTGTCGCGTCGCTCAGCTGCCGCTTAGTGTTGTCTCTACCTTTAAAACACGCGTAGGTAGAGAGTGCAATCCGTGTTCATTTAAAGTATTTTATTTTATTGAAACTGCTTTTTTAAGCATAGATTCAACGATTTAATTGTATTGTATACTAGCTTCTGCCCGCGGCTCTGTCCGCGTAAACAAAATATCCCACGGAAACACTGCATCTTTTCGGAATAAAAAAGGTAGCCTCTGTTAATCCAGAGCTGAAACTACTATTGTACCAAAATTTCATCAAAATCCGTTCAGAAGTTTTTGCATGAAAGAGTAACATTCATAATTTGATGGATAATCCATCCATTCATCCTCACTAATTTTCACATTTATAATAGTAGTAGGATTTTGCATCAGTAACAATAAGCAAACTGAAGCATAATAAGTCTCCATGTTACTGTCTCAGGTAATCATATTTCCGCCCGTAATATACGTTACCATAATATTTCAGTAAATTTGGTTTCTTTTACAATATCATTCTTACAAATAGGGGCTATAATTAAGAAAAATATGATTTATTTCGTTTTTGGTCTCCCGTTTTTTAGGAGCAGTTAACTAAGCTTATATCCGTAAAATTTCGTCTGAAATTGTTTTCTCTCATTTGTTTGGACTTTTTTCGTGACAAAAGAGATTACGCCATCCATCTTGTGTCCCGGGTAAATTAATGTTCGTGATAGAATCTTATTAATTATGCTTGTTTCCTTATCTGTCGCGCTATTTGGAGTGTTAATGGTAACAAAACTTCGTAATTTAGTAAAACGTGCCGACAATTTCTTATTTCATTTGAGGTTTCTTCTTGTGGCAAAGGTTCATGTTACATGTGTTACGTATTGTTACCATATGTCGTTGTTACCAACATAATCCTGAGCCAACACTACTGTTCGATTTATAGTATTTCTATGAAATAATAAGCGAGTAAGACTTCTTCAAATCACCACCTATTTTCTATTGACATAACATTCTCAATTTGATAGGTATATAAACTTTTCAATATTGCATTGTGACAATGTACAAGGAGCCTTGTTATAATATTTACTTCTCAACACTCCCACTTAAATATTATAATACGAAACATAGAATACTCAAAACAAGAGAGAAAAATAAAATAATTGGCACAACAAAAAAATGTAGAACAAATTAATTATAACAATTAGCAAGTGTACAATATCTTATCTCTATTATTTATAAACTTAGATGGAGGTAAAGCTTTCGTCAGAAAATCAGCTAACTGAGACGAGCTCTCCACGTATTCGATACTAATAATAATATTCTCAACATTTTCTCTGATGAAGTTATATTTAACGTCGATATGCTTAGTTCGTCTGTGATACACAGGGTTGCGAATGAGTTTAATTGCACTCTGTTTATCTAAACACAACTTAACAGTCATTTGTGGTTCTTTAATATCAGCCAGTAATTGCTTTAGACATCAAATTTCTTTAGCAGCTTCACTGGCTGCCATATATTCTGATTCTGTAGTTGACAATGCAACTGTATTTTGTTTTCTACTTGCCCATGTGACAGGGCCACCATTCAGCAAGAAAATATAACCCGTATTAGATTTTCCGCAATGCAAATCAGAGGCGAAGTCAGCATAACAATAACCTATTAAAATTGTACTACTAAAATACTGTGTATTGCTACTAAAATTGTAAAAAATACAAACGTCCTTGCTCTTTATTAAATATCTTATGATTCTCTTAACAGCGTTTATATGATCAGGCTTAGGGTTATTTAAAAATCTACTAACTACATTTAACGCAAATGCTATATCCTGTCTTGACACAGTTGACAAAAACATTAAAGCTCCCACTGCTTTCCTATACGGAAACTTTGATACGTTTCCATCATCATCATCATTATTTTTAGTCAATATAACATATTTATTAGCAGGAGTACTGCAAGGTATCGCTTGTAACATATTAAAATTTTTAATGATAAGTATCTATATAGTGCTTTTGACTTTGTATAATATCACTTTTGATTTTAATAATTTCCAAACCAACAAATGAATTTAATTTCAGTATTGTTAGTTTAAAACTCTTCTAAAAATCGTCTAAAATATGCTGTAATATCCCTTTAGACTTAGAAACAACTAATGTATCATCTACATACAAAAGTAAAATAACTTTATAACCATTAAAGTAACCTACAAATATAAAACTTTCAGCCTGACACATTTGAAAACCATAACTAATAAGAAAAGAGTAAAATTTCTTATTCAGCATCGAGGGGATTGTTTACAGACAAAAATTTTAAAAATTGATATTTTATTGTAAGTACCGAATATACTTTCATAATATGCATTAAGTGAAAATATGTTTATTTTAAATTAGAAACAGACACTTAAATTTTATTTATCTGTATATATCTGTATATAGATACGACTACGTGGTTGTCAATTGTTCTTGCTTGGCCTACAGCACAAAATTTATCAGTACGCATTTATACCTTAATCCTTAAAGAACCATGAGAATATTTTATTATTTTGTATATATAATTTATTATGTAATAGCAGTCAATACCAAAGATAAAAGTCAAAACAAAAGTGACTTGATTTGACACTTGGCAGCGGAACTTTTTTTTCATTCTCCAAAAAACAATCCTCATTATATGATTCCCTCCCTTCTACAATTACTCGCCCTAGCGACTTAAATCTGTTCTGTAAATACTCCTTATATTGAAATTTTATGTACATAATATATTCTTACTAGCAAAATAAAACTGTGGTACTAACCCTAAATTTTTGTGTTTGTTTTAAATTTGATATGACTTGGAGTCAAATCCTTTAAGCCGTACCAATGTTTTATGTATGTAAAATAGGGATATTAAAATAATAAAACACTTTTGGTAACGCGGTTTGTGTTTAACTGATGTAATGACGTGAAAACTGATGCATTTTAAAACAAAAGAAATAATATCGCGAAGCCGACCAAAAAGTTTCGGAATGCGACATTAAATCCTCCAACAATGTATTCTGTGCTCCAACGCACACACGCACACTGTTTTGATAGATATGATTGAATTTGAACTTTGTACAGCGGTAATAAAGTGCAAATTGACTCATTGACGTTAGGAATGTAGGTGACATTGCTTAGACAACACTGAGTGTTTGTAATATATGAACTTTATGCAATAACGATAAAGCTCAAATTGATTCTACGTTTTAGTTAGAAAACGTTTGTATGGGAAAAAGAAAAGGGCTGTTTTTAGGGTTTTTCCGGCAATTATTAGAATTTTTCTCGCCGTAAAAACCATCCTTGAACTTCAACGAACATTTAAAAAAAGAATTGGCCAAATTGGTCCAGGCGTTATTGAGTTATGCGCTTACCAACACATTTAGCGATTAATTTTTGTATTATAGAAGATTAAAAAAATACTCCCATGACCGCTTACAACAAGTTCTTTTTGGTTTCCTAGCCTTACATTTTTATTTTCATTACTGTCTTCTTATTTTACATATTCATTAAATATTCTCGGCGGTACGTCATGTGTGCCGATGCACCACTGTCCAGTATCCACATGTCCTCTATATTATTATTATATTTCTGTATATCCTGCACAGTGTCGAGTGCTAGCTTGTGAGACTCATCGGCATTTCTATTAAAGTTTTTCATTGGAGCTCTACAATCTCTTGCGAAATGTCCTCGTTTATTGCAGTTGTAGCACACAAATCTGTTATCTTCTTTGGACATACTAGGACGTGGTTGAAAATTGTTTGCTTGATTAACTGTTTTATTCGCTAAAACAAGAGCATTTTCGGTTACCTCTGCGTTGGTTAATCTCGCTTCTTCATCCAATAACCTGGCTGTCAAATTATCGATAGTTTGACATTTTGGATCTAGTGACATCGATGCTTATCTTACTGACCGAAATTTATTATAATAAGTCATTACAGCTGTGGGATGAGTGAATGCCCCAAAGGGAGATCTCTGACCGAGCGAGATGGTGTGCTTGGTCAGGCCGAAGCCCACTTGTAGTAATTTCAGGTGCTGTATATATACCGATATATACCGATCTTAGAAGTCTTCGAGAGCGCGATTCGGGATTGTGGCACTAATTAGTCCGCCAAATCACTCCCCCCGAAGACCGGAGATCGAATTTTGAGTCTTCTGCTTGAGTCGCTAGTGCCAGAGAGTCCCAGTGAGTTGGAACTGTGCTGCTGCTGCACGGGCTCCAGTGAGTCGTAGTGCTGCCGTGCGGGACCGATGCTACGTGCTGACCAGGAGAGATGTGCTCTGCTTGCTGACCAATCGTTGTAGTAAGAGTGCCCGTTGAAGCCGATGAGGGTTCGACCAGGCCGCGGTGCGTTGAGGCTGGTGGTCGAGGTACCCGATGAGGCTGAAGCTGGCTGGCGAAAATCTGTCGTGCGTAAGCATTTTACATAATACAGATTTATGTTCATAAATCGATTCTAATTTTGCCATTACCTCCTGTGCCGTCTTACAATTCTCGACAAGTGTGATTTGATTGAGGTCGATCGATGATGTGATGATGAACGTGGTCATTCCGTCAGCCTGCAATCACACCTTAAACTTCTCATCCTCAATACATGATCGAGTCGCAGACATATTTACTTTTTGCTTTCTCCTTACCTTTACACTTAATTTGGAATTTCCACTGGCGAAAGCTTTTCCCGTCAAATTTATCTACACGCATAGTCTCCATTGTAATGTGAATCTCGTATTACCTAAAGCCAAAAAAAATAATTCTATAGTTTCACCTGTTTTCTTTTACCAATTCTGCTGCTCTTTACTCTGCTTTTTTTCTAATTTCTGGGCCCATTACCTGTTCGATTTATAGTATTTCTATGAAATAATAAGCGAGTAAGACTTCTTCATACCACATTCTCAATTTGATAGGTATATAAACTTTTCAATATTGTATTGTGCCAATGTACAACTTGTTATAATATTTACTTCTCAACATTACCATACGAAACTTCAACAAAATACGTTCAGTAGTTTTTGCGTGGAGGAGTAACAAACATCCATCCATCCTCACAAACTTTCACATTTATAATAGTGACAGGATGTTTCATGCATACATTTCCTTTTGTGTCATATTAGAACGCTAAAGTTTTTCTAGATACAAACGATTTTTTTGCCAACAAAATCTAGCAATATATTAGAAAAAAAAACCCCCGGCTGCAACCGTGAAATAATATACCATAATATCGCATAAATTATGTATGAGCGTGAATACCGAGCACTTTCTTTGTCTGATACCGTTGAAAATGGTCCTGGCATTTAAACGCTAGCTAAATAGAGGTAGTAGACTACCACGTTTATCTAGTAGGTACCTTGGCTATGCTACATTCCTACTTCATTAATGCAAATACCCTTATTATTTAAATTTCCATGAAATTCTCACTATTGTTGTGGATCAAGCGAATGAAAATTCTAAAGTTTACTCCTACAAATATAAATAAGTATCTTAGTACTAGTAGGTACGGTGCAGTGTTTAACTAAAGTCAAATATCAGCTAGTATAAAAATACAGCCAGAACGAAGAAAGAAATGATTATTGTTGTTGAAAAATTATGGAATCACAATATTACATTGTGACAAGGGTAATTAAAGCCAAAGGAGTGAGGGCATTCTGATCTACCTACTCAATACACACAAGCTATATATGTCGTTGGAAAGATCTCTTTATAAATACTTTCTTTGTATGATCGTATAAAGGACGTATCAAAATAATTTGAAGGAAATTAAGAGGAGATTACAAAAATACATATGTCATGTATTTAAAGTTAATCAGGATTAATTTACTCTCTTACTTTTAAATTTATAAATCTATTAGCACCTGCACAATTTTGCTTTTGAACGCCGAAAGGTTGACTGGTAGAGAATACCATCTGGCATTAAGTCCGCCTATGTACCTGTTTTTGTGCATTAAGTATAAATATATTATAAATAATTACAACCATTTTATAATTAAATCATTCGAATAAATTTGTAATCAATGCATTAAAATAGTCGTATTTTTGCTTTAAATCGACCAAGTGTGTGTTGGATAAACTGAAATATCTAAAAAAATAAAAAAAACCCGACTGCAAAAAAAGACAGACAGGTGCATAAAAAAAATGTCAATTATTTCACTTAGGCTTTCAGCTCATAGTGTAGTCTGTTTTCTCAATCTTGTTACTTTTTTATTTTATTTATTCTTTATTTTATTCATACAAACTTTTAACCCCTATTTCACCCCTTCAAAAGTGGTTTTCAAAATACACATATTAATATATATATATATATATATATATATATATATATATATATAATAATTATGTATTGGAGTTTTTTAACTGTTCAGATAAAAGAAAACGTCCAAAATATTACCTACGTATTAAATTATTCAAAGACTCCTTAAAGTACCTATACCTGCGTTTCCTTTAAAGGAAAAAACATTTTATTCGACTTATCTATAAATAAGTAAAAGCGGATGAAAAGTTTTTTCCTTTTCCTCTTGAGTATTTGAATCTTCGCTAACGTTATCTTGTTTTTTATAAACTTCCACTAATCCCTCCTCTAAACATTCCTTTTTCGATTTTGTAATCATAGTGCTTCGTAAGGAAAATAGGCACTTAACTTTTGTATATTTTAACATTTTACAAGTTAAATATTTTCTTATATTCTCCTACAAAATATTTTCAATAAGCTAAGATTTCATCAGCTGGAGATTGAATGTATAAAACATTAATATTCTTTTTATTTCTTCGTTTGTTTGTGATTTTATGCGCTGCTCCATTCAGCCGCCCGAAACATTTTGGTAAGTTATTGTTGTTGATCTGTTCTCAGGTAGTGTGTGTTGTTGATATTTTTATAATTTAATTTATTTATAAGGATTAATTTTCAAAAAAATTTACCTTTCTGCACATCTTGCTCCACAAAATTATAAATTTACTTCATACTCCTCCGGTTGCGCAATTCTCATAAAAATGTAATAAAAGTTTTAGCTTCACGTATAAATATAATAATAAAATTATGTTAAATTATGTATTTTCTTTTCGAATTACGAAAACTCGACGTTTTTAAGTTTCAAATTACGGCAATTAATTCGTACCTCTGAAATTCAGACAATTATTGGAAGCAAGTGGAGTGTTATGCAAGAACTACAGTAGACAATAAAACATAGTATTCCTTGTACGCCCCTCAGTCCGGAACATCGTGGGAATTCGCGATTCAGTAACTGAATACCAATGAAGTTTTTAGTCGAGTCGCATTATGCTTTAACCGTTGGAACGACTTCCATGATAAAAAGGGAATGTTTAACAATTCACTAATGCTTTAATGGAAAAGTGGAAGAGAGTGGATATTATTCAGTCAAAAAGATCGATTTATTTCTATCTCGAATTCGTTTGCGCTATCTGCAAACTTTTATTTCGAGTCCATATTATTATCCATTAGTACTTACTTCGTTAATCCTCCTTTTTATACCTTCCGATTCTATGCTGTGCTGTGTGTGTGTGTGCTACACAAGTAATGAACCTCTATAAGAAAAGGATTTATCAATATTAAATAACCTGCAGTAGGTTTTTTCGATTTGCTTAAACTAAGTAGTCTACACATTAATTTGTAGACACATTTTGATGGTTAGCTGATTTAAAGCTCTCAGAATACAATATAAAATAATGTTATGAATATTATACCTTTCATTTTTAGAATATTTGCTGCATCTAACGTTATACAAATATTCGTAAAGCAAAGTGCCATTCCTGTATAAAATCGATCAGCTATGTTCGAAATTTCTAAAGGTCTTGTGATATTACGTTCGAAAATTTCACATGATTTTAACTGTTAGTTCAGAAACTAAATGAATTTTGTTATTATGTATTTAAACAGTTTCTGTGAATGTGTAAAAATTATTTGTTATTTTACATCGGAAATGCGTAGCCGCTACGTCACAATGTGCTACGCCGCAGCAAAAATGTATAATTTTTGTATTAGTGTAAGTATATCATCAATCATGTTATGTTTTATATATTTTTCAGAAAGTATGCAATGTTTCAAAAGTAATTCTAGTGTGGTATAATAATTACCAGTGGATAAAAACAAAATACCTACCTTCTTACTAATAAAATTATTAGAACTATATTTTTTTTGTAAAAAAGTTAACCCGACTACATAAATTATATAGCCTTTGTTACCCGGGCTATTATTACGGATCTTTTCACACCTTATAAATTAAAATCGGATTAGCAGTTTAAGCGATACGATGGAACAAACATATATACATACACTGACTGACAAAATCATTACTCTTCATTTTGGCTTCGCCGTAGGGTAAAAATCGCATATACATGAACATTATATCAGACAAAAAAAAATTAATCCTAATAATCACCTAATAATAAGGAACTTTTATTAGGTAAATCTTTTAAGTCAATATGTGCTTATGATGTGTCTTAAGCGTGCCCGTAGGGAATGTTTTTGGAGTAACCCTTAAAAATGGTCGTAACCTCGACTTTGACAGACAGACAGCGTGACGAGGGTCTGTCCTCCGGCCTCGACGGGGGCCAGGACGTGACTTCGGTAACGGAACTGTGATGGGTGGATGTCGATTAGGTATTAAAAAAGTTTTTTTTTATTAACCGACAGGAATGTTCTAAATGCCCGTTCACACCAGCGACTCGTCAGTTGCGCATTTTCTCTGTTATATATTTTGATAAGGATGACCATAACGGGTTTGTTTTTACGAAACCGCTGATTTCAATAGGTACTCAAAAGAATATCAACATAAATCAAATAAAAAAAACAAAGTTATGTGAAAACAAGCATAGTTAAAGTGATATTTAGGTTGATGAATGTTTTAAAAAAACTCTATCGTAGTCTTCTACTTTTATATTAAAATTAATGCAGCGTACCGTAATGTTTAGCTAATACTCAAAAAAAGAAAAACAACTCCAAATCTGGACTGATTTGGCTGATTTTGGTCTTGAAATGATTTTGCATGTTCACGCAAGGCTTAGGCGGTAAAAATATTGGAAAAATTTCAAGGAAAACATCAAAAATGACAGTAAATTGTTTATATACTAACTGTTCCTACATGTGAAACATGTGATGTTCGTTTTATCGGTATAATAAATTAGTTATTTATTTCGTCTAATTCATAGTTAAGACAAAACGTGTCGGGATAGCTAGTGCATAATATATACATAATATAACAATACAAAGCTCACGCACCTCAAAAAATCTATTAAATACATTCGTTTTGAAACCCTTATTTATGACGGATAAATTAACTTTTTTTCTTTAATTCCAGGCCCCGACACCCAACAAGCGACTCCGATGTGAGCCGGACTCAGTGCAGTGTAGTGTAGTGTGTAGTTATGTTAACGTGAGGCCATGGTGAGGCCACTGTGGGCTCGCGGCGCTTTGGCCTGGCTGGCTACCCTCGTGGCGCTCGGAGGGTCGGCCTACACGGACACAGAGGACTTCCTCAGCGACCTCGATAAACCAGGTAAGTGAAAGATGAGTATGCGCGCCTTTTGTACCTAATAGTCGCTGCATTACTATCAGGACATTTAACTACATTTTTGGTAATTATTTTCTCGAGTAATATAACATATCTAAATTTTGTGTGTAGGTGTTACATATAAGAAGCTACAGTGAATATATGTTTATCAATAAAAAGGCAAACAAAACACAGTTACCTATCAGAATTTAAATTGTTTAGGAGAAGGGTGAATTAGCATAAACATTTGGGTTAAACAGGCAGCTATGAAACTATTGTTTTATGAACGAAATCTGAATGAGCGAACCCGTCTCAGTAGGGCGTAGGATTTTATTGACGCAGTAAATATTATATTAACAATTGAAGTTAGCTGTTGTTTTCACATTTTATTATTATTTTATGATAATCGAGTACCGTACACGCTATTGTAAACCGTAATAAAACTACTGGCCCTAAACTTGATATTATTATAGTCAATACCTCTTATAAACAATAGAATGAAAGCCTATATAAGAAAATAGTACCTGAGAGACCGACCTTTGCTCGGAGTTTTAGTAGAAATATAAAATAATTAAGAATTAATATAAAAAATAAAAGAATAAATAAAAAGCATCACAAAAATATATGTCTGACCGGGATTCGAACCCGAGGCACAAATTTGCCAAGAAATCAAAAAGTCCAACGCTAACCAAGCCGCCAACCGAATTTAACATTAAAACATTGAAATCACTCTTATCTTAGTACTGAGCGGTTCCATAATTTCGTTATCAATTGACGGTGACGATCATAGACATATATATCATATTATAGACGAGGCGTGTTGAGGTAAAAACCGTCCCATTTAAATGGCTCTACTTTTGGAGTTGTTTGGGGCCATTTTGACATTTGAGATAAGTTGAAAACAAGATGGCGCAACTTTTTCTTGTATGAAGATTTGTTCTATCAAATGTACGCCATAGCCTATCTCTAGTCTTGAAATCCTTGGTGACGTTACGTTACTAGGTAATATTAACCTAGCAGGTACCGTCCCGTCACACCTGATTCTTAATAGGACAAACAGTGGAGGGGTGTAAGTAAACCAGTGGCACAATTTTTCCTCATCGTTTTGTTACTTTTTTTCATTAATCTATTTTTGTTTTTAAGACGTTAATCAAACCAAATTTCATTAAAAAAGTCACGACGTCGAATTAGTGTTGGAACTTCAACATATTTTTATAACGATTAAGTACTTCCTGACGGGCGGAACCCTAGAAAATGTTCCGACCTGATTTCAAATACAAACTTTTTATGCTCACACAATTTTACTCCGGCTTTTATTTTTTATGTTGGATGCTGCATTTGTTTTGTTTGTTGATAGTTAGTGAGATGGGTAGTAAAAAGTTGAACATTTTATAAGTGGGATTCAAAATTGAGATTGTAGGTAACAAAATTTTTAGGTTACGATTCATGAAAATCTACAAGTGTTCGCCAAAAAGTTTATATTCAGTAACAAATAGGTTAGTGGAGGCAAAAAGAACAAATAAAATACGCTTTTTATTATAGTTTCACGTATTCCGTGTTGCATGCTTGTAAAGTCATAATAGCGACTGTTACCAAACCAACACGATACTAATAATAGTTTAACTATTAGTTCAACGTCGGTACCGTAACAATTTTAAAATTAATATGCATGAAATCTACGTGTAATGTAATTTAATGTCTAAAATATCATCCCTGATCTCATAGTTCTCAGTAGCTATAATAATATAATTATTTATACTTTGTCTACAATATTATGTTTTTGAATCACTCATTTTCTTATAATGTAGTATAATCTTATACTTAAAACGAGCTAATCTTGTATATATATAATCAAAATCTCGGTAACGGCTGCAAGTATTTCAATGAAATATAGTATGCAGGGACTTCTGGGGGAGAAAAAAAATTATCTAGCTGGGTCTTATTCTTGGGAAAGTGTGCGTTTTTAAGTTACATAATTTTTTTCTTTCTTTGTGCAATAACATATCAACAATTTTAACTCTGATATGTCAGTCCGATTGGCAGTTTGGTATGCGTATGTATAATTTTTGCGTTGTTCGGAAATTCGGAATTGCGGTTTGATTTTCGGTCAGATAAATATTTTTGTGATTCTTTTTATTTTTTAAATTAATCAGAACTCCGAGCTAAGCTCAGTTACCTAGGTTCTTAATTACTCTTCTTCTTTAACAAAATATGAAATTGAAACAAGTTAATGACTAAGTTGAATTGAGCATAATTTCGGAACTGAAAAAAGCAAAGTATTTTTGTTTTGCTTTAAATTGTATAAATTGTACTTTGCATGTGGTGACAGGAATTCATAACACATTTGTATAATAAGCACCTGCAACATATTAGTATAATACAATTATACCGTCCGTTCCCCAAAAGCAAACTTTGTAACTAGTGCAATATTCTGGAAACATCGTTCCAGTGAAATATTGTATAAACGTTTGAATAAACAAAAGTTTAATTGTTTCCGTCGACATATGCTTTTGGCTTAACATAAATTCGAATGATAAATGCGTGTTGTCTTAACACTTGTACAGTTTTGTAAATGATAAAAAAACTGTTGAAGGCAAAACAGTTTCCGAATGTGAACTGATTTTTGGATTTCGAACGAAAAGAAAAAAATTATGCGTTTCAAATCATTAGGGTCAGTTCACACCGCGACGATACGCGGCGCTGCATTTTTAAGATAGTCATTCAAAATTGAACTTTATTCACTAAACAAAAAGATACACGTTTCATATGACGTCAGTCATACACTACACATGCGCTGTGCAGCGCAGTGCAACCTGATATTTGAAATCCTACAATGAAACGTGTATCTTCTTGTGTAATCAATAAAGTTCAATTTTAATTAATAGCTATATTATAAATGCAGAGCCACGTCGCGTACAGTTTCGTTTCGGTGTGAATTGATCCTTAGGCGTTTTAAATCATTATCCAACGCCTGATGACTGACAGTAAAGTACGTCTTATTTACAATCCAAATTCGTTAACAGTAACAATCGCTAAATATTCTAAAAATATGACACTCGTAGGTACTTAATTATTTACGCTCTATACTCTATAGTACTTTTACTGAAGCTGATTTAAGTAAATTTTTAGTTGCTATGTAAAATACTTTATTTTGCCTGTAACCTCAATTACTTTTCTAATCCCTACTAATATTATAAATGTGAATGTAAGTTTGTTTGTTACGCTTTCACGCGAAAACGGCTAAACGGATTTTGATGAAGTTTGGTATGGTAGTAGTTTAGACTCTGTATTAAAACATAGGCTACTTTTTATCCCGGAAATGTACAGTGTTCTCGCGGGATACTCGATAGTATATTTGCGCGGGCGGGGCCGCGGGAAACAGCTAGTAATATTATAAATGTGAATGTTTGTGAGGATGGATGGATGTTTGTTACTCTTTCACACAAAAACTACTGAACGGATTTTGATTAAATTTGTTTTGGTAGTAGTTTAGGTTTTGGATTAAAACTTAGGCTATTTTTTATCCCGGAGAAGTACAGTATTCCCACGGGATACCCGATAGTATATTTACGCGGGCGGAGCCGCGGGAAACAGCTAGTCTTTAATAAAAACGAATTACTCAAGGAATTCATTATAATTCGTGTTATATCATAAATTAGTTAAATCTTGAATTGCAAATAGCACGGAGAATTGCAATGCTGGATCTATCGCATAGCTACTCAGTTGAACGATAAAGTTCGTCAGATTGTCAGTCCAAGGAACACGCATCCCTGGGGTGGAGTTATTATGAATGACATAACTGAGGAAGTTGTGGTGAGCATAATATGGACGTAGTTTAGTTCTCCATCAGGTAAGGCCGACTTGCGCAGATGTAGCTTAAAGTTAACCCTCAGTTAAAATATCATGCCTTCACTTTCATAATAAGAAGAACGTGAGAGATAACACGATTTTAACCCTGGGTTAACTTTAACCCAGATCTGCACAAGTGAGCCTTCGAGGTAATTCTAAGATTCAGCTTTACTGACGTATCATCATCAAGTGTCATTTTCATAGTGAACTGTGAAGTTTTGATGATCGTCACAGGCGAGAAGATTAGCTATTCTCGGAAATTTTGATTCTGTAGTTGAGAGTATGTAGCTAACTTGCTATTTTTATTTGATTATTTTTTCATCAGCCTTCTAACCTACCTATTCTTGTATGCATTAAAAGCATGCTTAGAATTAGACTTATTCTAATTTCGTTATGTGGTTATAGATTGTGTATAAACGCAGCACCGAGTTATTTCGATGACTTCAAACACTAGCGGTTTTCATGGTCATGTGGTAAATGTAAGCTTTTAATAACCACAAAGTATGCATATGAATAAAATTATTAATAGATTTTTCAATCGTTGCATCGTTCCAAGGTGGGTGGACCATGGAAGGCCACGCTCCTTTGAAGGCCAACTATTAAAAAGTCGTTATTGACACGTAAGGACATATTCCATCTATTATATACTAAAATCCATCAAACTCGAGGCCACAACCGCGGCGGCAAATCGCTCGCGCCGCTATTTTGGCAGTGCGATTCTACGTTACGTAGACTTTGGTCGTCGACGTAATAATAGTTATTTACGTGCATATCAAAACGTTAGTTTTTAGTTAAATAACTTATTATTTTCTCATATTTTTTCCTGTGAATTGTCATTTTTATGGTACTAAAAAAAATAATATTTTTTCCTCGATTTATGTTAAAATACTGCTAGTGTTCTAAGGAAAGTCGGTAGTTCCTTATAAGGCCAATCAAAAATTTGACAGTTGACCTTGCTCGGATACATGGGATTTACAAGGAACATCTATAAATTATGAACATGTAAACACTTAGCTTTTAGTTTTAAATGCGTATCGTTAAGTTTAAAAATGTTTTATATTAAAATTTCTATGTTTTATAAGATTAATTTTCAAGGAAAGAAGGAAATTTTGGCCTTACAAAGAACGGACCCCTTAGTACAGCCATTTTAGAAGAAAAGTTTTTGATTTCATTATAAAACGCATTAACAAGTTTTTTGATATCAAAATAATACTCATTACTACTATTTTAAATAATTTCCATTCATATATTCTTAGTTAAATTATAGTGTTCAAGTAATGTTCGTTGAGTTTATTATTACAATATGATAAAAATATATTAAGCGTTTAACGTTTTGTTTAAATGAGAGAGCATATTATGTAGTTTATTAAAAGTGGATATATTAATTATTGCAACTATAATTTTAAGTTGAACGACTGATCTATAATAGTGGCCTTGTTTGGAGCCCTGTTCCTTGCAAAGCCACGTGGAAGAGGTTAATAAGACTTAAGTTTAATAAATAGTATTTAAAGCTGGGTTACAAAAAATAATGAATGGTACACAATGAAACAAAGTATTACTTAATTTGTTTTTTTCTTTCATTTATCCAGTAAATAAACGAATAAAAAGCGTTTACTCGTTGGAGTGGCCTTCCATGGTCCACCCACCTTATTTATTTTTAGTTACAGTCTTTGACTAGAGGTCTTTGGTCATGCTTATTATTTTTCTTGTATTTTTATTACAAAGAAACGGTCAAGTTTGCTCCCTTCCGCTATTTTTCATAACGCGATAGTGATTATAACAGTAGTCTTCTTTTTCATTGATATTTTCCCTAAATTTCCTGAGGGAAATTAAGTTTCACTACCAAACTTTTTCCCACACAAACATTGTATGTTTATTTACAGTATTTCCTAACATTAGACATTTGCACGTCAGTCGGAAAGATCGTCTAATCGAGTGTAAGGACACGACTGAACATAGACAGAAGATACAATATTATACGAAACGAGCGGCGGGTATATGTCCTACTGTCATGGAACGTTTTACTGTGGTTTATCACGCGCGCCCAACTGACACTGTTTTATGTCGTTCCGTATATTTTTGTATGCAGTAAAATAATGTAAGAGAACATTTTATACGTTACAACAATGTCTCGCGTATAAATGACTTGGTATATTTACAGATATCTATCATAGCTTTCGTAAAAAAAAGATAGGTAAGTCAAGTGATTGATGAAAATTCTTTGACATAGTGAATCATTATTTTTGAGTTAAATAATAGTTGAGAGTCCTTTATTCTGAAGTATTCGTAACGTTAAGCACCTACAATAAGTTATAATATATTGAATAAGCGGCGAAAAATCTTATTCAATATATTAATTTTGAACTTCCCTGCTTTATAAGTTTTAAATTATAAATGTAACATTTTTCGTAAAAAATTCTATAAGTCGGTCTATTTTCTATAATCTTTCTTATCGAACAAAGTTATCTTAGATGCACTTATTGGAGCTCTTACAAACTCTCGGTAACTCTTTGGAAGAAAAGAAAGTTTGCGACACTGATGTTTCCAACAATATGCGATTAAAGTTAAGTATTTTTGTCTTAAGCTAGGCTTTTAATATCGCATCTCAGATTTTTAGAACGTAATTATCATAGATTGGTGTAATATAAGTCGTGATATATGTTTGTGTTAAATACAATACTGCATTATAACACACGGACAAACGTTTTATAACAATAAACTAAATTGTCTATAACTAATTTGAATTTCAAATAAAGTCAAATTTTAGTAAGTGATGAACACTAATTATTTTGAAGATCTTGATATTAATATTAACACTAAACCCAAATTCTCGTAATTAAATTATATAATACACACATTCATTTTACCTACTATTACGGCCCGTTTCAATAATCAAAATCATATCTATCTATCTAATCATATATGTAATAATAATCTATCTATAACTATTGGTTAAGGACGTCGCCATTCAATCATTTGACGGTTTTTAGCGATACAAGTTTGACGTTTCTAACAAATAGTTATTGGTAGATAGGTTATTAAAACGGGCCGTTATTGAATTATGAATGAATCGTCTTGATATCATCAACTGATTTTCACAGTTTGGATCAATAGTCTAGTAGACAAACTGATTTTGGTGTCAAATTGAGACAAGACTGGTTCTACAACTATGTGTGATACCCCGTTCGATTCGGAATAGCGTCTAGAAAATTGCGCTAAAAGTTCATATTAGCACATAAATACTCTAAGAATACGCAGGCGGAGCCGCGGGTTTCAGCTAGCAATAGATACGAATTAGTTTTATTGAATAACTAGCTGTTGCCCGCGGCCCGCGTTAATATAGTATCCCACGGGAACGCTGTAGATTTTCGGGATAAAAAGTATTCTTTGTTTTAATCCAGAAACTAAACTACCACCATACCAAATTTCATCGAAATCCGTTCTGTAGTTTTTGCGTGAAAGAGTAACAAACATCCATCCATCCTCACAAACTTTCACATTTATAATATAATATATCCTACTATATCATATGTCAATTCAGCAAATGACATTTTCATGCATGTTGGACATTATCAAAATAATTATATTCCGAGCAATATTGAACCCTACAAGCTTTTCGTATTCTTACATATTATATCGGCCGTCATACATCAAACGTTCGTACAACCTTCGGTCGATACGGTTTTATGAGATTATAAACTATAATTTACGTCGGTATGTTTTATATGAAGTTAACATGACATTTGTATATAATATGTTTATTTTCAGAACCTATTAGCGGCGGAATTCGTGTGGCTTAATGAGTTTCCACTGTTTCACTGAACTGTGATTATGACTTTGGGGGTAATTTTTGTTGATTAATTCTGTTTAATATAATAAAGTATATTTATAAGCAGATTGCAACGCTTAAAATCGAGTTAAAAATGATAATTAGGTACGGATTATTTATAAGTTAATATTTGGAACCTAAAATAATATCTAAATGAATCACTAGTATACTCTATCCCCCTTACTAATAAAAATATTTACACAACGGATAACTTCAACAACGTTGCTGTCTTTGTCTGTCAAGTGACTTTATCAACGCATCAGACAAAGACAGCAACGTTGTTTAAGTTATCCGTTGTGTAAATCTTTTTATTAGTAAGAGAGTATCTTTATTACTCTACGAGAAACCCTGAAAAGGGTAAGAGTACTGTAATATTTTTATTATATAAATGAATAGGAGCACTATTCGTTTATGTAAAATTTATGAATTACCTACCTAAAAAAAAACCAAAGTTTACAGAAGGAATTGAATAATAAAAATCAGTATTTTCAAAGATCGTGCGGATTGTTTCACTTCTGTTTCTTGTGAAAACGCCCCATGGAAAAGACGCATTGCTATGTTACGTAACACGCTGTGAGTCGCTACGACGTGTATGATCTCATTTTGCACAGAATTTGACTATTTCCAACGTTTGAAAATTTATGTTTATATATTATTCTTTTATAATTGTAAATATTTTAGTATTTGAAGTAGGTAAACTAATTATGTAGGTTTTTTAAATACACGTCATATTTTTAGAGTTTAATTTTCATAAATAAGTCCGGCATATGGAAATCTATGGGAGTAAAATCGAATTCACGATGTCACACGGTCACACGGTACTGTGTCAGACGATGTCAGCCGAAGATGCGTCGGTCGCATCGATAACCAAATTTTACTTTTTAGAGTAAACTCCAGTCGTGCGTCGGAGCTGACACGCGCACAATTAGTTTACTTTTATCATGTTGTAATGCGTATTTTTTTCTGAATTCATTAAAAAAACCTAAAATATTATTTTTAATGAATATCGATTTTCAGTTAAAAAAACGACATAAAGTGATTAATGAGAAAGACCCAGAAGAACTATAAAATACTGATCTGGTAACAAAAATAATAATTTACCTACTATATATCTAACTCATACTCCGTTCATTACGTACAAGTTATTTAATGGACAAGCAAATGCTATAAATCACCTTTAAGGCCCGAAGCTAGTCGCGGAGCACGATACGTTTTATCTGACCTAATAAATTTGTTTTCCTAGTCGGTTCTTCTGAAATTATTTGACTTTGATTTTAATAACTATTCGCTGTATGATATTCGTTTGTCCTGTTGTAATGAGTTTTGTGTGGTTTGATCTTTGAGTATTGTCTGATTTTGTTTTTGAATGTTGGAAATTAAAATTTTATGGACACAGGAAATAAGTAACCCACTTAGGTATACCATCATATAGAATCATTTTACTATTAAAAACTCCCAGCTAACCTATACACCTATTAGTCAATTTTCTTGTTAAAATTTGAACTGGTGCAGTGATTTAAAATAGCCGGACATAAACATAGTTTTTAGACAGACATAAACATTCGTTTTGTCACTAGGTACTAGGTAGGCACCTATAATTGACAGAACGATATTCAGCCTCCGTGGTCAAGTGGCTTAGAGCTGGCTCTCTACTCGGAGGTCGTGGGTTCGATTCCCGTATTGGAAAAATGTTTGGTTAGAACAATGCAGGCTGATCACCTGATTGTCTGACAAGAAAGATGATCCATGCGTCGGATGGGTATGCCGATCCTGCGCCTGATCTCTCGCCAGTCACGTCGGGTATTCCGCCCCACTGGGCTTCGAGAGTAAAAAGAAAATTTAGTGCTCTTGTGTACTGCGCACACACCTGGGCACTATAAAACAACTCCTTGAAACCGGCCTCCGTCACCGAAATCGGTGTGGGGAGCTATTATTATTATTCTTGTATAAATACCTGTACGCTTTTGAGGCTATACACTTAAAATTAAAGTTATCATGTTAGTCACTCGTTCCTATGCTAGCTGTCAAAATATTACATTGCTAAATCGTTTTGTAACACGTAATCTATTTTCCATTGGAAAACTTATCTGTTAAAGCCTGTTTAAAAGGCGCGAACCGTCTGCAATTAGTAGCCGCATGAAAAACCCGATTCACCTAAAATGAACCCCACAACAAACGGAATTGCATGAAATTAGTTTCATTAGTGTTCAAACCGCAAACTATCGTTGAAGTCTCAACGAGAAAATTACTTTCCTCGGTCTTAAATAGCAATTTTTATATCCCAGCACGCTAGGGCGCATCGATAAAGTGCTCTATAAAACTTACGTTGCGGAATAGTGCTTCAGTTTCATGTTTAAAGATAATTTTTACATTTATATTTGAAAAAAGTTTGTATTAGTCAGCAAATTTTTATAACTTAACTATGTTTTGCTCGCGGCTCCGCCAGCGTTAATACAGTGTCTATTCCGCGGGAACATAATTGGGCTGTAAAAAAGACGGTAATTTTTTGGGGTAAAACGTAGCTTATAATATGTTAAACCCAAAGCCTAAACTACTACCATACCAAATTTCATCGAAGTCCGTTTCGTAGTTTTTGGATGATGAAGTAACAAACATTTATCCATCCTCACAAACTTTCACATTTATAATATTAGTAGGATATTATAGTAGAACTATACATTCGACGGCCTCGGTGAATTAGTGGCTAGTGCGTCAGCGAAGTCGCGGGTTTGAATCCCAAAGAAGGAACAAATAGTTTTCATTGTTCCTGGGTCATGGATGTGTATTATATAAGTATATAGTATGTAGTTTATAATTTAATAAAAATCTTAAATATAATAATTAATAGTAAAAAATATACTTCCCGTTGCCTGGTCCCCGTAACACAAGTTCTTAGGATACCTACTTACCACAGGGCCAGATTGACTTGGGTCTAAAGCGTCCGTAGATATTATTATTTATTATAATTATTATACGACAAATTTGTGCGGACGATATTCTTTGTTGATTACGCTATAAAACCTAAATATTATTTTATAAATTTAGGCGCACGCTTTCTGCGTAGTATAGACTTAAATTTGTCACGAACATTGATATCTACAACACTGTAAGAAGTTTGAAATTCGGAGTTCAAAACCCGTGGAAGTATCTGTACCGCTTCTCACGCAGTGCCTCACTTGTGCGCTGAGTTCATCTTTACCGATAAGAATTCTGCCCCCGGCACTTCTCACTTCTACTTTTCCTACTCCAACTTGAGCTCGATTGACGATCTTCACTTGTTTAACGTTCGATAGAACCATGCTTTAACCCAGGTATAAAATTAATTTTGATGAAAATTTAACCATTACGCCAAAAATTTACAGCATTTTGTCCGTGATGCGAAATGAAATTTCTGTGTTGCCAAAGAACTTTATGTTTATGAATGTCGCCCCTAGAATATGAGGTTTAATAATTTTAATTAGATCTTTTGTCGCCAAACTCAAAGTTTTAGTGAATAGGTTTTGTTTAGTGTGTTAATTATTAATAGTATTTCTCGTAAGACTTTTGTATTACGTAGTATTGAAGTGGTTTTGACCATTGTTATTGTTGTAGACTGTTTAACACGCTAAGCTTGTTTACTGAAAATTCCATATGACATAATTTTTTAAACATTTTATTTGATAAGTTATTACTATGTAGAATATATTAATATAATAACAATGTTACCGAATATGAAACATTTTGAGTAACTTATTTTTAGTAATTTTCATTGCACAATTGTTACGCTTAACTAATACATAGTTCTCACTGGAACTGGTTTTATGTAACATACACGAAGTAGCTAAATCTCATACATATTCAGATCTAACAATGGCATTATACATTTCCTTTGATAAAACCTTTGATACACACTACACGCATATCAAATTGCTTCATGGCTACCTAATACATATTATTATTATATTAAAATTATGATCACATGTTGACAAAGTACCAACAATGTTATCCTCTCGTAACATTTAAAGTGAAACTTTTATTACATCGTCTCAAACTTTTTCGTCTGTGTGTTGCATGTCGCGTAACGGTCGGCCGCGGAGTAGGGATAAAGTGAAAGGCGCTCGTTAGAGCAGCCGAGGCTAATATGGCGGCGCCTATAGTTCGCATCAGCTGACCGTGTAGTGTATAGACTAGTACTCATTTGTGCCAGTGCTCCACGCTATTTTGTTATTAAGTTTCACTTTTACCGTGGTTTCATAAAACCACACAATCCTTTTCTTGATTGGTTTACAACCCAAAAATACTTCACATTAGTAAGGCCCTCATAAACATCTTATGCAAATAGGTTCGCTTTACCTATAGCGTGATCTAGCGGCAAATCAGCGTCATCTAGTATGCCATATGAGAACCATAAAGAACCAAAAAGAATCGAAAATTCTTATTGACCGTTTTTAATATCACTTGCGCCACCAGATGACGATTTGTGTACGTCGGGTCTGCCCCCTAGCGGCAGAAAAAATATCAAAACCCCTCATTGACTAATATAATACTTGAAAACAATGTTTCTTCGTATACCTACCACAAAGCTAATATTTTATAGGATAAAACACATAGGTAAACAAAATAGTACGTACAAAATATAAGCTATATTTTTTTTTATCTTGCTAATAGCTATTAGGAAACGTAACATTTAGGTAACTGTGTGTCATTAACCCTTTTTTCAGAAGGCGAAAACTGCATTATTACTCTTGTTGTAAAAATCTCATCATACGCCCACACCTTATACTTAACAATGTATTTTATTGTGACCATAAAGAATGTGGCATTTACATCTAATCGATCGGATCGGAAACGGGCGCAAATCAAAAACATAATTCACCATTAGAGTTGGATAAAATGTTTCCAACAGAAAAATCATATGCCGAACACTCGTATCGTCCGATGGCAATTATGTCGATCGTTTTCAAATCGATTACGAACTGGACCGAATTGGAATATAAAAATCGATATTTTGTTTATTTTCGTAATTAATCAATATATATATCAATAATAATACAAGTATCATGTCAGATGATTCTATTGTTAACTAGATGCTGCCCGCGACTTCGTGAGCGCAAAATGAACTCTCGAACCGTACATTTTGCCGCAATAAAAGTAGCCTTTACGTATTTCCTCATCGTCTACCCTATATCTGTGCCAAATATCATCTTAATCGGTCCATTTCCATCCATTAAATCCATTAGTTTCGGAGTGCAAACAAAGTTCATTGCAAACAAACAATCATATATTTCCTCTTCATAATATTAGTATAGATAAACTATTATTGTGTTTACGTAGAGTTGATCGGGGCAAGCGTGGAAAATATTATAAAGCGCAGAACCTATCAACTCACTCCTCAGGTGTCGCGGGTGTCACGTTCGACGGTGTAGTTACTAAGTTCAGTAATTGTTGTGGGCTGCGACGTCTTGGCTCTTACAGATCCTTCTTACGCTTGAGTGGTGATAATAATAATGCGGCAACAATTCTTATATTCTCCTTTATTGAGATGTGATGATATGAGAGATGCACAACACAGATACGTGTACACTGTATAAAGCCATTTGGCTAACTAAAATAAACTAACTAGATAGGCTGTGCTTGTGACATCTGTCAATAAGACTTTTTATTACTACTATATTATGCAGCAGTAATACACTAATACTGCCTATAAATTGTCCGATCTACATGAAGATGAAAATTGGAGTAGTTAGAACTGACCATGTGGGCGTGGCATGTTAGTTCATAATGTCTAGGTATATGGGCCAAATTAATTTTCCAACCAAAATAAAATTTTCTACTTCCACGAATAAAATACAAAGATCCAATATTGATACGAATTAAATAGTACCTATACATAAAATATAAATGTAACCTTTTCCATGAATTTATTTACGATATGAAAAATATGAATCTAAATCTGTATTTTACTGTAAAGGTTAAAGTGTCAAAAAAGTTAATTAACATTTTCAATTTATTACATTTCTAAAGATTATTATTATTTTTGTGAGGAAATAAATTTTTATAATTCAAACTCGACTTCCAGTTATCGCTATGAAAAATCCATCTCAATCCACTTAGCGGTTCGCGCGTCATGTTAGAATAAATATTTAGGAGAAAATACAAGTTAATCTGCGAATATGTAATAAAATGGAAAGAAGGCAAAAAAAATATTAATTGAAAACATTGTTCTGACTTCAAACGTTAATATTCAATCATCACCGATTTTTCATTATCACTAATAATTTGAATGTTTGAACTGCTGCCTTCATCATACTTGTAGTATGGCGTCTATAAATTTATGTGCTTTCTTACCATTTCGGTTTTCAACATTTTTATCCTACTAATATAAATGTGAATGCCTGTGAGGTTGGATGGATGGATGCATGGATGGGTGGATGGATGTTACTCTATCACGCAAATACTACTGAACGGATTTCGATGAAATTTGGTATAATAGTGGATTAAAATACAGGCTACTTTTTATCCCGAAAAAGTACAGTATTCCCGTGGGATACTGTATTTACGGACAACAGCAATTTATAATTTAAATAGCCGGACTGTCGCGTCGCGTCATTTCAAATTAATTTAATCAATTTTTTTATTGTTTTGTTCTCTAAAATTTTTTGAAATATTATACTTACACTACCGCAAAAAGTAGAAGCTGAATTAGAATAGCTATGGACGCTTTACCCTACTTCAATCTGGCCCCGTGCTAAGTAGGTACTCGAAGAATCTATATATATATATATATATATATATATATATATATATATATATATATATATATATATATATATATATATATATATTCTTCGAGTACCTACTTAGCACGGGGCCATATATATATATCTATATATTTAAGATTATTATTATATTATACACATATTGACCCAGGAATACAGAAAAACTTTTAGTTCCTTCGGATTCGAACCCGCGACCTTCGGCTTGAGCACCAACGTGCTTAACCACTGAGCCTCAGAGGTCGTGAACTTCGTATGCTACTCATTGAAAACTCTTTGATAGTATTATATTTTTTAAGGTGAGCACATGAGTTATGTATCTGTCTTTTGTATTAAAATAATATAGGAGGTTTATTGGAAACTACATTTGAAAAATCCGCAACCGCAATGCGTCATGAGCCTAACTCAACTAGGTTCACTGTGATAACATTCATTCTCCACATTCCCAATAAGAAGGGCTCCGAGCTTGCGGCTTTGGAACTTTCTTCCATAATTTTGTACCTGTCCTTAATTAAAGTTCCTCCCCCAAGTTAAAGAATGAAACTAAAATTTTAATAAATTCGTAGCAGTGGTTGGTTATAAGTACCTACAAAAAGTTTATAACTTTTAGTTGCAGTCTCCGGTATCTATTTCAAAGAGAATTTCATATTTAAATGTGACTAGAGAGTGTTTGGTTCACTTTTGTAAGCTGCTTATTTTCAGTGTAACTTTCTACGTTTGAGTTTTGAGTCTATTTTTAATTGTTTTCAAACTTTCATTATTTCATTTTTGCTGTAGGTATTCCGATGCTGTCGTTTTGGTATCACCAATGGCCGTAATTAGTGACGTAATAAAGTCTTTTTACGAAGAAGATATTACTTATTTTATTATTATATACTTATTATTACCGTTTTGTCTGAAAATTTAAATTGTTTTTTTTTCTTTTAGCTTGACATAAATATAATCAGGAATTTATAAAATTTTTATTACAGCTATCAATACGTAGGTACATCTATAAAACAAAAACATTGCTAATCTACCTATGTACTGTTTTTGTATTATAATAATAATAATAAATAATAAATAGCCTCATTTATTCCTTAATAAATACATACAAATTTCAAAGACTATTGTATTAATTATTATTTGAATTGCATGCAACATTTTGTATATTATAATTATTTTTATAAATCAAATTTAATGAATTTAAAAATATCAATTTAAATTTTACCATTTTCTGATGTAATAATTTATATTTTTAAAATAATTAAGTACTTATTATTGTTAATTTAATATTATTACAATTTTATTTTGTTCATTATATTTAAGTATTTGTATTTATATTTAGGACCACTCTACGAGTAAAGGCCTCCTCCATATTTTGCCATATCATTATTCATTTCTATCATTAGCTTTGGTCTTCCAATCTTTACCAGCAATTTTAATTATTTCGTCTGTCCATCTTGCTCTTGGTCTTCCTCTTTTTCATTTGTTTTGTGGTCCTTTCCAGTTAGTTACTTTGTATGTCCATTTCTGTTTGTTCATCCGCGCTACATGTCCGGCCCATTTCCATTTTAGTTGTTGACAATGTTTCAAAGCAACTATTACATTTGTTATTTTTCTGATATCTGAGTTTCGCTTTCTGTCACTCTTTTTTTTATTTAAAATACTACGTTCCATAGATCTTTGGGTAACTTGTAATTTATTTTTTGTTTTGTTGTTGTATATCCAGGTTTGGCTACCATACCATTTTTTCTTAAGTTTTATAGGAAGGTTTGATTTTAGCCCTTCTTCGTAACTCCAAAACTTATTCCATGTAATGTTGATTCTTCTACTTATTTCGTCTTGTTGTCTAGATTTTATGAAACAAAGAATACGAATACAATAATATATATATCTAGGAAAACAAATAGTTATTTTCCTAGATATATATATTCTTGTACATATTCGAGAAGGGTACCGTTGACTTTAATTAGGAGTAAGATAGAGTTAGTCATTATTTTTGTTTTAATAGTATTTAGCTCTAAACCTATTTCTTGACTCACTGTGTGTAGTTCGCAAGCCATTTTTTCTAGTTGGAAAACTGTTTCTGAGAAGATATTGATGTCGTCTGCGAACCTAAGATTGCTCAGAAAATCACCTTTTATGTTTATACCTCTTTTTTGTCAGTTTAGTTTTCTCATGATGCTTTCAAGAACAGTGATAAATATTCTAGGCGAGAGTGAATCTCCTTGCCTAACTCCTCTGCAAATTTTTATTTCTGAGCCTTTTGTTTCCATTTTTATACGGGATATGCTTTTGTTATAAATATCTTTTATAAGGTCTACAGTTTGTGTCGGCACATCGCTATCATATAGAGCCAGAACCGTCCACATACTATTAGCGGAGCGGTCGCTGGTGTTCCTTATATTTCTCTATTATTTGCTCTAATGTATGAATATGGTCAGTTGTTGAAAAACTTTTTCTGAAACCTGCTTGTTCTGGTGGTTGGTATTTATCGGTATATTTTTCTATACGATCTACAAGGCAAGAGACAAAAAGTTTGTATATATTGAGTTGTAGGCTAATTGGTCTGTAGATATTTATATTTGCTGGGTCGCTCTTCTTGTACAGTAATTAATATTATAATAATAATAATTATTATTATTATATTATATAATAATAATATAATTATAATTATATAATTATTATTATATAATTATCAGATTCTGCCCAATCGGAGGAAATTTTTCTATGATTTAAAATCGTGTTAAATAGGTTAGTTAGTAGGGGGCTAACACGCTCTTACCTATTTTGATTGTTTGATTGGGGACTCCATCTGGTCCATTGCTTTTGTCTCCTTTTAGCTTGTCTATTTTCTTTATAATTTCAGTGCCTGAGAACCTGTGTGGTAGAGTTACATGTGAGCGGCTCAATTCCTAGTTGATCGTCGGTTTTTGATAAGTAAAGATTTTTATAAAATGATGTAGTAATCTCTATTATCTTTGATCTTGAGAGTCTTCTTGTTACTCCCGTTTTCTTTTAAACATGGTATCCTTAGTATTCGGTAGCGCTTATTAGCGGTATAAATACTTTTGTACTTTTTTAAGTATTTATTATTTTATCGTGCGTAGCTTCTGTAGAATAATTCCTAGCGCTTGGCTCACACTGCACTGAGTCACTTAGAATTATCTTCGTTAATATTCCGTTTTGCACTGAGATAACACTTCCACTTGTATGTTGTGCTACTCCAAGCGTTATTGTTCACTTTTTAGAATAAAACTACTAGAAATAATAATTTTAAGAAATTAAAAACACGGAGCTTATGTGTACTTTTGCTAGTGTTGCCACATGTGTTGTATACCAACTCTACTAAAATTGAAACTTTATTGAAGTGGCAATATCAATATTTTAAAAGGAACAGAGTTTTTTATTAATAGTAGCCCCACCGTATCAGTCACATTTGTCATCTCGTACTGTAACATAGGCTGCAATTCGAAATGCAAAACTTGGATTAAATCAAGTCTCTGATTGAGCAATACTTAGTGGATTATATTTATTTATAATATAAATTAAGTGAGTCTTTTTAGGAATAATACTTCAATAATTGCACTGTATTATGTTGGAATCCATAATTAAGAACATCACTTGTATTAATCATTTTATCTAGAAGCAACGTTGGACGGTTTTAATATATTATCTCCCCAATCCGACGGGCACGGAGGTGTGGTTCGAAGGCCGTGCATCGTCTAACGTCGTTTCAGTTCGGCAGTCTTCGACACGGCGTTGTGTGCGTGCGATTAGACGTATTGTACGACTCTACGAAACTCGCACGAATCGAGACGATATTAATATTAATTATTAATAATATAATTTATAATATTATTTTAGTATTATATATATATATATATATATATATATATATATATATATATATATATATATATATATTTCTATGCAATAGCTTTACCGCGGCAGTCCCCGAGTGCCACACGTATTTTTTAGATTAAAAAGACTATTTAAAATGTATAGGTTATTTTCCTAGCAAAATTGTAGAAGAAGTTGGCCTCTATTATCTCTTTGCCCAAAGCAGTAGTTACCTGGGATTCTTTCTTCCCCAGCAAGACGTTATCCGATGTGCGCGTTGAAATCTCCCTTTATTATATTGATGTTGGTATGTTTTTTATAAATCTCTGGTGACGTGCATTTTGGAGTTGGTTGTAGAAAATAAATATTTCTTATTCACTAGATTCAATGGTGGCCGCGTGAGCCTGTATTAATGATAATGTTTTACTCTTAAAATGAAGGTTTAGAATGCATATTCGTTCAGACAGTGCAATGAAGCTTTGTATGCTCAACTTAAATTTTTTCATAATGAGAAATCCTATTCCGCATTGCCCTTTGGTCTTGCCATAGGAGCAGAATACATGTTCGTTGTCCTCTTCGATAATATATTCACTTCTTCTTATTTCTGTTAAGCCAATGATGTTGTAATTAATTTTTGAGATTGCTAGTTTAAAATCCATTAATCTTTCATAAGGTAAAAGAGATCTGGCATTGTAAGTGCAAATGTAGAGTCTTTGGCATGGAGGGTTGCGGTCTACTTCCTCCACAGGGACCAGCTGTACTGTTTTTGTATTGTTGTTATGTTGTGTGATTGTAACTACATTCGCAGAATAAATCCCAGATTAAAAATAAATAAATCTAATTACATTTCTTAAAATAAATAAATAAATGTAATTTATTAAAGACGAATGCATTTTAAAGATATTTCAAATATACAGTATTAGCTATAGGCCCATAAATTTTCTTTTGTCTTCCTCTTGAAAAAAAAAACGTCGAGATTTCCTACCTGCAAGAGCGGCAAACCTTCCGTCAATTTTCAGCGACTTTTCTCATTAAAGTTTTTCTATATTTGCCTAGTATTTCGCGGTTATAAAAACATCATCTATGCACAAAATTCGATTTGAGACTTAAAAGACCTTAATAATTTTTTTTAGGGTTCCGTAATGTTATACATAAGGAACCCTTACAGTTTCCCTCTGTTCGTCCGTCCGTCTGTCTTTCGGTCTGTTTGTCTGTCTGTCTGTCTGTCCGCGCTTCTAACTTCTGTAATTATGAATATGAATGGATGAAATTTGGTACAATTATAGATTGTGTATAGATTTCGGTTTTGGCATCATAAAATAATAATAGTTTTATATGTTAGGGGTGGCAGTTTTATAACTGTGAATTGGGGATGAAAATTATTTTTTCTGTCTACCCCATCATGTGGGGTATCGTTGAATAGGTCTTTTTTTTAAAAGTAAGGTTTTATACGCTACTTTTTACAAAGTTGACAATTTTCGCGTAATCGGCCTGCAAAGTGGTTTATAAGTTGGTCCCAACTCTTGGCATTTCTAAACTAGAGGAGATAATATCAATAATTATTAGTGAAATCGGACAATAATTTTTTAAGTAATTAAAAGAAAACCTATTGCGCGTTGATAGTTCCGGTACCCTCCTTAGACATGTCCTTACATGCACTTGGTTAGATTATTTTCTTAAACATTTGGTTGGCGTTGACCTCTTTCTATGCCACCGTATCGTGTGTAATTATGACTCGAGCAGCTAAAGCTTACCAATGGTGAACCAAAATTTTGTTTCCAGAAATAATATATCTCAAAACGCCATCATTTTCGTCACCACAGGCATCCAAACCGCACGCGAACACTCATGAGCGCTGTGTTTTTTTGCTGTATAGAGAGTTGGCAACTCTTCCTCCCGATTATGTTACTCGATCGACTATAGTTTTATAACTTAGGAACACTCAGATAACAATGAAACCTGGTATATATTCTAATTATGAGTCAGAGAACATATTACATTCCTAAAGAACGTAATTACCCACATTTATCCCCCATATTCCGCGAACATAAAAACGTCCCATCGTGCCAGTATCTTTTAACCAATACATAAAACAACATGATCAGATTTCACGTTTTTACTCTTCAATTAATTCAAGACATTGTATGTAGATTTATGTGAAACGAAGCTGGTTAGGATAAAACATATAATTGTTAGGAAATGGCCTGGGTTAACGCTAATGATTCGTTAATTAACAGCCTCGGCGGAGTATTTGTGAGGGTTCGCGCTTGTTAAGGTAATTTTACATGTAACTTGATTCATATTGTGATGTTTTGTAGTTGGGTTAAGTTAGAATTTTGCCTTAATTAAATGACTGTTATAAACGATATGGATCATTATAATGAGCGTATCCTTTTGTTATTGCATGCCGTTTATTTAGGTCAATGTATATCTTACAATAATCATAAAGCTTTAGTTCTGAAAACTTAATAACGCGACGAAAAAAAGACGCTTTCACGCCACGACAATCTGGTCCCATGGTAAGTTCTCGAAGAACATGGATTACATGTACCAGACGACGCCAATATAGTTAACACTTATATTATACATGTATTTAAGACTTTTATTATATAATACAAATAATTAATACATGTCCATGACGTAGGAATACTGAAAACTTTTTTGTTCCCTGGTGGAATTCAAACCCGCCAGGGAACGGAATTCAACGCCCTAACCACTGAGCTACAGTGGTCGTCTAAACGAATTTCTCGTCGAATTACTTAATTTGGTAATTATGTATGTTTGTGTTACTTTTTAAAATAAAAGGGGATACAGTACATAGCGATACTAGCAAAGTAATGGATGCTCTGCATTTCAACCGGTTTTATTTAAATGATTTGCGTTTAGTTCCATAATATACTTCTTGATTTGTCACAAAGATTAAGCCTTTAGGGATAGAAGAGCGATAGTGAAACATTTTGAAACAGATGTAAGAGTTTGTGGTTTGTGACCAACGCTTCAAAAGTTTTAAATATCCTGAGGGGATGCGTAGGTTTATTTTTAAGAAACAGGGCCAAGTCGTGTTTATTTCTCATACTTTGGAACAACTTTCACTTTCATAAATCATCACCAACCATCACTGAATTGGGTATACTTACAACCTCTAACCCAGAAGTAACTTAAGCTCTGAACTGGTTATTATGAATTTTCCGTTAATTTTTCAATGACGGACTTTATTTTAGGTTTTTTATTCCTTGAATGAATGCCAAGTTTATGCAAAATGCAAAGAGGTTAAAACTTACGTAGGTACGTTGCTTTTCGTTCTTCAGCTGCACCTACTGTTTTCTACAACTGTCATCATCATTATCTCCTGTATTACTGAATGATGTTACATACAATATGTAGGCTTATAATATACTAGCTTTTTCTCGCGATTTCGTCCAGTGGTCGATATTTCACCATACAAACTTTGGATCCCGGTTATGTAAGAAAAATAATAGTATAATTTATTTAATTCATCATCCAATTAAATTCTACATAACCAGTAGGAGTAATGATCCACATTTTTTGCTGTGTAGTGTTTTTGTCACTACTCGCGTGAAGAAGTTAACTACAATTTGTATGGCATCGAATTAGTTACCATTGTTTGCCACTAGGGGCGTTGTTTCGATGCCATACAAATTATAGTTAATCTTCACGGTGAGTAGTGACAAAAACTCGCACACAGCACACTGATCCCGACAAAACTTCAGCTTAGGTATGAAATCATTACACCTTGAACCTATCTACATAATATTATAAATACTCGGACATATTCATATTATTATGCATTGTCCTCTAGTAGGTACTATTATTTGCTCATAGAATTAGCAGTCGATGGACGGGGGCTTATCACAACAATTTGCAAAGCGAAATTTACAGCCGATAAATCAGAATGTTGTAGTGCGAGAATGCTTACTTAATTCCAATACACCAAAACAGTAAATTATTGGATTATTGCGGTTTTTGAGCAAACAAAAATATTTTACAATTTTGCTGCTCAGAATGGTTTAATAAATTTTCGAATAAGAAAAGGATACGTGCTGGTAAATACTTGCAGAACTTCAATAACACCAACGTTATACGACCGAAAAATATATTCTTATCTAAAATATTTAACTGGTGATGAAATGTTTTCAGTTTCTTCTCTGAAATATAACATATATTTAAAACATAATATTATAAAAATTTAAATACCTATAATATCAAATTCTTGTTCATATCTTTCAACTTAGACTTTAATATCTCGACAAGAATTCAAGTCACATTAGTTTAATAATAATAAAATTAATGTCCAAAGTTGGCTCAGCCTAAAAATAAACTTGAAGCATTATTTGATAAGGTGATATCATATTTTCAAAGAAACATTGAAACCTAGTTTTATCATCAGTGTTATTTACGATGAAATAACAGATAAGAAACATTTTTCACGCATGATTGATGAAAGCCTATTTATTATTCACGAGTTGAAGAGTATTTGAATAAATTATTACGTAGTATTTACGACACGTAATTAACATTAACATCGTAAGCGTACATTCTATGGTGTTTCTAAATTCGATTGATAGAACGAGGTGTGACATAGATATACAAAATGTATTTTTATCCGAATGCTATCATAGTTTAACTAACATTCGGCTAGAATATTACGTAAGTAATGACGGTATGCATAACTCACAGAAAAATAACATTATTAAAATTCCCTGTCAACCTGGTATAAATACCCACGCACTGCCGTACGCCGCGCCGCGCCAGTATTATGAATCGACGTTAATTATTATATAACCTATTATATATAACAGCCTCCGTGGTCTAGTGGTTAGAGCTTGGCTCTCGACCCGGAGGTCGTGGGTTCGATTCCCGCATTGGAACAAAAAAAAAATGTTGTTTCCAAGTTTGGTTAGGACAATTCAGGCTGATCACCTGATTGTCTGACAAGAAAGATGATCCATGCGTCGGATGGGCATGTAAAAAGTCGGACCTGCGCCTAATCTCTCGCCAGTCGTGTCGGTTATCCGTCCCACTGGGTTATGAGAGTAAAAGGAGGAGAGAGTGCTCTTGTGTACTGCGCACACACTTGGGCACTATAACATAACTCCTGCGTAGCTGGCCTGGTTTCAATGAAACAGGCCACCGTCACCGAAATCGGTGGGGGAGCTATTATTATATATACCTATAAATGTAACAGTTTTAACCAAGTTTTCATTTTTAAGTTAATATTTTGCATTCTATGGTCGCAGTAACTTCAAAGTGTTAATGAAGATAGTAAACTTTGTAAGTAAAATGTTAAATAACAAATCAATAGATATTTTTCAGGTTCAAATTGTGCTTGGATTCATTAATCATACTTAATCTGTTATAACGAGAAAACACTCCCTGTATAATGCGAAAGTCACCTCATTGTGAGATAATGTACTTAAGTGTTAAGTTTAACACTATAGGTACCGGGTGAAGAGAATAAGTATACCTGTAACGCTGACCATACACGCTAGGTTATACACGACGGTTATGCATAAACGTAACCGATTTACAAACAGTGAGGCTAGCACGAACAATTGACAAGTCAAGTACGTATTCGTAACGTTACCGATAGAGAGTTGTATGAAAATTATGACATAACTGATGACTCTACAATTGACATTCGACAACGTTACCAATACGTACATGTCGATTGTTCGGGCTTACCCCTCAGTAGATAACAGCGAGATTTTGTCCCAAATCGGCCAGGATTCGCACGGCGGTAACCTGTTAATGCATACCTAACCATCGTAACATGTGTAACTGCCAGCAACATAAATAAAGTTATCATTAGACATGAATGTTTTGTATGTTTAATAATAATTAAATTATAATATTGTTGATTACAAAATAATCTACAGTTCAAACGATTACATTATCTACGGTCCATTACTATCGTCGATCAAGTGGAGTGGTCGGTGGACAGGTACATTACTATTTAGGTAGCTAACATTAATTAATTCGTACAATAAAGCCCGGAGGGTTAATTATTTACATAGATTTATTAACCAACGTTTTACACTAACACCCCTACTAGTGAAAATATTCACACAACTGATTACTTATTCAATGGTGCTGCCTTTGTTTGTCAAGTGACTTTTCCAACGTATCAAATAAAGAGAGCAATTTTGAATAGCTAATTAGTTTTGTAGATATTTTTATTAGTAAGTAGTAGAAGGGGGTAAAAATCTTCTCTTCTATTATAAGTATAATAATATAGATTTTTTATACATAAATACATTTATATATTATATATATATATAAATATATTTTTTTAAATAAATTACCTACTGCGTGATGTGGATATAACTTCCTTAATCGTTGTCAGTGAACTTTTTTGTGTAGTGAGTACTAATGAGGGTTTTGAAATTCATGACATCTGACAGCTTTTTGATACGACAAGGACCGACGGGCTACAAAGCGCCGCCTGGTCACAGAAAAAGAATCGAAAATTCTTATTGACCGTTTTTGATACCACTCACACCACCAGATGACGCTTTGTGTGAGTTGGGTCTGCCCCCTAACGGCAGAAAAAATATCAAAAACCCTCATTGTTTTACCTACCATTAACACGATAAATATGAACGGGATGATGCATTTTTGGGAAAGAAGCCGATGTCTCATTTTAGTCATTTCAGTAACATTATTCTTACGACTTATACACAAATTCGTTATAAGTAATATAGTTCAAGTAAATACTAGCGATATGAACGCAGCCTTACAACATGTGTGATCATTCTTGTTTCAACTGATAAACTTGATTTATTTCTACTACTGTTTGATTTTATTTATGATCATAATAAATTTTGCTAAGGTTAAATGGTTAAAGCATTCGCTACCTTTTGATTTGATATGCTGTAACATTCCGAATTGAGCAGACATAGAATCCGGTTCCATAAACCATCGTTTCCGCAACGTGGAGATCTACTTCTTATTGTAGATGTGATATTCAAGTTTTTTGTGTGAATAATATAATGACTAGAAACCTTCTATTACCATGATGTATTATGCCTTTTCATAATATAAGAAAATAAGACGTTGTTTCGATATACCTATTTCATATACTAACTTAGTATTGAAACTGTTTTTACGCTTAGGAATAGATTTAATTATAAATTTCTTTTTAGATATAGATAAATTTATAGATTTCTATGTAAATATTATTTTAAAGTATCAAGATACTTTGAAATACTTTTCTTTTTTACATAGTATATGATGAAGTCGCTTCCGCTGTGTGCTCGCTTAGGTCTTTTAAACTACTCAACGGATTTCAATACAGTTTTCAGCAATAGATAGTAGTTCAAGAGGAAGGTTTACATGTATGACGAGGAAAGGGGAATAAACGAGCCTCAAATATCGTACTACACACACCGGCATATTTAACGGAACATAAAATAAAGGTTTGATATCAGTATCATATAAGGTTGCTGGCTGGTTTATATGTCATTTAATTTAAAAAGAAATATTTTCAAATTAAGAAAACAACTAAACATCACATTTTATGCAATTGTTTTAATTTTATTCCTTATCTGGAGCGAACTTCGAGTATTTCTTCCTTCTGAGTTGTGATTTAAAATTTCATTGAAATACTCTTTTTTGTTAGTTTTTTTAAATCGCGTATCTTTTTGGAGTTGAGGAATGAATTATGCCTGACTTAGCCCCAACGGATATTGCCAGGGCACTCGAAATGCGAATAAATGGCCAAAACTACAGTGATATCCAGAGATCTTCGTCGACCAGTTTCAACGATCCATCGCAGTATCCAACTGTTCAGGGAGACCGGTACTTATGTGAGAAGAGCAGGACAAGGCAGAAAAAGACGCACTTCGAGTAGGGATGATCGTTTCATTCGGCTTCGTGTACGTAGGAACCCCCGTTTGACGTCCGTCCAAGCCCGACATGAGTTAGAAGCAGTGCGGGGTGTAACCGTAAGTGAGCGTACGGTACGAAGAAGATTCGAAGAAGCTGGTTTGGGTTCATTTGTGCCCGCCAAGGCTCCAAGGCTCGAGGTAAATCATCGTAGAAACAGGTTAACTATTGCTCAGGAACATTGACTTTGGAACGCGGACCAATGGAGTAAGGTATTGTTTAGTGATGAATGCAGAATTCTCTTAAATCAAATTGACGGCAGGCAAAGAATATACAGACGCAAAGGAGAACGATACATTCAGACAAATTTTGAAACTACAGTTGCATACGGTGGTGGATCAATAATGGTTTGGGCGGGCATTTGTTTGGGTGCTCGCACAGACTTGGTAGTGATTGACATAGGGAGTCTGACTGCAGTCCGCTATATCAGAGAAGTTTTAGAAGAAAATTTCGTACCGTTTGCCCCATGTATCGGTGACGATTTTGTTTTTATGCAGGATAATGCTCGGCCGCATACCGCTCGGGTAACTCAAGCTTATCTTAATGATATGAATATCACTGGAGTGGCCGGCGAGATCACTGGATATGAACCCAATAGAGCACGGGACTTGCTGAAAAGAAAAGTTAAGTCCAGAATTCCAGCTCCTGCCAACGTGGGTGAACTGCGAATCGCCGTAGTTGAGGAATGGCGGAGACTATCCCAGGAGACCATCGATAACATCATTCTCAGTATGCCTAGATGGGTAGAAACTTTAATAAGAGCACGTGGAAGAAATACGCGATATAAATCACCATTTTTCTAATTTAATTAATTGTTATTTTGATATTAATTTTCACTTTTCCCGGTTACATGAAAAGTGTACAATAAAAGTGTAAAAAGTGTACCATTTTTCACAAATAGCCTTTACTCGCAAAATCTGTTCTTAATGTGATCTCATTTTAAGTAAAACAAATGAAACTTTAAATAACAAAAAAAGTGTAGTAAGTAGATTTTAAAATAAAACCATATTTTTGGAGTTTACTCCTTAAGAATCGATTTTCATATAAGGCTACCGGTATGAAAAAAATATGAGGAGTAAAATCTACTGAACGAATGACCTCGTTACGTTTTCTGCGCACCTTTCACTTTTTTTCACATGGCGCGAATTTTTGAACTCAAATCGATCGCTAGTCGCTTTGCATTGCACACAAAATTTTACTTTTTAGAGTAAACTCCAGTTGTGCGTCGGAGCTGACACACACTTTTTTTTTTTTAATTATGGACCTTTTTTTATGTTCCGCTAAATATGCCGGTGTGTTTATATTGAGATACTGGCTCTCAAACTTAAATGTGGGCATAACGTGAGTAGTGCAGGTTTCAAAATGAAAAGACAAGAAACAACATTTTTTCACCTTTATTCTCAATAGTAATAAAACTAAACGCTTCACACTAGTTAAATCACTTTACTTCACTGTATAATAAAATAATAACGACACTGTACTCATTTTCACTATCACTTTTTAACAAGAACACCGATAGTTCCCGAGCCGAACCTCTCGCCACGACGGCTGGTATTTTAGTGTTTCGTGATCGTTCCTTGGAGGGAAAACGTGATCACCACCACCACCAAACCAGACGCGCAAGCTCGTCAGACCGGACTCTATCAACGCCAAACGTGGTGCTGGTGTTCCCGCCAATTATATTAGGTATTTACATATGAAATTGGCGTTTTGTAAAGGAGGAACATTAAGTCGTTTTTTTAAACATAATATATTTCTTTAATCAAAGTATATACCATTGCTATCATACGCACTTCTGCCATCTCATAGGTAGTTCATTGATTCCTTAACTAAAAAAACCATTCGGACAGGAATCGATAAAATCTTTGAAGGCGCTTTGGACTGCCCCATCGGAGTTGAATTTTTTGCCATGCAAGAAGTTATCTCAATTTCGAAAAAAATGGTAATCTGTTGGAACAAGTTCCGGGGAGTACGGTGGATGTCTTAGATATTCCAATTGAAGCTCCTATAATTTGGTAGCCGTCTGTTGTGCAGTGTGTGGTCTAGCATTATCCTGAAGCAGCAGTGGCCTAGAGCGAATGACCAACCTCGGTTGCTTAGCAGCTAGCTTTTCCATCATGATTTGCAGTTGCTGTCTGACCAGATTTAAGAAAGCTGTAGTGAACGACACCGGCACTAGTCCATCAAACGCTCACAAATAACTTTTTTTGAGTAAATTTTCCCTTGGGGCAGGCTTTGGCTGGTTCGCCAGGGTTCAGGCTTGATTATCAATTTTGGTCTCCGGCTGTCCACGGGGCACAAGCCCCGACCTGCAGAACGATCTGCAGGTCGAAATTTCCAGAACGAAAACGTTGGAATCAAAAACCCACCGTGTTTTCTTTTGCGACACCGCCGCCATACATATCATTAATCCTTCGAGCCGTTTCTGCAGCACTGGTGCTACCGTGGAACTTGTACTCGAATGTAAAAGATGTTCTTGAAGAAATTGTAAAAGATGATCAGGTTATTAGGATTTTTGTTGTTTTTAAACATAAAAAATATCAACAACATATTAGTACGAGTACGAAGTTCAGTGGGAAAAGTTTACCGAGTCACAGAAAGCCATTCATATTAGGTACTAAGGCGAGACTTGAATAAAATCGTTTTTAACTTACCCACTACTAAGGTACTTCTAAAATAATATTTTAACGTAAAAATGAGCACTGCAAATAAAACAATACGCGGAGTTATTCGTTGAGTTAAATGACTTATCATTAGGAAAACTGAAAATACCTAAAGCCTACTCTTCGCCTGACGTTATCATCTGTGATCTATAAATGTAACGTGAAACACCCTAATGCCACGCTAATGCTCGATATATTAAAATTTATAGCCCTGACAGTGAGACTGGTAAATCTAAGGGTCGATCCACACCGAGACACGATATGGCGCTGCATTTTTAAGACATCCATTCAAAATTGAACCTTATTATTTACACAAGAAGATACACGTTTCATTGAATGAGTTCGAATGTTAAGTTGCACCGCACTGCACAGTGCACAGCACATGTTGTGCAGTGTATATTTTTGTGTAGGTAATAAAATTCAATTTTATATAGCTATCATGAAAAAGCTGCGTCGCGTATCTTCTCGGTGTGAACCTAAGCTAAATGTATAAAAAATTAGAGCCGCGACAGTAAGACTGGTAAATCTAATGGTAATTCACCAAGACATAAGGCATTAGCTATACCGTATCTGCTTTGTTTCAGTTATAATGGGAAAATAGAAAATGGAGCCATCAACTTTTCTGAGACTTTGTTGTTTCTATTTCATTTTTCATTCAACATAACTCGGTTTTCTCAAGAATAAACGAAAATAAGAATCAAAAGTGAGACGGGGGTCGCGTCGGCAGATTTAAAGCGTAGGACGCTCAATTAAAAACAGTTCCAAATCTACCTAAGGTGAAAAATATTTTATTTTTCGGTTCCTGTGCCTCATGGCATTCGTTCATTACTCTTGTTAATAAATATTATTTCCATTAAAATCTGCATACGTAAATATTTATAAATTTACGCAAAGACAAAATAAAAGTCAGGCGTATTTCATCCACGTTATAAAAGCGAGATTATTATGCATTGAAAAATTATTTAATTTCGACGTTAAAAATATCAAAGACGTTAATTTATATGCGACAAAAAAGCGAATTTAAAAAGCTCGGTTATCTTGTAAAGGGTTAACGCTGAAGTAATCGAGTGTCATTACTCGACTATGAATAAATTACACAACTTTCATGTTCCACTCGGAGCGAATGCCGGGTTAAGACATGAGCGATAAGCGATGCAAAAACTTAAAATTTTGGCAAGAGAAAAAGTCATGTTAGGTTAGGTTAGGTTAGTACTTGTGATTTTACTTGTGTTTTTATGATGTGACTTACGGCCCGTTATGAAAAACCTATCTACCAATAACTATTTGTTAAAAACGTCACATTCGTATCGCAAAGAACCGGCAAATGATTGAATGACGACGTTTTTAACAAATAGTTATTGGAAGATAGGTTATTGAAACCGAAACCGAAACCTTGATCACTTGAATTATTAATGAAAAAGAAGATTATGCAAATATGCTGATCAGCGAAATGTTCATGAGCGTGATGATAATGGTCGCTTTTCTTATTAGTTTCTCTTTAAATATATTACAAATTTGTTTCGAAAATGTAGTTAAAATTAACATTTTCAATGAATTAATTATCAGCTATTACATTGTGACTATAAAATTATATAAAATTTAAATCGCTTAAACTAGTGACTCAAGATTATTTTATGCCTTAATACATGGACTCAAAGAGAGCGGGCAAATTCGCCATTATATCGCAGCTCGCTCGCGCTAAAATTGTCCCGGTCTTCGCCAGCGGCAGAATGAGTTTGTAAGGTGTGGTTCCGAGGTGATAAGAGTAATGGTGCAACAATATTCGTTAAAGGTGCACCTAATGTCATAATTACAGTAACATTTTATATAATTGAGTTTATCTGTTGTTCAGGTTTTTTGTCGGTAGTTTATCTGTTCAATAGCGCTTTTGATTGGACATGGCAAACGCGGTAACCAATCAAAACCGCTATTGAATAGATAAACTACCGACAAAGACCCGTAGAAACCGAGCATAAGTATCGCAAATTAAAACTTGTGGGATAAGTAAAACCATGTTGCTCGGCAATCATTGTTTTGTCTATGGAAATAACAGACGATGTATGAAAAACGACAATTGTCAACGACGACCGAAAGTCATCGAGCTCATGGTCGTAATATTTAAAATAATTGTCAAAAATTATAATTACTAATAAGTCTTATTTTAGGTGACTATATTTCAAACAGAATTCATAAGCCTGAAACATAATGTTTTATAATTTATGGGAAATCACACAATACTGAACTCCGATTCGTCGATGAAATACAAATACTTTTCCTTGAAACAGTACAACGGTTTCCTTGGAAATAACTTTATCTGGAGCTCCAGTTGGCAGAAAATATGATACAATTACACTGGCATGCTCTCCATCACAATTGTGTTAACTCGGTAACGTCTTAAGGAGGATAAATGGTCTCGTTTCGACCGATCTCAACTATCTATTACTCTTCCCGATTCCTCCTTTTGGGACGTTTTGTCTGGTACATTTTTATTCGTTAAATAACCGTTGAAATATACTTATACAGCTTTTCCTTGCACTTATTTAATTATATCATCATGCTTATTTTGTTTGAATTGAAACCGTATGCCAGTTTAGTGCACTACATTGCACCATTTTCGCGTAACCGGCCTCTAGCGGTTTACAAGTTTGTCTCCTCTGGCATATCTATGGCCTAAACTATGCGAGTTAAAAATTTCCATTATGATAGGCCATGCTTAGTGCTCATTTAGGAAAATTATTCTGAACGATATCGGATGGTGCGTTGATAGTTACAGAATCCTCTATAGACATGTCCTGATATAATCAAGATAAAAAACTGTAAACCATAGACGTTAGACGTAAATTAACATTTAATAGACGAGGCATGTCGAGGAAAAAAGTGTCTACGCCTAAATGGCCCCAAACATGAGATTATTCGGGGCCATCTAGGTTTGACATATTTTGTCATGTTATTAACATTTTGATTTATTGCTTTCCTCAGTATATTCAGTCTTCTGAAATCAAGATGGCGGAATGTTGGTCATAGCCCATCTTAGTTTTGCAATTTTTGTTGTAAACTTATTAGTTTACAGGTCAACTAAAATTATTATTTTAGATGATCTTGAAGCAATAAAAGGTAATCTTAAACCTTTGTCTAATGAGGGTCTTTAAATTCGTGACATCTGACAGCTTTTTGACACGACAAGGACCATCGGGCTACCAAGTATAAAAATCAGTCGGGCAAAAGAAACACTTTGTAACATTTCAACAAAGTAATTTATTAAATTTTAAACACTTGTGTTCTGTTCGCTGGTTGGAATCCGAATGTCGCCTCTTCTGCCTTCCCGGCATTACCACTCACTAGTCTTCCCACTAAAACCAAAAATATTATCCATTCGGAAAGGGAAATAATATCGTACAAAATAAGTTCATAATAAGTACTTCCGGTTTCATTTTAAGAAAATGAAGGAGATACGAATAATAAACCGGAAGATAAATCAAGACCAATTCCATAACAGTAAATATAGCTAATTTTACAACATTTCATGTATCAATAATAATGATGATGTATTTTAATATGATTCTAAATCTAACACAAGGGCCGCCTGGGAACAGAAAAGAATCGAAAATGGAATTCGTTTATACCACTTACGCCACCTGATGACGCTTTGTGTGCGTTGGGTCTGCCCCCTAGCGGCAGAAAAAATATCAAAGACCCTCATTGCGTCACAAGTATCCATAAGCGTTTCCTATTTTGTTAATTGTATAACAATTAATGCAAATTACAGCTCCTAGTTTGAACATGTTTGAAGCCGGGGGTTGATATGAGGGTATAAGTAACTGCAGGAGTAAACATGTAAGGGTGCAAAAGTTGGGGCCTCTTACTAAGTTCTAAGTATAACTTAATAACTTACTAGTTAAGTTAACAATTAAAATTTGTTTATGTAGATTTTTTTTTATTATATTACTATTTTATAAGTGATTAAATTAAGTCTAAAATAATTATCTATTATGTCGATTTCTATACAAATGACAAAGGTATAAAATTAATGACTTTGCACTATAATAATAATTCAAACATTCTACAAACTCACACTGTATTTCTCTGCTATGAAATATAAAATTACTTCCGGCGTATAAAATTTAAAATAATATCCTTTATTCACGAGGACTTTTCCGAGTGAGTTAATAAGATTTTAGTTATAATAACTTTGTCAAGTGCAGAAACCGCGGCCATTACTTACGCCTCTCTGCGACCAGACTATTTAATCTAGTAAATGTTAGACATTTAAATATATTATATCGCAGATGTAGAATTATTCGAGTTTTACTGGAACATTTTCACCGAATTTAGAAGGAGAATTTTTATTTGCATCTTCTGTTCTCCAGCGTATTGCATTTTTTATTTAGGTCAATATTATGAGCAGATTATATAATTATATACAATGTTTTATATTAAATAATTCTACTTAAAGGAGAATTTTTATTTGCATCTTCTGTTCTCCAGCGTATTGCATTTTTTATTTAGGTCAATATTATGAGCAGATTATATAATTATATACAATGTTTTATATTAAATAATTCTACTTTTACCCGACTATGGCGAAGCTAAAATGATTTTGGCAGTCTATGTATGTGTTAGGGTGTCCCTTTAATTTCAAGTTCGATATTTTTTTACGTTCTCTACCCTCTTAAAAGTTTCGCATTGACTCAATTTAGTCTAGAAATAAATATTAGCCCTATTGATAAACGATAATCCGTGCCGACTTGCGATTTTAATTCTCCCATACAAGTTACAAGGGGACAACCCTATGACCTGCAATCAAATGTTTCATTTGTCGTTTCAGACGTAGTTTATTGAGATTTCTTGTGGCGCCATTGTTTATTGCGTACCTAAAGATGTCTGTAAAATTCAAGAGTGGTAAAAAATGCTGCCTAGGCACCAAATGAATGGTGCAAAATCAACACATAATCGTCAAGTTTTGGCAGTCCTATTTTACGTGTATTTTACATTATTTATGAATTCAAACTGACTATCAGTTAAAAAACATAATAATAACAAGATTCTTAATAAGATTATAAAACATATTCTGACTACATGAATGAATTGCAAAGGAGGAAGATAAAACATTTTAAAAGAAACAAAGAGAGCAGGGTCACCCAAACCATTGCTCAGGTGGTTTACACACAAATTTGCGGAGCAAGAAAAAGACTTAGACAAAACCGATTACAAGAAGAAGAAAGAAAGTAAACTTCTTGTCCTTTTCATTCTTATTTCTTATTTTTTGTCTACACCACCTTAACAATGGGTTATTAGTTGTTATTTCTACATTTTCTGTAAATAACATGGAATATTCGAAATATTCGGTCATATAACATATTCTGAGTTCTGAACGCAGAGCATGCCAGACGAGATTTTCTCGTCTATGTACGAATCCAGCGCAGAAGCAATCTTCAAGCAAAAATGTATTTCAGAACAACTTATCTCAAGTAATCTCAGTCTATCAGGATAGAAAACTGTTATCTAATTATATGTTCGATACATAAAACAAAGATGAAAAGAAGAAAATTTACCAATTATTGCTACATATGACGATAGAAAACAGCTTCTTGTACTTAAAAAACCAGGGAGATCATTGGGAAAGATCAAGCTAAAGACATTTAGATATCTTTAGCACTCTTTGACAGGAATCTTCATAAAAAAGTACGTAAATCACGGCTAAAAAAATATAAACAAGGTTCTTGTTGCGCTGTGTCGTCAACATAGAAACTTGTATCAGGCCTGTAAAAGCTGACCTAAAGAGAAGTTATCCAAACTGGTTGGTATTATTTAATGAGTTTAAATAACTATTCATGTCAGCCTTGTTTTATTTTCATCCTAATTTACCTATATTGGTTTTGTAGCTGAACAAAATATCAGTACAGAACGAGATTTTTTGTAAACTTTGCGGCTAAGTCGGCACGGGTTGAAATCATCTTAAAAGTTTAAAAATTCAAAATTAGAGTTGTTTTAGCATTTATGAAAAATGTGGAGGGTATTCGTTTCAAATTTCCAAAAAAAATATTTTAGGCCAAATAAGGGACACCCTAGTATGTATGTATGTTTGTTCCACCGTAGCGCCTAAACTAATAATCCGATTTAAAAAAATCAGGTGTTAGTAGATTCGTTATAATAATCCGGGTAACATAGGTTTTATAACCCACGTTGTCGGATATTTTTTTATATAAAAATATAGCTTATTATATAATATAGTAGGTAAGCTAAAAGATTATTTAAATTTTTTATAAATACTCTTTGAATTGCCTTTGAAAGTTATGTACCTAACTTGTAATAGACACAATATTAATTTATGAATATTTTCTTGCATTGTAGAGCGCAAATATATTGAAGTTAACTAGGAAATGAAACACATCTTACGCCATTTTACTCTAATAAAGCTCAAAGCTTTCACAGCAATGCTTTACAATCCTGTCGAGTGCAAATTATTTTTCTTTGAAATAGGTATTCATCTTTATTGTTAAGGAAAACTGTTTGTAACTTTACAAGCGGGTTTTCCGTGTTATGAATAAATTACAAGTTCCGTCAACACTTCAGGCCACGAAGCAATATGATTAACATAATAAAAATACTAGCTTTTGACCGCAGCTTCGTCTAATCTCAAAGCTGCAGAGAAATCGCCTTTTTTTAATTTGAACTCAGAAGCATGTTATTGGGTGATAAAAACAAATAGTTAATAGAATCAGGCGTTACTTTGCGGAAATCTATAGTATACAATTTAATTAATATTAAATCTAGCAATATCCGACGAAAAAATACACACAACCTGCAAGCAGATGTGTGAGTGCACGCATAAGCATGGGTGCACTCAGAAACAAGATCGTGCAAATACCACCACCACACAAGCAACAATGTCAGCAAGATCGTGCAAGGCCCCAGACCTCTATGCAGGTTGCAAAACTAGAAGCGCGTTTCGCCCCGAACCAGGAGCATCCTTAGGAAGTGGACCTGCGAATAAAGTTCGTTAGCTAGTTGACCAACGAACTTTGTTGCTGTCATTGTTGCTTGTGTGGTGGTGGTATTTGCACGATCTTGTTCATGAGCAGTGTGGGAGGAGGGAGGTGCTTTACGCATGCTTATGCGTGCACTCACACATCTGCTTGCAGGTTGTGGGTATTTTTTCGCGGGATATTGCTAGATATAATATTAATTAAATTGTATGATAAAAACAAGGTGGCTGAAATTCATTAGTTTAGTTTCACAGTAAAATAAGGCATAGTTCCAACCCGTTATTAACATAACATTCCATTTTTTACCTACAAAAATATAACTTACCGATGTTTTTGAGGATATGAAAAAAAAATGTATGTAAATTTAAAGCTAAGTCAGTAAAGTGGTGACAAAGTTTTTGCGAGCAAATGCATTTGTATCGCAGTACATTCACCGATTTTCCGCATTACGTAACATAATCGCTTCTAAAACCTCAAACCTCCTGGCTCAACGCCTAACCGGGGCTCGCTAGGCCAAAATATTTTCATGCTATCTTGCCCTCTCGGTTAAATATTCTTGGCAGCAAAATATTCCCGATTCCATAATATACCTATGAAATAAACTAAATTATGAATTTAACAATCGTAGCAATGTATAATTATTTAATTCGTTCTTGTTGTTTTTGTGTATTAGATATCTTAATAATAGTATCAGGTTATTTTATAAAGGTTGAAAAGTTTTTTCATTCTACCTACTTGATAATACAATTATTAGAAGAAAAGTCATGCTTCGGTAAGACTGGGCCATTTTAACTGGCAAAACACCACGGCCTCTTAGAAAACCTCACCTGAACTTCCACAATTATTTCAAGACCAAAATTAGCGAAATTGGTCCCGGCTGGACCATTTACGCTAATTCCTTTTTTTTTTTAATTTTAGTGTAATATTGGAATCGCGACGCATTTTTATGTACTGTTAAATAGATTATACTTAATGCACAAAAAGAGTACAAAGGCTGGCCTAATGCCTCGTGGCATTTTCTACCAGCCAACCTAAGAGTGATGCATGATGGGAGACGGGGTGAGGTAGATGCAAATTAAACCGTCACTTAGTAGTTACAGTAACTATAATTATAATACATACTTAATACAGCAGTATGATATTTTGTATGCAGTCCAAGTTTTAAATTGCTGATAAATGAACAATAGACCAAATGGGTCAAACTTCAAGCAACTTTAGGATTTGCTCGGCGCAACTATCGAACTGACCTGACGATCGTTTAGCGAAAATTAAGTTCGTTCGTGATGTGGCAATTTAATGTACTGTGTAGTTACACAATTTAGTGGCTATATAATGTTGTAGATTATGTAAATTAGGTAAAATTAATATATTGGCTTTTTAAGTTTTTATTTTTATTTTTAACAATCTTTATTCTTAATTATCTTGATTGTAAGTTTAATTAAATTACATTGTACCGACGTTTCTATTTGTCAAGTATCCATATTAAATAGAATATTATGGATATTATGATATTATTTAGATGTAAATAAAAATTGGGTGGTAGAAAATGCCACGAGGCATTAAGTCCGCCTTTGTACTAATTTTATACATAAAGTATAATACCAAAATTGCCAAATAAGGTGTTTATTTTAAAGAAAAAGTATATCTGAGTTAAATTATAATTTTATTTTGAGTATAACATCTCTTTTACTTTAAACTGTAGTATACACGTCTCGAGCTAATACTCGTTGATCACTATTAATGACCCGTCATTAACGTTTTAAATTAAACCTCTTTAGAAGTAAAAGTGTTTTATAATACATTTTGAGAACTTTTAAAAAAATTTAGTCATATTAAATTAAAATGAAAAGGGGTTTGTCCCTTTCCTTTATCAATGGATACATTATATGGTATACATAATATACATAGTGTATACATACTGAGAAAACGGAAGAGTAATAGATCAAAAGGGATTTAGTTCCGACCTCTCGAGTTAATAGACCCGTAAAAATAACTCAACCATTGTCGCTTTTGCTGTCATGGCCCTAAATGTTTACATTGATATCGCAAATGAGGTAGGTTGAGGAATGGACTTCAGATCAAGGATAGGCTCTTGATGTTATTAAAAAGGCATTTGTTAGTGGTGGCATGTTCCCGGACTATATCCAGTCTCTGAATTTTAAAAGTAGATAACATTTACATGGTGCTTACGATAACAATACATTCCTTGTAAAACTTTAAAAGTTTACATTGAAATTAAACCATTACAAAGGCTAATTCATATTAAAGAACACAATAGTTTCAAATTATCAACTCAACCCCAAAGCCCTTTACACTCTTACATCAATTTGATCAAATAACGTAATATGGTCGCATAAAGCGAGTCTGGCTGCCTTTATCAGGCAATCTCAGAGTAATCCGCAGTTAGATTGCATTTCCTTATGTGCAACGTGTGGAGTACTTGTATAGTCTAAGAGTATATTGGTTTCCTGCAAACATATTCGATGTGTTTTAAATTGTGTTTGAGTTGTCGTTAGTGTTTAACGAAGATACGTTACAAGTTGGCCATTTGGTATAAAAAATTTGGCACTCGGCTAGTTCATAGAAGTATTAGAATAAAGTTGTAGCAAATATATCAGCTGTGGTTCAGCCCGTTGATGCTCAAGCCGGGGGTCGCGGGTTCGAAGGAACAAAAACAAAGTTCCTGGGTCATGGATGTGTAATAAATATGTGTATAATATAATAACATCTTAAATATATGTATATTATAAAAGTATTTAATATACTTCCCGTTTTCTGGTAGGTACCTGTAATAAAGTTCTTCGGATACTTAGCACGGGGCCAGATTGACGTGGTGTGAAGCGTCCATAGATATTATTATTATATTTTTATTGACCAACTAATTACACTTTTAAAAAATTTGAATATATTTTTTTAAATGAATTATTACAGTACGTATAACAAAATTTGGTCTCAATTGGCAAAAAATATTTGTAAGGTGTGAAAAAATGTAGACAGTTCTTAGTCTAGAGACTTCAGACAGAGAATCCTGTATACAAGAATAAAATAAATCGGTATAGATGCAGAGCAGTGAGACGTTCCCTCTTCATTTTACTTAAGTTTGTATATAAATTCGAGACAATGCTTTCAAAACTTACTTAGCTTATATTGTGCCCTAAGTGCAGCTTTCAACTTTTATCCATTAAAGTATCAATTGAATCCGAATTACTGCAATATTGAATGTATGTTTTAACATAGTTGTTTTGGTCGCAGAAAATTTTTAATGGATTTTTTTTAGGATAGGTCATTACATGTGAAATTTGCGTTTTGTAAAGGAGGAACATAAAGTCGATTTTTAAATATAATATATTTATTTAATCAAAGTATATACTTATTATAGTATATACGTATTCACTTTTGCCATCTCATAGGTAGTTAATTGATTCCTTTACTAAAAAACCATTCGGACAGGAATCAATAAAATTATTGAAGGCGCTTTGGACTGCCCCATCGGAGTTGAATTTTTTCCCTTGCAAGAAGTTATCCAAATTTCGAAAAAAAATGGTAATCTTTTGGAGCAAAGTCCGAGGAGTACGGTGGATGTCTTAGACATTCCAGTTGAAGCTCCTCTAATTTGGTAGCCGTCTGTTGTACAGCGTGTGGTCTAACGTTGTCCTGAAGCAGCAGTGGCCTACAGCGAATGACCAACCTCGGTTATAGCTAGCTAGCTTTTCCATCATGATTTGCAGTTGCTGGCATCGACCATAATCGTCTGGCCAGATTTAAGAAAGCTGTAGTGAACGACACCGGCACTAGTCCACCAAACGCCCACAAGGTAACTTTTTTTGAGTCGATTTTCGCTTGGGGCAGGCTTTGGCTGGTTCGCAGGGTTTAGCCATTTTCGCGTTTGAGCGTTTCCGATTATCGTACAGGATCCACTTTTCATAACAGGTAATGATTCGATTTAAAATCCCTTCATTATTGTGCCGGTTGAGTAATGTAACGCAGCAGTCAATGCGCGTTTGTCGGTTTGCTGCACTCAATTCATGTGGACCTTTCAAGCTTTTTCACCTTCCCAGTTTGCTTCAAGTGGATTAAAATAGTTTTATCACTAACACCGCAGCTTGCGGTGGACGACGACCCTAATTCGGACGTGGTTTGCGATGGATCCGCTTCCACAATAGCCTTCAATTATTCATTATCAACTTTGGTCACCGGCCGTCCACGGGGCTTGTTCTGCAGGTCGAAATTTCCAGAACAAAAAATTTGGAACTAAAAACGCACTGTGTTTTCCGCCATACACATCATTAATCCTTCGAGCGTTTCTGCAGCACTGGTGCCACGGTGGAACTTGTACTCGAAAATAATATGATATTTCAAGTTAACATTTTGTAAACAGAGTGACGCAAAGAAAAAATCAAAAGAGGAAAAAACAAATGAATTACGGTTTTAGAAACACAAATGTATGAGTAAATAGCTGTATATTTATATAATAGCTGTAAATTGGAATTCCTAACCAAAGAAGATATTTGAGATCAAAGTGGCCAGTACGACAAAACGGCAATTTCATATGTAAGGACCTAATATTTGTTTATACTTACGTATGTATTATGTACCAGCTTTACCTATAATTGTAGTCGTCGTCGTTGTTGCAGCACAGATTAAAGAAAAAGAAATAGGTAAACAGCTATATAGTAAGCTTTCGGGTTGATTGCACTACTACAAGCATACGGTGTGTCCACGATTGTGTGGAAGAATTGTGGGCCGTAGAAGGGCGTCAAAATTTTCAAATTTAGATCGTTTGGGATTGTTCTATGAAAGATGTTTCTCTGTACGTTAGTAAAAATATTTTCTTCTTTGTGGTTCCAATCTTAAAAAATCGACTGCAGGAGTCAGTATAGGCTTCCCCAATAGTTTTCCAGTGCGACCGGTCGCTCGCGGCCTGCATACACCAACTCCTTGCAACTTTTCTCAGATTGTCTGTCTACTTGTCTTGAGAAGGCATGATATGAGCATTGAGCATTTTGCATTACTTAATGTAGAAATAAACTTATTACCAGTAAGTTATTACGAAAACGGTGTTTAGTAAAATATATGATTGGCCTTTCCAAAAATTCTGTATAAGGCTATAGATATCATTTAATGTAATTGTTTTAAGTGTATTTACAGCATCTTAATTAAATGATTTCTTTGTTCTTAAACATGTCAGGGTAATGTATGGTGTAAATGTATAATATAGGGTGTACATTGTTGTAGATAAATTGGTAATCAAAAACTAAAAATCGAAAACGTATTTGGGACAATATAAAATCAATTATGGCTGGTGTTGCGATTGAAAGGGATGATAATAAAATTCTCGGTAATGAATCTATCGCAACGAGCGATAAAATGGTTTTCAGGTACAATAAACGAATATTGTTATATTTAAGTGACGATAAATCTAACTTGTGTATATAAAACAATGATGTTCGATGTAAATTTATAGCTAGGGTAAACCCTCACCTCTCTTGTCGAGGAAATGCTCAACGACAGGAGTTTGGTAATTAAAATATTTGGGATACAACTTTTGTTTTGTATAACTTATTTAGATGTTCTACGAAGTATTCAAAAGTTCTATTGCATTTGATAAGTGGGATAAGTACATTTTTTTTTAATTTGCGTCTAGTAGGTACTAGATGAGTTAATATAGAATCGATGAAAAGCCTTTATCTAGCGTTTAGCTTGATAATAATCATGACAAACGATTATACGTTCCTAATATTACAATATAATTTGAAGAGAAAAGCCCTTACATCATCCTAACAAACCGCTCTTAGAACGGGAGCAATCAAATGCTTCGCTGGTCCGAAGTGTGCCGAATATAGATGGGATTCAAGCGTATATAAATTAATTAAGCGTTAGTTTCATGAATAAATCATTTACCTCTATACTTTTAAAAGGGGGTAAATTATTTACATTAGATTAATTAGTTTCTTTGGTATATATTATATATTTTGATATTATGTACATTATTAAGCTGTAGGTATGGGCGTAGCGACAACAAAACCTATAAACTGCAGCTTCAGGAAGGTGTTTGTCAATAAATACTTCGTTTTCTTTCAGCACTAAACAAACCTCATTTGGAGACTGTAAGGTCTCTTTATAGCTAAGAAGCTGGTGGCACTTCTCGTTGTTGATACTTACACCCGTATCATTAGTTGTTTCTTCGAGATTTCCTCCACTCGACTTAACCTCAATCCACGAAAATTGTATCATTAGTTCAACCAAATTTCCTCGACTTGACGAATTTCCTTACGCGAGTCGAGGATTCAACTGTCAAACTTAAGGTACCTCAGGACGTACCTTGAGGCTCTCTCGAGCGTCTATTTTCAACGTTTATATCAATTCTTTTCATAAAAAGAGTGGAATTATTTGAAGCAATTACGCAATTACAGAGGGATACTTATTTAAAGAGAAGCATGGATTTTTTTTTCTTTGATTATCTATGACGCCATACCTCCACTCAACCTTACTGAAGGAGCAAACAGCTGAGGTAGAAATTACGTTTAAGAATACCGAATTCGAAGAACTTCTTATGGATATTTCAGATGAGGTTGAGCGAGGCGGATCTGAGAAAACAACTAAGGATACGGGTGTTAGACGTAATGTAGTCTGCAAAAATAGAAGCAAGCTCAGGTAGCTCTGATTTTTTTATAAATAAGTTCGACAGGTAAAAATACTGTCAAAATTATATTATAGTTTCTTCTATGAATTATATTATCTTATTAAAATATTTTGAATAACCTAATTAAGAGCATGTCAGGACATGTCTAAGGAGGGTTCCGCTACCAACGCGCATTAGGATTTTTCAAATTACTTTAAAAGTTACTGTCCGATTTCTTTCCATATAATTTTCCTAAAGAGTATTTAGCATGATATATCATAGTTTAGAAATGCCAGGGGGGGACCAACTAATAAACCACTTTGGAGGCCGATTACTCGAAAATGGTTGTCTTTGTAAAAAAGTCATGCATGAAACCTTACCTTTATTTTAAAAGACCTAATCAACAAATTCCCACACGATGGGGTAGAATGAAAAAGTATTTTTCATTCCCACTTCACATGTATGGAGAACCACCCCTAAAATGTAATATTTTTAAATTATTTTATGATGCCTTATGATGCATTATGTACTTCGCGCTGGCGATCATTGAGTTCGTGGGGCACCCATTTGTCAAGCTTTTTTACCTTGCCAATTTGACGCAAATGGACCAATATTGTTTTGACGCTAACGTCGAAAGCTGCTGCTAATTCAGCCGTAGATTGTGTATCATCAGCTCCCACAATCGCCTTTAATTCGTCATTGTCGACCAAAGTCTTCGGACAGGAGTCGAAATTTCCAGAACGGAAGCGAGCAAACCAATAACAGGTGGTGCGTTGGTTTGTAGTGTTAGCTCCGTAAACGTCGTTAATGTTGCGTGCCGCTTGTGCCGCGTTGCTGCCACGACGGTACTCATATTCCATAATTACTCCAATTTTTAACGTATCCATGATGACGAAAAATATTGAAATGCGATGAAAATGTAACACTTATCAATAAACAAATGACTACTTTTGGAAAAGAATTCCATGTTTTTAAAATAAAATTAATTTGAAATTAGAATTCTTAGCCAAACAAAAATTATTTTGATTTGAAATGGCCAGTACTGCATATTAATAAAAACTGCACTCCCACTATCCAGGCTTCTGCAGGTTTAATTTCACTATCTAATAAATGTATTTATTAAATACATTTAATAATATTTAATTAATAGTAGACACGATAGTATAAGTTTTGCCAATTTTTTTATCTAAAATTTCAAAATCAAAGGTACCTGAGCTCGCTATTATTTTTGTCTAGTTCACATATTGGCTTACTGCATTACGTCTCAGTATCAATGACGTTGAAAAATATACCTAAATTCCCACCAGCTTCCTAGCTATAAGACGAGATATACAAGAGACCTAAACAAAGTATTTATTACAAAGATTGACCAAAACCGTTCTGAAGCTGCTAGCTATACAATACATCAACACAACTCTATTAATTTTTGTAGGAACCGGATGCATATAATGTCTTGGTTACCTGTCTATGTCATTTCCCATGAAGCTCGCTTCAGCGCTCCCAATTTCACGCAGGTCTAGAACATAATAATATACAGACTAAGATTCAAAGCCCTCTCGAAATCTTGTCAGCTTGGAATATCTTAGAAGTTAGATCGTTTGAATATCTATCAACTACTCGCATGATATTTCTTGTATTTGATTTTACCCGTCGGTAAAAACTTTATAAGCAGAAACACCATAATATAAATCTGTCAGTATTTATAAATAATTAGATACGTCACTCCAATTCTTATGGAAGAGCGATTATGCGAAATTTTCGGCCAAAATTCCAAAACAATAAAACGCTTCGGCGATTTTAATCCGTTAGGCTTTGTCTTCCGAACCGTTTAGGGATGTTTTTGCTTGATTAATCTAATTCCTTGTAGGATCGTAATTGTTCATGTAATATCAGATGTCCTTTATAGATTATTCAGGTTATTTTTTTGAATTTGTTTCGTATTTTAATCCTTAATGACTATTAATTACAGATTAGTATTTTTTTATAATTTGAAAGCGTACTCAAATCTGTGATGTCAGCGTGCATCGTTTACATATGGTTTTGTGTTTAGTTTTTTATTTTTGTATAGAAAATTATTATGAAGCTGTGATAAAAGGTAACCTATAAAAGGTAAAACCAATAGTTTATTTTCTAACCTTTACCACTCTTGTTTCAGGTAAAAGTCTCATTTAGAATTCAACACGCGTCTAATGGTGAGTGTGAAATTTCCTCGTATCTTATAAGCTCCCACGGAACATTCCGAACATTAGACTACGAATTCAGCAAGATTTGCATAATTTAATCTTATTGGAGGACCCAATTCAAGCAAATTGACAGATGTAAGAACACCAATCTCTTATATCGTTATAGACTCGTAATGTGTTTATTACGTCCATTTGCATGATATTTAGATGAAGATTGCTAGATAGTACAGTAGTCCTGTTTGTAGGATGAATCCTTCTAATTGTATATCTATGTTATTATTTGGCACCAAAATATTTCTAAAGCGATAATCTTTTATAGTAATAAATAGGGTTCTAACGGCCGAATACTGAAACGAAAGTTAATTAAGTGACGCTCAAGTCACATGCTGTCCTTGTCATTTTGGCTAGCAGAGTCAGCGACAGCCTGACAGTGAATAGGAGGGCTCTTAATTTTAATTAGTGTTTCAGTATTCGACTGTAACTGACTTAAACGAGTCAAAAGGATCAAATCGCATTGTTCTTAGAATTAAATCTTTAAGATCTGTTTCTACTTTTGCAACTTATTGCAAAAATGTGCCTTCTTAGGAGATTATCTGCAAAGAATTTCTTATCCTTTGAAACTTCATTCTGTAGAGACGTCGATTTATTAAATTTCTCTCGAGTGCTCATCGACGTATAGTCATTTAACTACTCTATTTGAGGTTGTAGAAAATGAAACCCTTGGTTCGTTTATAGTATAACATTGATAGATAAACAGACAAAGAGTCCTATCCTACCGATCCTGTCTGAAGGATAGGATCGCTTAGTTATTCTTTTGTCTATCCATGTTATTCCTCGATGACATCTGACCGATGTTACCAAGGAATATCAAAACAGGTCTTTCAAAGTATATTAAAAACTATAAAATTAAAATTTTAAATTTTTGTGCCTACTTAGACATTTTTAGATATGATGATATGTGATGATACATGATACATTTCCTAAAAACAAACCCATTTCCCAATAAAACACGAGAACTCGCTTTATTTTTTTTGTTTCTGTAATTCAAATATCTTATTTATGTAAATAATATATACCTAGTATTTTATCTGTGTAATTTAAGGAAAGATACATTTTAGTTCATTTGTCGGTAAACTTTTCGCTACCGTTAAGCGAACAAAACACATTACTGAATTTTGACACAAGTTTATGAAGACATGACGTGGGTATAATGTAGCGATACATTATTTGGGTGTGGGATACTCACCTAACATCACTATTACCTATATTAAAGTGGCTATCTTAGTTAAATATTTACCCTTGAGCTTCCTTGATAATTCCATACATCAAATAATGCTGGTCAGATCGTACCAGAATTGGCAAGGTAAAGCGACGAACATTCTACGATTTTAGGTAAGAATAAACTAAAATTATGTATCTTCATATTATATGGTTCGAATTATTATTAGCTCTCGTTGGTTTGTTTGTAGCTGAGGTCAATTGATCCCAAATGGGTCATTAAGACATTGTATCTGTGTAGAACCAAAAACATATATATTTTCACTACATAAGAATGAAAATACTACTAATTGCCTGTGCTACTCGTTAAGTTAATACAATCATTCAAGACGTAAAAACCTTCCGTTGAGATCAGACGTGACTGTCATCTCTTGGAAGAAAGCCAACTATAATATAAATTTTATAGCAACCTTATTATAACAAAGTCTCCTGCTATCGACTTTATAGTTTTCCGACACGTATTTCTGAACTTTTCTTTATGTGAAAATTTCGAATTAATTCAATTCGCAAGTTACATATAAGTATGTAGATACTTATATGTAACTTGCGAATTGAAAAATAAAAAGGAAAAACAAACAAGAAAGTTATGTAGAAATTAATGTAATCGAGTTATAAAATATGATTTCATATTTTTTCTCGAAACTCGATAATAATGCATCGTTAGCATAAGAGTCTGTTTTACAATGTACTGATAGGCTTCAGATACCTTATTTGCATGTTTTTCCTCTGTCGCTCAGTATAAAAAGCAGCGACAAATATTCCGAATAATATATTCGACACTTATTAGGTAACTGTGAATCAGGCCGTAAGAATGAGGTTTTCTTATCACTGCGATATTTTTAGATTTTCTGTATCTGTATCGAAGAGGTCCCTTCGTATTTCAGTACCTTATTTCTACATAATATGAGTATTGGATGAATCACGGTCTTAATAGTAATTTATTTTCGAAACGTGGACAACCAGACGAAATAGACCATGATGACAAGGGGCACCTTTACATACCATAACTTGTGCCAAGTATTTCGAACAGCAAACTTGTAGTTTGCTCTTTGTATATAGATTTCACCACATTTTAAAATAACATAAACCAGTTGTACATGTAGTTTGCTCTCGTAAGTAATATACGACACTCCACGCCACGAGCGAAGAGCTTTGAAGATGATCGATGATATAACAAAATTGACGCTCGGTCCAAGTCATGTCCAGAGTCGACAGCAATTAAATGTTTGCCAATAGGTCTTTATCTCCACTTTAACTCCTATCTAATGTCACCAAAAGGGCAACCTCTTAATACGCCGGGGTTGTTTCAAGTATGGATTTTGGACCATGTCCTTTGCACAAAGTAGAGATAAAATATTTACATTAAATAAACAACGAAAACTCAAAATCACTACCTACTCCTCTCTATTAGCAATCTCTAATAATAAAATAATAGGTGTTTTACCTTTACCTATGAAATTGCCGTTCTCCACTACTGGCCATTTCAAATCAAAATAATTTTTGTTTGCCTAAGAATTCTAATTTCAAATTAATTTTATTTTAAAAACGTGGAATTATTTTCCCAAAAGTAGTCATTTGTTCATTGATTAGTGTTACATTTGTATCGCATTTCAATATTTTTCGTCATCATGGATACGTCAAAAATTCGTGTAATTATGGAATATGAGTACCGTGGTTTGCTCGCTTCCGTTCTGGAAATTTCAAACTGAAAAATGAACTCGCGGTCGTCCGAAGAATGGTCGACAATGACGAATTAAAGGCGATTGTGGAAGCTGTTGATACACAATCTACGGCTGAATTAGCAGCAGCTTTCGGCGTTAGCGTCAAAACAATATCGGTCCATTTGCGTCAAATTGGAAAGGTAAAAAAGCTTGACAAATGGGTGCCCCACGAACTCAATGATCGCCAGCGCGAAGTACGCGTCGAGACGTGCCTTGCGCTGCTCAACAGACACCCAAATGTAGGAATTTCTAACCGCATTGTTACCTGCGATGAAAAATGGATTCTGTTTGATAACCGCAAGTGCTCAGCAAGTTGGTTGGATCCTGGTTCAGCACCTACACAATGCCCTAAACGAAAACTTACCCCTAGAAAAGTGATGATCACTGTTTGGTGGTCTAGCGCCGGTGTGATTCATCACAGCTTCTTACCAAACGGGGTGAGCATTACTGCAGATGTGTACTATGAAGAACTGAACACAATGATGGAGAATCTGGCACATCTCCAACCAGCATTGTTCAATCGCTCGTCTCCGCTGCTCCTGCACGACAACGCACGACTTCATACTGCACAGCAGACGGTCTCCAAGTTGCAAGAACTTGGAAGCTCTCTGTCATCCGCCCTACTCACCAGACCTTGCGCCTACAGACTACTACCTTTTCTACAATTTGGATAACTTCTTGGCGGGAAAAAAATTCAATACCCGAGAGGAAGTACAAAATGCCTTTGAAGAATTTGTTGCCTCCCGTCCAGCTGATTTCTTTAAGAAGGGTATCAATAAACTGTCACTGTGTTGGCAAAGATGCATTGATTGCATGGGTGATTACTTCGATTAATACAAATAAAAAATAAATGGAAAAAAATCGTTTAAATTTTTTCATACAAAACGGCAATTTCATAGGTAAAGACCTAATTATAATCAAAAGAAGGTTGGTAGAAGTAAAAGCTAATTTAACGGTTCCGAACCCAAAGGGTAATAACCTAACCAAAAGCATGTCAGGACATGTCTAAGGAGGGCTTAGTAACTATCAACGCGTAATAGGTTTTCTTCGAATTACTTCAAAAGTTATTGTCCTATTTCGCTCAAAATATTTTTCCTAAAGAATTTTTAGCATGGTCTATAGCATACAAACTTACAAGTTTCTATCTCCTATAGTTTAGAAATATCAAGGAGGAGGGGCAAACCACCTTAGAGGCCCATTACTCGAAGATGGTCCACTTTGTAAAAAAGCAAATTATAAAAAACCTTACCTTCATTTTAAAATACCTATTTAACGATACCCCATACGATGGGGTAGAATGAAAAAATATTTTTCATGACCACTTCACGTTTATGGAGAGCACCCCTAAAATATAAAATTATTATTATTTTATGATGCCAAAACCGAGATCTATACGCAATTTATAAATATACGCAATTCAATCCATTTATATGCATAATTACAGAAGTTTGAAAGGAAGACAGACAGACGGACGGACAGAGTGAAACTATAAGAGTTCCTACAAGGAACTATTACGGAACCCTAGAAATGTGACCCTATTACTGAGACTTCGCTATCTGTCCGTCTGTCTGTCCGTTTGTCTGTCACTAGGCTGTATCTCCTGTATCTCATGAACCGTGATAGCTAGAGAGTTGATATTTCACAGAAGGTTTATTTTGGTTGCCGCTATAACAACAAATATACTAAAAACAGAATAAAATAAATATGTAAGTGGGGCCTAGAACAAACGTGTTTTTCTGCCGTTCCGTAAGGAACTTTTCGTGCGCGTGCCGAATGCACCTCACCTATGGCCGGTTTTTAGGTGTTATTAATCCTAATTTCATTGACTGTTAATCTAATTATAAGCATTACAGATTTAAAGATTTTGTAAATCAGTCAATTTAGTCTTACAATAGTCGCATATGATGTGTAACATTTTATGAAAATATAAAAAAAAAACACGATGTTAGTATGATTTTCTAATATTATGATAAAAAAAAATACAGAAACTTTTCCATTTAGCAGTGACAGATATCAACGTCAAAATTTAAAAAAGAAAAATACTGAAATATTTTATTCGAATCGGACGGCTAACTCCACAACGCGCTCATTCGTCAAATCAAATATCGCGCGTTTCTGCGACTTTCTGTTACTCGCTTTGTCTCATTTCACGAAATCACTCCCACAAATTGCAGTAAAGCGAGAGGAAAGATGTTACACATCAAAAATTATTATTATCAATAATTTATATTGCAGTTCAGTAATTGTTGTTTGTATGTATCTTCTATGATTTGGGGCACACGTAAAGTGTTGTCACGCGATGTTTACACCGAAATGTCGTGTTGAATATTGAATTTTGAGTTAGTTCGCGCTAAGTAAAGTTGTCAAAGTGTTATCTGAGCGAAAACCATTTGTTGGTGATGTCACTAACGCGTCCACTGCCCACATCCATGAGCATTCCATGTCCAATGTCCATTGTCCACATCTGGCAAACCATGGTTGCCACTGCCAGAGGTGCAAGTACGTATCTCACTTACTAAATAAAACACCAAATAAGCGTTAGTCCACGGTGATTTTTTGTAAGGTTGTGTATCCTACCGGTTCAGCCGAAAAATTCGTGCCAAAGCTTGCCACCCTTACGAAATACATACATTCCGTAAAATACTTTCAACGTTGTGTAAATTGTTTATCCATTAAAGTTATTTATTCGTCCCAACATTTATCTTAAATTCAAACTGCAAAAGCTAACAGTGAAAAACAAATTGGCTATAGGCGCAGACATCGAAAAATAGACAAAAACACACGATCCACGCGTCGACTGTCAAGCTAGATAAATTAAATAAAACGGTAGAAAAACTCAGCTGTACCGTATACACGGTAAATTACCGCAGGCCATTTCGAAGCCCGGTTTCATACAGTTAACCAGCGCTTGAACAAAAGTGTTTTATGGAGTAATTATAATATTCATGATCTCTGCTGCCGTATTTTTAAGTACTTTTAATGGACATATTTTGGGAACATTTGCTTTCGAGTTAATCTACTAAAACGACATTTTAACGGATGATGTATGATATACGGTTTGCGCTCGCTGTTTTATCACGTTTCATCATATTTGTGTACTTTGAAAAACGTTAGGTATATTTATTATCTGATGTTTAGAACTTTGGTGCTGAAAAACATAAGCTTAACATGATAACGATGATATAATGAAAGGTTTTTGTACAAAATAAACTAGAGTCGGTCAACAGTTATACAAAAATCACTTTGTTAGTATTCCAAGCGCTGCCAAACTGTGTATCCGGTTGTAGTGTTTGTTGACTATTTGCTGTTTTTACGCAAACTATAGAATAAATTAAATAAACTTGAAAATGTATAAAATATGTTAATTTAAAACAAAATCTTTAAACAGCAAATTCAGGTACCTACTAAGACAAAAAAATATTATTGTGCTTTTAAACCTAGACTATGATTCAGCGAAGCTCTAGCGATGCTTTTAACGTAATATGCAGATAATAATATATTAATAAATAAAATTATACAAAAACAACAACAGTGACAACCCTAAATATATTCACGACTTTCAATTTTACCCCATAATATGAAGGTACATTTTTGTCTTTATAATATATCAATCCAGTGGGTGAGATGTGTCAAGTGAGAATGGAGCCTGTGTCGAAATAATGATGGATGACGGAATAAACTCAAAGAGCATTAAGCTTAAGCAATAAGAACTCAATACAGTCAAATTTTATATTTCACCCCTCCCATTGTATATTTCAAATGAAGATTGTTTATATTGTATTCGGCTTTTATTCGACAATTTAATTAATTCACACATTTGCTTACAGGTTGTGGGTATTTTTTGGTGTGATATTGCTAGATATAATATTAATTAAATTGTATGCTATGGATTTCCGCAAAGTAACGCTGATTCTATTAACTATTTTATTCGACTTGTAGATATTTCTGTCTTTTTTGTACGTTCTGTTGTATAATTGACAAATTATTATTTGCATACCATTATTTGAATACAGTAATTATACTTATCAAAAGTTATTTTGATCGCCAATGATTATTGTTATTATCTTTACCTATTCACTCTGCTCAATGTCTACAAGATCGAAAATGAAGCTGAAGTTATGGCAAAACTTAGAGAGAAGAACAATATTAATATGTAATTGATCTTTAAGCTGTACTAGACCCTATGGAAAAAGAAATTTAGATTACGCCGATATTATACTTGTAACTTATTTCGAAAGGTATCTCTTACATCTTATAGATTACAATAACATATCTAAGATTAAAGAAAGATAGCTATCTCCGTTAAATAGGAGCCTATTATTTGTCTTTAACTTGCGTTTTACAATCAAATATAGGGCCTATTTATTCTTGTCCAACGATGGATGGCATCCTTTCCTCTCGCCTATCTAAGCCTCTTGAAACGTTTCATTCGTTGCTAACTATATAACAATTATAGTATTAAGCTACTATATATCTATTTATAATTGATATATTTATTTGTTAAAAGCGTAAATATTGTACTTCAAATTGAGAATCAAAACTCAGATTGAATTTTTACTATATTTATCGTGTTTTTTTATCAAATTCAATAGTGAAACTTATCAGTTTGACGCTAGGAGTCACATGAATGTGAAATTTAAAATGAAATCAAACTTGGAAGCAAAGAGAATGTAACTATGTGTATAGTTTTTGTATTTTGTATGTGTGTATATGTTTTTACGTAGTAACGTAAAAAGAGTTGGTAGTCCAAATAAAAAAAGTGTTCGATATTCAAAATTATACTTTAGCTTTTTCTTATTATAGTTTAAAATTGTAATAGATTCAAGTCTAAACTGAATATAAAAATCTATACATAGGTTATTATTATCGTTTTTTGTTATTTTATGACTTTATTGGGTTAAAAAGGTAAATAAAACCACAAAACAACTATTTTTTCTGTCGCGACCGCAAAAAACCGCTCACGGAAACGTAGCTTTAATGTCAGTTGTCAAATTGATAATATAACGTTAAGTGCAAATTGATAAATACGACAGTGGTCAATACCTAGTATAAGTCAATTTGTCCCGCGGCAATTAGTGGAACTAAATTCGGTAAATTGTTATTTACAATGCCTGAGGTTGTAAAAAGTGCCGCCCGAGACATAATACTCAAGTTACTTCTGTACCCTTTAAATATGCTGGCAATATTTTGTCGCGCGATCACAGCGCCGCGTCTTTCATGAAAAGGACATTATCTATTTACCCTTTAGAAATTACAACCAAATATGGTTGTATTATTACAGTTAACTGATTCACATCACTTTTATTCGGCCAAATCAGTACGAAAATTCTTAGTCATTTAATTTCGACATATAATAATTCACACGTGGTTTATATTACTTTTGTATGATATTATTGGTATTACAGTTTTCATCTCAATCTATGATCATTTGAATTAATTCAATATCACTATCATCACTACTACAGTACCATAGAAAAAAAAACAAAATAAAACTAATAATGAATTTGAATTTTCGAAATGTTCTACGTGTTTTTTCTATATATGGCGGAAGGTAATAAAGGTAATATACCATTACCACCCTGGTAATAGTTACCATATAATTACCTTTATTTCCTTCCTTATCAAGTTATAAAGGCGGTAAAAATAATTTTCGTATTAAGCTTTCAATCGTTTTTCAAAGTCCAAAGTCTAGTCAAAGTCCAAATAAATCACCAATGCAGTCAATGAGTCAAGTCAGTCGAATTAGTAAAGTAGTAGACGCTTTACTAAAACTTCCTAGAGAGTTTTGAAGGGATCACAAAAGAGCACGCTTTTTGAAGTTGTACGTACCCTCACGCCCTCACGTCTTGTGCACGTTAACGAATATTTTATAGTTAATATTCCACCAATATTACACATCAAGAATCGAAGTAACACAAAAATAAGGAAGAATACAAAAACAACAACGTCACACATTGATATCCTCGGCAAAACTAGGTTATCCGTTTTGTTAACAGCCGACATTGACAGAAAAGCAAATGAATAAGTAAGGTCCGCCTATTGGAGAGTAAGTTGAAACTTAAATTGAAATGCAGTTAGCTTAGATTTATATGAGCGATAGCTTTGATAGGAAATGATAAATGTCTGTAGGTTATTGAAACGCGAGTAAATACAAAAGCAAAGATTTGACTATCTTTAGTAGCAAGGATTACGGATAGATAGGTTATTGAGCCGTTAGTATAATTGGATCAGATATTGGAGGTTTGAGTACATGAATGAAATGAAATATTTTTTGCATATTATATTTTATTGTTCTTAAGTTCGAAACCATTTCATTACTATGAAAAAGTTCAATCGTCAGAGTGAAAGTTCTTAGTACATATTATATTAAAATATATTATAATTACCTTAACAAAGTAAGGTTAGCTTAGGCAAGGCGGACAAATATTTTACCCACATATCGTCTTACCGTACCGTCGTCCCCAACCGACTATATTACAAATTTTAATAATTTTATCTAAGTAGGTTACACAGGAATTGCAGTAGAGATGAGCTCTAATCCGGTAATTCAAACGTAGCGATTTCCAGCTAAATTGTAATTCTCTTGAAATTAGGAACCAGTGCTGTCAGCTAAAATCGTTCATCGCCCGAGTTCTTTGGCGATTTTAATGAGTTCGAGTCTATCCGCTTACCGGGATCGGATTATTATTGACCGTGTTACGGTGAGAATGAAATCCCTGAAACGTGGTAAGGCCACGTATAAACAAATTTTAATTTACTTTCAAGCAAAATATTCTCTATATATGTAATACTAATTACAAGGAGAAAGTTTAATACGCTTTTACGCCTGAACTTTTATATTTTTTTATTAAATTGGATTAATAAAGGCAAAAGATAAATATGGATTACCCTTTAAGTCGAAAAAATAGTTCCCAATGTGTGCTGTGCTGCTTTACCCCTCTTGCATTATGATGTCGTGCGTCGACGCAACGCAGGCGTGGCATATAATGGGTTAATCCGTTGCGACGACGCAGCGCATCACACTAATGGGGTTTCAGCCTTACTCTTATAAATGTCTAAGCTATGACACAACAAGTGATGTATTTGTTGGTTGAAAGTCAAGTATGCCTCGTTTTGGAATCACGGAAGTGAGGGAGAAGGCGGAAATAAAGGTGGAAAGAAATGGTAAAGACATGAGCATTCCTGTTTCCTTCACACATATTTACTAGAGTTTGAATAGTATGTCTGATGTAGAGGAAGATTTAATATTAGTCTTGTAGACTTTTACTCTTCATTTAATAAACTCATCGGTAGATATTGTAGTTACATTTAGTGGTATTATCAAAGATAATATTGTTTATAAACTTATTATTATGAATAATGACAAATTGCTCGCTGGGAATGTAGGAACAAGAGTTAAATTTTTGATGTTGGACGTTGGTTTGAAAATACCTATGTGCTACATATTTACTGCGATCAGTCAGGATCAGAGATAAATCCTGAAGTAAAAGAGTTACGATCTTGTCCCGATATATTAAAACTGCAAAATGGTATTCTCATAAACGTCAAACCAACGTCAAATGCATTTTGATTAGTCCAAACTTCAAAAATCAGTTTATGATATCAAGACGATTCACATAAAATTCAATAAAAGTAAAATGAAAGCGAATTAATTACTAGAATTGGGGTTCAGGTCACCATCATTACAAAAATCAACAGTTTGCTTCCCCCACATTCCAATATAAGAGCCTAATTTAGAAGGAAACGAGGAGAATTACGTCATTTGACTCTCACCCCTGAAACAATAAGTCGTGACGAGGTAAGTGTCTGTATTCAGCCAAGCACAGCCCTTCATCATTTACCTTCACTGGAACTGGAGCATGTTAGCTCTCGAGACTGGGAACTATTTTGTAATGAGGTAGTTTACAAGGAGCTATGTAATTTTTACGTGCGTTCTTCGATCTTTAATAACGTTATGGTTCATTCGGTTCCATTTTAAGCAGCACGAAAATGTTCGAAAAGTGTAAATAACGGAAGGTAAGCTAACTTACAGAGTTGGCCTTTGCCAGACTGTCACTGAAAACAATTAAAGATTACTCAAAGCTCAAATATGAATAACGACCTCTGTGGCTCAGTGGTTGAGCGCGTTAATGTTCAAGCTAAGAGTCGTGGGTTCGAATCCCGCGGAGGGAACAAAAAGGTTTTTTTCCTGAGTGGATGTGTAGTAAATATATGTGTATAGTAATAAAAATCTAAAATATATGTATAGTATAAAAGTATTAAATATACTTCCCGTTGTCTGGTACCCGAAATACAAATTCTTCAGATACTTGGCACGGGGACGGATTGACGTGGTGTGAAGCGTCCATAGATGTTATTATTATTATTATAAATTATTAACTAGTTTCCTTTTAGATCTCAATAGGTAATTTTCAGTAAAGCCGTCTTGTTCTAAGAAATTATACGATACGCGGCGATACAAGGCATGCTCTAGGTATTCTAAACTTCATATTACAAAACATAAGCATTAAATTCTAATGTCTCTAAAGAAGGGGCGATTCTAAAGCGTCGCGCGCTGTGCCGTGCCGAATAAATTCGCGCTCGTATGAAAGACAGTCTAACTGCTATTAATATTCCTTGACTGTACCTGAATTTAAATACAACTTGAAAGAACATAGAAATATGGCAATTTTTGAAAATTATAAAACCTCCCATCTAATTTCCCCTGTGGCTGTACTTGTGCGATACCCGTTCCGAACAAGTTGTTTGTTACCTAATGATCGAGCGGCGTACTCGCTTTGCGATGTGCATCGCTTGCGCATTAGATGCCTACCATGAGTGCGATTGAAACTGTTAAATATACTTGGCACATACCTAGTATAATTTAATAATGTTATTAAATATCAATACTGTGCTTAATGTTAATATTTTGTAAGTAGCTATTGTATATCTTGAGCATTTGATGATAGATGCACCGGTGTACGGACAAAGCCTTCAGGTTTTTGAGACACCGAGTTTGTTTTGTACTTGGTTAAGATTTCTGAAAATTAATAAATATTGATTTTCTTATGTTTACGCGAATATTGTTCATTGTTTGAAAACACTTACGGATTGTGTCGCGGTGCATTTTTCTTTTTCCCCACGTTTCGGATACTTTCTAGCAGCCGTGGTCACGGGAGGACTCAAAGTAGAACTGCTGGAAAGAAGCCGAACGTCGGGAAAAAGAAAAGTGCACCGCGACACAATCCGTTAGTGTTTACAACAATTAATAAATAATTAAAATAAAATTTAAAAAAATGAAAAAGGGAGAGGTATATTTTTCATTGATACTCATATAATAATCGATAATTAGTATCTACACAACTAGCCTTAATTGTCTATCTAATAACATTTTTTTGCTAAAACTAACATTTAAGCTATCAATATCACAAAAGGATACTAAAATATTGCGAAATTAATTTGGATTTAATATCTGATATATCAAACGGGATATATTATAATCGTCGATGTTCATATCGTAATGAGCTCTTGAAAAATTGGATACAACGCGCACAATAATCAGTCATCAATAATTATTATCTTTTATTTCTTTAAGAAAGTTCGTGTGGAAAAGTTCTAAGGCTTACCGTATCTAGTACCTGCAACATTTTTATTGTAAATAATAGATTTTATGGTAAAAGTGAGTGTTTGGTGGTAATCACGAGTGGAAACCAAACACATTAAGCGGTGAACACTGTAATATTACGATTTCTGCTTAATTTTTATGACCCTTGTTGCATAACAGTTCCTGTGATGTGGCTCTGTTATTTTCATTCATATCAGCGGTCGTTCAATCGTAATGTTTCAGAATGGAAAGATCAAAGGCCTAAAACTAACTGAGTACCTGAAAGGTGCTCGTAAGTATTTTATTTTATGAAAACATAATAAAATTCAAGCCTCAACGCTTGCATAAATAAATCCTTAACATTTGGGCGAACCGAGGACGTCAATATTTTAACCTATAATTGGTACTTATTTAAAAATATTTTACATATTAATTTTCCAATTACGTAAGGACGGATGCAAAAACTCTCCGTACGAAAAACCAATTACCAGAACTGAATATTTTAATTCAGTCGAAGAGTCCAAATTAATATGAAGGGTATAATGTATGTAAATCATATTATAAACATTGATGCTTGGTCCGCGGGGCACGTGTGTGCTGACTGGTGACGATATGAAAAGCATTATTAATCCTCTTTGCATTTTGGCTGAAATTTGTACATCAAATCGAATTGGTAATTTATTAATTATTCAATTCTGTGCTATAGAAATCGTGCTATAATCAAATATAATTCAAATGCTATATATTAAAACTAATGCTAAAAAAATGCTATTAATAAAACTAATGATACGGAATAGTTTAATTTATAATAATATAGAAATGAATATGATTACTTGACTGATTTTTGTCACATCGATGAATGATTTTCAGTCCCAGTGGCAATTAAATATTTTATAGTTATGGGTCAAAAAATTAGAACTGTAAATATTGTGTTAGTGGAGTAAAAAAAAAGATTGTAGGTATCCGAAAACTATACCCCAGAGATTTTTGTGGTTGAGAACTAAAAACCTAATGAGAAAGTGAATACGAAATGTATAATATATAAATAAAATATAAAATATAAAGGTATTCTTCCGGCTGATAGCGCCCACTCTTAACAAAAGTGAGAACGAAACTGGACATTATTAAATTCAAAGCAAACAAGGACAGTTTTTGTTCATTAAAATATTTTATGACGTGACTACCGGGTACCGGGTACCGGTACGTCTGCACCTCATTATTCTATGTCGGCCATAAGCGTTTTTCACGGTTCCACATAATTGTAAAAGAATCCTCGCCAACTTTTTGCCGCGACCCTGCGTCAGTTGTTTTGTGGCGAGAACAAATGTCCTCTTTTATATTTCGTATAAATGTTATGGCGCAAATTTTTAATTTCCAACATAATGTTAAATAAGTGTCGTGAAATAAGTGTATTTGTTAAACAATATTCCTTTATATTATGTAGGTTTAATGTAGGCAGTTGTTTCCTGGATAATATGTCCGGAAATTAAGCCCGCTGCACAAATGTGGGGACATTTAACTTTCTGGATATTTTAATTTTGTAAATGATAAGTCCATTTATTCTAGAAATACGAGCCGGGATATACTGCTGCATTAACATAACATGATTATATTAATATAACAAGAATACGCTGCAATATACTAGTTGCCTGTAATTTTTTATTACATATTTGGATAGTGCTCTGATAAAGTAGTTAGTTAACAAAAGATGCAGTACACTAATGATCAATATTTGTAAAGAAACTGCTGATTGATTGACGCACTTTTGTGAGTCTTGTGAAAACACCACCATACAAAAGTCACACGCTTGAAGGTTGCTAGATATGTATGGTCAGTGGTCACATGTACAAAATGTTCGATATCTCCGAGGTTAGTGCGTTTATGTTCATACTTATCATAGTAAATATTTTTGTATTTGATGTAAGTAAATTAATTGTGTAGGGTTATTACACTGTTGCAAAAAAATATTACAATTTTTTTCGACACTCTGAAAGGTACATTTACTTAAGGATAACGATACTACACATAAAATCTTAATTCTTTTTACATTTCTCAAGTTGTAATACCTAATTATTTCTGAAAGTTACAAAAAACTAAATTTTTACATTTATGCAAATTGCCAATTCGCAATCTTCTAGTAATAAATACTAGTAGGTAGTGTCTAAGGTTCTAATTATAATAGGTAGCAGCAGTATTATAGCATTACAAAAGCTCCATGGCGAATGTATGAAAATCACGGGCGGCTTGTCGGTCTCGCGGCGCGTTATAAGCGTAAAAGCCGAGACTGATTTGTTTAAGGCGGGTAATCGTCTGCGACAACTTGAACAACCGTAAAGAAGCCAGTACATTCTAGCTCTCAATATTCATATTTTAGTCCGTAGGTAAATATAGCGGATTTTTCTGGCCTTTTCGTGTTTTAATAAGTTCTCCCTTTTATTCTATTATGCTATGCTAATTGAAATTTTCCTTGTTGCCATTAGTAAAATACAAATTTACTTCTTTTTCTTAAAGTACGCACGCGTAAAACTAAAGTTTTAATCAGTTCATTTTTTGTGATGACAATTAACCTGAAAATAACTTAAAGATATCCAATAATATTAATGAATTATGTTATGTCGTAATATAAGTTAATGCCATTTAAAATATTTTCATTGGTAAATATTTTGATAAAATTATGGAACAAATTCCTATCTGAAAATCGGCGTGCCCGCACGACGTTGTTCCGGACTATACAATGAGATAAAGCGATTATGTTCGGGAAACGCATTACCCCTAGTGTCCATTAAACCCCAACGAAAATATAATTAGCATAGATTCCAACGTTTTCCATAGCTCTTCTAAATAAACAGTCACATCATAAAGAACGTTCATCTCTATGGGCTTATAAATAAAGGCCAAGTTCGCTTAACAACCTGTATCTCTGTATAATCTGAAACGTTACTTACGTACTCGCCACTTATTCGAGTAACGTATTGTGTAAGAGTCTTTACAATAGATTCTAATAGCAGAATGTGCAGTAAGATAAGCTGAAAAAGGGTTTTCTCCCTGTTTAGCTGAAAATCTGTACCAAAGAAAAAATTTAGTAGAAACACTTATAGGATAGATTTATTTCATAGTAGCTTATCCCGCCACACCTTCGACAAGGACTATAACCACAGATTAAAGAAAGAGGAATAGATAAACAGCTACATAGCTTTCGATTTGATTGCACTACTTTGTATTGCTATGCTTGTGCATACAGTGTATCCACGATTATGTGGAAAAATTGTGGGCCGTTGAAGGGGACGTCAATATTTTCAAATTTGGATCATTATATGAAAGCTGTTTTACTGTACGAAAGTTATATTTTCTACTCTGTGCTATAGCTGCGTTTCTATCAAGAATATTAAGTTTACAATATTTTGTTGAACCACGTTTGTGGCGTACCCAGTCTACCCTATAGGCCTTAATGCCTATAGGGTAGACTGTTCATAGCGCTTATATCTCCTTGTTCATAGCGCGCCTTTGCTTTTCAGTAGAAAAAGTACTGTAAGTAACAGATATAATTATGCATGATAAGTACAATGCGTCCATATTGTCGTATTCCAGCAGTAACTCCAAGGCATTTTTATGCCTATTGTTTACTCAGCGGTCCTGGTACAAGCCACAAACTTACAACGAACATTTATTTATTTGCTTTTGTTACCCGGTGTACCTAAAGCACGATTTCAGGAATCGGTAATTAAGCCTGTACCTACTGGGTATATAATTGACATCAACTTATTATATCGATATAGATTCTGCCTACAACAAAATTTATGTAAATAATACTAAAGAAATAAATATACACAATAGTTAATAATCAAAATGATAACAAAGTTTTTTTCAGTCAGTGAGAAGCAAATAAAAAAAATATTTTTAAAGAAAGAAGAACTACCAACGATATTTTGTTAGTAATTATGTAATGTATCATTTGTAGCCTATATGCCAACGTGTCTGTCTACGTGGGACAGTTAAGTTTCGGCACAAATGGTCCACCTCGACTGGATGGCGTGAATTATTAACTATATATATATATATATATATATATATATATATATATATATATATATATATATATATATATATATATATATATAATATATATATATTATTGAGGATTTTCAAAATAAACCACAAATTGTTTCTCTGAAAATACAAAGCATTGTTTTATTTAACACGTCTTTACCATATTACAACAAATATGTTTAACTTGTTTAACTTGTATGTGTTATTGTCATAACAATTACACTTTTATCTCACCTGAAAATACAAAGAAACGACATTTAAAGTTCACTAATATCGCTTCCTCAATTATATCCTTTCATTTATCTCTCTACAAGTTTTATAACAATTAAATACGCAAAATTATCTGAACATCATCCGCCATTCAATCACGCGTCACTCCGATGTGTCCTCTATCAACTTCCACAGACAACCGACACAAATTTGGATTAATGAAATGTCATTTCATTACATATATATATATATATATATATATATATATATATATATATATATATATATATATATATATATATATATATATATATATATATATATATATATATATATATATATATATATATATATATATATATATATATATATATATATATATATATATATATATATATATATATATATATATATATATATATATATATATATATATATATATATATATATATATATATATATATATATATATATATATATATATATATATATATATATATATATATATATATAAGTAATTATAATTTAATAAAATGAAATCCATTTTTTTTAATTTCAATAAATTACGTTATATAAGTATACTAACATGAAGCACATGAGTCTCAAGTCCCAAGTCCGAAGTTGTGTGACGAAAACATAACGCCCATAGTTATAGGTTATGGACCAGGAGTGTCCATGGACGACGGTAATCGCTTATAATCAGTCTGACCGTTTCTTGTTCCATTTCATAAAAACAAAATCTAATGGTAATGTAACCTACAAATTAATAAAATATTTTGAATGAGATGAGAGTAAACAATGTTCGTACCTATATACGAGGGTCAATAAGTCCGTGACTTTTGGAATAAAACACAGATTTTTTGATAAATAAATCATTTTATTTTTCAACGTAGTCCCCCTTGAGCTCTATACACTTTGTCCAACTCTTCTCCAATTTTTTTATCCCTTCCAAAAAATATGATTTGTCGAGGTCCTCAAAATAGGCCTTTGTTTGCGAGATGACTTCATCATTGGAGTCAAATCTTTTTCCACCGAGCCATTTTTTCAGGTTTGGGAACAAGAAGTAGTCACTCGGAGCCAAATCTGGAGAATAGGGTGGATGTGGGAGCAATTCATAGCCCAATTCATGGATTTTTGCCATGGCAACTGCACATGTGTGCACCCTTGCATTGTCTTGGTGAAAAATAACTTTTTTCTTGGCCAAATGAGGTCGGTTTTTTTTTCAAATCCTCATTGAAGCGGTCCAATAAGTTGGCATAATATTCCCCATTAATCGTTCTTCCCTTTTGAAGATAGTCAATGTGGATTATCCCACGTGCATCCCAAAAAACAGTCGCCATAACTTTATTGGCTGACAAACCCACCTTGGCCTTCTTTGGCGCCGATTCACCCTTAGAAACCCACTGTTTTGACTGTTGTTTGGTCTCTGGTGTGTTGTGATGGATCCATGTTTCGTCCACGGTTACAAAACGGCGCAAAAACTCCTCCATATTGTGATTAAACAACGCCAAACCTTCCTGTGAAGTTGTTACACAATTGCGTTTGTGGTCGACTTGCGGAAAGCTTTCTCATGCCCAAGTGATCATTCAAAATTGAAACCACTGAGCCATGCGAGATGCCTATGGCTTCCACAATCTCTTGCACTTTCAATCTTCGGTCGGCCAACACCATATCGTGAATTTTTTCGATTGTTTCGGGTGTAGAGACCTCAACTGGGCGTCCAGGACGTTCGGCATCTTCAGTGCTTGTACGGCCACAACGAAATTCAGTAAACCACTTTTTTACCATTGAAATCGATGGTGCAGAATCCCAATAGTATTTATCAAGCTTAGCCTTGGTCTCGGTAATGGTTTTTTTTCGCAAAAAATAATGCTTAATAAGCACACGAAATTCACTTTTTTCCATTGTTTCCTTAAGTTACTGGATAGTCTGATAAAGATAGCTGTAAAACACAAACTAACTGACGCAGCAAGTTCAAATTTTGACAGGAGTCAACTGACAGATGCCTGTTGACAGGAGTAGTGTTGCTTTTTCAGTAAGGAGGTTAGAAATTCAAAAAGTCACGGACTTATTGACCCGCCTTAGTATAACAGCTCGTTTAAAAATTACTATTTTCTAATAATACTATTTCTTTATATTAATATTTATTATTATTACTATATTTTCAAATATTTTTGACTAAAGATTTACATCCTTCAAATTAGGTATACACTGCGATTAAGTTTTGTACTTGAACCACCAACTGGGTAATCGTTGTTGGCAAAGTTTAACCTAACATGTAACAACGTAGCCTTTCGGAGAATGTTTTAGTGTTTCGTTCATCTATTATAGACAGGAAGATTCATAGTGTATCATTGTACATTACGATCTTCAACATTTATGGTTTTTATTTGCCGTGCAAGAAAATGTGCGCAAAGCTACGTTTATAGTATGTTCTGTGTTTATGCTCGTTTATTATCTTGTATGAACGTGAAATGTCTTAACGTGAATATTTTGTTTTTTATATGCTATGTATTGTTCTAGTTAATAATCAGCTTTCCCTTTGGCTTATTAATAACTTAACTCAAAAAATTAAAAAATTGTAATTAAGTAGGTATATTTTGTACAAAATTTAAGTGAGAAAATGTATTCGTATTGTAATTAATTCGTATGTAATTTATAATTAATAATTATAATGTATGTAATTTAGTCAATTGTGTCAGTAAATAAAGGCTTTTTGATTTGATATTATATATTTATAGTATGACGAAGAGGACGAAGACTTGGCGAGGATGATGAGGATCGGAAATGGCAACTCTTTGTCTAAGATGGCGGATGGTTAAAATATACCATTAAACAATGAAATGCCGAATTATTAAAAACGCGGCAAACTTGATGCCATGTATTTTCAACTCCCGTAATATTCCTCCTGTTTTTCATCAAGTAACGATGACGCAAACCATTCCTTAACTACATATTTCAATACTGGTACCAAACTCACCCAGATAAATATTACTTGACGCTTCTAATCACAAACAATCATAGCTTATGCATTCTAACTCGCTTCAATACCCTCCTACAAGTATATGTGATTTAAAAACTATACTAATATAATTAAGTGTGTTGTATATGACAGGTACATAATTTGAAAATTGAATTATTTTTAAACAAAAATTAAAACTGACTTTCAAAGTAAAAATGTACAAAAAAGTATGGAAAAAAATTTATTATCTAAATAATTCACCTTTTAAATTCGGCTAAAATTTAACTATTTCTTTACTAAATCTTCATAATTTTGAAGTCATATGAAATGTCTGTGTCGCCTATATTTCTAAGTACTAAGTTATTTTTATGATTTTTAAATTAGCTAAAACTGAATATCCACCATTAGTTTGGAGACCGGGGATGGTTGTCTATAGGGGTAGGTAGACTAAGTCACGATAACTCGCCACCATCACTTGTTTTTCATCAACAAATCACAAGCGACGATACCTCCCCGCGACCCGCTAACTTGTGCGAAGCGAATCGCCACCAGCGTTAGCATTCGTCACATAATTATCGTACACATCATATAATTTAACACTTCGTACGATCAAACATAGAGCTGTCGTTATGTGACGAAATTGTACGATAATCCAACGTATGCAACATAATTTTGCGATAATTTTTTTCTGTTCAAATGTTCCCACCAAAATTGAAATTTCACTATGCTGCCCTCTCGTATTAACTTTCTGAGTTTCTAATCATCTACTTTCACTTGATAATAATATAAGTCAATGGATTTTGTGTATACTTTATACAAAGTACAGTTCCAATCTGACTAAAAATTTTAATATTTAAGATACTCTTTAATGCTTAGTTCATGGTTATTGTTGTTATTGTAAGTGAGACGTCTATGCCTTTCTAATTTATTGAAAAATTAAATTACTTTAGAAAAAAAATATTATTTTGTAATTAAATATTGTTTATTCACTATTTTTTATATATTAACATAGCTCACAATAAATAGGCTTTAAAAAAAATCTGTTTGTACGATAAATTGAAAAAAAAACGATAATTTTACGGCCCTGAACAAATAATCCTGTCGGCCAACAATGCCAACACTGTCCGCCGCAGTCGCGCGGCGTTCGCGTTCGGCGGTGATGCCGCGTATTTTTGGTCTCGGTAAGTATTTTTTTTCGTTCATACTTTTTTGTTATTGTGCTTATAGATCTGTTAAAAACAATGTTGTTGTTATGCTAAATGTAAATATGATAGTTTATTCTATATTACACAGTATTGCTTCCATGCTAGTGCCAGAGTTTGCATATGATACGCAGGTAAAATTCAAAATGGCGTCAGGGGCTGGTTGATAAATTTTGTTCGGGGTAGGTAGGTAGACTAATTAGTTAACCAACCCCTTTAAATTAAATATAACATTTTATACTTATTTTGAAGAATTGTGTGGGCTAATGGATAATGTGCATCATCATAATGTTCTAATCTGATGGCTCCTGTATTGCCTGAAACATAAAGGTCATCTAGTATCATTTGCGAATCTCCTTCTATTCTTGACAAAGAACACGTACAAGAAGAACCAGAAATAGAAAACATACATCAGTCAGGTATTGATGCACGTCCATTTGAAACGCAACCTCCACCTGGATTTAATCAAGATATACTTCCACATATCGAACCACACCCATTTTTAACACCACCTCCACCTGAATCCAATCTAAGTTTTCTTTTACCTGAAGATATTAGACCATTTCCGAAAGCAACACCACGACTAAGAAGTACAATAAACATACGAAAACACCATAATATATATGGTGCTTATACGTTTTGATTTATTTAAAAACATAAATAATACAGACACTCCTGAGAAAGAAAATTTTCTTGAAAAGAAAATGAAGCAAATACGAAAGGATACTTTAAAAAAGATGAAAAAGAAAAACTGCTCCAGAACCAAAAGGAAAAAACAAGGGAACATGCAATGGCAAAGGAAAGGGGAAGGAAAAGAAAACTAAAAATAACGATAATCTTACAGATATAAGCTACGACGATGACTCAATTTGTCTGGAATGAACCGATCCTATTCATTCATTCGAATCCTATTCAGCCAGTACACCTGGTGAAGAGTGGATTCGGTGCATTATGTGTAAGCTATGGGCTCATTCTAAATGTGCTAATGGCAATTCGCTATTTTACAAATGTAAGAATTGTAATTCTGATTTAGAATAATTATAATATGACGGTCTGATTTTAGATAGATCTTTACTAGATCTTAGATAAAATGAGACAGGTTGTATTCATAGTTGGATTTAGTTTTAGAAAATAAAACTTTTGTTTTGGTAAAAGATTTAAAGTGGTTTGTGATAATCACTATTTCAAACATGATAATATTTTGTTAGGAGGTATACTTAAAAACAATAATATGAGACTGATTGTTCTATTTTCATTAAATAAATTAATTTTAAAAAAAGTATTATGTTTTAATAGTTTATAATATTACATACTCACAAGTTTATGTATGTTGAATAATATGTTCATAAAAGCAATGTGATCTTTGATTAGCAATTTATTATAATAATTCAAGTTACAATTAAGTTTGAAACAGCAAGTACAAAATAATTCCTTTGTTAACACTACAAATTACAAGAAAGCAAAGTGTTCATATCAGGTTGATATTAGATACAAATAAAAATGGAAAACCAAATATTTATCATCCATTAAGAAACGACAAATCTGAACAAGGGATATTTTATTGACATTGTATTTTTGTGATAAGCCAACCAAATAAATTTAAGATGGTTCACAGCAGATTTATCAAGGGCCCCATTACATATAAAAACTCCCTATGGAACAAACACATTGCATGGACCCGACCCTAATTTATTGGTCCTACGGGTTCAATCGCTCTAACCGCGTCAGATTACTCAAATATTACACGTTTTTTGGCCCTTTTAACGAGACGATAGCGGTATTTGCCCTTTGAAAGGTTTCATTTGAAGCTAATAGCGTTTTATTGTAACATAATTAAATTTATTGTGATATTTTTAAATGACTCGGTTTTAATATAAAAATTAATGTTTCGTTCTTTGGTATTTCATTGTAAACCTTTTAGGCTTTTAGTGCATTTAAACTTTATATAATGTATTTTATGTTAAAGGTTAGGTAAGAAAATTCGGCCCTTTAGTTTAAGTACTATGATTTAAACTAATATTTTGCTTAAATGATTTATTATATTTATTTTCAGGCAATTTATTAGCAGTTGCGCCGTCCTTATCTCGAGACCTAAGTAGATAGGAAGTCAAACACTACCTACCCAATACCTACCTTAGTTTTGCAGATCAGCGGTAGCGCCGGTAGCGTCGGTAGCCAGTAGGTTAAAGTCGCCTTGAACTAAATCCTCATTTTGATGTTAGAAACTATCGCGTATACATAAAACTTATTTATCATGATACTAGATTTTGCCCGCGGCTGTGTCCTACGGGAACACTGCAAGTATTAGGGTTAAAAAGCAGCCTATGTATTAATCTGGAGCTTTTGTATGGTAGTAGCTTAAGCTCTGGATTAAAACATGGGATACTTTTTTTTCGAAAAAATATAGTGTTTTCGTGGGATGCTGTATTTATGCGGGCGGAGCCGCGGGCAACAGCTAGTTGTTGCTCGCGGTATGCAAAAGTATGCAAAAGTTTGTATGAAACCTATTATACCTTGGATATAATATTTGCATAATATTTCGTATGAATTGAGTACGGAAAAAATGAGTCAGCGTTTTCTAAAATTCAGCCCCTAGGTGGGTAAAATGATGAATGAAGTGGGGGATGAACGTTTAAATCTAATTTCACGGGGGCGAAGCCGCGGGAAGTTAATGCTAGTAATATAATAAATAGATAAACCTTTTTTCTTAAGGTATTAAACTGCTATTAAATGACGGCCTCTGTTGCTCATTCGTTAGCGCGTCGCTCAAGCCAGAATCGGATTTGAAACCCGCTGAGGGAACAAAAAGTTTTCAATATAACTGGGTTATAGGTGTATATTAAATAGTTTATAATATAATAAAATCTTAACTATGATATATATGTTTAATATAGTATAAAAGTATTGAATACTTATACTTTTCGTTGTCTGGTCCCCGTAACACAAGATCTCCGGAAACTTAACACGGGGCATGAAGCGTCTGTAGATATTATAATTAGGTCATTATATTATATTAGGTCATTTCATATGAAATTGGCGTTTTGTAAAGGAGGAACATAATATATTTATTTAATCAAAGTATTATATATTGCTATATATGCAATTTTCCATCTCATATGTAGTTCATTGATTCCTTTACTAAAAAAACCATTCGGACAGGAATCAATAAAATCTTTGAAGGCACTTTGGACTACCCCATCGGAGTTGAATTTTATCCCTTGCAAGAAGTTATCCAAATTTCGAAAAAATGGTAATCTGTTGGAGCAAGGTCCGGGGAGTACGGTGGATATCTTAGACATTCCAATTGAAGCTCCTCTAATTTGATAGCCGTCTGTTGTGCAGTGTGCGGTCTAGCGTTGTCCTGAAGCAGCAGTGGCCTTGAGCTTTCCCATCATGATTTCCAGTTGCTGACAATAGACATCTGCCGTAATCGTCTGGCCATATTTAAGAATGCTGTAGTGAACGACACCGGCACTAGTGTACCAAACGCTCACAAGTAACTTTTTTGAGTCAATTTTCACTTGGGGCAACCAGCCGGTTCGCCAGGGTTCTGCCATTGCGATGAGCGTCAGATTATCGTAGAGGATCCAGTTTTCATCACAGGTAATAATTCGATTTAAAATCCCTTAATTATTGTGCGGGTTGAGTAATTTAACGCAGCAGTCGACGCGCGTTTGTCAGTTTGCTGCACTCAACTCATAAGTACCCTACCTTTCAAGTTTTTTCACCTTCCCAATTTGATTCAAGTGGATTAAAATAGTTTTATCACTATCACCGCAGCTTGCAGCTTACTCGGACGTGGTTTGTGATGGATCCGCTTCCACAATAGCCTTCAATTCTTCAATATCAACTTTGATCTCTGGCCGTCCACGGGGCTTGTTCTGCAGGTCGAAATTTCCAGAACGAAAACGTTGGAACCAAAAACGCACTGTTTTTTTGTGCGACATACACATCATTAATCCGCCTCAGCCGTTTCTGCAGCACTGGTGCCACGGTGGAACTCGTACTCGAAAATAATACGATATTTCAAGTTTTACATTTTGTATACAGAGTGACGCAAGGAAAAAACCAAAAGAGGAAAAAACAAATGAATTACGGTTTTCGAAACACAAATGCATGAGTAAATAGCGGCATAAATTTGTAGTTGGAATTCCTAACTAAAGAAGATATATTTGAGATCAAAGTGGCCAGTACGATAAAACGCCAATTTCATATGTAAGGACCTAACATAATAAAATCTTGAATACAACTATACACAAATATATTTTTATACTATATTATAGTATAAAAGTATTGAATATATACTTTACGTTGTCTGGTCCCCGTAACACAAGTTCTCCGGAAACTTATCACGGGGCGTGAAGCGTCCGTAGATACTATTATTATATTTTTAAACTTTATTCAAGCTAAACGCAAAGTCTATTAAGCTAAGAGTGCGAGAATCATCATGAAGGCAAGTTACACGGGCACCTGTCGTGTAAACGTGCAATCTCTGTGCCGCTGCGGATGTTGGGGCTTACACTTCAGGGTTCATAGTGTGGAGTTGCGAAACTTCATTTTACACCCATGAGGATTGAGTTCAAACAACTTTTGTCGCCACATTGCCTGCCGTTATTGTAGATATGAGTTTAAGTCTGAGCTGTTTTGTACTAATTAAACAATGGCGTACAAAAAATAAGAAATACTATATAACATGTGTACTAATTTTGTCGGATAAAATAAAATGATCTTAAGTTGTTAAGGTATAATATAACTTTTTTTAGTCATTTAAAAGTAGTTCTTTCACAGAAATAATAATCATTATTGATTATCATAGTATGTAAATAAGTAATCATTGAATTTCATGTGACTCAATCAACACACCTATTATTATCAAAATAGCCTAAACCTTGATGTGATTGCTGAATGCTGATACTGTTTTGCAAAATCCGTTCACGATTCATACTACAAATAAAAACAGCCATTTTCGTGATTGAGAAACTGCACAAAGGAACGTTGTGTCGCGTCTATAAATGTTGATAAATAAACCAACAACAATATTATTCCTATTCATACAAACTGAGACGGATGCGTCGAGATCTTATTATAATTTCAATTTCCCCTTGAATTCTTTTGGGAATTTCATCCAAAGAGATCAACACTATCACTATCTTTACGACCCACCTCGACGGCATTGCGAGTTACAAGCGATAAGCGTTTTGAAACTTGAAGCTATAGTCGGGGAACTCTTTGCATATGGGTTAATCATAAATATATACTATAATATAATAGAACAAAATGTATTTATATTCTATTGTAATGACAAAGTAATTGAAACTATAAACAATATTATTAGAAAATAAATAACTAAATGTTGCTCGCGACTTCGTGCGTGCAAATGGAAATCTCGTGGGAATCGTACACTTTGCCACGGTAAAAAGTAGTATAATATGTCCTTCCCCGTAGTCTACTCTGTATCTGGACCAAATTTCATCAAAATCAGATCAGTAGCTTCAGAGCCTATTTAATACAAGCAAATCTTTCCTCTATATTTATTACTTTAGTATAGAAAACATTACACCTAGAATTAAAAGTTCATTTTCAATGGTTATGAAGTGTAATAGTTATGTATTGGGTAATAATTTACGATCTTTTCACACACTTAATATAAATATTGCCGTTTTGCTTTGTACCACGGGAGGAGCATAAAACGGGGTGAACAGTAAAAAAGACATGGCATGAGATTTCGGACTAGGTGTGAAGTTGGATAGCATATGTGTTTATCGTTTACGACATAAGTGATTTATTTAACAGTATCAATGGAGACTAGAGTATCTTTCTGATGAAATGCCACTTCACTTTATTGCCTTTAAATCGTTTTCAAATCTGTTTATTATTCGGATAATGATCTCGTTGTAATTTTTATTTCTTTAGTGCGTTATTTGAAGTAATATGCTTTATTGACATAGCTTTGAACTGTGAATTTCGATGGAATTCTTAGAATTGTGAACGTGTATTGAATACGATGCAGCAACTGGCAACACACGCCTACATGAGCAAGTATTTTCAATAGCGACAATAGGATCGAAATTAATTATCCGCACTCTGTCACTCTAAAGATAACGCGGTCTCCATATGCGATAAGTTAAGTAAATAAGTGGTCAATGCTTAAAGTGGTGTGGGGTCTCTTTCATTAATATTGAATGTCAGACAATAGATTTTATAATATTATTATGACCCTATATTTTGTGTATGATTTCATTCATCTAAAGTGATGCTCGGTTTTTGTCCGTTGAACGTATTGATGACATCATTGTCATCCTGAAATAATATATTATTTCTCTAATCACACAGCTTCTCTCAAATAATTTTAACCCTTATTGAACTATACCAGTAACCAACTAACTAACTGAGTGGGTAGGTACTGATGTATACAGCCTGAACCCCTATTTCATTTTACATTTATTTTTCTTTTATTGAATTATAAATGAATCGTCTTTATATTATAAACTGATTTTTGGAGATTGGACCAATGAAAACGGGTTGAACGTTGGTTTGACGTTAATGAGAATACCATTTTGCCATTTTAGAACATCGGGACTGAATCGTAACTGTATTATTGCAGAATTTATTTAGCATAATCGACCTTTTCATTTATGAAATACTGATGTGAGCCTAAACAATAAAATTACAAAACTTTCGTACGCCTTCAACAAAACAGAAACGGGAAAATCTCTATGTCTATTTATACGAGGGCGGGTCAATAAGTCCGTGACTTTTGGAATAAAACACAGATTTTTTGATAAATAAATCATTTTATTTTTCAACGTAGTCCCCCTTGACCTCTATACACTTTGTCCAACGCTTCTCCAATTTTTTTATCCCTTCCAAAAAATATGATTTGTCGAGGTCCTCAAAATTGGTCTTTGTTTGCGAGATGACTTCATCATTGGAGTCAAATCTTTTTCCACCGAGCCATTTTTTCAGGTTTGGGAACAAGAAGTAGTCACTCGGAGCCAAATATGGAGAATAGGGTGGATGTGGGAGCAATTCATAGCCCAATTCATGGATTTTTGGCATGGCAACTGCACATGTGTGCACCCTTGCATTGTCTTGGTGAAAAAGAACTTTTTTCTTGGCCAAATGAGGTCGGTTTTTTTTCAAATCCTCATTGAAGTGGTCCAATAAGTTGGCATAATATTCCCCATTAATTGTTCTTCCCTTTTGAAGATAGTCAATGTGGATTATCCCACGTGCATCCCAAAAAACAGTCGCCATAACTTTATTGGCTGACAAACCCACCTTGGCCTTCTTTGGCGCCGATTCACCCTTAGAAACCACTGTTTTGACTGTTGTTTGGTCTCTGGTGTGTTGTGATGGATCCATGTTTCGTCCACGGTTACAAAACGGCGCAAAAACTCCTCCATATTGTAATTAAACAACGCCAAACCTTCCTGTGAAGTTGTTACACGATTGCGTTTGTGGTCGACTGTGAGCAAACGCGGCACCCATCTTGCGGAAAGCTTTCTCATGCCCAAGTGATCATTCAAAATTGAAACCACTGAGCCATGCGAGATGCCTATGGCTTCCACAATCTCTTGCACTTTCAATCTTCGGTCGGCCAACACCATATCGTGAATTTTTTCGATTGTTTCGGGTGTAGAGACCTCAACTGGGCGTCCAGGACGTTCGGCATCTTCAGTGCTTGTACGGCCACTACGAAATTCAGTAAACCACTTTTTTACCATTGAAATCGATGGTGCAGAGTCCTCATAGTATTTATCAAGCTTAGCCTTGGTCTCGGTAATGGTTTTTTTTCGCAAAAAATAATGCTTAATAAGCACACGAAATTCACTTTTTTCCATTGTTTCCTTAAGTTACTGGATAGTCTGATAAAGATAGCTGTAAAACACAAACTAACTGACGCAGCAAGTTCAAATTTTGATAGGAGTCAACTGATAAATGCCTGTTGACAGGAGTAGTGTTGCATTTTCAGTAAGGAGGTTAGAAATTCAAAAAGTCACGGACTTATTGACCCGCCTTAGTATAAATCACGTGTCCGCATTTTGAATTTTCTGTTGAAAATGTCAACGTTATGTTTCTCTCATTTCTGTTTTTGTAATTCTCAAGACTGACAAGTTGAGTCTAATTACGCCTTTGTCGTCGCTGTTCTTCGTTAGGTTGGTTAATTCTTCTGCCTTTTATTTTCTGTTTTCATTTTCATTAAAACGTTCAAAGTTGTAAAGCAAAGAAAATAGTTGCAAATGTAACCGAGCTTTGCTCGGAGTTCTCATTAATTAAAAAAAATAAAAAAGAATACCAAAACTATTTATCTGACCGGATTCGAACCCACCACATTCCGAATTTTTGTACAAAGCAAAAATTGTACATACGCATAGGTACCAAACTGCCAATTGGACTGGCATAATAGGGTCAAAATTATTGATATATTGTTGCACGACGAAAGAAAAAACATACATAGCTTAAAAATGCTCAGTTTCCCAGAAATAAGACCTATTTAGCTAGTTCGAATTTCTTTAAAGTATAAGATGAAGTGATATTTTCACTTTATGTTGCATATTAATTATATAAAAAAATTGCGCTTGCGATGTGAATGTAAAACACAATATTCTTTATAATTATATTATAGCGATATACATACCATGATTTAGTTTTGTATTTCTAGTGTTAAATGGCCTTCAAAAATAAAATCAATGACGTCACTAATGCCGTATTTCTTAATCAACCCACACTAACGTACGTGCCGCAAAAGTTCTCGTCTCACTAGAGCTGTCTTGACGAGATGGATACGTTAGCACTAATCCTATAACATTGTAACAACGTTTTAGACAGAGTTCTGCGGTAAACTTTTGTTTTTATTATCCTCCTATTGTCGTTTTACGACCTGCCTGTCTTCGGAGCACGTTTTACATTAACTACTCAAAAAACCCACAAGGTAATTTGTGTTTTCACAAACATTTCAGCATTCCTCGTTACATCCTTTACAAGATAATTTAAGACCACACGTTTTTTGCGTTCACTTTTTGTCTTGCTGAGACATAATTATTGTTCCGGAGCTTTATTTGTTTACTAATACCAAATTAGAATTGCCATCGGTAAACAATACCAATTCTGGGAGGAGGTGGGGGTGGTGGTGATTGAAATATGCGAAGTCGTTAGTCGTTAAAATAGATGTGCAAAGTTTTATTTTGTTTTAAATAATATACTTTTATCTACAGAGATATAAAACTGCCTAGTTACTTTGCTTCCGTTTGGATTAATAATATTTTCAAATTTAAATATTATCGTGGGAATATCTGATTGCTTCCCATAATGATTCGTTTTTCTTATCGGTCTTGCTATTAATTCCCAATTCCCAGACTCAGACATATAAATTAATTAATGAGAATAGTTATGTGGGTATTCCGATTTATACACACGAGCGCCATTTCAAGAGAAGTGCCCTACTCAAACGCGAGTTTAATAACATCTTTGTTATCCACTGCGGGACCGGAGCCGTCACCCGCCAATTCATGTATACATTAACCGTCAATGTAATTTATGGCATAGCAATAAATCCGAGTTGGACGAGCCCTGGCGAGATGGATATGTCTAAACGTGCTCATATATAGTATCAATTTATATTGCAGCTGGGTCTTAGAATCTATCCAAATATTTATGTTTTAATTTGCGTAAAATAAACATTATATTCCGCTTCACCGATTTTATAACTGCATTTTATTTTCCCTTTGAACTATTTCATTGGCATTAAAATAACTTTTGCTTACTATAGTTTACTTTGTGTACGAGGATAATTAAATTTAGGTGTAAATATAATATTCATAAAGCAATTTTATCGGTAATAAGTTAATAACTGTCGCTGTTAATAGCTGTGTGTCACAAATTTTATGAATGACGTCGATAGTAAAAGTCTATAATTATGACGTTAATATAGAGTTTGTTTGTACATTATATAAACGTTATTAGGTCCCCAAATAGACTAATAAACGATCATCAAACGATCGATTACTAGTGCTCTAAAAATTAACGTTGAAGACCTACGGACAACATATTAATATTTTTATGTAGTTGTCTTTCTGAAATAATTATAAAGGAAATAATTATAATAGGTATTATGTAAAGTTACTTAACAATAATAGAAGCAGAAGCTGTAGCCTGTGAGACGATGTTTCTATCTAAGTTTAATTTTCCTGCTGAATACTCAATTTTTCTGAACTTCATTAATGCTCAGCCTTGCTTCTACTACTTCAGGTTTTTTATTTAGTTATTTTTTTCTTACAAGAGCTCATTTTATCAGCTCTTTTAAAGTTAAATGTCACTGAGGTACGAGCTAAGATCGTTTAAAATGTTAATGGGTAGGCTAGATCTTTTCTAAATCATTTAGTTATACCTGGGCAACCATGTTTTGCTCGGAGTTGTAGTAAATTAAAAAAATAAAAAGAATCACAAAAATATTTATGTGACCGGGATTCGAACCCACCACATTCCATATTTCCGTACAACTCAAAAATTATACATGGTATGCGTTACCAAGCTGCCAATCAGACTGACATAATAGAGTCGAAATTATTGATAAATTGCACGACGAAAGAAAAAATCATATTAAGCTTAAAATGCGTAGTTTCCAAAGGGATGAGACCTAGATCGATTTTTCTCCCCCAAATCTCCCTGTATACTAAATTATATAGTAATACTTGCAGCCATTGACAAGATTCCGATTATATGTAGATATATAAGATTGTCTTTATTACAACAAGTACAAGATTATTTGAAGTAGGTATAAGATATTTATAAAGTTGACATGAATTAATTACAGATACTTTTACAAAATATCTAGTTAATAATCTGAGTTTAGAAGATTAAATTTCCTCTTTTGTGAAAGTGTGCCTAAATAATAAAAATCTGCAATAAGCTAGTTAACCTTAGCCTGACCTATTTCAGACTGAGCCCTTCACAATACCAGGCTAATCAAAATTTGTCTACAAACATCAGGTCGAAACGAGTGCATCTTCACAATAGGTTGAGGCAATTCGGAACCTCCATGCTCCGCTCTTTTGTGCAGAGTGAATGGAACGAAAAAGCTTACGATGAATAAAATTACTACGAAATTGTGCCGATTTTGAAGCTACCATTGTTTAGTTTTTAAGCAAAGTAACGCCGTTTAAAGTAGAGAGATTTTATTTCTATGCTGTTACTTAATAATTATTGTGTTATAATTACTCTTATTTATAGTCGAGTCATGATGAAGACTACACAATATACATGGATTATTTTTGTATTTTGTACCTAAATTCTATATATTTTATACAGTAGACTTATCTCTTAATTATGAGCTTGTGGCTGCCAGTAACAACATCCGGTACAATCTCGGCGCAAAGTGTTTCCCTTTACCCCTAAACATATCTATAGAAAGACCTTTCCGCATTTTACACCGAGTAAGTAACAAACCAACCCAATAAGCGGTGCCGTCGGATTCATTATAAATCTCTTTTATATAAAAAAATTAATTCAACCATTCAACGGAATCAAACAAAGAGGGTTGGGACCAAATTAAAATTTTGGGAAGTCTGTGTTTAACCCGAATCTAATCAATGTCCTGCTGGGATACCCTTTTTAAGGTAAAGGGCGGCACGGAAATTGAGTTTAAATTTGAATTTTTAATTAAGATCCTCATAACATGTCAGAGTATAATTTCCAACTCTGCCTTTTTAGGCATTTTAAAGCACAAATTGCTCGTGATTGTCTATAACTGCCCACAATCAGAGTTTATGACGAATGTGTAGAACTATTAAATGCGATCATCGTCTTTCTTAATTTATTAAAATAAATAAATTATTCTTACAAAATAGAGAAAAGAAAGAGCCTTCGCATACGGCGTGTTTAAATTGTATTTTTGTTTCTGTAGTAAAATACCTGATATATGTATAAAATATACAAACAGTTAATATCTACTCTGAGTAATAAAATAAAACTAATGTTATAAATATACTTACTATTTTAGATTACCAATAAAATTGATATACTTATTATAAAATTCAGTTCGTTTGTAATTTCAATAAATATATAGGCACCACAAATACCGCCTACACGTAAACTAATAAATACACTTAGAACTTCAAAAAGCCATTCTTTCACCACAGGATACTTAGGATCCGGTGAGAAAAAAATATTTCAACCCGCAGCTGCCCGAGCACCCGTGTGGAGATACAATGATCTGTTTATTTTAATGTAACATATGGTTCTGTATTTAGCGTGTTCCGCTTTGATCCGTCATACAAAAACAAATGCACATGGTTAAGTTTTTCATATTGTAGGAGTTTTAGGTAGTTATGATATATCGTAAGACCATTTTGACCGTTGTCAAAAAAAATTTTACGAAAAAATAGATTTTTACACATTCTTTAGTTTAGAGTAATCTGTAATTTTAGTATTAGTGATTTGTTATTTAAGTATGTAATGAAAAAAATGTAGAAACAAAACTTCAACAATTCTTATCTACACCATATTATAATGTAATCCTCTAAAAACCTACAGTCTACACATTATAAGCGGTCGCCAGTGGCTTTTACCCAAAAAGTTAACCTTCTGAAATGCTCAAATGCTCGACGTTTAAATAGAGATATTTAGAAATAAACTTTTCACGTAAAATATTAAGCTTCCAACATTTTTTCTTCACCCACCTCGGCTTATTAGGCTGCTTATCACATCTGCAGGGTTTTTTAACCTTCAGTTTTGTATTTTCCGTTACGATTTCAATTTCAAATTTACTTTAGTACATAGATAAAATTTAAGCTTTCTATAGTTTATATATTTGTCTAGTTAATGGCTCACAAACTGTGTTTACTCGGATTTCCATATTACATATGAAGGAATCTCCAAAACAAATAGACGAAAACTGGAAAAGGAGCTGTTTATTGCAAAAGTAGCTTTCGTTATTTACTCAACACAAATGAAGAAACGTCTTCCATTTGTAGTTGCCAAAAACGTATAAAAGAAACAATTGAGGCAGTCGCAAGTGGAACAAACAGGCTGCAGCTGCTGACTGTCTGTCCATCCCTCCTTGAACTCTGTATACGTTTGTGTAAATAAACTGAACGCTTCTTGGGAAGTGCTCCGAGCGTTATATAAAGTAAGACTATATTTGACACAGCGGGCGTTTGGCCTGCTAAAGGAAACACATTTGAAACTTGAAAAGTCTCCTTAAAAATATTTTTATATGAAAAGATTTTGCTATATTTTCCACGATGGGAATTAGATTTTCACCTTAAACTGGCTTATCCTGTCCTTCACACTAGAACGCGAGGCTGCTTTGAGGCGATGTTAATGGATAGAAAAACGGGAATATCCGGACAAGCTTGCACCTTATTACAGCTATCTATGAAAACATTGTAAGTGAAACTTAAACTAGGTTTTAATATTATAAAAATGTTTTATCACCGTTACTTTACATAAAATGTTGTATTTGCTAGTTTATCTACGAATACCTTTATAAATAGGTATCTACGTAAATGTATCTTTTAATTATTGCAGCATGAAAAAAAGGAATTAAAACAATAAAACAATATGTATTAACTAATTTGAAAATAAATAGAATAATTACTTACGTCAAGCTCTTTTCTATGGCCCGATGCTTGTGTCAAAAGAGTTAGAGTATCACAGACGGCGATGATACTATAATATTTTATGTTAAGATAAAATATCGTTTGCAATACAGTTCGTATAAACTATCACAGACTAGACTAGACTAGACTAGACTAAGATACTTTATAATATTTTTATATCACGTACTGTAATATGAATTATATCCAGGCATTTTAAGATAAAATATTATAGTATCTTCGCCATCTGTGACGCTATTTACAGGGTATCTTAAGTTCTCACCCAACCCTTAAATAACTTCCCTTCGAGTGTAAATTTAAAAGTAGTTAATCACTTAAGCAGCTAAAAGCTCGTAAATTTTGGAGGAAATGTGGAGATTTATTATCTTTGCAATAATCTATATCCCCCCTAAACTTAATTTTAAACTCAACAGGAAGTCGTTTTACTTGAAAAGCAGTATTTTTTTTCCTGTTTACCTACATCTAAGACCCTGTACAACTTAATCTTCAACCACTATCAACGCTCATTCTACCACATAAATCTTTGTCTACCCACTTCTTTAGCATTTTTAGTGATGTAGGTAAACTACCATGAAAGCAAAAATAAAGTGAGAATTTTATATTGTTAAATAATGAAAGCCTCCATTTTGTTCCAAATATAATATACCCTGTCCTTATCAAATCACATTTCTGTGACACCTTTTCAATAAGATCCAGTTGGTTGTCGGAGCAAAAATAACAGAAAACATACTGAATCCGTGTGACCTAAAACTGTTGTATAATGTATTTCATCTCGATTCTCGACGCACTGCGTACTCAATATTTGATGGCGACAAATACTAAACAATTTTGCGTGCTTTTTCCCATACGTACAACAAAATCCAACCTATTCCGCCAGCCGGCGAATCGTGATGTTTTGAAGTTTATTTTTTTAATGCAAAATTCAATTTTTCGCGGACTCGTAGTTCTTGTGTACCTGCGCCAGAGGAAAAACATTTTAGTGGCAAAGCAAAATATGGGTGTAGTGCCTTTTTAATAGACTATCAAACAAAGAAGTTTTTTTTTTACTTTTATACCGATATTGAAAATACTTTTGCGGTAGATTTAAAACAGTACTGAGATGGGTATTAAACCGGAATCAATAGAAAAAACGTGTGGTTACTTATGCTACTTACCTATTGTTTTTCTCTGGTAAATAAAGAAGTATCTTTATGATCTTTATTATCATCATCGACCAGTTCAGATATTGTATTTTGTAATAATAGTATTCACTGAACTAAAAGTAATAATCTCAAACTTTTTCGTCTGTGTGTTGCATGTCGCGTGACGGTCGGCCGCGGAGTAGGGATAAAGTGAAAGGCGCTCGTCAGAGCAGCCGAGGCCAATATGACGGCGCCTATAGTTCGCATCAGCTGACCGTGTAGTGTATAGACTAGTACTCATTTGTGCCAGTGCTCTACGCTATTTTGTTATTAAGTTTCACTTTTACCGTGGTTTCATAAAACCACACAATCCTTTTCTTGATTGGAATACAACCCAAAAATACTTCACATTAGGAAGGCCCTCATAAACATCTTATGCAAATAGGTTCGCTTTACCTATAGCGTGATCTAGCGGCAAATCAGCGCCATCTAGTATGCCATATGAGAACCAAAGTTCCTTAAGAAAATTAACTTAAAATCTAACGTATAAACAGTCTGTATATTGATAAAGACCGCATTTAACTCGTTATGTAGTTCACGCGAAGACACAAGAAGCGCATTTTATTGTTATTAAGTTTCACTTTTACCGTGGTTTCATAAAACCACACAATCCTTTTTTTTAATTTAGGTACATCATATATAATACGTCATACATCATACATCATAAATAATAAAAACAGCCCTTTTCGACATAATCTCTTTCAGCCGAATCTTTAATCTGATAAATGTTCACAGACTTATTTCTGAAAATCACGACGTAGCATTTGTCCAAGGATTTTTATAACAGTTTTAGTTACAAAATAGTAAAGATCATTTCTTTTTCCTTTTTTCCGTCGTTGGTTATACCTTTAATTTTTAATTTATTGTACTTATAAGATAAAATACTTTTATGTCATTTTTCTAAAAAATATTTTCATTATTTTCTAAAAAATAAAATCTCATCTTCATTTTTTAAAGCACTCAAATCTTGTAGTGGCAGCTCGAAATATTTTGCTGTCCGGGCTCGATTTCTAAATAAAAACACATTAGCTATATCCATATTGGGTATATTAATTCCTCGACAATCAACATAAGTCTCAAATATAGCTCTATGTAACTATTTATTTTATTCTATAAAATAATTACTTAATTTATAATAAACTAGCTTGTTGCCCGCGGCTCCGCCCGCGTAAATACAGTATCCCTCGGGAACACTGTACATTTTCGGGATAAAAAGTAGCCTATGTTTTAATCCAGAGCTTAAACTACAACCATACCAAATTCAATCGGAATCCGTTCAGTAGTTTTTGCGTGAAAACAAACATCCATCCATCCATCCTCACAAACTTTCACATTTATAATATTACTGGGATAATAACATCATATTGTATACAAAAGCTTTATGTATTGCTTAGGTTTTCTGATTTAGAGGGCTTTTCGTGGCTTGGCAGAATAATTGTGAAAACTCCGTATTGTTTCTACTTTTTTCAATTAAGCAACAAACTAAGGCAACGCCATTGTAAAACAACTTAAAGAACTTTTTATATTTCGCCACGACAAATCGCATTATTCTTCATAAAATCGTTCCCCGGATGCCGCTAATTCTAGAAACTTCGCGGCGTGCCGTGGCGACACCTGGCGGCCATTTTGAGAAGTTGAAAAGGACTTATTTTATATGTCGTTTGTCTCCAATGGCACTAGAAGTGCACTCAAATTTTCAGCGTATACCCTTAATAGGATCTTGTTATCTATTTACGTTTGTGTCAATTAAAATACTTTCTTTTGATCGCGTTACCTAGGTTGCGATAAGCAAATATTTGTTAAATACCTTGACTGCACTTGACGTATATATTATAGACCATGGCAGCCATGTTGAAGCAAAAAGTGTCAAATTTCTATCGCAAAAAACCGGCAAATGATTGAATGACGACGTTTTTAACAAATAGTTATTGGTAGATAGGTTATTGAAACCGGCCGTTAGAGGTGTATGTAAAATTCAAGATCTTCCACAATTTACATTTTCTAAGTTTGTTGCCCGTATGCACTATGACATGTTATCTAAAATGCGTGGTGCAACTGTGGGCGGGAATAATTATTATCTATATTGTTTATGGCCTCTTCGAACGCACATGGGACGCACTGTCACAAATATGCCAGTCTATTTACCCCGTGTCATGTTTTAGTAATTTTATTACACCAATTTAAGAAAAACAATGTTGCCAGTATAACAGCATTTATTTAAATACAATTTCTAGTTAATGCTGATAGGTGGGTAGTGGGCATCCACATTTTTATACACAAAACTTTTGTAGCACAATGAATTATAATAAACACGTTTTCAGGGTTCCGTAATACTCATGGGACCCTAATAATTTAGCTCTGTCCGTCCGTCTGTCTGTCTGTCCGCGCCTCTAGCTTTTGTTATTATGAATATTAAAGGATGAAATTTGTCATAGTTAAAGGCTGTGTTTGGGTCTCGGTTTTAGCATCATAAAATAAAAATAATTTTACATTTTAGGGGTGGCATGTCGTGTCCATACATGTTAATTGTGAAGTGGAGATGAAATTTTTTTTTCATTATACCCCATCGTTGAATAGGTCTTTTTAAATAAAGGCATGGTTTCATACGTCATGACTTTTTTACAAAGTCAACAATTTTCGAGCAATCGAACGGCCTCCAAAGTGGTTTGTAAGTTGCATTTCTAAACTACGAGACTTAGAAAATTGAAATTTTTCATGCTGATAGATTATGCCAAATATATTTTAGGAAAATTATTTTAAACGAAATCAGACAGTAACTTTTGAAGTTATTTTAAAAAAACTTAATACGCGTTAATATTTATGGAACCCTCTTTAGACATGTCCTGACATCTTGGCTAGGTTATTTTTAAACTAATATAATTAATTGAAATTACCAACAATTAAAAATTGAATATTCAATTAAAGGAAATCAAAATAACCTAAATTATTTTCTATAAATGCGGACTTTATTTAAATTGAAGCATAGTAATCATTAAATAAAATTTATTTCAAACTTATTTAGAGGCGTTGAGAATAGAATTTCAAAGTAGCGTCACGTCACGACACGAATCACTCGATTTTGGATATAACGCCAGCGATAGAACGCCATATGTCGGACTACTACGCTACATATATTTCTTACATATCAACAAAACTTTCTTAAGTACGGTTTTCTATTCTTTTTTTAATACTGTGCTTTAGGCACGATGAGAGTATTTTTTGATTTAAAATGATGAATAATGTTTCAGTTTCGCTGTTGTTTCGCCACATGTATATTTGTATACGTCATGCTTTTTCTTAAGAAATACCTATTGCAACTCGTAAATATTGTTTATTTTATTATATCGTATATTGTATTAGTCTTCTAGTATACACGAAAGTAACGTAGAAAAAACTTTCTCTCTTTTTTGAGCCGTAAAAATATAAAAACACATAAAACAGGAGTGCTAACGCATATATAAATCAATGTTTGTGTGCAATAAAACAAGTATAAAACGCCAACATAAATTACTTTAAGTCCTATACTTATCAAAGTAAGTGAGACTGTGTGGGAATCGGTGTTACAGATGCTCCAATATTGTCTTTTTTACGCTGGTAACACCGATATACGTTACGTTTTATGTTATAACTTTACTATAAAGCTTACTTATGCACTTCTTATCATCTTTGGCCACTAAAAATGACTTATAATAAAGATATAATTTAAGTTTTATCTGTGTATATATTAATAAGAAATATAATAATTACTATAGCAGTGTAAATAGAAAATGTTGAGCTTATCATAATTATATTAAATAAAAGTTAAGATAATTCTCCGCGGGTCATAACGTCTATCAATCAAAACTTAAAACTTCTGTTTGATATAAGTGTCAAAACAATACTAACAAAATCTTATTTGAATAATGTCGTAATAAGAAGGCGTCAGGTGTCAGCTAATAAATAAATCTCTACATACGCTCGATACTAACAAGGTATTTACAACACGGCTCAACTGTCAACCATACAACAAGCAGCATACTATGTAAATTACTGTTTAGATATCATTATTCAATGCTAATCATCTTGTAATTTTAATTGGGCAGTAAGAAAATAACAACGAGCTTATTAGGCTATGTTGTAGAGCTTGAAATTGAAATTTGCTTGATCTATGTCATGTCATGTTATAGAAAGGTATTATTTTTATATTTAAATTAAAATAGAACTTACCACACTGAAGTAAAAAAAATCGGTTGTCTGTAAAGTCGGTTTACTGACGATAGTTGAACGCGACAACGCCTCCGTGCGAGGTAACGCCGCATAGCGAGGCAACGACGCATGAGTCATGTTTTTTCGTGCGTGCAGCCGGCTCCATCGAATTATAAGACGTTGTCACGTCAAAAAAAATCGGTTGTCTGTAAAGTCGATTACTGACGATAGTTGAACGTGACAACGTCATAAGAAATGAGTCATGTTTAGCGAGGTAACGCCGGTAACGCCGCATGAGTCATGTTTTTTCGTGCGTGCAGCCGGCTCCATCGAATTTTAAGACGTTGTCACGTCAAAAATTATAAAATGGTAAAAGTTAATGTGGCTGACTCATACCTAATACTCCGCTCTCGTGAGGTCTCTACGCGTAATCGCTGAAGTACGGCGATACACTGTCAATATTCACGTTTCTCAAGGTTTCCCGGTGATTCCTGGATAGGCCCCATGATTATAGTATTTTGATATCAAAAACTGTGCGAGCAATAAAATACAGTTTGTGTATTAAAATAATTAAAAAACATACTCATAAAATTCAGTTGTACGTTAACAGACAAAAGTAACGTTGACTTGTAAAATTTTTGTGGATATTTAATATTCCCAACAGACAATATGTTGTATTTCACGCGTTGTGAAGATATATTGAGGCATAAGTGTAATTATTTTCCTCCCACATGACTCATTATCGCCTTGGGAACAATAAAATACTGATCGAAAATAATCAATACGCACACAGCTACCTTATCAATGAAGTTTCATTACAAATGGCTTTTGTAATATGTAATGGCTATCAACATTATTGCTACATGATCAAAGGATATAATTGCTATCTATTTTTTAAGTTACGTCATCTATCTCAATAAAATAATTGAAACCCAGGTTTATTCTTTAAAGATATCGTAAAATGTACACCAATTTGTCTTAGCTCTGTAATAAACAAAAACGTGTTCTTTTATATTTTTACCAAGTTTTTGACCACACATGATCCGTGACAGATTTTTATCTAAGAGTCAATTATAATCTTATACTTTAAAAAAGACAATCTTGTAAATATATAATCGGTTGCTCGAAAACGGCTGCTGCTTCAATTACCATGAAATTTAGTATGCAGGGAGTTTTGGGGGAGTACCTAAAATCGATCTAGCTTGGTCTTATCCCTGGGAAACTGCTCATTTCCGAGCTATATATAACAATATTTTTTTTGTCGTGCAACAATATATCAATAATTTCCACTCTATTATGTCTGACTCATCGGCAGTTTGGTATCTTCAGTCTTCCCGGTCAGTTTTTCTTTTTTCAGAATATCGAGCAAAGTTCTGTTACCCAGGTAGGTACAATTATATGTTTGTGTAACAAGAGCCTAAATAACTAGCAAAACTCTAATCTCCGGGATCAAGTCTGTAACAAGCTGCTTTGTCATTTCCATATCCGCACAGGTGTTTGACATAAGCTTAAAACTTACCTCACCGCCGCTTAGTATGCTCCGAAGATGTGGGGAAATGGCTTCGGCAACTTAAGATATTCATGAACTAACAAGGTAATTGCAAACTTCCTTAATATTTTGTGTCCACATTTATAAAATATTAACAACAAAGTCAAAGTCAAAAATTTTTATTCAAAATAGGTATTTTCATACACTTTCTGAACGTCGATCTACATGATGCCTACCACCGGTTCGGGAACTAGCCCGGCGAGAAGAACCGGCGTAAGAAAATCGCGCGGGACCATCTTTTATCAAAAAGATGGAAAATTGTTCTTTTAAAATATAAAAAAGGCATATATAACAATATTATGACTAAAACTACATAACAAGAGTACAATAATATATGTAATTTAGAAGTAGCCTTGCAGGGGGTCACCTCATTCCCAAGGTGTATCATTCATAAAATCATTAACTTTATAATAGGCTTTAGCACACAAACGTTCTTTAACTACTTTTTTAAATTTCTTGATTGAAAAATTTTGAACGCTTTCTGGGATCTTATTGTATAGGCGTATGTATACAATGGCCTTTAAACGAATTCTTTACTTTACTAAGTCTAGTCACTGGTACATCAAGCTTATGCTTGTTGTCACTTTTCTTTTTGAATAGGTTTGAATTTTTTTAACATATAATACACATGATAGAACATACTGAGAAGCTACAGTTAAGATTCCAGTTTCTTTAAACTTCTCTAATAATGACGTGTTGGGGGTCAGCTTGTAGATTGCCTGAACAGCTCGCTTCTGAAGCACAAATATAGTATTTAACAAATACAATACAAATACAAAACAAATACAATTTTACAAATAACGTAAAGAAATTGATATACAACATGGTATTAATATATTTTCATCGATAGGTTTTAGTCGGTAGCAAGCAGGTGACCTACTTGGTATTGGTATCACAAGTTTATTATTCTATATTTACCTACCTGGGTAACGGAACTTTGCTCGGAGATCTGAAAAAAAAACTGACCGGGATTCGAACCCACCACATTCCGAATTTCCGAACAAAGCAAAAATTATACATACGCATACCACCTGATGATGACTTTGTCGAAACCGGTCGTGTAATATATTAAAATTAATGTAAAATACTTGGTGGAAAGTGAAGAAAAGTGGAAATAGTGCAAGAAGTCCTGTGTGTTATTACTATGATACGCATACCAAACTGCCATTTTGATATATTGTTGCACGACGAAAGAAAAAACATACATAGCTTAAAAATGCGCAGTTTCTCATGGATAAGACCTAGCTAGATCGATTTTTCTCCCCTAAAACTCCCTGCATATTAAATTTCATGGTAACACTTACAGCTGTTTTTTAGTAACCGTTTAACCTGACTGATACTAACGTTTGATACCAAGAGTCGAGACCAAAGATCAATTTCCTATGAACAGCTCACTTAAGAAATTTATACCGAGAACGGGCTTTAAGCAAAACGCGGCCTCTAATCAACGGCGCTTCCGAGATGCGGCTCGTTATGCCATAAGTGGCAGTCGACCGGATCCAAATCGATTGCACATTTCTATTGGAAATTACCGTAAAATTTATCATTCATGTTTACTACTAGAGTTTTTGCTTGTCTTTTCATTTTTTATTTTACAGAAAAAAAGTGTAGATCGCTTGATGGTAAGGGATCACTGACACTCACGGACACCACGTACTATGTGCGTTAGCGGTCTTTTTTTGCCGGCAACAATGCGGTTACGCGTTTTCCTTAATAACTACAGTCCACAGGCGAAGCAAACTTCAAAATCATCTCTAACTGAATTAAATAAAAAAGATAATATTATATCGAAGTTTATTTATAATAAAAATCGTAATGAAAATTATGTAACGTCTACGAAGTAATCTTGGAAAGCAAATGAAACGGAACTTGTTTTGGTTCTTGTAGTAATGTAATAGTCAATAAAGAGAACGAAACAACTTATTTCAATTTTATTAAAATTAAAAATGTGAATGAGAAGTTTTCATTCTCATCAAGATTATATACATTTCACACACTCAAGTAAAAAAAATATGCATTTTATTTTTTTTTACATTTCACTTCGCGTAATTACTTAAACCAATTCCATATTCGTCAGTGCGAAAGTGTAATTTAAAATTCAAGTTTCAATAAAGTTATCTAGTAAGTGTCAGTGCAATGGCTCGTATCTTCTGTAGACACAATGCGAAGTGAGTGAGTTCCACGCGGAGTGTGGCCATAAGTTTGGAGTTTTGGGGGAGAAAGTTGTTAAAAATATTATGTACTTTCAAAGCAAAACATCGTAACCAAGGACTGTGAATACCGCTATCTAACTGGTAGACTGCAGCCTTATCATGATTAAGTTGAGGATAGATCAGTTTACAGAGGCGTTGTTTTGTGTTTTTGTACTGACTAACTAGGAATACAAAAGGTGAAAAATATATATTATTATTAACTAGCTTGTTGTGTCCCACTGCTGGGCAAAGGGCTCCTCTAAAAAATATATTTTTAAAAAAAGTTATTTTCTTGTAATACCGTTGTTGTTTAACTGAGGTACCTAAATCTATAATACGAATAAGAAAAAAAACGTGTTTTTCCATTTTCTTTACGTTATAACATATTACAGTGTAAAGAAAATGTAAAAACACGATTATTTTCTAACCTAAACTAACTGGCCAGTTGGAATTTTTAATTCTTGTAAATATATTATATTTAATCAGATTCTCCGACATGGCTTCATGAAATTTAGTATGCAGTTTGGAGGGTGGAAATTGAGCTAGCTAATATGTACTTATCACAGGGAAACTACAAAATTTTGAGTTATTTTATATTTTTTCATTCGTTGCGTATATATGACTTATTTCGCTCTATAATTGTCAAAGCCCGTGGATCAGCAATGTAATGATAGAACTTTTTGCATTATTGGCAAATTAATGTTTCAGGTTTGATTCCCGGTACACTAATATTTTTGTGATATTTTTATTTATACCTATCGATATCTGTTATTTTTGTCCCGTACGATGTCCTAAACTTCTGAGCAAAACTCGATATCCCAAGTTAATGTTTGGTTAATGTTATAATATTATTCAACCTTTTAAGTTTGAACTATATATTCATTAACTTTCTAACGTACTTTAAAACTACGTTCGTTCCTTTCGTTTTATTAGGTAAATATAGGTTACATATTAAGAAATAAATTAATTTCATATTTCTTTACAATAATTTACTGCTTTCATGAAAATACCCTTTTTTTATTAAAGGCTAAATCTCTTTTTATGAGTTTTTTACTGACTAAAAATAATTATGCATGTGCTATCGGGGAATCTAATTCATAAGCAGGTTGACTGTTAACATATTTTTTTTAATTATGTTATTATGATATCAAACTGACATGACGGCGTTGTATAGTGAGTAGTGACTGCATGTCGTCATTATAATACAAATAAATTATGAGAATACCTGCTTATGAATTACATTTTCGGTTACTACTTAATATTATAAGTGTAATTTTCAAAATATTGTTTTGAATTAAATAAAAATGTATATGAATATTTTATTGTTGTATTGTAAACGCTATTATCTTGTTACACTCTAAAACATTATTTTGTTTGACGGCTTATCGCAATCGTTTTTTTTTGGTCTATAAGATTCAAATGTTGAGGTGTTGATATGGTCTCCCTAGTCCGCATGTGTTCAGAGCACGTGTTTGCCGAGCCGTAGTACACCTGCGTCCCGGGAGGGCCACCATTTGCACGTAACATTTTAATTTCTCCACACGTGACATGTTGCGAGCTCCATACAAGTATATGCTTTGTTAAAAATTCACCTACTCCCAGGATGCGAAATGACATTTAGAATAATCCACATAATGTTTTAACTAAAATTATGCCGGTAGATGTTTATACAAGGCCATTACTTACGTGGTATATCTGATATTTTTATGTACCAAACAACAGAACCAATTTGTTTTGATGCAAAATCTTGAGAGTTTCTTTTTTCATTTCTGTACATCGTCTAAAATCTGCAGCCCAGCGCAGTGCATTGTGTTCGCCTACTGATGATGATGATGAATGAAACACTATATTTTAGTACTTAGTTTAGTATGCTAAAATATGTAGTTTCCTGCTCTTTTTCATTGCTCAAATATTTACTCCACGGTGAGACTTTCCGACTGGATATTTGTTTGCACATCATAGTGTGTATTATTATTTGAATAGCAACGGGGAAGTTTTAAAATGTTTTGTGATTTTGAATAAGATTTAAATAGAAAGCAAGTTTCGAGTTTTATATGTGTCTATTTTTCATAAGTATTACAATAAGGTTTTTCTAACTATAAATGTAACTATGCCGCTATGGAGTGAAGGGCCCAGCACTTGCTCTCTTAAAATCATATTTATCAAATAGGACTCAAAGGGTTGAGACTTGAGATATATGGAAAAAGATCTACAGATATCGAAATTAAGATGTCAAGTAAGATAAGGGTCAATTTGGGTTAATTTTAGGACCCTTTCTTTTTCTGATTTGGATAAATGCCATACTTTATTAATGAAAAATCTGGCCAAGTGTGTGTTACGTCATGCATAGAATACGGTTCCGTAGTCATCCATTTACGATTTTACTTTCAATATATAACATTTTTATTTTATATTTCATTATTATTGTACGAAGTTTTCTAAGTAAGGGCATTTTACAAGTTAAACCTCTATAACTCTTGAACTAACAAAATTATCTAAGCCGTTATAGTTTTTCTTCAAAGTTCATCATATTATATGGATGACACGGATATGGACCATCATGATTTTTTTTTCAGATAATTCAAGCAAACCGTTTAGCTTATAGAAAGGGGTAGGGGCAGCTCTATTTCAACAAAAAAATGCGCTTCAAATTTGAATATCATGCAAAGAGAGATAATTGCGAAAAACTGTTTTTCGTGACCTTTTGACGTTTATAACTTTTTTAGCCGGCACGATATCAATGTCGATTCTTCACATCTTCATAACAACGCTGCATTAAGGGTGGGTACAAAAATTAGCTGAATTTTTGTACATACCTTTAATAGTAACTAGGATTTTTTCCGTAGATAAAAGCTAAAATCACTGGAGTAAAAACCTACTACAACGTTAAAAAACATGGCTTCATGAATGAATAAAAAAATCGGAATAAAAAACCCATACCCAAGGGGGTATGAGATGGGGGCAAATATTTTACCTAACGTTAAGTTCAATTGTTATTATTATTTACCAAATTCATATTCCGATCGAAATAAAAATATTCGACAGTCACCAAGGTGAAAAAAAATCTAAGCTAATTAATGGTAATTTTCTATAAATCAATATGAAAGAGAAATTTTTCAAGACTTAATACCGTCACTCTAATATCACATTGTCCGCCCACTCAGCCGCCTATTATGTTCGGTTTTTTATCGCTAAGCCGACATACGGTTTTAGCATTATACTTTATGTAATGCCCCAGGAATAAAAAAGAAGCGGATTATTGAAATAATTTATCGGCAATTTTAGCAACATGTCAGGATAATAATTTTTGATAAGGTAAGTAATATATTTTGGGGTTTCCGCACTTTGCCATCCTTTTTATGAGGTTGAGTGTTTTTGTGTTTCTAAAGTACTTTCAGTACAAAAACTTTGAAAGCGATATAAAACATTGGTAATATTCAATTATTTATTGTTTAAGCTTACCAAGCTTAAACTTGTTAAGCAAAATTTAATTAAAAAAATAAAAATTGTTGCATAAATTACGTCTAGTAAATGCAATATTACTTAAGTAAGTAGTATTGCAAACCATGTTTTTAACTTGACAAAATAAACTATGATTTTGAAATGAACCTAATATCGTTCCGTATACTCGCCAGGATCTCGCTGTTTTTCCATTAATTGTAGAGCATCACCAGCCATATCATAGCCTGTAAATATTATGCTTCCTAAGGGTCAGTTCATGCCGCGACAAGAAGCGATTCGACGCGGCGTTGCATTTATAAGACAGCTATCTTCAAAATATAACTTCATTCACTACAAATGAAGATAGACGCTTCATTGCAGGAGTTCGAATGTCAAGTCAATGAAAATCAATGTCCAAGGCGCCGCTCTTGCAATGAAACGGGTATCTTTTTATGTAGTGAATAAAGTTCAATGTTGAATCGCTATCTTAAAAATGTAGCACGTCGTCACGTCGCGTCACGTGTCGTCGCGGTGTGTATTGACCCTTATAAGTATTTATAGTATTCAAGGGTAAAGACATAAATCTCATCGTCGTCTCCTCATATTTCTGAATTCCACGAACCAAAAAACATAGTTAGAAAGGTGTCTTGCTTTTAAGTATTTATCAAGTTACTTATTAGGCGAGTCGCTGCAGCATCATAAATTATACCAACAGCCGAGACTAATGCCTGTCAGTGCACAAGAAGAATCGCTTTATATAAATTCTCAACTGCAATTAATTTCAGTTATATTGGACGATATCGAACTTTAACTAACCTTAAAACATTTAATAAGGTTCAACTGTTTAATGAGTTCATTATGAATTCATTTGAAATTAATATTATTTGCTGTTTTCACTTTGCACGCGTGACTTTCTGAGGAGAAAATATAAATAGTATAATTATGGCTTTTCTACATTTAGTAAGTAGTACCTAGCTGTTTTTAAAATGTTGACTTTTTTAACACCAGGAAATTCCTTCCGAATACCTCGCGATGGTCGGGGGAGAACATCGCGGGGTTATGTGGAATACCCATGGTGCTTGTAAAAGGCACCTAACCCACTAAAACCTGGCTGGATGATGGTGCAGGACGATGAATACTTTAACTCTAAACCAAACAAGTAGGTGTACATTTGATTCGTAATATTCCGCGAATTCGACAACGTAACTATGCCTTTTAATGTAGCAGTACTTACTAAAGATTTCGAAACTCAAGGTAGGCTATGACGCACACTTGACAGAACAAATCTTCATACACTAAAAAGTTACACCATCTTGGTTTTCCCCATAATTCAAATATCAGCCATCTTGTTTTCACCATACTTCGAATGTCAAAATGGCCCCAAAATCTAAAAATTGGGCCCATTTAACTGGAGACACCTTTTGCCTCAACATGCCTCGTCTTTAATATATATCTATGAGCAGTGCTGACTAAAAGTCAAGAGAAATACTAAGCTTTGATTGATGTTCTAACTACATTTCAGCTCTATACTTGAGAAAGTATATTTGCAGCGAAATGAATGCTACGAAACAAAAGTAAAAAGGCATATAGATTTGCCGGAATAAATCCATTTCACGGAATATAAGTCGCGATGTCGGGCGAACTAATAAAACGTATATAGCTGTATATGTATAACATACCTGCTATACCTGCTTTATCTTACCTTTTACATCCAATTTCAATATCCAAAGCCTCGATCGCGTTCCATTCTTGATACCGGCTTTGCTATTGTAAAACTTGAAGAGCAATTATTTTTGCGGCAAAATTCGTCAGGTCGCATTTTCGGAAAACCGCCGTGCCAATCGGAATTTATATTACATTTCATTAAAAACTTATGTAAGTCTTAGTTGCTCTGGTTTATAATTCGTATTTTAATATCTTGCTCACATCAATAAAACTATTTATACATATTGAAAATAATATAATATATTATATTAGTAAACATTATTTATTGTATGTCTTTTAATTTTATTTATATATTTTATGATGAGTAAGGTACGGACACTGACAAAGAACAACTCCATGACTCTAATGAAATGAATGACCAACGAGTAATTGCTTAGACAAGCGTTCTTTGCCCGGAGAGTGAGCACTTGCATTCATAATGTGCAATATGGTTACCATATGCAATTTACCGTGATGCGACTACAGCAAGGAGAACGCCTCGTTATTCACTTACATTATAAAGCACCGGAACTCGTTTATTTTAATTTTTTTTGCCCATAGAACTATGCTTAGCATGATAATATTCTAACACAAAAGAAAATTTTGCTTCACTTGTAAGTGAGTTTCGGTTACGATTTAAGAAAAGTTTTGAGTACTTTGTAAAAATTGATTCGCAAATTCAAAGCCTTGAAATGATTAAGTGATACGTTTTTAACAGTTAATAGCGCTTTATAATAGAAAGCCTAACCAAGAGCATGTCAGGACATGTCTAAGGAAGGTTCCGTAACTATCAACGTAATGTAAAACAATAAGTGTTCTTCAATGGCTATATATTATTGCCCGATTTTGTTCAAATTATTGTCTTAAAGGCTTTTTAGCATGATTTATCAGCATGGAAACTTGCAAGTTTCTGTCTCTTAGAGTTTAGAAATGCCAGACTGAGCAACTTATAACCCATTTTGGAGGCCGATTACTGGAAAATGCTTGACTTTGTAAAATAGTTATGTATGAAACATTGCCTTAATTTAAAAAGACCTATATTATTTTAACCACTTCACATTTATGGAGGGCCTAAAATAATGAAAAAAAAAAATATTTTTTATGATGCCAAAAACTGAGATCTATACGCAATCTATAACTATACCCAATTTATTCCATTTATATGCATAATTACAGAAGTTAGAAGGGCTGACAGACAGACAGATAAAGAGACAGAGCAAAACTTTAAACGTTGCTTGTACTACGGAACCCTAAAAATAAAGAGCGAAATTATAAGGGTTTCTTGTACTACGGAACCCTAAAACCAATATAACCAACCTGTACTTTAAAGTGCCAAATAATTACACAGGTAGAATGAACAAACCAAACCAAAACGATACGGCACCTAAAATATTTAAATGAAACCGATATGACATTACAGTATATCGGTTCCTTATAACAATAGTAATAGTCGTAAAGCGAATAGCCCAATTCATAACGTATCAGTGTCGAATTATACGTAATATCACACGATTGCCACAGAATATTGCCAAGGGAACCGGAATTGGGGAACGTGACGAAAATTTTACGCAGATAATGTATTTTAAGCATTCTTTCATTTTAATTACTTACAGTACTGATTTATTTCTTTTGAAAAGTTTCCAGTAATTTGAGTAGATTGATTTGAAATTACAGTTTTATAAAATAAGGCCATAATAGATTTAAGCAATAAATGATAATTATTATTTCCTACTGTAACTACCTACACCTTCAACCTACACCAACACATATGGTAGGCATCTATGGTAGAAGGTGTAGGTGTAGACCTACAACTACACCTACATCTACACCTACGGCCGGGGCCGGCCAATTTCTCTGAAATAAACCATACAGATAAACTGAACGCATCTATAAAATATATCCGACAGTCAAGTGACAAATTGAACACAGTGAACAGTTAGTGTGAAAAAATTTAACTGTCCATTTAAGTAATTTCTTAGCTGTTTTTTTTTCAATATTTGTCACATTTTAAATCTTCCCTGAAGCTACATAATCATTTCAAGACCAAGATTAGCCAAATAGGTCAAACCGTTCTCAAGTTATGGCGTGTCCAGAAGAATTAGGATTTTGCATATTATAATATAATATCCGTCAATTTTTTTTTAATGAAATCGGTTTAAGCGGATGTACTTTTAACGAGCATTAGGTGGATGTATTAATAAGGAGCTTTGCTTTATCCAAATCCATGATTATTGCTATATGCTATGTAGTACGGTAATTACAGGCGTTCAATCAATCATTCCAACGCTAGTTAGTAGCTATTAGTTGGTTATTAGCTACAATTATGTACATAATATTTTACTATAATTTACCAAAATATGAACACAATATTACGGTACGTAGACTGTAGGATTATAAAATAAAATATCACCGTTTTACCCGTACTTACGTACGCTTAGGCATGAAAAGGCTGACTCCACTGGAGAAATGCTATCTATGCCTTCTCAGAAAACCGACGTGAAATGGCGCTTCCACCGTATTAAGATCTCAGGCCGGGCATTACTCGCCAGGTTCCTGAGGAGCATTTGTCGGTAGTTTATCTATTAATTAGCGATGTTGGACATGATAACTTGTGTGAATTGCGTTTCTGAACAAAAGTGACAGTATTAACTAGTTGTAGCTTAACTGACCAATGTGGTCCCTTTATTGATTACTTAATTCGTAATTGAATGACAGATGGCGCATTACATGGAAAGTAATTGAACAAATTTACAGCAAATTATTATTTTCCTTAGTGAAAATAGTTTAAAGTACCATTTCACTACAAAAGTAACAAAATGTTTTTTATTTTATAAAACTAGTAACATTGCCGAATTAAAGAAAACAAAATAACATTACTTTCGAATTTAAAAAAGATTCATCTAGTGACGAGTAGATGTCTCAGCGGCAGTTAAAGTCAGTTTCTACAGTTTAGTTAAATCTTCAGAAATCGGGCATCAGTCTCCTTCTTTAACTGGCCGAGATAAGTTGAACTAGCTTTTGCGCGCTACTTCGTCGCGCTACTATTAGATGTTACGGCTGTGCGAGCGACAACAGGTCAGTGAGTCAGTCAGTGGGGACTGGGGACATCTCCTTTTTGCTAATTATTACATTTCTAGCAAAATTTTGTTTTAACAAAACTTTTTCCACTTTTTTCTTGGTTTCGGCTAGTTGTGAGACTCTTGGGTCTCGTGAGTAAAATTTCATTTTAGCTGCCATTAAATTTATTTTGTTTTATCAACGCTCAGCTGGGTTTTATTTTATTTCATAAAGTTCATCGTCATTTCATCTACAGTCTAAGAAACAAAGGACAGGCATACGTTGTATTTGATTATGAACAATGGCTCTCAGTAAGGTAAAGTAATAATAAAAGGCTCCGTATACTTCACCCATTTCTCTACCATTATTATATTAGGGTTCGTCTCTGGTATTCATTGCTGAAAGCCGGGATTTCATTTCGTTGTATATATTTGCGTCTCATTGTTTTTTTCTCTTTTTAAATGAGGTCTTTCTGTATCATGGCCATGAAAGATCTTCTTTCATTTTTAAAATATTTTGTCTTTTTAAGGTTTCGTAGTATTACAAGAAGCCCTTAAAGTTTTGCTCTGTCTGTCCATCTGTCTATCCGCCCTTCAACTCCTGTAATATTGAATATAAAGGACCATGCAAAAAACTATATGGGCAGTATATGGGTAAACTATATACCCCCCAACAGCAGATTTCAAACATATTGCTCTTGCCACGCTGATAATTATTTAGTATGGCGACATTCACCTCAGGATTGGGGTTTTGACATAATTAGAAGCTGGAGTGGGTCGCTAATATAAAACGATAAAAAATTAAATTCCAATTACAGTCAAAACCTCACTCCTGAGGCGAATATCACCACACTTAATAATAATCAGTAACGCAAGAGCATCAGTAAGGCAACAGCTATAATATATAACTGAGATAGGTTTGAAATCTGTTGGTTGGTGAAGTCCATTTTTTGCATGGTCCTCTATGAAATTTGGCGAAGATTGTGTACAGATTTTATTTTGACATTATAAAACAACAATAAATGTTATATTTTAGGGGTGGCTCTGTATAAATGTTTTTTTTTTTTTATCTCCATCGCATATAGTATCCGCGAATAGGCCTTTTTTAATAAAGCCGAGTTTTAGTAGAGGTTTTTTTTGCTAACCATTTTAGGTTAATCGGACTCTAAAGTGGTTTATAAGTTGCCACCTGGCATTTTTAAACTATAAACAGGTAGAAACTTATCATTTTCCATGCTGACAAGGCATGCTAAATCTATTTTGACCAAAATCCGACCCTAAGTATTGAAGTAATTTGAAAAATACTTATTGCGCATTGATAGTTACGGAACCCTCCATACGGACATGCTCTTGGTTAAATTGTCATTTCATAGAGTTTTTAATGAACTGTGTATAGTGACGCCTACGTTGTACAATTTATATGTATTAAAAATTGTTCGTACAAAATATGGTAATGCTACATGAGCTTAATTACGAGCTTCAAGCCGTGTATAGTCGCAGCCGCAAACATCAATCATTAGCTACCTACATTATTGAAGGTGTTCCGGCCCTAAATTGAGTGTGGCTCAAGTCACTAGAGTTGGGTACAGTGACAAGTATTTAAAACAATCTCATTCAAATATTACCTAGGCATAACATATTATATTATATTAATAATTTCTATTAACTACTATCTACTTACTACTTATGGGTTTTCGCTACTTCCTTATAAAATATTTTTAGTGTTTATGAAATTTTAAAGAAATCTTCTGAAACAGCAGGAATTTTCTCTTGACTTCCGAAACTCTTATCTCCATTATTAATACGTTTAATTTAACGTATTAATAATGGAGATTATAATATTTAAAGCGTTTTTTTAGTGCAGTAAATAATATTTTAAAGTTATTATGGTGTATTCTGATAACCTGCTTTGAAAAATTTATTCCACTCGTGAAATTTATCTTAGAGTAAATTTTTCAATAACTTAGACGGTTGTTTAAGAAAAGTGTCTTAAAAAATAGTCTTGTTTGTAAATTTTTTTGAGCAACATGTCTATTGACGTTCTCAAAACCTAAAGCTATTTTTTTAAAGTAGAAAATGCCTGTAGTAAGTTTATATTATTAACTACTATTAGCGCGTATTGCGGAAAATTAACTTTATAGTTTGCACCACACGAGGCTCACGTAACAATGACTTTTGCTATAATGGTCCTTAATCCAACGCAATAAGGTGAAGGCGTAAATCACGATCTATGTACGACGCCCGAGGTCTACATGCCCCATCTATCTATATCTATCTTTGACACCGATTTTAAATATTCCTAACTATTTAATAAAAGTAATAATGACGATTGATTAATATCCGAGAATAATTATCAAGTATAAATTATTATAATACGAGTACTTGGCGATAAAATAACATAGGTTTTATAAATCACACCGCCAACTTGAAACTCCAAAACAATTGAACGATTAATGATTTGGATATTGAAAAAAGTTATATATTATAGACATTAATAGTTTTTTTTTTATTACGTTTTTTTATTTAATAACCTAAATTGTGTCGATTCAGATATCAATAAGAAACCGCACCGACCGCACATGGGCATACCGATTTAAAAATGGCATGCAAGTATAGTTCGTACTTATACTAGCTATTGTAAAAGAAGCCAATACGCGTATATTGATAGTTAATAACCTGTATTAGAATCTTTTCTCTCTAGAGAAAAAGAGCGTTTCTCGTGAGATAGCTTCTCTGCAAAGTCGCGGGCAAATCATATACAAGCTGGAATACTTTTACACGTGGCCCCGCAGCGCGAGACGTGTGAGGCAGCTAATCACTCCCCGGGCACCGAGTTCGTGCTAATTACTTCAATGCTTCATGGTGTCGTTTTATCAAACTTTACCCGTTACTACCTTATATTGTAGCCGTTTCTCGAGATTTCCTCTGTGAAGGAATATATTAAGATTTCTTGTTTATGGAGTTGGAACTGCAGATCTGTCTTGTTTTTGACGACAAATTTCCAGTGTTGTAAGTACCTACGTATATAATAATAGGTAATATTTTGTATATCATACAAGGTTTATAATATATTTCTTAATGTAATAAGAAATCCACTGTTATCAAACGCAAAGTTTAATCGTAAGATTGATTTATGTATAATGTATATCGACTATCGTTTATACATTACGTGATGTTCGCGAAGTTACCTCATTTTTTGTTTTCGGTTAATAAAACGTGTTAACAACAACAAACGAAAAGCAGTCCAGTTTCTTAAACCATAAAGCTGCAATTGCTGTCCGAATACATCGTAATTTGATTTGAACGATAACAATATTGGATTTGATGGGAATGGTGTGAGCCGTATGCGTGTCATATTTCGAATTATCGGGGCGTTTGGCGTAAAGCCCTATCCATATATCCCGGGTTAAGGCTCGATGAATCGAGGTTGTGGGTAGAAGTTATGGCGATGCGATGAAGCTACGCCATTGAATGATAATATAATGCTTTCAAAAATATTATAAAACAAGTATCTTTTTCTGATCCACTTGAGCCTTGCTCTCTTTGCATGAGTTTGGTTGGTTGTGCACTAGTTTTTGCCCCCGGCTTCGCCCGCGTGAAAGAGTGCTCGTGGCAATTGCCGCTTCTTTAGCAAATATGCCTACTGCAATATAGTAATAGTCTCGTCCTTCGCGTTAGTGTGAGATTGCTTGAATTAATTTTCACGCGTTCTTTTTACTCGACTGGATAATTTTACGATATCTCCTAAGATATTCATTGAAACTGTATAATGTAAAGGGCAATTATAATGTGTATGAAATGCTTAAAGTGACTAACTTATTTTATTTGATAAGGATTAATTGTATTATTTGTGATCGTTTTTATAACTTATAATGAATACAGTAAGCTATCCAAAAAAGATAGACATATACCTACCCTCGCGGACTTTTTGTCGACTTATAGAAGAGAAACAATCACACCATAGACTGCTTTGTTTTATCTCAAACTGATTAGGTAGGGAGCGTTTTTTGACGAAAGCTCCCAAATGACTTATTTTTTTCCGACACGTTCAACAATAATTATCTTAATTTTTTAACCAATTCCCACAAAACCATAGAAAGTTATACACCTATCCCTTCCTTAGAAACCACTCCGTCGATAGATGAAAGTGCATAAAAATCCGTTTAATAGTTTTGAGATTATCGCGAACATACAGACAGATAGACGGGGCGAGGGACTTTAATTTGTAATATTTATAGATAGAGATTAGATATAACTACTGTGTATTATGACATGTTTTAAGGCTTTAAATAAAGTTACAAGAATTTAGACTACAATACAAATCAGGGTTAAATGGATCCCATCAAAACATAAATGTGAAATAAGAGCCAAGTTCAATATTACGTTAAAAATAATATTATTAGATATAACATAATATAAATAATAATATCTGTGGACGCTTCCACACCACGTCAATCTGGTCCTGTACTAAGTAGGTACATGACCAGATTGACGTGATGGTAGTTCGAAGAACTTGTATGCAAAGCCGAAAGGGGTCCGAAATACTATTATTTAATTATTAAGTAAGTAAATTCATTATTAAAAAAAATATAAAAATGTACTACGTTCTGATATTTCCCTTTATATTAACCCAACTACCTATCTCGATGCCAAATTTGAACTTTCTAGGTCATCTAGGACTAGGTTAGATTACGTATCTATATTTCTGTCAGTGATCAAAATGACTAATTTTGGACGTAAATATAAAAATGAAACCGTTAAAGTGTGTATATGCAATTTGGAGCACGTATTTATCTCGCAAGTCTCAGTATATGAATGAGCCTTTGACATGTAAAGTTTTAGAGTTATAAAGTCAAAAAAAAAAGCTCCCAATGGTCCGTATAATGTTACACACGGTGCTTGCTACTCGCCAGTTCTGTTGGCTGGTACTCAACTTGGCTTGGCAAGATGAGATGCGCAAGGATTTAAAAATTAAAAACTTTATTTCTGTTACATGATGAATCCCTTCTCTTAGTGAACATTGAACACTGAAACAATACCATAATAACAAACCTAACAGAAAACTGATATTAACACTCGCAGGAAGCTCTGTTCCTGTCAAATAATACAGGGTCAAGTTAGAGGAAGTGCACAAAATATACTATAGTTTCCTTCCATAAAATAAGAATCCGCACTTATCGTGGTTATAAGGCGCCTTAACGGCTTCATAGAAACCACAAGCTTCCGGTGTAGGTAATAAATCAAAACTTGTATTGATATACATCGTGTAATCGCTGTTCGTTTGTTTTGGCGTAATTCGTTGTTTTAGCGAAAGATGTAATCGCTTGAGGATATTCATCTAACGAAGAACCCTGTCACAGTAAAATTGATCGTGTTTTTAAAGGATCGTCTTCATCGAATATTTTGATATTTTATATATTGCAGTTGTATTTTTCCTATAAAATAATACTCATTATCATTATAAACTATTAAATAATATATATTATGCCCTCTTCGCTGTGGCGATCGAGTTATCCTGGATGTTGTAAATTATTATTATTTTCCAAAAATAAAAAAAACTTAATAGTGCAAGATCTGGTATAAGACATATATACCCTCATCTGTTATTTATTAGTGATAAGAAATAAATGATAGATAATATTCACATGTACATATTGCAACTAGATTGCCTAGTTAAATTGCGCCCTTATAATATTAAATAATTAAAATTATAATTGAAGTTCATGGTTTCCTACATTTGTATGTAAATTTCAAATGCGAGTGGTGAGAGTGACAAAGGTGCGTTGCAGTCGCAACTTCATGTTGCACGCACAACTTCACGTTACACGCACAACTTCACGTTGCACGCGCTACTTCACGTTACACGCACAATACGAGCGAGTTTTTATTGATGAATACTTTTCTCATTACATTATAATAGCATAAGCGCGTAATATAGTTGATAACCAATATTATCAATAGAATCCAAACAACCTAGGATCACCATACATAATTTTTTTTGCTTCTAAACAATAACTTTAAAAACATATCAAATCAATCAATAATATATCAATACAAACAATAATAGAATCCTCTAAACCACATAAAAATACTTTTTCATTATAAATACACGTAACTTTTGGTACAAAGAATATATAATATATACTTTTCGTTGTATTAATTGACAATTAATTGTCTGTCTCTCTCTCTCTGTCGTCTCTTGTTGATATTGCGCGCGCAACATATCTTTGCCACTCTCACCAGTCAAATTTAAAATTTACATGCGTATCGTAGGAAACCATGAACTTCAATTATGATTTTAATTTTTTAATATTATAAGGGCGCAATTTAACAAGGCAATCTAGTTGCAATATGTACATGTGAATATTATCTATCATTTATTTCTTATCACTAATAAATAACAGATGAGGGTATATATTTCTTATACCGGATCTTGCACCTTATGCACCAAATATTATTAATCGTTAGAAGAGCCAAAAAACCAATAAACCTACATATTCATCAATGTTATAATATTTTTATCAAATTGGATCAAATATCTGCGGAACCCTACAGTACCTACTACCTCGTAAATGATAATATTAGAGTACGTGATATTGACGCCCGCGATCTTCAGTCAAGCGTCCCACGTTCCGCAAATGTTCGGGGATGATTCACCGAAATGGGTGACGTCAGATTACACTGATGTGCCATTACAGTTTATGTCACCGTATGCCTGGTGATTTCTTTAGTGTCTATGACTTAATATTTGGACTATATTTTATACTGGCTGTTGGCCAATCGATATCGCAATGAAGCTTTCAAGTTGGTAATTTTTTAGGGTGCATACCCAAAGGGTACAGCCCTACTACTAAGACTCCGCTGTGCGTCCGTCTGTCACCAGGCTGTATCTCATGAACCGTGATAATTAGACAGTTTAAGTTTTCACAGATGATGTATTTCTGTTGACGCTATAACAAAAAATACTAAAAAACAGAATAGTACGGCGCGAGTCTTACTCTCACTTGGTCCGTTTTTAACATGACCATCGCATTTATCCTGGCAGACTGTGTAACGTCGGCCTGAAGAGAAGCTGCAAACAGCTCAAAGCCATTTTCTTTGCATAATTTATGTAATAAATATTCCTTTACTTTGTCCATGGTATAAATGATTCAGAAAGTTTTGACGAAAAAAGTTGACGAAAGTACACTTGTACTTTCGTAGTGTTGAGCGTGTCAAAAGCATGTTTAAATATCGGCAATAACAAGATATTTGTGTCCGAGACCTGATTGTGGGTAGAATGGTAGTTTCGTGCCCAAACCACGCCTTGGTAAGTCACACTTCAGTTGCTCAATCACTTTATTATTCACGTATTTTATCGCCAGTTTCCATGAACGAGCTAATTCCATATTGGCATGCAGAAAATTACTTGATTGTTTCAAACTAAGCAATAATTCAGGGAGCGATCGCTTAAGTTTATATACTTTAGGGTAATGCATAACAATGCTAACATGTTTCGAATTTTCTCGTAAATTAGGGAATTTAGTTAGCTTGTGCATTGCTTAGTTCAACATTTCTTATCCTATTGATAGAAATTGCATGTTTTTACTTATAATTCTTAAGTTATCATGTTCCTAAAATAAAACTTATCTTTGCGATATATTCACAAAGCATATAAAATTATATTCAGAACAAAACATCTTTCGAACCATACTTTAAATTGCAAATGTCTCTTTGCTGTCGCATTAGGGGGTTTGCAATTCTTGTTAGACTTCCATATTTGTCAAAACATCTGATCCTAAGCTGGCAAGGAATAGCCAAGAAAATCTCTGCACGACAGAGCTATTTAAAGTAGCTCAAGGAATTTTAGAGGCTTAAGGAAAAAATATTTATAACTTATGTATTTTTATTGAATCACTAGATGTTAGACGCGACTTCGTACGCGCAAAAGTTAATCTCGCGGAAACCGTAGATTTTTCCGCGATAAAAAGTAGCTTATGTCCTTTCCCGTAGTCTACTCTATATCTGTGCTAAATTTCATCAATGTCGGTCCAATAGTTTCGGAGCCTATTCAAATGCAAACAAACAATTTCTCTTCATAATATTAGTATAGACAAACAGATACACGAAATTATTGCAAAACTTTAAATTATAGAGTATACGATTGTAGGTACTTATTAGATAATTTTCGAAAAAGATAAAAACTTCTATATAGGAACAAAGCCAAGTGCTCCCTTAAAATAAACAAACGTTGACGTGCCTTTATGTAATGACTATGTTATAAAATATATCAAATGTCATAAATATAATTTATGTAGAAAGTGGTACTTTGGATTTGTGTACAATGTAAAAGTGGGTTATTAACATTGTGACAAATTGGGGGCAGTAATTTCACACATGGCGCTATTCACATAAACTTAAGTATAACTATAAATTCGCTGTTGATTGTGATAATGTCTGGGACAATAGATATTCTTATTATTACTTTATATAGTTTAAATAGTCCATTCAGACATTTTAAAACTGCCTACCTTAGTCAAATTCTACAATAGTTACGACCACACCGTGAATTAAACTCTGTGATCATCAAAAATTCAGCCCTTGATGGGTAAAATAGGGGATGAATGTTTGAAACCTAATTTCACGCGGGCGAAGCCGCGGGCATTTAATGCTAGTAATATTATAATCTTAGGGGTGCCCAAAAGGAAACCATGTTGGGTCCGGCCACAAAAATAATCAGAAATAAAGAGAAGTAAGATTTTTTTCCGTCTGCAATAATACTAATGTTATTCTCTTGTTGCAGTGCCAACATCGGATGTACAAGGCGTGCTGGGGAAGAAGGCTTCTCTACCGTGCGACATCCAGCCACTGCACTCCGACGACGCTGTTGTCATGGTGCTATGGTTCAAGGAGTCCGATGGCGAGCCGTTGTACAGGTCTGTAATTTACAGTATATAAAGAGATCAAATATTATTTATAAAATAATATTTGATCACTTACTTTAGTAGTTACGTTTAAATTAATCAGTCCTTATGTAGTCCTTGGGATGTAAAAGATTTTTTTAAAGCCGATAGAAACACAAGAAGATTTTTAATTTCAAAAATATCTTGAAATGATAATAGGGAAGATATAAGATGGTTAAGAATTATCAAAATACAATTTATTGTAATATCTGCCCAGATGCGCAAAACTGCATTATGGGCGCTAAACTAACATCTAGTAATAGGCAAATGTATGGTACCTACGCGATTGGACTACATGCAACATTTCTACAGTTACGACATCCGAGGGCGGTCGTACAACCAGCCGAAGCTGTGGTCTTCGCCGCTGGTGTTCGGCAACCGAGCGTACTTCCGCGGCGGCGCGACACCCGCTGTTCTCATGATCGACAACGTCATCGCCGCCGACGCCGGCGTCTACAGATGTAGGGTCGACTTCAAAAACTCGCCGACGAGGAATCTAAAAGTTAATTTTAGTGTAATTAGTAAGTATTTTTGAAAAGTTTAAATTATTATTTAAGATAAATAACCTCACCAAGAGCATGTCAGGATATGTCTCAGTAGGGCTCCGTAACTATTAATGTGCGATAGGTTTTCTTTCCCGTTTCAATAACCTATATATCTATAACTATTTGTTAAAAACGTCGTCATTCAATAATTTTCCGGTTTTTTGCGATACAAGTTTGACGTTTTTAACAAAAAGTTATTCGTAGATAGGTTATTGAAACAGGCAATTAATCACTTCAAAAGTTACTGTCCGATTCTGCTCAAAATAATTTTTCAAAAAAGATTTTATCTCATTTATCAGCATGGATACCACACAGGACAGCACCACTTTGGATTGCCGATTACTGGAAAATGGAAAATAGCTTTGACTAATAAAGATCACCAATACGTAAAGACTATTTTGTAATAAAACATTTGACTCCATTGAAATTAACCTTGACCTACGCTACCATACTCATTTTCAAAACCTCGAACTATAAATTCTATAATTCATCTACTATGAACTGATTAATGGTTTCATTTACAGTACCACCGAATAGACCTACGATATACGACGCGAAAAGAAGAGACAGAACGAAACTTGTAGAGCCTTATAATGAGGGAGTTGATGTTATCCTTATTTGTGAAGTAGACGGAGGTAAGAATGTTTCTACTAAATACTATTTGAGAAGCATAGACTTAATTTACATCTTATATATTTTACTTTATTATGAACGAAATGTCAATCTTAATATTCTTACCATTATTATTTGTGATAATATCTTTCAATCCAGTCATCTAAAGGGCCATACTGACCATCCAGCCTGCAAGCCCAAGGCCGCGCTTGTAGGCAAAAAATATAAATGATTGACACTATTGAAATTAATGTATATCGGCTGCTGGATGGGCCGGGAGTATTAAAGGGATTATTAGATAAAAAAAAATCTTTAAAAATTAGATGACTAGCTTTAACGATATAACAAAACCCCAAAAAAACCGCAACCGATCCAATGGGCCATTTATTTATTCAAAATGTAGACCCAGGTACATTTATTTATTCATAATGTCGGAGTTTCCAACTCGTTTCCTTGTAGGCTTTTATTCGCCGTGGATGTAAAACACAATCTACAGTAACATAATGACAGCTTGTCAGCTAGATTGATGAACGGGTAAACGAAATTTACATTAATTACCTTACCGTAAAACCTTGGTCATTATTGATTCGACAGAAACTCAAGTTGACAGTTTTCATTTTTGGAATCGACAGTTCTACCGCCGGTGTGGAAAATGAAAAACATAAAATCACCGATAGAGCTGGAGAATCGCAAATTGGAACAATAGGCAATACAGACTTAAAAACCCTATATAGTTTTTTGCAAACAGAAGTTCTAAATTGGCAATTTTTTAACACTATTTGATAACTATATTTTTTATAAAAACTGTAATCCCGACTTCGTAAATTAAATAGCCTATGTTACCCGGGCTATTATTACAAATATATAGACACCTAATTTGTTAAAATCTTATCAGTATTTCATTTGCTACAGCGGAACAAACTACCAAAATCATTATTATACCTTACCATACCTTTAAAGCCTTTTGGCTTCGCCGTAGTAGTGATATAAAAATATCACCTGTACAGTATAAGAATACTTCTTTGCGCGAGGATTTCTTAATTTATATAACTTAGATATGTACACGATAACGCTGTCTCCCTTTTCTCTTATTCAATCGCATTTTATAAAACAACTAAATCCTATTCAATTTTATTAAATTATCAAATTATATCTGTACTTTCATAAATCAAATAAAAACAACATTATTCTTAACGCCCCTTTATCTAATCTGCATCTCCCATTACCTCAATATCACCGGGCGAGATAGTGTGGGCCTGGAATTGTGATTGTTATCGAATAAATCGAAAAACCCATCGACCACCCATATTAACTACCATTAGTAGGTTTTTTTTGTATCGTTTAAAGGTGATTGTGTGACACCTAGTTCTTATTGTTCGGGTTGAACCGGCTTTTGTTATATCATTACAACTATGAAGTAGGTAGGTGTTCCACTGTAGCGCGCGTTTTGTAAAACCACTTCGGCGGTCGTTGAATATTATTAATATTGTTATTATGCATTATAAAGTTGAAATGAAACGTATAAGTGAGACATACTGTTATAATAATATGAAATATCATTGCGCATACAATTTTTGGAATATTCCATTTAATAAAGGTTTGAAATTTTGAAAAATTACCGCTGTTAGGTATTAGGTATATTAATATTAAAAAAGATATAATATCGATATAAGAAGAAGATATAAGAATAAATCTGGTTACAAAAAAGTGACAGGCCTAATGAGGCCTGTCATTGATTGTAAGTGTTTAACGTATTATTAAACAAAGTTTGTGAAAATTACGGATAAACGCAGGAACACAGGAAACTTTTATAAAAGCGTCCTATATTTCCTATAATGTAACGATATCCCCTTGACAAGTATTTTCTTTGTCGTGAATGTTGGTGGACTGAGTTATTGTAGCTTCGAGTCATGATTTAAAAAACATGCCACTTTTTGTAAGTCTGATTTATTTCCTATAACACCGTTAATTTATTATTGCTTTATATTATTTATTTATTCCTGTAATAACCGTTACAAAAACAGTTTTGTATTATAATAAACTATGAATATTTCTGGTAATATTTAACTTCTAATAATAGAAAATATTATTAACGATTGTTTTACTATAATATAACTTAGTGTTATAAATAAATCAGAAAATAAAAAATAATAATACGATGTTTGCTACTAACCGTTGTACGGTGTCGGGACGCCCGGCATTTTCAAAGCAAAATGGCTGCGAAAATTTATATTACTAATGAACATACAACTGAGGAGTCGCCTAAAAGTCAGTTTTATTTTCTATAACACCGTTAATTTATTATTGCTTTATATTATTTATTTATTCCTGTAATAACCGTTACAAAAACAGTTTTGTAACGGTTTTTTATTTTCGTATAAAAAACATACTAAAACATAAAAACTGTATGATAGATATAACTATAAATAAATAAAATATATACTTTTAATTAAAAATCTATAATCTAACGTACTAATATTTTAATGTAAAATACTCAATTAAGTTAATTTTTATGCCTAACAAAAACATTTAAAAAAATGAATCATACCTGCCGTATGTATTATTTTTTAGTTTGGTATTGAGTATTTAGGTAAATTTTAAAATTGTAACGGTTGAGATTTTCTAAAAACCATGTTCAATGCAAAAACAAATAAATAAATAAAATAGGCCAACATAATATTATATTTTAATCTGGTATTAACCATAGATTTTTTACTATACATTCTTATATATTATATACATTCTGAACTACGAATCTACTTTACATAGATACCAACTATTCTTACTTCAATCGAATATTTGAGCGTATACATTGTACCTAAACAAATTTTGTTTCTACGTAACTCAGTATGCAATGTTGCATCTGCGCTTTGCTCTGTCTGAGCAAAGAAGACGCTTTGCATACAAATGCATATCTTTGGTAAAATAGATTCCAGTTTTATACTAAAGAAAAAGATTTTCTTGGCGATAAACTATCGTGACAGTCCCATCAAAAGCTAAATGGCAAGAGGCAAATTTGTTCAGTATTCAGTAGAGCTTTTAAATTTGACTTTTATTAGTTGTGATAAAGAACAATAACCAAAAACAGAATTTATTTGTGGGGCTGTTAAGAATAAACTTTTGAAATATCAACAGTCTGCATGGCAACCAAATTCGTAACTGACGGTATAGTCTAGCGTAAAATTAAACTAATAAAGATTATGGACGCAAAAAGCATGGTTCTAACCAGTTTCTTTTTCAGGTCGACCACGACCACGAGTCACCTGGTATTTGGAGAACGTGGTCATTGACGACTCTTACGAGCAGAGAGCTGATGGGATCACAGTCAACACTCTCACCTTCCCAAACGTTGGGAGACAGCATCTCAACGCGAGACTCGTCTGCCAAGCGTCCAATACTAACCTAGCGCCACCTGAAACCAAAGTTTTAATATTAGATATTAATTGTACGTATTTTACTTTATTACAATCCAAATAATCGCTTGCGAATTAATCGTATGGGAAATTTTATATTAAGATTATGTAATTCAACAATTCCGGATTTGCAATCGATAAAAAACGAAGGGAAAAATCTGTATCTCTATTTTCTTTTAGCTTCGTAGCTTTTAATAATATTCCGAAAAGGAATTTCCAATATAATATAGGACAGGCCTTAAGATTATTTCTACGTTTTACGTTTGATTAAACAAGCGATACATTCTTTGATTTCTTTTGTGCTATCTTGGTGTCACATCAATGAGAATTTTGTATGTTAAATAATTTTGTTTTCAGAAGGCTTTTGAAAAGTCTTTGAAAATAAAAGTATTTTAAATAAGACTTAAGTAGCTGTATGTTTTTGTAATTTCTGACTTTTATGTGCCTTGACTACCTACTTGCGTATAAAAATAAATATATTGTTTTTACGGTTTGTCAAAATCAAATAACTAGGGAGGGAATAGGTACTGAGAAATAAAAAAGTAAATTAAACTTTTTGATTTAGGAATTGGTAACATTTACATTCCCAGAAAGTAGATAATGACTTTTTAACGAATTCTACATAGTCACGGTTTGACGCCAAGTGCGAGTCGGACTCGCGCACGAAGGGTCCCGTTCAAAACGGCAAAAAACGGTTTATTCTATGGGAGCAACCCTTAAATATTTTTTCTATTCTATTTTTAGTATTTGTTGTTATAGCGGTAACAGAAATAATCATATACATACAACAATATCTGTGAAAAAATCAACTATCTTTCTATCACGGTTAAGGAGATACCTACAGTCTGGTGACATACAGACAGACAGCGAAGTCTCAGTAATAGGGTTCTCCGTTTTTACTCTTTGGGTACGGATCCCTAAGAAAGCTAATGTTTACAGTTGAAATAAGAAAAGTAAACATAACCACATTAGGTATCGAATTGACTAATAGATTCTGATTTTTATTGCTTTTCATGAATATTTATCAATGTTTACTTGGATCACTGAACGAAACGAATAGTAGACATGCATCATAAAATATTCTAGTTTATATTTTCAAGTTTGCAGTGTCAGAAAATTCCTATGATTATTTTCTTTCAAAGAAGTGGATAAAAATTCCAAATTTTATATGAATAGCAGGAGCAGTGGGATAAATCGTGTTTAATTTACAGTGAAACCGATAACAGTGAACATATTGACGAAAGAAAAGCAAGTGTCAGCTGACAAAAGGTACGAAATCGAGTGTAAGACGACCGGCTCCCGACCTGAAGCATCTGTCACTTGGTGGAAAAATAACAGGCAGCTCAAGCGAATGGCGAAAAATGTAAGAAATTCTCCCTTAATTATTATTGGACCTTCCCTACGCCCATAACGATGTTCATTATTGTTTTCGTGACATTTTTTTGTGAACACAAAAGATCTCAATGTCCCTTTTTCTTTTGTTTGTATTGTTTTGTTAATTTCTAGTTAGGAGAGGGTGATTTTTTTAATGAATGCCACCAAGACATTAATGATAATTTTTGTCATATTTTATATTCCTTTTAATTGCTTCTTTTTCTCCGATGTCTTTTTAACGTAATTTAAAATGCTCAAGTCTTTTTGTCCTTTATCAAAAACAATAACGAATGCAAACATTTTGTAAGTTAATATTAATTATTTGTTACAATAGTAGGCAGATGTATTGTAAGTACAGTGTACAGTGACTGCTGTTTCAAGTTATTCTTAAGAAAATGTCATTAAAATAAAGCTAAATTTGGATTTGATATCTTGTAATCATGAAGCAAGAAGCGTCTTGCGACATTAATATAAACGTAAGCCGTATTACCTACGTGTTACTTGAAAATAAATAACATTTTCCAAACGTCTCGTTTCATGGAACCAAGCGTTTTGGTTATAAAAAAGATTAGATAAAGTCGTAAGAATTTTTTTAATGCATTTTGTTGAAATATATAAAATCCGATTATATTGATATGGCAAAAGTTATAAAATTAAAGATTATTAGCAAGCTTAATGAATTTCATAGTGCTAAGTAGATATCAGATATTGTGAGCGTATGTACTAAAAATAATTATAATTATCGGCTTACAATATTATGAAAAGATTAACAAATAATTATTTATCATAGGTTGGTACAGTACAAATACTGTAATTAAAACAATGGAACACAAAGAACTTTCTCAACAATTTTAGCGACCATTAAAACAACTTTTAATTGGATTATACAATAGAATATTTTATTAATTAGATACATTTTGCAGTTCTCTGAAAACAACGAAACGCTGAGCGTACTCAGTCTCGTGCCAGGCGTGGAGGACGACGGAAAATATTTGACGTGCCAAGCTGAGAATAAGCACATACCTGATTCCACTATTGAAGACAAATGGAGGCTAAATGTACACTGTGAGTAGGGAATTCTATGTTTTATTCATGCTTGTATAGAATCGAAAATGCTTTGGATCTGAATTTAAAGCGAGATCATCAAAGGGTTTAACTCAACCTGAGCTGATGAAGATATATAATCGAGTGCAAAAAGCAAACGTTGAATGGATTCCGTCTTTTAGTTTATAATTTCGTTTACAAAAAAGGAACGGCTTTTGCAACGAAGTTCCTTATGGGGCGATGCGGAGGGGACCCAAGCCGAGAAAAAACGTTGTCCCACGACACCACACGTTCCTATCTGGTGTCTCACAACACCACACGTTGCTATCCGGTGTCCCACGATACCACACGGCTTTATATAACAAGTTCAACTTTTGTTTCCTCTCCTAGTCTGTTGCCAAATGACAATATATCGTGCACTCTATGGTGTAGCTTCGTAATATAATTATAAAAATTGTTTAAGTCTTAAAAAGTAGAAATATTACATCCTACTACTATTATAAATGTGAAAGTTGTGAAGATGGATGAATGGATAAATAGATGGATGGATGTTTGTGACTCTTTAACGCTAAAACTACTGAACGGATTTTGATGAAATTTGGCATGGTAGTAGTTTAAGCTCAGGGATTAATACATAGGCTATTTTTTATCCCGAAGAAGTACAGTGTTCCGGTGGGATCTGTATTTGTGCGGGCGGAGCCGCGGACAAATACTAGTCAAATGATAAAGATAGATCAAGTTAATTAACTTCTTAATTAGATGCAATTTTTTACTAAACTAAAAATGTTGAAAGGAAACTGTAAAAGCTGCGAGATTAGATTATTATTTATTTACGTCTTAATTTAATGATGTTTGTTAATTATATGGGAATTCATTGAATCACAATTTTAGATGTTTACAAAAACGATTTAGGGTGTAAAGACGATTAAATAAAAATACGTAGGTACTGTAAAGATGATTTTACACATAATATCTAGTTTTAACTCGGTGCATAGTCTGGTCTAGACCTTCTTGACTTGACCTCTACACCTGTCCTTCTCCAGTATAGAGGAGCTTTCGGAGCTCATACGTAACCGGCACATACCAGCACACACGACATACGCCGTAACACGAACTTCAAGATTGTGGCGTACGAACTCGTACAAACTACAAATGATTAATGTACGAAAACGCAATATTGAACTATAACTTACATAATATTATTTTCAAACGCCTACAAAATCCTACTATAGAAAGGCTTTTGGAAACCGTTTATTAAGTGGTCATTTTTTGTATGCGATGTCGCTTTATTACAGATGCCGTCAGGCAGAATGATAAATTGAAAATGACTATATCGACAAAGACGAAATTTAACATAATATGATAACCTTCAAAGGTAGTGCAATATTTTTTGATAGACAGGCTTTCACATTTACTTGTATCGTCAGGGAGTTTATACCGAGAAAGAAAGTTTCGCGAAAAAGGATCTTGAATCTTAATTAAGTGAAATAAACAAGGTTGTTTATTATTGTTTATTTAAGGCTTGTGAATGTAGGTGCTTGTACCTGAAAAAAATTAAGCTATAAAATATGTCAAGAATAGCTTGCTATTCTTCATTAAAAAACATAATACATGCAGGGATAGGTAGTTTTCAGATTTACAAATCGGTACTTGTTTTTTGCCTTGCTATTTATTTTAATCCACTTAAAGTTCGTGAAAAAGATCAATGAGCTTAATCTTAATGGCTGTTTTTCCGCTGATTTTTTACTCAGTTTCGTGGTAAGTTTCTCTCTTTTCTAACACAGTGAAAATTTGTTTTACAACAAAATTATATTATGGAAGTGCTAACAATTAATTGTAAAAAAACATATAAATAAATAGAATTTTAAATTATTTTTCACCCAATTTCTGCAGTATTTTTCAATGTATTGGCGATTCGTGCGAACTGTAGCGTGAACGTAATTAATGTTGTTTAGGTTTTTCTATTTAAAAATACTTGACCTTTGACGGGAATACTTTTGTATATAGATTCATCGTTGATATATTGCATGCCACATATTTTTCAAAACAGTAAATGAATCACCCAGTACATAAGCGGACCAGGCAGCTGTCGGTACGTAGAAAAATAGACATTCTAATTTGCAAATCTGTCTGAACTCTAAGCTGGTACTTGGAAAAATAGCCATTCTAATTTGCTAATCTGTCTGAACTCTAAGCTGGTACGTGGAAAAATAGCCATTCTAATTTGAAAATCTGTCTGAACTCTAAGCTGGTACGTGGAAAAATAGCCATTCTAATTTGCAAATCTGTCTGAACTCTAAGCTGGTACGTGGAAAAAGAGCCATTCTAATTTGCAAATCTGTCTGAACTCTAAGCTCATTAATTTAGGAGGCCTTAATAAAATTATTATCAATGTCTACTTAAAACATTGATAATAATCAAAATTAAGGAATTTTTATGAAAAACTAACGAATGTAGGATAGAAAGATAACATTATTTAATTTCGAAAACTATGATTTCTAGGCCGAAATAATAAATACGAGGAAGCACGAAAATAGATAATATATATTTTAAGTTATTTAAAACTTAAATAATTATTAAACTCGAGTTTTTGTATAGATATCAGGATTTTCTTCATGCCAGCAAATGGTTCAAAAACTAAAAATTAAACATCATCGGCATTTTCCTAATTTGATCGACATGTTAAATTAATTTATGTTTACTAGCCTTTGATGTTGAATTATTATAAAGCGACATGACGACTAGAAGTAGAAATATCAACAAAGAACATTTATGGAAAAAAATACTTTACTTTATTTCTCTTGGCTGTGGGTACTGGTACATAGTATTATTTCGCTAAATAAATTGTCTTCTATGACATACTTTGTTACCATTCTATATTTATGCCATTTTAATACTACCAAATGGCACACTGCGACTTTTACATTTTATAATAGAAAATATAATTTAACGAACATAAGTTATAAAGCTAAAACTTTTTCACGATTTTTCATTGTTACCAATTTGTTAATAATTCAAATGTGCTTAAAACAACCCAATTAAAAAATTTTCAACTTTCCGAAAATACCGAGTCTATAACAGACCCTTAATCAACTCTTGAGTTGAGTCTTATGCCGCATTAATTATCACGTAATTAGAAGTGAAAATCTAAAATTGCCAGAGTTTATTACCTTAAAACTTTATATCCTTCCTATAAAATATTACGATCTGGCCGCCTTGAAATATTTTTGCACCTTATTAATTATTCTGAACAACGTTTCACCAGACCACCCCATCAACCCTCCGATTTTAAATAGTGTACAAAAAATGTTTTTAATTTTGGAATTCAATTACCATTTGCTCCGGGTAGGGGTATAAATAGCAGGCAATTATTTACACAATTCCATGTTATTAATCTTATAGTAGCTATACTCCATACTGCCTATCGTCCAATCGGCATGATACTGCAGGCTTGATCCAATCTGCAGTTCGTCCATATTGACAAAAACAGTACAAACTTTTATGCCAATACACGGTAAGTGCTAACTGACCCAATATTGTTGTATGGCTACACTAACGTTACAGAAAATTTAACTTTTAAATAGGAATACCTATGACGTCGACGATGAGGTCAATTTTGACATTATATTGGTCGATTCAGACTTAGATAACTATAACAGCTTTTTCCAAGGATTTAGAAATTGAGATAAAAGATGGCTGAGGGAGTTACATCAAGAGCATATTCAGTATATATTTATAATTAAAGTAAATATTTATTAGCCAGTCACAAATATATTTCTATCGTTTGACAACAGACACCATTTTTCAGATGTGCCAGTAGTTGATTTGAAGATGGGATCTAATTTGAATCCAGATGAAATAAAAGAAGGGGATGATGTGTATTTTGAATGTACTGTAAAAGCTAATCCCAAAACACACAGGCTAGTTTGGTTTCATGATGTAAGTAGAACTTGATTGTTTGTATTGTTTAAAAACAAACGAAATCAAATATTACAATTCTAAGACCTTTCAATAAATCATACATGAATATTGTCCTAAATGAAAAAAAATTGTAGAACACGGAGATATTCCACAACGAAGCAGCCGGAGTAATATTGAGTGCACAGAGTCTTGTTCTTCAAAGCGTGACGAGGGCAGCAGCCGGGGACTACACATGTATGGCAGCGAACAGTGAAGGAAAAGGAACGAGCAATCCGGTGTCACTCCTAGTCCGATGTGAGTCATCGAGCCTTTCCACATATCCACGTCACAACGCGACGTCGTCAACATGAAACGGTGCGGTTCAACGTCGTGGTACGGTGAGGTGCCGTTGTCGCTACAGAATGGCGCAAAATGTACTGGATGTGTTATATCGCACGGCGATCCGGCGTGAATTTTAACGGTGACGTGAATTTGCACGTTATGTAAACACACCGTGCCGCAACACCGCACCGTTTTACGTTGACGAGGACTTGCCGGGATATGTGGACACTGCCGATCTACCTTTAATTAATAATCTCTAAGTAAACGAGCCGACAGGTTGCATCTAAATCGTCGCATCGTCGCACTAAATGGTAAAAAAAGGTATGAATTGAGTTTGTTGTTTATCATTCAAAATGGTGGTCACAAAATTACGTCACAATCATAACTATTTCGTAGAGACTCTTTCATATATTGGTGATATAAATATTAGAAACAGACCCGGAAGATATAAACTTCATTTATAATATTGATTTTCGTGGTTTCTTTTCCTTTCAGATTTTTATGCTGCTCGTATTATTCGTGCACAGATTTAGCTATATTTAGTTTAGTCGTTATTTATTTGTTTACTAAATTGGAATACTAAAGGTCTAGGGTTAATATCGGATGCACATCGATCGCTGCGCCACATTCCGTGTTATTACAGAGAACAAATGTGAAAGATAAAAACAACAGTTTTATTGGTGCTGAGCAATGATTGGATTTTATGAATTGTAATTGGATTCTTGTTTTTATTCTTCCCAGCTGTTGCTGAAACAATTTGATATTTTAATTGGATACTTTTTTGTTTGATTCAATTGGTGTCCGAAGAATATTAAGCGAATGTTTTAGCAATTTAAATAGCGCCATTGGATTTTCATTAACTGCAGGCTTTTGGGTTCAATGACTAAAAATAACAAAATATAGAAGCGTCAATAGGGTCTTGCGGGATATAACATGCTATTCCGTTAGCTATTTATTGACACACAAAAATCTTTTACATTTTTTCTAGAAATACTAGTTTTAGTACATAGCATAATTTAAATTTGTTAATACTGTGAGACAGACTATTGGTGTTAAAGGTATACTGTATTTAATACCTTTACAATCCCGACAAAGATAACCTAACCAAGAGTATGTTAGTACATGTCTAAGGCGGGTACCTACCTTGACAGGTAGTTACGGTATAGTATAGTCGTTACAATACGTTTTTTTTTTAAACTACTTCTAAAATTACTGTCTGATTTCGCTGAAAATAATTTAATACAATATCTATGGACGCTTTTTTATTTCCTGAAAAGTTTTTAATCAGCATGAAAAATAACAAGTTTCTACCTCTTATAGCTTAGAAATTCCCGAGGCGATCAACTTGTAAGCCACTTTGGAGGCCGATTACTAGAAAACGGTTCACTTTATCGTGTATGAAACTTTGTCTTTATTTCAAAAGTCATATTCGTAGATGTTCCAGACGGTGGAGTTGATTGAGAAAGAAAAATTCATCCCCACATCGCATGTATGGGTCTTTTAGCCACCCCTAAAATATATATTTTTCGTAGAACTAACGGAAACGGAACCCTAAGATAAATTTGCCTATGTTATACATTACAACATCAGCTATCTGCCAGTGATAATCCCGAAAAAATTGGTCCAGACTTACAAAGATTTGCCGGAACAAACCGACAGACAGACAGACAGACGGACAGACAAAAAGTATACTTAAAAGTCAAAACTGTCCCTTAGTATATTTAATTATTATCAAACAAAGTTGAATCCGCCATCACACACTATAGTCATCATAATAATAATTATAGTCTCTTCTAAAACGTCACATAAACGAAAGCACGGTAATGAATTAAATTTCCATCGTATGACCGACGCTAAGCGTATAGTATTTTTTCATAAAAGTAACTTCCAAACTCCATTCTGATATTATTTCAAAGCTAAGAGCAAAGTCACAGATTCCATGAAGAACATTTCAACTTTTAAAGCGACCGTGCCATAATTATTAGCTAAACTTTTAAAGATTTCCTAGTTTAATATCAAACGTACTTCACTAGTTTTCTTTATTTTATCGAACTCAACTCTTCCGGCTCTTCCTAGCTGAGTCTCGCGATTTTGTTTTAACGACCTTGTTATTGTCATTTAAGAATTTGTCTTGTTTTATACAGTTTCAATTGTTGTTGAGAACTTTTAATATAATGTAAAGTGATAGCTTGACTTTTCTCTCAGTAAAGATTTTATATTACGTTTCTTGATTGTGAAACTTTTGCTGCGATGTTTTTTTTTTTTTTATTTTGAATAAAAATTCCTTCATAGTTATGCAAAAACTGAATAGAAGCGAGCAACCATATTTTATCCAAAGAGCAACTTTTGCTGTGTTTCATTCAAAGAAGAATATTTACTAGCTTGGCAATATTATCTTACTTCAATACAAGTTTACCCCAACATTATGTTTGCTTTTCTGGGTAGAATAGTGAGTATAAGATTACAATAGTTTACTAGTGTCAAAACTTGTAACATCGTAGCGTATAAGTAATACTTACACATACTTTTGCAATTAGGAATAAAACTGTCAAACTATTCCGCTAGAGGCGCCACCAGTATAACGTACACAAAATTGACATTCGGTTTGTTACATTTTGTCGGCATCAAGAAAATAGAAAATTGGAAATACTATGCATCAGTTATTCAAATAAAATCAAAGTTTAAAACAAAACACTCTTGACGCTTTGGAATTTACCGCGCCATAAAATACTGTATACGTTACATTTAGGTGGCGCCCTCTACGATTAGCTTTGCGTAATATTTCTCATTGTGACACATGAAGTCTACGGAACCAACATATACAAGCGTAATAGTATGTAGTTTCATCTTTCACACATGTAGAAGAGACCCGTGCGTGCCTCGCAACATTCCAATGATAGGATGATGATGATTTCCAACAGATGCTCCAGTATGTGCGGAACGGCGGGACAGCGAACTCTTCGGCGCCCTCAAGCATGAAACCGTTTCACTCCACTGTTCTGTTGATGCTAACCCAGCACTAGTTTCCTTCCATTGGACTTTCAATAACTCAGGAGAACAAACTGAAATACCTCCTAGGTAAGGCTTAGAATAATTATATTCCTTTTTAATTTATTCGTAATAATAAGTAATAAGCATTAGAGTCACGTTTTAGCAAACTAGCCAAAACGTGACTCTAATGCTTATAAAACTACCATTTTGATCGATTTAGATCAAAAATCTAACAAATTGGAAAATTTATCGCTTGGATAAAATTTGATTGGTCGATTTTTAATGGTCTTATAAAAGTTCCACCAAACAATTGCTTAATTTGTCAAAAGGGACATTACTTAAAATCTTATCGGCTAAATCGCTTAATCCTATTTCCGTCGACTAAAACCAGATAACATGCTTCTGCACAACTGCGGATTTTCGTCTACATTACTTATAGGTATTTGATTGCATTTTTATCAGATTTATACTAGGTTCTACTCAAAGATCAATAATTATTATTTTGTGAACTCTGAAAATAGATCCTGAAAATACTTTATTCATAATTAAAGTCTAAATAATTATTAATTCAGTTATTTAATTAGTACGTATTTCACATGATTTTTAAATCTTTCAACAGATTATATAGCAGCTACGGACACACGTCTACATTGAACTATACACCGACTACTGACATGGAGTATGGAACGTTAGCTTGCTACGGTGAAAATGCTGTGGGGCAGCAAAAAGTGCCATGCCTGTTTCAGTTAGTTGCAGCTGGTAAGTTTACTCAAACCCTTTCTGGAGATCAAGAAAAAAAAGGAAATCAACAAAAAATCTAGGTGTGCACTTTATGATAATTTGGAATTTTTATTTCGTGTCCAGGTCGTCCATTCCACCTTCAAAACTGCACAGTTGCAAATCAGAGCTTGGACGCGTTGTATGTAGAGTGCGTGGAGAACTTTGACGGTGGTCTTCCTCAGACATTCCTCATGGAGTTATTGGAGCTTCCATCTTTAACGGTAGGTGTTTCAATTTATATTTATGATCAATAAATAAATATCTTGAATTATCTCTTAAATTATTTTAGAATATCTCTCGACACTACAACAATTATTAATAGTCACAAAGGAAACCAATGAACTTCGTCAGGAACCTTGTAAATTTGAATTCAAATAGTCATTTCTCTTGTCTACAAACACCACAATCAATCTATATTTTCGAACCCATTCATATCATCGCTTCAAATAATTATTCAATTAATTTTACGAATATACCAGGCGTCATTATATTGTCAACAATTGAATTTAACATTAGAATTTATTAACTTCTCTTCCTTATTATGTTATGAGATAAATCGAAAATTATAGAAGTATTTAATTAAGGCTTTGTACGCGCATTTAAGATTTTGAACAAAATGTAGTGCCGTTGTTAAAAATAATGACACTGTGAAACTGCTGTTTAGACCACTTTTACTATCATAATTGTTGAAATGATTCTGTTTAAACACTTGAATTCAGCACAATATTTTGGGTATTTGTTTCTGTTTGGACATCTAAATGGAATACCGTTGAGCTTTATCAATCAAACTCTCCGCAGGTCCGATACAATGTGTCTACGAACAGAACGCCACCATATTTTGAGATCCGAGGCTTGCCACCTGGTGTCAGCTACAGGATCGACCTGTACGCTGTCAATGCCAAAGGCCGCAGTGATGTGTCTACTATTGAGACAGTTACTTTAAGAGGTCAAGCTAAATATACTGGTGAGTTAATATCTAATATATTATAAAATTCTCGTGTCATAATATTCGGAGACACACACCTCTGAAACGGCTTTACCGATACTTATAAATGTTTTTTTGCATATTCGGTAGGTCTGAGAATCGGTCGTAGTAAATTTTCTCAACAAGGTGACCCTTATTTTTTTTGTCGTCAATGATGTGGCATTAAAAACACATACAACCCTAAATTTTCAACCTTCCATTATATGGCATAACAACATTTGCCGGGTTAGCTAGTACTAAATTGAATCCAATTAGTTTTTCAATTGATTATTAAAATTTAAATTTTTAAACGAGTTCATAAACATTTTAAAAAAAAGTAAGAGCCCATGCTAAGCTAAAATCTCTTATAATTCTTACTCGTCGTGCTGTCCATTTTTGACGTAGATTAATGTAACCCTTTATGATATAATACAATTTAAAACTGTATGAAAACTTTAAAAGATTCAGTAAAGTTTATGAAAACTGTCAGCTCTACGATATTTAATTCACGGAGCACGCTCGTTCAAAACCAATTTCACAGCCGTCTCTGCCATAAAGTTAATGATGTCAATCTTTAATTTACAACAAAATGATTTCGACCTCCGCTATAACTCTTTTATTTATGATCTTAAGCTAACATTAAAAATATTAATCTGTGTATCGGAGCACGCCATGTCGCGAAATATACGGACTTAATTTCGACAAGCGTTTCGTTGGAAATAGTCATATAAACTTGGCTGGTCCCAACATAAATTTTGTTGGGCTTTAATGACAGTTATTTTGGATTCGGTTATGGAAAGTGAGTTGTTGCTAAGTATTTCGTCTGTGAGGGGCTAAAGTGGATGGATGTAAATCAACTTTGTATGATCATGTACCTGGCTAACTTCTACGATGTATTTATCCCCGTTGTGTAACAGAATAGAAACGTTGTCTGCGGCTATTCTTAATAAAAACATAACTATATTATATTTTTATGTTTATATTTTTTATTACAGTATTAAAATTAGTAGTTCGGAGCCTATCCAATGCAAATAAACACACAAATCTTATCTTTTTAAAATAATCTATACTAATATTGTACCCAAAGAAGAATTTTAAATTCATCAATGAAGATTAAATTTTGCACAGATATAGAGTAGGCTATGGAATAAGGACATAGGCTACTTCTTATCTTATATAATATTCTCGGTTTCTGTGGGACTTCCTTTTGCACGTACGAAGTCACGGGAATATCTAGTATAATATATATAAGATAATATTTTCACAAAATTAAATGTTTCATTACATTCAGTAGGAATTCTGCTAAATAATAAAGAAACATTAACTTTTGGTGAGATTATTTAATTTTGGAATAATTAGAAAGTACTATACCTATTATAATTATGTACTATAGTAATAATGTTTAATACAAGGGTACAAAGTTCAAATTAAAAATCATGAGCATCAGTTTGTTGCATAAATTGTTTTATCTTCCCTATTCCCTAACTATTTTAGCTAATAAATGCAAATACTTAACAGCATCCGTGCTCGACGTCGCATGCATGCTGTTCCAGGATTCTACCAATTACTGGCATAATGAAATGTAAACTGTTACGCCTAACTCGGTCAATGGAGTTGTTTTGCAAATCCCGATGGCTTTAAAATGGATTTATTTCATTTTGTGACTGCATACTTCCCTAAGATTTGATTTAATAATTCTTGTACCGTTGTTTTTTAGATTGTTTACTATTGTTTAGGTTTTTTTGCAACTGTACACACAAATATATTTTAGGTTCCTTACATGCATTACATTCATTATATTTCTATGCTTTAGGTGAAAGCAACTCTCTGACAATGTCTCCAATGTTGGCGTGTGTGGCTGCTACTTCAGCACTCTTAGCAGCCGCCGTGTGTGGTGTCCTAGCAGTTCTGTACAGAAGACATGCTGCAAGACATCGACACCTACCCAGCAAACATGCTCCTCTAAGGTTCTTAATTATTAAAGTTACAAAAGTTATTAAAGTACCTATCTAATATTACGTTACCACTAAATACACGCACTTCCTTAAAATCTGACCCCTTTATCAAATTGTGTACCGAATCCAGTATAAAGCGTTCAAGCAGATTAAGAAAATGCCACTGTAGGAGTTTAATTTTCAATTTTTTTAATAGTGAAGCCATGTACGCCGATCGCGCGCCAGCTTGTAGTACACCGGTGAAGAGTGAGTCACGGACAGCGCCAGAACCTGACCCGGCAGACGATGCGGATCCAGATATTATTCCTAACTTATACGGTCAGCACCTGAAAAATTCTTGAAATTATGATTAGGCTATTTACTTCCAAAAGATATATACACCTATCTAAATATCTACTTGGGGCATAATATTACAAAATCATTTTTTGTTTTTTTAAATTAACAAACACAAAAATAAACTAATTGAAAATATATTTTGCCAAAACAAGTTGATTTTCAACCCTTTTGTCTTATTACTTGCTTTTCTGTAAAATGTTATTATAAACATCGTTCATTGCTTTTTAATTTTTTATTTCAAATTTTGTTTGCTTTCATTTACTTTTTCACTCTTATCGACAGGATTGTTCCGCGCTTTGTTGTATCCGGTCCCAATTGTTTCTCAAGTGTTTTCATTTAATGGTACTTTTGTTACTTTTGATGAAAAATATAATTGAAAGTCACTTTTGGCTTCCTTTCTTTTTATTTTAACCATTGTTCTTTTGTGTGTCGTTAATCAATGTATAGCGTTAATGAGTGCTTTTTCTGAATTAACCAAACTTAGATTACTTTATAACAACATATTATCCTACTACTAACTACTATTATGAATGTGAAAGTTTGTAAGGATGGATGGATAGATGGATGGATGGTCTCTTTCACGCAAAAACTACTGAATATATTTCGATGAAATTTGGTATGGCTCTGAATGAAAACATAGGCTACTTTTTATTCCGAAAAGGTACAGTTTTCCCGTCGGATACTGTATTTACGCGAGCGGAGCCGCGGCCAAAAGCTAATGATTATATAAAGTAATTATATAGGGCATTTTACTATGGAAAAATTAGCCAAGGTGACAAAAGATAAAATTAGGTTACATGTATCCGTGATGTTGGCGTCTAGATTACAACGGCATAAATAAGTTGCATACTTGCAGGTAGGGTTAAATATTACAGTATTTATATTATTTAACTCATTTCAACGAGTATTCATATAAAATATTGATTAACTCCACTTCGACCATTTTTTAATTCAGATCAATATCTAAATTAAAGTTATGAAGGGAAATTAAATGTAAATAAAAATTGTACAATCTAATAGAATTTTGGTTTGTGGTTGCCACTTTCTTAAACAGCGGGTAAAACCCCCAATGTTTTCAATTTCGACGGATTAAATTCGTGAGAATGAGATTTTATGTATAAAATGAATCTTTTTGTCCCAGTAGAAAGGAGACCTGTATCCAATGGGTACATGAGCCTGCAGAGGCCGCCGTCCAACAGTAAGATAAGGGAGAGCGAAGAGGCGCGCTCCGAGCCGGACGGGGGCGGATACTACACCGAGTTCCGGAAGAAGGACTACAGAATACCTTTAACTAGTGTAAGTTTTTTTTCTATGGACGCTTCTACACCACGTTAATATGGTCCAATGGTGAGTTCTCTAAGAACTTGTGTGACAGGTAGGTACCAGACAACGGAAATATATTTAGTAAGATTATATTGTACGTAATATATTTCAGATTTTTATTATATATTATATATATATATATATATATATATATATATATATATACAGAGATTAGCCGGAACAAACACACAGACTGACAGACGGACAGAAAAGTGTTAACAATTTATATTTTATTGTAAGTACCGATCATACTTTTAAATGCATTAAGTGAAAATAAAAGCTGTTAATTTGAAATTACAAACAGACACTTCAATTTTGTTTATCTGTATAGATATAGTATATTATATTATACAAAACAAATAGTTGAACTAAGTTTATATAGTGCGCGCGGAACTAGTTGGCCGCGCCTTAGGTAGGGACAGGGGTGAGGGGGCGGGTTGCTTGCTGCTCGCAGTGTTGCCGCCGCGAAGTCCGGCTCCGTACTGAGTAATAACATCAAGCGCTCTTCCGTCCCACCGCTCGCCTACCTATGGCCCGGCTAGCTAGTCACAATATGTAACAGACATAACAGTCACAATGTGTAATTGCAAAATTCTACATTATTGTCAAGGTGATAAGGTCGTTTATTGTATCATTCTTAATAGTCGTTATTACATTGTGATTTCGAGTGGCAAAAAGTGTCATGCCTTATAATCCGTCCAGCCCCAATACAATTCGCAACGCGTCATAAGGAAGTTCGTTCCAATTAGTATAAAAATCAACATCATTAGTTTACTTCTTAGAGCAGTAAGGTTTACTTACAGCATAATACAAAAACATTAATTACAGTAAGTATGAATTTAAACGCACAAATTTAGGAGATAATTATCCTCTAGTTCCAGTGTCCTTATATTTCATACACCTTTACTTAATCGTGAGTCGTGACGTCACAGTTAGTTACGACTTTTGTACGGAGCGTTTTCACGACTTGCGAAATTTTGTAAACAAATTGCTGCATTGTAGATTTTTATATATTGTTTCCTTTGAGAACTTACTCATATTCATTTATGCAATAAAAAAATCAGTCGTCTAGTCTATTATTACTCAACCGTTTTGCCAAAAGTCTTTTTTTACACTTGAAAGCAATAGTGAAAATCTTCAGACGCTGATAAAGTACTAACGAAATGCGTTCATACGTATACTGACCACGTTGACGACATACCTGGCAGGTTACTTTATAATTTACAACAGAAACAAAAACCTGTGATTTATATTATTATTATGAAAACTAAAATATTTTTCATAAAAAAAACCTAACTATATCATCCTGAGTTTCCGCTACGCGAAATGTAATTATGCATTTGTGTATGAAAACTTTCTACTTTTCCATCTGGAATAAAGTGATCTTTGTAAAACACAATGGGCGTACAGATACAATATATTTCTGCCTCATATTCAGAATGAGAGTAGGTCAACATTCTATTCCAGCGCATTCAGCCTGTAATACGTAAGTCTGAGCGTGTTGAGTTAAAACTTAGTATTGGACAAATAGACAAAACTTTAATTGGTTGTAAAATACACAAAATTTTGTTGGCTCTTGGGGAGATACATTCCAACTGAGTTAATTTTGGCTAGTATTAATATTTTTACTAATAATACATCTTCATTTTCAAATTCACATTTAATCTGTCTGACTTTACAATCTTAAGAGTAACTGATACAATATATTTTCTATTTTTTATTTGGAATTCCGATAAAAGTCACAACATGTGATTGCTAAATTCTACATGATTGTAAAAGGCTGCTTTGCTGCTTTTTTATTCTATAATATTACTTTTTTTTTTATTATTTAAGGTCGCTTTTTAACAACTAAGGTCATTAACGACCACAATTTACAACAAACGGTATATACCTAATGTTAAATTAATTTATAAACATTAATAATTTTTAGGAATTTTAAAGTTTGGTTACAACCATTTTCATTTAAGCAATCTTTAAAACAATTGGGTAAGTTACATAATTGTTTTTCATTATTATAATATGCTGTGCATTCTATCAAAAGATGAGATACACTCATATCCTGCCCACACTTGCATTTATTTTTTGGAGCTTTAGTAGACAACTCTTTATTCATTGCGCCAATATCGATTTGCGTCCTTAATTAATATCATTGTCTTAATACTTTTTCCTAGCTGACTTTAGATGTTGAATTCTGAAGTGAAACATATCAAGATTATCAAATTTTAAATTACACTAAACTTTTATGAAGGGTTGGATCGTCGGTGAAATTAAAAATGTATTTTTAATCAAACTGAAGCACGAAACTTGGAGAGTTTTTTTGTCTTGTAATAATAGAAGTGAAAAATATTTTCTGTTAAAGTTTCATTTAGAAAGTGAAAGGATTTTCTCAGGTATTCTAATTTTCGTTACTAGTACATGTATGTTAATCTTACACTGCTTTCCTTCCAAAAGTATTTTGCACATTGTTTACACACTCATGAAACAAATATTTCGTTTTAGTGTAAGTTGTTTAGTGTATGTTTAATACGAAACGAGTAAGCTTAACAGCCTCCGTGGTCCAGTGGTTTTAGAGCTTGGGTTCGATTCTCGAGTTGGAACAACAAAAAAGGTTGTTTCCTAGTTTTGTTTGGAAATGCAGGCTGATCACCTGATTGTCTGATAAGAAAGATAATTCATGCATCCGATGGGCATGTAAAGAGTAGGTCCTGCAACTGATCTCATCATTTGCTTCGGGACCGAAACTGGAACACTTGCTACTGCTCCTACAATCTTCTGATTAATTTCGTCCCAAGATAGATTTAGCATGTCCCTTGGGCACACCTGAGATTATATTAAAGTGTTTTTTTGTGGTCCACTACTGTTGATCCTGGCTACACAGGAGTTGCAGTGGTGGGTGCGGTGGGCCAATTGCCCGTTTAAAAGTCCTATCGGTTATCCGTCCCACCAGGCTTCGAAAGTAAAGAAAGAGAGAGTGCTCTTGTATACTGCGCACACACTTGGGCACTATAAAATAACTCCTGCGTAGCTGGCATGGTTTCAACGAAACCGGCTACCGTCACCGACATCGGTGTGGGGAGCTATATCTTATACTTTAAACGAGTCAATCTTGTATATATATAATCGGTATCTCGTTAACGGCTACAAGTATTACCATGAATTAATGTTGTATGCTGGGAGTTTTGGGGGGATAAAATCGATCCAGCTAGGTCTTATCTCTAGGAAACTGCGCATTTTTAATATATAGATGTTTTTTCTTTCGTCGTGCAACGATATATCAATAATTTCGTTTCTATTATGTCAGTCCGATTGGAAGTTTGGTATTCGTATGTATATTTTTTTCTTTCTTTAAAATTCGAAATTTGGTTTGAATCCCGGTTGATGAATATTTTTGTAATTCTTTTTATGTTTTTTTAAATTTAGCAGAACTCCGAGCGAAGCTCGGTTACCCAGGCACTAAATGTTCAACACATTTCAAGACGCTCATACGAACGAGTTCATACGAACATTTCCTATCAAAGACATCTATAAGAAGAATGTTAAGTTCCTTACTTAATTAACTTGAATATGGTAGAGCAAACCTAGATATTAATATTACGTAATGTAGAAAAATATCCCCGTGTGATGAAAATATTCTCGTTTATCCAACTCGCCCGTAGTTAGTCCTTTTCAAAAGAACACTATTTTTGCGCCCTAAATCCATCACTTCTTTATCTTTTTTTATTTTGGGTCCATGAAATAGTGCCCTCAATATTGCTATTCACAGCAATTCCTGTGATTTATTGGATGGCAAACCGATTCTAATGTTCGAAGCCGTTCACTAGGTGCCTATTTAGTGTGACGTCACATCTGCCGAATGTAACGCGCGGAAAGATCTTCTTAAAAACTCTGTAACCACGTTGTATCCAGCACTTACAGGCGGCACAGGTACACAATTATACTAGAAACAATACTTACAATCTGATACGGATTTTATTTTAATATAATATTTTATTTTTTCTGAAGTTTGTGTTTTTCAAAATTTTTCGCGACAATTTCAGATAATCATCTATTTTTAGGGTTCCGTATTAATCAAGGAACCCTTAAAGTTTCGCTCTGTCCGTCCGTCTGTCTGTCTGTCCGCGCTTCATTCTACTCAATCGTGTAGGGTATCGTTGGATAGGCATCGTTAAGTAAAGGCAAGGTTTCATACACGACTTTTAAACAAAGTCAATGATTTACGAGAAATCGGCCTCCAAAGTAGTTTATAAGTTGGTTAATAAGTTTCTAAACTATGAGACTTAAAAACTTGCAATTTTCCATGCTAAGAGATCGTGCTAAAAACTCTTTAGGAAAATTATTTTTAATGAAATCGGACAGTAACTTTTAAAGTAATTTGAAAAAAAAAAACTTGAGAGATGTCAAGAGGCACCCGGATGGAACGAAGTTATAATATATATATTATAATATTAAAATATAGGTGATAATGAAGAATTGAAGCCTAATATATATATTAACATATATATACATTATATTTATGTATAAATATATATTATATATACTATACCGCACGGCTTACAACTATAGCAAAAAGTGTCATTACAACTTTTTGTCTTCATTTTTTCCGTCTAGCCCCCTTTCCTTTCGCAACGCGCGATAAGGAACTTCGTTCCAAAAAAATATTACGCGATTATAGTTACGGAATCCTTCTTAGACATTAGGTTATTAATAATGATAAACTCACTGCTTACGCATTATTGGTACCGTCATCGAGTAGTACATCTACAACCACTAATAAACGAAACTATTGCGAGCATAATACCTATTATATAAATAAGTCCATCTCATTGTAGGCACACCCTGTATCTATTTCCTAGATCCTAAACAGGAATTAAAATCTTTATTTCTTTTCAGTCATACCACAGTCTGGGGCGCGTGAACAAGGGGGTGACGGCGTGTAACGTGGGAACGGGCGTGACGTCATCGCTCACCGCGCACCGCCTGCGCCCCGAAGTCGTGACCACGTCGCACCGCGTGCAGGAGAGCTGTATATAAACATAGATGCTATGATTTGCACTGAATCTATATACATTACAATATTAGGTATTGGTGTGTTTAAACAGAAATGCTTATTTGGTAAGCTTCTATGGAATATTAGTTTTGAAACCCTCAAATTTTATTTTATTAAAACTTTAACTATTTATTAAATATTATGGTAAAGCGATGTTTAGGAGTGATATAAAACTTACGGGCTACGGGAGCAAAGTAACAAGTAACATTCCAATGCCATGTACGGCACGAAATAATAACGCTAGAAAAATAGTAAACAGGCTTATAGATAGGCATATAAATTATAAATTGAGATAGTAAGTAAAAACTAGGAAAATTCTTCAGCGTGGATCGTTTTGCGTGGATATAGTGAAACCTTATAACGTAAACTTTTCGTTTCGTTTAACGAGCGCGTTCCCCATAAAACCTCTCGAAACCCGTTGGTAACATAAATTTGAGATACTCCCTTTTATTTGCCTCGTAAAAAGTCATAATAAAAATAAATAATAATATTAAATTTAGCTTACTAAATACTTTTGTGATTCACAGACAAACATTTTGAGGCTTTTAAATTTAGTTATCAACGTCGTATAAATCAGTGCAAATCAAATTTGTATATAAACGTATCCTAATTATTGTGTTCCTTATTAATTTAAAACTATTGTATAGTGACTTTTTCACCTTACCCAACGCTTATTTTTTTTTTTAAGTACTTAGCGATTAGTGTGATTTAAAGGCTAAAATGTAATATTAGCCTAGATGTATGGAAGATCAAAGGACTTTCTTAAAATAAATGGGGCAGTATTACTAAATAATATAGTTTTTGTACCTTATTAATGTTTACTTTATTATATTTTATTTATGACTTTTATGATAAATTAGAAAATCATACCTGTCATACTTGAACAATATACTCGAATTTTCCACCACCTAAAGCCAATAATCTAGATAGGATGTGACATTATATTTCAGTATGCAATTATTTACTTCATATTATGAACCATTTTTACTTATATGGATCAAGTTAGCTGCGTTCTATTTTTATTGTTATAACTTTCCGACATTATATTTTGTGTAGCAGTGGCTGGTAGAAAAATAGTCGTCATTTCTCACCGACATAATTTATAAGAAGTGTGGAATAAAAATTATTAATTTAAGTTCACAATTATTCGTGTCAAAGCAGGACGCCATATTTGAAGATGCCATCAACAATGGATCACACAATACCGTGAATTCTTGACTCGAAAATTATCATCTCTCTCTCAAATACGGCACGTCGCGGGCAAATATTTGTAAAGAGGTCCGTATGATTGATACTGGGAATTGTCAGACACGTAAAGGGAACGTTAGTGGATTTAAAATAAATATATTGTGCCCACAAGCGTAGCGAGTCAGATTTATAATTGAGGTACAAAAATTATAATGCGTTTTTCTTGGCCATACTACATATATTATGTGATTTATTAAAAATAATAATGTATCATACTAAGAAACCCGTAAGAAAAATCTGTATAGATTTTTTCATGCAACTTTTTTTCAGAAAACCAGGGATGCAACTTTTTTTCAGGAACCATTAATTTTCATAAATGGGTCGTTGATATTTTGTTACTATAGGGTAGTTGACTATATTATGTAAAATATTTTGCATAATTTAAATATTATTCTGAAGTATTGAGGTATTTTTTGCTTGATAAATGTAAAAAATTAAAATGTTGTGTGTGTGTAATTCTTTTGTAATTTTGTGCATTTCAAAGTTATAAAGAAGTTGGAATAATTTTTTTACATAACTAGTGTAAAAAACCTACATAATTACTTAACTTATATAAAATACAAAAACATTCATTGTGGTAATTATAAATTTGAACGCATTAAGTACGGAGATATTGGCTAATAAGTTTTTGCGACCTTTATACGACCTGTATTTCACACAACGCGCCCAAAAGTGTAAAACGCGGCTAAAGGGGTTTTCACTTCAAAAATTCAGTCTAGTTGACTGAATATTATAGGCCTATTTTGTGTTAAAACGGCTGGTCGTGAAGCACAAAATTGTAAAAATTTGTCGCCAAATAGCAAACTGCGAGCACCTACCTATACCTACTGAATGTATTTTATTACTGCGTACCGAGTGCTTACAAAGTGTTAAAAGTTGTGACATTAACTTTATAGTGAGCTACTTGTGACTTTGATGTCTATTTGCGTTTACTTATCACCTACTCACTACCACTATTGCTTGCGGTTTGACAACAAAATTCTGAAATACACAAAATATATTATCAAGTTATATCGTTTAACACGGTGACACTTGTATCTTAAGTGAACTTCCAGTTTCTTTAGCTTTATAGTTACAATTTAGTTTGGGACAAATAGTTATTTTAATATTGACAGTACATTTTACACCGCTGACAGCGAAAGTTTGGTAACCGTTTGTACATAAACTTTTCTACTGATGTTGTTTTCGAGGAATCCATTAGTTTACCGTATTCACGTAAAGGAACAATTTTAGTATTGAATACGTGATACAAGTGGAATTGTAAATAAAATATTTGAAGCGCTTAAAAGGTCGCGTAATTCAACCCTACGGCGTTTAATGTGATATTTCATTGGAAACATTATATAGAGACAGATGACCATCGCCACAGAGTTATTTCAATGGGAGTTGTCAAATGACATACGACATAATACGTCATTCACATCATTTGAGGAACAGAGTTAAATATTTTACTATCGAGTAGGTACAAAGTCGTCGTATAAACTACTAGTGTAGTAAATTTGGGATCTTTGTATACCGAATATTCTTGGAGGTATTCTTTTATAATCTCTGTATTATAAAATAACATATTACTTGCCATTAATGCCACTGACAAGAAAATCAAGTCAAAATACCTTAAATTGTCCCAACTGTGTCAAAAGTGCTGTGTAGAGTAGGCATTATGAGTCGTTATATTTGTAATTGCCCGTATTCCGAAAACCGCAGACATTATTATGCGGCACTCGCAGGTAATGGTGTCGTTTAGGGTCAAGACATCACTTGAAAAACTTTTTATGCGTAATTGCATGTCATGGCGTTTCACTTTGGCACAATAACCTTTTTTATAATAAATTTTAATGCATATTTTTTGTCAATTTTTACAATCTGCGCAATTTGTTTTTATGTAATGTGTGTTAATGTAATGCAACGGTCAGCTTCCGTTTTTGCGTTAAGGTATAAACAAATATGTAAGAAGTTATTTACAAAAATATAAATATCTATTATTATTATATTTTACAATTCTACCTACTGGTTAGTAAATATTGAAATTAAGGAGGCAATCCTTAGCTGATTTTGGCACGATTGTATATAAATGTAAATATGTAAATAAGTATTCTATTGATTCAGTATAAAATTTCTAGTCTAATTTAGTTATAAAGGTGCTGAATATTGTAAAAACTAACAGATAAACGATGACATGGGCTCTCTCTGGTATTACGCTATTATTGAAGAAATATATGTTTTTAAATTATATTATTCATTGGATTAATCGATTCGATTTGTCAGTACTGTTAGTGTATTAAAATTTAAAATATGTTAATAATTGTATCAAAGATCATTTTATAGGTCTTGTTATTTTGTTACTAATGAAACTTTAGACGAATCAAATTGTATAAAATAGCGAATAATGTTTATAGTATTTTCAAAGAGAATTGTAATTGTTTGTTACTAAATTTTCGATCATCAAAAATCGACTTGATGGACGACTTTACGAAGTATCAAAATAATTCGGTTGCTCTATAAAATATCTGTCTAAGGCAGTAGTAGAGGTACTTACATTTACTTCTTTTACTGATAGTGTGTAGTTGATAAGTCATTGTCTGAATATAGAATGCTTTTAAGCTTAGCTTAAGGCATTATCCAGTTAGATTTCATGTCATCTTAGTATAAAATGTCGGTGTTTGCCCACGTCCAGCGCTGGGAAAACTTGTTGAATAACATAAAAAAAGATATTGTTTCTTGTAAATGTTTCCAAATAAAATGTCGAGAATTTATGATTTCTGTTGTTTCATTTTATCACTTCTCCATATGACTCCAAAAAATTAAAAATAACCGTTTCAACCCGACTGCGCCAGGGTTATGTTTTTCTAGTGTATGTATGTATATTAATTTTTGGCACCCTCTAGGAGCCTAGAGCCCAAACAGCTTGTCGCATTTTAGCTTCAGAGGTATCATTAGATTCGTCTTAGTCGTAAGAGTGGTTAAAATTACTTGTCGCAGTCGGACTTTTCCTCTCGGTCCTCTAAGATTGTTTTAAATAATATAATAATATTATTCTTTGATATGCTGCATTTGTGCTGTGCTAAATAAATAAATAAAATAAAAAATAAAATTTAGCTTAGACGTTACAAAGTTATTATTCAGTAATCTGTACCATGTTGTATTTTACACAATACCTATCATGAAGGAAAAAACAGTGGCACTCCGGGAGTGCCGGCAGAAGTTAAAATAATAACAAACACAAAAAAAACACAAGCAAACAAAAAAAAACAAGAAAAAAGAAAACACAAACAAACTAAACAAAATCCGCCCGCCCGGTCCTACCTCATACCGCACCGGCACGTTGTCGGTAACAGATTTGCATGTTCAATTGTTTTTTTCTATCTCAAAAAATGTCCTACGCGCCTAAGGATCATTCACTCCAAAGTGTATGAAAAAGTTCAATTTCGTCATATTTAGAGGAAATATTTTTTCGAGTATTTACCAGGTCTATTTCCCAGCAGAAATGAATGTACAGATTACGTGCCAACTCCACAGTGTAGGGTTGGCAAATATCGATAAATCTACATACACGCCCCGTATACAATAGTAACTGTCGATACTGTTGAACACAAACATGACTTCGCAAACAAACAGGCCAAAGTATTATAGTACAAAGACCAAATTTTGGTGCATTTTATTTCATATTAGGTATAAGTAAGTATTTTTTTGTGTGGGTTTGGTAGATAAATATAGATAAATGTCCGTGGATTTTATGTCGGACAGTTTTAGTTTTATCTCTTTTTTTAGCCCATATAGGCAACGCCGAAGAGCTCGGTGGCCTAGTGGGTAGACCGTTTGATTTGCAATCGAGAAAGTGCAGGTTCGATTCCCAGGTTGTGGCGTGTACCAATGAGACTTTTTCAGATCTCAAGTAGACAATCATACTTGAGATCAATACGGACGCTCCAGCGGTGAAGAAAAGCATCGTAAGGAAATCCGCACATCGTTGGCCCCAGACGTATTGACCCGTCATTCCTCTGGACTAGGCTGACTGTGTTGTGAGAATGCCGTATGTGCTTGGGCAACCATACGACACTTAAAAACCGACTGTCCCAGGCATTACAGTATTTCAAGAGTGGTTACGTCGCTCGGATAATACTGTATAAATCATCCAATAACGGATGAAAAAGGCCTAAGTTTAGTCAACGCCGAATAGATGAGAGTCCGAATTGGACTGTTTTGCTCGTCAACATACGAGGGCGGCACTGAAAATTTCGGGAATCAAGGAAGTGGCACAACATTACTATTTAAAAATGTATTTATTGCTTTTCGAAGTATTCTCCGCGAAATTTGACACATTTTTCCATACGATGGAACCAATCATTGAAGCAACTATTCCATTCGGAAGTTGGGGTCTCCAAAATGGCCGTTTTGTAGGCGTCCGCAGCTTCTTCAGGTGATGAAAATCTCTGACCACGCAATTTATTCTTTATTTTAGGGAAAGTATAGAAATCATTAGGGCTTAGGTCGGGGCTGTACGGCGGATGGTCTAATAATTCTATGATTTCTTGCTCTAAAAACTCTTTTGTTCTGTACGCGGTGTGAGAACTCGCATTGTCGCGATGGAGGATGATGCGGCGGTTGCAGTTCTCTTTACGGAGTTCAGAAACGACCTGTGGCAAACAAATGTTAGCATACCATTCTGCATTAACCGTTCTTTGTCCCTCAAGAGGAATAGTCGCAACATGGCCGGTTTTGGAGACAAACGTGGCCACCATTTTTTTTGCAACACTCCGTGAACGAACAATTTTTGTTGGCTTTAACTCATTTTCGAACACCCAAACTCGTGACTGGTTTTTTGTTTCGGGTTCGTACGCGTATGTCCAGGATTTGTCACCTGATACGATGTTGTATACAGCATTTGAGGATCCTGCGTGGAATCTTTCGAGAGTTCTGACGCACCAAGTAACGCGAGCCGCTTTTTGCTCTTCACAGAGCAAATGCGGTATCCATCGGGAAAACAACTTTTTTACACCTAATTATTCATGAAAGATTATTTGTATTTGACTCATGCCAATTTCTAAAGTTGCCGGAATTTCGCGGTATGTCACATGTCGATCTTCCTCAATCAGCTTACGCACAGCATCAACGTTTTCTTGGGTGACTGCAGTTTTTGGACGACCTTGACGGGGATCATCACTGAGCTTGACACGTCCACGTTGAAATTCAGCAAACTAGCGATAAATTGTGGTTTTGGATGGGGCTTCATCACCAAATGCAGAAATCATCCGGTCAACACACTGTTTTTGTGTTAAACCACTTCGAAAGTCATAATAAATCATCGCTCTAGAATTTTCTCGAGTCAATTACATTTTCTCAACGACTAAACAAGTTTGACAAGACCTTGTGACAAGACCGAGAATCTTTTTTTAAATAAATAAACGGTACTCGATTTTTAAAACCAAGGAGTTTTAAATTAAAAAGATTTTAATATGATAGGAACAGTGGAAATATTCCATTCCCGATACTTTTAGTGCAGCCTATGTATAATCTTAGATCATCTACGCATGACAGACTAGATAACGTCATAATTAAAATGTATCACTTGAAACCCTCATTATGGTATTAAGTAGACTGAAAAACCACAAAAAAAATTGCATCTCGATCATTAAAACTCGAAAGAATGTTAACTAGCATGCAACATGCCCGACAAGCGGTAAACTCTCGCTGACAATATTAAATTACCACCCACAAGTTATCAATTTTAACGATATCGTAAAGCGCGGCATAAATAAAGACACATCTCGACTTCAACGGCTCCTGCCAGCGGGAGGTGGAGGGGCATTCAATGCTCTTATCTACAACGACTTATAATTTCGTCTAGATACACGTGTAAAAATTAAAAATCATTTCGTGCAAAAGCCATCGTTGGACTTACGACGGACTCCAGGTGGACCAGATAAAGGTTGTAGTCAGTGGATGTACGCTGTATGCGACAGTTCGTGCTGTAAACTATGCTAAGCTGAAGCTACAGTAAACGTCTTGTTATTTATTGCAATTCACACCGAAACGAAACGTAACGCGACAGGCGCTGCATTTTTAAGATAGCTATTCAAAATTGAACTTTATTAATTACACAAGAAGATACAGGTTTCATTGAATTGAAATTTCAATGTTCGAATGTCAGGTTGCACCGCGCTGCACAGCGCATGTGCAGAGTATGGTTGATGTCATAACATGTTTTTTGTCAACCTACTTATGTTCAATCTATCTTTAATTTACACCTGATGATGAGTTAATCGAAATAGGTCGTGTTTATATATAAATTATTTTAAAAACTTAATTAAAGTGGAAAAGTTTATAAAAAAGTTGGGTGATATTATTATGAACACGAATATCCACCAAGAACCAACAGTACACTCAATCAGTTATAAGATTTAATTCGACCAAAGTCATTGTCATCGTCACTGTGTAGAAATACAAACGTTTAAGCTATGAGGGTTTTTAAATTCGTTACATCTGACAGCTTTTTGACACAATGACCGTCGGGCTACCGAATCGAAAATTCTTATTGACAGTTTTTGATACCACTGACGCCACCACATAACGCTTCGTGTGCGTGGGGTCTGTCGCCTAGCGGCGGAAAAACTATATCAAACACCCTCATTGGTTCAGTACACTACACACACTGCTACTACTAGTAACTCTTGTTTTGATGTAACTAAAGTTTGTTGACGCCATTATTACATGAAATATATTTTATATCAGCTTATTTTCCGTATTTTAGGTGCACCTACAAAGTATGAACGTACGAAGATACGAAGAAGCTTATGGTTCTCTTCATTAAAATTTCTTTTAAAAGAAAACTAATATATACAACTTAGACAGTTAGTATAGTAAAGTGTAAGCCCAATAAATTACCTTCACAATGCATGGCACCTATACTCGTCTATGTAAGTATATATTTTGTCTATTATTTATCTCAAATCGATGACTTGACTCGAGGAGATACAAAATTCATTGTTCCTTAGAAAGGTATTGTCCCATCATACAGGTTTATACCATTTTAGCCCGTATTACTTCCTCAACAACGGCTAATTTGTTATGTATTTATGTTTAGTTTCAACCTTAAATCATATCCGTAATTGAAATGGTATCGTAAATACGTTTCCGTTTTGTATTTATGATCAATGTTACGAGAGTTGCCGCTATAATGCTGTCGTCTTAAATTACAAATATAGAGTATTATGGCTTTACGACAGCTTAAAGCTGTCCTCATTATAGGCTCTAGATAAAATAGAAAATACACTTCACTTTTAATCTGTGGGAATATAGTGGAAGCCCCAAAGAGAGATCTCGGACCGAGCGAGGTGGTATGCTCGGTCAGGCTGAAGCCCACTTGTATATGCATTTTGGATGTTGTATATATACCGCCGATCTTAGAAAAAATCGATAGCGCGATTCAGGGTCGTGGCGCTCATTGGTCCGTCACATCAATCCCCCCGACGACTGGAGGTCGAATCTTGAATCTTCTGCTGGGGTCACCAGTGCCAGAGAGTCCCAGTGAGTCAGAAGTGTGATGCTGCTGCACGGGCTCCAGTGAGTCGGGGTGCTGCCGTGCTGGGCCGATGCTACGGTGCTAATAACAAGGAGAGATGTGCTCTGTTTGCTAACCGATCGATGTAGTGGGAGTACCCGTTGAAGCCGATGAGGGTTTGACCAGGCTGCGGTGCGTTGAGAATGGTGGTTGAGGTACCCGATGAGACTGAAGCTGGCTGGTGTGGTGTGGAGGGGTGGGAAGTGATGATGATGATATCCAGAAGGAGGCGAGTTCTGTCGAAGGTCATCAATGTGTGAATATAGTGGAAGCCCCAAATCCCGATCTCGGACCGAGCGACGTAGTATGCTCGGTCATTTCGGATGTTGTATATATACCGCCGATAATAGAAAACTTCGATAGCGCGATTCAGGATCGGGGCGCTAATTGGTTCGCCACATACCTAAACGATGGAAATCTTCGATCAAGCCTTTTGGATGTACTTTTAACAAAGTTGTGTAATGCGGATTCTTTTTTTTTTTTTTTTTTTTTATTAAATAAGGGGGCAAACGAGCAAACGGGTCACCTGATGGTAAGCAACTACCGTCGCCCATGGACACTCGCAACATCAGAAGAGCTGCAGGTGCGTTTCCGGCCTTTTAAGAGGGAATACGCTCTCTTCTTGAAGGTTTGCAGGTCGTATAGGTCCGGAAATACTGCTGGTGACAGTTCGTTCCAGAGTTTTGCAGTGCGCGGCAGAAAGTTACGCGAAAAGCGCACGGTGGAAGACTGCCACTCATCAAGGTGATGAGGATGGTATGTTTTTCGCGTGGGACGATGGCGAAAAGTTGCAGGTGGTGTGATTCTGAACAATTCCTCAGAGCACTCCCCGTGATACAACCGATAGAGGATGCAGAGTGAAGCTACATCTCGGCGTAATTCCAAGGGGTCCAAGCTGTTTGAAACACTATGGCACTCAACAACTCGAGCGGCCCTTCGTTGGATACGATCCAGAGGGAGCAGTTGGTATTTTGGCGCCCCTGCCCAGAGATGAGAACAATATTCCATATGAGGCCGAACCTGCGCCTTGTAGAGTTGTAGGCGTTGGTCCGGACTGAAGAACTGTCTCGCTCTGTTAAGAACACCAAGCTTCTTCGAGGCTAATTTGGCCTTACCCTCTAGATGATATCGGAACTGGACTTCGCTCGATATGTTGACGCCAAGTATCTCAATGCTAGGGGAGATGGTTAAAGATGTGCCCTCGAAACGAGGATATACGACCATTGGTGACTTTTTAGTGGTGAACGCGCAGACTTGTGTCTTGGCGGGGTTGAATTGGACTAAGTTACGTCTACCCCATTCAGAGACTTTCTCCAATGAATTCTCTATTTTAGACACAAGTTCGTTTCGACTCTCAATGACATTTAGCCGAGAAATATTGGGGGAGCCGGTATATACAGCATCACCTGTACTATCATCCGCATAGCAATGAATGCCGTTGGTCTGTAACATGTCATTGATATGCAGTATGAATAGGGTAGGCGATAGCACACAGCCCTGAGGGACACCAGCATCAACAGACTGAGTTTCCGAGCATTCGCCGTCAACTACGACCTTTTTGCTTCTATCTGCTAAGAAACTAGTGACCCACTTACATAATTTCTCGGGCAGCCCGTATGATGGAAGCTTTGATAGCAGCGCTTTATGCCAAACCTGATCAAAGGCCTTCGCAATGTCCAAACTAACAGCCAATGCCTCTCCCTTCGACTCAATTGCCTGAGCCCAACGATGAGTTAGGTACGCCAAGAGATCACCAGCCGAGGGACCCTTACGGAACCCGTATTGTTTGTCGCTTAGTAATCCCTGGCCGTCCAAGTATCGAAGAAGCTGGCTATTGATAATGGATTCTATTATCTTCGAGAAGATAGGGGTTATAGCGATTGGTCTGTAGTTGGAAGGATTTGAGCGATCACCTTTTTTGGGGATCGGGTGCACCAAGGCTGTCTTCCAAGAAGCCGGGACGATGCCAGAAGAGTAGGAGAACCGAAATAGACGCGTCAAGACCGGAGCCAACTCTGGAGCACACTTTTTCAACACAATAATTTTCCGGAAAACGGAGGGATTCCGTCAGGCCCACTCGACTTTTGGATATCAAGGGAACGGAGGGCTTTTCGCACTGAGCGCTGATGAAACCGAATATCCGACATGATGCTCGTGCATCGCGGTATGGTCGGTGGTTTCTGCCCCCCGTCATCCAGGGTCGAGTTTGACGCAAAGAGCTTGCCCAGAAGATCGGCTTTGTCCTTTGCGTCCTGGGCCAACGATCCATTTCCTACGTGTAGGGATGGTTTGGGTTGGCTTGCAGAAATTTCCTTCAATAGCTTTGGCCAGAGACCAGAATGCACGGGTTCCCGAGGGGAGGCGCTCAAGTCTCTTACCAATTCTATTGACGTGCTGTTTCTTTGCCCGTGTGATCTCTTTCTTGAGGGACCTAGAGGCAAGGTTGTACTCCTTTTTATATGTGCTGGTATTTAAATCCCGAGCAGACACTGCATTGGCCCAGGATTGGTAAGCCTCCTGCTTCCGGCGAGAAGCTTTTTTGGGGGATGAACTAAACCAGGGACGAAATCTGCCGCCAGATGGCACTACAGAGGACGAAATGAAAAGTTCCATCCCTTGCATCACCACATCGGCAACAGAGTTGGCAGTGTTGTCGGGATCATCCGGCGAGAAGCACACGTTCACCCAAGGATAGGATGCAAAAAACGACCGCATCCTATCCCAGTCTGCCGACTTGTAGTGCCACACACGACGGTATTTAACAGCACGCTGTCGTAACACCGTCGTAAGTGGCACAGAACTCCTAACAAGGCAGTGATCCGATGTACCAAGTGGTGCGATTACGGATATTTGGTAGCCGTCAGAATTTGAAGTCAGCAGAAGGTCCAACAAGGAAGGATTCTGACCATCCACATCTGGGATTCGCGTAGGCGTAGTGACCAGTTGTGTCAAGTCGTTCGCAAGGGCAAAATTGCAGACAGATCTCCCCGCATAATCAGTTTTACTGGAATTGAGCCAGTCGGCGTGGTGGGCATTAAAGTCGCCAAGTATTATGATCTCTGCGGATGGGATCTGCCGCTGCACAAAATCTGAAGCAGCTTGCAGGTGTTCCAAGAGTCGGTCCGTCTCGGGGTCACCACTATGGGACCTATATAGGCACGCATAGACGCGAGGGTGGTCGTCGCAATCTATGCGGAGCCATAACGTTGACAGGTCCCTGTCCTCAAGAAACGTTAGTATTTAACTTTACGTTAGTATCATAATATATTCTTTGACGTTACTAAGAAAAAAAAAATGTCAAACCATTTTCATGAGATTTCCTACACACTATTCTTTTAGTTTAAAATTGAATTTATATTTTTCGTTGGCACAAATTCTCACTAAGTTTATTAAAGACGTCATAATTTTATAAGGTATGTATTTTAAAACTATACAAAAAGAACAAAATTAAAAGCTTAAACAATTGAAAGCGTATCGGTACGCTACTCAATAACGCAAAAGAAAATGTTTAAAAGGCATTTCGAGCGTTCGAGAGTTTTAAGAGCGAATACTCTAGTTCTGCTCGATATACTCGAGTCACATTAACAGGCGGTAGCGTTTTGATTTTATAATAACTAGAGAGGTCGCCCTGTGGTCAAAATTTGCCCATAATAATCCTACTAATGTTATAAATGTGAAAGTTTGTAAGGATGGATGGATGTTTGTAACTCTTTCATGCAAAAGCTACTGAACGGATTTCGATGAAATTTTGTATGGTAGTAGTTTAGGCTCTGGATTAAAGTATAGGCTACTTTTTATCCCGAAAAAGTACAGTGTTCCCTAGGGACACTGTAAAAAAAGCATATTTATTAAATTTGGAATGCGTAATTATTATTTTTGTTTTATTAATGAAAATAAACATCGTCAGCGTTAAATTTCTTCTTTGAATTTTTGTATATTTTTCTGCAATAAATTAAATGAAATCGTAGCATTTATAATTATATGTATATTAATATTTTGTTGTTTGAATTATATAAATAAATAAGACTCAGAGTGATGAGACTAACTTTAAAATAGTGAACTAATCGTAGCTTCAATTTCTATTAAGACAATCATAATATAAAGATAAATATTTTGCAATATTATAACTGTGCAGTACTACTAACATAAATATTACACTATGCACGACTACTATTACTAGTCACGCTAAAATATGTACGTACACGAGTGTTTGACTTACATTAGTTGGGTTGATCTGTCTACCGACACTTATCGCTTGCTCCAATAAAAATAGATCCTTATTCTTAATGTGGTAGAGCTTTGAATTGCCCCAAAAATTATTTCCTTGTGTAGGTACTTGGCATGGTAATTGACGTATGTTTATCTACAAGAAAAGGTTACGCGATCGTTTTTGTGCATATTTATTTATCGTTTATTTATTTTACTAAAATTGTTTAGTGCATGGTCAAAATTCAAACCGTTAGACAGTAAGTATTCCTGCATTCGCGTGCATTATAGTCTAATATTTGTTTGAGATGTCTATAATTATCTACATGCTTTACAGGTCAAGATAATATTATTTATTGCTATACGGGCCTATAATATTATTAGTGTCAGATGGCCTATTTGCATGTTTTGTCTCTGGCGCTCGATATTAAGTTCCGAAAGTTTTGTAGCTGCGACAGCAGAATAAGCTATCCTGTTGGATAGATAGATAGTTGTAGTCGTGTTCGACAGAAGATTGTGAAACAGGTCCTTAATCTTCTGTAATAGAAAGTTATATATCTATTCGTATCCCTATTGTTTATGTATTCAACTTAACTAACAATACTTAATTGGCAATTGTAAAAAAGTATTTTTTTCTTACAAAGGTTGGTTATTAATTTTTTTGTTCTTCTTAATTATTCTTTTTGGTAGGTTCTGTGAATGATGTAACTTTTATCTTGCATCGAGTTATTAATATTTTATTCCGTTTTCGTAATTAGGTGGAATGTTTAATTTCATTGCCCGTTTTAGAAATTTATAAGGTCACTTGGAGGTTTAATTACGACAATAATTTATTGTTACGAGTTTGTGTTAATTTCTGAAGGAAATATGACAAAAGCCAGACAGACGTAGACATTAATTAAAGTTATAATAGATCTGCGCCATATGCGTAGATTTATGTTCTCTTGAACATATTTAACTCCACATTTTTTGTGTGAATTTAAATTCCATATTAAGTAATTTATAACCTTATAGATATTTAATTCACACAGTGTTTTATTTCTAAATTAAATATTTCAATAGGCTAGATGACTGATATTTTTTTATTGCTTAAATGAATTGTATTCTAAGATATGAGTAAGTACTCATAAGAAACAGTGTAAAAATATAACGCTGAAATTTTAAGTATTTCTCTACTCCATCTTCATAATTTTGAAGTCGGTACAGTACCAACAACATCCTGATAAAACAATATTTCAAATAGAACACACGTTCAAGTTGGCTGGTACCGACTTCAAAATTTTGAAGATTGAGTAGATAAATAGTTAAAATTTCAGCTAAATTTAAAAGGGGAATTATTTAGAAAAAAAGTTTTTATCATTCTTTTTTGTGCATTTTTACTTTGGAAGTCGGTTTAATTTGTTGTTTAAAAATATATTTTTTTCCCTTTGTAGTAATATTTGTTAAATTATAATATAAATGCAAAAAAATCAAAGCAAATGTTTTAGTCCAAGTTTTGTGCAAAGTGCAAAATCGCAAAATTGAATTTCTAAAGAAGTATCTATAGAAATTAATTTTTTGTTCGTTTGGAACTAGTAACGTTGGAATGACATGTTTTATCTGCCTACAACTAAGGCCTACAACAATAAATCGTTAAAAAAAAATATCTGCCCTTTTCCCAATAAAAACTAACAGTAATATGTCACGTAGGTCACGTCGAAAATATCGAACCTTCACAAAGTTACGAAGTTTTCCCCAAAAGACCCAACAATGAACCGCTCACACGATCTGCTAACGAACTTCGAACGAACTATTCGAATTGCGTTAGGGAAAATCTGTAGACATTAACCCCCACAGAATCAGATGAGGAAAAAATCTCTAAAATGCTTGACGAGGCAGGGAATCAGTGAAGTTTTTAAAAATCACCACGGAAAAATCTAAAATATATTTTATAGTTTTTCAGCGACTTACATAGAAAAATCCATGAAACTGTTTGAATTAAATTAACACACAGGTAGCTAATAATCATCAACGTTTTCGGGAACTTATTTTTCCGTTTCCTAGTTAATCACTTAACCATGAAAATTATGAGAATACACGCAGGTCATACAGGCTATCACAATTTTAACGAATAGAACTCTTAAAACATGCGATAATTATCTCTTTCGCCCAAATTCAATAAAAGATATACCGCGTTATAATACATCTGTCAGGGGGATAAAATGTATGTAACAAGCGTAGTTTCTGTCGGTACTCACTTGGAACGTGTTAACACGGACGTCGATTTCAATTCAATCGCTCGATAATAGCTATATAGGAAAATATATTTAAATTCCCAAACCCGCGTAGATACGGTTAGCACAAAATGTTAAGGACGATAAATTATCGATAGTCATTCACTGGACTATGGATTTGGAGTTATTTATCTATGACAAGTTATTAAATAACTTTAAATACTGATTGTGTTCTCCGTTTGATACGTGTTTGTATAATGTTATATTTTTTTAATGAGATATACAAGGCAACCGAGCAGACGACTCGCGTGATGGAAAGCGATTACCGTCGTCCATGGACGTCAGAGGACTGGAGGACGCAACATTAGACGAGTCGCAAGTGCGTTGCTCGCCTTCAAAGAACATTAGAAATTGCAGACATCATAAAATGTCTTTTGTGTATCTAACACACTGAAGAAAAATAATATTTGTCTTATTAAAAATTGCCAAGTGAACGATATTCGAACATAATTAATTTCATTTGTAAGCTTGATATATATATGGGTTCTTTTGCCTCTTAGATACAAAATAAAAATGTAAATGTTGTCTATTGTATGTGAAAGGCAGATTGACAAACGTAAAGGTGTAACAAAATTATATCAAATAATCTGTGTTATAAATCTAAAGTTATGTTACGTGTATGTATGTACAACGTTAAATTATATAACGTATAACGTTATAGTACCTAGGCGACCGGGCTTCGCTCGGTTATTACTATTTATTGTAATATGGTGAAACTCGAAAGCATAAATCTTATTCACGTAATCAGTATAGGTAAATGTTAGACATATTTATGAGAAATATATGTTTTTATCTCAAATATAAACTAAATTTTTTAAACTTGTCTAAAAACAATAAGAATAAAAATAATTATATATATAAACTTGAACATATAAAAAAAACAAAAGTAAGTCACCAAGCGGGATTCGAACCCGTAATACTCGTTTCTCGCCGTCCGCGTCTTAATCCGCTGGACCAGACGGACAGTGGCAGGCAACGAAATTAGCGACCATATTCGCGTGGACAGAAAAACGCATGAAAACTCGAAAACACGCGTTTTCCCAAACATAAGACTAATCTAGACCGATTGTTTACCCCCGAAAACCCCCATATACCAAATTTCAGCGAAATTGTTAGAGCCGTTTCCGAGATGACAGAAACATAAATATAAAAAAATATACAAGAATTGCTCGTTTAAAGGTATAAGATATATAATTTTAATGTTTTTTAACCATTATTACAAAAAAATGTTGTGCAGATCATTAAAAATCATCATCATTAAAGATCATAAAAGCATTAATTAACTGTGCCATTTCATACTCCTCTATTCACATAATTTTCGTAAAATAGGGTAGGTACAAAGTTTTTGCTTTACGTATTAATATACAATTATCATATTGGTTTACTAACCCTACCTTTATGAAAATAACACCGCACCGACACCAAAACGAAATTGAATAAAAAATTCCGCATGTCACATCTGACGGCATAATTTCTGTCACAACAATGCCTCCTACTCAATATTTATATCTTGCATGGAATCCCTGATAAAGCAAAGGGAAGAACGATTTTGAATCCTAGTTGTCTAATAATAAGACCTATGGCCATATAATATACTAAATATAAGCCAATATTTTACCTTAATGTTCCATGAAGATAATACGGCTTTTTTATCAATTCATAATTTTACTTTTTCAGATTGGAATTTTCACATATTAAGCCAACGCCTTAACTATAACTCAAGCGCCAAAGATAAACACAGTATTTAAGAATTCCTAACTATCGTTTCCTGGTCAAAAAATATTTATTTGGAACAACAAAATCAGTTTAAAGTTAAAGTTGACAGTAAACAATGCTTATAATTTGTCAACGTCAGGCGGGAAGTTATTGACTTCATTGGTGATTGATTGCTCGATAAAGTTCTATCAGTGGATGTTTCGATGTCGCAGATCATTTTCGCCAAATTGAACCCGCTTCCTTGACGGATATGAATTTGATAGTTTAATATTAGTAAGCATGAAACGAACAAAATAGGCGTTGTTTTAACTTTGATTAAAGTTTTGCAAATATTTTTGATAATGTTGATACAATGCTTGCAATATGAATATATACTTAGTCTGGCCATAAATACTGTTACAATTAAAAATTAACAAAATATTACATTTGAAATTGGAATCTGTCATACGATTGTTCATTGAATTTTCGCATTTTGGCGCCAATACATTGTACAATATTTTGCGATATTAAAATGGAGTGGGGTAATAAAGAGAACCGAATCGCTGTGATTGCATTACACAAAGTAGGTATAGAGCCAAATGCAATTTTTAAAACTCTCCATACGCTTGGTATTAGTAAATGTTTGTGTACCGGGCTATTAATAGGTACAATGAGAGCTCCTCTGTTTGTGACAGAAAAAGATCTGGCCGTCCACGTAGTGTTCGTACGAAAAAGGTGGTCAAAGCAGTAAGGGAAAGAATTCGAAGAAATCCTGTCCGAAAGTAAAAGATTTTTTCTCGGGAGATGAAGATAGCACCTAGAACCATATCACGTATTTTATTAAATTTTATATATTTTAAATTATAAATTATTATATATAAGTATTTTTAAAGATGACTTATGACTTGCAGCCTACAAGAGACGTACTGGTCATTTCTTAACTGATAATTTAAAAAAGAATAGGGTGGTAAAATCGAAGCAACTACTGAAGCGGTACGCAAAGGAAAATTACACTACAATTACACAAAAATTTTGTTTACGGATGAGAATTTTTTTACAATTGAGGAACATTTTAACAATCAAAATGACAGTATTTATGCTCAAAGATCTAAGGAAGCTTCCCAATTAGTCGACAGAGTGCAACGTGGGCACTATCCGACTTGAGTGATGGTTTGGTGGGGAATTAGCTATGAAGGAGTGACTGAGCCATACTTTTGTGAAAAAGGTGTCAAAACATCGGCTGAAGTGTATCGAAATACCATTCTTGAGAAGGTAGTGAAGCCCCTTAACAACACCATGTTCAATAAACCAAGAATGGTCCTTTTAGCAAGACTGGGTGCCGGGTCATAAAGCTCGGTCTACGCAGTCTTGGTTGGAAACGAACGTTTTGGACTTCATCAGAGCTGAAGACTGGCCGTCGTCTAGTCCCGATATTAATTATGATCAGCATTATTATTTATGATCAGTTTTAGAGAGTACGGCTTGCTCTAAACGCCATGATAATTTGGAGTCCCTAAAACAAAATACGATTGGCAGTAAAGAATTTTCCCATGGAAAGAGTGCGTGCTTCTATTGCTAACTGGCCTCGTTGAGTAGTTGAGTTGAGTCGATAGTTTTTTTATAACGCTTTTATTAGTTTCACCTGTATGTTTGCTTGCTTGCTTGCTTGCTTGTTTGTTTGTTTGTAACCGACTCCCTTGGGCTCAATTTTGTTCTACTTTGAACGATCAGATTTAATTAAAACTTTGCATACCTGTCAAAGATCGATGGCAATGCAATAATTCGATTTAATTTAATTTTAATAATTAAAAAATTTTTAATTTTAAAAATTAAAATTATAATTTATTATAATAAATAATCATGCGTGCAGTTCCAGGCTTACTCTTTGGCAAATCGTACTAAAAAGCAAAAAATTAATTATAGTTTAAAAAAACTAAAAAATCACGCTTTTATAGAAAATCTAACTAAAAAATAAAAATTAAATTTAATAAATTTGGATTAAGAATAGTTTAATGAAAAATAAATGTTTATTATTGTAAAAAAGCGTGGATAGTGTCAATAGTTATAAACATTTTATTGGCAGATATGAGAAGGATCTTCACTTTGATAATATCTTAAAAATCACTTTAAACGAAATCTGACCGTTTGAAGTAGATCAAAATCAAATCCACTGGAGTCGGTTACATACAAACAAACGTACAGGTGAAGACACTGCACCCCACGCTTTTTTACAATAATAAACATTTATTTTTCATTTACACTATTCTTAATCCAAATTTATTAAATTTTATTTTTTATTTTTTAGTTAGATTTTCTATAAAAGCGTGATTTTTTAGTTTTTTTAAACTATAATTTATTACTATTTTAAAGGACTGTATTGCAGCCAATGGAGACCACTTCGAATAAGCTTTTTATATTTTAAATTGTTTTATATTTATGTATTAAACTAACATTTAATTTACTAACACTATTAAAATTACAGTGTGTAAAAGTAATAAATGTTATTTGCAATAGAAATTTTTTTTTCTTTGTTTCAGTATTTATGGCAAGACTAGGTATTCGAGGCATAATAATTGAATTAGTTAAGACTGTTAAATTAGTCTAATGAAAATTATTTTGAAGAATATTTTTCTTACATAGCATTTTTAAATTCAGCAGTTTCTTAACCAAATAAAGGTATTTTTTAATTTCGCTAGATAAATCCTGTAGATTTTTCTTGACGAGGGTTGAAAGAAGATTCATGATCTAATTGAATATCGACTACAGCGGCAGCCATCTTGTATAATTGTGAGTACATAGTACAATTTCATTCATTGTTGAAATCCCCGATACCCTCGATACGTTTTCTAAAGCCTCAGTTGAGCGTATTAACCTAATATGGCATTGAAAATATTCTGTAAACACCTGAATATCTAAAGAATGAGTATCATGAGACCTATTCGAGCGTGGAATTATATAAGGAATATGGTGGCGTGTTTGTTAAGTGCAATGCTAGATAGTAAATACTAGATTATGTAACATATCATAATATGATTCTTACATTACGAGATGAATTATTTTTTCTACGAAATCAAATCCGAAAAAGAAAACGGAGACACCCGTTGTGTTTATGTTTATATCCTTAGATAAGACGTCTCTATACGCCCATTTAGGAATTTCTGTCATAAAAATGCTTACTTAAAGAGACTTACTTAGAAAAACTTCCTAAATATTATAGTGCCTATCACGACGTTGAGATGTTAACATGGAACTCAAAAACGTACACATTGGTAAAATAAATTTTCTTAATTAATCGTTGTGCTAAATAAATAAAACACATGACTTATCATCTGGTCTAATACAAATTATAAAGCATTCATAGCCTGGACTAATATAAAACCACTTTATCTTAAAGTCATAATAATAATTACGTATTTGACTAAATTCTAGATCATACACAATTACAGCAATCAATACAAGAGTCCCATGAAACTGTAACCAATATCTTGGTGCGATTTACAAGTTCAAGCGTTTCCTTGAAGCCTGCAATTTCAGTGACATTCACTTTGAATATTTTGAATTCTCTGATAATATCTTATACCTACTTTAAACGAGACAATCTATACTAGATTATATTTAATAGTAATCTCGGCAACGGCTGCAAGTATATACATTAAATTTAGCATGCAGGGAGTTTTGGGGGAGAAAAATCGGTCTAGCTAGGTTTTATCCCTGGAAACTGTGCATTTTTAAGTTATTAATTACGTCGTACAACAATATATCAATAACTTCGACTCTATAATGTCACTCCGATTGGAGTTTGATTAATTTTTGCGTGGTGGGTTCGAACCACGGTAACATATTTTGTCATTATTTTTATTTTTTTCTAAATCTTCTACAGATACGATCCGATCTCGGTTACACAGGTACTATATACTAGTGACGTTAATTTAGATAGGTGATAAAAAATACATTGTACAATCAAATTAAAGCGCTAACCTTATACTAGTATAGACTAGCGATATAATAATAACCCGAATCAAATAAATAATAAGCATTCCATTTAAATCTTATGAAACTTACCTTTGATAATTTCTAACTCTTACTCGTATAGTTATTTAAATTAAAATCGCTTCAGCTAGCAATTTAGACCGTTGTCGTTAGTATGTAATATGAACACGCACAGTGGTAATTTGTTCAGTTTTTTGTGCGTGCTTTGGTAATTGTTAGTATTAATTCAACGCTATGTTATATAATGTGGGACACGCGATACCAACGCCTTCATTATACTGAATTGATTGTACATTCTACATTAAACTCAATTTCGCGATAGTTTTTTGGGGTTGCATTAATCATTTTTTATTTATAATGTTGAGGCTAAAAGCCGTTTATTTACTCTGATTGTGTCATGAAAGAAAAGTTTCAGTATCATTAATACTATGTTAAAAGGATTGTATTATAATATTTTTGTCGCATGTTGAGTTAACAGTTTACTCATATTTTATCAAACAATGTGTTATCCAGACTGAGGCACAGATAGGTATTAATTTTGTGGTCTAAGCCGTGACCACAGGAGTAACACAACTCTCGAGTGAGCCAGCGGTCGTTCCACTGCAGTTCATGAAAATCGCGTGTTTAGTGACTCGATGTGAATTAGTGGGCTCAATCATTTGGTGCGCTGAATGAATTATTAAGCGCGTTGATAAGAAGCACGAATTCCGAACGAAAGTAATGGCATTTTTAAACGTGTTGGTATTTTGTTCAATTCATGTACACTGATTTAATTGCCGCTTTTCATTTGTACCTAAATTTGTTATTCATTAATTGATTTATACCCAAATATAAATTAACCATTTAATATTACAAATGCTACATTTGAAATTTATTAATAAGAGCATAGACTTATTACACAGGGATAGGCTATTGTTTACATTTACTGAGCCAAAATATTTCCTCATGCATGAAATTCGTACTGACATCTAGTAAACATCGATCGGACTACGATATAAGCGATCGAACTATGCGTTACAGGAGGCCTAATATAGCCGCTATAGCGAGCTTCTATTTTGAAATTGTTATGAAATAACCTTACCTGTACCTTAAAAACAACGATTAAAAATGCTAGTTTTACCTACAATATTATATTTCGCATAGACGTATATATATCATTATAGACGAGGCATGTCGAGGCAAAAACTGTCCTCACTTAAATGACACCACTTCTATTTGTTGAGCTATTTTGAGGTGTGGTGAAATCAATATGGCTGTCATTTATGGTATAGTGAAATCAAGATGGCTTAACTTTATCTCATATGAAGATTTGTTCTGCCAAATGTACGTCATAGCTTATCCTTAGTTTTGAAAACATTGATAATATTTCGTGTGTTATTTTTTAGTCATAATTTTGCAGCCTTTTATACTGCAACACTGACATATCTATGTTGTTAAATGTGCTGTATTTTGTTAGCCTCGACATGCCACTCCCCTAATATATAAGTATATATTGTCTATGGAGAGTTAATCCTGAGACTTGAATCAAAGACCTATGAAAACGTGTGTGCCTGATAAAAGTACTTAAGCCCCGTGTTAGTAGTATCTGTAAGCCTGTTTGTCCTTGCAATAGGCGTATTTATGTGCGGAAAATATTGTGGGAGCTTTCTAAACCAATTCCAGAAGGATTATTATCGTCCGGACAAATACCCGGATAGGGGTCGAATAACAATTGGCGTTAGTTCTCCAGTTCGTTTCCCTTCATTATACACATAATTTCTTTTCGACCATAAACGGATTATTGTATCCCATCATTAGAGCCTTTGTAATCTTTAAGGAGATATTCTCATTTCAGGCACCTTTTTGAAGTTGATAGATATATTTTGAAAATAATGTATTTTATTTTTGAATTTATACCTTAATAGCCTTATGAATAGAAACCCACTACTCATGGCCTTACTCAACACATGCCCTGAAGCAGCTAGTACCACATTAACGAAGAAGTAACATAGCCATTGTTTTTAATAATCACACACAGAAAGCTCTGATTTACAAACCATTATTTTACGCCTGGAGAAGCGCCGTCTTTCGTCCAGTAGTACTTAATTACTGAAAAACATAATCGATAAGCAATTAGCTTTTTAACTAATTAGCTCGTTTATTTTTATTTTCCTATGATTATCTGTAATGGCACTTAATATTATTATACATAACACATAATAGTTTATGGTTCTTTTCAATTAAACATAATATATGTCATTGATTGGATGACTACCTAATCGTATTTTAAAGTTTTCTAAAATGCGTCATCTATCTCTCGATCATAATATGAACTATTTTAGTTATATGGACTAAAATATTTTATAATGAAGAGATATTAAATGGCGTTTTTTTTATTATTAAGTTATAGAATATGGTGTTTCAAAAATATAAACTTTACAAAAGTCTCTTTTCATAATTCACGCCTCAGATTTTATGGAAGCTTATACACCTCGTCAATCTGGTCCCGTAGTACTTGTGTTACGGGTACCAGATAACGGAAATATATTTAATACTTTTATACTATACATGTTATATTTAAGATTTTTATACTATAATATACATATTTAATAGACTTATATATTATACATACATATATAATATACATATTTAATATATAGATTAACACTAAGGGTCAATTCACACCGAAACTTATTGATACGCGACGCGGCGCCGCTTTTTTTAAGATAGCTATTGACAATTGAACTTTATTCATTACATGAGAAGATACACGTTTCATATTATGACAACACTGCACATGCGCAGTTTTTTTTTTAAATAAATATCTATGGACGCTTCACACCACGTCAATCTAGCCGCGTGCTAAGTATCCGAAGAACTTGTGTTACAGGTACCAGAAAACGGGAAGTATATATTTTTAATACTTTTATACTCTACATATATTTAAGATTTTTATTATATTATACAAATATTTAATACACATCCATGCCGCAGGAACACAGAAAACTTTTTTGTTCCCAGGCGTTCGGGTTTGTTCCAGGTTTTCGTTAAATAATAAGCTGGTTAAAGTTTATAAAAAAAAAGAAAGACAATTATTACGATGCGATGCATCATCACATCCGACGATGATTATGATAAAAATAAGTAACAAAAATAAACATACCAAATTTTACTCCCAAAAATATTTATGTAGCAAAATGGCTAGCGTATCAATTTTTACAACCGCTAAAGGGTTTGTATCAAGCATTTTGTGACGGAGTAAATTTGTCAATAAAATAAAATTATGATATAATTGGACGGCTCGTATACAGCTCGATATGCGGTTAACCGCCGCGCCGCCATTTTGTTAAAACCGAATAAACTTGTTCAATCAGTATTTTGTGGAGAGGTTAGGCTCACAAAGGCTGGATCAAAATTTAAGCCGATTACTCATGTATAGATAGCTGCGAAAGCGACACGGCATTTTAAATGTTTAGTCCAAAAGGAATAGCTTATGTCGACTATGTGTTTGTCAATGTTTCAGATGCGTTTTAATATTCTGCACGACTGCTTCCTATTATGAATAAAAAATCCGTCCTGTTTGTTTCTAGTCGTAAGTAGAAATATTTTCTACTACAGCTAGATAATATGTAGGTACCTACTATTAATTTCCAATAGCAATTTAAGTATGTTGCTTTAATTGTTATTAAACAATTTATTACATTTTATGATCTTCTATGTACCTATCCTTATTATTTCTATCCATCCTTAATATTCATAAAATAAAATAATATTTTGATAACCAATATACTCATCAGCAGGTATGTTTAATGTATGTTTAATGTAAACTTAAAAATGCCCAGTTTCCCAGGGAAAAGACTAAAGAACTTCCTGCATACTTAATTTAATAGAAATACTTGCAGCCGTTTCCGAGATCCCGATTATATATTTATATATACAAGATTTACTCGTTTAAAGTACCTATACCATTGGCTACTTTCGATGACATTAGTCAATAGCTATTTACTAAATGAAGTTATGTCTCGGAACGGAGTAGTAAAAGTAGCTTTAACCCCACGTGGAGGTGCTCATTAAAACTTGTACGCAATAACTCGTATACTTTAATACGGTCTAACTCGGAGACTACCGCATATCGTCAGCCCGATAGTTTGTGACATAGTTTTTGATAATTTCCAAACTATTATTAAGTACAAAACGATGTTCGGTTGGAAAACGTGATAGGTAAACTATTTATGATATTTCGCGCATCATTAGGAGCACGAAAGCAAATGGTTTGAATCAAACAGGTGAATTTTGGTTTGAGTCAAACCAATTTGATCGTCAACAAACCTAGTTTGAACGGTTTGTCAAACATTTACGGGTTTGAAGCTCGTATGATTGATTTATTTTTTATAACACTAAACTTTCAAAAACATTTAACAGTTTCCCACAAAACTGATCTAGCAGTTTGCCTATGGGCAATGAGTACATTAAGGTTCTAGTTTATTAATATTATACAAAAAAACATCGGTTGTCTCTAAAGTCGGTTTACTAACGATAGTTGAAAGTGACATAGTCAACAACAACAACAACAACTACAACAACAGCAACAACAACAACAACAACAACAACAACAACAACAACAATAATAATAATAATAATAATAATAAGGACCGGCAATGCGAGGTAACGCTGGTACTTGGTAACGATAACGAGTAACAGGTAATGACAACGGATAACAGGTAACGCATGAGTCATGTTTTTTCGTGCGTGCAGCCGGCTCCATAGATTTATAAGACGTTATCACGTCAAAAAGTGAAAGTGAACAGTGCCGTTTGACAAACCGATCAATCCGACGTCAAACGGTTGCATCGAACACTACGTGTTTGAAGTTAGAAGAAACGGGGCCCCATATACGGTCCGGTTTTCCTTCAGTTCGGCCTGAGCAGATGCAAAATCGTATCGTCTGTGTGCAATTTCGAGATCGCATCAGTCGGCCGGATGGACTGAAGCAATTCGTTCCAGTGTTACCAGCTCTGTTTTTGCAAAACTACTAAACACGCGTCGATTTCTACTAAAACTACTCAAAGAATACTGAAAACTATCAAAAAAGCTATTCAACTTAGGAATCCCTAAAGCTCCCAAAAACCACTGCATTTTAGTTTTTGTTATAATACAATTTTATTACTTATTGAATTATATTATTAATTTTATCGTTAAATTAAAAGATACTATGAAATATTACGTATATAGTAATTAACAGATATATTTAAGCAAAATCGGACGAATGCTACGATGTATTACTATGATAAATTAGTGTCCATTTTTTTTTTCGTTTTTTTGTGCTGAATTAAGGCTATTTTGCATATGATTACTGTCTGGTGCTTTCCTACTAAAACACTAGTAACAACTAAATTCCTACTAAGTAAAAATAAATAATTTTTGAGTGGAAGAGCCATGCTTCGGCACGAATGGGCCGGCTCGACCGGAGAAATACCACGGGCTCACAGAAAACCGGCGTGAAACAGCGCTTGCGCTGTGTTTCGCCGAATGAGTGAGTTTACCGGAGGCCCAATCCCCTACCCCCCTAGAAATGCCGCAGTTGAAAAGCAATTTGTTACCCCAGGAGGGTACCAACTGCGTTGGAGAATCCCTCTCTGGACGTCCATGCTCAGGAACCCCTGGAACTGAACGTGGACGTCCGGGCTGCCCCTCGTATTCTGGGGAGGGAAAAACTGTGCTCCAATCTGCTCGGGGCAAGAGCAAACGCACAAAAGCACCCCCCTCGATATTAAACATGGACTTTTGTAATATCAGGGGATTACACTCCAACCTTAAAGCCGTCCATTACCACCTTGAGACGGCAAAGCCGGCTTTGCTCTTTTTAACCGAGACGCAGATATCATCTCCGAGTGACACATCATACCTTTCCCACCCAGGGTATTCTCTCGAGCACTCCTTTCTGCCCAAAGCTGGAGTGTGTGTGTGTATGTCAGAGATGATATCAGCTCTCAGCAATCCTCAGCAATCTTGAGAACAGGGACCTGTCAACGTTATGGCTCCGCATAGATTGCGACGACCACCCTCGCGTCTATGCGTGCCTATATAGGTCCCATAGTGGTGACCCGGAGACGGACCGACTCTTGGAACACCTGCAAACTGCTTCAGATTTTGTGCAGCGGCAGATCCCATCCGCAGAGATCATAATACTTGGCGACTTTAATGCCCACCACGCCGACTGGCTCAATTCCAGTAAAACTGATTATGCGGAGAGATCTGTCTGCAACTTTGCCCTTGCGAACGACTTGACACAACTGGTCACTACGCCTACGCGAATCCCAGATGTGGATGGTCAGAATCCTTCCTTGTTGGACCTTCTGCTAAATTCAAATCCTGACGGCTACCAAATATCCGTAATCGCACCACTTGGTACATCGGATCACTGCCTTGTTAGGAGTTCTGTGCCACTTACAACGGTGTTACGACAGCGTGCTGTTAAATACCGTCGTGTGTGGTACTACAAGTCGGCAGACTGGGATGAGATGCGGTCGTTTTTTGCATCCTATCCTTGGGGCAACATGTGCTTCTCGCCGGATGATCCCGACAACACTGCCAACTCTGTTGCCGATGTGGTGATGCAAGGGATGGAACTTTTCATTCCGTCCTCTGTAGTGCCAACTGGCGGCAGATTTCGTCCCTGGTTTGGTTCATCCCCCAAAAAAGCTTCTCGCCGGAAGCAGGAGGCTTACCAATCCTGGATCAATGCAGTGTCTGCTCGGGATTTAAATACCAGCACATATAAAAAGGAGTACAACCATGCCTCTAGGTCCCTCAAGAAAGAGATCACTCGGGCAAAGAAACAGCACGTCAATAGAATTGGTAAGAGACTTGAGCGCCTCCCCTCGGGAACCCGTGCATTCTGGTCTCTGGCCAAAGCTATTGAAGGAAATTTCTGCAAGCCAATCCTACCATCCCTACACGTAGGAAATGGATCGTTGGCCCAGGACGCAAAGGACAAAGCCGATCTTCTGGGCAAGCTCTTTGCGTCAAACTCGGCCCTGGATGACGGGGGGCAGAAACCGCCGACCATACCGCCATGCACAAGCATCATGTCGGATATTCGGTTTCATTAGCGCTCAGTGCGAAAAGCCCTCCGTTCCCTTGATATCCAAAAGTCGAGTGGGCCTGACGGAACCCCTCCTATTGTGTTGAAAAAGTGTGCTCCAGAGTTGGCTCCAGTCTTGACGCGTATTTTTCGGTTCTCCTACTCTTTTGACATCGTCCCAGCTTCTTGGAAGACAGCCTTGGTGCACCCGATCCCGAAAAAAGGTGATCGCTCAAATCCTTCCAACTACAGACCAATCGCTATAACCTCTCTCTTCTCGAAGATAATGGAATCCATTATCAATAGCCAGCTTCTTCGATACTTGGACGGCCAGGGCCTGTTACTAAGCGACAAACAATACGGGTTCCGTAAGGGTCGCTCGGCTGGTGATCTCTTGGCGTACCTAACTCATCGTTGGGCTCAGGCAATTGAGTCGAAGAATCAACATCTTTTTTCTTTAAAATGTTACAAAATTCTGGGTAGCTAAATTCAGCCTCCATGACCTCATTGCTAGATGTAAGGGATGGACTGTTATGGTGCATTGGCTGTTAGTTTGGACATTGCGAAGGCCTTTGATCGGGTTTGGCATAAAGCGCTGCTATCAAAGCTTCCATCATACGGGCTGCCCGAGAAATTATGTAAGTGGGTCACTAGTTTATTAGCAGATAGAAGCATAAAGGTCGTAGTTGACGGCGAATTCTCGGAAACTCAGTCTGTTGATGCTGGTGTCCCTCAGGGCTGTGTGCTATCGCCTACCCTATTCATACTGCATATCAATGACATGTTACAGACCAACGGCATTCATTGCTATGCGGATGATAGTACAGGTGATGCTGTATATACCGGCTCCCCCTATATTTCTCGGCTAAATGTCATTGAGAGTCGAAACGAACTTGTGTCTAAAATAGAGAATTCATTGGAGAAAGTATCTGAATGGAGTAGACGTAACTTAGTCCAATTCAACCCCGCCAAGACACAAGTCTGCGCGTTCACCACTAAAAAGTCACCAATGGTCGTATATCCTTGTTTCGAGGGCACATCTTTAACCATCTCCCCTAGCATTGAGATACTTGGCGTCAACATATCGAGCGAAGTCCAGTTCCGATATCATCTAGAGGGTAAGGCCAAGTTAGCCTCAAAGAAGCTTGGTGTTCTTAACAGAGCGAGACAGTACTTCAGTCCGGACCAACGCCTACAACTCTACAAGGCGCAGGTTCGGCCTCATATGGAATATTGTTCTCATCTCTGGGCAGGGGCGCCAAAATACCAACTGCTCCCTCTGGATCGTATCCAACGAAGGGCCGCTCGAGTTGTTGAGTGCCATAGTGTTTCAAACAGCTTGGACCCCTTGGAATTACGCCGAGATGTAGCTTCACTCTGCATCCTCTATCGGTTGTATCACGGGGAGTGCTCTGAGGAATTGTTTGGAATCATACCACCTGAAACTTTTCGCCATCGTCCCACGCGAAAAAACATACCATCCTCATCACCTTGATGAGTGGCAGTTTTCCACCGTGCGCTTTTCGCGTAACTTTCTGCCGCGCACTGTAAAACTCTGGAACGAACTGTCACCAGCCGTATTTCCGGACCTATACGACCTGCAAACCTTCAAGAAGAGAGCGTATTCCCTCTTAAAAGGCCGGCAACGCACCTGCAGCTCTTCTGATGTTGCGAGTGTCCATGGGCGACGGTAGTTGCTTACCATCAAGTGACCCGTTTGCTCGTTTGCCCCCTTATTTAATAATAATAATAATAATTTAGTAGTAAAACTTTGTAAAATAACTATGTTGGCAACATTAATTCTGGACTGAACGGTTGGACTGAACGGACCATGTGTGACAAATCGCATCAGTTCTCGCCAGAGCCGTGGCCATACGGGCGTGTATCGTGTACAAGTGTAGTGAGTTTACAATTAATAAACACGACGAAATGAGACGTAGCTCGCGGCAAACCAGAACGAACTGATGCGATTTTTCCGTGTGTGTGCTCGAATCCGTTCAGGCCGAAATGACGTCAGTTCTAACTGAATCGATCGGCCTCTCGTCTGTGGGAGCTTTTAGAGGTTTTAGTCAAACCGTTTGATCGTCTCGGGGGCCAGTAAGTTTCGGACGTTGTTTTTTTGTTTTAATTAATCTGACATTAGAAACGCCAATTCCTAAATACCTTCAAAATGCGACGTTCTAACTATTCTAGTTTCTACAAGCACATTTTTCGGAAATCTTCTGGTATAAAATGTAACCGAGAAAAGAGAACATAAGCCACCAATTGACCGGAAATATTGTGAAATGGTAAAAGTAAATGATCCGCATTAATTATACAAACCAAAAGTGCCCCGCTTATATTGTCAATCGATAAATTAACAAACCAACCTACTTGTATATTGTAAAAGCAAATATAAGTCTCGTTTGGTGGTATTTTTTTACTACTGGGGCATAATTTTGACGACCTCTCTGGCTCAGTGGATGAGCGCGTTGGTGCTCAATTCGGGGGTTGCGTGTTCGAATCCTGCCGATCAAACAAAAAAAGCTTTTCTGTGTTCCTTTATCATGGATGTGTATTAAACATGTGTAAAATAATATAATAAAAATCACAAATAATAATATATTATGTAATATACATATATAAAAGTATTAAATATACTTCCCGTTATCCGGTCCCCATAGTTAATCCCCAATTAAGTTAAGTGTTAAGCGTCCATAGATATTATTATTATATTATTATAAAATGTTGCTTCCTCGAACAGTTAAAATTTTTAAGAAGAAACTACCTTTGAAGAAAAGTTTTTATTTAGTTTTAAAAAATTTGGAAATTATTGTTTGCATAAAAAGCTACATAACGTTACTCGAACCACAGTTAGCTTTAGATTTGATTGCAAGCACACGGCGTATCCACGATTGTGTGAAAAAATTGTGGCCCGTTGAAGGGGACGTCAAAATTTTCAAATATTGGATCGTTCTAGAAAAGCTGTTTCTCTATACGTAAGTTTAATATATTTGCTACTCTGTGCTCGAACGCTACCCTTAAATGTCACCGCGGGGTCACACGGCAATACTTTAAAGTCACAAATTGACCGTGAACTCTGGGAAAAGGGTAAAAGTAAATGGTCTGTATTAATTATACAAAACCATAAGGGGCCCGCTTATCTTGTCAATCGACAACCGCTGTAAGTCTGAACCGCAACACTAATTGCTTCCAATCCAATTGAATTCACCTGACAGTGTTCAGTTCGGTCACGCAATATTTTATTCTATTCCCAACTGGCTACGGTTTCGGTTGTAGCATTATGTTTAATTTTAATTAATTAAATCACATAAAATTATATTGGTTGATATATGGGATTGTGGTGAATACAAATAATTTATAGGCACACTAAGCTCATAAGATGCTGACATACATAATATTAATATTTATGGACGCTTTCACTCCACGTCAATCTCCCGTGGCAAGTTCTCAAAGAATTTGTATTACGGGTACCTACCAGACAACGGAAATATATTTAATAAATTAATACTATAGATATATTTAAGATTTTTATTATATAATACACATATTTAACACACATGACCCAGGAACACACCATTTTTTTTTGTCGTCTGGTGGGATTCGTACCTGTGACCTCCGGTTTGAGCGCCAACGCGCTAACCACTGGACCACAGAGGTCGACATAAAAAATAAGTGACATGCACAATAATTTGTGTTTTGATTTCAATTTATGCTTATAATAACATTATAATATTATATATAACACCGTACTTAATTCAGCAACATTGACTATAACGTAAGATGGAACGTTGTATAAAAAATAGCACGAAGAGTATTCAGGTACTCGGAGATAATGAAAGAAGTTGCTCGAATGATTCGCTTCCGTGACCGAGGCGTGGAAAGTCTAAAAACTACATCCAGAATGTTTTATCAACAAACTTTGACGGCAACGTTATATTTTTGTATATTATATTTTGTTATTATGAGAATTACCAGGCGTTACTCTAAAAAATATGATACTCTCCTAAAATTGTAAGCCGAGCAATCGCATTCATGAGTGTCATCAATCTTTATTCAGCTAATATAGAAAAAGTACTTTATATTTTTATAATAATATAGTGTATAATCTTCTTCTTATTTAAAATGGATTGCAGTTTTTTGTCTCGCTGAAATTCGAGAACGGCTGGACCGATTTGGCTTATTTTGTTCTTCAAATAATTGTGGATGTTCGGGGAAGGTTTTAATGGTGAGAAACGTTAGAAAAATGCAATGAAAAGAATAAAAAACGTCAGTTAAATGTTTCCATACTAAACGCTTGGTAGCGGAAATACAAATCTCCAGTGTGACTTTGACAAAACAACTTGTATCGGGGTGGCTAGTAGATAGATAGATAGATAGATAATCTCTTTATTGCTCACATTAAATAATACAATCAGTAGACTAAAACTAAACTTATAATCTAAATGTGGGCAAAGGCGGCCTTATCGCTAAAAGCGATCTCTTGAAGGCAACCCTGCAGCACAGGAGAGGTAAAATAAATAAATAAGCAGAGTCATACGAAAAGTCAAGAATAACTATCTAGAAAGTTAAGCAATACTTATATAATAAATTTAATCTATATGCTATACTAAGGCGGGTCAATAAGTCCGTGACATTTTGAATTTCTAACCTCCTTACTGAAAAAGCAACACTACTGTCAACAGGCATCTGTCAGTTGACTCCTATCAAAATTTTAACTTGCTGCGTCAGTTAGTTTGTGTTTTACAGCTATCTTTATCAGACTATCCAGTAACTTAAGGAAACAATGGAAAAAAGTGAATTTCGTGTGCTTATTAAGCATTATTTTTTGCGAAAAAAAACCATTACCGAGACCAAGGCTAAGCTTGATAAATACTATGGGGACTCTGCACCATCGATTTCAATGGTAAAAAAGTGGTTTACTGAATTTCGTTGTGGCCGTACAAGCACTGAAGATGCCGAACGTCCTGGACGCCCAGTTGAGGTCTCTACACCCGAAACAATCGAAAAAATTCACGATATGGTGTTGGCCGACCGAAGATTGAAAGTGCAAGAGATTGTGGAAGCCATAGGCATCTCGCATGGCTCAGTGGTTTCAATTTTGAATGATCACTTGGGCATGAGAAAGCTTTCCGCAAGATGGGTGCCGCGTTTGCTCACAGTCGACCACAAACGCAATCGTGTAACAACTTCACAGGAAGGTTTGGCGTTGTTTAATCACAATATGGAGGAGTTTTTTAACCGTGGACGAAACATGGATCCATCCCAATACACCAGAGACCAAACAACAGTCAAAACAGTGTGTTTCTAAGGGTGAATGCGCGCCAAAGAAGGCCAAGGTGGGTTTGTCAGCCAATAAAGTTATGGCGACTGTTTTTTGGGATGCACGTGGGATAATCCACATTGACTATCTTCAAAAGGGAAGAACAATTAATGGGGAATATTATGCCAACTTATTGGACCGCTTCAATGAGGATTTGAAAAAAAACCGACCTCATTTGGCCAAGAAAAAAGTTCTTTTTCACTAAGACAATGCAAGGGTGCACACATGTGCAGTTGCCATGGCAAAAATCCATGAATTGGGCTATGAATTGCTCCCACATCCACCCTATTCTCAAGATTTGGCTCCGAGTGACTACTTCTTGTTCCCAAACCTGAAAAAATGGCTTGGTGGAAAAAGATTTGACTCCAATGATGAAGTCATCTCGCAAACAAAGGCCTATTTTGAGGACCTCGACAAATCATATTTTTTGGAAGGGATAAAAAAATTGGAGAAGCGTTGGACAAAGTGTATAGAGCTCAAGGGGGACTACGTTGAAAAATAAAATGATTTATTTATCAAAAAATCTGTGTTTTATTCCAAAAGTCACTGACTTATTGACCCGCCCTCGTACAAATAATAATATACAATTGTTCAAATAATAAATAGGTACTTATAGTTAGTTTAGCGAATGACATTGTTCAGAAGATAGTTATGCAGTTTGGATTTGAAGATAGCGAGTGACTTTGACTCTCGAATGTCACATGGTAGGTCACTCCACATGAGTATTATTATACATAATCTTATACTTTAAACGAGACAATCTTGTATATATATATATATATATATATATATATATATATATATATATATATATATATATATATATATATATATAATCGTAATCTCAGCAACGGCTGCAAGTATTTACATGAAATTTAGTATGCAGGGAGTAATTTAGTTTGGGGGAGAGAAATCGCTCTAGCTAGGTCTTATTCCTTAGAAACTGCGCATTTTTAAGTTATATATGTTTTTTCTTTCGTTGAGCAACAATATACATAGGCTGCACTAAAAGTACCCGATACTTTTATGGAATATTTCCACTGTTCCTGTTATATTAAAATCTTTTTAATTTAAAACTCCTTGGTTTTAAAAATCGAATACCGTTTATTTATTTTAAAAAAGATTCTCGGTCTTGTCACAAGGTCTTGTTAAACTTGTTTAGACGTTGAGAAAATGGAATTGACTCGAGAAAATTCTAGAGCGATGATTTAATATGACTTTCGAAGTGGTTTAACACAAAAACAGTGTGTTGACCGGATGATTTCTGCATTTGGTGATGAATCCCCATCCAAAACCACAATTTATCGCTGGTTTGCTGAATTTCAACGTGGACGTGTCAAGCTCAGTGATGATCCCCGTCAAGGTCGTCCAAAAACTGCAGTCACCCAAGAAAACGTTGATGCTGTGCGTAAGCTGATTGAGGAAGATCGACATGTGACATACCGCGAAATTCAGGCAACTTTAGACATTGGCATGAGTCAAATACAAATAATCTTGCATGAACAATTAGGTGTAAAAAAGTTGTTTTCCCGATGGATACTGCATTTGCTCTGTGAAGAGCAAAAAGCGGCTCGCGTTACTTGGTGCGTCAGAACTCTCGAAAGATTCCACGCAGGATCCTCACATACAACATCGTATCAGGTGACAAACCTGAATATACGCGTACGAACGAACGAAACGTCTTCAAAACCGGCCATGTTGCGACTATTCCTCTTGAGGGACAAAGAACGGTTAATGCAGAATGGTATGCTAACATTTGTTTGTCACAGGTCGTTTCTAAACTCCGTGAAGAGAACTGCAACCGCCGCATCATCCTCCATCACGACAATGCGAGTTCTCACACCGCGCACAGAACAAAAGAGTTTTTAGAGCAAGAAATCATAGAATTATTAGACCATCCGCCGTACAGCCCCGACCTAAGCCCTAATGATTTCTATACTTTCCCTTAAATAAAGAATAAATTGCGTGGTCAGAGATTTTCATCACCTGAAGAAGCTGTGGACGCCTACAAAACGGCCATTTTGGAGACCCCAACTTCCGAATGGAATGGTTGCTTCAATGATTGGTTCCCATCGTATGGAAAAATGTGTCAAATTTCGCGGAGAATACTTCGAAAAGCAATAAATACATTTTTAAATAGTAATGTTGTGTCACTTCCTTGATTCCTGAAATTTTCAGTGCCGCCCTCGTATCAATAATTTCGACACGATCATGTCGTCTGGTTGGCAGTTTGGTTAATTTTTGCGATTTTTGGAAAATCGGAATGTGGTGGGTTCAAACCACGATAAAATATTTTTGGTATTTTTATTTCTTTTTAAATCAACTAGAGCTCCGAGCAAAGCTCGGTTACCCAGGTACTATTAAAATAATAGCTGTTATACGGTAGCGCCTTAAATTAAAATTTTGATTAGCCCTAAAATTTCCTGTCTTTCATTAAATCTTTCACATATTAGGAAAAGAAAGAGGAAATGAAACTTTTAAAATGCTAACTGTGAATTTTGAGCGGAAACTATTTAAAAACTACAATAATACTAGGTATTTAAAGTTCCCGGCTCCCGTAAAGATATAAGCTCAGATCTTTTGTTCCCGCAAGCAAAATTTTCCAACTGCCCTCATAATGTGTGAAACTTATAGGAAATGGTGAAAATCTATTTCTAAGAATTTTATTATAAAATTTTTTAACTTTGTAGGTATTATATGCAAATATAAAAATAATAATATTAAAATATTTACAGATAGTTCAAATCATCTTTGCGCGCGGAATTATGTGTGCGTTAACCTTGTATATGCACAGTGACTTTGTGTGCGTGACAAGAGGTACAGTGAAGTACAAAATACAGAAACATTTATTACAACTAAAATAAAAACTTAATGTGTAAAATGTATTTTTATTTGTATAAATATTACAATTTTAATATTTTGATATTAAAATTGGACTTGCGCTGCAAACTGGATCATTTACTAGTTGCAAAAGATCTGTCGCATCCTTTTTCATAAATTCGTATACCTTGGCAATAGTTTCACGAGTCTAAAACAATAACAATAAGTTAACTTTAACAATATTATTTTTTAAAGATTCATACATTATTGACTCATGACAAATATTAATTATATCGAAAGTGACACATAACAAAAATATTTACCTGACTCCTTAAACATTTTCTCCGTGAAGAGCTAGACATTTTCTTAATGACTGTACCCACGCAAAAAAACGATAAGAACACGTGTTGCTCGGATGACGGCGGTTGCGTCACTGCCACACAAATTAAAGCTGAATTTTTATTTACTGAATTACAAGCGCACGCACACATAGCGTCACGCGCAAAGATGAGTTGAACTATCTGTACTCTGTACTACTACTATACTGTACTTAGAATAATGATAGTGGATATTGCTTATGAAGTAATACTCGTATGTATAAAATATTAATAGTATAAAATAATTGGTAACAAATAGATATAGTAAAAATTTCTGATCTCTACAATGCTTCGTGTTATTATAATTTGGGATTTGATGAATTGAAAATTAATTTACGACTCAGATAAAACATAATATTAATTTGAAGCACACATATTCAACGAAACGAAACTGAACGTGAATAAAAATAACACGGGCGGGTTGTAAAAAATAGACGCATGACAGAGATAGGGAAAACATCCAAATACTTACCCTATCTAAACAATGATGCGAACAAAATAAATCGAGGAAAAACCGGACGCTCCTAGATGTTTTAGTGCCAAATTCATTTGGGTGTACGTCGGGAAATCGAGTGGAAATTCTAGGACAGTTATTGGATGGTTCCTTTGAATTGGACCGGCTTTTGGTATGGCTGGGCTGTATAAAATGTCCTCTTAATTTAAAATACATGTATATTAAACTATTGAGTAGACTAGACCAGAGCATTTCACTCATCATTTTAAATGAATTAAGAGCCGAGGCTCGCCAGACTACTCTTATATTCTTAATGATAATATTATGTATATCATGATGTAGTATTAGTGTGTACAATGAACTTATCCATACCCGCTAGTTTGTGCCGTGGGCTAATTCTCAGGTACAGTATACATTTTATCAGTAAGAATATAAGGGTAGTCTGGCGGGCCTGGGTTTTTTGGAATTTGATTAAATTTTGATTGGATTGATGGAATTTTGATATAGTGTTAGTTTAATGTTTAAGGCCCCGACTAAATGGCATGGCTTTTTTTAACCCCAACTGGGTTAAAAAAAGCCATGCCATTTAGTCGGGGCGTTAACATTGCCATTCCAATGTAAAAGTAAATTGCAAAACAGTTAAATGTGTTTGTCACCTTCAAATTTTAGTAGGGTGTTATTTATTATTGAAAAATAATGTTGTAAAAAAATACAGATCATTTTAGTGGGCCTGGGAGGCCTGCCAGGTGACCTAGAAAATCGGGAAAATGTTGGCTATCAATTCATGATTTTCTGACATTTATCAGTCATTTTAATAATCTTCATATCACGTATTATGGGAAAAAAAAAATTAATGTCCATTTGAATTTTTGTTATTCACATTCAAAGATTAACTAACTCACGGTATGTCGTTATTAACCGGAAATCGGATTGTTATGTCCCAAGTAGCAAGATTATGTACATAATAAAAATACAAAAATCAAAACGTACTCAAGGTGTATAAAACAAAACGACGAACGAAATAATAGCGGAAGTACTCTCCATGCCCGCCAAATGGGAGAATCCACTTCCGGCGAATGGAGGCTTCGACGGAAGTTTACTTAGCCGCTGCGATCCTACGGCGACCCGGGCCACCTCCGGTTATGGCGGTCTATAGCTATTTCGAATTCGGTGCTGTTGTCTTAATAAATATTATCTAAACAGTCTCTGGAAGCGTTATATTTCAAACCCACTATAATATAATAGTACATAGGTACTATTATATTAAACAATGTTTGAAATAGCAAAGCTTGTTTAACAAGCTAGGTAAGCTCGGAGCTGTAGTAGATTTAAAAAATAAAAAGAATCACAAAAATATTTATCTGATCGGGATTCGACCCACCACATTCCGGATTTCCGAAATACGCAATAATTACACTCAATCAATTACATACCAATCTGCCAATCGAACTGACGTAATAGAGTCAAAATTATTGATATGATATTGTTGCATGACAATATCATATAAATATGCGCAGTTTTCCAAACCTTGCTAGATCGATTATTCTCCGCTAAAACTCCCTGCATAATAAATTTCATGGCAATACTGCAATCGTTACCGAGGTTCCGATTATGTATGTACAAGATTAGCTCGTTTAAAGTAGAAGATTTAATGCTGTGTGAAAGACGAGTGTAAAGTGTCCAGACAGGCAAAAGGCATTGTTTTTATCTCTTTGCATAGGTACATACAAACAATGTTAGCTGATAAAGAATAAATTGAAAAATTACTTAAAACTATAATTTAGAGATACCAATAAACACATCGTATCAACGTTTACACAGTAACACGACACACTAATAAGTGGCTCACATCGATTTTTATAATAAAATGTAATTCCACTTCATTAACTCAGCCGATCGAAGGTTCCAATTATGTGTTGTAAATATTCTGTACTCGATAAAACTCATAGTCCAGGAGTCAACAGTATAAAATTATAAGTTTATTGTTATTAAACTAAGTATATTGTTGACGAAATCCCTTACAATATACTTAGGTAAAAAAAAAAAAACCGTAGCGAGAACATCCTCATCATTTTTACAATTATAGGTAGAGTCTATCAAACATACCAGCTATTTACTGATTACTAATAACAATATTTGGTATTTTCAATAGATTGGAAATGTGCAATTTAAGCAATATCAATTGTCGTCCATAGTCGTAACTTCCCATAAGCTAAGGGTAAGCCTAGAGAGGATTACATGCTAACGACATTGCTGGTATTAGACGTAGGTAGGAGCAAAATTAATGTTTATTCATGGTATCTACGTAATTGTTTGATGCCATGCAGGTAAGCGTCAAAGTATACACGATTTCAGTGCACATTTGTAGGTGCTAAAATTAAGTTGTTTATTGCTAATAATTAAAATCTGTGTTTCTCAGTAATGTTTCTATCTCTCCAAGCCTTGATTAAAGTTATAATCAAAGCTATACCAACATTGCTTAGATCATATTATATGCGCAACAACCAGCTCGCGGGCTTGGTTCGGCCCGCTGTAAGATATGATCCGGCCCGCGAGACATTTTGAAAAAACCAAATTAAAAAATATTACATTAAGTACTTATACTCACGGGAGTGACAGTTAGGCGGCAAACATCAAATCCTTTGATGTTTACCGCCTCACTCTTTGATAATCGCCGCCACTCGGCTTGCTCGATCAAATTCTTTGAGGTTTGCCGCCTCACGGGCGACACATCAAAAGATTTTTGCTTCTCAATTATTCTAAACTAGTTTATTCCAGATTATTCCTTCATTTTGCCTATATATGTGGGTGGATGGCTCGAACGTTAGTTCAGTTCTATTTGAGCTACCGAGGTGATAACTTGGACAAGTGATATCCTAGCGAACTGCTCGAGCCGTCAACTTGCTTTGTGACTTTGTGTACATCTTGAGTGGTTACTAACTATAGTTTGTTATTAAGTTTATTGAACGAAAAGTAAACAAAAATGATGTCTGGTGGAAAGAAACAAAAAGTAGATACAGAGGGTCGCCAGTTTCAAGAAAAATGGACTGAAGAATTCTATTTTATCTTGCACAATGGTAAGCCTATTTGTTTGCTGTGTAATGAATCAATTTCAGTAATGAAAGAATTCAATATAAAGTGGCATTACTCAACTAAGCATGCTTCGCTGCACTCACTGACAGAACAATTAAGAACACAAAATCCAGAAGCTTACCGCAAATTTGGAAAAACAGCAACAAATGTTTCATAAACAAAGAACACAACTTGATAATGTTGTGAAAGCTAGTTTTATAGTTAGCTCAAAATTGGCAAAGGCATTAAAACCATTTGCCGAAGGAGAATTTATCAAGGAGTGTATGTTAGAAGTTTGCGGTATTTTGTGTCCTGAAAAGAGAAAATGAAGTTGAAAAAATTAGTTTGTCAAGACGAACTGTTGTTCGACGTATAGAAATGATGGCTAATGATATAAAAACAATATTGACTGACCTTATGGCTGGTTTTGAATCATTTTGCATAGCATTAGACGAGAGCACCGCTTTGTCTGACACAGCTCAACTGGCTATATTTATTCGAGGTGTTGATAAGGAGTTCACTGTTACTGAGGAATTGCTTGCTTTATAGCCGCTAAAAGGAACCACTACAGGAGAGGATATTTTTATTGAAGTTCAAAAGGTATTCACAAGTTTTGGGCTTGCCATGGTCAAAATTAATTGGAGTATGTACTGATGGTGCACCTTCTATGGTCGGCTTACGTAAAGGTTTCATCGGAATTTTGAATGAAAAAGCAACAGAATTAAATGTGCAAAAAGATGATTTGATAGCCCTTCATTGCATTATCCACCAACAGAACTTGTGTTCTAAGTCCATTCGACTACAGAATATTATAATTGTGGTAGTAAAAACCATCAACTTTATTCGATCCCGAGGGCTTAACCATCGTCAGTTCAAAGAGTTTTTGGATGAAATATCAGCTGAATATAACGACGTAACATATTATTGTGAAGTCAGATGGCTGAGCAAAAGAAAAATGTTGAAACGGTTTTACGAGCTTAAAAATGAGATAGCAGACTTTATGAAAATAAAAGATAAACTACTATCTGAATTAAGTGACCCAAAATGGATATGTGACTTAGCATTTCTGGTCGATCTTACAGGCTATTTGAATGATTTAAATTTGAAACTTCAAAAAAAAGGACAGTTAGTAAATGATTTGTACAGCCATTTGAAAGCGTTTCAGATCAAACTACGCTTGTGGGAGTCACAGATGCTGTAACAGTTACCATTTCAACATGCTCTCTGCGTATATTGCTTATGCTCAATAACTAACTACAGAACTCAAGTTACTGTCGGAACAATTTTCGAACAGATTTAGCGACTTCAAAAACTGTTTCAGTTTATTTGCTATTCATACAAAATGTAATATACAAAATGCCCCAATACAATTACAAATGGAGTTGATCGAGATTCAAGAAAACTCACTCCTAAAATCCAAATTTGAAGACGTAGAGTTGTGCGATTTCTACAAAAAATACCTAGAAAAAGACAATTTTCCGCAGCTTAGAAAATTCGCAAGAAGATTGATTTGTGCGTTTGGCAGTACTTATAAATGCGAACAGTTCTTTTCATTGATGAAAGTTAATAAATCAACACATCGTACAAGACTGACTGACGATAATTTGGAAAATTCTTTACGTCTTTGTATCAGTGGAATTAATCCAAATATCCATGGATTAGTTTCCCAAATTCAAGATCAAGTGTCTCATTGATTTCGGTGTATTTAACTTTCGTAGTTTGTAACAATTGCAAATTTAACGATTTAATTATAATGTACAATTTTTTGAAATTTCATTTTGTTATTTAGAATAAATTGTACTATAATAACATTGTATTATTTCATGTATAATATACACGAAAAAAATATTATCACTACTTTAAAATGCAATAAGTACTTTTGAGCGCGGCCCCCGAACGTATTTGCACGCTAATGTTTGTCCCTCAACATGTCAAAAGGTTGCCCATACCTGGCTTAGATTATATGATGTTGAAAATATAATGGTTATTATGGAACTTCGGCTCTTCGAGTTTATGATGGAACGTTCAAACACGCGAAATTACCGACTTAATATCCGTCAGAACAGAAAAGGTGCGATGGTGGTAATTATGCCTTCGGGCTTCAGCACTAATGATAACGTGGTATTACTGGGTATTACCATAATATTATCGCGCCGAGAAAAAGTTAAGTGTTTATTGGTTCAATGTAATGTTTCGCCTTAAGGTGGTAGATATCATAGTTCTAAATCGATGTATATCCCTGTATGTACCGATGTATGTATTATCCTACCCTAGTACTTATGAATTTACTTGTAGAACTAATTTATTTTAACCTGGACAATATAAGCATGGCAATAATTGATTTAGCTCGTTTAATAATTTCATAGTGCAAACAATAAATATATTCAACTCAATAAATAAATTCAATAATGCAACCTTTAAAATTGAATTAAGTTTCCAAGATGAAAAATTGCTGCTTTTTTCTACTCTTCGTTTATTTAGTTCGTTTTTCGGATAGAATCCTTTTTTTAAACGTCGCTTTTTTACAAGTGCAATCAAAGAAGAATTAGCACGGACTGCCTTTCCAGAATCACAAATGGAAAAGTTTACAAGACGTTGGCCTCGGGGATCCACTCGGATTAATTAAAGACTACCGATGCTGATCACCGACTCCCCCGTGGAAAATTAAATTACTTGACCAGGTTTGAAGCCCTTTTTAGTGAAAAAATTTGGCGTAAATTATTATTTGTTTAAGCTAAAATTACATTGATTATTTCAATATCTTTTACAGAAGAGAATTTCCTTATTAATGTGATTTTGTAAAACATAAATTAAGCACCTACATAAATTCTTATTGAATAATTAATTTTAAGTATACACGCACATTTAAAAGATATGTGTCATCTCTTGTTTGTGTTTCGTATTACACACAAATAAGCTATGGAACGCGCATCCAACAAAACATAAATGAAGACGTAGTTGGACGTTCACTAGAAAATTTCTGAGCTAAATGCGAGTAATCTCGATATAGCGTCATTAAAAACTAATAAACAAGTCAGTATTAGCGGGTTCGGATTGCACAACTTGGAACTGCGAAACTTGGCCGTAATTGGAAACATATTGAGTTTGTTTGTAACGAGCTGAGCCCGTGTTCCCACAGTTGTGGGATCGATAAATCTACTCACGTGTTGTTCCCAATCGACTGCTCATTGCAACTGATTATTGCAAAAACACGTTTGAAATATCAACCACTCATTATTGTTGACTCAAAAATTGAAATGCTTTTACAATAATTTATAAATTTCGCAATAATAATAATCAGCGTTAAATGCTATATTAATAAGGACAAAGCGTACTTACCAATGTATATAAGGCACTATACTTAAGTCACATAAAATGTTTCAGCAGCTCCTGACGGAGAAAGAAAATAAGACAAAAATACTATTTCCTACGATAATTATGATGAATTGTGACAATTCAATCACGGACTCGATTCCACCTCGGGCTTAGGACAGTGACAAATGACGTCAAATGTTATTTAATCTTATTTTTATCTCATTTTGCACGTTGACCTAATACATACTTCCTCCTATCTAAAGTGAGCAAAATATGAGGATAGAAAATAACCAGATATTACATTAGCAAAAAAACTGCTTATTGGGTAAATAAAAGAAACGTTAGTAAGAAAGGGTCCATGATTAATATGTACGGGGGCCTTAATGTTCGCGTTTTGTTTTATTGTACAAAGCAGTCTTGACGTGGCCCATTAACCGCTCCGCCCATTCATTCGTCCGTTCATTCTTTCAGTCATTCGTTCCACGATCACCTGGGGACTGGGTTTCGTACCATTTGGCTTAATATTATTTTTCTTTTTTATTTACTGTATGCCTGAGTGAATAAAGTCATGAAATTGTGTTCTTACTTCTTACTGGATGTTCCCTGAGTCTTCGTGCGAGCATAAAGAAATCCTGCCGGAACAGTACATTTTTCCGTGATAAAAAGTAGCCTATGTCCTTACCCATGGTCTATTCTATATCTGTGCCAAATTTCATCAAAATTAGTCTAGTAGTTTCGGAGCCTATTCAATGCAAACAAACAAACGAACTTTTCTCAACAAATTTCAGGTACAGTTATACGAGAATTGTGCGTACGGATGAGAGTGAAATTTGAAAAATATTTCAGCGGCATAGCCTGATTATCTTCGGCGGTTATCCGTTGGTGCAAAATAGGTACACTTCTGTGGGCCTACTAGGAACATTTGACTGCGGCGTAACCACGTAACGCAACGTTATCGAATGAGAATTCCTGAATAATTTTTTTTTCTTTTATTTACCAAAAATAAAAAGATACAATTTTACTACAATATAAACAGCATTTAAAACCACTGAGGTTTGTCCAATGTAATAATAGGTCTTTACCTATGAAATTGCCGTTCTGCAGTACTGGCCATTTCAAATCAAAATAATTTTTGTTTGGCTAAGAATTCTATTTTCAAATTAATTTTATTTTAAAATCATGGAATTCATTTTCCAAAAGTAGTCATTTGTTTATTGATTAGTGCTACATTTTCATCGCATTTCAATCTTATTCGTCATCATGGATACGTTAAAAATTCGAGTAATTATGGAATATGAGTACCGTCGTGGCAGCAACGCGGCACAAGCGACACGCAACATCAACGACGTTTACGGAGCTAACACTACAAACCAACGCACCACCTGTTATTGGTTTGCTCGCTTCCGTTCTGGAAATTTTGACCTGAAAAATGAACCTCGCGGTCATCCGAAGACTTTGGTCGACAATGACGAATTAAAGGCGATTGTGGAAGCTGATGATACACAATCTACGGCTGAATTAGCAGCAGCTTTCGACGTTAGCGCCAAAACAATATTGGTCCATTTGCGTCAAATTGGCAAGGTATAAAAGCTTGACAAATAGGTGCCCCACGCACTCAATGATCGCCAGCGCGAAGTACGCGTCGAGACGTGCCTTGCACTGCTCAACAGACACACAAATGAAGGAATTTTGAACCGCTTTGTTCCCTGCGATGAAAAATGGATTCTGTTTGATAACCGCAAGCGCTCAGCAAGTTGGTTGGATCCTGGTTCAGCACCTAAACAATGCCCTAAACGAAAACTTACCCCTAGAAAAGTGATGGTCACTGTTTGGTGGTCTAGCGCCGGTGTGATTCATCACAGCTTCTTATCAAACAGGGTGAGCATTACTGCAGATGTGTACTGTGAAGAACTGAACACAATGAAGGAGAAGCTGGCACATCTCCAACCAGCATTGGTCAATCGCTCGTCTCCGTTGCTCCTGAACGACAACGCGCGACTTCATACTGCACAGCAGACGGTCTCCAAGTTGCAAAAACTGGGGTTGGAAGCTCTCCGTCATCCACCGTACTCATCAGACCTTGCGCCTACAGACTACTACTTTTTCCATAATTTGGATAACTTCTTGGGGGGGAAAAAATTCAATACCCGAGAGGCAGTACAAAATGCCTTTGAAGAATTTATTGCCTCCCGTCCAGCTGATTTCTTTAAGAAGGGCATCAATTAACTGCCACTGCGTTAGCAAAGATGCATTTAATACAAATAAAAAATACATGAAAAAAATTCGTTTAAATTTTTTCAAACAAAACGGCAATTTCATAGGTAAAGACCTAATATTAAATATGTTCATGTTTTCAATGTTATTGCGGGCCCTTGAAATTGGAATCCAATACCTGCAAATTATGAAATTATACTACATTTTACTTGTTCGCAATACTAACAAAGGTTCAATTAAATGTAAAATTAGATAATTAGTGGTATGTATGTAGTGGTATCAATCATAGTATGTGGTAAAACTGTACAATAGTATATTAAAAATAAAGTATAAATATTATTATGCGCCTATTTTCAATTATAAAGTTTTTAATGACGGGTAGAACTTGAAAGAAAACGTAATGTCTTTATTTTTATAAATAAAATATAATACCTAATAAGTAAGCAATTATATACAATAAACTGTTTAAACATATTGCTTGCATTATTGAACATTCGATTCTTATATTATTTATAGAGAAACTATACAATCTTAAGTCTCTTTTCATTACATTGAGAAGTTATGGAAATTTTTTATACAAATACAGATATTCTTTGAGTTCCAGCATGCATAATAATTTCATGTAAATTTTATTAGTTAAATTAATTTCATGTATATAACCACTAGGTTATATACATGAAATCATTTTGCAAATAACAGAATTTTATAACAGTTAAAAAAAATTTCAAGGCTATAGAATTTTGAATTTTGTTATTTAAAAATAATCTTCTTCTTCTATATCTGCATCACCAATCACATGCTATGTGTGAAAGAGTACACGTGTTACAAGAGCGAGCCAGTTATATGGTTTGAACAGACGATATTGAGGTACAATTTTGAATTTCGAACGCCCATACTTACGACCGCCAGGTAGGACTGCGATACCCTGATACCTACCGTGCGTTTGATATAATTTTATTACAGGTTTTGTTATGACGTTTGTAAATCTGTCACATTTAATTTTTTTACTTATTTTTATTTATGAAATATAATATGAAATGAAGGTATATGTTTCAATATAAAAAAAATGCAGTCTCTCACATTATCGCGCGCGATAAGGGACATCGTATCGTATAATGTAAAAACGCTTTAATACGTGAAGTAAAAATCACGTTTACACAGTTTTGGACCTATTTTAAGGGCCATCCTCAAGATCCAGTCTGCTAATCCAGCAGCCTGTCAATAATTTGTTCATATCTTTTCATCTGTAATCTGTAAGTAGTAGTAAATATTTAGGCGGATTTACCAGAAGGCTGAGTAGGCTGAAGCAAAAAAAGGGTGGCAAATTTTAGGGAGCGGTAAATGTGACCTAAACATTATTTTGTCTCATAGAAATATAAAAAAAAAATATTTACATACAAAGATTACTCTCGAAAATTGAACAAAAAAATCGGTTGTCTGTAAAGTCGGTTTACTGACGATAGTTGAACATGACAACGTCATGTTTATAGTGCGCGCGGAACTAATTGGCCGCGCCTTAGGTAGGCGTGTTGCCGCCACGAAGTCCGGCGCCGAACTGAGTAATAACATCAAGCACCCCCGCCTCTCCGTCCCACCGCTCACATACCTAAGGCGCGGCTAGCTGAGGTAACGGCAATGCGTCATATTTAGCGAGGTAACGCTGGTAACAGGTAACGCATGAGTCATGTTTTTTCGTGCGTGCAGCCGGCTCCATCGAATTATAAGACGCTATCACGTCAAAAATCATATTTTAGTACTGTAAGTGTATACATAGTATACCTACTTTACACTCTAACTTCTGAATACTAAACGCTCTGTAAACTTTACTTTTGCGGTAATATATGATGCAAAATATTGTAAAAGCGTTTCAATAATATAAAATACAATTTAAATTCAACATTTTTAGATGAGAGTGGCGGGCGGCGGCGGTTTCTTTTGGTATTGAGAACGATGCGACTCTGCAGATTTTGACTGTGTGTTACTGTGTGTCATTTGTTTTGGTCCATAGGGATTTATCCAATAGAAACCTACAAAATTAGATACATTTTTGATCGCTCGCTCCGCTCTCTCGCTTTCAACGTACAGAACATTATAATGTTATTTCTAATATTTAGTAGTCTATGGTCTATTTTGCTCTGTTGATTATTCCAAAGAATAAACACTTTCAGACAGGTATTTGTTACAAATTAAACCAGTACAATTGAAAAATAATTATATCTAACTGAATAGCCTAGGTGGCAAATGTGCTTAGCGCCTAACATACTATCCAGCCTGCAAATCCGTCATTAGTGTCAATAGTGTCAATAATTTATAATTTTTGCCTCCGAGTCCGCGGCAATGGATTTGCAGGTTGGGCCGTGAGTATGGCGCTTAAATCCGACACTAAATATAATAGACAAAATTTACACATTCATATTGCATATCTAAAAGACAAAAGAATCCTAAAAATTGAGACTACAAACTTTTGATATAAATTATGGTCGAATTTCGCCCACAGGGCGATCTCTAGTTAGTATAGATTCTACAACTTTATTCACATACGCTTTATCTAGTTCATGGAACTTTGCCTATTATTTTATTTTGGTTACGGCCTACACGACAACATTTTTTGCGTACGGCCCACATGATAACATGCTATTTTATTTTCACCTTATATTATACTTCACCTGTTAGTTCGCAAAGTTAAGAGTCGCATCTTGCAACCGAATTGTGAATACGTTTCCTCCAAACCAATTTCGTTTAAATTTTGCACACGTTTATAGTTTTGATGACAATGCAATATTGAATATCTGAGCAGTGCAATATTGCAAAGTTTTAAAATTGCCATCACTATTCTTTTCCTAACGTAACACGGTTATTAAGGAAGTTGGAAAACTAAAAGTAAACAAAATAATGAACTGGATTTCACGAGCACGACGTTATTTATGTATTTATTATGCACTTAAAATATTTATTTCTTACTAAGTAAAAGTATGTATTTCAAAACGAACCTAATTTTCGAAAATCGCTTAACTTTAAATGTCTCCCAAAGAAGAATAAAAATGATTGAATTTGTTAAAGTAGGAAAAAGTCGATTAGCCGGGAAAAGAAATACGGTAACAACTTTAAATTAATTTTGTAATAGAGCAATAGATTTGTTAACTGTGTCATTTAAATTGAAGGTTTGGTAATGGGTAAATAAAATAAATAAATAAATATCTTTATTGCTGTCTACATTTACATGTAACATACTATAATGCTATTGAGATAGTTGAACAACAGCTTGTCCTGCGACAAAGTCCTCCTCCAAGCACTTCCATCTTTCTCTGTCTCTTGCGATTCGAATCCATTCTGGTCCAGCTACTCTTTTAAAATCATCTTCTCAACGTTTTATTTGTCGATCTTTATTTCTTTTTCCTGTTCTTGGGTACCATTCCGTTATTAATCTTCTCCATTTCTCATTCTTCTCTCTGAACATGTGTCCTGTCTATTTTCATTTCATTGATTTAAATACTTTGCTCACCTTCTTAAATTTAGTTATATTTTTAATTTTACTTAACCTTACTTTGTCTTTTCTTCTTACTCCAGTAACACTTCATTCTATTCCGTTTTGACATAATTATATATTTTATTTTCAACCGACTTCCAAAACACAGGAGAGATATAATATGTCAGTACGAAATTATTAAAAAAAATATTAAGATGTTAGAAATAATATTTATTATTTTGTTATATATTTAATTTTGTTTGATGAAAATTGTTTAAAATAGAATAGTCATTATTTTATTTAGAATACTTCAACCACCAACAAACTGCTCCACAGTTTGGCGATTTATGTAACTATTTATGTAACTATGTGTATGACTGTAAAATATTATGTTATTTTTTGTGTTAATATATAAAATAAAAAAAGGAGGAGGTTCTCAATTCGTGTGTATTTTTTTGGTATGTATGTGACGCGATTACTCCGCCGTTCGTGGACCTATTTCCGAAATTCTATTATTTCTTTTTTTTTTTAAGGGTTAAATCCCAAATTGGTCCCATTGTCATCAAATGGTAGACCTGATAATGGGATCCACGAGGAATTGAGAGAAGTCCTCAAAATGTATAGGGACAGCTATAGTGATTTTGACTTTTTTTGTAGAAACTCGAACAAGAAAAAGTGAAATGTTGTGCCAAAGTATACCCTGGATCCGAAAGCACTGAATGGTACTCAGTCTCTGCAGATACGCGTTTGGAAATTTATGATTTCTTTATAAAACTGCAAGTATATGTCACTATTGAATAATCATCATCACCACCACCATCATCAAACCATACATCATATTGATATAGGTATTTCTCATAGTTTTTTTTACGCAGATAGCGATTTCTTAGAACAGTCACAGCCACCAAAAAGTGAAATGTTGTGCTTTTGGACCCAGGGTATACCTTAGTATAACCTGGATCCAAAAGAACTGAACAGAATTTCGCAGTCTTTAAGAATACACGTTTAGAAATTTCAGCATTGTTTAAAGAACTGCAAGCATGTTACTATTAAATAATTATCATCACCACCACCATCATCACACCATACATAATCATAATATGATAAAATAGATACTTCTCTTAGTCTTTTACACCAATATTTTGAACATTCGCTAGTCCCATCATCATCATCATTATATATTGTGTGTCAACTGTTACATCATTTCCTCCAACAACTTCATTTTTTAAGTAACCGAAGCATAATATGCTACTAAAAAGTGATATAATGTCAAAGTATACCCTGGTTTTAAAAGCACTGAATGGAACTCGTCAGTCTTTAAAAAAACACGTTTGGAAGTTTTGTTTAAAAGAACTGTTGTGAAGATGTATGCGAAAGGTATGCAATGTCAGACGTCTTCTTCACACATTTTTAAGTTTAATAATTTATTTAGTTAGTTCAATCATTTCGACACTATTAATGTCAGCTGGATGGTTTTTATTGATCATTCTTTTATTTCCTTTCTTTTCTATTTTTTATCTACTTTTAAATATTATATCATCCTACTAAAACTCCGATAAAAGCTCCATCTCCCAGGTACTAGTTAATAATATTATAGTTTAAAAAGATATAAATAAATATTAAAAATAAATCTAACTATTTCTCTACTCAATCTGTTTATTTTTGAAGTCCATACCAGCTCAAACAATTATATAAATCCTTTAGTAAAATAAACAATAATTTTAACACAACTAAGTCTTTACATAATATATTATATAAACAATATTTTAAAGATCTCACGTTCAATTTGGCTGCTACCGACTTCAAAAATAAGAAGATTGAGTAGAGAAATAGTTAAAATTTTGCAGAATTTAAAAGGGGAACTCTTTCGACAATAAGAATTATTTCATACTTTTTAGTGATTATTAACAATGTTATTGCTTTTCTCTGGAAGTCGGTTTAATTATTTTTTTTTAATATTTATTTTTTGGTTTAGTTTTTCAGTCAGTGCCCATGTTTGGCTACCATAACATGTTAAACATGGGAAATGCATGCATTAAAAACTTTTATGTTTTCTTGCATCTTCGTTTTTCATCACCTCGTCAAGAGACCAAAACTTCTTCCATGTGTTGGCAATTCTTCTATCGATTTCTTTCTAATCTGCATCCTGTGGCTATTAGTTGTCAAAATAGTAATGAGTAAAATAGGTTAAATCTCAAAGTATTCTTACAACTTTTTTTTACCTATTGAAATAATATATACGATATTTTGATATAAAACGTCTTTCCTATCACTTTCTCGAGTTTGTGGTTTCCATTCATGAAATGTGAATACCCCGTACGAGTTTCTTACGCCGGTTCTTCTCGCTGGGTTAGTTCCCGAACCGGTGGTAGGGACGTGGAAAATTGGGATGTGGATAGATTGACTACACCTCTTTCATTGCTATTAGCATATTGTGTCGTAAGGAGAATAAGGAACAATATAATATGTCTTCTTCTCCTGTTAATAGCCGGGTATCAATACTTTATTTTATATAGAGGGTTTTAGTTATATATTTTAGGGTAGGTATATTGTCGTTTACATTAATGATACATCAGTATAAATATTGAAACAAGTAACAAGTGTTTGTTAATTTGTTATGTAATTAGTACACCGCACTAGGAAGATGTTATAATTACAGTACCCTTATAAATTGTGGACTTAGGACCCATCCTAATGAGGTAATCCATGTGATTCTGGACACAATCACAATTGCGGTAAACGGTATATATGTTTAATTATTACTCAAAGACTTCGAAGACCTATTTCTCAATTTATCAAACGTTTAAGCTGATTAATCAAAATACTTCACGATTCTAACTTCTAAGTTGTGAACTCTTTAGAAAAGTTTAAAGTTAAGATATTTTATATTTTAGAACCTCGGTCGGAAGGTACTTCGATACCATTATTTCAACCTTAATTCTAACTACAACCTCATAATAATATTATTATAATAAATGTTTGGCTAACGTAGTAATTTCTAATTCTTTATTTTGAGTTGCTCTGGATTCTGGAACTTGTTCAAACAATTAACTGAAAACATTGTCACAATTAAGTTAATCAAGGCCCACCAGATGGCGTGCAAAAGTTATAATCATTTTTATTCGCTAATCGGAGATTCTGATGGCTGTGGCCTAATCAGCTAATTGCCCGATGTTACTTTTATCACTTCGATAATAATAGGGCGGTCTAAATTGGAAGCTGAAGCTAATTGACTATAAAAATATTATTAAAGTATTCAATTTTAATAAAAATAGTATTATGATCTGTCCACTATGTAAATATTGGCATTAAAAATAATAAACTTGAGAAAAGGAAGTTCCATAGATATTATATCCCCTATTGATCCGGTGCATGGGTCCAGTTCAACACCAGGTTAATGAAATCATCAGAACTCAACTCGCATTGCAGGCCTTAAAAAATAACTATACTAGGTGATTCTTTATTTCGTTTTAGGAAAAAGAGGATAGATCACCTTCAGTGGCGAAGCGTGAGATTAGAGAATAGTAAGCCGGGTAAGCAAATCTATATCTATACTAATATAATATTATAAAGAGGTAAAGCTTGTGAGTTTGTAAGGTTGTAGGGGGTAATCTCTGGATCTACTGAACCGATATTGAAAATTATTTTACCAATAAAGGTTACGTTATTTGTGAGTGACATAGGCTATATATTAACGAAAAAAATATTTTTTTGTTTCATCGTAGCGGCTTATCTACTGATCAAATTTTAAGAAATAGTTTCGTAATGACCCGTGTATCATCAGGCTTAATTTACTTAGTCGGGTTATAGCCATTATTTAAAGTTTTTTTTTAACAAAAAATTTTGAAAAATTATTCAAAATATTGAAATTACAAATACCTAATTGTCAGTCACCCTATGACGTAAAAAGGATCAACAATGTGCGGCGCCAAAGAGGTGCCCCGTCTCCCGCGCCGATACGGTGACCTTAATTCATGATTTTATTAACGGTATATACGGTATACGGTATATACCGGTATACAGTAGACCCCATATACGGTCCGGTTATCCTTCAGTTCGGCCTGAACGGATTCAAAATCGTATCGTCTCTATACAATTTCGAGATCTCATCAGTCGGCCGGATATACTGAAGTGATTCGTTCCAGTGTTGCCAGCTCTGTTTTTGCGAAACAACTAAACTCGCGTCGATTTGTACTAAAAACTACAAAAAAAATACTGAAAACTATCAGCAGCAGCAGAACTAAGCTACTAAACTTAAGAATCCCTAAAGCCCTCTAAAAGCCACTGCATTTTAGGTTTTGTTATATTAAAATTTTAGTATATATTGAATTTCATTATAAATTTTACTGTCAATTTAAAATATACTAGGAAATATTGCGTATATACTATATACCCGTTTAATTACAAACGGGTAGTTTTAAGCAAATTAAGGACAAATGCTACGATGTATTATTATCATCAATAATACATCGTAGCATTCAGGGGTCAATTTTTTTTCTTTTTTTCTGCATAACCTAGGCCATTTTGCATATGATTACTGTCTGGCTCTTTCCTACTAAAACACTACTAACAACTAAATTCCTACTAAGGAGGGAATAAAATACTTAATTTAGTAGTAAAACTTTGTAAAATAACTAAGTTGGCAACATTAATTTTGGACTGAACGGACCATGTGTGACAAATAGCTTCCGTTCTCGGCATAGCCGCTGTGCGAGTGTGTATGGTGTACAATCGTATTGAGTTTACAATTAATAAACGTGATCGTAGCTAGTGGCAAACCAGAACGAACTGAAGCGATTTTTCCGTGTGTGTGCTCGAATCCGTTCAGGCCGAAATGACGTCAGTTATAACTGAAACGATCGGCCTCTCGTCTGTGGGCGCCTAAAGATTTTCAACTTTTAAATACTTGAGCTTGGACACAATGGAAAATGTTCACTAATTTTAAATGTAAGCTTATCTATTCTCCGTGGAAAATAAAAAAAAAACTTGCGAAACGTCAATTAGTTTCCAATATATATTATATAATTACATTTTAAGTGACTTTCTTCGTTCAATAGGCAGTGATGTCGTTATTGTAACTCTCTTAAACACTAGTTAGTAGCGAAGCCATGCGTTATAATAAATAAAAATGTATGAAATTTGGTACACTAATATAAAGCGTATAGTTAAATTTTTGGCATTATACATTTTATACACATTATACATTGGGTTTTTTTTTGTTTCATCGTGTTTCAAATGACACTGGAAAGAAAAGTCGTAACTTCAAAAATTCATGTAGTATTTTTGAAAAACTTCTCTTAGAGATTATAATAATATTATTATGGATAAAAAACTTTACGTTTAAAAATAGTGTAATAAGCAAGAAAGCTTATTGCTTAATCCACCACCGAGGGAACCAATTCTTTTCAAATTAAGCTCTCGCAATTTCGATATTGCTTGTTAATGAACCATCTGATCGTGAAGGGTTCCATTTACAAGTATGATAATTTTCTGTTGCCGTTCTCTTGGACTCCTAACGATTATTATATCATTGAATCCAAATTAGGCTGTGCTAATAATACCTACCTATAACTCCTTTTCAACTGATTTGAATAAGACTCTTTTGACTTTAAATATTAAAAGTAACAATTAAATATAGGCTAATCCCTAATGAATTATTATGCCCGCGGCTGCACCCACGTAATTATTATATTCCAAGGTAACACTGTAGTTCATCACATAGGCTTTTTATCCGCGAAATAAAAAGCCTATGTGTTAATTCAGAACTTAAACTATACAACCATACCAAATTTAATCAAAATGCGCTTAGTAGTTTTTGCGTGAAAGAGTAACAAACATACATCTCCATATATACACGTTCATCCATCCACCCTCATTAACTTTCACATTTATAATAGTAGTAGGATAGTAGGATATTTCCACAGTTTAGCTGGATGGTATGTAATGCGTGGTATATGATTAATATTTTGCTTCATGTCAACTATTTTGGTGTACCTACTACAGAGCACTAAGTGATATATTAAGTGCGTCATCAATTTCAATCAGACCATGTTAGAAACTGTATCTACAGAAAACAGGTCAAACTTATGAGGAAGTTTTTAAGCGATCTATTTCCGTCAGATAGAAGGCGCCTGTGGGATCGTTACGGCAGACGCCTTACCTTAATTAGCTAATTGACATATATTGAGAAACAATGGCTGCCGAGCTGTGCCACTGTGATTAAAATTACTTATTAACTATAAATTAAATTAATCCTAAGATATAGGATATTAGGAAACTCTCAATAAGGTAGGGAGATTGGTGATTTAGCTGTTCAATATCCATCCAACAGCTGAGGCTAAATCGTGGCATATTCGAGTTCTGAAATGTTGGTAAAATATTATACTTTCTTTACCTTTTTTTTACTTTATATTTTTAAAATCTAACCTTTCATCATAAAGATTACTACCTAGTGTTTTATCTAATAGTTAAAATTTAATTAAGAATTACCAAGGTCCTGAATTGCGGCCGTATTAATTAATGTTATGCGGTATCGTAGCTTTTGTGCTCTTTCGCGGGTGACAGATATGTTCCCTGAGGAATTCAGGTCAAATGAATATGTTAATATGCCTATAATTAGTTTCATTATCTACGCCTGCCTGCTAATTAGTCTCATTTCAAATTTAATCTATGCCGTCTTTTTATGTAGCTTGTAATTTTGGTTGTTTACTCTTTTGTTACACATACTAAATAAGTACTATTAGTTGCATGTAGACATGGTAGAAATACCAATGTAGAAACGAATGCTCAATTTTGAAACCTGTAATAATTATTATTTGTATTATTCTCATAACAAAAGTTTCATAACCCATTAAAATGATTATAATATTATCTTATACCAATGCAATCATTATTGCCTAGTTATTAAAAAATATATTCTCAATTTCGACTAAAATTACCTAATTTTAGTGAAAATAATGTTACAAAGTAATTAATAGCTCCCCACCTATTAATTATTACCCATTTCGGTGACTCACACTCAAAAATTTTATTTCCATGTAGGTTACCAAGTAATTCTTATAGAATTGTTCGACATGATGCCTACCACCGGTTCGGAAACTAGCCCGGCGAGAAGAAACGGCATAAGAAACTCGCACGGGGCCACCATTAACAAAAATGTGGGAAAATTGTTATTTAAAAATATAAAAAACAATGTAGTAACTTAATCTATATAATAAAAGCCAAGATACTTAACATGTACCTAACATAGAAGCACATGTAGATGGCCATCTTATTCCCAAGGTGTACAATCGTTAATGAAATTATTGACCTTATAATAGGCTTTAGCACACAAACGTTCTTTAACAATTTTTTTAATTTATGAATGGTAAGATTTTGAACGTTTTCTGGCATTTTATTGTAAAGGTATACATTGGCCTTTAAAAGACTTACTTACTTTGCTAAGTCTGATCAGCGGTAATTCTAGCTTGTTCTTATTTCTAGTATTCCTACAACGCTTTTCTTATTGAAATTATTTAGATTTTTTCTGACATACAACACATTGTCCAAAATGTATTGAGAAGCAACGGTCATAATATCTATTTCTTTAAACTTTTCTCTCAGAACATGACATCTTATAAATAGAACGTATAGCTCGCTTCTGTAGCACAAATATTGTGTTAATGTCCGCAGCGTTTCCCCATAGAAGTATGCCATATACTATGAAAATAACTAAAATAAACTAGTCGCGCTGTGTCCTCATTGGAAAATTTTTCTAATTTTTTTGACTGCATATGCTACAGAACTGAGTCTATCTGCCAGATTTGCAATATGAGGACCGTATTGCAATTTACAATCTAGTGTTTTTCCTAGAAATACAGTGGTATCCTCTAACTTCATTTTCTCATCATTTAATAGCATATTGGTTCGTGCCTCTCTAACATTTGGCAGGCTAAACTTTAAACATTGTTTTATTTGAATTTAAAAGTAAATTATTAACATTAAACCAATGTACCATTTTTGAGAGAGCACTATTTACCTCGTCGTAATTAGACTGTTGTCGCTTCACATAAAAAATTTGTGAAGTATCATCAGCAAAAAGTATCTCATGCTTATCTTTAGCTAAATAAGGAAGGACATTTATATAGATGAGAAAAAGAAACGGGTCCAAAATGGAATCTTGTGGCACATCTAGTTCTATTTTGGTCCCAGTAGACCTTGTAGAATTTACTTGGATAGATCACAAAAGACACCAAGTGCAAGTGCCAGATCAAAATGTCAGCAAAAAACTTTTCGAAGATCGTCGCAACCTGTAGGTCAGAATTGACCTTTTTATCATTAATGCAAAGTTCAAATTTAGAGTTACCTTTAGGCTCTTCCAGTCTCAATTGCAATTATCTTGTGGCGTGGTGGTTTTCACTTTATTTTTAGAGTTCATTATTTTTCTTTTTATGTGAGACTTTAAAAAAAAAATTATGAATATTTCTTGACTTATAGCATAAAATATTCACTCCTATTAAATGTCTTTTCGTTGTACAAATCATACAATATTTGTCTACTTACTATAATTCCTGCAGTGGCCAGTGATTGTGGCCGGTTCATTCAAACGCAGCCAATTACGCAGGAGTTATTTTTATAGTGCGTGCGCAGTACACAAGAGCACTCTCTCTTCCTTTATTCTCGTAACCCAGTGGGACGGGTGACTGACACGACTGGCAAGAGATCAGGCGCAGGTCTGACATTTTACATCGCCATTCGACGCACGGTTCATCTTTCTTATCAGACAATCAGGTGATCAGCCTGCATTGTCCTAACCAAATTAGCTATTTTTTATTGTTCCAACTCGGAAATCGCACCCACGACCATCTAGTCGAGAGCCAAGCTCTAAGCCACTGGACCATGGAGGCTGTGTGAAAAGTAATTACTTGTCTTATTTCAAGATGGCGCGGCGTTAAGATTATAAAAAGCACAGATATTAATTATGGTTATGTTTTTTATTTTTGTGGAATGAATTAATAGGGTTCGCTACTAGCACTGGGTGCAATTATTTATCCAGTCTATTCAATATTGCTGGACCACCCAAGATGCACGATTTACGATAAATTCCCTCTATATGTTTGCGAATAGTCATTAGTTTCGTGTCATGAAGTATGACGCCCCCTTAAGTGATATCCGCAATGAGGAGATAAGTTATTGCTCCTATATTTTATTTATGCCACCCCGTTAAAATCTGCACACCCAGTCCACGCCTCCCTGACATATATCGTGGTAAGTGTAACATGTGCGAAAAGAGTGAAAGCTTTTGAATTCTTAACTAAATACTGGTTCGAAAATATCAAACAAAGTGCTAAGGAACGTCTTATCAACTACGGAAAAGTCTTATCAAAATAAGAAATAAACATAAAAATAATTTAAGAAAAAGGTCTACGTAATAGACTGCATGAAAACGCAATAATTGAAAAAATATTACCTACAGTCTTTGTTTAAGTTTATTAATCGGAGTTAATAAAAAAAAACACTTGTGCAATGTGCACTGTTTGTGCATATTGCATAAAAATATCGTGACCTCAAGCTCCCAATATTTTTCTTGTATGTGCAATATTAGTTGGTTTTATACTATATGCTTAGAGAAGCATATAGGTAGTATAAAAATCAATATTTTTGCATTATATATAAGAAGAGATCATCAATTTATTTACTTAACAGCACAGCTTACTAGGTACCTACGGCGTACGCGTAGTGCCTACTTTTGTCGCAGTATTTTTGGTACGCAATAAAATACTATTATATTTAATATACACTAGTTAAACAATCCCCTAACATTTACAGGGTGAATGAAGCTTATCAAGAGCTGTAATATTTTTACGACGGTGGTCTAACCATCCGTATGTTTCACGCCACATCCGGCGCGACAGCCTCTACCGGAAACCGGAAGCGGCGCCGCCCGTCTAATGGATCGAGAACCTCTGATAAATAACTGATATTAATATATAGGTATTATGTATTCGCAGATCTTGTATTTTATTGGCCTTTTGTATAATTCGTAAATAAAGAAAATACGTTATTTGCATTTTATTTGGAGAGTAACGGTATAATTGTTAATTGTATTTCATTATAGAAGGAACAAAGGTATCTCATTGGAGAATTCATTCTCATCGGATTAGCGACTATTTCCTCCCATTATCATAGAATCGAAAGGCGAGTTTGTTTTCTACGTGGTTTTACGTTCCCATCTAAAGAATGCCTCTCTCACGGTAAGAATATTTATAAATTCTCGAATAAGGCTGAAGGCAAAAAACAAACGAATTGTAAAGTAATATCGAACTATGGTAAGTTACATTGCGCGCGTGCTAAGGAAGTTTACCGATAGCGAGTAGAGGCGAGGCTCGCATGCGAAATTGTTGCTCTACAATAACTAGATACTTCCATGTGCCCTATTTTCTGACACAATATCTGCAAAACCTTTGTATGCATTAAACAGTATGAGAGTAGGGTAGTAGGGAACTAGTTGTAACAGGGGCAAGTAATAATAATCATTTATACCTACAAAATAGAAGAATATTCGTTTGATATTCAACCTAACGTACTACGTAATACCTATTCTATCATGTACAGGCACGATCAGTACCCCGCCGGACGGAGCAGGAAGCGGTGTTGTGCAGAAGATCCGATAAAGCCAGATAATGGACGTTTTTTTGTTACTACAAAATTGATTAGGTATCGTAGATTTCAAATTGTTAAGCTATTGATGATTTATACAAATACATTTAGCATTTGTTTAGTTTAATTATATTAACTGTAATTTCACATCAAGTAAGCTACTTGTTTTTTTATAGAAGTTATTTCAAAACATGCTCTCAGTGGGGTATGTTGTAACACTTTTACGAGGCAAGTTATAACTTGTTACAATTTGCCCCTTATGTATTTATAAGTTCTATAAAATTACGCGGGACGTATTTAATTACCATTTTTTCATGTTTTGAATACTTTTTTGTTGAACTTCATTGATTTTATTCATTTAAGAAAGCCAAGATGTTTACAAATTGGCCTCTGCTGAAGTCTTGGAAAATTAAACCAGTGTACGAAATGCTGCAAAATATTTTAATGTATGCCATGACATCACTATATAGATACGTGAAAAAGAAGAAGAGTAACAAACTTTATCAGTAGGCATATCAAACCCAGATTGTTTTAAATAAGAGGAAGAAGCTAAAATATGTAAGTTCTTTCTTACTTGCTCATTTACTTTGGATTGATTCCTTTGGAAGTCAGAAAGTTAGCATACCAGTGTGCTGCTATGATTGAAGCGAAAAACTTACCTCCTTTATAGCATGAAAATGAATCAGCCGGACTGTTTATACTGTCTGAGGACCCCTCAAGCTACATCTCTAAGCCGTGCAACATCCTTTAATAAAACCAACGTTCAAGACTTTTTTAAGGAAGATTACAAATGTTATCGGTAGGTATTAAGTTACACCATCACGAATATTATATAATATCGATGAAACTGGAGTGACTACAGTCCAAAAACCAATGAAAATTGTTGCTCCACGAGGACAAAAACTTGTAGGGGCTATTACTTCTGCTGAAAGGTACCCTCGCAACTATTGTATGAGCCATTAATGACTCGGGAAATTCCATCCCGCCTATGTTTCTGTTTCCAAGGCTCTTACACTGATATTTATGTAAGATTTGGATCACCAAATTGTATTGGAGCTGGAAATCCTTCAGGGTGGATGACGAAAAAAGAATTTATTATATTTCTGGATCATTTCATCAAGTTTGTCAAACCATCGGAGCAAGAACCTGTCCTCCTATTACTCGACAATCATCATTCACATGTAAATATCTCAGTGGTGAAAAAGTACAAGAAAGTCACGATATCATGCTATCTACGTTAGGAAAAAACATGAAGAATAATTAAATAAGACAAAGAAAATACAAGAGACTAAGAAATGCAAGAGAAAGGGAAAAAGAATGATGTCAAAAGATCGAGAGGAAAAGGATAAGATAAAAATAGTTAAAAAACAAGTTATAGAAAAAGTAAAAAGAAAGTTTTAAATTCTAATTTAGAATCTGAACCCGAGGAATAGCTTTGTTTAGCTTGTAGGGAACCTTATAAAAATTCAAACGAGGAGTGAATACAATGCGTCATGTGCAAGATGTGGGCACATGTAAAATATGCAACAGATATCACACATATAACAACAGGAAATAACATCTCATTTGCGTGTCTCAATTGTGATTCCGATGACTGATTTCATATGTTACCTACGTTAATTAAAAGACCGATTACTTAAGAAATTGAGATTTTGTAATTGTTTGTAAAAGAGTTGAGCTGTGAGCGTAAAAGTAAGAACATGTTTTTGTTAATTTTCGATTAATAAAACTTAAAAGTCTAAGTAATGCTAAATGCGAAAGTCTAATTACTGAAGTAGTTAAGATTATAAATCGCTGTGCTTACAGAGATTAAGTACTGTAAGTACAGTAAGTACTGTTAATAGTTTATCTTAAGAAACTTTACAAACGCTAAAAAAGGTTTAGATTTTTAAGTTTAATTTTTAATATAACAGAAAAATATTCAAAAATAAACAAATAACATATTCTTTCTTTATGTACTTACTCCCTTAATAATAAAAATATTTACACAATGGATAACTTAAACAACGTTGCTGTCTTTGTCTGTCAAGTGACTTTTCCAACACATCAAACAATTTATTATTAAGGGAGTAAAGTACATAAAGAAAGAATATGTTATTTGTTTATTTTTGAATATTTTTCTGTTATATTAAAAATTAAACTTAAAAATCTAAACCTTTTTTAGCGTTTGTAAAGTTTCTTAAGCTAAATACGCCAAATAAATCTTTATAAAATATAAATCTGGTTTAGGAATTGAAAACAATGTTACAATTGGCTCCAAGCCTGTTACAACTAGCCCCAATTACGAGGTTAGTCGTAACACTTGTCAGTTTTTTTTTTCAAAGCAGTTTTATTTATGTTAAGGTTAAGCCAATTATGGTGTCAAACCTACTGTAATTATACAAACTTATGCTGGTGTGAGTGAGGTAGTGTGTGTAAGTTTAGTTTATATTAATTTCTGTATTTTCAAGCATTTATTTAAAAAAAGAAATTTGCTTTTGCCTCACCTTACTCTACATAAACATTAACTGCGCCAAATTTTATACTGCTACGTTCGCAAAATTCTCGTAAAACAGTGCCTAAAGTTTTTACTTGACGTATTAATGTAATAATTCTTCAAAAGTCAAGGCCCTTCGTCACTCAGTGGTAACTCCACCGGTGGCGTAAATGTGTGTAAGGCAATTCGCGTTTATATTTCTACGTAGAATCATATGACACTTAGCATTTGCTGAGTGCTGACAGATCCACTGGCCATATAAAATGTGTATCTAGTGCTCATGGTCTCCAATAGATTCTTTTTCTAGTTTCGTGTGTTTTAATCAGTAAAGTCTTACAAACAAAGATTCGCATTTAAAACAATAATAATTTTACTTGACTTTCATCTCGGCGTTAACGCTTAAAAGAAGACTTGTAAAATGAAATCGTTAAACTTCTTGAAAAACTTTCTTTGAATTAGTGTTTCCAAGACTTATTAAAACTAGAGTTGTACAATTAAATATAACTATGATTGATTCATTAGAGACTAGATTTCCTGCTATAAAAGTCACGTGCATAATAAATGGTTCGCCCACAAAGTTATTTTGCTAGTACTTAATTTTCATTTGTTACTTCATCATTGTTCGTCTTTATTAATTCCGTAATTTATTTGGCATCTTAATTCAAAGTGATATTGCTTCTTGGACTCTTTTATACAGGGAGTAGATACGCCTCCGGGGTTCAGTGTTTTAGAGCTTGGCTCGCGACTCCGAACGTGGGTTCGATTCCCGCGTTGGAACAAAAAAAATGTTGTGTTCAAGTCTGGTTAGGAAAATGCAGGCTGATTACCAGATTCTCCGTCAAGAAAGATTATCCATGCGTCAGATGGACACGTAAAAATCTCATGCCAGTCGTGTCGGTTATCTGTCAGGCCCAGCCTGACAGATAACCGATTTTGAGAGTAAAGGAAAAGAGAGCATTCTTGCGCAGTAGCGAACACACTTGGGCAATTTAAAAATATCTCCTGCGTAGCCGGACTGTTTTCAACAAAACCAACCACCGCCATGAAAATCGGTGTAGGAGCTAAGCTAAGCAGCTAAGCTGTTTGATCATATTTATAAGACCTGAGATGACTACCAATTCACGTAATTATATAGGTCTTTACATATGAAATTGACGTTTTGTCGTACTGGCCACTTTGATCTCAAATATATCTTCTTTGGTTAAAAATTCCAATTTCAAATTTATACCGACATTCTGCTCTCGGACACCGTCCGATGAACAGCTCCGCTCGTTCCGATTGTTGCCGTCGTTCTCGCATTATTGCGCTCTCGCGTGTGCTACCGTTCGTGAAAGTGTACCACCTGAAGAAGGAAGACAGAAGAAAGAAGACTCAAGAGTCAAGCCTCAAGAGTCAAGACTCAAGAAAGAAGAGTACAAGGCGCCACCCAACCGCCTTTGCCGCCCGACCCGTGCCGTACCGTGTCTCGCGCCGCGCCGCGACCGCCGCCTACCGGACGATTCGTGCGACCGCTCGCATTGTCCGTCTCGCTCTTGTCTGCTCGCACACCCGCCGCGTGTTTATCGCCGCGTTAGGACGAGCGTGCGACCGGTCGCATCGTCCGTTTCGTCTCGTTTTTAGCGCGAGCCTTCTGCTCGCGCTCCGCCGCGTCTCGTTCGCGAACACTAGCGCCCTAGTGTTTAGTGTAACATTAGTGAGTGAGTTACAGCCGCCCCAGGAACAATTGTTAGTACCGTGACACGTTTAGGCACACTACACGAGGAGTTTTTCCTCCCTACACACCTTCCCTCCTGGTCGCCGGGAGGGGCTGTATCCCCAATAATAATTTAAGAGAGCAGAACCCCACTCCCGGGATAAACTTTCTAATCATGTCTGACGCCATGATCAGAAAGTTCCTGGAGTTTTTAAAATTAGAAGTCCCCGACGTAGCGTCCAAGTGGGAACGCTTCGTGCGCATGCACGAAGCTGACTCACCGGCGTCGCCCGATAGCGACGTCCCTTTAATTCCGGCCGACAATGAATCCCCATCATCTCCTTCAGAGATGTCTTGCTCAGAGCAAGATGACGACCATAGCGAAGGCGAGTTCACTACGGTCCAACATAAAAAGAGAAGAAGAGGAAGCGTCCAGAGGGCACCACCTCTCCAGTCTTAAGTTCCCCGACCAAGTCGGTCATTAAGAATAGGAAAACCGTGCAGGCTCATGGCTCCGCAGCCCCTACTACCTCATCGGCCCCTCTGGCCTCCAAGGCCTCCCAGGCCCCTCAGGCCTCTCAGGCCCCTCAGGCCATCCGGTCCCCTAAAATGCCTCCTCCTGTAATCATACAGGAGAAGGCAAAATGGAACCTCATCTCTGCAGCGATTTACGAGCAAAAGCTACGTTACTCGTCTGCACACACAACCCCCATCGGCATTAAGGTGCAGGTAAAGACCTCGGAGGACTACCGCCTCCTCACCGCGTTCCTACGTAACAAAAACATAGGATACCATACATACGCCCTTGAAGACGAGCGCCTTCTGCGCGTCGTCATTACAGGTGTCGATAAGTGCCTCTCAACAAAAGAGGTACTCATGGACATCCAGTCCCAAGGTTATCCCGCCTTAGAGGTACATCGTATGTACCATCCCATCAAAAAACACGAGTACAATATGGTACTCGTAACCCTCCCCCTTACACCAGAGAGCAAGGATATCTTCAATATCCGAGCCATCTGCCACATTACGGGCATCCGTGTTGAACCCCCCCGTAAAAGGGACATCCCTGGCCAGTGCCACCGATGCCAACTCTACGGGCACTCGGCACGGAATTGCCAAGCTAGGCCGCGTTGCGTCAAGTGCCTCGGTGACCACGGCACCTCTGACTGCCCCCGCAAGAGCCCAGCTGAGGAGTCCGAACCCCCCAGCTGTGTTCTCTGCAAGTCCCAAGGACACCCCGCCAATTACAGAGGGTGCAAAAAAGCACCCAAAGTTAAAAAACGCGTTGCACCACAGACGAAAGGTGCCCCCCCCCAAACAGAGATTCGTCCCTGCCCTAGGGGGGCAGGGACGAATCTGCTCCCTCCCAATCTGCATGGTTCAAGTCCGCGCAGAACAGTAGTTTGGAGCCAGCGGCTTTCCCCGCTCTCCCCAGCAAGGCCATGCCCTCCGCGCCCAAATTGCCTAAGGCCACGCCCCCTCCGACTCCCAGCTTCAGTGCAGACCTCTCTTTCGTCCAGTTGTTCCTAAGCAACGTCGGGCCTATTGACCCGATGGAGCTTTCTATTTTAGCGACAAAGCTAAAAGGATCGGCCACAGACCGCATCCAAGCTTTGTCAGACCATCAGGTCTTGATCCGTCAGATCAAGGCTCTCTCCACAAACGGTATCTAATGGAGCCTTCGGGAAGGACAAAGCCACACTCGTTACGCGTAGTGTCGTTCAATACGAACGGCATTAGGAAAAACATGAGCGAAATTCGCGATTTTGTAAGCAGCCAAAATGTCGATATTCTTCTAGTGCAGGAGACGTTTTTAAAACCTAGTATGAGGAGCCCAAAAATAGCTAACTACAAAATAATCAGAAACGATAGAACTCGATCCCGACTCGGAGGTACTCTTATCTACTATAAAAAATCATTGCATTGTATTCCCCTAGAGCCACCGCACTTTGTTAAGTTTATAAACATCTGTTTGTCATATTAGCATGTCCGGTCACGGACCCATTGTTATAGTTAGCGCGTACCTGGCATGTAATAATGAACTACATTCCAGCGACCTGCAGGCGCTATTCAATTTAGGCAACGCTGTCATCATTGGCGGTGACTTAAATTGTAAACACACTGAGTGGGGCAATATCAATAACAATAAGAACGGCTCAATCCTTTGTAGCTTAACCGACACATTAAATTTTGCACTTTTAGCTCCCACGGACCCCACTCGCTATGACACCAATGAAAACATCAACGGCATCATACGCAATCCTACTACTATAGACATAGCTTTAGTTAAAAATGTGTCCCTAAATATCTATATTGAGACTCTCCACGAGCTTAACTCGGACCACAGACCGGTTGTGATTACACTTGGTAGTCTTAACCCCAATAATTCCAGTACTAGGAAGATAGTAGACTATAAATCACTAGCGGAGAACATCAAAGTCCTCCAATCTAGTCACTTAGATAAAATCCCCGATATTATAGATAGTAAAGAGACAGCCATAGAGGCCGCCTCCCACTTGACCGATCACCTGGTAGCGACCATAGAGAGATCATCTAGGGAGGTGCCAACGACCCCCAAGGGCCGTTGGCCCCTCCCTGAGGACATAAGGGAGTCCATCAGACTCCGAAATGCGGCTAAGCGCACATATGATCGCTACCCGTCGGAAGAGTGGAGGAAAGCCCTCCGTCACTACGAGAGGGAAGTTAAGTTTAAAATCAAACAACACAAAGCCGAGAGTTGGGATCGACTTCTTAGTGATTTAGAACCGTCTCACATGGCATACTGGCCACTCGCGAAGGCCCTCAAAAACGACACGGAGTGCGATATGCCTCCGTTAGACAGACCTAAACGTCCTCCTGCATTCGAAGACATAGACAAGGCCGAGTGCCTAGCTGATAACTTCGAACAACAGTGCCGGCCGAGTACTCTCCCGATCGATCCCGTGCACCTTATATATATAGCAAGGTCAACAGCCGACTCTCGAGGCCACCTGATGTAGATAGGTTGAGGATGGTGGACTCGGAGGAGGTCAGTGACATTATTAAGTGTATGAAAGCCAAAAAGGCCCCAGGCTTCGACGGTATTTCAAACAAAACACTTAAAATGTTACCGTCCGAGCTTATTCAACTCCTAGTGAACATCTTTAACGCCCTCTTAGTAGGATGTTCATTCCCAGACATTTGGAAAGTAGCTATTGTCATAGGTATCCACATCCACAAACCGGGGAAACCCCGGAAGGTGCCTGGTAGTTACCGTCCAATAAGTCTCATTAGCTCCCTCGGTAAAGTCTACGAAAGAGCTATCAAAAGGCGCCTCAATGACGTCATATCCGACAAAAAACTCCTTCCAGACGAGCAGTTTGCCTTCCGCGAAATGCACAGTTGTCCCGCTCAAGTACACCGCTTAACGGAGTACATAATATCTAGCAAAAACGACAGGAAGACGACATGCGCCGTGTTCTTTGACATTGTAAAAGCTTTTGATAAAATTTGGCATAACGGACTGTTATACAAACTCTATCAAATGGAAATACCTGATTATCTTGTTCTACTAATTAGTAACTTTTTAAAAAACCGTAAATTTCATTTCCGCGTTGAAGGCGCACTGTCGTCGCCAAGATCTATGGAGGCGGGAGTGCCGCAGGGCTCGGTCCTCTCGCCCTCCCTATATAACCTGTATACTAGTGACATCCCCAAACACGCTAAGGTGCTATTAGCTATGTTCGCGGACGACACAGCCCTTTATTATTCCCACATACGAGCCTGTACCGCGTCAAAAGCCCTCCAGGAGTCAGTTACCGCTCTCGGTAACTGGTTCTCCAAATGGAGAATAGAAGTCAATCCCGACAAAAGTCACGCCATCCAATTCGATATTAAAAGTGCAATGAGGCGTACTTGCCCCCGTAAACTAATGAGCCCTATAAGCCTGCACGGCAACATAATCCCACAGGTCACTCAGGTCAAATATTTAGGCGTAGTACTAAGCAAGTCGATGACGTTTTCGAGTCACATTAGTAACACATTACGAAAAGCGAAATTTGTACTCTACAAATTATATCCGCTACTTAATTCGCGAAGAAAAATGTCCCTAAGACATAAGCTTACACTGTATAAGGTTTGCATCAGAACGATACTCACTTATGCGTGCGTCTCTTTCGCACAGATAAGCGAGTCTCAACTGGACCGTTTGCAAAGAGTCCAGAACCGGTTTCTACGCATGGCAACAGGCGCCCCCTGGTACATGCGTAACATCGACTTGCATAGGGACTGCGAAATCATTACTATTAAAGCCTATATCAAGGAACTCGTAGAGAGATTCTTTGATAAAGGCAAAAATCACCCAAACCCCCTTATCAAAAAGGCACTGGACTATAACCACGACGCACAGACTTTCCGACACCCGTACAAACGGCCTAAGCATATCTTAGCCGATCCCGTTGACCCGATCACAAAATACGTAACGTACTGTGTACAGTTACGTAAACACAAAACACACGCACCCGCGAGACTAGTATCGCACCGGGGTCGACGCCGGCGCCTACCCCGAGGTCCCTCATCCGACACGACAACACGTACAGACGTACAGACCGACCCTAACACGGGACCGGACCCGAACCCGAGTTTCGAGTTCGCATCCCAGTAGACTAGGTTCACTTCTAAATAGTGCCCGCGACCGCGATATTGTTATAGAGAGCTCTACCAATACCGCGAACCTCATCGATATTAGGACTTACGCGCGCGAGTCATCCCGACCGTACGCGGAAGGGGAGAGGGACGGCCCTCTCAGTACCGATACCATACAAAACGAGAGCTCCTCTATCGCGATAACACGCACGCCGCTAGTTTCTGCGACCGCGCGCGAGCAACCTCACTCATCAGCGAGTGAGGAAGGGGTCGGACCCCTTAGCAGGAGAGACCCGCGTCTCCCCTGTCATAATAATAGCTCACAACTCGTAGCTGTCCCCAAAATCCGGTCTGAACATCACCCGGGTGATGTTAGGGAGGGTCAAACCCTCCCATCGACTCTAACCAAATAAACTAGCCACCAGGCTAGTTATTGTCCGACTTAGCTACAGCGGTCTTAACCCGACCCTTAGCATAGACCCGTTCGAAAAAAAAAAAAAAAAATTATACCGATATTTACTCATGCATTTGTGCTTCAAAAACCGTAATTAGTTTTTTCTTCTTTTGGTTTTTTACTTTGCGTCACTCTGTTTACAAAATGGAAAACTTGAAATATCGTATTATTTTCGAGTATAAGTTTCACCGTGCCACCAGTGCTGCAGAAACGGCTCGAACGATTAATGATGTTCATGGTGGCGGTGTCACATAAGAAAACACAGTGCGTTTTTGGTTCCAACGTTTTTGTCCTGGAAATTTCTAACAAAATTGCAGAACAAGCCCCGTGGACGGCCGGAGACCAAAGTTGATGATGAAGAATTGAAGGCTATTGTGGAAGCGGATCCAACGCAAACCTCGTCCGAGTTAGCTGCAAGATGCGGTGCTAGTAATAAAATTGTTTTAATCCACTTGAAGAAAATTGGGAAGGTGTAAAAGCTCGAAAGGTGGGTACCTCGTGACTTAAGTGCAGCAAACCGACGAACACGCGTCGACTGCTGCGTTACATTACTCAACCGGCTCAATAATGAAGGGATTTTAAATTGAATCATTACCTGTGATGAAAAGTGGATCCTATACGATAATCGGAAATGCTCATCGCAATGGCTGAACCCTGGCGAACCAGCCAAAGCCTGCCTCAAGCAAAAGCTGACTCAAAAACAGTTACTCGTGAGCGTTTGGTGGACTAATGCCGGTGTCGTTCACTACAGCTTTCTTAAATCTGGCCAGACGATTACAGCAGACGTATATTACCAGCAATTGCTAATCATGATGGAAAAGCTAGCTGCTAAACAACCGAGGTCGGTCATTCGCTTTAGGCCACTGCTGCTTCAGGACAACGCTAGACCACACACTGCACAACAGACGGCTACCAAATTAGAGAAGCTTCAATTGGAATGTCTAAGACATCCACCGTACTCCCCGGACCTAGCACCAACAGCTTATCATTTTTTTCAAAATTTGGATGACTTCTTGCATGGGAAAAAATTCAACTCCGATGGGGCAGTGCAAAGCGCCTTCAAAGATTTTATTGATTTATGTCCGAATGGTTTTTGTAAAGAAATCAATGAACTACCTGTGAGATGGCAAAAGTGCATAGATAGCAATAGTATATACTTTGTTTAAATAAATATATTATGTTAAAAAAAAAAACGACTTTATGTTCCTCATTTACAAAACGCCAACTTCATATGTAATGACCTAATAGTGTGTAAGGTATGCGTATGCAGTCGCACTTAAATTGTGCGTGCGCGATAGCAACAGCATACTGACATGACCGAGATTACAACAAAAATTATGTAACAAACAGACTATTAGTATTTTTCCTTCGCATTATGCTAGCTTTTAGCTTTTAATCTAGCTTTAGTTTTCATCATGCACAGCAAACAACTAATATTACTAACATTACTTTATTTTATAATAACTGAGGCAACCGGTCATCATCATATTAAACTCGTTAAACAATTAGCAAGAGTAAACTGAATTCCCAAATTACTAAACACCATACAACTTATGCTAAACTTGGTCTCATACACCAACTATAATTTCATGTACACTCAAAACTATGAACATTGAAACGGCAAGTCCTCCGAATATTGATACTTTGGTCCTACATTATTTCGTAATGACGTCATACAATTTAACGTTATTCCAAAATAGATTGTATTATAACACACTAAAACTCAAATTTGTATAATATTAAATGCTCCTATTACATTTCGTGCATTACGTCCTATTATGAACTTCAAGCAAGATGTTTCCCCTTGATTCAGGTTTAACAAGTAAATCAACTCGATTAAAATGTACTTAAGCATGTTTCATACAAGTAGAGTTCCGAAATCCGTAGAATTAGAAAAATGAGAACTTAGCTTTTATTTTTGCACGCACAAAAACACATAAAATACCAACAAATGTACATTAATAATATTTTTAATGACTTGACTATAATGCAGTATGTAGTTTTTTTCATTATACTTTTTTTTTATTTACGTAACCTACGTGTAATAAGGTTTTCTAAAGCAAAGGCATACAAGAGATAGGTTCTATTCACCTTTTTATGCTTATGGCTCTCGCGTTGTCGCCGCATCTAATTGGCTTTGAGCTATCTTTAAAAGACTTCAACACGATACAGGCGCATGTCCAATGTCTCCGACACGTGATAGCTTTCTTTCAGCGGAACGACGAACAAACACTTTCAACTCAACCACGTCTTGATAAACTTGGATCGAGCCTTATAATTTTAGCGTGGCATAGTTGCCGCACGTCAGAACTAGTCACTGAAAAATATAACGGCCTCACACAAAATTCGCCGAGTGAAGTCGATAATACTCGCGTGTTGGAGTCTAATGCAAATAGATTTCCCGTTACACCTGTAGCTACTCAGATGTTACTGGTTTCCATGGGCGGGAAAATCACCTACCCATCAGTAATGCGTCTGCTCATTTTCTGACTATTGAGCCATATTTGACGACGTCTGTGGCACAGTGGTTAGCTCGTCCGCGCTCAAGCCGGAGGTCGCGGGTTCGAATCCCGCCGAATGAACCAAAAGTTTTCTGTGTTACTGGGTAATGGATGTATATTTTATATGTGAATGAAATATTCTTTATTGTGCACACAACATAAAAAAAAATATAAAAGAAAAGAGATAAAAAATAATAATATACACAGGTAACACAATGGCAGCCTTATTACTAGGTAGCAATCTCTTCCAGGCAACCTTGGGTAGAGGAAATAATAGAAAAGAATTTGGCGTGCATGAGCAGTTAAAAAGAACACAATAAAATACAAAAACAATTAATACATGCGTTTAAACAATATATATATATATATATATATATATATATATATATATATATATATATATATATATATATATATATATATATATATATAATTATATAATTTTACATACATATATAATTTTTTATAAATTACTTTTATTAAATAAGTACATACATAAATAAATACATAATATATATTACACGTATACACAAATAATTTTAATTAAACTTTATAGTCTTAAGACAGAAAATAATAAACAATAATAAAAACAAAAAAAAAAACAAAAAAAAAACAATTATTGATTTACCTGACTACAAATAGTCAAATAATGCATCTTAACCATAGTTTAAAAGCCATTTAACGTTTTAGCAAGTCTGATATGTGTATAAAATAACAAAATCTCAAATATATGTATAGTATAAAAAGCATTAAATATATTATATCCGTTGTCCGGTACCCGTAACACAAGTTCTTCGAAAACTTACCACGGGATCAGATTGACGTGGTGTGAAAGCGTCCAAGATATTATTATTATAATATTGTGATGACCTACCTATATACCATGACCTACAGCATACTGATAATGTATGTTGTAGGTCTGTTGGTGCCAGTAATGTGGTTATCCCGAGTTAATTAGGTAGTGGTATGTATATGTAAAATACCATTATTTGAAAAGAATCACAGTACAATAAATATATTCAAACATAATAATATCCAAATTATAATCGCGAGCTTAGCACACGTTCAAGCTAAAAAAAAATATGTTATTAATACAGGAATATTAATGCAAATGAATACCAACAAGAGTTATTAGCATTACCTACATGACATTAAGGGGTATCACAGACGGCGAAGATGGTATAATATTTTTATGTTAAAATAAAATATCGCTTGCACAAGTTTGTATGAACTATCTCAAATGGCTAAGATAGGTACTTTATATTTTCTAGACATATTTAGATAAAATATTAGTTACAGTATTTTCGCCATTTGTTACGCCCTTAATATAATCACACAGTGAAGTTCTTTATGAATTTAATTAATGACACCTATGTGAAATTTATTTTCAATAATATTAAACATTAATCAGCCCCTGTGGTCTAGTCTTTAGAGCTTGGCGCTGGACTCGGAGGTCGTGGGTTCGATTCCCGCATTTTTTCCCGATTCCCGATTGGTACAACAATAAATGTTATTACCAAGTATGGTTAGGACAATGCAGGCAGATCACCTGATTGTCTGACAAGAGAGATGATCCATGCGTCGGATGAGCATGTAAAAAGTCGGACCTGCGCCTGATCTCTCGCCAGTCGTGTCGGTTATCCATCCCACTGGGTTATGAGAGTAAAGGAAGAGAGAGTGCTCTTGTGTACTGCGCACATATTTGGGCACTATAAAATTACTCCTTCGTAACTGGCCTGGTTTTAATGAAACCGGCCACCGTCACCGAAATCAGTGTGGGGCCTATAATTAATTTATATTAATTCAAAGAAATGTATGGTAATTTACGTACATGTTTCTTCATCCTACATTTTATAATTTATGATAGAAATGAATTATTTTCCTACACAAGTGATCTCCTGGAATGTCAAATTCCTTTTGAATTTATTATAATATACCAACTTTTTTGTTCATATAATTAAAATGTAGATTGGATACATTAAATATTTTCTTTGTTTAGTAATAACTTACTTTTATTTGACAATGAGAATAATACAATTTTGTAAATAAGAAATATAGATCAACAAAAAAAGAAAAAAAAAAGTGTCGACACGGAAAGTTGTAATTGGACATCCGCCGCACACACTTAAGCCTTCATTGACATCTACTACAGGCCCATTCATACCGCTCAAAATATTGACAACCCCTTTCACTGCGGTGAAAAGAACTCGCAAAGAAAGAAGCCCGATTTTTCCTTACTTACCTCAATGGGACGCATATGGAGTCCCGAATAACGCTTTGCGCTCGCATCTCAAGGACTGTTTTCGTCGGTTGAAACATACTTTGTGAGCTCTTGAAAAATCAAGAATTCTAGATCAAAGATAACCCTTCCAGTGCTGTGTCTATGCTCGAGTGCGCCACTCTGTCTGAATAGTTTGAGCCCACGCCCAATGAAATGACATATTTGTACGGATGTAATTGTTAGCCAAATTTGAAAGGGGCTTTTGAGTTCAACCGGTTCAGAAAAATGTTTTCAACGTAGGCTTATACCTAGTTAAGTTTAGTTAAATAAATATAGACATTCAGCTTTCTGTTAAAATTTATACCATAAGATCTTCAACTTTTCAAGTTTAGTATCTACCCAGTACAATTCATGCGGAAGCTAAAGTTAGAACTAATGATATATAATCCTACTTGAATTGTATAAAATTACGGTGTAAAATCCTCGTATCTGATGTATTAAATATTTATTCCAGAAGTTTCATGAACTATTAAATAACCTGTATATTATGCCTCTTTGTAGATTAAACAAAATTTCCGCATGTTTGTTCGAATATTTTATTTTAATAAACTAATTATTCTTCTAACCTTCTTTTAACTACAGTTATCCTTTTAGGGTTCCATAGTAACTACAGGGAACCCTTATAGTTTCGCTCTTTCCTTTCGTCTGTCTATCTGTCTGTCCGCCTTTCTAACTTCTGTAATGTTATATTATGAAAACAATTTTTTTTTATAAAAAACTATAATTCGACTACGTAAATTATATAGCCTATGTTACCCGATCTATTAATACGAATCTATTGACACTTTACTCATTAAAATTGAACCAGTAGTTTAGGCGCTATGGTGGAACAAAAACATACATACATACGTCATACATACATGTACCCTTCCTTTTGGCTTCGCCGTATTCGGATAAAAATGGATAGCAATTCCAATGTCTCGCTAAAACTCGAGAGCAGCTGGCAAATGTTGGTCTTGAAATAATTGTGGAAGCTTAGGGAAGGTTTTAATGGTGAGAAATATTGGAAAATAACTGCGGGGCAAGTACTAAAAAACGACGATTGAATTTTCCCATACTCAATTTACTGTGTTCAATTTGTCACTTGACTGTCAAATATTTATAGATGCGTTCAGCTTACCTCTTTTGTTATTTATTTATTTCAGTTCATATTTAAGACAGAACAATTTGTAAATACAAAACAACTACAACTAGCTAGTGTTTATTAAATTAAAATTGGCATGAATTATGCATTTCCTGAACTGCTTACTAAAATTTTAATGAATCACTTTCCAGGCATCAACATTAATGTCAATCTTCCTTTTATGCAGTTAAGCTACGTTCAATCTTGTAGGCCGTAACAATTTTATATACGACAGTTATGCTGCGAACCGACGCCATTCTTCAAGTTGCAAATAAAATTAAACGTGATTGTCGGCTCCGGCCTCTGGGGCCGATTAAGATGTCACGTACATACCGTTTTTCTTCAACAAGACAGGCTAAGTGACGTCTGAAAACAAAATACGCTACGGACAATTTATGGTTAGGTAGAAATTAGTTTATATAAATCACGTGATCAGTATCAGGATAATAGTTTTATATAGGATGAGATATTATAAAAGAATATTTTTTTAGAGATGGAAAGTGTGAGAGTGATATTGAAAGAAGAGTGAATGCAGGAAACAGGGTGAATGGAGCTTTGCACTCCTTTATGAGCAGTCGGAAGGTGTCTAACAAGGCTCGTTTGGCTGTGCATGAGGGGGTGTTGGTTCCGACACTCATGTTTGGAAGTGAAAGTTGGGTATGGCAGAAGAAACATGAAAGCAGAATAAATGCAGTTGAAATGAGAGCGTTAAGAAGTATGATAGGAGTTAAACTGAGTGACAGGATAAGAAATAGTGAGATTAGGAAACTTTGTTGTCTGAAAGAAGATGTAGTGACAAAAATTGAGAAAGGTATGCTGAGATGGTTTGGCCATGTCGAGAGAATGAATGAAGAACGATTGACGAAAAAAGTGTATAAGGCGAGTGTGAATGGGAGTGTTGGAAGGGGTAGACCTAGGCCGACGTTTCAGGACCAAATCAGGGATATCTTGAAAAAAGGCCAGGTCGAGAGTACCCTAAACCGAAGAACATATATGAAGGGAATAATGAAAGTGGACGAAGCGAAACAAGTATGTAAGGATCGTAGCAAGTGGAAAGAAGTGGTCTCTGCCTACCCCTACGGGACGGGCGTGATTATATGTATGTATGTATGTATGTAATATTTTTTTGAGAGTGTTATAGGCCAATTCAACAGAGATACGAATACCTAACCTACCTATTCTACTTAAAGGGTTAGATGCTCGATTTTTTTAGGGTTCCGTAATACTACATGGATTGGATGGATTGGCTAGTCCGTCTAGCTTCTGTAATTATGATTATGTATAGATGAAATTTAGTTTAGATATAGATTATGTATACATTTTGGTTTAGGCATCTAAAAATAATAGTACTTAGTATATTTTAGGGGTGAACATCCATTCATGTGAAGTGAGGATGAAAAATATTTTTTTGTTCTACCTCATCGTGTGGCATATGGTTACTTAAATATTTTTAAATAAGTCATGGTTTCATACATTACTTTTTTTAAACTGAACTATTTTCGAGTAATCAGCCTCCAAAGTGGTTTTTAAGTTGGTACCCACCTGGCAATTCTAAACCATGAAGAGATAGAAAAATGAAGGTTTCCATTCTGTTAGGTCATGCTAAAAACTCTCTAGGAAAATAATTTTGATATGAGTTGATAGTTACGAAACCCTCCTTTGATATCAATGTCCTTTACATATCAATGTCCTGAGATGTTCTTGGTTAGGTTAGGTTACTACGTCATTTATACAAAAAAAAATAGTATTATATTACCAACCAAAAATACATGACTATAATCCATCATTAAATTTTGCCTTACACAAAGTCGTTTGTGTTCATGAGAAGCAAAAAAAACATAGTGCAAAATCCATAAAAAATCTAGAGTACTACACAAACATATTACAATACCAAAACATTAAACCACGTTTTTAATGTCTTTGGAGAATCGTCGTTTTATATCCATCGTCTAGCGACTGTTATTTCCATAGAAAAACTGATATTATTCCTGCTCATAACTTCTATACCCGGCGTTATTCAGGATTGTTTATTTGGTGGCAATAAGTATGATTTGAAGTGGATCCAATGTGTCTCACATTGGAATCCATTTCATTGCTGTCGACGCTGGGTCAATTTTGGAACATCACCTTTAGGAAAGCAACTAACTAACGATAATCTAAAAATAGTGTTGCATTATTTTTAAGATTAAACCAAATTAAACCAAAGTGTTACTTATACGCGTAACACTTCCTTTTTATAGGCTACAGGGATTTTTAACTGTATCGCCTAGACAGGGTAGTAATTTTACACCCTAGATGCAATCTAGGGGATAGTGAATGCGCTTCCGGCAGCGCAGGTGCCTTATTGATTATACCCACAGATTATCTCCATGAAATGTGCACAGTGGAAATGGAAACTTTATAACTATGTTTTATCAAAGTTTAGAACAATGTTTAGTATTTTAATCTGTTCTGCAATTAGTTACTCTTCACATAAATTAGGCAGGTGTGAAAAATAAGTATATCTCTCTATCTCAGAGATTCGAGGTAACGATTACCGCTGTAATGGACACCTTCACCACTAATAGAATTACTGCATTGCCGGTCTTTTAAACTCATTCAAACACAACGATAGGCAACGATAAAGTAGACTAGTGGTCGCCCAGTGGTCGAAATTAATACATAATATACCTAATTCACATAATTTTTAAGTTTAAACGGATTTATATGGATTATTTTGCCTCTTAGATATCCTATTATATATAAATACCAGCCAAATGTGTGTCAGGCCACGCATATAATAGACTCCCGTAGTCACCCACATATGATTTTATTGTGTTTACTTGTTTACTTGTTTACTTACTGTTTCGTTATATTTGTACGAAGATTTGAAAGAAAGGGCATTTTACAAGTTAGGTCCCTATAACTCCTGAAGTCGCTGTCGCTTTGACGCGTCATACTGTAGAATGTTCGTACTACACATAAGACAAGGGGTGAGGCACTAGGCAAATTTAAGAATAGAGCAATAAAAGCAAACATCAAAGAAATCTTGGACTGCAACCTAAATATGGCAATAAAGAACAGAGATGACGCCATCATAGAGAAAATGATGGGTCAATGGAGGAAGTGCAACATCCTACACTAAGAAAATTTTGAACGAAAGTGTAACGTACCAATTAGTGCCACAATCCTGAATCGTGCTATCGAAGTTTTCGCAGTTCGGTGCTATATATTATGCATCCTCTGAAATGCTTACAAGTGGGCATTGGCTTAACCGAGCATACCACCTCGCTCTGTCTCCCTTTGGGGCTTCCGCTATTCCCACATTGGTGACTCTTGACAGAACACGCCTCCTTCTGGACATCATTATCACTACCCCTCCCCTCCCCTGAAGCTGGCTAGTGTGGTGCCCGCTCCACGCACCACCACCACCGCACCACGCTAGCCAGCTTCAGCCTCATTGGGTACCTAGCCCACCAGCCTCAGCGCGCCGCGACCTTGTCGAACCCCTCATTGGCTTCAACGGGCACTCACACTACAATGACCGATTAGCAAGCAGAACACATCTCTCCTGGTCATCACGTATCATCGGCCCGAACTGCAGCCCTCCGACTACCGAGTCGCTGGGACTCTCTGGCACTGGCGATTCAAGCAAGAAGACTTCAAGATTCAACCTCCGGTCTTCGGGAGGGATTGCCATATCACTCCCTTATTATAAGATTATCGATCTTCAATCGCGCTATCGAAGTTTTCACAGTTCGTCGCCTATACATACAATATCTGAAAGGAGGCTTTGGCCTAACCGAGCATACCACCTCGCTCGGTCGGATAGTTGGGGCTTCAACTATTGCCGCAAAAGCAAAAGAATAATAAAAAATATGACTAATGTACAAATGGCACGGACCAATCCTGTCCGTGGAGATGGAAAAGAAAATTTATAATTTATAAATAAAGTCTGTTTTTAGGAATTGTATTTTTAAACATTAATAAAAAAACAAAATATAAGTGTATTTCAATCCTCCTCTATATAAACTTTAACCGTGCCTTTCTCTTCTCTTCTTCTTTCCATTGGCATAATTTCGTAAATGGGGTATAAAGCTTTTGCTTCGCGTATTCGATATAACTCAAAACTCAGATATAAAATTGTTTAAGATTTCGCAGCACCTGTACGTACTTAACCGACTTTATACGTATTCTGAACTATAAAACGATTTCATTTCCACCTTTATATGAAATAACTTCTGCGCTACCATAAAACGGGATTGGACGAGGAATGCTTTGAGAATCATAACTTTTACAGCATCTCATATTATTTTAAAATGGTCAGATTAATTTCCTGCCTTATATTTCATGGCAGTTTTTAAAAATATTTTCACATATTTTATAAGCAAAGTAGCAATCCTTTCTTCCAAAAAAAGAAAATTCTTAAAATTCACAATTTGTTAAGGACAGCGGCCTCGCAGTGACACTTAGTAAGTGTATATAGTACGTACGTTATATAGTACTTACAAACTTTTTATAAACTCTAAGAGAGAAAATCATAAGTTATAGTGAAAATTATAATTTCATAGCATCAGTTTAAAATAGTTGTTTTTGACTGTAAGTTTATTTTGATCATATCTTAAAAACAGTGGCCTATTTTAATGTGATTCTTTTTGCAGTATATAAACAAAAGTGACTAGTAAAGTAAAATCTAGATCATAAAGTAAATGGTTAGAAAGTTATTACAAAAATAGTGATGAAAATACATAGCATTTGGTTGTGCTTTTAACTTTTTTTCGGCCTGACAGAGCATACCACCTCGATCGGTCGGATATCTCCCTTTGGGGAGATCTCCGACCTCCCATCCACTCTTCCCACATTGGTGACACTCGACAGAACACGCCTCCTTCTGGACAACATCATCATCACTCCCCACCCCTCCGCACCACGCCAACCAGCTTCAGCCTCATCGGGTACCTCGACCACCAGCCTCAACGCACCGCGGCCTGGTCGAACCCTCATCGGCTTCAACGGGCACTCTCACTACAATGACAGGTCAGCAAGCAGAGCACATCTCTTCTGGTCAGCACGTAGCATCGGCCCCACACGGCAGCACTCCGACGCACTGGAGCCCGTGCAGCAGCAGCACAGTTCCGACTCACTGGGACTCTCTGGCATTGGCGACTCAATAAGAACACTCAAGATTCGACCTCCGGTCTTCGGGGGGGGGGGAGTGATGTGGCGGACCAATTAGTGTCACAATCATGAATCGCGCTATCAAAGTTTTCTAATAACGGCGGTATATATACAACACCTTAAATTACTACAAGTGGGCTTTGGCCTGACAGAGCATACCACCTCGCTCGGTCGGAGATCTCCGTTTGGGGCATCCACTCTTCCCACAAATCCTATGGACAATTACTATCCCCTACATCATTATTATCTCAAAACAAAAATTTGCGAAAAAATCCGACTTGCAAATATAAAGCGTCGAACAAAACATTTTTAGGTAAGCCAATTCCGCAATAGAACCCTTACTTTGCATCTAGCCTAATAGATTTCCCTTTTGGGCTATCGAGGGTAGCAATTGGACTTCGATTGGATCGGGATGCGAACAGATTGCCGAATACGACTCAATCTATTGCCTTGTGCATTGCAACGAAACAAAGTATTTAAATATAGGTAACTTTATAATTGGTCACCTGAAAATTCGCAATAACACTACGGTACACCTAAGGATTTGGAACGATAATTTTATATTATTTCGATGGCTGGTAAGATAAATCTGGTTTGGTCATGATCTGACTTCTGACTCCATGATTTTTGGTTACAATAATTAATGAATAAAAAATATATATTTTTCTCGATAAATCTGACAAGGCTAGATTTACAATATATATGTACCAAAGTACTATAGCTCATAGATATATAAAGACACGATAGAATCAATATTGGCAGGTGTTATACAACAAAATCCTTGGATCCCTATCGGCTACTCACGTGTCAGCAATTTTTGTAGCCCAAGACGTGAGCGGCAGCGGTTCGTAACCAATTTGATTCTAGTAATTTAGAGTTACATATGATTCGCGTATACTTGATATGTACCGATCTATTTCTATTCATCGCAGTGAAAATTCTGTGGGTGAAACAATATTTTACATTTACCAGGCGTTACAATATAGCTTTCTTTAATAATAAGCTGTAAGTAGTAGTCATAAGAAATATATGGTTGTTTAAAATCAAATATGGATATTTTGGGCATATAATCTACGTCTTTTGTAAAAACGTTTAGGCTGAAAAATAATAATAATAAAAATAAAAAAAAAATTGCTGAATAAAATTATATTGGGCTCTCTTAGACGTTGAGGTCATAACCTCGCAAAAGCAGCTGATTAAAAGGGAAAAAAAATAACATGAATACTATCAGATATCTTATACCTTCACAGCTCCTTATAGAGTACCTACTGTCATTTTACTTAGTATATTTTTTTCGAAATTTTGATTTTTTTCTGTCTAAACGTCTTTACATAAGCAGAATTTCATAATATAATTTTGAACAACCTTATTTGATGAAGACCTTAATATCGAATAAGGTAGAGAAAAAGATTAATTACAACGAAAAATGTTGTTTTTTTTTGCTTTTATACAGTTAAAATCTAAATGTATAAACACCTTATATAAAATTGTGTAATTATACTTTAAAATATAATATAATCATGATTAATATGATTAAATTGTGTAAAGCCCACTGCGAAAACAAATTTATTAACATTTATATACATATTTATAACATTATTACAATTTCCTATATTACAATAGCACGTACCATTGTACAAATGTATTTTAATTTATAGTAATTTATATATTACTTGATTAATATGTAATTAAGAATTTTATAATACAAGCACCTAGTTATTTATTTATTTTTCGTCATATTAATCCTTATATAAATTTGAATTAATAGGCATTTTATTTGAGTTTGTTTATTTTATTTATTTGGCATGTTAATTTGTACAGTAATTGTAGATAAAAGCTATTCCGCTTTTATTTTATACTAAACACCTATAATTGAACTGATTTTTCAGTTAATTCGCTGGATATTATAACTTGGGTCCATGGAAAACCCTAGCAAATTGAATCTTTTGACGCTGATGGTCAGAGAAAGGATCGATTTCTATTTTATTTGCTTTTTGATTCTGACACTCGACGGGCATCGTTACCGGCAATGTGATTTCAATTACGAACAGTCACGGACGCGAACATAGAATACATACACTACTAACTTGTTAAACTAAAGCAAAAATTGTATACGTTCGGAGGAGAAGGACACTTGATCCTTAGGTGAGACTAAAACAACATTTACAGTAATGAAATGTTTTTTTTTGTTATATCCAAATGAAACTTAACAAGCTTTTTTCGGAAAGCCAACAGAAAAGCTACCACCGGTTCAACCCAAACCCGCCGAGAAGAACCGGCATCGGAAACTCTTTTAGCAAAAAGTTGGAAGATTTTTCTTCTGAAAGAAAGACAAATAAGGAGCTGTATGGAAAATAGTATTTAACTTAACAGTGACTATATCGATATCCGTTTAGTTTCTAAAGTGTCGTACCAACGCCCGTCAGATACGTCACCGTTTCTGATTCTGATCTAGGATTTTTGTCTTACCTACATTGTATCAGTCACTGTCATAATGGGTTGACAGTGGCCAACGCACTTGATATGATAAGGGACATCTTCAAGGGACATGGCAACCAACCAACATTTATAAAATACAATATTGTTTCACAAAACAAACTTAATAAGATGAAAAACACATTGCAAACAACGCCTAACAAACTAAAAGACTCGTTTCTAACTCATATTATGCAAATTCAGTTTGCCACATAAAAAACTCGTCTTAATGAAATATTCAGAGGGTTATGAACGTATTCAAAAGTTTTGCATGAATGCCATTATTTAATGGTTGGATGGTTAAATGGAATTTTAATAATAATATGTAACCTAAAGTACCTACGAAAATATTAGAAATAGTAATAGGACTATTTGACAGTAAAATTTAAGTAAGTTTATTTAATAACTTTAAAGGAACGTTAGTTTCTTGTCCACAAAGGTGCACACAAAGCGAAGCCCATTCCATCGCTTAAATTTTGTTCATTAAATATAATAATATTTTACATAGTATAATTAGGAATAAAATGACTTAGGAAATGTACTTTTACGTATACCTAAATGAATGGCTTAGTGTAAATAAAATGTGTTAATGTGTAAATTTACTATATATGTAAATGTGTACACTATGTGTAAATTTACACCATAACATTCAACAATTTCGTTAGGAATTTGAAACCTCATAAAGGAGTCCGCTCATGCCCCAGCGTGAATGTGTTCTGGAAAGTTCTGTGCCATTGCTCACGGGTGTCGCGAACTTCCACTGTTATCAGTTGTCATACAGTCCGACGGAGTTCCACAAGTTTTTATTCAAGAGAGTATTTTAGAAACTTGTAACGCACTTCCCCCGAGCCAAGTAATGGCTTAAGTACGAATCAAGATTTCTCCCCTATCTAAACATTCTAGGGTTTAAGTTCAAATTTAATTTAAATTATGACATAATGAATAAGTATGAAATAACTTTATGAAAAAGTATAGACGATATTAGTTGACCAAAGATATAACATAATACCTATGTTTATGTGTTGCTAAATTTCTTTGAATAGAGCTTGTATCTACATGCATATCAGGATTTTTAGATTTATCAACACGCTATGTAAAATAGTATAAATATATAGGTACTTAATGCATGTCTGTACACAACACGTTTTGTAATCTCATAACAACAAATCAAATGGAAATCCGCAAAAAGGCCGCATCAGTAAACCACTGGATCCATATTCATTCACAGTATTACGCTGAACGAGTGGCGACATAAAAATACTGAAAACAGGATGACAAAAAAGGAAAATGGCGTAACCAAGGCGGATTTGCCGCGCCATTAATTCACGTTCCATTTTAAAAAGCAAATTAACATTTAATATGTTTAAACGTATCTCTGGTAGGTTGGTGAGGCTATGAATATTAATATTTATCAATCATAATTACCAATAACTATCTCACACCGTACTATAACATGCGAATTTCGATATCGTTAAGGATATAATATTTTATGTGTGACAGAAAGAAAGAAACAAAGGTGAAACACCAGTCATCATGGCTGAATTTTTTTGACTTAGGATCAGTTGACACCGCGATGATATGCAACGATACACGCATTTTTAGATAGCTATTAAAATTTGAACTTTGCCGCGAATGACGCGCCATGTTATGCAACATATAACATCGTTTCGTTTTGGGTGTAAATTAACCTTTAGGAAATAAAGGAAAATAATGTTGTAATGACTAGCTGCAATACATTAATACAGACCTAAAGATTTATAAAACGTAAAAAGTAGATTTAAAGTGAATACTTAGCTTTAAAATTACAGACTGGTAGACTAATAAGTACCTACATTCTGGAAAAATAATAATATTGTATCCTTACGTTACGGTATAATAGCAGCCAACTGATTAACTGCCTACCCGGCTGCCACTCAGAAGGCTGGCATCTTACGAATTTATTGATAGCCTAGTGCGAGTAATTTTGGCTTTATTAATTGACTTTGTCACCTTAATTTTTTTTATACCGCACCTAAACTATAAATTTTAATTATACTATACTATAAAATTAATCTTATATTATGATAATAATCTCAAGCTCTACCGGTTCATCATACCTTACTATAAATAGGTACCCATAACTTGGCGTAAATCGTCAAGATAATCACACTAAGTTATATCGTTCCTTATACAAGTTGACAGCGTTAAACGTAAATGCCTGTAATAGGATGTTGATGTGGCCATCTTTGTGAATTGCTATCCATAATGGTTGCCGTCAACAGGTGATGGATAGATTACATTATAGCGTTGTTATTCGCGTTTGAGCTTACACGGTGCTTACACTTTAAATCACCTTGTTATATGTTATCGTTTATTGGATAATTTTAATAACTTATAATTTAAACTCCACATAAAAAAGTAATATTTTATATTTTATTTACGTTTTCATACAGTTTTATGAAACTTATCTGACTCGTAAGCTCGTTGAGTCAATTCACCCCGAAACCGATACTAATATTCACTTAAACTGAAATGAATGTTAAATAATTTTGGTAATTTATTTGACACTAACATCTCATTAACAAATCGTAATTTTAATAATAATGTCTAGTACAAATTCAATACATTTGCTATAAGCAACGCTCTTTATTTTTGTAGTGGAATGATAATATAATTTGCCATTACATTCTCTATATACAATATTTTATAACTGTTTGGCACAATAAAATAATTTATCTTTAGAATATTATACTAGCTCAGTAACCAACTTTTTGTAAGAAGAATGCACTAAAACCATGCGAATGTCATATTACATGACCACAAGACCAATGTTAAATTTTGAACAAAAAATATCAGAGATACATAATATTATTCATATTTTTTTGTTTCAAACCTAACTAAATCATATTAATTACGGCGTTAACAATTGTATCTTCTTAATATTATAAAAATGTATAAAGATGCAGTTTTATATTACGAAGAAAACTTTTTTGGTAGGTAAATATGTAAAGTGTGATACTGTTTTTTTTTATTACCGGAAACAAAAGTATAAAATGTATATTATGTTGTGCAAAATTTTGAAACATTAATGAGCTATTATCAAACGTTTCAATATTTTTATGAGTCAGTTCGCGAGAGTATCATAAATGCTCAAAGACTATAATTATTTATAGCTATAAAATAAAAGCAATGAAATAAAATTTCCTACCGTATAATTATTGTATAGGCACCTAATCTTTTTCTTCTTATGTATAATAGATGATCAAACGAACTTCTCAAGTGAAGTTTGATTCATTATTATATGAGTCGCTTCATTCGAATATATAATAATATTATATATAGTTATAACAAGGTAGTCCCTTCATCATACAGGGAAAGTATTATATCTTCGAAAAGCAACTCATATAATAATGATCGAACTTCACTTGAGAAGTTCGTATGAACGTCTATTATATTTCGTCGCTTCATTTTTCAGATATATTATTATTATATAATATAGTTATTACAAGGTAAATGTTTAGATAATGAAGTTTTGTTAATTTACTCTTTTTAATGAATAAGCTTTTAGCAAACAAGGAAAAGTTTAACCAATATTTTTATTCTATAAATGGTACAAACGAAAAATTAACAATTTATTTTAATTAAAGAGCTTAAGTCACTCAGGGAATGCCACAACAAACCCTCCTTCAGCAAACTCTCCTTCAGTTACAATCGGTCTATTATAGAACCGGGCAAAGGCGCTGGACGTGCTAGTCCACCCTGCCGTCCTGCGGATCAGATTTTAATTATGTCTGTTATGGTTATCTTAACACCGCTCTGAGAAATAATAATATTTTGAATTTTAATCTGTTGCATGTCAATGTCGTCTATATGATATCTCATTTTCCGTGGGAGAAAGTAGGTATAAATTTATTATATTTTGATGGAGAAATATTCCTTGTGTGCATGGATTACTATTCCAAGTACATAGAGCTAGCTTCTTTGCATAAGAATTACACTGTCGATAATGTTGTTAAAAACCTCAAATCCTTCTTTGCTCGACATGGAATACCAAAAGTATTGGTGTCTGATAATGATCCACCATTTAACTCCTGCAAATTCAAGTCTTTTCTTGTTGATTGGGATGTGGAACACATAACAACCAGTCCTTATTGGTCCAGGTCTAATGGCCAGGCTGAAAGCGGAGTTAAAATTGTCAAAAACATATTAAGAACATGCAAGGAAGATGGCTCGGTTGTGCATTTGGCGCTATTACACTACCGCAACGCTGCTAAGGGAGATTTTCCCAGACCGGCCGCATTATTAATGTCTAGAAACTTGCGAGTAAATTTACCAATTCTAAACAAAAAAGTTAAACCTAAACTTTCGACGTTTGAAAAATGTCATAGACAAAGCAGAGACAAAATATCTTTTTATTTTGACAGGAATGCGAAGCATACATCTTATGAGTTTCAACCTGGAGATGAAATTTACTTCAAAAAAAAAATTCTAAATCCTTTTGGTCTCCGGGAATAATTAAAGAGAAATTAGGATGTGATAGATCTTATTATGTTGTGGATCCAAATGGTGTCGTGTATATGAGAGTATCGGTCTATGACCTCTTGATTGTAAGTCCTTCTTGCGCTCGTGTGGTGATGATAATAATACAGCAGCAATTCTTATACTCTCCTTTATTGGTGCTTACCACAAATACGTATTACAATATGTAATGAGATATGCTTAACACAATATATACGTCTACACTATGTATAGCCTTTTGGCCAACTAATTTAAACTAGATATTATGTCTAACACAATTACGTCTACAGTCTACACTGAGAATAGTCTTTTACTTATCTAAAATAAACCTAACTCGATAGGCTTTACTTATGACATCTGTCAATGTCAATAATGACATTGACAGTTACATCTTACTGTTGATAAATGTAACAGAGGAATAGGGGACACATTAGATCTAGGAAAAAGAATTTAAAAGAAACAAATCCTCCACCTTCTTTTTATGGCAACGGCAGCACTGACAATATGCCTCCCATGCAGGAGAGTATATATCCCATGAGTTCGGCACAACTCGAAAACGGTCCTGTTCAAAAATGCATTATCGATGATAACTGTGTTCCTATGGAGTCTAGAAAATACCGGTTACGTAACCAGGTCTGGTAGAAGTGTAAGACGTCCCAAATCGTATATACATGATAAATTTGAATAGATAAGTAATGTATTATTATTAGTTATGTACCTACTTATAATATTAGTTTGCTTTTTCTCGAAAGGGGAGATGTTGTATGTCAATGTCAAGTTGACAGATGTCATGAAGTAAAGCCTATTTAGTTAGGTTTATTTCAGATAAGTAAAAGACTATTCTCAGTGTAGACTGTAGACGTAATTGTGTTAGACATAATATCTCATATGTAATACGTATCTGTGTTAAGCACCAATAAAGGAGAATATAAGAATTGTTGCTGTATTAATATTATCACCACTCAAGCGTAAGAAGGACTCACATATCAAGAGGTCGTAGCTCGCTACAAATCAAATGAGTTTGTGCGCGTTGAGCCGTACAAAGTGCTAATAAAGTTACCAGCTTCTTAGTTATTTTTGCGATATTAAGATCTAAATTAGGATACTATGGAGAAATAAAATTGAACACTACTTGTGGATCCCACGTTGAAGTATACTTAGGAAGATTCGGTTTTAACTTGTACGCTCCCTTTAACAAACGTATAGACTCATCTGATCCTATGTTATCGCCAAGATTAAGGACAGTGCCGAACGATGATCCTCCTACATCCTTTTGTAAACTGTTCTGTTAAGAAGGACACCGAAATTGACAACTCACTTGACTGAATTGACTGAAAAAGACACCTGATGTTGACTTTGTTGAAACCGGTCGTGTAATATATTAAAATAAATGTAAAATACTTACTAAAGTGGAAATAGTGCAAGAAGTCCTGTGTGTTATTACAGTGACACCGAAATTGAACAATTTAAAAAATCAACACCATGAGATGTACGAAATTACAACCATAGCTTAAGAGTACTGTTTAACAGTGCTGTCAGACAGAGACGCCAAAATCAGGTCGAGCGCCTTTGGCGGGGTGCCTCGGCGTGTGAATGCCCTGCGTATGTTTGTGGTGGAGAGGATGGTTCTGACTGAAATAAGATCGTAAGAGAGATTTACAAGTGTTGAAATATATAATACGGGAAATTGTAAGATCTTGTAACAGGGGAAACCAGGCCTTAGAAACCAGTTTGGGAAACGAAAATACCGGTGGATTTATCGTCAATAAATTTTCTTAAGCATTTTAACACTAGCGAGAATGGTGGGAACGCATAAAAGTATTTAGACTTCCAGTCGACAGTGAAAGCATCTACAGCCAAAAAATCTGGCTCCTGTTTCCAAGAAATAAACAAAGTACATTTGGCGTTGCTGCGAGAAGCAAAAAGGTAAATTTCTGGGAGTCCAAAAAGATGTACGATAGAACTGAAAGCCTCATCTGATAGCTCCCATCTGGGTTAACCCTTCATGATTCTGCGTCCGCGCAATTGTCTTTAGTATTAACATAAGAAGCAAATAACCAAACGTTTCGCTTTTCGCACCATTGCCAATTATGCGTCTGCAAAAATATTAATGTTTGCCTTTCTAATATTTTTGTACATAAAAAAGTATGTATGTCCTGCATGTACCTGAATTACTGGTAAGCCGCTCGCTAGATTGGGAAATTGATAGCATTTGAAAGTGCTTATTTTGTGTATGTAATATTTAGTCTGGATGGTACCTAATTTGAGCGTTAAGCTCAGTTCGAAATACTCCGAAACTATTAATAACACGATGTTTACTAGAACTTCGCTGCTGAAGTCTCAATTTGAATTTAAGTTATTACTTCTGTGTACTACGAGCGCTTATTAATCCCTCTATTATTAACATTTATTGCTATTCGCAACGACTAAATAATAATGATAATAATAATATCTTTGGACGCTTCACACCACGTCATTCTGGCCCCGTGGTAAGTTCTCGAAGTATTTGTGTTACGGATAAATTACAGGCAACGGAAACATATTTAATTATTTTATATTATACACAGTAGATACTACTACTAGATAATACTACTAATAGCTAATACTGCTACTTACGAGATACTATTATAAATGTGAAAGTTTGTGAGGATGGATGTTTGTTACTCTTTCACGCAAAATACTGAACGGACTTCGATGAAATTTGGTCTGGTCGTAGTTTAGACTCTGGATTAAATGGGCTCATTTTATCCCGAATCACTACACCATTCCCGTGGGATACTATATATACGCGCCCGGAGCCGCGAGATAATGCTAGTATGTAATAAGGTGCTAAAATGAATACGAGCAACGCGTGAGTCCTGTGCTCTCATATCCAATCGGAAAAGACCGAGTATGTAGTTACGTCTATCGTATACCGTCTACGTTTACAACTATACATTATACTCAAGAAATTTCCTGTGGAGATAATATTGGCAAGAAGCATTCCTATTTCAAAACTTTTCAACTGTACACCAAACAATCTGCCAAAGTATATAAGCTACTACTCGTGTATGTCGATGCAATCCTCTCTAATTTTAGTAACTGGAAAGCTGATAAAATTGGAAGTTGGCGAATGAAAAAGATGGCGCTTAGCTGCACTGCCGTTTTCTTAGAAGTTGGCGTTTTACCGGGACCATTTTCCATTAAAAAATTGGTAGGATGTTTAACAAATGTATCAAAACAAATTATTTTAATTTTAAGTCTCAGGGAAAATATCTTATAGTTGCGTCAAAAAATAAGGGTCAATTTTCTTAACCCGGCGAGCGTAAGTTTAATATGTTACATCGTCGGTAAGGTGGATGCGCCACACCCATTTAGTGGACTAGACATTTTAATGTGTTCATGATATTTTATTTATGTTTTTATTTACTTAATGTGTTTATTTAATAACTAAGAACTGTTAAAGAGGAAAAAATAAAGCAAACAAATATTTTTTATTCTTTATTTACGAAATTAACGAAAGCAAAGTATTTACTTAAACATAGCGTAACACTTAGAATTATTATTTTATTAAAAAAGTAAACTTAAAAACATAGTCAGCTGGGACTCATTTTCATTCGATAACCCTATCTATCTCTTGGTTCAAAATCACCTTCAGAGCTTCTTTGGGCAACATCAATTTCGAAGTCGCAAAAGGAACCATCACAAGAATTATCATCATTAGCTGATTTGAAAAGACTTAGTATAATCTACTTCAGTTTTATTCGTATAGCATGTTAACAATTTACCTAAAATATATACATAAAAAAAAACTAAAAATATATACCTAATTATATACTATATAAACTATAAACCAAAAAATGTTTACTTGAATTTGTGACACGAAACATAAGGGTGTAACTCTTGAAAAAGGCGCAACTTGAACTCCTGAACACCTCACCAGTCGGCAATTAATCATAAATCAAAGCGAAGCAAATACAAAAACAAAGCAAATACAGGCGTGAGACAGACTACTCCAGGCACATTTATATAATATAATAATAATAACATGAGTGCAAGTAAATAATTATATATAAAAATGCAATTAAAGAACATATCAAATTAATTTAACTAAATAATATTGTATAATTAATTGTTAATCTTATTTTATTTAATTCTATAATTATAGAATTAAATATAATAAGATATTATTCGGATGTAGTATGGCGCATTCGGCATGACGTACACCCGCTTCATGTCAATTATCATCATTACTTACACGTAATTCACGACGAAAACGAAAACGATACACGACATGGCGCTGCATTTTTAAAATAGCTATTCAAAAATGAACTTTATTCATTACACCAAGAAGTACACGTTTCATTGTAAGAGTTCGAATGTCACGTTGCACCGCGCTGCACAGCCCATGTGCAGAGTTTGACTGATATGAAACGTGTATTTTTTTTGTGTAGTGAATAAAGCTCAATTTTGAATAGCTATAATAAAAATGCAGTGCCGCGTAGCGTCGCGTAACGTCGCAGTGTCAACTGACTTTTATACAAATTTATCAAAACGTAACTACTGTTATTCGATTTTAACTCACCTGGACAAAGTTCGAAAGCCTGTAGTGGACTCTAAGATCAAACAGTACATGGACAGTTTCATTTGCGTGGATAAATTAATGGCGCCAGCTGATGATCATCGTGCGCCTGATTGTATTTAGCCCAATACTGGTCGGCAGTCAAATTCCAGATTTGTTATGTACTTAGTTCACTCCTAATGCAATATTCAGTTGTTTGAAATCGGGAACGACTATGTAAACTAGTTTATCGGTTAAGATACATGAGTTAGTTTGCTGATTCTTAATCGTTCTTGCCTTTTGAGTTTCAGATATCGTGATAGTGGTATCCGGTATTTGTAAATTGTAGAACTTACTTGCAACCTCCTTTTAAGAATGTTAAGAAATGGAGAATATAATATAACATTATTATCCAGTTAAAAAATTGCTTTCAAAGGAAAAAAGACAAATTCCGCTCCTCAGCGACTCATACATACCTACTACAAAAAACAAGGACAAAACTTCGTAGATGTTAGTATTTACATAATTGCATGGTGCGAGTCGCGGGTTTTCATAAAAATATATTAAAGGACACCTGCCAGCTTAGTCCTGCCCCTAAAAATCATCTCAACTTCTTTCATAAATCTGACTAAACTTGTTTATAAAGTAATATTGTGAAATACATTTTCATGCATATTTTCGTGTTCTTTGAGGTTTGTTTTGATGAATATTAACAGGTGGGCCCAAGTTAAAATTATTATGAATTTTCAGTACGAGGATATGAGATATTTTTGTATACTTAGATATATTAATAATATGTAATATTTATTTTTTTTAAGAAAAGGAAGGAATCCCTAAGTAGAATTTCCACTCAATTAAGAGGTTAATGATTGTTGAATATAAAAAATATTAAAAACTTATAATAAAATATATACGGGTATGAATAATTCCACTTAATAAGTAGTCCGACAATACTCACTTAATAAAAAAATATTATCTTTTCGTCTTTCTTCATAAAAACATGAATTTAAGCGTGACTGACTTGGCTCTGCATACCGTGATTCTACTAAAAGCACATCTGTGATATCTAATACTTCGCAGCACAAGGCAGCTTTTTTTTCATTCAGATCTAAAAAAACAATAATTTTAACATGGATATTTTCCCGAAATTTCCAACCGTTAACAGAAAGAAGGCCGTAAAAATTCTAATTTCTAAAGAAAAATTCACGCAATATAATATTCAGAAGGGCTATTTTCATCTTAAAATTTACGATTATTTTTGAAGTAAGCAGTTATATAAACCCTCAAAAGTTTAGAGGTATATCAGCACTACGGGTTTTGAAATAAATATATATTATGTTGTAGTCGCTTTGTTTGGCTACATACTATACACTGTCGTTTTTTAGGGTTCCGTAGTTCACGTCTTGGAACCCCTTATGGTTGGTCATGGCTGTCCGTCCTTTCGTTCGTCTTCGGCTTACCGTCCAAACGGTTATTGCTAGAAATCATATGAAACTTTGCATGGATATGTGTATATAACACATCGACAAAGTGGTAAAATAAAATCAAGAACAATATTTTTTTGGGTACCTTCCTTACATGTAAAGCTCTTGCAACTACCCCACACTGTGGGGAACACACGAGATTACATATATCATTAGATAGGTCCTTTTTTCATTTATCGATTTAGGTGTCCGTTTGCGAGATATTCAGATTTAAAGCAATTTTTTATTGAAATAGACACCCTATTACCCTCACCCTCTAAAAGCTAAACGGCTGGCTCGAAAAATCTGAAAAAAATCATGATGGTAATTCATGTTCATCAACTTCGAAGGAAAACTATAACGGCTTATATAACTTAGTTCAGGAGTTGTAGATACTTAACTAGTTAAAATGCGCTTACTTCAAACTTACAACTTAAACTTCGTACAAAAATATTGGTATAATGTTACGGAACCTTGCGTGCGTGAGTCTGACTCGCGCTTGGTCGGTTTTTTCATGTTTGTTTCTTGAAAAACATGAACATCGATAATGCTTTGACAAAGCTTTTAGTGACAGAATTATGATTTGATTAATTTGTATTAACTTTTGAGATACAATAGAAATGAAATAGAATTCACAATAAATAAACCGCGTTGTTTTAAAGCTTTATATATTGGTTCATTGGGTCAGTAGGTACATACAGGCATCAAACTATGAAATGTGGTACAATTCTATGAATACAATGTACTAAAAGGTTAAAGAACAGTTTCTTAAATGATATAAATAATTTTAGATATGATATGAATAAGTCAATCAAAAAAATATTTTGTTAATCTCCCGCAGTGCGCGAGTATATAATCCCATATATCCCATGAGTATAACCTTTTATTGCGAATTACAGAAGTTCAGACAGGAGTACTTGACAAGGAGTTAGGTCGAAAGTTACACTCATGACTACCGCTCATGGCATGTTATGACTAAAGTGTTTAACTTTTTCAATGTTTATTAAAATAAGTACAAACTTCTCTGAACAATGTCTTGTTTTATACGATAACTCTATGCTAATATTACAAAGCTAAGAGTTTAAATGGTTTGTTTGTGTCGTTGAATACGGTCTCAGAATATCTAACGTACCTACTAGTGGTTCAAATAAAAAAGTTTTAGTCCTTATAATAACATCGATAGAACCAATTTTTAATCCACTTCCAAAAAAAGGAGGCATTTATAATTACGTTCGGCCGTATATAAATTTATATGGACAAATATTATAGTGATTTCGATTTTTTCTAAAGTTCTTTCTTACCAAAACCTTTGCACCAAGGTATACCCAGGATCCAAAAGTACTGAACTCCTGACTCCTTATAGATACATGTTTGGGGATTTCGGCGTTGATTAAAGAACTGCAAGCATAAGCCACTATGTCAATTAAAGTAATCATCATCATCACCACTATCATCACACCATAAATCATGACATAATAATGATGTAATAGGTACTTCTCATAATATTTTACACTGACACGGATATCTTTGAGCATTACTCTACCGTTTATGGACCGATTTTCAAAATTCTTTTTTGATGTATTGGGTATAATCCAAAATTGGTCTCGTTGTCACCAAAGCGGTGACCTGATGATGGCATCCATGAGGAATCGAGGGAACTCCTCGAAATTATACACACACATAGTGTACACATATAATGATTTTTACTTTTTCTGAAGTAACCCAAGCATATGCTACCAAAAAGTAAGATTTTGCACCAACGTCAAGGACTGGATCCAAAAGTACTGAACAGAACTCCTCAGTCTTTAAAATTACGCGTTTGTAAATTTCAGCATTGTTTAAAGAAGTGCAAGCATATGCCACTATGTAACTTGCAAGCAAGCATATGTCCACCATGACATCGACATTTTCCACGCTTGTATTTTACTGTCACTTGTTCTTATATTTTAAAGGTAACTTATGAAATTTTATTTTATCCTATATATTTTCACTTAGGTACTACTATAATATCAAATATGTAGTAATTGTAAATTTGACATTTATAGAATTGAAACCTATGATTTTTTTAAATAATATATAATTATAATTTATTGATATGTAATTTCTAATATTATTTAAATCTATTTTAAGTATCAAAACTTTTTAGATTGTAAATATCTGTAAATTTCTATTTATAACAAGTTATGTTCAAAATTATTGTAAAAATTGAGCATTACTATGTATTCATATAGTTACAGCATATACTAATAATTAGTCTGGCTGGGCGCCGAGCGAGCGAGACCAATCAAATATCTTTGAATTACAGATTCAATATAATTTCTTTATCATAATTTTTAATTTTTATAATTACCTATTTTTCTAAGTAATGAAGAATCTCTGTGAACGCTGCATGCACTTATAATTGACTATTGTGTTATTATTAAATAAAACTGTACTAGATTTAAGATATTAATGTTATAGCAATAGGTATTGTTAATGAGATGATGATGATGATTACTGTATTTTTTATTTATTGACAAGATTTGGTGTGTCTTGTCAATAAATAAAAAATACAGTTATCATCATCATCTTATTAACAATACCCAATGGAAACTTAGCGCATATTCAATTATACATTCGAACGTTTATTTAAAACATTCTTAAAATGTATTAATAAAAAATGTATAAATAAAAAAGGGAAAAATCATTATTTTAAACAAAATATTAAACCAACTTCCAAAGTAAAAATACAATAAAAAGTATGAAATAGATCATATTTTCTAAATTTCCCTTTTTAATTCGGCTAAAATTTTAACTATTTCTCTACACAATCTTCATAATAATTTTGAAGTCGGTACCAGCGAACTGAAACGTGAGCTCTGTAAAATAATTATTTATCAGGATATTGTTAAGCTGGTACCGACTTCAAAATAATGAAGATTGTGTAGAGAAATAGTTAAAATTTTAGCCGAATTTAAAAGGGTACCTAATTGTTTAGAAAAAGGGATTTATTTCATACTTTTTTGTGTGTTTGTATTTACTTTGACTGTTGGATTATTGTTTTGTCTTACGCAAACGAAGTGGGTCTACAAGACCCAGCTGGTGCCATTATAATTGAACGCAATAGTGAATGCAACTTAAACCACACTTCCTCGAGTTGGCAGTTTGAATGCTAAGTTACTGGGAGTTTTTAAATTAAACCATTTCTTAAGGCCCGCTTCCCAGCAGTGCATTCTAAAGACAAACTTATAAGTGTTCGTAGCTTTATAGTAGGTAGCGTATCTTTCTACATTTATGTTGGCTGTTGCTGCAGTTTTTGAGATACTTGTATAGTCTCGTGAACGTAACGTTTATTTCTGTGAATTGAACGTGAAACAATATAGACTTGAAACAGCAACAAACATTAATTGTTTTGTTAATGTCATCAGATGGTGAATAAATATGTAAAAATAACCTAACCAGGATCATGTCAGGATAAGTCAAGGAGGGTTCCGTAGCTATTAACACGCAATAGGTTTTTTTTTCATATTACTTAAAAATTTGTCCGATTTTGCTCAAAATATTTTTTATATCTCTTATAGTTTACAAATGCCATGGGGGAACCAACTTGTAAACCACTTCGAAGGCCGATTACTCGAAAATGGTTCGCTTTATAAAAATGTCATGTACAGAACCTCACCTTTATTCAAGAAGGCCTATTCGACGATGGGGTAGGATAAAAAAATATTTTTCATCTCCACTTCGCACATACGGAGAGCCGCCAAAAAAAATTTTATTGCCTATTATTTTATGATGCCTAAACCGAAATCTATATACATTATGTAACTATACCAAACTTAATCTATTTATATTCATAATTAAAGAGCTTAGAAGAGCGGAGACGGACAGACAATCAGACAGATGGACCGACAAACAAGATGGACAGGCAAAATGAAACTGTAAGGGTTCCTTGAGTAGTACGGAACTGTAAAAATAGAGCTCTATGAATATCACTTTATTTTTATAAAACTACATATCAGTTGTTATTTTTATTAAACAAAGAATTATATTTTAGGCAGGAATTTGAAAAAATTCTAGATATAAAAAAATTGGGAAATCTATAATATATATGAGTATTGGGTAGGTACAATGTTAAAAATAATTCTTTAGGCAAATAGAAACAGAACGGCAAATAAATTTTTCCGGTAGTGCAGGTGTAAATTCTACGAGAAATGTGTTGATAAGCTAAGTCGTAGAAGATTTAATATAAGTGATTGTTAGAATACCTAAGTAATATTATTATATATACTTAATTATTTCACATTAATTATCTCTTTGTATTATATCGAGAACTTAATATAAGAAAAGTAGATAACAAAAGTAGAAGAAATATGCAATCATCAAAAAATCTAATAAGTCTTGTTGTAACTTAGAATAAGTAATCGTATATCTATGGAAATAACAGTCGATGTACGAAAAACGATGACACTGGAAAGCCATTAAGATCTTGGTCTTACTGTACCTAACTGTATCGTGTTTTACAAGAAAAAAAGTGAGCAATAGCAGAGCAGTGAAACATCTAGTTACGTTTAAAAAATAACAATAATTATCTACTATAAAGTATTGTCACATTAGTAAAAATAATATTCCTTCTGGTGCTCTAATACTCTATGATACCGGCGGTCTCACGCTCGATTTGAATTTATCCTCACTATGGTAGTGTTACCAAACTTCAGTGAATTTCAAAGTTTGCAATCCCCTAATGTTTGGGGAGCTTCCCTGTCAGGCCTGGTCACAACTTGCTAACCGCGTAGTCCATGTCTGTACTTTAGTTAATAAACGCAGCGGGCTGAGTAACGTTTGTTTATTGCACTAGTTTTTTTTTCTCTAATGGCAATTAAAAGTTTGACCAACCTGTTTTTTTTATCATGATTATAGTATTGTAAATCAGATTAGTATAGTGTTTAAAAATGTTATTACTCATAGCTTTCAAAACAGTTACAGCTGCAGAATAATATTATTGCAAGAAAAAAAAAACTAATTACAATTTTAGCTTAACATGTAAGGACTTTCGACTTAACTACTTATAAAACTTCGTATCTCCGTAGTGACAAAATACTTACTTTATTTATAATACTCTTACCAGATAGCAAATTCAAGCACACTTATAAAATATATTCCATAATTTTTTCCAATTAGCATAATTATTAACATCATAAGTCATTTGATTATTTTTACATACTAACCAAATCTCTATATATTCTACCCTGATGACAATTAACAATTGAATGTCCTTTTTATGTTAAGTATATACAACATGCCAGTACTAAATGGAAAAGAAGAATTTTACATAGAAATTCTGTAATTATATCTATGTGAATCGAGACCGACAGCGAAAAGCCTCATAATATAATTATACTTGTTTTCAAAAATAAGTATTAAAACTATAACCCGACTACTTAAAAAAGGGGTCCAAAAGGGAGGAAACAAGAAAAGAATTCAGATAGAAATCCAGAAATTCATAGGTACAAATTGGTCAAGCTAGAGCCGTGGTTGAACCTACTAATGGCAACTAAGCGTCATTCAGTTCACACCGAGATGCGTCGCATCTAGGTTTGAGCAGGTCCTAAGGGTCCTAAGGGTCCTAAGGCTAAGAAGTTTCTAAAAAATGCGTATATTTATCATACACATGCATATCGCAAGATAGATATAGATGGCTACGATTTGACATGGACTGTTCCGAACCTTATAAAGTAGGTGCGACCACGGCTCTACCTTGACCAATTTGTATGCCTATGCATGACCTATGCATGTCTGGATTTCTATCTGCATTATTTTCTTATTTCGTCCTTTTTAGACCCCTTCTTTTACGTAGTCGGGTTATAGTTTTTTTGACTTTTTTTTTATTTCGCATTTTCCGTTTCACCAACATATTTTTGGAATTATATTAATAAGTTGAAATTAAAAATATCTTCTTCAAGAGCGCGGAGCGAGCCAATTTTGATTATCATTAATCAATAATCTCTTGATTATCATTTAATCTAGAAAAATTTGGCTCAATTTTTGAAATTGAGATTGAGACCTTAATAATAGGGATGATAACTACATCTAAAATATTTAGTTTCATTAATATACTCAGAAATATTTAGGCCTTACTACTTGGTAAATGTAAAAAAAAATAATATTTTATGCGTACCTAGTTTATCAATTAGATACATTTAAAAAAGTACAAAAGTGATTTTTTTTTAATTTTATTTAAATTAGTCAACAAAACCACAATCAACACCAAAATCATTAGTTTACAAGCTAGTTTAGTAGCTAGTTTACAAGCTAGTTTACATCATGTACAAAAATATTCATTATGGTAAGTATGAACTTTAACGCACAAATATCGGATATATTAACAAATATATTCCTGCGACCGTATACTTCATACACTTTAACCTATGCGTGATGTTACAGTTAGCTGTACTTAGGTACGACTTTAGAATGGAGCGTTTTCACGAGACTTGTAAAGTTGAAAATTTTGTACACAAATCGCTGTACCTTTGAAAATATTGACTTTTGATATAGGTACTGTTTCTTCTGAGATGCTAACATGTCGTACTACGTACTACGTAACGTACTATTAAATATGACTAATCATATTTAATAGTACGTTTCATTTATGCAATAAAAAAAATTGACATCTAGCCTATTCAACACCAACATTTCGCTACAACGATACTTAGAATAAAAAAATGTAAGATCTGTATAGTGACATATATCGAACGAATATGTACTCGTAATAAAAGGGCTAATAATTTATTTCATGTGCAATTTCTATTTAAAAACGGATGAACCGATTCACCGATTAGAATCTATTTTTTTTTGTTTCAAAGCTGACATGATCGAAAATGTACATAGCTATAATTCATCATCATCAGCTCATTCATTGCTTGACAATTCAGGGGTTATTTAAATATATGTTTTTGTATTTTATTGTCTATAGTAAATTATATTTATAAAATAAATATGTTTATGAAGGTTCAATAATATATATTAATATAAGGTCCTGATTGTAATGAAATTGGTGTTTTGTCGTACTGGCCACTTGGATCTCCAATATATTTTCTTTGGTTAGAAATTCCAATTTCAAATTTATACCGCTATTTACTCATGCATTTGTGTTTCGAAAACTGTCATTCTTTGTTTTTTCCTCTTTTGATTTTTTCTTTGCGTCACTATGTTTACAAAATGGAAAGCTTGAAATATTGTATTATTTTCGAGTACGAGTTCCACCGTGGCACCAGTGCTGTAGAAACGACTCGAAGGATTAATGATGTTTATGGCGGCGGTGTCGCAAAATTAAACACAGTGCGGTTTTGGTTCCAACGTTTTCGTTCTAGAAATTTCGACCTGCAGAACAAGCCCCGTGTACGGCCGGAGACCAAGGTTGATAATGAAGAATTGAAGGCTATTGTGGAAGCCAATCCATCGTCAAACGACATCCAAGATAGCTGAGGCTGCGTTATTAGTGATAAAACTGTTTTAATCCACTTGAAGGAAATTGGAAAGGTGAAAAAGCTTGAAAGGTGGGTACCTCATGAATTGAGTGCAGCAAACCGACAAATGCGCGTTGACTGCTACCTTACATTACTCAACCTGGCACAATAATGAAGGGATTTTAAATCGAATCATCATCTGTGATGAAAAGTGGCTTTTGTACGATTATTAGAAATGCTCATCGCAATGACTGAACCCTGGTGAACCAGCCAAAGCCTGCTCCCCAAGCCCCAGGCGAAAATTGACTCAAAAAAAAATTACTTATGGACTAGTGCCGGTGTCGTTCACTACAGCTTTCTTAAATCTGGTCAGACGGTTACGGCAGATGTCTATTGCCAGCAACTGCAAATTATGATGGAAAAGCTAGCTGCTAAACAACCGAGGTTGGTCATTCGCTCTAGGCCACTGCTGCTTCAGGAAAACGCTAGACCACACGCTGCATAACAGACGGCTACCAAATTAGAGGGACCTTCAATTGGAATGTCTAAGACATCCACCGTACTCCCCGGAACTTGCTCCAACAGATTACCATTTTTTTTTAAATTTGGATAACTTCTTGCAAGGGAAAAAATTCAACTCCGATGGGGCAGTCCAAAGCGCCTTAAAAGATTTTATTGATTCCTGTCCGAATGGTTTTTTAGTAAAGGAATCAATGAACTACCTATGAGATGGCAAAAGTGCATAGAAAGCATAGCACTTTGATTACAAAAATATATTATGTTTAAAAAAAAACGACTTTTTGTACTTCCTTTACAAAACGCCAATTTCATATGTAACGACCTAATATATAAAATATACATTTATAGTCATATATTACGTAATATTCGGAAATAGGACTCCTGGGTTGTACGAAATTAACGACCGCATTTTAAACGTATATTATGACTTAAACGATACGATTAAATATAATATGTATACATATTTGTAATGTGCTTGCAAATACTTTTATTTTGATACCAAACACGTGATGATTATCTCGGTAAATTTTTTTTACTTGTTAGTATCTGAAGTCTTATTTTAGAAATACAAAAAAAAATTATAGCTTATGTTACCCGCGGCATCATTACGAATCTATTGATACCTAATTTATTAAATTCGGATCAGTAGATTATACGCTACGATGGAACAAACAAACATACGTACTTACATAGACTGCCAAAATCATTACCCTTCCTTTTGGCTTCGCCGTAGTCGGGTAAAAAATCATGACAATCCAAAATGAAGTGCGCAATTAGGAAAAATGCATCGTTATAATAGTTAACGTTTTACAAAAAGTTGCCATAGTTGTTTTCAGTAACAAAGCAGCGCGATGACGTTGCGCAAAAATAAAATGGCCTCCATGTCAACTGTGCGAGTGGTGCGAACAGTGAGGAGGACCCTTCGCGGTAATCACTGCGTTTGGAGACCACTTGACACCAGCCAGTTATGTGGCGAATTTAAGCGCTACCTACAAAATATTTACCGACCGACTACAGAGTGCTCTCATTTCATCAGTCATTTTTTGTCGTCATTTATTAATAAACGTAGATGCCAAAAAAATGCTCATAATTTTTTCCAATTTATATGTTTATTGTAGTTGATTACCATATTCATGTGAGAAAAGGTGTTCTTCTACATAATGTTTATTTTAGCAACTTTAAAATTGTAATAAGCGTGGGATCCATTCGTTTTCGTATAGTATGTGTGCAAATGGTACGAAAATTGTACTTTAGTTCACAAATAGATTCAAAATAAAATATTTCATTTGAACATGAGTTTTTTGTCACGAGACATTTTGTCACATTGCCTTACAAAAACAAAAAAAATGTTTTGCTAACTTTTGATCACCATGTATAACGCTTCTGAATTACGAATACAACAAATGAGCACAGTAATGAAGTGTCGAGTCCACTTTGACTGCGCCGAATACGTTTTTTTAATGCATTTTATATCTTCCGCATTTGCATCTAGCGCGGTTTTGGAGGGTCTAAAGTCTGAACTTTTTATTAACACGTGAAGTGAACATGGTAATGAAGCAAAAAATATCAAGAGGTTTGCATAATACACCACACGGTTCGCATACAATGAAGCGCCTAACAAACTTTTGGGTTGCGTAACTTATAGCGTTTACATTTTACGTTTCGTTAATTTCAGTTTTCATTAAACTTTATTAAAAACTTTGTGAGTTTGGAATGCATTAATTCAATTTTTTTTGTGTGGTCAGAATTTGTTGCTATTAAATAGTTAATATTAAAACGTTTAATTAATGTACTTAAATTTCCTACAAAATTACATATACGTAGCTCAAATTGAACCTTCCGCGCCCAATAAAATAATCGTAAAAGTTTAAAGATTTTTACATCGTATTTGTATTCTATATATTGTGTGCAGCTTACATTACAAAATAATGTAAGCTGCTCCGTATATTACATAGAAGCGCGAGTAATTGTTACATTTGAAAAATGGTTCAGGCCGCCCAGGGCTGTGGGTCAACAGTTCAAAACAATGACGCCTCTCCAAACAAAATGGCTAACGAACGAACTACTTGAGACTATAATAGAACTTTAATATTAGGTTTTTATTTAAAAGAAGCTCTTATTTCTACAAATTAAACTAGTTTTCCTGAAAAGTTTTAAAATGTATGTTAGCTATTGTTTATATTTTTTAATGTGGACATGGTTAAAAGCTCAGTTTAGCATTATTGTAATATTGTCAATTTTTTTTTTGTATTGCAAGCTTATTTTTACCTGACTACGGCGAAGCCAAAAAGAAGGATACCTACCTAATGATTTTGGCAGTCTAAGTATGTATATTTGTTCCATGATAGCTCCTAAACTACTGGTTCGATTATAGTGAATGAGATGTCAATAGGTTCATAATAATGGCCCGGGTAACATATAATTAGGTAGTCGGATTATAATCCGATTTTTTTTATAAAAACTAAAGTTAATAATAATGAAATTAAAATAAATTAAAATAAGTATGCAGGGAGTTTTGGGGGAGAAAAATTGATCTATCTAGGTCTTATACTGTGCATTGTTAAGTTATATAATATTATGTATTTTCTTTCGCCGAGTAACAATATATCAATAATTTCGATTCTAATATGTCAGTCTGATTGGCAGTTTGGTAGGCGTACAATTTTTATAATTTTCCGTTGCTCGGAAATTCGGGTTAGTTGAAGTGGTTTCGAAACCCCGGTAAAATACTTTAGTGATTGTTTTTATTTTATTTTTAATATTTATATATATTTATATTTATATTTATATATATACTAGACTTCTGAGCAATGCTCGGTTACCCAGGTACTAAGATTATTATTTCAAGTGATATGAAGTTGTCAGCTGCTGACGGGGTCGACTAGAGGCATTCCTAAGATAAAACTCAAAAAGCTTCAAACTTCAAAGCCACAAGTAGCACGGGGAATGGGATCACGAAAAACTTAAGAATGACTTAATGAAAATGAAGACGTGACTTCAGATATTATGTATCAAGAATGAAGTACCTACTTCAAAAATGCAAAGGATGATTTATTTCATCTAACACGTTCTTATTACTTCTTTGTTAACTTTTTGATATTCTCTATTGTATTTGAATTGTGTATATTTGTCTCTTCAAAAAAATATTTTAAAAACAAGTAAATAATATTTTTTATAATAGAAAATTATTTGTTGTAGAAAATATTTTATAGTGGTTTTATAAGGTTTTTATTTTTGCGAATGTCCCCACTAACAAGAGCTGGTAAATTTAGAAGCAATTAAATAAAACATCGGGTTAGCGGAGAACTATTTCAGTTGTCAGGGCAGGCAGACACGCGTCAGGAAATTACAGAGTAATACAATACAGAATTATTATGCTCCAGAACAAAAGTATTTGTTTTTGATAAATTTTAGGTTTCAGTAGTAACTACAAGGAATTATGGTTAAGCTCTGGTCATCCGTACTCCTTTGCTAACTTCAGTAATTATGAATAAAAATAGACGAAATTTTGTACAATTATAGATTGTCTAAAGATACTCTTTATTTTGACATTATTAAATAATTATAGTTTTGTATATGGCTCTACATAAATGTGAAGAAGTGTTGATTAAAACAAAGACGAGGTTTTATACAAGGCTTTTACCCGACTACGGCGAAGCCAAAAGGAAGTGTAATTATTTTGGCAGTCTATGTATGTATGTGTGTATGTATGTTTGTTCCCTCGTAGCATCTAAACTACTGTTCCGATTTTAATAAATGATGTGTCAAAAAATTTGTAATAACGCCGTGGGTAACATAGGCTATATTTTTTTCAAAATTTTGTATTTCGAAAATTTTATCTCGTGTTTGGTATCAAAAGAAAGGTCTTGGCAAGGACACCACAAATATGTATATTTTTTGTATATATCTTATACTATATCATATTGTTTAAGTCAAAATATAGATACGTTTATAAAATGCGGCCGTACAATTCTTACAATTTTTGTCAAATTTTCTAACATATCATTATACGAGACTATATATATATTGGACGGCCTCCCTCTAGGTGGACCGATGACCTTATGAAGGTCGCGGGCCGCCGTTGGTTGCGGGTGGCCCGGGACCGTTCGTTGTGGAAATCTTTGGGGGAGGCCTATGTCCAGCAGTGGACGTCCTATGGCTGTTAATGATGATGATGATGATGATAAATATATAATTAATATATTATTGTCCCTACATAACAATATATTTTATTATAGACAATACAATGTAACAAATAAAAAAAATTAATAACCCATGAATTGTCAAGCCGTGAACGAGCTGATGATGATGAATTAAAGCCAAGACCACTCTCAATTATGTCAGCTTTCAAACGAAAAAGAACTAGAGGAAACAAAACTAGACCAAAATCGGTTAATCGGTTCATCCGTTTTTAATTAGAAAATGAAGATAAAATAAATTATTAGCACTTTTAGTACTCACTCGTTTGATAGATGTCACTATACGGGTCTTACATTTTTATGAATCGCGATATCGTTGTGTTTTGATGTGTAAGATATATTCCAATACAATAGGCCAGATGACTATGTTTTTTTTCCATAAATGTTACTATCCGTTTGTGGAAAACTTCTCAGAAGAAACAGTAAATCAAAAGTCAATATTTTCGAAGGTACAGCGATTTGTATACAAAATTTCTCAAGTCTCGTAAAAACGCTCCATAGCAGAGAATCCTCCACTTGAGATAACTAAAGTCGTACCCAGCTGTGACGTCACGCCTAGGTTAAAGTGTATGAAGTATTAGGCCGCAGGAACATATTTATAAATATCTCCGATATTTGTGCGTTTAAGTTCATAATTACCGTAATAAATGTTTTTGTATAATATTATTATGATGTAAGTAAACTTATGATGTAGGTTGTGTTTACTAATTTAACAAAAAAAAAAAATATATATTACTAAACTACATTTTTTTTTCACATTTAGCAAGTATCTGAGTATTAATAAAACTAAATAGTTTAGATGTAGCCATCATCCCTATTAAAATACTAAAATATGAATAAAAGGGAATAAGTGAATTAATTGAATTGGTATTGATGAATTTTAAATGGTGTCAAGTTTATTGTATATATTTATTTTAATATGATTATAATAATAAAATCATTCTTCAAATCAAGACGTCATTTACTTTGTTTGTATGTTATGGTTAGCTCATTTACATTTTAATTTCGGTTTTTCAGTTACTTCATTACCTTTATTACCTATTATATAATATTAATCATTGTATCCTCGTGATACGGTACTTACTTGATTTAAATTGTAAATAATTTGTATAGTTTTGTATTAGATTAAAATTATTTTTATGGTAGCAATAGTGAACGTCTTTTACATTTAGGTTTAGTCTTTAATTTAGTTTAGTTGGTAGGTAAGTTATTTGCCGTATAAAAATATTTACTATATATTATCGTTCTTAAAATTTAGTTAAGAATTTATTTCGCTCCGCGCTAGTGAAGAAGATTTTTTTTTATTTCAAGTGTTTTGATTGCCTACTTATTAATATTATTCCAAAAATATGTTCGATTGGGAATCGGAAAAATACGAAATAAAAAAATAAGTTACAAAAACACTATACCCCGACTACGTAAAAAAGGGGTCTAAAAAGGCCGAAACAACAAAATAATTCAGATAGAAATCCTATTTGTGGATTTCTATCTGAATTATTTTCTTGTCAATCAATTCAATCATCAAAGCATCAGTGCCAGCTATACTGGAGCCCTCCGGTCTGGCGCGATGGCAAGAGACCTGATGGAATGACCCTGGTTCCTTGGAGTGTGGGATGGGCTCTGTATGGGACGCTACTTGTGTCGATACTCTTGCTCCGTCCCGTGTCAAAGGCACCTCGAACTGTGCGGGCGCGGCTGCAAACCGAGCAGAGAACTTCAAACGACGCAAATATGAGAACCTTAGCGGATATCTCATATTTGAACCGTTTGGGTGGAAACACTAGGCGCATAGGGTCCGGGCGCACGTTATCTCTTTAAAGAAATATCAAAAAGGTTACTGAAGCCACCCGAGACTGCAGAGCCGGGAACTACCTGGCACAACGGATAGCCATTGCTATCCAACGAGGCAATGCTATCAGTTTGCTAGGTACTCTGCCAGATGGGGACGACCTGGGGAAGTTTTTCTATTTATATATATTATTATAGGTAGTCATATTTGTAGATAAGTCTTCTTAAAAGTCTAAAAGTGAAACTTTTATTACATCGTCTCAAACTTTTTCGTCTGTGTGTTGCATGTCGCGTGACGGTCGGCCGCGGAGTAGGGACAAAGTGAAAGGCGCTCGTCAGAGCAGCCGAGGCCAATATGGCGGTGCCTATAGTTCGCATCAGCTGACCGTGTAGTGTATAGACTAGTACTCATTTGTGCGAGTGCTCCACGCTATTTTGTTATTAAGTTTCACTTTTACCGTGGTTTCATAAAACCACACAATCCTTTTTTATTAGCATTTGGTTTGGGTATAATATTTACTGTCACTTTTTTAATAAAAAAATTAAACCTAATTAATTATATATACTTCTTATATAATAATTTCGAGCGAGTCCCAAGCAGGTCCCTAGGGCACTCCTGAGATCATATCACAGGGTTTTTGTGGTTGGTTACAGCAGTCGATTCTGGCTACACTGGAGTTGCAGTGGTTGGAATGTGTTGTGGGCCATTTACCCGTTAAAAATATACTTTTTATACTTATAGAGTTACCCGAGAGAATCGCAAAATTGTAAAACTATCATATCATAGCACTAAATAGTTATAAAATGGTAAAACTACCAAAATTATTTGGCAGAGAGTATTTAACTATTTATTACATATTATTTTATCACCCTCTATAATAGGTATCTTCACTTATCATCACAGGAAGTCACCGATTATAACTATTAGAGGTATCTGTATTTAATTACACTGTGCACGTAGCTCAAGGGTTGCCTAATAAGGGATATACTCGTACGTGTTTGGGGTGTCGTACAAGACAGTTTTATTAATACCGGCTGATATACGCCCTCTCCGCCCCACCGACTTTGACAGCTCTCCAACTTTGGAATTACTCTGTGGTTTGCTATAAATTATAATATTAGGTCTGGTCAATGATTTGAAAAATGTATATTAAATACAAAAATATCTTTATCGACGGTCGCACCTCGTCGTAGTATGTAACGCTCGCGATTGTAGTGAGCGTTACGTTCGTTCACCAATCCGCCTTCATCTTCCTTAGTCGTTTTTTAATTAAGAGAACTATCAGTTGATGTTGTATTTATATAGATACCTTCTCACCAAGGAATAGATGGCAACGAACAAGCTGACCAGATAGCTACGGAAGCTAGTTCAATGTCATATACTAGTAACGACATTCCCATCATACTTTCCGACACTAAACGAGAATTATCTAATACAATTAATCTTATGTGGAGTGAAATTTGGATTACTGAGTCTTCCAAATTACATTTTTTCAGGAGAGACGTTCTAAAGGGTGAATGTAAATTTTTAAACATAAAAGAATATATTAACACGGCTGAGAATAGGCCACACCAACGCATCTCACTCGCATTTTTGTCTAAGATGTAGCTCACCGTTCACTGTAAGTCGTGTTTTAATAGATTGTAATAGCTATGATTTCGAAACACAATTGTTTAGCTTTACCAATGACAGATATGTGTTATTAACAGTTGATCCTGATATTATGTTTGAATTTTAGAATATTGATAATATTCTAAAATTCCTCAATTATAATAATTTATATGGTTTTATTTAAATAATGAAATAGTGGTCGCTGATAACCTATGTGGATCCAAGCGAACTTAAATAAATATAAAAAATATATTTTTGAACAGGTTGTATGAAACGTCCCAAACGTGAAAAATATATATTTTTGTAAGTAAGTATATACTTTCATATGCATTAAGTGAAGCTGTTAGTATTTTTTGTTATAGTGGCAACAGAAATACATTATCTGTAAAATTTCAACTGGTTCGCGAAATATAGGCAGACGGACAGACGGAAGGACAGCGAAGTCTCAGTAATAGAATCCCGTTTTTACCCTTGGGTACAGAACCCCAAAAAACATACGTAACTTGTGTTTAGTCGGTCAATTCGTATGCTGTCCACGTCTTTTGGGCGGCAATCTTCAAACGGCAAATGAAACCATCTCGACCACCCTCCATAATCCCTCCATTCGTTTGAATCCGAAAGGTGTGCCTTAATCGTTGTATTGGAATTTATTTGTTTCTCCAATAAAACAAATCGTAGACTTTGTGAGACCCATATAAAAAGAGGTAGCATTAGTGAAGAATAGGGTTGCCAATATGGCTTAAATAAATATATTTTCTACGGTTAGTTACCTACACATAATCATATTATATTTTTTGAAGTTAAACTCCTTTAGCGGGATTGAGAATGAAATTTCATGTCACGACACGATTTTGGATATAACGCCATCGGTCGGAGGCTACTTATACTTCTTATAGTTAAGTTGTTAAAGGTCTCTGGCGAATCCTGCCTGATTTTCTAAGAATAGCGGCCAAGTTTTGAACATATGTGGTTTTGTAGTACTTAAAAATTGATTATATAAAAAATTTATTATATCTTTAGGACTTGGGAATAAAAAGTTATGAATCTCCGAATATCAGAGAATTCATGTGCAAAATATGTACTTATCTGTGGTAATCGTTGTCTTATTATCTGTATAGTCTATGGTTATCATGCTGTAAATTGTCAATTTGAGGCGTAAAAGCTTCATCTAGTGGCTACAGATAGACTTATTTTTAATTGAAGTATAAAGTTATTTTCTTTTTCTATAATTCAGCAGTTTATTGAAAAGTTAGATACATAGTTTTATGAAAACAAAAATTATACTTGGGGTGTGAAATAGATCCCTCTGTACTATTTATGTGTATACCTTCTAAAAAATAATTATTATGTTTTTTGTTTTCGTAACGTGAAAGCGACATCTATTATTTATCTGTTAGCTTATTGTGTTAGTGCGTATCCGAACAAACTAGTTATTAATTTCATTACGTAATTTTATTGTATTTACATCTAAACTAATAGATGTCACTTTTCCGCAAACCGCCACTAGGGCAATTTATTAAACAATAAGTTAGGTTATATTTAATCAATTATTTATCTTTTATCTCCCAAGTTTGATGCAAAATATTATTTTTAGCCATGTTTTTTATTTACCAGGCAGTAAATGTTTGGCGACTGCCGGTCCCTATAACTATCTAAAGCGTGGCTTAATACACAGATGGCGCTAGGTGTACAAATTTTAAGTTTTCTATTCTTTTAAAGGTACCGTATTTTACATCTCGGAACCCATATGACTTTGTCATGCCCGTCCGTCTATTCGTCTTCGGCTTATCGTCCAAACAGTTAGTGCTAGAAAGATGAAACTTTGCAAGAATATGTGAATTTACCACGTCTACAAAGTGCTAAAATAAAATAACGAAAAATATTTTTTTGGGGTATACTGTAATACGTAAAATGGGGATATATACGTAAAATGGGGATGATTTTTCTTTATCGCATCTAGTATGGGGATAATATGGGGTATCATTTGATAGGTCTTTTAAAAACATTGAGTGGTTGCTAAGTTGCTAATTTTTTGATTTAGGTATCCGTTTGATATTATACAATCGCTTGATATTAATTAGATATTCAACTTTAAAGGTAATTTTTTTTGTTAAAATAGAGCGTCCCCACCCCCTCTTAAACTAAACGGCTCGCTCAAAAATCTGAAAAAATTCATGATGGCAGTAAAAAAATCCATAATAAATAAAGTAATAAATTTAATAAAGTAATAATCTTTGTCCAAATGTACTTTAAAGGAAGACTAATAGGTCTTACCTATTAAATTGCCGTTCTGCAGTACTGGCCATTTCAAATCAAAATAATTTTTGTTTGGCTAAGAATTCTAATTTCAAATTTATTTTATTTTAAAAACATGGAATTCTTTTTCAAAAAGTAGTCATTTGTTTATTGATTAGTGTTACATTTTCATCGCATTTCAATCTTTTTCATCATCATGGATACGTTAAAAATTCGAATAATTATGGAATATGAGTACCGTCATGGCAGCAACGCGGCACAAGCGGCACGCAACATCAACGACGTTTTCGGAGCTAACACTACAAACCCACGCACCACCTGTTATTAGTTTGCTCGCTTCCGTTCTGGAAATTTCGACCTGAAAAATGAACCTCGCGGTCGTCCGAAGACTTTGGTGACTTTTAATGACGAATTAAAGGCGATTGTGGAAGCTGATGATACACAATCTAAGGCTGAATTAGCAGCAGCTTTCGACGTTAGCGTCAAAACAATATTGGTCCATTTACGTCAAATTGACAAGGTAAAAAATCTTGACAAATGGGTGCCCCACGAACTCAATGATCGCCAGCGCGAAGTACGCGTCAAGACGTGCCTTGCACTGCTCAACAGATACACAAATGAAGGAATTTTGAACCGCATTGTTACCTGCGATGAAAAATAGATTCTGTTTGATAACCGCAAGTGCGCAAGTTGGTTGGATCCTGGTTCAGCACCTAAACAATGCCCTAAACGAAAACTTAACCCTAGAAAAGTGATAGTCACTGTTTGGTGGTCTAGCGCCGGTGTGATTCATCATAGCTTCTTACCAAACGGGGTGAGCATTACTGCAGATGTGTACTGTGAAGAACTGAACACAATGATGGAGAAGCTGGCACATCTCCAACCAGCATTGGTCAATCGCTCGTCTCCGCTGCTCCTGCACGACAACGCGCGACTTCATACTGCACAGCAGACAGTCTCCAAGTTGCAAGAACTGGGGTTGGAAGCTCTCCGTCATCCGCCCTACGCACCATACCTTGCGCCTACAGACTACTACTTTTTCCAGAATTTGGATAACTTCTTGGCGGGAAAAAAATTTTATACCCGGCAGTACAAAATGCCTTTGAAGAATTTGTTGCCTCCCGTCCAGCTGATTTCTTTAAGAATGGCATCAATAAACTGCCACTGCGTTGGCAAAGATGCATTGATTGCATGGGTGATTATTTCAATTAATACAAATAAAAAATACATGAAAAAATTTTTTCACACAAAACGGCAATTGCATAGGTAAAGACCTAATATAACGGCTTATACAACTTTGTTAGTTCCGGAGTAATAGAGGTCTAACTTGTAAAATGCGCTTGCTCGGAATTTCCAAGTAAGCGCATTTTTGTATGAAGTTTTCCAAGTTGGAAAACTTCGTAAAATAATAAGTAAACATGTGAAATATTGGTATATTTTACATGTTTACTTATTATTTCGTTATTTTTCTACGTACGCTACGGGACCCTTAGTACGCGAGTCCGACTCGCAATTGACCGGTTTTTCGAAGTGATGTTCTTAAGGCACGATGATTATAAGTATATTTGGATTTTAAATGATGTATTGAGTTTCACACCTGCCACGAGTACTCTGTAGACGCCATGTTTGTTTTATTGGTGACCTGGATATACCCGGTATCTTGATTACCAATAAATATAAAAAAGAAAACAATTTTTAAACATTCTTATGAATGTCAACTTAATGAATGTAAGGTATCTATACTTTTTTTAATCATTCATACATTTTATGTCGATTTCATAAAACGGTTTAACGTCTTAATTCTAAAATAGCGTCTGAAAAGTATCCACTATAATTATTGTGCATACATATACTTTATATTATTATAACAAGATGTCGCCAGCGACTTATTTCGTTTATTTTATCGTACATTTTGTAAAACTTATCTATCTTACTCTATATCTATCTATACGATAGTCTAGAGCCTATCTAATACCATACTAAATTTCATAAAAATATGTTCAGTAGATATTACGTGAAAGAGTTACAAATATTATAATATTTTGTACTTAAGGAGAATACGCTAACAACAAGATATATAATACACAACCATAACAATATTGTACCCAAAGGAGTAAACAAGAAGTAAATTAATTAATCATTTATGGAAATTAATTTTCTATGCAATTTGACATTTAAATTGCATACTTAATAGATTGTTTCGTAGCACTGGTATTTTATCCGTCGTACTCCTATTACGTAAAGTCAATCAATCGATCGGTTTCATTGCTATTAATACTATACCTACTCTGTAATATAACAAGAAAATAATAATACTTAAATAAGTTTTTGAAGTGAAAACTTCTTTAGCGGCGCTGTGTACTTTTTTTGGAATGGGTAAACATTTCTAAACTCGCGTCAGGACACGTGACCTGATCGAAAATTCGTAAGACGGATGGAGCGAGGACAGGCGGCGCAGGGCGCTTGCGCGAATGTTCGTGAGTGTTAATGTTACAGCCTGCCACGCGCATCCATGGATGAGATTAATATTATTAATTTATTTTGTTTATTTTATTATTTATTATTATTATGTAAAATAATTGTAATAGTTCTGAAGTGTTAAATTTTTAATGTAATATAAATTGTCATGTTTGTGTACGATAGCGCAATAAATGAATATTGTATTCCACCACATAAATAATAGTACTTTTATACTGATAATGAAAGCAATTCGTACAAAATTATTCTCTAACCATTCCAAAATATCAAAAATGCACAACGTTAATATTCAAGTTTTCACTTCTGCCGGCACTCCCGGAGTGCAACCCGTCGTTTTTTTTATTACTTCAATAAGATTCAGCCAAATAACAAGAAAAGCTGCAGCAAAGTATTAAAATGTTGTAAAGTATCCAGACACACACTCGACTACAATCACTATTTCCTTGATTATCTTAATTTAGTGACATCCTACTGCTATTATAAATGTGAAAGTTTGTGAGGATGGATGGACGTTTGTTACTCTTTCACGAAAAAACTACTGAACAGGTCTTGATGGAATTTAGTATGGTACTACCATTTGAGTTTGAGCACTAGATTGACTCATAGGCTTCTTTTTATCACGAAAAAGCACAGTGTTTCCGTGGGATACTGTATTTTTGCGGGCGGAGCCGCGGACAAAAGATCTATATAAATATTTGAAGATATATATAGATATTTAATACGAAAGAGATCTCTTGCTATTTAACGTAATAACTTCGGAGCTGGGATTAAAGCGAGGGCATTTACTTTGCTAATCTATTTTCAATCGAACAAGGTTAAATGGATACACCCAGAAAGAGTACATTGGGCTTAACACCATGTAATTGCAATTTTAAACTCTCCAGTAAATACTTCAGTTCTAAAAAATCTATTTCTTCTAGATTTGCTTCGTTTAGTACAAGTATCACCCCACAATCGCTGTCGGGCAATCTACAAGCTGGCCCCCAACACGTCATTAAGAGAGAAGTTTAAAGAAACTGGAATCTTAACTGTAGCTTCTCAGTATGTTCTATCAAATGTATTATATTAAAAAAAAAATCAAACCTATTCAAAAAGAAAAGTGACAACAAGCATAAGCTTGATGTACCAGTGACTAGACTTAGTAAAGTAAAGAATTCGTTTAAAGGCCAGTGTATACGCCTATACAATAAGATCCCAGAAAGCGTTCAAAATTTTTCAATCAAGAAATTTAAAAAAGTAGTTAAAGAACGTTTGTGTGCTAAAGCCTATTAGCCTATTATAAAGTTAATGATTTTATGAATGATACACCTTGGGAATGAGGTGACCCTCTGCAAGGCTACTTCTAAATTACATATATTATTGTACTCTTGTTATGTAGTTTTAGTCATAACATTGTTATATATGCCTTTTTTATATTTTTAAAAGGACAGTTTTCCATCTTTTTGATAAAAGATGGCCCCGCGCGAGTTTTTTACGCCGGTTCTTCTAGCCGGGCTAGTTCCCGAACCGGTGATAGGCATCATGTAGATCGACGTTCAGAAAGTATGTAAAAATACCTATTTTGAATAAAAAATTTTTGACTTTGACTTTGACTTTGACCAGGCATTCACAAATAATAAAATTTTCGTTATTTTCGTTCAAAAAAAAACAAACATCTTAGGAGACTAAGATTTTTTTTAAATGTATGTATTTTTACCCGACTATAGCGAAGCCAAAATGAAGGTAATGATTTTGGAAGTCTAGTATGTATGTATCCCACCAAAACATATTCATGTCAAAATATTGCCAAGACTCGCACTGTCAAAAAGTTATCAGATCTCATGTAAAACCAAGCTTCTGACTCTACACGTCCTAACTCCATAAGCATAGCTTCACAAACTCTACACTTAAGTCAAAATATGTGGCCTGGCCTTTCGCTACATTTAGGTACTTGGGCGTAAGTTCAAAAATTCACTGACTGTTATTCTGTTATGTTAGGTCATTACATATGAAATTGGCGTTTTGTAAAGGAGGAAAATAAAGTCCATTTTTTTTCAAACAGAATATATTTATTTAATCAAAGTTTATACCATTGCTATCTATGCACTTTTGCCATCTCATAGGTAGTTCATTGCTTCCTTTACTAAAAAAACCATTCGGACAGGAATCAATAAAATCTTTGAAGGCGCTTTGGACTGCCCAATCGGAGTTGAATTTTTTCCCTTGCAAGAAGTTATCCAAATTAAAAAAAAAATGGTAATCTGTTGGAGCAAGGCCCGGGGAGTACGGTGGATGTCTTAGACATTCCAATTGAAACTCCTCTAATTTGGTAGACGTCTGTTGTGCACTGTGTGGTTTAGCGTTGTCCTGAAGCAGCAGTGGCCTAGAGTGGCATGACCAACCTCGGTTGCTTAGCAGCTAGCTTTTCCATCATGATTTGCAGTTGCTGACAATAGACATCTGCCGTAATCGTCTGGCCAGATTTAAGAAAGCTGTAGTGAACGACTCCGGCACTAGTCCATCAAACGCTCACAAGTAACTTTTTGAGTCAATTTTCGCTTGGGGCAGGATTTAAAATGCCTTCATTATTGTGCCGGTTGAGTAATGTAACGCAGCAGTGGACGCGCATTTGTCGGTTTGCTGCACTTAATTAATGAGGTACATTTTCTTTCCACCTTTCAAGCTTTTTCACCTTCCCAATTTGCTTCTAGTGGATTAAAACAGTTTTATCACTAACACCGCAGTCTGCACTCTCGGACTCGGACGTGGTTTGCGATGGATCCACTTCCACAATAGCCTTCAATTCTTCATTATCAACTTTGGTCTCCGGCCGTCCACGGGGCTTGTTCTGCAGTTTGAAATTTCCAGAACTAAAACGTTGGAACCAAAAACGCACTGTGTTTTCTTTAGCGAAACCGCCGCCATACACATCATTAATCCTTCGAGCCGTTTCTGCAGCACTGGTGCCACGGTGGAACTCGTATTCGAAAATAATACGATGTTTCAAGTTTTCCATTTTGTAAACAGAGTGACGCTAAGAAAAAACCAAAAGAGGAAAAAACAAATGAATTACGGTTTTCGAAACACACGGACACATAAACAAACAAACAAACAAATGCATGAGTAAATAGTGGTACAAATTTGAAATTGGAATACCTAACCAAAGAAGATATATTTAAGATGAAAGTGGCCAGTAGAACAAAAGACCTAATACTACTCTTGTAGGAACTAAACAACGAATCGGCCAGATTTTTGTTCCGACGTAGCGCCTAAACAACTGATCATATTGTAATAAATTAGGTGTCAATAGATTCGAAATAATAGCCCGGAGAGTATAGGCTATATAATTTACCTAGTCGGGTTTTTATAAAATATTATAGTTATTTTCAAATATATTCAAAATATCTAAAAGATACCGAGTATTTTTCATAAATCTTTGAGATATACTTTAAAAAATACCGTTATAAATTGGCAACACCAATTTTATTTCCTTGCCGGAAATGAGCCGCTTTGGGGAGATTTAAAATAAAAGGGTTCGTAACGCCAGGTTCCGGATCCGAAAACTTTGTCTTTCAAGGGGTTTGATATACCTATATTCTTCTTGAAATAATAAATGATTGTTCTTCACAAAACGAAGTGTTTTTCAACTTCCAACGTCAAACATACAGAAGATGTTTTGGTTTAATAGTATATTACAACATGAAAATTGTATAAACCTGGTATTTTCAGTTCGTCAGTTCATGATTAGGTAAGTCAAGTGAAACATCATGAAAATAATTGTAATGAAAATAATTATAATATAATTTGTTTTTACATACTTGCAGGATTAAAATATTTAAATTTGATATCTAATCTCCGCAAATTTATAATCTATTGGAAAACACATTATAATTCATATCATTAAATAGTACAACAGAGCAATGCAGCAAAAATTAAAAAAAAAGAAGTACAAAAATAATTTTACTTCTGCAGCGAGTAGGCACTTTTCGACTCTGGACCTAGCGGACGGTAACAAATGAAACTGACCACAATCAGAAATCCAACCCTTGTGTTCGAGGACCAGATTGAAATTTAAAAGGCGGATGAATGGAAAATTTTAATCGTTTTCATCGAAAAAGAAGTAAAACAAATTGAAAATATGAAACTTTTGTCGCGATTTTTACATAATTGTTTTATGTTCTGTAGGTATATTTAAGAGTATGCTAGAGTCAAAGTTATAAGTACCTAGATACTGATATCTTACAAACATAATCCTACTACTATTATAAATGTAAAAGTTTGTGAGGATGAATGGATGGATGGATGGATGTTTGTTATTCTTTTACGCAAAAACTAATGAACGGATTTTCATAAGTTTTTGCTTGGTAGTATTGAAACAAGCACAGTGTTTCCGTGGGATACTGTATTCACGCGGGTGAACCGGTGGACAAAAGCTAGTGTAATATAAAGCGTTACTTCACTAGGAATGTATCTATTAATTTTGAATATCATTTTGCCAAGTCCTTCAGCCATGTTGTGATACGTAGCAAACGTCTGTCGTACCTCACAATCATGCTAATCTTCGTTACAATAACTACTTGTAATAAGACTTGCTGTCCCGTGCCACATCGTTGGGCGTAAAACATTGCGCGTGAATAATCAAAAGTTTTTGTGTGTGTTCTCTAGAACAAACAAAAATTTCATCAAAATCAGTCCAGTCATTTAGAAGGAGTTCAATTACAAACACACGCACAGAAGATTTATATACAAAAGATTGCTTGCTGAAGCCGTTTCAAGGCAAAATACAGTTTCAAGTGATTTGCTGACAAATGTGTCTCAGCAGTTGTAATGCAGGTGTCGCGCAATTAATAAATCAATCTGTCAACAGTCAGCCGCCCGGAAAACAATTTCAGCGCAGATGGCCGTAATGTAAAGCGTTTAAGATTTTTGAGTCATAATGATGTTATTAATTGCGAATATTTTTCGCAGTGCGGTACTTCCGTAGGATGGAAATAGGTGAAGTTATGACTCTCTTTAGTACTTATCCTCTAACACTGATGACGCGTCCCCGCATGGCACTTTGGATCCTTAGTCGTAAATCGAAATACATTCATTCGAGTCGGTAAGAACCTACTCGAATGAATGTATTTCGATTTATAGAATGCAATATGCACGGTGATGCATACTGTAAACCTTCACGCGGGAACAATTGACGACAACGTATTCTTAACGTTTTCCAATGAAAATTATAATATGAAAATCATAATTGCGCCCACACGATTTTCATTCGATAAACTTACGTTGTTGTCAATTATTCGTGCTAAGCCCCGAGGACATTGCAGCCATGTGCACAACATCAGTACAGCTGCTGTGGGCGCGACCCGCTAGGTACTCTGCAACGTGCTTATCACAATAATTGTTATGTAATATTGTCATATTACTCGTATCTTGGCATTTTCACGCTTGCAACCTTTTCCCCTTTCACGATAATAATATGATTACTTATACCAAATTATGTAGTAAGGTAATCAAAATAACTCTCTAATTTTATTAATTTAAATATATTTTAAATATAAGTATGGAAAGATCGATGGGTTCGATTCCTAGCTGGGGAAATTGATTTGTGACACAGTTTAAGTTTTTTATAAAAATAGATCGCGCAATTCTATTTTTTCCTTATAGTTGTGAATTTTACCTACCATACCCATTGGGTATCAGGATACAGGATCAATTTTTAATTTTAAAAATTGATCCTGTATAAAACATGAATAAAAATAGTTTCATTAGGAATGCTTACATACCTTTTGATAGCAACAACTATTTAATGAATTCAATTGCATGTTACCTATTATAATTAAATTATGGTTTTAATAAAAAATACTATAAAAGAGGACATAAAGTAAAAAAAGTTTTTTTTGCACGTAATTTAATATGTACCTACTATTTTATTTATGTTCTATATTTTCTGGAAGCATTTTGCATATTATATGAAAGTATTAATTAGAGCATTAGACCTATTTATTAGACAAATAATTTTCAATGTTTAAAAATAACTTTAAAAGGGTATTTCTTCGAAAATATATTATTCGTCCAATGAGCCTGGTCAAATTTTAATTTTACTTTCAGGTCTGGAACGTTAGTCTGAAATGTTTAAATGAAAGTAGAAACAGAAAAAACATATTAAGTTTGCATCAGGGACTAGTTTTTTTAGAGTAGATTCCAAAATATAGACGTCCAAATATTTTATGGACAGGCTAATGAGAATTTAATACAGACTAATGATAAGAAGAACAAAAAGTAAAAAAAGTGAATAATATCAGTTTTAAACCAAATATATAATAATATTCTCACAACAACAATAATCTGTTTTAATGAAAACGGTTTACATTATTCAGGTTACGGTATACAGTATACAGGTTTCACTGAAAAATTTATTATCTATTGTCGGCACTTGGTAGGAAATAAACTAGGTCCAAACTTAGAAACACTGTTTATTCGGGCAGAGTAACACCCTTTTTAACAACCGTTACAATAATGGCACCAACAACAGATCTGCGCGCCCTTTTATACTAAAAGTAATCAGTTGACATCCTCCAAATTACAATTTACAATAATTCATAATTAAATTATATTAATGTATATTTTACATATTTATTAGAACTAAATCAAGCATAATATAATATTTTAAATAACAAGCCAAATTAAATCAGCAGTTCTATCGGTGAGCAATTATAAGTGTGGTCAATAATTGTCCATCTCACATCCGCTTAGTATTTCCGGAAGTTGGTAACACTCGACCATCCTGCAAAGGCCGTGTCCCACGGTCCTTATTGGGGTCACCTGAAGTCTGAAAGAGAAAAAAAAAGCAGTATCATTTCATCATAAAGTTGTGCATTTTTAATTGTGTAGAATGCATGTAATAAATAATTATTTACGGACTTGATCACACAGCTGTCCTTATTACTAAATTTTGTTTCAAGAATTTGATCACACAGCTGCTATCCTCTCGATATATAGAATTGCGGAATTGATCACACAGCCATCCTCTAGACATAGAATTAAGGAATTGATCACTCAGCCATCCTCTAGAAATATAGAATTACGGAATTGATCACACATCCTTCATCTGGATATAAGCGATTACGGAATTGATCACACAGCCATCCTCTAGATATATAGAATTACGGAATTGATTACACAGCCTTCCTCTAGATATAAGCGATTACGGAATTGATCACACAGCCATCCTCTAGATATATAGAATTACGGAATTGATCACACAGCCTTTCTTTATTTTAGGGACTTGATCACAAAGCTGTCATTTAGTTATAATATTATATTTAGTTTTGTTCTGTAGTGATTATATTATTATCAGTCGCCCTTTTTAATTACTGCACATAATTAATATACACGTTATATTTGTATAGTAATTTATTCCCATTACAAATTATTTATTGAAGTACAAAAGAAAACTATATTTTGATCCAACTTTAAGTACATAATTTATTATCTTAGTTTTCTTAAATAAATGAATAAATATTCTATTTAGTAACCAAGTAATTAAATGCTTAAATCCATGTAATAAGTAGCTATTTTTCAGTTTTATAACTTTATATACTGCCAAATAAGCAAATGACAGACATAAAAAAAAAAAAAACGTAATATATTATCTATACAGAACATTGCTTTGTAATCAAGTAAAAAAAAAAACAATTATAATAAAATTAACTTTCAAGAAGATCAATTAAATCATCTCGATCTATATCTCTATCAGTACCTGAACTATCGTCATCAGAGATAGTCGTTTTATATGGTCGCAATGTTTCACCTCTAACTACTGCACTAAACTTTCTATAGCCTTTCATGCCCTTAATACTTGTAATTGTATAACGATCTAACGATTGCTCTGCTCTGACTTTATAGGGACCTGTACATAACCCGTTAAGTTTTTTTGTGACGCCCGCATTTGCGTCTCTGGCTACCCCGCCTCTCCAAAGGACAAGTTGACTGACTCTATATTTAATGCATTTTTTACGTTTATTATCGAACCTCCTTTTCATTACAGTCATATTTCTATCTATGCGAAGTTTAGCTGTGTCTCTACTAGCCCGCAATTCATGTTGCTGTGTATCAGAGGTTGGGGGTGCATCAATAGGGAATGCCGGGAAACGAGAGTTCTTGTGGCTAAACATGAGATTAAAGGGGGGAAAACGGGTAGTAGCATTTGGTGTATTATTAATACCCCAAACCACATCAGCTAAGATATCGTCCCAAGTGCTCTCGCTTTCAGACATCGTATTTAGGCCATTCAATATTGTACGATTTACTCTTTCGACCTGCCCATTAGAACGGGGGCTCGCTATAGCGTTTAGAATATGTTTAAACTGATTTTCTTGAGAAAACTGTTTGAAATATCTACTGGTGAATGCTTTACCTGTCAGTTTTACCTTTCAGTGATTACTTTAACAGGATACCTGAATTCCATAATAATTAATTTGAGTAATCTAATTGTTTCTATTGAACTACAGTTTTTGGCTGGTCGCGCAAACACAAACTTAGTAAAAGCATCGATAACTGTTAGAATATATATATTACCCTTACGCGTCTTCACGAAGGGACCTAAATGATCCACATGAATCGTATGCATAGGTATCGCTGGCTTATCAATAGGATAAAGCTCACCTTCTAATTTGCCAGAATTACCTTTGTTATAGGCACATTGTAAACAAGAATTTACATACTTTCTTATGAACCTAGTCATACTTTCAAAACAAAACTAGGCCTTTATAGCCTGCTCACATCTTTCAAAACCAGGGTGACCAATCTGATCATGAAGTTTCTGCAATAAACCGTATTTAGCTAGCTTTTGAATTACGAAACGTTTCCCTAACGTTCGGAATTACGAAACGTTCCTACAGTTTTTCTAAAAAGAATCCCATCTTTAACTATATAATTAGCAGCTAAATTAACATCTGAATTATCCCGAAGTCTAGTAATAATATTTTGAATTCTATCATCTTAAATCTGAAAAGTCAATAACCAATTAGTATTATCAATTATAAGTATTGAATTATCTAGAGGGTTCCTACTTAAAGCGTCTGTATGTTTCATGCGTTCGCCTGATCTATATTCAATTTCTAAATCGATTAATTAAAGTTAAATTAGTTTATTAACTAATTTAACTTTAATTAATTAAATTTAACTTTAATTAAAGTAACGAAAGTTAAATTAACTACTAAAGCATTATTTTCATAATAAGTAAGTTCTTTAAATAACGCCTAAATCCCCAAACATGTATCTATAAGGAGTCAGGAGTTCTGATCAGTACTTTTGTATTCAGGATATACCATGCTGCAAAATCTTACTTTTTGGTAGCATTTGCTTGGGTTACATCAGAAAAAGTAAAAATCCATATGTGTCCATATAAATTTCGAGGAGTACCCTCAATTACTCATGGATGCTATAATGAGATACCACTTTGATGACAGCGGGACCAAATTCAATTTATACCCTTTACATCAAACAAAGAATTTTGAAAATCGGTCTACAGAACTCCGCCTGAGTTATTGTTGAATATACAAAAAATAAATATATAAACAGCCGAACGTATAACCGCCTCCTTTTTTTGGAAGTCGGTTACTTAAAAAGCTACAAAAAACGAAATCTCCCAGGTCGTCCCCACCAGGTAGAGGTACCTAGAAGGATTAAAGAGTTTCCTCGCTGGATGGCAATGCTAACTCTTTGAGCCAGATAGCCGGCTCTGGGGTCTCGGGTGGCCTCTATGAGTTTTTTCGAAATTTCTCTGAATAGTTTGTACGCACTCGGACCCCATGTGCCAGTTTCAACCCCAAACGGTTCAAATATAAGTTATATAATATATTTGCGCCGCTTGAGGTTCCTCCGCCTGATTTGCGGCCGCACACGCAGTACTTGAGGTGCCCTAGACATGGGACAGAGCAAGTATATCGACGCAAGTAGCGTCCCATACTCGCCCGTCCCAGTCTCCAAGGGGCCAGGGTCATTCCGTCTGGTCTCCTGCCATCTTCGCGCGCCAAACCAGAGGGTTCCAGCACAGCTGGCACTCCAGCGGTGACATGAGCCCGACAAATGAGATCGTTGAGGCAGTGATGTCGGGTGATGCGGATGGCGCTTCGTTGACAGGACAGACCGGCGTGGTCTCCGAGTATGTCCACCTTTGCAATGTGTAATTGCAAAGGATTTATCCTTTGATTAAACTTTTTGCTTCGAAACAAAACGTTAAGCATCACATTTATTGCTATACTAGCTGACCCGGCGAACGTCGTATCGCCATATCTTTTCGGAGATTTTTGACTACTTGCTATATTTCTTATTCACACAAATCTTCTCCTGACAATATCGAACACATAAAAGATAGTTATCCAATTTGGTGTAGTTGTTTGGAAGTTATGCGCGTACAAACATTTCGGTAATTTATTTTTTAACTGACTTCCAAAAAAAGGAGGCCGTTATACGTTCAGCTGTATATATTTTTAACTGACTGTAAAAACTTGTTTATTTTACTTAGACACGCAGACCTTTCCTTGAATCGCTAGAAAATTTACAAACTTTATATTAAATATATTGAAAACAAAATTTAATTTTTACTTTTCCTTAAAAATGTCCATAACTAATTCTTTAGCCTAATTGTCGCTATAATATTTTGTTGTATTGTGCTTGCTTGCTTGTTATGGTGCTGTATTTAAGGACGGTAATTATGATGAAAGTTAGTTACAAACTTCATACTGGTAGACTGTACGGGGCCGACATCTTGTTTCGCGATAACGATCTATTGCACAGTTGATCTAGTCGTTAAGAAACCTAATTTTATTGAATTGCGATAAATTCATATTTAACTAATAAAATATTATATAATATTGGGTATGTGTTGCATACTTTTTCCATATCTTTGTTAGACCTTAAAATGCCTAGTCGCAGTTTCATTGTTCATCAAATTGTATAAATCATGTTACCTATTATATTATTTCTCATGCATGTAATATGTGGTGTACAAGTAAAACTGAATTCTTGATTTGGCCTTCTTGATTTTATTGAGATTATACTGATTTCATAATCTATATTCCGAATTATCAAGTAATCATGTAACGGTCAAAAATGATAGCATTGACCGATTTCATAATTCCATCAATTGCCTATTATGTATATTGTATATAGATTATAATTATAATAAATTAGGCTATGGTTATTCCGTTGCGTATGAAAGATATTTCTTTTGTTTGATTTAAATTTACTTAGAAAGACTATGGTTATTTGAACCGAAAATATTAAATGTATCTTTTAATTTTATTTTTCACACTCAATTGTAGTCGTTTAATTCTTACTTCTCATATTTACTGCGTATTCTGTATGACTGCCTCATCATGGATTGCTAGTTTTGAATTAATCGCGCTTTTTCTTCCTTGCTAAGTACCGTCAAATTGCAACCATCTTGTCGCAGTCAAACTATGAAGTCGGACAAATACCAAATTGTCTGGTTGCTGACTCCAGGCTTTCTCCGTCACGATAGGTATACTATTTTGATTCACTGCAACATGATTGTGAATCACCTGATCTGCCTACTACCTGTCTAAATTTTGGATCTTTCTACCTACTCGCCTGTAATCGCACTTGCCATGCAAAAGCTAGTATTCGCCCGCAGAGTCGCCCGTGTGGCAAGTTAGTGTTTGTGGCAAATATACCTGCAATATAGTAATAACACAGAGTAAAATTATAAACTTTATAATAAATTATCACACGTACTTTTTAACTTTAAGATATCTCCTAGATATAATTTCCTAAAAAAGGATAATTAAATTGTACCATCTAAATGGCTTCTGAGAATACCACATTATTTCTGGTCATTTTTTAAAAGTTAGAATGGGTATAGTAACCTATCCTATAAGGATAGATTACTAATAAAATGATAAAAGATAGAGATATGCCATTGTGGACTTTTTTGTAGACATAAAAGAGAAACAATCCTACCATACATTGTGTTGTTATTTATCTCCAACGGGTTAGATTTTTTCCGACACCTTCAACAATTATCGTCATAAATCAAATAATTTCCACAAAACCTTAACAAATAAATATTGAACTAAACCTTCCTAAGGAACTACTCTCTTTTATTTACTCTGTCGATAAATATAAACGGCATGAAAATATTTTCAGTAGTTTTTGAGATTATCGAGAATATACTGACGGACAGACTCAGCGGGGCACTTAAGTATCCTATGTCCGTCTCCTGATTCTAAGCTACCTCTCTACCAATTTTTAGCCAAATCGGTTCAGCCGTTCTTGAGTTATAAATAGTGTAGCTATCACGACTTTCTTTCATATATATAAGCTGTAGTAATAACAAGAAACATCAACTAAAATGTTTTGTATATTTGTCCCACCAGCTCATGCCACTACTCTGATTATTTTTATTTTTGAATTAGGTACTATCAGGGAATCTAATTCATAAGCAGATTGACTCTTGTCATAGTTTGTTCGTATTATTTTATATAAATGATATAAAACTGACGTGTCATTGACAATTTAATTATATTGTGACTGTATGCCGTCATTGTAATACAAATTAATTATGAGAACACTCTACCTGCTTATGAACTAGATTCCCTTGACATTTGTATTTGATACCCTGTGGAATGTAGTACCGAATTACTTGTACCATGTATGCAAATAAAACTATGAGCCAACTACACAAATTATATTATAGCCTACATAATAATTTACATAATATTCTACATAAATTACCCGGGACATCATTACGGATATATTAATCATTCATTAAAATCGGATTAGTAGTTTAGGTGGTACAATGGAACATACATACATACATACCTACATAGACTGGCGAAATCATTACTCATCCCTTTTGGCTTCGCCGTAGTCGGTGAAAAATAGAACACGCTTGTCCGGGTCCAGTTATCTATCTGCAAACCAGTGAAGTGATTTCCATCCAAATTATGGCAAGTAAATAATAGTAGGTAGCTGTACTTACTATTCAAGTCATCAAGTGTCTCTGACACCTACAGCGCCATCTAGGGATATAATATTGTAAATGTGAATTTTTGTGAGGATGGATGGATGGATGTGTGTTACTCTTTCACGCAACAGCTACATAACAGATTTTGATAAAATTTGGTATGGTAGTAGTTTGTCCTCTGGACCAAAACAAACTACATTTTATACCGAAAAAGTACAGTGTTCCCGTGGGATACTGCATTTACACGGGCGAAGCCGCTGGCAACAGCTAGTTTTTAAATAGTTTGCTAAACTACTTACTTTAAAAAGCTTTTAAGCTACTACAATGAAAACGAAAAAAGGAGGAACTAATTTTTTGATGTCGGTTAAGAAAATTAATTCATTAAAAAATGATAATGAAATTCTCTTCATTAATTAAAATTTTTACATGTGATAAAAGCATAAAGCGTAACAATACGTGCTATATAAACACTAATAACTTTGGTGAGGTACATTCTTAGCAAATTATTAATTAGGATAAATTCTTGGTGGATATATATTATCAACATAATGCTACGTATCTTAGTTTTTGCGTTCATTTCTACAGTTTCGGCAAAAGTTTTCATAAAAGGCCCATGCCCTGACGTCAAGGTTGTGGATAACTTTAATATTACGGCGGTGAGTAGAAATATGGAATTATTGCAGCAAAATGTACTGTTCCCTCAATATTCCTTTTACGCGCACAAAATAGCGGGCAACATCTACTTAGATTTTGGGATAGTCATTTATTTCAGTTTGAAAAGGGTATTTTATAAGTAAATTTTATTTTGAAAGTTTAACTTCTTCGGTAACTACAAAATTTAGCTTATGAAATTTTGTTTTAGTACAATGTGATTTAAAAGATGGCTGTGATTATCCATTTTTAGTACTATTTACAAATTAGTATTGCTTTAAATTCAACCTTCTGATTTACTTTAGATAGTAATTATTTACATGCACGAAAATGTTTTAATTATTAAATATTTGCTTGCAGTACGCTTCTGGAAAATGGTTTGAGCTAGCTCGATACCCCAACGATTGGGAGAATAGAGGGAACTGTGTCTCGAAGGTGTTCACCCCAGAAGGAACTACTTATAAATTTAAGCTCACTGATGTGGTGGACCACTCTCAGACTTACTATGAAGGTCGAATCGAGATGGCCCCTAATGCTAAAAATACCGGATTACTGAATTACATTTCTGATGCTTATAAAGGTATGTATTTTGTGCATAGAGTTCAAGAAAATATGCTAGATGAAAAATAAATTATTGATTTTATTGCATATATGAATAATAGTCGTAAAATCAGTAACTTCTCACAAGAAACAGCATATCAAAAGTCAATATTTTCAAAGGTACAGTGATTTGTATACAACATTTCGCAATTCTCGTGAAAATACTCCATACTAAAGTCGTACCTAGCTGTGACGTCATGCCTAGTTTAAAGTGTATGAAGTATTAGGCCACAGGAACATATTTGTAATTATCTCCGATATTTGTACGTTTAAGTTCATACTTACCATAATGAATGTTTCTGTATATGATGTAAGTAAACTAATGATTTAGGTTTTGTTTACTAATTAAGCAAAAAAAAATCACTTTTGTACTATTTAGTTGGTTCTAATTACTACACTACACATAAAATATATATTTTTTTATATTTACCAAGTAGTTAATGTCTCAATATTTCTGAGTATATTAATGAAGCTAAATATTTTAGATCATCATCCTCCCTATTGCAAACATAATAATATTATTAGTAACTGAGTTATCGAGCTATGCTCGAAGCTCTAGTAGATTTAAATTAAATAAAAAAAATCACAAATAATTTTACTAGGGTTCGAACCCACCAAATTCCGAATTTCCGAACAACGCAAAAATTACACATACCAAGGAGCTAATCGGGCAGAAATAATATTAGAGTCAAAATTATTTGTTGCACGACGAAAGAAAAAATATATTATATATCTTAAAACCAGTTTCACAGGAATAAGACCTAGCTAGATCGATTTTTCTCCAACATACTTAATTTCATGGAAATACTTGCAGCTGTTTTTCGTGATTCCGATTATAATAGGTCTTTACCTATGAAATTGCCGTTCTGCAGTACTGGCCATTTCGAATAAAATTAATTTTCGTTTGGCTAAGAATTCTAATTTCAAATTAATTTTATTTTAAAAACATGGAATTCTTTTTCCAAAAGTAGTCATTTGTTTATTCATTAGTGTTACATTTTTATCGTATTTAAATCTTTTTCGTCATCATGGATACGTTAAAAATTCGAGTAATTATGGAATATGAGTACCGTCGTGGTAGCAACGCGGCACAAGCGGCAGGCAACATCAACGACGTTTACGGAGCTAGCTAGCTCCGTCATCCGCCCTACTCACCAGACTTTGTGCCTACAGACTACTACTTTTTCCAGAATTTGGATAACTTCTTGGCGGGAAAAAAGTTCAATACCCGAGAGGCAGTACAAAATGCCTTTGAAGAATTTGTTGCCTCCCGTCTAGCTGATTTCTTTAAAAAGGGCATCAATAAACTGCCACTGCATTGGCAAAGATGCATTGATTGCATGGGTGATTACTTCGATTAATACAAATAAAAAATACATCGTTTAAATTTTTTCATACAAAACAAAACGGCTATACAAGAGTACCTCGTTTAAAGTATACGATTATAATTTATGTTAACTATTAATATTAAATATCCCCGTAAAATTTCAACAGGTTCAGAAGGTGAAAATATAGTCCCTGTACACATCCTTGATATTGATTACGACAACTACACCATTGCCTACGAATGCAAGTACGACCCAGCTCAGGATATGCGTCACGGTAAGATTTAATAAGACTCATGCTGTGCTCTTTCCTAAATCTTTTGACATGAAAGAGCCAAAGTTCGAAGCTGAGGGGAAATATGGAATATTTTGGAAATATTCAAGAGGGCTCTTAGCCAACATGCGACCGTTATTTAAAATTACTTTGAAATTTAAAATATACGGTATAGTCATAACATTCATCATTTGTAACTTCATCATCTGCTAAAGGGCCAGATTCGAAGGCTCCAAAAAACGGCAATAAATATTATGTATTACTAGCGTTTTCCCACGGCTCCTCTCGCGTAAATACAACTACGGGAATACTGTACATTTTCGGGATAAAAAGTAGCCTATGTGGTAATCCAGAGCTTAAGCAACTGCCATACTAAATTTTATCGAAATCCGTTCAGTAGTTTTTGCGTAAAAGAGTAACAAACATAAATCTATCCATCCGTTCACACTTATAATAGTAGTAGGATTTGTTTTTTTCCGAAATCAGTGAGGGTACCAGGGCTAGGCTAGAAAGGTCGTTTTGTTTGTGTTAAGGTATGATAAAATTACGCTTTTGCCTTAAAAACTATTTTCGGTGTATAATGCCAGATAGTCTATAGTCTGTTCGGGCTCTGGTAGTGTGCGTTTTCTGTATGTTTATAACGGACCGCAAATCCTTTAAAATACTACTAGACTAGAAACACTTTAAACATTTTGTTATTTAATTTGTTTTTTTTTTTTATTTCTATCCTCGCAGATTTCGCATGGGTCATGTCCAGATCAAAAGCTCTACAAGGCAAGGCAAAAGAAAAAGTGGACAGTCTCTTGAAATCTTCAAAGCTTATCGATTCCAGTAAATTAATCTGGATTCAATTCAGTGACGATGCCTGCAAATAACCATCTTCCTATTTTTTTTCACAAATTTAAAGATTTAAAAGGTAAAGAAATAGACACGGATTAGCTTATGTTGGTGTGTAGATAAATTTAGAAAAAACTTGTACTAAAAGGAATAAGATGTTACATATCAAAATAATGTTGTCTTATCTAAATCTAGCCTACTTACTTGATAATATTATAGCATTATTTTCATAATAAGTAAGTTCTTTAAATAACGCCTAAATCCCCAAACATGTATCTATAAGGAGTCAGGAGTTCTGATCAGTACTTTTGTATTCAGGATATACCTTGCTGCAAAATCTTACTTTTTGGTAGCATATGCTTGGGTTACTTCAGAAAAAGTAAAAATCCATATTATGTATCCATATAAATTTTGAGGAGTACCCTCGATTACTCATGAATGCCATAATCAGATACCACTTTGATGACAGCGGGACCAACTTCAAATTATACCCTTTACATCAAACAAATAATTTTGAAAATCAGTCTACAGAACTCCGCCCGAGTTATTGTTGAATAAACAAAAAAATATATATTTAAACAGCCGTACGTATCTAGGTCGTCCCCACCAGGCAGAGGTACCTAGAAGGATTAAAGAGTTTCCTCGCTGGATGGCAATGCTAACTCTTTGAGCCAGATAGCCGGCTCTGGGGTCTCGGGTGGCCTCCATGAGTTTTTTCGAAATTTCTCTGAATAGTTTGTATGCCTCCGGACCCCATGTGCCGATTTCAACCCCAAACGGTTCAAATATAAGTTATATAATATATTTGAGGTTGAGGTTCTCCGCCTGATTTGCGGCCACACCCGCAGTACTTGAGGTGCCCTAGACACCAGGGCTCCAGGGACGGAGCAAGTATATCGACGCAAGTAGCGTCCCATACAAGGGCCCGTCCCAGTCTCCAAGGGACCCGGGTCATTCCGTCTGGTCTCCTGCCATCTTCGCGCGCCAAACCAGAGGGTTCCAGCACAGCTGGCACTCCAGCGGTGACATGAGCCCGACAAATGAGATCGTTGAGGCAGTAATGTCGGGTGATGAGGCTTGCGCTTCGTTGACAGGACAGACCGGCGTGGTGTCCGAGTATGTCCACCTATGCAATGTGTAATTAAATCCTTTGATTAAACTTTTTGCTTCGAAACAAAACGTTAAGCATCACATTTATTGCTATACTAGCTGACCTGGCGAACTTCGTACCGGATATCTTTTCGGATATTTTTAAATAATTGCAATTTTTTTTTTTTCATACAAATCTTCTCCTGACAATAACGAACACATAAAAGATAGTTATCCAATTTGGTGTAGTTGTTTGGAAGTTATGCGCGTACAAACATTTCGGTAATTTATTTTTTAACTGACTTCCAAAAAAAGGAGGCCGTTATACGTTCAGCTGTATATAGTTTTAACTGACTGTAAAAACTTGTTTATTTTACTTAGACACGCAGACCTTTTTCTTGAATCGCTAGAAAATTTACAAACTTTATATTAAATATATTGAAAACAAAATTTAATTTTTACTTTTCCTTAAAAATGTCCATAACTAATTCTTTAGCCTAATTGTCGCTATAATATTTTGTTGTATTGTGCTTGCTTGCTTGTTATGGTGCTGTATTTAAGGACGGTAATTATGATGAAAGTTAGTTACAAACTTCATACTGGTAGACTGTACGGGGCCGACATCTTGTTTCGCGATAACGATCTATTGCACAGTTGATCTAGTCGTTAAGAAACCTAATTTTATTGAATTGCGATAAATTCATATTTAACTAATAAAATATTATATAATATTGGGTATGTGTTGCATACTTTTTCCATATCTTTGTTAGACCTTAAAATGCCTAGTCGCAGTTTCATTGTTCATCAAATTGTATAAATCATGTTACCTATTATATTATTTCTCATGCATGTAATATGTGGTGTACAAGTAAAACTGAATTCTTGATTTGGCCTTCTTGATTTTATTGAGATTATACTGATTTCATAATCTATATTCCGAATTATCAAGTAATCATGTAACGGTCAAAAATGATAGCATTGACCGATTTCATAATTCCATCAATTGCCTATTATGTATATTGTATATAGATTATAATTATAATAAATTAGGCTATGGTTATTCCGTTGCGTATGAAAGATATTTCTTTTGTTTCATTTAAATTTACTTAGAAAGAATATGATTATTTGAACCGAAAATATTAAATGTACCTATTAATTTTATATTTCACACTCAATTGTAACCGTCTAATTCTTTCTTCTCATATTTACTGCGTATTCTGTATGACTGTCTCATCACGGATTGCTAGTTTTGCATTAATCGTGCTTTTTATTCCTTGCTAAGTACCGTTAAATTGCAACTACCATGTCGCAGTCAAACTATGAAGTCGGACAAATACCAAATTGTCTGGTTGCTGATTCCATGGTTCTCTGCCACGATAGGTATATATTTATTTTTTTATACTTTGATTCACTACAACATGATTGTGAATCACCTGATCTGCCTACTACCTGTCTGACTACTTGGCAAAATTTTGGATCTTTCTACCTACTCGCCTGTAATCGCACTCGCCGTGCAAAAGCTAGTATGTGTTAATATAGATTTTATTATATTAACACGTACTAGTTTTTGCCCGCAGATTCGTCCGTGTAGCAAGTTAGTGTTTGTGGCAAATATACCTGCAATATAGTAATAACACAGAGTAAAATTATAAACTTTTTAATAAATTATCACACGTACTTGTTAACTTTAAAATATCCCCTAGATATATATAATCTCCTTAAAAAATGATAATTAAATTGTATCCGTTTAAACAGCTTCTGAGAATACCACATTATTTCTGGTAATTTTTTTAAACTTAGAATGGGTATTAACCAAGCTAACCTAACCTTTTTTTTGTTTCCGGGTCTTCCGTATAGGCTAATGAGACCCACGGTTTACTCACAAACCCCAACCCCCCCCCCCCCTCCCTACCTTCCTCCACGCCGCCTTGTGACGAGGCCACGGGAACGATACACACATCCGCGACCCGGCCGGCGGCAGGCGACCAGACGTTAAGGTGCGCCTCCCTCCAACGCCTCCACCAGTACTGTAGCAGCTTCCCCCCGTGTCTGCCACAGTACTGGTGGAGGCCGACCACACCTCGGCCGCAGAAGATAGGGCAAGCGGCGCACCGTAATACCAACTTGCCTCCTCCTTTGCGGACCCACCAATGCCGTTACCGTGCGGAATGTCCCCGCCAGCTCGTGGGGGGGTAGGTAGAGTGGCACAACACCACCCCACCTCTCCCCCTGCGATCCCTCCATGGCCGCAGAAGATAGGGAGTACGGCGCACCGTAATACCGGCACTCTTCTTCTGCGGTCGCATCTCCAGGCGCGTCCGCAGCGGACTGGCTCCTCAGTCCGCCGGGAGCGCCCTCCTTTTCGGTCCAGCCGGTTGCAAATCAGCCAGCCCTGGTTGCCTCTTCGCTTCACCGTGGGTCCCTCGTCCACGGATACTAAGCCCCACCGCCACGATAAGGCGGGCAACCATAATAATAATAATAATAATAATATATCTTTATTGAACACACAAGGGACATTAACACAGTTAAAAAAGAAAATAAACAAATTGAAAAACGGAATCAAATCCCCACACCACATGTTCAAAGGGAATCCACTCAGGCATCGACCACGGCGGTGCCGAGGCGCCTGATCTTACGTGGTCCTCATTTTAGTTTGAGATCTCACATCACCACACTATTTTAAATATTTATTTTAGTATGCTTAACCTTAAATAAACATGTATATATTTAACACTAAAACATTAAAGATTCTACTATTTATAACATCAATACAAATTAATAACAATTACGGTCAGACACCGCTGGTGCAGCTTTATCTCCCGATAGGTACGGGATATTGGACCACAACTGAACACCGCACCCGCGCGGCCGTGATCGGTTCAGTCGGCGCTGTGACGCGTTCAGTGCTACAGCCACAGCACCCGACTACTATTTTATCGGACTATCCTACAACTTACATATTATATTAATATAATGTATAAATAATTATGTGAAATTACACAGACGTGAGTTATTAATTATTATGAACTAATTACAAGTAATAAAGTCTGTAGTAGTAATTAGTACCTACGAGTATGTAGTAGTTATATGGACGCAGTCAGCAGTTCGTGTGTTGTTTACATCTTGTGCAGCGACGAAAACATGACCTTGACCTTGTTAATAAGGAAATATACCGCTTAGGCTTCGGCTGACAACACTATCAGTGAGTAAATTATATATTATGTAATAGTAATCCTACACATAATATTGTATTTATTATAAATTATAGATAATTAGATAAATATAGGGTTTCATTAATAAAATATAACTATTATTAAAAATAAATAAATAGAATATTATTACATTACATTACATTACAATATACATGCGTGCATATTTAAAGGGTAGTTAATATATAGCTAGAAGAAGCTTGTTGCTGCAGTAAATAGGCTTTGTATTTTAACCTAAACCCTTGCGTTGTTTGCAGAGCACGAAATGGTGGCGGTAGATTGTTCCAGACCTTGCTGGACAAATACCGAAAACTACCCCTAAACGCGGAAGTGTGGTGCAACTGAGTGACTAGAAGATAGGAGGAACCTCTTGTAGTGATAGCCAGCTGCTTATCTCCTGCCCACTGTAATTTGCTGTAGAGATAGGTTGGTGTTTTAAATTTTATAACCCCAAACAGTAACGTGGCAAAATGTAGTTGCCTTCTATAATCCATCTTAAGCCAACGGGTTTCGTTTATGTAAGTTGTTACATGAGCACGAGGAGGGACGTTATAACAAAATCTGGCGCAAGAGTTTTGAACCTTTTGAATTAGTTTTTTCGACTTGGATAGTAAACATGGCCCGATGACTGTATCCGCGTAATTTAATTTGGATAAGATAAGTGAGTCACACAGAATAACACGCAAATTGGCCGGCAAAAAAGTTCTAATTTTATACAGTAATTTTAACCGGTAGAAACAATTGCTGACAGTTTTAGTTATGTGCTTCTCGAACTTCAAACCTTCATCCATCAATACACCTAAATTACGTGCCTCTTCTACTCTTTCGATTAATTTTCCATCTACATATATTAATGGCTGCACTATTTTTATTTTATGGGTTTGAAGTTTCGAACCTAATATCATGTATTTAGTTTTCACCGGATTCAGAACAAGGGCATTAGCTGAACACCACTCCGAGATACTAGCAAGGTCAGAGTTCAATTTAATTACAGCCTCGTGGACTTCACTAGGCTTGAAGGATATGTACAGCTGTATATCGTCTGCGTAAATATGGAACTTGCAATGTTTTATAACTCGTACAATGTCGGCACAGTACAACGCAAATGCCTGTGGTCCAATAACCGACTCCTGAGGCACTCCCCTACTCACTTCATGTGGAGTTGAACGTGACGAAGTACCGTCTAAATCATTATGTAACTCGACTATTTGAGTACGATTATTAAAATAACTTGCAAACCAATTTAAAACATTCTGGTCGAAACCGTAATATTGCATTTTAGCTAGTAGCAAGGAAATGTTAATCGTATCAAAAGCGCGCGAAAAATCGAGTAACACAAGTATCGTACCTTCGCCTGCATCCTGCGCTGTGAGAACATTATCTACAACATCCATGAGAGCTGTTGTGGTGCTGTGTCTTTTTCTATAACCCGACTGAACCTCAGGTAATATACGATTGGCGTCAAGGTATAGAGTCATCTGATTAGATACAACCCTCTCTAGTACCTTTGATACACAAGGAAGTATACTTATAGGTCTTAGCTCCTTGAGTTCGCTAACATTGTTATTTTTAGGTATAGGTTTTACTAATGCAAGGCGCCATGCATCAGGAAAAATACAAGATTCTATAGACTGATTGACTAATTTGGTTAGGCTATTTAGACATATTGGATAACGACAGATGGCCAATATCATATCCAGCGTTATGCAATCAGCACCCATAGCGTTAGACTTAAGTGAACTTAATATTTTATCAATGTCATTGGTACCAACGGATGTGAACGTGAAAGAAGAGGAGTTAAATCTATTATTGACAAAGAAAGTAAGTGTAGATAAAGGCACAGAATTACTGCCTGGTACGTCCAGAAAATGTTTGTTAATCATAGATGGGTTACTAAATTGAGGTGGAAGAGAGAGGTTTGATTTTGCATTGTTTAAATTAATATTATCCTTAAGATGCTTCCACATTAGTCCCGGCTGTTTGATATTAGTGTTTATATATGTTTGAAAATAAACAGATTTCTCCCGTGACAGAGCCAGAGCCACTTCTCGCTTGAGGCTTTTATAAAATGTTTAAATGTGAGTTATTATTACTTTTGCGTGCCTGCCTGTATGCCTCGTCCCTTCGTCGCATCATTAATTTAATATAATAAGTAATCCATGGGTATTGTTTCTGTTTTATACTTATATTTCTAACAGGCGCTAGTACATCAAATACCCATAAGACACTGTTATTAAAATCACGCACCATTTCGTTAATGTCTGCATGTTGCTGTATAAAATTCCAATCTACAGAACCAATTGTGAATTCCAGGTCATGTGCATCTATATCCTTTATAGGTCTGTACTGAATTATTTTCGGTGTAAACTTTTCTCTTCGGATGTTTATAGCAAAGGATATAAATGCATGACTACTAAGGTCAGGAATATGATCAACACAAACTTGAATTTGATCTGCATTTGTACAGACCAAGTCAAGTAGGGTTTCCGTATCCGACGTGAAATGAGTAGCCTGTTTTGTAAATTGTTGCAATTGATGCACGGTCAGGAAATCGTCCAACATTCTATACGCGCCATCTCTTTTTAAAAAGTTAATATTAAAGTCACCTATTAAATATATGTTGTCGTAACTAGCCAGGGCAGTAATTGTGTCTGTTAGGGCGTCCAGAAACACCTGAATCGACAACCAGGGAGGGCGATATGCCGTGCCAACACAAATAATCCTCCCGTTGGCCTTAACAGACAGCCACATTTGTTCCACGCTACTAGTTACTGGGTGTGGGAGTATTTGTGTTTTTAAATGATTTTTTAAATAAAATCCTACACCGCCCCCGCGAGCTCGCACACTCACATGTCTAGGTATGTGGACTAGGCGATAGCCAGGGACCCGAGGCGCACGGCCGTCTTCGCCAGGACGTAGCCAAGTTTCATTTATAGCTACTAAATCACAATCATGAACATTCATAGCCACTAAGAATTCATCGTGTCTAGAACCAAGAGACCCGGGATTTATGAAACCAATTTTAATATTTTTTAAGTTATACATATTATAATATCATGCAAATTGTATTGTTGTATATTATTAAATATGTAATTATTAGATAAAGTAAAGATAATGAAACAATTAATTACTAAGAATATTAGGGTTTGTATAGGATTAAAAATATTATAAAAATATACTTCAATTGCAACAATATATAAAAATACATGTGGGACGTGAAAGTAAATTAATAATAAGATAAAATAATATAGTGCCGTGTGACTGTTACATAGTAGCTCCAGATCTGTTTTTGTTGCAGATATATGATAAGGTGTAACATAGCCGCGCTTTGTTTTTACATTAACATAAATTCCTAAGATTATACATAACAATATATAAATATTAAGATTTGAAAATTCTATCAAGATCAAAATGTAAATTAAAGTATAATATGCAATCTTTTTATTGCATGATAGCATGTCTAAAGTACTTGACCAACAGATGACACACCAAAAACCCGACTCAAGTCCCCCTCCGTGCGTATGCGGTGTACCATTGAGCTAGGATCACGCCTGGCGAAAATACCCCCGCCACGCGTCCAGACATATCTCCAGCTGTTGCGACGTCCCTCCTCCCGGGCTAGGTGGAATATAGTGCGGTTGATCTTTGTAAGGTGCTCGTTTATATATAAACGATGAGGTGCACCATCCACGACGCCAGATGTATCCACGCCACGACGAACCCGAGCAGCCTTCAGCACATTGTCACGTAACGATTTACGTAAAAACCTGACGACAATGGGCCTGGAGGAATGGCGCGCATTATCCTCGGCGTTAACGGATATTTTTTACGGGGGGAAGCTAACCTAACCTAACTTTTTTTTTTTTTGATCTCGCAGGAGAAACGTCATTACGCCCTTCCCGGGTTGGGGGACCCGGGGGTATATGGGACTCCCGGCGCGACTCACCGATTTACCCACTAAAACTGAACCAGCGGATTGCCATCAGCCGCTATAAGGGGAGTGTCCCGGATCTGTCTAGCATAGGACACCCCCCGCGACCGGCCGGTCCACCTCTATTATAGAGACCGGACATCCACCACAATTAGGGGCCGCTCCGACAACCTGAAGCGTCCCCCTCGGCGCCGGGACTGGCTAAGCCGGGGAGGTTCCCATCCTCTCCCGGAGCCCCGTTAGACGGAAGTTTGGAGGTTCGCATAACGACGCCTCCGCACTCCCGTCCTACGCCGGCGGAGCGGAACAGAGGATTGATCGTTCTCTCTGTTCCGCTCCGCGGCATCTTTCTGCGAAATGACGGCTTCGCAGAAAGAGACCGCCGCCTGCCAGGCCGCATCGCTCTCGAGCATGCAGCGCACTACACTCGAGAGCGAGAGGTCCCGCCCAAGCACTGCCACGAGATCGTGGCGCTGCACGGCCCATCGGTTTCACACCTCTGAGGTGTGCTGGGCCATCTCCTCCGTAGCGCCACATTGGTGGCAGGCTGGCGTTAGCTCCCTCCTGGAGACCTTACACAGGTACGCACCGAAGCAACCATGCCCGGTGAGCACCTGTGTAAGGCGGAAGGTGAGTGGCTTTCGCTTGCGGCGCATCCACGCCGCAAGGACTGGATGCAGCGCCTCAGCCGTCGTTGGCCGTACTGCGACTGCGCCAGCACCTCTGCCTACCTTCCCAGCACTCACTGCTCTCCCAGCCTTCGAAACCGCCTGAGCTCCTCCCACGAGGGGAGGAGGTACGTCTCGGCAAGCCGCCAGCCGCCTCGCCTCTTGGTAACTTCGTCCCCGGGATGTGACGAAAGTGTCATCCGCATAACAGATGACACTCATCCCGGGGAGGAGGCGACATGGCAGGACCCAGTCGAAGCCAATGTCCCAGAGGAGGGGTCCCAATACCGACCCCTGTGGGACACCGCATTCTACTCCCCACCGCACAAAATACCCCTCCCGGTCCTCCCACACGACTACCCTGCCGGAGAGCCAATCTTCCAACAGACTTCCAATATACGGGGGCACACCGAAGTATTTTAGTGCCTTTTGAAAGCGTAAGCGATGTCGAGCGACACCCCCAACACCACCTCCCCCTCGCGTTCCGCCTCCTGCGTCACCGACCGTAGGCGCCTAATAGCGTCGACGGTAGACCTGCCGGGCCGGAAACCGAACTGAGAATCGGACAGACTCGGTCCCGGTCCCTCCTCCAGATGCCGAGCGAGTCGAGAAGCCACAATTCGCTCTAGGGCCTTCCCGACTTCGCTTAGCAGAACAATTAGTCTCACCGCCGAAGCTTGGTCCGGTGGCCGGCCCCTCTTTGGCAATAGGGTGAGCCGCCATTCCTTCCACGCCCTCGGGAAGTGGCCCGACCGAAGACTTTTCCGGACCCGGCGCCCTCTTCTTACTCCGAAGGTGGAACAGAACCGCTTCCATCTCCCGAGCCATCCTCGGAGGAACGAAACCTGCCGGGGGGTCAGGGAACAACTCCCTGACGATGTTTCCCAGCAGCGCAGGCTGTAGCGTCTCCGTCATCGGGGCCGACTGGACGCGGAGTTTATCCTGCGCCCTTTTTAAGGTCGACTCCAGGGGTCATCATCAAGACCCCCGACGAGCTCCAGCCATGCCTCCTCTTTGGTTCGGCCGATGGCCAACGACAGGGCTTCCCGGTCTCAACGTAGACAATAATAATAATAATAATAATAATAATAATAATAATAATAATAATAATAATAATAATAATAATAATAATAATAATAATAATAATAATAATAATAATAATAATAATAATAATAATAATAATAATAATAATAATAATAATAATAATAAGTCGTATTCGCAACGTCATCGCGTCTGGATGTTAGAACAGTATCACTATTGACTTTTTTATTCTACCCGAAATGGTACTTAAAAAGTGTGTTACGTGCAAAAAAACTGTAACTAAAAAATCCCCAGGATTGGAATGCAGTAAATGTGAAAAGGTTGTTCATGCCAACCCAGTATGCGTAAAGTTGACCAACAAGCAGCTGAATACTCTCCGGAATTCTCCTGGGATCGAATGGAGCTGTGAAGACTGCATAAAGCACCTCTCGCGCAGATCTTCGTACATGATTCCAGACGAAGACGATGATGAGGACGAAGATGTTGTCGCAGGCACCGCTAATCATAGCATCGACATACGTAAACTTGTACTTGACATATCTCATGAAGTCCAAATAGCCCTTAAGGAGGAACTAGGAAGTATTAAAGCGTCATTGGAATTTCTAAGCGATCAACTAAGTACGTTGGAGCAGTCTATTAAAAATCAAGACAAAAAAATCAAAGATCTCGAGAACAAAAATCAGGATTTACTTAATAAAAATAAAAATCTTGAACTGAGGGTATCCACGCTTGAACAAAACATGCAGAAATTCGAACAAAAGGCTCTGTCTTCGACCCTAGAAGTCTCCGGAATTCCAGATTTAGATGCTAGCTATGAAACTGGATATGAATAGCCGGGATATTCAATCGGCAAAGTGCTTATCAACTAAAAGTGACAAGCCCGGAGTGATTCTCTTAGACATGAATTCCAAAGAAGCCTCTTGAAAGTGGATAGCAGCTGGAAAGGAAAAATGTCTTACTGTTGCTTCGATCAAAACTAACATATCTAAGGATAAAGCCGAGGATAGAATATTTATTAGAGAAGCCCTAACGAAGCATATCAAAACTGTTTTATATCATGCCAAAACTAAATTGAAACCATTATTTGAATTCGTATGGTGTAAAGAGGGTAATGTATTTGCCAGAAAAACTAATAACAGTAAAATTTTTCTTATTCGTTCACTACATGACATTATGCAAATTGAAAAAGAATTTTCTAACAAAAAAACCACGTAAATTATATAATGACCACTTTGTTCATTTATTTTTATCATCTCGTATCAATTGTCTGTACCTACTAATTTTTTTTTTTAGATAAAAATGGCATCTCATATAAAAGAAATCTTTAACTGTACTTCAATCAATAAATTTGTCCAAACATTACCTTTAAAAAGTTATGTTAAATTTGCTTGTATGCACATTAATATAAGATCTATGATTAAAAATTATGCAAATCTACTGCAAATAGCTCATAATAATTCATATCTTCTAGACATAATCATAATTACCGAGGCCGGTATATCTGATAATATATCTCATCTGTATAACATACCTGGATATAACATGCACACAAAACTACGAAATGATAAAAAGGGTGGCGGGATTATTATTTATGCCAAAAACTACATAAAATTTACTCCTTATTGTCTATATAAAACATTCACATTCGAAAGCTTAACAGGCACCTTAAAACTTCCCTCCCATGAAACCGTACTTTTGTCTGCAATCTACAGGCCGCCTTCAACAAACAAGCCACATTTTATAAAGGAACTAGATAGATACATCTCTAATTTTAACTGTGAAAAGAATTTAATTTGCATTGGTGACACCAATATTGACCTTAAATCTATTAAAGCATACGTAGACTCATACAAAGAAACACTGAGCGCGTGTGGATTGATGTGTGGAATCACTGATTACACTAGAGTAGAACTTAAATCAAATGTATTAACAAAATCGTGCATCGACCATATATTCGCGCGATTCCCCACATCAGATCCTTACGCGGCAGCGCTCGATATCGTACTGGCCGATCACCGTGCAGTTATATTTTCCTGCGTACACGACACTCCGCCTAGCGGTATACAGTGTGATCGAAAAGAAAAATACTTCAATTTTAAACATTACTATGAGGAACTTAAAAAGATAAACTGGACTCAGACAAATAATATGAAAAACCCTAACGATATTCTAAATTTTATTAATAACTCTTTCAATAACGCTAAACAGTTTGTAAAAAAATACAAATTAAAACCGCAAAATACAACACGTAAAAATTTTAAAGTCCCATGGATGGATGACAATATAAATAGGCTATGTGCAAAAAGGGATAAATTATATTCACTTTGGAAAAACAGCCTATACGATCCAGCTTTAAGATTAGAATATAATAAAATTAGAAACAGAGTACACAAGGTTGTAGAAAATAAAAGAAATACATACTACATTAATCTAATTAATGAGAATTTTAATAATACAAAAAATATATTTCAGATAATAAACCAAATGATGGGTCGTGTCAAGCGTTCAGTAGACGACGCGATTTTAAGAGCATTCGATGCACAAGGACTTACGTCCAAAGAACTAGCTGAGAACTTTGCTAGCGAATTTGATAAAGCAGTTAAAATAATCGTTCCTAAATGCAAAATAAACCTTTTAAACTCTGCTAGTTACAGTAAACCAGTTGATTGCAGTATTTTATTTAAAAAAGCAAATTCTCATTCCATACATAAAATAATTAAAACACTTAAAACAAACAAAGCCCCAGGAGTCGATAATATTAAGGCATCGGATATTAAAATTGTAGGAGAGGATCTAGCATTAGCAATTTCGAATCTGATAAATAGTAGTGTGGTTTTCGCTGCTTATCCGGATGAACTCAAAGTAGGATACGTTAGACCTATCTATAAAAAAGGAAAACGAAATGATTATTCTAACTCTTGTCCAATTACACTACTCCCTGCAATTAATAAAATAGTTGAAAATTTTTTTTGCAACCAAATTCATAGTTTCTACAAGAAACATGGCGTCTTATATAAAAATCAGTTTGGTTTTCAAAAAGGGAAAGGTACCACCGATCTTCTGTCTCTATTTGCTGATGAGGCCAATGGAAATCTCGATAAGAAGAAAGTTGTTCTCGCTCTTTTTATCGATTTTTCACGGGCATTTGACACCTTAGACCATAAAAAACTTATATGCAAGCTAAGTGATTGCGGTATAAGGGGTCCAATGTTAAAATGGTGCGAAAACTATATGAAAAATCGGTCATTTAATGTTAAAATTGATAACACACTCAGTGATCAAATTACAGTACAAGAGGGCCACACCGCCCAGGGCTCGGTGCTGGGGCCTACCCATTTTTTATCATACGTCAACGACATGAGTAATTGCCTCAAATACTGTTCATGTTATCAGTTTGCTGACGATACGTGTCTGGTGTCTGCTGACGAGGACCCTAACAAGGCACTTGAGCGCTTACAAACTGACTTTGATATGATTCAACGCTGGTGTCATGAGGCTGGCTTAGTACTGAATGCGAATAAAACAAAATTATTATTTATCAGGTCGCCTTACCTTCGGCGTCAATCTCTAAACACTAAATTAATTGCTCATGACCATAGCTGTTTACATCTTACCAGAGTTGATTCGTGTAGATGCCCAGCTATTGAGGAAGTAAGCTCACAAAAATACCTTGGTATAACAATAGATAATAAAATCAACTGGAGTCATCATATTGAAAATATATGCGATAAACTAAGACAGTTTCTGGCTAGTATTACTATTTTAAAACATAAAATTCCCTTTAAAGTGAAACTAATGCTATATAATTCATTTGCTGAGTCGTATATAAATTACGGATTAAGTACTTACGGTCGGACCTATAAAAGTTATTTAAACCAAATTTACAACTTACAACTTAGAATTTTAAAATCAATAGTTTCCCCGAATATAAAACAAAAACTCGTCAACAATGATGATGGATTATTTAAGCACTGTAAAGTTTTACCAGTATTTACTAAATTTAAATTTACCCTGTTAAAAGAACAATATTTTAACGAAAGTTTAAAAGTATTAACTGAACACCCTGTACGCACTCGAGCCGTCGCACAAAACCGGCTAGTGACGACTCGAGCCTGCAACCGATATGGCGAGCGAATGACTAGCTACATAGCTCCTCGTCTTATTAATGATTTACCTACAGATCTAATAAATAATTTAACTGAAAAAAATATAAAATGCAAATTAAAATCATATTACTTAACTATCTTAAAACACTAATGTAGAATGCCTAAAACATGTAAAGAAATTCTATCTGGTTCCAAACTGTTTTAATATTCAAAAAATTATGTTAAAATGTAAGCAACTGTGTATTTAAATAGAATTGCGAATAAGGCTGTATGCAGCATTGGACAAACCTCAGTGGTTTTTTAATGCTGTTTATATTGTAGTAGAATTGTAATTTTTATTTTTGGTAAATAATAATAATAATAATAATAATAATAATAATAATAATAATAATAATAATAATAATAATAATAATAATAATAATAATAATAATAATAATAATAATAATAATGATAATGATAATGATAATGATAATAATAATAATAATAATAATTTATTGGTGCAAATAAAAGCAGATTGTAGTTGGTACAAATTAACTTAAAGCTAGGCACAATTTTACATACAATCTAGTCACGGTGGGTGAAGTCCTGTTACCCTTTAATTGGTTAAACCTGTAGTAAGGGTTAACAGTCCCTATCCCTCTGGATATTACATAGCAATTTCGCAGAAGTTACTGTTTACAGGGGTTCTGCTTGGTCATGGTTTAAAATATAACTGTTATAATTATAATGTTATTAGGTAGTGCATACATGCATGTGTGTGTGTGTGTGTGCGTGCGTGCGTATGTGTGTGTGTGTGTGAGTGTGTGTGTGTGAGAGAGAGAGAGAGAGAGAGAGAGAGAGTAAGTGAGTGTATATGTGGCTTGTGTGTGACCGAATGCGTATGCGAGTCTACTGACTGCATGGTAAATAATTATATTAGTTTTAATAATATGATACGATAATATTATGTTATGGCATGAAATGTTCCGTTTCATCATAGGATTTATTTTGAAGGTAAGATTGGATAAACTTTTTGCAGGTGAAATATGACGACTCGTATATTGGCAGACTTCGGTTAATTTTATTGTAGAGATATGGGCCTACAAAGTAAAAGAATCGCTTTGTAAATCTTGGTTTGGGAATTTGGCATATTTTGTCCTTACGACGTCTCGTAATCGTGGTGAAAGGGATGTTTCGGTGTTGCTGGAAGACCGTGTTGAGAATAAATTATTCGTCGAATATTGAGCACATTACAACTATCGTATAATACTAAGGTTGAGAATCTAATAGGGCGAAAAGATGCAACCTTTAAAACTGCTCTGTGGGCAATTTCAAGTGGCTTCAAGATATCCACCCCAGCAGGAGATACAGTAGGTAATGACGGGCAAACATAAGGCGTATTAGACTTTACGTATTATAGCTTGGTTTGCAATATGTCGTAGATTTTTAAATATAGATCAGCTTACGAACGCGAGCTACCAGTGCGTTTATATGCATCCTTATGTTAAGAAATCTGTCAATAGTCACACCTAAATATTTAATGCGATCGACGGAGGATAATGCAGGGCAATTACAGAAACTTCTTGGTTCAACTTCAACTTCTTGGCCAACCATTCTGAAAATAAGACTTGAGCAGATTTAAAGATTCATCATTTTTGCTTTCTAATAATATAAATTTTAAATAAGGTTTACTCACTGAGAGATTAGAAAATACTGAATTAACATGATACTGTAAGTCTTGCTCATACTGAGGTGTGTATGTATCACTAATTGAGGCTCTTGACAAAGTATCTGCTATATACATATATTTACCAGGTACATAAACTACTTCTAGGTCATAACCCTGCAACGATAACATCATTCTTTGTAGCCTAGCAGGTACTTCATGAAGAGGTTTTTTAAATAGGTAAATGTCCCCGAAAAGATCTATCATGGTTTTATAGAAAATTTCTTTAGCCGTGTTTATTCCAAAAGGTAATCTTAAAAATTTGTATCTGCCAAATGAAGTTTGAAATGTACATAGATCACTACTTTCTTTAGTTAATTTTATGTTATAGAACCCAGAAAACGCATCTAAACGTGAAAAATAAGGGGCTTTGGACAATTTAGACCTGACTTCATCTATATTTTTAATTGGATAATGACATCTCAATAAATTTTTATTTAAATTTCTAGGATCTAAGCAAATTCTCAATCCACCATTCTTTTTCATGGCTATAACTAAACTACTCACCCAGAGAGTAGGTTTGTTCACCTTCCGTATGACTCCCATGTTCTCCATGAGTTGAAGCTCTTTCCTTAACGGTCCAACCAACGTGAAGGGTACCTTTCTAGGGGGATCAACGCACGGAATAGCATCCTTTTTTAGCACGATGCTGTGTTCGTATGGGAGGCAGCCTAGACCCTGAAACACATCATTATATCTGGTCACAATTTTGTCACAAGTTTTTTGATACATATTATATACATTTTGCTCAACATTTCTTTTATTTTCCATTGATAGAGAAAAGTTTTTTGTTATTAAATTTAGCTTTATACAAGTGGGTAAACCAATCACAGTTGGACAATTTAATTTTGTTACAACAAAAGTAATGTTTTCTGGTTTTGTTTTGTTTTCAACTAAACAACAAATGTTTAACACTGAAATTATCGGTATTCTGTGCCCACTGTAGGCAAATATATTATATTTTTTACACATTTCTTTACTCTGCTTGTCAAACTTAAGATTCAATTCTTTAAATACTTGATAAGACATCACATTTATGTCTGCCCCAGTGTCAATTAGGCAATCTACATTTTTGTTGTTTATCTTAAGAGAATAATACCAGGACTTGTCTGTTGTGCTTATTAAATTTGTACTAGCATTCTGTGATTTTATGTTTTTAATGTTGAACAATGCCCCTATTGTAAATCTCTCAGCCTCAGCCTCAGCACTTTTGGGGCTTGATTCATCATCGAGATTTATGCTACCTACCCCAGTAACAACAGTCCTGACACTATTTTTCTTGAAACATAAATGAGTAAAATGTCCATATTTTAAACATGACCTGCATCTGTGTTTCCAAGCTGGACAGTTGCGGCGACCATGCGATGTGTTGCACTTTACACACGACGTTGTTCTTGATGCAGGTGTAGCTGACCTTGGGTGACCTTGGCATGATGGAGATCTTGCGTTTTTTCTTTTCTGGTATGAGGGGGAACTGGCCCGATGACTTTTGTGTAGCTTGTATATTGTGGCTTCTCTTCCATCTGCTGCATTGATTGATTCTTCACTTTTCTGCGCCATCGTCAGTGTTCTACAGAGGAGTTTGGCTCTTTCTAAGGATAGATCTTGCTCTTGTTGGAGCTTGTGACGAAATTGCGAGAAGTTTGTGGCCATATTAGCAATGAGAATGTCCTTTACAAGGGACTCACGTAGCGAACCAAACTCACAGGCATGACTTGCGTTTTCTAATTCCATTAGAAAATTTTCCAAGGATTCGTTCACACGCTGTTTCAACGTAAAGAATTTGTGTCGCGCCACCGTCATATTCTTTTTGGGTTCAAAATACTCGACGAATTTTGCCTTGACTTCTTGGAAAGTAGCAGTGCTTAGGTCCAAATTGAAGGAATTGTATATGTTTAAACCCTTTTCTCCCATGGAATGCAGCATGATTGCAATTATTCTTTTGTCTTCCGTTTTCTCCATGCCCGACGCCAGTAGAAATATCCCGAATGACTGCGTCCATTTCTTGAAATTTTCAGCATTATTGTTGATAATTTCTGTAGAGATCTCAAGCTTCTGTACTCCGTTGCCTGCCATTGTTAAGTAATATACTACTACATATAATATACTATATCATACTACACTCAGATTGTCTCGAAGCTTCCGGAGTTTTCGATGTACCCTCTTTTGCGTTCATAATTTTCATTTACTTTTCAATGTTTTCTTCTGACACCATGTAACGGACTATGACCTCTTGATCGTAAGTCCTCCTTGTGCTCGTGTGGTGATGATAATAATACAGCAGCAATTCTTATACTCTCCTTTATTGGTGCAAATCTTGTTGCAAGAAAATCAGCAATATTGTGATTAGACGGTGGACGATAAATGCATAAAATTGCAATGCGATATCTTCATCGATTTCAACACATATTCCAGAAGCAACATGATTAAAATCAAGATCCATGCATTTTGGTGATAAAGCCGATTTGGCATAAACGACCACGCCGTCATTTTGATTAATATGGGTAGTTGTTTTGAAGGCCGTTACATGGTGTCAGAAGAAAACATTGAAAAGTAAACGAAAATTATGAACGCAAAAGAGGGTACATCGAAAACTCCGGAAGCTTCGAGACAATCTGAGTGTAGTATGATATAGTATATTATATGTAGTAGTATATTACTTAACAATGGCAGGCAACGGAGTACAGAAGCTTGAGATCTCTACAGAAATTATCAACAATAATGCTGAAAATTTCAAGAAATGGACGCAGTCATACGAGATATTTTGAACCCAAAAAGAATTTGACGGTGGCGCGACACAAATTCTTTACGTTGAAACAGCGTGTGAACGAATCCTTGGAAAATTTTCTAATGGAATTAGAAAACGCAAGTCATGCCTGTGAGTTTGGTTCGCTACGTGAGTCCCTTGTAAAGGACATTCTCATTGCTAATATGGCCACAAACTTCTCGCAATTTCGTCACAAGCTCCAACAAGAGCAAGATCTATCCTTAGAAAGAGCCAAACTCCTCTGTAGAACACTGACGATGGCGCAGAAAAGTGAAGAATCAATCAATGCAGCAGATGGAAGAGAAGCCACAATATACAAGCTACACAAAAGTCGTCGGGCCAGTTCCCCCTCATACCAGAAAAGAAAAAACGCAAGATCTCCATCATGTCAAGGTCACCCAAGGTCAGCTACACCTGCATCAAGAACAACGTCGTGTGTAAAGTGCAACACATCGCATGATCGCCGCAACTGTCCAGCTTGGAAACACAGATGCAGGTCATGTTTAAAATATGGACATTTTACTCATTTATGTTTCAAGAAAAATAGTGTCAGGACTGTTGTTACTGGGGTAGGTAGCATAAATCTCGATGATGAATCAAGCCCCAAAAGTGCTGAGGCTGAGAGATTTACAATAGGGGCATAGTTCAACATTAAAAACATAAAATCACAGAATGCTAGTACAAATTTAATGAGCACAACAGACAAGTCCTGGTATTATTCTCTTAAGATAAACAACAAAAATGTAGATTGCCTAATTGACACTGGGGCAGACATAAATGTGATGTCTTATCAAGTATTTAAAGAATTGAATCTTAAGTTTGACAAGCAGAGTAAAGAAATGTGTAAAAAATATAATATATTTGCCTACAGTGGGCACAGAATACCGATAATTTCAGTGTTAAACATTTGTTGTTTAGTTGAAAACAAAACAAAACCAGAAAACATTACTTTTGTTGTAACAAAATTAAATTGTCCAACTGTGATTGGTTTACCCACTTGTACAAAGCTAAATTTAATAACAAAAAACTTTTCTCTATCAATGGAAAATAAAAGAAATGTTGAGCAAAATGTATATAATATGTATCAAAAAACTTGTGACAAAATTGTGACCAGATATAATGATGTGTTTCAGGGTCTAGGCTGCCTCCCATACGAACACAACATCGTGCTAAAAAAGGATGCTATTCCGTGCGTTGATCCCCCTAGAAAGGTACCCTTCGCGTTGGTTGAACCGTTAAGGAAAGAGCTTCAACTCATGGAGAACATGGGAGTCATACGGAAGGTGAACAAACCTACTCTCTGGGTGAGTAGTTTAGTTATAGCCATGAAAAAGAATGGTGGATTGAGAATTTGCTTAGATCCTAGAAATTTAAATAAAAAACATATTAAGAAAATGCAAAGAAGATAGCTCGGATATACATTTGGCGTTATTACACTATCGCAACGCTGCGAAGGGAGATTTTCCCAGTCCGGCCGCATTATTAATGTCTAGAAACTTGCGAGTAAATTTACCAATTCTTAACAAAAAATTAAAACCTGAAATTGTAAAATTTTCGACATTTTTGAAAGATGTCATAGATATAGCAGAGACAAGATGTCTTTTTATTTTGACAGGAATGCGAAGCATACACCTTATGATTTTCAGCCGGGGAATGACATTTACTTCAAAAAAAATCCTAAATCGTTCTGGTCTCCGGGAATAATTAAAGAGAAGTTAGGATGTGGTAGATCGTATTATGTTGAGGATCCAAACGGTGTTGTGTATAGGAGGAATAGGGGACACATTAGACCTAGAAAAAAGAATTTAAAAGAAAAAAATCCTCCACCTTCTTTTTATGGCAACGGCAGCACTGACAATATGCCTCCCATGCAGGAGACTATAGATCCCATGAGTTTGACACAACTCGGAAACGGTCCCGTTCAAAATTGCATTAACGATGATAACTGTGTTCCTATGGAGAGTCTAGAAAATACCGGTTACGTAACCAGGTCTGGTAGAAGTGTAAGGCGTCCTAAATTGTACATGCATGAGAAATTTGAGTAGATAAGTAATATATTTGTTATTAGTTATGTACCTATATTTTTAGTTTGCTTTTATACTCGAAAAGGGAGGTGTTACATATATCAACAGTAAGATGTAACTGTCAATGTCATTATTGAGATTGACAGATGTCATGAAGTAAAGCCTATCGAGTTAGTCTATTTTAGTTGGCCAAAAGGCTATACATAGTGTAGACGTATATGTTGTGTTAAGCATATCTCATTACATATTGTAATACGTATTTGTGGTAAGCACCAATAAAGGAGAGTATAAGAATTGCTGCTGTATTATTATCATCACCACACGAGCACAAGGAGGACTTACGATCAAGAGGTCATAGTCCGTTACATTATTATTATATATTATGTGTAAGACAATATTGTTACAGATCATTGAGACTCCCTGATTATAAATTTGTGTACTATGTATAGTGTATTGTGTATGATGAATTAATGTAAGTGATAAGTAATGTTTGGCGTAGTGTGTTTTGTTAATGGTTGAATTGTCTGTTATGTGTGTAGTTTTGTAAGTAAATCTTGTATATTATGCTTGTAATATAATAATAATTGTTGTATGAATTTGCATGCGTAAAAAATTCATTTTTATCGTCCATAAAGTAGAACCAAAAAATGTGGGTAGCACGAAATAAAATGCTTGGTACAATTTTAGGCTAGTGACACATCAAGAAAAATAAATTGATACAAAATAACAGGATGGAAGAGAAATGTTAATGAGTATTAAAATAGTTATAGAAAAAGTTCTAGTCAGTCACCCCTCAATACCGCAAGTTCGTTTTCGTGCTTGATTTCTCTTCATTAAATACTCTGCCATTGTGGGTCCAGTAATATTTGAACCCAAGGATTTTAACTTTTCCTCGAGCCATCGCGAATAACTTACGGTTTTTGTTTGTTAGACTTTCGGCTACATAGATCGGGAAGACAGGAGCTGGTAACCCTATGGTTGCAGTGGAGAGCTTATTAGATATATTTTTCTTATTAAATTCTTTTGCATGGATCAGTATTTTATTTTTCATAATAGTCGAAGAAAACTCTGTTACTACGGTTGAGGGTCCAGGGCGAGTTTTAATACGATATATATCTTTGATATCATCAATACATCTAAAGTTCCGCATATTTTTTGAACGGATAAGATCCTGTTGTGTCTCCAGCTTTATTTGTGACGTTGTAGGCAGATTGCGGAACTCGATAACTGTGGACTTGTAACTTTTATCAAACTTGTCGATTTTATTTTCTAAATTTTTTATCGAAGTGAGATTTTCCTTACGTTCAATTTCCATTGAAATTAGTTTTTCCTTCATATCTTCGTATTGTTTTGAAATAAATTGTATAGACTTTTCGAGTTCGTAAGTGGTACTTTGAATCCATAATATATCTGCCATAGTGTCTTAAGGGTTTTATCTTGGTCTTTTTTCCAGTCTGTCAACATCACGAGCAACTCATCTTTTAATGAATTTTCTTCAAACTGTTGATCTTCATCTCCTGTACGTTTCTGCTTTTACGATCTCCTCCCGTCATAGTCAAAGGGAGTATTTGGATCTAGGTTGGGTATGTCGTTTTCCGAGCTAATTTGCAAAACATTATTACCCGATTCTGGGGGTGTCCTTTGTAGTTTGGCCATTGAAATGAAGTTAAGTCCGTAGTTTCAGTGGTTGAACTATAAAACTAGACAACGCAGCCGAACAAGATATGGCTGTCTCACTACTCTTGTCCCTTTCGCACTCGTTATACACTCTCTTACGTTTATGTTATACTGGTACTTCAATGATTTTATTTTATGAATTTATATTTAAAAATCGAATTAATAAAGAAACACAGTGGGCACGTCCAAACACAAAAGCTATCCGGAGGGGAGTTAGTTTTAGTTTAGGGTAGACCCGGTAAAGACGGCCATCTTTCTCCACGTCCTCAGGTTGGCGCCGCCTGCTGCGTCCGTAGGAACGGCGCGCCGCATTGCGAGCGGCGCGAAGGTCAGCCAATTCTGCCGACCACCAATAGACCGCCCGACGCGGCGGCGGGGGACCGTGGATCCTCGGCATGGCTGCCCGGCAGACGTTTGAGAGCACGTCTTGGAAGCAGCCAGCCAACTCGTCCATCCCTCGACCTTGCGACGACGACGGGTAGGCACCAGCGACCGACTATGACCGCCTCCTCCGCTAGTTCCCGGTCGAGATTTGTGATCGACCAACGCGGGAACCTGCTACAACCCCTGAACAAGGCCGGACTCGACCCGGAGGCTGGAGGCACCTCGAACCGTATGTAGCGGTGGTCCGAGAGTGTCTCCACCTCCGTTACCACCCTCCATCCTCTTACCCTGCGTGCGATATTGGGCGTGGCGAACGACAAGTCCACCACTGACTCCCCATTCCATCGCATGCAGGTCCGTCCCTCTGTTGAGCAGGGACAGTCCCGTGGACAGCGCCCACTCTTCCACCTCTTTCCATTTTGGGTTCGTGATCGGGGACCCTCACGCCGAGGACTTGGCGTTGAAGTCCCCCGCCACGACCACTGGAAGAGGGGCCAGCCGCCTCACTAGCGGCCCTAGAGCGTTGAGAAATCACTCCAGAGCCGCTAGATTCTGGTTCGGAGAGAAGTACACCCCGACAATGGCAACTTCTCTCCGAACCGCCACCACCTACCCGTCCCCCCTCATTTTGGGTATGAGGGATGGGCCAGCGCCTTCGAACTACGATGGCCACGGAGTCCGCTGCATCCCCAGCCCAGTATGGCAGGGGAGGCACGAAATAGGACTCCGCAACCACCGCCACATCTATATTCCACTCCGCCATCGACTGCAGGAAGAGAAGCCGCGGCGGAGTGGTTAACATTCCCTTTAAGGAAGCCGAAATGTCCTGGTATTACTCGGACATTTCGGCCTCAGGCGCCGCCACCCTCCCCTTGTTGACTTGGGGCTGAGGGAAATTTGCCTCGTATGGGTGGGGGGTTGCATAACCTACTCCCCATAACGTGGTCCGCCGCCTTGCCCGCGTCCGTGCAAACGGCACATTTAGGGCGTTCCGTCTTACACCCAGCCACCATGTGTCCAGGCTCGCCGCAGCGGTAGCATAATCCGATGCGGTCGTTCTCCGAGTGGGGGCACAATGCCGAAAGGTGCCCCCTTACCAGACACCTGAAGCAGTGGTTGGGACGCGCATCAACAAGGTGGAGCGACACCTTACTCCACCCCACAGCAATGCTGCCATGCTGCCCATGCGGGCATAGCCTGAGCCCGTCAACCCGCGCTGAATGTCTCCCACCCAGACCTAACTGGAGAGACAGCCACCCCTAGCGACTGCGGCATTAACTGAATCCGCGGTCGCAGCATCCAAAAGGCCCGTGATATTAAAGTCGGCACTTTTCACGGGCCTTGAGATCTCCGCCTCCTCCGCAAGAACCTCGGCCAGGCGGGCCGCCAACGCGTCCGCTTTCTTGTGACTGGTGGAACCAGGTATTAGGTCAGCCAGCCAGCCAGCATTAGGTCCTTCGCCCCCAGACTGTCAACGTCCAAATCCAAGGGGCCTGGGGGGATCTCTTGCTCTCCTGGCTCCGCGTCTGCCCTCAAATACACCCTTTTATCGAGGGCGGTGACAAATTCGGCCTCTCGAGTCTCCTCCATTCGGTCTCTTACCGCCTGACTGGCACTATTTGCAGCTCCACGAGCTCTCCCACGTTTGGCAACATTTTTGCCCCTCTGAGTAGCCCTCAGCAACGTCCTCCGTGTCCGAGCCAGAAGCCTCCCCTTAAAAGGGATAAGAACGTTTCCCCAAGTAGGCCTCCGACTCGGAGTTGAACTGCATCGACCAGTCCCCCAATACCTCTTCCAGCGTTATTCCGGCTCGGGCATAGCCCTGCCGACGAGCGCTCCCATTTCGCTCCTCACCACTCGGTGCCTTTCCGAATTCGAGCCTAAGCCCCCGCCCGGATCGTCCACCATTCCCCCCCTCACTCTCATCTCCCTTCCCCCCACCTTCCTCAACACCTTTCGGCATATTGCCGAAAATAAATTTGGAGGGGTGCCCCAAGGGACACCCCTGATATGAAGTCCGACTTCAAGAAAATGTACAGGCTAATTATAGCCCGAACACAAACACCTAACTTAATAAAATTATATACAAAAACCCTTCAAAATAAAAACAAAAATAAACCGAAATGACGTACTACTACTAACTAACGTGGAACTATATGTACAAAAAATGTTCCCACCCCGGGAGGGCCCCCGACGCACAACAACACCGGGTCAAAAGTAGTCGACCGATGCTGTTTTACGTGGATGACTATCTCTACCGATGTATGGGAATTCAAACAAGTTAGTAGTCTACAACTAAAAGTGGATTCACCCGGGAACCAGATGGCGTACCGAGATGTTTTTTTCACCGAAAAAACCGACAAAAACACAGATTTCATTGGCCTCCAAGAACACAAAGATCCGTCGACTTGCACAGGCTTCGCCTAGGAAAATTTGTGTTCAACCTAATCTTTTTTTTTAATTTAGTTTTTTATTTATTACATTTTTTTTATTTTTTTTTACGTGCGGAAAATTCTTTACGAATACCCGGGGGAGATCATAGAGTTATGTGGGACTCCCCAGCGCCTGTGACTGGCGCCGGGCTTACCCACTAAAAACCGCACGATGCCCTCCTTCCTCCTCCAACGCACGGAATAGCATCCTTCTTTAGCATGATGCTGTGTTCGTACGGGAGACAGCCCAGACCCTGAAACACATTATATCTGGTCACAATTTTGTCACAAGTTTTTTGATACATATTATATACATTTTGCTTAACATTTTTGTTGTTTTCATTTCTTAAAGAAAATATTTTTGTTATTAAATTTAGCTTTATACAAGTGGGTAAACCAATCACAGTTGGACAATTTAATTTTGTTACAACAAAAGTAATGTTTTCTGGTTTTGTTTTGTTTTCAACTAAACAACAAATGTTTGACACTGAAATCATCGGAATTCTGTGCCCACTATAGGCGAAGATATTATATTTTTTACACATTTCTTTATTCTGTTTGGCTAATTTAAGATTCAATTATTTAAAGACTTGATAATATATTACATTTATATCTGCTCCAGTGTCAATTAGGCAATCTACATTTTTGTTGTTTATATTAAGAGAGTAATGCCAGGAATTGTCTGTGTTAATCAAATTTGTACTAGCATTTTGTGACTTGATGTTTTTAATGTTGAACAATGCCCCTATTGTAAATCTCTCAGCCTCAGCACTCTTTGGGCTTGATTCATCATCGAGATTTAGGCTACCTTCTCCAGAAACGACAGTCCTAACACTATTTCTCTTAAAACATAACTGAGTAAAATGTCCATATTTAAAACATGACCTGGATCTGTGTTTCCATGCTGGACAGTTGCGGCGACCATGCGATGTGTTGCATTTTACACACGACGTTGTTCTGGATCCAGGTGTAGCTGACCTTGGGTGACCTTGGCGTGATGGGAATCTTGCTTTTTTTCTTTTCTGGTATGCTGGAGAACCGGCCCGACGACTTTTGTGTAGCTTGTATATTGTGGCTTCTTCTCTTCCATCTGCTGCATTGATTGATTCTCCACTTTTCTTCAACGTAAAGAATTTGTGCCGCGCCACGGTCAAATTCTTTTTGGGTTTAAAATACTCGTCGAATTTTGCCTTGACTTCTTGGAATGTAGCAGTGCTTAGGTCCAAATTGAAGGAATTGTAGATATTTAGGCCCTTATCTCCCATGGAATGCAGCATGATTGCAATTTTTCTTTTGTCTTCCGTTTTCTCCATGCCCGACGCCAGTGGGAATATCTCGAATGACTGCGTCCATTTCTTGAAATTTTCAGCATTATTGTTGATAATTTCTGTATAGATTTCAAGCTTCTGCACTCCGTTTCCTGCCATTGTTAAGTTCCCACACTCAGATTGTCTCGAAGCTTCCGGAGTTTTTGATGTACCCTCTTCTGCGTTCATAATTTTCGTTTTCTTGACAATTTTTTCACACCTGACACCATGAAGCGGGCTGCGACCTCTTGATAAGTAAGTCCTTCTTACGCTTGAGTGGTGATGATAATAATACAGCAACAGTTCTTATATTCTCCTTTATTGGTGCTTAACACAGATACGTATTACAAATGAGATATGTCTAACACAAATATACGTCTACACTATGTATAGCCTTTTAGCCAACTAAAATAAACTAACTAGATAGGCATTACTACATGACATCTGTCAATGTCAATAATGACATTGACACTTGCTTTTGTCATTATGTAACAGCGCCTAGGCCGGGGTCATGGGTATCGCGAAAGCATGCGTCCACGACCCCGCCGGCGCCTGCCTATGACAGGCTCTCCTCAATGCGGCGACATAGGTGGTGTGCCGCCGCTAGCCTTCTCCGAGAGCCTCCCGGACATAGGGAATGCCCCTTGGGTGGGCAGCGATCCCCCGCCCTTGCGCCATCGGCCTTGGCCAATTTCTGGCGGGCCTTTTTGGTGGGCGTCTTCTTCTTTGGGGGAGGCGGCTTTTTCGCCGAAGTGGTGCAACTGCCACTCCCCAACACGTGGTCTGCCTTTTTGCCGGCCGATAGACACACGGGGCAATTTGGGACCGCCCCTAGTCCGACATTAATGCCCAGGTTTGCCGCAGCGGAAGCAAAGTCTGCTGCGTTCCTCCTCCCGGTAATTTACTCCGATATGGCCTGTGGCTAGGCATCGGTAGAACCGCTTGGGCTGTGTAGCCAGCAGCACTACCTTTGCCGACGTCCATCCAATTTGCAGCCGCCCAGAGCTGGAGAGATTCTTGGCTTGGCTTCCGCTACTGGGACGTTCATCCAGAGGGAGCCGAAAAAGAAAAAAAAAAAAAACCGCGCACTTCACCAGGCGGGCCACTTGCACTGCCTCTGAGTCGACGACCGCCATCAGCCTCGCTGCAAAGGCGTCCGCCTTCTCCGAAGCACCCTCTCCATCCACTGTCAGCACTGGCTTATTTTCGTAAACCGAAAACTCGTATTACATGCATTTATATAATCGTTTCTATTTAAAAATTGTGTATTACATATATGTTTAATGTTTTGTATTTCTGTGGTAAATGTTTGCGAAAAGTTATTACATATATTACTTGTACTATCTTTTTTTCCTAAATGCTTTAAAATAATACTATCTAAACTATTTTTTTCTACACCTAACCACGAATTTATATTCTCCCAAATTTTTCTAAAATCCCCCTTATAATTTAATATTTCATACTGTCTATATTTATTCTTGGCTATATTTATTAATTTATTTACTTTATTTCTAAACTTGGTATATTCCAATCTTTTAGTCATATTTCTAGGCTCCGCTTTCCATATTTTAAATAAATAATCCCTACGCGATAATAAGTTATACAATTCCTGATCTATCCACGGCTGGCGTATTCTTTTATTCTGATTTATAGTGACAGTGACCATACTGGCCTTATAAAACTCAACAAAAATCTTACAAAATTCTTCATATAGTATCAATCTCATAATCATCAAGTTTTTTCATTAGCAATTTTTCATTTACAACATTTTTTACAATAGTATCCTTTTTTTTCTATTTAAATTACATGTAGTGTTATTATTAGGTCTTAAAGACAATCCCACCGCATAGTGATCGGACGCGTGCACTTCAAGGACAAACAACAGCGGTCGGCGCTCGTGGCATCTTGCTCGCACCCACACGTGATCCAGGCACGATCTCTCGCTCTTCCCGTCGACGATCGCCTCGCGCGTTACTTCCGTAGTCGGTATAACGCATTGCAGTCCGAGTTCACACAAGGTGTCTTTGTATTTTTTTGTAGTAACATTTTCAACTCCGTTTAAGATGTTAATGTTCATGTCTCCAATTAAAATAATAGTTTCTGTTTTTGGAATATTCTTTATTACTGTTTCTATTTCTTGTATGAACGTTAATTTATTTCATTTATTTTGGAGCCTTCTTCTTGTTCTTCCCGGAGCAACATCACTGCCCACGGCATGAGCCGGTGCGGTGTCACTCAGGGAGTCCATTGCCAGTGGTGGGCGTAGGCGTGGTTCTGGAAGTAGACGGTCGTCCAGACCAGCCAGCCTGGTGTTCAGCATATTGCCGAAGGTTGGTGTGTGAGACCTTCACCAACAGCTGACGCACGTCTTGCTCTTGCGGGCGAGCAACCTGGCGCCGCAGCTCATCAAGCTCACGGCGCATTTCTTCTATTTGCCTCTGGAGCCGGGTGTTGTGGGATTCCAGGGCCTGTATCTCTTCCGGTGCATAGCGGCCCCTCATTTCGCCAACGGCCGCCTTGATGTTGGCGACCGCCTCTTTGAGGAACCGCTGGTAGGTTCCCTTTAGATTAGAGGACCTCGTGGCGACCATAGTTATGATCTCCAACGAGGCCTCCACGCTCTTGGTCAACGCAGCACTTGTCCGCTCAGACTCTTCCTTCATTTTGGCGGGGGTAGCGCAGAGCGACGAGCGTGCCGCTCTGGCAGTCCTCGCCGTTTCGGCCACTTCCTCTTCAGCTTGAAGCCGAAGGGCCTCTTCTTTAGCCTTATTAGGGTCGGCCTGCGCTTTTGCCAGGCTAACGTACTGGCCGGTCGTTGGTGGCCGGCCACGACCTTTTTTAGGTTTTGGCACCGCTCCCTTTCCTATGAGCGGTACATTGTCATCTCCAGTGTTCTTCCTTTTGAGGCTAGTCCGTCCGGTGTTGGACTCCCCGGATTCTTGCGACATGGCACTGTAGACCGAGGAGTCAGAGAGACAGTCAGCACTATCTCTCGTGGAGTCCAGTCCTCGAGGTGGCAGCCGCTCGAGCACAACGCGCGGCACGCGCGGTACGGCTGGATTTTCGCTCTCATCGGGGGACGTGAGTCTTAGTATCATCGTAATCGTTCCCGGCCCGGCAAGGTGCGCCGGTCCCGGCCTATCCTCCTTTCTCCTCGATCGCATTATGTGGCCCCCCCGTATACACGGGCCGATCCCCCGCCGAAGCGGGAGTGTGGGATTCCCCATTACTGGGACCCACCCGGGGAGAATTTTTCACAATACGGCTCTCCATGTTTGTCATTTGTGGACTGATGTCTGGCCCGATCAGTTGGGGGTGATTCTGCCCCAGTGCCCTTGGGACGAGCCGCCTGCTGGCCACGCATCCCACGGCCGGGCACCACAAACTCTGGATTACGGGCCGTAAAAGCCCATCCATCACCATTCAGAACAAATACTAACACGCAAAACCTAACACACACGCATAGAAGAGTAAATAAAAGGAAAAAAAGATAGAAAGAAAAGGTGTTGAAAGATAAATCTAAGGCGAAATAAATAAAACAATGCAAAAAAGAAGAGTAAACTATAAAAAGGTGGTGAAAAGATAGAGATAGAGATGGACCGACGTTCAGCCTGAGTCTCTCAGTCAGTCGCCTGAGTACCTCACCCTGTGTAGAGAGCGGAGCGGCGCACCCAGACGTTGCCCAGGGACACGAACGTGGAGGAACCGGTATCGCCCCCGAGTTCAACTTTTTTTTTTTTGATCTCGCAGGGGAAAGGTCATTATGCCCTTCCCGGGTTGGGGGACCCGGGGGTATGTGGGACTCCCGGCGCGACTCACCGGTTTACCTACTAAAACTAACCTGCGGATTGCCATCAGTCGCTATAAGGGGAGTGTCCCGGATCTGTCTAGCACAGGACACCCCCCGCGACCGGCCGGTTTACCTCTATAGGGATCGGACTTTCACCACAATTAGGGACCGCTCCGACAACCTGAAGTTTCCCCCTCAGCGCTGGGACTAGCTAAGGAGGTTCCCATCCTCTCCTGGAGCCCCGTTAGATGGAAGTTTGGACGTTCGCATAACGATGCCTCCGCACTCCCGTCCTACGCCGGCGGAGCGGAACAGAGGATTGATCGTTCTCTCTGTCCCGCTCCGCGGCTTCGCAGAAAGAGACCGCCGCCTTTTCAGGTCTCATCGCTCTTGAGCATGCAGCGCACCACACTCGAGAGCGAGAGGTCCCGCCCAAGCACTACCACGAGTTAATGGCGCTGCACGGCCCATCGGTCGCACATCTCTAAGGTGTGCTGAGCTGTGTCCTCCGCAGCGCCACATTGGTGGCAGGCTGGCGTTGGCTCCCTCCCGGCGACCTTACACAGGTACGAACCGAAGCAGCCATGCCCGGTGAGCACTTGTGTAAGGCGGAAGGCGGAAGGTGAGTGGCTTTCGCTTGCGGCGCATCCACGCCGCTAGGACTGAACGCAGCGCCTCGGCCGTACGTTGGCCGTACTGCGACTGCGTGAGCACCTCTCCCCACCTTCCCAGCACCTACAGCTCTCCCAGCCTTCGGAACCGCCTGAGCTCCTCCCACGAGGGGACCTTGCCATGTGACCTCCTCTCTGACATGAGGAGGTACGTCTCGGCAAGGACCCTTACCGTGAGTTCCACCAGTTCAGAAGCCATCCCAGTGATGACGCCGCCCTAATGACCTTCGGCCCCAGATGTTCGAAATGGGGGCCGAAGGTCCACCTCCCGTCCTGGGTGAGCCCAAGATATTTGATGGTGGAGCCCACCCTGACCTCCTCCTCTCCGACCTGGAGTCGTCCAGGGGGGGGTCTTTTCCTCTCGGGTCCGCGGAACACGAGGGTTTCGGTCTTTTCGTAACGAACCCGAGGCCCCAAACTTCTGATGCGGCCAGCCACCAGCGATACTGCCGTTTCGGCCAGCCGCGCCGCCTCTTGGTAACTTCGTACCCGGTATGTGACGAAGGTGTCATCTGCATAACAGATGACACTCATCCCGGGGAGAAGGCGACATCGCAGGACCCAGTAGAAGCCGATGTCCCAGTAGGGGTCCCAATACAGACCCCTGTGGGACACCGCATTCGACGCCCCACAACACAAAAGACCCCTCCCGGTCCTCCCACACGACTTCCATGCCGGAGAGCCAATCCTCCAACAGTCTTTCGATATACGGGGGGACACCGAAGATTTCAGTGCCTCCCGTATCACGCTGTGGGGAAGACTGTTGAAGGCATTGGCGATGTCGATCGACACCCCCAACACCAACGCCTCCTCGCGTTCCACCTCCTGTGTCACCGACCGTAGGTACCTAATTGCGTCGACGGTAGACCTACCGGCCCGTAAACCGAACTGAGAATCGGACAGTCTCGGTCCCAGGCCCTCCTCTAGGTGCCGAGCGAGTCAAGAAGACACAATTCGCTCTAGGGCTTTCCCGACCTCGCTCAGGAGAACGATTGATCTTACCGCCGACGCCCGGTCCGGCGGCCGGCTCCCCTTTGGCAATAGGATGAGTCGGCCCTCCTTCCACACTCTCGGGAACTGGCCCAACCGAAGACAACCATTGTCTTCGGTCGGGAACAGTTCCCTCTCATTTTTTTCTTTTTTTTCTCATTCATCTCTCTCCGTGTTCTGGGGTTGGCGCCGCCTGCTGCGTTCGTAGGACCGCCGCGACGCGCCGCATTGCAGGTGACGCGAAGGTCAGCCAATTCAGCCGACCACCAGTAGACCGCCCGACGTGGCGTGCTTTACACAACCCCCCCCCCCCCCCATTACGCGCTCCGCCGATTTGCCCGCATCCCTGCAGACGGCACATTTAGGGTGCTCCACCTTGCACCCGGATGCAGTGTGTCCGGGCTCGCCACAGCGGTAACATAAACCGCTGCGGTCCTTCGACGAGAATGGGCACAATGCTGCGAAGTTCCCCCTTCCCAAACACCGAAAGCAGTGATTTGGACGAGCGTCGACAAGGTGGAGCGACACCTTGCTCCACCCAACAGCGATGCTGCCCAGCACCACTAACTTTTTGGCAGCTATCACTGGGCAGCTCATGCGGGCATAGCCCACCCCAACCATGCCTCGCTGGATCTCACCCACCCATACCTGAGTGGGGAAGGAGGCTCCCTAGCGACCGCGGACTTAACAGATTCCGCGGTCGCAGCATCAGAAAGGCCCGTGATATTAAAGTCGGCACTTTTCACGGGCTTTGAGATCTCCGCCTCCTCCGCAAGAACCTCGGTCAGGCAGGCTGCCAACGCGTCCGCTTTCTTGTGACTGGTGGAAGCAGGTATCTCGATTAGCCCAGCTCCGGTACCTGCCTGCCTTATGCGGAGAAGGCCGATATCCAGCTCCTCCAGCTTAATTGACGTCTCCGCCTTTTGTAAGGCGGAGCTGTACGTCATGCCCCCAGCCGCCACTTCCGGCCTCAATTTAATAACCACGGTCGTGGAGCGGGCAAAACAACTTTGGGCCCCTTCACCACCGCTTTAGCTGGTGGTTTTGGTGCCACTATCTTCGAAGAGATCATTCGGCGGATGACCTCTGTCCAAGCCGCTGAAGGCTCCTTTGAAGCACCCGTTGTTGTTGCAGGTGCCTCTTTAGAAGCGCTAACCGATGCAGCAGGCGCATCTTTCGGGGCGGGTGGGCCAGAGTTGGCCGACTTTGCCGACTTCGGCCCCTTTCCCTGGCTCCTCTTAACTTGAGCAGTGCCTGGGCGCACCTCGGGACGCACTGGGAGCGCCGGAAACTCCTTCCGGACCGTAGGGCGGATAACTGGCGCCGACGACAGTGACAGGACCGGTGAAACGTCTCGACCCTGTGCATTAGCTGCCGCCGGACACTTCTTATTGACAGCCCTATTTTCGTGGGCTGCCTTTTTCCTGTCAGCCGCCAGTGGCAGGCGAACAACAACGGTCTTCTAGTGCCGCCAAACGCCCCTCAACTAAGTTGCCCACCAGCCGGGCAATATTGCTCTCTAATATGCCCAGCTGTTCGCTGGACATCGGACTCGGCGACGACGACGACTTCTAAGCCGACACCTTCTTCGCCTTCTCAAATTCGCGTCTATAGGCGCGCACTTCCTCCCGTAGGTTTGCCACCTCCCGCTTCAGCCTCCCATTATCAGCACGGAGGCGGCAAGTCTCTTCGGCCTCAGTGCGCGCTATCAGGGTCTCGAGCACCGTTTTAACGGTACCCGTTACTACGCCTCGGCCGCCTGCATTAGATCCTTCGCCCCCAGACTGTCGACGTCCAGGTCCAAGGGGCCAGGAGGGATATCTTGCTCTCCTGCCTCCACGTCCGCCCTTAAATACGCCCTTTTATCGAGGGCGGCGACCAAGCCGTGCCTCCTGGCGGGTACTATTTGCAGCCCCACGAGCTCTCCCACGCTTTTCCGCCCCTCCAGATAGGCCGCAGTAACATCCTCCGTGTCCGAGCCAGAAGTCTCCCCTTGAAAAGGGAATGATCTGTTACATCCCTGTGCTGTTACTAGAATTGCTGACGGGAGTGCTGATACATCATCATTACTCTGTCATCTTAGTTAGTAGGTTTGAGCTATGAGTCAGTTCAGAGCTAGACTCGGGCCACCACGGACGCATATCTAATCTCCTAATGTATGGTGTAATCCAGTAAAATAAATTTGTGTTGTGAATCTTTTCCAGTTCAATAAATTTTCTTTTTTTAAAAGTCTTTTAAAAAGTCCGTTCTAACATTGGTGGCAGCGGTGGGATACGTAAATCTCTAAAACACCCAATACGCTATCCGAAGACCTTTTTGTGTAAAAAAGTGAAAAGTGACAGTTAAAATTTTCGTGAAAAAAAAAATATATAAAAAAAGTGCGTCGATAGAGTGTACACTCTTTGTATTGTGGTCTCGTGATCTGAATGCACTAAAGTCATATTCTGTAAATTCCATCAAACTAAAAGTATATAAATATTATAATAAATACAAATTAATCTCAAGTGTGTTCCTGTCGTTTTACATCATTATCCCTTGTGTCCACTGTGACATAAGTGGTACCCAGCTGCGGGCCGAGTCAGCCCGAAAGCGGTATCCAGCACCGGCCAGGCGAGGTGAAGAGTCCTGACATCCGTGACGAAAAACTATAATCCAAAAAGTGCAAAGTTTCTATAAAATTCAAAATATTATTAATCCGTGTGATCCCGATCGAGTTATCCCATCCAGCGAGCATGCAACGTGTCGCCGTGCTTATCTCCATCGCCCACGTATTAATTATACTGTAAGTCTTAAGCTATTGTTTATATTAGGTCTATTGGATTACTAAGATATTTTAGGGTTCAGTGGAATAATGCGAATCAAAAAATTTTAGAACTTTAATATTTAAATTTTAAATATGCCGAAAAGCGACAAAATGTCAGAAGGCCTAACTATAAATATTCCAATGTTTAATTCCGATGCCGATTCGTCCAGCGAAATAAATCCTCCAGCTAGTTCTCCTAAGGGGATGACCCGGAAGGGAACTACTCCAGCTGGCCTACTATCAACTTTTAAAAGACGACTCAAATTCAGAGCAGTTTAATTTGGGTTCCTAAACAAAATCGCTAATATTCGTACCATCACCTTAATAAAACCGCGCCTCAATTGAAACGTTACGGAGCCGAAAAGAACGAATGAAAACACATTTGTCTCTGAACCGCAATCCCAGGGTCGAAGTGGGAAAGAGACAACGCTATACGAATAATGAATAGGCTGTTTCTCTTGATTCGAATGCCGCGTTCTAAAACTTTGTATCGTCTTCATAATACTGCATCTAGTTGGTATTATTTTATAAATTCTAGTTAAAAAGTAACACTAATTTTCTAATGATATGTACTTAGTATGAAAAAAGTATTTTATTTATAGTTCTTGTATCGGACACAAAATTTTATCAAGTTGTCGAACGTGTGTTATGTGACAGTTCGTGACGTTAGCAGGGTTGCCAGGTGTTCGGAATTCTACCGAACGGTTGGGTATTTTTGTATTATAAGTTAATAATAAATGTAAATAAATTACTATATAACTCTTTTTTAAGGTTCCATTCCATGGGTACGGACCCAAAGGGTTACTAAGACTTCGTGTCTGTCCGTCTGTCGTTCTCCAACCTGTATCTCAAGAACCGCTATAGCTAGACTTCTGAAATTTTCACAAATTGTGTATATTTGTTGCCGCTAAAACAACAAAATATACTAAAAATAAAATAAAATAAATATTTAACAGGGGGCTCCCATGCAGCGAACGTGATTTTTTTGCTTTTTTGTTCTATATCAGTAATAATAATAAGGTAAAATTTTCACAAAGGCCTTAATTATACAAATTATGTACTTTAATAATCAATTGTATGTAAATGTACTTTAATTCAAATTAAGCATAATATTTGGCATACGGAAACCTTCGTTCGTGAGTCCGACTCGCACTTGGCCGATTTTTTGTTTGTTCAGTATTTATTTGAAAACCTGGCAACCCTGGACGTGAGTGTGGCGGCCACAGATGAGAACACAAGCGAGTGGCGGCGGCTTCGAAATTTTGTAAACAGCAAAGTATTTAAGTTGTGATTGTTCGTGTAAAAGATTCAACAAAGATTGAATAATAATAATGGCGTAAGTTATTAAAATATATTTAGTTATTTATAAACTGCGATTTCATGTGTTTAATACAATAAATGAGACCTAACGCATTTACAGTATAGTTCTTATCAAAACTTTTTCAAGCGGACTGCATACCGACTGCGGACTAGGTTGTTTTCAAGTGGTTGAAGTGTTTTTTTTTTACAGTGGAATTCCTTCGCGTCGCAGAGTTACATACGCCCAGCTTGAGCAGTTGTGGGAATTCCTAAATAGAAATATCTTATTACATTATCTTCCAAATCGAATGGGTCGAATTGTGCTCGAGCGTCCAGTCTCCTTCTCCTCAAGGAGTTTTCTTCACTATCGGCTTCCAAGAACTCAAAAAGCATTAATTCGTCGTCACACATCCTTACGAATAAAACTGCACTTTAAACTTTTTGTAGAACTATCGAAATCAATGTTATTTGATAACAATTTATGTTTTTACGCGACGACACTTAAATTCACTACTTTTTTCTGACTTTAAACAAGTAAAAATTAAAAACAAATAACAAAAGAATCAAAATCAGCATCAAATTTACTAACTTGTTTTGAATCGCAAGTTTTGACAGCTGAGCGATTTTGTTTAGGCTCGAACGTCAGTTAAAGTAAGGTGATGGTACGAAAAACCTTGAAAAAGAGTGAACGATATTGGAATGCGGTTTAGTTTAGGCCAGTTTAGGTGTCGACCTAAATTGGTTCGTAAAACGAAGTTGATGGTACGAAATATCAAATGCCATTCAATTTAGGTCCCAAATTAAATCGTATTAAGCGTTGATAGTAAGCCTGCAGGTCCAGACAGGGTTGAGTTAGATCTCAATACTCTATTTAAATTCATTAAACCATTTGATGGCTCAAGAGAAAGCGTAAATTCTTTCATCATAAATTGCAATATTATTCGAATATTATGCGATTTAGCAACTGGCCGCGCGGGCCACCTTGCCTGGCGTTTAGTGAATAATTTCTCTTCGATATTTTTGTAGACTGTATTTCAGGAGGTATCTGGCGTCGCCAGGTTAATATACAGTAATAATTAAATGAAAGTGGAAGGGTGATAGGAAAGATACGCTTACCAAACCAGCTTCTGTGCGGACGTCTGCAGCTGGAGTTTACGTCTTCCTTCTGTTCATAACACTTTAGTCTGTCCAGTAATCTTAACGCGTTCTATAGGAATATATCTCACTTTCGTGGGCGGTAATTATTAGCGGAAAAGTCTAAATACACTTGCGGCCGGCCATCGCAGCGCACTCCACGCGACGACTCTAATAATAATTCTCTTCGCGTCTTCGCATTTCTTGGGTTAGCGTCGGAGAGGGGAAGGGGGAGGGGGGTAGAATACTGCTTTATCGATATAATAAGGTGCCATTCATAATGGCGTTTGACGCTCCTACTATGGCGCTACCATTTCCCCTCGGCCTTAAAGGGTTGCCTTTAAAGAATATAAAATAATAATAATTAAGCTATGTTAGGTGTATCCATTATCGCATAACCTATCCATAGACTAAGACAGCGGTATTATTAATTAACTAAAGCGTAGCGTTTACTACTTAGTAACAAATAATCTTATTATCTAGATGCCTAAACTAAAGGAGATCCAGCCTTAGCTAAATCTCACTGCATTGGCAGTGGGCAGAGACGTACGATAGGGCGCACGTAACTTCCCTTTGCGGTTTTCACGGCATCAACCCGGGTTGTACCGTCTTTAGAGGTATGTAATTTCTCAACGATGCCTAATGGCCACGAAAGTGTTGGCGAATTATCCTTATTAATAATCACCAATAGTGAAGATATTCTGAACGCCAACGTTGCCAGAATGATTGTACAAGCTTATCTAACAACGTATATCTCTGGAGTAAACTAGATGAGTCTACTTCAGGCGCGGGAAGCGGTGATAATGGCACCGTGTTTAAGAAATGTGCAGGAGTTAACGCTGACGGTTCCGCGGGATCGCTTCTTAATGCAGTGAGCGGACGCGAATTAATTAATGCTTCAACTTGAGCAAGGACGGTTAAAAGCTCTTCGTAAGAAATAATTTGTTGCCCTATAACCTTGAAGAGATGCGTTTTAATTACCTTAACCATGCTCTCCTAACATCCCCCAAAATGTGGTGAAGCTGGTGGAATAAACTTCCAATCAATACGATTAGTGGAAAGCTCTTCCTGTAGATGCGTGCGGTACTCCTTATTTAGGAAATTATACAGGTTGCGTAGATATGAATTTGCACCCACGAAACAAGTGCCGTTATCCGTGTATAAGCACTGTACGGGACCGCGCCGCGATAGAAATCATTTTAGGATGCCCAGAAATGACACCGTGCTCAAATCCGTCGCAACTTCGATATGCGTAGCGCGCGTTGCCTTTAATACCTTTAACACCTCGACCGCGAACAGTATTTGAGTGGTCCTGCGTAATCACAACCAGTATGTGTAAACGCTTTGTCCACTTGATTAACGCGCTGATAAGGAAGGTAGGTCATAAGAGGAAATATCGGGCGTGGGCGAAATTTAAAACAAGTGTTACATTTACGTATCCTGTGGCGAATTATTTGCCGCGCAGCAAAGATCCAATATTTATGCTGGAGTATGGACATAAGCAACTCTGGACCAGCATGGAGATGCTTCTTGTGATAAAAATCAACAAGAAGATCCACTTCATGATCATGACGCGGTAGAAGATAACGATGCTTATAGTTGTACGGTTCGTCCGAATTCGACAGACGACCACCAACGCGTATTACGCCGTGCTGATCAAGGAACGGCTTAAGTTTAAGAAGCGCGGGAGAACAAGATTGATTATTTTTCAAATTTTCAATGTCGTTACTAAAGTAAACCGTCTGTACGGCTGGCAATAATCTATACTCTGCAAATTCAAGATCGGAACTTGAAATAAAAGTCCCAATAGGTAGTAACCTAAGAAACCTATAAAAATAAACGATGGCGCGTAGTAATTTAGACCACGACGACATGCGTAGTGCGAGTGTGTATAGTGGGGATTCAACAATTTCCATGACTACGGGGTGAGACTTAGATTTCCGCTCGGGTACGTCTTCGTTCTCCATATCGTGGTCAAAGGGTTCAATGGGACACTCGGACGGATCATGGGAAATCCAGGTGGATCCATGATGCCACAATGAATGATCGAGAAGCTTACCAGGAGTAATACCGCGAGACAGGCAATCGGCAGGATTTTCAGTACCTGCGACGTGATTAAAATAAGCGGGGGCGATGAGTTCAATTATCTTATTAACTCGATTTGCGACAAAGGTATGCCAGCGGTGCAGAGAGGAATAAATCCAAGAGAGGGCCACCATGGAATCCGTAAACGCGTATATTCCCTTAATGGGATAGCGAGACGAAACTGTGTCTTGAACTCTGCGAAGTAGTTGAGACAACAGAAGGGCCGCGCATTATTCCAGCCTCGCATCCGAAATAGTTGTAACCGGCGAGACTCTAGACTTAGCACAAACCAGCTGAACAGCGTAGTTATAACCAATACAGACCTGTACATACACGACTTCTCCGTAAGCGCGTTCACTAGCATCAGCGAAACCTATTAAATTGACAGTGCAACCATCGACCAATCCTAGATGACGCGGTATATTAATTTGGTTGAGTAGGGGAAGCTCAACGCAAAACTGCTTCCAAGCTGCGACTATGTAATCGGGTGGTGCGTCATCCCACTCGCACTTAGATAGCTAAAGCTCTTTTATTAAGAGCTTGGCGTATAAAATGGTGAGCCACGAAACCCATTATGTCTCATAGTCGAGCCACTGTGGACAACATAGTGCGCTTAGTGCACTTACCATCAGGTGTCGCGACGTCGAACCGAAAACTATCACAGGCTCTGTCTCAGCGTAAGCCAAGAACTTTATGCGGTAAAGACTTCTCAAACTCAATGTCTGTAGAAGCCTTTTGCGACTCAGGTATTCGTGCTAGAACGTCTTGAGAGTTACTTGTCCATTTGACAAGGTCAAATTGGCCTCGCTTGAAAAGCTGAATAAGCTCTTCACAAAGCCAAACTGCGAGCGGAACTGAACCCCCAATTCCTTTAACTATCAAATTAGTATTTTTGAATTTATTCAAAAGCCCTACACGATTATAACATTCCAACGTAATGAAACTACTTTGTAAAGCGCTGTCTAATAAGCATCGCACGACTATGGGTTTGTCATTTACATCGTAAACAATAACCTGGGCGGTAGCTAATAAAATTGTTCGTTTGGCCGAGCCGTGCATTGTATAACGAGCGCGCGCGGGGTAAGTTTTCTGCCTACAATATCTTATCGCTTGTTTACGTGCGAGCGACATCGAGCACAACGACACACCACTGTTATGTTCGACTCGAACACCCGTATGCGTAGGTACTCGATCGGCTTGTGGTGTCGGTATCGGACGGCGAGAACTGTTATTATCAAGTTCAAGGTCACGCGTGACAGCTGACTGCGGGATTTTATCGGAATGCAATAGTGTATGATGGCGTCGGTCACAAATGCGGCATTTAGAGTTACTAAGACAAGAGGTCGACTTATGTTTTATGCTTAAGCAAGTAACGCAAGCTTTCTTTCCTTTAATATAATTAAAGCGAGCCAACGGGGCCAAATCATTGAAAGCGGGGCATTTGTAAAGATGTTCATGCACAATGTTATTATTGCACATACATCTGAGCGGGTTATAACTATTATTACTAGAATCCGAACATGCTACATAAGACTGCGGATTAGGCGCGGTGTTATTATTTCGGTGTTTAATCAACCTTTGTTATTAATATTACTGGACGAGCTAGACGAACTAGGCTGCGTATTTCTAAATATTCTACACTGATCTTTAATGAATGATATAAAACTGTCCAGTGTAGGAATTTTCTTATTGCGTACCGTCATTTCAAAGGCGCGAATAGTTTCAGTATCGAATTTGTTCAATGCGAGTTGTAATAAAATAAAATCAGAAAGATTTTCTAAATTTTAGTTTTTAAGCGAATTTTAAAACTTAAAAGAACGAAATTATTTATAAATGTCTGAAAATTCGAAACAGATGCGGAACCATTCAATTTTAAATTTAAGGCTTGGTAAAAATATGTGGACGCGAGGATACGAGTATCTTGATACCTGTCCACCAGCGACTGAAATGAGACTGAAAAAAGGGGTGACGCGAATACTGATAGAGCCCTTGGCGCCAACTTACCTATTAAATAATATAACTATCCCTAAAGAACCGAATGTAATAGCCTACAAAAAACTACGCAATAAGTGCAACAGGCTGTGTAGGGATGCTAAACGTCGCTATATTTTTACATCGGCAGAGAACTTATCTCAAGCACAATTGTGGAAATTTCTTGGACGGCTTGGGGTGGGTAATTCAGTCATAGCTCCTGCTATTTCAGTAAATATGGACGAACTTAATAAACACTTTTCTGAACCACCTATTCTTTTATCCGACGGCAACAAATCAGCTTGCTTGAACTTTCTCTCTAATAAGATACCTCCTTCACATGATTCCTTTATCCTTACTAACATCTCTGAACATCAGGTGCTTACAAGCCTTCTCTCTATCTCTTTTAAAGCTTTTGGCTGCAATGGCCTTAGTAAGGACATGTTATTGCCTATCGCCGATCTACTGTCCCCTGTCATAGCCCGTGTTCTTAATTTTTCTATTACCTCTTGTACCTTTCCGGCAGCATGGAAATATGGTCACATAATACCGCTTCCTAAAATTTCCAATCCTACTTCAAATTCCGATTACCGGCCGATCTCTATCTTACCTATCTTATCCAAAGTTCTTGAGCAAGCGGTATCTAAGCAATTATCTGACTTTTTAAGCCACAACCAGATTTTAAGTCCATATCAATTAGGATTTAGACCAGGTCATACTACTACCACCGCTTTGCTGAAAGTTACGGATGATATACGGCTTGCTATGGACAACAGAATGCTCACTGTTTTGATCTTACTAGATTTCAGCTGCGCCTTCAATTCGGTAGATCATGATATTTTGTTAGCCATCATTAAATCTATAGGTGTTTCTCCAACTGCACTCAAATGGTTTGACTCTTACCTGAGAGGACGAAAACAACGAATATTCATTCCAGACGGTTGCTCTGAATGGAGCAATACATGCGTTGGGGTCCCTCAGGGAGGTGTTTTGTCTCCGTTACTTTTCGCAATTTTTATAAACGAGATAACAAAGTCCATATGCTCTGCCTACCACCTTTATGCGGACGACCTGCAAATTTACAGGCACTCCAGTGTTAATGACATCGAGTTCGCGATTAATTCGATCAATAGTGATCTTATAAATATAAATAATTGGGCTAACACTTTTGGGCTCCTTGTTAACTCAAAAAAGTCGCAAGCACTTTTGATTGGCAGCAGGCAGCTACGTTCCAGGATTGATTTCAAATCTCTAGGTAAGATAATCTTTAGCGGCAATGTGATAGAGTTTAGAAACAGCGCCAAAAACCTAGGTTTAACTTTTGACTGTCACCTTTCTTGGTCTGTACATATTAATGAAGTGAGCAAAAAACTTTATCACTCATTGCATGCTTTGAAGAGGTTGCAAAATTTTCTTCCTATTCCTGCGAAAGTCCTATTGGCACAATCTTTACTTTTACCTCTTTTAGATTATGCTGATGCCTGTTATTTGGATGTAACGGAAGAGCTACTGAATAAACTAGAACGTCTACAAAATTCGTGCATTCGTTTTATATATTCATTACGCAATTTCGACCATATATCTGAGGCCCGTTACAAATTGCAATGGCTGCCTATCTGCCATCGTCGGAATATGCACGTTTTAACTTCACTTTTTAAAATACTAAAACTCTCTTCTTCTCCTTCTTATTTATCTGACCGTTTTACTTATACGGCTCCTAGTGAAAGGCCTACCCGCACATGCAATCCAAGGAAGGTGCTAGATACTCCGTGGTATAACACCATTTTTACGGTAACTCTTACACCGTTAGAGCAGCCCAGCTGTGGAATGCTCTGCCTGAAGACGTGCCGCAGAGCCCAACAGTGGGCACGTTCAAAACAAGGATGAAGAGACACTATATTATGTCATATCTATGAATATTAATATATAATTATTAGTATATGTAGGTTTATGTATGTATGTTTAGGTATATATTTATATTTTTATGTATTTTTATTGTAAAATATATGTTATTATGTATTATCATTAATTATTATTATTACTTATATAACTATTCGATGTATTGTTCTTCATTGTTTCCTTTATTCTCTTGTGTACTATCTGTGTCCGTTTATATCTTTTATGATGTCCTGTCGTAGGTCTGCTGGCAGAGATCTCTTATAGAGATAAGCACACCTATGTACTTTCATCACTGTGTTGTCTTAGTTTCATTGTAAAATTTGTGTACATAAAGAATAAATAAATAAAAATAAATAACTTGTCGGCATCGGTCAACGAGCTATTATCATGTACTGTTGATTTAAAACTGGCATAGAAAAGTGGCCAATTTCGTATGTCACCATCAAAATACGAGTACATTATCTCAATTGCAGGCAACCTCGGCGTTCGAACAGTTGTATAAACCTCAGTTTTAACCTCGAGTTCAACAGCTTCAAGTATACGCTTGAAGTATACGCTTGAAAACTAGGCGGAATTTTCGGATTAATAGAAAGCATCTTCGCGTTGTAGGCATCTAACAAGTTATGAAAATCTGCGCGAATATCACCTATTGTCATACATTGACTGAGAAATAATTATTCTTATCTGCTTATCTGCTTACCTACCTTATCTGCTTCGGATGACTCGGCAGTTTGCGAACGTTTATATATAATTTGAACACGTTCGAACAAAATATTACGTTTAGCGACTAGAATGGCTAACTCTGGATCCTCCGCCATTTTGAGTTAGATCTATTATAATATTCAAAATACTATTCGAATTATATACCTAAGTATTTATAATATACGTAGGTTATGCGATATTTATGTTACACCCAAGTATCTATTTACTAATTTACAAATAGAATACCTAAGAATATATGCGATTATATGCGGTTTAATTATTTATTCCTATAGGCAACGACTTTAAAGCGGTTTGAAATATATAATAGCGTTTGAAATATGAGATTTATAATAATAGAACTATGATAGTTCGAAAAATAATTCCAATAATCTCTGTAGGTAGACACGTTATATCGTGTATTACCTACGGCGGTGCGGTTTCCCAAATAATAGGTTTATAGAAGCGTAAATATGTATTACAACTGCCTAGTTAGGCACTTTTAGAATCTACATATGCGGAAAATGAAATGAAATCTGGATATAAATCCGTGATGGAAATGGATTAAGATCCGGACCAAATGTGGTCCGGCTCGAATGGACCAAACAATGGCCGCGCGGGCCACCTTGCCTGGCGATTAGCGAATAATTTCTCTTCGATATTTTTGTGGACTATATTTCAGGAGGTATCTGGCGTCGCCAGATTAATATACAGTAATAATTAAATGAAAGTGGAAAGGTGATAGGAAAGATACGCTTACCAAATCAGCTTCTGTGCGGGCGTCTGCAGCTGGAGTTCTCGTCTTCCTTCTGTTCACAACACTTTAGTCTTTCCAGTATTCTTATCGCGTTCTATAGGAACATATCTCACTTTCGTGGGCGGTAATTATTAGCGGAAAAGTCTAAATATACATGCGGTCGGCCATCGCAACGCACTCCAATAATAATTCTCTTCGCGTCTTCGCATTTCTTCGGTTAGCGTCGGAGAGGGGAAGGGGGAGGGGGGATATTATAAGGTACCATTCATAGTGGCGTTCGACGCTCCTAGATGGCGCTACCAGCAACAGAAATACAGAAACATATTTTATTCCGCTATATATATAGTCAGCTATTGGGCAAAGCTGAAATAGTTTGCTCTATTAAAGAATTTAAGAATTGGGTACATCTTAAAGAATTCCTACTTAACCAATTCTGTGAGCGCAAACATTATGCGCATATACTAATGGACCTACAGGAGTGCAAGCAGAGTTCAAATGAAAATGAACCCAATACTCATTGCGCGTCGAAACTTACCTTTCTCAACTTCTAACGGAAATAAAGTTATCTAATTGTACACTTCGTGAACTCCCCGGCCGTTCAGCGGCCATGGAAGATTTAGCATTACATCAATTTCGTTATGGGTTTACATCCCCGTATTTCAAATATAGTGCGCTGTAGGGACACACGGAACTTAAATCAAGCTATCACCTGAATCTGATGAATCTTTAAATCGTAGAGACACGTACTCCGAATACCTGAAAAAAACAAATAATATGTCATCTACATCTAACGTTAAGATCCTAGAATATAATGAAAACTTATTAAAAACCAAAGTAAAAACAATAAATATACCTACCTCTATAGATATTGATGAGTCAAATGCTTACGTCGAAGAAATCCTTAATAATACACCAAACTCTGCTGCAATCCGAGATCGTGAAGGAACTTTACAGTCATTTTTAATGTTCACTAGTAATAATGTCAACTATTATTTCCTTTTTGTTAAAATTTATCATTACGATAAAAACACGTACTTACGTATTTGAACGACCGACGGACGCTCGTCGATAGCAGGTATAGAAAGTTAATTGTGGAACAGTACTTACGACTCATAGTCGGTTGTAGAAAAACGGATAGTAACTTTTATACCATGACGATCCGTTGATTATAGGCCGGGCATAAAATGTTTTGTATATTTCTGCTAGCCTTTGTTTCTTCAGTGTCCGCGACTATTTATAACGCTTTTTTTATAATGGAGCCTTGCCCTAGCATCAAAGTTGTGGATAACTTTAATATAACTACAGTGCGTACCTAACTACTTACATCAAACTCAAAAGAAGTAGTTGTGAATTAGGCGAATCTCTCATAAGCTGGGCGCCATCAACGCGCGTATTTGTAGATTCCGCCAAACTGCGTGAAATCCGTCGCAGATTTCGCAGATCCCGCAGAATCCATCACAAATTCTGCGATACGACACGGGCCCCAATTCTCGCACATCGAATCTCGGTTAGGTCGTCAGTGTGTACCGCTTGCGCGCGCATGATTTGACGCCTATGCGAATGTCTCAGCGCGTTAACTGAGCCAAGATTCGAGGTACGAGAATTGGGGCCACGGTGCATTGGTGAGAGAGAGAATGAGAGAATTACATTATGCCTATAACTCTAAGCTTGACCTTTAAAAATATGTTGTTGATAATCTTTGCACCTAATGACTTATAATAAAAATAAAATACATAAAATCCGGAAATCCGTTTTAGCATTTTTTTTACTCTAAAATTTTTCTTCGCTACTCTCGCATCTAACATCTTCGCAAGTTATCAAGTTTGTAAATTGTATCAACAAGCAAATAAACCAAACTGTATTTCAAGAACATCTTTCATTGATAAATCCAGCTACAGTACACTACACAAATTGGACCTCCGAAGCCGCATGAACCCAACCAGCGCATGGGCACTCGCACTGGTACGGCCGGCCATCTTGCATATTCCAAAGCATTTTCCTTCCCGTTTTCTGAAACCGTATCTTCCCGTGTTTTGTCAGGGTGGATGTTCGCTACTGGCTACTCGCAGGGACCGCAACGTTCAGACTCCTAAACAAAGTTGCCCTCGTTCACGCAACTTAAAGGTTATCACTTATCGCGTGAGTACTCCATCCTTTCATAACACCAATGTAATTGGATGAAGGATGAAGGATCAACGTGGCTGAAGATACGCCACAAAATATTTAAGATTTAATAAAAAAGCGCGGTATCATCAAGGGTAGACTAAGTTCGCAATTTTTTTGGCACTTATTAATGTTAATGACTTGGACGATATAAAGAAAATTGATTTAAAACTAAGAACACAAGGGGCTTTGTCGCTTTTCAACGAATTCAATAATATACAGTCACAGATAGATGAATCTGTCTCTGACTTAGACCAGCAACTGTCGCAGAGGGAACTTTTAGAAATTACGTATTACAACATTGTTTCTCGAGCAGAACATTTACTTAGTCGAAACGAGGCCGCAACGGGTTCTGAAATATGTATTGGCAAAGATAATAGTACTAAATTGCCCACGATCTCACTACTGGAATTCGATGGAGCAAATGAGCACTGACTCGAATTTAGGTACACCTTCATATCCCTAGTCCATAATTCTAATCACGTAAGCAGCATCGAAAAATTCCATTATCTAAAATCGTTGCTTAAGGTTCTCCTGTGATAATTACTCGATTGCTTGGGATTTAATTCTTAACCGATACAACAACAGTAGGTTATTAGTGCATAACCATGTCAGGTCCTTGTTGTGACACTATGTTTAAGAAATGATGATACAAAAATAGACTTAAAATTAAATAATTTATTCAAGTTTTTAAAGGATCGAGCTGATATGCTAGAAACGCTACAAGTATCTCATAGTAAAGTTAATGCGGATTGTTCGCGCGTTAGCGCCGCACATATGCGAGATCCCATACGAGCGCGCCCGACGGAGCTCTTTTGTCCCACTCACACGCACGGGAATGTTCGCGGCGATACCCGACGCAATACCACTACGCCTACAACCCTACTCGTGGACACTCACATTTTAATTGGCCTTTTATATAGAATTATTTTAAAGTTGTAAAAACCTGAATATAATCAGACTAAAGTTTTCAGAATTTTATTTATCTCTTATGTACTATCGTACATAAAGTGGCGACCGTGAAAAAAGAAGATTTCTAGATTTTCAGCAAATACAAAGCATCGGATCGAAGTCACTGGAAAGTTCCAGCCATTTTGCCGAGTCATTCTCAGCCAACGAAGAGGCAATAGTTAACCATTAATTGAAATCTATTGGATATTTATGATAATATCCAACAAATATAAGGGATTAAGAAGAAGATTTGGTATTTTCACCGAAATAAAGTGAGTCCGTTCCTTTTTTATTCACTGATCACCATATTCACCCACATTCTATATGAGTTTTCAATAATTGTTGAAGCTCGTAAATGCATTTAGGTACATTTCTTCATTATTTTTAATTGTTCATTTTCTTTCAAAGCGCCTATTTTTGCATATTTGCCTACTTTTGCGGTCGAAAGTCTAAGACTATTGAGTGTCGCTTTCCGACTGTCTATTTTGTACATTTATGCCTACTTTTGCGACTTGAAAGTCTAAATTCATAATTATTAAACAACCATTCGCTTTCATATGCATATTTGTCTACTTGGTGATCTGAAAGTCAAGACCTTATTTGTCGCTTTCAGATTCCCTAAACCTTTGCGTTTATGCCTGTTTTTCGACTTGAAAGTCTAAATTACAATATAATCGTACCTATTTGCCTGCATTCAAATTTATTAAAAAATTGCTAAACCAATTTGGCCTAATATTTAAGATTATTTATGCTTACCTGCGCACGCGCATCAATTCATTATATTACATTATAAAATCACTTATCACATTTCATTTCAATTTGCAACTTTAATAGTGATGCAGAATATTTAAACTAATTTCACATTCCACTATTTCAATATATTTCACATCCTAAATTACATTCTTAGTGATTCAAAGGCTTTGCATATTCATATTTCATTCCCTTCCTATAGGTATATACCTACAAGTGTAATTTCTCGATAATACAAAAGATCGAAACATTCCATTCCAGGGTCACAGCGCGGCGCGTCACAGCAACCTCACACATCCGAGAGCGCATACGAACTGGGAGTGTGCATCCACTGACGCCGGCTGCCTGCAGCGCAGTACCTACTGATCCTGAATTCCAACGTTATCAGTATAGTCAGCTGTTCTATTCATTGAAGCGAGGCCGTATTGTATACATTTTATTTTTATAATTAATTTACCTATCTTTGTTTTGCGTGCTAACTTTGTGACATGGAGGCATCACTTAAAGTTTTAAATGTTAAACGAGCCTCAATAAAAGGTCGCGTTACGAAATTCGCTAATCAAATTAACGACTTAAAAACTTATACTAAAATCACACAAACTGATGTCAACATATTAGCACAAAAATTAGTAAAAATTGAGGCTTTATTCGCTGAATTCGATGGTGTGCAAAGTCAAATAGAGGGAATAGACGCAGATAATTTAAGTAACGAATTAGATACCAGGGAATCTATAGAACTAGCATTTTATACTTCTATAGCTGCCGCTCAGGAAATTATTGAACAAAATTCGGTTTCTAAAAAATCTTGCCACGATCAAGGTCAAAACAGTTTTGTTAGCGCAGATGACGATGACCAGGAGGTTATTGGTTTTCGTTTGCCTATTATTAAAATTAGTAACTTTGATGGTACCTACTATAAATGGCTTGAGTTTAGAGACACGTTTAGCTCGCTCATTCACAACAATTCTAGGATTAAAAACATACACAAATTCCATTATTTAAATTCATATTTGGAAGGTGAAGCTGCTCGAGTCATTAGTAATTTACAAGTAACTAACAGTAATTATCCTGAAGCTTGGAATCTTTTATGCGAACGGTATAACAATGTTAGGCAATTGATAAATAACCATTTAAAACTTTTATTAAATATTGAGCAAGCTCGCGAATCTGACAAGTCACTTAGATTTATTGTTGATCATGTCACAAAAAATTTGCGTGCCCTTAATAATTTAAACCAGCCCACGGAACACTGGGACACATTAATTATATATTTAATTTCAGCAAAGTTAGACAACAACACTCGAATTAAATGGGAGGAATATATTCATGCTAACGTTAATTCTTCGGATATGCCGTCTCTTGACAATTTTATGACGTTTTTAAAGGCTCGCGCCGATGTACTCGAGTCAGTTTTTCGTAACAAACAAGATTGCCAAAATAAAAACGTAAAATTAGCTCCTAATTTCTCTCATAACTCTAAAAATTCACAAATACAGCAATCAACTAAATCATTTTTTGTTGAAAAGACGAATAATTCAAATAACTCAATTGGCTATAGATGCGTTGTGTGTAGTAAAAATCACCGAATTTATGAGTGTCCACAATTTTTAGATAAATCGGTTGATAACCGGACTGCACTAGTAGCTAAATTAAAACTATGTACAAATTGTCTACGCGTTGGACATAATTTACGTGGATGCAGAATCAATGGTTCGTGTAAAATATGTTGCGATCGTCATAGTACACTACTTTGTAGGTCTAAAACGGACTCCGAGCAAACGGAACCAATCGCAATGTCCGCGATGACTTCATCGGAGGTTCTTTTATGTACCGCACTTATTGAAGTTGTCAATCCTACAACTAAAAATTCTATAACTACTAGAGCACTTCTTGATTGTGGTAGTCAGTGTTCGTTTATTTCTGCGAAATTAAAACAACAATTAAATTTAAATTCATTAAATTCCAATATCCAAAATGTTATAGGTATAGGTAACACTTCTTTGCAAATCAACACGGAACGTTGCAATATTACACTAAAATCACGTTTCAATTCATTTACAGCTAATATTACATGTTTAGTTATCCCTGAAGTAACGGGTAAAATACCTAAATCCTATATTAATATTAAAAATCTAAACTTAAAATCATTCGAGCTCGCAGACCCCAGTTTTAACAAGCCCGCTGACGTAGGACTACTTATCGGTGCTGATATTTTTTGGGACATTTTGCTGCCCAATCAGCACTCTATAGGGACCGGAAATCCCATCTTACGGCAGTCAAAATTAGGTTGGCTTATTGCAGGTCCCATGCGCTATACTCATGACACCAATAACAATAGTAATACTACACAATGTAATTTTTCTAAGATTACTCTGGAAAATGGTAATAGTAAAATTACAGAATTGCACAATGATCTTAAAAGGTTTTGGGAATTGGAAAGTTTGCCACAAAAATCTTTACTTACAGATAGGGAGAGAGATTGTGAAAATCATTTTATACAAAATACTAAACGTACTGCAGACGGGCGTTTTTGCGTTAAGTTACCATTTTCTAGGTCTTCTGGGTGCTTAGGAGATAGCTATTTTATGGCTAGAAAACGATTTTTTAACTTGGAACGTAGGTTCAGAAAACAGCCCGAAATTAAAGCTGCCTACGTTGATTTTATAAATGAGTATGCTAATCTTGGTCATCTTTCAATTTCAGAAATTAACAAACCTGTAAATGGCTATTTTATCCCTCACCACCCGGTTATCCGCGAGAACAGCGAGTCTACTCGACTTCGTGTTGTTTTCGACGGCTCTGCTCGCACGAAAACGTCTAACTTATCTATAAATGATATCCTAATGATAGGACCGTCAATACAAGACTCTCTTTTTAATATACTACTTCGGTTTCGTCAATACCGGTTTGTATTATGTTGCGATGTAGAGAAAATGTACCGCCAAATATGGTTAGAAGAGTCTGATCGTAATTTCCAATTAATCCTTTGGCGTGATACGGAGGACAAGCCTTTGCAAACCCTGAGACTAAATACGGTCACATACGGCTTAGCGAGTTCTAGTTTTCTTGCAACGCGTTGTCTTTGGCAGGTTGGTGAGGAATGCAATGACTCTATTATAAAAAATATAATACAGAATGATTTTCTGGTGGACGATCTTATAACTGGCCATGATGATGAGAACCAGCTCCGATTTATCCAACAAGCGGTTTCTAAAAATCTTGCTCAGGCAGGTTTCAATTTGCGTAAGTACCGCTCTAATTTACCTACATTGTTGCCGTCTAAGTCTTTGCAATCCAACGGTAATTTAATTGTAAGCGAGACATCTAATACACTAGGTCTGAGCTGGGATCCTTCGTCGGATATTCTTAAATTTCCAGTCGTTATAGATCATCCTAATTCTGTGACTAAGCGGAGTATACTTTCCACAACTTTCAAATTGTTCGACCCCTTGGGCCTCCTATCTTTGTGCACTATCATTCCCAAAATATTGCTACAGACTCTATGGTCTCTGAAACTTGATTGGGACGAACCAGCACCTAAAGAAGTTGTCAAATCCTGGAAGACTTTTATTGATGGTCTCCAGTCTATTGCATCCTTGTCTATATCTAGGCCGGTATTAATATCAAACTCTATAAACAATGAAATTCATTGTTTTTGTGATGCCTCACAACGCGCCTATGGTGCCTGTATTTATCTTCGTTCGACAAACGCGGAAGGTCAGGTACACGTAAATTTACTTTGCGCTAAATCACGCGTTGCTCCTGCATCTATTCAAACTACTATACCTCGTCTCGAGCTCTCGGGCGCTCTACTTGCAGCTGAGCTATGCTCTACCGTAACGCAAGCTTTACGTTGCAAAATTACGAGAACGTCTTACTGGACCGATTCTAGTATCGTTTTAGCTTGGTTACGTGTCGGGTCTATAAATTTGAAAACGTTTGTAGCCAATAGAGTAGCCGCAATTCGGGAACTTACTGAAATTGCTTCATGGCATCATATCTCCACTAAAAATAATCCTGCAGATCTTATATCACGCGGTGTAGATCCTAGGGAAGTTGCTAATTGCAATCTGTGGTGGTTTGGACCGGAGTTCCTGTCATCACCGGAGAATGAATGGCCTCTATCACAGTTTCAGACTTATATTGAGACGAACGATTTACCAGAGGTTAAAGTTCATTTAATAGAATACAGTAATAATTTAAATCATTCTATTTTTAACATTGAAAAATATTCTAAACTTAAAACTATACAAAACATATTTGCTTACATTAATAGATTTTCGTATAATTGCAAAAACTCAAAAAATAAAATTACAGGTCCTTTAACAATTTCAGAACTTGATAAAGGGCTACTATATCTAATTCATATGTCCCAGTCTGAGTCGTTCTCTAAAGAATTCGCCTTATTAATAAAAGGAAAATCTCTAAATCCTAAATCTAATGTTGCGGCACTTAACCCATTTGTGCATAACGGTGTTATTCGAGTAGGTGGTCGCATTCAAGACTCTAACTATAGTTTTGATATGAAACATCCTATATTACTGAGCTCGAAACATCACTTAACTAAACTGTTATTCAAACACGAACACCTCAAGCTCTTACACGCTGGTCCGCAAGCTCTTTTAGCATCTCTACGATCGCGGTTCTGGCCTATTAATGGTAGAGACTTAGCGCGCCGGACAGTTTTAAATTGTAATGTTTGTAGAAGGTTTAAAGGTGAAATAGCTAAAAACATAATGGGTAATTTACCGTCCGACAGAATTACGCCAGATTTCCCTTTCCTTGTTGTTGGAACTGACTTTGCTGGGCCATTTATGATCACGGATCGGAAGGGTCGTGGTTGTAGGATTACAAAATGCTATTTATGCGTATTTATTTGTTTTAAGTATAAATGCATACATTTAGAAGCAGTTTCTGAATTATCTAAAGATGCTTTTATATTATGCCTCCGTCGTTTTATTGCTCGTAGAGGCATTCCACAAAAAATATATTGCGACAATGGTGGCAATTTCGTAGCGGCTGCTAAAGAAATTAAGGAATTCCTAAATTCTAACGCGAACGCTCTATCTGATTTTGCAACCAAAGAAGGCCTCGAATTTTGCTTTTCCCCAGCATACGCGCCTCATTTCAATGGGTTAATGGAAGCCGGCGTCAAGTCTGCTAAATTTCATTTGGCGCGTATATTAGGCCATACTCATTTAACTTTCGAAGAGCTCTCGACATTGTTCGCTCAGATAGAATCTATCCTAAATAGCCGCCCTTTATCTCCTTTAAGTTCTTCCCCAAATGATCTCTACCCCTTAACCCCGGGCCACTTTTTGATCGGAAGACCGCTAAAGGCGCTGCCATCTCCATCTCTACTTGAGACTAATACCAATCGTCTTGACCGTTTCCAGCGAATTGAACAAATTAAGCAGCACTTCTGGAAACGCTGGAGCCAGGAATACATCTCCGAGCTACAGGCACGCACCAAATGGCGTATAAGGAAACGAAATTTGCAAGCCGGCGATATGGTGATATTGAAGGAGGAAACTCCACCCCTGTATTGGCGACTTGGACGGGTAGAACGAACTTTCCCGGGACCCGATGGCGCTACCCGTGTTGCCGACATTACTACTTCCCGAGGTGTAGTCCGCCGCGCTCTCAATCGAGTGTGTTGGCTCCCTAATCCTGAAGATCAAGCCAAGCCAAGGGTATCTCCAAATACTGATGAAGAAGCTGGAAAGCTGTGAGCTTTCCAGGGCCGGGTGCATGTTCGCGCGTTAGCGCCGCACATATGCGAGATCCCATACGAGCGCGCCCGACGGAGCTCTTTTGTCCCACTCACACGCACGGGAATGTTCGCGGCGATACCCGACGCAATACCACTACGCCTACAACCCTACTCGTGGACACTCACATTTTAATTGGCCTTTTATATAGAATTATTTTAAAGTTGTAAAAACCTGAATATAATCAGACTAAAGTTTTCAGAATTTTATTTATCTCTTATGTACTATCGTACACGGATTAATATAAGAAAATTCAAACTACACATTCACTAAAAATCTACTGTAACCGTCTTCAACCAATAAGTCTCGAGTGCAACACTTGCAAAATAGTTTCAATAACCTATGCATATTGTGCAAAAGAAATCATTCAATTTACGCTTGTCAAAAGTTTATTAGTTATAATTTAGACTCTTAACTAAAATTCATTCACGATAATAAATAATGTATTAACTGTTTACGATCCGATCACACTTAAGATAATTGCAGATTCGGGATATGCAGACTATGTACTAACAGACATAACTCGTTGGTGAATCCTAATGACATTCATACTATTACGCATCAAACCGGTACCTCTCACGTGCCGTCAACTACTAATAACAAATATTTTGAAGCCACGGTCGGGCCTACGTCCCCATCCTCCGCTTCACCCTCCGCACCTATTCACGCCAATAAAGCGCATATTATAGATAACGTTCTGTTATATACTAGTCCTGTATATAATAGTGCCTAGAGTCAGCCTTTCCTACTGATATATAATCCCTGTAATCGGCACTGCCAGTCAGTTCATCTCCAGTCCTCATAAAGACAATTCCTCAGTTTTGAGTATCCGCGCGCGACATTTGCCTTTTGCCAGTAAACTTTTATTTTGTATTCAATTAACTTTTCAGTGTAATAAAAGTTCTTTTTTAAAAAGTGATTTTTAAAATCCCCCATAACAAATTGGTGGCAGCGGTGGGATACCGAGAAAGGTATCCTTGGAAAACGTCTCCGTATCCAGTGTTTCTTTGTGTATTCTAAATTCCAAAATAAGTGGAATTATATATAATATTCAGTGCTATCCTGTGTTAAATTGTGCATAATTAAAATCATCGATAAGTGATCCAGTGATGTTCCTGTTCTTGTTCCTTTTTGTATCCTGAAAGTTGCTGTAAGTCCTAGAAAATAATAACTATAATCATCCTTTGTTGGCGACCGCGAGTGTTAGTGAAAATACGAAATCCTGAATAAAGTGCGTGTAACGATTAAGTTTAGCTAAGTTTAGTTAAGTCACGAGTGTTGTTATCGCTTTAAGATAATTCTTAGAATTAGCCAAGAAGCATATCGCATTCGCTGCACTGTGGCCGCCTATTACACCGAAACATTCATTTATAACATTTAATTTTGTAATTATCTAGTAACTATCTGAAAAATGGCTTCACCGCAACCACAACAGCAACCACAACCGCAACCACAACCACAAACACAACCAAAACAAAGATCACAAACACAAATCCAAATCGCGAGAGTAGACCTCGATATAGGAATCTTGTTCAAATTCATTAAACCCTTTGATGGAACAAGGGAAAAATTAAACTCATTCATAGCAAACTGTGATAATGCAATGAAATTAGCGTCAGAAGACCAAAAACATATTTTGTTTAAATTTATTCTCTCACAATTAGAAGGAAAAGCTGAATCCACATGCTCCATCAAAGAATTTGAATCATGGGATCAATTAAATATTTTTCTTAATACTCAATTTGGGGCAAGAAAACATTATGCCCATTTGTTGACAGATTTACAAGAATGTAGACAATTAAATAATGAACCAGTTAATAAATTTGCTTTACGTGTAGAGACTTGTTTGTCTAAATTATTAACAGAAATAACTCTATGAAATAAAAAGAAATCTGAATTGCAGGGTCGTATAAGCTCTATGGAAGATTTAGCCCTACACACATTTTTAATAGGCCTTAAGCCTGAAGTTTCTAATTTAGTGCGCAGTAAAAGTCCGGCTAATCTCAATCAAGCCATTAACGTAGCGCTTTCTGAAGAAGCAATTATAAATCTGTTCAACAAGCGTAATCCGCATCCATCATCCTCGTCTCAGCGTCAATCCCCATCGAATCGCTTCATCCCTAAACCTTCAAATCCTAACCTATTTTATAGGCCTCAGATACCAAAAGTTAATGAGCAAAATGTACACAGCCTATTTTGTCGATATTGCAAAACCCAGGGACACACCATTGAACAATGTAGAAAACGTGAGTTTAATAACAACAGATATAGAATTAATCAACCATTCCCATCACAACAACGATCTAACCAGGAACACTATAAACCTAGGCCCGCGCGTATCAATTATGTTGAGAACAACAACACAAATTATGACGCTCAGAATAATTATAACGAAAACGATACTTTAAACGAATAAGGGACTCACGAAGGTGTCTCGTGAGATCCAACCAACAACCAACAATATCCTTATCCAACAATGGCCCCACTTCTAAATCTTTTAAATCCAAGGACCACACGATTAACCAGCCCCAAGCAAGTGTCCAATCTTCTAAATCCAAGGACCACACGGGTAACCAGCCCCAAGCAAGTGTCCAATCTTCTAAATCCAAGGACCACACGGGTAACCAGCCCCAAGCAAGTGTCCAATCTTCTAAATCCGAGGACTACACGGGTAACCAGCCCTAAGCAAGTGTCCAATCTTCTAAATCCAAGGATCACACGGGTAACCAGCCCCAAGCAAGAATCCACAAATCCTCAATTCCTAATGAAAATATAAAGGAAAAAATTAGTTCAGTATATGAAATACACTGTGCTCCTAATAAAATATCCTTACCTCATATCTCAGGGCCCCACTGTAGTTTTGCGTCTAAAGTTATACCTAAAAAGACAGCTGTATCTACTAGTTCCATACCTTTTCCATTCAATAGAACATTGGTTTCAGTTTGCCTTACATTTGGCAACGTAAACTTTATACATTTAGTTTTTTTGCTATTTAACAAAAGATTATTAACACAAAACCAGTGTACCATTTTTGAGAGAGCATTATTTACTTCGTCATAGCCTGAGTTTTGGCGATTAATATTAAAAGTAAGTGACGTGTCATCGGCAAATAAGACTATCCCGTTTTTTCCATTAATAAGGTATGGTAGGTCATTTATATAGACCAGAAAAAGAAAGGGTCCTAAAATGGATCCTTGTGGGAACCCCATCTCAATTTTGGTACCTGTGGATCTTTTTCCATTTATCTCAACCCTCTGAGTCCTATTTGATAAATAAGATTTTAAGAGGACGAGTGCTGGTCCCCTTACTCCATAGTGGCATAGTTTCCTGATCAATGTTGTATGCTGCACGCCATCAAATGCCTTAGAGAGATCGCAAAAAACTCCTAGAGCTTCCTGCGACCTCTCCCAAGCATCAAAAATATAACTTATCAGATCAACGCCAGCATCTGTTGTAGAGCGACCCTTCGTAAAACCAAATTGTTTATTATGTAAAATGTTATTAATATTAAAGTGTGCTAGTAACTGAGTAAGTATTATTTTACTATAATTTCATATATTTTACTTAGTGTTGGCAAAATAGATATAGGTCGTAAGTTAGATGGATCCGACTTACTACCAGACTTAAACAGAGGTAAAACTTTACATGTTTCATTAGATCAGGAAATACGCCACTTTTTATACAATCATTAAAAATAGTTGCTAAGTAAGGTGCGATAGTATCGATTATAGATTTAATAACTTTCATTGATAGACCCCATAAATCTGCAGTATTCTTAATATTTAATAAATTAAATTTCTTAATAATGTCTTGCGGTCCTATTTCTGTAAATCTAAATTCGATTGCACACTCTTTTACATTATCTTTAAGAAGTAATTCAGCATCAGCAGGAGAGGTATACAAAATTTTTGGTGGTTGAAACTGGAATGTCAGCAAAGAATTTCTAAAAAGCAGTTGCAACTTCACTGTCGGATTTAATTATTTTATTATCTATATTCAATTTAAAATATGTGTTGCGGCTGGTGACTCTTCCAGTTTCATTTGCAATGATATGCTAAGTTGTTTTAATCTTATTCTTCGAATTCTTAATTTTATTTCTAATGTGAAGAGGTTTTGCTGCAGAGCAAACTTGCTTAAATGTTTTTGAACATAACCTTACATAATTTTTAAATTCTTCACTTTGATTCATTGTTCTTTCATTATAAAGTTCATACAATTTTAATCTACTTTTTAAAATACCTGCTGTTGCCCATTCGCTGAATTTACTTTTACTGTTTATTCTCACTGTCTTAGGGGTGAAAATAGTATCAAATTTATGTTTTATTAATTTAAACAGTTTACCGAACGACATATCTGGGCTACTATGATACTCTAAGTGTCCAATATTAGCTATAATTTCACCTCTAAACTTCTCAATATATTTGAAATTTATTGGTATACATGTGTTTCTGTCCTTGTGTAATTGTTTGCAATTATTATCGGGAAAATGGCCCGCTGTCCACAGTGATCAGAGCTTAGTATGTTAATGACTTCCTTATTTAATGGATCTATGTTGGTAAAAATGTTATCAATGCATGTAGCAGAGCTATCACTGATCCTTGTTGGTTCAAAGAATAAATGAGATAAGTTATATGATTTTAACAATAAAGTAAATCTAACAGTGGTGGAATTACTTTCTAAAATATTTATATTAAAATCACCACACAATAATATATGTTTGTTAGATACACTTATCTTAGTTAATAACGTTTCCATTATTTTTTCAAATGAATCATATAACCCTAAAGGAGGCCTGTATACGCTAACAATAATAAAGTGTCCCACCTCTATACAGGCTATTTCAGTTGTTCGTTCTGTAGAGAGGCTTACTATGTCTTTACGTTCTTTATATTTTAAATTCTTCTTAATTAATATAAGTGAGCCGCCTCTTATGGTTCATTATCTGCGGTTCAATCATTTTCTAAGCAAAAACTGAAAAAAAAAAAAATTAGTCTCAAAGGCATTGATAATACTGAAGACCACTATAGGAAGCCTGGATATCAACCTCATATTTGGCAAAGAATTAATACCTTTTACATTTCACATAGTAGAAAACATCAACCTCGCGTATGATGGCATAATAGGAACTGATCTATTCAGCAAATATCAATGTTCCATAGATTATAATAGGCAAATATTACATCTTAGTAAAAATAAAATTAAAATAAAATTCTCAAAACCTATTTATGAAATCCCTCCTCGGTCTGAAATCACTATAGAATGTACTGTAAAAAACCCAGAATTAAAAGAAGGCGCTATCTTAGATCAACATTTGAGTGAAAACTTATTTGTCGCTAACTGTTTAGCTAAAGTAAAAGAAGATAATCGAATTAATATGACAGTACTCAATACCTCTGAAAAATTAGCTACTCTAAATTCAGATCTTCAACTTATTCTACACCCAATTGTTAATACATCCTACCAAATTAATTATTCTAACAAACCTTGCTTAGATAGAACTAATGAAGTTTTAAGATTACTTCGAGTCTCACATTTAAATCATGAAGAATGCAATGCCCTGTATGACACGTGCTCCAAATACTCTGATATTTTCCATTTACCCAATGATATACTTACCTCAACCGATGCCATCCAGCATGAGATACGAACTTCTTCTGACCAGCCTATTAATGTTAAATTCTATAGATTTCCTGAAGTGCACAAACAAGAAGTGAATTCCCAAATCAATAAAATGCTTAACCAGAAAATTATCCAACCTTCACTTTCCCCATGGTCCTCACCAATATGGATAGTTCAAAAGAAAACTGATGCCTCAGGTCAGAAAAAATGGAGAATTGTAATCGATTACCGGCGCCTAAATGACGTCACAATAGGAGAAACCTACCCTATTCCTAATATAGTCGAAATCCTTGACCAACTAGGAAACTCAAAATATTGCTCTACCCTTGACTTAGCGTCTGGTTTCCACCAAATCAATATGTCGCCCAAAGACGCGTGCAAAACAGCCTTCAGCGTCCCACAAGGACATTTCGAGTTCACCAGAATGCCATTCGGCTTAAAAAATGCACCGGCAACCTTCCAAAGTCTAATGAATAACGTCTTTACTGGGCTCCAGGGAGAACGTTGTTTTGTTTACCTTGATGTAATCGTCATCTATTCCCGCGATCTACCCACTTACATACAAAATTTAACCTCCATTTTCGAAAGACTCGGCACTTTCAACCTCAGGTTACAGCCGGACAAGTGTGAATTCCTGAGGAAGGAAGTCGGGTATTTAGGACACATCATCACCTAAAATGGTCTGAAACCAGATCCTAATAAAGTGAAATCTGTACAAGAATTTCCAATTCCTAAATGTCCAAAAGATATAAAATCCTTTTTAGGACTTATTTCTTACTATAGACGCTTTATTCCCGGTTTTTCTAAAACTTCAAAACCCTTACCTCACTTCTAAAACAGGACATTCCATTTGAATGGACCAACGAACATCAGTTATCCTTTGAAACATTAAAAAACAAACTTTTAACTGCTCCTGTTCTTATATATCCAGATTTTACAAAACCTTTCAATCTCACTTGTGACGCCTCTAATTACGCAATATCTTCTATTCTGTCTCAAGGTCCTGTTGGCAAAGACCATCCTATAGCCTACTCCTCAAGGACCCTGAATAAATGTGAAACTAATTATAGTACAACAGAAAAAGAATTGTTGGCTATAGTCTGGGGTTGCAAAACTTTCAGACCATATTTGTTCACCATATTTGATCCAAGCAGCAAATTGCAACGTTGGCGTCTCCAACTCCTAGAATATGAGTATGATATTGTATATTAGGAAAAGGAAAATTAAATTCAGCAGCAGACGCATTATCCAGGTATCCTGTAAATCCCGTTCAACCTGAAAACGCTGACTCATTGCATCCGAATCCTACGGAAATCGATCCAGATAACATAGATAAAGACTTAATGGATCTTCTCATATCTCCTCCTTCCTTTCATTCTGATGAACATAAAAATCTAGATGACTTGCAATTTAATTCGGCAGACCCTTTACTTACCGAACCCTTACCTGATGTAGAGCCAGAACCGCAGCCATCGACAAGTTGGTAAAATATAAATGTCCCTGTACCTTCCAAAGATGACATGGTTACACCTCATCCCGCGTTGGTTGAGTCTCTGCCGGCACCCCATGAATCTGAAACAGAAAACAATGTTATTATAAATGATAACAATACACCTTCAACTGATACTTACGCCAAATTCTTAAAAACTCCGTCATATGTAAAATGTGATACTGATATAGTTGAACATAATGATAGTATAATTAAAATTCAACATAAAGTAATAATAATACCTACGTCACTCGATCTCGACGAAGCTAACCCGTATGTAGAAGAAATCCTTGCAAATTACGCAGACTCTGAAACATTCATAAATTCGGAGAAAGAATTATTTACTTATAAATCCAATAATCTAACCAACAAAAAATACTACTTCTTATTTTATAAAGTTCACCACTTTGATACATGCTCCTATAAAGAAATTTTTGAATCCTTATGCAATCTTCGAAATCATTTAACATCCAAGGATGAACATATCGACAAAATAAGTATTATGGATTTTAAGAATCCTTTTGACAAACATATATATATATATATATATAAATTTATAAAATGCTAGCTCATCTATTTCATAACACCGGTATCCAGATTAACATTTATCGTAATAAAATATATTATCCCAGTCCTTCTGAAGTCCTGAAAATTCTTCGTGAAAACCATGATATACCAATAGCCGGACATCTTGGTTCTAATAGAATGTATAATAAGATCCGTGAGTTATATTATTGAAAAAATATGCGGAGTGACATTGAAAATTATGTAAAGAATTGTACGTCTTGTCAAACAAACAAAGCTCTTAGGAAAATTAACCGAGCTCCAATGCAAATAACTTCAACCTCCACTTCCCCCTTTGAAAGACTATCCTTGGATATAGTAGATCCTCTCCCCGAATCCGGTACAGCTAAACTTAAATACATACTTACCCTCCAAGATGATCTAACCAAATATTCAACAGCTTATCCTATTCGCAGTACTACCGCTGAAGAGACCAGTGATTGCCTCATTCATTTTATTTCTTTATTTGGTATCCCAAAAACTATATTGACTGATCAGGGAACCAATTTCACATCAGATATGTTTTAAGGAGACTTGTAAATTTCTTAAAATTAAGCAGCTGTGGTCTTCTCCCTACCACCCACAAACACAAGGGGCATTGGAAAGAAGCCATTCAACATTAAAAGAATATTTAAAATCTTATATATCTGAAACGCAAGACAACTGGCCTAAGTATGTATACACGGCAATGCTGGCATATAACACAGCTACACACTCAACAACAAATTATACTCCTTATGAGTTAGTTTTTGGCCATAAAGCTGTCCTTCCTAATTCCCTCTATGAACCGGCTCCAAACGCTACTTACTCAGATTATATCAGAATGCTACAGCACCGCCTGAAAATCACGCGCGACAAAGCTATTGAAGATATAAATAAATCTAAAGAATCTTCAAAAAATTATTACGACTCGCACTCTCGACCTATTAGTTATCACACTGGTGATTATGTATATTTGAAAAACCATCTCCGTATGCGCAAAGCCCTCTCGCCTATTTGGAAGGGCCCGTACAAAGTAATTAAAATAAATGGTAGAAATAGTCTTACCTTATTAATAAATAGAAGACACGTCATTCATCATTTTGATGAAGTTAAGTTAGCTCGTCGTGGCGATTCTTAGTTAAGTTATATTAAATGTTAAGCAAATAATAAGATTTAGATATTTACGGTATTATTACTTGTTCTTTACAGTTTCAAAAGCTCTGCACAGGAGACATTCATCGATACCTCAATGAATTCTTCTGGGATATATTTTGATCCAATCGGGTCACTCAGAATCATAGACGGACACCTTAACATTGTGATACCCATAGATATTTCCTTCATACAGCCACATATCAAAAACTTTAACGGTGTAATAGGTAGCTCAATGACGTTATGTAAACAAAGTACTCTCTATGCAGATATTGAATGTCATAACTTACTAGAACCGTTGTCTGTTAGACTAAACGATATAATTCGCGACTTTGATTCAATTTCTCATTTAATAGAAATTATATCTAAAAGATCCGCGTGGTTTGGCGGAATTGGCACAATATTCAAACACTTATTCGGTACCATGGACGAGGACGATGCTCTTCGTTATAATACAGCTATTCAAATTATTGAACGCGATCAAACCAAATTATCTCAATTAGTAAAACAAAATATTCTGGTCACTACCTCGACCCTTTCATCTTTAAATGATGTTATAAAGAAAATGAGCGTCAACGAACAACATATACGAGGGCGGGTCAATAAGTCCGTGACTTTTGGAATAAAACACAGATTTTTTGATAAATAAATCATTTTATTTTTCAACGTAGTCCCCTTTGAGCTCTATACACTTTGTCCAACGCTTCTCCAATTTTTTTATCCCTTCCAAAAAATATGACTTGTCGAGGTCCTCAAAATAGGCCTTTGTTTGCGAGATGACTTCATCATTGGAGTCAAATCTTTTTCCACCGAGCCATTTTTTCAGGTTTGGGAACAAGAAGTAGTCACTCGGAGCCAAATCATGAGAATAGGGTGGATGTGGGAGCAATTTATAGCCCAATTCATGGATTTTTGCCATGGCAACTGCACATGTGTGCACCCTTGCATTGTCTTGGTGAAAAAGAACTTTTTTCTTGGCCAAATGAGGTCGGTTTTTTTTCAAATCCTCATTGAAGCGGTCCAATAAGTTGGCATAATATTCCCCATTAAAAGTTCTTCCCTTTTGAAGATAGTCAATGTGGATTATCCCACGTGCATCCCAAAAAACAGTCGCCATAACTTTATTGGCTGACAAACCCACCTTGGCCTTCTTTGGCGCCGATTCACCCTTAGAAACCCACTGTTTTGACTGTTGTTTGGTCTCTGGTGTGTTGTGATGGATCCATGTTTCGTCCACGGTTACAAAACGGCGCAAAAACTCCTCCATATTGTGATTAAACAACGCCAAACCTTCCTGTGAAGTTGTTACACGATTGCGTTTGTGGTCGATTTGCGGAAAGCTTTCTCATGCCCAAGTGATCATTCAAAATTGAAACCACTGAGCCATGCGAGATACCTATGGCTTCCACAATCTCTTGCACTTTCAATCTTCGGTCGGCCAATACCATATCGTGAATTTTTTCGATTGTTTCGGGTGTAGAGACCTCAACTGGGCGTCCAGGACGTTCGGCATCTTCAGTACTTGTACGGCCACAACGAAATTCAGTAAACCACTTTTTTACCATTCAAATCGATGGTGCAGAGTCCCCATAGTATTTATCAAGCTTAGCCTTGGTGTCGGTAATGGTTTTTTTTCGCAAAAAATAATGCTTAATAAGCACACGAAATTCACTTTTTTCCATTGTTTCCTTAAGTTACTGGATAGTCTGATAAAGATAGCTGTAAAACACAAACTAACTGACGCAGCAAGTTCAAATTTTGATAGGAGTCAACTGACAGATGCCTGTTGACAGGAGTAGTGTTGCTTTTTCAGTAAGGAGGTTAGAAATTCAAAAAGTCACGGACTTATTGTAAGTAACTTACTTATACTTACTTATTGCCTTAGTAAGTAAGGTTGTTCAGGTTCTCACTCTTGCTCAACAAAACATAACAACTGTGTCAAATAATTTAGTAGTAAAGTCTTATTTTAATCAACTATTAAATACTTTAGAGAGTAGTATGTTAACATTATCATTTAAGTTAGAAGATATTATTAACGCAATTATGTTTAGTAAATCAAATGTTTTGTATCCCTCCATAATAACTCCGTCTCAATTGTTTACGGAACTTGTCGAAAATTACAGATTTTTAGCTGACTACCATCAGCTCCCTGTAACCCTATCTATAGAAAATATATATACATTGTTAAGTATATGCGAAATTGCTTCTTACTACAGTAATAATAAGATAGTATTTGTGTTAAGTATACCGCTTGTGAATTTAAGAAACAATTATCTATATCATAACATTCCCTACCCTGTAGTAGTGGTTAACGATACATATAGTACAATAGTACCAACTACTAAATACATAGCATTAAGTAGAGATAGGACTTTTTATTGTAAGCTGGATAGTTTAAGTAGTTGTAAGTCTCTGTATGGTTCAAACTATATCTGTAACGATGTTGATGTTTATTCTAGCTCAACATCCCCCATCTGCGAAACGGAAATCAGTGTAAAACCTTTAAAGGCCGTGCCCTCTATCTGTGAAACAAAGTTTTTTGTGGGTTATCTAGACATCTTTCACCGTTTATCGAATAATAAATTTTTATATGTCAATACAAATCCAACAAAATTATCCATAGATTGCAAAGATTCTGTTACTTCCGAAATCATTTTATTTGGAACAGGCATATTTAATTTACCGGAAAACTGTGTAGCCTTTATAAGAGACCTTAAAATAATACCAAAAAATTCTCAAACAATTAAAATACAACCAATTATTATTATCGACTTTAGTTTGTTAAATGATACCTGCTGTAATTCAGAAATGTTAAACAAAATAAAACCATTTGTCCCAACATTAAACCTTACTAATGTTAATATTTACTTAATTAAAACACATAAAAATATAGAAATAAATCAGGATATTATAAAGAATTTAAATAAAATAATTGAAAAACCCCATATTGTTTTATATGGGCACTATTACTCTTATTCGACAATTGTAACAATTTGCCTTATAATAATTTTTATTTTTATTATTACATATCGTAAATTTGTAAGGCCAGACACATGTCGATTAATTTTAAATAAACGTAATATTAAAATAAATAAGACTGAAGAATTTTCTGAAATCCCACCTGAATCCCATATTGAAATCCCACTCGAAACTATGAATGAAATTCCACTTCCTAAAATCCGCTCTACTCTCCCATAAACTTAACCCATATGGGATAAGTTTATTTCCAACCCCGGGGGCTGTTATATACTAGTCCTGTATATAATAGTGCCTAGAGTCAGCCTTTCCTACTGATATATAATCCCTGTAATCGGCACTGCCAGTCAGTTCATCTCCAGTCCTCATAAAGACAATTCCTCAGTTTTGAGTATCCGCGCGCGACATTTGCCTTTTGCCAGTAAACTTTTATTTTGTATTCAATTAACTTTTCAGTGTAATAAAAGTTCTTTTTTAAAAAGTGATTTTTAAAATCCCCCATAACAGTTCGCATCAATCAGCGCATAAACTATTCCAAAGGATGTTTGTGTGAAAACGATTTTGGTCACGTCTGTTATTATATTTTTGTATTAATGTACACATCAAGAAAAAGCTTATTCATAGAACGAGTTATCTTCATGGGCTCGTTAAAAGATCTGTCATCAAACAATGGTTAACATATCTGGTCCAGACACCTTTATATAAGTATTTTGATATCAAAGTAGATGATTCCTTGTTCACAACTAATGATAACATGATAATTGATTACACCGATTCTGCAGATCACATGATACCTGTTGACCCTGACTCTGTACCAACGCGAATACATATAGATGAATTAAGTGAGCACATTACAATTGATGAAAGTCTTACAGCTCAAAAGTAAACTCTTATGTTGAACGAAGATAGATTCTTTCACATCGCTCCAGGTGAGAACAAAACTCCAATGAGTTTACTGTTTGATAAATATACAGAGGAATTATCGTTTCCAGCCATTTACTTAGGGCAATTTCGTGTATTCCAAGATGACATTACAGTGACGCCATTTATGAAGGCAACCAGTGAATTCCGTCGTTCTGATAGGAGGGGAGTGACACCAAATAAACTTCTTTATACTGCGATGAAGATATTGCGAATAAGAGTTTGTGATGGTTTAAAGATTGGGTTCAAACATATCGGCAAGAACAATAATATTTCTAAAGAGCAAGTACTATCTGAAGATTATATTAACACCTGTTTAGAGAGCAACTTAGCTTTTATAAAATCTTTTATGAAAATTATAAAAATACTCGTGCGAATACTCGGCAATGTAGATTCGAGGCACCTTTCTTGCCTATTCGTAAAACAACCATTCTTATACCTCTAGAGAAAAAAAATCCAGAGTTAAAAAGTCTACAATTACAGTATAAAAATATACGAAAAAACTTAGAAGATAATGATTACGACAATATTGAAGAATTTTATCAAGCTAATCACATAATATCAGATGACAATTATGTGAACATTTTACGAGCTGGAATAATTCGACCGCGAGTATTTATAAAACGGCAACCTTCTGAAAAAGGGTATAATTGTTTTAATCTTTTTATTCTTAACGTGGTTGGGTCTAATATAGATTTTCAATTCATCACTGAAGAATATTCAAGCGCCCAGTACGTCGTTGATTATATCAAAAAGACAAACATAGGAATTAGCAATTCGCAACAGAAACTCGTTGAGATTATAAATGAGAATCCAGACTTTGATATTATCGCTGCAACCAAAAAACTTAGTGTTAACGTACTCAATAGTGTCAAAATGTCAAGTCAAGAAGCTGCTTGGTTTTTATTACGGGAGCCCATGGCCAAGGCGTCAGTAGCTGTTGATTATATACCTACTTATTGGCCACAACACCGAGAACGAATCAGAAAACTCTGAAGGAACTAGCACAACTTGATGATGATGATATACGCATATGGAAGGAGAATTGGTTTGACAAGTATGAAAAAAGGCCCAATGAACTGGACCACATCAATCTAGCCCAGTTTGTTTCTCGGTATAATGTCACTGCTACAGGAAATGTAAAATTACGGAAATTTCCTAAAATTATAAGATATCGAAGTTATGACATGGGAAAGGAATTATCGGAATATAAGAGAGAAATGGTTACTCTACATATTCCTTTTAGGATTGAAGAAATTGATATTTTGGCAAACATGAAATTTTTACGTATTTTTGATGAAAATAAAGCCGTTATAATGGAACGAAGAAAAGAATTCGAATCTAATTTAGATATTGCCAAAACTATGGAAATTTGTGCGCAATTATGTCGGCAAGAAATAGAGCTCAATGATTCACAGAATCACCGAAATCAGGTTTATGTCGAGGATATTCCTGATCCGTATCAACACGTTCTTCAAGATCCTCATTCAAGAGTCAACGATGACGTAGTAACAGCGACAAAGAATAAGCTCGGAGCAATATGGAAAAAGAAAGATAACTTGATGGAGACACAAGAATTTCTTCAGTTGATGAGAAAATCAAACACGAAGCAATTTGAATTGGCACAACATATTATATGGTTGTTAACTTCCACAAATCCACTTCCGCTACAACTATTTTTAACTGGTCCTGCTGGATGTGGGAAAACATTCCTCATTAAACTTATTATGGAAATTTGTAATCGGTTTACTGATACGGATGGTTATTGTAATGCTTATCTTGCATGTGCATCTACAAGGAAGGCCGCAGTTGCTATAGGAGGGACGACTGTTCACACCGCATTCAAAATCACGCTTTCGAATTTTCAAACACCACTATCAAACGAGGTCAAAGGCCTTATCTATCTTCTTTCAATTACGTCAAGATAATATTGATTGATGAAATCAGCATTATAGGGGCTGAAATGTTAGAACGTATTGATCTGAGACAAAAAGAAATAACAGGCAATTTTGATGTTGCTTTTGGTGGATTACATATATATAATTCTCATTGGTGATTTGAGGCAACTGCCACCTGTTAGAGCGACTCACATTTGGAAACAAAAAGTTCAGCGAATCGATGGTCAGCAGTTATGGATAGGTTTTTATGAATTAAATGAAGTCATGCGACAAAAAAATGCTGAATTCTCATCACTGTTGACAAGGATTGGTAATGGAGATCAATTGGATGAACAACAGTTGCAAATGATTGAGTCAAGGTTCTGTTCAGAGGTAGAAGCAGAAGAATGCTGTCCTAATGGAATTCGTTTATTCAATGACAACCATTCAGTTGATACTTATAATTTAAAAATTTTGAGTTCATCTGATGAAACGTCAAATTCAATTGCTGATGACGAAATAATAGGATGTGACGGTGATCGTGAAAAAGAAAGAGCTGCTCGAGAGAAGCTTCATAAGCTCAGTACAATCGACACAGGAGGATTACCCTACGAAATTATTTTCGTTGTAGATAAGCCATACATGATAACAATCAACATCGATGTCGCTGATGGTTTAGCCAATGGAGCGGTTGGTAAATTGTCTTTTGTTGAGTTGGTGCTCAGATGAACTACTGCTAGTTTGGCTTCTATTTCCAAACGGCGTTGGTGTTAAAGCTCGTGGAAAAATTGCTGGTTATGCGAACGCAAAAGGAATCAGTAGAGAATTCGTTGCTATCAACCGTAGATCTGCAACAGTGCCTCTCATACGAAATCAATCCATTCATGCTAAAAGAAATCATTTCCCTCTCAAACCAGCTTGCGCGTTGACAATTCACAAGTCGCAAGGAGGAACATTTGATGAAATTGTGTACAAATACAACAAGACATATTCGCAACCTTTGGTCTACGTAGCCTTATCCAGGGTCACTTCTCAAGAAGGCCTTCATATTATTTCTACTGATAACCGTCAACGTTTTTATCATGGTAGACAACGAAACGAAACAATGCTCCTTTTATGCCAAGAATTTATCGGACTTTCTACTGTTAATCTTACAACAATTGATCAGGTAATAAATATTAAATCAATCAAATAAATGAAGGAAATATGATTCTCTTCTCGCTTAATTGCCAAAGTCTCCAGGCACATGCACGTGATCTTCGTGGTAACATTTACAGAAAGCACATATTTTAATGTTATCGGAAACATGACTTCCCAATGAGAAATCTGTTGAAATTGAAAATTTCAGATGTGTAACACAATATCGATGACCTGACATTAATCGAGGGGGCGGGGTCAGCATTTATCAAAATGTTAACGATTCACACCATGTACTTACTGGTAATAATGATACTGTCTTATGGAATACCCAGCAGTTTAGCGAAACACATTCTACTTTGAGAGACATATGTGCAGCGAGATGTACTTTGCCTGACGGTAATCACATTATTGTCGTCTCAATTTACATTTCTGTTAATCAAAAGGTTGATGATGTAATAGATTTCATTCATGAGACATTATTAGCTTATACAGAAGGTGGATCAAAACTACTAAAGAAACAATATCATGTACTTCCACTCACACTTAGCGGCGATTTTAATATCGACTTTAATAAAGATGACGGATTGAGATTAATACAGTTTTTAAAATCCGAACTTAATTTAGATATTATTTCCGATAGAACAGTGGGGACAACGAGGTATGGTACAACCATAGATGCAGTATTTTCAAAATTTGTGAACCACATATCTACCAACGTTCATGTGTCGTATTTCAGTTACTATTAGCCTCTAGTCACAGTAATTAATAACGACGGCGCTATTGATCTAATTAATATTTGAAATAGTAATAATAGCTTAGATGATAATAATAAAATAATTATTGTTGTCAAAATCTATTTTTGTAAAATGTTTGATGTATAATACTTTACCAAATAGTCATAATAAATCTAAATAGAATAAAAATATATACATTATTTAGGTATTTTAACTGATTTGTTTATTTACATACAATTTGACATGGTATTTTTCACATGGCGCGAATTTTTGAACTCAAATCGATCGCTACATTTTCGTGCGCAACCTATTCTGCGCACCTGTCACTTTTTTTCACATGGCGCGAATTTTTGAACTCAAATCGATCGCTAAAGTTTTTGTTCCTTCTGAGGGACGTGTTTTAATTTTTATTTTTCAGTGTAGTATGTAGTTAAAGTTGTGGATTACACAAAGGCGACTTTTCATCCCGAAAAAGTAGTGTTCCATACAAATTTACAAGAGGAAGCTCGTATAAGATAGAGTCATTAATATCAAAGATAAATTAGTAAATCATGTTATAGATATATAAAAAGTTAGTAGACATGATTCTCTGGTGTATATGTTTTGAATAGGTTCAGAAGGTGAAAACGTATTCCCTGTGTACATCCTTGATATTGACTACGACAATTACAGCATTGGCTACGAATGCAATTGCGATCCAGCTTAGGATATCCGTCACGGTAAGATTTTCATAATTTTAATTCATAAATACTCCATTCTGATCTAATTTATCAGAAAAGAAATCTATCCATCTGTCTGTCTGTCCGTTTGTCTGTCTGTCCGTACTCCCTTGCTAACTCTGGCAATTATTTAATATAGAATTAAAATTTTGGCATCATACAATAATTTTAATTTGGTAATTTAGGGCTCCCCGCACATGTCAAGTGGGGATGATTTTTTTATTGTAGCTGATCGTGTGGGGTACATAATTATCTTTTTAATCAAATTCTAGTGATTTACCCTCCTAAGTGGTTAACCCCCCAGGCATTTCTAAACTTGAAGAAACTTGTAACATTTCAAGCTGATAGGTTCTGCTAAATAGGTACTTCTTAGGAAAATTATGATGATCAAATCAGACAATCACGTTTGAAGTAATTTGAAAGAAAACCTATTGCTCGGCGATAATTACAGTTCCAACGCCAGCAAATACAACTACACCTCCATCTCCACCTTCTATGATTTTGGATTTTATTCTTGCTCATAACTTCTATACCCGTCCCATTTTAGGGTTGCTACTTTGGTGATATCAAATACGATTTAAGGTGAACGCATTGGCAAACATTTCATTTCTGTCGACTCTGGATTTTTGTAGTATGAATTTCAGACCATGTCCTTTAAGATTTATAACGGAATTTGAAACATAATAATAGCTCCCCATACATATTTCGGTGACGGTGGCTGGGTTCATTGAAACCAGGCCAGCTACGCAGGAACTATTTTTATGGTGCCCAAGAGTGTGCGCAGTGCACAAGAGTGTAGTGTATTGACACTTATATAAGTGTTTCTGTTACCCATCCCAATCCTACAAAGAGCACTCTCTCTTCATTTACTCTCGTAACCCCACTGGGTCCACGTGTCCAGTGGGACGGATAGCCGACACGACTGGCGAGAAATCAGGCGTAGGACCGACTTTTTACCGACTTTGTACATGCCCATCCGACGCATGGATCACCTTTCTTGTCAGGCAATCAGGTAATCAGCTAGCATTGTCCAAACCAAACTTCGAAAAAAACTGTTTTTGTTGTTCCAACGCGGGAATTGAACCCATGACCTCCGAGTCGCGAGCCAACCTCTAAGCTACTTGACCATAGAGGTTATTTTCAAACATAGTTTTTGAACGAGCCAAGCCAAGAGCTGGCATGATATAGAAATGAAGAATCTCAAATCGAGTGAGCTTAAATTATATAGATTATAAATAAGTAAAAATGTAATATGTTTCTAACTTTTGACTTTTTCTTCCAAAGTATTTTTTTTATCATTAGCTCAAACAGTTAAAGTTAAAGTTTAACTTATTGAGACGTTATATTACATAAGACAATAGGATCACAGCAGCTGAAATATGTAAGCGCAGTGACATAATATACCATCAACACAGGCAGGTGTGTCCGAGACCGCGGTCAGGAAATTAATCGGTCTAATCCTAGGCTTTGGCCGGTCTGAATTCTAGTCCTCATTTGCTTAGATATCACGTTTTAGATTACCAATACTTTAGTTTGAAATTAAAGGTCTGATAGTTGTAGCGAAATGTAAAATAATTTTTCCTCCCATAAATTTACTACTTTGTAATTTTTAGAAATAAAGTAAAGATAATGAATGAGGTAAAGCTGTTAAATTATTTATTAATTAGTGCGGTATTTTGTAGTAAAAATTTCAGGTAAAAAATACGTAAGTAACTATAATGGGACGATAAGAGTGTAAATTGTTCCATTTCAATTTTTTTAATATTATGCTTTTATTGTTAAAAAAGACGCAAAAATCTTTCTTGTATTTCAAAACAAGCCTGAGTAGTCGAATATGATTGGTAACATTTCACATCTGACCTAACACAATACAATAATGCCGACTTTACTACCGCTGCGCACCACAATTACGTTAGTAATATAATATTATTATATTCTTTGCCACAACACTGCTATCTTTACCATATCCCTAGAAGTTCACAAATTTTAAAAGTATGATAAACATCCAATATACAAATCAGCCTTACGAATTTTTTTGTTAAAATAATAAATTTTCGTAGTTAGCAAAATCAAAACATGCAGCGCATATCAGAATGTATAAAGTAAGAACAATGCAGTTAGCTTGTTGCTAAGCGGGGCAGGAGGTGTCGCTGGTAATTCGGCAATTTATCACGGAGCCGTGGTCGACGCCATGTGCTAGTGTACTGCATCATAAATAGAAGGAACTCTACACTCTACGACACAGACACGATTTGTCGTATCGAGGTACAATGGATACGATTTGTTAAATCGTAAAAAAGTACCTAATACTCTTTACACTCTACGACACAGACACGATTTGTCGTATCGAGGTACAATGGATAAGATTAGTTAAATCGCAAAAAAGTACTTAATACTCCGTAACACAATTTTCTGTAGGTAACGAAAAATACAAAATGTCATCAAATGTCTTTGCGCCTCAAAAGGTTTTAAGACTTAATAGTTGTTAGGTTCAATAATTTTTACGACAAAATTATGTTTGGGCCATACTTGCATAAAAAGGCTCTGAGGAGTTAGTGCTTCATAAGACTAGCCTAGACTAGGATTCGATTAAGACTTATCATATTAATATCAATAGTTGATTTTTCTTATAGTTCCAAAAAAAGAACAAAAACTTAACAAATTATATTAAAAATAAATTGACTGAATTAAATTAAAATATAATTATGTTATTTGTTTTTCATTAGATTGATATTTTTGAAGATTTTATCCTAAATATATGAGAACTTATTTTATTTATAAGATAAAAAAGACAATAGAATAAAATATTATTAATTAATTATTCTACGTACAATAAAAAATATTGTTTACTATAGTAATTAAATTTTTAACTTTGAACTTTAAAAGCCTTTGTCCCTAAGATATTTTATTGTTATTTTGAGTAATTAAATTACAGTGTTTTAAGTCACATTTTTACTAACAGTGTTGTTATTATTTTTACTAATTTTATATATTTCTAAGCATATTTAAAAAGATATTATAACTTTCTGCACGCCAACCTCGCAATGAGCTTTAACTGTGAAAATTATCACACTGCACTCTCTCAGTGAAATCGCTCTAAAAGTTTTTGCCTCACGTAATATTATATAGATTTAAAACAGTCACCTACTACACAAGTACGTAATAATTTTTGTATAATTTTTAAGTGTCAACTGAATTGTCTTTTTTATATTAACATACATGTTATGTAGATTTTGTTTGTTTTAAATGCCCATATTTTGAATACATTTCATCTACACATAGGTAGTTATATAGGTACATAATATACATATATAAACAAATGAGCATCGTTGATGGCAGACTTACAAAATATCATTCACGAAATATACAAAATAGCATTTGGGTAAAATGGGTTTTGTCGGTGGACAGACCTAACAAATTTATAAGGGGACAGTTGATTTTGAAATTTTATGACTACAGAGCCTATGATACGCCCTCACTTACGTTCTAAAACCATTTCAATGTTCATAGTTCATGTTATAATGGACCCCAGAATACCAGGTTTATTTTAGGCAAGTTGAAACGTCTTCATAAGCAATATAGCTCTATAATAATAAATACATTTTGAATTTTAATAATGGCTAGCCCGAAGTAACAATTATAATATGAATATCTATTGTAAATGTTACAAAAAACAATGTAGGTATTTAAAAAAAAAAAAAACAAATACAATCCACAAAAGACAATTTATTAAATTCATAAAAGTAATAATAATTACGTATCACAAATCATAAAAAGAAAAATGAGTATTACAGAGTATTCATTTTTCAACCGCATGCATAGTTTATGTTAGATATATTAGAAGGAAATATGTTCTGAAGTTATTTATTTCAGTGCCCTAACTTGGAAAGGGACGGTGAAATATATCAGATACTTTCTCTTCTTGAGCAACCTTATATTATTTTAGGGTTATATATCCTTTTAAACCCTTTCAGGTCTATTTTTTGTCAATCCATCATCAATCTAGCAAATCTAGCATGTAAAATTTATTTCTGTGTAACCTACCAATGTGACAAAACTTCACTTTATTACTTTTACAGGTATCTATCAAAGTATTGTAGCAAAGTTTTCTCACACCTATATGATATTATGCTGTTTTTAATCTAATAAAAGAAAGATCTTGTAACTAAAAGGGTTTCTAAAATGAAATATACCAGGTAAATAATTAGAGATTACAATAATAACACATCTGAAAACATAATTTTATTGTTATGTACGTGCAATAAAATATCTATATTATCTAATGTTAAACCTACTTATTACTACGCGATTTATATACATCGCGTAGGTATTACTTAGTGGGCTATAAATGTATACATCGGAAATCCCATGGGAACCGTATATTTTGCCGCAATCAATGTAGCCTATTTCCTTTTCCATTTCGACCTATGCGTAGAACAAAGTCCGATTTGCAAAATTGCTAGTTTTCAGTAGAGGCAATATAAGTTTTGCGAGTTGAAAAACTTGAATAGCTTAAAAACAGTAAGACTTCTATTATTGAAAATTTCATATGTTATTATAACACCCTAGTCTAGTTAAGTGCTTTATATTTTATCTTATTTATTATTATATTTAGGGAGATAACGAGTTCGATATTAACCTAGGACGTTTCATAGCGAAGGAGCGAGAGTTCGTAGTGATCATGTGACATTGTTTTACGGAGACTTCTGAATGAAACTCCGTTCTATATACATATGATTTGTTTTCTGTTGGAGTTTATCAACATTTTTAAGTCTTATGTGAATATCTATAATGTATTATTCTGCTAAAGCATTGGCAACAGTACGTATTAATGATTACAAACATATATTTCTTCTTAAAATCGTTTATTAATATAAAAAATCTCAAAATAGGTGTTGCTTATCATTTAATCACAGCCGCCACTGAGTACTAACTTATAATTAAAGACTAATTAACAATGTCTAAAATCTACAAAACAATTAAAATCTTTAAGATATACCTACACATAAAAATATTATGTTTAATTTAAACATTTAAAACGAGATAAAAAAATACAAATTTGTATAATTCTACAATCAAAAGGCACAAGACAAAATTTAAACTTAACAACAATAAAACTTACTTTTCTATAACATAGTTATAAAGTAAACTGCTTTGGTACTTTAATATTTCAAACTGAAAACAATAAAATAAAAAGAAACTTCCAAACAAAAAAATATCTTGTCACAGAAACTAGGTATGATCTTACACAACAACAGTACAAACTTCAATAAAAATACGCAACAAATATAAATTTCTAACTTTATAAAATTAACATATTTAAATAATTATAATAATATAATCAGACTTTATTATTACCAATCAGTCTTACACTGTGTCATGGGCACATTAAATATAAAATAGAATAATAAATCAGTAGGAAGGACAATAATAAATATAAAATTGTAGTCTTACAAGGTCTATAAATTTCTTATTGTGATAACTCACTATCGGTTTCTTCAGGAACCTCAGCTACAGTAATATGATGTGGTATAGAGGTAAAGTATTGATGATACTCTAAGGGAATAATTTCTGTGCGACACATATCCATTAGGTCTTTATATTTGGCTGCAGGAATAGGAATGGGTTCAGCATATGCATGTTTTAGTTCTTGTTCGGCTTGTCCGGAGTTTCTCGTGTTACTACGAATCAATAAGGTATTGTAATGAGGTTGTGTTAGATCATATTTAAAAAATAATTTATTAGGATCACTACGGCCGTCTGCATGAACTTCTCGAATATTGCTCCAGGCAATCTTCTTGGCCGTAGTGTCCTTCATCCAAACTTTATTATTTACCAGGGTTTTAAAATCGAATATATTATTTTGAGTTACGTTACGAACAACGTACGGTTCACCTTCATTTTTAGCCCATCTTACTAATGCACGCCATTCTTGAGGGGTATAGATGATTTTGGTTTTTGAAGCTCTTTCAATTACAGAGTGAACACTATCACCCTCATTCTGTGTGTGTCCTTTCTGTAAAAATCGGTGAGTTATTCGTATATTGAACTTTTTTGCGGCATAAATGTACATAGAAAAAACGAAGCGATTCCGATTTTGGCCAGAACAATTATCGGACCAAAATCTGAAATCTTCTGCCCCTTGCTGAACATTTGTCTGAATGAAATCTAAAAGGCAACTGCTGACTTCATTTGCGCCACGTTTCGCAACAGACTCATCCCACATATAGCAGACTGCCCTGCGTTTCGTCAAGTTAAAGACAGTGAAATTAAAAGAAGATAATTTCCTTTTGTAATACAATGTGCTGATATTGCCTTGAGGACACAGCAATACTTTTTCAAAGTCAAATACACCAGCGACTATGGCTCCATTTGACTGATCAGCACATTGTTTGTCTTGGCCTTTTAGTTGCCTTGCGACCATCTTATTAGACTGATGTGTTTCAAACAATTCCTTTTCTTGGTCCGATGGCTCCTTTTTCGATCGTAAAACGTGACATTCGTCGCACTGATCCTTCTTGGGGACGTGGAAAGCTAAATTAAAGTTTGAGTTAACTATGTCACGATACTGACGTTCTTTTGTAGCCTTAGATATATATTTTTCAGAGTCAAACCATTCGTTATACATTTTGAACATTTTGGCAATGCTTAAATCTCCTTGTAGATAGAGCTTTTGACTACTCTTACGTATATAATGCGATTCCACAGGAACGAATGCACGAACATGGTCACAAACACTTTGTTTCATTGCATCATTTATAACAACTTTATGACCGTCGTGGCGACCCCGTCTGTCCCCCTCTATATCAGCACTGCCATCGTACTTCATCCATGCAGTCTTTATGATGCGGGTTGAAACTGCAAGCGTATTTATAAACATCGTTTGGCATACCTCAGTTTTTTCACAGCGCGATTTAGAAACCTGATCTGCTATGAGCGGCAGATAATACTTAAAAGTATATTTTCTTTTATTAGGAAACTCTTGATTAAGGCATCTTTTTTTATTCATTTTATCTGAATATTTGATGATGAAATCCCACTGCTTCGCGCGATCTCCTAACTTCCAAAAGGCAGCAAAACAGTCCAACCGCTGTTGAAGAGTTATTTTATTACTGCAATTATAGCGACACTTACAAGATGGTCCCATCGTTTTTTCGTCAACGGTTTTCCCTCTTTTAGTTACATACTTCTTGCCTAAATTTTTTAAACATTTGCGTTTTAGTTCTACCCATTCATTAGGGCGTCTTGGGCGTTTTCTAGTTGTTTTAGGAGTGTTGGCGCAAGCGGGTGAGTGGGGAGTTGCCGGAGAGTTTTGTGTGCTAAATGAAGACGAAGAAATAAAACTATCTAGACGATTGGGACTGAAAACGCTGTCACAGGTGGAATTACTGTTAGTAGGAGATGGCATCGGAGTTGGCACCGACAATTCTTGATCAACTGGAGTACACCTGTGGTCGCAATTCACTAAGTCTTCAAGTTGTATTAAAGGTGAATTTTCAAAACTAGAAGGCGCTTCTAAAGAAAGTAATGATGGTTGAAAGCTATAAATTGTGTCATAAGTAGATGGATTAGGTGCGGCGTTAATTTCATTCCAAACATCGCCCAGTTGCTTACTTATTTCTTCTGCACCCGGAGGCAAAGGCGAATGTTGCGGTGTCGTACTGTCGTCAACAACTGAAATGTTAAAAATCGTATTACTACACTGCATCATAATACACTAAAAATAATAATATGTATGGTATCTGACATAATCTTGTAACTTAAAAACATTTAAATATTTTTATTTATATTAATAATATTTGTTCAAAACTATTTAAAAACTTATAATATTATGATAATGATTTGTCAAAGACATCACAAATTGTAAGGTAATTCAGCTTCAAACTATTTTTATTTATTTAATTAAAAATATATTTATATTTAATAATGTTTTTAAACGAACAACGTCCTAGCTTATGTCATCATTCAGGTGATAACGTCCCACCTGCATATCGAACTGACAAAACGTACCTGTGATTCCGTAAAAAAACGTCCTATAGTTACATGAAACCCTTAGAAGTTCTAAAGTATTCGTCTAACATCGTTCTAATATGACATATAACGTCAACTTTCTTACAACGTCAACTTTTAATAATAGCACGAAAAATATTTAACTAATAAATAAACAATAAACAAATCATACTTTCGCACTGAAAACCTATTTTTCTAACTCTCCGTCAAAAAACGTCTTATATGAATATAGATTTCCCTTAACAGTTTAAACTAGTTAAAAAGCAGAATAGTAAAAAAAAATTTTTTTAAAGCATAGTAATATTTAATTTGAATAATAATATAAGTAAAAATATCAACTTACTCAGTTCTACACCGTTCCTCGTGCAATTATCTTGTTTATTTGAAAATGAAGGACTACGTTCAGGCTGTTTTTTTTCTTTTATAAGCATATCGACCATTCTTCGAGAGCGTGACATCTTCAAAATACTTATTGTAACCAGTAATTACTATAATGGCAAAACTTTCGTCCGACCGAAAAAATCACACACTTAACACAAAAACATCCTTCTTTCCGCCCGATAACGCCTGAAGTGAAGATCGCGCGAGGCGCCCGCGCCGCGCGCGCTCCCCTCTCCCCGTCCTATGAACGCTAGGTGCATTTTAACACGGAACTTACACCAGATAAGACGTTATACGATTCTGTATCTCCGAAAATAAACCAGACAAAAAAAAACTGAAAATGTGAGGCTGTAGAGCTTTGATTCCTTATTTCATTTATCCAAAAAACTCATTTTTGCTCTATGATCACATCAGACTTTGTTCTACGCATAGGTCGATTTGACCTTTCATTTAGGTCTACTCTATGTACTATGTGCTAATTTTCATCTTCATTTCAATTTTCAAAATCGGCCCATTAGTTTCGAAGCCTATTTAACGGAAGCAAACAAACGACCATAAAAACTTTAATCATTACAATATTATCATAGGAGCATTATAAGGTAACGAATAAATAATCTTATGAAACTAATAAAAAACATTCAACATAACAATTCTTTCGGATTTTGTAAAGTCCGGTGGGTACAAATATGGAAATTGTCACCTAATTAAGGTAAGACCGCACTAGGCGACAGCGGAGCGTCGCGACGCGTCCCTACTAGTAGTACCGCACTGCGATACTACGCATATATGCATACTATGCATACTATGAGATATAACGTACTCGTTATGTCTCATACATTTCATACAAAAAATATTTGGCCGTCTCGCGTCGCGCAGTTCCGCTGCCGCGCAGTTACGCCTAGTGCGGTCCCACCTTTATGCGAGTCGATTTGACATACTTATAAATATCATTGAGAGTAACAGATAAATTAAAAATTCTGGACTACGCTGTATTTGAAAGCCACTGAAATTTTAATAACAAATTAATCTTATACTTGAAACGCTGTTTAAACGAGACAATATTGTATGATATATAAAACGGTTTCTCGAAAACGGCTGCAAGTATAACCATGAAATTAAGTATGCTATGGGTTTTGGGGGAGAAAAATCGATCTAGCTAGTTGCTCTTATCCCTGGGAAATTGAGAATTTATTAAGCTAGGTCGTTTTTTTCTTTCGTCGTACAACAATATATCAATAATTTCGATTCTATTATGTTATATTGTTAGGTATGCCTAAGTATAATATTTGCTGTGTTCAAAAATTCGGAATGTGTTTTGGGTTCGAATTCCGGTCAGATAAATATTTTTGTGATTCTTTTAATTTTTTAAAATCTATCAGAACTCCGAGCAAAACTCGGTTACCCGGATACTAAAATAAAAATGGCATTCGAAAGCAAATGCAAAACGAAAAGGCTAGTGCCTACTTTACTCTACGTGTCTAAGTCCACAACCGATTATTATTACCTATACTGTAATTAATTTATTTTACGAACCAACAAGAATATGTGAAACAACAGCTACTTGTATAGATAATATTTTCACAAATGTCACTACTTTTAGGAAAGAAATAATTAATGTACTTAACTCTGATCACTGTGGACAGCTAGCATCATTTGATCTTAAATGTGATAATAATCCGATAGAAAATATTGAGTTTATTCCTGTTAACACAAAACGTATTGAGAAATTTAGAAGTAAATTACTTTCAAGTTTTCAATGTTTGAATGAGTCAATTAATCCAAATGAAACTTTTAATAATTTATTTAAATTAGTAAAAAACCAATTTGACTCTGTATTTACTTCTAAATCGGTCAGATTTAATAATAAAAGAAATAATTTTAGTAACTGGGCAACTGCAGGTATTATTGTTAGTAGACAAACATTGTATGACTTGTATAACGAGAAGTCAATGAACAGGAGTGAAGCTTTTAAACTATATGTCAAGAAATACTCGAAGATTTTCAAGAAGGCATGTCAAGCAGCGAAGGTTCTTCACATCAAAGAAAAAATTAAGAACTCTAAGAACAAAGTGAAAACCACATGGAAAATAATTGCAGATGAGACTGGAAGAGTCGCCAGTCGCAACTCTAAATTTGAACTTTATATTAATGATAAAAAAGTTAGTTCTGACATTGAAGTTGCGACAGTATTTGAGAAGTTTTTTGCAGACATTCCGATCTCAACTACAAAAAACTTAAATTCATCACCTACAGTTGCCGAAAAATTACTTAGAGATAATGTGAGGGAATGTGATGTAAATTTTATTTTCAAAGAAATAGACTCTAGAGACATTATCAAGGCATTTAAATTACTTAATATTAAAAGTACAACTGATCTCTGGGGTATGTCCACAAAAGTTATAAACCCAGTAATTGACATCATTGCCCCTCACCTAGCATTAGTTTTTAATAATTGTATTAAAAGTGGCGTGTTCCCTGACTTGATGAAGCACAGCAAGGTGATGCCTCTCTTTAAAGCTGGGAATAAAGCAGACCCAGCTAACTATAGACCAATTATATAAATATTACCGACTTTAAGTAAAATTTTTGAGAAAATTATTCTAAATCAATTAATTTTTCACTTCAACTCGAATAATTTGTTACATAGTAATCAGTTTGGTTTTACTAAAGGTCGGTCCACAACAGATGCAGGCATTAGTCTTCTGTGCAGTATATTTGGAGCTTGGGAGAGGTCACAGGATGCACTTGGTATATTCTGTGATTTATCCAAAGCATTTGACTGTGTGGAGCATGATACGCTGTTCAGGAAATTATACCATTATGGTGTAAGGGGCACGGCTCTAAAGTTTCTAAGCTCTTATCTAATAAATAGAACACAGACTGTAGAAGTTAATTCCAAAAGGTCTAATGGTAGTAAAATTAAATTAGGAGTACCACAGGGGTCTATTTTGGGCCCTTTTCTATTTCTCATCTATATAAATGATCTACCTTATCTAGTTAATGATAAGCATGAGATAGTACTTTTTGCTGATGATACTTCACTAATTTTTAATGTGAAGCGACGACAATCTAACAATGACGAGGTAAATAGTGCTCTCTCAAAAATAGTACATTGGTTTAATGCTAATAATTTACTCTTGAATTCTAATAAAACAAAATGTTTAAAGTTCAGCTTGCCAAATGTTACGCAGGCACAAACCAATATACTATTAAATAATGAGAAAATGAAATTAGTAGACACCACTGTTTTTCTAGGTATAACATTAGATAGTAAGTTACAGTGGGGACCACATATTGCTAAATTGGCAGATAAGCTGAGTTCTGCAGCATACGCTGTTAAAAAAATTAGAGAAATTACCGACATAGAGACCGCGCGATTAGTTTACTTTAGCTATTTTCATAGCATAATGTCGTACGGCATCCTCTTGTGGGGAAACGCTGCGGACATTAATACAATATTTGTGCTGCAGAAACGTGCTATACGTTCTATTTATAAGATGTCGACTTTTGAATCTCTAAGGGAAAAGTTTAAAGAAATAAAAGTTCTGACCGTCGCATCTCAATACATTTTGGAAAATGTGTTATACGTAAGAAATAATCTAAACAACTTCAAAAAGAAATGTGATAATCATTGTGTAAACACTAGAAATAAGAACAAGTTAGATATGCCAGTGTTCAGACTAAGCAAAGTTAGTAAATCCTTTAAAGGCCAATGTATACGCTTATACAATATAATCCCAGAAAAGGTTCAAAACCTTCCCATTAATAAGTTTAAAAAAGTAGTTAAAGAACGTTTGTGTGCCAAAGCGTATTATAAAATTAATGACTTCATTCAAGACGGCACACCTTGGGAATAAGGTGGCTCCTTATCTTATGTTATTATTTGTTACATAGACATAAGCAAACATTGTAATAATTTTGATTTTAAAAGAATAATTTTCCATCTTTTTGGTAAAAGATGGTCCCAGACGAGTTTCTTGCCGGCTCTTCTCGCTGGGTTAGTTCCCGAACCGGTGATAGGCATCACGTAGTAACGACGTTCAAAAAGAGTATTTAAAAATACCAATTTTGAATAAAATTTTTTTGATTTGATTTGATTTGATTTGTATCTTATACTTTAAACGAGACAATCATGTATACCATGTATACTAGAATCAATTGCCCGCGGCTTCGCCCGCGTCAAATCAGCGTTTAAACTTTCATTCCCTATTTTACCCACCTATGGGCTGAATTTAAGGAAACGCTGAAATACATAGTTAATTTTTTTCCGCACTCAATTCATACAAAATATCATAAAAATATGTCCAAGGAATTAAAAGTTTCATACTAAATTTTATCATTTATTTTACCCCCTTGGGGGTTGAATATCGAAAAATCCTTCTTTAGTGGATGCTTACGTCATATGAGAAATACGTGAGCAAAATTTCAAATTTCTATCCTTAAGGGTTTGGCCTGTGCCTTTCCCGTTAGTTCAATGACGGTCTGAATTTTTGTCGTGGACAAATCGTTAGTGTTTTAAAAATCCTAAAAAAATCGGTTGTCTGTAATGTCGGTTTACTGACGATAGTTGAACGTGACAACGTCATGTTTATAGTGCGCGCGGAACAAATTGTTTGCGCCTTAGGTAGGGACAGGGGTGAGCTCCACTCCGTCCCACCGCTGTACCTTGGCTAGGCGTGGCCAGCTGAGGTAACGGCACATGCGTCATGCGTATTTAGCGAGGTAACGCTGGTAACGGCATGAGTCATATTTTTTCTTGCGTGCAGCCGGCTCCATCGAATTATAAGACGTTATCACGTCAAAAAAGTACGTGTGGCACTCGGGGACTGCCGCGGTAAAGCTATTGCATAGTAAGTCTACACGCATACGTCTAGTCGCACGCACACAAACACCGTGCCGAAGACTGCCGAACTGAAACGACGTTAGGCGATGCACGGCTTTCAACGCCCCACCGCTGTGCCGGTCGGACTGGGGGGTGTTAGGTTTATTTTCGTTACGGAATTTCTTGATTCAGTCGCCGCGCTCGAAGCCCGCGATAAAAGCTATGCAATAGCTTAAAATCAAATGTATAGCTTAAGAGATACTAAGCGGCAAAAAAAGCTATTTTGAAAGATGATGATGATAGATGGAGGAATGGTACCTTCAAATTTGCTGTCAAGCTAGGTTGTTGGCTACATATAAAGGGAAAATATATAAAAAGTAAAAAAAAAAATTTGGAATTTTTAATTTTACGAATTCACAGGAACAAAATCTATGAATACAAGTTCACTGATAATTTTGAAATCCTTATTTATATAACAAATCTCATAAATTGAGAAGTGGTAGTGTTAAGGACAGCGGCCTCGTAATGTAAAACTTGAGTGAATTTAAATCTGAACAATAAACGAGTGGTTTAAACAGTACATAAAACTATAACAGTGAATACTCAGAGACTATATGTATAAATTTATATGACATCAGTGTGTAAAATCGTGTAAAAATGGTGTTTTACGAGTGCGGGTTATTTTGCTCATATATTTTTAACGACAGCTAATTTTAACGTAGCTTCTTTTCATTTACACAAATAAACATAGTACATAACGTGTAGTGTAAAGATTAAGTTTATATAATAAAGGGTAAATAAATTATTACGAAAATAGTGGTAAAAAATGTACAACATTTCATATAAGTTGAACTTAACATGTGTATAACTTTTTTATGGAATAAGGTTTCTAGTATATAAGGATTTATGTATATGGTCATGGTAATAAAGATTTTCACACAACACGTTTTGCTTCACCTGGCTCATGAAAAATGGGGAAAATTATGGAAAATAGCCGTGTAGAGAGGTAAAAATGAGATGGAAGATCGGCCCGAAAGAGGCGTACGGGCTCTGCCCAAATCGGTGTAACCTTGCTATCTTCGAGTCTAATCTGAGCCGGCGGTTGAATCCCTGTGGAATAATACAGTCCCCTACAGGTAGGTTATTTTAGGTTACAGTAGACGGCCGGCCTCATAGAAAACCGATAGAGAACAGCACACAGCGTTGTGTTTCACTGCGTGAGGAAGGTCCCGGTGTCCCAAAGTGGGCTTTTAAACTCGCAAACTTGTAACTCTTCTGTTGTTGCGAATGTCCATGAGTGGCGGTAAACGTTATTCGTTACCTATTAACAATTTGATAAAATCTTATTGTTAATCAGAATTAACACGGCATCTTTGGCAGTAGGTACTGTCAGAGAATTAAGAAAAACCATTTCTCTTCATATTTATGTGTAATTTAGTAGCGTTAACAAGACAATTGTTTCCTTCATAGTAAAAGTTTGACCAGGCGTGTGACAATGACAGGGACATCATGACGGACAATGCAGCACTACATCATCTTATGTCCTCATCATAAGTATACTGTATCCCCCTTACTAATAAAAAGATTCACACAACGGATAGCTTAAACAACGTTGCTGTCTTTGTCTGATGCGTTAGAAAAGTCACGTGACAGACAAAGACAGCAACGTTGTTTAAGTTATCCATTAAGTTAATCTTTTTATTAGTAAGGGGGTATGTGTCTATATATGTGTTATACGCACCAAGTCTTATATTTCTACTTATACTAATATTTAGGGCCTATTTCAAAATCTACTGTAACTTGTAAGCTGTCATTTGCATGTTCGATTATATAATGTAAGGTGAAACAAACATTCCGAATAAGCTATCCGACACTTATTAGAAAATTTTGAAACAGGCCTTTAGTATTATTGAGGTATTACGTAAGTTTTAATACCATATATAACATAGTAATAAGTGTTATATTATAAAAAAATATATAACACTTCTGTTCGGTACTGAAAATAATGAGATCATGGGTATTCGATAGACATCGCATTGAATAACTAACAATGATACGAATAATTTATGTTTAGATTTTATTTATATTTTACAGTAATAAGTCTCAGAAAAAGCTCATTCGTTCAGTTAAATTTAAAACTCCGTGTTTAAACGTAAGACCGACTTACTGACTGTCATAAATATTACATCATTATACATACTTGAAGCAACTACTTTGGACCCCGTTCTTACGAAAATTATGCAAACGGAGGAGTATGTAATTTAACACAGTGAAACGTCTGTCTTAAACCTAATTAAGAAATTAGGTTTAAGGCAGACGTCGAATAAATTCGATGAATATTATGGCAAGAAATAATTACGGCAATGGCTGCGAATTTATAAATAATAAATTCGCAGCCAATATCTGTTCGAATTTTAACCCGCGAGCACTCGCGCTATGAGCATTTCCCTCAGGGCAAATTTAAAACTCGCGGCATTTCGTCAAAAATGGGCGTACTTATCTCGATTACGTATCTTGAACTCACAATTGGTGAGTTTTGATATACTCCCCCCGACCCTCGCATTATAGCAGTTACACCGGTGAAGTGCGTCCTAGTCCATCAGGGGAGAAGGTTTATCGGCAAAGTCATATTGCTCATCGCGCAAGTATCGATGTAATTATATTGTTTTTTTTGTGCGTTTTATTGAATAGAAAAAAAAAATAACGGTTTTATTGTTATTTTCAAGTAAATAATTGTTAATTATTATTGTACTAAGCTGTTAATTTATATAATTTAACATTTTTCCTTATCCTATCGAGCCTCCAGACCGCAATGAGTATTAATCACTTAGTAGCAAATCTGATTTTTACTAAGTACATCGTATGGGTATTAACTTACTGAGCATTTTGTGTTTTTAATTATTAAAATCCGTTAAGAAATGGTGGATTTATTAAAGTTTTTCTGAGCGGCTAGTTTGAAACGCGTACCTCCGCTGAATAGGTTACGTTGACGTCATCTGTCAGGATTCGTGCGACAACGGCTTGATTGTACTCATACTAAGGCGGATCAATAAGTCCGTGACTTTTTCAATTTCTAACCTCCTTACTGAAAAAGCAACACTACTCCTGTCAACAGGCATCTGTCAGTTGACTTCTATCAAAATTTGAACTTGCTGCGTCAGTTAGTTTGTGTTTTACAGCTATCTTTATCAGACTATCCAGTAACTTAAGGAAACAATGGAAAAAAGTGAATTTCGTGTGCTTATTAAGCATTATTTTTTGCGAAAAAAAACCATTACCGAGACCAAGGCTAAGCTTGATAAATACTATGGGGACTCTGCACCATCGATTTCAATGGTAAAAAAGTGGTTTACTGAATTTCGTTGTGGCCTTACAAGCACTGAAGATGCCGAACTTCCTGGACGCCCAGTTGAGGTCTCTACACCCGAAACAATCGAAAAAATTCACGATATGGTGCTGGCCGACCGAAGATTGAAAGTGCAAGAGATTGTGGAAGCCATAGGCATCTCGCATGGCTCAGTGGTTTCAATTTTGAATGATCACTTGGGCATGAGAAAGCTTTCCGCAAGATGGGTGCCGATCGACCGCAAACGCAATCGTGTAACAACTTCACAGGAAGGTTTGGCGTTGTTTAATCACAATATGGAGGAGTTTTTTAACCGTGGACGAAACATGGATCCATCATAATACACCAGATACCAAACAACAGTCAAAACAGTGTGTTTCTAAGGGTGAATCGGCGCCAAAGAAGGCCAAGGTGGGTTTGTCAGCCAATAAAGTTATGGCGACTGTTTTTTGGGATGCACGTGGGATAATCCACATTGACTATCTTCAAAAGGGAAGAACAATTAATGGGGAATATTATGCCAACTTATTGGACCGCTTCAATGAGGATTTGAAAAAAAACCGACCTCATTTGGCCAAGAAAAAAGTTCTTTTTCACTAAGACAATGCAAGGGTGCACACATGTGCAGTTGCCATGGCAAAAATCCATGAATTGGGCTATAAATTGCTCCCACATCCACCCTATTCTCATGATTTGGCTCCGAGTGACTACTTCTTGTTCCCAAACCTGAAAAAATGGCTCGGTGGAAAAAGATTTGACTCCAATGATGAAGTCATCTCGCAAACAAAGGCCTATTTTGAGGACCTCGACAAATCATATTTTTTGGAAGGGATAAAAAAATTGGAGAAGCGTTGGACAAAGTGTATAGAGCTCAAGGGGGACTACGTTGAAAAATAAAATGATTTATTTATCAAAAAATCTGTGTTTTATTCCAAAAGTTACGGACTTATTGACCCGCCCTCGTACTTCAAAGGTATTGCATAAGTATTCATTCTCCGATTCTTGTTGCTTGTACCTCGCGTGTATTGTTTTTGTTTATGTTAAATATTTTAGTTGTGTTTAGAGGGGAGGTGACGACTACTGATGGCGTCACAGGGACTCCCTTCATTCTCGGGCGCGTTTTTGGAACTAATGCACTAAAATAGCTGTATCTTCGTCATTTTTGGTCAAATTTAAAAAATTTCTTTATAGTGTTTACTTTTTTTTTTGTCACCATAAGTCTGCATACCCCACAAAAATATGACTGATCCTCATTAATAGCAATATGGCGCAAGTGTCACGGGTGACGGGGGGGGTTCTCGCCTCTTTTTTTAAGGATTATATCGATAAAGAGTAACTAAAAGTAAAATGCATAGGCATTTTATATAAATATTTAGAAACTACAATAATTTCCCTATATGATCATGTAACTGGAATTAGAAAGAAACTAAATGAATAAAAGCACTATTGATGTGAACACAAAATAATTGTTTGTAATTTTTACTAATTCTAAGTTTGAAAGCTTAACTAAAACTATATTTATATTTTTATTTACTTAAATCTGAGTTTTTACATACTGTGCACACATTTTTATATTATTTAATAACAAAATAGGCCAATGTAAACAGTAAAATCTATGAACCCCATCAAGCGTCGCGCGGTACTATACGGTAGAAGGCTTTCGCGCTTGCTTTTTCGGTTATCATTGAATCGTTAGTAAAACCTTAGCATTTTAAATATTTTTGGAAACAAGAATAAACATTTTATAAAATAAATTGCAAGAAATATAAAGTATATAATGCAAAATATCAAATATGATTTCACTGGGAATGAAAATTGTAGTCTTGGTTTTGAAGCTGGTGTTTCGGGGTCTCTAAAACCTGTTGGAATTAACCCGTCGACGTTTACTAGACGTCATAGAAATTGCAAGAAAAGAAGATGCATTACCTACCTACCAAAAAAAAATTATGTACGGGACATGCTTATACTTTGTTTATTTATATGTTAAGCTCAAGCATATTATGATGAGTGATAACATAATATTATATTTAATTATTTTTTTTATATTGGTATTGAAGTTAACTATTTTTCGTTTTTTCCAAAAGTACGTCTAATGTTTAGAAATTGAGTTCCTACGTTCGTTTCTAAATTCAAAGTGTAAAAGACGCAATGCACTTTAAATAAGCATTTTATTTGATTATATATGATTCTTTAATTATAATAAAATTATTAAATATATAATTAATTATGTCCTGTGTATTATTTGCCAGCTTAGAAAACGTGAGCGAAATGCTGTATGCGCGTGTGCTCATGTAACTTTCAAGGGCGCGTGTGCTCCCGAGTTAAATATCTAATATTTATAATATTTTTAAAAAGGTTTTAAATTATGACTTACATAGGAAATCCTATAATATAATTATTATCGGGACGCTAAGGAACGCTACTTGCGTCGATACACTTGCTCCGTCCCATGTCCAGGGCACCTCGAGTTCTGCAGGTGCGGCCGCCAATCAGGCGCAAAACCTCAAGCGGCACAAATATGAGAACCTTAGTGGGAATCTCATATTTGAACCATTTGGGGTTGAAACCCTAGAGATTTTAGATACTATTGTGAATTGTGAAAAAATTATAACTCTATTGGACTTAAAAAAAAATTATCTACTAATATAGCTAACATAAATAAAAGAACATCCTATATATATAGGGGGATAGTATTGACTTCACGCATAGACAAAAACCCGAAAAAAAAAAAAAAATAAGGAAATAGTATAGACAAAATGAGATTTCATTTTGTCTATTCTTCCGTATAAAAGACGGTCTATGGTAGTCATACTACACATGCAGGTGTGGTGGTATATAATTTATTAAGTTTTCAATAGAAATATATAATAATAACCAAGTAAAATTTACTAAATATTACCCGCTTTTTTAAAAAAAGTCGCAACCACAAACGAAAATACTATTAGATTGTAGAATTCTCATGCTTATTGCATTTGTAATTATTTTAATTCATATCCATGGAGAAATATGAATATTCGTTGAAATAAATTAAAATATCACAGTACATACTCCTCGTACTGTACAGTTGTATACCTATGCAGTTGTAATCCAGATGTATCGTAATTACGATTAAATGTAACCTAATTTTATCTTTGGTCCCGTGGGTAATTGGTCCATAGTAAAATACCCAATGTCCTTGAGTAAAGTACATTAGCAGCATATGCTCGTCGCTGCTTCTTTGTCAACAAGATTCGAGAATAGCTTTTATTTCTATATAAGGGGACCGTTACCACTATTGATATCCCGAGAAGTTACTTCCGTATATAATTCAAAGATTTTATCACCGTACGTTGCACAAAGAGGCCAAGTTCCCAAGAAAATCTCCCAACCGAACGTGAAAAGAAACAAGGTTAGTAACTTTTTAAGATTTCCTCAAGGAAAATTGTGTTTTGAAGTTAAAAGTTTGTGTGTAACAAGTTTCTTTGCTAATTAACATTGAAATCGTAAGACTTGCGCCAATTATTTTATGTTTCAGATATACATGTAACTTTGTAATGAAAGGTGGGTGGACCATGGAAGGCAACGCTCCTTTGAAGGCCAACTATTAAAAGTCGTAGATATTGATACGTAAGGATATATTCCATCTATTATATACTAAGATCCATCAAACTCAAGGCCACAACCGCGGCGGCAAGTCGCTCGCGCCGCTATTTTGGCAGTGCGATCCCACGTTTCGTAGACTTCGGTCGTCAATGTTACAATTGTTATTAGCGCGCACAGCAAAACGCTAGTTTTCAGTTAAATTAGCTATTATTTTCTCATATTTTTTACTTAATATATAATATTTTAAAATAATTTCCATTCATACATTCTTAGTTAACTATAGTATTCAAGTAATATAGAGAAAACATACATATTATGCAGTTTTATTAAAAGTGGATATATTAATAATTGCTACAACTCTAATTTTAAGTTGAACGACTGATCTATAATAGTAGTCTTTTTTGGAGCCCTGTTCCTTGCAAAGCCATATGGAAGAGGTTAATAAAACTTAAGAATTATAAATAGTGTTTAAAGCTGAGTTAAAAATATTTTTTAAGGTACACAATGAAATAAAGTATTACTTAATATGTGTTTTCTTTCATTTATCCAGTAAATAAACGCATAAAAAGCGTTTACTCGTGTGTGTGTGTGTCCTTGTGTGAGTGGCCTTCCATGGTCCACCCACCTTATATGGCAGTATGGCAGTTTCTTAGCCAACGATTTTATATACACAAAGATGCCCCACGAACACTCGAAGTGTATCCCCTTTTGACAAGTGCCATTAACGCGAGTAAGCACTTGTGTCTCGCAGTGACGCGCAAACTATCCGACCGGTAACATGCCGCAGTGCTCAGTGAAAAAGTGCAAAAATAATACATTAACCATCCTAACAACATGGGATATCTTATTTTCGGTAAGTAATTTGTAATAATCTTAGATATTTTAATGCGTTTGTAACTAAATATGTCTAAAAACTTGATTAAAATGTTATTCAACGTAAATATTTAAAAATAAAATAAAAGGATCGTATTCCTCAAATGCATGTCAACAAGGACGCAATTACTGTCTCTGTTCCTCTTTATTAGTGAAAGTATACTTTATATTATATAAAAATGGATTACAATAGGCAATCATCCTATAATGATAATATATATCAAACTGTTGATATTTTATCAATAAACATTATTTAAAACTAATTTAACCAACATTATAAAATATGCATGATTTATATAAACATATAATTTTATTATATGTTTATATTAGTATTATATTTTTAATATTTTTATTTTATTTTATTTTTATTAATTTTATTACCAATTTTATTAATATTATATATAACAATAAATTGATGTGACAGGTGACGTCACAGACGGCCGAACGAACCTATGCGCTCGTCCGTTTACTTTATTTAATAATTAATTGCGCGCGAATTACGATTTTTCGGTAAAACTAATTTGTTCGTTAAAGTGCAACTAGTATGTGTGAATGTTTTCTACTCTATGCGCCTGTTCATTGCATTGATAATCAGCATTTTGTGAAGTGGAATCTATAACTAATAATTACTAAAAGTGGGTACCGGCAAACATTAACAGCTTGGCGAATAATTGTATTAATAGCTCAAAGCGCCACCTAGTGTTGAATTGGGTACTACATTATTGGCGTATAGGCGCCATCTAGCTATTGTCGTGAACATCTATATCGACGAAACGAGCATGAGTAAGTGCGGGGCGTGTGGTAAATTCCTTTCGCCGATAGGTGCCGCTAGTTGTACCATCTGTCCCAGTATTTACCATAAGGGGTGCGTCGGGGTCCCTGATGCGGCTACTATAATAAAAGACTGGGTTTGTCCTGAATGTAAAAAAAAGGCTAAAAGGGGGGACAACAGCTCAACACCAATTAGAGGTATATGCAGTGGCTCTTCATTGCACACCTCTCCTACTATAGATATGAGCTCAGAAATCAGGGAGATGCGTCGCGAGCTCGCGGACTATATGGCAGAGATTCGCCAATATCGTAAGGAGATGTCTGAACTCCGGAGTGCACTCTCAAATATTAATGAGCGTCTTGTCTCCGTCGAGCGTAGAATTGATGCAGTGGAGCAGGTTTCAGGATCCGAACCATCGAATAAGGTTATTGAATTGGAGAGAACGGTCGAGCAATTGAAGGCGGAGCTCAACGATAGAGACCAGGAGGCACTATCAACGGACCTAGACATTGGAAACGTCCCGGAGCCTACAGGAGAGAATGCGGTGCACACCGTCGCTGTGTTGGCCTCTAAACTCGGAGTAAGTCTGGCACCTGCAGATATTGTCTTTGCTGAACGTGTGGGACGCAGTAGCGAGAGCGGTGTCGATGAGCCCAAACGTGCGCGGCGATTGGTGGTGCGGTTGGCCCGCCGCCATCTGCGAGACGAGCTGCTGCGCGCGGCGCGGGTGCGCCGCACGCTCACCAGCGCCGACCTCGGCGTAGCCGAGGCGCCACAGCGCGTGTACATCAATGAGCGGTTGACGCGCTATAATCGTCAGCTCTTTCATAGAGTCCGCGAGGAGAGTCGTCGTCTCAACTGGCGATACTCGTGGACAAAAAGAGGGCGTATTTTTGCGCGGCAGGGAGATGGTAAACCGGTGCACCTCATTCGATCGACTGCCGACGTTGACCGGGTTTTTAAGACCACTTATGTTTGACGGTCAGTGCGCTAGTTTACGTTATGTCACTCTATCTGTATATAATGTTTTAGCCAGTAATTGTTACTTTTTTCACTTTCGGTGTGTTTTAATTTTGTATGGTGTATGCTCGTTGCTAATCGAATCATATAATAATCCTAATCTTTTCTCAATTAAACTTAAAGTAGAGTCAGCAATAATCAATATACAACGCCTATATTACATGTATCTTAATAAGTCTATTAATATAAAATTACTAGACATCATAACACAATTCAACAATTATAGCATTTACACTAAATCAACATTTCTAATTTTATATAATTTAATATTTACAATTTTATTTTATTTAATATTTACTATTCATATAAAATTACTTGACGTCACAACACAATCAAATAATTATGGCATTTACAATAATTCAACATTTACAATTTTATATAATTTAATATTTACAAATTTATATAATCTAATATTTATACTTTATAACACTAGCATAATTTTCTATAATTTGTGTTGCCAAAAGAGATATAAAAAATATAATAATTTTTCAATACAAAACTTTATACATAATATTAATTCCGAACATCAAATACAATTGCTTTTCATCCGCCAATATTATGACATTCCTCTTTCCCCTAGGTGGATCCACTATATGATTTTATATACTTTGCTAAGTAATGGTTAACAAAACCCTAAAAGTTGGACTATACAACGCGGGCTCTCTTGGCACAAACCATGATAATTTTCTGGCAAAAATTAATGTACTTGACTTGGATATACTGGCTCTCAATGAGACGTGGTTAAGAACAGGGGAGGAAGGTCGTGCCCCCAACGTCATGGGATACCGACTTTGCCATAAGCCACGACCTCGAGAGATACGTTCGCGTGGGGGAGGAGTTGGATTTTATATTAGAGAAGGCATAACTGCACGGACCCTTTCACCACCCATTGACCCACTATATAAAGATGTTGAACATATGTGGCTTAAGATATCTTTAAATGGTAGAAGGCTAGTAATTGGTACTGCTTACCGACCCCCATGGCTTGATATTGACACTTTTCTAGACGCTCTTACAGATGTTATTAATGCAATGCCCAGCCATGACCACTTAATTTTGACTGGTGATTTTAATATAAATCTCTTATGTCCTGATCGATCAAAATCAAATAAACTTATAACTTTTCTGCGATGCCTGGGCTTAAATCAATTAATTACTTCGCCAACTCACTTCACACAGTCCAGCCAGACATTGATCGACACAATTAGTTCCAATCTTACAGCTAAAAACATATTTATTGAACATGTTGGTTCCTTATTTGGCCACTGTCTGATTGGCTGCGAATTTAATATGAAAAGAGAAAGAATTAAACCTTACTCTATAACGTATAGACCTATCAAGCACATAGATTTGGACAGCTTTAACACTGACTTACAGGCTATAAACTGGGATAGCATACTGTCTTTAAGTGATGTTAATGCAATGGTGAATAGCTTTAATACACAAATATTGAAACTTTTTGACGTACATGCACCGGTAAGAACTGTCCGTATAAAAACATGCTCTTACCCTTGGATTACAGACACCATCAAATTAATGATGACACTGCGGGATAGAGCATTGCAGGACTATCATAAAACAAAGTTACAAAGTAAAAGGGAATATTATAAAAGCCTAAAAACTCTAGTAAATAAGTCACTGTATAATGAAAAAGTTGCATACTTTAAACACAATATTAATCATAAAATCAAAGAACCTAAACAGCTGTGGAAAAATATAAAGAAAACTATTTTTAGTAAACATGAAAATGATCTACCATCACAATTTAATAACCCAAATCTAATTAATAAACATTTCTTAGAAACACCTACGGTTCCAATCACTCAACTATCTTATATTACATTTTTTGAATACCATAAATTTTGTGACAGTACCTTCCACCTTGAGACAGTATCCACCAATACACTAGTCAAAACTATAAAAATATTAAAATCCAAAGCTGTAGGTTCTGATGGCATCGGTTTAGACATGTTGTTATTGTCTCTGCCAAATTCCTTAGATGTAATTAAATGTATCATAAATACTTCTATCCGGACTGGTGTTTACCCCCTTCTCTGGAAGCAGTCTGTAGTGAGGCCTCTACCTAAAATCACCAACCCCATTGAGACAAAAGATCTCAGGCCTATAAGTATCTTGCCTTGCTTCTCAAAAATACTAGAAAAGGTGGTGTGTGAGCAAATTACAGGCTACCTGGAAAATAATAATTTGTTACCTGAGACACAATCTGGCTTTAGGAAGGGTCGGAGTACTGTGACTGCACTACTTGATGTCACTGACAATATTTTAACTTCACAAGATAGAGGTCATTGTACCCTACTTGTCCTATTGGACTTTTCCAGGGCTTTCGACACAATAAATATAAATATCCTATTATCAAAACTAAGATACTACGGATTTGATGATGCAACATTGAAATGGTTTAATAGCTACCTCAGTGATCGTCGCCAGCGTGTGCAGCTCTCCCTTAGTGACGGGTCTTTCTTGTTATCTGACTGGATGGATGTTGAAAATGGAGTACCACAGGGTTCTATTTTGGGACCAATATTATTCATTTTATACATAGCAGACTTAAGAACCCATATTAGACACTGTAAATTTCACTTCTACGCTGATGATACCCAAATTTATATATCTTGTAGGCCAAGTGATATAGAAAAAGCAGTTGCTTTGCTCAATGAGGACCTTAATCGTATAATGCTATGGGCCCAAAAAAACAGCTTGTGTCTTAATCCTGCTAAATCCAAATACTTAATCTGTGGCTCCATTAATCAACTCAAACATCTGAGCCTAAAAAGTGACGTAAACTTAATGGGTGAACCAATTGAACGCATTTATGCGGCACGTAATCTGGGTCTTTTGCTTGATTGTAATCTGCGGTTCCAAGAACATATAACAAGTCTAGTCAACAACTCCTTTTACAGACTGAAGATACTATACAGAGTGAGACCGTTTCTGTCAGTGGAAATGCGTGTTCGTCTTGTAGAGTCTTTGGTGCTGTCAAAGTTGAACTATACAGATGTTGTTTTTGGCCCACGTTTAACATCTGGAACTAAAAAGCTCATACAAAGAGTTCAGAATGCCTGTGCCCGTTACTGTTTTGATATCCCACCTAGAAGCCATGTGACCCCCTTCTTGAATGAGCATTTTATGTTGAAAATGAAGAATCGGCGAAAACTTCATCTTGCTTGTCTTTTGTTTGACGTATTAAAATATAGGGAGCCTAGATATCTATATGATAAACTCTCAAGAACTGCTAGCCTTAGGTCGTGTGGGTCAAGGCAATGTTCTGTCCAGCTAGCCATCGAGAAACATCATACAGCGTCGTTCAGGGGCAGCTTTCGTTATTCGGCATCCAAATGCTGGAATAACATACCACCGCCGATTAGAAATCTAAAAAGTCTAGCTTCTTTTAAAAAGCAACTCCGACAATTTATTTTACGCGAACAGAAAGCACAGGAAAGCTTGCGACATGATGTAAGTGTATTATAGGTGTATGTTTCAGGTTACTTGTATTGCACTTTGCTGCCTGTATTAAAATTTTACTGATTCGATTGGCATCCTTAATTAGTGGTTTTCATAAAATGTTTTCTTTGGTGTTGGGTTATGGGTAGTATTCACATTTCACATTAATTTTTAAAATAATTAAAGACTAAAATTCTTAAATGTACAATTTAAATTTTTAATTGCGATTTTGGTCATGAATCAAGACATTTGACACTTGTTACAGATTTATTGTTTCTTTTTTAATTCTCTTTTTTTATTATTATTATTATTATTATTTTTGTTTAAAGTAGTGTGTAGGTGTTTGGACGGCTGTGAGGTCACGGAATGGGTCAAGCGGAAGACCGGTGCTGGACATACCAAGGTGTGCCAGCAATGCCGAGCTTGATCCAATTTGCGGCTACCTACGCTGTTTTAGTTTTAGACGTTTTTCATTTATGTATTTTTCTTATTATATTTAAATATAAGCTTAATTATTAATTTTAGTTTTTAGTAGAGCTGCAAATAAATGTTTCTTATTCTTATTCTTATTCTTATAAAATATTAAACATAAAAGAATAAATTTTTACGTTTGACCACGTGATTAAAAACGCACAGTAGTCAAACGTGACGTCACCTTCTTGTACTACATATTTTTTTTAAATGCACTCCCTTCCATCCCTTAAGGAATAGCCAGTATCAGTATCATTCTGCCGACAAACTGCTACGCACTGCCGACAAACTGCCACGCAGTTTAGCAGGTTTAATACCTAAATGTAAATTATTTACCAATTAAGTATTTATTATTATTTATTTATTACCGTCAGTAAGCATCATAGCCTCCGTGACTAGTGGTTAGAGCTTGGCTCTCGACTCGGTGGGGTGTCGTGAGTTCGATTCCCGCATTGGAACAAAAAAAAAAGTTGTTTTCAAGTTTGTTTAGGATAATGCAGGCTGATCACCTGATTGACAAGAAAGATGATCCATGCGTCGGATGGGCATGTAAAAAGTCGGACCTGCACCTGATCTCTCGCCAGGCGTGTTGGTTATCCGTCACGTCCATTATGAGAGTAAAGGAAGAGAGAGTGCTCTTGTGTACTGCTCACATACTTGGGCATTATAAAATTACTCCTGCGGAACTGGCTTCAGTGAAACCGGGCACCGTCACCGAAATTGGTGCAGACAGAGTATATTTTATAAAAAAATATGTATGTAATAATGTATGTCACTTGAAAGTTCTCAGTCGAAGTTTGGTGCGGAGTAGTTTCTCTTCGTTAAATAATAAAGTATAGCACCTCATAATAAGGCATTTTAAAATAGTAAAATTACCAAAGTTAACACCAAGCATATATACATACATATCGGACATGTTTAGTGTGATTTTTATAGTTGACAGGTACTTACATAGATATATACAGATATACGTTTACAGATATATTGGGGTGAGATGATGCGCCCAGTACGAGTACTGGGCGCATGAGTCTTTGGTTTTAAGGGAAGACACCCCGCGGCAGAACGCGGGGTAAACCCATGGGAGGGCAACAACAAAACAAAGGAGTGTCGATGTGCCAATCCAGGCCCAACCGAGACCGGCGGTCGGCTCCAAACGGCGCGTGGGGGTCCCGACCCGGAGGCCGAGAAACGTGATTGGGTCCACTCCCTCACGCGCCGTGTTTACCGGACCGTGGAACGAACGAACCTGGGGAAGGGGGAGGAAATATAAAACTTCCGGGCCCCGACTTTTTATGTCGGGGGGGGAAGGTACGCCCCGGGGACGACGGGGTGGCAATAGGGCTGCCACTCGTCAGGCCCCGGACGCGGTAAGACAAAGTTCACCGGCATCTGGTTTGCCGGTGAAAGGGAAAGGTATGAGGGGATACAATCCCGCGGTGGTGGTGGCGTAGTTGCGCTGGAGCGCATCAGTGCGCTAGGTGTGGCGCATCAGTGCGCCTGGGCTCCTCCTCTTCGGGGGCGGTGGGGCGGGCTGCGTGGCTCCGCTGGGTCCTCTGGTGGGACGGCATCTCTTGGCAGGCGGTGGCGATCGGGCGGGCGGGCATGCCACGGCGCCAGGTCGATCAGCTCGACCAGGCGCGAGGCATCCGCACGCGCAAACAGTTGCGCGGAGAGCTGGGCCGCAAAGGCCTCCACGCTCTACACCCTGAGGTCCCTCGCTATGGTGGAATTGCGGACGTACCACGGTGCGTCCGCGATGCGGCGCAGCACCCGGTTCTGGGCCCTCTGCAACAACCCTTTCTGGGGTGCGGAGAGCAAGTGGTGCCACGCGGGAGCCGCGTACGTAAGGCGGGACCGTACGTACGTCTTGTAGAGGGCTATGCGCATCCTCAGGGGGATCTGCGGGGACGCGTAAGCCGGACGCAGCTGGGCTACTGCCGAGTTCGCCTTCTTCACCGCCGCTGAGCACTGGGGGGCCATGGATAATCGGCGGTCGATTCATTGAATTGCAAAATGTTCGCGAGCCTCATAAACAAACGCCTGACGTCTTCGATAATGCGATGTAGAAGCCGCTTAGTGTCATCTATTGTGACTATCCGAGAATTTTCAAACTGTTAGTACCGGAGCGTCGTATTGAGATATCGCTGTTCTCTGTAAAGTTGTACATGTATGAGAGTCACCCCCCTAACGTCATCAACACATGAGAACACAAACAGCGTTTTGGAGGTTTTATTCATTATTTAACTTTTATGCTGATTTGCAAGGAAAGGAAAGAAATTCACAAAGAATGGTCCAAATTGCAAATGTATTACATTATTATAAACAATTTGACATAATTTTCAAAAACTTGGAAAATACCCATATTCCAAGACAAGTCAAAACGTCAACTGTATAATAAAATATTTTTTTTACAAGAAACATAAAAATAAAAGGATATGTTCCTGTACAGATACTTTATGTTTTTAAGCTATTGCATAGCTTCTATCGCGGGACTTGAGCGCGGGGACCGAATCCAGAAATTCCGTAACGAAAAAACCTCACGCTCCGTGCATCGTCTAACGTCGTTTCAGTTCGGCAGTCTTCGACACGGCGTTGTGTGCGTGCGATTAGACGTATTGTATGACTCTACGAAACTCGCACGAATCGAGACGAGCTGCTCCGAAATCGGACGAATACATAAGCAGCTGTTTATGAGAAACTATATAGGTGTATAGGTATTTATGTACAACAGTGAATAGCTGTAGTTGTAAAATTTGTGTATAAAGTGTTTTGAATATGAATGAACAAAGTGCATTTATTATTAATGAAAAAAGTCACGAAAAAATAGTGAAAGAAAATGAGTGAGTACTCTATATACATACATTTTATTATTATCACAAATGCTTGCTATGCAATAGCTTGACCGCGGCAGTCCCCGAGTGCCACACGTCTTTTTTTAATGTATTTTTCCAGTTACTTCATAAAATAATTTAAAACCTTAAGAGTCAAAGAGACTGGAATTGACCTTGAATTCAAAGTTTTGACACTATACATAGGTTATTCATGTCGATAAACTTTATTTAATAGTACCTAATTATTATAAGTCCTGAAAAGTGGATCAAAATACGACTAGGAGTTTTGGTTTTGCACAAACAAATTTTTACTGCAGCATCCTCTGATAGGCTGTTATTGTAATACCTACCTATGAATATGTAACTCAAATCTGAACCCATCACTGAAAACCGCATCAAAATTGGTCTAGTACTTTTGGAGATAAAGCGAGAAACAACTCACCCCTATGTTCCTAATAGTTCTCGGCAATCATCGTTTTTGTATGAAAATGACAGACGGTGCACGAAAAACGATGATGAAAATACAACTTTTAATTCGATGTAGTAAACTGACATTAGCTAATGTCACTTTCAAAAATAATAATACCTCATTAAAGTTAGTGGGGATGGTCATAGCTCATCCATTCGAAAAAATTAATGAACTATTTTTATTAGCGTTTTAATTAAAATAATAATTATTATTTTATTTTGGTGAATGAATGATAAAATATGAACACAAAATGAGTGGGCTTGATCCTTTAATTGACAGTATAACAGACAGATAAGTTTTAAATGTCACAGATAGTGATCGTGACACTCAACTTGATTAAATAAACATTTTTACAAATTATTGTTGGTTTTATTTCTAATCCCCTTAATAATCAGGTTTTTCTTAATTTTTATAATAAATAATAATGATAAAATTAAATTTATTCTTACATCTTCTTCCAAAGAAATCAAAAATTGAAGCTAATTGAATTACTCATTCAATTTAGCCATTATTTAGCCACGCCACTATTTTTGTACAGAAATAACCTGCAATACTGGAACTGTCAGTTTACTGCATCGAATTAAAAGTCCGACTGTATGTCCTTTTTCCTGTAAAATATAGTAAATAAAGTATATACATTATAAACTTAAGTATATACATTGGATTTAAAATAAAGAGAGTAGGTATTTTTCAAATCCAAAGTTTCGTTTGATACCTATGCAAGAAGTCTGGAATTGTTCTTGGCTATAATATGGCCAGCGTCCAGCACTGCATGAAAATGAAAAAATGAAAATATACTTTATTGTGCACAATCAACAGTTACACTCACACATATACAATATAAACTATACACAGAACAAGACGAAAGTACACAAAGGCGGCCTTATTACTAAACAGCAATTTCTTCCAGACAATCTTTGAAAGAACGGATTGAATTGCTGGAGAAGGGCTATTAGGAATAGCTTTACTGTGCTTAAAGTATATCTAAAAAATATAAATATAGAGTATAAATTAAAATAAAATACGTAAATAAAAATAAAATAATAATAGATACATACATAATATTATAAGAAGTAATTAATATTTAAAATATTATATATACAACGTTAAACAATAAATATAAACAATAACTACATATCATGGATAAAAAGGTAACACACGTTCGACACAACTTCGACATACTAAGGGCAGATTTAAAAGTATTTAATGTTTTACATTATTTAATTCGAGTAGAGAGAGAGTTCCATAGCAGGACAGATTGTACGGAGTAGGAGGAGTGGAAATACTTGGTGTGGTGGATAGGAATATCGAGAAGGAGATTTGTGGATGATCGTAGCTCTTGCCTGTCGGAGAGACGGAAACTAAAAGTTTCTTTTAGGTATTTAGGGCTGTTGGGATCGAATAAAATGGAGTTTGAGAGAGGAAAGGTTCGAAAGAAAGCATTGCGGCGAAAGCGAATTAGTAACCATTTGAGCTTGTGATGGTAGTCAGATATGTGTTCAAATTTGCACAAGCCAAAGATTGAACCTGATAAACAGATTTTGAAGGCGCTCAAGTTTGTTAAGTTTCTTCGGTTAAGTTAATGAAGCAGATAGTAGTCTAGAAGGGAGAGAAATATTGATTCGGCTAAGGCCACCTTAGTAGGTACTGGGAGAACATACCGAAGTCGTTTCAAGGAGTGCCACGTTGACACCTTCCTGCTAATCTCTTTCAGCTGCTGTGACCAAGATAGATGCTCATCAAAATAAATGCCAAGATTCTTAACCACTTTACTATATGGTATCGGCGTACCGTTGATGAATACCGGAGGCAACGTATCCCAGTCAATTCTGGAGACCAGCCCCGGACTGCCAAGTATTATCAACTAAGACTTAACGGGGTTAATGAGAAGTCCATGCTCCTTACTCCAGTTACATATGACCGATAAATCCTTGCTTACAAAACTTACCGCCGCAGGCAATGTATTCAGAGTTGACTGAGTGTAAATTTGTAGATCATCTGCATATAAATGAAAATGAGACAAAATGTATGAAGTGATGAAGTTAATGTAAATAAGAAATGTTATCTGTTACCAAATAATATCAACAACAACGTTTCATAACAATATTTACCTCGGTATGCAGAACTATTTCCGATTTCAACAATTCGACCATCTAGTTGCGGACAAGATTTATTTTACTTAGTGAAGTTAGTGTATACCAAGCTTTATTGGTCGAGTGTCTGTTTGACTCCACTTGATGCCGAGTTTAACCTACTTCGCTTGAGGGTAGTTGGCTAATTCAATAACTATCCGTCGCTTGAGGAGAAAGAAAATTAAGTAGATTAACTTAATTCGAGTGGCTATTTTGAATCTCCTGCCGTATTTTGCTCGTGAAATTTTCAAGTCAAGCCTTGTTTTTTTTGCGATACATTTTTTCCGCTAATATGAAGTTAAAATAATATTTTAATGAGACAGTGGTCGCTGGTTGATCCTACAAATATAAAATCCCACAAAAAATAAACGTAATAGTTGTAATTTCATTAGTAGGTATAGAGTTCATAATATTAACATTATCTGAGCTAGATGTATTGTAAACAAATTCTTAAAATAAATGTAAAAGTTTCATTTTGTTTGTTAAATTGTTTGTGAGTTTATCGTGAAAAAGTCTAATATTCAAATGTAAGCTATTCCCGTCCTCTGGTGCTAATAAAATTACAGTAGATTACCCTAAAATACTCTCAGAAGTGCCCTGGAAACAGACATAAAAACGAGAAAATCGTAATAAAATTACGTTTAGATAGTTAGTCGTTTACTGAAGATGTTTTTTGTGGCGTACAACCTAAGCTAATGCAATGAGTTTTTTGAGAGCTCTTGAAGCAGTACGAGCAATCTACTATTTTTTCAATTTTGTTTAAAAAAAATTATATCGTAATACCTGTAGGACAGGGGTCTCCAAACTTTCCAGCCTTAGGGCCATACTGATTACTCCAGTAAGTTCCGAGGGCCAAAACCATATTATCATTGTTGCCGGTGGTAAAAAGTGAAATAGTGCACTGATGAAAAAAAAGTCCGAAAAAGTACGCAACGTTTAAAAAAGGCTGCAAATCGGACTAAAGTCCGCAAAACGGCAACACTGCATATTATTAATTTTCCTGTCATTATCTGCAATTTCTAGATTAGTCGTAGAGTACGATCCATGAGGAGTAACGTGACACAACATCTGGTGGACACAAGCGGAAATAGGTAGTACCTTCTATCGCTAACAGATGGCGCTAATAGCACGTACAGAATAATCACGTCGGTTCGAGAAAGTTCTGGTGTTTTCCCATCACTTTTAGATGGCAGTAATTGGAATATATAAGAAGGCTAATGGCGCAACCACAAGTCAGTTTCTATGACACTGTTGTGAAATAAAACAGTGCGTACCTCCTTAAAACGTGTTTAGGTTTAAAACATCTTTATAACAGTATTTTGATTTGAATTATTGCTTTTGTGTGTGATTTAGTAGTATGGAAAAGAAGCGAAAAATTGATAGTGAATGCAGAAAATTCAAAGATCAGTGGAACATTCAGTATTTCGTAATGGAGTCCAGTAACAAGGCGCTATGTTTGCTTTGCAATGAAAGCATAGCCGTTCTCAAGGAATATAATATTAAACGTCATTATGAAACAAAACATTTTCAAAATTTCTCAAAATATACAGGAAGTTTGCGGACAGAAAAATTCGAAGCTATGAAGCGCGGATTGAAATCGCAGCAATCTTCATTTACAAAACTCAAAACTGAACAAGAGGCTGCAACTCGTGCCAGCTTTCGTGTGGCTCTTGAAATTGCAAAACCTGGAAAACCATTCACCGATGGAGAAATGATCAAAGAATGCATAATCGCAGTAGCCGAAGAAATGTGCCCTGAAAAGGTAAATTTATTAAAAACTGTCAGTATGTCAGCAAACACCGTGGCTTGAAGGGTAGAAAACATCGCTGAAAATATTATATCCTCTCAACTGTTCGACAAAAATGGACATGTTGAGTGGTTTTCTTTGGCCTTGGATGAGTCAACGGATGTGTTAGATACTGCTCAGGTGTTGATTTATATTCGAGGAGTAGATAAAAGCTATGAAGTGCATGAAGAACTTCTTGATATGTATAGTATTCATGGCACAACTACTGGCACAGATATTTTGAAATGGCCATTAATCAAAAGAACCTTCGATGGAAAAACTCGAAATGTATTACAACTGATGGAGGCAAAAACATGAGTGGAAAAGATAAAGGAGTGGTCGCTCTTGTGTCAAAGGCTGTAGAAAATGACGGTGGTTCAAAACCATTAGTCTTACATTGTATCATTCATCAACAGTCTTTGTGCGGAAAATGTTTGGATATGTCTGAAGTTCTGAAACCAGTCATATTAACTGTTAATTTTATCAGATCTTTTGGGCTAAATCACCGACAATCCCGACAATTTATTGAAGAGATTGGAGAAAATGACTTACCTTATCATACTGCTGTACGTTGGCTTAGTTGTGGGAAAGTCCTTCAGCGCTTTTTTGAACTTCGAGCAGTGATCAAAATCTTTTTGAATTACAAAACAACGCATGGCTGTGGAAGTTAGCATTCTATGTTGATTTGACAAAACATGTGAACGAACTGAATTTGAGATTGCAAGGAGAAAACCAGCATCTTCCTGATTTATACACTAATATCAAATCATTCCGGAAGAAATTGATACTGTTTCAATCACAACTACGAAGTAAATGTTTTCACATTTTAAACATTACATGTGAAATATTCAGCCACACTACTGAGACTGAGTTTCCTATCGATTTTGCAATCGAAACTGAGTGCTTTGAAAATAAATTTTGATACTCGTTTCTCGGACTTTGATGCCATTGCGAATCAAATTAAGATTTTTCAGAATCCTTTTGATACTGACATTGAAACCCTGGCTAGCCCCGGAACTTCAAATGGAAATTATTGATCTACAGTGCAGTGATATAATTAAGAACAAATATCAAAATTCATCTTTGTTGGAATTTTATAAGGGTCTTCCACTGACACAATTTGATAATTTGCATAAATTTGCTCGTGGGCTGTTTTCTGTTTTTGGTACTACTTATTTGTGTGAGAAGACCTTCTCCAAAATTAAGTACACAAAACATGTTTACAGATCTAAATTAACTGATGAGCATCTTAAATCTCTTTTAATAATTGGTACAAGTAAAATTAGTCCACAACTACAAACTATTGTCAGTGGAAAATCTCAATTACATAAATCTCATTAGTATTTCATATGTCATTATGCTTGTTATAAGTGATGTTTTTATTTAAAGTGTATAAAATGTTAGTTGGATTCATTTCAATAATTTGCTAGTTATTATATACTGAAGTTAAATTTTCTGCATATTATACATGTCTTTACTCATTACTGTTTCTTTATCCAACTTATCACAAAAACAATAACAATAAGCCTACAACAATGTTATGAGTAGTTAGCCCATGACCATATCAATGTAGATGTCACATTAATAATTATTCAACATAAAATTAGAATACTTCAGTAAACTAAATTTAATTTGCTATAAAAAATATGTTCTCTAAAAGGAGTTTTCAAGTATGCTAGCTCTCCGCGGGCCGGACAAAATCTGTCCGCGGGCCGGATGTGGCCCTCGGGCCATAGTTTGGAGACCCCTGGTTTAGGACATTAGATTATCGCAATATTCTAGGGAAAGTTTTTTTAGTTAGATCATAATTTTTGGTTTAGCATTATTTTTATTTATCTGTAGGTAAAATACTAAACACATATTTGTAGGATAATATTAAAAATGAAATGGCCGAAATCATTGTATATTTTATATACAATGATTGGGTTGGAATTGTTAAAAATGATGTATTTTTATAAATGGTTTTAATTCTTACGTATTTTATAAGAACGATGTGTTTGTAAAATACATTGTATCATAATTGTATTCCTTTCCAAACCCACCGCCCGAACGCTACACCTAGCGCCATCTATGCGCAACTCATTGAATTAGATAGTAAAAGCTCCCAAAGGTTTAGTGAGGTAACAAATTCATAGCGTTTCCGATTTAGACTTCAACTTTAATTACATCTAGCCTGGTTTTAACAACTGTTTCATTGTGATTTTTATGAAAATACACTAACATAATAATAAAAATAATTTTGTCTATAATAATTGTAACAATAAAAATTATATATTACTAGCTGACCCAACACACGTTGTTCTGTTTTACCACTATGAACTGAAATAAATAACTACACCTACAGCAACATCTACACCTACATCTACACCTACACCTATCTATCTACCTATCTACCTATCTACTTACTCACATACACCTACAATTTAAAGATCAAAAGCTACACATACTATCTGCACCTACAACTACGAAGAGACTAGATACTCCTCCTCTACTCCTAGACTACTAGAACTAGATACGTACTAGTTTACAAGATTGTAAAAACCATGGTAAAAAAGTTAATAAAAGTCAAGGAATTTCATTCCACACGTAACTACAACATTTATCACTATCAGTAAAGTATTTTCTTAAAAATATATTTTATTAACAATAAATAATTGCAAGAAAATACTTGACAGCTGTTTATGACGTAAGAAAAAAATAAATCAATGTCAATGAATACTTTTTTGTGAATCTAATAAGGATGCATTAGTATTAGTATTCCTGCCATAGAGTAATAGTATAAAAGCGAATGTCGTAAGTTGTACAGAATTACAGACCGTTCACTTATTATACATCTAGCTTTAAATATATTTTGGTAAGATTGAATATACAAAGTGAAAAAAGACTAATAGTTATAATAAAAACATATTATTTTATTATTTTTTCTACATACAGTGTTACGTTACGTTTTTTTTTAATTTTCTTTGTTTTATATTTTGATTGGTAAAATTCCTACGCACCTAGATTTTAAACCCTGTTATAAATTTTTTTTATTTTCGTGTAAATCGCCAATAGTCAAAAAACATTTTTTCTAGTATTCGAATAGTGACCAAAAATATAGAATATTCGAATTTCACAATTATCGAATATTTGCAAGCCCTACTTGTTACCCTTTACATAAAAAGAGATTGATAGTAAATTTTTCTAATGAGGAACAAATTCTGAAAAATAAGCTAACTTTCAACAAACTAGTTTTTAAACGTTATATTTACACAAAGCTTGGTTTAAAAGGAGTATTTTGTTAAAAATAATATTCTTCATGTGTGCCGTTCTTTATTACTTTGCGGAATTTGTACTACAACATCAATACTATCAATAATACAAATGTGTTTTCAAATACCAAGTTTCGATTCAAGTTTGGAACATTAATTAAAAAAAAAACTAAAAATGCAGTTTTTTTTTAAATAATAGCAGATATTTACGCCATGATTATCTTGATTAATCTTATATTAAATGTTTGTCAAAAACTACCGATCACCCAAAAAATTTAAATTATAAGCATGTCGTTAAAGGTAATAGAATTTATACGCCTTTTGTACCTTCTGTGTCGTCAAATATTCTATGGCAGAGATTAAAAAATTTAATAAACGCGCTTATTTAATAATACGCTTAATTGGTAGTGACAAACACTAGTCATTTTTTTGCTATTCAATTAAGCATGCGAAAAATTTATTTCAAAAATCAATTTCAATTTCGTTTTCACGAATTTTAACTGTTGAGTGAAATGTAACATTAATGAAAAATGACAATGTCGCGGCACAAAAATTTTGTCAGTTTTGTAAGGATATAACGTTGGTATCCATACTTATCAATGGTTGATTTTGAATTTGTATATTTAGTGTAGAAAATTGTATTTTATTTTTAATTTTCATGAAAATATATTTGAGGAACTAATAAAATGTTAATTTAATTGCAATATAAAATGACGGCACCCAAGCATTTAGTGAGTGCATTTTGACAGCTAATTTACATTTTCTCGTACAAATGTTAAGTGCTCTGAGTTCGAATGAGTAATCTCCACTAACGCAAAGGTACTGACGGCTGGAGCAATGCTGATGTTCACAATTTAATATTTTCTATGGTGCTCGATCAATCAGTCGAGTTTGGTACAGTTTGAAGTTTTTGCAGTGGAAATTTCGAGTTCTCGATAAGGAATATGATAAGGGGAAAGGTAAAATTGTATTTTAGACGACTTTAAATACAGCTACAACTTAAAATACGTCTTAGCAATTGTGGTGAAACTAACTTGACTATGAGTAATCAAAATGTATGTTTATGAGTACCATTAAACGTGCATTTTGGACACCATTTTACCAAATAACTTGACTTAACTATGTATTATATTATCTACTTCAAGCCATGCCTACATATTTTGTTCTATTACCATTTGACAGTCTTGAGGAGACAGTCAGATTATTCAGCTGTATACGTAATGTCTCGAACAAAGAAAACTGGATTGCACTGCGGCAAATCCAATTTTTAGTGTTTCACGAACTGACGCGTAACTAAATCGCATTTGCCGGTTGTTGGTTGAGAGACGTTATTCCATCTCGGTCACACGTTATACGCTCTTTAGCTAGTTGGTAACATAGTTAGCATGTTTACAGTACGACATGATTCGCTGCAAACTCTCCCGTGTTGCTTCACTAAAGCTGAACTCCGTTTATATTTTAACGCCTATTGTCGTGGTATAAGGATCAATTTTATTTGCAGTGCCGTCATTATCCACCACTGCTTTGTTTTGTTTGTTGGTCTGGTAATAGAGGACTTGTACCTTGTTGTTTCGTATTTGGACCTTATAAGGGAAATGAAGCGAGAACGGTGGCAGTTTGCAAACACGACAATAGTCCCATGCTTTTCTTCATTACAGTTTTTATTTTATTTTGTAAGTTTTGGTTATTCGCCTATCACATTAAACGCCATGGTGGTCACCGGTGTCCACCACTATGCTTTCCATATCAGCTGATGCTAATTTGCGATTTTGACGAATTTTACATGTTATATTTTATCGGTTCATACGGTACAAAATAGTCGAAAACCCCACTGTAAATTAATTTTTCTTGTAAATATCCAAATAATTAACAAAAAAATAACTGTCGGTCACCGGTGACCACCACGGCGCACGGAGTTGGAAATCTGCATTTCGTTCGCCCGGGGCCGCGGGGGTCGTGCCGCCGGTCACCCCCGCGCTCCTCTCTGATTCCCGGAAACGCAGCGCTTGACACGCGCCCATTATTAGTGATCGTAATCGCATGCAAGATCACACGCATTGTTTATCTTCCGTAGTGCATTTTTTGGATTGTTTTAGTGAAAGTTTTGCCCTTTTTTGTTAAGGTAATCAACCTCTAAAGTGAAGAACCGTGTCCACTGTCCTGTCTGTCTGTGAAGTGTAAAACATGGATAATTTTGAGGATTTTGAAATAACAAGTGACGATTTAACGCAAATTGAAAATATTGAAATTTCACTGCTCAATAGTAGCCTTCATCTAAGTTCGGAATCGGAGGATGATTATGTGTTACTACCGCCTTTACGAAAACGACGTCGACGAGTTTTGTCCATTAGTGAAACTAGCGATGTTGAACTTGAAACTGACGTGCCAAGTACTTCTGGTTACATCGGATCGCGTCCTGCATCATCTACCACGTGGCACCAACCAAGAGGTAATCAACGTCGGATTATAGCGTACACTGAATTCCCAGGATTAAATTCACGAGTTGCAAGAGAAATGGTCGGCAAAACCCCGGCTGATTTCTATTATCTTTTAGTACCAGACGAAGTATTTGAAATGGTGGCCGATTGTACGAATAGCTTCGCTATAAAAAAAATCTCATATTCTGAGACAGCATCTAAATCTTCGCGGATCCGCCAGTGGAAACCTACATGTGTAACAGAGATGAAACAATTTTTTGGATTGATTTTTTTCATGGGGATCGTAAAATTACCCAAAATATCCGATTACTGGTCACAAGATAATGTACTTAGACAAAATTTTCCTCGAACAATAATGAGTCGAAACCGATTTGAGCTGCTGTTGCAAATGCTGCACTTTTCTCAGCAAGACGAAGAAAATAAATCTAATAGATTACACAGGATTGAGAAATTGCTCGAAGTTATAAACTGGAACTTCCAAAAAAACTACACTCCTTCCGAAGAAATTTGCATAGATGAAAGCGTGGTGCCTTTTCGCGGGCGAATCATTTTTCGGCAGTACAATAAACAGAAACGGCATAAATATGGAATCAAAGAATTCAAATTATGTACCATTCCTGGCTATACGTACAAAATAAATGTATACGCAGGGAAGAATAACGACGAAGTCAACACTACACCTTTGAACGTCGTCATGTCACTATGCAGCGGTCTTCTATACAAAGGGCACACACTAGTAACCGACAACTGGTACACCAGCGTAGATCTTGCCAAACAACTTTTGGATGCCGAGACTCATCTTGTAGGCACACTTCGGAAGAACCGAAAACATCTGCCAAAGGATGTAGTGAACGCTAGATTGAAGCGAGGCCAATTCGTGGCGAAGGAAAACAATGAGGGTATAACAGTAATGAAGTGGAAGGATAAGAGAGACGTCCTTTTGTTGTCCACAAAACACTCAGTGCGATTCCAAAATGTCCGAAAACGTAACAAAGTTGTTTCCAAACCAAAAATAGTCATTGACTATAACAGCGCTAAAGGGGCTGTAGATCTGTCCGATCAGATGGCTGCTTACTCCACTCCACTGAGGAAATCGATTAAATGGTACAAGAAGTATGCGATCAACCTTCTCCTGAACACAGCCGTAGTTAATGCATTGGTTTTGTATCAAAGCGTTATTGGTAAAAAAATACAAATGGCAGACTTTCGGCTGGAATTACTGAAAACCACTGAAACAGGTGGTTGGCTGCAAAATGACTTCTCATTTTGCAGCCAACCACCTGTTTCAGTGGCAAGACCTAAAAGAATGGCGCACAAACTGCAACAAAAGGAAGGACAAGCCAGAATGACCAGGCGGACATGTGTGAATTGCTACAAAATGAATGTCGATACTTACGGCAGAAAGATAGCTAAAAACAAGACGAAAAAGGTGGTAACGTTTTGTCCACAATGCCCAGAGAAGCCTTTTCTTTGCATTTCTTGCTTCAACATGCTCCATCATTGACCAATTTTTACCCAACTGCATTAGGCAGAGAAGAATTTCAAATTGATCTGATTTATATGCCAAATATTAATGTGTTACGTTAGTAAATGATAAAGTGTGATACGTTATAATTTTTTGAGTAATTTTTTTTTTGTTAATGTCTGAAAATAAGTGACAGCCTAATGTTTTATCACTTTATTAAACATTTTAAAATATTTTATAATAAAACATTTATTTTTTAGACCATTTTTGATTTGAAAATCATTCGTCACAACATTTTGTGTCACTTAGCTAAAAAATCGCCTAAGTCTTTTTTTATGTTTAGTGTTGAAACGAGCTAGTACACGTTAACTGTTCTCCAGGGCCGCGCCGGCCACGCTCCATATAGTTTTGTACCGTCATTGTGTCCTCCGGTGAGAAAATTGAGTGTAAACATGAGCCTATCGCGCGGTCACCGGTGAGCCCCGCGGCCTGAATGGGTAGTATTGGTATCGCTCACCGGTGAGCCCCACGGCCCAAATGGAACATTCACTAAATTTGATAGGCGTTTAATGTGCTATATAGAACCAAGTTCGTTGAATTAAATTTAAACGAAACCTGTGTACCAGCTAAAAATATAACTCGAAACACATGCTGATAGATCATAAAAACACACAGGCAGTTATCAATGTACGAAATACCCTCTAAGCCTATTCAAAATAAATTTTATTGTGTAGTATCCATCGACACGGGACAGGCAACATATCAGTCACTCGCGGCTCGCTGGACATCACGACAGTGCACATTAATCTTCGGCACTGACACTTTGTTATGACTGATAATGAAAATTAAGTATAATATTTTTTAGACTTTTATATGTTAAGTGTTTACGAGTATGTGTACAACCGATGTAATTCCAAGCTTTATTATTAACATCGTATCTCTGTAGGTCTTAATAAGGAGTTTCAGAATAAATAACAATCAAAATGCGCCACTTGTAAGTTCACTGTCGATCTGATATTTTTTTATTACCAACCGTATCAATAGGTAACCGTAAAAATATAAAAAAACATTTTAATTACATGTGGTTTAAAGCAGTCTGATCTGACACAGCCGAGAGGTCAGTCACATACGCTAAAACTTACAACTCCGAACATGTCAGATCTCTCCTCACCAGTCCCAGGATGCGAGTTGCTCGAAATACTTCGTAGTTCGTGAAAGCAATAAACTTTGCAACTATACTCTGTAAACTGTTCAAGACAATTCAGCCATTCGAGCTGTTCAACTCTAGAACGAGCGGACATGAGTAATTGTTAATCAATGTCGGTTTGGCACATACATCAAAACACTAGTGAGGCTTGCGCCGTCCAAATGGGGATGTTTTGTAATTTTTAAGGTTTCCATAATCCGTAGTACCTACTCAAAGAACCCTTGTCTATTTTTGTCGCGATCACTGGACTAATGGAGCCCAGGTCGTTAAGTTAGACACTTATCCGAAAGACTGCGCCAGTTAAGTTGTTTTAAAGTTATTTGTCTTTAAAAAAATATTTATTATCAAAATTAAAACTAAGCTACAATTATTATTGAATTTACGATTACTAATGAATAACAATCAGCATAATGTTGCTAAGTGGGAGGTGGCTTTCAACTGAGGTCTACTCTTAAGACTACGGCTTATAACTATGAGAGGGGAATGGTCGGGGGTGGCAAGACCAGGCGTCTGCGGCGGCTGCATGCGGGGCGCCGGCGCGGAGTCCCGGCAGCGGTGCGGAGTCGCGGCAGTGGCGGCGGCTACTGTGTTCACATAAGGCTTCGGATGGTAGCGTCCCAGGAACCGCTGGCATCTAATGGTTCCGGCGCCTATTAAGCCGAGGATGTTAATGGCGGTGTTGGGCTTATTCTTCGAAAGGAGCTCTGTTATGGTGACATAACTCGCAAAGATTGTAATTTATTTGCCAGTATTTTCATAAATTCCAGTCAAATCTAAGCTTTACATGTATCTTCGTTAATAAAGCTTACCATGATGCACATTATTCTGTTTGTCATATTTGCAATTGTGTGCAACTAAATACGAGGGCGGGTCAATAAGTCCGTGACTTTTGGAATAAAACACAGATTTTTTGATAAATAAATCATTTTATTTTTCAACGTAGTCCCCCTTGAGCTCTATACACTTTGTCCAACGCTTCTCCAATTTTTTTATCCCTTCCAAAAAATATGATTTGTCGAGGTCCTCAAAATAGGCCTTTGTTTGCGAGATGACTTCATCATTGGAGTCAAATCTTTTTCCACCGAGCCATTTTTTCAGGTTTGGGAACAAGAAGTAGTCACTCGGAGCCAAATCTGGAGAATAGGGTGGATGTGGGAGCAATTCATAGCCCAATTCATGGATTTTTGCCATGGCAACTGCACATGTGTGCACCCTTGCATTGTCTTGGTGAAAAAGAACTTTTTTCTTGGCCAAATGAGGTCGGTTTTTTTTCAAATCCTCATTGAAGCGGTCCAATAAGTTGGCATAATATTCCCCATTAATTGTTCTTCCCTTTTGAAGATAGTCAATGTGGATTATCCCACGTGCATCCCAAAAAACAGTCGCCATAACTTTATTGGCTGACAAACCCACCTTGGCCTTCTTTGGCGCCGATTCACCCTTAGAAACCCACTGTTTTGACTGTTGTTTGGTCTCTGGTGTATTGTGATGGATCCATGTTTCGTCCACGGTTACAAAACGGCGCAAAAACTCCTCCATATTGTGATTAAACAACGCCAAACCTTCCTGTGAAGTTGTTACACGATTGCGTTTGTGGTCGACTTGCGGAAAGCTTTCTCATGCCCAAGTGATCATTCAAAATTGAAACCACTGAGCCATGCAAGATGCCTATGGCTTCCACAATCTCTTGCACTTTCAATCTTCGGTCGGCCAACATCATATCGTGAATTTTTTCGATTGTTTCGGGTGTAGAGACCTCAACTGGGCGTCCAGGACGTTCGGCATCTTCAGTGCTTGTACGGCCACAACGAAATTCAGTAAACCACTTTTTTACCATTGAAATCGATGGTGCAGAGTCCCCATAGTATTTATCAAGCTTAGCCTTGGTCTCGGTAATGTTTTTTTTTCGCAAAAAATAATGCTTAATAAGCACATGAAATTCACTTTTTTCCATTGTTTCCTTAAGTTACTGGATAGTCTGATAAAGATAGCTGTAAAACACAAACTAACTGACGCAGCAAGTTCAAATTTCGATAAGAGTCAACTGACAGATGCCTGTTGACAGGAGTAGTGTTGCTTTTTCAGTAAGGAGGTTAGAAATTCAAAAAGTCATGGACTTATTGACCCGCCTTAGTAATTTTCATAATCTGTATCACCATCGTAACTGGTACAACACGGGCACCCTCAGATTCTGAAAAAAACGATCGGTTGTCTGTAAACTCAGTTTATTGACGATAGTTGAACGTGACAACGTCAACAACAACAACAACAACAACAACAACAATAATAATAATAGTACCGGCAATGCGAGGTAACGCTGGTACTTGGTAACGATAACGGGTAACAGGGAATGATAATGGGCAACAGGTAACGATAACGGGTAACAGGTAACGCATGAGTCATGTTTTTTCGTGCGTGCAGCCGGCTACATCGATTTATAAGACGTTATCACGTCAAAAAAGGATCTTAACCTGCGGCGATATTCTTGCAAATGTTTATTTAATTTAATACTCGAATGGGATAATCATTATTCATGATGATGACAATAATTATTGTTGATCTTTATAATTTAAAATATCGGTATATATAATTTATATTTATATTAAAAATTACCTTACCTTGATATGCCGTTGAAAATAAATTAACAGTTCCAATGATTCTAGAATCTACATACATACATATATACATATGATGTCAGTAAGTTTAAAATTTAGTACACCGTTTTCTGGATAAAATGCTTGTATCATACAGTCGCCTCGGTATTCCCCAGTCGGTAGGATATCTGGCGATCTCAAACTATTTGCCCACTGCGTACTGAAAAGATACCAGAGTGTTAAATCAGCCTGCTTCTGGGATGGATTCGTGTAACTCTCATCTTATATTTTAAGCGAGACAATCTTCTATATATATAATCAGTATCTCGACATCGGTTGCAAGTATAACCATGAAATTTTTTAACATGAAAAAAGTATGTAGGGAGTTTTGGGCGAGAAAAATCGATCTAGCTGGGTCTTATCCCTTTTTTTAACGAGAGGAAATGCGTTATCCATTCGCCACGATCCCGGGAGAGGGTAGCAGGGTTATGTTGGACTCCGCTGTGCTTTGCACCGGTTTACCAACTAAAACCCCCCGATATCCTTCTTCACGCTTTAGACGGAGCGATGGGAACTGTTGAGACTACCGCAACCCCGCTGACGTTTTGCCTCATCGGGCATCATCTTATTATAGATGACGGCGATGCTGCCTGCCATCTTCGTTCGCTAAGGGATCCCCGGACATAAGGGAATCCTATATCTCCTGATCCTTCAGCAGGCGGCAACCTCCCAGATGCCGTCCACGGATCAATTTTATGCCGGCAATCTATTAAGCGCATTTAGATGCGCTAAACACCGCCGACCATGTCATCTACGACGCATCGGGTGCGATTCTGCCGAAGCCTCACGCTCTCGCTCCGCCGCTTCTTTTTGCACCATGACTACGGTGCATAAAGTGGCAGCTGCGTACCAAGCTTCCTTGCTCCGTGCCATAGGAAGCAGGAAGCGATAAATCCGCGCCGATGCATGCAGACATAGCTGTGCAAGGGATCGCCTGAGCTGGACACTCCTCCCGAGTATGTTGTGTCGTGTCTTCGGCTCCTCTTACGCAGTGATGACAGACTGCTGTTGGCTCCCTTTCGAACACTCTACACAGGTACTCACCAAAGTACCCGTGGCCTGTGAGCACCTGTGTAAGGGTAATGGTAATCTGGGAAGCCGTGTCGACCCAGTCCCGTAGGATAGGTCGAACTGCAGCCACCAACTGCCTACTTGCACCCGGAAGCCCAAGATCTTACCCTCAGTTTTGGTAGAGGTCCTCGCAGGCCTCATCTCATCAACGGACGACCTCCATTGGGTTTGGGCGGGTACTTCCTTCAATTTTCAGCTGGGTATTTTCCCTGGGAAACTGCGTATATTTAAGCTACATATGTTTCTTCTTTCGTCGTGCAACAATATATATCAATAATTATGACTCTTCCATGTCAGTCCGATTGGCAGATTGCTAATGTGTAATTTTAGCGTCGTTCGGAAAGTCGAAATGTGGTAGGTTCAAACCACGGTAAAATATTACTGTGTTTTTTTTAATATTCTAAAGCTCCGAGCAAAGCTCGGTTACCCAGGTACTTTATTTAATTTTATTTATCAAGAAAATTAATTTGTGACGGTAAAATATAAGCTTCCGCCTTAGCTGACCAGCTCACACCGAGTCGCAACGCGGTGCACATTTTCGCGTTTCACACGGTCACTTCACAAAAAGATACACGTTTTACGAACTCTTACAATCAAACGCCGTTGTGTAGTCATTAAAGTTCAATTTTGAATCGCTATCGTAAAAAATTGATAAAAATTATATAAAACGACTTAACATTCTTAATGCAATATAATATAAAAGCAATAACATTCTTAATAATTCACGAAAAAGTATGAAATAATTCTTAATATCGAAATAGTTCCCCTTTTAAATTCTGCTAAAATTCAACTATTTATCTACTCAATCTTATAATATTTTAAAGAACTCAAGATCGAATTGGGTGGTACCGACTTCAAAAACATTGGAAGTCGGTTTTCATTTATTTTTTTAATAATTTTAATTTCATATTCGGATTCAGCGACTAAAAATACGTAAGGTGTCATATACTTTAGCCGCTCACCGTGCTTGGTCCACCATGTTTTTGGCCCATTCCCTACTCGCCTATTACATCAGTACTTATATATATAACACATAGGTACTCTTACCGCAGTAATGTTAAAATTGTCGATAGCTTTTTCTACAGGACATGGTCCCACAGAATATATCGCCGTGAAACCTGCAGAAATACGGGCTACAAATATGAAACTAAATAAACAAAACATTTTTTTAAACTGCCACTGTTGATTTTACTGAATATAATTTTGTTTAAAAATTCGCTCTTTTATAATTTATATGATATTTATCCTTTTCAGATAATTACCTATTATTTAAATTTATATAATTAAGTCAAGATCAATATTTAATTACTATATAGAAATACTTATTAAATTTTACGATATTTATTTTTACATACTCGTTAGACTGTAAAAAAAAAATATGAATATTTTCATCGTTTACGACCATACGTAATTAAAATAGTCTTGATTTAATTTTGGTAGAAGAATCGAATACTAAGATCCTACAAATATTATAAATGTAAAAGTTTGTGAGTATGGATGCAATCCATACTGTATGTTGTTACTCTTTCACGCAAAAACTACTGAACGGATTTCGATGAAATTTGGTATGGTAGTAGTTTAGACTCTGGATTAAAACATAGGCTGTGTTGACAAACAATGTTTCTGTGGGATAAGGTATTTACGCGGGCGAAGCTACGGGTAAAAGCTAGTCAGTCGTACACTAAACATGCGCTGTGCAGCACGGCGCAACATGGCATTCGAACTCTTACAATGAAACGTGTATAATCTTGTGTAATGAATAAAGTTCAATTTTAAACAGCTGCCGAAAGAGTACAGTATCCCCGTGGGACACTATATATTTACGCGGGCGTAGCCGCGGGTAAAAGCTAGTCCTCTATAAATATGCGCTTTCGTCTCAGGACTCGGAGGTTCAATAAACTTGTTCCATTGATAAAACTACTGGTACAAATATGGGATGTATCTATCTACTGCTACTACTACTGTACTTATACTTGTCTAAAATCTTATACTGCATAAAAATTGAGACGGATATTAACGACGACGAGGAAGCTGAGTCAACTATTTGCCACAAGATAAAGCGGTGTATCATTTTTTACGCCCACCGTACACACATTATCTCCACGCTTGAATGCGCATGTGAGATGACGGCAAATATTCAAGAGTCACGGCCTCTGTTGCGACCATGTTGAAATACTGACTTTAACGCTTCTTAAATTAAGAGGCTCTCAAGTCACATGCTTTGTCATTTTGCCAAACTGGAGAGTGACTAAGTCGCGTTTGAGATTTCAGTCACTAATGATGTTAAAGCAACGGATTAAAATTTCGTTTGAACTATCATAGAAAATTTTAGAAAAGTATAGATATTCATGTCCTTCTGTAACTGTAAAATTATAATTAAATGTTACCATTTTTTTTTATAAATGACGAGAAGTGGGCATAAAATGAAAGCCAGAAAGCCCTTGAAAATTATAATAATAATAATAATAATATAACGTCTCCGAAAATTCAATTACGGATACTTCGGGCACAATATGATTCAGTGCTTGTGTAAAGACGTTTAGGCCGAAATTTTGTCATACTCAAAGTAAAAAATCATCTCATATATTGACTCTCCGCTAAACGCAAACTCGCCCGTTTAAAGAAATAATATATTTTTCGAATTAGGCTAGATGACAATTTTTTTTATTACATAAATGAATGTAATGTTCAAATATAACTTCTCAGAAGAAACGGTATATCAAAAGTAAATATTTTGAAAGGTACAGCGATTTGTATACAAAATTTCTCGTGAAAACGCCCCATGCAAAAGTCGTAACTAGCTGTGACGTCACGCCTTGGTTAAAGTGCATGAAGTATACGGCCGCAGGAACAACATATACAACATATTTGTAAATATCTCCGGTATTTACAAATATGTCGTATATTGTATATACAATGTGTTTGTAATATTTGTGTGTTTAAGTTCATACTTACCATAATGAATGTTTTTGTATATGATGTAAGTAATCTAATGATGTAGGTTTTGTTTACTAATTTAGCAAAAAAAATGTTTTACTTTTTAGATGTATCTAATTACCTACTAAACTACACATTTTTTTATACATTTATCAAGTAGTAATGCCTCAATATATCTGAGTATATTAATGAAACTAAATAGTTTAGATGTAGTAATCATCCCTATTAGGCAAAAGCCTAAAAATATATCATATACAGTAAATCATATACCCAAAATATCCGTAGTTGAATTTAACCAAACCGATATGGACGCTTTCACACGTCAATCTGGTCTCGTGGTAAGTTCTCGGAGAACATGTGTTACGGGTACCAGACAACGGAAATATATTTAATACTATACACAATATATTTAAGATGTTGATTATATAATTGTCCATTACCCAGGAACACAGAAACCTTTTTTGTTCTCTGGCGGAATTCGAACGCGCGGCGTCCGTCTTGAGCGCCAACGCGTTTACCACTGAGAGTGCCACAGAGGTCGTCAGATTGGCTCCAAGTGGCCTCCAACAGATAGATCCGAACGGGCAAATCTGGTCGGTACTAATTTGTCAGATTTGCTTGATCATGTTAGGCTTGAGGGTAGTGAAAATGTAACTCGCATTGTCAGTGATAAATAAAATAAAAACATCACAGTAAATATCTATGGACTTTATAAAAGCCTTTTTATTTGCAATGCTTGTTGTTAGCTTAAGTTTTTTCTTTGAATTGGATTTTTATAGAGTTACTAGCCTATCCCCGCGGCTTTGCTCGCGTAAATAAAGTGATCGGCCTCGACGGTCTCACCCCTCAGCATTTGAAGGACCTCACCAGCGGTTGCTGCGGGGAGGCCGGCGAGAAGCTCCTGCATGAACTTACGAATCTATGCAACCTGATGCTACGTGGAGGGGTCGCATCAGATATCGTAGACATTCTGTATGGAGCTAACCTCTGCGCCTTGAGGAAGAGAGATGGTGGCATTCGTCCAATTGCTGTTGGCTCCACATACCGGCGCCTTACAGCCAAACTAGCTTGCAAATCGGTCACTTCCCTCGCGTCATACTTCCAGCCAAAACAGCTCGGTTTTGCCTGCAAAAGTTGTGAGGCCGCCGTTCGCTCTTTCAGGACAGCTATCTACAATCAAGGCGATGATGTGTTTCTGAAGGTCGATGTCAAAAACGCTTTCAACTCAGTTGACCGAGGCGCCATGTTGGCCCAAATTAAATCTAAAGCACCTGCCATTTTACCATTTATGCTCCAGTGTTACAACGACCCCACCAAACTCATTTACAAAGACCACCTCATCTCATCCGAAGTGGGCTGCCAACAGGGCGACCCTCTAGGTCCAGCAATCTTCAGCCTTGCTATACACCCGGTCATCAAACTTCTAAATTCAAAATTTAATGTTTGGTATTTGGATGATGGGACCCTTGGAAGCGATGCACCCACTGTACTATCCGACTTCCGCACTCTGATCCGCGAGTTCCAAAAAATAGGTCTGCAGCTGAACCTAGGTAAGTGCGAACTTTTTGTGCCAGACAGTTGTAGGGATAGAAACGCGATTATATCCAGCTTTAAAGAAATAGCTCCACAACTGTCTGTCATTGGACAAGGATTTGCTCTTCCTTTTGGGCTCACCTATTTTAGACGAATCTCTCCCGGACTTCATAGATAACAAATTACAAAATTTTAATGAAACTTTAGACCGCCTCGTCCAAATTAACTGTCACATGGCCTTTACCCTATCCGTTTTTGCATTTTCGTACCTAAATTGACATATGTCTTACGGTGTTGTCAACTGTGGAAGTTCCCTCAACTTCTCAAACAGTTTGGATGATACCATAAGACAAACGCTCTCCACTATTTTGAATATAAATTTCGATGACCGCGCATGGACTCAGGCAACGCTTCCACTTAGGTTCGGTGTCCTGGGTGTTCGAAGTTCGAAAGCCCTCTGACATATCGCTTCCGGCCTTCTTGTCCTCAGTCCACGAGAAATATAGTCTTATCTCCAAAATTCTAAAACATCACCCATCCTACTCCAATATTATATATAATATTATATATAAGTATAATATAATGTAATGATAATTTTATATTATATAATATATTATATATTAATTTTATATATATATATATATATATATATTAATATATAATATTAATTTTATATATACATATATATAATGTATAATATATATATTAATATATAATATTAATTTTATATATATATATATATATATATATGGGGTCGTTGTAACACTGGAGCATAAATGGTAAAATGGCAGGTGCTTTAGATTTAATTTGGGCCAACATGGCGCCTCGGTCAACTGAGTTGAAAGCGTTTTTGACATCGACCTTCAGAAACACATCATCGCCTTGATTGTAGATAGCTGTCCTGAAAGAGCGAACGGCGGCCTCACAACTTTTGCAGGCAAAACCGAGCTGTTTTGGCTGGAAGTATGACGCGAGGGAAGTGACCGATTTGCAAGCTATATATATATATATATATATATATATATATATATATATATATATATATATAATACAATATATAATATTGGAGTAGGATGGGTGATGTTTTAGTATTTTTTAATACTAGAGGTCGACGTTCGCCCTGTGGTCGAATTTCGCCCATAATAATTCATATTATTATAATATTTTGTCTGAAATTTATAATATTTATATATGTAATATTATATAATATATAAATAAATATTAATTTATATTATTTATTATATATTAATATATTATTTATTATAATATATTTAATCTATTTTTATCACTGTTCTAGTGTTAGGGACTATGAATCTATACCCTTATTAGAATTAGAATTTTCTCAATATCCAATAAATATAATTTTTTGTGATTTTGAGTCTAATTTCTTTCTCTTTTCACTTGGTAGATGAACGATTGCCTCACAGCCAAAAATACGCATGTGATTAATGTTAGGTTTCTTACCAGTCCACATCTCTTCAGGTGTCTTGTAACAAAGAGATCTTGTAAGAGTGCGGTTCACAATGTATACAGACGTGTGAATTGCTTCGGCCCAATAGACTTTAGGTAAGTTGGCATTTAACATTAAACATCTTGCTTTTTCAATTAATGTTCTGTTCATGCTTTCGGATGTACCATTTTGTTCTGGCGTATATGGCGTAGTCGTATGGTGTATTATTCAAGCATATTTAAGAAAGTTAGAAAAAATTCTATTATCATATTCAAGTCCATTATCAGATCTGAGAATTTTAATTTTACGGTTTAAGTGATTCTCAACTTGATTTTTAAATTCTTTAAATTTCTCTAGTACTTCGGACTTGCTGTACATAGTATAGACAAATACCTTCTGTGAGTAGTCATCGAGGAATGTCACTAAATATCTGGCGTTGCCCAAAGACTGAGTTTCTATTGGTCCACAGACATCCGATTGTATCAATTCAAGTAGATCATTGCTCTGTGACCCTTGACTCTTGAATGGCAGACGCGTTTGTTTTCCCTCCTGACACGTTATACACGTTAAATTTTCCTTGACCTTATTCAACTTTAAGTCTGCAGTATTTTCAGCCATTTTTTTTTCATTTCATTTTAGTCATATGACCCATTCTCTAGTGCCGCAGGTAAGAATCTTGCTCAATAATATCTGACATGCATGCATAACCACCAGGCATATTCAGCCGGTACATGTTATTTATTAAGCTTGCCGTTGCCACTATGACATTTTTACTATTAAGAATGACACATCCATTCTTATTAAACTTAACTTGGCCACCATTATTAATTATTTGACTTACTGAAAGCAGGTTCGTAGCGAGTTCAGGTGTGTATAGTACGTTTGTAAACAAAATATTAATTACTTGTCCACAAGCTTATTTGTCCGGAGCTTTGAACTGGTAATGTTTTGTTCTTCGCCACTTTAATGCTTTTAATATGTGAATTTCTCACTTGTTTCAACAGATCCTTGTTTTTAGTCATGTGAGCAGAGGCACCAGAATCAACATACCATGCATCGGAGTACTCAGAAGAAGCCATGAACACAGCGGCATATAAAGAACTGTTTTGTCTAGATATGTGTATCTTCTGATCTTTACGAGGTTTTGATTTGCACTCTGAGCTTTTGTGCCCATTCTTGTTAATGTGTAAAAACGGGGACCTTTTGTAATTTTCTTATTGTATTGAAACCTTTGGCTTGTGGAAAAAGCTGACGAATCATTTTGTTTAACATCTTGTAATAATTTTGATTTCATAGAGTCAGAACTAATTTTCATACCTGAACTTTCGATTGCGATTATCATTGGCTTATAACTTTCGGGCAGACCCAATAACAACAGTGTGCCAAGCCACTCATCATCCACGTGAAAGCCAATATTTCGTAAATTATGTGCTGTCGTGATAATTTTAATCACATATTCCTCTACATTAGGACATCCGGCTAGTGTGGTATTACGTAAGTCTCGCAGTAGACCAACCCGGCGTGTAAGTCCAGAGTCATCAAATGCATGTGACAAATTTTGCCATACTTCTTTTGCGGTTACAGCTTCTTGAATGTGAATATAGTTCACAGGATCGACAAGAAGTATTATTTTGGACCTAGCCTTATTATCAAGTTTTTTATTAATCTCGCTTGAAGCTTCAGGTTCCACACAATCCCATAACTCTTCATGTTGCAGATATGTTTTCACTGCAAGCCGCCATGTGGAGTAATTATCCCGGCCGGTTAATTTCTCAATTAATGCCAGTGGATTATTAGACATGTTGAGTTGTGTCACTTGTGTATCAATATTCTTCAATTTTAATAATAGACCGCGTGGCGTATATAGGTAAGATTTTTTTTTTACTTTTCACGAACAGAGTTTATCTACTTTTGACCTGTTTTTACTTCATTAGACTTCCTGGGCCCATAACCTGTTGTTATTAAATGAAATACTTATGTGTTACTGTAAAATTAATAAACTTAATTATAGAGAAAAATAAAAGATACATGCTCTAGTAATGTCCACAGAGTAGAGAGCGAGTTGTTTCAAAGACAACATTAATAGGAAATGAATACAGACTATAGAAGTGAAATTTTAATACATATATTACAATAATATTAATATAAATATAATATATATTATAATTATAAAAAATAATAATTTTATATATAATATATTATATATAAAAAACATAATGAACTATAATTATATATATATATATATATATATATATATATTAATATAAATAATATATTAATATAAATATATTATATATTATAATTATAATATGTAATATATCATTATAATACAATATAATATTAATATTAATTTTTTTTTTAGTACTTACCTACTTTAATATTAATAATATATTATATTATTTTATATTATATAAAATATTTAAAAACTATAAAAGTAGGTAAGTACTATAAAAAAATAATAACTACTCCAAAACTTAAAATGCTACAAAACGAAGAAATCTTCCAGGTCGTCCCCACCAGGCAGAGTACCTAGAAGGGTCAAAGAGTCTCCTCGCTGGATTGCGATACTTATTATCTGGGCCAGGTAGGTGCCGGCTCTGGGGTCTCGGGTGGCCTCATTGCGTTTTTTGGAGATTTCTCTGAAAAGTTTGTGCGCACCCAGACCCCATGTACCTAGGATTTCAACCACAAACGGTTCAAATATGAGATCCCCACTAAGGTTCTCATATTTGCGCCGCTTGAGGTTTTCCGCCTGATTGGCGGCCGCACCTGCAGAACTCGAGGTGCCCTTGATATGGGACGGAGCAAATGTATCGACGCAAGTAGCGTCCCATACAAGAGCCCGCCCCGCTCTCCAAGGGACCAGGGCCATACTGTCTGGTCTCCTGCCATCGTCGCGCGCCAAACCAGAGGGTTTCAGCACAGCTGGCACTCCGGCGGTGACAAGAGCCCGACGGATGAGATCGTTCAGGCAGTGATGTCGGGAGAAGCGGCCGGCGCTTCGTTGACAGGACAGCCCGTGGTGTCAAACACGGCGATGGGGGGGGGGGGGGGGGGACGTGGGGGGTGCCAAGACGCAGGGATGTGGCTAACCGGAAAGCTGTTCGATCCAGCAATGTGCCCGTATTGGGTGACGGTAATGCTTGTAGCCAAAGGCCCGACTCCCACTTCTCCGCAGCTAAGAGGCGAGCACCACAGGACTGGAGGACGTATTAAGAAGTTTATTCCGTACCAGTCTGCAGAGTGGCTCGTCTCAGAGCCTTTGGGAAAAATTATTGTCAGACAATTCGCTACAAGCACTAGTTGCGCTCCAGACGTCCATGGCCTCGTCCAGAAAGGGAACTGTATGGGAGTAGGATGGGTGATGTAGTATTTTGGAGATAAGACTATGGTTCGCGTAGACTGAGGACAAGAAGGCCGGAAGCGATATGTCAGAGGGCCGAGAGGGAGTTTGAACACCCAGGCCACCGAACCTTACTGGAAGCGTTGCCTGAGTCCATGCGCGGTCATCGAAATTTGTATTCAAAATAGTGGAGAGCGTTTGTCTTATGGTACCAACTCCATACATCCAACTGTTTGAGAAGTTGAGGGAACTTCCACAGTTGACAACACCGTAAGACATATGTCAATTTAGGTACGAAAATGCAAAAACGGATTAGGGAAAAGGCCATGTGACAGTTAATTTGGAGGAGGCGGTCTAAAGTTTCATTAATTTTTTTTAATTTGTTATCTATGAAGTCCGGGAGAGATTCGTCTAAAATAGGTGAGCCCAAAAGGAAGAGCAAATCCTTGTCCAATGACAGACAGTTGTGGAGCTATTTCTTTAAAGCTGGATATAATCGCGTTTCTATCCCCACAACTGTCTGGCACAAAAAGCTCGCACTTACTTAGGTTCAGCTGCAGACCTATTTTTTGGAACTCGCGGATCAGAGTGCGGAAGTCGGATAGTACAGTGGGTGCATCGCTTCCAAGGGTCCCATCATCCAAATACCAAACATTAAATTTTGAATTTAGAAGCTCGATGACCGGGTGTATAGCAAGGCTGAAGATTGCTGGACCTAGAGGGTCGCCCTGTTGGCAGCCCACTTCGGATGAGATGAGGTGTTGTAACACTGGAGCATAAATGGTAAAATGGCAGGTGCTTTAGATTTAATTTGGGCCAACATGGCGCCTTGGTCAACTGAGTTGAAAGCGTTTTTGACATCGACCTTCAGAAACACATCATCGCCTTGATTGTAGATAGCTGTCCTGAAAGAGTGAACGGCGGTCTCACAACCCCCTTTGCAGGCAAAACCGAGCTGTTTTGGCTGGAAGTATGACGCGAGGGAAGTGACAGATTTGCAAGCTAGTTTGGCTGTAAGGCGCCGGTATGTGGAGCCAACAGCAATTGGACGAATGCCACCATCTCTCTTCCTCAAGGCGCAGAGGTTAGCTCTATACAGAATGTCTACGATATCTGATGCGCCCCCTTCACGTAGCATCAGGTTGCACAGATTCGAAGTTCATGTAGGAGATTCTCGCTGGCCTCCCCGCAGCAACCGCTGGTGAGGTCCTTCAAATGCTGAGGGGTGAGACCGTCGAGGCCGCCAGCTGAACCCGGAAGAAAGGACATGATGGCTCCGCGTACTTTGTATGTCGACGTTTGTAGTGGTGGTAATGCGTCATTGGAAACTGTGAAGCGATTGGATTGTGATGGATGTTTGTTTTGCAGGGCGATGAGGGTTTCTGGGCAGTCGGGGGCGTCCGTGTCATTGGAAAATAGGAGCCGCGCTGCACCCTTAATGTCTCCCTCACTTATTTTATTTTCCACAGTTTTCACGATGTTATGTTTGACCGAGGAATATAAATATAATATAAATATAATATTATATTTATTATATATTAATATATATATAATATAAATTATATGCTCTGGAATCATAGCGCATATATATATAATAAATATATATATAATTATATAATATAATATTAAATAAATATATATTATAGTATAATAATAAATTATATGTTAATAATATATCTTAATAATATTTATATATTTATTATATATTATAATATATATATATATATATATATATATAATATAATATAATATTAATTTATTATAATATACATATAATTATATATAAATTTTAAATAATATTTATAATGAAAATTCTTTTACTTTTATAACTATATTTTTTGATTTATATATATATATATATATATATATATATATATATATATATATATATATATATATATATATATATATATATATATATATATATATATATATATATATATATATATATATATATATCAAAAAACCACATAATAAAAATATTACGAAAGCCACGCTTTAGCCACATCACAGCGTCACACTAAGAAACACTTGCGTTTTTTTTAAACGTTTGTCGTCGAAAAATCTTAGTCAATTTATTCGCAGGTATTCCATAGTCCATTGCCCTTTGCATTGATAAAGTTTTATATATTATATTAAATTATTTATAATAATGTCTGATGATGTATTATGATGTCAGTTAGTTTAAAATTTACTACACCGTTTTCTGGATAAAATGCGTGTATCATACATTCGCCTCGGTATTCCCAGTCGGTAGGATATCTGGCGATCTCAAACCATTTGCCGACTGCGTACTGAAAAGATACCAGAGTGTTAAATCAGCCTGCTTCTGGGATGGATTCGTGCAACTCTCGTCTTATATTTTAAGCGAGATAATTTTCTATATATTATATTTTCAATAATATAATCAGTATCTCGACATCGGCTGCAAGTATAACCATGAAATTTTTTAACATGAAAAAAGTATGTAGGGAGTTTTGGGCGAGAAAAATCGATCTAGCTGGGTCTTATCCCTTTTTTTAACGAGAGGAAATGCGTTATCCATTCGCCACGACCCCGGGAGAGGGTAGCAGGGTTATGTTGGACTCCGCTGTGCTTTGCACCGGTTTACCAACTAAAACCCCCCGATATCCTTCTTCACGCTTTAGACGGAGCGATGGGAACTGTTGAGACTACCGCAACCCCGCTGACGTTTTGGCTCATCGGGCATCATCTTCTTATAGATGACGGCGATGCTGCCTGCCATCTTCGTTCGCTAAGGTATCCCCGGACATAAGGGAATCCTATATCTCCTGATCCTTCAGCAGGCGGCAACCTCCCAGATGCCGTCCACGGATCAATTTTATGCCGGCAATATATTTAGCGCATTTAGATGCGCTAAATACCGCCGACCATGTCATCTACGATGCATCGGGTGCGATTCTGCCGAAGCCTCACGCTCTCGCTCCGCCGCTTCTTTTTGCACCATGACTACGGTGCAGAAAGTGGCAGTTGCGTACAAAGCTTCCTTGCTCCGTGCCATAGGAAGCAGGAAGCGATAAATCCGCGCTGATGCATGCAGACATAGCTGTGCGAGGAATCGCCCAAGCTGGACACTCCTCCCGCGTATGTTGTGCCGTGTCTTCGGCTCCTGTTACGCATGGGTTGAACTGCAGCCACCAGCTGCCTACTTGCACCCGGAAGCCCAACATCTTCCCCTCATTTTTGGTAGAGGTCCTCGTGGGCCTCATCTCACCAACGGACGACCTCCATTGGGTTTGGGCGGGTACCTCCTTAAATTTCCAGCTGGGTTCCAACTGCGCATATTTAAGCTACATATGTTTCTTCTTTCATCGTGCAACAATATATATCAATAATTATGACTCTTCCATGTCAGTCCGATTGGCTGATTGGTAATGTGTAATTTTAGCGTTGTTCGGAAAGTCGAAATGTGGTAGGTTCAAACCACGGTAAAATATTTTTGTTTTTTTTTTAATCTTCTAAAGCTCCGAGCAAAGCTCGGTTACCCAGGTACTTTATTTAATTTTATTTATCAAGAAAATTAATTTGTGACGGTAAAATATAAGCTTCCGCCTTAGCTGACCAGCTCACACCGAGACGCGACGCGGTACACATTTTCGCGTTTCACACGGTCACTTCACAAAAAGATACACGTTTTACGAACTCTTACAATTAAACGTCGTTGTGTAGTCATTAAAGTTCAATTTTGAATCGCTATCGTAAAAAATTGATAAAAATTATATAAAACGACTTCCAAAGTAAAAGCAATAACATTCTTAATAATTCACGAAAAAGTATGAAATAATTCTTAATGTCGAAATAGACTACTATACAGAACCTTTTAAATTCTGCTAAAATTCAACTATTTCTCTACTCAATCTTATAATATTTTAAAGAACTCAAAATCGAATTGGGAGGTACCGACTTCAAAAACATTGGAAGTCGGTTTTCATTTATTTTTTTAATAATTTTAATTTCATATTCGGATTCAGCGACTAAAAATACGTAAGGTGTCATATACTTTAGCCGCTCACCGTGCTTGATCCACCATGTTTTTGGCCCATTCGTATTATATATATATATATATATATATATATATATATATATATATATATATATATATTCGTATTATATATATATATATATATATATATATATATATATATATATATATATATATAATACGAATATATATATATATACTATAAGTACTACTACATCAGTACTTACATATATACCACATAGGTACTCTTACCGCAGTAATGTTAAAATTGTCGATAGGTTTTTCTACAGGACATGGTCCCACAGAATATATCGCCGTGAAACCTGCAGAAATACGGGCTACAAATATGAAACTAAATAGACAAAACATTTTTTTAAACTGCCACTATTGATTTTACTGAATATAATTTTGTTTAAAAATTCGCTCTTTTATAATTTATATGATATTTATCCTTTTCAGGAAATTACCTATTATTTAAATTTAATTATTATTATTATATTAATTAGACTTAATTATATAATTAAGTCAGGTCAATGTTTAATTACTATATAGAAATACTTATTAAATTTTATCACTAACACGCCCTCTTACTTTTAATTAATATTATATTTATATTATAATATTTTAATAATATATTTCATTATATAAATTATAATATTATTATAAATATTATTAATATAATTATAATATATAAAAATATTAAATTAAATATATAAATATATATATTATAATATATTTAATGTATATATAATATATTAATATATAATAAATATATATAAAATAAATGAATAGTAATTATAATATAATTAATATATTAATAATAATAATATATTAATATTATTAAATTATAATAATTATAATAAAATATTAACGTGGGAACGTTAACTAGTAAACAAGCCTTAATCTCGTACCATACCAAATTTTATCAAAATCTGTTCAGTGCGTCAGTAGTTTTTGCGTAAAAAGTAACAAACGTTCATCCTTCATTCATACAAACTTTAGATATTTTTTTTATAATAATATTTATGGACACTTTCACAACACTTTAATCTGGTCCCGTAATAGGTTCTTGAAGAACTTGTGTTACGGGACAACGGAAAATTGTTTAATACTTTTTATACTACGAGGGCGGCACTGAAAATTTCGGGAATCAAGGAAGTGACACAACATTACTATTTAAAAATGTATTTATTGCTTTTCGAAATATTTTCCGCGAAATTTGACACATTTTTCCATACGATGGAACCAATCATTGAAGCAACCATTCCATTCGGAAGTTGGGGTCTCCAAAATGGCCGTTTTGTAGGTAGCTTCTTCAGGTGATGAAAATCTCTGACCACGCAATTTATTCTTTATTTTAGGGAAAGTATAGAAATCATTAGGGCTTAGGTCGGGGCTGTACGGCGGATGGTCTAATATTCTATGATTTCTTGCTCTAAAAACTCTTTTGTTCTGTGCGCGGTGTGAGAACTCACATTGTCGTGATGGAGGATGATGCGGCGGTTGCAGTTCTCTTTACGGAGTTCAGAAACGACCTGTGGCAAACAAATGTAAGCATACCATTCTGCATTAACCGTTCTTTGTCCCTCAAGAGGAATAGTCGCAACATGGCCGGTTTTGGAGACAAACGTGGCCACCATTTTTTTTGCAACACTCCGTGAACGAACAATTTTTGTTGGCTTTAACTCATTTTCGAACACCCAAACTCGTGACTGGTTTTTTGTTTCGGGTTCGTACGCGTATATCCAGGATTCGTCACCTGATGAGATGTTGCATACAGCATTTGAGGATCCTGCGTGGAATATTTCGAGAGTTCTGACGCACCAAGTAGGTGACGCAAGCCGCTTTTTGCTCTTCACAGAGCAAATGCAGTATCCATCGGGAAAACAACTTTTTTACACCTAATTGTTCATGCAAAATTATTTGTATTTGACTCATGCCAATGTCTAAAGTTGCCTGAATTTCGCGGTATGTCACATGTCTATCTTCCTCAATCAGCTTACGCACAGCGTCAACGTTTTCTTGGGTGACTGCAGTTTTTGGACGACCTTGACGGGGATGATCACTGAGCTTGACACGTCCACGTTGAAATTCAGCAAACCAGCGATAAATTGTGGTTTTGGATGGGGCTTCATCACGAAATGCAGAAATCATCCGGTCAACACACTGTTTTAGTGTTAAACCACTTCGAAAGTCATATTAAATCATCGCTCTAGAATTTTCTCGAGTCAATTCCATTTTCTCAACGACTAAACAAGTTTGACAAGACCTTGTGACAAGACCGAGAATCTTTTTTTAAATAAATAAACGGTATTCGATTTTTAAAACCAAGGAGTTATAAATTAAAAAGATTTTAATATGACAGGAACAGTGTATATATTCCATTCCCGATACTTTTAGTGCAGCCTATGTATACTTATATTTAAAACTTTTATTATATAATACACATATTTAATCCATGATCCAGGAACATAGAAAAATTTTAGTTTACCGAGCCATAGGGGTCGCCATTTATAATAGTAGTAGGATGTCAATATGGTTAGGTCAAAACTTGCCTAGCAAATTAGTGAAATTTCGCTTGTGAAATGGGTTTTAATTGTTATAAAACATTTTTTTTTGTTATAATGCATCTTTCAGTGAAACGTGACTAATACTATATGAGTATAAATCTTTTATTACATCGCAGATAGTGTACGGACGGGGGAGGCTTTATAATTATTTGTAGGTCTCGGTCGAGAGTTGAGGAAATACTGAGGGCAATTTGTATGGAAATAGCTATAGAGTAGGAGCGAGAAGAGGACAGGAGCTCAGACGCAAGTGATAACTTTCAAGCGATACTAAGTATATAACGATTCCAACATTTACAAAAAAGCCTTCGGGAATATGTTAATTTACGCTCAATATGTAAAGACGTTTCGGTAGAACTTTTTTTAAATTTATTTATTCACAGGAAATAATATCATAGTATTTACAAATTACAGGTTTAAAAAACCTGAGATGGGTTTCTAATAAAACAATTTTTATAGTACTACAAGGAGGTTCCTTGTAGTATCATAGTTTCACTCTGTCTGTCTGTCTTTCTCACTTCTGTAATCTTTTTATATGTAAAAATGGCTTGACATTCCAATGTCTCGCTTAAAACTGACGAGAACGGCTGGATCGATTTGGATAATTTTGGACTAGAAATAATTGTGGAAGTTCAGGGAATGTTTACACGGTGAGAAATGTTGGAGGTGTAGGCGTAGTAATTTATTTATTCCAGTTCATAGTTAAGACAGAATAACGTATGTCGGGACAGCTAATTATGAATATAACAGATGAAATTTGCAGTTATATTCATATATTGTGTATTGATATCGGTTTTAGCATTATATACTAATAATAGTTTTATATTTTAGGAGTGGTATGCTCTCCATATATATTATGTAACATTTCTTAACTCTTATAGATATGAACTTGTAAGTTTCTATGCTGATAGATCATGCTAAAAACTCGTGAGGAAAATTATTCTGAGCGAAATCGGACAACAACTTTAGAAGTTATTAGAAGAAAACCTATTACGCGAGTTACGGAACCCTCCTTAGATTTGTCCCGACATGCTCTTGATTAGCTTATTTAATTTAGTGCATTGTAACGTTTGAAAATATGCCGTATGAAAATCCCTTTTAACTTGTACCACTCGCTATCAAGATAAACTTTGTTCGCTGGTCATATATTTCAGGACTGAGTTATTGCGCTTGCCGATTTCAAATTTAAAAGTAACACTCTAAAACCATTTACGAACATGTTTCATAAACATGTAAAAGCATAATAGGTAGGTACTATTTTCCCGTTGTTGTTTCCGAAAGGGACGAATTGTATGTCTTGTCTAAAAAGCTCCCAAAAAGCGTTGTACATACTTCATTGTAGATATGATCATTATTCTTATAAAATTATTATTATAAAAAACATGAGCTTTTATTATAATAAATAAAATGTTTTTTTTTTATTCGTGAAATGGTATTACAAATTGTAACTTTTAATATTAATATTAAAAGAATTAATAATTAATTAATTAATAATTACTAGAGACTCCACACTAGGTCAGGCCTGGCTGGTGGTGTTCATGAGTGGCGTTACTCATTTTATTTTATTATATTATTATTTTTTATTTACTTTGAAAATCGACAACTTAATACAAATACTTAAATTTTACAAAAATATAGTCAATAACAGGTTTCCCATAACCAACAATAGTGCTAACGTGAAAAGAAAAATGATAATTTGAAAGTAAGAAGCCAAGTAAATGGAAACTATTTAAAAAATAACAAAAAAATATTTTTTCATAATATCTTGTCAAATCACAATTAGGTACTTACGTTAATTTTTTTTTTTGTTTTTATCGTATTATGAATTTACAATTTTTATTCACGAAGCTGCATTAACAAAAAAAATACATTAATAAAAAACACTCTTATAGCTACTTAATAATGGTATACATATTAAGGTCATTACATATGAAATTGGCGTTTTGTACAGGAGAAACATAAAGTCGTTTTTTTTTAAACATAATATATTTATTTAATCAAAGTATATACCATTCTATATTCATATGTATATACTTTTGCCATCTCATAGGTAGTTCATTGATTCCTTTACTAAAAAACCATTCGGACATTGATTCCTATCAATAAAATCTTTGAAGGCGCTTTGGACTGCCCCATCGGAGTTGAATTTTTTCCCTTGCAAGAAGTTATCCAAATTTCGAAAAAAATGGTAATCTGTTGGAGCAAGGTGGATGCCTTAGACATTCCAATTGAAGCTCCTCTAATTTGGTAACCGTCTGTTGTACAGTGTGTGGTCTAGCGTTGTCCTGAAGCAGCAGTGGCCTAGAGCGAATGACCAACCTCGGTTCTTTAGCAGCTAGCATTTCCATCATGATTTACAGCTGGCTATAGACATCTACCATAATCGTCTGGCCAGATTTAAGAAAGCTGTAGTGAACGATACCGGCACTAGTCCACCAAACCCTCACAAGTAACTTTTTTTGAGTCATTGGATTTTATTTTAAATCCCTTCATTACTGTGCCGGTTGAGTAATGTAACGCAGCAGTCGATGCGCGTTTGTCGGTTTGCTGCATTCAATTCATGAGGTACCCACCTTGCGAGCTTTTTCACCTTCCCAATTTGCTTCAAGTGGATTTAAACAGTTTTATCACTAACACCGCAGCCTGCAGCTAACTTGGACGTGGTTTGCGATGAATCCGCTTCCACAATAGCCTTCAATTATTCATTATCAACTTTGGTTTCCGGTCGTCCACGAGGCTTGTTCTGCAGGTCGAAATTTTCAGAACGAAAACGTTGGAACCAAAAAACGCACTGTGTTTTCTTTTGCGACACCGCCGCCATACATATCATTAATTCTTCGAGCCGTTTCTGCAGCACTGGTGTCACGGTGGAACTCGTACTCGAAAATAATACGATGTTTCAAATTTTCTATTTTGTAAAGAGAGTTACGCAAAGAAAAAACCAAAAGAGGAAAAAACAAATGATTTATGGTTTTCGAAACACAAATCATGTATTATTTACTCATGTATTTGCGGTATTTGAGATCAAAGTGGCCAGTACGACAAAACGCCAATTTCATATGTGAGGACCTAATATTACTAAATGTGTTAGCGCGCTCGCACGTGTGTCTATGGTATGTTTTTGTATATTTTATTATAAAAATAGCTTTTACGAAAGATTCAGTTTCATCCTAGGATATAAATAGCTTAATAACTAGTTGTATACTTCATTCTTAGCTTCTTTTACAGTAAAACTACCTACTACTAACCCTGTAAAATATACTGACACAATGGACACCTAAAGAAGCTAATGAACTCATATAATTTTGTCATTAAATAATAACACCTAAGATAGGCCACCATTAAATAAGCATCGCACCAACATTTTATTACTCTGGTATTTTATACCCCATTAAGGGTTTATAGCAGATTTGTGATCCACCCCAATTTTATTGACAAGCATATTGCTATCAATAAATTTCCCGGTACAGTGTAAGAGGCACATGCGCACGTGACGAGAGCCGTATATCAGCGCTCAGACCAATTTCTTGACCGAAAAATTTATAACGGTCATCCTCCAACTGATTTATATAAAACATAAAGAAGTGTTATATGCTGCTTCTCGCCGTAGTTACTCTTAAAATATGTGTATACGAATATACAATTTACGGGCCTTTCCTCTAAAGACTCACTCTACTCTCTGCAATTATGTTAGCAGGTGCCTAGTGCTATTTTAATAAATCTTGTCTTCATTAAAGAAACAAGCTACAAAATAATTTGTGTAATAAGTTGGTGATTTTAACATATTTTTATGGTGAGGCAAAAATGTGGAAACATAGTCGTAAGGGCATAAAATTATTTTAAGAACATGTCTTATTTAATATTATATATTTATGTAAATTGCACATAATTAATAATGGTCGCTGTCTAAAAAGTATCATAAAACTGATTTAAAATACATTCATGGTAAACCTAATTAATAAATCTACCTCTAACATTAGTACCTTATAGTCCTATCATCGTAATAAAAAAATTACCAATTAAAATTGCTTTCCTATTTTATTTAAATACCTACCTATTTTTTTTCACTTCAATGAGGATCAGTCACTTTGTAGCAAATCTGTAGTAATTGTATTAGTAGCAAATAGTAGCAATTTTTCCTAAGTACATCGTATGTGTATTAACTTACTGAGCATTTTATTTTTTAAATTATTGAAATCCGTCAAGAAATGGTTGAATTATTAAAGTTTTCCTGAACGTCTAGTTTGAAAGGCGCGCTTCCGCTGAGTTGGTTACGATGACGTCATCTGTCTCGATCCGTGCGACAATGTCTTGATTGTACTCATACTTCATATATTCGTATTGCATAAGTATATATCCATATATCCATTCTCCGATTCTTGATGCTTGTGCCTCGCGTACATTGTTTTTGTTTACGTTAAATATTTTAGTTGTGTTTAGATGGGAGGTGACGTCTACAGATGACGTCACAGCGACTCGCTTCATTCTCGGGCGCGTTTTTGGAACTAATGCACTAAAATTGCGGTATCTTCGTCATGTTTGGTCCGATCGAATTAATTTCTTTACAGTATTTACTGGTTTTTTGTCGCCATAAGTTTGCATACCCCACAAAAAACATGACTAATCATCATTATAAGGGTATAATAGTGTGTGACAAGTGGTCCTAAAAATAGGGATTTTTTAGGAACACTTGAATTTATTTACATTTATTCTTTAAAATAAAGAATATGCGACTAACTTACCTGTTTAAAAAAAATTAGAGGTCGCCCTGTGGCCGAAATTCCACCATAATTTCATGTTAATATTTTAATTTTAAAGTTTCAACTTTAATAGGGTTATTTTGCCTCTTAGATACGCAATAAAAATACATAAAATATGTTGTTTGTGGATTGTGAAAAAAAGATTGACACTTATTGACAAATTTGTCAAACCTACTGTAATATAAACAAACATGCTAGTATGAGTGAGGTAGTATGTGTTCTTGTTATATTTATGAGCGTTATTTTTTAAAATAATAGGTCCTTACCTATGAAATTGCCATTCTGCAGTACCATTTCAAATCAAAATAATTTTTGTTTGGCTAAGAATTTTAATTTCAAATTAATTTTATTTTAAAAACATGGAATTCTTTTTTCAAAAGTAGTCATTTGTTTATTGATTAGTGTTACATTTTCATCGCATTTCAATATTTTTCGTCATCATGGATACGTTAAAAATTCGAGTAATTATGGAATATGAGTACCGTCGTGGCAGCAACGCGGCACAAGCGGCACGCAACATCAACGACGTTTACGGAGCTAACACTACAAACCAATGCACCACCTGTTATTGGTTTGCTCGCTTCAGTTCTGGAAATTTCGGCCTGAAAAATGAACCTCGCGGTCGTCCGAAGACTTTGGTCGACAATGACGAATTAAAGGCGATTGTGGAAGCTGATGATACACAATCTATGGCTGAATTAGCAGCAGCTTTCGACGTTAGCGTCAAAACAATATTGGTCTATTTGCGTCAAATTTGCATGGTAAAAAAGCTCGACAAATGGGTGCCCCACGAACTCAATGATCGCCAGCGCAAGGTACGCGTCGAGACGTGCCTTGTACTGCTCAACAGACACACAAATGAAGGAATTTTGAACCGCATTGTTACCTGTGATGAATAATGGATTCTGTTTGAGAACCGCAAGCACTCAGCAAGTTGGTTGGATCCTGGTTCAGCACCAAAACAATGCCCTAAACGAAAACTTACCCTAGAAAAGTTATGGTTATGTTAATGTTTGATGGTCTAGCGCCGGTGTGATTAATCACAGCTTCTTACCAAATGGGGTGAGCATTACTGCAGATGTGTACTGTGAAGAACAAGCTGGCACATCCCAACCAAGCATAACCATAACATTACCCAACCAGCATTGGTCAATCGCTCGTCTCCGCTGCTCCTGCACGACAACGCGCCGACCTCATACTGCACAGCAGACGGTCTCCAAGTTGCAAGAACTGGGGTTGGAAACTCTCCGTCATCCGCCCTACTCACTAGATCTTGCGCCTACAGACTACTACTTTTTCCAGAATTTGGATAACTTCTTGGCGGGAAAAATTCAATACCCGAGAGGCAGTACAAAATGTCTGAAGAATTTGTTGCCTCCCGTCCAGCTGATTTCTTTAAGAAGGGCATCAATAAACTGCCACTGCATTGGCAAAGATGCATTGATTGCATGGGTGATTACTTCGATTAATACAAATAAAAAATACATGAAAGCAATTTGTGTAAATTTTTTCATACAAAACGGCAATTTCATAGGTAAAGACCTAATATTAGCTTCCAAAGGCAGGCCTTCCTCCATTTAAACTTTAAATGTACCAAATTTCGCACTGATCATACGGATCAGTGTGTTCACAATTCTCGTAAAACCGTACTTGAAATTTTTGCTTCACATATTAATATAATGATGTTAATAATAATCTTTATTAAATTTAATTTTAACAATTAATTATTATACAATTATACATATTATAATGTATACAATTTACACTTTCGAGAAAACTGTTATATATACCTAGAACCTAGGTGTTGTCTGATTCTTTTGGAATGCTTTGTTAAAATATAAAGACATCGCAGCGTTCCCGTTGAAAGGTTGTAATTGATCAGTTCAGTTATTGAAAGCTGCTTCAATTTCCACCATTACAGCTTTCAGCTGGATGCCGTGATGTAAGAAACTGTTAATGAAGTATATATTATTTTGCTTTTTTTTAAGTTAAAAATGTTATGTAGCCCTCGGCTACCAATTAGCGCCACAGACCTAAATAGCGCTATCGAAGTTTTCACAGTTCGGCACTATCTAAACAACGTCTGAAATGTGTACAAGTGAACTTCGGCCTGCGGTGTTATTATGAACTTTAACTTTCGTTTGTCATGGTCATCATTTTGACATTACAACTTTTTTAAAACACAATTTAAAAAGTTAAAATGTCAAAATAGATTGCGCAAGCTTACGGACATGTCCAACTGAATATTATATACAACTAAATATTTCGTTTTTCAGAGTGAAAACGTGAAAAAAAAAGTGAAGTGCATTTTGACATAAGGCATTAAATGAGAACTGTCAAACGAAGCAGGGACCTATTTCGCTCCCGGCTTCGACTTCCAAAAAAGGAGGCGGTTATGCTATGTAGGCTTCATATTACTAGGTAATTGATGATCTATTCTTCATAGAAAGGTACCTAAAGTGAGTCACTTCGATCGCAAATATTCTTGTCTCTTGATTTATTCGTTCTTTTTAGTCGTAATAAATCTTGTAGCCTGTTAGTTTACTAAACAATTCAATCATGGAATCTCATAGGTCCAAACTTACGTCTTCTTTTCTATAAAAATTTAAATTGATTAAACTTATTTTTAAATGCGAAAATATTTAAAAAATTTTAGGTTATTGTTTGGCATGTTTTATAATTTTGAAGTAAAGCTACAATATTGCGTTTCAATATAACACATGATGGCTTTTTCGAAAATTATATAAATTGTTTTAAATATGAAATTAAAACATCGACGGTGTTTTAAAGTACACAATTTATTTGAAATGCTCTTTTTAAATCCTTATTAGTTTTTATAATTAATTAATAGCATAAAAAGACGTGTGGCACTCGGGGACTGCCGCGGTAAAGCTATTGCATAGCATTTTGTATCAACTTATGCAAACTTTCTCATAAACAGCTGCTTATGTATTCGTCCGATTTCGGAGCAGCTCGTCTCGATTCGTGCGAGTTTCGTAGAGTCGTACAATACGTCTAATCGCACGCACACAACGCCGTGTCGAAGACTGCCGAACTGAAACGACGTTAGACGATGCACGGAGCGTGAGGTTTTTTCGTTACGGAATTTCTGGATTCGGTCCCCGCGCTCAAGGCCCGCGATAGAAGCTATGCAATAGCTTAAAATTTAAATAGACTACATGGTGCTAATACACACAACAAAACGCAAATTTCAATACAACAATAATTAGGCCGGCAACGCACCTGCAGCTCTTCTGATGTTGCGAGTGTCCATGGGCGACGGTAGTTGCTTACCATCAGGTGACCCGTTTGCTCGTTTGCCCCCTTATTTAATAAAAAAAAAAAAAAAATCACTCTTCATGACCAACATAGTTTCATAGGTAAATACGTAGGTTGCTTAATATCCCGACATCGATTGGCTGGGAGAATTTATACGGTTTATTCAACGTTTATGACAGTAACATTTTGCTGTTTTAACATATCGAGACAGCATCGTTACTGTATTTTTGTAAGATTTAATTATCAAAATCGACCGACTGATCATCAGTTTATAAGACTTCGTTGAAACTGAACTTTTTTATTAAACATTAACTGTACCTAATGCATAAGAATAATAAGTATAAGAATCGTTTATTCCAAGAAATAATGGATTTAACCAATGACATCATAAAAGCATTGTGTCAGATCAGTGGATAATCGTCGTAATCGTGATAGTTGGATTGTGTTAGTTAATAATAATAATAAATCCCAAACCGATTTCGGTCGCGGTGGCTAGTTTCTTCGAAACCAGTCCGGCTAGTAGCTACGCAGGAGTTATTTTATAGTGCCCAAGTGTATGCGCAGTATGATAGAGCATACTCTCTCTTCCTTAACTCTCGTAACCGAATGGGACGGACAACTGGGAACTGGGAAAAATATTACGAATATCTATTCAACACATGGATCATCTTTCTCAGACAATCTGGTGATCAGGCGTAGTAAGGTTCTGATTTATTAAATACAAATATAATGTTTCAATGAATTAGTTAAAATATTAGAAATTTATAAAATAATTTAAAAACTTTTTTTTAGTTCAATTATATTGATTATAAGTTAAACGGATATAATTTTCACGCCACAGTTTAAAGTCAGCTGTGGCCTGTGCGGCTTAGTATAATTAATTATTAAAATTTACTATTTTAAGTTAGAATAAATAAATCCGAGTAATTATTGAAAATAAACAAAATATTATAATCAATTTAATTGAGATTTAAAATTAAAAACGGAAGTTAGTTTTTAATGCACATTAATGTCATAGTCGGAACTCACACTTTACGCGCTAAAATTGCTAAGAGTAGAGAATACTCTAACTCAAGAAAAATTTATTTAGTTTCTGGGCGGTTTTTAGAGAATAAATTGGTCCTTCCTGAAGGATAGTCGATAGCAGTAAAGTGTGTGCTCAAGTGCTTAAAATATTAATATTCGCCTGAAAGTGTAACAGTTATAAAGTGTGTGATGTGAAGTGTTAAAAGTGTTAAGAAGTGAAGTGTTAAAGTTTAAAAAGTGTTGAGTATGAGTGGTTATTCAAATAACGGTATATGTGGTGCTGTTATTAACAAAGTGATCTGTGTGGTTGAGTTTTATTTTACAAGAAGTGTTCGGTCGTCTTACACTACATTGTTCCAACCAAACTTGAAGACAACTTTTTTTGCTGATACAACGCGGGGAGGGATTCGAGTGCAAAGCTATAAACCACTGGACCACGGAGGCAATGAGGGTTTTTGATATTTTTTCTGCCATTAGAGGGCAGATCCAACGCACACAAAGCGTCATCTGGTGGCGTAAGTGGTATCAAGAACGGTCAATAAGAATTTTCGATTCTTTTTCCGGCGCCGCTTGGTAGCCAGACAGTCCTTGTCGTGTTAAACAGCTGTCACGAATTTAAAAACCCTCATTAGATAGTGTTAATACAAGGTATTAGCAAATTTTTCAATATTGCTAATTTTCCATTATCTTATTAATATTTAACATTAATACCTAAATAATATTTCATGTATGAAAATTATTGAGTTAAATATTGCGCCCTTTCGCCAAATTTTTATTATTAAAGATAGTTAACGGTTGCATACCCAACCGCTACCAGCCTGGACGTAGAGTTATCGAAAGTTTAATTAAAGCGAAACGAATAAGGTGTAATATTTCTCGCTAGCGATATCGTTCAACACTTCAAGTGCAGAACAGTTTTATATAAAATCTTTAGTTTATAATGATGTTTAGATTTCATTAAAATCAAATCACACACTGTATTACGATTTTTGGGGTTATAAAATAGCAAAGATTGTTGATTTATTTTTAGTTAGATTAATTAAGTTCTTTCTTAAATTGTATAAAGGATTATAATAAACAACTGTTAAAGCTGCAAATGATAAATGTTAGTCGAAAGTTTTCAAAAATTACAAAATTAAAAAACTTAATCTGACATTCATCTTTTTTATACTTTTAACTGTTTCTCGGAAGACATTTACATTTTCCCTGTAACATTTGAATTTCAAATTAAGAACAAATCCTGTTCCACGGTTATTCGAATTTATATTCAGTTGTGGACCGATGGTTGCAAAATATGAGTGTAATAATTTATTTAGGTGTGCGGTTTCAGAATGAATTTTTAATCAAAAAGTTAATTTTAATAATGATAAGTAATTTAGAACTTGTAGTGACTGCATAAATTAATGTAAACAGTAACATTCAATGGAATAATTTTTGGTAAATTACCAACTACAAAATTATTAAATACCACCTACTATACATTTATTCACTTAGATGAGTTGTAGTAAATTAAACAAAATGTCTACAACATTTAGACAACAAAAATGTGTTAGTTGTTGTGCTAGCTTTATCTAAGAAAATGAATTCGCATTCCTGCTGTCTCTGAAAAATATTGTTATAATACAAAAATCATATAATTTATGTAAATTAATACGTGAAGCCAAAATTTTCAGTACAATTTTAATAACGAGAATCGTGCGAACGAATCTTATGTACTCCCGGGCCCCATGCGCTGGTTCCAAACAGTTAAAATATGAGGTCTCCGCTAAGGTTCTCATACTTGCACCGTTTGAGGTTCTCTGCTTGTTCTGCAGCCGCGCCCGCACAGCTCGAGGTGCCTTGGACATAGGACGGAGCGAAAGTATCGACATAAGAGCCCGTCCCATACTCCTAGGAAACAGGGTCATTCCATCAGATCTCTTACCATCGTCGCGCACCAGACCGAAGGGCTCCAGTATAGCTGGCATGCCGGCGGTGACAAGAGTCTCATAAATGAGGTCATTCAGGCTGAGATGCCGGAAAATGCATCCAGCACTTCGTGAGCAGCACAGCCCGTGGTGACCGTTGCTGTCAACGTTCGCGCCGCAAACACATTGATAAGGGACAACATGGAGGGCACCAAGACGCAGGACAGTAGCTAGCCGAAATGTATTGCGACCCAGCAGGTAGTGCCTGCAGTCAAACGCCCGATTCCCACTTCTCCACAGCCAAAAGACGAGCCCACTCGGCAGGACTGGAAGATGTGTAAATAAGGCTATTCCGTACCAGTCTGCAGATGGGCTCGTCCCAAAGCATTTGAGAAAATGTGTTTTCGGGCACATTGCTCTGCCACCACTAGCAATGTCCCAGGGGTGCTTGGCCTCGTCCACAAAAGGAATAATTATGGGGCAGGATTAGCGCTCTTATATTTTAAAAATCACTACGTGGTTTGCGTGGACCGATGATAAGAAAGCTACGTCAGACGTTTGTCGAATGCCGAACCGAACCTTACCGGAACCGTTGCTCGAGTCCATGAGCGGTGGTCAAAATTTATATTAAGAATGGAAGCAAGCGTATATTTTATGGTGTCGTCTAAACGTTTGAGGAGTTGGCGGAACTTCCAAAGTTGGCAACACCGCAAGACATACGTAAATTTTGGAACAAATAAGCAATATCGAATTAAGGTTAAAGCCATGGGCACACTTAATTTGGAGATGGCGGTCTAAAGTTTCACTAAAATTTTGTAATTTATTGTTTATAAAATCCGGAAGGGAATTATCTAGAATAGGGGAAACTAAGAGAAGAAGTGAACCTATTTTCGATATCTGATAATTGTTAATAATACTAATTGTTAATAATTCTACTCCTTTGAACCTGAATATAATGGCTTCTCTGTCCTGACAATTATCAGGTACAAAAAGTTCACATTCCGCAAAGTTCAATTCTAGGCCGATATTTTGGAACGCATGGATTAGTGTACGAAAGTCAGAGAGTACAGTAAATGCATTTCTTCCAAGGGTCCCATCATCCAAATACCAAACGTTGAATTTTGGATTTAGAAGTTTGATGACCGTATGGCAAGACTGAAAATTGCTGTTTGCAGCCAACTTCTGATGACATGAGATAATTTATGTTATAGTTTCTGTGGAAAAAGGTGCAAAATGCTAATATTATTTAAAATAATGCTTAGAAATAATATGTACAATAAATAAAAATAATAACGACACACACTACCGTGCGTTTGATAGATATAATTTTGTTGCACGTTGACGTTTTACAATCAGTCACAACATAATATTTTTCTTATGTAAGAAGCAAAACAAACCTTATAAAGTCCAAACTTAAAACAAATATATCAGTATGGGCGAATATCGACCATAGGGGCGACCTCTAGTTTATGTAAAGACGCTCTATTACAAACAAATTTTTAATTAATTTTATAGCGTAATTCATATTATAGTAACTATATACTTTATAATAATTATTCGTATCGTGGCATTGATAAATATTTTTTTAAATTGTTATGTTGGTAAGTACAGTCGAGGAATTTCATTGTTAAGCAGGTTAGTATACATCTGATATCGGTTGTGTTCTAGTTATTTACTAATTTAAAGGTAATTGTTATCATTGGCACGGCTTACATCAATTCGTCAAAAATATTTTTTGCAAGCCGAATTAATGCAATTGTGTCCTGTGCAGTTCGAGCTTGCTATTAACAAATTTATTTTATTATGTAATAAACGTAAATGGTCATTTGTCGCGAAATACGTTTATCGGCTCGCAACTTCTGCTTCGTTTATTTTTATCGATAGTGGCGATCATTTAGTCCGCCATCTTGTTTCACTCGTGTTTATGCAAATGGCGGCGCCAAACGATTTATCCGGTTTATGGCGCGTCACAGCTCGTTGTGGGACACCTGTGATACGCAGGTTACTCTTCAAGTATATTTTTATCATTGAAACTTTTTAAAATTCGAAGTAGCATCTTTTAAAAGGTATTTGTTTTGTCGTAACATGAGATTTGTTAATCACTAGATGTTACCCGCAACTTCGTGCTCGCAAAAGTGAATCTTGCGGAAACCGTACATTTTCCGCGATTAAATGTAGCCTATGTTCTTTCCCGTGGTCTAATTATATCTCCGCCAAATTTCATTAAAATTGGGCCAGTTGTTGCGGAGCCTATTCAATGTAAATATACAACCAAACAAACTTTTCTTTTATATTAGTATATAATATAATTTATATTGGCTAGTAATCAGATAATGCATATGGGCAATCTTGTTTTTACTTTTTTGTCTATATTTTTACGATACGCAACTTAATAGCCAAAATAATAACTAACGATAGAATGGTCTCCCTGCATTGCTGATGCATATCCCACTTTAATTACAGACAGGAAAAGGCACACAAAAAGGGGAGCAAAATTTATATCAATTTAACGTTGTCAAAAAATAATACCTAGGTACTTATTTTTCTGTTTTGAATTTCGTATTTAAAATACAATTTCCTTATTTTGCCTCGCTGAATAGTATGTTGACAATATGTTTTAACACTTAAAGGATATTTCTATCTAGCGTAACAATAATAATATTAAGTTTAGTAGTGTAGGTACTGTTTTATTTTCAATTAATCTCTTGTACTGTCAATCTAAGAAAATATTGTTCCTTATTAGGTACTAAGTGCATTCATTTACTTATATATCCGAATCAACAATTTGGTGATGTGACCTTTAGGTTATATCTATTGATGCATTTGGTACTCTACTAGTAAAAATTTAATTAAATTATATTTTTAAATCAACATTATCGTCGAAATTCCAGAAAACATCATGACTACGCTACCGAGTACTGAGCTGTTAAGGTGTCGGATACTCGAACAAAATTACAAGTGATTACAATTGTTTTTGCAAGTAAATCCTGTTATGAAACTAAAATATGGACACCTTAATTTTACACTTCGCTGGCTTGACTAAAGCTAACATCTGCACACTGTTTACGAGGTTATTCCCAGCCTTAATAATACAGTAGCAGACATGCTGAATCGCGTTAATGTTTTATTTTGTATAAAATAGTTTCACTTCTACTTAATGACATAGAAACAGAGATAAAGCTGCACAAAAACACTTCAAAACTATTGTCTGGTATAAGACTTCAACTGTTAAATACTTTTCCACTATTACATAATATTATTTTCTTATATTATAAGCAAATAATGTTTGTCTTCATGTTAAAATAGTTTCGGGAACAGTACCAATTATTATTTCACGTAAAATATTGTTTACAATAGTAATATTCGATAGCATTATAGTTACAATTCTATAACAATTTTCAAAACAGACTAGCTAGAGAATGAACCCCAACTTTTTTGAGTATTTAGGTATAACTTTTCACTCCATCCCACCTTCCCTCGACACCAAATGTTAAATAATAAAAACACTTAATTTTCATTACAACTTATAAAGTAAACTTAGGAATATTATAATTATTATTGAAATTCCCTTTATTTAATTCCCATGTAAAAGTAAACACTAACGTTTTGTATCTGAACCTCAATTTTCGTATTGAGGAAGGAGGGTAAAGTAGACTTTCATTTTACTTTTGTATTATAAGTGAAGCGACTTGTTATCATAAACTGATTTTGTAAAGTTTGGACCAATCAGATCGCGTTTGACGCTGATTTAAGGTTTACCAGTTTGGCAGTTTTAGCGTATCGGGAATTGATTGTAATTGTATTATTGCTGGTTTTATTTAGCAGAATTGTACCTGTCCTTAAGTACTGTGTGGTCGTTTTATCTGCGGCTTAATATGTCGGTTTATGAGTAATGACTAATGTCTAACTCTAATAACTCCGACACACATTTGAAGTTTTTCTATTTACGATGCTATATTATAATGAAAAATTAAAATAAAATGAAATGAAAATATAATTTAGATATGAAAAACTTTGTACCCGTTTTTACGAAAATTATGCACACGGAGGAGTATAAATTTTATCAATTTAAAGTTCATGTGGAGGAGGAGTGAACTGCGCCAATATTTTTTCTTATAATACTTAAAAATACATTAAATGATGAATGAAATGAAATATTATATATATATATATATATATATATATATATATATATATATATATATATATATATATATATATATATATATATATATAATTTTTTTTTTATATTTTCCTCTTGGTAAAAGAGCTCATATAAATTTCAAACTTATAAGTTATATTGATTAATTATTCTTAAAAGTTCTCAAAAATTAGTGTTTGTTACGTTTGTTTCTATAAGCTTACTGTATATAAATTTATATGTCGTGTACATTTATAAGAATTATGTATCTATGTAAAAAATCGTACCTACTTGAGTTAATTAGGTTTTCCGCAGAAAGCTACGTTGTATTTGAAATAAGCAGAAATTCACCGGCCGTTTCATCCTGACAATTTCCTCGAGCTTAAATGAAGACTAACTTTATTATATAATTTAGTCAATTTAGTAATTAAACTGGGAGAAAGGTGACTACATTAAAATAAGCTTCGCAATAAAACAGAAATTGGCCATCACTTACTTTATAGCGTTCTTAATAAGCACGACATTATAGATTAAGCACCGTACCAATTAAGTGTTTCTTATTCTTTCCACTCAATTTAGTTTAATTTCAATTTGGCGTTTCTTTTGTTATAACTGATAACAGCTTAATTTTTTTAAACTATACAAGACTACGTACATTATGTAGCTTGTTACCCGGGCCATTATTGCGAATCTTTTGATAATCATTCATCAAAATCGGATCAGTAGGTAACTTGACGCTAGGATGGAGCAAACATATTACATCCTACTACTACTATAAATGTGAAAGTTTGTGAGGATGGATGGATGGATGTATGTATGGATGGATGTTTGTTACTCTTTCTCGCAAAAACTACAGAACAGATTCAATGAAATTTGGTACGGTAGGAGTTTATGCTCTGGATTAAAATATAGGTTACTTTTTATCCCAAAAAAGTACTGTGTTCCCGTGGGATACTGTATTCATGCGGCCGGAGCCGCGAGCATCAGCCAGTACATATATACATTGACTGCCAAAATCAATACCGTTCTTTTGACTTTGCCATAGTCAAAGGGTAAAGATTGACGGTGCTATACAAAATGTAATAGTCAAGACGCATTCGTTAATTTTGACGGCAAAGTTCGTAATCGAAAATATATGGAATTTGACATAAATCATCGCTAACTCACATGCTTGCTTGCTCACATCGCTTGCGATGCCTTATGTCAAATCCCATACATTTTGTTTGCTAAGTTCGCCGTCGAAATTATCGAATGCATCTTGACTAAAGACCCTGCGTTGCTTGCACGACACATTTAGATGCACGACACCGCAATGTAAGGGGTGATAGCGCAGCACATCATTCACCCTCTTCTCTTCGTCTCCTGCCCGTCGCTCTGTTGAAACGTCGACGCAACATATTAATGAGGCATGTTATAAAAATCTATGATAAACGACGCAGCGTCGACGCTGCAACAACGTAATTCAATGAAACGCACTACTAGTTCTTACTCGTAGCTTTGCAATAATGTTAGTATAGATAGCTTTGATGGAGCAAAATAATCAATTTAGCAGATTTTGCAGTGTACCTATTTTTTAACGTATTATAGGTCATAATATAATAATCCCACCAAAAACATTTTCATGTTAAGTGAGTGTCAAAAAAATTATCAGATCTCATGTAAAACCAAGCTTCTGACTCACGTCAGAAGCTTGGTTTTACGTCTTAATTCTGTTGCATAATATTACAGTTTTATAAAGTAGAACTATCAATGTCATATTAACAGATGTCACAAGCACAGCCTATCTAGTTAGTTTATTTGAGTTAACCAAAAGGCTATGTATAGCGTAGACGTATCTGTGTTAGGCATCTCTCATATGTAATACGTATCTGTGTAAAGCATCTCTCTCATAAGTACCAATAAAGTAGAATATAACAATTGTTGCTGTATTATTATTATCACCAGTCAACCATAAGAAGGATTTGTAAAAAACCAAGTTCTCAACATGGTGTCAGAAGTGAACTAAGAAAAAAGAAACGAAAATTATGAACGTAAAAGAGGGTACATCGGCAACTACGAAAGCTTCGAGAAAATTTGGTACGGTAACTTGACAATGGCTGGAAACGGAGTGCAGAATTTCTACAGAAATCATCAACAATAATGCTGAAAATTTCAAGAAATGGACGCAATCATTCGAGATATTCCTATTGGCGTCGGGGATGGAGAAAACGGAAGACAAAAAGAAAATTGCAATCGTACTGCATTCCATGGGAGAAAGAGGTCTAAATATCTACAATTACTTCAATTTGGACCTAAGCACTGCTACATTCTAAGAGGTCAAGGCAAAGTCGTCGAGTATTTTGAATCCAAAAAGAATTTGACGGTGACGCGGCACAAATTCTTTACGTTGAAGCAACGTGTGAACAAATCCTTGAAAAATTCTCTAAAGGAATTAGGAAATGCAAGTTATGCCTGTAAGTTACGCTACGCGATTCCCTTGTAAGACACATTCTCATTGCGAATATGGCCACAAACTTCTCGCAATTTCGTCAAAAGCTACTACAAGAGCAAGATCTATCCCTAGAAAGAGCCAAACTTTTGTGTAGAACTCTCACGATGGCGCAGAAAAGTGAAGAATCAATTAATGCAGTAGATGAAAGAGAAGAAGCCACAATAAACAAGCTACACAAAAGTCGTCGGGCCAGTTTTCCCCCATAGCAGAAAAGAAGAAAGTCAAGATCCCCTTCACGCCAAGGTCACCCAAGGTCAGCTCCACCTGGATCCAGAACAACGTGTGTAAAGTGAAACACATCGCATGGTCGCCGCAACTGTCCAGCATGGAAATACAGATGCAGGTCACGTTTTAAATATGAACATTTTACACATTTATGCTTTAAGAAAAATAGTGGCAGGACTGTTGGTTCTGGGGTAGGTGGTATAAATCGTGGAGGATTCAAGCCCAAAAAGTGCTGAGGCTGAGAGATTTACAATTGGGGTATTGTTCAACAATAAAAACATAAAGTCGCAAAATACCAGTACAAATTTGAATAACACAGACAATTCCTGGCATTATTCCCTTAAAATAAACAATAAAAATGTAGATTGCCATTTAAATCTTCTTTATAAAAATAAAAGGTCTTTAGAATAAAAATCATCTTTTTATGACTTAAATAATATGCTGTCGCAGACTTTTTTTCAGGCACTATAAAAATCTACAACTTTTCTCTAGAACTCAATATTAAATGTCTCATTCATAAGCGTTTCTCAAACACGATTGTGTTCGCCCGTTTTTTTTTCTATTTATTTTGCAAATCCGACTTACCACGCAAAATACTTTTTTCGGGTTTACTATTTTTCGGGTTAATATATAGCCTATGACACTCATAAATAATGTGGCTTTCTATTGGTAAAAGAATTTAACAAATCGGTTGAAGTAGATCCAGAGATTACCCCCTACAATCTCAGTAAGTCACAAACTCGCAAAGAAACAAACTTTACCACTTTATAATATTAGTACCTATAGTCCAGATGTTAGCCACGACTTCGTAAGCAAAAATAAAATCATTCTAAAATCCAGAGACTACTACCATATCAAATTTCATCAAAAACCCATTCAGTTGTTCAACATTGTGTTTGTTGTGTTTCATACATAAAACATAATTCGCGATATTATAAGTAAGGATATCTTGTCGTATTTTAATGATTTCGAAAATCTTTTGAGTAGGAAAATGTTAGTAGGTATTAGGCGTATTGATTTTGACCTTAAAAATATTTGGGATTGTATATGTGTCATCCTAGTTGAATCCATGACCGGCGTTGCTTAACATGAGTTATCGTTACGACCATAATAGAACTTCTCACTTATTCCTCCTGGTATTTATTTACTTCAATGTATAGCTAATACCTACGTAAAGTTTCAGCCAATTCAACTGATCGCATTATATAACATTATATAACATATAGCATTTTATATGTGATATTCTTTAGGCTGACATAACTTTCATATTGATTAACTGATTGAAATAAAACTACAATATTTTTTTTATTTGGAGCAAACCTAAACGCATTAGTGAAAACCGCATTCAAATCGGTTAAGCCATTGACTCTGTACGCGCAAAAACAAATATGGCGGAAACCGTATATTTTTCTGCAATAAAAAGTTGTCTATGTCTTAATCCAGAGTCTAAACTACTACAATACTAAATTTCATCAAACGTCGTCCAGTACTTTCTGAGATTAGCGCGTACAAACGTAGAGGTAAACAGATAAACAGACAAAAATTCTAAAAATCATTGTTTTGGGTGCCATATCGTTTATAAAGCCCCCCTGTAATAGTTTTTCTTTTACATCTTCCTCGTACAGACATCGACCAGTTACGAATTTATTATATTATGTATATATTACAGAAACGAGAAGGGCGGACAGACAGACAGACAGACAGACAGATAGACAGACGGATAGACAGAGCGAAACTATAAGGGTTAGATTTTCTACTAGAGGGAACTAATTCCTTGATCCTTGATTTTTTTTTTTTTTTTTTTTTTTCGAATGGGTCTACGCTATTGGCTTTAAGCCGTCTTAGCTTCATCGGTCTACTGACTGCCATCTAGCAGTCGTTTTGATGGGAAAAACAAAGAGGGAGTTTTACCCCCTAAAACGGTTTTTTGAAAATAGTTAAATATCCGTAGAAAACTATTTTTAGGTCTGGAGAGACCATAGTCCCTCCTACTGAGGGGTCCGACCCCTTCCGCACTCTCTGACGAGTGTGGTTGCTCACGCGCGGTAGCACAAACTAGCGGCGTATTTGTAGGGATAGAGAAGCTCAGTTTTAAGGATCTGGGAGGGCCGTCCCTCCCCCCTTCCGCGTGCGGTCGGAGGACTCGCGCGCGTATGTCCTGATGTCGAGTGCTTCCGCAGTATTTATAGAGCTTTTCTATAACAATATCGCGGTCGCGGTCATAATTATGTGTGGCTACACTAATGGGAGTCGAACTCGGACCCGGGTTCGAGTCCGGTGGTCCCGTGTTTGAGTCGGTCCGTATGTCTTACGTGTGTTCGTGACTGGTGTAAGACTACGGGGTAGGCGCCGGCGTCTACCCCGGTGCTTTTCTAGTCACGCGGGTGCATGTTTTGTGTTTAGGAGAACTCCTTTATTTTGTTTATGAAGTCTGTGTGACTTGCTAGTGCTGACATGCGGTCCTCGAAGGAACCTCGCAGTTTTGTAACGAATACGTTGAGCTCCATCGAATCGATTTCGCTAAGAAATTTGGCTGCGAACGCTATGTCGGCGCCGAAATTGGAGGTCGGGGACGGTTTTGCAGGTCCCGTCTCTGTGGCCCTATTGGCCGCGGGAGGGGGAGGGAGGACCTTTGTCGGACTGGCTGGGAGGGCCGTCGATCTTTGAGGAGGAGGTCCTTGTGGACTCTTTTTAGATAACCCCCAAGCAGGTTTGGAGGGAGGAGGGGCAGGGACGTACCTCTGCTTGTGAGGGGCACCTCTCGTTGGTGGTACCTTGCGCCTCTTTGCTTGGGGTGCGCGCTTGCACCCCTTGTAATTGGCCGGATGACCAGAAGAGTTGCATAGGACGCAGCTTGGGGGAGTAGTCTCCTCAGCTGGGTTCCTACGCGGACATTCGGACGTGCCGTGGTCGCCCAGGCATTTGACGCAGCGCAGTCTGGCGAAGCAGTTCCGCGCTGAGTGGCCGTACAGTTGGCAGCGGTGACACTGCCCGGGCATTCCCCTTTTGTAGGGGGGTTCTATTGACAAGCCTGTAATATGGCATATACTTTTGATATTAAAAATGGTTTTCCCCTCCGGAGTGGGGGGAAGCACGACAAGTACCATGTTGTACTGGTACTTTTTAGCTGGATGGTACATCCTGTGTACCTCTTTGGCGGGGATCCCCTGTCTACAGAGGTCCTCGAGGACGGATTCAGTGGAGAGCTCTTTGTCTACACCCTTGATGACGACACGCAGAGTGCGTTCGTCCTCGAGGGCATAAGTGTGGAATCCGATCTGCTTTTCTCTGAGAAAAGCAGTCAGTTTCCTATGGTCGCTCGGGGTTGGGACCTGCACCATGATACCGTTTGGGGTGCTGCGGGCTGACGAGTAGTTAATACTCTGCTCATTTATAGCTGTACTAATAATGTTCCACTTTGCCTTCTCCTGTACTATAACAGGAGGCGGCAATTTGGGGGCCTTTGGACTGGTCGGGGCCGCGACTGTCGTGTCGTCAGTCTGCATGGGTTCAGTACGGGGTGGGGATCCTGGCTTAAAACCCCTAAATACGTTCCCCTTTCCGCTTTTCGCGGACTTAGCCGGTGGCGTCGGTGAGGTGCAGACCGCAGAGGAAGCGCCGTCCGAGCGTTTCCTCTTCTTGGTCTTCCTACCCTTCACGGTTTGAAAACCGTCCTCCCCCTCGGAGGCCTCCTGCTCGAAGCAGGATATCTCCGACTGGGTTGTATAATCGTCATCGCTATCTGGCGAAGACGTTGTAGTCGCCGTCGTCGCCGGCGACGACGGCGACTCTTCGGACGTAGCTGCTGCCGGAAAAGCCGGCGAGCTAGCGGGGATGGGATGCTCTTTGACGAATGTTTCCCAGGCCTTTGAAGCTCCTGGGAATTTTTGGTCCAAAAAGGACAGGAACAGCTTTACCTCGGCGATCTCCATGGTAAGGCTGCTTACCCTGACCCTCTTGGGGCTGCTCTCAATTTGAAATTAATTTAAAGATTCAACCCCTCCCGGCATCCGGGGGGGGAGGTGTGTGCGTGGAGGAGTCCACTGGTGTGTAGCCTAATCGTACAATTACACTTTACTTACTTTTATTTGTTCCTCGGACGTAGGAACACACCGACACTACACTATCGCTATGCGGAGCGATCGTGACGGTGGAAAAGTGTTAAAACGGTCGCGGCGAAAAATAACGGTCGCGGCGGGAAACCTAACGGTCGCGGCGGGAAACCCAACGGTCGTGATGGAACGCGCGAAATTCCCGGCGTCACGTCACTGCTTTAAGTCCCGAGATGAAGACACTGGCACTGCGTTGTGTATTACTATAATCACTTTACTCAATAATCTGAACATTTACTTTCGCAATAAATCGCTACTACTACAGCAACAAAACTGCCGCCCGAATCGGAATCCGAGAGCAGAATCTAATTCCTTGATTATTAGGGAACCCTAAAAACGAGTACCCACATGGTGGGGATATGAGGCTTAATGCTTATACTCGTAGCATGTGCGCAACCACTGTCATAAAGGCGACGAACCTACCCGTATCAAATTGGTGGCACGCTATGCATGATCATGAAAGCAAAACCCATATAAGGTAACAATATTCTTCAAAGCCAAAATTGTTTTAATTAAGTCGTTAGATGTTGTTTATGGGCCCCATTACACGGAAAGTGCACCGTTTATAGACATTCGATGTGAAAACGTTACCGTCTCGAAGATGGGGGTAATCTAAATTTCAAATTGAACTCACGAGCCTCTACAAAAACATAATTAACATTTATATGATAGGCCGGCGATTTTATTTAATAAACTTATACGCTCCCATAAATATATCTTATGTTAAACGAATTTTGCTATAATACTCCGTGTTACTTTTAACGCGATATCACGATATGATACTCACAGAATTTTCAAAGTAAATTAACGTACCAATGTAAGTATTATATTGTTAAATAAATAAATAAAATTTGAATATAATAATAATAATAATCTACACCTGAATCCATGCATACATTTTGGTCACAAATTTGGTCTAACATGAACATGAACCAAACAACTGGATTGAAGAAGATAAGGAGAGGTTTACGGATTTACCAGAAATGACCTTTGAACAAGTACCCATTGACTAGATGAAAGCTGTTATTAATAAAACACACAGTTGGAAGATACACAACTTCTGGTACAAGAAGCTCTCGTACGCACATACACTACTACACAAACACATTAATACATTCATACAATCACCTGAAACGATGCTACTATACATCACACAAGGAATCACTTATATGCTCCCAAAAGATAAATAGATGCAACAAACCCACCAACGTGCCGACCTATAACTTGTCCACAAACTATCTACAAAATTATTACAGCTTGCCTAAGCGAATTAATATACACTCATATACATAAAAATAACATACTATTAGAAGAACAAAAAGGTTGCCGCAAAAACAGTCAAGGGTGTAAGGAACAACTTACAATAGACTGTAGCATCACATCAAGTACTGAAACAAAATGCAGTATCTATACAACGTACATAGATTATAAGAAGGCCTATGATTCTGTCCCGCATTCCTGGCTTATCTAACATACTTTAGCACTACAAAATCAGCCCCGTCACTGCATAATATCTTGAAAATATTATACGACAGTGGAATACCAGACTAAAAATGTTGTCGACTAAGACAAAACTATTGAAACCGATTTTATCTCAATACGTAGAGGAATATTCCAAAGAGATTCTTTAAGCCCCTTAAGGATCTGCTTAGCACTTAACCCATTATGATACATTCTTAATAAAAATAACATAGGATTCAATGTCCAATGCTGGAATGTTAAAACACCTAATAGGTGTTTTAACATTGTTACCTGAAGATAATATCATTAATATTCCATGACACGAATTAAAAGCGTTTGATAATTATTATGAAAACTTACTGAAATCATAAAATAATTTTGTGTTTTCCAACTTTTCATAAAATTACATAAACTAGCAATCGCCTTGTGGTCGAAATTCGACCATAATTCGTTTTTAAATTTTTTAGTTTCATTTTTTAGGGTTCTTTAGGGCCTTTTAGATACGCCATAAAAATGTGTAAATTTTATCTATGATATTTACAGTGCCGGATTTACACATTTGCCGCCCGTAGGTCATTTTTTGTCGCGTAATGAATCCGCCGCCGCCCGCCGCTCTCAGCTAAAAATAACGCTTTTAAAATATTATCATTCATCAAAGCTATAGTTTAAGGAGCGTTTAAATTTTTTTTGTATCCAGTCGTTAGAGTGTAAATTATACTATGCAGTACTAAAATATTTATTATTTTTGTGAAAAAAAATTAATAAGTTTTGTATGCAAATAATAATAATGTTTTTATAATTCTGTAAGACAAAAAAAATGTTTAGGCCACATTTGCCGCCCCCTTAAATTTTCCGACTGCCTTTTTCAGATAGCAGATGAAAAGATACAAACAAATGAGTGAATGATAAAGTGAGGATGGCCCCTAAAATATGTCCAAAACCGTGAAAACGTGAGTTTTGCTTCACGTATTAGAGCGTTTACACAATATTTATTTATTTATTGATATTATGCGATACGATCCCTATATATGTCGCGCGATTATGTGATAGAGAGCTATATTATTTTTCATAGTGAAACAATATGCCTTCTTATTTATTATTTTGCCTAATTGAGCTTTTTTTTATTTGTTTATTCATTTATTAAGAAACAACATAATTATAAGTTATATCTCGTCAAACGAGTGTTTTACGGCGAGATGCGCTCAATTAATATAATATTTGTAACATAATATGTATTATGAGTTGTTAAGTTTTTATAGAAAAACTTAAAATAATATAAAACAAAACTAAATTATTAACTGCAAAGAAATTTACAGTTTACGAAACAATATAAAATAACTTATTAACTTAACTTTTTCTTTATTCTTGCTGTTGTCATTTTTATTAATTTTATTTTTATCATTTTTATTAACTTAGTACATAAAATATTTATGAAATATTTTATGTACTAAGTATTTATTCCTCCCCTCTCCATAGTAGTTTATTATTTAAGATTTAATCGCCTGTTATATTATATATAATTATCCATCGCCTGCAACAATATATTATGATCGAGCGTATCAAATGCCTTTTTCTAATCGATAAACAGCGCTGTCAATCGTTTTCCAGAATCTAAAGCTTCGTTCACATAATCCGTGAAACTCGACAAGGCCGTAGTCGTGCCTTGCCCTTTTTAAAACCACGTTGACTTTCTGTCAAAACGTTGTTTCTTCCTAGGAATGCACTCACTTGACCCACACCCACATTTTCAACTATTTTGTCAATTACATACATAATTGCTATTGGTCGATAGTAAGCATATTCTAAGTGACTACCGGACTTTTAAATCGTATTTACACGTATATAACGTAACCGTATTATAGCACATTTCAACTGGTCAGGGTTCTTTGAGTTTGCTATTAGACAAAATTCTTTTCTTAAATGTTTAATGTCTTGTACATGTATACCATCTACACCCGCGGACTTCCTACTTGATAACATATTTATTATTTTTTCTACCGATGATGGACTTATTTTCGTAAAACTAAAACTCATAGTACATAGACTTATATACTCTATTCTATTTAAAAATTGTGTGTCAAATATATGTTTAATATTTTGTATTTCTTTGGTAAATGTTTGTGTAAAGTTATTACACTTTAACATTATTTACACTTACTTGTCATTTATATTTTTTAAATGCTTTAAAATAATACTATCTGAACTTTTTTTTTGCTACACCTAACCACGAATTTATATTCACCCAAATTTTTCTAAAATCCCCTTACAGTTTAACATTTTAGACTGTCTATATATTTTATACTTGGCTATATTTATTAATTTATTTCAAAACTTTGTATGTTCTAAATTTTAGTCATATTTCTAGGCTCCGCTTTCCATATTTTAATTATATAATTCCAACGAGATAATAAGCTATAAATTACTAGCAATTCCTGATCTATCCACGGCTGGTGTATTCTTTTATTCTGTTTTATAGTGACATTGATTATACTGGCCTTATAAAACTTATCAAAAACTTTACAAAATTCTTCATATAATTTAAGTTGCATTTTGCAAAGTTTAAGGGCATGTTTCATCCAGTTGTAATCAACGAATTTTTTCGTTAGCAATTTTTCATTGACAACATTTTGACGTGATAACGTCTTATAAATCGATGGAGCCGGCTGCACGCACGAAAAAACATGACTCATGCGTTACCTGTTACTGTTACCAAGTACCAGCGTTACCTTGCATTGCCGTTACCTCATTATTATTATTATTGTTGTTGTTGTTGCTTTTGTTGTTGTTGTTGTTGACGTTGTTACGTTCAACTATCGTCAGTAAACCGGCTTTACAGGCAACCGATATTTTTTCACAGTAATATAATTTTTTGTATTTAAATTACATCTAATGTTATTATCAGTTTTTAAAGACAATCCCATGGCCCACCGCATATATCGCATATGATCAGACGCATGCACTTCAAGGACAAACGACAGCGCTCGGCTCTCATGGCATCTCGCTCGCACCCACACGTGATTCAGGCATGAGCTCTCGCTCTTCCCGTCGACGATCGCCTCGCGCGTTACTTCATATCTCACATTATGCATTAATTTCTTGTATTTCTAAGCGTTTTTATAAATTTAAGCTTTTCGCACGCTTTCCTCTTTCACCACTTATATATGAACAGAAAAGTCTACTTATATAAGAGTAAACTTTTCTATACTTAATATATATAATAAATTAATCAGATCACACAATTTAATCAGAGATTCTGAAAAACAGGGCAGAAAAAAAAGTTTAATATAAGTGTATGAATGCAAAAAACTGATATACAAAATAAATAGTATGTATAAAAGTAAGTAAATAACAGTATTTTAATATAAAAGAGTATAATTGATCCGTGTGCAAAATTAACGTCACATAAATTAACAATTTTCATAAATGTTTACTGTCGAAACATTGTCGGGTCTTCAACGAACACGTATGCTCAATCACGGTTTACTTGTGTTATTGTTACGTTTACATCGTACGATAAGTCGTGTGTTCGGCTGTATATCGGTGACGTTGCTTGATACACAGAAAACAATTATTATGCGTAACCTTGCTCGTTTTGGTTTTAGCTCCGGATGCGAAAGTGGGTTGTAAGACGTTTGACGTGTGAGTGCATTTGTGTGTGTTAAGCTTTTGAATAAATATGCAGAATTAATGCAGTTTTTTCTATTTGAAAGTTCGATGAATGGATCTTAGGTAAACTTTCATGAAAATGTCGTTCGCGGTTACTATTTTTTTAAATCATGTTTAAAGCTTGTATATAGGTTCTTTAAAATAAAATTTTCTTAAGTAAATTTAAGCAATAACTAAAACTAGTTTTAAATTTCCAAATATCCATGTTCTTCTTATATACATATATTTTATTTTAATTATTCAAACATCAATTGAATATTTAAAAAATATATAGGTAAATTACACAATTATAAACCTAATTATTAATATATAAAAATGGTGCCTTTAGCTACAGTTAAGCTTAAGGAACATTAACTTCGAAGTACATCAGTTCAAACGTGGGAGAGTCATGCTTCGGCGTTCATGCACGAGTGAGCCGGCTCGTCCGTATGAATATCACGGCCTTACAGAAATCATCGTGAAATAACGCTTGTGTCGTGTTTCGCCGAGTGATAATGTACACGAAAGTTACCGGAGGCCCAAGGGGGGTTGATAATTTTATGGACCATAAGAACATTAGTGCGCAACACCAGAGGAGTTACAAGTATATCTACTCTTGTGTAGCGAGTGCCCATAGCCGGCGGTAATCACTTACCATCAGACGATCCGTCTGCCCCTTTCGTGGTTAATTTTTACAACACCACCTAGAACCGAACATATTAAAATTGATTTAAATCACCATAAATGTTCCAAGAGTATTGATGCGTGAAGAAAACAAATATAATATTCTCAAATTTTGTTTTAATATGTAAGTCACATATAGTACTACTGGAGTCTATCCAACTAAATAAAGCAAAATTTCACTGCTAAAAAATGAATTAATAACCAAGCTCCACTCTGTACTTCCGAGATAATTTCAAAATATTATATTATGTGTCGTGTCGTATCCGTGCCCTTTGAAGAGGGTATCAATACGCTGAGCTGGTTCGCAGAGGCGTGTGCTTTACGAGTCCCCACAAAATATCGTTCCTTTATTTGAATCGCAATGTTATCATTCGCAACGCCAACATCTTCTAGGGCCCTCAGTGAAAATAAGTTTTTCAGCTATGGGACTGCGAGTGACAATGAGAATATTTTATCGTGTCGCGAAATTTTTTATTTAATCTGCGCAGTCGTTTTGATGTTTTGAGGTAAATTACAATAGTTAGAAAATTTAAAATTTGTTGTTAGTTAAAGCAACAGTGTATCCTGTGAGCGTCTATAGTCCTAAAATACTAATTTATAGTTACTTTTAACCTGTATGTATTATGTCATTACATATGAAATTGGCGTTTTGTATAGCAGGAACATAAAGTCGATTTTTTTAAAACATAATATATTTATTTAATCAAAGTATATACCATTGCTATCTATGCACGTTTGCCATCTCATAGGTAGGTCATTGAATCCTTTACTAAAAAAAACTATTCGGACAGGAATCAATAAAATCTTTGAAGGCGCTTTGGACTGCCCCATCGGAGTTGAATTTTTTCCTTTGCAAGAAGTTATCCAAATTTCGTAACAAATGGTAATCTGTTGAAGCAAGGTCCAGGGAGTACGGTGCATATCTTAGACATTCCAATTGAAGCTCCTCTAATTTGGTAGCCGTCTGTTGTGTAGTGTGTGGTCTAGGATTGTACTGAAGCAGCAGTGGCCTAGAGCGAATGACCAACCTCGGTTGTTTAGCAGCTACTTTTTCCATCATGATTTGCAGTTGCTGGCAATATACATCTGCCGTAATCGTCTGGCCAGATTTAATAAAACTATATTGAACGACAAATGCACTAGTCTGCCAAACGCTCACAAGTAACTTGTTTTGAGTTAATTTTTGCTTGGGGCAGGCTTTGGCTGGTTCTCCAGGGTTCAGCCACTGCGATGAGCGTTTCCGATTATTGTACAGGATCCACTTTTTATCACAGGTCATGATTCAATTTAAAATCCCTCTATTATTGTGCAGGTTGAGTTATGTAACGCAGCAATCGACGCGCGTTTGTCGATTTGCTGCACTCAATTCATGAGGTACCCACCTTTCAAGCTTTTTCACCTTCCCAATTTGCTTCAAGTAGATTAAAACAGTTTAATCACTAACACCGCAGCCTGCAGCTAACTGGGACGTGGTTTGCGATGAATCCGCTTCCACAATAGCCTTCAATTCTTCATTATCAACTTTGGTCTCCGGCCGTTTTTTTCCAGAACGAAGACGTTGGAACCAAAAACGTACTTTGTTTTCTTTTGCGACACCGCCGCCACACACATCATTAATCCTTCGAGCTGTTTTTGCAGCACTGGTGCCACGGTGGAACTCGTACTCGAAAATCATATGATATTTCAAGTTTTCCATTTTGTAAACAGAGTGATGCAAAGAAAAAACCAAAAGAGGAAAAAAAAATGAATTATGGTTTTCGAAACACAAATACATGAGTAAATAGCGGTAAAAATTTGAAATTTTAATTCCTAACCAAAGAAGATATATTTGAGATCAAATTGGCCAGTACGAGAAAACGCCAATTTCATATGTGAGGACCTAATGCTTATATGATATTATAAAGAAGAAATATTTGTTTGTTTGCATTGAAACTACTGTAAACTACTGTACCAATTTTGACAAAATTTGGTACAGATACACAGTAGACCACGGGGAAGGACATAGATTACATTTTTGTGGCAAAATGTACGGTTCCCACGAGATTTTCTTTTGCATGCACGAATTTCAAATAGTTGATTGACGCGTACGTAGACAACGCGTAGTACCGTAGCAGCTCGTAGCTATCTCGTAGCAGTCGTATCTCGTTAGACGTAGCATCTGAGAAAAAATACAATAAACTGTAATTTGTTTATTTTCAATTCATTACTATACCTATTTTACTTTCTTTAAAAAATATATTGACACATTTTTGAAAAGAAACGGAAGGTTTATAACAATTTTTGAAGTGAAACTTCTTTATAGACCCCCGGGTTATTACGATTTTCTGTCACGAAAAAGAGTTACGGCCCTTTCGTCGTGTATAACAAATAAGATATGAGTAATTTCAAATACTAATGTCAGATACGCGTAACGCAGTTACGTACGCGCTTCGATTTTGGGTTGTTGACCAATTGGTCTCGGGTTCGAATCTCGGTCAGACGAAATATATTTATTCTTTTTCTTTTACATTAATATTTTGTAGTGAAAGAAATATTTTTTTTATTTATAGAAATTATTGTTCTTCAGGCATGATGAGAGTATTTTTGGATTTTAAATAATGAATGATATTTCACTTCTGCCAAGTGTACTCTGTACATGTCATTTCTTTTTTTTTTCATGTCTATCGGGTTAATGTGTCGTTAATTTAATGCAATTTATTGGCATCGAAAAGATACTACTCTGACAAGTTAATTTAAAAATAAATTCTCGGATCTCGTAGATAACATTTTCTGTATAATATACAAGTCTCGGGAAATTGTGTAGAATTTGCAGCGTATATTATTATTAGTCACAACATGAGTTATACTGCGGTCGCGCTGCTCCCTTTTACGCGCTGAGAGCCTCGCTTGTTTTGACATACTTTATTGTGGCTGCGGCTTTAACATATTCTTACTACAAAATTTCGAACTCATGGCTAGTGTTAGTTTGAAAAAAGAGAGTCTACTGACGTTACTATTAAAATCATCGTAACGGTTCACTAACGTCTTTTATAAATGCTTACATCTGATTTTACTATAAATTTGTACCATAGGCTTATGCAATACTAGCTGTTACCCGCGGCATCGCCCACATAAATACAGTATCCCCCAGGAACACTGTACTTTTTCGGGATAAAAAGTAGCCTATGTTTTTTACAGAGCCTAAACTACTACCATACCAAATTTCATCGAAACCCTTAATAGAAAAAAACTTTGCTGAAATCCATACAATACATGCATACAATTTAATTAATATTATATCTAGCAATATCCCGCGAAAAAATACCCACGACCTGCAAGCAAATGTGTGAGTGCATGCATAAGCATGCGTAAAGCACCTCCCTCCTCTCACACTGCTTATGCGTACACTCAGAAACAAGATCGTGCAAACACCACCACCACACAAGCAATAATGTCAACAAGATTGTGCATGGCCCCACACCACCATGCAGGTTGCAAAACTCGACGCGCGTTTCACCCCGAACCCGGAGCATGCTCTAACTAACGAACTTAGAAGAAAACTCCTAATTAAAAGCTAAGAATTTCTTACTCAGCATGTTATTTACAAAATCCGTTACTTTCGGTTAGTTCCATTGTTTTTTGTTATTTAATTCGATTAAGTATTATATAAAGGATAATAATATACAGACATATTGAAAACCAAATATTATATGATGTGTAAGGATCAGCTAGCGCTGACACTATTTTTTCTTTTTTGGCCTTTATTCCTTTCTTGTATTCTCTCAAATTACCACAGCCTAATTCACACCCGTGAATAATTCAATACTTACTTTTTAGGATAAGATTTAATTCTGAATTATAGTCAAGAAGAGAATCTTAACTGCACTTAAGCGGCAACGCGGAGGACATTCATATCCAGGAAATAAAAGTAAAAAAATTATGAACCGTGTTGAAACTTTATACAAATTGACACTAAAACTGCGCTATAATTAATTCTGAGGTATATTCTAACTAATTAACCAGATTGTTATAACAGTAAATATCCCCGTGTATATTAAGTTTGCGAATTAATATTTAATTACTAACACATGTACGAAACTCTGCCATGTATTAACTAACCCCATTTGCCTCGTTCACGTTTAAGTAGCATACATTATTAACAGGGTAAGATGTAATATTTATGTGCCAAATTTACCTAACATATATTCCAGTCATTCTAGCGCTTAAGATATACAATTTTATAGCTATGTTCTAAGTTTCGTATGCGTGAAACTCTATGGCAAAATAGAATTAAAGGAGGATGGATGTGCATTCGTTTTTTTCATTTCAAGTTAAAAAATAATCTAATGACATATTATTATAGTTTGTGTGAATTAAGTAGGTAAACTCTCAGTAGACTCTCGGTAGACTCAATATTCACACTCAAACATACTCTCGGTAGACACTCAATTCACACAAACTATAATAATATGTCTAATGACAATAGATGTTTTAAACATTTTTTGTTTGTGTATGCAACCATATTAAAAATATAAGTATATCCTTTTATTTGAGCATACTTTACATATTTTGGACTTGACGGAGAGCGCTGATTCAGCACAAATGGGCCATCCTGACACGAAACATAATCCGAGTCCAACCGTAAAAATAACATGGCCTCATAGAAAACCAGCGTGATAAAACAAATTTATTTTGAGAAAAAAAATACTCTCTTTTACGATTCGATATCGTTGGTAGTAAGAAACTTATTCTGGAAAGTAATACAATGCGACAAACTTAAAAATTACATACTAGTTTGACAGATTGCTTATATTTTGAAGAAATATTTCAGAATAATAATTGGTATGTTTACAATGCTGAATTGCTCTTAGCAGGCGAAGATTGGGGTCTTGGTGTCATAGTAACTTTTAGTCAGCTCAGAAATACCTACCTAACGATATAATTGAAGAGTTTCAATGATATCGTTAGGTAGGTTTTTTAATTACTTTCTTACTGCCACACTCTTTAACCGACTTCCAAAATTAGGAGGCTGTATATATATTCTTAGCGACATATTACAATTATTACGCACAGGAAATATATAAATTTCCTACATATATTTTATCATAATAATATATAATTGTTTACGAAGTCCATCGCGGTTTTGGTAAACTAAATTGAAAGGGGCCTTGGGCGAGGAAACACGACGAGTCTGAGCGCAAAAGTCTCCTGTTTTAAGGGAAGACCCCCCTGCGGCAGAACGCGGGGGAAACCCGAGGCTTCGATGGGAGACAAAGGATAAACGGCCGAAGACGGCCAAGACCTGCGGTCAGCTCCGGCGACGTGTGAGGTCCTGGTCCGGGGATGGGGAGGAATCGCGTATGAATCTACTCCCGCACGCGCCGCTTTTTCTGACCACGGACACAACCGACCTGGGAAGGGAGGAGGGGGAGGGTGTTCTCGAGCCCCAGACTTTTAATGTCGGGGGGGGGGGGGGGGGGAAGGCTGCTACGAAGTTAACGTATGGGGCAATAGGGCTGCCCCTCGTCATACTCCGGACGCACAAGAAGAGTATTTGCGCCGGTTTGGAAGCCAGCGCGGGGTAGGGGAGGAGGGGCATCGATTCAAAGGTGCTTGTCGGGATGCTCCGCGCATGGGCGCGTCTCGGCAGCGTGGCTCCGCGATGCTCCCTGCGTCTGGTGTCTGCGTGGGCGTCTTGCATTGCACACGTGTGTCCCAAGTCCAAGGCGTGCGTCGCAGATCTCCGGCAGCCACAGTCGGCTCCTCTGATAGGAGCTTCTGGATGCCGCTGGTCACCTTTGTATCCTTGCCCTTTTAATAAATTTATTAATGTTTTTTGCATACACGGCGTTGCATTTCATCTTATCTCACTCCTTGCCCATTCTTCCGCAAATACTTTCGAATCATACATAAGATAATATTGTAAAGTTAGCTCATAAGATAACTTTTTATGTATATTTTGTTTGTTGTTGACGTATTACATAAAAACCCTATTATTTACATATATTATGTAATCAATCAAGGAAATGATGTACACAAAATGCCTTTTCCAATGACATATCTATGGCTTGTTCGTATTGAGTATGTAGACCAGCGTCTATACATTTCTGCCCATCCTCCTTTAATGTGTTTATTTCTAAAAAGCTCTACTCTATTATGTAAGCAGTCACTGTCTTAAACCAGCAGCTGGGAGCACTTAAATATTAAAAAGCATTACATTTTAATACATCATTTACATAATATCGAAGCGAACGAAGCTTTATAAAAAATCCAATTCCGAAGATTATTACGCCGTCTAATCCTAACCGGAGCGTCCTACACGATCCCTAGATGCCACCGACATATCTGTGAGTGGTAAATCGAAAAACTTTAAATGGTTCCAATTTCCAGTCCCTCCCCTCTCGCCCGCCCGCACCCCGCTGAGACGTAGGGCAATTAAAAGAATTGCTTCGCAACGATCCAGTTCGATGAATGTAAAGATATACGGGTGGAAATTCGTTTTCGGAATGTAGATGTTGTATTTATGTTGATATTTTGAAAGACTTGACTTGACTTAAGAAAAGGATTGCAGAAGTTATACCTAGTAACTCAGAATCTATATATTAATGTGTGAAGCGAAAATTTCAAGAACAGTTTTACGAGAATTTTCCATACGGATGAGAGTGAAATTTGACACAGTTAAAGTTTATGCTGAGAAAAGCGTGTGAAAAGCTTGAATTTCTTAAAATAATGCTTAGAAATACATTAAATTATAGAAAACAAGCTTTTGCCCGCAGCTTGAGTGTTCGAGGCAAAAAACTTATTTAGCAAATATACCTGCAATATAGTAATAGCTGGAGTAAAAATATATACTTTAAAATAAATTATCACACGTCCTTTTTAAATTTAAGATATCTCCTAGACATAATCTCCTAGGTAAGGATAATTAAACTGTATTCCTCTAAATAGTTTCTGAAAATGCCACATTATTTCTGATCATCAGTAACCTATCCTTAAAAGATAAACATATCAATGCCATCGCGGACTTTTTTGTAGACCTATAAAAGAGAAACAATCACAGCAAACATTGTTTTGTTATTTATCTCCAACGGGTTAGGATAGGCAGCGTTTTCAATAAAAGTTCCCAGTCGGCTTGATTTTTTCCGACACCTTCAACAATTATCGTCATAAATCAACAATTTCCACAAAACCTTAACAAATTATTCTCGACCTAAACCTTCCTAAGGAACTCTGTTGGTAAATGTAAACGGCATGAAAATCCTTTTAGTACTTTTTGAGATTATCACAAACATACAGATAGACTGACTCGGCGAGGCACTTAAGTATCCTATGTCCGTCTCTTGCTTCTAAGCTACCTCCCTACCGTTCTTGAGCTATAAATAGTGTAACTAACACGACTTTCTTTTACATATATATATATATATATATATATATATATATATATATATATATATATATATATATGTATATATATACCATGGTCAAAAACTGAAGAGCATATGGGTGGCAAATGTGTTAAACACCTTACTCACCATCCAGCCTGTAAATCCAGCACCGGTAATAAGGGCCGTCATAAGCGTAAATAATTTATACATTTTGCCGACAAGTCCGCGGCCTTGGATTTGCAGGTTGGACCGTGAGTGCGCTTAAATCCGGTACTGTAAATATAATAGACAAAATTAAAACATTTTTATTGCGTATCTAAGAGGCAAAAGAACCCCTTAAAATTGAAAGTAAAAAAAAAATTATATGAATTATGGTCGAATTTCGACCACAGGGCGAACTCTAGTAATATTATAATACGGTATTTCTTCAGGATTACGTAGGTCATATCGTGAGTACATATTCACTTGCCTCTTGGAGGACGGGGTGGGGTTCGTACACCACATATTAGACTGGTTCAAAAAATCAACATTAGAGTCCGTAAAGAACTGTTGTCACTATATTAAAAACACAACTCGTAAAGGTTTTTAAAAGTTAAGCTTCAAAAAACCTAACCAAGAGCATGTCAGGACATGTCTTAGGAGAGTTCCGTAACAATTTTTTTTTTATTATTTCTTATTTTTGGGTCCGATTTTGCTCAAAATATTTTTTGTTGAGTAAAAAAGTCGTTAGCATGACCTATAAAAATAAAATAAATATCAAAATTTCAAGTTACTACCTCGTGTAGTTTAGAAATGCCAACTTATGGACCACTATGGAGGCCCATTACTCAAAAAATAGTTTACTTTATAAAAAAGTCAAAGTTATTTAAAAAGACCAATTCGATGGGCCATACTCCATACGATGGGGTGCAATGAAAAAAAATCATCGCCAATTCACATATTGTATGGAGATCCACCCCTAAAATATAAATTAGGTATTTTTTATGATGCCTAAAACGAAATGTAGGTATACTTAATCTATATTCTATACCATATTTCATCAATTTAAATTCATTATAACAGAAGCTAAAAGGCCGGACATACGGACGAACACGGCAGACAGACAGTCATACAGACAGCTAAATTATAAGGGTTCCTTGTTGTATTACTACGTAATCCTAAAAACCTAATACTTTGTCAAGTCCATTTAAAATATCGTCCCGTATATTTCAAGGGATCGTTCTGTTCGCCTCTTGTTGAACATCGTTACGCTAAGAATTAAGTCTTAACGGCTCAGTTAAAACGCCTTCAGTGGTGTAAAATAAACAGTGTATCAGAAACACGTAATCACTAGCAGTAAATACACTGGTAAGGGATAAATGAACAATATATTACAGAAAATTGCTCACTAGAACTGATTGCGATAATATGCTTCAAATTACTTAAGTGACTGCAAGAAGCCCCTTTTAGACTTTGGTTTATAGAAAATATTATCCCCCTTTATCCTACTACTATTATAAATGTGAATGTTTGTGAGGATCGATAGATGGATGGGTGTTTGTTACTCTTTCACGCAAAACTACTGAGTCGATTTTTATGAAATTTGGTACGGTAGTATTTTAAGGTCTGGATTAACACATAGGATAATTTTTATTCCGAAAAATTCAGTATTTCCGTGGGATAATGTATTTATGCGAGCGGATTCGTGGCAAAAGCTAGTATTTTTAAAAAATATAAAAAAATATATAATCACCTGTTTCTGTCGGATGCTTTTGAAACGTTTTTTTAAAACATTACCTTCTATCAATTATTGAGGTTAGTTAATCAATAGTTTGAATATTTTAGGAATAATATTTGTTTAAAATTATAAATAATCCTAGTTATGAATATAAATCGACAGATAACTTCTTTAATTACTTTATCGTTCATCAAAATATTAACTATAGTTTTCTCTTCACTTTGAAATTATTTTTCTTTATGGGTCATTTTTATTTATAAAAACGACTATTTATAGACGTTACATCGTTGTAAATATAAATATCCCAAACGTCGAAATAATTAGACTTCTTCCTATTAGGTAGGTACGGCTATTTTCCCACTAAAAATCACTGTTGAAACCAAGTTGAAACATTTCATTTCCGCATCAGTAGTCGATCAGTGGAACAATTAACAGTCCACGTGCTCATTACGGAGTGGCGACTGTGACGGACTGCTCTGTGCCCGTTTTCTCCGTCACCCGGGATTTCAACTGGTTGACTGTGATTGATAGTGGTTTTATGAATGGCCTAGGAATATTAGTTTTCATGAGATAGTATTTATGTACCTGATGGCTATTTAGGGCAAGTTTTCATCAGATAAGTTTGTATTTTCATGATAGGATTAATTGTTTTAATAGCTAAGAATAATAGTAAATGTACATAGACTGCACTAAAAGTATCGGGAATGGAATATTTCCACTGTTCCTGTCATATTAAAATCTTTTTAATTTAAAACTCCTTGGTTTTAAAAATCGAATACCGTTTATTTATTTAAAAAATGATTCTCGGTCTTGTCACAAGGTCTTGTCAAACTTGTTTAGTCGTTGAGAAAATGGAATTGACTCGAGAAAATTCTAGAGCGATGATTTATTATGACTTTCGAAGTGGTTTAACACAAAAACAGTGTGTTGACCGGATGATTTCTGCATTTGGTGATGAAGCCCCATCCAAAACCACAATTTATCGCTGGTTTGCTGAATTTCAACGTGGACGTGTCAAGCTCAGTGATGATCCCCGTCAAGGTCGTCCAAAAACTGCAGTCACCCAAGAAAACGTTGATGTTGTGCGTAAGCTGATTGAGAAAGATCGACATGTGACATACCGCGAAATTAAGGCAACTTTAGACATTGGCATGAGTCAAATACAAATAATCTTGCATGAACAATTAGGCGTAAAAAAGTTGTTTTCCCGATGGATACCGCATTTGCTCTGTGAAGAGCAAAAAGCGGTTCGCATTACTTGGTGCGTCAAAACTCTCGAAAGATTCCACGCAGGATCCTCAAATGCTGTATACAACATCGTATCAGGTGACGAATCCTGGATATACGCGTACGAACCCGAAACAAAAAACCAGTCACGAGTTTGGGTGTTCGAAAATGTGTTCAAGCCAACAAAAATTGTTCGTTCACGGAGTGTTGCAAAAAAAATGGTGGCCACGTTTGTCTCCAAAACCGGCCATGTTGCGACTATTCCTCTTGAGGGACAAAGAACGGTTAAGCTAAGCAGAATGGTATGCTAACATTTGTTTGCCACAGGTCGTTTCTGAACTCCGTAAAGAGAACTGCAACCGCCGCATCATCCTCCATCACGACATTGCGAGTTCTCACACCGCGCACAGAACAAAAGAGTTTTTAGAGCAAGAAATCATAGAATTATTAGACCATCCGCCGTACAGCCTCGACCTAAGCCCTAATGATGTCTATACTTTCCCTAAAATAAAGAATAAATTGCGTGGTCAGAGATTTTCATCACCTGAAGAAGCTGTGGACGCCTACAAAACGGCCATTTTGGAGGCCCCAACTTCCGAATGGATGCTTCAATGATTGGTTCCATCGTATGGAAAAATGTGTCATATTTCGAGGAGAATACTTCGAAAAGCAATAAATACATTTTTAAATAGTAATGTTGTGTCACTTCCTTGATTCCCGAAATTTTCAGTGCCGCCCTCGTAGGTAGGGTATTTGGAGACTGTAATGCACTAATCCATCGTTTCTCAAACGTGGGGTTGCGACCCTTGGCGGGGTCGAATTTGTTTTTAAACGGGGTCACAGTTTGTTGAAAAATAATAAATACAAACTACATATGTGACAAATTATTTGTTCGAAAATCTGAGTCAGTGAAGGCTAATATAACGTATAGCTGATAAAAATAGCGCGCTATGTACATATTATTATTATAATTTTATAGTGACGGGGTCGCAAGACTTTTTACTTAACTTTTTGGTTTTTTCATGGGTCGCGACATAAAAATGATTGAGAAACGATGCCCTAATCAATAACTTATTTCAACAAACAAGATAATAACTAATTAGGCTTATAAAATAGTTGACGTTTATCAAAATATTAATATATCTCTAGGACGCTTTCACACCACGTCAATCTGGTCCCGTGATAAGTTCTCGAAGAAATTGTGTTACGGGTACCAGACAACGGAAATATATTTAATACTTTTATAAAATACATATATTTAAGATTTTTATTCTATTATACATTTATTGAATACACATCCCAATGACCCAGGAACAAAGAAAACTTTTTGTTCCTTCGGCGGAATTTGAACCCGCGAGCTTCGGCTTGAGCGTCGATGCGCACTGAGCCACAGAGGTCACCAGCTTTAATTTTATTACGTATTGTTTACTGTATGAAAATAAAATACTTTAATATAAATCAATCGAGAAACTTTTAGAAGAACAAATAACTTTTTCAATCAAATACTATCATTGACTCTGTGGATATAAGCAACAAGTTCGCGAGTCCCGCTCCTGGGGGACGAATATACTGTAATGGGGCACTTTACCAAATGACAGCCTTCATAACTGTTCAGTGTTCACTTGAGATATGTCGCGAAATTATTTGTTTTCTTCGCAATTATTTGTTTGCTCGAAAACTAAGAATATTTAAAAAAATAAGTATCTAGTGTTAGTCAGCTTTAGAACATAAGCCCAATTTCCGTAACTATTTGTGATCATAATCATGTTTCGGTCCGCGCGATGTCGCATTCACATGAGAGCGAGTGAGATAGCGCGCCGACCGAAACAGGATTATGATCGCAGATAGTTACGCGAATTGGGCTTATGTATTTTACTATAGTGTGCTAAAGCTTATTTGAGGGTCAATGATTTTATTGATTAATTGGGAAATTGACACACCTTGGGAATAGGATGGCCACCTGCAAGGCTACTTCTATGTACTGTATGTATCCTGACATTTGTTAATATTATATAGATTAAGTGTTATAATATTTATAGATATAATATAATTCCGTAAGTGTTATTATAAACCTATATGGAAAAAAAACTTTTTTAATTTGAATTTTTTATACACACAAACCTTTCTCCTGAGTCAATTTGTCTATAGATGAAAACCCAATTAAAATCCATCGCTTGACGCTTTGTTTAAAAGTTTTATGTATAGGTATGTACCTAGGCGGTCATCGTTATTATTTTTTAATTACCTACTATATCTAATAAGATAAATAAGCTGATACAATATTCAAGTTTGTAGCATTTTTAGAATATAAATGTAAGAATTACAATATTGTAAAAGCGCCATCTGTTACAGTCTCATTGAACTGATTCACAACTCGTAGCACTTCGTTGTAACTGGACAGCTGCCTTTGTGATTATGTTTCGATACGCAATATACCTGTATAGCATAAACCAGTGCGAGGAAAACAGAGTCTCGTATTTATTTGTCAGACAAACAGATTCAGGCGTTAGCTTCGGTGTTTTTGGACATCGCTGGCTTTCATGTAAAAAAAATCCAAAAGTGCACGCCTCATAATCTCATTTTCCACAGTAAATTGATTATTAGTAAAAGTGTACACAAGTACGTAGATACGCTCGTTCTCATGCACCAAAGCTCTTGTATTCCATGAAGGTCTTAGAAGGTATCACTACCGTCGAAGTGGGTGTTATTTTAAATTGAAAATTGAAATAGAGTTAAGGAGATCCAAGTGACAAGTACAGTATAGTATGAAGAAAAATGTAGCAGCAAATTAATTTATATTATAGATTACGAAATTTAAAAGACTCTTTATAGGAAATTCGTTAAATGCTCTAAAAAAATTTACTCAAATAAAAACAATTTAATAACCCACCTCCTTATTATCATTCCCCCGCTTCAAGTGATAAAAGGAAAATTGACATTAAAATTACTATTATTATATCCATCTTCAATCTAAATTTTAAGTCTAGACAATTATTTAACAAACTGAAAGCGGAGCATGGAAATATACTATATTAAAATGTATAGATAGATAAATAAAAAAATACACAGTCGCATATTAGTTTTTCATAACTAATATTAATAACTAAACGACAGTTTAGTTATTAATATATACTCATATTTATTACTTTAGATAATATAAGAAATTGATAAAAGTGCACTCATATTAACCTGCAAGGGCGATATAAATAAAATAAAAAACAATTTCAGTTTGGACAAATCTGCTTTTTTGAAATGTCGAAGGTAGAGACTTACCTCAACGCTTCGCTTATGTGGCATGCAATAATAAATCAGCAGTTTTGATATGACTTTTAACAATACCGGATTAAATACTGTGTCTCAGTGGGTAAGTAGGATACCTAATCAAAATAAATAACCAGAATGTGAAGTATGTGTTTAAAACACATAATCATATCGTATCGTGCCTACTAAATCCCTACATACAATTTTTGTGGTTCTTCTACTTAGCAGTGTCTGTAATTTATATTTGAATAATTTATTATGAATGTTTTGAGGTATGTACTTACATAGAAATAAAATAATGTATAAAATGACTGTTCTAACATTAAACAAAGTGAAAAATAGGATGTTTTGAATTTCTGAAAGTTGACTGTAAGAGGACTTTAATTTCGTCGACAATTACTGCAGAGTCGCAGGGGCGCCTAAATAGCGACCTACTTGAATTTTATTCCTAAGTTACAGGCGAAAGCGTAGTCTCTTAATATGTCGACAGCATGTACAATGTAATATAATTTAATAGCTCCCCAGACCGATTTCGGTGACGGTGGCCGGTTACATTGAAACCAGGCCAGCTACGCTAGAGTTATTTTATAGTGCCCAAGTGTGTACGCATTACACAAGAGCAGTCTCTCTTCCTTTTACTCTCGAAACCCAGTGGGACGGACTGACCGACACAGGCGCAGGACCGACTTTTTACATGCCCATCCGACGCATAGATCATATTTCTTGTCAGACAATCAGGTGATCAGCCTGCATTGTCCTAAACAAACATTGAAATAACATTTTTTGTTGTTCCAATGCGAAAATCGAACTCACGACCTCAGTCGAGAGCCAAGCTCTGAACTACTGGACCGCGGAGGCTGTTACTGTACATGACACTGGAACAATATTTTATCATATCGGTAGGTTACAGAAAATAACCTTGTGCCATCATTTTCCCCTAATTTTTAAATAGGACATTGGGTAATGTTAATGTTAAAATTATTAATGAAACTAGCTTTTGTATGCGGATTTGCGTAATATTTTAGATAGGGTTTGAAACGATATCTTTAAAATTTATAGCTGAACAGAACTCCTCAGTCTTTAAAAATACACGTTTGGCAATTTCTGTATTGTTTAAAGAACTGCAGGCATATATCACTATTAAAAAATTATCATCATCGCCACCACTATCATCACACTATACATCATGATATTTTGTTGAAATAATTATTTCTCATAGTCTTATACACCGGTATCGAATTCTTTGAACATTCACAGCTACTAAAAAGTGAAATGTTGTGCCTAGGTATACCCTGGATCCAAAAGGACTGAACATAACTCCTCAGTCTTTAAAGATACACGTTTGGAGATTTCAGTATTGTTTAAAGAATTACAAGCATGTGTCATTATTAAATAATCATCATCACCGCCACCATCATCACACCATACATCATGATATTATGTTGATATATGTATTTCTCATAGTTTTTGACACCGATATCGATTTCTTTGAACATTCTAAGCTACCAAAAAGTGAAATGTTGAGCCAAGGTACACCCTGTTCTGTTTACCAGCCAATTTTAACGTGGCTCCTGGTCCTGGGTCGTGGGTCAAATATTGTTTGTATGTATAAGGACGTAGTTGTGTTAAAATTAATTTTTTTTTTATTAAAAGTGTTTATTCAATCGTAGGGCTGGTACCGACTTCAAAAATATGAAAATTGAGTAGAGAAGAATTTAAAATGGGAACTCTTTCGATATCCATATTACTATGTTTTATAAATAAATATTATATATATATATATATATATATATATATATATATATATATATATATATATATATATATATATACATAATATACATAATATAATATACATTTAAAAGCTTAACAAACACGATCATAATCGCGTTTATAATATTAGCCAGGATTAAAACACAGTGTTACAAACATTAAAGTATCATTTGACGGGCGCTGAAAATGTTGAACAATTGAAACGAGGCTAGTTGAGGAATTAAACACACATTATGATAATATTTTGCAGCGGCGTTACCGCTTTTTGATTTATTTCTTTTCGTACTCAAACTGACATGTTTTTATACATATACCTGGGAACGAGAGAACGGATCGCCTGATTAAAGGTTAAAGATTACCACCGCCTATGGGTACTTGTAATACCAGAGGAGTCAAGAGTGCGTACCCGTTCCCCTGAGAATTATTTTATACTACTTTTTGGACAGGCCAATGTATTAGTCCCGTCAAGCCGATCCAATCGACAATTGTGGCAAAAGTATGGCTTTTCTAAGGTAAAAACGCGGATATTAAGAAAATAGGTAAGTATAGGTATATATAGTTATAATATTATGTGGGTGTAATAAAGTAATATGAGGGTATGTACAATTGCTGACAGATTTGAGCACTGTCTCAACCTGAAAACCACTGTTTGAACCTTTCGATCTTAATACAATGGCAATAAGGTTCAAAAGTAGTACAACAGTTTTGTAAGCAACCGCACTTACATAGCAGACGTAGGTACATATTTTATGCTCACACCACACACAAGACGCACATTATGCAGATTTCCCATAAGGGCAGGGGGAGAAAGTAAACTTCTTTATGGTGCTATCTTGACATATCTTACTACTATAATAAATGTGAAAGTTTGTGAGCATGGATGGATGTTTCTTACTGTTTCACACAAAAACTAGAGAATGGGATTTTGATGATATCTGGTATGGTAATAGTTTAAGGTAGTGGTAAGTTAACACAACACATAAGCTACTTTTTATCCCGAGAAAATGTACAATGTTCCCGTGGTATACTGTAACTACGTGGATGGAGCTGCGGGCAAAAATTTTGTTATTTTCAACCCTGAAAAACAAATTGCAGTTGGAGAAAAAAAAAGATGTTAAAAATGGAGAGGACATAATTAAACAAAAATCGAAACAAAGTAAATAAAAAAGACGTGTGGCACTCGGGGACTGCCGCGGTAAAGCTATTGCATATCAAAAATTTAGGTTATCTTTATAGCAGTATTATATTTTCAATTCAAAATTAATACTGCATTTGTGATAATAATAAAATGTATGTATATAGAGTACTCACTCATTTTCTTTCACTATTTTTTCGTGACTTTCTTCATTAATAATAAATGCACTTTGTTCATTCATATTCAAAACACTTTATACACAAATTTTACATGTACAGCTATTCACTGTTGTACATAAATACCTATACACCTATATACTTTCTCATAAACAGCTGCTTATGTATTCGTCCGATTTCGGAGCAGCTCGTCTCGATTCGTGCGAGTTTCATGTTTAATTCCGATTAAAAATACAAAAAATCCTTATATAATTTAAAAAAAGTGATTAACACAAGTGTAAGTAAGTGATTCTACTATACAAGTGTTTGTGGCGAATTTCATCTGTGAAAAATGGCAAATAATCTAAAACAACTATATGACTCTCAAAACTTTATATCAACTTATTATTAGTACTAAAGTGCATTAAATACTGTTTAGTATCGTTTGTGTCCTTATATGTTCAAAAAACAAAACTCTAAAAAGTGGAAAAGTGCAAAAAAAAATTATAATCGAACATTTCGCACAAAATATTAACGGCCGTCAGTTTTCTTTGTCTCATATAAAAAGTGGACTTTGGAATAATATTCGTTATTCGTCATCAATCCAGGAACCTACCATTTAAATACAACTTTTTAAGTGCCGCGTCATAGAGTCGGTAGCCGTATACATTACATGTCATGGCTGTGTAAGCAAAGTAACCCAAGTTCGATTCCCACATTTCTTAGGACACCTTTTGTGCTTCCAAAATCTAGTGAAAATCATACTACGTACATGAATTACAAGCTGGGAACGCCATCTATTAGTAAATTATTGAAGCAAAAGAATAAATAGATAGATGGCGCTAAAGCGCCATCTATCGGCGCACGTCCTTACTAAAACGGCGTTAGCCTAGCTTTAATATTTGGTTCAGAGATAGATTTTACTTCCGTCTTAAATCTTAAAAATAAAACGCCGTGTCGAAGACTGCCGAACTGAAACGACGTTAGACGATGCGGGAGCGTGAGGTTTTTTCGTTACGGAATTTCTGGATTCGGTCCCCGCGCTCAAGGCCCGCGATAGAAGCTAGGCAATAGCTTAAAACAATAAAACAACACAAAGCAAATACAAAAAAGAGAAAAGAAACGAGGGTAAGAGTAAATAGGTAGAGTAATGCACAAACGTTAAATGTTGAAGGATAGTGACCGTGGATACTCCACAGTCCCTGGTATTCTGTGGACCCATATTGCCAGGCGTGAGACAGACTACTCCAGACACATTTGTATAATAATATAATAACAAAACTTGTTGAGTACAGGTAAAATATAATTATATTATATAAAAAATGTAATTAAATAGCATATTCAATAAATTAAATAAAATAATATTACAGGATTACAGCCGGATTCTCTTTACATTTCACAGTTTTCGGAGCCAGAATAATAATTTCCCGTCTTAATTTACAGATTTTAAGCTCTACTTCGTACGAATTGGCTCATTGAAATAAAATCTCATCCGTCCATATATTTTTGATTGGCATTAAAATTAAATATAAATGAAGGAATTAAGGAAAAAATATAAATATTCTCAAGGCATAGCCTTTTCCAGCTGCTATTAAAATTTTCAGCTGAAGTGTCAGATTTGCATCATAAAGAGCTCGCTGTTTATCCGTCTGTTTACCCACCATCTTGTTATTTCATTTTTAAACAGCCAGCCGCCATAATGTCGTTTTTTCATTCAGCAAACATTGACATATTTCTTTGTTGTTATTGCTTTATGTACCTACGTAACTTTTAAAGTATGTGGCGCAAAGTACAATAAGTTTTTATAACTGTTTTCTGAATCCCTCGACATCGTCAATTAATTTTATCAAGAGTTTTATTTCTTAACAACATTAAATCTATGACATAATAGCGGTGATCATATAATTGGTCGTCAAATATATGTTTTCGTCACCCCATCTACTATTTTATAAAATGAAATAAAATCTATGAATAACATTTTATCAAAGGTTCACGAATGCGAAGCGCTTTTCTTTATTGTGAAGACTGTAATAAGTCATGAACTGGGTCAACCGCATAATAACTGCAAACTCACAAAATAAAAGATCTATGTGGCCAAATGAGCTAGAGGAATTAAAGTTTTATTTCGCTTTTTATGAAAAAGTGAATGATGTGGTGGTTCATATTTAATATTACACTTTTGTTCGCCATAATTCAGTTTCACAGCGCGAAATGTTTGTGAAAATGTTTACGTAACTGAAGTAATACGGTTTCTCACGCTTAAATGACAGCTTTGGATTTATAATTTGTATACAAAAGAATACAACTGGGCCTCTAGTCAAGATGCATTCGATAATTTCGACGGCGAACTTCGAAAGAAAAAATGTATGGGATTTGACATAAGTCATCGCTAAGTGACATGTCGCTTGCGATGCCTTATGTCAAATCCCATACATTTTGTTTTCAAACTTCGCCGTCGAAATTATCAAATGCATCTTGACTAAAGGCCCTGGTCCTAAATGACTGATCACAGCAGCTGCTGCAGTGAATAAATTTATATTTAAAAATCAAAATAGATTACTTTACTGGCTTTATAACCTACCTATTAATACATAAAGTCATAGCAACTGAAAAAATCTTAAAAATTAATTTAGAAATTTAGAGCTTAAAATGGTTTAGTTTAGAAAGCTTTAATAATTTTCAATTAGGTTTAAAACTGCGCCTTTGAGAGGTCCTTCTAATTTCTTAAGTAAACCTATTAATATGCAAGTTAATACTTCACTAGCAAGAATGATTATTTTCCTAGTTAGTTAGTGTTGACAACTTCTGGGGCTCGGTGGTTCAGCGCGTTGGTGCTCAAGCCGGGGGTCACGGGTTCGAATCCCGCCGAAGGAACAAAAAGTTTTTTTGTGTTCCTGGGTCATGGATGTGTATAATATAACACAAATCTTAAATATATGTATAGTATAAAAGTATTAAATATATATCCCGTTTTCTGGTACCTATAACACAAGTTCTTCGAATACTTAGCACGGGGCTAGATTGACGTGGTGTGAAGCGTCCATATATTTATAAAAGGTAACCTATCTATTGATACATCATGTCATAGAAACTTGAAAAATCTTATAAAATAATCTAGATATTTTAAATAGTTCCAGAGCTTAAATCGGTTTAGTTTAGAAAGCTTTAAAAATGTTGCGCTGAATTAAGTTTAGAACTGAGCCTTTGAGCGGTCCTTCTAGTTTCTTGGGTAAAATTAAGGCTTTTCAGGTGAAAATTGCAGGGTACCGTGGCCCGACCGGAAAGCGACTGAAATTTAATCACGGGTAATGGGAAAGCTTTTGACGTGCGCGCGGTTGTGTCGGTGTCGTCACGCCGCGGTTTACAGCGTACGACTTTTGTATTATATTGTTAACAATCACTAATAAATGAAAAAAATAAAAATATATATTAGAGAAACTGTGGTCCAAGTAGGTTAGTTTACATTTAACTTAATAGAGTCTGGTTTACCAAAACGAAAGTTGAACCTGGAATTATTTGCAAACTTAGACATGGCAACTCTGTACGGACGTCATACATAATGCGACATAATTACATAAAAAACTTATTTTTTGCTTTTAAAAAGTAACAAACATTTATGTTAAATATAAACTTTAGCATTTATAATGTAAGTGCTGATTGTTTACTTATAAAGTATGAAAGTAAGTTATTCTAATTTTGCTATTTGAATAAAAATACTGACACACTTAGATAAATTGAATTGGCTTCAAGTTCGACATTTCAGACAGTGTTTTTCTAATTATGGGTACATTACATTACATACCTGAAGCTCCGGTCCCTCTTTAATGTGCGGAGGGTCAGTTAAATGAGATTATTCTGCAAGAATTATACTACGTAGGCTAGGTCCGTCTGTCTGTCTGTCTGTATGTCTGTCTGTCTGTCTGTACGCGCTTCTAGCTTCTGTAATTATGAATATAAATTGATGAAATTTGGTAAAGTTAAAGATTATGTATATATCTCGGTTCCGGCATCATAAAATAATAATAATTTTATATTTTAGGGGTGGCTCTCCATGCATGTGAAGTGGGGATGAAAAATAGTTTTTTGTTCTACCCCGTCGTGTGGGGTATCGTTGAATAGATATTTTTAAAATAAAGACAAGCTTTCATAAATGATTTTTTACAAAGTCAACCATTTTCGAGTAATCGGTCTCCAAATTGGTATATAAGTTGATCCCCCCTGGCATGTCTAAACTATAGGAGATAAAAACTTGTAAGTTTCCATGTTTATAGATCATACTAAAAACTCTTTAGGAAATTTATTTTGAGCGAAATCTGACATTAACTTTTGAAGTAATTCAAAGAAAACATATTGCGCGTTGATAGTCACGGAACCCTCCTTAGATATGTCCTGACATGCTCTTGGTTAGGTTATTTTATATTTGTGCTTGTAGCGAGCTATGACCTCTTGATATGTCAGTCCTTCTTACGCTTGAGTGGTGATGATAATAATACAGCAACAATTCTTATATTCTCCTTTATTGGTGCTTAACACAGATACGAATTACATAATATGAGATATTATGTCTAACACATTTACGTCTACAGTCTACACCGAGAATAGCCTTTTACTTATTTAAAATAAACCTAACTAAATAGGCTTTACTTCATGACTTTTTCAATATGACATTGACAATTACATCTCATAAACTTACTGTTGTCATTATGCAACATCTCCTTTTTCGAGAAAAAAGCAAACAAATATTATAAGTACATAACTAATGACAAACTTATCTATTCAAATTTCTCATGTATATACAATTTAGGACGTCTTACACTTCTACCAGACCTGGTTAAGTAACCGGTATTTTCTAGACTCTCCATAGGAACACAGTTATCATCGATAATGCATTTTTGAACAGGACCGTTTTCGAGTTGTGCCGAACTCATGGGATCTATACTCACCTGCGTGGAAGGCATATTGTTAGTGCTGCCGTTGCCATAAAAAGAAGGTGGAGGATTTGTTTATTTTAAATTCTTTTTTCTAGGTCTAATATGTTCCATATTCCTCCTATACACAACACCATTTGGATCCACAACATAATAAGATCTACCATATCCTAATTATTTCTCTTTAATTATTCCCGGAGACCAAAAGGATTTAGGATTTTTTTTGAAGTAAATGTCATCTTCAGGGTGAAACTCATAAGATGTATGCTTCGCATTCCTGTCAAAATAACAAGACATTTTGTCTCTGCTTTGTCTATGACATTTTTCAAACGTCAAAAATTTTACAAGTTTAGGTTTAAGTTTATTGTTTAGAATTGGTAAATGTGGCGGACCAATTAGCGCCACAATCCTGAATCGTGCTATCGAAGTTTTCTATGATCGGCACTATATATACGACATCTGAAATTCATACAACCGGGCTTCGGCCTGACCGAGCATTGCATCTCGCTCGGTCGGAGATCTCCCTTTGGGGCTTGCCAATATATTCCCACATTGGTGACCCTCGACAGAACACGGCTCCTTCTGGACATCATAATCATCACTCCCCACCCCTCCGCAGCACGCCAGCCAGCTTCAGCCTCATCGGGTACCTCGACCACCAGCCTCAACGCACCGCGGCCTGGTCGAACCCTCATCGGCTTCAACGGGCACTCTCACTACAACGACCGGTCAGCAAACAGAGCACATCTCTCCTGGTCAGCACGTAGTATCGGCCCCGCACGGCAGCACTCCGACTCACTGGAGCCCGTGCAGCAGTAGCACAGTTCCGACTCACTGGGACTATGGCACTGGCGACTCTAGCAAGACAACTCAAGATTCGACTTCAGTCTTCGAGGGGGAGTGATGTGGCGGACCAATTAGCGCCACAATCCTGAATCGCGCTATCGAAGTTTTCTATGATCGGCACTATATATGCGACATCTGAAATTCATACAACCGGGCTTCGGCCTGACCGAGCATTGCACCTCGCTCGGTCGGAGATCTCCCTTTGGGGCTTGCCAATATATTCCCACAGTAAATTTACTCGCAAGTTTCTAGACATTAATAATGCGGCCGGACTGGGAAAATCTCCCTTAGCAGCGTTGCAATAGCGCCAAATGCACATCCGAGCCATCTTCCTTGCATTTTCTTAATATGTTTTTGACAATTTTAACTCCGCTTTCAGCCTGGCCGGATAGACCCAGACCAATAAGGACTGGTGGTTATGTGTTCTACATCCCAATCAACAAGACTTGAATTTGCAGAAGTTAAATGGTGGACCATTGTCAGACACCAATGCTTTTGGTATTCCATGTCAAGCAAAGAAGGATTTGAGGTTTTTAACAACATTATCGACAGAGTAATTCTTATGCAAAGAAGCTAGCTCTTTGTACTTGGAATATGCAGACAAGGAAATTTTCTCCATCAAAATATATTAAATCTATACCTACCTTCTCCCACGGAAGATGAGATATCTCATGGCATTTCAACAGTTCATTGGGTGTGTTTGGCCTGAACTTGGCACATACCGAACATCGATCAATTAAGTTTTTAATATCCGCGTTTTTATTTGGCCAATAAACTGTTTCTCTAGCGATGTTTAGTGTCTTATTAATACCTAAATGACCACAGTGTATTTTATCTAAAATCTGTCTTTGCAAGGACTTTGGAACAATAAGCCTATTGCCTTTAAATAGTAAGTCATTCATTATATGTATTTCATTTTGAATATTCCAATTTGGTTTCACCAGACAGCTTACTTTGTTTTTAGTTTTTGGCCAACCATTCTGAATATAAGACTTAAGCAGATTTAAAGATTCATCATTTTTACTAATAATATTAAATTTAAATATGGCTTACTCACTGAGAGATTAGAAAAGATTGAATTAACATGATATTGTAAGTGAGGCTCTTGACAAAGTATCTGCTATATACATATATTTACCAGGTACATAAATCACTTATAGATCGTAACCCTGCAACGATAACATCATTCTTTGTAGTCTAGCAGGTACTTCATGAAGAGGTTTTTTTAAAAGGTAAATTAAAGGTTTGTGATCAGTATGAACAGTTGTTTTACTGCCATAAATATATTGGTAAAATTAATTACATCCAAACTGTATGGCAAACAATTCCTTTTCAATCTGTGCATAGTTTTGTTGACAGGATGTTAGTGTTCTTGAACTATATGCAATGGGTCGTTTGTTTTGCATCAAGACCACTCCCAGTGCATTCTTTGATGAATCGACCGACAAAATCACAGGTAAGTTGCAATTATAATTAGTTAACACAGGTGCCTTAGATACGACTACTTTAAAAAAATCAAAGCACTTTTGACAATTTTCATCCCATAACCATAATAATCTTTTTTTAACAAATTTCTTATGGTATTAGTTTTCTCTGTTAGATTTTCTATAAACGGTGCTAAAAGTATAAAAAGTAGTTTTATAGCAAATTTCTGTTGCCGTGTTTATTCCAAAAGGTAATCTTAAAAATTTGTATCTGCCAAAGGGAGTTTGAAATGTACACAGATCACTACATTCTTTAGTTAATTTTATATTATAAAACCCAAAAAACGCTTCTTAATGTGAAAAATAAGAGGCTTTGGACAATTTAGACCTGACTTCATCTATGTTTTTAATTGGATAATGACATCTCAATAAATTTTTATTTAAATTTCTAGGATCTAAGCAAATTCTCAATTCACCATTCTTTTTCATGGCTATAACTAAACTACTCACCCAGAGAGTAGGTTTGTTCACCTTCCGTATGACTCCCATGTTTTCCATGAGTTGAAGCTCTTTCTTTAACGGTTCAGCCAACGCGAAAGGTACCTTTCTAGGGGGATCAACGCACGGAATAGCACGGAACAGCTCTTTAGCATGATGCTGTATTCGTATGGGAGACAGCCCAGACCCTGAAACACATCATTATATCTGGTCACAATTTTGTCACAAGTTTTCTAATACATATTATATACATTTTGCTCAACATTTTCAACTTTTTCATTTCTTAAAGAAAAGTTTTTTGTTATTAAATTTAGCTTTATACAAGTGGGTAAACCAATCACAGTTGGACAATTTAATATTGTAACAACAAAAGTAATGTTTTCCGGTTTTGTTTTGTTTTCAACTAAACAACAAATGTTTGACACTGAAATTATCGGAATTCTGTGCCCACTGTAGGCGAAGATATTATATTTTGTACACATTTTTTTACTCCGTTTGTTGAATTTAAGATTCAATTCTTTTAATACTTGATAAGATATTACATTTATGTCAGCTCCAGTGTCAATTAGGCAATCTACATTTTTGTTGTTTATTTTAGGAGAATAATGCCAGGAATGGTCTGTGTTAATCAAATTTGTACTAGCATTTTGTGACTTTATGTTTTTTATGTTGAACAATGCCCCTATTGTAAATCTCTCAGCCTCAGCCTCAGCACTTTTGGGGCTTGATTCATTATCGAAATTTATGCTACATTACCAAGAAACAACAGTCCTGACACTATTTTTCTTAAAACATAAATGAGTAAGATGTCCGTATTGAAAACATGACCTGCATCTGTGTTTCCATGCTGTTCAGTTGCGGCGACCATGCGATGTGTTGCACTTTACACATGACGTTGTTCTGGATCCAGGTGTAGCTGACCTTGGGTGACCTTGGCGTGATGGGGATCTTGAGTTTTTTCTTTTCTGGTATGGGAGGAACTGGCCCGACAACTTTTGTGTAGCTTGTATATTGTGGCTTCTTCTCTTCCATCTGCTGCATTGATTGATTATTCACTTTTCTGCGCCATCGTAAGTATTCTACAGAGGAGTTTGGCTCTTTCTAGGGATATATCTTGCTCTTGTAGGAGCTTTTGACAAAATTGCGAGAAGTTTGTGGCCATATTAGCAATGAGAATGTCCTGTACAAGGGAATCGCGTAGCGAACCAAACTTACAGGCATGACTTGTGTTTTCTAATTCCATTAGAAAATTTTCCAAGGATTCGTTCATAAGTTGTTTCAACGTAAAGAATTTGTGCCGCGCCATATTCTCGTCCGTCATATTCTTTTTGGGTTCAAAATACTCGACGAATTTTGCCTTGACTTCTTGGAATGTAGCAGTGCTTAGGTCCAAATTGAAGGAATTGTAGATATTTAGACCCTTTTCTCCCATGGAATGCAGCATGATTGCAATTTTTCTTTTGTCTTCCGTTTTCTCCATTCCCGACGCCAGTAGGAATATCCCGAAAGACTGCGTCCATTTCTTGAAATTTTCAGCATTATTGTTGATAATTTCTGTAGAGATTTCAAGCTTCTGCACTCCGCTTCCTGCCATTGTTAAGTTCCCGCACTCAGATTGTCTCGAAGCTTCCGGAGTTTTTGATGTACCCTCTTTTGCGTGCATAATTTTCGTTTTCTTGATAACTTTTTTACACCTGACACCATGTAGCGAGCTACGACCTCTCGATATGTCAGTCCTTCTTACGCTTGAGTGGTGATGATAATAATACAGCAACAATTCTTATATTCACCTTTATTGGTGCTTAACACAGATACGAATTACATATGAGATATTATGTCTAACACAATTACGTCTACTGTCTACACTGAGAATAGCCTTTTACTTATCTAAAATAAACCTAACTAAATAGGCTTTACTTCATGACATCTATCAATATGACATTGACAATTACATCTCATAAACTTACTGTTGTCATTATGCAACAGTACTTTATGATTTTTTAAAGAATTTATGATTTGTTTACTTTTTGAAGGTTGTCAATTTTTATTTTATTTTTTGATATTGAACGGATAACTTAAAAGAGAACATCGTGTAACATCGTAGGTACCGTGTGACCGTCAGACAGTGAATTCGATTTTACTCCCATAGATTTTCATACCCCGGGCTTATATAAGAAAATCGTTTCTTAAAGAGTAAGCTCCTAAAATATTATTCCTTTAATACTTCATGAATTATTATCAAAATAATTCGATAAACACAATGGCATAGCGCTTTGAAAGAGTCGACTATATATTTTTGATATTGTAATCATGAGATCGTAATCAAAATTTCGTACAGTCACAATAAAGATAAATGAAGAAATGAATTTTTTGTTTAAGATGGGTTTTCATGATAATTTTCCATGTCCTATTCACTAAAGGAAAAGCCATAATCGTACTTATCTACTACAATAATTGTAACCAAGTAGGTAGTATAATATTTAGATTTAAAAAATCGAAACATTAGAGAGACGCAACAAAGACATAGGTTCAAAATATTTAAGTAGTTTTTGCTTTAAAGGAATATCACATACCTACCCTGCCATACCTACATAATATTATTAAAAAATATATATTTTTTCAAAATCGTATCGTTATCGTCAAGTATAAGCTGAACTCAATTTAAAGTTTCCAGTGTCGAAAATAATAACGTCTCGTCGGTCGGGGCATAAACGAAATTGATTTAAATTCTGACCGTGCCACTGTTAAAGTTGTATGATTGTAAACGTAATTATGGCCTTCCGATAATTACACAATTTGTATTACAAAGCTACGCAAATCACTATAAGTTACGGTGCTTACTTAAACTGTTTGATTGCTTACTTGGTGGCACTATTAAATTAATTACCTAGCCGCAATTTAAGTCGTTCAAAATATTTTTAAGATTCAACGGCTACCTTACAATTCTATTTGCATACATTACTTAAAAAAAAAACAGAAACCGGTCTCATTTACTTTATCATGATATGTATAAAGTTATTTTTAATATCTAAAGTATAAAATTGGTAGAACCATAATTCAAATGAATGTAATATTTCATTTAAATTGATTTCAAAATTTAATATGAGCGAGAGTGTAATACGAAAACATAATCATTCTAATAACGAAATTGAACATTAATGACAATTTAATTACAAAGCCCTTTTGAGCCTATTGAATCAGAAGTAGAAAACGACCCATAGTTTAGTCGAACAATTATTTCAAATTGAATAAACGCTCTAAGGACTCGAGTACAAAATTGTAATAATTAAACCATGAGTCAAACGTTCTACAAACTGCAGCATATAGTTTTTATGCAACACTTATTTTGCATAAACCGTGCTTACTTAATTACGAACAAAAAGTTAAAAATATTGTGTACCATCATTTTTTTCACGGCTTCCTCTGTTTTTTTATATAATCTGGTGTGTGATTTTTTTCTTCGCACTGTTTCTAGCGGTTACGTAAAGTATATAAAACAATTTCAGCATATTCTGACAGCTGAAGTCATCTATATCAGTCTAATCAGTAGGCTGAGAGTGAACACATTCGACGCGTTTAAGAGATTAGACGAAAAATGCCACGCCTACGGAGACAGTTTAGAAATTGGAACCAATGTGCATGTTCTAGTCTGTATTGTATCGATTTTTTTAGACATAATGGGAATGACCCTATTGGGTCTCCCTGGAAGCACTATTCACATTCTCTCTACAGCATTTGCGGCGCATGACTCTGAATGTTTACTGTATTCGATGCTCATTTCCATTTTGAACAAAAGACTACAAATTCTCTCGTCTATAAGCGTGCAAAGAAGAACACGAGTATATAAGCACACGTTACTAGCAGCGGCACATTTTAACGAAGAATTTACGTTTAGGGTAAGTTTGTATAATAAGAGACAACTGTTTAAAAAAATCAAGGCTAAGTGGATACCTCCAAAATTACACTAGTACATACAAGATGGCGTTCATTTACTAAACTATACATACAACAAAAAATAAACTTAATGAGAGGTGTCAAGGGACACCCGGATGGAACGAAGTTCCTTTCGATTAAATAGTGAAGGAATTGTAATAATTTTTTATTTTTTTTAAGTTATAATAATATTTTTTTATTATTAACAAATATAATATAATATAAACTTAATCAGTAGGCTCAATTTTAGTAATAATTGAGAGAGAGAGAGAGACAGACAGAGAAACACGCGCACGCCGCACGGCTTATGACTATAGCAAAAAGTGTCGTTACAACTTCTAGTCTTAATTTTTTCCGTCTAGCCCCCTTTCGCAACGCGCGATAAGGAACTTCGTTCCAATAATCACCCAGTATTTTTACCCCTATATACCTCTTTGTCTAGAATATACATAATGATAATATTATACTAGGTAATCGAAAATAATATTGAAACATTGTTGTTACATGTTAGCACATTTTTCCAATAACCTTGTCTTTTTCAGATATCTGTAATGGTGTTCGTCACGTTGGTGTCCAGCTTGGTTTACTCTGGAGTACTTTTGATGTTTAACGGATTCGCGGTACTTTCTCTATACTTGTTTTTGTTTAAGGACTCTGACATAATCTTTCGTTTACGAAGCGATTTCATACTTAGAATCCAATACAAGATACTAATATCACTGTTCGTACCGTTGGTAAGGGCCCCCATATTCGGTCTGGTCTACCTTCAGTTCGGCCTGAACGGATGCAAAATCGTATCTATGTGCAATTTTGAGATCGCATTAGTCCGCCGGATGCACTGAAGCGATTCTGTACAAAACCGAAAAAATCACATTTGTTGTATGAGTGCCTCAAATATATTTATATCTGATTTATTGCTACAAAGTTAATGTAAAAAAATGTATGGAATATCTTCAGCCAAAAGCATTATATTTTGTACGTGTACGTTTGTTCTGTAGCTCGGTCCTATGCCAGCTGTTCGGAAGTTTAACCACACGAGGTAGCAAGTCGGACGGCAACTGTTCCCATCGAAATCTTTGAGTTTATGTAGCTTTTCCGCATTAGAATAGTAAAATTAGAAATTTTATTGTAACACTTAATACCAATATCAATGTCTTTGGAGAATAATTATGTTAGCTATGTAATCTTATAGTTTAACTACGCTTTTATATATATATATATATATATATATATATATATATATATATATATATATATATATCTTATACTTTAAACGAGACAATCTTGTCTTATAGTTTAAACGAGCTTATCTTGTATATATAATCGGAATCTTGGCAATGAGTATTATCATGAAATTTAATATGCAGGGAGTTTTGGGGGAAAAAATCGATCTATCTAGGTCTTATACCTGGCAAACTGCGCATTTTTAAGCTATATATTATGTTTTTTTCTTTCGTCGTGCAATATTATACAACTTCGACTCTAATGTCAGTCTGATTGGCGGCTTGGTATGCGTTTGATTTTTGCGTTGTTCGCAAATTTGGAATGCGGTGGGTTCGAATCCCGGTCAGATAAATATTTTTGTGATTCTTTTTATTTTTTTAACTTAGGTAGGTACTAGAACTCCGAGCAAAGCTCGGTTACCCAGGTACTAATTATTACGTCACAAACGCTACTGCCGCGGCTCCAGCTGGGGAGACCCAGACCCATGGTAAAGACACCATGAGTCACTGGGACCGCTGATGATGAAAACTGCATTAAAATTCAACATACGTTAGTTTTCAGAGTAAAACTAACGTTTGTTGAAACGAAACGGAATAAAAAATTAGCCAGTATAAAATATAAAAAATATAGGTACACTATACGCCATTGATGTTATTTCAGACGATGGAGTTACTCATATTTCTGATTTGGCGTGAAACAAAAATTTTATATACACTTTGGTTTCTATGTTCTGCTACGTACAAAAGTGAAATAATTTCCAAAAAAATAATTTTCGACTTGGCCAAGAAGGTAGCAATCGAGAAGGATTCAAATGGTATTTTTTCTTTTTTTGATGTTAAGCTCCTTTACGCACGCTTGACTTGGGGAGTAAGCTGGTGAATGCGTGACGAGAGCGTTACGACAAGTGTGATCGGTCGAGGCGAATGGAAAGTTGAGAGGGAGATAGATTCTCTCTTTCTCTCATAGCCAGTGCATGAAATATATATATATATATACGGCTTTAATTCTAAAGTGATAAAAGTAGTACCTAGAATATAATTTTAATATTACAGATTCCAGCTACAATATAACCCAACGATTGTTCAGCAGTGTGAAAATACTGCAGCCACGGTACGGAAACGGTGCTATAAGAATGAGCACGCCCCTTATTGTCCTCGATCTTACTTTTAATTATCTTCTCATAATTATGCAGGTAAGGGCAACACTTCTTTATTGGCATCAATCTCACATATTTTTATAACACAAAAATACCTTAAATGGTTTTACAAGAAGATTTTTTACATTATTTCCTTATAGGCAGAGATCGTTTGATAGTTAATTTTCAAATGCACTCGAAAACAGTTTACATTTGAAATAATTTAATTTTACAAACCCACTAATTATGTTAATTAATTATTTACATGTCCAACTACTCGAGTCCACAAATTGACTTTAATTATGATAGAGCAAGTTCTATTACGGACGTAGAGAATTTCAAACCTAAGATTACAACTACACTGTTGTTAGTAGTTACCTAGTTGATGTGTAACATCTTTTCTCTCGCTTTCTTGCTATTTGTGGGAGCGATTTCGTAAAATGGCACGGAAGTGTGTGACAAGAAGCCACGGAAACGCGCGCTATTTGAATTGACGAATGTGTGCATGGAGGTAGAGTTGGCCGTCAGATAGATAGATAGATAGATAAACTCTTTATTGCTCACATTAAAGAATACAATCAGTAGACTAAAACTAAACTTATAATCTAAATGTGAGACTATAAACTAAATCTTCCAGGCAACCCTGCAGCACAGGAGAGGTAAAATAACTAAATAAGCAGGGTAATACGAAATGTCAAGAATAACTTTCAAAATAATATACAATTGTTCAAATAATAAATAGGTACTTATAGTTAGTTTAGCGAGTGACTTTGTTCAGAAGATAGCTATGCAGTTTGGATTTGAAGATAGCAAGTGACTTTGACTCTCGAATGTCACGTGGTAGGTCATTCCACATGAGCGCAGCCTTAACAATGAAAGAACCACTAAAGTAACCAGACTTTGTAAATGGCACATGAAGTTTCCTACTATATCCAGAGTGTAGTGCACGGATTTGGTCAGTGCTCCGATAGTGAAAACACTCCTTCAGATAGGGGGGAGAGCGAGCGTCAAATAGAGAGAGCCGTCAGATGCGAATAGTATATTTCAGTTTTTAGCTTTTAAATTTTGAGGTTGATTTCTGTCACTGCTAAATGGAAAAGTTACCGTATTTTTTATCATATTAGAAAATCGTACTAAAATTGTTTTAAACACTTACGGATTGTGTCGCGGTGCACTTTTCTTTTTCCCGACGTTTCAGCTACTTTCCAGCAGCCGTGGTCACGGGAGGACTGTGGTGTCAATTGTCTTATTTGTTGAAGTTCAATTCTTCAATTATTATTTGTGTTCCGATCCACGCAAACCATACTAACAGTATCTTGAAGCCGCGGTGATTTTAAATTACATTCTATTTTGTTAATTAATTAAAAAAATAAAAATTAATCCCAACTAGATGGCAGCACCCAGCCATCTTCTTGGTTAAAATTAGGGTTTTTTCTTACCACTTTGTTGATGAAATTAAACACCTATGTCTCACAAACAATGAACAGTTGGTCAGTTTTGATATACACTCCTTATTCACTTGCTTACCATTACAGGAATGTATTGAAATTGTAACAAGAAAGCTTAGAGAAAAGAACTTACCTGTTGAATATGCAGAATTATTAGAATACTGCCTAACATCTGGCTAAATGTTGTGGAATTATGACTTCTACAAGCAAGTAGATGTTGTAGCGATGGGCACTCCAGTTTTTCCCGTTGTTGCTGACATATTCATGGAAGACTTCGAGGAGATTGGTCTTGAGACCTTACCTATACAACCCAGGTTCTACAAGCGGTACGTGGATGATAGTTTCACAATTTTACCATCTGACAAAGTAACCATATTCCTAAATCATTTAAACAGTCTGAACCCCAAAATACAATTCACTATGGAGTTAGAGACCAATAACTCTTTAGCTTTCTTGGACGTATTAGTAATAAGGAATCCCAATGACATCTTAGGTCACACTGTGTATCGCAAACCTACACATACTAATAGATATTTAAATGGTGAGTCCCACCACCATCCTTCACAGCTTTCTACCGTTGGCAAAACTTTGTTTAGAAGAGCACGAGGAATCTGTGATCAGCAGCATTTGGAAACCGAACTTCATCATGTCACACAAGTTCTAAGTGACAATAAGCTTCGAGTCCCACGCCTGCATCACAGTGACCGAGTGAAACCAGCCACTGTCGAACGAATACCTGCAGTTCTACCTTTTATGAAAGGAGTCACTGATAAAGTTGGCTATATTCTAAGGAAAGCTTCGATAAAAACATATTTCAAGCCACCCAAAAAGATAAGTAAATTTTTACCACCAGTGAAATGTATCATCCCCCTTCAAGATGCAGGAGTCTACAAGATCGACTGTGACTGCGGTCTCTCCTATATAGGGCAAACTAAAAGATCCATCAACACCCACGTAAAGGAACACATCGCAGATGTTAAACACCGTCGCAACAATAAATCTGCAATTTGCGAACACACACTGGATCAACCTCGCCATTACATAAGATTTGATAAGCCACAAGTACTGGCAAAGGAACACCGTTATCGCCCAAGAATGATACGCGAGGCTATAGAAATTAAAAAGGACCCTAATTTTAAGCGAGAAGATGGCTGGGTGCTGCCATCTAGTTGGGATCCAAAAATTAACAAAATAAAATGTAATTTAAAATCACCGCGGCTTCAAGATACTGTTAGTATGTTTTGCGTGGATCGGAACACAAATAATAATTGAAGAATCTTCGGGTAGTTTGAACAACTTCAACAAATAGGACAATTGACACCTCAGTCCTCCCGTGACCACGGCTGCTGGAAAGTAGCCGAAACGTCGGGAAAAAGAAAAGTGCACCGCGACACAATCCGTAAGTGTTTAAAACAATGAACAATATTCGCGTAAACCTAAGAAATCAATCGTACTAAAAATTAAAAATGTTTTTTTTTTATATTTTCACAAAAAGTTACACATCATAAACGACTACTGTAAGGCTCGCTCGCTTTATATTTATTTATAATATTATCCCTAGGTAAAAGTGCATTTGTACCAACCTAAATAGTGGTGGACAGTGGTAGTAGGTGGAAGTTAGGACCTCTATGGCTCAGTGGCTCTGCGCGTTGGTGCTCAAACTGGGTTCGAATCCCACCGAAGAAACAAAAAGTTTTTCTGTGTTCCTGAGTCGTGGATGTGTATGAACCATGTGCATAATATAATACAAATATGAACTATATGTGTAGTAGGTACAAATGTAAATATAAAAGTGTTAAATATCCTACCCGATATCTGGTACCTGTAACACAAGTTAATCGAGTAATTAGCACGGGACCAGTTTGAAGTGGTGTAACGCGTCCATAGAAATTATTATTATTAATCCTGTTTAAATTATATTTTCCACTTTATGGTACGTTAATCGTTATATTGTGTTATATTATTTTTTAATCTTTATTTAAAGGGTCTTCATCATAATATGATTATGTCAGCCGTATTATATATTTTTAAATTATTAAAATTTTCGTTGTTCTTTTAAGTTTGGGTTCCAATACAATATCTACAAACTGCATCCAGTATAAAATGAAACGGACCATACAATGTATGATTCTTGGTCTATTACCTAGCAAACACATAAACATACACTAGACTGTACCTGGATGCCGGCTCAAAGGACGAATAATATCAAATATAAAACCTACGTATAAAATGTATTTTCGTTTCAGATACACGCCGAATTTGTTTCAAACAAGGCGTAGAGACCGGATATATTGAATGCTCATCTTTTATTGCATTTTATATGAATCTAACTTTTATATTTGTATGTAACTGTATAGATTGGTATTCGCGATTTATTTATTAAATTCTATGTCTTTTGTATCCGATTTTTCATTACGACGTTTTCCTACTATTCATCGGTTTTATTAGTATAAGCATATAAGTATAAAAAAACCTTATTTTTCTTATACTCATTTAACAATTAAAATGCTATATTTAAGGAAATACATTATGAAAACTGTATTAGATACCTGCATACTGTTTTGTCTACTGTATGGCTCAAAAGCCTTTCTATTCCTTATAGTTACTTTTATTTTCTGGATCCTAGTTCCTTGACAATTTATGTACCTCGGGGGCCTCGCTTTGTACCGACTCTTGGGGCAGCGAGGGAGACACCGGAGGCCTGGTGTGCGGGGCGACCGCGTGGTTTGCGGGCTCCGAGGTAGCGATTATTTCCACGGCTGTGGTAGCCGAAGAGGTGGCACTGGAGGTGCGCGAGGAGCGCGGGGTGCGCGGAGAGCGCGAGGCGCGCGGGGAGCGTGGGGGGCGCTGTGAGTTCCGCGTGTGGCCTGGCTGCGGTAGAGCGGGCATGGGTGGCTCCAGCTCCAGGCTGCTGGCTGGGGGTGAGGCGACAACACAGGGGGTGGCCTTAGGAGCTGCGGCATCTTTCCTCCTGGTGCTCGTTCTCGGCTTCTTTATCCTCCGTACGGAGGAGTCGGAGTCCGGGGGGGCGACGCGTCTGGGAGTGCAATCGTTGGCCTCCGCCATCAAAGGCCGCTGCGGCCCCGCCAAGCTTCGATGTAAATTCCCGGCTTATACAAAAGTTCCGTTACCTTAAATATGCCGGGGATGACCTCTGGGGTCCTGACGATGCGGGCGAAATAAACACAGCCACCGGGTTCAGACCTCGCCGGAACTTCGGACACGTATTCCGCCACGTATCCTATCTCGGCGAGTGCGGCCTTGATTCTCTCGGTGTCCGTGGCAGAAGGTAGGCCCCTAATTCGTACCTTGATTTCCCTATCTTGCGGTAGTGAATAAGAGAACCAGGAGGCGAGTCCCTGCATCTCTAGGTCCGTCAGGTATCTCTTCACGGTCCTGAATTCATGTTAGCTTCGGGGCGTGAAGCGAATACCAGGACCACTTTGTTTGGCGTTTGGTGTGTGCCCCAGGATGTCGCAGAGACGGCGGAAGTGACGCACCCAGTCGTCGATCCTCTCGACGACCAAGGGCGGGTAGCGAGACGTATTTGGGGGTGGCGACGTTTTAGAGGTCGCCGGCGCCGGGGCGGGAGGTCTGTCAATATCTGCCTGAGGGCTGGTGGCACTCACCTCGGCGTAGGTCCGCTGGCGGTCGGCGTGCCTGGCCTGATGTGGTGCATGCAGGTTGATGAGTGGTAGCGGGAATGTGGGCGCGCGGTAGCGGTACTCACGCGGCGGGCTAGAGCGGATTTCAGTGGCCGCAGCGGGTGCGGCTTGGTGGTTGACGCGTCAGGTCCAGGGTATGCAGCAGTCTGGCGCGGATCGCTCGCATGCGCAGAGCGGCGCGATGCGCGCCTCAGTTTGGCCGAACCCTGATCGGCTGTGCAGGGCGGGGGCCCAGACTCGCCGCGGGCCGCCGTCGGGAGGCATCGGGGCGGGGGGGTGCCAGTACACCCCCGCGAGAATGCCGAAGGCGACACGGGGCGGGCGGTGTCCTGTCCGCACAAGCTAGGCTCGGCGAGCGAAAGGTGGTGCGCGCGGTATGGGGTCGAACGTGAGCTGGACCTCGATGAGGCCTGGCTATACGTCGTCTCAGAGTCCGCACGAGAGTTTAGGTGGTCGTGGCGTGGTAGCCACGGATCGTAGACTGTCATGTTTAATACAACATAAAACACACAAGTCACACAGAAACAGTCAACACTGAACGGCAACAGGTGTACGTATCACTGACACAAAAGGTACTCACAATTTACGTAGACGGACGATACACTAAGTATACATACACGGAGACAGTACACACACTTGGGGGGCTGTCTCCTCGCGACCCAACGCTGAGCCGAAACTCAACGGGAGGCCAAGAGCAGGGCAACTCCCCAGCAAGGCGCAAATTCACAACCTATTCTAATGAATAGGGTGTGAATTTACGATCGCTATCAGGAGTTTTTGGCTGCAATAGAAGCGGGTCGACACGAACGTGGAGTGACCGGGACACTACGACACGTTTGGAGCGAGTCGGCACTAACGCGGAGTGAGCGAGTCACTACTACGCGGTTAGAACGAGACGGCCCGAAACCCGGAGTGAGCGGGACACTAACACGCACTAGGAGACAGGACGATCCTTTTGAAGTTTTCATGACGAATAATGGTTTTAAGCCATTGCATAGCATATTGTGTGCCTGCGACTAGACATATGCGTGTAGACTAGCTGCTAACTGCTCATAACTGATTCTATCTCTTTTAGACACAATGCTAGGTGAGACAGCGTGCTTTTTGGCCGCGTCCACGAGTGAGTTCGAGCCCGCGACTAGTTGCATAGCATAGCATATTGTGTGCCTGCGACTAGACATATGCGTGTAGACTAGCTGCTAACTGCTCATAACTGATTCTATCTCTTTTAGACACAATGCTAGGTGAGACAACGTGCTTTTTGGCCGCGTCCACGAGTGAGTTCGAGCCCGCGACTAGTTGAACCTTAACGTGTATGTATATGGTACGACTGTACGAAGCTCGCACGGATCGAGACGAGCTGCTCCGAAATCGGACGAATACGTAAGCAGCTGTTTGTGAGAAAGTATAAAAAATGCTATGCAATAGCTTTACCGCGGCAGTCCCCGAGTGCCACACGTATTTTTATTTTATAACTATAAAGGTCAATCCACATTGAAACGAAACGATACGTAACATGCGCTCCATTTTTAAGATAGCTGTTCAAAATTTAATTTTATTAATTACACAAGAAGGTACATGGTCACAGTTCGAATGTCGAGTTGCGTCTACACTTTTTGTGTAGTAAAAAAGTTCAATTTTGAATAGCTATCTTAAAAATACAGAGTCGCGTATGGTTGCGGTGTGAATTGGAACGCACCACCAAGTCTAAGTACTTAAACGACTACCAAGTACAACCAAATCAGAAATCAACGCGCTAAATCGCATTAAAAGCTTAGTCGATAGTTCTTGATTTCCAGTAATACATTATTTTAGCGGTGTGACGCTGCACTCACTACCAATTCATTTGTCATTTGATCGTTCGGTGGGGCGAATTTATAACTGCGAATAGAACTCTGAAATGGTGTCATATATAACGTGTGGCTTTAATGTACGTCTTTTATTACGTTTTATCTATCGTAGATTCTTTGATATTATGGATTTCTGCGTTTCTTTCGGAAACGGACAAAGTTTATTCTCGTTTATGATCATTTTTGCTTGGCGTATTTTACAGTTTTATCATGCAAATTGTAGTTAATTGCATCCACTGAGTATTTATATAATAGGTATATGGCATATTTCTACTATTGTATATGGTGATAATATGACTTTTGCGTCTGATCTAAATTAATACCTATCCTATATTTATGAAAAAAATTAAGGACATATTTATTAATTTTAAGTGAAATTTTCTAATTCGTATTATACAATTATAAAATTACATTTCACGATTGTCTATCGCCAAAACGCTCCCCAAACGTAATTTTGAAGCGGAAATGACTCGTTAGGCTGGCAACCCTTCCTCAATCGCGCAGATGACGCCCTGAGGTGACAGTCGGCTGAAAATTAACTCTTGATTGTAACACTGTAAAAATGTATGGAGTATTGTGGATAAGACTTTTTAATTATTTATTATTGGTGCCAGCCCTTTTACGCTAGGGTGGCTGCAACCCTCCCCATATTAATGAGAGGATTCCGTACCCAAAGCGTAAGAACGGGACCCTACTACTAATACTCTGCTGTCCGTCTTTCTATTCGTCTACCGTCTGTCTGTCTGCCTGTCACCAGTCTGTATCTCAAGAACCGTGATAACTAGACAGTTGAAATTTTCCCACTTGATGTATTTCCGTTGCCGCTATAACAACAAATACTTAAAAACAGAATATAATAAATATTTACACAACAATCGTAATATTTTTAAACCCTTCGTGCGCGATTCCGATTCGCACTCAGCCGGTTTTTTGTTTTGAGGTGTAGAATACTGATGGATCTTGTGGACATTCGAAATACGGTCTGACGATTTACTAGTCTGGTAATTCTCTCTTGAGCTACTATTATAAACTCGACGTCATAGGTAAGTGTTTTGATCGTTTTCAGGCGCTTCCTGTATCAAACGCATTTTGTAAAAACGTAAACATTATGAACGAATGACTATAAATGGATATTAGAATAATGCGTTTACCATTTATTTATCCTTTGAAAAATTACCTAATGCATGGTATAAATGTGTAGATATTTTTTGATCCACATTACTCTTTCGTATTTTATAACGTTAATTTTTGCAATTACCAAATGAACGCTTAATGATAGTCTTTGTTGGCGTCGCGCTGGTGCCGTTTAATTGATGAGTTGAACTGAAAAAATACACAACATACAATTTAAACTAACTGCGTCTAAAGTTTATTTTTCAACTGCACTAATGATGCTGATATAAGCTTCACTTCTAGATTTGGTCACAAGACAATAGGCTATTTCAATAAAATACAAAAACATATAGATGTTACCAGCAACTTAGTTCGCACGGAAAAAGGATGCTTCGTGGGAACTGTACATATTGCCGCGATGAGCCAATGTCCTTCCCTGTGGTTAAATATATATCTGTGCCAAATTTCATGAAAATCGGCCAGTACTTTCGGAGTCTATTCAATGCAAACAAAGAAACAAATTATCAAATATTTCCTCTTTATTATATTACTTTAGATATATTATTGTTCAAAATTTTATTGCTTACTTCCTATACTTTTCTTTCAACGAAAAAAGCTGTCTGACCTTAATCTTAATAAAAACTATATATTGTCCTACCTACTAGAAAAGTGCGTACGTAACTTCATATACCGTGTTGATAAGATGGTGAAAATAGTTTAAAAATACACAATACATTGCCACAATCATGATATTATCACATAGTATACTTACTTATAATATACTATATATATATATATATATATATATATTATCACATAGTATACTTACTTATATTTTAATCATTTGTAAACAGCCTTTTACAAGAGTACAAGAGTAGTTTACTTGTAAAAGGTAAATAACATGAACTCTTGTTTGCATGCAAAGGAAATGAGAGGCAACATTTCTTTACGTAATCAATCATTCGTAATGGCTTTTTATGGTACTCGGTGTGGTTGATTTATCATATTATGTATAATGTTTTCTTAGCTTCTGTAGAAAGTATAGTTTGATAGAAAGTAGCATACACGTCATAGTTTTCCTATTTTTTGATGATAAATAGTACTGCAGTGGAGCAAGGCAAGCCTTACCATGGAACAAAATAGATTTGTGTACTGTCCTGGGTCCTGCCCTTCAGGTGCGCAATTCTTGATTCCCTACAAGTTCTTTAGTCTCTTTCTATTTGTCCCTAAGTCCTTCTCCCCTTTCTGGGGCGGACAACACAGATACGACTTCGGTGTCTTCCGATAGCGCGTACTGGTTCTACCATCTAGGTTTACTTCCTTATTCGCCTCCAATTAATGCCCTCTCTTGGCGTTCTAGTCCACTTCTTGTCCTGTGCCATAGTCGCGCGTATTCCCGTAGCCGTCCGAAATTCGCCGCCGTGGAAACGAGGTCGCAGTAATAGGCCGGACCCTCTCCAAAGACTTCGATCCCATCCAAAAGATCCCTACGCGCCTCCCCGTACAGAGGGCACTCCCAGATAGCGTGGTGTACGTCTTCCTCTGCAGCTTCGCCACAGTAGCATGACCCCACGTCGGAAAGATTCAATCTGTGAAGCCTCCCTCTGAAACAGCCGTGACCGGTAAGCAGCTGCGATGTTTCATAGTCAGGCTCTATCCAAGTTGCCTTGGAGCGAGCCTTCACGTCCGGAAAGAACCGATGAAGCTCCCTCCCCTTGGTTGATGTGTCCCAACGCTCCTGCCATAGGGCATAAGCGGACTCAGTTTCCCTGAGTTTAGCACTCCGAAGCTCTTCCTTAGTAATCGCGGTCTCGCGCATGACACCTAGTCTGCCAGCACAAATTACCTCGAGGTCGGCCGGCAGCACCCCTGCCAAAACTGCCAGGGCGTCAGTGCTCGTCGTGCGATACGCCTTGGTCAGAAGGATCAAGGCGTGTCTCTGGGTGCGCAAAAGCGCACTCCGCACAACGTGTAGGGTCGCCCGCTCGTACCAACATACTGCCGCATACGTTACAGTAGCCACAAAGGTCCCCTGGTACAGTACCCGAAGAGCCCTGTACCTAACCCCCCATGAGCTAGCCGAGACTCGCGACATCTTGCCGAAGCAATTTGCCACTCTTTCCCCTATGGATACTGCATGTCGCGCGAAGTATAGACTCGAGTCGACTACCACTCCTAACACCGTGGTCGACGCGACGCTCCCAATGGAGTTGGTCCCAAATTTGATGACTGGGGGTCGCTGGAACTTCCCCTTTATCGTCATGGTAGACGATTTAGTCGGGGAAAATTCCAGCCTATTACGGACTCCCCATTCACCAACGAGCCGCAATGCAGTTGAGGCTTTCGCCTCAAGAGCCGCACGTGAGTCGCCCTCAATTAGGATTGTCACATCGTCGGCATAGGCCACGAATGTCACTCCCCCCGGAAGGGGCAGTCGAAGCAAGTCGTCCATCACGATGTTCCACAGCGAGGGACCCAACACCGATCCCTGCGGACAGCCCATCGTGGCCGCTGTCAAACGATGGGTTTTCATAAATATGGTTACCGCATGAAAGTTTATTACAATAACATGTTAATAAATTGGTTCTGCAGCTGGGGCCTTGGTAGCACAAACATAAGACATAAATGTGGAATTTAAAGCTTGGTGTAAGCTAAAGGTAAGTTTATGCCGAAACAAGACGACATGCGCCGCTGCGCTGCATTTTTTAAAATAGGGATTTAAATTGAATTTTATTCTCTACAGAAAAAGTTACACGTTTCTTTGTAAGAATTTGAATGTCAAGTTGCACCGCGCATTTGCATTTACTTGTTGCATTGTATCTTTTTGTGTAGAGAATAAAGTTCAATTTTGAATAGCTATCTTAAAAATGCAGCACCGCATCGCGCCGCGTATAATCACAGTGTGAACTTAGCCTAACGTTAAACCTAGCACGACTTATGTAAGGTCATGGGATCAAGGAAATAATATAGACCTTGACTTACCTACTATTTTGTGTCGTATGTAACACTTTCCTGTGGGTCTAAATGTCGGATTTTCTCATGGTCGTGTCTGTCGCGTGTGCCTCTTGCCTACCACACAAACAGGGCATATTATTAAAGGCTCATGTATAACTCACAGGATTCAACAAAATTGGTCTAAAAATGTCACATAAAAATGAAAGAAACGAAATTTTTAATTTTTTAATAAAACATTCACAATCATCATTATCACTAATTTTGTTATCAGTCTATGTTTAACTTAATCAATATAATTTTGACAACAACCATCCCTCAACGGATTCGAATAAATATTTTTATTACTTGTGCAAAAGGTTCAATGTCCAAATTTTGTACAATATGCCGAAAAAATTGAAACAAAAGTAGGTTTAATATTATTTTTCGTTAGTAAAATACTAAGATTGGTTACAATATTATAACGTAATATTTTTACATGATATTAACAATTCTTATGAGTAGATATTTTTAGATAGCAAAGCTCTTATATAAAGTCAAATAGTAATTTCAAAGCTTATTATTGCAAAGCTTATATTATGTGTGATCATATTTTTGAAAATTAACAAAACTATGATACACGAATGAAACAAAATCTATAAAATGTTAGAGAAGCTTCATATTACTACATGAATTTGTTTTAATAAATACCTATATACATTTTCAATATCAAAGTCAAAACTTCACTGGCTATCGAAAGAAACAACATTGAAGAATGGCAGTAAAGAGCAAGAACTACTTTAGAATTGTGATATCGTATAACGAATTGCACAGTTTCTGAAATGTTTAAATGGCGCCGTACTTAGAAAATAACGTAGACTTCTTCAAATGGCCCGAGTTTATAAATTTCGTCTTGGCTTATTTTTAAGGCTTCCGAAGTAAAACAAATGAAACCTTATTTCTATGAGTGTTTTACAATTTGTGTCATGCCAACCAAAACTTTTTATAATATAGCTATCACAAGGAATAACAAGAATTATTGTAAAGGGGATGGGTATTCTGGTCTAACTTCTTAATACACACTAGCTGTATGCCATTAGAAAGGTCTCTTTTTATAATTTATTTCTTTGTATGTTCACAAAAGAGTTAGTCGTGTGTTTTTTGTGCAGACGCTAAAAGAAAAAAAAATAGATTTTATTTTCCTTTCATTTGAGCATACTTTTATGTTTTTTGTCACGAGAGCGTTAAAAAGTTAATTTTCATCATGGAGGAGCCATTCTTCGAAAGAAGGGCACGACCGGAAAAATAACAAGGCTTCATAGAAAACCGGCGTGTTTTATTACACCATTCGACAGTAAGCAGTAGACAATTAGTGAAAATTAATATAATGAGGCAAACTTAAGTATAAACTTTCAAGAAATGAATGAGAATAATTGGTATGTTTTATGCCAGATTTTTTTCTTAATAGGCGTATCTCACTTAACTATATAAAAAGGGGCCAATTTAGATTTTGGAAATAATAATATATTATGCACATACGGTTTTGCATTTGATCCTACCCCACTCTCTGCCCTCTTCTCTGCGATAACCAAACCAAGACATAATATACATAAGATAATACTACACTATAGTTACTATACTATAGTTTTATAGTAAAGAAAAGAAAAAACCTGTTTTTTTTTCGTGACGTGTTACACAAAAACCTCATAATACTGTGTGTATTATGGATTATGATTAATATGTGACCACATAATCGTGGTCAATGAAGGAAATAATGTACAATATATAAAACACTCTTTTCAATGACATAATATAGTTTGTTTGTATTAAGTACATAGACCAGCGTTCATGCATTTAACATTATATATCAATACCATATTATAGTAATAAAATCTCTACCTACTTATAAAGTATTTACATAGGCAGAAGTATAATTATGAAAATAGAGTTTTCCAACTCGTAAAAGTAGCAAGAATAAAGCCCAGTGAAACAACATGAGCTGTTAACAAGCAATTAACAATGCATAATAATAATTAATAAGGAACAAATGGATTATTATGTTAATGCTACTGTATAATACATGACAAATGTATATACAATTTAATAATTGACCTAAAAGTTACAGTTTATGTGTTTTGTGTACATATTATAGGAATAACAATTTTAACACTTATTTTATTCATTAATGATCAAGAGAATCAGGTTAACACTGTTGTCAAAGAGAGATTTTATCCGATTGTAAAACAATTGTTAAAAGTAGGTACTATGTTGATATTATTTACAAATTCAATAATCGAAAACTATCTTAAAATATATTATTACATTAAATTAAAAATATGTTTTGCTATTTAAAGCTTTATATAAAAATACAAATTATAGGTACTTAATTTAAGTTTTTATTAAATAATAAGTACCTGGGAGACCGAGCTTTGCTCGCTTGCTTATCATTCTGATAAAATAATAAAAATAAATAAAAAAATGTAAAATAAAAAGAAATAATAAAAATCACAAAAATATTTATCTTACCGGGATTCGAACCCACCACAATCCGAATTTCCAAACAATGCAAGTACGTATACTACGTAGGTACGCATACCAAGCTGCCGATCAGACTGACGTAAGAGAGTCGAAATTATTGATATATTGTTGCACAACGAAATAAAAAAACATATATTGCGCAAAAATAAAAATGCGCAGTTTGTAAGGGATAAGACCTAGCTAGATAGATTTTCCTCCCCCAAAACTCCCTGCATACTAAATTTCATGGTAATACTTGTAGCCGTTGTCGAGCTACAGATTATATATATACAAGATCGTCTCGTTTAAAGTATATAGTAACTGGGCGACCGAGCTTCGCTCGCTGACATCACAAAAATTACCCGAGAAACTGTGTTTAAAATTTGTATCGGTAAATTTTTCGTTTTACACTATTGCTTCATAAGTCTCGATAATATAAAAACTCGAAAGCACAAATCTTATTGACGTAATCAGTATAGGTAAATGTTAGACATATTTATGAGAAATATATATTGTTATCTCAAACATTAACTACATTTTTTTAAACTTGTCTAAAAACAATAAAAATTAAAAAATTATATATAAACTTGAACATATAAAAAAAAAACAAAAGTAAGTCACCGAGCGGGATTCGAACCCGTTATACTCGTTTCTTGCCGTCCGGGTTTTATCCCGCTGGACCAGACGGACAACGGCCAATAAGACGAAATTAGCGACCATATTGTGCGTGGACAGAAAAACGCATGAAAACTCGAAAACACGTATTTTCCCAAATATAAGACTAATCTAGATCGATTGTTTACCCCCGAAAACCCCCAAATTTCAGCGAAATCGTTAGAGCCGTTTCCGAGATCATAGAAACATAAAATATATAAATAAATATACAAGAATTGCTCGTTTAAAGGTATAAGATATAATCATAAAATATTATGATGACAATAATGATATTACAATATCCCTGATTATTTTTATTCCAATATACATTTTAATTGACTATTTTATCTTTTATTCTTATTTTATGTGTCTATATCTATTAATATCTAATTACTTTGTGATTACAAAATAATTTTGTATATTTTTGACAGGTGAATTTTTATCTACTAGGCAGCTATGTGTCTCTGTATTTATACGATACTAGATATTGCCCGCAACATCATGCGTGCAAATGGAAATCTCGCGAAAACCATACATTTTGCTGCGATAAAAAGTAACCTATGTCCTTCACGTGGTTACTATAAGTCTGTGTCAAATTTCATCATAATCGGTTCAATATTTCGGAGCCTAATTAATCCAAACAAACACACAAACATTTCATTTTTATAATATTAGTATAGATTCAATATTGGTTTTATTTCTATCATCAGATGTTATAACTACTACCATACCAAATCACATCGAAATCCGTTTAGTAGTTTTTGTGTGAAAGAGTAACAAACATCCAGCCATCTTCACAAACATTCACATTTATAATATTAGTAAGATAGACACGAGCCCCAGTAGCAAATACGTTAGTGGCCTGTGATGACGATAGATATAAAGAAAGCTTTGTATATTCAAATATGTGATAGGCAAGTATATTATCTATCTAGAGCCAGTAACTAAGAGACGATATGTCCTCCGGTAGCAGGGTTCTATAGTATATTATATTATGTTTACTATCAACTAGATATTTGTCATTTCTGACAGGGAAAGGACAGGGAAGAGAAAAAAAAGTGCTCTACAGATGAAATAGTAGAACCTACTGTATAATTTTACTAAGCGGCGAAAATTTCTACACTTGCAAACAAATAACGATTCCTGAACAAATATTTTGTTTGACGATTCAAGACTCACAATTACAATAATTAAAGCAAACATTCATGTTGAAAGAAAATTCTGTTCTGGGCGTAATTTTAAGTTAATATTTGAATTGTTAATAATATAATTGGTAGGTATGGAATTATTATTTGTTTTTTAGATTATTATATTATTTACCTTTTTGTATTAGCATAATATTTGAACACGCGGCGTAACATAAGTCGAGATGAGGTCCAGATAACTCTCTCGCGCGTATTCTATCAAAGCCTTTTGTAACTTATCTGTGGTAGGCCAATCAACTAAGTCTAGTATCTTGATTCACTGAGTAGCATATTACCATACTACATTTTTTTGGCGACAACATCTTCGTGAAGTAGAACGCCATCCATACTTTCGTTCACGTCTGCTTCACGGCAAAAGCGTAGTGACAGGATTTTTTTAAAACATTGCTTGTTTAACTGACTTTCAAATTAAAAATATTGTAATATATCTTTGTTATTTTTTTTAAATAGGTAGATATTAGTGCTTATAACACTGACTTTTGAACACTGAAGATTGACTGTTTGTTTGCATTGAATAGGCTCCCAAACTACCGGACCGATTTTGGTGAAATTAAGCACGAATATAGAGTAGACCACGAGGAAGGGCACAGGCTACTTTTTGTTGCGGTCAAATATACGGTTACCGCAGGTTTCCTCTTTTAACGGACGAAGTCGCGGTCTCGTTAAATAAAAATGAGACTCTTACACTCCAAGTAGCAGCTAGTAATTATAATTAAACCCAGTCTTCGGAAACCACGTAATAACTTCTCACATAGTAATACTAAATTAAACCAACAACAGTCTGAATTTAATCTCGCCTAAAGTCTTGTTAAACTAAATAGAGATTTAAACTTGTTTAAGTCTTACTTTAAAATTAGGTCTTAAAATAAATAGTATACACATTTTTTTTAAACATTACGAAGAACATTACTTTATCACATAACAAAACAATTTAGGAATAAAAATCCAATTTCAATTATTTTGCCAAATATCCTAAGTATAATTTAACTCATCGTGATGATAAATACGATATTGTATATATATATATATATATATATATATATATATATATATATATATATATATAAATATAATTTAAATCTTTTGATGCAGCAGTTTGAAATGAAATTTAAGTACCTACTCCCATGAGTAGGTACTTAAATTTCTCGAGACAGAGTCCATACCCTGACATTGAAATCGGAGTTATAAACTAGTCGCTATTTTTTATTTGGTGCACTTTGTGTTCTTTGTGGTACTTTGTTTGAAAAGCTTAATGTAATGATTATAAAATGTAGTAATAATAAAATAATTTGTAAAAATTTCTAGCTAAATTTATACTAACTTACCTTCCAAACTTTAAAATATATAAACAGACATTTTGAAAATTGACTTACTTACATTAATACTTAGTAATTTACTATCTACTGCGTATTTTCCTACCATTGGCCAAAAGTATAAAAACACTATCGAATACATTTCTGGACGATTATGATATTAATTTAATGCTTTTTTTTTAAATAGGTTACCTTTATTACAATAAATAAAAAATTAATAGAAATAATGAGAAACATAATAATAACAATAAACATTAGACTAATAATATTATTATAATTGCGACGTGTGTCTTCCACGCTGAAACGATTGAACGGATTTGAATGGAAATGTACACACAGATTGTTCGTAACCAGGATTAACATAGAGCCTACTTTTCATCCTGTAAAAATGTAGAGTTTCTGTGAGATATTCTTTTATAATTAAATTAATAAAATTGATGTAATAAATTATGCGTTATCGTCCTAAAGTATTATAGTCTTCGTTACTTACACACTCCACAACAATAATTGTATAATATTACTGGCTGTACCAAATACACGTTCTTCTGTCTGAAGTATGAACTGGATTAAATAAATAACTACCAACAACTACACCTACACCCACACCCATACCTACGCCTACAACTACACCTAGGGGTAGGTTAGGTTAGGTTAGCCCTACAACCCTACAGGTGATGTGTGAAAGAGTTATCAAAGTTGAGAGTTGAAGATTGTTACAGTACTAATATCGCTAAAATACGATGGCGGTTGGTGTTAGAAGAGTGAAAATTTAGTTTAGTTTTTAACGCCAAATCATAAAATAGTAAAAATAGGTGAAAAAAATGGGGTAGGTACATCATCACTTTAAATGTAAAAAGTTTACTATCTATTCTCATTACTAACAAATGCACCTGCAAAATTTCATAAAAATCGATCGAGCCGTTTTGAAGGAGATATAATATGTAACAAACACCACACACGAGAATTTTATATATAAGATACAATGTCAAATCACAATATACAAATATTTTCAAATTATAACTCACATTTCATTTACAGAGTATTAGGTACAATTATGAAACATATCTTACGCATAAGGTGTGATTCTACTAAGACTTTAATTTAGTTGGGGAGCATAGAATGCTATTTTTGGACATGCTCGAGCGTCGCGGAATCCGAGTATGTAGAACGACAGATTTTTTACTAATCTTACGGGTTCCCCCTACATTAAGATCTCATATTCCCTACGAGATCTTATCAATAATATTGTGTAAGGTATTTTCCCTTATATTAATCTGATGCGCTCGAGCATTTCCGAAAATCCCCTCTCCAGCTCCCTAACCAATTAACATTCAACATAACTACAAAAAATAGTTGAAGATCTCTTCATCGTTTACTATTTTTTGTTTTTGAAATTATTATTCTCGAATCAACTTACATAAGTATAAACAAATACAGTACGAATAGCACGAACACGTGCTCGTCTTTTGAGTCATCGTTGTTCTATCGTTTGTATTTCTGTTACTTCTATAGAAATACATACGATGATTGTCAAGAAACTGGTGAAGACAGTATTACCACGGCGTTGCAAAATTGATATACTTTATCTATTAAATAATGAAATAATCGCGGAAATAAGCGAGTTAAGAGTGTATCGACGCTTGAAATACTCCTTGATCTCATGTCAAGTGTACCGTTTTTTTAAATGTTTGCCTCTGGCGCTTATTTTAACGAACACTCCAGAATTTGATATTTTCCTGAAACTAATTGAAATAATCATCGCCTAAAACATCACTTACTTGGACTCTTGACTTACTTACTCTTTACTAACTACCTATATACAGCTCTCGCGCACCTGTCTCGCCGCCGTGACAACTTCTAGTGGGCGCGCGGCCGCGATGTCGACACTCCGCGCTGTCACGCCGCGGCTCACGAACGGCGTGCTCTAGATACATGACAGAACATTGATGTACCATAATACGCCATTCTCACCGTCAATTTTGTGTGGGTTGCTTGTTCCTCGAGATTATCGAGGACGACGCACTCTATACAAAATTGGTACTTGATGTGAGACACCGTCAATCACGGCAATTTGCAGCTTCAACGAATAGCTGTCAGAATGCTGTCACACTACTAGTTATGGAATGGTACTATTATATGGTAATATTATATAAGATTATAATCCACATAATTTTTCATTATATTATAAACTACATTGTTCACACCACACGCGTCTTATAAAATGGATTTTATTATACTTTGTATAAAACTTCATGCGAGTACCTCCACTGAGGCGGATCTTACGAATTACATATATTAAAAGGCAAAACTGATTGACTGATGTATCAACGCACACGCCAAACCCTTAAGGCTAGAAATTTGAAATTTTGCCCACGCATTTCTCATATGACTTAGGCATCCACTAGAGAAGGATTTTCCAAAATTCAAATAGTAAATAGTAAATAGTAATAGTAAATAGAGGATGAAAGTTTAAAACCTAACTTCACGCGGGCGTAGCCGTGGGCAATTAATGCTAGTTACAGATAATTTTGTTGCCTATGGTGCGTCGAAAATGATATGGTCTGAACTTAAGGTTAAATTTTCTGGTGGACACAAATGCTAAGTCATTAGATGCGGTATGTCTATGACAACAAATTTAGCGTGTTAACACACAGTCACGAGAGCTAACCGAATATGCAAAACCTTCCAGATAAATATAGCTAAATAAAGGTCAATTCAAACCGAGAATCGACACGATGCGACGCGGCGCGCACTTTTCAAAAGCAATACGAACTATAACTGCGTACCGCGTCGCGCTATGCAGCGCTGCATATCATGCAAATTATTACATCATCGTTGCATCGTGTCGTGATGTGAAGTGATTTTTATCGCGCAACAAAATTAACACGTTCAGTGCGTCCCATCTAATATATAATAATAATATATAATATATCGTGAGACCACGCGTTTGGGTACTGAGAACTACGCTAAATTATGTATTTATAATAACAAGTGCAGTGCTGGTATCTAAAAAACGTAATTATATTAAAATTGATGTTCAGATAAAAAAATTTAACTTGGTGACAAAAAAGGCAATGCACAGGCTACAACAATTAACACTGAATATCGTAAGTCACTCATCCAAGAAAACTTAACGAATAATGACATAATGCATGCAATGCAACCAATCAATGTGATTTGTTTACTTAAAAAAAAAAAACTTTATTAAGTAAATACTTTACGTAAATAAATAGTTATATTGTATCTACTTCAATAAACGTTTGATTATCGATAATAAATTTAATTTAATTTTCCATTACTAGTCACTACTCAAACAGGACTATTTTAATTTGCGATGCGCGATATAATAGATACCGGCCTATTTTTTTTTCTTAATTCTCTTAATCCATTTGTCATATTTGCGTGCTAAGATAGAGCTACCTATGTAATATTAAGTAATGATATTGTGTCTTGTGAAATGAATGACCCACAGAAATTTCATGCGCGTATCTTTTTTTTTTTTTAACGAGTCATACTTTCTTTAAAAAATCTTTTTTATGAGATATTTTACGTCTCATACGCACTGCAGTTAATAACTCGGAACCTTATATTAATTGGGTATGTAAATTATTAAATTTTTGATTACATTACAATAATGATGCAATGTCAGGGGTACAAAAACTTTCTACGTCATTTGCCGTATCGAAACTTTTTAGTTTCCGATTGTTACTTACTTCTGTATTCGGTGAAACCGACGACATTTCACTGTACATTCTTATAGTGTTATCTTCTGTTCTACTATGTGGACACGCCTCATCAACTTTCTTATCTGAAACAGATAATCCAATTTACCACTTCATACTAAGATCATACCTGAATTTTTTTAATCTTTACTATAAATTTTTTGTAAGTCACATGAAGTCTACCTAACCCGCAGTAGTCTAACGTGATCGACGTCATCACAATCACGTTCATCCTCACGTCAAGGATGGATCCTCAATAGTTAATGTTAACCAATAACATACTCAGTACAGGAGCTTCCCATTGAGTACTCTACAACTATTTGCACAGATGTAAGATGAATTAATTAATGAAACAACGTTTTATATACGTTTTATGTGACATACCTGCACAAAGTATTAATAAGAATGAAAGAGAGTTTCTATTTATTTCGTGGCAAAATATTTTCATAGTAATAATATTATATTCCTAATTAATGTCACATTAATTATTTACAATCAATATACGTAAGAAGGTGATAATCAGACTCTAATATTTTGTTTCTGCGCAACATAATCACAGACTGAATAAAGCTCACCGTCGCGTAATAAATGTACGCGTACCTTTCCAGTGAAAGATAAAGTAACCGGTATCTTATTTGACACAGTCAATACAATCAAAACTTACTTCCCATCAAATTATCAAAGATTCTTCTTATTTCTAAACGACTTCCAAAACTATAGGTGTTTGGTTGCGAATATTTTTGCAAATATAATAAAATAATAAGAGAACGATTCAAAGGTGACTTTAAAATATTTTTAAAGTGAAAACTATCTTCGAATCGATAAGTTAAGACTACTTTACAACATACTTTTATAGGATAAATAATATGTCCAAGAAAAAGGTATAGGATGCTTATTTTAAGGTGTTATCTAACATATTTTTTCATATACTTTGTCTTAGTCGGTAGTTATATCCTATCAAACGAACAAAACGTTATTTAAATGTTTCATTAATTCTCATCACTTAAACATGAATTCAAATTTAAACTGTCAGTGCATTTTCCTCTAGAGTTCTATTATTTTGTGAACGTCGTAATTTCCAGTAACTAACAAAATCATTCCATTTCATATTCAAACGTATTTTTAAATAACTTTAATTAAAATTAGATTTGGCATTGATTTATTATGTAAATTACATTAGATCTACAGTATAATAGTCAAGAGCAACGATAATGATTAAGCTGGTTAATAGCTAAACAAGCTTCAGCCAGTGGCTAAATCCGCTTTTAGTGCATTAATTAAAATATAAATAAAAAAGTTTTTATGGGTAATCCTTCATAATCGTAATAAACAGGTTGTTTGGTAAAATGTCATTTGTATCCCCCTTTTCAATGGCCGATATTTCACCGTTTTCTCAGAAAAACGACATTTTGTATTTATTTGAAAAGTGGGACTTGACCTGTTTAGGTCATAATAAAATACTTAAAATTGATACAATCGTGAATGTTTTAGTTTCCGCTTAGTAACAGAAGTATAATTAGCCCTGAGAAACATTTTTTTACGTTGTATTTAACGCTTCATTTACGAAACAACAGTATCATCTTACTTGCACTTTGAAGTTACTGCAACTATAAATTGAAAAAAATATATATATTTTTTAATTTTGCATTCAACTGCTATTATATATTAAAAACTATTTCAAGAAAATACATCTAAACAAAAATTTAAACAAAGTTTTGGATTTTACCTACTGGCTGGTTAGGTATCGAATATCGTAATTAAATTAAATAGAAAAAATATATTATTTTTTTTATTCCTGCTCTAGCTCTAGCTCAGACAACAAAATAAACAAAAAATATATATTTTTTAATTATTTTTATTCAAATTTTGTATTCCTAGACAGTCAGTAAAATGGAGAATGCAAAACAACGCCTCAATTTTTAGGGTTCCGTAGTGACAAGTGACCATAAGGATATGGTCTCGCTCTTTCCCGGAATCTATGGGAACATATTTTTTAAGTAGATAATTCAAAGATAACCTTTTTCGTGTTAATAGGTTAAGAGTTAAGTAAAAGTTCAAAATATATTTTTAGCTTTAATTTCTGCTTCGAATTAGTTAATCATACTTCTCTTATTGCGAGGAAATTAAAACATTGACGATTGAAACCATTTTCAGTATTTTATTCTGATCCAATACAAAATGGCGAATTACTCAGAAACGGTCCAATATCGGCTATATCCGGATCTATAATTCATCAATTGACTACGTCCTACTAATACACCCTGTATATGCGATGTAATTACTCTTTTGATATAAAATAAATAAAAAACAGGTAAAATCTGTAAACATAATTAAAATAATTCAATAACCTCTTGATATTTCACGGCCCAGTAATACTTTTGCAATTAATTGAAGCGTCGTCTCTTAGGTAACTTAAATATGCGATTCGTTATGATATTACAGTTTTATTTTATTTCTTTCTTTTTTTATGAAACGAGCTTAAAAGTTATGATGAAAAAATGTATGTGATGTACTAATAATAGTTGCTCCAACTGTTCAATGGAGAGTGTCATCTTTCGGAAAATGTTTATATTGATAAGGCTTTTCATGACACCTGCCAAAGCTAAGAAGGCAATTTAATTTATTATTTATACACTTTTTAATGGCGTTCTTAGCCTTGGCCAGTGTCATATCTACTCATAGCTGACCCAACAGACATTGCTCTGTCTACTATGAACGGGAATAAATAAATAACTAGGTAGTTATTTATTTATTCCCGTTCATAGTACAAACAAGTCGTAACTGTAGTAGGTGCATGTAGGTATATGCAATATATGCATTTTTTTTTTGACGTGATATTTACCAGCCTCCGTGGTGTGGTTAAGAGCTAGGCTCTCGACTCAGAGGTCGTGGATTCGATTCCCGCATTGGAACAACAAAAAATGTTGTTTCCAAGTTTGGTTAGGACAATGCAGGCTGATCACCTAATTTTCTGACAAGAAAGATGATCCATGCGTCGGATGGGCATGTAAAAAGTCGGACCTGCGCCTGATCCTTCGGCAGTCGTGTCGGTCTGTCTGTCTCACTGGGTTTCGAGAGTGCCCAAGTGTGTACTGCGCACACACTTGGGCACTATGAAATAACTCCTGCGTAGCTGGCCTGGTTTCAATGAAACCGGACACCGTCACTGAAATCGGTGTGGGGAGCTATTATTATTAATTCGCAGGTAGTCAATCATCTATGGTAGAGAAAAATACGTCATAAAATGCAACTGCTACGAATCTATAATGTAGTGGTAGTGGTCTACGTCGTAGCACGTATACGAGCGTAGCGTGTAACCTACGAGCAACTGAATCTTGTTAGCAATTTTTATTTATTTTTATTGCTCGATGGCAATAGCAAAGAATTATTATATCTAAAGTACATAAGAATCATTAAGCACAAAATGGTCCTGTGTTGTATGTAATGTAGGATACATTTTATGTAATCTAAAAAACGTAATTCAAAATCTTTTAGCTGACCTATTCTATTTACACGTAGTAATTATAAAAACATTAATAAATCAAAAAAATGTTTTTTTAAATATTAGCAATTGTTTCATATTAATAAAATCCAATCATATAAAATTCATAATTAGTACCGTTGAAGTAGTTAACTGGAGTGCGAATTTCCTCAGCCCCAAGATGCACTTGTTACGCCCTCATACTAAATACGAACGAAAAAACCAACGAGAAATATGATTTTAAAATACAAGGCAAGTTTCTCTAATAAATACTGTATTTATTTATTATATTTACACAATATAAGTTGTGAGGATTTCTTATTTAGTTTTATTTACTTATATTATATTTTTATACATTATGTTTTCTGTTAAATTATAAAGAGAGAATCTTATGCAGATTTTTTTAGAGTTAAATAAAATTTTATTTAGAAACAGTGTTTTTTTGTTTGGCCCATTCGTTTCGGAGTATGGAGCTACGGTAAAGTACCTACTGTTGCATAATATGACTTATAGCAAGTATCAGCTCGCTACGGAAAAATGAATGAAGAAATTGATGTAATCAGTGAGTTTCCTAATATGGTTTTAATATTTTTTACTATTATTATTTATTACGTATGCAATTAATTAACTTTCTATGCATCTGTTTGTTCTATTTTTGTAAATAGAGTGATCGTCATACTATAACTCAGTATTTATCACAACATTCGGTTGAAACTCAGCTCATAATTATCGTATCCAGCCATTTTGTGGACTCACAAAGGCAATACACGGCATTCGGATTCACAAGTTGCTTAATTAGACGCCCATACTGATTGCGTTAGGTTCGTCAAAAGCAACGGCAAAAGAGGCAGCAAGTTAACGCGCAATCAAGATTTCAATTTCGGAATATTTTCTCGAATAAATCACTGTTTTAGCCGAAAAATGGAGGAGAGAAATTAATTAAACGCGTAACATTAGAATTTTAGATTTCAGTTTTAATATTGTAATCCTGAAGTCATTTTAGAATGCCAATCGTAAATAACAGAACATATTATAATTATTGTGCTAGTTGCATCTTATTTATTTGTATACATTTTACTATACAAATAAATAAAATTTTAGTGTCTGTTTGTAGTTTTAAATTAACAGCTTTACAGTAAATGCTGTACCTACAACAAAGAAATCAAATTTAAAATTTTTTTGTTTGTCTGTTCGTATGTTTGTCTGTCTGTCTGTTTCTAATCTCTGAAACGGCCGGACCGATTTAGACCTTACTTTCACTGGCAGATAGCTGATGTTCTAAGGAGTAGCATAAGTATACTTTTATCTTAGGGTTACGTTTAATAACAAAAAACTTTCCTCCAAGGGTTTTAGAACGGGAAATGTAGATCACATTGGACAATTTGGCCTGTGTAATATCAGCCATACAATTAGGTTTTTTTTCAAAAAAAATGTTTACTGTTGGAGGTTTTATTGATTTAGAAAATTCGTACAACAATATTGATTTTATTGCTATTTTAAAATATATGGATCAGCTTAGTGTGGGATGAAAAATTTGCTTATATTTATGGAACATTCTTAGTGAAAGAGTTTTATGTATTGAAGGCTCCGAAAACAAAATTTTCAGAAATACGGCTGGCTAGGCTCAAGGGTCCTCTGAGCTAAGTGCCCACCGAACTGTGAAACTTGTAATATTGTTGAAGATATATACCATACATTGATGGAATGTGTTCGGAACAGACATAAAATGTTTAAAGATTTGAACCAAGTAGGTTGTAACATTATTCTAGCCTGCCCGCTGTCGGAAGGAATTAGAATGCTATTACAACTGATCTATAATAATCGACTGTAGTAGTAAACTATATCATAGTGATTACTTACCAGGGCGATTTATTCGAAAAGCAACAAAGCCCTTTATATAAGAATTAAAAAAAAAGTCTCAGTTTTCATTAGTTCAAATATATATAAGAAAAACAGTAATTCCTATAAAGTTATGATGGATATAAAAGCGTCAGTGATAGATAATAATTAAACGAATGATTATTACCTAATCAATGTTCCAAGTGACTTTGCGAGTTATGTTTAAATCATAACTTCAAGAAACTGATAAGGACACTGATTGTTTAACTAATTACAATAGTCTATAATCTACATCAAAATGAAAGTTAGCTCGTATTTTTATATTATCTAAATTTGTTGAGAGTAATAATTGATTTTCTATGCACAGTAATGCCATTGGGGTTTACACTATTATTAGAGATGACACACAACAGCTTGCAAGTATCTTATTCGCGTCAAGCTTCCATTAAGTATTGTAAATAAGATGATGATGATGATTAGGTACTGTAACTTACATTGTGGCATATATGCTTGCAGTTCTACCGATATTACCGACAAAACCGAAATTTCCGAACGCATATCTTTAAAGACTGAGAAGTTCTGCTCTGTGCTTTTGTATCTAGGGTATACCTTGGCACAAAATCTTATTTTTTCGTAGCATATGCTTGTGTTACTTCAGAAAAAGCAAAATCACTATATGTGTCCATGTATATTTCGATGAGTTCCCTCGATTCCTCATCATCTGGTTTTCACTTTAGTGACTAAAGGACCAATTTCGAATTTTATCCTTACACAACAACAAAAGAATTTTGCAAATATGTACATAAACGGCAGAGTAATGTTCAAAGATAGCCGTGTCGGTGTAAAATACTATGAGAAGTACCTTTTATATCACCATAATGTGATTATGTATGGCGTGATGATGGTGGTGATGATGATGATTACTCTAATTGACATAGTGGCATATGCTTGCAGTTCTTTAAACAACGCCGAAATCCCCAAACATATTACATATATAAGGAGTCAGGAGTTCTGTTGTGTACTTTTGGATTCAGGGTATACTTTGGAAAAAAATCTTAATTTTTGGTAGCATATGCTTAGACTACTTCAGAAAAAGTCAAAATTACCATATGTGTCCATATAAACTTCGAGAAGTTCCCTCGATTCCTCATGGATCCTATCATCAAGTCACCACTTTGATGTCAAAAGAATCAATTAATGATTATACCCTATAGATAAAAAAAATAATTTTGAAAATCGGTCCACAGACGGCGGAGTAATCGTTGAACATATAAATATATATATACATATATACAGCCGAACATATAACTGCCTCTTTTTTTGAAAGTCAGTTAAAATGTATGATTCCGTATTCAGTGACTCCATATTAGTATAAAATTTTGCATTCAATCATTCAAAAATATTTGTCGTAGAGTAGAGCAATGAATAATTATATTTTGTTTATAAAGAGGGCATTGGGAGTCGTATGTTATTTGATGAGTTCTTTTCTGTAAGTCTTATCTAAAAACTACCTAATACATATAGAGAATTTTTGGGGTTTGTTACAAATATTAGCAAACATCTCACCATATCGCACAGGTATTATGTCCGGATCTTCCTCCATCTCGCCGTCCATTTTCAGCTCGAATTGACCACTATAGTCGACTTTCGGCGAAGCAGTATAAGTATTTATGTCCCTTTTTGTAAACGACTCCATACTGTCTTCCAGATATAGAACGTTACTGAAAAATACACATTCATTTAATAATGAATAATAAGAGGAAAAAATATTTTTTATTATTATATTATGATCAAATTTATTTTTATATTATGTACTCAGACAGTAGAGTAAATATTCTGATTACATTCATAATATAGTTATAAGAGATGCTCTACAAAAACAACATTTTACATCGAAATTCGCAAACCATATTACACACTACAATAATATTAGCATAGTTTTTTCTTTTTAACTGATTACTGCCACTATTTAAAGTGTTGCGTTTTATTTTTAACAACTATGATGAAAGAATGTAACAACGGCTGGAAGATTTTTTCAAGAATCTCATCAGAATTACCCCGGACTCGGCGGAAGCTTTTCTTTAGAATATTGCTAATTAAGAATGCTTAAAAGTGCCCCAAATTCTCTCAGAATCTCCCTTTTTATATCTTATTATATCATTTGACAATAGCTGGGATTACTCTAAGTGAAGTAATTGCGAGGATTTTAGACTACAAATAGCATGTAATAAACATTACATTTTAATTACAAACAAAAGACATTGGACGTTTTTAACCTGCTATCTAAAAAAGTGGCGACCACAAACCAAAATACTATTAGATTTTACAATTTTCATTCTCATTTCATTTCCTGTTCAACACGGGCATAGTCAGAGGACTCAAAAGAACAAAACCTTACAAATGAGTGAGGTAAGTTACTGTTAGAGTCAGTGTAGTATGTTGTGACTGTTACAGGTCACAAACAATAATAATATGTATTTTCCATTATAGAGACTATAAAAGTGTTTTTGGACACAACCTTAGCAATTTAAGTTAAAGTACATAATGATGTACTTCATGTAATAAAAAAAATACGACCTATGCCGTTGTAATTCAGACGTGATGATACTTACATCTAAGCTAATTGTATCTTTGGCTGCCGTGGTTAAATTATTGTTCGATAGTCCCAATACGATAGATAGTCGATACCCAAGTCCTTTATAAAATAAGAAAAAAGTATTTTTACAGAATATTAAGTTATTGAAAACCACAATCAATACTATTTTGTACATGGCAAAATCAGAAAAATATCATTTTATTTATATATATTAGGTAGTAAATGAGAAGTTAGTATAATAATATTATGATGAGAAGGATAAAACTACAGTCGAATATAAGTTTTAGTTTAATGCAATTAAAATGTTTGTGTTGCATGCCGCTAGATGAATATCATACGTAAAATATGAGGGAAACTTGATCTTTATAACTAGTAAAGTGCAAAAGTGATAAATGACGCTTTCAAAAGAGGAGTTGGACCGTGCAGTACCTAATTTATATTTATATTGCACATACTATTATAAAGCTTGAAGAGGTTTTATATCATGTTGAAGAATAACATCGATTAATTTTAAATATTATATTTTGTTTTCAAAATTATATTTTATGTTTTATTGGCCATATATTAATATTGAATTATTCGGAACATAATTTATGATGTTTGAAAATGTAATGGCTCTGTGCTCCACTTGACTGTCCAGCACTTCAACAGAACAGAAACAGAACACAACCTTGGCCAGCACGAATACTCTACCTCAGAAGAAATTCGTAGCACCAACGCCAACCATATCGTTCAGTTTATGGGCAGCACAGGACTGGGGACGGTATAACGCGAAGGAGTCACAACAGATTCACTTGGGTCGCAGTGACATCAAGACTCGATTAAGGGCCTGCCTTAGATTTAACAGAAAAAATGGCTCAATACTTTTGATATAATCTTGTATAGACAAGTATAGACTATTGTTGGAACAATGTTTTCAACAAAAATAATAGTATTATAAGAGAAACTAAACTTAAGCTTTGGCAACAAATACCTGCTCTTTTTCACTTCCTTTGTTATGTATAGCGCACTTCAGCGAAGTGATAGCAATTTTATTTAAAAGTAAACAACAACAAAGCAAACAAACTAGTGGCAGAGCAGCCCGACAGGCGACAGCAAACAGCAAATATTTGAATCCATTTCAGTTACGTAATACTTTTTAAATTATGTTTAACCGAGGAAATTAATTTCCTGCTGTTAAACTTTAATTGCTTCTTTCTCATAAATTTTATTATTCATGTTCAAAAAGATTTTTTCCCGATAAATGGAACGGAATAAATACTATTACTTAATCTATTTTATTTTATTAAAGTATCATCTAATAATCTTATAATGTTGTACATAGGCTGCACTAAAAGTATCGGGAATGGAATATTTCCACTGCTCCTGTCATATTAAAATCTTTTTAATTTAAAACTCTTTGGTTTTAAAAATCGAATACCGTTTATTTATTTAAAAAAAGGTTCTCGGTCTTGTCACAAGGTCTTCTCAAACTTGTTTAGTCGTTGAGAAAATGGAATTGACTCCAGAAAACTCTAGAGCGATGATTTATTATGACTTTCGAAGTGGTTTAACACAAAAACAGTGTGTTGACCGGATGATTTCTGCATTTGGTGATGAAGCCCCATCCAAAACCACAATTTATCGCTGGTTTGCTGAATTTCAACGTGGACGTGTCAAGCTCAGTGATGATCCCCGTCAAGGTCGTCCAAAAACTGCAGTCACCCAAGAAAACGTTGATGTTGTGCGTAAGCTGATTGAGAAAGATCGACATGTGACATACCGCGAAATTCAGGAAACTTTAGACATTGGCATGAGTCAAATACAAATAATCTTGCATGAACAATGAGGTGTAAAAAAGTTATTTTCCCGATGGATACCGCATTTGCTCTGTGAAGAGCAAAAAGCGGCTCGCGTTACTTGGTGCGTCAGAACTCTCGAAAGATTCCACGCAGGATCCTCAAATGCTGTATACAATATCGTATCAGGTGACGAATCCTGAATATACGCGTACGAACCCGAAACAAAAAACCAGTCACGAGTTTAGGTGTTCGAAAATGAGTTAAAGCCAACAAAAATTGTTCGTTCACGGAGTGTTGCAAAAAAAATAGTTGCCAAGTTTGTCTCCAAAACCGGCCATGTTGCGACTTTTCTTCTTGAGGGACAAATAAGGTTAATGCAGAATGGTATGCTAACATTTGTATGCCACAGGCCGTTTCTGAACTCCGTAAAGAGAACTGCAACCGCCGCATCATCCTCCATCACGACAATGCGAGTTCTCACACCGCGCACAGAACAAAAGAGTTTTTAGAGCAAGAAATCATAGAATTATTAGACCATCCGCCGTACAGCCCAGACCTAAGCCCTAATGATTTCTATACTTTCCCTAAAATAAAGAATATATTGCGTGGTCAGAGATTTTCATTACCTGAAGAAGCTGTGGACGCCTACAAAACGGCCATTTTGGAGACCCCAACTTCCGAATAGAATGGTTGCTTCAATGATTGGTTCCATCGTATGGAAAAATGTGTCAAATTTCGCGGAGTATACTTCGAAAAGCAATAAATACATTTTTAAATAGTAATGTTGTGTCACTTCCTTGATTCCCGAAATTTTCAGTGCCGCCCTCGTAAATATTATTTTATCCTTACAATATTTTACAAAAGGTCGTCGGGGGGGTCGAAATTAGCTTATAATTCTTATAATTTTTTACTTTATAGGGGTTGAAGTGTATTAAAATCTTGATCTCAGATAGATAAAATGATATTAATATTGATTATTAATTGCGGGCGTTAATTAAGCATATTATGCTACAAAACAGTAAAATTTTGTGCCAAACGTGTACCCTGTATTCAAAAGCACTGAACAGAACTCCTCAGTCTTTAAAGAGACACGTTTGGAAATTTCGGTATTGTTTAAAGAACTGCAAGCATATGCCATTATGTAACTTACAGTAATTGTAAAAGTAAAAATGTACAAAAAAGTATGAAATGAATTTTATTTTCTAAATGATTAATAACCCTTTTAAACACGGCTAAAATTTTAACTATTTCTCTACACTTCTACTCACTCTACTTCGTAATATTGAAGTCGGTACCAGCCAACTTGAACGTGAGTTCTATAAAATATAAAATATTTTTTTATTAGGATAATAACTTTTTCCCGCAGCTCCGCCTGCGTGGAGGAGTGTTCGTGGCAAAACCTTTAGCAATTAATATACCTGAAATATAGTTATAGCACAGAGTAAAAATATATACTTAATAATAAACTAGCTTTTGCCCGCAGCTTCGCCCGTGTGGGAGAGTGTTCGTGGCAAAAAACTTCTATAGCATATATACCTGCAATATAGAAGTAGTAGTACTGTAGCACTGAGTAATGAAAAAAGAATATATAATGAATAGTAAATTTTCAAACGTACTTTTTAATTTTAAGATTCTAGATACCATCTCCTATAGATAAGGATTTTTAAATCGTATCCGTCTAAATAGCTTCTGAAAATACCACATTATTGCTGACTATTTTTAAAGCTTAGAAAGGGTATAGTAACCTTTCCTTAAAATATAGACATATCTATGCCATCCCGGACATTTCTGTAGACCTATAAAAGAGAAACAATCCCACCATACATTGTTTTGCTATTTATCTCCAACGGGTTAGGTTAGGCAGCGTTTTCGATAAAAGTTCCCAGACGGCTTGATTTTTTCCGATACCTTTAACAATTATCGTCATAAATCGAACAATATCCACAAAACCTTAACAAATTATTATCGACCTAAACCTTCCTTAGGAACCACTCTGTCGGTAAATGTAAACAGCATGAAAATCCTTTCAGTAGTTTTTGAGATTATCGCTAACATACAGACAGACAGACGACGGGGCACTTAAGTATCCTATGTCCATTTCCTTGTTCTAAGATACCTCCCCACCAATTTTCTGACAAATCGGTTCAGCCGTTCTTGAGTTATAAATAGTGTAACTAACACGACTTTCTTATAAATATATAGATTGTTTGTGTTGGTATTGGTTGAGCCGGATATCGGAAGATTGAGTAGAGAAATAGTTAAAATTTAAGCCGAATTTAAAAGGGCAATTATTTAGGAAATAATATTTACTTCATACTTTTTTGTGCATTTTTACTTTGGAAGTCGGTTTTCATTTTTTGTTTAAAAATAATAATTACAACGAAATATGTATAGTTGTGTATGAAATTTAACTAACGTTATATAGGCATCTTCAGCATGAATGAACCAGTTTGATTGTATAGCTATCACGGCCGTGCAGAGAACTGACGTTGATTAACGCGTTAGTGCGAGAATATCGTAGGTTCAAGGTTGATGGAGATTCCACTGGATGACAGTAATTATTTCGCTTACCATCAACGATACATTTGTTCGTTTGCCATTTTTATCTCATAGAAAAATTAAAGAGTAATACTTACGTGGAAGGCAGTTCCTTTCTGTTATTTCTGGCGAAGTGTCGTCGGTACACCGCCGCGATGATCCCGCAGACTGACGCACTGAGCAGCGCTATGGTTGCCAGGAGAGACGCTATCATGGGCGACAGCGAAAACGGCCCGACTATTCCTGTAAATAACAAACATTTCAGTACGACCATAATCCAGATATTAACAAAAAACAGCGTTGGTTTGATGATGATAATGATTTCAACATTTAATAATATGTAATCTATATATATATAAAATAATGTGTGTAAAAAATATTTCAGCGTTTTCTAAAATAAGCTCTTCTAAATTCAGCCCCTAGGTGGGTAAAATAGGGGATGAAAGTTTAAAACCTAAGTTCACGCGGGCGAAGCCGCGGGCAATTAATGCTAGTTAAAAATCCTAGAGGTCGCCCTGTGGTCGAAATTCGTCTATAATAATTCATAATATAATTATTAATTTTGAACTTTGTAAGGGTTCTTTTGCCAGAATGAATACGTTGTGACAGATTAACAAACCTCAATGTGTTACAAAATTGTTGTAACTATCAAACGCACGTTAGTTTCTATTAACAATCTGAGATCATGTGTTATTTTTATAAATTTAATGTATTTCTAAGCATTATTTAAACTAATATTAGCTTCTCGCTTACCTTCCTCCACATAAAAAATTTACCGGCCAAATTTCATACTACTCCCGTTGTACAATTCTCGTAAGACTGTACCTACTAAAAGTTTTTGTTTCACGTATTATTATAATAAATATGAAAACTCTTCATAACCAAAGCCTTGTTAATGTTGTATCACACATCATAATAATCCCATAGTTTATTGGCGTCAAGAAGGCAGTGAATAATGCGTACGTCAAAATGGCTCACTTTAAAAGGTTATTGTGACAACAGCTTATACGCCATTGGTCAATTTCGTCATTTGTACACATGTTTCACAGCCTTCTCAACGTAAATGGACTATAGTTACCAGCCACTATTGCGAATGAAAGCAGTGTCCCACTCTTTTTTCTCTTCATGCAACAATTTTTTTATTTCCGAGTCAAAAAAAGCAAAATCTTATCTCTGATACATTAACTAAAACAACATTGACTTTTGCTCTAGTTATATTTTTAAGTTTCTCCGATATCAGCAATGCATAAAACAGTATGATGGCCAGTGGCGTATTTACCCTACGGCCAATAGGGGTGACAGAATGCTCTCGCATTCTGCGAAACCAGACCTTACACTGTGCCGCCCGGGATTTTTTAGGCGCCCAGTCTAAAACATCCCGGGCTCAAACCTAAATAGATAAATGCGCAGCTTTATAAGGCCTCTTTGCGTTTAAATACCAAAATAAAACGAATTTTTCTTCAATTTTATAAAATTTATTACACAAAATACCTGAGGCAATTAAAATATAATATGGGACAACCTTTAAAAAAATTTTGATTTCTAGTTCAACTCTTGGTGAAAAATAAACGCGCTAAAATAAAGATGAAGAATGGACAATGCTGAGTCAGCAAAATACTAAGAATCCTTGATGATGACGGCGATGACTTGTAAGAAATTTGTGTTTTGCATTCAGAATAAATTATGACCGAAAAGTGTTTAATTAAACATTTGTGTTGTACTTAATGGCGGACCCTTGTCATAATTTCCATAAGAGATCTTCTTTGAATCAGATAAAAACATAATTAGTATTCCTATGTAGAGCACTGGGTGCCATGATTGAGCAAAATTCGTCTAGTCTTGCAATCCTTTAAATAATAACCGTGACTCCGTAATATGTATATATTCCGTATATATATAATATATAAGACGTTATTTAAGCAATGCAATTATATAATTAGAGGTATTTACAGTCAAGCAAAAAAATCACAATAAACGACTATAATAGCTCCCCACACCGATTTCGTTGACGGTGGCCGGTGACATTGAAACAAGGCCAGCTACACAGGAGTTAATTTGTATGTTATTGTGTATATATTGAGTTAATATTAAATAGAAAAGTACGTACATTATATTTTTACCATTATAACATTCAAACTTAATGAAAATAGTTAATAAAACTTGTGCGTAATAATTAAAAACTAGGCGCTGGCTTTTTTGACCGTTACTTTGTAAAACATTGCAGTTCGCAAATAAATAAAGCATTCACCACATATGCAAACACCGAGCGACACTGAAGAGTCGTGATTAACGTGATTATTATTATTTTTATTATTATTATTAATAATATTATTATTATTATTATTATTATTATTATTATTATTATTATTATTATTATTATTATTATTATTATTATTATTTTGTCCTCTTCTCCCTTGCGGGGTATACTGAAGTTGCGGGCTTGTGGCCAAACAACTTCAGGTAACGTGATTGCTAATTATTAATTCATAAAAACTTCCGGACGATGCGGCATGTGTTGAGGATAACTGCTTTTTGTAGAGTGATGAATGTGAGTGGATGTACTTTGAGTGTTTTGAGAGATGTATGGAGTGTTTTAGGAATGACGCCAGTTGTTGAAATTATTATGGGTATAGTTTTGACTGTGGTAACTTTCCATTGTGATTTTATCTCTATTGTCAAGTCAGTGTATTTTGCGAGTTTGGTTGTGTGCGTGGATGTGAGGTTGTGTGTATTAGGTATGGCAACGTCTATCAGGTAAACAGTTCTATTTCTTTTGTCATGGAGCGTTATGTCAGGTCTGTTATGATGTACCGTTTTGTCTGTAAGTATTGTCCTGTCCCAGTAAAGTTTATAATCAGGTGAGTCTAGTATGATTTGTGGTGTGTATTTGTAGTATGGGGACTTCTCTGTGATGAGGTTGTGTTTGTGTGCAAGTATCTGATGTATGATTGATGCTACGTGGTCATGTCTGTGTTTGTAGTCTGTTTGTGTGATGGATGAGCAGGCGCCTGTGATGTGCTGTATAGTTTCCGGTTGCTTGTGGCAGTGATGACAATGGTCACTACCAAGGTTACGATCTTTTATTATATGTTTCCTATAATTTTTGGTGTCTATTACTTGGTCTTGAATTGCCAACATAAACCCTTCCGTTTCAGGGAACAATTCTCCATGTTTTAGCCATGCGTTTGACGCTATTTTGTCTACGGCGTTATTATTTAGATCCAGGCGGTGCCTGCCATGTAAGGTTTTATTTGTCCATGCTTCAATTTTTTGTTGATTTGTGTAGATGTTTATTCTTTTTGTGTTATCGGCGAGAGTTAGCGGTGTGTGGGTATCAGTTTGGCAAATGGCTTGATGTAGAGTTACTGTTTTTGCTCGATTATAAATTTATTTTCGGAGTAGATCTATTTGTCTATTATGTAGATTAACTATATCTATGAGTCCTCTTCCGCCTTCGGCTTTAGGCAGGATTAATCGTTGGATACAAGCTCTTGTTCGGTGGTGTTTCCTGTGCTTCGTTATTGTGGTGTTTATTATCCTCTGTAGAGATTTAAGTTCGGTTTGGTTAAAGCGGATTACACCAAAGGAATATGTAAGTATGGGTATTGCGTATGTGTTAATAGCTTTAATTGTGTTTTTTGAATTTAACTGTGTAACTAGAATTTTGTGTCTTCTGGCTCTGAGTTTGTGTTTGAGTTGTGTTTTAATTTGTTTGTAGTGTAGCTGTTGTGACTGATAATATACCAGGTATTTGTATCCTTCTAACGGGTCTACAGACTCAATTATATCATCGTTATTAAGTTTATATTGTGTGTCTTCTATATTACCTTTCTTTATTACTTGTATTTTGCATTTATCTATTCCGAACTCCATGTGTATTGTATTAGAAAATATTTGTGTAAGGTCAGCTAAAGTGTGAATGTTGTTTAATGAGTTCGCAAAGATTTTGATGTCGTCCATATACATGAGGTGTGAGAGTAATGTATGTTGTGTGTTGTGTTTAATTTTAAATCCCCGCTTACTTTCATACGATAATGGATTTAGTGCTAGGCAGAACCAAAGAGGACTTAAAGAGTCCCCTTGAAATATACCCCTTTTTATGGGTATTAAGTCAGTTTCAATTGTTTTTGTAGAATCACAAATTTTTAGACTAGTTTGCCAGTTTGGCATTATTTTTTCGAGGCAGTTAATAATTATTGGACTGATTTTATAATGTTTTAATATATAGATAAGCCATGAGTGAGGTACAGAATCAAACGTCTTTTTGTAATCGATATACATGGTATATAATATGCTGCGTTTCTGTTTACGTGCCTGATTTTATATTACAGAGTCTATGATTAGTTGCTCTTTGCAGCCTTGACTGTATTTGCGGCATCCCTTCTGTTCTTCGGCTAGGATGTTGTGTTTTTCTATATGTGTGTATATTAAATTGCTAATGCATGCTGTGATTATCTTGTAAATGTTTTGAAGACAAGTTATGGGCCTATATTATTCCGGGTTTGTAGTATCAGAATTATCCTTTGGTAGCATGTATGTTATGCCCTGTGTGATGAAATGTGGCATTAGGTCTGGGGAACGGATAGATGAATTGATGTATTTGAGTAGTAAACTATGTATGCATGTAAGCTTTTTGTACCAAAAGTTGTGTATGTTATCCGATCCACTTGCTTTCCAGTTGTGTGTTTTAGCTATAACAGATTTCAGTTGTTCTAACTGAATCTGATCGAATTCCATTTCCGGTATGTCTGCAAATCTAGCTCTATCTTCTTCAATCCATGGACTATTTTCATGCTGTTTTGGATGGGACCATATGTTTGACCAGTATGTATGCATAGATTCAGGAGTGGGTGAAAGGCTATTATTGGGGTGATTGTGTTGAGAAGTATCTTTTTGAGCAAGTTTTCTATAAAATAGGTTTTCGTTAAAATATTATTATTATTATTATTATTATTATTATTATTATTATTATTATTATTATTATTATTATTATTATTATTATTATTATTATTATTATTATTATTATCATCATCATCATCATTATTATCATCATCATCATTATTATTATTATTATTATTATTATTATTATTATTATTATTATTATTATTATTGTGATCGTATCTCTTTCCACTTATGAGTTAAGCTGAAGTTGTACCTAATTTTAATAGTATGGTTAGCTGAGTTTTTATTTAACATAGGAACTATTACATAATTAAAATAAATAGAGCGAAAAATCGACTTCCTATTGAATTTAATTTACTATCTGGTTAATTTAACACTTAATCTTAGCACATAATTAATTACAATTACATTTCGTAAAAATGCTTAAAACAAACGATTAAAAAACGTAAGGTATTTTAAAGTAAGTACTTACTGCAATTATTTCACGAAACAAAAAAGAATGAAATCGTGCTGAATTCGTTTGGTTTTAAAGTATTTAAGAAATAGTCAGCGTCGCTTGAAATACAATTAAGGAAAATGCGCGAATGCTTTTAATATAAAACTTAAAATTAATTCCGGAGCACTCAACCTCAATCACTATTAACCAGTGGCGTGCACAGGATTATGACACTGGGTTTGCGGCGAAGTACTCGGTCACAAAAACTTTTTCGTTTATAGATTTTTAGCATAGCTACAGCCAAGCGACGGATCTCTAAAACGAAACCATGCCAACAGAGCAAGTCTTAGATGTACTATTATTCATGTACCTACATCTTCTACGGCAACGCAGACAAAACAGCGATCGATCGTCGCGGCGGAAGAAATTCTAATAAGTAAAATAATAAGCATATTTTAAAATATTATAACTACTCACCAGTCAGTCAGCTTCAATTTTCACATATTCAAGGTTCCGGTTACTTGAGATTACTATATCCCGATGTAAATAAACGCAAGATTTCGGCCACCTCAAATATCTTATCCAAGTGAGTGAGGCCGCGGAATAGAAATTATTTAAATCTGAATATCCCGAATCAGTCCACACTGTACTAGAGTTACTAAATAATATGCAAGGAAAACAATATAATTTAATCGTGTGTACACAACCACACAGCCAGTTATACGTTTCATAACTTTTAACATGAAATTTTCGAGTTACATTATTTTTTTGCTGGTTTAATTGTTGTAACTCGGGTACACACCTCTACCTTTAGACAGAATTTGAATCTTTTCACTGAATGACAATAATTGTGAGAACTTGTTATTTTTAATTTTTAGTAAACACACATTATCAACGCAAACCTCACAATCAAATAACATTTTAAAAACTAACGCACTAGTAAAAGCAAATCACTACAATTATTATTAGTAATTAGTATATTCAGTAAGAAACTGTTAAATGAACACACTTTCAAATGTTAAAATGAAAAAGCTTTTAAGAAAACTATAAATAAACAGGAGCGATTAAATTTTAAACAATGCTTATCACATGAAATATGCAATATGGCCCCCGCGAAATACAAAACATTTCTTCTATTTAAACAAATAAAACCTTACTAAACAAAAATGCATAATGTGCATACGTGATTTATTAGATTCGCGTCTTATTATTTTTACTCAGATTATAGGCAACGAATAATTTCCGACAAGCCAGTTCGGCGGTCAGCCGAACCGAAGCCGAGAGCCATCGCCTGCCGCTGCAGTTACCGCTATATAATCATGTCGATATTCATGGGTGTGTGCGTTTGCGAAGTATGAAAACTACACATACATGCGATGATTTGTCCTGCAGAACGCAACGGCATGAGATGAGTTGCTATTTATAAAATATTAGCGTTTTTAAGTTATTATATTTTTTTAATTTATTTATTTACTATTAATTAAAGTCATCTAAAACGTACGAACGTTTTATTAAAATATCTGTGAATGACAAGTAAAGCACTGCATATCTGCCTACAAGGAGCGCACGCCCCTGCTATTAACCTCCTTCCAAACAGAAAACCTTTAGGCGTGCATGATTTTTTTTTTGAAAAAAAATAATGGTTGTCTGTTAAGTCGGTTTACGATAACGACAAGCCGAATGCCTAAGCAGAATGCCTAAGAGAGGCACGATCGGCCTAAGCCGATCGTGCCTCTCTATCGCTTGATCCGCTATCTCGCTTGCACGCTCGGCTCAGACGGAACGTGACTCAGGCGGAACGTGACAATTTGTCGTGGCCGACGCCGGCGTTCACTGATTTATAAAAGACGTTATCAAATCAATAAAAAAATATTTTTATTCGATTTTCATTTTTTATCCATGATTAATTTAATATTACTTTATATTAAATCTTGAAAAATATCAACCGGCTTAATACAATTTAAATCTATAAGTGTTAATATATGTATTATATGTATCAGCAACTGCGACAGATTGAACGATGTTTTCATAAATTAAAAATACAATGCGCCAGCTCTAGTCGTGTTTGTGCACGGAATGTATCAAGGCGCGCACGATCCATGCAATATACTCAAATTGAGCCAAGACAAACGATAATTGTCACAACTAAAACAAAGGCGTATTATAACAGACTCAATTACTCCATAATATGACCAACCTAATTCATAACGAGTTTCGGTTTGTGTTGTACCTACTGTATTTGTACGAAAACGGTAATATTCGTATAATGAAATGCCGTAGCAAATAACTAAGTTTGTATATTTGTATTTCGCAATTTCGCGCTCGCATCTTGGTAACAATCCTATTGACAATGCTTGTTTCAAGAACTTTTATGTGATTAATTATCGTTACATTTAAATGTTTTCGTTTTAATTGAGAGCATAATACAATCTTACGCGAATAATAAACTTGGTGTCATTAGGAGTTTTTAAAGATCAGTAAAAAGTTATATGTATATAGGGAGCTGTATTAAACTGAAATGTGACAACTTTACTTTTATATTCAATTAAAAAGTAAAGCGTCAAGACTCGAGCCCGAAGCTATACAATATAATTTATTATAATATGTCAACTCTAAGAATAATGAAATAAGTCCATGCTCGTTAATTATTTTATAACTATTACATGCTTATAAGTTTAATAGTTATAAAATACGGATTGGGTTTAGTAGATACATTTTAGTTGCTTTATCAATTAGTGTAATGTTCTTAAGTAAAGATGCTTGATATTTAATGTTGTTCGTGGCACTTGTGCCACATGCTTCTGTAACCAATTTATTCATCTACTAGCTTTTGCGCGTTACTTTGTCCAATGCACCCCCATTTGTATGTATTTCGAAAATCCTATTTTAACGGATTTCTACTTCGTAATAACTATCTGCGTGCCAAAATTCAACGCCATCCATACAGTTGTTATTAATTCGCTATACAAACTTTGGATTCGATTGGAACGACTTCATCCATTTAGGGAACGTATTTTAAAAAACGACTAAATATATACATAATAAGGTGTATTTTATTACCTCAGATACTAAATTTTGTGGAAATCGAGCCAGATTTATATATTTTTCATACAAACTTTCAACTCTTATTTTACACTCACAGAGGGTGAACTCTAATAAACACATATCATTAAATGTATTCAAGAGCATGAATCTCAATTTCCAAAAAAGGCGCTTATTTAAAGATTTCCTATACAAATGTACCTTACCCTGTTTCACCCCTTTTATTGATGGAGTTTTTCAAAATCCCCTCTACGCTATAATTAATATAACCAATTTCATGTTTCTACCAGGCACGCCGCATGTAGCCTGTGCGCAAATTGGTTTTCTTCTGTCGCCAATCCCGGAATGTCACAGTTTTTTAAATCTAATCTTAAAACGAAATTACATTTATTTTCCTTTCTACTAAAATGAAAATTCTAGGCTTAGAGAACCATAAAAATTGTTTCACTAACGAGTATTAAATAAATAACTTCCACCTGACTGCATTTGTAAGTTTTACGTACCGACGATTCGGACCTCTCAAACGATTCATTGCTCAATTTGTCGATATTATGTATGCATTCCAAAACTCAAAAGCGTACAGAGTTTCCAGGAATTGTTGGATATTCATGAAATATACGAAAAATACTTTATATAGGTACTAGTAGTTCAGCGTCGACAATTACTAAACTACGAGAAATTTTTGATTTGCCATAAAATAAAAAGGTTTACCATTCATGATTAGAAACTAATGTAATATGCGTAATAATCCGATGACGTTGCAGATAAAATCGTTGGAGATTTCTGGTTTCAGGACGATAAATAGCTAAGCTGCACAGGCTTTCACACAATTCCCAGTAAACATATGTTCGGTTCTCATTAAAGCGTCAATTGATAGTGGACGCAATCTAAAAGCGATCCCGAGAATCTAAACCTTGAAACCTTTGAGTACAACTACAATAGATTTATATGTAGTATTCACTAAGATCTGTTATCATTTTTTTTATAAAATATGGACCTTAGAAACAAAATTAATGCCTGCATTATCATTTTTATTTAAATTATAACACAGAAATTACGACATTATTACAAGAACGTGTCTTAAAATAGAATTTGCTGATTATATAATAGAAATGAAAGTGATCGTAATTATCCAGTCCCATTATGAGTAACAATTAAAAATCATAACGAATTATTTCCAAATTGTAATTGGAATTACAAGAATGGGCATCTGTTTATCATCTGCTTTTCAGAGTGCTTCTAACTTAATTTTACCTCGAAATTCCTTGAGAAAACATTAAGGAAATACCTTGTGAAAATTAATTTTAACTTGCCCGTCGTTTTCTACTTGCCTGTATATTTATCTGGTGGCCGAATAGCAGCTGTAAAGAGGCTTGTTTCTTCGCTCCGTCCTTTCGCGTTAGCCGCGTAGATGTTGAGCAAATAGCTAAAGGCAGCGTCGAGAGCTTGCACCACGAAACTTGGGGTGGAGTTAGACGAAACGTTGGCTCGAACCTACAACAAAGTGATTCAACATCCAATTTGTATTAGCAGTTACATTAAAGCACCTAAACAAGGCAAGAAAATAATACTACTATCTTATCCTAACCATCCTATTACTACTACTATAAATGTGAAAGTTTGTGAGGATGGATGGATGGATGGATGTTTGTTACTTTTTCACGCAAAAACTATTGGACTGATTTTGATGAAATTTTGTATGGTAGTGCTTTAAGCTCTAGATTAACACGTATATAATATATTTTATACCGAAAAAGTACAGTGTTCCCGTGGGATGTATTTACGCGAACGGAGCCGCGGTCAAAAACTAGTGAAATAGTATGATAATATAATATGATTAAGTATTTTATGATTTTCCACTTAAACAATAAAAAGATTGAGTCCGAAGAAAAACAAACACACTTCTCAATTTTCAGTTAAAATGCAATAAAAATTCGTTCTGCCGGATAGTCGGCCACATTTTTATACATTTATTTTAACCTACTACTTACTATGTATACCTAGTCTTTGTATATATTATTTCATATTTTGATGTTGAACCTCTAGAAATTTATCAATTAGGAATCAGTTTACCCCATTATACTTACAATCATTGAGGGTAATTCAATAACTTCCATGTGGAACCTTTGATGGAGGCCTCCGTCGTAGCCCTCCAGGCAGTCTACTAGCAAACCCTCATCACTTTGGTTTACCGTACAATTTCTTAATGAAGACGGCGGACCTATCGACAAAAGCTATTGAAATCATACCAAAATAAAGGATAAATTACTACAATTGAATTGACAATGTCTAACTATAGTGCGTTTTAAAATAAGCGCATTATTTTTCACGAGCGATTAATTATTCGCATTTTTAATCGGGTTATTTGCACATGTTATGAAATTGAATCTATTGTTACGACACGTTTTGTCAATTTTATGTCATGAACTATTACATAAACAGTCAACCTGCTTATAAACAAATTAAATTCCCTGATACCGTCTACATAGTTAAAGATATAAACGAAACCAAATTTTACCCTCGGCGTCAGTTCACACCGAAACGAGACGATACGCTCTGCATTTTTTTAAATTCAAAATTGTACTTTATTCACTACTACACACTATCTCCGAGTGTCAAACTGCACCACTCTGCATAGCTCGGTGACGCTCTTGCAATGAATGGTGTAGTTTCTTACGTAGTCTTGTGTAGTAAAGTTAAATTTTGAGTAACTATTTTGAAACGTATTTCAAAATAGAATACGAAATAAATACACCATACGATAAGCGTCGCGTAACGTCTCGCTTCGGTGTGAATTGACCCTTACAAAAATTAAAGTATATATTAACGAGCATAGACGTAGGTAGTTTTTTCTCATGGTAGTGGTAAATTTCTTTCATAATTTTCTGTTTATTTAAAGCAAGTTTAGAGTAAAATTTAACCGTATTTATATTATGAACAATTCGGTTTCATTGAAATCACTAATTAATCGGTCGGCAATGCTTATAAAACTGCACTATATCAATCATTTAAAATGTTAATTTTTTTAAAAAGCGCCTTACGCCTAAAGGTGTGTCCATTACAACATTTCATAGTGGTCGGTCTACGTGACAAAGCCACGTAACTTTGGCAGGCGTTTGTTTGGATTAGGATCACATCGTAACAATTTGGCATGGCAAACTACAGACAGTACCTACTGACACGCTATTAACATGGCATATGCGGAATGTAATCTTAATACACATTAATAATCACTGGAATAGCTTTAATTCTAGACACGTATAGTGTACATCTGCAGGTCTAAGGTGGCCACATTCAATAGTTGATGTTTTATACCACGATTACATAACAAATATGAATATATATATATTGCCATATATATATATATATATATATATATATATATATATATATATATATATATATATATATATATGGCAAAACATTTTTTGGTACCTATAATCATTGGCAGTTGAGGCAAGAAGTTTTATGGGTAAATATTGACAGTGTCGTACAATGAAAGAAAAATAAAGAATAAACCAAGCAATCAAGATCATGCCTCAACTAAAACCTCATAAAAAATGAACTATGATGTTTGTGATGTGTACGAGGGCGGCACTGAAAATTTCGGGAATCAAGGAAGTGACACAACATTACTATTTAAAAATGTATTTATTGCTTTTCGAAGTATTCTCCGCGAAATTTGACACATTTTTCCATACGATGGAACCAATCATTGAAGCAACCATTCCATTCGGAAGTTGGGGTCTCCAAAATGGCCGTTTTGTAGGCGTCCACAGCTTCTTCAGGTGATGAAAATCTCTGACCACGCAATTTATTCTTTATTTTAGGGAAAGTATAGAAATCATTAGGGCTTAGGTCGGGGCTGTACGGCGGATGGTCTAATAATTCTATGATTTCTTGCTCTAAAAACTCTTTTGTTCTGTGCGCGGTGTAAGAACTCGCATTGTCGTGATGGAGGATGATGCGGCGGTTGCAATTCTCTTTACGGAGTTCAGATACGACCTGTGGCAAACAAATGTTAGCATACCATTCTGCATTAACCGTTCTTTGTCCCTCAAGAGGAACAGTCGCAACATGGCCGGTTTTGGAGACAAACGTGGCCACCATTTTTTTTGTAACACTCCGTGAACGAACAATTATTGTTGGCTTTAACTCATTTTCGAACACCCAAACTCGTGACTAGTTTTTTGTTTCGGGTTCGTACGCGTATATCCAGGATTCGTCACCTGATACGATGTTGTATACAGCATTTGAGGATCCTGCGTGGAATCTTTCGAGAGTTCTGACGCACCAAGTAACGCGAGCTGCTTTTTGCTCTTCACAGAGCAAATGTGGTATCCATCGGGAAAACAACTTTTTTACACCTAATTGTTCATGCAAGATTATTTGTATTTGACTCATGCCAATGTCTAAAGTTGCCTGAATTTCGCGGTATGTCACATATCGATCTTCCTCAATCAGCTTACGCACAGCATCAACGTTTTCTTGGGTGACTGCAGTTTTTGGACGACCTTGACGGGGATCATCACTGAGCTTGACACGTCCACGTTGAAATTCAGCAAACCAGCGATAAATTGTGGTTTTGGATGGGGCTTCATCACCAAATGCAGAAATCATCCGGTTTTTCAACACACTGTTTTTGTGTTAAACCACTTCGAAAGTCATAATAAATCATCGCTCTAGAATTTTCTCGAGTCAATTCCATTTTCTCAACGACTAAACAAGTTTGACAAGACCTTGTGACAAGACCGAGAATCTTTTTTTAAATAAATAAACGGTATTCGATTTTAAAAACCAAGGAGTTTTAAATTAAAAATATTTTAATATGACAGGAACAGTGGAAATATTCCATTCCCGATACTTTTAGTGCAGCCTATGTATAACTATGATGTGAAGTTATCAAACTTATTTAATACTTATCAAAGAAGAGAAAATTATTTACCCGCCGCCACTAGTTTATAGACACACGGTGTTTCTTGTTTGCCCACAGAGTTCGAAGCATAACAAGATAGTTCCCCAAAATCACTGTCCTCTGTCGGCGTAAACTTCAGTACCGACTTGTGTCCTGACATCTCGAATGAGCTAAAAATAAAAACAAGTTTACGAAATCCAAATATAGTATCCAAGTTTGTGCCAATTTGTATTGAACTCAGAAACATTTCGATAAATTTAATCATATTAATGTTTGCGAACTCGAAGTTTGTAAGTATATTGGCGAATCCTACTTTTGCAGCGCCAGATCTTATCTACAGACTCACTGCGAAGGTATGCTGGAACCTATATAAAATGTAGGTACTTTGAATATATATTTTAACTCACTACTGATTTTTGTTAGCATTGTGACAAACTTTAAGTATAAGGAGACATATTTATATTATTTAGTAAGATTGATTATATTTTTTAATAATGACATAGCTTTTCCAAAAAGTGTAATTCTAAGCATTTTATTACACAAATCATAGATACAAAGCATTAATTTTCGTCGTTTAATGGATGTTTACAAACGATATTGGAGTTGATGCTGTTGAATAAACAAAAGGTAGGTACTCGGATAACGGCTTGAAACAGTATACTTTCGAGGGATATATTTGCACTTACAAAAATTACAGGGGTATCAGTCGAGCGTGCCCTCATTAATTCAGCCTCACAGCCACATGTATCATGTACCATCAACATACATGTTCACGGCATGATATTGTTATGACAAAATAAATGGAAACTGTGAGATTTATACTTTAAACCAGTTACACACATCAAATGTAGGATGCTCTATAAAACTTCTTGGAAATATCTATATTCTATATATTACATAATAGCAGATGTCGCCACTGACTGACTAGACGCTCGCACAGCCGTATCGATGAAATTAGGACAGTAGTTTTAATTTACAATGTAGACATACACTAAGAAGGGATTTTGAAAAATTACACCCTTAAAGGGGTGAAACAGGGGTTGAAAGTTTGTATAGAAAATCTTGATTTTTGCACCGATTTCGATGAAAATTGGGATTTATGCTCTTAAATAGGTACATTTCATTAGATACGTGTCTCAGGATTTATTAAAATTTATATCATGGTGTATAATAGGGGTTGAAAGTTTGATTTAATATCCGAAGAAATAAATAAAAAATATTGACTACGTATTTTATAGTTTTTAGAAATTCGTCCCCTTAAGGGATGAAATGTGGGGGTCTAAAGTTTGTATGGTGTATGAAATATCAACAGTTAGTCACTCAGATAGTTATAATGACGTGGAAATCCGTTAAAAAAGGATTTTTCGAAATACATGCCCCACGGGGTGCAATGGAGATCCAAGCGAAGTCGCGCAAAAAACCTAGTACATTTTACATCAATTCACGAATCGGAATTATGCTGGCCTAGGCTAGGCTACGTTCCCACGAGCGTTTTTTAGTGCACAATAGAGCTGAAAATCGTGTAGAGTTGTCAAATCTGACATTTGACACTTGGCACTTCGATTTACAGCTCTATCGTATTAGCGCAGAGTTCTATTTACATTGCAGTTTTTTCTGTCGCAAACACAAAAAAACACTGGTGGGTAAAGAGCAATGCTATTCGAAATAAGCTATTTTGATAAATAACTGCAGTATGTGCCGTCTAATATAGGATTTGTAGTAACGAATGGTAAAAGTTTTCTTTTTTCCTCTCCTTTTGTGTCGTTAACACCAGAAATTAATTTTTCTTCTTAACGAAAAATATTGTATCTGCGACGTCGACGTCATTTTATTAAAATAGTATGAGCAATGTACCCAGTTTCTACATCCTAAATGTAATGTAATGTAAATCTAATGTAAATATAAATCTAATATATTGTGTAATTATAAAATACTATAAATATAAAAGAACATTTTAAAATTATGTAGCGTAGTGTAGTAGGTAGGTATTCAAAATTGAACTTTATTCATTAAACAAGAAGACACCAAGAAGACACACGTGTGTCAATGTAAGAGTTCGAATGTTAGTTTGCACCGCGCTGTACTGTATGATTGATGTTATATTAAACGTGTATCTTTTTGTGTAGTGAATAAATTCAATTTTGAATAGCTTCTTTAAAATGCAGCGCCCCGTAGCGTCCCGTATCGTCGCGGTGTGTGCTGAGTACCGACCCTAACGGCCCGTTTCAATAACCTATCTACCAATAACAATTTGTTAAAAACGTCATCATTCAATCATTTGCCGGTTTTTTGCGATACAAGTTTGACGTTTTTAACAAATAGTTACTGGTAGATAGGTTATTGAAATGGGCTGTTAGTCAATTCTTACCAAAGTCATATGCACCACTGCAAATTTCTTATATATTGTGAGAACATACAAAAGACAATTTGTAAAGCCCTAACTAAACCTTTACGATAAACGAATATTACCTGGGCGGCAAAACAATGTCTTCCCCGGATCGATTTAAAATCCATTCGAAGCTTGATGGCTCGGGGTTTGAATCGATGTAGCATGTGAATTCCAATGTACTCTCCTTCATCGCTCCGTGTACTTGAGCATCTCCTTCCATTCTACATTGGGGCACATCTGCAAAAATATATTTTTTTAAATGCCCCTGTTTAACTTTAGATTCCTACAAAAGTTATTAATGTGCAAGTTTAGATTGAAAAAGTTCATCTATACATTCATCCATCTACATGGATGGATGCGATTTTTAGGTAATGAATGGAATGGATGATGGGTACGGCTTTAACCTTCTGGGTACGGAAATATTATGATGTAGAAGTGCATACATACTCTTTAGTCAGTTCCACATAGTATTAATTTACCCCAACGTACACATTAGATCTGAAGGACAATATAATACAATTTTGCAGGCTTACCACGAATAAATACAATGGGAATTGTATGAAAATCATGACGGCGCCTATACAATCTTCATTCAATAACGTTGCGAATACGTTGTTGTCAATTGTTTGTGCTAAGCCCACTGAGAAAATATCGTGACTACGTACTCTACGGTAATTTATAATAAAACCAGACTTCTCTAACTTGCACTATTAGTTAGAAAACGCCAGACGTTGCACCTTACGGCGTCCATTAACCCAATGTAGGCTATCAGGGTAATGCATGCAGTTAAATGTGTAATAACTTTCCTTGATTCATGACGTGGCAACTACATATTATGTTAAAATTTGTAATAGCTCCATTTTAGTGATATTTTGCAGTCCACAGTAATGTTATACTAATGCTAGACTGGAAGCAACATCTGGAAGTAATAAGTTTTAGATTGAAAAGATTATAAAATCCGCCAAAATGATTATCGATGTCTGGCACTACATGCAGATACATAAGGTTGTACAGCAGACTGAATTTCCTTTCGTTTCACAGGATTATAGTATTACGCAAACAGACAATTAGGAAGTGTCATAAAAGGCTGATTAAAAAATTAAAACGGATACGGATGCCATGCTACTTCAAAGTAATTTATTGATTAAAAGCAGTAGGCCTGACGAGTGACGAGGGACAGCGTAAAATGTTTTTCCAGTGCATTTCACAGGATGTCAGTGCAATTTCCTATGAGTTTCCTAAGTTTTTATGAGCTAAAGCAGTAAGATTAAAAGTCCTGGTAAATCTTTCAGAGTCTCAAGCCGTAATGTAAAACTTTATTTACAAAGATGTTATAAAGCAATGCAGTAACAGGCACAGAGAAAAGAAAATAGATGTAATGAAATTGAATATGCGAATGTAAGATACATTTTTGCAGGAATTGTTGAAGACAGGCAATGCTGTGCTTTCCGTCCCAATTTTCAGTACAGATCGAAAATTCAGACAGAAGGCTACCGAAAATCTGTATGTCGCCGTACTTTTTATATATTCAAGTATTATTTAAAAAAAATCGATTGTCTGTAAAGTCGGTTTACTGACGATAGTTGAACGTGACAACGTCATAAGAAATGGAACGCCTCAGAGCGAGGTAACGCCGCATGAGTTATGTTTTTTCGTGCGTGCAGCCGGCTCCATCGAATTATAAGACGTTGTCACGTCAATAAAAACAACAGACTTGCTATTACAATTATATTATTCAAGTGTAACGAAACAAATTAAAACCACTTATTACAGAATTAGTTAATGAACACAATTACTGTTAAATATACACCCAACAAGTGCTTTAATCAACAAAGTCAATACTTACATCGAACTTGCAGCGTAAGTGCATTAGACGTCGCGGCACCTTCGCTATTCTGCGCGAGGCAGCTGTAATCCCCCGCTGCCTTTCTGGTCACGTTGCGGAGAACTAGGGTCAAATCGCTGATCAACACCCCAGCACTTGAGTTCTGATATATTTCCTTTGACTGTGAAACAAAAAAGAAGAATTAGGTATGTTACTAAGGAAACGAGTGCCAAGTAACTTAATTATATATTGTCTATATATAAAACCAGCCAAGTGCGAGTCGGACTCTCGCAAGAAGGTTTCCGTACAAAACGGAAAAAAATTACGTTGTACGAGAGAGTAGGTAAGTGTTTTATTCCGTTGGCGTTAGTTAAAATAGTGCCTCATAACATTAGTTAAAATATAATAGTTCCATAACAAGTGTTGGATAGAACATTAACATCGAGTTAATATAGATTATACGCTTTTCAACTTGAAATTAAAACGTGAAGTTAGGACAACTTTATAATATCTTAAACGAGCTTCATTATAATTAACTTCTGGTGGCACATAATTATAACATTGATTTACTTAAATATTAAAATTAATAGACCACTCCTGGGTTTTTACCTCAAAGATGTGGCTTCAACCAGAACTGATTCTCGTGAATTATTTTCGTATGTTTATGCATTTTATAATAATAAATACTACTCAGCAGACTTGTACGCAACAAACAAAAACATTATTTATATTAAATACTATACTTCGAAAAAAATAATATAGAGGTAGGTAATTATTATCGCTGAAAAACAGGACCCACAAGAATGATACGGCAAAAAAAGCTAACGTGCCTTTTTCTTCGTGTCAGTTGATCCACCTTAAGCCCCCTCTACATTGACACAAACCAGTGAGGGTAAGCGTAAGAAAATCACATCTAGTATTATTGCGGTGTAGAGATTGTGGGAGCAATCTTATCGCGATCGAGTCGATGGTACCGTGCCCATGTGGGGAGGCCTTTACTTTTTATAGCGCAAAGAGAATGAAAGTTGTAAACCTGTGCTCAATATTTAATCCATTCTTAAGTTATCGAACAAAAGCAATGATAACTTTTACGTATTCCTGTATTTTCGTTCCTATAAAGTTCATATAAAATTGATAAGGATGATGAATAACTAAACAGCGATAAGTCCCTTTTGGTCCCGCACGTGACGTTAAGTTTCAACTACTCCACACTACTAAATATCATACCCAGAGGGTCTCTGTTATCTTGTATCTATCAGTATCGTATGATATGACACTTTTAAGCCAGCCATACACGTAAGTGTACCTGACAGGTATGTCTGCACAGTTATACCTGTCAAGTAAGCTTGAGCTGAGTCGAATAGAAACCTGCACAGTTGTGCGACATACACGCTCCGGATTACCTTTGGAACGCCTGCCCAGGTAAGCTTGATCTAAGTATAATGAAAACCTGCACAGTTGTGCAACATACACGCTCCGGATTACCTGTGGAACGCCTGCTCAGTTATACCTGTCAGGTAAGCTTGATCTGAATATAATGAAAACCTGCACAGTTGTTTGACATTCGACGCTCCGGTTTATCTGTGCAACGCAACTGTAAAGGTAAAACTGTCAGATATATTGGATGGCAAGCATAATATTGTTTGCTTTTATTAAATATTATTTTCAAAACATACAGTAGGTATGATTAGTTTAAAGAAGTTTCTTTTTTAACCAAATACTACAAACTAATACGTCGCGCAAAATCACCAAGATGTAAAACGTCGCGTTGGGACTATTCTGTGAATTGTGTTATAAGCTGAGAGCTAAACGTCACTCGATAGCCACTTTAACATAAATATTGGGTGTTTCATATTACAAGAAATCAACCAAAGGCAATCCATACGAACAAACTAATATTAAAACAAACTAATAATTATTTTAACTGTAACAATTTTTAAGTAATAAAATGTTGCATCTAATAAAGAAATGTAAGATCTAAAATATTTAAAATGGAGACATTTTATGCACTTACCCCTTTATACCACGTCAGCTTAGTAGCAGCGGGGTTCGCCTGGACACTGCATTCAAAGTACACGTCATCGCCTTCTTTTATGTGGTTTGAATTCAAATTGGATCCCATTTTTAAAGTTAATATAGGTACATCTGAAATAAAGTCTTTTTTGAACCACTTCATCGCTTGGCATCAGAAAAAAATAATATTGTGTTAGAGTGATAAAAATATATTGTTAGTGCCTACAATTATTTACTAAATACATTTTTTTTTTAAACATATAAAAAATCTAAGTTCATCCCCTTACGGGGTGAATTTCTGAAAATATTTTGCTAACGGATGCTACGACGTAATGACTATTAGAATGCTAAACAGTGCATAAGATTTAGTATGGTGTACATTCGGTAAATGTGTATGCGCGACACTATGTAATTACAATGAGGCGTAGTTTAGACCGGCCTCATTGTGTTGTTCGCAGAACATAAATAGAAAGATACACAAATTAGACATCTAAGTAGTCTTATCTATATACAACAAGAAGACGAAGCACGAATCCAAAAGCCTATTGCTCAAATGAATGATGACAAATAAGAAAAGGATATGTCTGGTTCAATCTGTCAAAATTATTATTAGCAAGCAGATATCGGGAATGTCAGTTACATGTCGTCACATTAATTAACGGGTAGATTACATTGTGACAGACAGCCAGACAGAATAAATACAATTAGACATATTTTCCTTTGTATTGCTAAGGATTTGTTTTGATCAATGAGATTTGGATTTGCTCATATCATGATTAATTTTCTGTTTTTGTTTGCTCTTGTTATGAAGGGATCTTGAAATTTGATGATTCCTATGATTACTGCTATTTGTCATCTTATTATGAATTTTGGAGACCGATCGTTTTCAGTATGAAAATTTGAATTTATATCAGAGTATCTATTATCTGATATAATAATGTATACCGTTTACACTCTGTAGAAAATTTATATACTTACATATATATTATATATTAATAATTTTATATTTTCTAAGAATGTCTATTATAATGCGTCTACAAGTTATATAGTCACATATTATATACTCTGTGATTACAACCATAACCTTGGTTCTAGGTATCTTGTATAACAACCATCAATTTCAATTTTTTTAGGAATATTCTAGAGCTGCTAAGTTTCACAATTTAAGCGTCACTAGGTAAGTAGTTGAAATCAACGTTGAATTAGATAGTCAAAACATTATTTGAATTGTCTTTAAGATGTTTTCTTAATTGGTTAATTAAAGAACAAGAAAATAATCAAAGTGTTATGTTATTTATTACTAGAACCTTTTTGGATTTGAGAAACTGACTGAGAATGAACATTCATTTCTATATAAATTTCATTTCTAAATAATCATGACGTGAGGAACTAAGAAGTCCAAGCAGTTGTAATTGATAATTATGTTTTGTTAAAAGTTTGAAAAAATGATTCCAGTGAGGAATAGATGTTTGTTTGTTTATCTTTCACGAAATTTCACTTTTAGCGTGATAGAAGTCCTGGGCACTATAATAAACTTCAACATCAAAATTTCATGAAATTGCAAATCATTTCTATCGCAGCCCCGCCATAGCTTTGAGCTCTTTACATTAGAGTTAAGCGGGCTATAATGAAATAATCTTCCATAACGCGCCAAACACACGTCGATTATAATCAACGTGTATTGACAAACAGTTCCGAACTGTTTATTTAGTGTAAACCTTCGTTTGATTATTATATTTCGGAGGTGTAAACAATTCCGAATCATTAACTAGGAGATGACTTTGTGATACTATAGTCAAATGTTATCTAACTTAAACTAAACTATAGACTAGTTAAACATAACTTTACCAACGTAAACATAACTTCAGCCATTCTATATTAAAAACCAGGACAGTAGATAATTTATGTGAACAATGATCATCTGTCAAAATGAAAATAATTCTAAATTCAAACAACCCAAAGTAACAGGTTACGTGTCATTGGAAACTAACAAGCAATTATAGGTTGGACGGGTCATTTCGTCGGACCGTTGGATTGTCAAAAAACAGTTTCGTCAATTGTCATAGTATCGTCGTCAACAAATCTTGATTAAATGACAATTCTATGACGATTTGACGAAACTGTTTTCTTTAAATTGATCCAAAGGTTGCGAACCCCTAGATGTTTGTTTCCTTTTTTCATTTTGTATTATGAACTTGACTAGATAACAGATGTAAGTTTATGTTCTTTTGCATGAAAGAAGCGTAAAGTAAGTAGTTTAGAAAGATTAATAATAATATTATTATTAAGCTAGTCGCGCGCGAAATAGAATTTTTTTCTCTGACTATTACTAGACTGAAGAAACAAAAACTCTACTTGGAGAAAATATTGAACTGAATCTAAACTAATCTAAACTCGTACTTACAATGTACATTTAGTTTCCACGAATCTTCAATGACTGCGTTTGATATTCTCGGGTTTTCGGCTCGGCACACGAGTTGGCCCTCGTGGTCCTCAGCCTCGGGAACGAACGATAGCACGCTGGTGGTTGAGTTTGTGTCCGATAACTGCCATAGAAAATATACATTTATGTTATAAGAAGTAATAATAACGCTTATTGCCTACTTCGCAATCGCCTATTAAGTGTCGAAAAGCTTATCCGGCAGTTTTGTCGCTGCTCACTTTATATCGAGCGACAGAGACAAAACATGCAGTTATGCTAGCTGACACTCATTAGAAGATTGTAATAGTTATATATTATTTTACATTATTATAGAAATTTTAAAAGATTTGCCTGCCTTAAGCCTATTTCACAGGCCCTTAACCTTTCAAAATTTCTACGGAAGTGTTTTGTTTAAAACTAAACTAAGTCAGTAGTACCTACTATAACTTAAAAAAAATTTATATTCAGATAAAAAATATATTTTAACAAAGCTATTTCCACAAGAAAGAAGTTCTGAATTAATTTGAAGCTCTAACAGAAAATATCTGCATGCTACCTCTAGAGATAACTATGAAGGTCCTGTTGATTTAACCCTTTCGTTACGGTACCCCAAAAAACGACGAGTGTTATTTTCTATTCGAGCATAACTCACTTAGAATTTCTTATGACACCTCTGCCGAGTCGAGCGTAATAAAAACATAAATGAAATTACAAGGTGCCGCGTTTGCACACTTCAAAAACTTTATCTTCATGAATTCCTAAGTATCTAGTTATTTCTTAGAAAATTTATTTGCATATTCATTTTGTGTTTCTATTTTATGTATATTTTCGTTATTATCATTTTATCTACACTAGTATATAATGTAATCAAATCTTTCTTGTTTTAAATAAATTACTTCTAATATATAAAATTCTCGTATCATAGTCTGACACACTCCTCCGAAACGGCTGGACTTATTAATTTTTTTTTGCATGTCGGTAGTTCTAAGAATCGGTCGTAATCTATTTTTTCAACCCCTAAATGATAAGGGTGATTTGATCCTAAATATAATTTATTATTTTTTCGGCATTTTTTTATATGTTAAGGCATTAAAAAACCACCACCACCATCCCTTATTTTTTAATAGCGATTTTAATATTTTTCTTTTGATCCACAGATCAGCAATAGGGTTGCAAGATGGCAATCGAAAATAATAATTGTCGTACGATAAATTTTTATGTATAGTTTTTAATCTCAATTTACTTCATTTACTTGATTTACACAACCTACAACCTACACCTACAAGGTGTAGGTTGTAGGACGTGTAGGTTGTAGGTGTAGGCTGAAGGTTGAAGGTGTAGTAAGTAGGTGTAGGTGTAGATATTGGAATATAAATTGTAGTACCTATGTTGATTGTAGGTAGTTACTTATATTTTATTTATTCCAGTTCATACTTCATAATAAATAAGACTTTTCAACTCCTATTTCACCCATTTAAGGGTGTAATTTTCCAAAATTCCTTCCTAGTGCGCGTCTACATTGTAAATAAAAACTACTAGCCAAATTTCACGTTTTTACTATTAAGGCAGACACAGACGAGAGGCCGATCGTTTCAGTTAGAACTGACGTCAGTTCGACCTGAACGGATTCGAGCCCATACACGGAAAAAATCGCATCCTTCCCAACTGACGTCAGTTCGGCCTGAACGGATTCGAGCACACACACGACACGATTTTGCATCCGTTCAGGCCGAACTGAAGGCAGACCGGACCATGTATGGGCCCCTTTAGCGGTTTCGGCTTTGCGAGCGTCTATACGTCAGTCAGTCAGTGGGGACATCTCCATATTATATTACCAATGTTTCACGACCGCGACCGATTTGGCAGTAACACGTACCTTTCTAAATGGATACTAACATTTCTCATTTACTCAGCACTCCTAAAATGGTGATATTAAGTTTACATACTTGGCCGCAAAACTGCCGTACTTAGATTTGCAAGTGGTAAATTGTCGTGTAGCATAAATCAACGATTCTGAATTGCTCCTATGCGCCAAGTTATTCATTTTTATGGTCGACTCATGCAGAACTCTTCAGTGCATATATGCATTTATTCATTTATTTGCATTCATAGCTGTGCCACGGTCGGTTGGATATTTTAAGTTAATTTCTGCTGAGGTAATTTATGAACTGTGTTTGTACCTTGTAGGATATATATTAGGCCAACTACGTCGTAACGTAAGGAATGAACTCAATAAATTAAGATAATAATATTATTATGTCTTTAATAATATTAATATGTCCTTACTAATATTATAAGCGCGAGGATTTGTTATATGTATGGTTGTTGGACTTACTCTTTCATGCAAAAACTACAAAACGTATTTTGATAAAATATTTGGTATATTAGTAGTATTTTGGATTAACACATAGGCTACTTTTTATTGCAGAAAAATATACAGTTCCAACGGGATTTATTTTTAAGCGTACAAAGTTGCAGAATACATCTGGGTGTCTAAGATATATTTCTTTGAAGCCTGCCTGGGTGCTGTAACTTATAAGTTTATAGCGTTCATTTAGCTAATGAATGTGTGTACGCAGGTTTGTATTAAAATGCTGAGACATATTTTCACACACTATGGATTATACACAGATATTACTATTATTATATTTATATTAATAATTATGTCTATGGACGCTTCACACCACGTCAAACTGGTCCCGTAGTAAGTTCTTGAAGAACTTGTGTTACGGGTACCAGACGACGGAAATATATTTAATACTTTTATATTATACACATATATAAGATTTTTATTATAATATAATATTTAAATACACATCCATGACCCAGGAAGACGGAAAAACATTTTGTTCCTTCGGCGGGATTCGAAACCGCAACCCCCGGTTTGAGCACCAACACGCTCAACCACTTAGCCAGAGGTCGTCGTTTAGCTATTATTGGTAACAATAGTTTGTGTTTCTTACTTTACATGAGCATGGATTCAAGCTATTTTCCTGGAAGAAGTGCTTAAAATCAGCTCATTTGTCATTCTGTAGCTACAATTCTTAGTTTTGTTGTTTCATATTATAATAATAATATCTATGGACCCTTCACACCACGTCAATCTGGCCCCGTGCTAAGTATCCGAAGAATTTGTGTTACAGGTACCAGAAAACGGGAAGTATATTTAATACTTTTATACTATACATATATTTAAGATTTTTATTATATTATACACATATTTAATACACATCCATGACCCAAGAACACAGAAAAAACCTTTTGTTCCTTCGGCGGGATTCGAACCCGCGACCCGGCTTGAGCGCCAACGCGCTGAACCACTAAGCCACAGAGGTCGTCAAACACAACATTATACACACACTAAATAGATTAACTATATAAAATATTGTGCAGGCGTCTGTTTCAAACTGAAAGGAAACTATGACGGTAAGTCCGCGTGTGTTGTCAGCGCTGTATTTGTTTCAGCTTCTGTTTAAAATTTCTGCTTAATCTTGCTTCTGTATATTATGACTTACAATTTAATTTTGTTTATCACGGCTGCTAAACAACAACAACAATCATAACATAGAATTAATTACATTTCTCAAGTATTTCCTTCGTAAATGTCATCGTGGAAAAATTTAATTATTATTGTTTGAACCTCATTCGAGCAAACTCTTCACGCGCCTTAATAACCATCAAAGAAGTACGGCATTACATTAATTTCGAGATAATAATTGTGGATGTATGATACCTTTTTACATTCACAATTATCTCGAAATTATGAAAATGAAAAGTGCTATTTGTAATTTTAATTTGAGGATTGAAGATTAATTAATAAGATAGGCGACTGAGACTAAGAGGCATTGGCAGTAAGTTTGAACATAGCGAAGCCTTTTGATCGGGTGTGGCACACCTTCTTTTGAAGCTTCTTTCCTATGACCTTTTCGAGAAATTAAGCGACTGGGTCACTACTTTCTAAGTAGAGAGGAGCTTAAAGATTGTAGTCGACGGAGAATGCTCTGAGACTGTGTCTGTTGATGCTGGTGTCCAATAAGAGTATGTGCTATCGCCTACCTTGTTAATTCTGCACGATATAAATGATATTTTGCAAACCACAAAGGCATTCATTTGTATGCGGATGACAGCATAGGTGATGCATTAAATATTGGTCGCAATAACATCTCTTAGGAAAACGTCATCGAGAGTTAAAACAAACTTGTATCTGAAGTTGTACTCTCGTCGGAGAAACCCTCTGAATGGGGTAGACTTAGTCCAATTCAACCCTTCCAAAACACAAGTTTGAGCGTTCACCGCTAAACCGTTTTGAAAGCAGCCATGTAACTGCCAAGGTAGCATTTCCGGTGTTATTTAGAACGTAAGGCTAAGTTAGCCTCCAAGAAGCTTGATGTTCTAAACAGGTCGAAGCAGTACTTCACTCCCGCCCAGCGCCTAAATCTCTGTAAAACGCAGGTCCCGCCTCACATGGAATACTGTTCTCACGCCAGAGCAGGAGCACCTAAATACTAGCTTCTTCCACTGGATCGCATCCGACATTTGCTGTTCCCGGAGTTTTTGCCGCGCACAACAAAACTATGGAATGAACTGTCGCCAGCGTATTTTATATTTATTTTATATAAAGAGCGTACTTATTTTTAAATAAGGTCAGCATCGCACTTACGACTCCTCTGAGTTGCGGGTGTCCATGGGCGAAGGTAATCGCTTTCCATCAGGTGATCCATCTGCTCGTTTGCCCCTTATTTCCTAAAAATAATCTCGGAATAGTATTAACGCAAATTTGAACTATTAATATGATAGAGCTATGTTTAGAAATAAGCGTGGCTTTCATCAGATCTATTAAGATTGTTGAAAATTTTAAAGAAGGTAAAATATTATAATTCAAAGCACTGCAAATAGGTCAGTAAGCATACAACACAAACGAAATCAGAGGCAAATAATAGTAATTTATAATTATTTATACTACATATTTAACTTATTGTTCCAAATCTACAGTAGCTTTATTTTATAACATTCAATGATTTAATTTAAGTCAACGAGTTATTAGATATTTTATCAATTATTTCGGGTAAGGCAATATTTTTCCCGATTGAATAAATGTGTAGCATATGGTCTTTTCAATATTTATGTAATGCCTGATATAACAATTTATCCCTAGCTAACTTCTGCTGATATATTAACGTCTAGTCTATCATTCTAGTCCAAGGGACTAGGACGCTTTCATTTGTGCAGGATAAGAGGCCGTTGAATATTTCTATTCTATATTTTCATTTCTGTTAGTTTATATCTTTTGATGTACAAATAAAGAATATTGATATATTCCCTAGGAATTCATACCTTTCTATATCTAGTCTTTTTTTAATTCAATTAATGTATCATTAATGCATTAAGAAAGTGTGGTGTCGAGTTAAAAGTTAAATTAAAAAGACGCAGATTCTAAATTCGTTACATAAGAGAAGCAATTCAACCCTTATACGTAACTATTTTCACCAGACATAAAAAATAGCGTTACCTTTAAATTGTTAATTTAAAGTAAATAATCTCGAAAATTATTTACATTATCGATGAGGATCAGTGATATTTTTTGTGGGGTATGCAGATTTATGACGACAAAAAAACCAGTAAATACTGTTAAGAAATTATTTAAATCGGACTAACAATTTTAGCGCATCAGTTTCAAAAACGCTTCTATAATAAATCCACCATTTCTTGACATATTTTAATAATTAAAAATATAAAATGCTCAGTAAGTTAATACACATACAATGTACTTAGTAAAACTCAGATTTGCTACTAATTTACAATTCGTAAGAAAAACACAATATAGTAATAATATTTTTTTATCCTCGCGCATTGGACCACCAACTCGTATACAAATGGAATATTTACAGTTCCACCGTCTGATTGAAAACAAATATACATTCAAAGGAAATAAGCGTTTAAAATTAACATAAAAATGTAGACAGAATTTTTTTATTAACACTAATAGTATATTTAGTATTCAATACAAACAAAAATCAAGTATTTAGTGATTTTCAAAATTTTCTATAATTTTCTATTTAAAATGGAAACACATTTAATTCTGTAATGTATCTGATACACGCTATGGGCTGAGATCCCAGCCCCGCCAACTCTCCTTATATTCTCACATTACATTATGATAAATGTATTTCATATTAGAGTATTAGTGTGTACAAAGAACGTATGCATACCCGCCAGATTGTGCCGTGGGCCAATTTTAGTTACAAGGCTAAAGTTGCGAAAAAATTGTATTCACTTTACATAGATTCTGAGAAACTATCAATAATTTTTTTTTGGATTCAGAATAACGTTAGGAATAAAACTTATTAGTCATTTTTCAAGTTCAGTATGAACAGAGTCATAAAGGTTAGAAGTTTAGATCTCAGTCCACTAGCCAAGCAGCTTGGGTTGAGAGGACTTGGTATGTATCAGAGAACAAAAGTTTGCTTAAATTGCAAGCTTGATTGAAGCTACTTGCCCTAGCGTGAGCGGGCATCATAACAATATAGACATAATAATGATTTAGTTTTTTAATTTCGCACCCGAAACATACACGTATTATTAGGTACTTCTATGGACATTTTAACAAGCTATTATATACAATTTAAAATTACTTTTATTATTCACTGTTAATGATTTTAAACTACACTTACAGTTTTCGCTTTTCTCCTTAACGGCTTCATTCCCTTATGCCAGGTGATTTGGGCCTCTGGCCTCGAACCTGTCGCCCTGCACTCGACCTCATAGCTTCTGTCTGCTGATAGTTGTCGGTTTTTATTGAGAATCTGAACCGTAAGTGGTCTTACTGCAACAAACTGCTATGTATGTATTTGATGTCAGAGATAACATTGTAAGTACTACACAGTTAAGTAAGTATTTATCTAATATTCACTGATAATAATATGGCCTATGCAAGCCTATTCATCTTGAAATAAACGGTATTTAATTTAACAAAAAAATCTGTTGCGGGTCTGATATTAACAACCGATCTAAGTAGTTCAGATCTTAGTAGATAGGTAGGTAATTACTCCATTCACATATATAAGCAGCTCCAGGTCTCCGGCTGCACTTTAATCAGCATAGTGTGTTGAAGCCTTTATACGATAAAAGCCATAAATAAGTCCAAAAATATTCCTATACTTTTTGGAATACCTTAATTACTCTCAGCTTTTAAAAGCGTTTGATATGAGATTTGATCTTGAAGTAGCAATTTAAGAATCCAATTTAATTACTATCAAAACGAGTTGACATCCGCGACTTAGTAGCTAGAAGCTTGTAGCTTCTGTTTCTAGAACATAGATGTTTCTGATGAAAAAAGTATACTTCTTGCAATTTCAGACTGTAGTCTATCTCTAAGCTCATTTCAGCTGTTTTGGCATTCAACCCGGGGAGCGCAAAGTTGGGTATATTTTACCCGGGCCGTTTTAAAATAAGCGTGTTTCTTAAAAAAAATGTGCGATCTTGCCAAATTGATCAGCTGGAGCTAAAGGAGCTCACCGAGGTATATCGAGGTATAATACGCGTCGAACCATAGAAAGGGTAAAAAATACCCAACCATACACTTCGTGTCATAATTTCGCGACATTCTTAGGAAAGTCCAGTGGTTTAGAGCTTGTATCTTGAATCCAGAGGTCGTGGAATTAATTCCCGCATTAGAACAACAAAAATTTTTGTTTTCAAGTCTGGTAAGGATAAAGCAGGTTGATCACCAGATTGTTTGATATGAACGATTATCCATGCGTCGTATGAGCATGTACAAAGTAGGTTTTGCGGCAGATTTCTCGCCAGTCGTGTCTGTTATCCATTCCACTGGGTTATAGAGTAAAACAAGAGAGTGCTATTTTGTATTGCACACCCACTTGGGGATTATAAAATAACTTCTGCGTAGCTGGACTGGTTCCAACCAAACCAACGAACGTCACCGAAATCAGTGTGCACAACTATAATATTGTTAAAGTTGTTATTCATATGTGAATATTAAAAAAAAATATATCGCTTTGGTAAAATTTTATTAATGTAAGATAGATTGACGATTTGGTTAAGTTTTTGCAATACTTTTATTAAAATGTGATTAAAAAGATAGCTTCTTGTCTGGTTGCTTTTTTTCACTCAATATCTTTAAACAATAGTTGTTTTTACTAATAATTACCGTATGTTACTAATTATCTTTTAGGTATTGAAATTACGGCGATTTTTTATACGGGTATTTAACACCAAACCCTACACGCCTTGTTACATTTTCACTGTGCGCCACCCGGGTTAAAAAATAAATACACATACTCCAAAACTAATAATACATTTGATTTACTCACGGTTGATATCCAGTATGAGTAGTTTCGTGAGCGGCTGGGCTAGATTAGTGTTGGACGCCTGACATATCAGCCGCGCGTTCAGATGCTGTCGCCCGATGCTGGGAAACTTCAGGGTGTTCACTGTGATCCCGTTGGGTCCCCGCTCGAAGGAGTCGTCGATTACCGTGTTCTCCAAATACCACGTAACAGTTGGTCGTGGATCACCTGTAAATTTTAGGTTGGGTTAGTATCCTACGTTCGTTGTTTTACATGAAAAAATGTACCACACTTTTAATAATTAAAATTAAAAGTAAAGCATAGTAATTAATTAAAAGTAGAGAGTGTCCCCTCTTTGTATTTATTGTTTACGTATTATAAAACATACGTATATCTTACAAAAAATATATTAATAGGCAAGGCATTAGACACTAGATGTTTTCGCAGAAACCCTTTTTGTTTCTAGAGCCAAAATATCTTTATCGTTCTAAGTTCATTACATTCAATTTTCTTTTTTATCTTAGAGCCTGGGGGGATAATATTCGACGAGACTATATTACTTGAGACAACATATAATTGAAAAGGGCGACTCCCTTTGCGTATTGACCGCGGAATCTGAGGAATATTTCTTTTTATGACCCTACTGAAGTGAGTAGGTACTTCTTTATTACGCCCGGAGTGAAGGCTTTAGTGAAATAAATAATATATTTAATCAAGTAATGTGGGAGACACAAAAGGAATGAAGATAATTTCGAAAAATATGTCAAATATTTCTACCAGAAGCCTTTTTTCTAAATTACTATATAATACTTAATCTTGATAAAAAATTTATTCATTTTGAACATCTAATCTCAACTACTAAACTTAATAAATAAGTAATGAAACCACATAGTGTCAAGTAAATGAGAATTAATTACACCTCTTTAATAAGAAACAGTATCTGAAATTTATTCACACCACATCAAACTAACTTTCACATTGATGTTTAATTAAAGTTGTATTAACAGTCTCCGTGGTCTAGTAGTTTGAGCTTGGCTCTCGACTCGGAGGTCGTGGGTTCGATTCCCACATTGGAACAACGAAAAATGTTGTTTCCAAGATTGATTAGGACAATGCAGGCTGATCACCTGATGGTCTGATATGAAAGATGACACATGCGTCGGATGGACATTGGGCATGTATAAAGTCGGACCTACGCCTGATCTCTCGTCTGTCGTGTCGGTTATCCCACTGGGTTATAAGAGTAAAGGAAGAGTGAGTGTTCTTGTATACTGCGCACACACTTGGGCACTATAAAATTTCTCCTGCGTAACCGTCACCGAAATCGGTGTGGGGGTTTATTATTATGGTTGTGTTGTGGTATTGATTCATCAGAATATGTTTTTATAGAGGCTTAATTAAAATTGTTCTAATTTAAATAATAGCAAATTCCAATTACTTAACATTAGACTAGTTAATAGCTTGTTATCGATATTTGATTTGATATAATATAAGATCCTTGATTAAAGTTTATGTGATTAATAATATTATAATTTACTAAAATATCAACTATCTATTAATTATAATAACTTATAGGGTTTATGTTCAAAAGAGTGAAGATTAAAGTCTGATTTACATAATAATATATTACCCACCCTTTTTTGGGTTCCGTAATACATAAGGAACCCTTATAGTTTCGCTCTGTCCCTCCGTCTGTCTATCTGTCTGTCCGCGCTTCTAGCTTCTGTAGTAATGAATATAAATGGATTAAGTTTGGCATACTTATAAATTGACTATAGATCTCGGTTTTATAATCATAAAATAATAATAATTTTATATTTTAGGAGTGGCTCTCCATACATGTGAAGTGGGGATGAAAAATATTTTTTCATTCTTCCCCATTGTGCGGGGTATCGTTAATTATGTATATTAAAATAAAAGGAAGATTTCATACATGACTTTTTTTAAAAGTCGACCATGTTTATAAGTTTCTTTATAACTTTGTTTTTTTAGTTTGAAGTAATTTGAAAAAAACCTATTACCTATTAAGCCCATTATATTATTACCAATATAGCAGTACTGTTTCTCGCTTTTTGCTTGTTGTGCGAAATAAACACTCGTAATGAATGTGTACGCTGACGCTTATATTTTACATAAGAACATAAAATGAAAAAAATCGATATTCTGTAAAATTTAAAATAAGTCAAAGATTCTGCACCACTCACATATGCTCTGGAAAAAGATGTTAAGTATTGAAAATACATTATACGTCAGTCCTACGATATATTTTCTATACTTAGCATCTTTCTCTAGAGTAAATGTGAGTGGTGCAAAAGCCGATGCTGATTAGATGTGTTAGCCGTGTTTTCCGTATATCTAAAAGATTGACGTATGATATAATTACGAGTAATTTTCAACAATATTATAGTCTAGCAGGTGTCCTGAACCTGAATCATGCAAGTGACGTCACTCGACTCAACGCAATTGGATTATGACACCATGACAATGGACAAGCGTCCTCTGGTGTATGATGAGTTGTCACAGCCTCCGTCGTCCAGTGGTTTAGAACTTGGCTCTCGACTCGGAGGTCGTGGGTTCGATTCAAATTCGAATTTGGAACAACAAAAATAACATAAGATGCATATTTAGTAGATAAATCTGTAATTCATTTAAAAAATAAACTTATTTTGTAATTATTACATAAATAAAAAAACCCTTAGTTAAATCGTTTCATCAAAAAATATTAATCTGCATAAGTCGTGGAACTTGCGTAAAACCAACTAATAAGTTTTGTTTTATAAAAATTAATTGATTTTAATCGAATCAATAAGAAAAAAATTGTATTGATTCGATTAAAGTATTGTGTAACTAGCTTTTTCCCCTCGCTCCGCCCGCATTAATATAGTATCACACGGGAATACTGTACTTTTTCGGGATAAAAAGAAGCCTACGTTTTAATCCAGAGCCTAAACTACTACCATACCAAATTTTACGAAATCCGTCCGAAAGAGTAACAAACATCCATACATCCATCCTCACAAACTTTCACATTTATAATATTAGTAGGATTGGTACATTGTTACTACTTGCTACATCTCAATAAAATCAATACCATATTATGTGTAAACTTAAATTATATTGGTTTCTTTAATCTCTGTACGCTTTAGACTTTTTACCAGCATATAATATATTATTCGAGGTTGCGCGCGACTTTCAGGCACCGTACATTTTGCCGCTATAAAAAGTGGTCTATGTCCTATTCCGAGGTCTACACTATAGCTGTTCCAAGTTTCATCAAAATCGATTTAGTAGTTTCGGAGCCTATTAGATGCAAACAAAAAAACTTACAGACAAACAAATAAATATCTCCTCGTTATGATATTATTTGGCTTTTTATAGACCTTTACCACCAGAATACCTTTACAAGAAACGACAAAAGGCTAGTGAGTGCACTATAATAGCCCTCACACCAAAGACGGACCGGAGCTACTGGCCGTGTGGACGTAAGACGTGGTGATTATTATGCTAGAAGCAATGATTTCAAAACTAAGGATGGGCTATGACGTACTACGACAGAAAAAATCTTCATACAAGAAAAGTTACGCCATCTTGACTTCAATATGTGGACCGATAATACCTACTGCGGAAAGCAAATATCAAAATGTCAAGATGACAAATGTAAAACCTCGACTGCCCCAAACAACCCCTAAGGTAGGGCAGTTTAAGTGGATACCTTTTTCCTCGACAATCGACATGCCTCGTCTAAAATATATAGGCCTGTTATAGCCATAATGGCTAGAAGCTCTCCGGTTGTAAAAGATTAAGATTCAATTTGGGAATTGTCCTTCCGAACGAAAGCAAACGAACACACAATTGATATAATATTGCCGTGACAACGTCTTATAATTCGATGGAGCCGGCTGCACGCACGAAGAAACATGACTCATGCGGCGTTACCTCGCTCTGAGGCGTTCCATTTAAGGCTTGAAGTGCAAGCGAGAGCGCGGAACGAGCGACAAAGAGGCACAATCGGCCTCCGCGTTCGGCAGCGTTCGACATCTGTCTCTATCCTACTTGAGTGAGCGATCCATCACTATTTTCTTATGACGTTGTCACGTTCAACTATCATCAGTAAACCGACTTTACAGACAACCGATTTTTTTTTTATGTAGCAATATTAATTTATTGAAGTGTAGTAACGAATTTATGTATTCATAAAAATGGTTCATGATTTTTCATCTCCTTTTTACTGAGTACTGTGTTCGTTAATGAAGCTATGATGAAAGCATAACAAAATTGCACGGATCAAATTTTTGATCATTTTCTGTCTATGTGTTTCAACTGACACCAAAATAGAGCTATTTTTGTTTAATACAAACTCTTCTCTTCTACCCATGTCTCCTTGTGAGTTTTTATTTTTACGCTTTTCCAGCCGTAAGGGGTAGAAGGTTTCTTTTAGATATGGTATGATGTGTTTAATTATAGTTTCTCATACGGATTTACCTTTAAACATTTGACCTCTAACAAGTCTACCGATGTCGAACAGGTGCGTAATACTTACTTTAAGACCGACATTCGACGACATTCCGTGCTATTTAGACAGTCTTAGGCTTAGTAGCGTAGTCTAAGAGTTACACTGTCTTACTCGGGATCGGGAATCGGGAATGGGAATCGGGAAGTGTTACCTTTAGGCTGACCCCATATTTGGCGTGTGCGCTCCTCGGGCATGTGAGTGGCGTGAGCAGAGCATCGCTGACATGCCCGAGGAACGCGCACGCCTAATGTGGTCCCCCACATTAGGCGTGCGCGTTCCTCGGCCTTAGAGTCGAGTAGTGTAATAAGTGTTAGACCGTTCAGTCTGCGCTCACGTCTGAGGGAAGCGGACGTATATTTTTATGAGTTTTAACGTATATGAGTTTGTTATATGAGTTTTAACGTAGGTATATTATTATAATTTTTAATATACTCTAAGGTAGTTTCTTAAACCCGATGGTTCCAAAATGCTCAGTGTATACATACTCAACATTTTCTCTCGTAAAAGCTTAATATTCTTTCACCCATATATAATACTAGTTGTTGCTCGCGGCTCCGCCCGCGTAAGTATAGTATCCCTCGGGAACACTACTTTTTCGGGATAAATAGTAGCCTATGTTTTAATCCAGAGTCTAAACTACTACCATACCGAATTTCATCGAAATCCGTTCCGTAGTTTTTGCGTGAAAGCGAAACAAACATCCACGCTTTCACATTTATAATAAACACACTTTATAATAAATATTTAGCGGAACACAAAAAAAGGTAAATAATTAAAAAAATATGGTTTTATTTTAAAATCTACTTAAAACACTTCTTTTGTTACTCAAAGTTTCATTTGTTTTACTTAAAATGAGATCACATTAAGAACAGATTTTGCGAGTAAAGGCTATTTGTGAAAAATGGTACATTTTTTAACTTTTCCTGTAACCAGGAAAAATGAAAATTAATATAAAAATAACAATTAATTAAATTAGAAAAATGGTGATTAATATCGCGTATTTCCTCCACGTGCTCTTATTAAAGTTTCTACCCGTCTAGGCATACTGAGAATGATGTTATCGATGGTCTCCTGGGGTAGTCTCCGCCATTCCTCAATTACGGCGATTCACAGTTCACCCACGTTGGCAGGAGCTGGAATTCTGGACTTAACTTTTCTTTTCAGCAAGTCCCAAACGTGCTCTATTGGGTTCATATCCGGTGATCTCGCCGGCCACTCCATAACAGTGATATTCATATCATTAAGATAAGCTTGAGTTACCCGAACGGTATGCGGCCGAGCATTATCCTGCATAAAAACAAAATCGTCACCGATATATGGGGCAAACGGTACGACATTTTCTTCTAAAACTTCTCTGATATAGCGGTCTGCAGTCAGAATCCCTCTGTCAATCACTACCAAGACTGTGCGAGCTCCCAAACAAATGCCCGCCCAAACCATTATTGATCCACCACCGTATGCAACTGTAGTTTCAACATTTGTCTGAATGTATCGTTCGCCTTTGCGTCTGTATATTCTTTGCCTGCCGTCAATTTGATTTAAGAGAATTCTGCACTCATCACTAAACAATACCTTACTCCATTGGTCCGCGTTGAAAAGTCGATGTTCCTGAGCAAAAGTTAACCTGTTTCTACGATGATTTACCTATACCTTTTTACGAAGATCTCTGGATATCACTCTGTAGGTTTGACCATTTCTTCGCATTTCGAGTGCCCTGGCAATCTCCGTTGGGGCTATATCAGGCATAATTCAGTCCTCAACTCCAAAAAGATACGCGATTAAAAAAAAACTAACAAAAAACAGTATTTCAATGAAATTTTAAATGAAACTCAGAAGGAAGAAATACTCGAAGTTCGCTCCAGATAAGGTGTATTTGAATAAAATTAAAACAATTGCATAAAATGTGATGTTCAGTTGTTTTCTTAATTTGAAAATATTTCTTTTTAAATTAAATGACGTATAAACCAGCTTGCCTTATATGATACTGATATCAAACCTTTATTTTATGTTCCGCTAAATATGCCGGTGTGTTTATTAGTAAGGATTACTATATCTCCTTTCGTTTCTTTAAATTAGCAGCAGTTAAGCTGATTGCAGTAAGTGCTGCGGAATTTGGGGCTTCGAAAGTGCAGTTGCACTTACAAAAGCCAACGTCGACGTCTTCCGTGCGAATGAGCAAGCACGCGTTATTCAGTCTGGTGTAATAGCGAGCTATCCAAATAATTAGACTCAAAGACAGTCTGATTATCGTGTGCTGAATAACGCGAAATCTAATAAGCACTTTAGTATCTAAACATCTACCTTCAGACCTTAGAGCTACTGAAAAAATTCTATTACATGTGGGAGAGTTAGTAATACACTTTCGTAGACTTTAATTTCTACACAGATGTGACTACTCTTAAAGGGAATGAGAGGTAACGGGCCATTATACGCTCGAGCCACCGGATAAAGATTCAATCGGTATGAAATTACTTGATCTCAATGGAAAATGAACTTATTTGTTCTCGTCTGAAACTCTTCGAAAATTTAATCTAATATTCCTTAACGGTATGGTTTCGTTAATCTTATTTCTGTTCTAAATTAAAAAAAATGTTTACGGATTTTAATGTCCTCATACGTATGTTGTATTGAGAATTACTTATAGCTTACATAGAAAGCTCTATGTGAGCTATAAGCTGGCTCGTATTTTATAATAATAATATTGTGACTATAATTTTTTAACATATAAGAATATTATGTAAAATATAGTTAAATTTTAAATTATTTCACTGAGACGGTAAAGCCAAGTTGATAGGGCTTAAGTATTAAAATATTATCTACTAGATTTTTCCCGCGACTTCGTACGCGCAAAATGAAGTCACGTACGTTACTGCAACCGTTATTTTTGCTGCGATAAAAGTAGCTTATGTGTTAATCCAGAGCATAAACTACAACCACATCAAATTTCATCAATTCCGTTCAGTAGTTTCTGAGTTTAGCGCATACAAACGTACAGACAAATAAACAAAAATTATAAAATCATTGTTTATAAAGCCTATGTCTTGCCATATGTGTAATAGTTTTTCTTTTATATCTTCCATGTACAGACAGCGACCAGTTACGATATTACTATATGTATTGATTCCTCGAATGGATGTGACAGTGGATAGCGCGTCGGCGCTTAAGCCGGAGGTCGCGGGTTCGAATCCCGCCGAAGGGACAAAAAGTTTTCTGTTTTCCTGGGTCTTGGATAATTTAATTATTAATTGGAATAAAAATCTTAAATATGCGTAGGTTGTAGCATAAAAGTATTAAATATATTTCCGTTGTCTGATATACCTGTAATAGAAGTTCTTCATACACTTAATTCAGGACAGGAGGTGGTGTGGAAGCGTCCATAAGTATTATGATTATTATTGACAGATTGATTGATGTAGGTGAACGGAATACCTACCTAATAAAAATTTATTCATAAATTTTAATTATAATAATAATAACGTTAAAAGATCTGCAATATAAACACTAAAAATTCTAATGCTTTCTCTATCAGTAGGTTCTCTATCAGTAGGTAGGGTTCTCTATCAGTAGGTAGGGTTCTCTATCAGTAGGTAGGGTTCTCTATCAGTAGGTAGGGTTCTCTATCAGTAGGTAGGGTTCTCTATCAGTAGGTAGGGTTCTCTATCAGTAGGTAGGGTTCTCTATCAGTAGGTAGGGTTCTCTATCAGTAGGTAGGGTTCTCTATCAGTAGGTAGGGTTCTCTATCAGTAGGTAGGGTTCTCTATCAGTAGGTAGGGTTCTCTATCAGTAGGTAGGGTTCTCTATCAGTAGGTAGGGTTCTCTATCAGTAGGTAGGGTTCTCTATCAGTAGGTAGGGTTCTCTATCAGTAGGTAGGGTTCTCTATCAGTAGGTAGGGTTCTCTATCAGTAGGTAGGGTTTCATAAGTTACAACATTCTCGGTAAAAGTCTCGAAAGTTCAAAGTGATTATCTTTATATAAGATACTCGCTTGATCAAATGCGGGAGTAAATTTTCTTAATTTTCTTAGCTCGATACGAAGGTTGATTCTGATAATTAAATACTACAATAATACAGTCCCGATACCTACTATGTTTCTCATAAACGTCAAACCTGTTTTAATCTCAAAAAATCAGTTTATTAAATCAAGACAATTCATTTATAATTCAATTAAAATAAAATTAAAATGTACTAGTTTATTGCGAGATTTGGGGATTTCTGGATTCTTAGCCAAGTTATGGTTGAAAAGAAAAAAATTCAATATTTTTTTCCGAACACCATTATATAACATAAACAAAACTCCTAACGTTGTAAAAACGTATGGGAATTTCAGCGTAGCAATTATTTACTTTTATCAAATTCTATATTATGGAATCAAAACAAATTCAAATCAGTATTATAACGAGAGCTCTATAATAAAAATATTAAACAAATATCAAAAAATATGTTAAGCATTTCTAACGATCATCTCGATAAATAAGAAAAATAAATATAGAGAGAAAAATATAAATAATAAATATATTTTCCCACAGAAACATCAAATGAAAAAAAGTCAAGTATTTCCATCGTAAAAAGTTTTGAGATCTCGATCCGTATTCCATAATTAAAGGAATTAATGCTGCTCATAGACATCTGAAAACCAGAGGAGTTACAAGTGAGTTTCCAAATTTTTAAAACCACCAACCTTTGATGGTAAGAATAATTTCTTATAATTAACAAATTATAACCATCAAGTGATCAGTTTACTCGTTTCCAGATCTATTCCATAATTAAAACAATTACCACCGCTCATGGACATCCGCAATACCAGAGGAGTTACAAGAGCGTTTTCGATCTTTAAAAACCCACTTTAGGACACCGGTACCTTCCTCACGCAGAGATACACGCAAGAGCTATTTTCCTCCTATTCCCCATCGGTTTTCTGTGAGTCCGTATTATTTATCCGGTCGAGTCGGCCCATTCGTCCCGAAGCATCTACTCGAACCTAAAATACGACTTCTCAATTTATGAGGTTTGTTATATAAATAAGGAGTACCTGGTTGACCGAGCTTTGCTCGATGTTTTAGTAGAACGATAAAATAATTAAAAATAAATAACAAAATATAAAAGAAAAAGAAATAATAAGAATCACAAAAATATTTATCTTACCGGGATTAGAACCTACTATCTTTTCTCGAAGCATTTCGCGGCTTTTTCGGGCCCCCATATTTTTTTGTAATAAAGCTAGCGACCTGAATTTTTGTCGCGGAGAAGTCGTTAGCGGCATAAGCTAATTTTTTAAAATTTCATAAAAATCGAGTGCATAGTTTAGGAGATATTAAGCGGCAAAAAACGCGATTTTGAAAGATATGGATAGAGGTGTGTAGGTAAGAAGAATAAGCAAAATTAAAAGCATACTTCTAGCAGACTTAGATATTTAAAATTTGCTGTCAAGCTAGTTTATTAGCTACATATAAAGGAAAAATATAAAAAAAGTAAAAGTTCTGAAAAAAAGTAATGAAATTCACAGGAACAAAATGTATGAACACAATCACTGATAACTTTGTAATCCTTCATTATATTTAAACAAACCTCAAAAGTTCAGAAGTGGTAGGTTATTTTAGGTTCGAGTTGATGCTTCCGGACGAATGGGCCGACTTGACCGGATAAATAAGACGGCCTCACAGAAAACCGATGGGAAATAGCACTTGCGTTGTGTTTCGCTGCGTCAGTAACGTAACCTATACCGGTGGCCTAAAGTGGGTTTTAAAGATCGGAAACGCACTAGTAACTCCTCTGGTGTTGCGGATGTCCATGAGCGGCGGTAATCGTATAGCCCTGTGGTATGAAAGCGTAATAAGTTTTTACTAATTAATATGAAAACGAGCAAAACAATCGCCTGATGTTTAGAAATTGTTGTATCTTTTTATCATCAGAGGTTGGTGGTTTTATAGTACGCAAACGCACGCATTGCAGATGTACATGAGTGGCGGTTATCGCTTTTATTTATGGATCGCCTAATGGTAAGTATAGCCCATAGGACGATCCGTTTGCTCGTTTTGCACACTTATGAAACAGCATATGAAACACCAGAGGAGTTACAAGTACGTTCCCCGTCCTTAAAACCATCAACCACTAATGGTAAGAAATTACTACAATTTCTGATCATCAGGCGACGGTTTGCTCGTTTCCAGATATATTTCATAATAATATTAAAACGATTATCACCGTCCATTGACATCCGGGTCACCAGAGGAGTTATAAGTGCGTTCACAGTTTTATAAGCCTCAAACCCTTCATGCGTTGTGTTTCGCCGCATGAGTAGAGTATCGGTGGCCCATGGGGCAGTTGATGTTAAACACCGGGAGCGCACTTGAGTTTATCGCAAACAGACAAAAGCGACGGAGTACTTTGTTTTACAATATGTAGTGATTAACCAAAATAGGCCTAACCTATCTACAAAAAGAAATGAAATCCAACAAAAACCATAAAATGAAAAAAAATATATGATTAACTATTAATTAGGGACTAACCTAAATTAGACTTGGTTTCTACGATATCTCTAAACTTTTTACGTTAAAAAGACTTAGCTCTTATAAGACAAAGCTAGATCGATTTTTCTCCCCCGAAACGCTTACTACATTCCATGGTAATATTTGTAGCCGTTGTTAAGATATTGTATATATATATATATATATATATATATATATATATATATATATATATATATATATATATATATATAGTGTGAATTCGTAAATTTAAAAATTCTAAAATCATTATTTTATCAGAAATTTTACTTCTTCTGAATATTCCCTTGCAATGTAGCAACCTAGACTGAGAACAACTTTGAAATTTCTAATTCTACGACATAGACTAATCATTGGTCGCGCTGGGTGCTTTACGAGCCGAGACCAATCATATATCTATGTTCCGTCCATATCTTTCAAAATCGCGTTTTTCTGACGCTTAATACCTCGTAAACTCATACGATTTTTATGAAATTGAAAATTTTATCTTGTGCCGCTAACGACTTTTGCGCGACAAAAATTACAAACGCAATAATGGGGGTACGACAAAGCCACCAAATGCTTCGAGAATGGATAGTACGGCCGCATAAACACTAAAGACTTGACGTATGAAAAAAAGAGTTAAAACTTTTCGCTGTTAATTTCATGATACGAAAATCATAATGATTTTCAGATAACCGTTACTCGATTGCGTAATAACTCTCACTGTGTTATTTAAATGTTTAATACAGCACCGGAAAATTTCATTAATTCTGTTACATTCGGTTGTGTTAAATTATTTTAAAATTACTAGTTAATAATTCGATTAAAAATAGATTTCATAGTTAATTTTATTTATGGTCGCTTTGTTGCATGAATATAATTATTTGGAATTGGAAACAGCTGTAATTTAATAGATATTCGTTTTTCGCAGAACAATGTTTAAAAACTAGTAATCACTATTGAGTATTTTTTAAAAAGATTTTCGTATATAGTTATTTTATATATAATAAAGTAAAATTAACTTACCACCGTATACTTCACAGAGTAGTTCCAAAGTGTCGCCTTCATCGTACGGCTCCAGCAGCCGCGTCTGGTCTCTTGTTCTTGCGTCCATTATTATGGGTCGATCTGGTGGGGCTTGAAAAAATATAAGAATAAGCATTTATTACATTTGAAATGATTTCAGTGGGTAGGTATTATGCAATCACAGACAATTTCAAATGCAAAACTGAAAATTTCATGCATGAATACAGAGCAGAGAATATCAGAGACTCGACAAGACTTGCTTGCTTGCTTCATATTTAAATCTAATCCTACATAATATTATATACAATGATTAAAAGTGAAGAGCCGTCGCGGGGCACCTGACAGATTCAATAAGGTACGTCTGGTTCGTGAGCTTTTATGTCGGTAGTTTATCTATTTAATCGCTCTTTTGATTCGATGACGCAAAGTTGTTAACTAATCAAAAGCGCTATTGAATGGATAAACTACCTACAAAACACTCCAGAAACCGGGCATTAATCAATCTGTTTTATCAATGCGTGTGGTCGTGACTCGTGTTACTTAAAAAGCTCGCCACGCCAACAGAGTGACTGCAGATAAACCACGTAAGATATTTCACAAAAAATGTGTAATTTACATATTATTTAATTAAGGTGTCACACACCGTTACAAGGAAATGAACCATACAATATTCCATAAATAATAATTTCAGATGAAATTTAATTTGTACGAGACAATTCGGAGAAAACTAATTTCACGTCATTGTGAGAGATATCGATGCGCTGGCTGTTGCCAAACCACGAACCTACAGAATTATGGTCACATCCAGATCCACACGACTAGCGCTCCTATCACCTTCTGTTAATAGCCTGACAATTTCATATCAAACTAGATATTGGCCGCGACTTCGTGCACGCATAAGTTAATGTTGCGGAAACAGTACATTTGTCCGCAATATTAAGTAGCCTATGTCCTTCCCCGTGGTCTACTGTATATCTTTGCCAAATTTCATCAAAATCGGTCCAGTACTTTTGGAGCCTATTCAATGCAAACAGACAAACATACAATAAAACTTTTACACTTTATAATATTAGTATCCTACTAATATTATAAATGTGAGAGTTTGTGAGGATGGATGGATGGATGGATGGAATGTATGGATGGATGTATGGATATGGATGCTTGTTACTCTTTCGCGCAAAAACTACGAAACGGATTTTGATGAAATTTGGTATGGTAGTAGCTTGAGCTCTGGATTAAAACATAGGATACTTTTTATCCCGAAAAAGAACAGTGTTCCCGTGGGATACTCTATTTACGCGGACGGAGCCGCGTGCAACAGCTGGTATATAATGTTAAATACAAATAATATCAAACAAAAAAGTAGTTATGTATTGTAATGTTTGTATGAAAAATAATAAATAGATTATTATAAGAGCATCCATGACCTAGTGAATAGACCCCCTGAGTTACACACGTGACCGTGCATGTACGATGTTACCTGCACGGTCACGGTACGGGTTGTGGTGTGTACTCATTAGGCTTTATCAATAGCCGTCAGTACCTGATGCTAGACTTAGTTTAATCTACCCTCATCATCTGTGACAACCCTGACAAAATTTCGATCATTCTATGAAAGCTGTTTCTCTGTACGTAAGTATATATTTTTACTCTGTTTCGAAACGCAACAATGATTTGTACACTTTCACAATGTCTAGAAAAATCAGACGACTAAGATACCTACGGGTTTGAACGTCAAAAATTTTGATAATGCATATAAGCAAAGTGAAAATGTTACAAAAAAAAAACATAGTCACATGTAGAAACTCTGTGTTGTAATAAGTAGCTAGCATTGTATTAAAATATCTTGGCTTGACACATTTGGTTTTTATACGTTTAACGTTCCATATCACGTAACATAGCAGCTGACGTTAGAGTTGATAAATTGGTATAGCGATAGTAAAACATTCACAGTCCGTCTTGCGTGAAAAGTAACGTTTTTCAAACGATTTTATATAAAGAAAATACAACACCCAGACCTATTACCGTTTTGTTATTAACCTACCCATTTTATGGTAACTATAGGCTACTAAATTGTTATCTTTTTAAACTACTAAAGAATATTGATTTCTTAGGTTTACGCGAATATTGTTCATTGTTTTAATCACTTACGGATTGTGTCGCGGTGCACTTTTCTTATTCTTCCACTGTCGAACGAATACCTGCAGTTCTACCTTTTATGAAAGGAGTCACTGATAAAGTTGGCTATATTCTAAGGAAAGCTTCTATAAAAACATATTTCAAGCCACCCAAAAAGATAAGTCAATTTTTACCACCAGTGAAATGTAACATTCCCCTTCAAGATGCAGGAGTCTACAAGCTCGACTGTGACTGCGGTCTCTCCTATATAGGGCAAACTAAAAGATCGCAGATGTTAAACACGGTCGCAACAATAAATCTGCAATTTGCGAACACACACTGGATCAACCTCGCCATTAAATAAGATTTGATAAGCCACAAGTACTGGCAAAGGAACACCGTTATCGCCCAAGAATGATACGCGAGGCTATAGAAATTAAAAAGTACCCTAATTTTAACCGAGAAGTAAGCTGGGTGCTGCCATCTAGTTGGGATCCAATAATTAACAAAATAAAATGTAATTTAAAATCACCACGGCTGCAAGATACTGTTAGTATATTTTGCGTGGATCGGAACACAAATAATAATTGAAGAATCTTCGGGTAGTTTGAATAACTTCAACAAATAGGACAATTGACACCTCAGTTCTCCCGTGACCACGGCTGCTGGAAAGTAGCCGAAACGTCGGGAAAAAGAAAAGTACACCGCGACACAATCCGACAAAATACTCAGGAAATAATTATTTCAATATTACGTCAATTAGTTTCCAATCCAAGCGACGAACCATGACATAACTGACATAGTTCATAATATACGCGATAGATGACGCTTTAAACAAAACTTAACAATTAATATTATGATTTATTATTAAAACGATTATTAATTAATTGAATTAAATAAGAATGTCAAATGGTAAAATGTGTTATAATATTAGGCCATAAAACATTTACATACATTTTAGTTTTTGAAAATTAAATATTTACAGTATTCACGCTAGATGGCTATTAGCACTCATAACTGAGGACAATTAATTAATTGTCAGTTCCGCCAGCCACCCTGCAGCCGCTATCGGATCATCGATAGTGATCATATTAGTGACCCTCATGATGACTGATTTGAATCAATTGTATCATGTATGCGTTGTCATCACTCCTATGCTACATAGTAGATGCTTCCACCATTGCACCACAGCTTCTTGAGCCCAAATGAATTATTAGCGAACTTATAGGCCGTTGTTTCCTCACGGGACAATCTGTTGTAAGCCGTTAAGCCGTTTTATAGGGGCGTAAGCGCTGCTCATAGGACGTGTAGAGTCCAGAAGCTTGGTTTTACATGAAATAGAAAGCATGTCACCACCTGCATGTAATACTACATTCTGTGAATAAAAAATTTATTGATTGATCTGATAACTTTTTGACAGTGCGAGTCATATGGTATCGTCTTGGCAATATTTTAACATGAATATGTTTTTGGTGGGATGCTTTATTCCAAAACCCTTTATTATTTTATGCTTGAACCCATCAATCAAAATTTATTACTTTTTTAATATACTTTAAATCTGTAATTAAACAAATAGAAGTTATTTTTTACTTTAAACTTGGACTCAAATTCGTTCGCGAAATTACTGTCAAAATGATCAGTTTCTGTATTATCATGACATTTATTACAATCCCTGAATACCAAACTCACTTACTTCAAAGGCAACAAATTCCTACGTCGAATTATATTAAATTACATTCCATTATTAAAATCCATCAATTTAAAGCTGTAAATTTCTTACTCAATTCAAATAAATTTCGTTCGAGGAAAAACGAAAGTGTAGTATTCAATACTATAATTACGATTATTGATTACTGAGCTATTTAAATTAACACGTTCCTAAAGGTTTTCCAGTAGACGAATTTAATCTCCACCTCTTTTAGATTCGGAGATTGGACCTTAACGTTATTCACGGGCTACATCGTTCAAATATTTAGGCATTATTAGCTAATCAATATTCTCGTCACCTTCTCTCGTTGTTGAACATCCAAAAGTATTTGACAAAGATAGGAACATTATTTATCTACGCAGTCGCTTACCTATTTTATGAATAAGGAGGTTCAAACCTATGACCAACTTTAAAGTTTATGACGAGCTAGATTCACCAACAGCAATTCCTATTAAACATTATTTAAGCCTAACGAAAAATAAAACTTAGTTGTAAGTTATATGATCATATTGTGCACTCGGAAAGACGCGTGAAAGGCAAACCACAAACGGGTTGTGATCTGCGCGAAGCATCTGAACTTCACAATAAAGAGCGAGATAGGTACCTACACTACGCGTCGTGAATAATAAATCAGGTGCGAATCCTTTATTGTGGGCTATGAAATAGCAATACCCGATTCTGGAAACTACTTCGCGCACTCTAACATTTCAAATCCTTTCGTCTGTGGTGTGAGTGCAAAAAATAGTTTGCTTTTAGGCGGCTATATTCATTAAGGCATAATATATATATAATATGAATAGTAAAGAAACTATATTTTAATAGTTTACAAGAACAAAATTATATACATAATATTATCCTGTACCCACTCCAATTATAACTAGGTATATTACTTATTAAATGAATCTTAAAGTAATAAACTAAAAACAACCTCAAGACAGTTAATTAAAGTATTTAGTAAAGGATCGTAAGAATAAAATATATACGCCAATTTAAACTTTCATGAATAATTTAATTTTATGTTACCATATAAAAAAAACAATGCGTACCTACCTACTTCTTAAAAGACTTTCTTGGTGTAAATAAACCAAATACTTTGACACTAACTTATGACTGTAAAATTGATCCGTAGATTTCTCGTGGGCGAGTTCTTGAAGTCGACCCTGCAGCGGTAGACGCCGGAGTCAGCGGTGCTCACGCTGTCGATGAGCAGCGTCGCCGGCGCAGCCGTGGCGCGGAAGTAGGCTCGCGTCCCGAAGCCAGTGGGGGAAGACCACAGTTTCGGCTGGGTGGCGATGCGGCCTCTGACGTCATAACTGTGAAAAATATTTGTATAATTAATGTACTTAAGTAATAAATAGAATAAAATAAATAGCATAATGCTCATTGAATAAAATAATAAGAAAATTGCTATTTTATAATTGCCCAGTTAGGGCCTGGGATGACGTCAGGTTTACCTTTAGCTCGACCTGAACGGATGCAAAATTGTATCGTCTGTGTGCAATTTCGAGATCGCATCAGTCGGCCGGATGGACTAAAGCGATTCATTCCAGTGCTACCAACTCTGTTATTACAAAACTACTAAACTCGCGTCGATTTCTACTAAAAACGACTAAAAAATACTGAAAACCATAAAAAAAGCTACTAAATTTAAAATCCCTAAAGCCCCCAAAAACCACTGCATTTTAGGTTTTGTTACATATATTAAATTTTTATTATTGTAAGGGAATGTATTATTCCACAGGGTTTCAACCGCCGGCTCAGTTTAGACTCGAAGATAGCAAGGTTACACCGATTTGGGCAGAGCCTTTCACTTTTTTCGCTTTGCTTACCTGGCTCATGGCAATGCCGTATAGAGAGTCGCGCCCGTACGCCTCTTTCGGGCCGATTTGCTATCTTACCTTTTCCTCTCTATACGGCTATTTTCCATAATTTTCCCAATTTTTTTTATGTATAATATATATTTTTTTTATTTAAAATTTTCATGAGCCAAGTGAAGCAAAACGCGTTGTGTGAAATTCTTTATTGTTATATCAATTTACATAAACCCTTATATACTAATAATCTTATTCCATATAAAAGATATTTATAACTTAAGGTTCACCATATATGAAATGGTCTACATTTTTACCATTATTTTCTTAATAACAACTTATTCATTTATTATATAATCGAAATCGTTACTCTATACGTTAGGTATTATGTTTATCTATATAAATCAAAAGAAACTACGTTAAAATTCACTATAGTTTAGAATATATAAGCAAAATAACCTTCATTTCATAAAATACCATTTAACACGACTTTTGCACACTGATGCTATAGAAATATATAATATATACATATAGTCACTGAGTGTTCACCATTATAGTTTATGTACTGTTTTAAATCACTTGTTTATCGTTCACATTTCAATTCACTTATGTAATTACGTTACGAGGCCGCTGTCCTTAACAATTATATATTGAATTTTATTATAAATTTTAGCGTTAAATTAAAATATACAAGGACATATTACGTATATTATATTTTAAACGAGACGATCTTGTATACTTATATATACCTATAATCGGTATCTCGGCAAAGGCTAAAAGTATTAGATACCATGTAATTTAGTATGCAGGAAGTTTTGGGGGAGAAAAATCGATCTAGCTAGTCTTATTCCTTAGAAACTGCTATTTTTAAGCAATATATGTTTTTTTCTTTCGTCGTACAACAATATCATTATTATATTATTAATACGTAAAGCAAAAATTTCAAGTACGGTTTTACGAGAATTGTGCATACGGACAGTGTGAAATTTGGCACATTTAAAGTTTAAGTGGAGCATGGCCTGCCAAAAGTTAATATTTTTAAAATAACGCTTAGAAATTTAGAAATACCTACATTCAATTTATAAAAATAACAACAACACACACCACCTCACTCATACTAGCATTTTTGTATATATTACAGTAGGTTTGACACAATTGTCGATGAATTGTTAAAGAAAGATTGACAAATCTTTCTTTAACAATCCATAAACAACATTCACAAATTTTATTGTGTACTTAGAGGCATAAGAAATCTAAAAAAGTTGAAACTTTAAAATTAAAACATGTACATGAAATTATTATATTATATAGAAATTCGGAATGAGGTGGGTTCGAACCCGGTAAGATAAATATTTTTGTGATTACTGTCTGGCTATTTCCTACTAAAACACTACTAACAACTAAATTCCTACTAAGGAAGGAATAAAATACTTAATTTAGTAGTAAAACTTAAACGTAAAATAACTAAGTTAGCAATATTAATTCTAGACTGAACGGATGGACTGAACGGACCATGTGTGACAAATCGCTTTAGTACTCGCGAGAGCTGCGACCGTGCGGGCGTGTATCTTATACAACCGTAATGAGTTTACAATTAATAAATACGACCGTAGCTCGCAGCAAACCAGAACGAACTGATGTGATTTTTCCGTGTATGTGCTCGAATCCGTTCAGGCGGAACTGACGTCAGTTCTAACTGAAACGATCGGCCTCTCGTCTGTGGGGGCCTTTAGCCTAGACTCTCTAATTCCTTCATTCATTCATTCATCCATCCAGCGCAATTGCGCTGAGCCGATGCGACTGGTATAAATGCTTATTAGAGTCTGGCAAACTGAACTTAAACCTGAGAAATGGCGGCAAATTTAAAAATCTAAGGGTACGAACATTCCTATTACTATGTATAAATTTGAGTAACCTGATGAGTTACTTGATAGATAATTAATTAAGTAGTACCAGCATGAGAAACAAAATGTGAAATAAATATGTTTCATATTCTCAAGCTAAACCACAGATTTTTTGTGATTTTTGAAATTTGAAATTTTTGAACTTTGAAAGTCGTATACAGTTAAAAGTTTGCAAATAACCCAGGTTCAACTTTCGTTTACCATAGGTACTCTATTTCCTCTTAGTCATTAATATTTACAACACTTAAAATATTTTTTATGAACTAAGATTTTACCTATAAAGTGGTTCCCAATCAGCCTCTTTGAACCACAGCACCATGGCCACTTTATCGTCCCCTGACAGCGGCTGCGTGTCGCACGGTAAAGCAGCTTTCTTCCCAAGCACGCCGGCCACGTGGGCAGTGGGGACTGAAACAAAGGATACGAGGACCATTGTTATAAGGTATTGCATCCTAGATAATATTTTTTTTACTGTCAGAGATGTACGTAATCGTCACCTCAGTGAATAAAATTTACTTACCAAGCTGGTATATAAAGTGGCGTGTATAGGTAAAAGACAAAGAACTTCAAACAATAGAATTAAAATACAAATTAATAATGTTGCGTGCTTTTATTAGAGTTCCGTAATACATTAGAAACCCTTATAGTTTCGCTCTGTAAGACCGTCTGTCTGTCTGTCTGTTGTCTGTCTGTCTGTCTGGAATATAAATAGATGAACTTTGGTATAATTATAGATTGTGTATAGATCTCGGTTTTGGCATCATAAAATAAGAATAATTTTATATTATAGAGGAGGCTCTCCATACATGTGAAGTAGGGATGAAAAATATTTTTTCATTCTACCCCATTGGATGGGGTATCGTTGAATAGGTCTTTTAAAAATAAAGCAAAGTTTCATATATAACTTTTTTACAAAGTCAACTATTTTCGAGTAATCGGCCTCCAAAGTGTATATACAAGTGTATTTATTTATTGTAACCCTGTAATTTCTAAACTATAAGAGATAGAAACTTGTAAGTTTCTATGCTGATAGTACATGCTAAAAACTCTTTAGAAAAAATATTTTGAGCTAAATCGGACAATAACTTTTGAAGTAATTCTAAGAAAACCTATTGCGCGTTGATATTTACGGAACCCTCCTTAGATATGTCGTGACATGCTCTTAGTTAGGCTATTATTGTTAGTGAACTGTGAAAAAAATGTTCTAATTTTTAAATTACGCGCAGTGCAGGCCAATCAAAGCGCTGCGCCAAAGAATATTATTATTTTATTCATGCGCATTGGGTGGCCTAGGCATAATATTATGTGCGTTTCCAGCCAGAAACACCTGTACTCTATAATAATTTTATTATTAATTAAACGTTTATAATTGTAATAATTAAATAAATAATTTATCACACCTATGCGTTATTGAATCATAATCATGAATCTCTACTAATACTATAAAAAGGGTAAAGTTTGTTCATTTGTGAAAGTCACAAGTTTGTATGGGCTAATCTCTGGATGAATCGATTAAAAAATATATTTTACAAATAGAAAGTTACATGATTTGAAAGTGAGTGAGTTATATGACTTTCCGGGGTATCTAGTCGGATTTGGAAAATAAGTCGAAGAAAATTTGGTAGAACGAAAAAGTTTTCCTAAGGTTCCGTAGTTCACGTCTCGGAACCCTTATGTTTTCGTCATGTCCGTCCGTCTGTCAATATTTGTATAATTGTACGGAACCCTACGTGCGCGAGTCCGACTTGCACTTGGTGGGTTTTTTTCCGAACCCAGCCATAACTATGAGACAACATAAAATTATGTCTAATATTTATATTTAAGTAACAAAAAGTAGAATTTATATTATAATGTTTCTATTTATAAAATAAACTGAGTTAAATATTAATTTACAAAGTTATTAAGTTCTTAGCACGTTCCGTATCTATTACAATCATTCATCTATTACAATTATAGTCCTCCTAGAATATTCAGGGTTATTTTACTTTTGCGAATGTTGTCAGTCCTTTGGCCTTATCAATCAACAGGCTGATTCAATTTGTGGAACGCGAACTGGACTAATGCTATGGGAAAGGCTTTCAGTTGCTTGCAGATCAAAGAAACTTGTGATATAGGATAGTGCTTATCATGAACACTCCTACGCCATTTCACGTAGACAAACGACGGAAAATACGTTTGAAAAAGTTTACGTTCATAGATACTGATAGCGCAATATTGTAGGTTGAAACTTGACAGCATACACAGGCGTCGGATTCACCGAACCCATCGTCATACCGGAATATGTGGACTAATAAAAATATTGATTCATAGAATTCCATATTTTTTAGTCAACTGACGTGGGCATTCGGATGTCGAAATAAAATATTTTCTGCCAGCAATTTTAAAGGCTTCAGTTCAAAGAGTTATATTTACTATTCAATTTGATGCTTTTCTGCCATAGGTAAATATTATTATTTTTATAACCCATAACGTTGCTAGTTGCTACTCTTACAATTCTAAGTTTATTCGTACTCCTACATAGACAAAAATATACACATATCTATAACAGTTGATCTTCTTCATGATTTATCAAAAAGTAAACATTAAAGCAAGAAGATTTCCGCCGTAAATGTTTATGAAGATATTATCTATTTAATAACCATACCAAGAGCACGTAGGGACATGTCTAATGGCCGGTTTCAATGACCTATCTACGAATAACTATTTGTTAAAAACGTCGTCATTCAATAATTTGATGTTTTTTTATTCAAAGGCTCTTCATCATATGATTATGTCAGCCTTAATTTAACAATGGTAACAATTAACGACTCCTTGAAAATGACCGCAACGATTGCACACATGGTTGAACTATGTAACTTTATGTGCGTGCGTACGATTCAATGGAGCTCTTCAACGATTTTCATCTTATGCATGTTCGAGCGGCAACTTGTTCGATAGTACGTGTAGGCTTTTTTTCTTTAGCTAAAGACAAACCGCCTTTCTAATAAAAATATTTAAACAGTGGATAAGCAATACAATGTTTTGTCCTTAGCTGATACGTGGCAAAAGTCGCTTGACAGACAAGGACAAAACATTGTATTGCTTATCCATTGTGTAAATATTTTTATTAGTAAGGGGGTAATAATATAATATTTTGACAAATCTAGCTAGTAAATTGATATCTTCTGAAGTCATAATTATGTACAGATATGGCAGGGCAAACACCTGATACTATTTGCACGTGAGTGAGTGAATGATCCCACTCGATGAAGCGTACAGAGCGCTGGACCGAGACTCTCCCAGAGTATAATGTAACCACGGGAAGTAAACTAAGCTATGCAATATTGTATTTCTGTTTGAGATTTATAAACTGGCTTGCTCATTGGCTTTGCTTTCCATTCGTAATATTCAACATAATAAGTATACCTTATACCTATGTACATAAAAGTGTTAAATGTTATATATGTTTCATCGTGCGTAGAGTAAGTTTTGATAAGTTAAGAGGACAACTGTGACCAATGTCAATTTTTTACCCTTCATCGCAAATGTACTCATACTTATTACATTGGCTTGAATGCATACTCGAGAAATGTGCAACACGTAAGGTGAATGTACTTACATTTGCATGTACGTACATTATGTACACTGTACGGTACAGTAAGATGTTCAGTATATTGATGTGGTCAAAATCTTGAAAGATGACCCGCCGTGAATGGCAAGCAAGCACATTTATTTCCAAGTTTGAAATCGAAGGGCCAGAGGGTCCATACACGTTGTGCCGAGAAAATATCGCAGTAAACAAAACAACACACGACCAAATTAATGAAAGATTGCTCCGAATGTTCACAAGTGTTTACTTTTTTCTCTTTAAATTATTTTTATTATTTTTATTTTTATTTTATTATTATCAATGCGTATACTTAACAATATTTTAAGCCACTATCTTTTAATTATATTGAGTGGGTACACAAATTAACATACCTAATCGAAGTTATGTTATTAATTAACATCAAACATATCACGCACGTGTTTGACTAATTTTAACGTGTGCCTACTCTATTCACGATGGCCAAATGATAAATTTGTAAATATTTAACATAAATTTAATATTTAAAATGCATGCACTTTTTAACCGACAACCAAAAAGCAGGCGGTTGTATGTTCGGCTGTGGTTTTTAATGTGTGTGGTGGAGGTGGAGGTGTGGTTAAAGTGAAACTTTTATTACATCGTCTCAAACTTTTTCGTCTGTGTGTTGCATGTCGCGTGACGGTCGGCCTCGGAGTAGGGATAAAGTGAAAGGCGCTCGTCAGAGCAGCCGAGGCCAATATGGCGGCGCCTATAGTTTGCATCAGCTGACCGTGTAGTGTATAGACTAGTACTCATTTGTGCCATTGCTCCACGCTATTTTGTTATTAAGTTTTACTTTTACCGCGGTTTCATAAAACCACACAATCTTTTTTTTTGGATGTTCAACGATTACTTCGCCGTTTGTGGACGATTTCCTAAATTTATATTTTGTTGTATATGGTATAATCCTAAATTGGTCCCGTTGTCACCAAGGTGACCTGCAGATCTAAAATATCCGTATTAATGAATCGTACTATGAAACATCATCGTGTGAATTTCACTTGATGATTTTTCATAATACGATTCACCTAATGAGGCTATTTTAGAGCTGCTGATGATGGGATCCATGAGGAATTGAGGAAATACACAAAAAATTACGCCCGAAAAGTAATATTTCATAAAAAATCTCATACATCGTATCTCACTTCTACTCCAAAGATTTATAATATCAATTTAGTAATGCGACAGACGGTAGATAAAGTACAGTAAACGGATAAAAAAGCTTACGAAATATTACTAGTATTAATTTCAATATTCCACTAATATTGCTAACTGACAAATCGAGGAAAAAATATCACACTTATTAAAAATGAACTAAAATAATGAAAATATCATCAAAATTCAACACCTGTTAATATTCGTAAAGTCTTCTTATATTCTAAATCTAACTATTTTTTATGATATGGATAAGGAAAGCTAGCAGACGAATCACCTAAGCGATAACAGCCGCCCATGGACACTCGTAACTCCTCTGGTATTACGCACTTGCGTTCCTGGTCCCCAAGTCTCATTGGGCCTCCGGTAACCTCACTTACTTGGCAAAACGCAATGCAAACGTTATTTAACGTCGATTTTCTGTGAGGCAAGGCGTGTGAGGAGATGAATACCACGGTATTCATAAATATATAACTTCGAACAGGTATCATAGTCATAACACATACAAAACTAAACTTTTCGAGTAATAATTTTGTTGGCGTCGTTTCAGTAAATTCAATATCTTCCACCAAAACAAAAAGACTCCGTAGATGTTTAAATAAATTCTGAGATTAAATAAACTTAGGCTGTCATCTGACAGCCAGACATGGATGCGCAGACATTACTTCTCTTATTATTATTACGGCGTCGCCACCGGCAGCGGTGTAACCGAAAAACTGCAACGTGCAGCGCAGCTGTGGATTGATTTACTTTTAACTAAAGATAAATAATTCGGCATCAAAATCCATTTTTATTTTTACCGTTCGACGCGACCGACGCGCGTTCGCTTCTTGACTCAGCTGTATCCGGGCGATGGACAGCGTGCGTCGACACTAAAGCTGACCGCTTAAAGTTAAAGTCACATCTATATGCAGTTTATATTGACTTTGCACGACAGCAGACGATAGCGTGAAGATGATATCATGACTGAACGAAGTCGAATGTACAGCCGCTTGCAATTAAATATATCGCCGCGCGGTAGCTGCGATGCATTCTGTCTGATGGCAGCCTAAAACCCATAAATAACTGTGCTATTTTAGTTTCCCATTCTTTTCAAATGAGTTTGCGGTCACATGATGCTTTTTGGCGGTCGATAAGGAAATCATGTTTTGTTTGAATCGCAGAAATCATGATGTTTACCTGTAAAAAATATGGTTAAGGTAACATAGTTTTTAATTTTAACCTGTTAACAAATTTTTCACTTCCTGATGAGAGGATTGAAGACTTCGCTCCATTAAAATGAACTCGTTAACATTTTATGAAACTCTCTTGAAGCTCTTGTACTATCGAGAACAATTGACATATCTGTGATATAATATTATAATGTTCATATTAATATTATATATCTTGCGTCTACATATCAAAGACTAATTTAAATAATACAGTTGATCGTAAAGTTTGAGAGCGTTATGAATATGAACTGAATAACGTATTTTTTGTGTATGGTAAAGTAGAAAACTTCTTAACAATATGTTACGTTTCTGAGACGTACACTTAAATTTAAATCACTTATTGAACTTATACTATTATAATAAAGTGTAGCTGAAATTCGCCTTAATTAAAATATACTTAGATCAGTAAATAGCAAAACTGAAGGGGGATTCCCATCAAATATGGTACGAAACGTAAATATCATAATAAAAGTAATATTAACTCAACGAAAGTGGCCTTTAAAATGGGATATTTTATATAAGAAAAAATGTGCAGAAATATATTAAACACAAAGATATTAAAAATAATATCAAGATAATAAATAATAGTAACATTATTAAGCTATTCATTGAATCCGTGACTGTACAATTATTTTTACTCGCAACAACAAAACTTTCAACAAGTTCCTAAAAAAGGTTTCACGAGAATCCCCATTTCCATTTAGTCGGGAGAGAGCTATTAATTTTGTTGTCTGATCGAACCCCAAATACTTTGTTTGTACAAGACTTTTACGAGCGATCTTATGTATCTCGTATATCAAGGGCACGTTGGAATTAACTTTGTATTAGGATTTTCTTTATCAATAGGTATTAAATCTTCACTTAATAATTAATAAGTCACATTTAGACTCTTTTTTATGTCGGCTGTTACAAATAGTCTAAAATAAGGTAAATAATATTGTTTATATTAATATGTTATCCTTTTTCTTAACTTTTTTAATCCGTACATCATTTTTATATTCCATATTTTTTCATTTTGGTTGTTATTATTAAAATATCAAAGTATTCACAATAATCTGTAAAACAGCTTTTGTGGTATACTCGATAGTATAAATAAGGTATACCCATTATGACTTTATACAGAAAAGGTTTCTCCGGGATAATGAAATTTATTGTAGTTTGGAAAATGCTTTCTCATATTATGGATATATTTTTGTAAAACAAATTACAGATAAAATTTTTATGTAAATAAATCCTAATTTACTACCGTACCTATACCAAAGTTGACTTTTTAGATCTCCCTTAGGAGTTTTACTCCACGTATTATGTAATATTTTTTAATAACCTCTAGATAGATGTGCATAAAAGTGGTCTGCTAATTATGTTGCTTTTTACTCTAGGACGTAGGTATTTCGTAGGTGTTGTTACCATTAGATAAACGGATTTAGTAAAACGCGATCGAAGTCACGAGCCCATAATATTTTACTAGTATGACTATTGTCTCAACGTTATAAATCCATCACATTACTGATATAATAATCTCTCATCAAAGTTTACTCCCAAGTCCCAATACATCTCAGTGATTCAATACAAACTTGATTTATTACTTTCGATGTTGGAACATGTGTAGAATCGAACAAATCAAAATTTTCATGAATAAATTCTGAATGCGCAAATAAAGTGCCACGAATACAACTATAAATATTATAATAGTTTAGATCCTTCGTCAGGTGGTCCTTATGAGACAACGGCGGCAATGAAGATTTTCTCAGATATCGCTTTGTCTTATAAATAGGATCCTATTTATGTTTAGGAATCAATAGACTTAATTACGTGTAAGTTTAAAATCATCAACGTTTTGCAATATAAATAGAGATTGTAATAGTTTTAACACTTTATTAAGACTATTGAATTTATCTTAAGATAATAATAAATTTATTTGGGACACGGTTTCATTGTAATCAGTCGAGAAGTTTTTACAATATCTTAGTTTTTTATTACAATGTGCTTGGGTTTTAATAGTTGTGGTTTTTAGGCTTCAAGAATTTAGCAACTTTGTAATAATTAAAGTAGTAGTTACGTTACAAACAACTTTTAAAAGTACCCACAACTTTAAAGAATCTTTTAAAAGTTTTCAGATTCTTCGATCTTCCTTGCTGAAGGAGCTACAAAATTGCTCGATGCCTAAGAAAATAAGAGTGGTATTATAATAAAAGTGCAAGTTCTACTAGAAATAACTTTGCTGAAATAATGTTTGAAGTTTTACGGAATTTATTAAATAATAAATAGTTCACTTTGAATTCTATTTGATGTCACCAAAAGGGCAATCCTGAAAAACGACGGGTAAAGAGGTTCGTCGTTCCGGCCTGGAGATGTCCACTGCAGGACATGGACCTCTCTCGAAGGCTTCCAGTGCGACCGGTCGCTCGCGGCCTATATCCACCGACTCCCTGCGACCTTTCTCAGGTCGTCTGTCTACCTATCGCCTACACCGACTAATATAGCACATTATAACCTCGTACTTAATGTCTTTCGGGTATTGTTGTACCTATACATTGACTCACGCCTGTCATATCTGTACAAAAACTGACTTTATACTCATAAATTCTATACCCAACGTATTTCGGAATTTTCCTTTTGGTGATATTAGATATAAGTACCTAGGTAACCAAACTTCGCTCGGAGTTCTGATAAATTTATCTGAACGGGATACGAACCCACCATATTCCGAATTTTCGAACGAAGCAAAAAATATACATTATACATAACAATCTGCCAATCGGACTAACATAATAGAGTTGAACTGACATGATATATTGTACACGACAAAAGGAAAAACACATATAGCTTAAAAATGCACATTTTCTTACGGATAAGACCTAGCTAGATCGATATTCTCCCCCAAAACTTCCAGCATACTAAAGTTCATGGTAATACTTGTTTGTAGCCGTTTTCCATAAATCGATTAAATATAAGTATACAAGATTGTCTCGTTTAAAGTATAAGATTATACGTGAACGCATAGTTAACCATTTCGTTGCTTTCGACTCTGGAGTATTTTTGGACCAAGCCCTTTTATAACTTGTCGTATCAAAAACGTTTCGTAGGTATCGAGAAAACAATTTATACACAAAAAATTGTTTCGAAATAAGCGATCATCTCGAGGCCCTATACGAGTATGTTAAGGCAAGATAAAGTACTCGCGATGTGTACAGAATTATAATTTCCCGGGAGGCCCGCTTCAAACTTTTTCCCATATACGCATCCTACTTTAAATATGGACTACATAGCTGCTCTGTAGACAACTGATTTACTGTCTCCTTTCTCTCTCTAGACTACATTGGCTTCAGAAAAACCTTTACCCAAGGTCTCTTGCTCCAACAAAACATAAAAAAAATTGACACCCCATTGTTCTGATTTTCACTCAGCAAGCAACATATTATTAAAATGTTTCTAGTGAGTATAAAGGAATCGTAGTGTCAGCACAGATTAAATATATACTTTCCTAGCTTTCTTTAATATGTGGTCTCAGTCCTGTCTTAGGCGTAGGTCTTATTTTTTGGTTATTAGGTTTGTGTAATTGGGGCAATACCAAGATACTATTAACTAAACCCGAAAATACATCCAATCTTACAATTAGTTTAAGTTATTTTATCTTCGATTCTAGACCATTACTTAAATGCCAATCACATGTCAAATATCAAGAAAACACATTAATACAAGATTAGATCTGGATTGTTTAGCTAATGTTGGATGAGATACAAATCGGGGGTATACGGCATTAATAATAAATGCGTTTGAGTAATGGCTAACAGTTTCTTGCCTTACATAATATATCACCTGCAGAGGCGGTGGTGTGCCTGAAAAATGTGCGCTCAACAAGTTTATAATACTATTGTTACACGTAACGATGATGACGAAGTGATGATGCGTTCTCTTAATGCCGAAATCGGTAGGCGTTGTAAAAAGTGTGTTTTAGTAATAATAATAATATCTATTGACGCTTTGACACTACCTTAATCTGGTCCCGTGGTAAATTCTCGATGAACTTGTGTCACGGTACCAGACAACGGAAATATATTTAAAACTTTTATAATATGCTGAGTAAGTGAGTACTATACATATATTTAAATTTTTTATTATATAATACACATCCATTACCCAGGAACACGGAAACCTTTTTTGTTCCCTAGCGGGATTCGAACCCTCGACCTCCGCCTTGAGCGCCAACGCGCTAACCACTGAACCACAGAGATCGTCGTGTTTTGAAATGTAGCTAGTAAGAGCGTGTTCACATTGCGCGGTACGATATCGCATGTCGCACCGATTAATTACTAAGGTATGGAGAGACCGCGATATGTTTTAATATAAAACATTAAACCTGTCTTAGACAATATCGGTGCGACATGTAATATCGGTCTGGATAATGAAAAAACGCACTTACGCCGATGACATAAGAGTATTTATTTATGACAAAGAACAAATAACAATTTACATAATATAATAAAGTTAAATGGAGATTTATTTTTAAATTTGTTCATGTTGATCACATAACTTTTTATCTAGAAATTATAATATTTATTCCTTTTATAAATTGTCGTCTGAAAAGCTATAATACATAGGCTGCACTAAAAGTATCGGGAATGGAATATTTCCACTGTTCCTGTCATATTAAAATCTTTTTAATTTAAAACTCCTTGTTTTTAAAAATCGAATACCGTTTATTTATTTAAAAAAAGATTCTCGGTCTTGTCACAAGGTCTTGTCAAACTTGTTTAGTCGTTGAGAAAATGGAATTGACTCGACAAAATTCTAGAGCGATGATTTATTATGACTTTCGAAGTGGTTCAACACAAAAACAGTGTGTTGACCGGATGATTTCTGCATTTGGTGATGAAGCCCCATCCAAAACCACAATTTATCGCTGGTTTGCTGAATTTCAACGTGGACGTGTCAAGCTCAGTGATGATCCCCGTCAAGGTCGTCCAAAAACTACAGTCACCCAAGAAAACGTTGATGCTGTGCGTAAGCTGATTGAGGAAGATCGACATGTGACATACCGCGAAATTCAGGCAACTTTAGACATTGGCATGAGTCAAATACAAATAATCTTGCATGAACAATTAGGTGTAAAAAAGTTGTTTTCCCGATGGATACCGCATTTGCTCTGTGAAGAGCAAAAAGCGGCTCGCGTTACTTGGTGCGTCAGAACTCTCGAAAGATTCCACGCAGGCTCCTCAAATGCTGTATACAACATCGTATCAGGTGACGAATCCTGGATATACGCGTACGAACCCGAAACAAAAAACCAGTCACGAGTTTGGGTGTTCGAAAATGAGTTAAAGCCAACAAAAATTGTTCGTTCACGGAGTGTTGCAAAAAAAATGTTGTTTTTCACGTTTGTCTCCAAAACCGGCCATGTTGCGACTATTCCTCTTGAGGGACAAAGAACGGTTAATGCAGAATGGTATGCTAACATTTGTTTGCCACAGGTCGTTTCTGAACTCCGTAAAGAGAACTGCAACCGCCGCATCATCCTCCATCACGATAATGCGAGTTCTCACACCGCGCACAGAACAAAAGAGTTTTTAGAGCAAGAAATCATAGAATTATTAGACCATCCGCCGTACAGCCCCGACCTAAGCCCTAATGATTTCTATACTTTCCCTAAAATAAAGAATAAACTGCGTGGTCAGAGATTTTCATCACCTGAAGAAGCTGTGGACGCCTACAAAACGGCCATTTTGGAGACCCCAACTTCCGAATGGAATGGTTGCTACAATGATTGGTTCCATCGTATGGAAAAATGTGTCAAATTTCGCGGAGAATACTTCGAAAAGCAATAAATACATTTTTAAATAGTAATGTTGTGTCACTTCCTTGATTCCCGAAATTTTCAGTGCCGCCCTCGTAGAATATGAATCTTCTAAGAACTGGTTTTCATCTAAAGACCAGATTAATTATCAATTTAAGATAATTCTGAAGTTTTATGAATATTGTTTTAAGTTACAATACATGATAAAATTCTCATACATACAGAAGTTTGTAGGATGTTTCTAAGATTGTAGTCCCCAGCACATGTTGAAGTGTAAGTTTAAAATTATTGTTGCCACTCAATATAATCCATCATTTAAAATCTGAAACTAGTTCTCTAAACATCATTAGGTAAGCACTATCGAACAAGTTGCCGCTTGACCAGGCATGAGATGAAAATCGCTTTACGGCATCCTTGAATCATGAGCACGCACATATTATTATACACACACACGGAAACAAAAAAAAAGGTTTACACTATCTTTCAGTACAAATTGCTAGACTTTTTTTTAAGTTAAGCGATTGCCTGTTTTATTATAATTATAGGCTACTTTTAAACCGGCAAAAAGCACGGCTTCGAAAAAAAGATTTTCAGTTTCCCCAAACGATGTCGGACAAGATAATATAATAGTACTAAATAATGAATGCGAATTTTCATTCTGTACCTACACGTGTTCGTTAATTTTGCTACAAGAAACTCAGATTTTCAAAGAAAGACGTCGACGAAGGGATTGTAAAATTATTCTGTCATTCGAGCGAATTACAGAAATAGAAATGTCTCTGTATCATCTTCAGATTAAATTGAAAACGTAAATTAATTCAATATAATTAAAAAGCTAATTAAAATGTACCCAATTAGTGCTCAGCCACGTGTAATAATGAGTCCAAGATGTAATCACATCGTGGGAGAGCCATGTTTCGGCACGGATGGGCCGGCTCGACCCGATAAATATCACGGCCTCACAGAAAACCGGCGTAAAAATAACGCTCGCTTTGAAGATTCGTCAGCTACTCATTCAGGACAAAGCATTTTATATGTATAGTCTTTACAATACGAGATGCTTCATAATGAACAAAAACTGGCACTTTGTGTTTGACATAAGTAAAGTGTCGGTTACAGTTCTGGGACAATTTTTTGCACATATTCTATGACAATAATCTTGTTTACTCTTGTTTATTCCAATTTCAGAAGAGATCATCTAGGTACAATCTACTTAACGAATTAAAAATTATCTGAGCACTTCATTTATCCTTAACCCAATTTTAAAGTAACTTAGACTTCCAATTTACTTTTAATAAATTATAAATTAATCGTCTTGATATTCCTACCAAACTGATTTTTGGAGTTTGGACCAATCAAAACACGTTTGACGTTTACAAGAATACCATTTTGTTGTTTTAATAACATATCTAGACTGCATAAAAACCGTTTTACTGTAAGATTTAATTCGCAGAATTGACCTACATAAATGTTTCGAGCCGTGTTACAGCGCAACAATCACCTAGCTAGTAGTGAGGTAACTTTAGTATCAACTTAGACAAAAAACATATTTATGGCAATTGTAATATTTTTCAAAGAAAACTAGGCTTTTGTGTAACTTAGTACACAGATTGTCTCAAACACTTACGGAATGTGTCGCGGTGCACTTTTCTTTTTTCTAAGGGTAAAAGTTCTCCGTGACCACGGCCGTTGGAAAGTAGCCGAAACGTCGGGAAACAATAAATAATCAAAATAAGAAATCAATAGTACTCGACGGATTATAGATTACATAAAATTAGTAATTTGTTTCGTCATTACCTAATATTGTAGTAGAAATATTATAGCACGTAATCAACTGAATTTAATTTCGTCTCCCTGTAAAATATATTTTAATGGGATTATTTAAGGTCTAATAGCACTCCATTAGCAATAGCTCATGGTAGTGATAGTCCAATAGCAATCTCAAGGTAGAGATTAGTGCTATTGGTGGAAAACTTTTGAAGGATCATTCGATTTCCTTCTTGAAACTCACCTTGAAACTGACCTTTAAGCTTCAATAAGTTAGCTGTATTAAGTAGTTAAGTATATTTTATAGCCACGTATTTCAATATAACGATTGATTTCAATACTATGTTATAAATATTATTCATAGAATCTAGCCACGAGAAATAATAATATTTGAATATATCTATTATATGAATAGAAAGTTTCAGCTGTGGGTCCGCACTTCGCATAGATGACAATCGAACATTATAAGAGGTTATCCCAACTATTGTCAGCTGAAATGGGATGTCACTGGTCTTTTATTACTTTCTATGAAATGGAGCCGGATAATAACTTTTTTAATAAATCTCGATGGAATCTTATATTTTAAGATTTTTGAGTTATCTATCGCATTTTTGTAGATATTGCCAGTCTGAAATAAAGTTTGTTCACCGTTGTTTTATCAAAGGATTTTATAAGACCAGTATAAGGCCGCTTTTATTTTAGCTTGAACATAAGGCGACGATTATTATTGCCAAGGCATTTTTATTAAAAATTAATAGGCCTCCGCGAAAATCTAGGCTATCTAAACCCAACAAATCCAAAGTTATGTCTCGATATATCGGAATATAATCCTAGTCATCCAATTGAATTATATTTTTGATGATTTGAAAACTACATTAACATTCGTATACATGTATACATACAATTTCTTAAAACTCGTGTTATTAAAGTGTCGTAGTCGTTAGTCGTTAAATTTAATTGTTGTCTTTATGTCTGTTGTTGAGATAATGCTATATTTTATACGCACAATAAAGGTGTAATGAGTTTGATGTCTGGGAGATATTATTAAATAAAATCATGGAGACCTTTAGGTGTTTTAGACGCGACGCATTGCGGCGCTACATTTTAAAGATAGCTGTTCAAAATTGAACTTAATTTTTTAGTTTTCTTATTCACTACACAAAAAGATACATACATATTTCATATGACGTTAGTCATATACTACACATACGCATTGCAGCGCGGTGCAACCTGACCACTGACATTTGAACTCTCACAATTAAACATCTACTTGGGTTATGTCGCGCTTTGTCGCGTATCGTTTCGCTACAGTGTGATTTTTTTTATACTTTACCTGCCTATTAAAATGATTTTTATGTTTGAAGATTAAACTTTTATAATCAACTGAGAACTCAGTTTCTGTAATGCTTTTTAGCACTCGTCTTATGCGCGTCTACTACTTACGCGTGTAATGTACCTCTTTCTCTTTTCTACCAGCTTTGATGACGATATTTTTGAGTTTTGTACCTTTAGTATGGCATTTTAACTTTTAATTATTCTTTTTACTATGAACATTTTGAAATATCTCCTCATCTCAGGAAGTTATATCTTGAATCATAATGCTGAGGTTAAGTCCCTGTAGAAACATTTATTTGCATAATAAAAACCAAGTTACATTTTAATTTGTCGTAAAAACAGTAAGGCCTTTTGGGAAACGCGCGATATGAATTCATAATCCTACAGTTATCTACACACCAAGGATTGTTCATAAAGTTGAACAGTAAAGATTTAATATATTTCGGATTATAATTGAATTATGTACTATCGAACAAGTTACCGCTCGACCAGTCATAAGGTGAAAATCACTTAACAGCGCCGTTGAATCGTGCGCACGCACACATACATGTAAATACATAGTTCAACTACGTCTTCAGTCGTTGCGGTCACTTCCTTTGTGTTTAAATATTTTGAGGCATCCTAGTGCACAGTTTCGAATATCGAGCTGGTCGAGCAGGAACTTTGTCGATATTGTACATACTAGATGTTTCCCGCGACTTAGTATGCGCAAAAGAAAATCGCACGAGAACCGTTCATTTTCCCATACTCGTAAAAAGTATCCTATGTAATTCCCTCAGTCTGTGCCAAATTTCATCAATTTCGGATCATCAAAATCGGTGCAGCAGTTTCGGAGCCTATTTAATGCAAACAAACAAACAAACAAATAAATATTTCCTTTTTATTATATTAGTGTAGATTTACACTTAACATAATATTATATTTTTTGCCTATATCCAAAACTTCAATTAAAACCTCTGTATATATGCTTATACAGTCTAAAAAGAGAATCTAGTACCTGCTTTGACTTTTAGGATCATATCACACTAAAACGAAACGATACATGACATAGCGCTGCATTTTAAGATAGCTATTCAAAATTGAACTTTATTTATTACATAAGAAGATACACGTTTCGTTGTAAGATTTCGGATGTCATGCACTCACACACACACATGTGCAGTGTACGACTGATGTCATATGAATCGTGTATCTTTCCAATAGCTATCTTAAATATTTACCCCCGTAGCGTCGCGTACCGTCGCGATTTGAAATAATTACTGTCAATATTTTATCTTCACATTCAAATACATTTATCCGCTTCGAGCTATATATATTTTTATTTATTACAAAATTATATACCTAACACACGTATATTTAGGGTCTTTAACTTTAAGGGTCTTGTTTTAAGGGTCGATATCTCATACAAGTAATGGTACAAACACCCGGCATCACCAGTAAAATGTGTGCTGGCTCGGCTCACTCGATACCAGTTACTAATATTTGCAAGTCGTCATTCAAAAAAACTTTGTGTATGAACCGTGGTGTTAGTTACTGACTCAAGTCAAGAGAGACATAATAGGTCTTTACCTATAAAATTTCCGTTCTACAGTACTGGCCATTTCGAATCAAAATAATTTTAGTTTGGCTAAAAATTTTAATTTCAAATTAATTTTGTTTTAAAAACATGGAATTCTTTTTCCAAAAGTAGTCATTTGTTTATTGATTAGTGTTAAATTTTCATCGCATTTCAATCTTTTTCGTCATCATGGATACGTTAAATATTCGAGTAATTATGGAATATGAGTACCGTCGTGGCAGCAACGCGGCACAAGCGGCACACAACATCAACGACGTTTACGGAGCTAACACTTCAAACCAACGCACCACCTGTTATTGGTTTGCTCGCTTCCGTTCTGGAAATTTCGACCTGAAAAATGAACCTCGCGGTCGTCTGAAGACTTTGGTTGACAATGACGAATTAAAGGCGATTGTGGGAGCTGATGATACACATTCTACGGCTGAATAAGCAGCAGCTTTCGACGTAAGCGTCAAAACAATATTGGTCCATTTGCGTCAAATTGGCAAGGTAAAAAAGCTTGACAAATGGGTGCCCCACGAACTCAATGATCGCCGGCGCGTCGAGACGTGCCTTGCACAACTCAACAGACACACAAATGAAGGAATTTTGAACCGCATTGTTACCTGCAATGAAAAATGGATTCTGTTTGATAACTGCAAGCACTCAGCAAGTTGGTTGGATCCTGGTTCAGCACCTAAACAATGCCCTAAACGAAAACTTAACCCTAGAAAAGTGATGGTCACTGTTTGGTGTTCTAGCGCCGGTGTGATTCATCACAGCTTCTTACCAAACGGGGTGAGCATTACTGCGGATGTGTACTATTAAGAACTAAACACAATGATGGAGAAGCTGGCTCATCTCCAACCAGCATTGGTCAATCGCTCGTCTCCGCTGCTCCTGCACGACAGCGCGCGACCTCATACTGCACAGCAGCGGTCTCCAAGTTGCAAGAACTGGGGTTGGAAGCACTCCGTCATCTGCCCTACTCACCAGACCTTGCGCCTACAGACTACTACTTTTTCCAGAATTCGAATAACTTCTTGGCGGGAAAAAAATTCAATACCCGAGAGGCAGTACAAAATGCCTTTGAAGAATTTGTTGCCTCCCGTCCAGCTGATATCTTTAAGAAGGGCATCAATAAACTGCCACTGCGTTGGCAAAGATTACTTCGATTAATACAAATAAAAAATACATGAAATAAATTCGTTTAAATTTTATCATACAAAACGGTAATTTCATAGGTAAAGACCTAATATTTACCTGATACTAGTCCTGCCTAAAGGATATCTTTACTAATATTATAAAGTAAAAAGATTTGTTTGCTTATTTTGAATAGGCCCCGAAACCTCTGGACCGATTTTGATGGAATTTGGCACAGATATAGATTAGACCACGGAGAAGGACATAAGCTACTTCTTGCGCGCTCGAATTCGCGTGTAACATCTAGTAAATAATATTTTTTATTACTAAAATAATAACTTGATAATAATGGAGGCAATAGGTTTAAATCAAAAATCGACACATCATCAAAATATCTGATATACGTATTGTTTTTAATTAATCAAACTACAAAGGAGAGTCATTTACATGTTTTGCGTTTGATATTAAATATCATATTGTTTCACAAAGTCCTCCAATAAAAGGGGTTATAAATAATTATATTAAGAGTCATATTCATTTATAGCCCAACTATAATGTCCTAATCAGGAAAAAGTTATTTAGATTCAGGGATTGAATACATACTTTGAATTTAATGAAACCATTTGGAACCAACTATTCAATGACTCCAACGATCTTTTTTTAATCAAGGTTTGAAGCTTTCCTCGCGATATTTTCTTTCACTGCTCAACAAACGATGTTGATACAGCCGAACGAATGTTAAAATATTATATTTTCAAGCACGATTCATCTCTAATGGGTATGTACTTAAAGTATAAGCCTGATTTTTACAATAGATGTAGATAATTTCAACTGAATATTATGATAATAATATTTGTTATGATTTCATGAAACCGAAGTGTTAACTATTAATAGCGGCATTCATATTTTCTACAACAGTCTCCGTAGTCAAGTGGTTTAGGCCTTGGCAGCTGACTCCCAACTTGGAGGTCGTGGGTTCGACTCCCGCGTTTAAACAACAAAAAATGTTGTTTCCAAGTTTGGTTAGGACAATGCAGGCTGATAATCTAATTGTCTGACAAGAAAGATGATCCATACGTTGGATGGGTATGTAAAAAGTGGAACCTACGCCTGATCTCTCGGCTAGTAGTGTCTGTAATCTGTCCCGCTAGGTTTCGAAACTAAAGGAAAAGAGAGTGCTCTGGTGCACTATTGCATACACACTTGGGCACTTTAAAATAACACCTGTGTAGCTGGTCTAAAGAGCTACGTGGCCTAGTGGGTAGACCGTTTGATTCGCACTCGAGAGAGTGCAGGTCCGATTCCCAGGTTGTGTACCAATGAGACTTTTTCAGATCTCAAGTACATTATACGGACGCTTTCACAGTGAAGGAAAACTTCGTGAGGAAACCCGCACATGGTTGGCCCCAGACATATTGACCAGTCATTCCTCTGAACTAGGCTGACAATGTTGTGAGAATGTCGTATGTGCTTGGGCAACCATACGACATTTAAAAACCGACTTTCCCAGGCACTACAGTATTTCAAGAGTGGTTACTTCGCTCGGAGAATATGTATGTATAAATCATCCAATAACGGATGAAAAGGCCTTAAGATTCTTAAGTTTTTTTTAGTAGCTGGCTAGTTCAATGAAACCGGCCACCGTCACCGAAATCAGTGTGGGGAGCTAAATATATTTCTACATAGATACACAGTTATTTTGGCATGGCACGTGACTATACTAATGAAATGAATAAAGGGAAAGTTTTTTATAGCAATGCATTTTATCTTATACTTTAAACAAGACAATCTTGTATTTATATATTCGGTATCTCGACAAATGCTACAAGTATATTATTATATAATTTAGTATGCTGGGAGTTTTGGGGGAGAAAAATCGATCTAGCTAGGTCTAATCCGTTAGAAATTCCGCATTTTTAAGCAATATATGTTTTCTTGTTTCGTCGTGTAACAATATATTATCAATAATTTCGACTCTCTTATGTCAGTTTGATTGGCAGCTTGGTATGCGTACCTGCGTATAATTTTTGCGTTGTTTAGAAATTCGTAATGTGGTGGGTTTGAATCCCGGTAAGATAAATATTTTTGTGATTCTAATTATTTCTTTTTCTTTTATATATTTTTATTTATTTTTATTATTTCATCATCTTACTAAAATACCGAGCAAACTCGGTCACAAGGTCTATTTAAATCTAGAAAAAGAAAATTGAAAATAGTAAATCGTTTAAAACAACACTGGTTTTACAGTAGAAAGTTTAGAAACTCAATAAAAATGGAATAAAACGGACGCGGCTGAGCACAAGCTCTAAGTGTGCGCGAAAAACGCTGCCAATACGTGTTTTTACTATGCTCCATGCAAGTGCGCTTTAATGGTCTTTCAGTTTAATTTAAGCTGCAGTATTCTATCTAAACAACCGATGAATAAAATGTGGAATATAGATATTGGGCTATTAAGAGAAAATAAAGCTGTGTTCGCGCTATCGCTTTGTTTTTTGAAGACAGCACTTCGCGTTCATGTGGTTCAGATCAAAACTCAATCGTTTGGTTGGCGACATTTGGGAGATGCCAACATTCAGTAGTGGATGGCAATAGGCCGATGACGATTCATATAACAACCGCTCATGCTTTGAATCGTATGACATGATTATGCGAAATATGTATATCACGATTGCCCGTGAGCTATAAATACCGATACGTTTGGTGTGCGTGATTGATCATAGCGGAAACAGATTTAGATGAAATTGCAGCTACCGATAAAATAGAATTGTATATAACTAAAATTTTGAATAAAAAAGCTTTGTAGCTATTTTTACCCGACTACGTAAATTATATAGCCTATTGTAAGCTTATTGTTAAAGATTTTATAATAATACTTAAAAATAATAAAATGCGAACATACAGTAAACGGTTTAATGTTTAATTTATTGAGTTAATTATAAATATTTGGTTATGAGATGAAATGATTTTATAGTTAATGTCTTAGGCATATGAAATAATGTTCAAAGTGTTATGTTCAATTTGTAAAAAAAAATATAAGATTCAGTATCGTCAATTGTTTTGGATGGATGCGGTTATTCTCAGGACAATTAAAGAGACGGGTATTGAGACACATGTTATATTGATTTAAACTCAGATTTAAAGAGAATAATTTCTGTTTTTTGGTATTTTAATAACTATGGAGATGGATACCAATTGTAGAGAGGACTCTACACTATGCTACCCGGGAGCTATTATTACAAATCAATGTCAATAGATCCTCATTTATCATAATTGGTATTGGTGGCCAATAGTTTAGTCGCTACAGTGGAACAAACATAGACTACCAAAATCATTACCCTTCCTTTGGGCTTCGCCGTAGTTGGGTAAAAATAAATCATATATTTATTTTAATAAAGGTTCATCGAGTTAGCTACAGGACATAGCTGTCTCTCCTTTAGTTCACTAGTACCTATACTTATCTACTTGACCAGTTCGTGACTTGCATCTGCGACCCTTTTCAGGTCATCTGATTATATGGTGGCGAATGTACTGTGAACCGGATAATAATCGAGTGGCTATCGGCTTTATTACTATTAAAATTTGAAGTCGTGATAGTCTTACCATTCTTACCAAAATATTTTATGGAAATCAAAATAAAGCACCTTAATTATCACCTTATACAATATTCTGCTCATAAGACATTATGATATCTTATTATTCTTAGTACTTTGCTTACTTTGAATATTCTGAACACTTTAACGGGCTTCAGTTACGAATAATTTTGCAACTTCCACATTCGATTAGAGGTACTTATGAATATTACCCAGGTTCATTCAAAAGCGCCTAGGTGCTTTCTAAAACAGCTCAATCTCCTATAACGTGTTACTGGAAGGCTCGTAATTATATACTTAATTTTGAATCCATTAAACGTGGTTAAATTATTTCACGGTATGGATGTCCCCAAAAAATCAAGCGAGAAGTTGTCGCTCTATCCAAGTTAACTTTCAATTCTTGGCTAAAGTGTAGATCGGCCTTAATATAAAGTCACCGGTTACGGTACGGTACACGACGTCCCAAGCTCAAATACGTAACGTTTAGCAAAATCAATTACTGAAACTTTGGCCGCATGATTTTCTGTATATGTAAAGACGTTTAGGCAGAGAAATAATTACTAACGACCAGCTGTAAGGTCATCAACCTCACAGGATCTCTCTGAAGACGATTTCAGCGTCGTACTACGCATTAATTCTAGATTTTTTTTCCAATATCAAGTTTTTTCAGTCTATACTTCTTTACAAAGGCATAACATTTCCCCAAATTTTATGTAATTTACTTTTCAAAACGTTACAATATGCTCGAACTTTTGTACGCCGTGTTATATATAGTTAGTTACCGTTACCGGTGACTAACTATATATCAAGGCTGATTTACACTTTAGCCAAGAATTAAAAGTGAACATGGACCCCCCACAAATATTAATTAAAATATTCACTCAACTGATTAGTTAGGTAATGTTGCTGTCTACGTCTATGAAGTGATTTTTTCGACGTATCCAACAAAGACAGCCACATTGAATGGCTAATCAGTTGTGTAAATATTTTTATTAGTAGAGGGTACGCCTTCTATATACGATATTTAAACCTATATTAAGTATACTGTACTGAAACACAAACAAAATGTACATACAAAGTAAAGCAGAATTTCTAATGTTATTCCTGTTTGTTACATTGTTTTATTGGCTCCGTCATGTTTGCTGACATCAAATAAACACACTGCTCAGAAGTCGCGACGCGTTCGCCTGTTACTTGTCACATCGAATATTCTAGACGTTTATGTGGGAAAACACCCTGACTTTGTTATTTGAAATTCTAAACCGAAAAGACATACGAAACACCCGAAGCCCGCATACAGAACCAAAATGGGTTATAACGTCTACGACTTGCAAATTTCAAAAACGCCACGTCAGTTTGTGTAAATAAATAAACTATTTTAAGCTACTTTGTATAACAATGTTATTTATTTATGGTTGTGCTGGCAACTTTAGTTTGTATAATGTTAAAATATTTTGTAAAAGATCAAATTAAATTATATTTGCTGACAATTCGTTGTATCTACGTGTGTATTTTCGTTTGCGATAGGATTATATTATATCTATATACAGTAATATTAATGGAGATGTCCACACTGACTGACTGACATATAGATGCACGCACAGCCGTAATCGCTAACATTAGACATGTGAAATTTGGACAATAGTTTTAATTTATAATTTAGACGGATTATGAAAAATTCAACCCTTAAAGGGGTGAAATAAGGGTTATAAGTTTGTATGAAAAATCTTTAAATCTGCACTGATTACTGTCAAAATTTGAAATTCATACTCCTAAATACATTTCATTAGAGACGTGTTTCAGGGTTTATTAGAATTCACCAACCGAGGCTGTTAAATATTGGTTGAAATTAAGTATCCGGATTGAAAAATACAATTTATTGAATATATATTAACCTACTCTTTATTTTACCTAAAATGGTGATATTGGGGTCCAAATATGTATGGTGAAATGGAAAAATAGTTCTTATGACGTAGACATCCTTTACAACTTTTCGATATTTATTCCCCACGGCAATAGACGGTCCACGCGGCCGATGTTGCGCGCATAACCTAGTGTCTTATAAGGAAACTAAATATTTTGTTATTAAATCACTTTGAAGTTTTGTTCAACCTTCATATCACACATTTTTTTTTAGCAGTAACTACAAAAATCGTCATCATCTACTTCTATAAAAAAACGCGTAGTGCCACACACTGAAAAGGTGCCAAAACGCGGCGGCGTGGCTTGTTATTTCAGTGTTTCTCATAAAATCTGCCACTCCGGTGCAGTGTATTTTCGCCTTTAGATGATAGTGATAAATAATAATCTGAAAATCAACAATAAATATAAATTCTAATACAGAACATAATCGATATAGCACGTATACGTACATCCGAGATTAAATTCTATGAATCCAATCTGATCTGTTTATTTGTTGAAATATAGATACGCAGGGAAGGACTACAATTCAATATTAAGGTTTTTCTAGTTTCTATCTAAATGTTGATTTTTTACGCTTACCGCGAAAATAAAACTTTAAATGAAAATAAAATTTATCTCAAATAAAGGAGTAAAAGTATAACACTATTTATAATATTTTCTTACATTCAACAATGTACATTTATGAAAAAAAAAAATTACAATGGTAAAAAATGGTGAATCATTTTTTACCATTTACACTGGTCTTATCACTAAAGTAAAAAGCCTAGCCCCACCAGCCATTTTTATTTAAAAAAATAACGCGATAAAACTTAAATATGCCACAGTGAAATTAAACTCGTATGTTTTCGGTGTAGAGTCGACAGAATCTAAGCATGAAACGTAAGGAAATACTCCAGCTATGGCGCCGAGATAATAGCCTCGAGAAAGCAGCTGTGTTGACGCTTCTTTGAAAATAGACTCCTTTCCTCGATATCATTTAAACACGAGTCTATCAGGGTAGATATTGTCTATTGTAGATAAATTTTCCTTTGAGTGTTATGTCTCGGTACTTGGATATTAAATTGGGTTCATTATATTAATACACATGAAAGTGTTTGTGCTAGCAAGATTTAATGAAAACTGCCAATAAGGATGAAATCCAAGTAATAGAAGTATATAGGTAACTTATAGATTTCGCTTATCATATAATAACTTTAAAATATAAATTTTAAGACAAACAAATCATGATATTTTCTTAAAACGATGCTAACCGCGAAACAAAAGTCACATCCAAAAATCGTGACTAAATTATAGATTTACATAATTCCACATTGTTTTTTTTTAAATCAAATTAGTAACATAACCAAAACAATTAAATATTACTTGCATATTAGGCCAGTACTATATTGTCCTCAATCCGTAAGGCCGGGGAAAATTAAGAGCATTGAAACTAGAACTCTTCACTAATACAATAGAGTTGAAATTTGAACACACAACTGTCGAGTCAAATGTCAATGTCTTATATGACAGCTTGACATACGACACTTCGATTTTCAACTACACATTATTAGCGCAGAGTTCTATTTTCAGTGCTGTGAATTTTCCCGGGCCCGCCGGATTCCGGATCATATTGTCTCAGCCTTAATGTGAAATATATCTAAATGACTTTGATGCCTGATTATGTATTACCACCCTAACTTAATAGTGATTTGCAAAAACCACGGCTCGTTGCCTTGGATTCAACAATTACGAAATAAAAAGCGCCAATATTACAAAAACAATTCGATATTACCGAAACCTTACACTATCAAATACAAGAGCCACATCTAATAAGCAATATCCAAGACCGTTTCAAATATGTATGACCTAATTTAATTTTTCCATCGGCGTCCACGCCAGCATTGTTTAGTCCAGGTGAGGTCGTCGGTAAATATAAAATGAAATTGCTTTTGTTCTGCAGAAATTAAGCGTTAAATACACGCCATGGATATAATTATTATACCTAAAGAAGAGGAAGGCACCGGTTGATAATTACATATTATCTTTCCATTGCCATAATACACAAATATTATAATATGAATCGGTAATTTAATAATTTCTTTTGTTTCTATTGTTGTATTCCAAATACTTCTTTAAAACTATATGTGGAAGCAACGCATTATTATATGTTTATTCTGTTTTAGCTCCATTTTTATTATAACTCGAATAAAAAACGTGATTGTGGTCGCATTTATTTGAAAATCTACGGGATGTACGGCCGTGTTCATAGATTTTTAAATGCGCGGCTGCGGCAAACGAATCGAATAGGCGCCGGACGAGCTACAGCGAGGCTTTAAAATGTTTACTTTTGTGTGTACATTTTAAATGTATGGATTAAAGTAGTACTTAATGCACGTGGTTTTATTAACACGCTTTTTTCACGGATTAATATTATTGTAAATCAAAATGGGATTATCCTAGATTATTTACAAACTACGGTTCTTTTTTAAAACACAAACTTTTTAATGCTAAAGCATAAAAACTAGAACGCAGCCGCGGACATCAGCTAGTATAATAATATTGTAGTATAATATCTGCTACGCAACAATTGTGTAACATCTGGCGAGCAAATTTCGTTGGGCCGTAGCTGGCCTCTACGCCGTAGCGTCACTACGAGGAAGTTAATTTACTTTGTATACAGTTTGGATATTACCTATGCATGTAGACGTCTGGGATCCTCATCGTTTCATCAATCTGAAGTTTCTCAGATGTGATAACAAGTTAGAGACCGCATAGAGTTTGCGCTAACTTGGCATAATTAATTAGACGTCACCTAATCAAATTTGATTAAAGGAGCGATCATTATCATGTTCACCGGTATCAACATGGTCCTTACGTATACAAGAAGACTGCGTATTCTCGAGTCCAAAAAAACATGTTTTTAGAGATCTGTAATAACTATAAGGAATGCTCAGAAACATAATGTAACAAACATCCATCCATCCTCACAAACTATCACATATATAATAGTAGTAGGACTAGTTGTCCCGACGCACGTTGTTCTGTCTTAGCTATGAACTGAAATAAATAAATAACTACACCTACAACCTACAGAAACATCTACACCTACAATTATAACCTGCACCTACATCTGCAGTCTACACGTACATACAACTAAACCTACACTAATAACCTACATTCTCATGTATATTTGCCATTTTATTTCGAGTCCTCCCTTGGTAAATTTTTTACAGTTCTCGTTCATTCTCTCGTTTCAGCCTGATGACGTCACCTGCAGAACATAGGCGTCCCCCATAGATTTCCAGTGCGACCGCTCGCGGCTGGTATAGTTATAGATGGAATAAGGCTACCATAAAATAACTACAATTTTAGGGGTGGTTAAATGGTCCATACAATATGTAAAGTGGGGATTAAATATATATATATATATATATATATATATATATATATATATATATATATATATATATATATATATAATATAGTCGTCTATGAATAATGAATGAATATAGACGATGTTACATACATGACTTTTTTATAATTTAAACTATTTTCGAGTAATCGACCTCCGAAAGTCCCCTTGGAATTTCCAAACTATAAGAGGTCGAAACTTGTGACTTTTCATGCTACTATAGACTTTAGGAAAATTATTCTAAGCAAAATCGAACAATACTTTTTGAAGTGCTTTTTGAACAACAATTGCGCGTTGATAATTACGCGCAATTGTTGTTCAAACCTTTCTTAGACATGTTCCTGGTTAGGTATTAATTACCTTAAATCTCGTTCTCTTTGATTTATTTTATCTCATTCTCCCTCATGTTTTAAATTCTTATTATTACACGAGTGATATCCAATATTAAATATATTAAGTATGTAGTTGTCTTTCTCACTATAGCCTTTTCGTTTCATCAAGTTTTAAATCACTACATTACTAAAGAGACTTCTTTTTACTTAAGAAGCTTTATTACTTTACTAACGAACAATTTTTGACAATGTTGCATAAGAAGTTGGCAAGTGAAATGAAAAAGCAAAGCTGTGAATATACTTACGGCGAGTGGCGACACGGACCTTTCGTTAGCCGCAACACATTTTCGCGCGCCTATTGTCACCGTATTGCGAACCAGCCGCGCTGTTCACGACACGCCACAAAATTAAACCCCAAAATATAGGAGTATACGATTCAAATTCACTCGAGACTGGTTGACGAAAAATATTGCAAAGACAACGCCACTGCTCTGTAAAAGTTGTTTCTGTATTTTGTGAGTGAAAATAAGAAAATTACCCATTGCGTCAGATGCATTAATGGGGCCTCTGTGTTTGATATTAGAACAAGACTAAACCATGGTAGAAATGGTGTTTGAATTTACTATCTACAAAAATGTATCAATAATAGATTAGATAATAGGCTCTAATAATAGCTCCCCACACCGAATTCGGTGACGGTGGCCTGTTTCATTGAAACCAGGCCAGCTACGCAGGAGCTATGTCATAGTGCCCAAGTGTGTGCGCAGTACACAAGAGCACTCTCTCCTCCTTTACTCTCGTAACCCAGTGGGACGGATAGCCGACACGACTGGTGAGAGATTAGGCGCAGGTCCGACTTTTTACATGCCCATCCGACGCATGGATCATCCTTCTTGTCAGACAATCAGGTGATCAGCCTGAATTGTCCTAACCAAACTTGGAAACAACATTTTTTTGTTCCGATGCGGGAATCGAACCCACGACCTCCGAGTCGAGAGCCAAGCTCTAACCACTAGACCACGGAGGCTGTTTAAAAATAGGCTCTACTATATGATTAAAGTAATTTTAACAACTCGTCGTATATTATGCTCCAGCTACTGGACACAAGATTTAATTTTGTATATTTACCTTGGTTTCAGGCTTAGGACCTGCTACTACGCTCGTGAGCATTCGACTAAGCTATAAAGATAACATTTTTGGTCCCGGATAAAGTGGTCACATATGACTTAAAACCCCGGTTTCAGTTACTACCCATAAAACTTAAGTGAGGGCGCTTGCCATAAATAAAGAAAGAAATGTTTGTTTTATAACGGAAAATATGACAACAGAAAATAGTTTGAGTATTTTAATAGTAGGTGTAAGTAAAATCAATGATCATCATCAATCATGATGAAATCAACGCCGTACCGCCTGGAGGCGCTGATTTTAAAATTGTATACAAGTTTCAGTTTCAGTTACCCATTTCAATTTGTAAAGGACAACACGCACTATAATTTATCTATTATAATTATTATAAATACATGAATCAAAAACTTTTAGTACCATTTTATGAAAATTTTGCGAACGGAGGAGTATGAAATTTTTGGTAAAGTTAAAGTTTACTAAGAGGAAGGTGCGCAGAAAGCTAATGTTTTTTTTAAATAATGCTTAGAAACTCATAAAATGAATAAAAATAACAACAACGCAAACTACCTCAGATTACTAACACACACTAGGGTGCGCTTGATAGATTTGTTACTCGTTGACGTTTGCCAATTTTTCACAACATTAACATTATTTTTCCTATGTAAGAGGCAAAATTATAAATTATAAAGACCAAACTATAAAATTATAATAATCAATTTAAGCTAATTTCGATCACAGTGCGTCCTCTTGTGATTACATGAATGTTTGCGCATAATAATCTGTAATTGTTACCTACCTTGCACCAAATTTTACGTATGTACATACGAGGGCGGGTCAATAAGTCCGTGACTTTTGGAATAAAACACAGATTTTTAGATAAATAAATCATTTTATTTTTCAACGTAGTCCCCTTGAGCTCTATACACTTTGTCCAACGCTTCTCCAATTTTTTTATTCCTTCCAAAAAATTTGATTTGTCGAGGTCCTCAAAATAGGCCTTTGTTTGCGAGATGACTTCATCATTGGAGTCAAATCTTTTTCCACCGAGCCATTTTTTCAGGTTTGGGAACAAGAAGTAGTCACTCGGAGCCAAATCTTGAGAATAGGGTGGATGTGGGAGCAATTCATAGCCCAATTCATGGATTTTTGCCATGGCAACTGCACATGTGTGCACCCTTGCATTGTCTTGGTGAAAAAGAACTTTTTTCTTGGCCAAATGAGGTCGGTTTTGTTTTCAAATCCTCATTGAAGCGGTCCAATAAGTTGGCATAATATTCCCCATTAATTGTTCTTCCCTTTTGAAGATAGTCAATGTGGATTATCCCACGTGCATCCCAAAAAACAGTCGCCATAACTTTATTGGCTGACAAACCCACCTTGGCCTTCTTTGGCGCCGATTCACCCTTAGAAACACACTGTTTTGACTGTTGTTTGGTCTCTGGTGTGTTGTGATGGATCCATGTTTCGTCCACGGTTAAGAAACTCCTCCATATTGTGATTAAACAACGCTAAACCTTCCTGTGAAGTTGTTACACGATTGCGTTTGTGGTCGACTGTGAGCAAACGCGGCACCCATCTTGCGGAAAGCTTTCTCATGCCCAAGTGATCATTCAAAATTGAAACCACTGAGCCATGCGAGATGCCTATGGCTTCCACAATCTCTTGCACTTTTAATCTTCGGTCGGCCAACACCATATCGTGAATTTTTTCGATTGTTTCGGGTGTAGAGACCTCAACTGGGCGTCCAGGACGTTCGGCATCTTCAGTGCTTGTACGGCCACAACGAAATTCAGTAACCACTTTTTTACCATTGAAATCGATGGTGCAGAGTCCCCATAGTATTTATCAAGCTTAGCCTTGGTCTCGGTAATGGTTTTTTTTCGCAAAAAATAATGCTTAATAAGCACACGAAATTCACTTTTTTCCATTGTTTCCTTAAGTTACTGGATAGTCTGATAAAGATAGCTGTAAAACACAAACTAACTGACGCAGCAAGTTCAAATTTTGATAGGAGTCAACTGACAGATGCCTGTTGACAGGAGTAGTGTTGCTTTTTCAGTAAGGAGGTTAGAAATTCAAAAAGTCACGGACTTATTGACCCGCCTTAGTACATATATTAAATTAAAAAGATGTAATCTAAGATGTACCGTAAAAAAACTAAACAATGCAATGCAATCTAAGCAAAGCATTTATCATGCTAAGAAGTTCAAAGTATTATTACATGTATCACATTACTTAATGTAATAAAATATAACTTGAAACATTAGCATCAATCGTATAAGTAATTAAGAGGGAGTTGCGAACTATGCCGCAGTATGTGACTTTAAAGATGAATTGTTCACAAAGTCGTTTAATATGTAGAAGTATCACATTAAAGGGCCTTATGGCGTTGCCCTAAAGTACAAGTAAATTCCGTCCTTTATACTTCACGCTATTTTTATGTTGGTGTCAAGTAAAATATTCCTAACGCGTTTTGTAAGAAATCATTAGTGTATTTTGTATTTGAAATTTAATTTCGGCGCTTAATGCCGATTAGTCGCTGACTATGAAAGTGGCCATATAGTCGGCATTACCGACTAGTCAGAACAACCCCAGTAACTGTAGTGATACATCACGTTATTCTTAGATTTTTCTTGATTAAAACTTGAAAATTCCTTAAAAAAAAAACTAAAAAATATAACTAACAATAACGCGAGGTATTTACTACTAGGGTTGTTCCGACTAGTTGGTAACGCATACTATTCGGCTACTTTCATAATCGGCGACTAGTCGGCAACAAGCCCCCACCATCCGAAATCTCATTTCTCGATATTTCTCGATTATAATGAATGGGGTGTCAATAGATCCGTAATAAAGTAATAAATCCGTAATAGCCACGGGTAAAATTTACGTAGTCGGGTTATAGTTTTTTTGTAAAAAAAAAACCGTCTACAAAACTTATTTAATATCTTATATTTATTTATAGTCATCTAGAAATATATACCAACCTGTAAATATACCAAGTGGAAAAACTATATTTACAACTTATTGAAATATGAAAAGATGTAAACAAACAAAAACTTAATATAACTTACAAAAAACCAAATACTTGAGTGCTAATAGTTTTGCACTCAATTACTACATTAGTACATTGCAATTCCGTAGATACCTAGAAATAGGAAATCTGTATATACCTTATAATATAATATATTCTATATCGAGTACGGATATTTTGGGAATATGCTTTACTGCTAATGTGAAAACGTCTTAGTCTGAAAATTATTTAAAAATCGAAAAAATATTAAACTTATACTTAATAAAATTACGCTCTTTACGGCACTGTTAAGGTAATTGACCGTACACGGCCGATTGTATTGATGTTATCTAGGCAAAGTCTTTCCGGCTCTAAATCATCGGTTTCTGTGAGGTTAAGGATCCCAACGCCTTATGGGCTATTTACACGGGTGCCTAAAGCCGCACGATTTCAGCCGCACTGCGAAAATCGACCGTGTTAATGCCAATTCGGCGAGGCCGCAAGTGACTAAAGCAGCAAACCCCAACTTTTGTAGCATTTGCACGGGTGACTAGCCGCACGATTTCCGCAGCACGGTGAAAATCCACCGTGTGAATGCCAATTTGGTAAGGCCACGAGTGACTAAAAGCAGCAAGCCCCAGAGTGGGGTATCATTCTACTTTCGCAGCACGGCGCCCGGCAGTGTGACCAGGTTTAGCAAAATCCTGCGATTTTATAAGAATCAGAATACAATTTAAGAGTTTTGTAGATTGTATCGCAGATCTAAAAAATTTGCAGTTTTTAGAAGAATCTTATAAAATCTCCAGATTTAGAAGACTACAGAAAAACATGCTTGTTTTGGGTAGATTTTAGCAGAACTCGGATAACATATGAATTGCAGAATGGTCGATTTAATTTATTCTGGTTATACTGGTCAAACGCTCAGTTGCAGGCGATAAATGAAAATGACAATTATTATGATAATATTATCATTCATTTATACAATATCCAAAAAGAATCCCCAAATATGCACGCACACACGCAAAAGAAATTCTCGCGGGAACCGTACATTTTGTCACAAAAATGTAATCTATGTCCTACCTGTATCTGTACCAAATTTTGTCAAAATTAGTCCAGTATTTTCGGACCTATTATTGCAAACACACAAATAATAGGTCTTTACCTATGAAATTGCCGTTCTGCAGTACTGGCCATTTCAAATCAAAATAATTTTTGTTTGGCTAAGAATTCTAATTTCAAATTAATTTTATTTTAAAAACATGGAATTCTTTTTCCAAAAGTAGTCATTTGTTTATTGATTAGTGTTACATTTTCATCGCATTTCAATCTTTTTCGTCATCATGGATACGTTAAAAATTCGAGTAATTATGGAATATGCGTACCGTCAGGGCAGCAACGCGGCACAAGCGGCCGCAACATCAACGACATTTACGGAGCTAACACTACAAACCAACGCACCACCTGTTATTGGTTTGCTCGCTTCCGTTCTGGAAATTTCGAAATTTTGAACCGCATTGTTACCTGCGATGAAAAATGGATTCTTTTTGATAGCCGCAAGCGCTCAGCAAGTTGGTTGGATCCTGGTTCAGCACCTAAACAATGCCCTAAACGAAAACTTACCCCTAGAAAAGTGATGGTCACTGTTTAGTGGTCTAGCGCCGGTGTGATTCATCACAGCTTCTTACCAAACGGGGTGAGCATTACTGCAGATGTGTACTGTGAAGAACTGAACACAATGATAGAGAAGCTGGCACATCTCCAACCAGCATTGGTCCAATCGCTCGTCTCCGCTGCTCCTGCACGACAACGCGCGACCTCATACTGCACAGCAGACGGTCTCCAAGTTGCAAGAACTGGGGTTGGAAGCTCTCCGTGATCCGCCCTACTCACCAGACCTTGCGCCTAGAGACTACTACTTTTTCCAGAATTTGGATAACTTCTTGGCGGGAAAAAATTCAATACCCGAGAGGCAGTACAAAATGCCTTTGAAGAATTTGTTGCCTCCAACCTTTGTTGTCCAGCTTATTTCTTTAAGAAGGGCATCAATAAACTGCCACTGCGTTGGCAAAGATGCAATGATTGCATGGGTGATTATTTCGATTAATACAAATAAAAAATACATGAAAAAAATTCGTTTAAATTTTTTCATACAAAACGGCAATTTCATAGGTAAAGACCTAATATTTCCTCTATTGGACTATATGGACTGACCGTCCAAATCCAAGATGTCCAGACAAGACCAATCCCATTACAGCGTGGAGTGAGACAGGGAGACTAACGCACTGGAGGACGTCTTTTAAACACTGGACAGGAACGGAGGAGGCATCAATATAAACGGCGAATACATCTCACACCTTCGATTCGACATAGCCATTATCGCTTGAGGACTTGACGGGGATGCTGCAAAGCCTAAGTGTTTCTTCCAGACGGGTGGGTCTGGGATTGAACTTGCATAAGACAAAAGTCATGTTCAATTCATTCGTAGACCCATTGCCAGTCACCGTCGAAAACGTTAGCATTGAAGTTGTTCAGGAATATATATACCTGGGATAGATTGTCCAACTGGGTAGGAACAACTTCGACAAGGAAGCTGACAGAAGAATACAGTTGGGCTGGGTAGCATTCGGAAATCTTCGCCATATCTTTAAGTCGCCACTGCCCCAGTGCCTCAAATCGAAAGTCTTCGACCAGTGCATCCATCCGGTCCTTACCTACGGAGCCGAGACGTGGACACTCACAAAAGGCCTCGTCCACAAGTTCCAGGTCGCTCAGCGAGCTATGGAGAGGGCTATGCTCGGAGTCTCTTTGAAGGATAGAATCCGGAATCAGGAAATCCGACGAAAAACAAAAGTCAGCGACATAGCCCTCAGGATAAGCAAACTGAAGTGGCAATGAGCGAGCAATATTTGTCGAGCAGCCGATGGCCGATGGGGCAGAAAGGTTTTAGAATGGAGACCGCGAACAACCCGCCCCGTAGGACGACCTCCCGCGAGGTGGACCTACGACCTAAAGAGAGTTGGATTGGAGATTGGAGCGGTTGGATGCGGAAGGCAGAGGACCGGGTATGGTGGCGCGAAATGGGAAAGGCTTATGTCCAGCAGTGGACGACTACGGGCTGACGATGATGAATTCATTTGCTTTTTCCTCTTTTGGTTTTTTGTTTGCGTCAGTCTATTTACAAACTGGAAAACTTAATATATCGTATTATTTTCGAGTACGAGTTCCACCGTCGCAACAGTGCTGCATAAACGGCTCGAAGGATTAATGATGTGTATGGCGGCGGTGTCGCAAAAGAAAACACAGTGTGTTTTTGATTCCAACGTTTACGTTCTGGAAATTTCAACCTGGAGAACAAGCCCCGTGGACGCCGGAGAGCAAAGTTGATAATGAAGAATTGAAGGCTATTGTGGTAGCGGATACATCCGCAAACCACGTCCGAGTTAGCTGCAGGCTGCGGTGTCACTGTTTTAATCCACTTGAAGCAAATCCTTCCAAAGGTGAAAAAGCTTGAAAGGTGGGTACCTCATGAATTAAGTGCAGCAAACCGACAAACGCGCGTCAACTGCTGCCTTAACTTACTCAACCGGAACAATAATGAAGGGATTTTAAATCGAATCATTACATGTGATGAAAAGTGGATCCTATACGATAATCGTAAACGCTCATCGCAATGGCTGAACCCTGGCAAACCAGCCAAAGCCAAGCGAAAATTGACTCAAAAAAAGTTACTTGTGAGCGTTTGGTGGACTAGTTCCAGTGTCGTTCACTACAGCTTTCTTAAATCTGGCCAGATGATTACGGCAGATGTCTATTGCCAGCAACTGCAAATCATGATGGAAAAGCTAACTGCTAAAGAACCAAGGTTGGTCGTTCGATCTAAGCCACCGCTGGAGGACAACGCTAGACCACAGACTGCACAACAGACGGCTACCAAATTAGAGGAGCTTCAATTGTCTAAGACATATATGGTACTCCCCGGACCTTGCTCCAACAGATTACCATTTTTGGAACGAAGTTCCTTATGGCGCGTTGCAAATTGGGGCTAGGCGGATTACATTGGCACGACACTTTTTACCACTCGAAATCACAATGTAATAATGACTATTAAGAATGATACAAAAAACGACCTTATCACTTGACGACATCGACTATCGACTTGACGACGACATCGACCTTGACAATAATGTAGAATTTTGCAATTACACATTGTGACTGTTATGACTGTTACATATTGTGACAAGCTAGCCGGGCCTTAGGTATGCGAGCGGTGGGACGAAGAGCGCTTGATGTTATTACTCAGTACGGAGCCGGACTTCAACACTGCGAGCAGCAAGCAACCCGCCCCCTCACCCATGTCCCTACCTAAGGCGCGGCCAACTAGTTCCGCGCGCATTATATATACTTAGTTCAACTATTTGTTTTGTATAATATAATATATTATATCTATACAGATAAACAAAATTGAAGTGTCTGTTTGTAATTTCAAATTAACAGCTTGGGGGCAGTCCAAAATGCCTTCAAAGATTTTATTGATTCCTGTCCGAATGATTTTTTTAGTAAGTGAAACAATAAACTACATATGAGATTGCAAAAGTGCATAGATAGCAATGGTATATACTTTGATTAAATAAATATATTATGTTTGAAAAAAATCGACTATGTGTTTCAAAAGTCCTTGCCTGTATAAATTATACGATAATAATATACATTCCTTGCCATTATATAATCGAAAATCCGAAATTACGTAGAACTCATTCAAATTTTGACCTTCTAAGCATGACATTAAATAAATTCAAATATAAACGAGTTTTTTACAATTTATCATTTGAGATTTTTGAAGAAAGGTGACTATGGTTCAGCTCACACTCGCGCAAAATTTCGCGGGAACCGTACTATTAATTTTAGGAAATATTTTTTGAGACTTGGTAACACGATTGTAGTCGCGCAAATTAACTATCTACGCTTTCTTTATTTATGTATATTGGGTGACGATTATTTACAAATCGATATTATTTGTGTTTCAAGGTTTTCTAAACTGTCTTCTGAAAAATGTATTCTGCCGTAATATTTCACTGTCACAACACGTCACTGCGCCCGAGTAAAACGCGGCGACGCGCGTCGTCATAGACACAGGCGTGCGAATACGCACGGCGACGCGCGACTTCGAGCACTTCCGTATTATCATAATACAAATTTGTACCTTAATAATAGAAAAATAGAATTGAATATGCTTTAAGCATAGACATATATATCTATACTTCTATACTAAAGACTAGATGTTGCCATTCGTGCTCGCAAAAAGAAATCCCACAAGGTACATTTTCCAGTGATAAAAAGTAGCCCCGTGTTCTATTTCATATCTGCGCAAATAATTTCGTCAAAATCAATCCACTAGTTTCGAAACTTATTCAATACAAACCAACATACAAACTAACAAATCTTTTCTCTTTATTACATTACTATAGACGAGGCATGTCGAAACAAAATGTCCACACTTAAACTGGCCTATTTTTGGGGCTATTTGGGGCAGTTGAGGTTTGACATTTTGACATTTGCTTTCCGCAGTATGTTCGGTCTGTTTAATGTAATTGAGAAAATCTTCTGAAATCAAGATGGCGTAAGTTTTTCATGTATGAAGTTTCTTCTGTCAAATGTACGGCATAGCCCATCCTTAGTTTTGAAATCATTCTTTATAGCCTCTATGAGAAAATCATGACGTGTCAAGACGCTTCGACTCTGCGCCATTGGAAGTTGACCTTAAAGCCGCATGCTGTTTTGGTCACCCGTATAAATGGGCTTGCGATTCGCCGAGGTGAGTTGACTTCTCAGACGGCTCGCCGCACGGCGAAAACCGACCCGTGTAAATGGCTCTTTAGAGAGCGCAATGTAACTTTATTTAGTCCACACGATCAAGTACATCGTTTACGACCGTTATATACAATTTACTTTTATAGTACCTATTATTACCTATTATAAACTATTTATAGTACCCAGTTCCCAGAAATAACAAAATCTGGGGCAAAGTTGTTAAACATTATAGGGCGACATTTTTTTATTCACTGAAGCTGAGGGCGTAAGCGTCTTATATTAATAGCCCCACAAAACATTTTTTAATTAATTTATAAAAATCATTCAAAAATATATTTTCCGTTAAATAAACATGAAGCCGTAATTGCAATTAATTTTGATCAACTTGTTTCTCGGTACAAACTAGTGTTTCGATAAAAAAATACCTAAACTTCATATCATTGTCGTAGCTTAGACTTGGACATGCACTGATTAAGTGACAAAACTCGAAACTTTATTTAGACTATTCTTTTTTTAATTACGTTTTTTAAAAAAATATAGTCAAAAAAAATTAAATATTCTGTTTAACTTTTTTTATTGAATTCGTTATATATACACGGTTGAAATTTCTTTTTAGCTCTAATTTCGCTGCGCTCTCTTTAGTGACGTCAAATACGTTATTGAATTCTATATTCAAATTTATTTCAAAAGTCCAATGTGACCTTGCGGTCTGCTATCTTATACTTTAAACGAGACAATTTTGTATTTATATAATCGTAATCTCGACAACAACTTCACGTATTTACATGAAATTTAGCACGCTGGAAAAATCGGTCTAGCTAGGTTTTATCCTTGGGAAAATGCGCATTTTTAAGTTATATATGTTTTTTCTGTCGTCGTGCAACAATATATCAATAATTTCGACTCTATTATGTCTGTCCGATTGGCAGTTTGGTTAATTTTGCGTTGTACGGAAATGTGGTGAAAAAAAAAAGGAATGTGGTGGGCTCGCGAACCCTGGTAAAATATTTTTGAGAACCGTATTTTTTAAAATCTACTTGAGCTTCGAGCAAAGCTTGGTTACCCAGGTACTCATTATTTATTTTGCAAGTTTTTCTCATAAATGGACAATAATACGTCAGATTAAAATATGAAAATGTTTAAGCTGTCATATTCTTTAATTAATCCAAAAGTGTCAATTATTTGCTGGTTTACCCTGAACTAGATCGCTATAAAGAAAAATTGTTTGTCTTAATTTCTTCAATTGTTAGGGTAAACAATACCTGTAATGTTATTGCAATCAAAAGAATTATTTGGGATCTCATTTCCCTTTGATGGTATTAAAATCGTGGATAATAACCTAAGTAAAAATACTTACTACTACTATTATAAATGTAAAAGTTTATGAGGACGGTCGGATGGATGGATGGATAGATGTTTATTCTCTTTCACGCAAGAACTACAAAACGGATTTTGGTGAAATTTGATATAGTAGCTAGTAGTTTAAGCTCTGGAGTACCTAGGCTACTTTTTATCCCGAAAAAGTACAGTGTTCCCGTATTTACGCGGTCGGAGCCGCAGAAAAAGCTAGTATACAATATCCACAGATTAATGAAACATCCGTGTTGAACACGGGTGCTTAAATATTTATTTCATACTTACTAAGCCCCAAGCTTTAAAACTCTACCTTTTTCTGTTTGTCAGTCTCACCCACTTTGCATCTCGGAGGAGTTTCTACTGAGATTAAGTACTTAAACCATGCTTATACGACATTTAATATTCAAGCTCGAGAGGCAGTATACTTCCTTTAACTTTAAATAAATTTAAGAAAACATAAATAAATTAAACACGGGAAGCATAAAAATGCAAATATTTGAAACTAAAAAACAGTACTCACTAGGCATATCCAGATCGCTAATAAATTCCTCGGTCTCCACAAAGCCCCGTCCAAGCGTTGTCATGGCAACGAGAATCACAAGAATCCGCATATGCACGCCCCCCGGTTCCACCCGGGAATATAGAGTCCGTGTTCCCTCCATTAGCTACCACAAACTTTTAGCACCCTTGCACATCACTATTTTATTATAATCATAACAAGTATCGCACAAATTAATTCCCTAATTAAATCCCTTTTCTTAATAATATCATTAAACTTTTTCGAGTCCTTAAATTTTTTATTAATTTTCGTAGCCTTATTAAAAATTTAAAGTTAACACAAATTGAATTAATCTCTTAATAAGATTAAAATATATTAATTCGAATGAAGTATTTAATACACTTAAGTGCCGAATTTGCGTGGGTGCGTACCCGGGATCGCTGTCGGCAGAGACGTGCGTACCTGCTAGCGGCCCGCATTACACTGATCGAAATCCGATAGAGAGGCTATATCATATGCCACATGCTAAGCTAAGCTATCTTTAATCTGACTTCCAATGGGAGCTAAATATTAAATACTAGGAGTGGTCCCGACTCCGTCCGTGCTCGGTTACACAATGATCTCTCGCCGCACGATTTACGTTTCATTCCCTTCTATATAAAACTTTACGGTTGGTGTTGAAGATTTGAAATAAGTTTAGTGATTTTGAATTTCTGAGCAGGGTTGAAATATATCTAGTAATATCCCGTGTAAAAATACCCACAACCTGCAAGCAAATGTGTGAGTGCACGCTGCTTTACGCATGCTTATGCGTGCACTCACATATTTGCTTGCAGGTTGTGGTATTTTTTCGCTATGCTATCTGTGGATTTCCGTCAAAGTAACGTCTGATTCTATTAACCATATAATTATTTACGATAAATATTTTTAAGCGCGACAAGGAAAATTAGTTTTTGTGTCTAATTAATTATTTAATTAAGTTGAAATTATTGAAGAAAAAAATGCTACGTGTGCAGCAAAATTTGCAGTTTGCAGTGACAGTGAAATAAACCGCTACTAAAAATACAAAATGTGATGTAGTATTTATTAATAGATATAGTCTATAATTCTTAAAAGACCCATTATAACACTCAATAAGATTTGATTGATTGTGATCGATGAGCCATATTACAAAAGTTGTTATAACTTTTATCATTTGAACCCAAAAATTAAAAAATAATTTAATATAACTGTCTTGATACTTTAACGGTCCATTTCAATAACCTATTTACCTATGAAATTGCCGTTCTGCAGCACTGGCCATTTCAAATCAAAATAATTTTTGTTTGGCTAAGAATTCTAATTTCAAATTAATTTTATTTTAAAAACATGGAATTCTTTTTCCAAAAGTAGTCATTTGTTTATTGATTAGTGTTACATTTTCATCGCATTTCAATCTTTTTCGTCATCATGGATACGTTAAAAGTTCGAGTAATTATGGAATATGAGACCGTCGTGGCAGCAACCCGGTACGCAACATCAACGACGTTTACGGAGCTAACACTACAAACCAACGCACCACCTTTTATTGGTTTGCTCGCTTCCGTTCTGGAAATTTCGACCTGAAAAATGAACCTCGCACTCGTCCGAAGACTTTGGTCGACAATGACGAATTAAAGGCGATTGTGGAAGCTGATGATACACAATCTACGGCTGAATTAGCAGCAGCTTTCGACGTTAGCGTCAAAACAATATTGGTCCATTTGCGTCAAATTGGCAAGGTAAAAAAGCTTGGCAAATGGGTGCCCCACGAACTCAATGATCGCCAGCGCGAAGTACGCGTCGAGACGTGCCTTGCACTGCTCAGCTGACACACAAATTAAGGAATTGCGAACCGCATTGTTACCTGCGATGACAAATGGATTCTGTTTGATAACCGCAAGCGCTCAGCAAGTTGGTTGGATCCTGGATCAGCACCTAAGCAATACCCTAAACGAAAACTTACCCCTAGAAAAGTGATGGTCACTGTTTGGTGGTCTAGCGCCGGTGTGATTCATCACAGCTTCTTTCCAAACGGGGTGAGCATTACTGCAGATGTGTACTGTGAAGAACTGAACACAATGATGGAGAAGCTGGCACATCTCCAACCAGCATTGGTCAATCGCTCGTCTCCGCTGCTCCTGCACGACAACGCGCGACCTCATACTGCACAGCAGACGGTCTTCAAGTTGCAAGAACTAGGGTTGGAAGCTCTCCATCATCCGCCCTACCCATCAGACCTTGCGCCTACAGAGTACTTCTTTTTGCAGTATTTGGATAACTTCTTGGCGGGAAAAAAATTCAATACTCGAGAGGCAGTACAAAATGCCTTTGAAGAATTTGTTGCCTCCCGTCCAGCTGATTTCTTTAATAAGGGCATCAATAAACTGCCACTGCGTTGGCAAAGATGCATTGATTGCATGGGTGATTACTTTGATTAATACAAATAAAAAATACATGAAAAAAATTCGTTTACATTTTTTCATACAAAACGGCAATTTCATAGGTAATATTAGACCTAATATTTGTTAGATACGTCAAATTTGTATCGCAAAAAACCGGCAAATGATTGAATGACGACGTTTTTAACAAATAGTTATTAGTTGATAGGTTATTGAAACTGGCCATAAGATTGCGCTAGTCAACGGCTCGAACTCATTGTGGCGCGCGAGGAAAATGCTTGTTATTTCACCTAACATCGAGGAAAAGAGGATATACCCATAAAACAGTAATATATACTTATAAGATAAGCTATGGTGCACATATTTATACCACTTTGTAAAGTATTTTAGAAAAGGCGTCCTCAAATTACACAAATCGACACTATAGTGTAATTAAACCGATTTTATGATAAAATGACCTAACGTGACCGATATTATGCTAAAATTTATCTTCAACTAGGTCTACAATGTTTGAATTTAGAATTAATCACCAAGAGCGTTTGTACCTAACGAAACGGAGAAAAAACCGACTAGTGCATCCTTAAATGGTCTGATTTCTATTAATTTTCGATCGGCATAAAAGTTATAATTTGTATTCAACTGTTTAATTTTATGTTCAATAGTTTTCTATTGTTTTTTTTTCGTTTTGGTACCTACAACATTTTATTACTTTATGAAAACTAAAAATCTATCGGGTTCGTAGTAGTTGACTAGTAGGCAGTACTGCTTGACATAAAGATACATCGGAATGATACATATTAGATTTATTTATATTAGATATTCCAGTGTTTTTCACAGTCAGCATCCAAAAAAAATCAGCTGTTTTCTACAAAATGCTATTTATACCGTAGCCCTTTTGAAACAGCTGATATTTTTTTTTAGTAGGAAAGTTGATCCGATAGTAAAAGTTCCTTATATTCAAGAGTATATTCACTCCTGAAAGTTTGGACACTGACTTGAAAAACACCATGTATATTGAAATTAAATATCAAATCTAATAAGGATAAAAGATGATACAGTCGAAAAGATTTTTTATTTCCTGCTGTCACCGCGTCATACAATTTTTTGCCAAGCTGTAGGTATAAATGTATAATATTATTATTATTGCCTATTGATTATGTTCGGGCTCCGCGCTCCTATCTCCTCTCGTTGTGTCTCATTCAACAAAACAAATATTTACCACGACGATTATCTGTGAGGACTTGATGTCATACCATTCGAGCCAGCTTTTGTTATACTTGTATTATTTAGTTTTTAGGACTATTTTAATGACATAGGTATAATGAAGTTAGAATTCATTAATTATCTCAGCAATTGAACTGGTTAAGCCCGGGATACTTCCAAATGCAACTGTTGTTCTGAAATATTTTCCTGCTGAATAAAATTCAATTACAAATCCGATCGTTACCACTGGGCATTCGAGCCGAAGCTTGGCTCTGGTACTTTGGCCTCACGGAAAATTGGCGTGAAATAACACTTGCGTTGTATTTCGCCGAGTAAGTAAGGGTACCGGAGGCCCAAGGGGATGGGTATTTTAAGGCCAGAATGTCAAACTAACGTCAAACCCGATTTGATTGGTCCAAACTCAAAAAATCAGTTAATGATAATATCAGGACGTTTCATTTATAATTCAATGAAAGTAAAATGAAAGTGTAAGTTAATTAAGAGAATTGGAGTTCAGATCTATTAGATATTAAGTATGTAATAATTAAGTAAATACTATAAAAACCTACGTTACATTATATAACGACTAAGTATTATATTATTAGAACATATTGATAAAAAGGTTCGTCGTGCACAAACATTTTTTACAATGTCACATCGTCCTTATAAATTACAGGTTATTTGTAATTTTTATATAAAAAAGAAAAAATAATTTAAATTAATTACTATGGTTACCCGCACTCTAGTATCCAGAGTATCATCTTTCGGTATAATTTCTTAGAGTTGTGTTAATTTGCACAGATTTCTTTGCCATAAAACTTTTGCTCTTACTTCAGCAGATGAAGTCATTATATTCGATTCGACAAGATTCAGAATACTCGTAACACAAATGTTAACTTTATATTGTTTTGAGTATGCTCATTATGAAATGTAATCAAAATTTAGTAACCAAACAAAAACAAACTGTCGATACAATATTAAAGTATGAATTTGAGATACATGCACTGTGGGCCAGGCCATAGTTTCATGTAACTATTGAGGTTTGACGAAGTTGTTCTGACCATCCCTAACCTATTACTTTTTATCTAGCCAATAAAATAACTTCCTACATATATCCAAGGTCAATGTTACAAGATTATTTCGTATGTCAAGATAATTAGTAGAAGAAAAAGACGCATTGTCTTTTTTTCCTACTTATGAGCTAATAGGGAATTTGGGATAAAACCAATTTGTACCGATATAAAAACAAGAATAAATTGCCTCGTCCCAACCTTAGTTGATTGGGACAGTATTATTATAATCAAGGCTGCCAGCCCTTTCCCCGCTGGAATAAAAGAAGTTCTCGATATATGTAGCCTCAAGTTCTTTAGTGGATTTCATCATGTTTTCAGTTTTATTTCTACCAGTTCAATTTTGTCCGCATAGTTTTTTACAGTGCTTGCATAGTTTTTTACTATTCTAAAGAAAAATACTTAGATAGCTATTCAAGGCCTTACAAACCCAAACAATATCCTGATAAACAATATTTTATAGAGCTGACGTTTCAGTTGGCTGGTACCGCCATCAAAATTATGAAGATTGTGTAGAGAAATAGTTAAAACTTTAGCCGAATTTAAAAGAGGAATTATTTAGAAAATAAGATATATTTCATACTTTTTTGTGCATTTTTACTTTGGAAGACGGTTTAATTTTTTGTTCATATATAATAATTTTTCCCATTTTTAGTCACGTTTATTATATTATTATTATTAACATATTTTAAGAAAAAATTAAAATAAGCGTTCGAATGTATAATTGAATTCGCTCCAAGCTTCCATATTAGGTATTGCATATGAGATAATATATTGTATTTTTATTGTTATATTTTATATGCTGTAAGTTTTCCAAATAAAATAAATAATAATAATGATGATGATAACTGTAAGTTACATAATAGCATTTGCTTGTATTTCTTTACACAACGCCGAAATCCCTAAACATGTATCTATAAGGAGACAGAAGTTCTGTTCAGTACTTTTGGATCCAGGGTACAAAATCTTACTTTTTGGTAGCATATTCTTGGGTTACTGCTGAAAAAGTCAAAATTACTATATGTGTCCATAGAAATTTCGAGGAGATCCCTTGATTCGTCAGGGATTCCATCATCAGGTCACCACTTTGGTGATAACGGGATGAACTTTGGATTATACCCTTTACATAAAAAAACAGTTGAACGTCTTCCGCCTCCTATTTTCGGAAGTCGGTTAAAAATACAAAAGAGATTTTCTGCAAAACACCTACCCTACCTAGCCATTGGCGGACTGTGAATCGGGGCCGAGGCTGAAAAGGCTCTAGACTGGTCAACATCACTTAAGTTGAAATACGAACGCCATGTTTTATTTCCACTAAATATTGTGCTGGATTTTCACGCAAATAAAATCTGAGTAATTTCAAGACAAGTGTATTATCAACAAGTGTACAAATCGATTTATAAAAACGCGATTACGAAAAGTTGTTAGACAGGTTTCCGAGGATGGAGAGCAAAGATATTAGAAATATTTTGTGCAATAAGTCCAGATAGTGACCAAATAAAATAAACCTCAATTCCACGCATTAAGATTCATGGATAATAGCAAAACACGTAAAAATATTGAGTAGATTATGCTTTCTCAACTCAATTTTAAACATTATTGAATTATTTATAATCGAATTTAAGGTATTTATATCTGTTGTCTTGGGGTATTAAACAACCAAAATAAGCTACATAAGAACAGAAAATTATGACACGATCTCTGTTTGTAAATTTTGGGTTTGGAGGTTCTGGAAAATTGTTTTACTATGCTAAAAACCATGATTTTACTAAATATCATGATTTTTATAACATGTTTTAACCAATTTTTAGATAACGAAGTATTTTATTTGTGACAATAGTTTTGTATGATTTGGTTTTTGTTTTGATCGCAAAATGTACCGAAAAATAGCCAATTAATGTCAAATTCGTCAACACGGGCGTAAGTGAAGTAAGTGAAGTAGATACTAAGTAAAAAATAAAATCTTTGTCAATTTGCGTAATTATCAATGTTTATGAAAATATAATAATTGTACATGCCGATCAAGTTATTATGAAAATTATTTGGCCTATGTAATATAACAATTATTATTATAGTAACAATATAATCAATCAATAAAGTAAAAATATTTTATACAGTATTTTTCCAAGTTGATATTTGTAAATGCTAATTACCTCCTATAGGAACTTTGACAGGTGTTTTATTACACAATGACAGACAGATAAACAAACAATCCGTCTAGTTTGAATTATATCAAGCTGTAGCTCGAGTCCTTGTTGACATTTTGTTGTTTTGGTTCCTTGTTAGCTGTCTGTAATTTTTAAATATTATAAATTACTAAATATTCAATTTCGGTATACAATTCAACTGTTTTAAATGACATCACTCAATAACCAGTATACCTAATGAATTAAAATCGATACCAGAATTTAATGAAACGTTGTTACAATATCTGTTGTAATTGTTTTTGCTATCTATATTATTGTATTTATAAGTTCATCTCATTATAAATACGGTAATATTGTGTATTGTAGATTTCAATTTAATTAATTTCACATTTCGTGACTAAAATAATGAGGAGCAAGAACAAAATAAATCTAATGGAAACATCAGGGATTCGTGCTAACAAAAGATACTTTTTAAGATATAATATTTGCCTAACGACTGCCATTTCTATGCTTAGCATTCAGATATTCTATACAGCAAAAACAATGTATCTGCAAAATGGTTCTACGAGCATTCCGTCCCATCTTTTATTCTTTAGATAGTATTTTTTACTCGGAGCAGCTTATAATAAGCTTTTAAGCACATTAAAAGAAAATTTTCTCGTCATATATTTCTCTGTAATGTTTTTATATGTATGTTGCATTTATAAATAAATATTTATTAACAGTCGGTACCAGCCAACTTAAACGTGAGCTCTATAAAATATTGTTTTATCAGGATATGTTTGGGCTGGTATCGACTTCAAAATTATGAAGATTGTGTAGAGAAATAGTTAAAATTTTATCCGTATTTAAAACCTGCAGGTTTTGAATACAGAAATTCAGGTTTTTAAATTAATCATAAAAACCTAAAAATAAAATTGTTTTTAAAAATACGACATAATAAACAATAAAGTCACGATTACAATTCAATGCACATTATATTTACAGCTAGATATCTCTTTTTAATATAATACCTCTATAGGTAGATATAAATAAGTTGTATACCTATACAACTTATTTATATCTACCTAGGAGGTAGGTATAAAAGAACAATTTAATATTATTTCAAATACTTTTAAGTTATAACATAAATTGTAGTATTATATTCAAGACTATTCATTTTCAACCGACTTCCAAAACATAGGAGGAGGTTTTATCAATTCGTGTGTATGTTTTTTCTTGTATGTATGTTATGCGATTACTCCGCCGTTTGAGGATTGATTTTCGAAATTCTTTTTTTATTTTAAAGAATTGACTCCCATGTTGGTCCCATTGTCACCAAATGGTAGACCAGAAATCGAGAGAAATCTTCAAAATGTATGAGGGGTATCCTCATAAATTAATATCCTCATAATATAGTGATTTTGACCCTTTTTGAAGTAACTCGAGCTATGTTACCAAAAAGTGAATTGTTGTGTGAAAGTACACCCCGGATCCAAAAGTACTGAACGGAACTCCTCAGTCATTAAAGATACACGTTTGGAAATTTTAGCATTGTTTAAAGAACTGCAAGCATATTATGTTACTTAAATAATCATCATCACCGCCACCATCAACACACCATACATAATCATGTCTTTTACACCAATATCGATACCTTAGAACAGTCGCTAGTCACATCATCATCATTATTTATTCCTGTCAACATAACAACTGCACAAAAAAGATTTTTGAAAATTGGTCCAGCAATTCATGCAATGAATGACTGAGTGGAAAGGGATTATTTTTATTTAAATATAGAAGACCTACGAACCAATCTGAGACACGGGCCGGCTGATTCAACATTGGGCACTTTTGACTAAACATTTCATTTTTGAAATCGGTAATGTGGGACCTCTTGCTCCAACTAATTTCATGGAGGTATTTTGTGTGTAAGTGCTTAAAATCGACGTTGAAAATACCTATATTATACTTATATTATACTTGACGTAGCTCGCGACTTCGTGCGCGCAAAAGGAAATCCCGCGAGAACATTTCGCAGCGATAAAAAGTAGCCTCAGCTGGATAGTAGAATGGTAATGTGTGCGTTGTTTACGAGTTGGTGTAGGATCGAATCCCGGTCAGATTAATTTTTTTGTAATTATTTTTTTTATTTTTAAATATTTTATCTTCCAACTAAAACTCCGAGCAAAGTCTCAGGTACTAGTCAAAAATATTATAATATTACTAAAAAATATATATATTAAAAACATATAAACCAACTTCCAAAGTAAAAGCAATAATATTATTAGTTAAAAATCACTAAAAATTATGGAATAATTATTATCTTCGAAGGAGTTCCCCTTTTAAGTTCTGCTAAAATTTAACTATTTCTCTACTCAATCTCCTTTTTTTTAAAGTCGGTACCAGCCCAAAAAATTGTATAAATTATACATACAAACATTATTTTAAAGAACTCTCACTTAAATTGGCTGGTACCGACTGCAAAAATAAGAAGATTGAGTAGAAAAATAGTTAAATTTTAGCAGAATTTAAAAGAAGAACTCTTTCTTCGATAAGAATTGTTTCATACTGTTATTGATTTTTAATTAAGAATATTATTACTTTTAGTTTGGAAGTAGGTTTACACATATTTTTTAATATTTATTTATTTTATTATTTTTAGAGCTATAATCAATATAATCAATAGAGCCTTGCATTTCAAAAGTAACAAGACACATAGGTACCATTCATTTCACTAAGTATCTACTACTTAGATATATATTGAAACAGCTACGAAAAATAATATACAATGTATTATAATACGTAGGTGTACGTAACCCACACATTGGACCGAGCGCACAAATGAGTTGAAATATCTACTACGAGTAGTAGGTTCTATAAGATGGTTCAACGTATTGGTGCGCGCTATACTTACCTCTATAAAATAAATACGTTGGCAAGTATTTTTATTTGTTATAATTTTGTGGCATTAAAATAAACTTCATTATGTAAATACATTATCAAAAACTTATATTGATAAAGTATAATTTTCTTTATGAATTTACTTATTCGTATCAGACATCGACACGACACATCATTTTGATTGAAAGTGAAGAAAGCCGTATATAATATAGCTTAGTGATGGCCAGATAATCGTATCGATGTCGATGGGAGACGTATTGTCTGGGTGTCGCGACGAACCAGCTTTTACTTAGAGCGTAAACAAATAACATCTGTTGTCTATCTTTAGTGTTAACATAAATAAAAATCGTGTGTGTTCCTTGCAATAAATCTTCTTCTACAGATGTTTATTGACAAGTTTTATTTATACAGACCGCAGGGCTAGGGTTTTTGTAATTGCTGGCAGTCACTTAGGGTCCTTAAAACGATAAATTTATGGTATAAGAGCTACAAACGCGCAATGTCAAATCTTCGATCAACCGTTGACGAATTACATTCGTCACAAAAGTTACATCGTTGGAGAACATTAAAACGCTTTATACAAAAAATGCACGATAAATGACGTCACTGACCACAACCGCAGTTGAAAACATGGAGATTAATACGAAATTGTAACTAACTAAAACTGTACACTAACTTAACTACAAGGTTTATGTATATGATTGTTGTAAGAATAAATGATACAAATAACAAAAGAATTTGAAAAGTAACTTTCGTTTTTCAATTAAAGCAAAAAAAAAACCTATATTTTTGTCATGTAACTTTTAAATTTACAGCACATATACTTTTGCATTTTTCATTTATTTCAGTTGCATTGTTCTTTTCAATAAATGTACGACATCCGTATAATCTGAGTAATTATAGCAACAAAGAGAACAAGTTAAATAAATACGCTTTAAAAATTATTTCTTGAAAGCTATGAAAACCATAAATTAAATAAATAAAAGATTTATATGTTCCACACTAGCAACCACAAAAAGATTTCTATCAAATCCCTTAGGAAAGGCTCCTCTACATATTCTATGTCCACATGTTCAGCTTTAATATATTAAACACAATATTTAAGTCAATGCATTTACAGAATGTGTCGTGTCCAGGTTAATAGATCTTTATAGCAGCAGATTTATAGATTTTTAACACACACCCCCTTTTATGGATACTTGTAAATAACAATAAAATACTTCAAAATATCGGACAATAACTTTTGAAGTAATTTAAAGAAAACCTATCGCGTTGTTGATAGCTATGGAACACTCGTTATGGTTAGGGAGCGGAGAAGGGATTTTGGGATATGCTCGAGCGCGTCAGATTAATGTAAGGGAAGATACTTTACATATTAATAAGTATCCCCAGTGAGTATGAGCTCTTAATGTAGGGGAAATCGTTAAGGAGAACCAGTCAGATATGCTTTGAAGAAAAAGCTAGAATAGTAGCTCAAATGATTGGTGTAATATTACACTCGGTGTCGCTCGCCAGTTCTCTTAGCATAAAATTGGCACACTATCGCGGATAGATTACACTTATGTGTAACGTGTATGTAGAATTTTGTCATTAAAGGTTATTTTATTTTATTTGTTATAGTTAAGAAAGTATTATTTTGTATCTTTATTATTTAGAATGTAAATAAAGAGTTATCTATTCTATTCTAGGCATAATTGCGTAACAGACTTTTAAATGTAATATATTTTAAGTGAGAACTAAAGTATTTGAACATTTATTGTCGGATCACTTCCACTCAGTATGTTAGAGATTGACGAATAATTCCAAACAAAATTGCATAACTATCGGCGGGCTACGAGGCAGGCCAATTCTCCATGGAAGCAGGTCAAGCGGACTTCATTCACATGCAACGTCTAATCGCCGGACTTTGTTAGAATTCTCTTGAACATTCCCACTTTGACGGCAAAGATAAGAATGTTATGAAAGATCCTTAAGCATTTAATAAAAATCGCAGGATTGTTATTCACTCGAAAATTAAAATCGATTATTTTACTCATTTTGTAGTCTAGTCACTAGTGTAATAAATAAAAGAAACATAATAAATAACGTTTCTTTTCAGAAGTAGACAATACTAAAATAATTTGACCAAGAAAAAAAATAATTTGTACTTTATAGTCATTTAAAAATATCATTAAGTACCTAATCTCCTCAAACCATTTTTATGAAATGTTTGTAGGAAAATTTAGCATAAGTCCTTTTTTGTCTTCCAATTTCTTGCGAGTTAAAAATATTCAGAAAGCTAGAGCTCGTATGCACGGCTGTTTCCTTTATTCTACATTTCGGAAAGATAATAAAACTCCACTTAGCTGATTGAGTCGTCAAAAACATATGAAACATAGTAACCCGAAAGTATCTATGAAAAACGGCCAAATTCAATTTCTAAATGAAATTCAACCATATTCAGATTAATACGATACTGTATGCAGACAGACAGAAATAACAATTTAAATTACGACGATTCTCATATTGGGACGCACCGCCTGCCCTAGGGCGCAGGAATTAAAATTTTATTAAAGTTTTTTATTTGTATCGAAAAAACGCGTAGTTACACTGAAATGCGTACCCATGTGGTTTGTGAAAAAATCATGATCTCAAACTCTGCTACAAAAAATATTGAACAACTGAGGACAAAACAAGAATATACGACGAAAGCATTATTATTTATGAGAAATTTTATATGCCTAATTAATTCATAAAGCAATTTGTAAAATTCATAAACGTGTATCCATAAATATATAATTCATTATTCATTTGTACCTATTGACGCCCTAGCGTCAGTTCACACCAAAACTCACTTTTCATTTTCAGCGCTCTTAAATAAAACATGTATCTTTTTGTGTAGTATGTAAATAAATTTCAATTTTAAATCGCTATCTTAAAAAGTGCGCACTGCGTTGCGTTTATTGCGCAGTAACTATTTAGTAATCTGCGGTCGCGTGTCGATGTGAGCTGACCCTCACGCGTGGGGCGGTTGCAATTATCTCTTATTATCTTATCAATTATCTACCTTTAACCCAAAACCTTTGAGTTCAATTGGATGTATTTTGATTATTAAAACTATAATAATATAAAAATGCTTTTACGTAAAGTTACTGGCATATATTTAGTGATGTTACATTTGTTCATAAGAACTGTAATTTTTTGAACTTTTGCCTATCGATGAAGCAAAATTCAATTGGTTTTAGAGTTAGTACACACCCCCTGCTGTGTCCTGGCACGGCCGCGAGTCCCGGGTTGCGGCGGAAAAATCCATACGGCACCTGTGTAAAGGCGCACTATGATCGGCTATTATGATCCGGAATCCGGTGGGCCCGGAAAAACCAGAGCACTGAAAATATAACTCTGCGCTAATTATTAATACATCAAAGTTGAAAATCAAAGTGTCGAGCAGTCTCTTATGCCATTGACATTTGACTCGGCACTTGTGTGTTCGACTTTCGGCTCTATTGTTTTTAGCGCAGAGTTCTATTTTTTTCAGATTCGAGACAATATGGTCCCAGCCTAACAGTTTTAGTTATTATAGTACGGTGCATACTACTGTGAGGACAATATTAAATCATCGTCAACCATTAACGTTCGTTCTTTAGGACTGCAACCTCTCTCTAAACCTGTATAGTTAAAGAGAGGTTTCCATCAGTCTAAGATTGTGACCTAGGATATTCTTGTCCACCTCAATGTAAGGAGAATTCAGCTATATACTATTAACTAATAGTCACCACACTAGCCTACTCAGGTAGGTAAAAGACATGTCTTTCAATTACTCATTGACATTCTTAACTAAAACTCGTTAACTCTAGAGCCCAAAAGCTCCTACGTGGCCTTAAACTACCAATGTAGTTAAATTATTTAGCACTGTGTTGCCCCAAACATTTAGCGGACTGCTATGTAAACTCTGTAATCCTCTTTTAGAATACTAATAGAGGCAAAGTTTAATAAAGTTTGAACCCACTCTTGAAACTAGGAAGTGGCCACTCGCAATGTCGTAAAAATATTAAGCGCAGCTTTACGACAAACAACTACATGAGTACAGGGGTCCATGTTGGTGTACTCAAGAAGGTGTAATGTTGAATTCAATTTTATAAAAATATGCTAGTGCTCGTGATTGTTAAAATACAGAAATTTTTTTTCAGCCTTATTTCAGCATTATGTATCCAATACAGAAGTATAATATAGTTTTGAAATATTTGGTATCCAACAAACCTACATAGAGCCGATATAATCGTATATTCGCCGATAGTAGTAATCATTTTTCATGCTTTCATACACAGTACCTGGGTAACTGAGCTTTGATCATGATGACAAAACAAAAATGCGCAGTTTCCGGGGATAAGACCTAGGTCGATTTTTCTCCCCCAAAACGTACGCGTGCGTAGGTGCGTACCAAATTTCATGGCAATACTTGTAGCCGTTTTCGAGAAACCAATTATATGTAATACAAGATTGTCTCGTTTAAAGTATAAGATAAAATGAAATCAGACAAAAACTTTTAAGCCTTTCCAACAGTGACATTTATAACAAATATTATTTATTAACTTCAAACCTGCGAAATGAACTACTGTATTTGTTTCGTCGAAAAGTTACACTGACTTAGAGACTTACACAGAGACTGTAACAGGTTGTAATACTGTGCCAAAGTTATAATTATTTTATTTTTATTATTAAGGGGGTATAAATATAAATATTGTTATTCAAATAATTATGAAGGGATTTGCTGCACTGGTTTGCAAATTCTGAAATGGAACCCTGCGACACCATAGAATTTAGGATCAAAATAATTTTGTATTTTATTATTATTTTTTATTTTATTTTTATTATTTTTCGAATGGGTCTACGCTAATAGCTTGAGTCCGTCTTAACTTAGTTGGACTGGTGACTGCTGGTTGGCTAGTCGTTTATGGTGGGGAGACGATGAGGGAGTTTGACCTCCTCCTACATCACCCCCCTGCGGGTGATGTACAAATCGGATTTTGGGAATAGCTACGGATAAGCTATTTTTAGGTCTGGAGAGACAAATGTCCCCCCTGCTGAGGGATCCGACCCCTTCCTCACTCTCTGACGAGTGTGGTTGCTCACGCACGGTAGCACAAACTAACGGCGTATGAGTGTTTATCGGGATAGAGCAGCTCAATGTTTTGGAACTGGGAGGGCCGTCCCTCCCCCCTTCCGCTTGCGGTCGGGTGGACTCACGCGCGTATGTCCTGATGTCGATTAAATCCGCAGTGTTGATAGAGCTCTCTATAACAATATCGCGGTCGCGGTCACAATTAAATGTGGCTACATTAGTAGGAGTCGAACTCGGACCCGGGTTCGAGTTCGGTGGTCCCGTGTTTGTGTCGGTCCGTATTTCAGTACGTGTGTTCGTGTCTGGTGTAAGGCCTAAGGGGAAGGGTATGCGCCGGCGTCGACCCCGGTGCTTTACTAACCACGCGGGTGTATGGTTTTTGTGTTTACGTAACTGTACACAGTACGTTACGTATTTCGTCATGGAGTCTACTGGTTCGGCCAAGATGCTTATGGTTATGCCGCTTTTGGGGATATCTGAAAGTCTGTGCGTCGTGTTCGTAGTCCATGGCTCTACGTATATGGGGATTTGGATGTTTTTTACCTTTCTCAAAGATTCTCTCGGCGAGTTCTTTGATGTAGGCTTTTATGTTGATAAGGTCGCAGTTTCTATGCAAGTCGATGTTGAGTACGTACCGTGGCGTGCCTGTTGCTAAGCGCAAAAAGCGGTTTTGAACCCTTTGTAGGCGTTCCATTTGTTTATCACTTATGTGTGCGAAAGAGACGAACGCATAAGTGAGTATTGTTCTAATACACATTTTGTACAATGTGAGTTTATGTCTTAGGGACATTTTACTCCGCGCATTTAAGAAATATAATTTGAATAGTACGAATTTTGCTTTACCTATCGTTGCTGTTACGTGATTGGTAAACTTCATCGACTTGTTTAGTACTACGCCTAAGTATTTTACTGTTTTGACCTCCGGGATTTTATTTCCGTGCAGGCTGATGGGACCCATTTTTTGTTTTTAGTTATGTCTAAATTTATTGAATTGGATAGCTTTATCTTTTTCTGGATTTGTTTCGATTCTCCATTTAGAGAACCAGTCGCCGAGATCGTGACTGCTTTGTGGAGATTATTTGAAACGGTGTCGGCTTTGCGATGAGCATAATACAGGGCTGTGTCATCTGCGAATCGCAAGTGTACAGATTGTAGAGAGAGGGTGAGAGTACCGAGCCTTGCGGGACTCCCGCCTCAATATCTCCATGGGAGCATAGTGCGCCTTCGACTCGGAAGCGAAATTTTCGGTCCTTAAGATAATTGCTAATTATCAGTACGAGACAATCTGGTACGCCAAATTGGTACAGTTTGTACAACAGACCTTGGTGCCAGATTTTATCGAATGCTTTTGCGATATCGAAGAAAACAGCACATGTCGTTTTCCTGTCGTTCTTGCTTTCAAGTATGTACTCCATTATGAGGTGTACTTGAGCGGGGCAGCTGTGTTGTTCACAGAAGGCGAACTGCTCGTCTGTAGGAGCTTTTTCTCTGATAAGACGTCCTTGAGACGCCTCAGTAGAATTCGCTCGTAAACCTTACCAAGGGAGCTAATGAGACTGATTGGTTGGTAGCTAGTAGATTTTACCCGGGGTTTACCTGGTTTGTGTATACCTATGATAATGGCTACTTTTCAAATGTCTGGGAATGAACATCCTACTAAAAGGGCGTTAAAGATGTTCACGAGAAGTTGAATTAATGCGGGCGGTAACATTTTAAGTGTTTTATTTGAGATACCATCTAGGCAAGGGTCCTTTTTGACATTCATACACTTTATAATGTCTTTGACCTCCTCCGATTCCAACGGCCTCATGCTCTCTTCAGGTGGTCTTGATAGTCGGCTTTCGACCTCGCTATTTACTACTCTAAGGTGCAGGAGGTCTATTGGAAGAGTATTCTATTCTAAAAGCATAACGTTTTATATCTGTATCAGAAACTTCATAATATCTGAACATCCCTAGGGGTTTGTAGACGTAAGTTTCTGGACTCGAGTAATTTCATAACGATGATAGAAAGGTAGCAACCACAATTTTTTTAGTACGAAAAGGACAGAAACAGGAAGTACAGTAAAGTAAATTTTTCGGGTTCCATAGTTACTACAAAGTAACCCTTATAGTTTTGCTCTGTCCGTCTTTCTGTCTGTCCGCCCTTCTAACTTCTGTAATTATGTATAATATAAAGGAATGAAATTCGACATACCTAGTTACAGATTGTGTATGAATTTTATTTTTGGTGTCATATTATAATAATAAGTAATCTTAAATTTTGGGGGTGGCTCTTTCTATGCATGTGGAAGGGGAAGACTTTTTTTCATTATTCCCCATCGTGTGGGGTATTGTCGAATCGTTAAGTATTTTTAAATAAATATAATGACAATTTCATACCTCATGACTTTTTTACAAATTCAACCATTTTCGAGTAATCGGCCTCGAAAGTGGTTTATAAATTGCTTCCTCTTCCCTGGGATTTCTAAACTATAAGGGATAGAAACTTTTAATTTTCCATGCAGAGTTTTTAACTCTTTATCAAAATTATTTTGAGCATAATCGGAAAATGTCCTAACGGGTTCTTGGTTAGGTTAGGTAACCACTCGGGGTTAGGTATATTTATTTTAAATAAATTAACTTTGGGATTTTTTCACCTCAGTAATCTACAAGTCTTGTCTTGGCATGAGTTAAGAAAGTGACACAACTTGTGAGCTATACGATACTTTTTAGATATTACTGACACGTGCAGTTATTACAGACTCACGTTTTTTAAATATTTTTCATTGCCATGCTACAACCCTACCTTAACGCATTAAAAAGATCAGTCACCAAAATGCCTGCAGAGAGTTGACGTCTCCCGGTATTAAAGGTATAATAAAAACATAATAAAATCGACCTCCGTACTGTACGAATTATAAGAACGTTGTAAAACGTTAATTATGATTATGCAGTACACACTACACAGCCTGCTCGCGTAGGTATCCATTATTCTGGAGAGAATCATTATTATAATATCCACAGTTCCCGCGCAAATCATTATAGGGAATTAATTTGATTTCTCCCTAACAACTGATAGAATTCACAGAAGCATAATTATAAGTAATGACAGTCCGTACCCGAATTTTCATAATTGAAGGCATAGTAAAAGATTATCCAATTTGTTAAAACAGATCCACGGCGCAGCGTTAATCCAATCATTATACGAAATTGATTTAATTCAATACTTGAAGTTTAAATGGGATTAAATATGTTTAACAATGTAATTGAATTTCAAGCCATTTGGAAATTAATATCCGTTTTTTACAATATAATCTGTATATGTAGCCAAAAGCCATTTTTATAAGTAAGCACTAAACAAAATTGCCAACTCACTATAATTTAACAAACTAAAAAAAAACAAATTATTCACACACAGTCATAAAATTTTAATGTGTGACTAATTATATCTTGAATTGGACTTAATTTCTACGATATCTTAAACTTTTTGCAAAGGAAAACTTGCCTTTTTATAACGCTTTTATTAGTTTCACCTGTATGTTTGTTTTCTTGCTTGCTTGCTTGCTTGTTTGTTTCCTTGTAACCGACTCCTTTGGGCTCGATTTTGTCCTACTTTGAACGATCAGATTTAATTCAAACTTTTCACACCTGTCAAAGACCGATGACAACGCAATAATTCGATTTAATTTAATTTTAATAATTAAAAAAATAATAATAATAATATAAAAAATTATAAATTATTATATTAAATAATCATTGCGTGCAGTTCCAGGCTTACTCTTTGGAAAATCGTACTAAAAAGCAAAAAATAAATTATAGTTAAAAAAAACTAAAAAATCACGCTTTTATAGAAAATCTAACTAAAAAATAAAAATAAAATTTAATAAATTTGGATTAAGAATAGTGTAAATGAAAACTAAATGTTTATGATGTTGGAAACCGCTGCAAGTGGCTTGTTTAGTATCGTAATTTTTGTGTTGGCAAATTGATGTCTCGGGTTCGAATTCCGGTGAGACGAACATTTTTGTGATTATTTTTATTTCTTTTTCTTTGGTAATTTTCATATTTAAATCTATTATCGTTCTACCGTAACTCCGAGCTAATTCGGCCTCCCAGGTACCTTCTACTTCATTATAGGACTGTGTTTACATCATTTTACTGTAAAGGACCTGACAAATTGTGTAGCAGGTGGAGTGTGGAGTCGGGACCGGGCGCCCGCCGCACTGGGTCAGCCCAGTCCGATAATTAATCCTGTCCGTACTCCGGTGTGAACTATTCTATCGCAGCCCGAAATTGAATTTACAACTTGTCATTACTATTTACTAAAAACACATTGCACATGCCTCATAGGATTTTGTCAATCAATTTTGGATCCCTATTTGGATCATTTGTATCTATCATTAAATTTGTCAATAAAATGACTAAATAATAACAATAATTCATTATATTACATATAAATTGCGTACTATACGCCTAGCCAATTCTAATACATTTATACAATGATAACTTGAATTGTACGCTCCTGTATACGATTTTATAATCACATACAATAGGCTAGATGACAGATTTTTTTTATTGCATAAATGAATAGTACTCTGAAATATGTGTAGCTTTTCAGAAGAAACAGTATATCAAAATTCAAAAGTCAATATTTTCAATGGTACAGCGATTTGTATACAAAATTTCGCTAATCTTGTGAATACGCTTCATACTAAAGTCATACCTAGCTGTGACGTCACGTATAGGTATAAGGCCGCAGGAACATAATAATTGTAAATATCTCCGATATTTGTGCGTTTAAGTTCATACTTACTGTAATTAATGGTTTTGTATTATCCTGTAAGTAAACTAATTAAAATTACTAAAAAGTAAACGTAGGTTTTGTTTACTAATTCAGCAAAAAAAAAACTTTTTTGTACTTTTTAGATGTATCTAATTTACCAAGTAGTAATGCCTCAATATATCTGAGTATAATAATAATGAAACTAAATATTTTAGATGTAGTCATATTATCTCCCCTATTGTAGAGCAAAGTCGAGGGTCAATACTATAGGTATATGGGTTGAAATGGGTACACAGTTTTATTTGTAAACATTTAATTAAGTCCTAATGAAGTCCAAGATTGGTCTCACAGAGACCAAGGTTCAAATACTAGTTGATGTTTAGCAAGTCCAAATTGACATAGCAAAGTTAGGGATAGTATTAGCTAACCTCAACAAATTGTGGTATATCTAAGTCCCTAAGGATTTTCTTCATAATTCTGTTTAATTGTAACTCATATTATTATAAACTAGAGATCGTCCTGTGGTCGAATTTCGAATTACCATAATTCATATTTTTTTTTTTTATTTAAATTTTTAGGATTTTTATACGCACTAAAAATGTGTTAATTTTGTCTATTATATTTACAGTGTCGGACTTAAGCGCCACACTCACGGTCCAACCTGCAAATCCAAGGCCGCAGACCTGTAGGCACTATTGACGGTGCTGGAGTTGCAGGCTGGATGGTGGGGAAGGCGCTTAACACATTTGCCGCACATGTTGTTGTTGTTGTTATTGACATTGTCACGTTCAACTATCGTCAGTAAACTGACTTTACAGACAACCGGTATGTTTTTTTTTTACAATTGCCCTGGTTGAAATTTGTACCAAATAGCTATTTGAAACTGTGTATTTTTTTAAATAAAAACAACATCGCAAAATATATTTTAATGATAATATTATATTTTGTACGTTGAAAGCGAGCGAGTGGAGCAAGCGGCCAAAAATTTATCTAAGTTTGCAGGAAAAAATCTTTTTTTTGTCAATTGTGCTGGTTTAATTTGTAACAAATACCTTTCTGAAAGGGTTTATTCTTTAGAACAGAGCAAAATATACCATAGACTACTATTATGTTCTGTAAATTAAAAGCGAGCGAGCGGAGCAAGCGAGCAAAAATGTCTCTAATTTCGCAGGTTTCTATGGGATAAATTCCTATGGACCAAAACAAATGTACACACAGTGACACACTGACAAAATCTGCAGAGTCTCAGTGGATAATTTTAATAGTTATTACTAAGGCGGGTCAATAAGTCCGTGACTTTTTGAATTTCTAACCTCCTTACTGAAAAAGCAACACTACTCCTGTCAACAGGCATCTGTCTGTTAGTTTGTGTTTTACAGCTTTCTTTATCAGACTATCCAGTAACTTAAGGAAACAATGGAAAAAAGTGAATTTCGTGTGCTTATTAAGCATTATTTTTTGCGAAAAAAAACCATTACCGAGACCAAGGCTAAGCTTGATAAATACTATGGGGACTCTGCACCATCAATTTCAATAGTAAAAAAGTGGTTTACTGAATTTCGTTGTGGCCGTACAAGCACTGAAGATGCCGAACGTCCTGGACGCCCAGTTGAGGTCTCTACACCCGAAACAATCGAAAAAATTCACGATATGGTGTTGGCCGACCGAAGATTGAAAGTGCAAGAGATTGTGGAAGCCATAGGCATCTCGCATGGCTCAGTGGTTTCAATTTTGAATGATCACTTGGGCATGAGAAAGCTTTCCGCAAGATGGGTGCCGCGTTTGCTCACAGTCGACCACAAACGCAATCGTGTAACAACTTCACAGGAAGGTTTGGCGTTGTTTAATCACAATATGGAGGAGTTTTTTAACCGTGGACGAAACATGGATCCATCACAACACACCAGAGACCAAACAACAGTCAAAACAGTGGGTTTCTAAGGGTGAATCGGCGCCAAAGAAGGCCAAGGTGGGTTTGTCAGCCAATAAAGTTATGGCGACTGTTTTTTGGGATGCACGTGGGATAATCCACATTGACTATCTTCAAAAGGGAAGAACAATTAATGGGGAATATTATGCCAACTTATTGGACCGCTCATTGAAGCGGTCCAATAAGTTGGACTTGAAAAAAAACCGACCTCATTTGGCCAAGAAAAAAGTTATTTTTCACCAAGACAATGCAAGGGTGCACACATGTGCAGTTGCCATGGCAAAAATCCATGAATTGGGCTATGAATTGCTCCCACATCCACCCTATTCTCCAGATTTGGCTCCGAGTGACTACTTCTTGTTCCCAAACCTGAAAAAATGGCTCGGTGGAAAAAGATTTGACTCCAATGATGAAGTCATCTCGCAAACAAAGGCCTATTTTGAGGACCTCGACAAATCATATTTTTTGGAAGGGATAAAAAAATTGGAGAAGCGTTGGACAAAGTGTATAGAGCTCAAGGGGGACTACGTTGAAAAATAAAATTATTTATTTATCAAAAAATCTGTGTTTTATTCCAAAAGTCACGGACTTTCAAATTTCACCCGGGTCAATACCCGCCCTCGTAATGTTTTTTACAATTTCCGTAGTTGAAATTTGTACCAAATAGCTATTTGAAACTGTTTATTTTTTAAATAAAAACAACATCGCAAAATATATTTTAATGATAATATTATGTTTTGTACGTTGAAAGCAAACGAGTGGAGCGAGTGACCAAAAATGTATCTAATTTTGCAGAATAAAAAAATCTTTTTTTTTTTCAATTGTACTGCTTGAATTTGTAAAAAATACCATTCTGAAAGGGTTTATTCTTTAGAATAATCAACAGAGCGAAATAGACCATAGACTACTAATATGTTCTGTAAATTAAAAGCGAGCCAGCGGTTGCTCCGCTCGCAGCAAGCAAAAATGTATTTAATTTTGCTAAAAGTTGGATAAATTCCTATGGACTAAAACAAATGTACATACAGTGACACATTGTCAAAATCTGCAGAGTCGCAGTGGATAATTTTAATAGTTAATAGTGTTTTTTGGAATTGGAAGTTGTTTGGGTACTCAATTTAGAGAATTTACGAATATGTATGTCTCACTCAGTGTCGGGGGATAAAAAAGTACGCCTGCGGCGCCTCTTTTTATCCAGCGCCCCGGGCGGTTGCCAAACTTCGCCCAAACGCCGCTACTGATCGTATATTACCGCAAAAGTATAGTTCAGAGCGTTTAGTATTTTTTTGGATGCAGACGTTACAGTGTAGGTATACTATCTATACAGTACTAAAATATTATTTTTTGCGTTACATTTTCGAGAGTAATCTTTGTATGCAAATAATAATGTATTTTATATTTCCGTACATAAAATATTATGTATAAGACAAAAATATGTTTAGGCCACATTTATCGCCCCCTAAAATTTTACCGCCACATTTGCCGCCCTAGGCTTCAGCCTACTCAGCCTTATGGTAAATCCGCCTGGATATTTACTACTATTTACAGATAACAGATGAAAAGATATAAACAAATTATTGACAGGCCGCTGGATTTGCCGACTGGACCATGAGGATGGCCCTTAAAATAGGTCCAAAATTTATTATTTTCCCTCTTAGATAGAAAAAAGGAAAAAAAAATTGTGACAGATTGACAAACGTCAACCTGTAATAAAATTATATCAAACGCACGGTAGGTAGTGTGAGCTAACTGAGATAGCGATAATAATTACAAACTATAATTAATGTAATAATTAAAAGAATATCACTCCAGTTCCATTATAATTACAAAAAATAAAATTTCACTCATGTATTTCACGATGAAACCGAACGTCAGAACTCATAGGCATTGACAATATAGAATACGTATGTGTGTGTACGTATAACCAAATCCATGGTATTGTATGTTGCTAATATTTTCAATAATTTAATGGATTTCTAAGCATTATTTTAAAAGTTTTAAGCTTTTCGCACGCCTTCCTCAGCATAAACTTTAATTGTGCCAAATTTCACTCTCATCCATACGCACAATTCTCGTAAAACTGTACATGAAATTTTCGCTTTACATATTAATATATAGATACAGCCTCCGTGGTCTAATGGTTAGAGCTTGGCTCTCGACTCGGAGGTCGTGGGTTCGATTCCCGCATTGAAACAAAAAAAAAATGTTGTTTCCGAGTTTGGTTAGGACAATTCAGGCTGATCACCTGATTGTCTGACAAGAAAGATGATCCATGCGTCGGATGGGGATGTAAAAAGTCGGACCTGCGCCTAATCTCTCGTCAGTCGTGTCGGTTAGCCGTCCCACTGGGTTACGAGAGTAAAGGAGGAGAGAGTGCTCTTGTGTACTGCGCACACACTTGGGCACTATAACATAACTCCTGCGTAGCTGGCCTGCTTTCAATGAAACAGGCCACCGTCACCGAAATCGGTGTGGGGAGCTATTATAGATACAGACGTGAATTTCTTTGATAAATATTATGAAACTGTTACATATATCAACAGTAAGATGTAACTGTCAATGTCATTATTGACATTGACAGATGTCATAAGTAAAGCCTATCGAGTTAGTTTATTTAGTTGGCCAAAAGGCTATACATAGTGTAGACGTATATATTGTGCTAAGCATATCTCATTACATATTGTAATACGTATTCGTTGTAAGCACCAATAAAGGAGAGTATAAGAATTGCTGCTGTATTATTATCGTCACCACACGAGCGCACGAAGGACTTACAATCAAGAGGTCATAGACCAACACAGAAACATCCAAAACATCAGTGTGCACACAGGTACCTACAAACAAATCTAACTATACCTTAACCGTAAAAATTCATCAACCGTTTGGAAGATAATATGTGGGAATGAAGAAACAATGTACAATGAAGGTACAAATTTAACATTAAAAAAAAAACGGAATATTAGGAAATCGTGCTATTTGGGTTTTGCTAGTAGAATAAATCAGAATTATAAAAACCGGCCAAGTGCGAGTCGGACTCGCGCACGTAGGGTTTCGTACTATTATACCAATATTTTACGTGTTTATTTATTATTTATTATTTTCATTAGTTATTTTTATACGAAGTTTTCCAAGTACGCGCATTTTACAAGTGACAATTTTATACAAGTCGTTATTGGTAGTTTTCCTTCAAAGTTCATCACATCGACTACCATCATGAATTTTTAACAGATTTGTCGAGCCAGCTTTTTAGTTAGCAAAAAATACGATTAGGTATCCGTTTTGCGAGATATTTATATCTCACAAACGGATACCTAAATCCAAAAAATGCTCTTAACAACCTCTTAATTTTTTAAAAGACCTATCTAATGATATCCCACGCTATGCGGTTTTCGTGCGAACAAAAAACATCCCCACTTTACGTGGTACCCAGAAAAAAAATTTTACATGATTTTGTTTTAGCACTTTGTCGACGTGGTGGACGTGGACCATGCATGCAAAGTTTCATCTTCTTTGCACAAACCGTTTGGAGGGTAAGCCGAAGACGGACGGACGGACGGACACGACGAAACCATAAGGGTTCGGAGACATTAACTACAGAACCATAAAATGGATTGCAGTTTCTTTGTATCGCTAAAACTCGACACCGAGTGGACCTTTTTGGCTAATATTGATATTCAAATATTGGAAAAATTGCAGGGAAAATACCAAAAATGACAATTAAATTTTCCCATACTAACTGTTTCTACCTGTGAAACATTTGAAGTTCGTTCTGTCGGTAAATTAGTTATTTATGTATTTTAGTTCACAGTTGAGACAGAACAACGTGTGTCGAAACAGCTAGTCAGAAATATGTTGTTCCCGGAATCTATTCGAATATCACAGGATCACAACAACCCGGGTGAAGGATTTAGACTTAATGGAATGTGAAAACATTTGTGCGATACAGATTACAGGGGACCTGAATTTATCAATGGTATCAAAAGCCACAGACAGATCTCGATCAAATTTTGTATTACATGATTAATGTAATTAAATGTTTCATTTCTTGGAGAATTTCAATTATCTTCTTCTATATTAGCCTGGTCTACTTTATATGTGCGCCAAATTACATCACAATTGGTCCTGTACTTTCGGAACCTTCGGCCTAGTCATTGCATAATCTTTCCTCTTTATTCTTTTTTAGGTGTTTCCCGCGACTTCGTACGCGCATAGAAAATTCCGCGCAACAAAGTAGTAAGTATTAACACCAGAGGAGTCACACTTGTTACTCCTCTGGTTCGGCGCATTTGCGTTCCTGGTCCTCAATATCCCAAAACCCCGTTATATGTCTTTCCCTGTGGGTCAACTCTATATTGTATGTGCTAAATTTCAACAGTAAGTCGGCCGAGTAGTTTCGATGCATATTCAATGCAAACAAACAATCATACAACGACGCGACGCAGCGCTGCGGACCCTTAAGTCAATTCACACCGAAAAGAAACGATACGCTACATAGCGCTGCATTTTCAAGAAAGCTATTTATAATTGAACTTTATTATTACACAAGAAGACACACATTGCATTGTAAGAGTTCGAGTGTCAGGTTGCACCGCGCTGCACAGCGCATGTGCCGAGTATGACTGATGGCATATGAAACGTGTCTTTTTGTGTAGTGAAGAAAGTTCAATTTTGAATAGGTATCTCAAAAATGTAGCCTTGTAGCGTCGCGTATCGTCGCGGTGTGAACTGACCCTTAGTGTATATGTATATAAATAGAAATAAATCCACGTGCAGGGTTCTACGCGGTTTCGTCCAGTGCAAACCTTCCATCATTTATAATATGTCAGCTAATAAAAAACCTTCATATTTACAAATTATATTATCTTTATTTATGATCCAAACACATTACCTAATCAATAATAAACAATATATATTGTTATTTACCATATCAATTAATTATCTTATATTATAGTTCATGTATATATAGCTACTTAGTATTTATTGTAGATATACCTTTGACTAGGAGATAGAGAACTAAATAAATTTGACTAGCAATAGATAGAGATTTCTCGGACTTAAACGAGAATAACGAGTGAATTGTTCATTATTTTTATCACTTTGCAACAATTGTAAAATGAATAACAAAAGTGGATACAACAATAAAAAATAGTAATTATCAATTTCGAGTATAATTTGAATAAATGACAGTGCTACATTGATGTCCTCTACTATTGAATATGTATTAATAACCACATTTCCTGCCGGCAAACAATGAGGGTACTTCTGATAAATGTAAAGCACAACAAAACACGCGATAAATATATTATTTAACGGGAAATTTCATGTGATTGTTAATAACTTTATAATAATTGTTTACTATAGGGACTTTAACACCCGGTTTCTGAAAGGCTAATCAAATAGTCGATAAACCAACCCGTAAGTTGAGTTGTTAAATCAATTTGCGTTTCTGAAACGCTAATTATGGAAAAACTTACTAATCCTTGATCATCTTGACATGACACATTTATGCCTAAAATTGCTTTCCAGAAACCGAAAACAGCGTTTGACATGTGGTTTGACATTTGTTTTGTTAACTAACGCGTTGATCAAATTAAACGATTGATCAAGCTTTTTGCAACTCAATTTACACTTGACAAGAGATTTGACCGATGATTAGTTCATTTTGGCTTTGATTAGCCGGGGGTAAGTCAAACACGGTCCAGGAGTGTTTGACTTATGCCTGGTGTCTGAGGTGAATTTAACATTACATATCTTTCAATAGCATTTATGATTAGCTAACGCGTATGTAGTTAGTCAAAAGCGCTATTGAATAATAATAGCCTCCGTGCTCCAATGGTTTAGAGCTTGGCTCTCGACTCAGAGGTCGTGGGTTCGATTCCCGCTTTGGAACAAAAATAAAACTTGACAGGTGTCGAGGGACACCCGTATTGAACGAAGTTATAATATATATTATATTATAATATAAATATATAGTTGATAATGAAGAATTGAAGAAAAATGTTAACAATTTATATTTTATTGTAAGTACCGATCATACTTTTAAATGCATTAAGTGAAAATAAAAGCTGTTAATTTGAAATTACAAACAGACACTTCAATTTTGTTTATCTGTATAGATATAATATATTATATTATACAAAACAAATAGTTGCACTAAGTATATATAGTGCGCGCGGAACTAGCGCCTTAGGTAGGGACAGGGGAGAGGGGGCGGGTTGCTTGTTGCTAGCAGTGTTGCCGCCGCGAAGTCCGGCTCCGTACTGAGTAATAACATCAAGCGCTCGGCTAGCTAGTCACAATACGTAACAGTCATAACAGTCACAATGTGTAATTGCATAATTCTACATTATTGTTAAGGTGATAAGGTCGTTTTTTGTATCATTCTTAATAGTCGTTATTACATTGTGATTTTGAGTGGCAAAAAGTGTCGTGCCTAATCAATCCGCCTAGCTTCCATACAATTCGCAACGCGCCATAAGGAACTACGTTCCAAAAAGTTGTTTCCAAGTTTGGTTAGGACAATGATTGTCTGACAAGAAAGATGATCCATGCGTCGGATGGGCATGTAAAAAAGTCGGCCCTGCGCCTGATCATCTCTCGCCAGTCGTGTCGGTCATCCGTCCCACTGGGTTACGAGAGTAAAGGGTGAGAAAGTGTGCTCTTGTGTACTGCGCACACACTTGGTCACTATAAAAAATAACTTCTGCGTAGCTGGCCTGGTTTCAATGAATCCGGCCTTCGTCACTGAAATCATAGTGGGGAGCTATTATTATTGAATATATTATGTCTAATGTCAAATTCACCTTAGAAACCAGGCATCAAAGTTTTCAAACATAGAAAATACAAAGAAAACTTCTCCTTTGTAAGGTCTTATAATAAGTTTATTGAATATTTAGGTTCTAAAAAAGTTTTTTAAAACACAATTTCATTGGCATCGAGACAACACTAATACATTATTATCTAAGAGATATCTTCATAGCTTCCTCTGTTGTCTTTCATGCATTATAATTTCTCGTTTCATGCAAAATGCAAGCCCACAAATAGGTTTTTATCCTTTTCCAGCGAGGAAAAGTAAAACTTTTATGTGAAAATGTCAAGGTATTCTTTGTGCCGAGATTAAACAATTTAAAAGAATATTTAATTATTCTAGAATTTAAATTACGAGTTACATAGTTAACTTTATAAACTGTCGAGACATGTCTAAACTTTTCTTTTTTTGTCATTCAATTAAATTTTAGGAGTTAACAATTTATAAATAAAAAGTTATTACTTTCAAACCTTGATAAGTAAGTAAACGAATGAAAAGTAATTAATTAAACTTAAACTGATCTACACGATTACTGAATTATCTTAGGCTGAGACTATATGATCCGGAATCTGATGGGCCCGGGAAAACTCAGAGCACTGAAAATAGAACTCTGCGCTAATACAATAGAGTTGAAAATCGAAGCTCCGAGTGTTGCGCTGTCTTATATAATATTGACATTTGACTCGACACCTGTGTGTTCGAGTTTCAGCTCTATTTTACTAGCGCAAAGTCCTAATTTCAGTGCTCTGAATTTTCACGGTCATACGGATTCCGGACAATATAGTTCCAGCCTTGGTCACATTTTCAGAATCACTAGTGTCATGTTGTAATAAATACGTGTAAAATATTGTAAGTTACAGTAAGTATAGTATATATTTAACAACTTCTTATATAAAGTCCTTTCGCTACGTTCTGGCTCTTTACATTTATCAGTTTATTCCAAACCTCTAGTACATTCCGTGCCCGGAATAAATTGTGCTCGGAAAAAATACACGGGAATTTTTAACAACATTTTAACACCTCCATGATTATTACATAAATAATTATTTTCAGCCAACAGAATGTGTATTCAAATTTTCATTCGTTTTCAATCTTGAGCGTTGCGTGTCAGCGGGAGGTATGGAAAAAAATCGCCGTTAAGTGTCGCATGCCTCCGGCTGGCACGGTAGGGTAGGGGGTTTTTTTCGTCTCATTTAAAATTCTTTGGTTTATATATAGTCTTTGATTTTTATTTTTTATTAAAGTGAATCTTTTTTATTACATCGTCTCAAACTTTTTCGTCTGTGTGTTGCATGTCGCGTGACGGTCGGCCGCGGAGTAGGGATAAAGTGAAAGGCGCTCGTCAGAGCAGCCGAGGCCAATATGGCGGCGCCTATAGTTCGCATCAGCTGACCGTGTAGTGTATAGACTAGTACTCATTTGTGCCAGTGCTCCACGCTATATTGTTATTAAGTTTCTCTTTTAGCGTGGTTTCATAAAACCACACAATCCTTTTCTTGATTGGTTTACAACCCAAAAATACTTCACATTAGTAAGTTTTTTTTTTTTTTTTTCGAACGGGTCTATGCTAAGGGTCGGGTTAAGACCGCTGTAGCTAAATCGGACTATAACTAGCCTGGTGGCTAGTTTATTTGATTAGAGTCGATGGGAGGGTTTGACCCTCCCTAACATCACCCGGGTGATGTTCACACATTAGTAAGGCCCTCATAAACATCTTATGCAAATAGGTTCGCTTTACCTATAGCGTGATCTAGCGGCAAATCAGCGCCATCTAGTATGCCATATGAGAACCAAAGTTCCTTAAGAAAATTAACTTAAAATCGAACGCATAAACAGTCTGTATATTGATAAAGACCGCATTTAACTCGTTATGTAGTTCACGCGAAGACACAAGAAGCGCATTTTATTGTTATAAGTTTCACTTTTACCGTGGTTTCATAAAACCACACAATCCTTTTTTTATATAATATACTTATAGAATAAGTGTAGAAACGTAGAAATGTAGATAAATAAAAATAACTTATTTTTAAGCTGCTGCTCTTTATATTATTTGCATACATACTTAATATCGGTGCAGCGATAATCGATAGTGGGCTACGCCATACGTTACATAACCAATGACTTGGACAGTGAGATGTGATGACGCGACAAATTATGGACTGTGGAGGGTAGATGGACAGCTGCTAGAGTTGCGCCGAAAATGTATCGATAATAAAAAAATCTTCAATTTTAAAGTCGGCTTCGTTTATTTATAATTTAATATATTTTTATTACAATAGTGATGTTATCGGAATTAAAATCCAAGGTCGAAAAATGACGATTCTGTTGAGGGGAATTTGACGCTACCAGGATATTAAAGTTTAGTGGACAACGGATCAAGTGTTTTGGATAGCTTTGCTAGGACTTGCAGAACGAATCATTTTCAAATATTCATAGGGCTGGCACTAGTTAGTAATGTGATAGGATGATATTACTAACTATTGGCGTTGGCAGTCAAAATACGTATCTGAAATCAAGTTTAACTTGTAAGTGAAAGATAAGCTGCCTCAAAATATACCTATTACTGATGGTGGTTAAGTTGACATGTTTTCCTCGCTTTTTGTTTGTTAGATTTCATATCCTCCATCAGTCGTACTCCTCGTGTCTGAGGGTCGTGACCTTCTATGGTATTAGTCCTCAGGGTGTTCCTTGACTTTTACCTGTCTTCGGCTACTCGTGCATCTTGTACTTGTGCTATTGAGTGATGTGCGGATCTGAGCGGACCAACGCATCGAGTTCGACCACGGAGTATTTGTCATTCCACCTTCATTTAATAGATTTCTTATTTCAAATAACAGAATTAAAAAATCGGAGGATATTTTTATATTAGCTATTTAAATGTTTTTGCAGAGAGCAGCTACCACAAAAACATGGTAAAAAATGAGCATAGAAGTTTTGTAGTGTTGTTTATGCCCTAGACGAGCAGAGTTGTACATCTGGACAAGAAAAGTTTTCCGTTGAAATATTTGATCCATTTTAAATAGCACCGCATTAAATGGGTCTCGGCGAAGCAATAGAAGCGGGGAATGTTTTATCATACGCAATTTGTCCGGCTTTATTTATTCCATCAATGTTTTGTTGTTGGATATTTGCGGTAACAAATGTAGGTTTTGATATTTATTATTTGATACGATAACGGTATCAATTACATGATAACGGTAACAAATATACTTTTTATTTGGAACAATATAAAATTCAAAAAGACAACATAAAGATATCACAATGACAAATATCGCACATATCATGATAACATACATTATGTCGAACGAGAAGGATCATATTATATATTATGTATTTTGATATTTGAAGCAAAACTGAAAGCTTTTTATTGTGTAAGCGAATGCGTATGTTATTTGCCACTGTTAAAGTTTATTTGTATTAAATAATTCTTAGAAATACATAAAATGTATAAAAATGACAACACACAATACCTCAGATTATTAGCACACACTACCTGTCGTGCGTTTGATAAATACAATTTAATTACACGTTGACATATTTAGTTGCCAATCTGTCACAACATATACTTCTTTTATTTACATATGGCATCGGCTTATAATTATTTGCCAGTGTCAAGTTAAAAAGGCGGGAAAAAGAACTTTCGTTTCAATTTTCAACACCGTATTCCTAAATCGTCAAGTCTAAAGTCTAGTCAAAGTCCAAATAAATAGTCAGTGCAGTCCATGAGTCATGTCAGTCGATTCAGTAAAGTGGTAGAAGCTTTACTGAAAGTCCCTGGGGAGTTTTGAAGGGAAACTCAAAATAGCACGTTTTTAGAAGTTGTACCACTTGCCCACACTTGTACACGTTAACGAATATTTAATGGTCAATATTCTACCAATATTACACATTAAGAACTGAAATTATACAAATTTATGAAAGAAATGCAAAATCCATAACGTCACCCATTAAATTCCCCGGCAAAACTGACAAAATATACTAAATACACACACTTTACATTTTTTCTAAGAGGCAAAAGATAGACTGTAAGGTTCAAACCTAAAAATTATATGAGTTATTATGGGCGACCTCATGACACGAATTTCGACCACAGGGCGACTTCTAGTTATTATTATTAAATCCTAAAATTTCCAACCACATTCCAAGGTATTGTTGCTGTGTTTTGTGAATATACCACGATTAAAACAAAATTCCGTGAGTTGGAAACCGCATAATTTACATCACTAACAATGCAGCGAAATGAGCACTAAACCTATATTTACTTTGCTAATACGTTAACATTATAATAACAATATTAAACTTCCATCATGATTTCAAATGTAGCTGAAATATTGAAACGTTCGGTCTCCGATTGCTTAATAATAATTCATTAGCTTTCCTATAATATCTATATTATTCTATATTATCTATTATATATATCTGTATTTTTTAACATTCTGTTAGGGACTCCGACAGCAATAAATTTAGTTTTTCCCTGATATCACATGAAAGTGTCTGTTGGTGTTACACATACAAGAGCTGCGTGAAGGACTGTAGTGCACCAATTTCCGTAGAGACTAATTTCTATCGACATCTACCTGCAATCTACATCCCAACACTACGTATCTAACGATGATTACCGGATCGCTTGTCAGTTGTCAACCGCTCGTCCGGACCAGCGCGGCGGCGCGGCGCTCGGCGGCGACACACGGCTGGCGAGTCAGAATCTACTGCATGGTAATGTATGCACTATGCACTATGCAGCTTGTTACTATATTTTCTATCGGACACTGACAAACCACAGATTATTATTAATGCAATTGATGTATGAGCTAACATTGATTAGATTTTAGAATGGTAGGTCCCTGTTCTTATCGTAGTTTAAGTAAAAATTATAATAGTGTAAAGTATGACTTGCTAGAAACATCTTCATACTCGCCATTTTAATCACTTTTTTTCTGACAACAAATGTGCATGCGCTTCTGCGTCTGAATTCTTCGTTTTTGGCTAAGTATACGTCTAAATAAGGTATACTTCAAAATATATATAGATGGTTAAGGCGTCGCCATAATTACAAAAATATAAAGCACCATACTCACCATTGATCCTGCTAATCCAGGTCGTGGCCTTGAAGCGGACTTGTAGGCAAAAATTATAAATAATCGGCACTGTTTACACTAATGACGGCCAATAATGCAGGTGCAGGATTTTCAGGCTGGACCGTGAGTATGCTTGGCGCTTCTAGCGTTTGTCTGAAACACTTGACCTTTCAATAACCGTTTAAATGTAGGTCGTTCAAAACAAGGAGGTTCTACAGCATGAAAATAGTTTGCAGCTAAGATTACGTAAGGCGCTAAATGGCCCTCCACCCGTAAGCACTTAGATAGGTAAACACTAAGTACTCGGCCTGATAGACTCGTTCGAGCTTCGCAAATGTTTGCGCTCAACACACTTGTCCTACTATCTTATACTAATTTAAAAAGTATCGCTAACGAATGTAGAAACTTGTAGTTATTTTATAATAGGAAACATGATAGAGATTATTGATTTATGGATGTAAAGATTTACATACTGTTGACATGACATTGAGTCTAGAATCGAGTCGAGTATACTATGAGTTCCTGTATACAAATACGAATATAACTTACTACGTGTTGCCCGCGACTTGTCGCGCGCAAAAGGAAATCTCGAGAGAACCGTAAATTTTGCCGCAATAAAAAGTAACCGGTTACATTAAAATCGGTCCAGTAATTACGAAGCCTCTTTAATGCAGACAAACATACATACAAACAAACAAACTTTTCCTCTATATACTAATAGTAAATGGGAGACCGAGCTTGCTGGGTGTTTTAGTAGAACGATAAAATAATTAAAAATAAATAAAAAAAATATAAAGGAAAAAGATTTGTAAGAATCACAAAAGTATTTATCTTACCGGGATTTGAACCCACCACATTCCAAATTTCCAAACAATGCAAAAAATATACGTAGGTATAAAATAAAAATATACATACGCATACCAAGCTGCCAATCAGACTGACATGAGTGAGTCAAATTATTGATATATTGTTGCACGATGAAATATATATATATATATATATATATATATATATATATATATATATATATATATATATATATATATATATAATAAAGATGAAGGCCCAGTGTCCCTTGAATTAGCGCTGTTTTGCAGTTTTGGTGGAAATACGGGATTTTCCTGTATTTTTTTTATTACAGCAATAAAGCTCTGAAAAATAAGACTGTTTACAAAAGGAACAGTATGCTCAAAATCAATATTTTCAAAGATATTGCGGATTGTTTGAAGCACTTTTGTGAGTCTCGTGAAAACGCCCCATATAAAAGTCGTACAAGTAGGTGACGTCACACGCTACTAATATACTATATGCACAAAATTTCTGATATATCCGAAGTTTGCGCGTTTATGTTGATACATACTATAGTAAATATTTTTGTATTTGATGTAATAATCTAATTATGTAGGTTTTTTACTCTAATGTTGTAAAAAATATTTCAACTTTTTTGTGATTTGGAAATGCATATACCTAATTACTACACATAAAATCCTAATGCTTTTTACTTTTATAAAGTTGTGATACCTAATTATTTCTTAATTTATTCAAAAAATGTTATGTCGAGGTTGATCCAGTGTGTGTTCGCAAATTGCAGATTTATTGTTGCGACGGTGCTTAACATCTGCGATGTGCTCCTTTACGCTGGTGACCTGCTGCAATTTGCGAACACACACTGGATCAACCTCGCCATTACATAAGATTTGATAAGCCACAAGTACTGGCAAAAGAAAACACCGTTATCGCCCAAGAATGATACGCGAAGGCTATATAAATTAAAAAGTACCCTAATTTTAACCGAGAAGATAGCTGAGTGCTGCTATCTAGTTGGGATCTAATAATTAACAAAATAAAATGTAATTTAAAATGACCGCGGCTTTAAGATACTGTTAGTATGTTTGCGTGGATCGGAACACAAATAATAATTGAAGAATCTTCGGGTAGTTTGAACAACTACAACAAATAGGACAATTGACACCTCAGTCCTCCCGTGACCACGGCTGCTGGAAAGTAGCCGAAACGTCGGGAAAAAGAAAAATGCACCGCGACACAATCCGCAAGTGTTTAAAACAATGAACCATCAAGTTACTTATTTATTCCAGTTCATAGTTAAGACAAAATAACGCCAAATAGTTTACAATAGATATCAATAATTTTATATTTTTATATCTATTGTGAACTCCTATAGAGTACATCCTGTGTATCACAATATACCAATTAACATGTCAATATGTATTTAACCTAAAAGCACTCACTCACCGCAGTATTCTCATTATCAATAATACAAATATTAACATAAAATCGATGCCCGATAATTGAATACACCTAAGCCTATGTTAGGACTATGTTAAACAATAAATAACACAGTTTACAATATTCAATTTGGTCTCATAACAATCGATCTAAAATAGCAAATCTAGTTTTGCTTCAAACTGAATAATGTAGAAACATGTAGTAATCATGGTCACAGCACTCACTGTGACTGAGAAACAAATTGCTTGCAGCTATATACGATATGGACATTTTAATCACAAGTTTTGGAAAAACAATGATTATTATAATTTACTAGCTGGTACACGCAAATTCGTTTGCGTAGAACCAACGGAAACGGAACCCTAAGATAAAGTAGCTTATCTTATAACTTATAACATCAGCTATCTGCCAGTGAAAGTTTCGCGAAAATCGGTCCAGTCGCCTCAGAGATTAGCCGGTACAAACAGACAGACAGACGAAAATTTAAAAAGTTGCTTTTTCATTTTTATAAACTCCGTATCTACTTTCATATTCATTCAGTGAAAATCTGTATTAATTTAAATTAATTACAGATTTTCACTGTTATTCTGTTAATTGTTAGTTAGTAAGTAAGTAGTAGTAATTGTAGTCTGTTGTTCTGTTAATTTAAAACAGACACTTCAATTTTACTCGTTTGTTTAATTAATATACAATATTTATATAGACTAATTTTATAAGGAGGAGAGATTTGGTTTTTTGTTTCTTTGCTCAATGCAAAGAATAGATTCCAAAACTACTGGACCGATTATGATGACTTAGATTACGACGGGGAATTATATTAGACCACGGGGAAGAATATATAGGCTATTTTTAAGCGAGGCAAAACGTACGGTCCATGCAAGATTAGGGTTTGGGTCGGGGCGTCTCGTGACTCGACGACTCGGAACTTCTCATAATTTTAGATGTCTCGAGCCCGGGACTTTCGGGTCGAGACTCGAGACGAGACAAGGTTGTCGAAATTGTTATTTCATAATTTTTATTTTCAAATAATTGTAAGAGTAAACAAGGTGGAATTCCATAATTATTGTGATGGCCGAACGCTTTCTGAAGCCCAAAAATTTCGTGGAGAAAGCGTTGATTGATTTAAATATGTGAGACAAGTAGAATGACATCAACTACTGTGTATGTTTCTCGGTTTTGACATCATAAAATAATAATAATTTCATATTTTAGGGGTTTCCACTTCACAGGTGAGGATGAAAAACATTTTTTTCATTCCACCCCATCGTGTGGGGTATCGTTGAACAGGCCGTTTTAAATAAAGGCAAAGTTTCATACATGACTATTTTACAAAGTCTACCATTTTCGAGTAATCGGCTTCCAAAGTGGTGTATAAGTTGGTCCCCCCTGACATTTCTAAACTATAGGAGACAGAAACTTGTAACTTTCCATGCTGATAGGTCATGCTAAAAACTCTTTAGGAAAATTATTTTGACCAAAGTCGGACCATAACGTTTGAAGTAATTCAAAGAAAACCTTTTGCACGTTGATAGTTGCGCCTTGCGGACATATCCTTCCTTAGACATGTCCTGACATGTTCTTGGTTGGGTTTTTTTCTAACTTGGTGAAAATTTGTTTTACAGAATCACACTACTAATTCAAAATCATAATTTATTTACTTATTTATACGTTTTTTTTATTTACAAAATCACAATATTAATTTAAAATTATTGCTTATTTACTAATTTATACATTTAAAAAGTATTACAAATAAAAACAAATCAAACAAATGCTTTTAAATGTATATTCTATTTTTAATACAAAACATCCTGTTTCTCTCAAAACGGAATAAAAAGTCACCCAGTATAATAATTATGGAGTTCTATAGGCAAAATATTTGTGTTTGGACGTATTTGAAGTAGGTATATCCGAGGGATAGAATCCTCTTTCCTGAAACGGCTCGGCGTTTTAGTAGAACGATCAAATGCTGTCGGTTCGGATTCAATTTAGAGCCTTTCAGGGAAATACTTGCAGCCGTTTCCGAGATTTCGATTATATAAACAAGATTTGGTCATTTAAAGTATAAGATAAGATACTCGTACTCTTTAATTTTCATCGCAATATTGGTGTATTAACTGACCAACTTCTACTAAAATGACTAGAATTTCTAATTTTATTTGCAACCTATACTATATAACTATAAACTACCAACAAACTTAGTGAAATGGAATTCGGAAATGAATAAATGATTCCCAAAGGATACAATTTGTTCAATTTGAAGTTTGACATCAATAAAGTAGGAAGTAAATATATGATCGAAGTGATTTGATAAAGACTTTTTACGCTTAGACTTTATATTACGATCGATGGTTTCGTTTAGGATTTAGCTTAATCTACACAAAGAATCTGGGTAACCGAGCTTTGCTCGGAGTTCTAATAAATTAATAAAAATAAAAAGAACAAAGCAAAATCCAAGCGCCTACGTAACTGCGTTACGCGTATATAACATTAGTATTCGAAATTACTCATATCTTATTTGTATTATACGACGAAAGAAAAGCCAATTTTAGGCTCTATATTGGCCGTGACGCTTACGTGACAAAAAAATCGTAACATCCCGTCTATATAAAAATTTCACTTCAAAAGTATTCACAGCAATTCTTTTATTGTTTTGTCTATTAAGTATTAAAAGTATTCTAGTGGATATTTATATTTAATGTATGATTCTCACATTACCAAGAGACATCGCAGTATCGTCCAAAAGTGTCTACATTGTGAAATATAACACCTGCAGCGCTTTTTCCCTGGTATTGCTGTATTTACCGAGTAGTTCTTCTCGTACAGTATTGGTTTGAAAATAATTTATGTTCTAAAACTTAAATATCTATAAATAACTCTACTTTAAACATAAATGCTAAAAGTTTCTGAATAAAAAATATTTTCAGAAATGATAACTCTCAAATTTCTAAAAGGGTAACCTTTCTAAGCAAAACAACTCGTAGCAACACGTTTTGTTTAAAATATAATAGTAGTAAGTTAAGTTACGGCGTATAGAGTTTTTTTATTGAGACTACAACTGTTCAACAGTACGAACTTATTATTATAATATTAGGTCTTTACCTATGAAATTTCCGTTTTGTATGAAAAAATTTAAACGAATTTTTATCATGTATTTTTTATTTGTATTAACCGAAGAAATCACCCATGCAATCAATGCATCTTTGCCAACGCAGTGGTAGTTTGTTGATGCCCTTCTTAAAGAGATCAGCTGGAGGGGAGGCAACAAATTCTTCAAAGGCATTTTGTACTGCCTCTCGGGTATTTAATTTTTTTCCCGCCAAGAAGTTATCCAAATTCTGGAAAAAGTAGTAGTCTGTAGGCGCAAGGTCTGGCGAGTAGGGCGGATGACGGAGAGCTTCCAACCCCAGTTCTTTCAACTTGGAGACCGTCTGCTGTGCAGTATGAGGTCGCGCGTTGTCGTGCAGGAGCAGCGGAGACGAGCGATTAACCAATGCTGGTTGGAGATGTGCCAGCTTCTCCATCATTGTGTTCAGTTCTTCACAGTACACATCTGCAGTAATGCTCACCCCGTTTGGTAAGAAGCTGTGATGAATCACACCGGCGCTAGACCACCAAACAGTTACCACTACTTTTCTAGGGTTAAGTTTTCGTTTAGGACATTGTTTAGGTGCTGAACCAGGATCCAACCAACTTGCTGAGCACTTGCGGTTATCAAACAGAATCCATTTTTCATCGCAAGTAACAATGCGGTTCAAAATTCCTTCATTTGTGTGTCTGTTGAGCAGTGCAAGGCACGTCTCGACGCGTACTTCGCGCTGGCGATCATTGAGTTCGCGGGACACCCATTTGTCAAGCTTTTTTACCTTGCCAATTTGACGCAAATGGACCAATATTGTTTTGACGCTAACGTCGAAAGCTGCTGCTAATTCATCCGTAGATTGTGTATCATCAGCTTCCACAATCGCCTTTAATTCGTCATTGTTGACCAAAGTCTTCGGACGACCGCGAGGTTAATTTTTCAGATCGAAATTTCCAGAACGGAAGCGAGCAAACCAAAAAAAGGTGGTGCGTTGGTTTGTAGTGTTAGCCCCGTAAACGTCGTTGATGTTGCGTGCCGCTTGTGCCGCGTTGCTGCCATGACGGTACTCATATTCAATATTTACTCGAATTTTTAACGTATCCATGATGACGAAAAAAATTGAAATGCGATGAAAATAAAACACTAATCAATAAACAAGTGATTACTTTTGGAAAAAGTATTCCATGTTTTTAAAATAAAATTAATTTGAAATTAGAATTCTTAGCCAAACAAAAATTATTTTGATTTGAAATGGCCAGTACTGCAGAACGGCAATTTCATAGGTATAATTAATAATAAATAATATTAACTTATACTTATACTTGTCTTTGCTACATTTTACATGACAATTTTTTGTGGTATATATAGATCTATATCGGTATCTTTTAAGATACCTTTAGGGCCAAGTTAAACGAGGCGCGTGAAGGCCGCACACTTGTTTTCATTCGTAACTTATTGAGGTTTATCGTCTAGGCTACAACGTACACGGCACAACCTTATGGCAATTATCCAGCCGCGTTGTTATTATTGTATGTTTACTTGTAAACGCGCCCTTACATCATTTAAAGTAGGTACAGTAGGTACATATCTTATTAACTTTTTATTTAAAGTATGGCCGTATTTTTATTAACTTAAACGTTATTATATTATATTACGTATAATATTATATTAGCAATTAAGTTCCTGCGACCCGTATATTTCATATAATTTTAGGAACGCGTGAAATTTTCACAAGACTTGCGACATTCTGTAAACAAATCGCGGTACCTACCTTTGAAAATATCGATTTTAATGTACTTTTTCTTAAGAGAACTTACTCATATTTTAGAGTACTATTCATGTATACAATAAAAATCAAGTCATCTGTTGTGTCATCAGTCATCTCAGTATTAAGATTCATTTAACTTTGCATGGCATCAAATTTAAAAAAAAATTATGTCCAAATAAACAAGTTAAAAATACAATAAATTAAAACTATGGCTTCGGGATACTGGCAGAGTTAATATTTAATATTGTAGCTGTGGGGCTCTAAATATATATCGTAGACGGAAGCTGGAATAGCTGTTAGTCCCTTGACAAAACTTCAGCGTAAAGAAGAATGCTCACTACCAGTATAGGACATTTGAAATAGTATGAATTGAATAAACAATATCCTGTTAAATCATTATTTTATAGAGCTCACGTTTCAGTTGGCCGGTACAGACTTCAAAATTATGAAGATTGTGTAAAGAAATAGTTAAAATTTTAGCCAAATTTAAAAGGGGAATTATTTAGAAAATGAGATTTATTTCATACTTTTTTGTGTATTTTTACTTTGGAAGTCGGTTTAATTTTTTGTTTAAAATAATATTTTTCCCTTTTTAGTCACAATTGTTATATTATTATTTACACATTTTAAGAACTTTTAAAATAAACTATCGAATGTATAATTGAATACGCGGCAAGCTTCCAATAGGTATTGTATAATATGATGATGATGATTACTGTAGGTTATATAATTCCATATTATGCTTGCAGTTCTTTAAACAATGTCGAAATTTCCAAACGCGTATCTTTAAAGACTGAGCAGTTCTGTTCAGTGCTTTTGGTTCCAGGGTATACCTTGGTAGCATATGCTTGGACTACCTACTTCAAAAATAGTCAATATCACCATATGTGTCCATGTAAATTTCGAAGAGTTCCCTCGATTCCACATGGATCCCATCATCAGGTCCATCACTTTGATGTCAAAACGACCAATTTGGGATTGTACCCAATACAACAAAAAATAATTTTGAGAATCGGTCCACAGAGGACGGAGTAATCGTTGAACATACAAAAAAAATATACAGCCGAACGTATAATAACCTCCTCCTTCTTTGGAAGTCGGATAAAAATGCGATTTGTTAATATTATTTTTTGGTAATGCACAGCAAAACTCAGAACTACAATATAAAAAACTGAATTAAGTACAGAGAAAGTTTTTAGTCTAGTTTGCCATCTAAGGCTTCTTTTTAACCGACTTCCAAAAAAGGAGGTGGTTATTATCTAAGCATTTCTAAGAGAACGAATCTATGAAAACAATAGTAGAAAATTTTAACAAAAGCCTGTGTGGCGCAACGTGTTTTTATTAGTATTCTATAGTGAGCTCTATAAAATAATGATTTAACAGGATATTGTTTGGGCCGACCGGCTCCAAAACAATCTAGATTGTGTACAGAAATAGTTAAAACTTTAGCCGAATTTAAAAGGGGAATTATTTAGAAAATCAGATTTATTTCATACTTTTTTGTATATTTTGACTCTGGAAGTCGATTTATTTTTTTGTTTAAAAATAATATTTTTTCCCCTTTTTAGTCACAATTTTATATTATTATTAATATCAATGGATTCATTGGAGTAAAAGTTTATGTCGCTGTCCAAATAATCGGGGTTTTGTAAATGTTGCTATATACAAAAGTATTATTTAAGTATGATGTATTACCTTATCGCATCGTTTGTTACATAGTGACTTTAAGCATTAAGACAATGTACCATATATTATCCAAAACATATATATCATAATATATTATCATGTGTATCCTACATCTGCCCTCCGCATTGTGGTCAACATATCTATATAGTAATCTGTTACAATTTGGCATCATATTAATATCATAGTGGCTATCTTATTACTATACCTGTATAATTTGAGCACACAAACAGAAGCTATGTAACCTAATATTATATATATAATAATATATAAGAGAATACCCACCAGCATGCTGGTATTTTGTAGTAGGATAAATAATACATAATTTATGTATTATAATAGTAATATAATCAATCTACTGATTACAATAAATTAATTATTAATTAAAACAATAAGCACAACTTCATTATGGTAATGTCAACTTATACAATTAAATTAATCAATTTAATACATAGGTACTTTTTATTTATATTTTTATATTTATTTTTATTTATATTTTATTATATATATTTTTATTTTTATTTTTATTAATTATTTAATGTCACATTTTTTTACATTATTTAAATATTCAAAATATTCTTTATTACTATAAAAGCATTTCTCCAGCAACCAATTTAATAATATTCTTTTAAACTTGATTAATACAAAGATATCTCTAATGTCTTTAGGCAACATGTTGAAAATTTTTATCGACATACAATATCTGTTATCGCTGTATACTTGTTTTTTTTTCTGACGAGGCACACAAAGCTTATTGCTATCTCTGCTTGCATACCTTGTTGTAGTCGTATAGATCTTAAACAGATGGCTATGTTTTTTCACAAATATACATGTCTCAAATATATACTGACACGCTAATGGAAGGATGTGAAATTTCATAAATAGCGGCTTACAGTGAGCTAGGTATTCCGCGTTTACTAACGCCCATATACATTTTTTTTGTGTGAGAAAAGCATTGTTTATTTCCGGTGAGTTCCGCCATAGAACAAGTCTGTATCTAAGGATAGACGATACATATCCGTGGCATGCTGCTTACAGCATAGCTGCATCGTGTGATACGGTATTTCTTATTCTATTATTTAGTATATAAAGCTACTACTTTTGTTACCAACAATTATTACTATTCATGAATTCAGTTGAATCAGTTGGTACATAATACATTATGCACCAACTTAGCTATGCTTTTATTTTTAAACTTATTTAATTTATAAGTACCTGCAAAGCAGCCAGCACCCATTTTTATTACAGTTTGCATGGACTAAACAATATCAAGGTTTACTTGAGATTTTAATAATAATTCGAGTCATAAGTTCGTAAGCGTTAACAGGCAATAAGAAGCGCAAACAAATGTATGGGTACCGTAGAGTTAAATTTTACACACTGGGAAAAGCTTGTTAAGTCTAATGAAACATAAAGCGCTAACTTCGCCAGTATAAGAGGAGTGTGAAAACCACAATTATTTTCGTTCAAACGCCCTCCTTGCTCGGCGTTTTCTACAAATCTGTGTACTTGATTGCGTTAAAACTTTCGCACTTCAAAATGTAATTGACGCCTTCGTTATAGTGTATTTTAAGTAGTGAAAACGGAACAAGACGTTTTAAGGGCGGACGGTTATAATCTGTCAACTTTCTTACGATTGTGTTGTCGTATGAGTTACATAAAAGAGCTACAGAGTACCAAGTTTCATATAAGTCCGAAAAGTCCCTTCGATTAGTAAATTCGGCGTAAGTAATACACATTAAACATTTAAAATATAATTTAAAGAGTGCAGTTTACTGAACAGATTTAAAGAAAATAAACAGTCCGGCTCGTGAATTATACCGCTATTTATATACATGAGCGCAACAAAAGGGTGCAGAGCGGTACAATACGGCATTGGTCTAGAGATGCACGACACAATACTATATCGGGTACGCCATCGATGTGTTGTAACTACGAGAATATTACATACCAAATACAGTACAACTGATTTCATAATTGCCGAACAATCAAGGCCATTAGAAACGTGGTTTAGAGCTGGTGTGAAAAACGCTGCTTGTAATACGAGGGCGGGTCAATAAGTCCGTGACTTTTGGAATAAAACACAGATTTTTTGATAAATAAATCATTTTATTTTTCAACGTAGTCCCCCTTGAGCTCTATACAGTTTGTCCAACGCTTCTCCAATTTTTTTATCCCTTCCAAAAAATATGATTTGTCGAGGTCCTCAAAATAGGCCTTTGTTTGCGAGATGACTTCATCTTTGGAGTCAAATCTTTTTCCACCGAGCCATTTTTTCAGGTTTGGGAACAAGAAGTAGTCACTCGGAGCCAAATCTGGAGAATAGATGGATTTTTGCCATGGCAACTGCACATGTGTGCACCCTTGCATTGTCTTGGTGAAAAATAACTTTTTTCTTGGCCAAATGAGGTCGGTTTTTTTTCAAATCCTCATTGAAGCGGTCCAATAAGTTGGCATAATATTCCCCATTAATTGTTCTTCCCTTTTGAAGATAGTCAATGTGGATTATCCCACGTGCATCCCAAAAAACAGTCGCCATAACTTTATTGGCTGACAAACCCACCTTGGCCTTCTTTGGCGCCGATTCACCCTTAGAAACCCACTGTTTTGACTGTTGTTTGGTCTCTGGTGTGTTGTGATGGATCCATGTTTCGTCCACGGTTACAAAACGGCGCAAAAACTCCTCCATATTGTGATTAAACAACGCCAAACCTTCCTGTGAAGTTGTTACACGATTGCGTTTGTGGTCGACTGTGAGCAAACGCGGCACCCATCTTGCGGAAAGCTTTCTCATGCCCAAGTGATCATTCAAAATTGAAACCACTGAGCCATGCAAGATGCCTATGGCTTCCACAATCTCTTGCACTTTCAATCTTCGGTCGGCCAACACCATATCGTGAATTTTTTCGATTGTTTCGGGTGTAGAGGCCTCAACTGGGCGTGCAGGACGTTCGGCATCTTCAGTGCTTGTACGGCCACAACGAAATTCAGTAAACCACTTTTTTACCATTGAAATCGATGGTGCAGAGTCCCCATAGTATTTATCAAGCTTAGCCTTGGTCTCGGTAATGGTTTTTTTTCGCAAAAAATAATGCTTAATAAGCACACGAAATTAACTTTTTTCCATTGTTTCCTTAAGTTACTGGATAGTCTGATAAAGATAGCTGTAAAACACAAACTAACTGATGCAGCAAGTTCAAATTTTGATAGGAGTCAACTGACAGATGCCTGTTGACAGGAGTAGTGTTGCTTTTTCAGTAAGGAGGTTAGAAATTCAAAAAGTCACGGACTTATTGACCCGCCTTAGTATATAAAATTAGTCTGAAAGTAATTCCTGTCGACGCATTTTCAAGGTTACAATTGATGGGCTTACGGCCCGTTTCAATAACCTATATATCTATAAATATTTGTTAAAAACGTCGTCATTCAAGCATTTGTTTGTCGGTTTTTTGCGATACAAATTTGACGTTTCTAACAAATACTTTTTGGTAGATAGGTTATTGAAACGGGCTATCTGTACATATTGTAATTTAAAAATATTGAGTTGTTCAGGGAACTTCGTTTTCCGCACATCGTCTGTGACTTTCATAGTTGAACGAAGATTGCCGAGGGCCATTATTTACGTAGTCATACTATACCTACTATAATTGTTTTTTTTTTTGGAAAGAAAACGCCTGTTTATCCATTTTTATCTTAGGTAGATATTTGAGCTGTACGTAAGCATCATTATCTTATGTAATTTTGCTTGCTTCACAAAATTCATGAATTTAATGTATGTAGATTGTAGGAACTATTTATGATTAAAGTCAAAATTAACATCGGTAATGCCTAAGCGGAGCCTGAAAAAGCAATACCCATTCTCTATAACAGAGAGCATGAATGTGTGAACGACTTTGAGGAACTAGACACGCGAGTTCCGCAAAAATCACAACCTTTTGTGTCTACTTTTCAAATATCAATGCTGGAAAAGTTCTTTTGTGTAAAACGTAAACGGTATATTCCGTTACTGCGGAACCACTGGAAGTTTGCTTGCGAATTTTTTCGAGTATTGTTTCAGTTTCCGAACAATGTGCTTCCTGTGCCTGTGACCGATGTTAGATGGCATTATACTTTTGCATCATTTAACGTTGGGTAGGTAAGTTGTTAATGTCAAATAAAGAGTTCTACGAGCGATGTGGCCTGCCCATTGCCACTTCAACTTACTGATTCTGCGAGCTATGTCGGTTACTCCAGTTCGTCTGCGAATCTCCTCGTTGCGGATTCTGTCACGCAGAGAAACCCCGAGCATAGCTCTCTCCATCGCTCTTTGAGTGACTTTGAGCTTATTTAAGAGGCCAACAGTGAGGGACCACATTTCACATCCATAAGATTTCACATCACTGGCAATACGCACTGTTCAAAGACCTTTGTCTTTAGGCACTGAGGTATTTCGGACTCGAAGACGCTGCGTAGTTTCCCATCCGAGTTGGATTCGTCGTTGGACCTCACTATCGATGTTGGACTTGCCTGATCGGACTGTCTGTCCCAGGTAGACATATTCGTCAACAATTTCGATTTTAGAGTTCCCAACAAATACTGGAGCGGGTACAACACGGGCATTAGACATAATTTTCGTCTTGTCCATGTTCATTTTTAGACCCACTCGTTGGGAAGCTCTATCGAGGTCACCGAGCATGGCGCTAAGGTCTTCCAGCGATTCTGCCATTATGACTATATCGTCAGCAAGCGTCAGTCGAAGGTGAGTGATGTATTCGCCATTTATGTTGATGCCGTATCCTTCCCAGTCTAGGAGTTTAAAAACATCTTCCAATGCTGTGGTGAAGAGTTTAGGAGAGATGACATCTCCCTGCCTTATACCTCTCTGCAATTGGATAGGTTTCGTACTTCCATTCTGTACTCGGACCGACATGGTGGCATTGTTATATAAACACTTCAACACTTCTATATAGCGATAGTCAATGTGGCACCGCTGCAGAGACTGAAGCACCGCCCAGGTTTCGATCGAATCGAAGGCTTTCTCATAGTCCACATACGCCATACAACGCGGACGATTATATTCTTCCGATTTACCTATAATCTGGAGGAGTGTGAGGATGTGGTCTATGGTACTATAGCCTTTTTGGAAACCGACTTGTTCGGGTGGCTGGAAGTCGTCGAGCCTGCGCGCGAGACGGTTCGTGATAACCCTCGAGAACAATTTGTAGATATGGCTCAAGAGCGAGATCGGTCTGTAGTTCTTCAACAAGGTATTGTCTTCTTTTTTGAAGAACAGCACCACAACGCCCCTGCACCATGCCTCAGGTGTGGCGCCTTCGTTTATGACGGAATTGAACAGTTTCTAGAGGACTTTGAGTACCGATTTTCCACCCGCTCTCAGAAGTTCTGTCGTAATTCCGTCTTCACCTGGCGCCTTGTTGTTCTTAAGCTGTTTGAGGGCCATCCTAATCTAGTACAGGCCGACGTCCGGGATATCCTGGGTATAGTGTCGAGTTAGCTTGGCTCTTGGATTTTTAGCCGTGCTGATAACAGGTGTCCGTGTCGATGTGTACAACTGTCCGTAGAACTCTTCTATCTCCTCCAAAATCTCGGGCTTCGACGAGATGATCTTGCCTTGATCGGTCTTCAGCTTCGTCATCTGGCTTTGTCCGATAGACAGTTTCTTTGCGAACACTTTAAAGCCCTAGTTTCGCTCAATCGTTTCCTCAATACATCTAGTATTGAAGGAGCGTATATCGTGTCGCATTGCCTTGGTTATCTGTCTATTAATCCGTCTATATTCTGACATATCAGCTGAAGACTGCAATCTCATTTCTCGCCTTTGCGCCATGAGTTCCATTGTTCCATCGGAGAGCTTTTGAGTTCTACTTTGGCGTTTGACAGCTTCCACAAACCTGTTGTTTATATCGTCCACAGATTCGCACTCGCCTAGGCATTCGAAGCGATTTTGGAGCTCGAGTTGGAATTTTTCGGGATTTTGAATATTGGCAGTGGTGTGTCTGATTGTGGACTTCATCAGACTAGACCTTTCCAGCTTAACGTTTAGATTTAATGTGCCTCTTACCATGCGGTGATCGCTACCAGTCTTAACCCTGTTGATCACAGAGGCATCTTTAAATATACGCCGCTTGGTCGTCATAATGAAGTCTATCTCATTTTTTGTGGAACCGTCCGGGCTGATCCAGGTCCACTTCCTGGTAGGCTGCTTCTTGAAGAAGGAGTTCATCATGAAGAGTCCCTCCTTCTCCATGAAATCAGCCAGTCGCTGCCCCCTTGGGTTCCGCTGCCCAATTCCATACTGTCCCATTCTCAACTCATCGCTTCGTTTGCCCAGTTTCGCGTTGAAGTCTCCCATCACAACCGTATAGTGGGTTGGTGAGGTATGTATGGCTTTATAAATGTCCTCATACATAATCTTAACTTCATCGTCAGGGTGTGTCGAAGTAGGTGCGTATACCTGTATAACCTTGATCGAATACCGACTGGTAATTTTGAGTTCCAGGTATATTACCCTATTCGACACACTCTCGATCTTCACTATGTTGTTGACAAGAGACTTGTGGATGATAAGCCCGACACCACCTTCGGATTTACGTTCTCCTTCCCGGTAGTAAAACAAGTTGCCAGATTTGAGAATTATCGTGCCCTCGCCCTGTCTTCGGACTTTAGATAACCCTATGATATGCCATCGCAACTTGTCCACTGCTTCTTCCAGCTCAGCAATCTTCGAGTCTTCCCTCAAAGTGCGTGCGTTGTACGTTGCCAGGTCGAGTCGTCGGGGGTAGTAGCCGTAATTTCGGAGCCGGAGATTCTTCGCACCCCCTGTCCCGCCGTTCCCGTAGCCGCTACCGTAGCCAGGGATAGCGGGGCTGCCGGTGACTAGGGGCCGTGGCCGTTTTGTGATATTCATTTTTGGGGGGGGGTTTGCCGTAGTCACCCTTGGTACGCTTGGCAGGCGGGTTGGTGACCGCAGTGGTGTATACCTACTTACTCAGACGGACGCTGCTGCCCATTCGCCTGAGGTCGGGTTTGTCGCCTCTTACGACACGCTTTTCCGGACGGCGGTGGGGATTTGTATTCTTTCTCCGTCCCCACACGGATAATATATATAATCTTATTTTCTAAATAATCCCCCTTTTAAGTTAAGTGCATTTTTTTTTATTAACATATTATCTTTAATATTCCGTCAGGTCCCCGTATTTTCTTGGATAGTAAATAAAGTTGATTTTTGAATAGCTATCTTAAAAAGCCAGCGCCGCATCGCGTCGCGTATCGTTACGGTGTGAATTAACCCTAGTATTTATGTATTTTGACATTTTATTTTAACAACGTCATTATTTTTGAAGTAGGTAGAGTACGACCACTATCTCAATAGCTTTCGGGAATCGCCGTTTTTCATACATCGCCATTTCCAATGAAAAACAACATTTTTAGCCGAGCGCTATTAGCAAAAAGGGTTTTTACTGTATAGGCTTGAATTGGGAGTGATGTTAGAGAGCGTTACAATATTTTAAACATAATACTTATTATTTTTCTTCGTAAATAATATATCACAAGCTACAGTGGCACAGCTGTAACTCATTTGATATTCGCGATACGATGGCCACATATGCCGCACAAAGCTCAGGCGCCTGATATTAAGTGCTAACTTCCTCACAGCTCCTAATGTTATTCATCTCACACAAGTCTCGAATTTTCCTTTTTGAAAAATGGTTTAACGCTGTCTACACTTCTCGTGAGGAATATTCGGTTTCTTATTGAACTTGGCCTACATACAAACTTCTATATTTCGCTCTTCTCTCTGATTGAAAGCGTCATATCCTTCTATGCTGTGATTTATTTTGTTGTCTTTGGTAAGTTTTTTATAGCCAATTTCGGATGACTGGTGAAACTAAAAAATATTAAGATCTATGATAACAATGCTAACATCAAAACTAAGAACGAATTAAGGAACTTCAAATAACAATAACCTAACCAAGAGCATGTTAGGACATGTCTAAGGAGGGTTCCGTAACTATCAACGCACAGTAGGTTTTCTTTGAATTACTTTAAAAGTTATCGTCCGACTATACTCAAAATATTTTTTCAAAAAAGTTTATAGGGTGATCTATCAGCATGGAAACTTACAAGTTTCTATCTCCTATAGTTTAGAAATGTCAGGGGGACCAACCCACTTTGGAGGACGATTACTCGAAAATGGTTAACTTTGTAAAGAAAGCATGTATGAAACCTTACCCTTATTTTAAAAGACCTATTTACGATACCCCACACGATGGAATAGAATGAAAAAATATTTTTCTTCCCACTTCACATGTATGGAGAGCCACCCCTAAAATATAAAATTACTATTATTTTATGATGCCAAAACTGAGATCTATACACAACCTATAACTGTACCAAATTTCATCCATTTATATTCTTAATGACAAAAGCTAGTAGAGCGGACAGACAGACAGAGAGACAGACGGACGGACAGAACGAAACTAAAAGGGTTTCTTGAGTATTTCAATACCCTAAAAACAACGCAAGTGTAACGCTTATGAACTAAGTATATTGTGTCGTGTAGATAACTTTCGAATACGATTCATAAATTTCGCATTTTTCATTATTTTATACTCAGAGAATTTATAGCTTTGACCATCCATAAAACAATAATAAAAGAATTCGTATTTTAACTTCTCCGTTTTATGACAGTAAAGAGCCGTAAATCTCTTTTAATAAATGGTATCCTAAAACAGTTTTTGTTTTATTTAAATTGTTATCATAACCCGTAGTTAAATTCTTGCTCTAAATTCCATTCTAATGTTTAAATCGTAATATAAACGGGTCTATCGTCTATATATCTAGAAGTTCTATGACTACATAGGTACATAACTTTTTTGAAGATTTAAAAAATATACCACTTACATTAGTATCTACTACATTTAAAAATCTCTATCATTAAATTGGTTAGGTTAGGTTAGGTTAACAAGTAGTTAAAAAGACACATAATTTTATAATTATTTTGTAAAGCTAACAATAAAAAAAAACTAATTCAAATTTTCATAATGTATTTGTACGTACTACCTGGGTAACCGAGCTTTGCTCGAAGTTCTGACAAATTTAAAAAAACATACCGGTTGTCTGTAAAGTCGGTTTACTGACGATAGTTGAACGTGACAACGTCAACAACAACAACAACAACAACAACAATAATAATAATAATAATAATAATAATGAGATAAGGCAATGCGAGCTAACGCTGGTACTTAGTAACGGTACTTGGTAACGATAACGGGTAACAGGTAACGCATGAGTCATGTTTTTTCGTGCGTGCAGCCGGCTCCATCGATTTATAAGACGTTATAACGTCAAAAATTAAAAAGAATCACAAAAATATTTATCTGATCGAGATTTAATTAAGCCCACCACATTCAGAATTTCCGAACAAAGCAAAAAAACCTATACTAAACTACCAATTGGACTGACATAATAGTGTCGAAATTTCTGATATATTGTTGCACGACAAAAGAAAAAACATATTTATATAGCTTAAAAATGCGCAGTTTCCCCGGGGTAAGACTAGCTAGATCGAATTTTCTTCCCCAAAACTCCCTGCATACTAAATTTCGTAGTAATACTTGGAGCCGTTTTTGAGAAACCTTTTATATTATATACAACATTGTCTCGTTTAAAGTGTAAGATTATGTCGTATATAATTATTTTTTACAGAAAATATTATTTTAATATATAGAGCGAACCACCTATCTATTGGTAACTTCGAATACTCTGAAGAATGAAAAGCTATTTTATTATATTTTCTTAAAACTTCTAAAATGTTTTTCATACGTATTACAAAACATCGAAAAATGAAAGTCGTTATAAATAGCTTCTGGCGTTTCAGACGATAAACGATCAGAGGAATTTATAATACCTGTAATCAACATAAAGTAATTAAATTATTGTAATCTCATTTAGTCAACATTATATTTTTGGAATAATATATGTCAGTATTTTGAAAAACCTACTCAGAATTTTTCAACCAGGCATTCTAGACGAAGTCCAAAAATTGCCTATAGAAATAGCGACAAGTGCTGAAAGAAGTAACGAGCCCGATATATAACGTATATAAATAACTTACTTTTTCCCGCGGCTCTGCCCGCGTAAATACAGGTTCCCACAGGAACACTGAACTAAACTAAACCAGAGCTCAACATACGAGTACCAATTTTCATAAAATCCGTTCCGTAGTTTTTCATGAAGGAGTAACTGTATGATTTGACTAATCGTACGATATACCCTTATATTAGAGCCAATACGAGTATATTGGCGAGCGCCAACACTCCGCCACCACCACCAGTCCAACGGCTACATGATGACTAACTGACGTCTCCTGTCACTATCATCTGTGACGTCAATGCATGAGACATTGGCTGTGTTTGGCGAAAAAAAGCGCTTGCTATTAAGATTATTAAGATTCTTTGGAACATCTTATCCCTTGGCCCAACATCGCACTCTTTTGCTTCTTTTTCCCTCTGTATATTCTTTTCAGCTTGGTTGACCTTCAGATATTGAGGTTGTCGTGAATTCTGATGCTTAATATATTTTTGTGTTTAACAGGGTACGGTATAAAAGAGATATGTTCATTTTCTTGTTGTTTTAACTCCACAGCTAACTCGATGTATTTCCTTAACGACTGCATATCTGTTATAGATTTTATATTACGTGTAAGCTGGAAATCGTACGGCATTATCTACTTCTCCTATCGACTAACGTAATCCGCCCCAAATAACATGAAATATCCACTAAGGAACATTGTTTTTGATTTTCAATTTCCATTGACGTCTATGTCTAACCCCATCGAGGTCGGTTCTCACCTTTAGTGTTATTTTTGTCTAACAAGAAACATGATCCATGCGTCGGATGAGCATGTAAAAAGTCGGTCCTGCACCTGATCTCTCTCCAGTCGTGTCGGTCATCCGTAACACTGGGTGTCGAGAAGGAAAGGAAGAGAGAGACAAGAGCACTCTCTGAGGAGTACAGCGCACACACTTGGGCTCGATAAAATAACTCCTTAGTAGGCCTGGTTTAAATGAAACGACCACTGTCACCGACATCGTCGTGGGGAGCTATTACATACATTTGAACTTCTAACTACATAGAGAATATCTTTGTATGCATTAATTTTATATGAAAGACGATAACTTTAGAAAACAATTATTCCGCGCGGCAAACGCTGCCAGTGTCAAAGGCCGTTGATTAAATACAGACTAGCTTTCTTTCTAACACCACACTCACTCCTTTGTGTTCTTGTCTCGTTATGAAAATGATTCACAAAGCTTTTCGAGCGACACTTGATGGTGACAAACGAGGAAGAAGCGCTAAAGCGCTCCCAGGGTCAGTAAAAAGGCACGTACGATATAACGAGTAACACTAATTATACGCCGTATTGCAATTAGACATTATAACGACTGTAAATATATATATAACGTCTAGAAAAATCAATTACGGATACTTCGGGTATATGTTTCACTGCTTATGTAAAGACGTTTAGGTGAAAAAATAATTCTCTTACTTAAAATAAAAAAAAACCTTCTCATGTATGGGTGACTCTGCGATAAACGCAAAATCGCCCACATAAAGAAATAATATTTTTTTCTAGTATGACAATTATTTTTCTGCATAAACGTATTTACATAAACAGTAAATCATGTGCCCGAAATAATCGTAATTGCTTTTTCTAGACATTATAATATAATATAGATACTTTTGGGGCACAGTTTGTGTCAAGGTTAGAGCACAAATTAAAGTAAGACGAACAGATAAACAGCTACATAGTAAGCTTTCGATTTTATTGCACTACCTACTACAAGCATACGGTGTGTCCACGATTGTGTGGAAAAATTGTGGTCGGGGAAGGAGACGTCACAATTTTGAAATTTGGATCGATTCGGATAGTTCTATGAGGGCTGTTTCTCTGTACGTGAGTATACATATATGACATATATGATAATATGACATAATATATTAGGTATTTACCTATGAAATTGCCGTTTTGTATGAAAAAAATTAAACGATTTTTTTAATGTATTTTTTATTTGTATTAATCGAAGTAATCACCCATGCAATCAATGCATCTTTGCTAACGCAGTGGCAGTTTATTGATGCCCTTCTTAAAGAGATCAGCTGGACGGGAGACAACAAATTCTTCAAAGGTATTTTGTACTGCCTCTCGGGTATTGAATTTTTTTCCCGCCAAGAAGTTATCCAAATTCTGGAAAAAGTAGTAGTCTGTAGGCGCAAGGTCTGGTGAGTAGGGCGGATGACGGAGAGCTTCCAACCCGAGTTCTTGCAACTTAGAGACCGTCTGCTGTGCAGTATGAGGTCGCGCGTTGTCGTGCAGGAGCAGCGGAGAAGAGCGATTGACCAATGCTGATTGGAGATGTGCCAGCTTCTCCATAATTGTGTTCAGTTCTTTACAGTACACATCTGAAGTAATGCTCACCCCGTTTGGTAAGAAGCTGTGATGAATCACACCGGCGCTAGACCACCAAACAGTGACCATCACTTTTCTAGGGGTAAGTTTTCGTTTAGGGCATTGTTTAGGTGCTGAACCAGGAATCTTACCAACTTGCTGAGCGCTTGCGGTTATCAAACAGAATACATTTTTCATCGCAGGTAATAATGCGGTTCAAAATTCCTTCATTTGTGTGTCTGTTGAGCAGTGCAAGGCACGTCTCGACGGGTACTTCGCGCTGGCGATCATTGAGTTCGTGGGGCACCCATTTATCAGATTTTTTACCTTGCCAATTTGACGCAAATGGTCCAATATTGTTTTGACGCTAACGTCGAAAGCTGCTGCTAATTCAGCCGTAGATTGTGTATCATCATCTTCCACAATCGCCTTTAATTCGTCATTGTCGACCAAAGTCTTCGGACGACCGTGAGGTTCATTTTTCAGGTCGAAATTTCCCGAACGGAAGCGAGCAAACCAATAACAGGTGGTGCGTTAGTTTGAAGTGTTAGCTCCGTAAACTTCGTTGATGTTGCGTGCCGCTTATGCCGCGTTGCTGCCACTACAGTACTCATATTCCATAATTACTCGAATTTTTAACGTATCCATGATGACGAAAAAGATTGAAATACGATGAAAATGTAACACTAATCAATAAATAAATGACTACTTTTGGAAAAAGAATTCCATGTTTTAAAAATAAAATTAATTTGAAATTAGAATTCTTACCCCCGGTTTCTGAAAGGCTATTCAACGTCAAAATGAACTAATCGGAGGTCAAATTTCTTGTCAAGTGTAAATTGAGTTGCAAAAAGCTTGATCAATCGTTTGATTTGATCAACGTGTTAGTTGACTAAACTAATGTCAAACCACATGTCAAACGCTGTTTTTGGTTTCTGGAAAGCTATTTATGGCGTAAATTTGCATTATTTACTCAAAAAAACTTACTTGTGAGTGTTTAGTGGACTAGTGTCGGTGTTGTTCACTACAGCTTTCTTAAATCTGGCCAGACAATTACAACAGGTGTCTTTTACCAGCAACTGCAAATCATGATGGAAAAGCTAGCTGCTAAACAAGCGAGGTTGGTCATTCGCTCTAGGCCACTGCTACTTCAGGACAACGCTAGACCACACACTGCACAACAGACGGCTACCAAATTAGAGGAGCTTTAATTGGAATGTCTAAGACATCCACCGTACTCCCCGGACCTTGCTCCAACAGATTACCATTTTTTTAGAAATTTGGGTAACTTCTTGCTAGGGAAAAAATTGAACTCCGATGGCTGCCCCATCCAAAGCGCATTCAAAGATTTTATTGATTCCTGTCCGAATGGTTTTTTAGTAAAGGAATCAATGAACTACCTATAAGATGGCAAAAGTGCATAGATAGCAATGGTATATACTTTGCTTAAATAAATATATTATGTTAAAAAAAATACTTTATGTTAATCCTTTACAAAACGCCAATTTCATATGTCATTACAACCTAATATTATGGTCGTTCATAGATGATAGATGTAATAATAATCATTTTTCCTTGCAATCTTATAGCAAAAAAACATAAAAACGTATGGGCCGTATGGCCCTCCACTGTAATATTCAATTAGGATCAGCAAAGTTCCGGCTCGACCAGTTTTTGAAAAATTTCCTTCTCACGGGGATGCCTCAAAAATTGTTAAGCACATAGGTAATAACAGCGTGATTGGTTAACGCATTGTGGTGTGCTCGACCATAAAAATGATTAGTTGTAAGGTCGTGTTCATCGGCGTACTTTTTGGCGCATGCGCTGTGGCATCACCGAAACTTAGTATTAATTAAGAACAAAGGTTACGTGGCCAAAGCTTAGGGGGCTAGCAGAAACATCTGACAGCGGCGTACAAGCGGCGGCGGCGTTACGTTGTAAACGTAATGTTATCGAATGAAATTTGTACGGGTACTGTCATGACTTTGTTAGATTGACATATAATTCTCATTCGCCAACTTTACGTTTACACCGCTGTCAGATGTTCCTGCTAGCCCCCCTGAGCTTTGGCCACGTAACCTTTGTTCTTAATTAGTACTAAGTTTCGGACGACGCACTTATTTTTTTCTTGCTTTCTTTGTTTGCTTTGTTTACGGACGCCCGCTTTCCTACTTCTGACCCTCGCTTTTTATACCGTAGGTACTTCTGATAGCTTTACAGCTTGTGCGTGTGAACTGGACTCTTATCATTCATCATGAACAGAAACCTCACAAGGGAGGAACGCGTCCAAATGCTCATCATGCACCAACAAGGGCACAGCATCGCAATCATATCACGGGAATTGAATGCCACGGTAAGTCATACTATTTTATTAAATAAAAAAATACGGTAATAGGTACTTTAAATGATGTTCAGTGACTAGGTAATATAATATAATAATAACATTATTTTCAAAATATGAATGAATGTTTAATTAAAATATACAAAATAAAATTAGTATCGCATCGATTGCAAACGTCTTTGAAGCCGGTTTTTACGCGTGATTATGTGTGCGTGATGAGTCGTGTCATCATGACTCATTGCTGCCAAGCGATTTTAGCCTTATGCCTGGTCGAGCGGAAACTTTGTCGCTAGTACATTCCCAACATACGTAAATTTTATTTATAGATACAAATATTCAATTAGTTACATTCCCAACATACGTAAATTTTATTTGAAGATACAAATAAGACATTATTAAGACGTCACGTCTGAACCCCTTGTTCCGTACATTCGATTACACGCTAGTTATGCGGCCCGGGGTCTGTTTGACCAATACCCCCTGGGATTTGTGCCGAAGGACGGTAATATTTGCGAAAATAACGTTATTTGCCTTACCCTTGTCAATACTTTATTTATTACGTATGCGTTATATTAAATTGTATGTTGCATACACACAATATTTTATTACCTACAGCTTGATTTATGTCCTGTAGAATAATTTATAATATGTCCAGTTTGTTGTCCAAAATTAAAACCTGTGACTATAGGAAATCCCTAAGAATAAGATTTCAGGTGATTCGGAAATTTAATGATAAAGGAGTTAGTCCAAAATTTACCCAAAGTCAACAGCAGTGGAATGGATATCTATGTGTTCACTATTTAGTCATATTTGATGTTACCAAAAGGGCTAGTTACCTGTAAAGCTGAGATAATTTTTATAAAATGAAAGTAGGTATAAATAAATCCTGTTCCTATTTGTAAATATTTTGAACATTGTTTTCACACCAATGAAAATAGAAAATACCGCGATACAATCCACAATATTAGAAATTGTGCTAATAATATCAAAGAAAAATTCCTCACAGTCTCAGTTCTCTATAACAAAATCTAACAAAAATGCCTTTCCCTATTTATGTAATGTAAATCGTGGATATCCGACGTAAGCCGAGATCTGAAACGTTGAATTCTCTTTTTTCTACTTTATGGGAAAATTTTACTTGTTTAAATTGTATAATATTAGCGGAATATCTTGGCAACACATGGAACTGTCATAATCATTTGGCCAATTCGCTCTATAAAAGTTACATTGTGTCATTCGATCTTTTTTGCTCGTGCATCGACATTCAGGTGATATAGGAAACCGGTAGTGCGTATAAGATAGGACTTGTGAGCCATTGTGCTATTGCTATTTTACGTTAAATTTTCGGTGTGATAATTATATTTTTGTTCGTAAGCGTTAGTATCTACCTAAGATTTTATAAACTTTGTGAATAAGAGATATTTGCTGTTGTATAATTTTGATTGTAAGTTTCGTGTAGTTAAATAAAAGAATTATTCTTCTTATTCTTTTTTTAACAAACCATTACTTTAAGGCTTATAATAATTAACTTTTTTGTTTGTTGTTTTTCAATTACCCTGCGGACGCCAGCAATTATTTAAGATTGTTTTCATAAACAAAAACGATAGGAATATTATATTGTTACCTAAGACTTGTCTATAAACAAATTTACTAGACTTTCAGATTTTTTTTTTTCAGTTTTTACGCCGTTCGGTTTTTTATTTTGTAATTAGATAATTACATTTGTATTTGTTGTTACAGCGGCAAAATAAATACATCATCTGTAAATATTTCAACTGTATAGCTATCACGGCTCACGAGATACAGCCTGGTGACAGACGGACAGACGGACGGACATCGAAGTCTCTGGTCTCTTTTTTACCTTTGGGTACAGAACCCAAAAACTAGAGAAAAATGATCGTCTGAAATCATATTTTGTATGATTAATGAAAAAAATTTAATAATACCTACATTTAATTATTAAAGAGCTTTATTTAAATATAAGCTTCTAATCTTAAACAATATAAATCCCATAGGGGGATTTATATTGATTAAGATTATACATATTATTTATAATGTAGGGATTGGGGACAATGGTTTCATTGACGATTTCACACCTCGGGAGTAAGATGACCTACAAGGGTACTTCTATGTACTATATGTATCCTGATTATTATGTACATTAAGTTATTACCTATCAAGGTACATTGTAAAAATATTTTTTTTATAGAACGATTTTTCATCTTTTTTCTAAAAGGTGGCCCTTCGTGGATTTCCTACGCCGGTTTTTCTCGCCGGGTTAGTTCCCGAACCGATGGTAGGTCAACAAGTAGGACAATTCTGATTTGATAAGTAATCATTGCGTAGGTACCATGATTGTTATGTTTTAGTGTTCGTCTAACTTCAAATCTTGGATTCGCCTGACCTTAAATTACCATGAATTTTATATTTCATTTAAAACTTTAGGAATCTGTCCAGTTGAGAAACGCTCAACGGTCGACGCTTTTCGTTTTATCTGCTAAGGAATTCGCAGTATAGTTTTTGGGTTAAATTTTCCGGCCACTTGTAGCCAGTTCGCCCGTAATATATTTGCATGACGAACGCGCAACAACTAAATATTTTGTGGATATCAACGGTGGGCATAAATCGCCTTTATGGGGACACATTTGTCAATGGATAATGCGGTGAGAAGCAATATTCATGGCCGGCCGAATTTCTGCCAAGAATTTGCCTGTCCGCCACACAAAAATACGACACGCCGCTAAGCGTTTTTCTTGAAATAGTGTATGGTAATGTAATAAAATCTCTCCAGTTTATTGCGATCTTACATAATCTATTGCAATCGTATGTAATGTTGGTAGTCTTTTGTTTTATTCGGCCATTTTCCTAATGAGGGTTTTTAAATTCGTGACATCTGACAGCTTTTTGACACGACAAGGACCGTCGGGCTACAAAGCGCCGCCTGGTCACAGAAAAAGAATCGAAAATTCTTATTGACCGTTTTTGATACCACTTACGCCACCAGATGACGCTTTGTATGCGTTGAGTCTGCCCACTAGCGGCAGAAAAAATATCAAACATCCTCATTAGCACAACACATATTACGGTCGCGACGGCAAAAAATTCCGCGTTTTTAAAGTGGCTGTCTATTTATGTATCAACAAAAAATTCTAAAAGATACTACGTAGGTACAATACGGGAAAATATGTGGTATAGCTAATAATAATAAAAAAGCAAAGAAATAAAGTTATGACTATCTATCTAATATGTAATGAATATTTTATAAAGTCTTTTGTAGAAGTAAGTCACATTACTTTTTTCCAAGACTCATGATATTACCTATTCATCTTAAAACTCAAGAAAATTATTAAGTTACGTTATACAAAATGTTCTGCAGTAGGTGTAAAAAACCGGTTAAGTGCAAGTCAGGGTTCCGTACAAAACGGAAAAAAGCACGTTTGTTGTATGCCCCACAAAAATATTTATTATATTCTATTTTTAGTATTTGTTGTATTACCGGTAACATACTAAGGCGGGTCAATAAGTCCGTGACTTTTTGAATTTCTAACCTCCTTACTGAAAAAGCAACACTACTCCTGTCAACAGGCATCTGTCAGTTGACTCCTATCAAAATTTGAACTTGCTGCGTCAGTTAGTTTCTGTTTTACAGCTATCTTTATCAGACTATCCAGTAACTTAAGGAAACAATGGAAAAAAGTGAATTTCGTGTGCTTATTAAGCATTATTTTTTGCGAAAAAAAACCATTACCGAGACCAAGGCTAAGCTTGATAAATACTATGGGGAATCTGCACCATCGATTTCAATGGTAAAAAAGTGGTTTACTGAATTTCGTTGTGGCCTTACAAGCACTGAAGATGCCGAACGTCCTGGACGCCCAGTTGAGGTCTCTACACATGAAACAATCGAAAAAATTCACGATATGGTGTTGACCGACCGAAGATTGAAAGTGCAAGAGATTGTGGAAGCCATAGGCATCTCGCATAGCTCAGTGGTTTCAATTTTGAATGATCACTTGGGCATGAGAAAGCTTTCCGCAAGATGGGTGCCGCGTTTGCTCACAGTCGACCACAAACGCAATCGTGTAACAACTTCACAGGAAGGTTTGGCGTTGTTTAATCACAATATGGAGGAGTTTTTTAACCGTGGACGAAACATGGATCCATCACAATACACCAGAGACCAAACAACAGTCAAAAGAGTGTGTTTCTAAGGGTGAATCGGCGCCAAAGAAGGCCAAGGTGGGTTTGTCAGCCAATAAAGTTATGGAGACTGTTTTTTGGGATGCACGTGGGATAATCCACATTGACTATCTTCAAAAGGGAAGAACAATTAATGGGGAATATTATGCCAACTTATTGGACCGCTTCAATGAGGATTTGAAAAAAAACCGACCTCATTTGGCCAAGAAAAAAGTTCTTTTTCACTAAGACAATGCAAGGGTGCACACGTGTGCAGTTGCCATGGCAAAAATCCATGAATTGGGCTATGAATTGCTCCCACATCCACCCTATTCTCAAGATTTGGCTCCGAGTGACTACTTCTTGTTCCCAAACCTGAAAAAATGGCTCGGTGGAAAAAGATTTGACTCCAATGATGAAGTCATCTCGCAAACAAAGGCCTATTTTGAGGACCTCGACAAATCATATTTTTTGGAAGGGATAAAAAAATTGGAGAAGCGTTGGACAAAGTGTATAGAGCTCAAGGGGGACTACGTTGAAAAATAAAATGATTTATTTATCAAAAAATCTGTGTTTTATTCCAAAAGTCACGGACTTATTGACCCGCCCTCGTAAGTTACATAATCTTAGGTACGAAACCCTAAAAACAAATTTTTAGTTTTTAGGGTTCCGTACCTAAGACGTTTTTATTTTTACCACTTGGATATGTCAGTATTGCTTTTGTTGATGCGAAAAAACTCTTTTAAAGCTCATTTCAGACTACGCTATACTATTCTACTATATAGTACAGTAAAGAAGGACCTAATGCTATACTTATATAGTATAGCATTAGGTCATAGTATATTGGTAGGCATGGCATTCAAATTACGCGATATTATCGCAAGCGCAATATTGTTATGTCGCTCGTTGCGCTTGCAGGCGGCGTGCGATATAGCGCAGCATGAACTCAGCGTATCGCACTATTTTATAGCGTATAGTAAGCCAATAATATATAGTACAGTACAGTGTGAACGTGTCCACATCCATGTATGGGACGCGATATTGTTGTGCTATGAGCTATATACTATATGCTATTATATTATAGCGTTGTCTGAAAGCCGCTTTAAAAATGAAAAAATGTCTTGTATATAATAGACGGAATTAAAGTTGATTTTAGACATCTACTTTTGATCTGATTCTATAAAAAGACTAGCTGTTGCCCGCGGCTCCGCCCGCGTATCCCTTGGGAACACTGATATTTTTTCGGGATAAAAAATATCCTCTGTTAAAACAGAGGATATTTTTTATCCCTATATTATCCCTATATTTTATATCCATAACTTAAACTACAACCATACCAAATTTCATGAAATCCATTAGTAGTTTTAATGTGAAACAGTTACAACATCCATCCATCCATCCATCCTCACAAACTTTTACATTTATAATATTAGTAGGATCCGTTTACTAAATCTTCAAATACAATTTTTTACCAAACGGCCAAATATAAATAAATTGGAATCTTGGAAGTAAAGCAGATAGCGAAAGGTTAATTAAGTGCTCTAGGCGACATTATTTAAATATTAAAATAAAATTACCTCTGCAGTGTTTAAGAGAGATATTAAAGTTTAGAATTCTCTGTACAGACTTGTTTCATTTTAACGCTTAAAACGTTGATTAAATCTGCTTTAACAGTGATATATCTATTAATTGCTTTGTCCTGGATGAAGCGTTTAAATAATTAATGTTGAGATAGTCAATAATTGCCGAAACATTTTGAAAATTTGTGATATAACGTAACAGCCATATTTTGTAGGTTCTCAAAGGATATAATTATAATTGAAATATAAAAAGCTTTTTGAAATTCTCAAAAAAATAGCGCCTGTCACACGTACAGTTCTAACCGCGGGAAATAGCATGCGCCATTCCAACCCGCTTTCTGAAAAGAACGTGTAAAAGCGCAGGGTTGACAGTCCGATCTGGCATGTCGATGACAACGCATTTTCCATAGTTTGAACCGTGCGCTACGGCGTATTTTGACGTATTATGTAAGATACCACTCACTAGCAGTCCAAACCGTGAAGCTTTTTTTGTCGTAATTAGCTGTTCGACCCGCAATCCAAATCGATCTTTCCGCGTTTCGGAACGCAGTCCGATCCGCGGTCTGAACTTTACATGTGTGTATAATCTGATCGCGCTTTTAAACTGCACCAATGAGGGTGTTTGATATTTTTTCTGCCATCTAACAGACCCGACGCACACAAAGCGTCATCTGGTCACAGAGTAAAAATACTTACGTACAGATAGTTTGATATTATTTGTATTTATTATTCTTAAATTATATAGTTTAAACATGCATTGGACACAAATATAATATAAAAAAAAGGTTATTTGTCGGCGTGACAACAAACAACACATGACATAAAAACTTTGACCGACATAATAAATATGACGTATTTTAAACACTTTAAATTAAAGTTAGTAGTTATGAGTTTTTAATGAAAATATCTCTTATTCAGTCATGTTTTCTAATTTCTTTAATATTAATAGCCTTTAAATAATTAACAAAAAACCAAAACACTATTTTTGGCCTCTTTAATTGTTTATAACTATTTCAATTATTGATGTGCTTTTTAATATGCACTTCTAGCACAATTTTCTAAACGTAATTCCGAATTCAACGAGTTACACACACATAGTTGTAGAACCAGGGCCTTTAGTCAAGATGCATTCGATAATTTCGACGACGAAGTTTGAAAACAAAACATATGGGATTTGTAATAAGTCATCGTTAAGTGGCATGTCGCTTGCGATGCCTTATTTCAAATCCCATTCATTTTGTTTTCGAAATTTGCCGTCGAAATTATCGAATGCATCTTGACTAAAGGCCCTGTATCTCTATTTGACACGAAAATCAGTCGATTAGACTAACTCTCGAATCAGGCTATCGACGTTATTTTGAAAAAATCTATTAATAATAAGCAGACACGGCAAATATAAACAAAAGTTCAGAAAAGGCTAGGATGCCATAAGTAAAGTAAAAGATTTAGGATATTATTTCATAAATACTTATAATAAATTCCAGACGACAAACGGTTCGTAAGACGACGTTTAACTTTAACAATTCCTTTGCTTACAGCAATGTTTCTTGGCTGAGAGTTACTCAACAGGTTTTATTTCTTGCTTTCCACTCCAAGAATTAATTTATTTGATATTTCTTTCCAAAGTTTTGTAACCGAATAACTTTCTATACGCACAATATTACATAAGCTTATAAGTTTAATGTTCTGATATTTATTGTGCCCATACAATATATGGGCAATCAATGATCAACATAAAATACCTACCTATACACTAACCTTAATTAATCCATTTGGTTTTATTTGTATCTAGTTCTACGTGAAGGAGACACATACCACGTTGTTACGTTATTTTCATTTAAAAAAAGTTTAAAAATTTATTCGTTGAAATTGAATGCTCCGAGATAGGAGGCGCGAAAATACGTGAGCTTATGAGGGTATAAACTACAATGTAAGGGCCATCTTCACACGCAGCACCTCAAATCCTCCATAAACATGCTTCATATCTCAGTAATTCTACAGCTCATTATTTCCGCTCAAATCCCCGCTCCGTATAATCCCGGATTAACATGCCGCTCAAATGAAGCGAAAATTTCTTTTTGGAATCATTTGTAGGTTCGTGAAAGCTTGTTAGCTATCTATTTACATGATTCATGAGGCCACATCGCTGTTTTATCGCTGTTTTCTTCCATTGAATAAGCAGATTGGTCTTTTATATTCTTTGTTGGTTTATTGATATAATATCTTTGATACTTTTTATGCGTAGTTAAGAATGGTTTCATGTTATTGTTTTATTTTTTCGATATCTTCGTAGCTTGCAGCTAATGCCATAAAACTTACCTTACTTGGTTAGCCAATTACCAGTTAACAAATTATTTTTTTAAGTAATCCCCTAATTTTAGCAGTTAGCGAGCTGATGATGATGAATTATAGGTAAGAACACTTGATCACGTCAGCATTCAAACACAACGCATTTTAATCGGACCTTTCGTCACAGATTAATAAATAGTTACTTCGTACTTTCGTTTAGGAGCTACTATATCAAAGGCTGACAGACAGACAGACAAACACCTTAAGCTTATAACACCCCTCTTTCTCCGTCGTGGGTTAAAAATAGATACAGCTAGCAAAAAATAAAAACAGTTGGTGGCGTTGATAGATGCACACTTTTTAAGTGTGTTGCAGCTTTTATCCAAAATAGATTAGAATTATATTTTAATATAATATATACTAATATAATAAAGAGGAAAAGTTTGTTTATTTGTTTGCATTAAATAGGCTCGAAAACTACTAGACGTATTTTGATTAAATTTGGCAGAGATATAGAAAGAGACCACGGGAAAGGACACAGGCTACTTTTCATTGCGAAAAATCTACGTTTCCCTCGAAATTCCTTTTTTCGCTGGCAACTTCTATTTATATTATAACTTAAAAAGTAGTAGTTTAGATGTCATACCAATCTAAAATAAATAAAATAATGATTTTATCTATTATAGATACCACAAAGTCAAAGTAAAAAAAATAATTCAAAGTTGGTATTATTATAAACACTTTCTGAACGTCGGTATACATGATGCCTACCACCGGTTTGGAAACTAGCCCGGCGAGAAGAACCGGCGTAAAAAAATCGCGCGGGCCATCATTTACTAAAAAGATGGAAAATTGTTATTTAAGATTAAAAAAGTATGTAACAATGTTATGACTAAGACTACATAACAAGAGTACAATAGTACACAGAAGTAACCTTGCAGATGGTCATTCTATTGACATGGTGTGCGATCGTCAATAAAATCATTGACCCTATAATAAGCTTTAGCGTATGCTATTTAAAAAAGTGCTGTTTTAAATTTATTAATAGACAGATTTTGAACGTTTTCTGGGATTCTATTGTATAGGCCTTTGACCTTTGAACATTGACCTTTAAAAGTTTTACTAACTTAACTTAGTCTGATCACGGGTGTATATAGTTTGTGTTTATTTCTAGTGTTCCTACAGTAATTATCGCTTTTCGTATTGAACATACTTAAATTGTTTTGTAACATACAACACATTGTCCAAAATGTATTGAGAAGCGACGGCTGCATTCTATAAACTTTCCTCTCAGAGATTCAAAGAAGGACATTTTGTAAATGGAATGTATTGCTCACTTCTGCAATACAAAATATATTGTATTAATGTCGGCAGCATTTAAAATAATTCCGTAAAGTACTATGAAAATAAATAAAATAAACTAGTCGCGCCGTATGTTCGTCAGAAATTTCACTAATTTTTCTGACTGCATATGCTGCAGAACTGAGTCTATCTGCAAGATTAGCAATATGAGGACCCCACTGTAATTTACTATCTAGTGTTATACCTAGAAACACAGTGGTGTCCATCTGTGTTCATTTTCTCATCATCATTTCTCACATCATTTAATAGTATAATTTAATAGTATAGTTAAATGATGAGTACTTGCCTAACATTGGACACTTTTAACATTTTGTTTTATTTGAATTTAAAAGTAAGTTGTTAACATTTAACCAATGTACTATATTCGAGAGAGCGCTATTTACCTCGACGTAATTTGACTGCTGTCGCTTCACATTAAAAATTAGTGAAGTGTCATCTGCAAAAATTAATATCTCATTATCATTATGTTTAACTAGATAAGCTAAGTCATTTGTATAGATGAGAAAAGAAATTGACCTAAAATGGATACGTATGGGACACTTATTCTATTTTGGTCCCAGTGACCTTTTACTATTTATCACTATCCTTTCAGTTCTATTTTTAACGTAAGAACTCAAAAGGTTGAGTGAAGAGTCCCGTATACCATAGTGATGCAATTTTTCTGATCAATTTAGCATGCTCAACACAATTAAATGCCTTGGAACGGTCGCAAAATACACCTAATGCATCGTGCGACCCCTCCCAAGCTTCAAAAATTCTACAAAGAAGACCTATACTAGCATCCGTTGTGGATCGACCCTTAGTAAAACCATATTGATTATTGTGTAATAAATTATTTGAATTAAATATTAAATAATATGTACTAATAACTTTCTTAAAATTATTCATTCAAATATTTTACTAAAAGTCGGTAGAATCGATATACTCTGCTTCATTACGTCAGGGAACACACGTTTAAGTGTTTAGTTTCAACTCTGTTTTGCCAAGGTGTGTCCGCACCACGCACATTTTATAAAAGCTTTGTCAACTTACGACACAGTTAAACCATTAGTAGGTGCTCGGCTGTTCGAAAGTGATTAGAATATTTAATAAAACATTCTACTTAATTAGTGTACGAAATTAACCTAGTGAAAAGCGTTTTTAAATATTATTATTTTTTAATCAGTCCATAACACTAAATAGATGCATTTAATATTCTTGGGCCTATTTAACTAATAAATTTTAATTTTATTGTTAACCACCTTTCTTTTTAAGCCTTAAAGTATCTGCAGACTGGCCAGGTATGTAGTAAAAACCACAGAGTAAAAATATATACTTACGTACAGTGTAACACCTTTCATAGAACGAGCGAAATGTCAGGATTGTCATAGAAAATGAGGGTAAATTAAACTAAGTAGAGCAGCAGTATACGGTTATTGAGAAGGTCTGATTGGTACACACCACAACCTGGGATCGAACCTACACAATCACGCGTGTGACTTAAGGGTAGTCTATTCATTAGGTCATGGAAGCTCTTATAATAAATGGAGACATTTCCTAGAAAATTAAATATCTACTTACCTATTATTATTCTTAGGATAGGTAAAATAGATATATTTTTATTTATTCTAGTTTTGTTCATGCACACAGTAGTACAATACATAACCACAATATATTGTTTGATATTATTTGTATTCAATATTCTAATATTATAAAGTTTTAACATTCATTGGACACTTTATATTAAAAAAATGTTATTTGTCGTCATGACAACCAAAAACAATATCACAATTTTCAATCTCATATGACAAATAATAATATAATAGTTTAAAAAAACTAAAAAAAACACGCTTAGAAAATTTTTATCGGGTTATTGCATTGTCATCGGCCCTTAAGACGTGTGCAAAGTTTCAAGTTGATCAGACGTCTAGAAACCGGTGAAAATTAAGCTCAAAGATTCCGTTACATACATAGATACACACAACCCGAGCTAATAAAAGCATGTTAAAAATTAAACACGAAATTCGAAAATTTAGACGACCCTTTGACGGCGCAAATTCTTAAACGAATTTTTGACACTATTGCCATGTACGTGATAGGAGAATTGTGCCCACGTCGTATGCTTGTAGTAGTGCAATCTAATCAACGGTTCACTGTGTGGATGTTTATCTGATCCTATGTCTTTAAAATGTGGTGTTACTGCAAATTGCTTCGCAATCAATAATTTTTGGTATAATCTTTTTTATATAAAATGATTTTTCATAACCCAGGCTCATTGCATTATTCTCCTTCATAAAGCTCGTAATAAGCTTTAGGTATACATTATTTATTTAATAATATTAATAATATTAATAATATTAAATGTAGTTACGACAACTTTTATCATAATATTTTCTGTAAACGTTCCAAATTTTTAAGCCTTTAATGTTTTATTTTAAAATATAGAACCTGGGTCACCGAGCTTTGCTCGGAGTTCTAATAAATTTAAATAAATAAAAAGAATCGCAAAAATATTCATCTTACCGGGATTCGAACTCACCGACATCCGGAATTTTCGAACAAAGCAAAAATTATACATATACGAATCTGCCAATCGGACTGACATTATAGAGTCAACATTATTGATATTATAATATATTGTGACACGACGAAAGAAATATATATATATATATATATATATATATATATATATATATATATATATATATATATATATATATGTATATATATATATATATATATATATATATATATATATATATATATATATATATATATATATATATATATATATATATATATATATATAGCTTAAAAATGCGTGGTTTCTCTGGGATAAGATCTAGCTAGATCGATTTTTCTCCCCCAAAACATTCTGCATACTAAATTTCATGTTAATACTCGCAGCCGTTTTCGAGATTACGATTATATATATTATACAAGATTGACTCGTTCAAAGTATAAAAAAAATATTAAAAAATTGAATATAGACAGAAGTTATAACTTCAAAATGGTACTCATAAACGTCAAACCAATGTCAGACCCGTTTTGATTATATCTATATATCTATGGACGCTTTCACACCACGTCAATATGGCCCCGTGGTAAGTTCTCGAAAAACTTGTGTTACGGATACCAAACCACGGAAATAACTATACAAGTTTATTAAAGATCTTTTGAAGAATTTCTTTTAATTAAAATCTTTTGCCCGCAGCTTCGCCCGCGTGGGAGAGTGTTCGTGGCAAAAATTTCTTTAGCAAATATACCTACTGCAATATAGTAATAGCACAGAGTAAAAATATATACTTTTAATAAATTTTCACACGTACTTTTTATATTAATATAATTTTATATAAGGATTAGGTAATATTGTATCCGTCTAAATAGCTTCTGAACATACCACATTATTTGTGATCATTTTTTTAAACTTAGAATGAGTATGGTTACTATAGTACCTATTCTTAAAATATTGACATATCTATGCCGACCGAATTTAAAATTAAAATCACTGAATTCTCTGACTCAAGAAGATTGAATAGAGAAATAATTAAAATTTTAGGCGAATTTAAAAGAAGAATTATTTGAAAAAGAAGTTTTATTTCATACTTTTTTGTGCATTTTTACTTTGGAAGTCAGTTTACATTTTTTGTTTAAAAATAATTATTTTTCCCTTTTTAGTTATACATATAAGATGATATGGTTTTTATTTGTAGTGATTAGGACGACAAGGTTAATCAAAACAAACTGAGTTTCTCTGTAAGAAAAGAAACGACATTTAATGTTATTAATTACAATATCGATCCTAAAACACAATTATTAACTTATTACAAATAAAATTTAAATGAAAAGGTACTTTGACACTAATGCTTTCTCATAATAGGACAGATCCGTCACTCTAGACTATAGAGTATAAATTCACAATTCTGCCTCGATGGCGCTTGATGCGCGGGAATATTCAAAAGAAAATCACATTTTTCTTTACATCTCCCCCTCCCAGAGAGTATTATAATAATGCGATACGACTATCTATTCTCATGGAGGTCTTCAAACGCAGGGGCCGGAGTTAGTTTCGAGATGTGGAAAAAGTTTGACTCTCTTTTCTTATGGCTTGTGTTAATCTTGTAAATTGACTTAGATATTTTTTCTATTATTTTATAGGGACCGATTCTTAGTTCGTCGATTTTTTTTCTATTTAGTTTGTTTCCATTATCCACAAAAACAGTATCACCCACCTTGAAATCTGCATGTCTTCGATTTTTATTGTAAATTGTCTTATTGTAATTATGTGATCTTAATGTATTTTCCAAAGCTTTTTTCCTATCTTGGATCAAATCATACTCGGTCCTTTTAAGTTTCAGTTCATTTGGTAAAATTGTGACATCTGTACCATTTAGAAGGTACTCTGGAGCATATCCAGTAACAGTATGTTCAGTTTTATTATAGCTCTTTACACAATTTCGTGCTATAGTTGTCCATGCTATCTTAGCGTTGGTTTCATTTATCTTGCATCTGATTTTATTGACTAACGTCTGATTTAGTCTTTCATTTAATCCATTTGAGAAGGGCGAGTCTACAGCAGTAAAAATTATCGGAATATTCTGTTCTTCCAAATAATTTTTGAATTCTTTAGAATTGATACCTGGATATTGGTCTGCGAGAATCATGCCAATGTCGTTAGTTTCCGCACAGTTCCTCACAAGTTTCGTGAAATCATTTGCATTTTGTGTGCTTGATGTCAAAATGTATGCATACCTTGTGAAATGGTCTGACAGTAAGTGCAAGTATCTCTTTGTTGATCTTGAGCTCCCAAATCCTCCAATTGTATCAATAGAACATATCTGAAAAGGTTTTGTGGCGGGACCCAAATGGGACATCAATCCATATTTGTTTTGTCCTCTTGATTTGTTCTTAATACATACTATACAACTTTCACAGATTATTTTTATGTTTTTTGTCAAATTTTTTGCTGTGTACCATGAGCTAATCATCATTTGCATTTGTTTAATTCCTATATGACCCAGATCTGCATGTACATCTTTAATAAATTTTATACTGAATTTCTCTGATAGGATTATCTTTTCATTTTTCTTAACTATTTTGTAATAAACATTATTTTTTGTTATTAACTTATCTTTATTACACTGTATCGTATCATTTTTACCTTGGTCTTTTAAGATATCCTCTAATGTTATTATATTGACTATTTTCAATTGTTCATCCAGGTTTTCATTTGCTTCTAGGACTGGGTTTCTGCTTAGACAGTCAGCTTCGATGTTGTATTTTCCTGGAGTATATTTAATTTGGAAATCATATTGTGATAAGTAGTATGTCAGATCTCCTAGTTCTTCATCTGTTCTTGATTTTATGTTCATATTCTCTAAGGGCTTATGATCTGAAAAAACAGTAAACTTCCTACCTATCAACAGATGTTGCCAATACTTCACACATTCTTTAATTGCTAGGCATTCAAGGTATATAGCTTTCTTCCTTTTTTGAACTTCATTCAGTTTTTTCGAGAAGTATGCCACTGGTCTCTCTTCATTGTTTTCTTGTGGCTGTTTGAGGACTGCTCCTACTCCTAGAATACTGGCATCTGTGTATATGTGGATAGGTAAGTTTGGATCAAAAATGGTCAATATTGGGTGAGAACATAATATTTGTTTCATTTCATTGAATGATTCTTGGCATGTTTTAGTCCAGTTAAAAATTTGTCCTTTCCTTAATAGGTTATGTAGTGGTTCCAATTTTATTGCGATTCCTGGCACATACTTATGATAAAAGTTTATTTTTCCTAAAAATTGTCTCACATTTTTTTGTGTTTTTGGAATAGGGAAATTTTTTATTGATATTAAGTTGTCTTTCAGAGGTCTAATTGAATTATTCTGTATTATGTGACCTAAGTACTTAACTGAGTCGGATGCAAATTTACATTTAGAAAATTTTAGTCTTAAACCTTCACTTTTAATTGCTTGAAACAGCTGCTCCAGATACCTGATATGTTCTGAGAATGATTTTGAGAATATTAAGATGTCATCGATGTAACATACTGTGAAATCTCCAAGCTTGTGTTTTCGTATTATATTACACATTATTCTTTGAAATATAGCTGGGGATGTCTTTAAGCCGAATGGCAAACAGGTCCATTGAAAATGACCATCTTGGGTGATGAATGCAGTCTTGTATCTGTCTGTGACACGCAAAGGTATTGACCAAAACGCTGAATTCAGGTCCAGTGTAGAGAAATACTTGCAATCTCTAGTTTTTACGATTAGGTCCTCAATGAGGGGAAACGGTTGTGATTGTGGAACAACAATCTTATTTAGGTCTCGAAAATCTATGCACAATCTTGACTTTTTATTTTCGTCTCTTTTGTAAGCCATAGTAACTGGAGCTGCAAACGGGCTATATGATTCTTCTATTATTTTTTTTTTCTAATAATTTTCCAATTTGGTTCTCAATTTCTTTTTTATCTTCTATTGTGCAACGATATGGCCTTTTACTGCAATATTTTTCTATTGACAGATCAATGTGTGCTTCATAATCTGTAACCATTCCAATGTCATATTTGTCCTTTGCAAATGCAGATTTATTTTTCGAAATTAGGTCGTCAATTACTGCTTGTTGTTGATAATCTAGATGATTTACCCACATTTTAAAATTTTCTCTATTGAAGTTCTCGTTGAAATTTACCAAATTGTCTGACTTTATTTCCTTAGAAATGTCAATACTCGATTTATTTGTTTCCTTAGAAACAACTTCAGTTTTTTGTATAGGAATTTTTTTAAAGATTTCCAAGTTTTCATTTTGAACTAAGAAAAATTCTTTTATACAGTCTAATCCGATTAAAAAATCGTAATCAAAATTATTTTTGTCTATTACAAAAACATTCATTTTTTTCTCCACATTAAATATGGTTATATCTAGTGATATTAAGCCATTTGCCTTTCTAACGCCATTAATTGTTTTTAAATTAGTATTGCTTGAGTAACTTAATTCTTTGTTGTTTATCCTCAATAACTTTGAGTTTATCAATGACACATTTGAGCCAGAGTCATAGATTCCATATATGCTTATACTCTTATTTAATAATAATTTTACTTTAATTAATGGTGGCACTATTAGTTTTTTGGTTCTTCACATTGTAGTTCACATTCCAATTCTGAATTATTAATGTGCTTTATTTGTTTATAATTTCTGTCTTTTCCATTATTAATTTTTGTTTTGAACCAACAGGCATCTTCTGAATGATATCGCACACCTTTTTGTAAACTTTCACAAATACTACATTTTTCCTTCGTTGGCTTATCATCTTTTTTTTTAATAAATTTCTTCTTTGCAACTAAATGTTCTAACTTGCCAAGTTCATTAAATAAGTCTTTTGTTTCTGCAATTTCCTCTTTGTTAATTCTATCTGTTATAAAGTCCGGTACGCCAGCGGCAATTATGTCAATAAGAGTCCCTTGATCTATTGTTTTTCTTACTTCTAGTAGAAGTTTTTCTTTTTTGATGGCATATTCTAAAAGAGACCCTGATTGGTATTTGAAAAATAAAGCATACTTGCTTGTAGACCAACCTTTACTGGCATAGGTTTGCAAAAAGTTTGATTTCCATTCAGCCCACTCCGATTGTAAGCTATGTTTGATCATCATGGAAGAGTACCAATCAGTGCAGGATTTCTCAAGAAATAATCTGAAAATTTCAATTTTTTCTTCCTCTTTTACTACGTCAAACCTTGTACATTCTTTTTCAAATGTTTCCATCCAGTTATATGCATTTACACTTTTTCCATCAAATTTTTCAATCACAAACCTATCGGCAAATTTTTTTATACTTTGTTTTTCTTTGTTTTGTTGACTTTCAATCAATTTTTCCAGAATTTTTACTAAAGGTTCATCTAAATTCTTCTTATTGACAGTAGCTGACTGTTCCTCGGTGATATCCTCAAGGAATTGGTCTTGGAAAATCATGTTTTCATCTTCATCGCAGTATGTTTGTAACAGATCATTTGTCATTTTTATCCATACGCTTCTGCTTTGATATCTTTTCTTCAATGTATTTTTTACTGTAGCGAAAGCTTTAGAGGTCTGGATATGTTTGTGATACTGTGATACTGCTTGATATTCCTCCGGGATTAAAAAGACTTTGTCGTCTTGTGTGGTAATTGAGGTTATGGCAATGTAGTTTGTCTTACCGTCTATCAATGATTTAACTTGAAAAGTAAATTTTAATTTTTCCATTTTCATTTTGACAATAAATGTCGTTTTATAAGATGATATGGTTTTTATTTGTAGTGATTAGGACGACAAGGTTAATCAAAACAAACTGAGTTTCTCTGTAAGAAAAGAAACGACATTTAATGTTATTAATTACAATATCGATCCTAAAACACAATTATTAACTTATTACAAATAAAATTTAAATGAAAAGGTACTTTGACACTAATGCTTTCTCATAATAGGCCAGATCCGTCACTCTAGACTATAGAGTATAAATTCACAATTCTGCCTCGATGGCGCTTGATGCGCGGGAATATTCAAAAGAAAATCACATTTTTCTTTACATACATATTATTATTAACACATTTTAAGAAAGTATTAATACTTTAAAAAAGCCTCCGGTATTTTCACTCTCTCGGCAAAACAAACTCAAGCGTTATTTTATACCAGTTTTCTGAGAGTATTTCCCCAAATAAGCATTACCGATTTGTGGACCTACTAAATAATCACATGTAATTATTAGATACTACATTATTAAGTAATAATTATTATATTTTTTAGTAATCAGCGGAAAAAATGTAGCAGTCAGCATTAAATAAAATATTAAGTCATAATATATGAAATTGGCGTTTTGTAAAGGAGGAACATAAAGTCGATTTTTCTTAACATAATATATTTATTTAATCAAAGTATATACCATTGCTATCTATGCACTTTTTCCATCTCATAGGTAGTTAATTGATTCCTTTACTAAAAAAACCATTCGGACAGGAATCAATAAAATCTTTCAAAGCGCTTTGGACTTGAATTGCCCCATCGGAGTTGAATTTTTGCCCTCGTAAGAAATTATCCAAATTTCGCAAAAAATGGTAATCTGTTCGAGCAAGGTCCGGGGAGTACGGTGGATGTCATAGACATTCCAATTGAAGCTCCTCTAATTTGGTAGCCGTCTGTTGTGCAATGTGTGGTCTAGCGTTGTCCTGAAGCAGCAGTGGCCTAGAGCGAATGACCAACCTCGGTCGTTTAGCAGCTAGCTTTTTCATCATGATTTGCAGTTGCTGGCAATAGACATATGCCGTAATCGTCTGGCCAGATTTGAGAAAGCTGTAGTGAACGACTCCGGCACTAGTCCACCAAACGCTCACAAGCAGCTTTTTTTGAGTCAATTTTCGCTTGGGGCAGGCTTTGGCTGGTTCGCCAGGGTTCAGCCATTGTGATGAGCATTTCCGATTATCGTACAGGATCCACTTTTCATCACAGGTAATGATTCGATTTAAAATCCCTTCATTATTGTGCCGATTGAATAATGTAACACAGCAGTCGACGCGCGTTGGTCGGTTTGCTGCACTCAATTCATGAGATACCCACCCACATTTCAAGCTTTTTCACCTTCCCAATTTGCTTCAAGTGGATTAAAATAGTTTTTTTAACTAACACCGCAGCCTGCTAACTCGGACGTGGTTTTCGATGGATCCGCTTCCACAATTTCGATCCTTCAATTCCATTCTTCATTATCAACTTTGGTCTCCGGCTGTCCACGGGGCTTGTTCTGCAGGTCGAAATTTCCATGACGAAAATGTTGTAACGAAACTGTGTTTTCTTTTGCGACACCGCCGCCATAAACATCATTAATCCTTCGAGCCGTTTCTGCAGCACTGGTGCCACGGTGGAACTCGCACTCGGAAAATAATACGATATTTCAAGTTTTCCATTTTGTAAAAATAGTGACACAAAGAAAAAACTAAAAGAGGAAAAAACAAATAAATTACGGTTTTCGAAACACAAATGCCTGAGTAAATAGCGGTATATAATTTGAAATTGGAATTACTAACCAAAGAAGATATATTTGAGATCTAAGTGGCCAGTACGACAAAATGCCAATGTATATGTAAGGACCTTATATTATAGTGATAATGATGATCATTCATATAATTTTGGTTAAAGCAAAATGTCAAATACATTGATATCGGTGTACTAAACTATGAGGAGTACCTATGTCACCATAATAATATGTTGGTGTATCGTAAGAAGATGGTGGTGATGATGATGATTACTGTAAGTGGCATATGCTTGCAGTTCTTTACACAATGCCGAAATTTCTAAACGTGTATCTTTAAAGACTGAGGTGTTATGTTCAGTGCTTTTGGATCTAGGGTACACCTTGGCACAAAATTTTACTTACTTTAAAAGTCGAAATCACTATATATGTCCTTATAATTTTGTGGAGTTTTCTCGATTTCTCATGGATTCCATCATCAGATCCCCACCTTGGTGACTAAGCTAAGGGACCAATTTCGAATTATATTTTTTACAACAACAAAATTATTTTAAAAATGCTTCGACAAACGGCAGAGTAATGTTCAAAGATATACGTGTCGGTGTAAAAAACTATGATAAGTACCTATTATCATCAGAATGTGATGATGTATGGTGTGATTAAGGCGGTGATGATAATGATTACTTTAATTGACATTGTGGTATATGCTTTCAGTTCTATAAACAACGCCGAAATCCCCAAACACGTATCTTTAACGGCTCGGGAGTTCTGTTCAGTACTTTTGGATCCAGGGTATACCTTGGTGCAAAATCTTTATTTTTGGTAGCATGTGCCTGGTGCCAAAATCACTATTTATGTCCATATAAATTTCGAGGAGTTCCCTCCATTTCTCATGGATCCCATCATCAGGTCACCACTTAGGTGTCAACAATACCAATTGGGGATACCTAATACAGCAAAAAAATAATTTTGAAAATAGGTCGACAGGCGGAGGAGTAATCGTTGGACATACAAACAAAAAATTATAAACTACTATTTTACTCCTTTTTTGGAAGTCGGTTAATTTTATTTAAGTGAAGAGGAGTGTCCAAAACTCATTAGTGAAAACCGCATTCAAATCGGTTAAGCCGTTGACTTCGTACGCGCAAAAACAAATATAGCGGGAACCGTACATCTTTCCGCAATAAAAGTAGCCTATGTGTTAATTCAGAGTTTAAACTACTACCACCATACCAAATTTCATTAAAATCCGTTCAGTAGATTCTGAGATTAGCGCGTACTAACGTACAGACAAACAGACAAAAATTCTAAAAATCATTGTTTTGGGTTCTATGTCGTTCATAAAGCTAAAAGAGAAACTATTACAGGGGAATAGTTTTTCTTATATATCTTCCATGTACATACAGTGACCAGTTATGATTTTATTATATGTATAGATAACTTAAAAGGTTTACATTACAATATAAAAAAAATACCGAATTAAAAACTAGTTAAAATAACTAATTTATTATCCAAACAATATTGGATATAAGTTATTGTCTAAATAAGTAAAAAACTTAATCTAGTTGTCTGTTAATCTGAGGCTGCGGGTAGAGTACCTAAGAGGCTGGCAGCATTGCCTCGCTGTATGGCTAAACTGATACGTTGGCCGAAGTAAGCGCCAGCCTTAAAGTCATTAGTTTTGTCGACCAGTCTTTTGGCCAAATCCTTAAAAAGATGCTTGGCACTCCAAGGACCAAGTCCCCATAGTTTCGACTCCAAAAGGCAGAAAAAAGTAACCATCGCCGATGGATTAATATTTCCGCCTTTTCTTGGTCTCGGCAAGTGCAGCTGCCGTCCCCGCCACCTTTGTAGTGGCCGTTTCGTGTGACGCCGCCAGCGTTTCCACGCAGGTAGCTACCCACACCAGCGGCCTCCGTCGGCTCCACGGAATTAGGGTCATGCCATTGGCTGGTACCGACTTCAAAGTTATGATGATTGTGCAGAGAAATACTTAACATGTTTTCCGAATTTAAAAGGGAAATTATTTGGAAAAAAAGAATTATTTAATACTTTTTTGTGAATATTTACTATGGCAGTCGGTATAATTTTTTTGTTCAAAAATAATATTTTTTCCCTTTTCAGTGATATTTGTTAAATTATTATTATTACATTTTAAGGACGTTTAAAATAAACGATGGAATGTATAATTGGATACGCGCCAAGCTTACATTAGGTATTGTAAATAAGATGATGGTGATGATTACTATAAGTTACATAGTGGCATATGCTTGCAGTTCTTTAAACAATGTCGAAATTTCCAAACACGTATCTTCAAAGACAGAGGAGTTCTGTTCAGTACTTTTGAATCTTATTTTTTGGTAGCATATACTTGTGTTACTTTAGAAAAAGTCAATATCACTATATGAGTCCATATAAATTTCGAGGAGTTCCCACGATTCCTCATGGATCCCATCGTCAGGTCACCACTTTGGAGACAACGGGACCGATAGCTTATAATCTATCGGTTATAATCTATCGATTATAATTTATCCCTCTACACCAAAAAAAGAATATTGAAAATCAGTCAACAGACGGCGGAGTTATCGTTGAACATACAAGAAAAAGATATACTTACAGCCGAACATATAACCGCCTCCTTTTCTTGGAAGTCGTTTAATTTAATTAAAATTAAAGTATAAGTTAATTAAGAGAATTGGGGTTCCGTTCTTCCGATCCGATAATTTTACAGAATAATATTATACACTATGTTACATAACATAAAAATGACAGTTAGAGTGGATAAAATATATTATAATTATAATTTGCTCTATATACTTATTATATTTTCATATTTATTCATTTCATAATTATATAATCAAATAAGTCTTTAGTATATATAATATCTGAAAATATCAGATCAGTCTTTAAAAAATGGTACATCGTGATTGTCATCATAATATTATAAACCAAATTAAATGTACATAATATTATGTTTAATATTCAACTTATATATTATGTAGTTTAGTTAATATAATCGTTAAGAATTAATTAATTAGGATCGTATAAAAAGTTAACAAGATTTAAGCTTGCCTGGGTGACGCGAATAACGCACAATTAATAGTCAGCTCACACCGAAACGTTATAATATTCGAAGCAGCTCTGCATTTTTAAGATTTGTTGTTCAAAATTGAATTCTCTATTCAGTACACAAGATATACGTACCACTGCATGAGCGGCGCCGCGCTATGCAGAGGTGCAATTTGACATTCGAACTCTTGCAATTATACGTGTCTTCTTCTGTAGTGAACAAAGTTCAATTTTGAATCGCTATCTTAAAATGCAGCACCGCGTCGCCTTTCGACTAGCTTCGGTGTGAACTGACGCTATGTTTGTGGGCTAAATAATATGAATCACGCTAAGCTGCATCATCTGGACAGCCTCGAAATGTCTGACATATTCCTATAAAAGTAGTCCATTAATCCTTGGCCCTATTAGTCACCGTGGCGTCCCTGTGAAGGTTGACACCCCTCAGCATCCACCCACGACCAGGTTGGGCTCTTTCCCCACCGATCGGTTTGTCGTGGGCATCATACACTTGGGCTAGGAACATCCTACGTGGGCGGTTGGAGCTGTTCTGCGTGCTGCCATGGATCAGGAGGTAGGAGAAGATGACGACGTCGCCAGCTTCTGCGATGACTGGAGTTGCCCGCTCGATTGGGAATTTTTTCTGCAAGATGAATATTATTGTTATAGAGAGCTCTAGCTTCAAAATAATATCGCCGAGTAAACTAAATCTCACTAACAAATTAAAAGTTGAGCAAAAATGGGTGAGCGTTGAAGATTTTAGTTTTAGTAATTAAATTCTAAGTTATGCATAATCGTAAATATAAAACTCTCGTGCCGCAGTGTTTGTTACAGAATCTTTTCTCATACCTACCGAATACACCTGAAAAACTTCATTAAAATGTAACTTATGGTTGTAAGCTATTTTTCATACCTCTGAGTGACAAGGGTGGTCCACCAGCTTAATTTATTATTATATGATTATGCAATGAAAATATATTACATTATAACCCTCAATTTCCACCTTTCTAATTCCAATCCCCATAGTCTACATATAAGCCTCATCAACACTCAGTGGTTGATAACTCTTTCATTTCTCACCTGAAGGTGTACATGTAGGTAGTAGGAGTAAGGTGTAAGTCGTAGGTGTAGGTTGGTATAGGTAGATGTAGGTAGTATGTGTAGTTTGTAGGTGTAAGTGTAGTTGTTGGGTATGTTAGGAGTTATTTATTTATCATTCATAGATAAGACCGAACAAGGGTCTGTCAGGACAGCTATTTACTAACTGCTTAAAATATTTTGCAAACTGCTTACAAGTCTAGAGTAATTAACATTAAGTTAGACTTATTATTGCTTACTTGGTCAACATAATGGAAAGCACTTCCTTCTTTTGGTCCAAAGTCTTCCAGAGGACCCAGCTTGTGTGAGCCTGGGTACACGAATAGACCACCGTTCTCAGGATTGGCATCGTCCAGATGAATAAAAGCAGCTGTCATGGAGTCTTTTTCGTATGGGAAATACGGATAATCCTGAAAAGGACAATAGTCAAAGTAAGAGGAACCAAAGCAAATTAAATATTTTGATGAATTGTGTATCTCCTCTAGTTTTGTCTGACGGCTGACGGGTCGATCAGGTCACGGATACCATATGCTCGAGTTTACTCGAGTTAATCGAGGTTACCGAGTTTGCTCGGAGCTCTAGTAGATTTATAAAAAATAAAAAGAATCACAAAAATATTTTACGGGGGTTCGAACCCACCACATTCCGAATTTCTGAACAACGCAACAATTACACATACCGTACTGCCACTCGGACTGACTTAATAAAGTCGAAATAATTATTCATATATTGTTGCTCGACTAAAGAACAACATATATAACTTAACAACGCGCAGTTTCTCAGGGATAAGACCTAGCTTGATCGATCTTTCTCCCCCAAAACTCACTGCATCGTATGCAAAATTTCATGGATATACTTGCCGCCGTTTGCGAGATTACTACAAGATTAGCTCGTTTAATGTATAAGATAAGAAGATCGATTCTACTGATTAAATCCTGCAATAATACATTCACAATCCAGTCCCGATATGCTAAAACTGCAAAATGGTATTCTCATATACGTGACACTAACGTCAAGCCCGTTTTGATTGGTCCGAACGCCAAAAAGTTTATGACATCACGACGATTAATTTATAATTCAATAAAATTGAAATGAAAGTATAAATCAATTACGAGAATTGGGGTTCTGGTTTCTTATACCTGATGCATTGGATACGATGCTCCTTTCTCTGGTGGTTTGTAATGTGCTTTAGTGTGATGCAGCGCTATGTTCTTCGTACCCATGACGTCTTCTAAAGCATCAAGCAGGTCGTCGTCGTACAGCAGCTGGCCAAACACAGCATGGTTCATTTGTAAATTGTGAATTCCTTTCACCTGAAAAGTTTTAGATTTTAAGTTAATATTCCCCGTTAAGATGTATGCAATATAAAGTCCCGTAAGGACTTTTTATAGGTAAATTATAAAAAGCGCCCAATTATTCGAATCCGTTTTTCAACCACAAATTTCTTAATGTGTTTACATACATCAAACACCCTGTATCGTATACATTTAAAAACTGGCCAAGTGCGAGTCGGACTCGCGCACGTGGGGTTCCATACCATTATACAAATATTTTACATGTTTACTTATTACTTCGTTATGTTTGAACGAAGTTTTCAAAGGAAGCGCATTTTACTCTATAACTCCTGAACTAACAAAATTACAAAAGCGCTATAGTTTTCCTTCAAAGTTCATCGCATGGACTACTATTATAAATTTTTTCAGTGCGTGTAGATATCGTGCATGTAACTTTACGTGTAGGGGAGGCCTCCCTTGGGGAGGATTTTATTTAGCACTTTGTCGGCGTGGTAAATACACATATCCATGCAAAGTTTCATCATTCAAGCACTAACCGTTTGGTCGGTAAGCCGAAGGCAGACAGACATGACGAAACCATAAGGGTTCGTGAACGTGAACTATAAAATAATTAAGTCAGTCCTCAACCCATGCTTTGAAATAAAAGCAATTATTTTAATATATAATAATAATAATTATTATTATTATTATTTTACATATTATTATTATTTTACAAAAACTTACCGTATAAGGGCTATTGCTAACTCTATGCGTTTCTTCGCTGCCGACCCAAGAGCTCTCGGTCTTATCTTCATTCTTCCTTCTAAACAAATCGTCGTACTCCCTAGACACTTCCTCAAACAGTATGCCCTTTATCACTTTCCTCAAGTGTATATAACCGTTGTCTTTGTAGAACTGGATCTGCTCTTTCGTAAGCCGAGTCATCTTGGCAACTGATGCATATGATTATGGAGCTCAGTATTTATATATAGTAGTTACGTCAAGTCAAAGTTTACGCTGATAAGTCCACGGTGGCGTTATCGATCGAAAAATATATTTTCATAGTTTAGTGTCAGATATGGTGTTATTCTACATAAGATTTGCGTGGTAAAGGACAAAGGGTTTCTGAGTTATCGGCATGGTATGTTTTGAGATGAGATCACTAGAAATTTCCATGGTTGTCTTTTTCTTATTTCTATTGATAGCATTCAAGGTTATTTATAATGTAAAAAAAGCCTTATATCCAAAGCTTAATTTCCAAATTTCAACCCATATTACTCACTAGCTGTTGCCCGCGGCTCCGCCCGCGTAAATACAGTATCCCAAAGTAACACTGTATCTTTTCGGAATAAAAGTAGCCTTTGTTGACGTGATATCGTCTTATAATTCGATGAAGCCGGCTGCACGCACGAAAAAACATGACTCATGCGTTACCATGCGTACCAGCGTTACCTCGCATTTTATTGTTGTTATTATTATTATTGTTGTTGTTGTTGTTGTTGACGTTGTCACGTTCAACTATCGTCAGTAAACCGACTTTACGTCTGTAAAGTCGATATTTTTTTTAATCCAGAGCCTAAACTACTAATACCAAATTTTATCGAAATCACTTCATTAGCGTGCGTGAGTGCATATTTGCGTGAAAGAGTAACAAACATCCATCCGTCCTCACAAACTTTCACATTTATAATATTAGTAGGATATAATAATTAAGTAGACAAATGATGAATTTCACTCAGATATCTAGAAAGCAGTCATATGTATATTTTCGATTTTACACTTAATTAAACCACGGGCATACTTATACATAAATAAATAATTAACAATCGTTATTTATTACGACCGATGTAAAATCAGTGCAAAATTAATTCCACTCGGATGAACATTTGTACCAATTTTCATTAAAGGAATATTTAATTAATTGCTTATTTACATCACAATAGGTTGTTTGGTTGTAATATTATATTTATAAATTATAAATATATAAAAAATGTGTATCGGTGTATGGTATGGTAGGTATGTGGTAATTGTAACAATCAATCCAAAAGGAGATCTCTAAATAGTAGATAAATACTTTACCTTCGTCTAAGCGTCAGTTCACACCGAGACGCGACGCGACGCGAAGCGGCGCTGTATTTTTAAGATAGCGATTCAAAATTGAACTTTATTATTTTCTTTTTGTGTAGAGAACCACACAGGAGCTGCTCTTGCAATCAAGTTGAGTAATGTAATGACTTTAGTAGTGAACAAAGTTCAATTTGAATCGCTATATTATAAATGCAGCGCCGCGTCGCAGTCGCGTCCTGTTTCGGCATCAGCTGAATCTTATGTTCTGTAACAACTAAAAGTTGAAAGTAATACCTAGGTACGTAGGTAGTGGTAGCACCATTTGTGTCCACAACTAAACTTTCACGCAAGTATTTTATACCAATTTGCCATGATATGTATGAAAACGTGAAAACGTGCTAATAGTGTTAAGAATTTATATTGTATTTAAGATGTTTATATCTATAACTGTATGTTTTCCTAATAAATAAAATAAAATAGATTAAAACATTTTATTATGGTATGCTATTCAAAGAATTGACGCACATAAAAAGTAATTTTGGGTCAGATAAAATATTTGAATGCTGCGGAAATGAAGTTTCAGCCTGCAATTCAATTGTAATTTGTTTATATAGAGTACCAAATTCAGACGTGAATATATTTCTAGATAAATTAGACACAATGTTATTTAGTCTTGCAAAGTATCGCAAACAGATAATAATTTTAGCTGGTGATTTAAACATAGATACTCTAAAAGCCTCTACCTCCACAGATAAATTAAAATCTCTTTTATTGAATTATAATCTCACCTCTCATATAACAGAGCCTACCAGACAACTTTCTTGTATAGACCACATAATAAGCAATGTGAAGTAGGCTTCAGGGTATTTGCATGAACTGCAACTATCTGATCATAACACAGCTCAAATGCTACATATTCCAGTCAATTATAAAGAGAATGTACCAGAGAAATACTACGTTTATGTAAAAGATTATTGTCAAGAAAATCTGGAAAAGTTCCGCTACTGTCTTAGCTGTCTATCGTTCAGTGACGTTTTCAGAACTAATGATAATATAAATATAGCATTAGATTATTTTTATGATGATTTTATTCTTTTCTATAAATTGTGTTTCCCCTCTAAAAGAATTAGCAGAACGATAAAGTATTAAAAACCCGTATGGTTAACAAACGGTATAAAAACAAGCTGCAAAACCAAAAGAAATCTGAGATATACTTATTATAAAAATAAAACTTTAAAAAATAAATCAAAATATCAAATATACTCTTAAATACTAAGGCGGGTCAATAAGTCCGTGACTTTTTGAATTTCTAACCTCCTTACTGAAAAAGCAACACTACTCCTGTCAACAGGCATCTGTCAGTTGACTCCTATCAAAATTTGAACTTGCTGCGTCAGTTAGTTTGTGTTTTACAGCTATCTTTATCAGACTATCCAGTAACTTAAGGAAACAATGGAAAAAAGTGAATTTCGTGTGCTTATTAAGCATTATTTTTTGCGAAAAAAAACCATTACCGAGACCAAGGCTAAGCTTGATAAATACTATGGGGACTCTGCACCATCGATTTCAATGGTAAAAAAGTGGTTACTGAATTTCGTTGTGGCCGTACAAGCACTGAAGATGCCGAACGTCCTGGACGCCCAGTTGAGGTCTCTACACCCGAAACAATCGAAAAAATTCACGATATGGTGTTGGCCGACCGAAGATTAAAAGTGCAAGAGATTGTGGAAGCCATAGGCATCTCGCATGGCTCAGTGGTTTCAATTTTGAATGATCACTTGGGCATGAGAAAGCTTTCCGCAAGATGGGTGCCGCGTTTGCTCACAGACCACACACGCAATCGTATAACAACTTCACAGGAAGGTTTGGCGTTGTTTAATCACAATATGGAGGAGTTTTTTAACCGTGGACGAAACATGGATCCATCACAACACACCAGAGACTAAACAACAGTCAAAACAGTGTGTTTCTAAGGGTGAATCGGCGCCAAAGAAGGCCAAGGTGGGTTTGTCAGCCAATAAAGTTATGGCGACGGTTTTTTGGGATGCACGTGGGATAATCCACATTGACTATCTTCAGGGAAGAACAATTAATGGGGAATATTATGCCAACTTATTGGACCGCTTCAATGAGGATTTGAAAACAAAACCGACCTCATTTGGCCAAGAAAAAAGTTCTTTTTCACCAAGACAATGCAAGGGTGCACACATGTGCAGTTGCCATGGCAAAAATCCATGAATTGGGCTATGAATTGCTCCCACATCCACCCTATTCTCAAGATTTGGCTCCGAGTGACTACTTCTTGTTCCCAAACCTGAAAAAATGGCTCGGTGGAAAAAGATTTGACTCCAATGATGAAGTCATCTCGCAAACAAAGGCCTATTTTGAGGACCTCGACAAATCATATTTTTTGGAAGGGATAAAAAATTGGAGAAGCGTTGGACAAAGTGTATAGAGCTCAAGGGGGACTACGTTGAAAAATAAAATGATTTATTTATCAAAAAATCTGTGTTTTATTCTAAAAGTCTCGGACTTATTGACCCGCCCTCGTACTAATTACGTAATTCGTATTACGGAAAAGCCTCAACGTCTCTCAAAAAATATTTAACAACAATTTACTAACAACCGCGAAAAACAAATGTAGAGCATCTTGGAAAATTATAAATAGCCAAGTTACTGATAAATTAAATAATTTTGACATTATTAAAGAAATTAAAAATGAACATAATGACAATATAATATGTAATCCCACTGGCATTGCTAATAAATTCAATAATTATTTAATTTACCTGACAAATAAACTAAATAAAATTATTTTACCTAATACTAATAATACTTATATTAAAAATTCAATTTTTTTGAGTCCATGTTGTTACTCCGAAATTAATAGTATAATTGATTCACTTAAAAATACAAAGTCTGAAGGATATGACGGTGTATCTACTAAGGTTATAAAATACTGCAGAAATGAATTAACTCCTATAATTACCCATTTAATAAACCTTTCTTTGGAAACGGGCACATTTCCAGAGCTATTCAAATTATAAATATCAGTACCTTTTTTTAAAAAAGGACATAAATCGTTATTAAAAAATTACCGTTCTATAACGCTTATACCCATTTTATCTAAAATATTTGAAAAGTTAATGTACAAGCAACTTATAAAGTTCGTAGAAAAACATAACATAATTAAACAACAACAGTTCGGCTTCCAAAGTAATAAAAGCACTACCACAGCAGCATCTACATTAGTACGGAATATTGTTAAATATTTAAATGATGTAAAGTCAACCATCTGCATCTTTTTTGATATGTCAAGGGCTTTTGACTTCGTGTCCCACAATGTGCTGCTAAGGAAATTGAGTTTTGATTGGGTATCAGAGGTCCTGCTTTGAACTGGATAGAATCATATTTATTTAATAGAGAACAATATATCGAAGTTACGACTATTACTAAAAAAAATATTTTAACCGCCGTGAGATCTAAATGTAGAGTCAATAGAGTAGGAGTACCCCAAGGCAGTGTTCTCGGTCTACTCCTGTTCTTATTATATATCAACGATTTTCCTGACATTACGAATTATAATTCCACCCTTTTTGCAGATGACAAATCTATACTCATAAAAAATTATAATAATAATACTGATATTGACATATATAATTTAATCAAAAATGTAATCATCTGGATGACTAATAATAATTTAAATATAAATTTGGCTAAAACTAACTTTATTGAATTTAATTTAAAATTAAATTATAGGACTAAACCAGGCATCTGTGGCAAAATTAGGTATGAAAATGAGAGCATTGAAAAGGTCACACATACCAAGTTTCTTGGTCTATACATTGATGAGAACTTGAACTGGAAAGCCCATATAAAATCAGCCTGTAGTAAAATAAACAGATTTGTATTTGTAATTAAACAAGTTGCATCGATGTATACAATCCTATCAGCCTATCATGGATATGTGGCATCAATTCTAAGGTATGGCCTATTACTGTGGGGTAATTCCACGGATGTTAACAAAGTTTTCATTGCGCAGAAAAAATGTGTATGAGCTATTTGTGGTAAGCCGCCGCATGAGTCCTGTAAACTACTTTTTCAAAAACTAAATATAATGACTTTACCGAGCATGTACATTTACGAACTAGTGAATTATGTAAAAATAAATTATAAATCTTTTAAAAAGGCATGTGACATATACCCTAGCAATAAGAGAAATCCTGACAGACTAGTGCTTGACGTCATCCCGAAAAATGCATTGTATCAGAAACAATATTATGCCATGTGTATAAAAGCATATAATTATATTCCGTGTCATATAAAAACACTACCGTATAATAAATTTAAAAATGAAATAATTAAATGGTTAAAACTAAAAAACTTCTACTCGGTAAAGGAATTATTTAACCTAAAAAAAAACAATCGATAGCTATTTGTTTTAATATTATTAATTAAACTATTGACATGAAGTAATGATTTTATATGACATTTAGTACTTTAATATGTAATCTTTGCTGACTTTGTATTTAATTTGACATTAAGGGCCACTATACATGATTATTATTTTATGGTGGTTTATATGTTTTCTGTATATATATTTTTTTGTTTGTTACTCATTTATGTCATATCTTAAACAATCCTAACATGTATTATTGTAATTATTTAATAAAACTTATTTAATTGACATTTGAGATGATGATAAAATGACTTTATTTTACTTTTAATACTGGTTTAATCAATATTATTATATCTACTCGATTACTATTACGACATAATGTACTAACTTTGCGATTGTTATTATTATTCTAAATGTGTGATGGAAACTGTATGATTTTCTGTGTTTTTCTGTATTAATGTTTTTTTTTTGTTTTTGGTACTTAACCCCTTAAAAGTCTTGACATGTAATTATTAGTGTAAAGTAAAATGAGATAATTGGAATAGAATATTTGTATAATAATGTTAGTATTTTAGAAGCTTCATAATTTAAATTAATCTTATAAATGTTTGCATGCTATCTAGATGTAGCTAAAAGTGTCAGAACCTATAAATTTTGTACCAACTATTGTACTTTCCACTTTTACAGCAAATAAATGAATTGAATTGAATTGAATTATCTCTAATATCTAATCAATTAATGTTTTGTAGCCTATAATTAGATGTTTTAGAGGCTACAGACTATAGATATAATAGGTCTTTACCTATGAAATTGCCGTTCTGCAGTACTGGCCATTTCAAATCAAAATAATTTTTGTTTGGCTAAGAATTCTAATTTCAAATAAATTTTATTTTAAAAACATGGAATATTTTTTCCAAAATTAGTCATTTGTTTATTGATTAGTGTTACATTTTCATCGCATTTCAATATTTTTCGTCATCATGGATACGTTAAAAATTCGAGTAATTATGGAATATGAGTACCGTCGTGGCAGCAACGCGGCACAAGCGACACGCAACATCAACGACGCTTACGGAGCTAACACTACAAACCAACGCACCACCTGTTATTGGGTTGCTCGCTTCCGTTCTGGAAATTTCGACCTGAAAAATGAACCTCGCGGTCGTCCGAAGACTTTGGTCGACAATGACGAATAAAAGGCGATTGTGGGAGCTGATGATACACAATCTACGGCTGAACTAGCAGCTTAGCTTTCGACGTTAGCGTCAAAACAATACTGGTCCATTTGCGTCAAATTGGCAAGGTAAAAAAGCTTGACAAATGGGTGCCCCACGAACTCAATGATCGCCAGCGCGAAGTACGCGTCGAGACGTGCCTTGCACTGTTCAACAGACACACAAATGAAGGAATTTTGAACCGCATTGTTACCTGCGATGAAAAATGGATTCTGTTTGATAACCGCAAGTGCTCAGCAAGTTGGTTGGATCCTGTTTCAGCGCCTAAACAATGCCCTAAACTAAAACTTACTCCTAGAAAAGTGATGGTCACTGTTTGGTGGTCTAGCGTCGGTGTGATTCATCACAGCTTCTTACCAAACGGAGTGAGCATTACTTCTGATGTTTAGGTACTGTGAAGAACTGAACACAATGATGGAGAAGCTGGCACATCTCCAACCAGCATTGGCCAATCGCTCGTCTCCGCTGCTCCTGCACGACAACGCGCGACCTCATACTGCACAGCAGACGGTCTCCAATTGCAAGAACTGGGGTTGGAAGCTCTCCGTCATCCGCCCTACTCAGCAGACCTTGCGCCTACAGACTACTACTTTTTCCAGAATTTGGATAACTTCTTGGCGGGAAAAAAATTCAATACCCGAAAGGCAGTACAAAATGCCTTTGAAGAATTTGTTGCCAGTCAGTTGCCAGTCCAGCTGATTTCTTTAAGAAGCGCATCAATAAACTGCCACTGCGTTGGCAAAGATGCATTGATTGCATGGGTGATTACTTCAAATAATACAAATAAAAAATACATGAAAAAAATTCGTTTAAATTTTTTCATACAAACGGCAATTTCATAGGTAAAGACCTAATATAATATATAATATATATATATACTATAGACTATATAATAATCCATATTCCAAAATCTGAGAACATTTGAAGATAAAATTTGAGACAGAAGTCAAAACAAAAATCAAACAAAATCATAAGTCGGTTTATTACAATAATTACAATTCTCGGTCATTGTCATTTTTTGTTTCTTTCAAGTTCCAGCCATTTGGATGTTAAAATTGTTTCCCTCGCTGGGATTGAGAGGAAAATGTTATTTTCTCTGGAGTTTTTCACGTGTGACCCTTCAAAATATTTTTAACCTAAAATTGTTTTAGTCTTTATAAAATATAGAACCATGTATTAAAATTATAGGACTACTATTACCTACTCGTAAAAGTTTCATCTATTTTTACACCAACCAGCGACATCGACACACAGAATATGTCTTACTAAAATCTTATTAAAATTTTGCACTAGATACATACACATTATAGTAAAACTCGCCCCCTTGAAAGACCTTCAAATTAGGTGATAAAAAAATGAATCAACATTTCACAAAAAATGTTTTGGGTATTTTCCTGTAATAAAATCTAAAAATAAATATTTTCAAAGAAGCTGCGGATTGTTTGAAGCACTCCTGTGAGTCTTGTGAAAATGCACCATACAAAAGTTGCACAAGTAGCTTACGTCACACGCTTGTAAGTTGCTACGAAATGTATTGCCTTACGCACAAAATTTCTGATATCTTCGAAATTCGTTTTTCATACTTGCCATAGTGTTTTTTTTTTATGTCAATAAACTAATTATGTAGGTTTTTTACACTGAAAAAAATTTGAATATTTTTTTTACAACAAAAAAAAATATTCAAATTTTTTTGTAACTTTGAAATGCATATCACTCGAGTTACTCGACTACACATAAAATCTTAATTCTTGTTACTTTTATCAAGTTGTAATCTTCTTCTTCTTATGTTATATAAACAACCAACCAAGAGCATGTGAGGATGTCTAAGGTGGTCATGTTAATGGTCCGTAACTATAATCGCGTAATATATTTTTTCCAAATTACTTCAAAAGTTACTGTCCGATTTCGTTCAAAATAATTTTCCTAAAGAGTTTTAGCATGATCTATTAGCATGGAAAATTGCAAGTTTCTAAGTCTCATAGTTTAGAAATGCCAGGGGGGGGGGTCAACTTATAAACCACTTTGGAGGTCGATTTCTCGTAAATCATTGACTTTGTTAGAAGTCATGTATGAAACCTTGCTTTTATTTAAAGAGGCCTATTCAACGATACGCTACACGATGGAGTAGAATGAAAAAAAAATCATCCCCACTTCACATGTATGTAGAGCAACCCCTAAAATATAAAAATAATATTATTATTTTATGTGCCAAAACTGAGATCTATACACAGTCAATAATTATACTAAATTTTATCCATTTATATGCATATTTACAGAAGCTAGAAGAGCGGACAGACAGACAGACGGATAGACAGACAGACGTACGGACGGACACAGCGAAACTATAAGGGTTCCTTGATTATTACGGAACCCTAAAAATGGATTGCAATTCCAATGTCTCGCTAGAACTCGAGAACGGTTGGATCGATTTGGATAATTTTTGTTCAGGGAAGGTTGAAATGGTGAGAAATGTTGGAAAAGGAATAGGTATAAGTGTAGGTTGTAGGTGTAGGTGTAGATGTTGTAGGTGAAGTTGTAGATGTAGGTTGTAGTTGTAGTTATTTATTTATTCCAGGTCATAGTAAGGACAGAACAACGTGTATCGGGACAGCTGGTACCTAATTATTTATTTATGTTTAAAAACAAACAAAATGTTTACATGTAGGCAAATACCCAATTGTAAATTTTGAAAATTGATCCGAAATGATAAGCGTGTTATTGAAACATAATCCCACACGAATTGATTCGGTTGGCAGATTTGGGCTAACATAAATCCTATAGAGATTCGATCTGTCGATGTCTCGACAGTACTTGACATCTAGGCGTAGAAGCCTGAAGGCTTTGCCGACAATAATTGATAACAGTTCAAGTAGTGATACCAGATACTGTTGTGCAAAGCTCAGATTTCCCAGAATTACGATATGTACGGCCAAATTTATAACGATGTAAACAGTTAACATTTTCCTGCCTCGTGCCGTTTTTAAGGCGGTGGCCTTTACGGACTCGTCCCCACTGAGGTGGTGTAAATGTATATAATAATATTTTACGTAAAAATAAAATCTAAAACGTGTTATAAGGTAAATAATACCGTGTGTTTACGTCTAATTTTAAAAAATGAAGCTTAGAATCTTACATAAATATTTATACGCGGATGACCTCCAAATCTACTCTCAAGCCGATATGAAAGAAATAGATGCACCAATCTGCAAAATAAATCATAATCTCTCTAAAATTCACAATTGGAGTTTATCTCATGGGCTGACAATTAATCCGAAAAAATCTCAGGCAATTATCATTGGTGGCATTAAGCAGATGGATAAGCTTAAACAACTTACAGTTGCTCAAATTTTTTTAAATAATGTCCCTTAAATTTAACTAGTTTCGTTAAAAGGAGTACAACCTTGCCTCTAGGTCCCTCAAGAAAGAGATCACTCGGGCAAAGAAACAGCACGTCAATAGAATTGGTAAGATACTTGAGCGCCTCCCCTCGGGAACCCGTGCATTCTGGTCTCTGGCCAAAGCTATTGAAGGAAATTTCTGCAAGCCAACCCTACCATCCCTACACGTAGGAAATGGATCGGCCCAGGACGCAAAGGACAAAGCCGATCTTCTGGGCAAGCTCTTTACGTCAAACTCGACCCTGGATGACGGGGGGCAGAAACCGCCGACCATACCGCGATGCACGAGCATCATGTCGGATATTCGGTTTCATCAGCGCTCAGTGCGAAAAGCCCTCCGTTCCCTTGATATCCAAAAGTCGAGTGGGCCTGACGGAATCCCTCCTATTGTGTTGAAAAAGTGCGCTCCAGAGTTGGCTCCGGTCTTGACGCGTCTATTTCGGTTCTCCTACTCTTCTGGCATCGTCCCGGCTTCTTGGAAGACAGCCTTGGTGCACCCGATCCCCAAAAAAGGTGATCGCTCAAATCCTTCCAACTACAGACCAATCGCTATAACCTCTCTCTTCTCGAAGATAATGGAATCCATTATCAATAGCCAGCTTCTTCGATACTTGGACGGCCAGGGATTACTAAGCGACAAACAATACGGGTTCCGTAAGGGTCGCTCGGCTGGTGATCTCTTGGCGTACCTAACTCATCGTTGGGCTCAGGCAATTGAGTCGAAGGGAGAGGCATTGGCTGTTAGTTTGGACATTGCGAAGGCCTTTGATCGGGTTTGGCATAAAGCGCTGCTATCAAAGCTTCCATCATACGGGCTGCCCGAGAAATTATGTAAGTGGGTCACTAGTTTCTTAGCAGATAGAAGCATAAAGGTCGTAGTTGACGGCGAATGCTCGGAAACTCAGTCTGTTGATGCTGGTGTCCCTCAGGGCTGTGTGCTATCGCCTACCCTATTCATACTGCATATCAATGACATGTTACAGACCAACGGCATTCATTGCTATGCGGATGATAGTACAGGTGATGCTGTATATACCGGCTCCCCCAATATTTCTCGGCTAAATGTCATTGAGAGTCGAAACGAACTTGTGTCTAAAATAGAGAATTCATTGGAGAAAGTCTCTGAATGGGGTAGACGTAACTTAGTCCAATTCAACCCCGCCAAGACACAAGTCTGCGCGTTCACCACTAAAAAGTCACCAATGGTCGTATATCCTCGTTTCGAGGGCACATCTTTAACCATCTCCCCTAGCATTGAGATACTTGGCGTCAACATATCGAGCGAAGTCCAGTTCCGATATCATCTAGAGGGTAAGGCCAAATTAGCCTCGAAGAAGCTTGGTGTTCTTAACAGAGCGAGACAGTACTTCAGTCCGGACCAACGCTTACAACTCTACAAGGCGCAGGTTCGGCCTCATATGGAATATTGTTCTCATACCAACTGCTCCCTCTGGATCGTACGCCAAGATGTAGCTTCACTCTGCATCCTCTATCGGTTGTATCATGGGGAGTGCTCTGAGGAATTGTACGGAATCATACCACCTGCAACTTTTCGCCATCGTCCCACGCGAAAAACATACCATCCTCATCACCTTGATGAGTGGCAGTCTTCCACCGTGCGCTTTTCGCGTAACTTTCTGCCACGCACTGTAAAACTCTGGAACGAACTGTCACCAGCAGTATTTCCGGACCTATACGACCTGCAAACCTTCAAGAAAAGAAAGAAAAAAAAGAAAGAGAGCGTATTCCCTCTTAAAAGGCCGGTAACGAACCTGCAGCTCTTCTGATGTTGCGAGTGTCCATGGGCGACGGTAGTTGCTTACCATCAGGTGACCCGTTTGCTCGTTTGCCCCCTTATTTAATAAAAATAAAAAAGAAAAAAAAAAACTAGGTGTTTGCTTTGATTCTTCCTTGTCTTGGGCACCTCACATATCTGAGATTAGTCGAAAGGTTTACGTAGCATCTGGGTCTCTCAGAAGACTAAAAAATTTGCTACCTAAAAAACAAAGACTGAACTTGCGCAGTCGCTACTCTTGCCGATCCTTGACTACGCGGACGTCTGCCTCATAGATCTCAATGATGAATTGATCAATAAACTCCAACGTATCCAAAACCTCTGCGTAAGATTCATTTACGGTTTGCGCAAGTTTGATCATGTAACCGAGTTCAGACGTCAACTTAAGTGGCTGCCCATCGGACTGCGTCGCGAGGAGCATATTTTGACTCTCTTATACAAAACTCTGTATGATCCTCGTGCACCGGTATATCTCAAGGAACGCTTCAAATTCCTTGGTGCTAGTCACAGCCTTTCTCTTCGCTCTGATATGGACAATACTTTGGAGATACCTCTTGCTCGATCTGGCTACTACTATAACTCCTTTACCGTAAAGGCCTCCTTTGGAACTCACTGCCACCTGACATACGACACTCCAATTCAATTGCAATTTTTAAATCTAAATTGCACAAACATCTTCTACAAAACGACTATATTGTAACTATATTTATGTATTCTATATATTAATATTTATTAATTTATTATACACATAAATACTATGTATGTATCTATGTATATTATAGTATCATGTTTTAGTATCTATTATGTTTATGTACAGTATGTAGATGTATGTATTTGAAATTAATTTCTTATATTTTATGTTTAGTTATCTTAATTATACGCTACAATAATTCTACATAAGACCGCCTTTGCCCACGCTGTCTAACCTTTTTTATGGCTAAGTCTATTATTTTGTAATTTGTGAGCAATAAAGTGTTTTATTATTATTATATTCAACGTATTAATTACTACGATGTTGATTCCTATGAAATACATATACAATACTCTATTACAAATTCTTGTAATCATTTAAGGGCGGATTCGACCAAACTGGAGTAAAATTTTACTCGAGTGTAAATGTTTCCTAATCTAAGAGTAAGCTGGTTTTGCGTTTTTCCAACTTCTAATCCAAGAATAAGGTTAATAAATATTTACACGGGCGATTTTGACGGAGTAAAGTATTAAACTCCGACGAGACGACCTCTGTGGCTCAGTGGTTCGGCACGTTGGTGCTTAAGCCGGGGGTCGCGGGTTCGAATCCCGCCGAAGGAACTAAAAAGTTTTTCTGTGTTCCTGGGTCATGGATGTGTATTAAATATGTGTATAATATAATAAAAATCTTATTTATATGTATAGTATAAAAGTATTAAATATACTTCCCGTTTTCTGGTACCTGTAACACAAGTTCTTCGGATACTTAGCACGGGGCCAGATTGACGTGGTGTGAAGCGTCCATAGATATTATTATTATTATTATTATTAAACTGAGAATAGTGGATAGTCGCAAAGCTGGCTGGCAATTGTCACGATCAATGTCATTATGAAGTGTTATAATTTGATATTGACATTTTACTGTATTACTCTACGAAATTTAATTATTATGGCGTACAAGTCATTCTAATACAAACAATAGTACTTTTTTTTTTGTCGGTTTATACATTCGTTCATTATTTATTGAATAATAATACCGAGCATAGTATACTCTTCGAGTAACTTGGTAAAACGCAAACGAAGATATCCTAGAGTAAATTGAAGGAGTAAAATTATTCTCATTATAGTTACACTCGTGTCACTTCAAGTTTGGTCAAATCGGGCCTAAGTACCTTTAGAAATTCGCCAACGCTAAAAATCTTAACAGAGGATCCTGACCTGATTCGACAGATATCTATAATATATATATAAGTAATATTAAATATTAATCAACACTGTTCTTCAAATCATAAAATATCTTTAGATTAATCCCGAAGAGATAGCTCGAAAATCTTATCAATATACTATGATACTTACGTAACAGAACAAGATGATTGTATTTATTTTGATCTATTTATCTCAATGGCCGCTTTGATATGCTATCGGTAAAAGGTTAAAAACATTATAATTGACATTATAAACAAAATATATCCCCTCGCTCTTTGATAAAACGCCACATTAAAATATTAATTATATGAATATTATATTTTAATATATAAATATTATAATTATATAAATTATATAAATATTATAAAACATTATATTGTTTTTCTCAAGGATTTGAAATTCTTATTTCTCGTAATTACCTTTACTATTCATGCCAAGGACATTCATTGAAAACAGAGTGGGGATCCCACTAGATTTACCATTGTGTCAAGCGACGATGCATTTCACGGACTCTGCGTACTGCTGTCAGCAGCAAAACACTGTAACGCCAATACTCTGTCATACAATAATATGTGGCATCACGAAGAGATACAGACTATTTTCCTGTACGATCGTTGGGTGGATAGGCCATTTTGTTGCAGCATTGACCTCTTTGCTAGTCTTTCGCTCTCTGGACAGGTTGCTCTTCGCATATATCAACACATGGCAAATTGCTCGACACTGCACTGGTTTCGTATAGGAATAGAAATTCCACATCATTTTATTCAAATTATAAGTATTTTATGCCTCAGGGCGCCGTCCTAGTTTACAATTGCATTACTTACAGCTCTTAATTAAAACCCGAGATTTGCAGACTTTTCTCGCATAAAATTGTGTTGCGTGTGTATGATCTTAAACAATTAGCTTCATTTATTTTATAAATATATTCAAAATAATTAGTATGAGGTCGGGAAGAGTATTATTCACCGGTAGATTAAATAATTATGGAAGGTATGTATAACAATATGATTCCTTCTAGCTTTTGCTACGAAAAAAATTAAGCGCCTGTTTTACAATTCTTCTAATAAGTGTCGGAAGCTTATTGGGAAGTTTTGTCGCTGATTACTTTATATCGAGCGAGAGAGACAAAACATGCCAATAAGCTATCTGAAACTTATCAATACATTGTGAAACAGGCCCATAGCTGCTTCTGGTAATAGAAGTAGTGATGACAAAACAATGTGTGGAATAAATAGTTACGGAGTAAAATGGACTGAGCTCTACTAACTACATTACTAACTAGATTGAGGTATCCTGTAATCAGGCGACAAAGTATCGGGGATTAGCTCATTAGGCCAGAACTGCGCCGGGACCGCGGGGATCGGTGACGGCACGCCGCACAACACTAATTAGATAATATAGAGATACCAAGTATTATGTGCAACGGAGTGAAACTGGTATAGAAAGATCAAAACGCCTTATTTTATAAACAATCTATGAATACAAGTTTCGAAATGAGTTTTGACATTTCGTAAGTTATGAATTTCAGTAAACCTGATAAAAAAGACCAAAATGCCTAGTTCTGTAAAAATCTGTAAACTCCGATCGAAATTTTGAAGCAATCTATCCAGTGTATCTTTGTAGCTGTTAAATTCTAAAAAAATAAAATACCAATATATCTAATATTGGTATTTTTAATAATATATCTAAAATATAAAATACCAATTACGTTTATAACGGCAATTAAAAAAAATGGTACGGAGCCTATCTATACAGCTATTAGTACTGATATCGAGTAGTATTACTAACGAGAAAAAATCTGCGGAACAAACACAAGTTTTTTTATACTAACCTTCCTAAATTTTAATCTGTATCATGATTTGAATTAATTTTGTATAATTTGTTGCTATGGGTCTCTGATACTCGAAATAAAGTTTAATTTTTATACGGAAATTGGAAGCCCCCATTAAATATTTATTTTGTTCTGTTAAGCTATTGCATAGCTTTTATCGCGGGCTTTGAGCGCGGCGACCGAATCAAGAAATTCCGTAACGAAAATAAACCAAACACCCCGCACCCCGACCGGCACAGCGGTGCGGGGTTGAAAGCCCCCCTTAGTTTTTTTTTACCCCCTTTTACCCCTTAGTTACGAAACCCTATAAATTACAAAGTACTTACCTAACCTTATGGGTGCGGTGATCTCGTTTGTTTGCGATCTCTGATTTTAAAGTTTAAAGCCGGTCCAAAATTGAGTTATATTTTTACGAAAACATCGAGATATACTTTTAGTTCGTGTTTTATCTATTGATTTTAGTGGCGGTCATATAAGAGCAGAACTAAAAATATTACCTAACTTTAAAAATGTTTATTCTCGACACGACATGGGACAAGCAAGATATTGAATAAAACTTTCTCTGGTATAAAATTGTAGGTAAATTTAATTAATAATGAAAGTTTACTCCCTTTTTACCGTACTACGGCGAAGCCAAAAGGAAGAGTAGTATTTATATTAGCAGTATATTATGTATTATGTATGTATGTATTGTTTTTCCACCGTAGCACGTAAAGTACCTACTAATCCGATTTAAATAAATTAGGTGTCAATAGATTCGTAATAATAGTAATTACGATAGATAATTACAATTACATTAAAATGAAAAATAATAACACCAACTTTGTCTAGCAAATAAGATTCTTTGAGCACATATTAAAGCTCGGAAATATGAAAGCAAATAAACGCGATTAGACTTAAGAGTTTTCTTTGTACAGACACAAAGGCGGGCCCAGAGCCGATCATGAGGGCCTGGATAAAGAGCGAATGTATGACCCCTATTAGTTCCTTTCATTACCTAACAAAAGACGAATTATTTTAAATGATATTCCTCCTGACTTTCCCGTAATGTTTCGGACGGAATAGAAAATCTTTTGTGCGTTAAATGTAAAATGACGTTGAAAAACTTATCTAAACTTCGACGAGCAGTTCTTATGAAATACGTAGCATACTTCACTTTAATTTCAAGGGATTGAAGGGCCTAACAACAAAATTTATTATCTCTTCCTGCAAAAGTCATTCAATTTTTTTAGACAACCAGTCAGAATTAGTTTTAGGTAGGTATATGAAAAAAAACTCCATAGTACATTTTACGTAGCTCACGATTTAGGGTCAGTTCACACCGAAACGAGACGATATGCGACGCGGCGCTGCATTTTTTACGATACTTATTCAAAATTGAACTTTATTCACAACACAAAATGGTACACGTTCCATATTACATCAGTCATACGCTGCGCATGTTACAATGAAACGTGTAGGTATCTGCTTGTGTAATGAATAAAGATCAATTTTGAATACCTGAAAAATGCTGCTCCGCATCGCGTATTTCATTTCGGTGTAAATTAACATAACCATCTATCCGTTGTTACATAAAGTTACCTACATAAAGTAATTTTGGCAATGATTGAGGGGATTAATCACAGCGCGGGGCGCTTCTTCTCAAATCGCTTCACGTACCCTATTTTAACTTTCGCGTTAGTATCCATATACCCTTATACTTTGTTATTAGACACCTGGAACGTTGCTGCCGAGTGCCAATTATATTTTATGCGGATACGCTAATCCATGTTGCTGTCCTTGTCTGATACGTTGGAAAAGCCACTTGGATTAGCGTATCCGTGGTGTAAATATCTTATACTTTAAACGAGATGATCTTGTATATATATAATAGATATCTCGGCAACGACTACAAGTATTAAGTACCATGAAATTTAATGTGCAGGGAGTTTTTGGGGAGAAAAATCGGATCTAGCTAGGTCTTATTCCTTGGAAACTGCGCATTTTTAAGCAATATATGTACTTCAGTCTGATTGGCAGCTTAGTATGCGTACCTACGTATAATCTTTGCATTATTTGGAAAAAATATAAGAAACATATTTTTGAGATTCTTATTATTTCTTTTTCTTTTTTATTTATTTTTAATTATTTTATTGTTCTACTAAAACCGAACAAAGCTCGGTCTCCCAGTTTTGCTACTTCATTGCGCGCAAAAAGAAATTTTGTTATTCCCACAGGAACCCCACATTTATTCGGGATAAAAGGAAGACAAAGTATAATGTTATGGAGGCCTTAAATTATTCGAAATTTTTAAAAAAAACTACATCCTCAATACATCCCCTCACAAACTTCGGGAGATTATACCACCGATTAAAGAAAGACGAACATATCATACACAACTACATAGTTAGCTTTCGATGTGATTGCACTACTACAAGCATACGATGTATCCATGATTGTATGGAAAAACTGTGGGCCGTTGACGGGGACGTCAAAATTTTACTCCAACAGACAAGTGTAATTTACACTTAGGTACAGAATACTAGCACGAAATAAACTAAACTTAGGCCTTTTCATCCGTTATTGGATGATTTATACAGTATTCTCCGAGCGAAGTAACCACTCTTGAAATGCTGTAGCGCCTGGGACGGTTGGTTTTTAAATGTCGTATGTTTGCCCAAGCACATACGGCATTCTCACAACATAGTCAGCCTAGTCCAGAGGAATGACTGGTCAATACGTCTGGGGCCAACCATGTGCGGGTTTCCTCACGATGTTTTCCTTCACCGTTAGAGCGTCCGTATAATGTACTTGAGATCTGAAAAAGTCTCATTGGTACACGCCACATACTGGGAATCGAACCTGCACTCTCTCGAGTGCGAATCAAATGGTCTGCAGATCACGGAGCTCTTTAAGAGCAAGAAATAAAGCTTATAGTATTATATCGTTTTCGTTTATTTACTACATGGAACATGTTCTTTAATTTTTTTTCATGTATTTCATTGTATAAATACCAATACACGTAGCCCGCAGGCCGCAATAGCAACGGATTAAAGCTCGAATTACGTTGTTGTTTGGTGTCAATAAACTGTAAATCGACACCAACATAGGAAAATCATTTTAAGCCGTATCCTATTCGAAATATTGAACAACACGCAGATTTGCAAAACCAACGACCTTTTCAAACATAATTTTATGAGCTATGTGGCTGAATTTTTCCATTGTCACTGCGATTTTTGAAGTAGTGAAACCTTTTTTATTTTTGCGTCATTTGGATTTTATTAACATAACCAAATCACATAAGAAGTTTTCACTTTAAAGTTCACCTAAGCAGTACCCTACTGCTACGGCTCGAATTTCCTTTAACGCGAGGACGCCCCCACCTGCTACAGGTTTGTAGACTTCACGATTCATCGAAGACTGTAAAGAGGCATTTTGACCAACCAGCCTGCAAATGCCAGCGCCAGTACTTATGGCGGTCATTAGAGTCAATTGTGTCAATCATTTTTTTACTTTTGCCTACTTATCTGTTTCAATTTGACGCTGTTGACAGGCTGCTGAATTTGCAGGCTGGATGGTCAGGACGGCCCTTTAGTCTTCATGAACACGCAGATTACCTCACCATGTTTTTACTAGCTTTTGCCCGCGGCTTCGCTCGCGTAAATAAAGTATACCGCGGGAATTTGCCGGGTTGAAGGTTTGCTTAGTAATTTTTGCGTGAAAGAGTAGCAAACATCAATCGATCCATACATCCATCCTCACAAACTTTTACATAATACCTAATAGTAGTAGGATCTTTGTTAACATTATGCTGGCTCTTTTTATTGACATCTGGTCACCGAACACAGCTTCTAGCGTTATGGTATATAAAAAAAGTTATAATGGAAGTTTTGGTATAATGCTTGCAATAATTTAGCTCCCGAACTGTAGTTTTGTCGTGCGGTCGGGTGCATTCATCAGTTTTATTAAACACGTCGTTAATTACGGATAATTTATTGATAGTGTCGTAATTAGTGGTCGCCGGTCGCTGCTGTTATTAAATTTATAATATACTTTATTACAATGTTTAAATTAAAACTGATTCATTAGCTTCAGTTCCGTAACTATCTTCTAGGTATCAAACGCTACTATATTTTTAATACTTGCGATTGCGCGTGTTTCAATTCAAAAAACTTAGGCTTATAAGAGTTTTTTAAAGGTCCGCTATCTGAGACCGAAATAGGATATTATAGTACTAAACAATCCCCGCGACCCGCGACGCGCGACCCGGTGGGCGTGGCCGGATTCGCTGGTTCGCTGGTCGCGGACTCACGTCGCGGTCGCATAGATCGGAATACTACGTTTAGTCTGAAAATAATTGAAGCTAATCCACACTACATATTGTCGCTGAAAATTCCCGAAAAACGTGAATTTGGTTCCACTTCCTCCTCACTCTTTTTTTAAAATCTGGATGCCATAGAGTCCATATAATATGACCGTATACCGATGAGATACATAGTAAAAACACATAAACCTGAAAGCCGAACATTCAAAAACTAAGAATCTTTGATAGTTAATTGTATTTGGTTCCTTCAAAACCAAACATTCAGAATTTTTGATCGGGCTATTACATTATTAAAGAACAAGTAATTTCCGGAAAGTTTTTACCTTCGTTCGTAAAGGCTTTAAATATTAAACGTTCGCTATATGTTAAATTATTCATAACTAGGCCAATAACTTTACAAAATTGATTCGATATTTTAATAAAAAGTTAGCTACAAATAATGCAAATTGTTCATTCGCTTTTAACTATATAATATCTAATATCTTTTTTTTAAATGTTAGTCAAAAGTCATCGATCAGCACGCCAATTCACATATTTAATTTAGACTTTCAATTTAATTTCAATGAATTATAAATAAATCATCTTCATATCATAAACTGATTATTGGAGTTCGAACCAATGAAAACGCGTTTGACGTTAGTTTGGCGTTTATGAGAATACCATTTTTCTGTTTTAACATCATTTCGAGATTCGAGATTCGAGACTGCATTGAAACTGTACTCTTGTAAGATTTAATTAGCAAAATCGACATACAGATATTTGCCGAAAATCTTTTAATTATGGTTATAAGTTAGCAACTGAACAAAATCCATACTATGGCAAAGTGATATTTTTCTGAATATTTATCTAAGAGTCACTTATAAATAACATTTTCATAACATTTTACGTGGGTGTATCATTGAAACCAAAAAGCAATAAAATTATAAAACAAATTGAAATTATTTAATCAATTTTGTAGTTATGTGATGCTGAATTTACATTTCTAGCTGTGATTGAATCAACATGATAGTGTTACTAGGTATATAAACATGTACATAACGTATGTATTATCTGTGTCATTTTTAATTTGTAAGTATTATTGCTGTTTCTTTTATTGACCTCAGAATTTTTTTACAAGGTGTTCTTATACAACTCAAATGTACAAAAAATTGTGTCGCCATAAAATTTTTTATCATAGTAGATACTAGATAGGTACTACTAGAGAATCTGATCCGTTAGCAGGCGACCGTTACCTGCTGGGCAGGCAATGTACCCAGCAGGTATGTGCAGTCGTTCAGTAATGATCTTGCCTTACAATTTACTGCATTCTCCTCAACTTCTTTCTTCAGTTGAAAAGAGTATACAGTACGTTTGCTAAAAACTCAAAGGGTCACTGCAAACCGCGACGATACGCGGCGCTCCATTTTTAAAATACTCTATTCTTAATTGAACACACGCGTTTTATGTTATCGTCGCGGTTTGAACTGACCCTTAAGTCTAAATTAAAAAAACAATAGCATTAATAAAAAAACACTGTTTTCAGTGCTGTCAAACTTTCAGACGTTTTCTCTAAATTCTATAGAAGTTACTACTATCGACATTTCTTCAAATAATGTGGCATTTAACATTTCAATATTAAATGACTCCTCAAACATAACAAATAGAAGGTGTGTACAAAAAATACCTAAGGATTCTATACCTATTAGATATCGTAGGGTCCTGAACATTCAAATCTGTTTGTAGGGTCCCGTTAAGCGTACCCAAAGGCTAATAAAAACGGGACCCTATTACTAAGACTCCGCTGTCTCATGAACCGTGATAGCTGGACAGTTGAAATTGACACAGATGGTGTATTTCTGTTGCCGTTACAACTACAAATCTGAATCTTTATTAAATAAAGAGGAAATATTTGTTTGTTTGTATGTTTGTTTATTTGAATCGCATTTTGATGAAATTTGGCACAGAAATAGAGTAGACTCGGGAAGGACATTGACACTTTTTATTGCAGCAAAATGTACGGTTTCCACGAAATTTTCGCTAGCGCGTACGGAGTAGCGAAATAAACGTATTTTTGCCGATTTATACAGAACCCTTCGTGAACGGTTCCGACTCACACTTGGCCTGTTTTTTTCTTTAAACGATATCATACTTAAAAATTGATTGTTTAAACAATTTTCTTTACTTTTCAGACAATTCTTCCAGCCGGAAAGGAGTGAGTTTTACGACCCCAATTGGGGGTACGAACCGTACTGGGTCCATGGCGATTACTACTTCAACATAACGAACACCACCGTCGTCGATCCGAGGCTGAATATCACTACCATATGCGGAGGGCCCTGTCCTTTTATGTTCACACTGTATGTACTACCAGTTGCTGCCAGGTATAAGATGTAAATCGCTTCACAGCGTTGTTGAATCGTGTGCACACACACATACTCACGAGTGTATACGTAGTTCAACCACGCCTGCAGTCGTTGCGGTCACTTCCCTTGTGTTTGCATATTTTGAGGCATCCTAGTGCATAGGAGAGTATTTGGAAACCGGTCGAGCAGGAACTTTGTCGATATTGTTCGTCACAAAATAATATGTAAATAATTTAAGTACATGAAAAATTACTAAAATTTGATAAAAAACTATAACCCGTCTACCTAAATTATATATTATGTCACAAGGGCTATGTATTATTACGAATATTATGACAGCTCATTTGTTAAAATTGGACTAGTAGTTTGGGCGCTACGGTGGAACAAACACACATTTTGTTTTAAGAAAATGAAAGGCTATTCTCACTTAAGTTAAAGTTACGTTTATTTTAGGTATAAATATTACACTTTGCTTCCAGCTATGGAGTAATTTGCGCGAGGAACAGTAATATGACCCATAGAACATTTAAGAACTATTGTGAGCTGGTCGACATCGACTGTAACAATCGAATGAGTAAGGGCCTTCACACACGTACCACAACCACACGGTCCACACCACACCAGCGCGACAAAATGTTGTCAAGCTGTGGCTTCTTGTCGTTGCGTTATGGTACCGACAAAATGTCGATGTTTGTTTTTGGAACGAAGTTTTGGAACGAAGTTCCTTATGGCGCGTTGCGAATTGTATGGAGGCTAGACGGATTATAGGCAGTAGGCACGACACTTTTTGCCACTTGAAATAACAATGTAATTACGACTATTAATAATGATACAAAAAACGACCTTATCACATTGACAATAATGTAGAATTTTGCAATTACACATTGTGACTGTTAAATATTATGACTAGCTAGCCGGGCCTTAGGGCGGGCGGAAGAGCGCTTGATGTTATTACTCAGTACGGAGCCGGACTTTGCGGCGGCAACACTGCGAGCAGCAAGCAACCCGCCCCCTCACCCCTGACCCTACCTAAGGCGCGGCCAATTATTTCCGCACGCACTATATATACTTAGTTCAACTATTTGTTTTGTATAATATAATATATTATATCTATACAGATAAACAAAATGGAAGTGTCTGTTTGTAATTTCAAATTAACAGCTTTTATTTTCACTTATTGCATTTACTTACACTTATTGCATTTAAAAGTAAGAGTATCGGTACTTACAATAGAATATAAATTGTTAACATTTTTCAGTCCGTCTGTCAGTCTGTGTGTTTGTTTCGGCTAATCTCTATTATTATGATAAATATATAATATATAATAAATAAATAAATAAATAAATATATATATATATATATAACTTCGTTCCATCCAGGTGTTTTCACCTCCTCCTGTGCACCTCTCAAGTTTTTTTTTTTCCAATGCGTCTACGGCCTACTAGGCCATTAGGGCCTGAAGGCCGTTTTAGCTTTGTCGTGCTATGACCGCCGGTTGGCTAGTCGTTTTGGTGGGTCGATTTTTGTTATGAATTACGGGTATAAATACTCGCTTTCGCTGGTGGTTGCGTTGTGACCACCGTCTGTTGCGTCGGTGTGGTGTGGTCTTGGTACGTTTGGGAAGGCCCTAACTTTAGTTTCAATTACATTAACTAATAGAAAATATATTTTTCAAAACTTTTTATTTAACTATTGTAAGTATGAACATAAACGCACAAACTTCGGAGGTATCAGAAATTTTGTTCATATGACCATATATTTCATAGCAGCTTACAGGCGCAAAGACAAGATTTCGCAAGACTTACAAAAGTGTTTCAAACAATCCGCAAATAATTATTATATTATACTATTCCTTTTGTAAACTTTCTTATTTATCAGAGCACTATTCATTTATGTAACAAAAAAAATTAAATTAAAAAAACAATTATGTACCTGTGTACATTACCCTATTATTTCTAGAATGGACCATCATATACCGGGGAGAATGTCACGAGGCCCTGAAGCCATATCCGCTTTGGTTGCCTAATGGAGAAGCCGAGACCCAAAACCGGGCAATTCAATATGTTGAGGATTTCGAAAAGACTTATCCGAAAACTTCAACACTGTATGCAGCAAACACAGCAAATCGAGATGATGGAAAGAGGAAAAGAATAAATCAATAAAATGAACACCAGTGTTTTATTATTTTGTAAAATAAAAAACCTAATAGACTGTGCAATGTGCAACCTCGCTACCACAACTGCCGAAGACGTGCTGCGACGCGAGATATGTCTACAGCATGCCGTCGACATAGCTTTGTCGCGTCATAAAACTGCGTTGCCTGCCGTAGACATAATATTATTTATTTTAGACATCTGGCGTGAAATGAGAGTGTCTACGCACATACACGTATACGTAGACACCAATTTGCGCTAATGAGTCTCAGTGAAACGTGTGCATTATTAACGAGACATATTGTTACGATTTCAGCTCCGATGAACACTCATAAAAACACTACAAAAGATCATAAAGTTCGAATAGCTTCTCAAACTTCACGCTCTGCTCCACGTTTTTAATTAGTTTCTGATATAACGGCCAGAATGGAAATAGCTTTAGCAATTTTGTGTATGTGCATTATGACTAGTTTTATTGTTGTTATATAAGTGAAGATAAATAATATTAGTAAGCCTAAGCCTAAGCGCGCACTGGCGCCGCGGCGGCCACCGGAATATATGCATTGTATCATCACGCGGTCGGGGCCGCTTGCATACATTTCGGAGCCGCTGCGGCTGACCGCCAGTGCGTGCTAAGCGGATATAATGCATATCTATAGCAAAAAGGGTTTTCTACCAATTCCATTGCATTGTATGTCCATAGCGGATAAAAATCCTTCATTTACTTTTTAAATATTTCCTCAGATCTTTCGTTGCGTGCTGTTTTGGTGATTTGTCAAACCGTCGACGAACAAGAAAAGATGAAATATGAGTAAAAACGATGAATATATAGTTTAAAATTATTTTTGTTTTCTAGCTGTGCCAATAGAATTATCTTTGCTTACCACAAATGTTTTTTTTTTCAGGATCTACCAACAATACCAAAAATTGAAAAGTGACACATTTTGGGATCCAGAATATAACCCAAAGCACGGTTACGAGCCCTATTGGGTGGACGGCCACTGGGTGTTCCAAACGCCTACAGTGAAGGAGGGCGAAACTACAACCCCAATGCCACAAGTCTGCGGGGATGAGTGCAATTATCTGTACCAGCCGTATGTCATCTTCATAGCATAGCACCCTAAACTATATTTAACTATCAATACCCCACATGAAAGTACATAAAACGGAGAAAAGAGAGAGTATTTTTCTTCTCTTTTCAGGCACACAGAGACCAGCAGGTCTAAAATGGCAACATTAAGTAAATTGTATTATGAAATAAAATCTATTGAAATTGAATAGATGATGTTTTCTTCATAATACGATTCACTTAATGTGGCCATTTTAGACCTACCGAGGTTCCTAAGATACCCGAACACCAAACAAACACACTCTTACATAAATGGTTCAGCGAGACCCACTTTGGGAATCCGTGACATAGACAATTCACAGCTGTCAAATGCATGTATGCAACAAGTAACTGATACATAAAGAATTTGTCTTTATGTACCAATTACATGAATGAATTATTATTGTCGCACGTAGGTACATATATGCACACATTAACATAGCAGCATCTGTATTAAAATTAATATTGAGGACTCCATCTAGGCTATTCTAGACAAGAGTCTCCGTTTTATGTAAATTCATGTGTGGTCAAAAGAGTAAATGGTCTAGAGTGATGATTCTACACGCCGGCATATTTAGCGGAACATAAAATAATGGTTTGATATCAGTATCATATAAGGTTACTGGCTGGTTTATACGTCATTTAATTTAAAAGGTAATATTTTCAAATTAAGAAAACAACTGAACATCACATTTTATGCAATTGTTTTAATTTTATTCAAATACACCTTATCTGGAGCGAATTTCGAGTATTTCTTCCTTCTGAGTTTGATTTAAAAATTCATTGAAATACTGTTTTTAGTTAGTTTTTTTTTAATTGCGTATCTTTTTGGAGTTGAGGACTGAATTATGCCTGACTTAGCCCCAACGGAGATTGCCAGGGCACTCGAAATGCGAAGAAATGGTCAAACCTACAGAGTGATATCCAGAGATCTTCGTCGACCAGTTTTAACGATCCATCGCAGTATCCAACGGTTCAGGGAGACCGGTACTTATGTGAGAAGAGCAGGACAAGGCAAAAAAAGACGCACTTCGAGTAGGGATGATCGTTTCATTCGGCTTCGTGTACGTAGGAACCCTCGTTTGACGGCCGTCCAAGCCCGACATGAGTTAGAAGCAGTGCGGGGTGTAACCGTAAGTGAGCGTACGGTACGAAGAAGGTTGGAAGAAGCTGGTTTGGGTTCATTTGTGCCCGCCAAGGCTCCAAGGCTTGAGGTCGTAGAAACAGGTTAACTTTTGCTCACGAACATCGACTTAGGAACGCGGACCAATGGAATAGGAAAAATGGAGTGCAGAATTCTCTTAAATCAAATTGACGGCAGGCAAAGAATATACGGACGCAAAGGAGAAGGATACATTCAGACAAATTTTGAAACTACAGTTGCATACGGTGGTGGATCAATAATGGTTTGGGCGGGCATTTGTTAGGGAGCTCGCACAGACTTGCTAGTGATTGATAGAGGGAGTCTAACTGCAGACCGCGAAGTCAGAGAAGTTTTGGAAGAAAATGTCGTACCGTTTGCCCCATATATCGGTGACGATTTTGTTTTTATGTAGGATAATGCTCGGCCGCATACGCTCGGGTAACTCAAGCTTATCTTAATGATATGAATATCACTGTTATGGAGTGGCCGGCGAGATCACCGGATATGAACTTGGGTTCACAGAGCACGTTTGGGACTTGCTGAAAAGAAAAGTAAAGTCCAGAATTCCAGCTCCTGCCAACGTGGGTGAACTGCGAATCGCCGTAGTTGAGGAATGGCGGAGACTATCCCAGGAGACCATCGATAACATCATTCTCAGTATGCCTAGACGGGTAGAAACTTTAATAAGAGCACGTGGAGGAAATACGCGATATTAATCACCATTTTTCTAATTTAATTAATTGTTATTTTAATATTAATTTTCACTTTTCCCGGTTACATGAAAAGTTCAAAAATGTACCATTTTTCACAAATAGCCTTTACTCGCAAAATCTGTTCTTAATGTGATTTCATTTTAAGTAAAACAAATGAAACTATAAATAACAAAAGAAGTGTAGTAAGTAGTTTTTAAAATTAAACCATATTTTTTTAATTATGGACCTTTTTTTGTTCCGCTAAATATGTATGTATGTTTAGATTATAAAAAAATCTTTAGATGGAATCTAAAATTATCAGAATTTTAAAGATATTGAAAATATGAATGTGGTTACTGGTTCAACTTTTAACAGAATTCGCGAGGTTTGCGGGCGTGAAGTGACCGATGTGTACGTGGCAGGTTGTCTCTATGTGGGATTCCTACATCGTTGCTACAACGATGAAATGGACGACCACACATATGGATACACAACTTTCAAGTCTTACTGCGAATTTCTCGACGTAAAGTGCAAAGATGCAGAGAAGGATAAACGTAAGTTCCACACTCCTAGCACAGATTAAAGAAAGACAAACAGATACACAGCTACATAGTTGGCTTTCGCTTTTCGCTTTAAAATATTTATGTATCAATGTTCTTGTAATAAAATTTTCCTTAAATTATTTTAGAGCAAGTTAACGCTAAACTTAGGATTCTGTCTAAAGAAAAGTAATCTATTTAATATTTTTGGTACCAGGGCCTCTAGTCAAGATGCATTCGATAATTTCGACGGCGATGTTCGAAAACAAAATGTATGGAATTTGACATGAGGCATTGCAAGCGACATGTCACTTAGCGATGACTTATGTCAAATCCCATACATTTTTAATTACGAACTTCGCCGTCGGAATTTTCGAATGCATCTTGACTAGAGGCCCTGGTATTTTTTTGTCCTTTCCCCATTAGCTTAACACAGATACATATTACATATGAGATGTTATGTCTAACACAATAACGTCTACAGTCTACACTGAGAATAGCCTTTTACTTATCTAAAATAAACCTAACTAAATAGGCTTCACTTCATGACATCTGTCAATATGACATTGACACTTACATCTTCTAAAACTGAAATGAATTTTCTTCACTGTTCTGTAACCAGTTTTAAAATAACACTGTTTTGTCTTTGTATGTAACCAGTGACTAAAATCTCTTTTCTAAATGCTGGATGTTTTCGTTCTTATCTCGGATGAGTGACAGATATTTAAACGAATGCAAATCAAGCGTCTATTGCTTGCATAGCTTTGCAATTAATATTGCATATAATTTATATAATAAATAACATTTGTGTTTCATTGTAATGATACTATGGAGTACTTTCTGAGTAAACGAGGGACAAAATTAATATTTGAAGGCCATGAATACCATAAAAGTAAAACATATGTTAATGGCAATACATTTTGGCAATGCATTAACAGCAATAAATGTAAAGGAAATTTAACAGTAAATGTTAAAATTAAAGAAAATTTTTACAGTTTAAATTGCTTGCTGAATATGACAAAATGTATCATGGCAAAGTTACAACTAAAAAAAACCTTTATGAAAATTATGATCCAATCCAAAAACAATTCGAGGAGGTAATATGCCAACTTCAGGACGACGCGCGACGGTGTGGATTTACTTAATGTGGAGTTGCCTAAATTTGTAAATATTAAAAGTAGCTTGTACAAAGCTAGAAATAAACATCTACAAGTTCCCAAATTACGCTATGAAATACCAAAACAAATAAAAGTACCCGAGAAGTTTCATAAGATCCTCTTAGCGCATTACCACATCAGAATTCTTATATTCTGCTCGCCTGACATTGAAAGCATTTTGAACACAATTGACATATACATGCTGGACGGAACTTTAAAGCTTGTCCATAGCCTTTCAGGCAGATATTCATGGTTACAATGTTCACACAAAGAAAGCAATTCCTTTGTTTTTTGCTTTCCTCGAAAAAAAAAAAGGATTGTGTGGTTTAATGAAACCACGGTAAAAGTGAAACTTAATAACAAAATAGCGTAGAGCACTGGCACAAATGAGTACTAGTCTATACACTACACGGTCAGCTGATGCGAACTATAGGCGCCGCCATATTGGCCTCGGCTGCTCTGACGTGCGCCTTTCACTTTATCCCTACTCCGCGGCCGACCGTCACGCGACATGCAACACACAGACGAAAAAGTTTGAGACGATGTACTTAAGACTTACGAATTATTATTTGAAATAATCAAGACAAGATTTCCAAAATGGAGTCCAGCCAAGCAATTACTCGATTACGAAAAAGCAGCAAATAGTGCCATTCGTAAAAAAAATTCAAATACCACAGTAAAACGCCGTTTCTATCATTTTTGTCGTAGCCTTTTTAAGAAAGCTAAAACTTTGGGATTAAATTCAAGAGTACAGAGGCGTCATGTGACGCGATGTGCGGGTCTAGCTCGTTTGCCCTTAAAATATATTATGACTGGTTATCAATTCATTATGAAAAAATCACCAAAAACTGAAGCATTAAAAAAATTAAATTACTATTTTGATCGATTTCGGTTCCACGACATAAATTTTATTAAAATGTGGTGTTGCCAAGAACAGGAAATACGCAATACAAATTACATACAAGAATGACATTCTCGATTAAACCGGTAAGTGGGAGTTAAAAATCGGTCTATTGCTAAAGTGCTTGACATTTTAGAAAAAGAAATTAAGAAAAAAAAAACTAACGGGTAAACTAAAAGCCGAAAACAGAGCAAGTATGTAGATATTGATGTAGAAATAAATTCGGCAATTGAAGAGTTGAAGGGAAACAGGATTAGTGTAGGCCATTGTATAGAAATTATTGCCCCTTTTGTTTTTTAACATAGAATAAGAAAATTCATTTTTCGTAGCTGGTTATGAAACAGTTAGTTACGAAAGTGGCTGAAGGGCATATTAGTATACATAGTAGGTACATAGGTACATATTAGTATACAAAGTAAGTACATATAGTATACATATTAGGTACAAAGTTCATAGTGTATTACATATTACTTAGTAGTATATACATAGTACATAGTAGTATATTACAAATTTCATAGTGTATTACATATTACATAGTAGGTACATATTAGTAAGATGTGCCTACTATGTACTATGTAATACACTATGTACTATTTAATATACTACTAACGGCAGCGAAACATCTAACGGCAAAAGCTAGTACCTATAGTATATGGGCTATGGGCTTAGATAAAATCAAAATAGCGAAGGTACGACAGGGTACGGTACGTCTTTATGTTTTTAACTGGAAACCGGGCCTAAGACAGTAAAAGAATTACAACAACATTACCTAAGTGAAAAAAGCCAAGTATTCCCTTCGGAAAAAGTTATGAAATGTCATAAAGACCAAGTGAAATTCAAGATACAGTCCATTTAATTAGCTACTCATAAAAAATGTGATACCGTGCACTTAAAAAAATAAGTAAATGTCCGGTACCGGCATTCATATTTTAATAATTATTAATAAACAAAAAATGAAAACCGACTTCCAAATTAAAAATGCACAAAAAAGTATGAAATAAAACTTATTTTCTAAATAATTTACCTTTACAAATCGGATAAAATTTAAACTGTTTCTCTACTCAATATTCATAATTTTGAAGTCGGTACGAGCCCAAACAACAACGTGATAAAACAATATTTAAAATAGAACTCGCGTTCAAGTTGGTAGCATATTATGCTTGGACTACATCATAAAAAGTAGAAATCACTATGTGTCCATATAGATTTCGAGGAGTTCGAGAGAGATGGCTATCTATATTTACTCGCTGCCCAACGGATGACTTCAATGCGTTAACAGTGTTGCCAACTTAGTAGTTTCCCTTCCTTTAATCTAAGGGTCAATTCACACCGAAACGCAACGATATGCGACATAGCTCTGCATTTTTAAGGTAGCTATTCAAATTTGAACTTTATTATTTACACAAGATAAACGCTTCATTTTAAAAGTTCGAATGTCATGTTGCACCACGCTGCACAGCCCATGTACAGTGTATGACTGATATCATATGAAACGTATATGTTTTTGTGTAGTAAATAAACTTCAATTTTCAAAATCTATCTTAAAAATGCAGCGCCCCGTAACGGCGGTGAAGTTGAGCCTTATTACTCTGATGCATTTACATTTCAGATTGGATGTTCGTTCACGTAGGCGCCTGTACTAAGGACCAGGACACGGTCATAAAAGAAATCCGCGACTCAAACATGCTCCTTAACCGATTGAACAACCAATATCTTCCACTTTTAGACCAGACCGCTAGCGAAAGAAACCTAATACCGTTTGTATAGATTGTTTGGACCGATTAGAACCGTGTTTGAACCATTTTAAAAAGGCGGCGTTTAAAAATATGAGTTAACAATAAGAAGTCTTTTATTATTTTATATATTATAAGGAAACAAACATTCGTTATGAATTTTGGAGTATAGATATTGGGAATACGTGTCTAGCGCGTCGCATGGTAATTTGTAACCAATTTGTGTGTTACGCTTAGGCATAGTCGAGGTAAAGCGTATTTATCTTCACACGTAAAATTAACACGTAAAATACGTTTGAGATGCTTAATTAGGCATTATTTTTTTAAATTACAGGTAAGGCTGAGACTATATGCTCCGGAATCCAGAAGGCCATAGAAAATTCTAAGCATTAAAAATAGAACTCTGCGCTAATACGATAGAGTTGAAAATCGAACACATGAGTGTCAAATCAAATGTCAATGTTATATATGACAGCTCGACACTCGAAACATCCATTTTCAGCTCTATTGTATTGGCCCAGAGTTCAATTTTCTGTGCTATGAATTTTCACCGGTGATCCGAATTCCGGGGCATATGGCCCCTGCCTTAATGTATAGACTGTGTTATAAATGTGTTATAAATTCTAACATCACTAGACTAATATTATATTATATACGAAGCATTTCGAATCAAAAAGTGTCCACATTTAAACTGCCCCACTTTTGAGGTAGTTTGGGGCAGTTGAGGTTTGACATTTGTCATATTTACATTTTCTTTCCGTAGTTAATTCCGTCTGTCCGCATTTAATTGACACAATCTTCTGAAATCAAGATGGCGTAACTTATTCTTATATGAAGGTTTTTTCTGTCCAATGAACGTCATAGCCCATCCTTAGTTTTGAAATCATTAAATTCATACGTTATTCGTATCTTGGGTCGAATTATTTTAACTATGCTTTTACCCTATAGAGTAAGTTAACACTAAGTAAGTTTCCAACTTTATTATTTATGCCTTTACATCTCTATTAGGGGTTTAGCTGAAGACATCTGAACTCCCGTTTCTCCAACTTTGCGAATCGTATTTTAACGTTTTGAACATTTCGAGGATAGGGGTGTTCGCCCGTCTAATGTTCTGACGAATACAAATGACTGGGGAACGTTCTCTGAGAACATGGAGCTTATTCCTCAGTTCTTACTTGCTGGTACGCAATATCCTTCCTAATATCAAGACAAATAGAAAATGAATTATCATCTTCCAACAATTAATAACTAGGAGGTCTCGCTATTTTATCTTCACACCGAATGCAAATAAAATTAACCTGACCAAGAGCATGGAGGAGATGTTTAAGGAGCGTTGTCTCAACACACAATTGGTTTTCTTTAAATTATTAAGTTATTGTCCAATTACGCTTAAAACATTTTTCATTATAAAGAGTTTTTAGAATGACCTATATATCAGCATGGAAATTTACAAGTTTTTTATGTCTTACCTATAGTTTAGAAATAGGTCATTCAATCATTTGACGGTTTTTTGCGATACAAATTTGACGTTTCTAACAAATAGTTATTGGTAGATATGTAACTGATACGGGCCATAAGACGATATCAAATTACCCACGATGGGGAAGAATGAATAAAAAAAATTCATCCCCACTTCACATAGTATGAAGATCGTTCAAAATAAAATATTGTTATTATTTTATGACGCCAAAATACGAGTTACGAGAAAATACTCAATTTATAACTATGCCAAATTTCATCAATTTATATTTATAAGTTAGAAGGACGGATAAACATATAAATAGACAGATAGACATCTGTCTATCTATCCGTCTAGACCAGGCATGACCAACGTGCCGTCGACCTTTCGTCTTTCCTTGTAATACTGCGGAACCCTAATTACCTATGTAGATTATAGGTAGGTACACTCACTCCAGGATGAATTATTATAATTATTTTGAAATAATTTTGTAACAATAATAATGTGAATAATAACAAGGTATGTCTAACTTTATATTCGACAGGAAGGTAATTTATAATTACTAGACGTCCGCTGAAAACGGATTAAGCGCAAGGACTTGACTAAGAAGGTCCAAGAATTTCATTAAAAAGCGCTGAATGGATTTGAATGAAATTTAAACCACTAATAACACAAGCGACATTTTATCTCGAAATTTACAGTTCCCTCGATGTTTCCGGTAATAGACAGAATAAATATAATTATGGTCAAATAAATTGGCAAGCAATACAGCAATTATAGCTAGTACATTTTATTCGTGAACAACTTGAAAAATATAAATAAAACTTATATACTTACCTACAAACTACAAAATGAATTCTTTTCAAAGATTTCATGTTCTCAATCCTAGGTAGGTAAATTATGCCGACTGCTACAAACGGCATAATTTAAATATTAATTTGTGCTAATTATGTTCGAGACTAATTTGCTTAATTCACAGCGATAATTTTAATGATTTTTGCACAAAAAAATGTTAATTTCAATTACAATTTAATGGAGGCCTAATAAATTATAATTTGTCTTTATCTTGTTTTTATATTAGGGACCTCGTCCATAAAATATCGTAACATACTATAAAAGAAGTGGCTTCCATTCCTATTCGCTAAGATGTTTTTAACTACTGACGAAATTTAATGCATTATTCAGTAATAGAGTGATTCAAGCAGAAGGTATAAATTAAAGAAAAAAAGAAAACCGACTATCAAAGTTATTCCAATGATTCCCCTTTTAAATTCGTCTAAAACTTTAACTATTTCTCAACTCAATCTTCATAATTTTGAAGTCGGTACTGTGTTGGTCTATGACCTCTTGATTGTAAGTCCTTCGTGCGCTCGTGTGGTGACGATAATAATACAGCAGCAATTCTTATACTCTCCTTTATTGGTGCTTACAACGAATACGTATTACAATATGTAATGAGATATGCTTAGCACAATATATACGTCTACACTATGTATAGCCTTTTGGCCAACTAAATAAACTAACTCGATAGGCTTTACTTATGACATCTGTCAATGTCAATAATGACATTGACAGTTACATCTTACTGTTCATATATGTAACACCTCCCTTTTCGAGTATAAAAGCAAACTAAAAATATAGGTACATAACTAATAACAAATACATTACTTATCTACTCAAATTTCTCATGCATGTACAATTTAGGACGCTTTACACTTCTACCAGACCTGGTTACGTAACCGGTATTTTCTAGACTCTCCATAGGAACACAGTTCTCATCGTTAATGCAATTTTGAACGGGACCGTTTCCGCGTTGTGTTAAACTCATGGGATCTATACTCTCCTGCATGGGAGGCATATTGATTGTGCTGCCATCGCCATAAAAAGAAGGTGGAGGATTTATTTCTTTTAAATTCTTTTTTCTAGGTCTAATGTGTCCCCTATTCCTCCTATACACAACACCGTTTGGATCCGCAACATAATATGATCTACCACATCCTAATTTCTCTTTAATTATTCCCGGAGACCAAAAGGATTTTGGATTTTTTTTTGAAGTAAATGTCATCTCCCGGCTGAAACTCATGAGATGTATGCTTCGCATTCCTGTCAAAATAAAAAGACATTTTGTCTCTGCTCTGTCTATGACATTTTTCAAATGTCGAAAATTTTACAATTTTAGGTTTTAATTTTTTGTTAAGAATTGGTAAATTTACTCGCAAGTTTCTAGACATTAATAATGCGGCCGGACTGGGAAAATCTCCCTTCGCAGCGTTGCGATAGTGTAATAACGCCAAATGTATATCCGAGCCATCTTCTCTGCATTTTCGTAATATGTTTTTAACAATTTTAACACCGGTTTCAGCTTGGCCGTTAGATCTCGACCAGTACGGACTAGTGGTTATGTGTTCTACATCCCAATCAACAAGAAAAGACTTGAATTTGCAGGAGTTAAATGGTGGACCATTGTCAGACACCAATGCCTTGGGTATACCATGTCGACCGAAAAACGATTTTAGACTTTTAACAACATTATCGACAGTGTAATTCTTATGCAAAGAAGCTAACTCTATGTACTTGGAATAATAATCCATGCAGACAAGGAAATTTTCTCCATCAAAATATAATAAATCTATACCTACCTTCTCCCATGGAAGATAAGATATCTCATGGCATTTCAACGGTTCACGGGGTGGATTTGATCTATATTTAGCACAGACGGAATATTGATCAATTAAGTTCTTAATATCCGCGTTTATATTTGGCCAATAAACTGTTTCTCTAGCGATGTTTAGTGTCTTATTAATACCTAAATGACCACAGTGTATTTTATCTAAAATCTGTCTTTGCAAGGACTTTGGAACAATAAGCCTATTGCCTTTAAATAATAAGTCATTCATTATATGTACTTCATTTTGAATGTTCCAATATGGTTTCACAAGAGAGCTTACTTTATTTTTGCTTCTTGGCCAACCATTCTGAATATAAGACTTGAGCAGATTTAAAGATTCATCATTTTTGCTTTCTAATAATATAAATTTTAAATAAGGCTTACTTACTGAGAGATTAGAGAATACTGAATTAACATGATACTGTAAGTCTTGCTCATACTGAGGTATGTATGTATCACTAAGTGAGGCTCTTGACAAAGTATCTGCTATATACATATATTTACCAGGTACATAAACTACTTCTAGGTCATAACCCTGCAACGATAACATCATTCTTTGTAGCCTAGCAGGTACTTCATGAAGAGGTTTTTTAAAAAGGTAAATTAAAGGTTTGTGATCAGTATGAACAGTTGTTTTACTGCCATAAATATATTGGTGAAATTTATTACATCCAAACTGTATGGCAAACAATTCTTTTTCAATCTGGGCGTAGTTTTGTTGAGAGGGGGTAAGTGTTCTTGAACTATATGCAATGGGTCGTTTGTCTTGCATCAAGACCGCTCCCAGTGCATTCTTTGATGAATCTACCGACAAAATCACAGGTAAGTTGCAATTATAATTAGTTAACACAGGTGCTTTAGATATGACTTCTTTTAATAAATCAAAGCACTTTTGACAATTTTCATCCCATAACCATAACATATCTTTTTTTAACAAATTTCTTAGGGTATTAGTTTTTTCTGCTAGATTTTCTATAAACGGTGCTAAAAAATTTATCATGCCTAAAAATCTCTGCAAATCCTTAATATTTTTAGGTATGGGCATGTTTTTTATCGCTTTAACTTTTTCTGGATCGATTTTTACACCTTCTTTACTGAAAATATAGCCCAAATATGCTATTTCTTCTAGAAGAAACTTGCACTTGGCTTTATTTAATTTTAAATTAACTTGCCTAGCCCTGTCCAAAAACATTTCTAACCTTTTATTGTGTATTTCAATTGTTTCACCGTATATTAAAATGTCATCACACCAAATTATTATACCTTCTATGTCTCCGAAAAGATCTATCATGGTTTTATAGAAAATTTCTGTAGCCGTGTTTATTCCAAAAGGTAATCTTAAAAATTTGTATCTGCCAAATGGAGTTTGAAATGTACATAGATCACTACTTTCTTTAGTTAATTTTATGTTATAGAACCCAGAAAACGCATCTAAATGTGAAAAATAAGAGGCTTTGGACAATTTAGACCTGACTTCATCTATATTTTTAATTGGATAATGACATCTCAATAAATTTTTATTTAAATTTCTAGGATCTAAGCAAATTCTCAATCCACCATTCTTTTTCATGGCTACAACTAAACTACTCACCCAGAGAGTAGGTTTGTTCACCTTCCGTATGACTCCCATGTTCTCCATGAGTTGAAGCTCTTTCCTTAACGGTTCAACCAACGCAAAGGGTACCTTTCTAGGGGGATCAACGCACGGAATAGCATCCTTTTTTAGCACGATGCTGTGTTCGTATGGGAGGCAGCCTAGACCCTGAAACACATCATTATATCTGGTCACAATTTTGTCACAAGTTTTTTGATACATATTATATACATTTTGCTCAACATTTTTTTCATTTTCCATTGATAGAGAAAAGTTTTTTGTTATTAAATTTAGCTTTATACAAGTGGGTAAACCAATCACAGTTGGACAATTTAATTTTGTTACAACAAAAATAATGTTTTCTGGTTTTGTTTTGTTTTCAACTAAACAACAAATGTTTAACACTGAAATTATCGGTATTCTGTGCCCACTGTAGGCAAATATATTATATTTTTTACACATTTCTTTACTCTGCTTGTCAAATTTAAGATTCAATTCTTTAAATACTTGATAAGACATCACATTTATGTCTGCGCCAGTGTCAATTAGGCAATCTACCTTTTTGTTGTTTATATTAAGAGAACAGTACCAGGACTTGTCTGTTGTGCTTATCAAATTTGTACTAGCATTCTGTGATTTTATGTTTTTAATGTTGAACAATGCCCCTATTGTAAATCTCTCAGCCTCAGCCTCAGCACTTTTGGGGCTTGATTCATCATCGAGATTTATGCTACCTACCCCAGTAACAACAGTCCTGACACTGTTTTTCTTGAAACATAAATGAGTAAAATGTCCATATTTAAAACATGACCTGCATCTGTGTTTCCAAGCTGGACAGTTGCGGCGACCATGCGATGTGTTGCACTTTACACACGACGTTGTTCTTGATCCAGGCGTAGCTGACCTTGGGTGACCTTGGCATGATGGAGATCTTGCGTTTTTTCTTTTCTGGTATGAGGGGGAACTGGACCGACGACTTTTGTGTAGCTTGTATATTGTGGCTTCTCTTCCATCTGCTGCATTGAATGATTCTTCATTTTTCTGCGCCATCGTCAGTGTTCTACAGAGGAGTTTGGCTCTTCTAGGGATAGGTCCTGTTCTTGTAGTAGCTTTTGACGAAATTGCGAGAAGTTTGTGGCCATATTAGCAATGAGAATGTCCTTTACAAGGGACTCACGTAGCGAACCAAACTCACAGGCATGACTTGCGTTTTCTAATTCCATTAGAAAGTTTTCCAAGGATTCGTTCACACGCTGTTTCAACGTAAAGAATTTGTGTCGTGCCACCGTCAAATTCTTTTTGGGTTCAAAATACTCGACGAATTTTGCCTTGACTTCTTGGAAAGTAGCAGTGCTTAGGTCCAAATTGAAGGAATTGTATATGTTTAAACCCTTTTCTCCCATGGAATGCAGCATGATTGCAATTTTTCTTTTGTCTTCCGTTTTCTCCATGCCCGACGCCAGTAGAAATATCTCGAATGACTGCGTCCATTTCTTGAAATTTTCAGCATTATTGTTGATAATCTCTGTAGAGATCTCAAGCTTCTGTACTCCGTTGCCTGCCATTGTTAAGTTCCCACACTCAGATTGTCTCGAATCTTCCGGAGTTTTCGACGTACCCTCTTTTTTGTTCATAATTTTCGTTTTCTTTTAAAATCCCACTTCTGACACCATGTGTTGGTCTATGACCTCTTGATTGTAAGTCCTTCGTGCGCTCGTGTGGTGACGATAATAATACAGCAGCAATTCTTATACTCTCCTTTATTGGTGCTTACAACGAATACGTATTACAATATGTAATGAGATATGCTTAGCACAATATATACGTCTACACTATGTATAGCCTTTTGGCCAACTAAATAAACTAACTCGATAGGCTTTACTTATGACATCTGTCAATGTCAATAATGACATTGACAGTTACATCTTACTGTTCATATATGTAACAGGTACCAGCCCGAACAACATCCTTATAAAACAATATTTTATAGAACTCACGTTCAAGTTGGCTGGTACCGACTTCAAAGTTATGAAAATTGAGTAGAGAAATAGTTAAAATTTTAGCCAAATTTTAAAACGGGAATTATTTAGAAAATTAGATTTATTTCATACTTTTTTGCATTTTTACCTTGGAAGTCGGTTTAATTTTTTATTTAAAAATAATATTTTTTCTCTTGTTAGTTAACTTTATTATCTATATTATTATGAACACATTGATATCGGTGCACAAAACTCTGATAAGTAGTGAGTACCTATGTCATCGTAATAATATGTTAGTGTTTCTTGTGAAGATGGTGGTGATGATGATGATGATTACTGTAATTGACATAGTGGCATATGCTTGTATTTGCTTAAAACAACGCCAAAATCCCCTAATATGTATGTAATACATAATGTAGTATGTAAGTCAGGAGTCAAGAATTCTGCTCAGTATTTTTGGATCCAGGGTATACTTGGATAAAAATCTTACATTTTGGTAGCATATGCTTGGACTACTTCATAAAAAATCCAAATCACTATGTGTTCTTCTTCAAAAATACTATGAGAAGTACCTATTATATCATCATAATAATGTTATGATGTATGGTGTGATGATGGTGTTGATGATGATGATTACCGTAATTGGCATAGTGGCATATGCTTGCAGTTCTTTAAATAACGCCGAAAACCCCAAACTGTAAATACTATCCTTATAGTACTCCGGATCTCCTGACTCCTTAGTCAGGAGATCCGTTCAAGTACTTTTGGATCCAGGGTATACTTTGGTGCTAAATCTTAATTTTTGGTAGCATATGCTTAGACTACATCAAAAAAGTTGAAATCACCATATGTGTCCATATAAATTTCGAGGAGTTCCCTCGATTCCTCATAGATCCCATCATTAGGTCACCACTTTGGTGAAAACGGGACCGACTTGGGATTATACCCTTTACATTAAAAAAAGAATTTTGAAAATCTGTTTACAGACGGCGGAATTATCGTTGAACATACAATCAATATATATTCGTTTTTTATACCTTTATTTATTAATTATTACCATAAAATTTAGTATGCAGGGAGTTTTGGGGAAGAAAAATATCTAGCCAGGTTTTATCCCTTAGATACTGCGCATCGTCGTGCAGGCAGCTTGGTAAGCGTATCTACGTATAATTTTTAATTTTTTGGAAATTCGGAATGTGGTGGGTTCGAATCCCAGTAAGATAAATATTGTTGTCTCACAGTAATAACACACAGAACTTCTTGCACTATTTTCACTTTATTAAGTATTTTACATTAATTTTAATATAATATTACACGGCTGGTTTCGACAAAGTCATCATCGTGTGAACTTTGTCGAAACCGGTCGTATGAACCTAGACCTGACTAGACCTATGATAAACCTAGACAAATGGAGTGTATTGCGAAATGTAGCCCAGTTGGTCAACTTTATCGCGCAGTGCCAAGTCGCGTAGTTCCGCTGCCGCGTAGTGCGTTATATATCATACCATTTCATACAAAGAATATTTGGCCTTGTCGTATCACGTAGTTACGCCTAGTGCGGTCTCACCTTTATTTTAATATTAGATCCTTACATATGAAATTGGCGTTTTGTCGTACTGGCCACTTTGATCTCAAATATATCTTCTTTGGTTAGGAGTTCCAATTTCAAATTGTGTTTCGAAAACCGTAATTAATTTGTTTTTTCCTCTTTTGGTTTTTTCTTTATGTCATTCTGTTTACAAAATGGAAAACTTGAAATATCGTATTATTTTCGAGTATGAGTTTCCACCAAGCCTACCCCAAGCGAAAATTTATTTAAAAAGTTACTTGTGAGCGTTTGGTGGACTAGTGCCAGTGTCGTTCACTGCAGCTTTCTTAAATCTGGCCGACGATTACTGCAGATGTCTATTGCCAGCAACAGCAAATCATGATGGAAAAGCTAGCCGCTAAACAACCGAGGTTGGTCATTCGCTCTCGGCCACCGCTGTTTCAGGACAACGCTATACGCGCACACTGCACAACAGACGGCGACCAAATTAGAGGAGCTTCAATTGGAATGTCTAAGACATCCACCGTACATGACCCTTACCGTACCCCAGACCTTGCTGCAACAGATTACCATTTTTTTAGAAATTTGGATAACTTTTTGCAAGGGAAAAAATTCAACTCCGATGGGGCAGTCCAAATCGCCTTCAAATATTTTATTGATTCCTGTGCGAATGGTTTTTTAGTAAAGGAATCAAAGAACTACCTATGAGATGGCAAAAGTGCATAGATAGCAATGGTATATACTTTGATTAAATAAATATATTATGTTTAAAAAAACGACCTTACTGTTCCTCCTTTACAAAACGCCAATTTCATATGTAATGACCTAATATATTACACGACCGGTTTCGACAAAGTTCATACGATGATGACTTTGTCGAAATCAGTCGAGTAATATTATGTACTTACTGTTGTCTAGAATGTTATTTTTTTCTAGGAAATTGTATAATCTACTACACATTATTTTTTAAATATTTTGGAAAACGTTGATAATAAATCTATGGGTCTGTAGCTGCTAGGAGTTTGGTTGTCGACATTTTTGTGGATTGGTTTTATTAAATTTTTAAGATTCAGAAAATTTACCTTCTAGAAAGCTTTGGTTTACGAGGTATTTTATGGGTATAGAAATATTTATGGCGAAATATTTTAGCAGGATTGGCGGGATGTCATCGATACCACAGTTGTGTTTGTTTTTAATAGAATGAATAAGGTTAAGCATTTCTTTTGCGGTTCCTAGGATATAAGTACTTATTACGTAGAGCACAGGCGTGAGTTAACGACGGGTCGACCTTTTTCATCGTTTTTGTTGTATGGGTATATACCGACTGTTGCGAAATAGTCGTTGAAAGGTACAAATAACTAAGGGTAGCTACGCAATTATAGATTTTTTAATGATAACAACAAAAGGGTAATTTTAGATACTCAGATTTCCCTTCTTCATTTGATATTTCATTTTTGTTTATTCTTATTTGGAATCGAGTACAATATTTGTTGTTTTAGTGTCTCGTAAGAAAAAAAAAACCGTACAAATCACTAAATTTCAAATTACGTTATTACAAAGTATTTTATTACAATAAATTACTTTTTCTTATTAAGAACTTTGTTTGTATACCTATGTAGTTTTCGTCAATTTTGTAGGATTCACAAAAAATCAATGATGATCATACAAGTACCAGTAACAAAAAAATTTAATAAGTGATGCAAATTTATATTAAGGAGTAGTCCCGATACAATAGGAGAAAACTTAAACATTACCTACTTGTATATAAGGCGGCAATATACCTTTAGCTGGTCAATTGTTATGGAGAGGATGAAATAAAAAAACGTTCTAAACTTAAGATCGTTAAAAATTAAAACTGCTTTATAGGTATGTAAATGTTGTTAATTTCTTTAAGTTGCAATGAGTTACTGAGAAATACATACCTATAAGATAGTTAAGAACCTTAAACCGTCATTTAGTACCGTGCTGTTGAGAGGATTTGGAAAAAAATTCTAGGTTAGAAGGAAAATAAGAAGTTTAATTACCCTGATATTTTTTCACAAAAACAACTTTATGAACATTAAAGTTAAAAAAATATATATCTTTTGACATACGTCAAAAGATATATTTTTTTTGTTAAACAATTGTTAATGTTGTCATATGACATGAACATTAACAATTGTTTAAAGAAAATCACTAGCCTCGATTTCAAAATAACCCCGCGTTTTTAGCTCTATCTCAAAAACTGTTTTTGTTACATAACCGCCTTTTAGTTTGAGGACGGCAGTATAGTGTACCTACCTACTATTGTATTTTTGTTTATAAAGAGATGAAACAGATCTAAACTAAGTATAGCGGCATTCTTCTTGCTATTGCAAAGCCACTGTCCTGGGCCTGGACCCCCTGGGCCAGCCACTAAGTGACATGTTGTTTGCGATGCCTTGTGTCAAATGCCATACATTTTTGATTCCGAACTTCGCCGTCGAGATTATCGAATGCATCTTGACTAAAGGCCCAGGGCTCTTATTACTCCTTAGTCCTTACGGATGGTAGTAGAATAAACGTTTGTAGATAGATAGGTCGCTGATATTACCTAACATTATTTTGAATCTGGGGGCACGGCATTGCCCCTGCCAAGATAAGCCAAGCGAAGCGCCAGGGCACTACCAGACCACCTTTTCTAAAAGCGTTTCGTCGAATTTCGAACTCTCATAATTTGTTTGGATTATACAAAAAAAAATGAAATTTTCAGGATTCCCAGTAGTTAGTTCCCAGCGGACTTATTAAACATGTAAAGTTTTGATTGCATACATCTTATACGTTAGATTTTATTGATATCTAAAAACCCCTGAATTCGTCTCTGACTCACTGATGATCAACAAAATTATATAGTACTTCCGAATGTCCTAGAAAACTGAAATTTGGTATGTAAGGTTATATTAGTACACAACCAACATAATAACTGTCAAAATTAGAAGTTTTGTCCTCCAACCCCTTAAACTAGGGGATGAAAGTTAAGTCTCTTCAAAAGCCCCGTCTATCGCGTATATTATGAACTATGTTGGTTATGTCGTCGCTCATCGCTTGGATTGGAAACTAACTGACGTAAAATTGAAATAATTATTTCCCGAGTATTAATGAGTAGTAATTTCAAAGGGAAATTAAACATGAAGGTAACATTCTAATTATTAAACGGAAGTCTCATATAAACTTTATCCTCTAACCCCTGAAACTAGGGGATGGAAGTTTGTATGAGAATTCCATAAATTTTGACGTTAAATGTCTTAAAATTGTTGTAAGGATCCGATAATAACAATAAAATGTAGTAAAATAACCATGTAACCTGTTTTGACACCATAAAACACAATAAGTATTTTTAATCTATATCGACATATTTTAATTTACTTCATCTTGAATAGTTGTGTACGAACGTCTTTGAACGAGGGGGGGAAGTTGGGCGACTGCCCGGGGCGTACTTTCCTATCCCTCGCTCACTGAAAGAGATCACCCACGTACTCGTAAATTCTCTAAATTGAGTAGGTACTCAAACAACTTCTAATTACAACAAACACTATACATTTAACTATTAAAATTACTTAATTTTAACCCAATATTTGCAGTATAAAATCAACTTTCAGACAAACTTCGCGCCCAGTCGGCCCTTCTGACGGAACTGCTCCAGCCGGAACTACTGGGGAACATCGTCCGGGAGTTGTTCTCGGACCTCCCGGCAGGCTTCGCTCCGCCGCGAATGGCCCGACGGACGCCGCGCTCGATGGAGGAGGGTGTTCCGCCACCCGTCACCGACTTGGAAATGGAGGCGGTTCTGTCCCGCCTCCGTAGTAAGAGAAGGGCGGGTCCGGACGGGGTGCACGGGAGAGTCCTATCTATAGCTCTGGTGCACCTCGAAGACAGCCTTCGGGAACTGTTCAACCCCTGTCTACGGGGCGGTCAATTCCCGAAGGCGTGCAAGGAGGGTCGGCTAGTCCTACTACCTAAGGGCGGGCGACCACCGGACTGTGCGTCGGCGGTGCGGCCGATCGTGTTGCTGAACGAGGTGGGCAAGGCATTTGAACGTGTAATAGCCTCCCGCCTCGTTCAGCACTTGGAGGAAGATCCGTGGCCCGAACTGTCAGACTCACAGTTCAGGTTCCGGGCAGGTCTGTTGACCATCGACGCAGTGAGGCGCCTTGAGTCGGTGACGGATGAAGCAAAACGCGGGAGGGAGGTGGTGGTGACGGTGTCCTTGGACATCGCCAACGCCATTAACAGCCTTCCCCATAGCGTAATACGCGAGGCACTGAACTATTTCGAAGTGTTCGAGGATCGGTCGGGGTCCATAGAGAGGATAACACTCACGTCACGTTCCGGGGTAAGATGTATGAGGAGGCCGCGCGGCTGGCTGAGGAGAGAACAGCCCTCGTTGTCAGCCGCACAGAGCGATTGGGGCTTCGGATGCGTCTAGACAAAACCGAAGCCCTCCTCTTCCGCGGCCCCGGGAGGAAAGGACCTCCACCGGGTGCACGACTCCTTATCGGAGAGACGGAGGTCAGGGTGAGTCCAACCCTTAAGTGACTCACCCTGGACGGGAGGTGGACCTTTGGCCCTCATTTCCAACAGCTGGGGCCGAAGGTCGTGAGGGTGGCATTACTGCTGGGCCGGCTCTTACCAAGGCGTAGGGGGGGCAGACAAGACTGCAGGCGGCTATACTCCGGAGTCTGTCGGAGTGTGGCCCTGAACGGAGCCCCAATCTGGGCGGATGCCCTCACTGTGCGTAATGTGGCTCATGTGGCTCATGTGGCGGGGGAACCGGGGGCGTGGGAGCTCGTGGCGAGGGTCCTCGCCGAGTTAAACCTCCTCGTTGCAGAGAGGAGGTTACGTGACGAGGTCCCTTCGTGGGAGGAGCTAAGGCGGTTCCGAAGGCTGGGAGAGCAGTGTCTGCTCAGTAGGGGGAGAGGTCCTGGCGCAGTCGCCGTACGGCCAACTTACGGCGCTGCACAGCACACTCTTGAGATGTGTTGTGCAGCGCCACGATCTCATGGCAGTGATTGGGCTCCCCTCTCGCTCTCGAGTGTGGTTCGCTGCATGCTCGATAGCGATGAGGCCTGGCAAGCGGCGGTCTCTTTCTGCGAATCCGTCATTCCGCAGAAAGAGGCCGCGGAGCGGGACAGAGCGATCGATCCATCCTCTGTTCCGCTCCGCCGGCGTAGGACGGGAGTGCGGAGGCGTCGCTATGCGAACCTCCAAACTTCTGTCTAACGGGGCTCCGGGAGAGAATGGGAACCTCCCCGGCTTAGCTAGTCCCGGCGCCGAGGGGGGCACTTCAGGTTGTCGGGGTGGCCCCTAATTGTGATGGAAGTTCGGTCCCTTTGAGAGGGAGACCGACCGGTCGCGGGGGGTGTCCTACGTTAGACAGATCCGGGACGCTCCCCTTATAGCGGCTGATGGCAATCCGCAGGTGGTTTTAGTGGGTAACAAAGGGGTCAGCCCACACGGGACTATATATATATATATATATATATATATATATATATATATATATATATATATATATATATATATATATATATATATATATATAGTTAGGTTATCGCCCAGGGCGCTGGTAATGCCAAAACCGGCAGTGTGCAATACTAAAACAAAACAATAATTTGCGTCCAATGCGCTCAAAAAACTGTTTTAGTTCTATAGCACCCGATAGATAGCGCTAGAAATAAACTATCCATGTTCTGTTCAATTCAAAAGCGTTACCTTACTTACCTACCTACCTGTTACCTTAGGGTCAATTCACTTCACGACGCGACGCGGCGCTGCATTTTTATGATAGATAATATTCAAAATTTAACTTTATTCACTATTCAAAAAGATACTGTACCTACGTAAACGAATACTTGTTGACTTTGTTTGAATTGACATTCAAACTCTATATAGTGTAGATATTTTCTTGTGTAGTAAATGAAGTAAAATTTTGAATAGCTATCTTAAAAATGCATCGCTGCGCCGCGTCGCGTCTCGTTGCGGAGTGAACTGACCCTTACTCACACTTCAAATTCACTGGCCTATTAAAATATTATTATGCACACACAACATTCAGTACTTAGGGGTACCTATTATGACAAATTACCACTCAAGCCGGAAAAAGAAGTATCGACTAGTGGTTTGTCAGAATTAGTGGTTATCATTAGAATGCGGGCTACCGCGCCTCATCCCCCATTTGTCAGGATCACCTTAGCCAGGCCCTAATTTATAGCCCTGGGTCAGGATTAAGCTGCCCTTTGATTGGTACTGAAATTAATTGAATGCCCAACGAAAACTTACGTCGATGACTTTTAGTGAGGAGCCAAACATTCTAAATATCTTTCACATCCAGACAAACATTGTCTTTAGCCACTAAGTCCTGAGAAGCCACTGTTTCTGTTTTGGCTTCTGTTGCTCTACATTTTTAGGCTTCCGTAATACTCAAGGAACCCTATAGTTCCTCTCTGTCCGTCCGTCTGACTGTCTGTCTGTCCGCTCTTCTAGCTTCTGTAATTATAAATATAAATTTATGAAATTTGTTATAATGTTTATTGTTTATAGATCTCGATTTGGCATTATAAAATAATAATAATTTTATATTTTAGGGGTGGCTAAACATGTAAAGTGGGGCAAGGATTGATACATGACTTTTTTACAACCATTTTCGAGTAATCGGAGTAAAAATTTTACATTTCTAAACTATAGGAGATGGAAACTTACAAGATGCTGATAGATTATGCTAAAAACTGTTTAGGAAAATTATTCTGAGTAATTGAAAGAATACGTATTGCGCGATGATAGTTACGGAACCCTTCTTAGACATGTCCTGGACATGCTCTTGGTTAGGTTTTTTAAAACCTTAAACGTATAAAAGAAAGCGAGAATTGAATGATAAAATCAAATAATAGTAATAAATACGTAATAGAAAAAATAAAACGCGGTATTTACAGCAAGGACCATTGTTCGCGCAAACAAAGGGGAGAATCGTTCAATTATTTTTAATAAACATTAACAATACACTCATTTCCCACTGAATACAAAGAAAAATCTTAATTAACTTTTCCTATCTCATTGCCATCAATCAAAAGGAGTCACATAAAAAATATGCGACCCTCATATTTCTTAACAAATCCGTAGGTACCGTAATGTTATTTCAGCTCGCGCAATACGAGTGTATGTGAGGATAATTTTTCCGCTGCCTTTTCAAATTTCCACCATTCCTACTCTTTTGTGCCGCTCGGCTCCGCACACTAGACAAATTACACTGCCCCGGCCTCTTTGTTGCCAATTTATTAGATATATGTAATTTCCCCTAAATGTGGGATATTTACCTGTAAACATTTTATTGTACCTCCATCACTGTCAAGGCTCTAATGATCGGCCATTATTTTTCTACTCTTGCTATTTTAGTAGAGATCTATTATTATTAGTAATCTCAAACGTTATTGTATTATATTTATGTGTGCCAAGTTATTTTATAAAATCTAAATATTTGTAATATAATCAAAATTCCATTAATCGTTTATGACTTTTTTTTGTACATAAAAGAAGCTCTATTTAAATGCTTTACCTTATATAGTATATACCTTCAGCATGTATCTTGGATAAACGCTGTCTCATACTCTACTTTTACCTGGCCAAAAACTTTAAAAATATAGGGAAAAAGAATTAAAAATAAGTAGGTGGGCAACACTTCCCTCGTTAGTATAGATATGAAACACTGGCTTTAAAATGCTTCCTATGGCTTTTGGAATAGGATCTAAAATTGGATAAACAATTTAAAGAATCCCTAGTAAACAGAGGTATAATCTATAGATGTTATTTGATATACGTAAGTTTTCATAGCAAATAAAAGTAAGCTTATTTATGTTCTATAATAAGTCCGACAGACTTATTCAATGAAGGCGCATCGCGAAGCTTTTAAAAAAGTTTTCAATAAATCTCGGAATAATTTTTACTTCTCTTTATTATTCACCTACGTGTGAGAAATGCAGCTCTATGTTATGACCACAACGGGAAATAAAAATGAGTCTACGTCTGCTCTACCAAAATATGAGCAGTTTTCACATTAAATTGTAGTGTAGGTAAGTTTGTGTCGACTAAGCTCTGAAACTGCAGCACCGATTCAGAAGATTATTTTACTAAATACATAATAGATACAATAATAACATTATGAGACTGCTAATATTACTTGATTAACTTTCGATGGATTTGGACAGATGTTTTAATTTACAATACAGACGCACACTATGGGATTATGAAAATAAAAAAAATCACCCTTAAAGGGGTGAAATAGGGGTTGAGAATTTGTATAGCAGATCAAAAGATTAAAATAATCTGCACCGCTTTCGATGAAAATTGAGACTCATACTTTTCAATACATTAAATAAGTACGTGTTTCAAGGCTTATTAGAATTCACACCCCGAGGGTGTAAAATAAGGAGTGAAAGTTTGTATGAAAAATACTTAAAATCTATCCCTATTTCCGTGAAATTTAATATGTGAGCAGATGTAGTTTTTTTTTAAATTCGTCTGCTAAATATTGAAATGGGGATCTAAAGTGTGTATATTGAAATATCAACAACGACGTATTGCTTTGAATTTACGCACACAGACAGTTAATATGACGTAGGCTTATTTAAAAATATTTTCGAAACTAATGCACAAAATCTAATCATATTATAGTATCGTGAATGACTTCGGGGAGCAGTTTCTGCTATTCCTTCGAAGGTACCGCGCTACGAAAAAGTTAAAGATATTCATTAAAGTGTAAGGTAAAAGTTTCTCGGAGAACATAAAAAGTCCAACAGTCCGTATAATTTGTAAGTGATCTGAATTTAATGAGCCATTACAGCTGAGCTCCAGACATTAGCGACCATCGCCGGCTTTATCGTTCTTAATAAAATACATGCCTAATGCCCGCTACACACCACAACGATCAAACTGCACAGTTCGGTCACAGTAGACGTATAAATCTTCATACTATCGGCGCACGCACACGTCTTATTAAATATCTACTGTGACCGAACTGTGCAGTTTCATCGTTGTGGTATGTAGCGGGCATTAGTAGTTTTTTTCTTTCTTTAAGCTGATAGCCACGTCTACTAGAAGTATAACTGACCAGAGTATAAACAAAATTCACGACCTCATTTTTTTTGGTTGTCCGCTTGACATGAAATGCCCCATCTACACCTACAACTACAACCTACACCAACATCTACGACTAGGTACGACCTACAACTACAACCTACACCAACATCTACGACTAGGTACGACCTACAACTACAACCTACACCAACATCTACGACTAGGTACGACCTACAACTACAACCTACACCAACATCTACGACTAAGTACGACCTACAACTACAACCTACACCAACATCTACGACTAGGTACGACCTACAACTACAACTAAGCCTACGCCTACATCAACACCTACCAACTGAACGCACCAATAAATATTTGACAGTCAAGTGACAAATTGAACACATTGAAGAGTTAGTATGGGAAAATTCAATCGTCTGTAGTGTGTGTATCACCTCCCTGTATATTGTAATGTAAGTGAATTAAATGAGGAGTTAATAAACGTTATTCGCGAGCACAACATCTTTGATTGGACTCCCCAAGCCTGCACATTGCATGGCGACCCTGCCATGACACTGACATGGACAACAATAATAAAAATCGGACTTTAAAATGTGAAGTGTGCACTTTATGCGGTGATTGAAAAATGTGGACATTCAAGTGTAAAAAAAAGATCTATAAAATTATATTTAACGGCCGTTAGCTAGGAAATAAATAATAGTTAAGTGTCAGATATTGATGTTTATTTAATTGTTAGTGCGTTAAAAGTTATTGGAACAAGTATTCTGATAAATATCATTTATTTAGAAAAATTTAGGATCTATCAAAAATTTATTGATTTACAATAATTGTTATGAACAGCCAACAAAAGTAACAATAATTATGCATGCATGTTGATTGGGATTACATTAACATAGTTAATTAGAGGCTTATATATATCTTGCTATAAAAAATAAATAAAAATATCGGCTATGAGAAAAAAAATCACAAATTAAAATTAAAACATAGATTTAAATTAATCAATTCCAAAACAAATTAAAATTACATAAAATCGAATGAGATAAATAATTGAATATTGCAATTTTTAAAATTCAGTATATTTACAAATTGTAAATGATGAAAGTAAAGCTGTAATTTTAACATTAGTTTCAAGTTACTTTAAAAAGTTGAAGTTAATTTAAAATGTTATTATCTTGTAACTTAAGCCGCCCCTCGTAGGTATATTTGGTACCAAGTAGAAGTTACAGCATTTGAAAAGGAATTTTCGGCTGAATTAAAGATTATTATAATATTTATAATTTTAATATATAAATTATATAATTATAATATTTTAAGGATGTAATCATAATATGAAAGTAAGCTTTGTAATAAAATTAATAAATGGGTGTTGATGATTATAAATAATATAACTACATACATAGTAACTGATTATTATCGAAATGTTTTACGCAGTTGGTTAACGCAGGTAGGTAAGTTCCCACAGTTAACAACGCCTTTGCTGGGAAAGCGTCAAATATCCGCGGTGCCAGCACAGCATTCGCGCAACGAAATGTAAGTAGATACACTTTGTTAATCAAAGCTAGGGTTGTACAAAATAGTGTATAAATATAACAAGTAACAAGTCGTATACATCATGTCATTTATTGGCAATGTTAGTTATTAAAAATATATATATCACAGAAAATGTTTCATGGATTATGTTTTCAATTCATTCTATTAAATTATTTAGAATTGGAATAAGACCGGTAACAAATAGCCTGTTTTGTATGTTACGTATAGGTTGTATATTTTTCGTCATTTAGTTAAAATAGTTAAAAGTTCAGAACATTTCAGTTATTAAATTTTGGATAAATTTTAATACTGTGACACTAACTACATATTGATTTCTTGTCGGGAAAATTTAAAGTATTTTTAGTAACATAATTGAATTAAATATTAATAGTAGATAATATGGCTGGTCCATGTTATTGAGATTGATGAGATTATCAATAATTGGTGTCGTATAATAGGTCATCTCAACTTTGCATGCACCATTTATGGTACAAAGTAAAACATTAGCTATACAATGCATAAGAATAAGCAACTTGCATCCATAATTGTCAAGTAAGTATGCCATATTTAATTTGGAAAGATTCCATGAATTTACACGTGCAAAAGATTGTGTTGCACCTTGCAACATTTTTTTTTCCATAAGGAGAATTAATTATAGTAACAGAATCAATTGAACTTTTTGTTTTATATTATAAAAAAAAAGAGGAAATATTTTTACCAGAATACCTACATAGGTAGGAACGTCATATTTTTTTTGTAATAAGGTGACAGAATAAAGCACATTTATCTTTCTAAATTAATATAGTTCGTTAACTTTATTTCCGGTTTAGGAATCAAAAAAATAGGAACAATAAAATATAATTGATAAATAAATTAAACGTCTTAACTTACTTCGAATTGGTGATATTAATTTAATTTATTATGTAATAGTAACTTTAACTTTTGAAAAGTAAAAACAGAGTAAAACGGTTTTAATAAAATAATAATTAGTTGCATATACAGCTAAAAACAAAAAGATATTATGTTGCTATGTATTCCAATTCAATTCAATTAAGGTTAGAACGTAGAAATTAATAATTAAATAAAATAAAAATAAAAAAAGGTTTTTATTTCATGGTTACTTTTAAAGTTATAAAAATAATAAAATTTTATTAGAAAAAGTAAAGTAAAATAGGGATAGGTAAAAAAAATGATTAGGTATGTAAATATCTCAAAACGAGACAATTATTTCTTAGAAATGTATTAAAATATTCTTTTTAACTACTTTGTAAGTTGGTTAGCTACATTTTCCGAGAATTTATACTGGATATGACTTACATGGATTTACTTAAAAAATATTTACGTTCATACGAGATATGTCGTAATATTATTGTGAAGAGGATTAGGAATGTGATATTTAGTTTGTAACATAGCTACTTTAAGTTTTATGTAGGGATGCAAAGAAAATGTTATATTGAAGTAAGAATATGGGTTTTAGTATCATACGAAGGTATTCGATTGAAATAGGACTGTTATTAGGTAGACAGGATGCATCAATGTTTGGATTTTTTAGTAACTGTTGGACTGATCACCCAAAGGATATTTTAAATATTGAATGTATCAAATTAAGGAATGTGTTATTTTGTTAGGAATTTGGATAGGTTATGGTGAAAAATGCCATAGTACATTAATTAAATACTAGCTAAAATGCTATGCATGTGTAATAAATGAAAATGCTAAAAGCGTGAATAATAAAATACGCAAAGGGGATCCTTCATTCGATCACGGTGTAAACGAGATTTATCTGTGAGAATAGTTGGAGGTCAAAAAGCATTAAAACAAACCCTTGGTATTAAAATATGGTACAATTATGGTACAAAAAATAAAATAAATGGCACTTAGAGCATGCACGGCGGGAACAATCCTCCACTTAATAAAAATGGTTGGAGACATAATATTATGTGTTGGTTAGTCTTAAAAAAGATCCCGTTATAATTTGTATAAATAAAGTATTGTACCAAATAAAGTGCGCACATGAAGTATAAAAATAAATAAAGTAAAGTACCATAATAATAAATAATTTATATAGTCGACTATAAATAAAATTATTAAATGATGTATGAGTAAATATTAAACATGAATAATAAAGATTCATTGAACCATGATTATGAAAAAGCATGCATAATATGAAAATATTTAAAAAAAGATAAATAATAATAAGGTACCTGATGATGTAAAATGTAAGTGACTGGCCAGTCCACTAATCAAGTATAAATTAGTAAAATAAATGTAATAAGTTAAATGAAATGATTATGAAAATGAATATGAGAATGGAATGACTATTTATTTAGTAAAATGGGGATTGTATTTTTTTTAATGAAAGAATATAATTAATAAAATAATAATATAGAGGAGGTAAAGATTTTTGTTTTATTTGGAAATATAAAAATTAAATTTGACGACGAATATAAAAATAAAATTTGACGACCTCTGTGGCTCAGTGGTTAGCGCATTGGCGCTCAAGCCGGAGGTCGCGGGTCGAATCCCGCCAGGGAATAAAAAAAAGTTTTCTGTGTTCCTGGGTCATGGATGTTTATTAAATATGTGTATAATATAATAAAAATCTTAAATATAAGTACAGTATAAAAAGTATTAAATATATTTCCGTTGTCTGGTACCCGTAACACAAGTTCTTCGGATACTTACCACGGGACCAGACTGACGTGGTGTGAAGCGTCCATAGATATTATATATTATAAAAATTAAATATGTAATAATACAAATAAAATTTATTTAAAACAGTTAGGTATGTAACCATGTGAAAAAAAATCGTAAGTTAAAATTGAGTCATATGTCGTCAACATCCCATCCCAACCATCACGAATGTAATTGAAATCATGTTTTACAAATAAAATAAAAATAGCACATATTTGTATTTATTATTACTTAGTATAAAGTAGTACTTAGAAGAAGATGGTATTAGTAAGAATAAAAAAAATAATAAAAAAAAGTAATTGAGGAGGTTTTAATATTAAGTTTATTATATTAAGAAAAAAAATATATGTACGTAGTTATATCAATTATTTTTTTTCAAAAATACGGGGAAGGTGTAGTGTGTGTATCACCTCCCTGTATATTGTAATGTAAGTGAATTAAATGAGGAGTTAATAAACGTTATTCGCGAGGACAACATCTTTGATTGGACTCCCCAAGCCTGCACATTGCACGTCGTTTTAGTATTTTCCCTGCGGTTTTTCCAATATTTCTCACGGTTTAAACCTTCCCTGAACATCCATAGTTATTTCAAGATCAAAATTAGCCAAATCAGTACAGCCGTTCCTCGAATTTGGCGAGTCATTGGAATTGCAACTCATTTTTATATTTAAGATAAGATTACAGAACTAAGAAGCACAGAGCGAAACTATATGGGTTTCTTGTAGTACTACGAAACCCTAAAAATTTTTCATAGTTCGTTTTTTAATTCTGAATTTACGATCATACACAATAAGTAGGTACCAACAGCACAGACCAAATAAAAAAGTGACCTACACACATAAAAATAATGTCATATTATGTGCCAGTACGTTTATGACTTACTATGGTTAAGCGTCGTCTGAATTTTCAGCCTTTTCATGAAGATTAATTTCAGGTCTTAACACAAACAGAAATATGCAAAATGACTCCCCTAGGGTCCGACCAGTCCTGGTCATATTTAAAATCTAATCTGGATTTCAGCTTTAAATACATTGCAGACGCTAGAACATTTGAGTTAATGTAGCCATTAAACCACATCTAACTATACTCTAGAGAAACCTTAAAATTAAATAAGGTTGCTGGCAGAAAACTTCACTGAAATAAAGTGTAAGAGACTGTTTACAAACGTATAAAGGTTCGAGGTACTCTTTTCAATCGGGACAGGGCAAAATGTGGATCATAACGTTATTAACGAGCGTCCGTGGCTCAGTGGTTTGAGTTGCACTAGACCGGCTGCGGGTTCGATGCCGCAAATCCCGCGTGTATTTATAACATTTTTCTATATGCTAAAATTTTTTTTAAGCTATTGCATAGCTTTTATCGCGGGCTTTGAGCGCGGCGACCGAATCAAGAAATTCCGTAACGAAAATAAACCTAACACCCCCCACTCCGACCGGCACAGCGGTTCGGCGTTGAAAGCCGTGCATCGTCTAACGTCGTTTCAGTTCGGCAGACTTCGGCACGGTGTTTGTGTGCGTGCGACTAGACGTATGCGTGTAGACTTATTATGCAATAGCTTTACCGCTGCAGTCCCCGAGTGGCACACGTATTTTTTTCATTTGACGACTTTATTGCAGCAAATGTAAAGTTGAGTTTATTGTCCAATATACCATATCATGAGCCCAAATTATATGAACGTGCTGTATTTTAGGCAGGTTAGAGTGCTCTACAGACACTATGACACAATTATAGCACGACACTCAAGAATTTTACGAAGCATTTGAATTAATGGCCATTGTAAAATTAAGGTTTATTGTGCACATTAAAGCGCGTCTCCTGCTCATGCTTTTTCAAAACATTACATAGAAAACATGAAACAAAAATATTTGTTTTCATACACAAGCTGTCTCCAGCTATAGAAAATGTTTTTGATTGAAACAAAACATTTTGTGTAGACAACTTTATGAGTTCCCATGAGGTAGACGTAAGCACTCGCAGTGTTAGCGATTGCATATGCACAGTCTAGGAGAAAATACAGGGAGTCTAAAAAGACCACTTTAGATGTTTCATATAATTTTTTTCTTTCATTTTCAACTAATAATATAATGTTCGCCATTTTACGCATTTCTATTGAAAACTGTCAAAATTGATGTTTTCTAATATGATGAAATCAGATGAATAATGTAGCCATCTTACCATTTCACGATTTTTCTATGGAAACAAATATATGAAACATCTAAAGTGGCCTTTTTAGACCCCCAGATTTCGAATTAGGCCATTTTACTGACCCGTAATTTTAGTATATATCAGTAGATACGAATAGAAAGCCGATTTGGTATTGATAAATAATTTATTCCGTATTTCTATGTTTAATGGTCATGTGCGTGGTGTTTGATAAGAAATAAAACATTCCATCCCCTCTCTACCCGTGCGGGGAATGTTTTCCGTCCGTCCCGGAAGACATTGTATATTCCTACACAAATGTGTATAGGCGACGCCCCAATGTTTCGATGTTTTGTGTAATGTTTCGACAAAAACACGCGCAGGAGACGCGCCTTTAGGTATAACTTTTATGTCGAACTTTAAAACGTTACAAAATATACCTAGCTAATAAATGCGTAGGTACGAGGGCGGGTCAATAAGTCCGTGACTTTTGGAATAAAACACAGATTTTTTGATAAATAAATCATTTTATTTTTTAACGTAGTCCCCCTTGAGCTCTATACACTTTGTCCAACGCTTCTCCATTTTTTTTATCCCTTCCAAAAAATATGATTTGTCGAGGTCCTCAAAATAGGCCTTTGTTTGCGAGATGACTTCATCATTGGAGTCAAATCTTTTTCCACCGAGCCATTTTTTCAGGTTTGGGAACAAGAAGTAGTCACTCGGAGCCAAATCTGGAGAATAGGGTGGATGTGGGAGCAATTCATAGCCCAATTCATGGATTTTTGCCATGGCAACTGCACATGTGTGCACCCTTGCATTGTGTTGGTGAAAAATAACTTTTTTCTTGGCCAAATGAGGTCGGTTTTTTTTCAAATCCTCATTGACGCGGTCCAATAAGTTGGCATAATATTCCCCATTAATTGTTCTTCCCTTTTGAAGATAGTCAATGTGGATTATCCCACGTGCATCCCAAAAAACAGTCGCCATAACTTTATTGGCTGACAAACCCACCTTGGCCTTCTTTGGCGCCGATTCACCCTTAGAAACCCACTGTTTTGACTTTTGTTTGATCTCTGGTGTGTTGTGATGGATCCATGTTTTGTCCACGGTTACAAAACGGCGCAAAAACTCCTCCATATTGTGATTAAACAACGCCAAACCTTCCTGTGAAGTTGTTACACGATTGCGTTTGTGTTCGACTGTGAGCAAACGCGGCACCCATCTTGCGGAAAGCTTTCTCATGCCCAAGTGATCATTCAAAATTGAAACCACTGAGCCATGCGAGATGCCTATGGCTTCCACAATCTCTTGCACTTTCAATCTTCGGTCGGCCAACACCATATCGTGAATTTTTTCGATTGTTTCGGGTGTAGAGACCTCAACTGGGCGTCCAGGACGTTCGGCATCTTCAGTGCTTGTACGGCCACAACGAAATTCAGTAAACCACTTTTTTACCATTGAAATCGATGGTGCAGAGTCCTCATAGTATTTATCAAGCTTAGCCTTGGTCTCGGTGATGGTTTTTTTTCGCAAAAAATAATCCTTAATAAGCACACGAATTTCACTTTTTTCCATTGTTTCCTTAAGTTACTGGATAGTCTGATAAAGATAGCTGTAAAACACAAACTAACTGACGCAGCAAGTTCAAATTTTGATAGGAGTCAACTGACAGATGCCTGTTGACAGGAGTAGTGTTGCTTTTTCAGTAAGGAGGTTAGAAATTCAAAAAGTCACGGACTTATTGACCCGCCTTAGTACGTTTATATCGATTATAAAATACAATGAGCCGTCGCAGGACGACTGGCGGATATCAAATATCAACATTAAGGGTCAGCTCACACCGAAACGAGACGACACGCGACGCAGCGGCAGCGCTGTATTTTTTAAGAGAGCTATTCAAAATGGAACTTTATTCACTACAAAATGAAGATACACGTTTAATTGCAAGAGTTCGAATGTCCTGCATGGCTCCGAATTGCGCTTCTTTCGCAATGTAACGTGTATCTTATAGTGTACTGAATGAAATTCAATTTTGAATCACTATTTTTAAAATGCAGAGCCGTGTCTCGTATCGTCTCATTTCGGTGTGAGCTGACGCTAAGTGTCTATTTGAGCTCCGAACAGCCTCCGTGGTCCAGTGGTTTAGAGCTTGGCTCTCGACTCGGACCCTCGGAGGTCGTGGGTTCGATTCCCGCATTGGGACAACAAAAAAAATGGTGTTTTTAAGTTTGGTTAGGAGAATGCAGGCTGAACACCTGATTGTCTGACAAGAAAGATGATTCATGCGTCGTATGGGCATGTAAAAATTAGGACCTGCGCCTGATCTCTCGCCAGTCATATCGGTCATCCGTCCCACTGGGTTACGAGAGTAAAGGAAGAGAGAGTGCTCTTGTGTACTGCGCTGTGTGCGCTATAAAATTACTCCCGCGTAACTGGCTTGCAATGAAACCGGCTACCGTCACCGAAATCGGTGTGGGGGAGTTATTATTAATATTAAGGCTCAGATTATATTATATAATCATGATTGATTAATCATGATATATTATATAATCACAATTATTATTTTTAAACAAAAAATGAAAATCAACTTCCAAAGTAAAAATGCACAAAAAAGTCTTACTACTATTATAAATGTGAAAGTTTGTGAGGATGGATGGATGGATGGATGGATGTTTGTTGCTCTTTCACGCAAAAACGAATGAAAGGGTTTTGATAAAATTTGGTATGGTAGTAGTTTGAGCTCTGGATTAACACATAGGCTACTTTTCATCCCGAAAAAGTACAGCGTTCCCGTGGGATACTGTATTTACGCGGGCGGAGTACTCGAAACTCGAACTCTCGAACGAAAGCTAGTATGAAATAAATTTTATTAAAAAAAATCCCCTTTTAAATTCGGCTAAAATTTTAACTATTTCTCTACTGAAGATTGTCTTCATAATTTTGAAGTCGGTACCAGCCCAAACAACATCCTGATAAAACAATATTTTATAGAACTCACATTTCAGGTGGCTGGTACCGACTTCAAGATTATGAAGACAATCTTCAGTAGAGAAATAGTTAAAATTTTAGCCGAATTTAAAAGGGGATTTTTTTAATAAGATTTATTTCATACTTTTTTGTCTATTTTAACTTTGGAAGTCGGTTTTCATTTTTTGTTAAAAAATAATATTTTTTCTCTTTTTAGTCATATTTATTATATTATTATTAACACATCTTAAGAAAGTTTAAAGACTGCGGAGTTGAGTGCTTTTGGATCCGGGGAATAAACCTTGGCTTTTTGATAGCATAAGCTTGATTTACTTCACAAAAGTCAAATCCCTATAGATGCAGATGCTCCTATGAATTTTGAGGAGTTCCCTCGATGCCTCATGGATGCCCTCGTCAGGTCTCCACTTTGGAGACTAAAGGACTAATTTTCAAAAACAAAAGAATTTTGCAAATAGGTCCACAAACGGCAGAGTAATATTCAAAGATATCCATATCGGTGTTAAATACTATGAGAAGTACCCATTATATCATCATAATGTACTGATGTATGTGTGATGATGGTTACTGTAATTTACATAGTGGCACATCCGAAATCCCAAACATGTACTTATCTATCCTTATAGAGTCAGGAGTTCTGTTCAGTACCTTTGGATCCAGGGTATAGGTATAAAATCTTACTTTTTGGTAACATAATATGCTTGAATTACTTAAGAAAAAGTCAAAATCACTATAGGTGTTCATATAGATTTCGAGGCGTTCCCTCGATTCCTCTTGGATCCCATCATCAAGTCACCACTTTGGTGACAACTTGACCAACATCGGATTATACCGAATTCATCAAAATTTTTTTGAAAAACGGTCACAGACTATCGTTGAACATACAAAAAAAACTGTACTCCAAATTGATTGTTTATAGGAATATTTCAACCGAAATGGCGAAATCTCATGGAATCTAACCGTCTCCTTTTTTTGGAAGTCGGTAAAGAAGTCGAGCAATGCGCGCTAAAATGTTGTACAACAAAAACAATGGGAGCTTAATGCTTCTGTAATTGCTTTACACAATTAACAGCCTCCGTGGTCTAGTGGTTAGCGCTTGGCTCTCGACTCGGAGGTCGTGGGTTCGATTCCGGCATTGGAACAACGAAAAATGTTGTTTCCAAGTTTGGTTAGGACAGTGCATGCTGTGATCACCTGATTGTCTGCCAAGAAAGACGATCCATGGGTCGGAAGGGCATGAAAAAAGTCGGACCTGCGCCTGATCTCTCGCCAGTCGTGTCGGTTATCCGTCCCACTGAGTTGAGAGTAAAGGAATAGAGAGTGCTCTTGTGTACTGCACACTCACTTGGGCTCTATAAAATTACTCCTGCGTAGCTGGCCTGGTTTCAATGAAACCGGCCACCGTCGCCGAAATCGGTGCGGGGAGAGTTATCCAATTGCTTTACAAATTCCAACTACCAAACCCAAGTCAAAATATAAATATTTGTTTATACTGTATAGTTGGTACTTACGTACCGTAGTGAATTGGGTATACTTAAAGTGGTTCAATTTTCTGCATAATAAAACAGTATATCTAGCGGTCGGTTGTATTGCAGATATTAAAGCTTCAAATAGTAAAAGTTTTATTTCCCAAGAGCGGGGCGGGCGACTTATGACGAAACGTATCGCTCTCGTAATAGAATTCCCAACGACGTGAGTGATGTTTTATGTTTTGTTATGCATCTTGTTTTATACTGCACCTACCTGGGAGACCCGAGTATCGCTATGCATAATTAATTTTAAAATAGTTTTAAGAAGTCCCTATAATATTATGAGGTTATTTCAGCATTTGTTACTGAAACGCATAGCCAGATCTCACTATGTATATGAGATTTGTTGCGTTTCAGTTACAAATAACAGTTGTAACCTCTATAGAAAGCTTTTTTCCACGCCATTTTTACACCTTTTCAAGCGACACAATGCATTATAAATGCCAGTAGACATGGCATGTATGTGGGATGGTGATAGTGAAAATGACAAGACGAGTGAGAAAAAGATAGTATGACGTATCAGAGTGTAAAAAAGATATGAGAGGATTATGTCGGATGAGAAAATAAGACGTCATGTGTGCTCTGATAAGGAGTAAAAAAAATAATTATCGGTTATAACAATTTTATTCCTTGCAGCCCAATCCCACATGTAAATTAATACATAGTGTCGATAACAACCAATAGGTCGGTATGCTCAAAATGGTAGGAATAAATTAAATAGGTCTTGTAATGAAACTAATTAAATTACGACGAATTACTTTTATTTATTTATAATTTTGTGTCTATAGGAAACCAAAGCATAACTTTAATTTACGTAAAGAATAATTATACTGAACTTATAAAACCAACTTACTTCCTTCCTACTAAAAGTAGGCAGCAAACGTACATACAAAAGTTGTTCGTAAAATTCATCTTCTGGAAAGTTCTATGTGCCATAGATCACCGTCGCGGGTTCACTGTGCGCTGTACGGAGGACATGCCGTCGACGAACTTGGTACGGAACAGGACGTTGGCGTTGTTGAACATACCATCCTTCAGAGATACGATTATGAACTGCAAAAGAACAATAATTATTATAGTCTATTCAAAAGCTAGTTTGGACAGATTAAAATTTTCAGTTTCACGCCACGTACTTACCGCGGATAAAAATGACATCACAAAAAATATGTCACAATTGTTATTAGGAATATATACAATCTTATAAAAATAAAAACAAATATAAAAATATAAGTTCAGTTATTTTAGTTCCATTAAAATAACGAAAAATAAATTTTCATTCATGTTTTTCACTGCGAAACGGAACGTCAAAACTCCTAGCTAGGGATTGGACACTAATGAATCGATCATAAATCGATCTACATAGTTTTGACAATTCAAATAGGTACTCGTGTGTGACGGCGATCCGAAAATCGATTTGGTTTTAGCTAATAACTTTCTCGATGCGACAGCAACATCGATTCAACTGCTGGAGGATACAACACTACAAACTTCAAATAGGATGTGTCCAAACTCGCTTTAGCTTTTGAATATATTATATTATACACTATAATTAGCTGTTAGGGGTCGTATATTATTCCCGAAGTAAAAATTTGATTAAATGACGAAGAGACAGCGTATATTGATCCTTACTAATATTATAAATGTAAAAAACCGGCCAAGTGCGAGTCGGGCTCGCTCACAAAGGTTTCCGTACAAAAGTTAACGTTTTTTTGTATTGTAGCCCCACTTAAATATTTGTTTTATTCTGTTTTTAGTATTTGTTGTTATAGCGGCAACAGAAATGCACCTTCTGTGTAAATTTTAACTCTATCTATCACGGTTCATGATATACAGCCTGCTGACAGACACAGGCGGACGGACGGACGGACGGACGTACGAACGGACGGACGAACAGCCAATTCTCAGTAGGGTCTCGTTTCTACCTCTTGGGTACGGAGCCCTAAAATCACTCTGTCTGTCTGTTACGCAATCACGACTAAATTACTGAACGGATTTTTTTTTATTTTGTACAGGGTTAGATTAGAACTTGGGGAAGAACAAGTCTACTTTTTACCGCACAAAAAGTACACGGTATACGGATTTCTGCGCGAACGAAGTTGCGAACAACATAGTATCAATTATAGCGTAGCGCTATAATATTTTAACAGCTAGCGCTCAGCGGCATCTATCCACCGCACCGAAAAACAGCAATAAGCTTACTTGCGAGTGTCTGAAATGTTCCTTCAACATCTGGCCAATGTTCTGCGTGTGAGAGAGGTCGAGCGCGGCATCCACCTCGTCCAATATATACAGCGGCGCGGGCTTGAACAGCAACATGGCGAGCACGAGCGACAACGCGACCAGCGACCGCTGACCGCCGGACAGTTCACCCAGCGACTCCTTCCATGTACCGTTGAAGCCCACTTTGACCTATATAAAAATTAAGTTTTTTTTAATGCATATAAACAAAGTGAAAATGGTGAGACTTCGACTATCTTTTATTAAATCTTAGTACACTCTAACTAGAGAAACTAATGAGTGCATATAAACATGGATATTCTGGATTTAATGTGCGCGCGCGATATCGGTAATAGAGGCAAAACAGTATACAGTTTTCACGTCAGTATACACTTTAGTGGTAAAAAGAACAGGGCGTCTAGTCAAGATGCATTTGATAATATCTACGGCGAACATCGCAAATAAAAAATGTATGGGGTTGACATAAGCGTGCGTTAAATGACATGTTCAATCGTTTCGTTAAAAAAATGGTAGCCTAACAGCCATTTTGAACGATTATGCTAACGAATCACTAAAACAGCGAATTGCTCAAACGCTTTTCTCCATACAATGCCTAGACAAGAGGCCTTTAAGTGACACTTATTAGATCGTCATCTTGATCGTTAACGACCTAACGATCAAGACACCTAGGAAGGTGAATTTATCTCTAATTGCGAACAATATGGCGGATTTTATTAATCAGCTGTTATTTGTAAATAATAATGATTTGAAATTCTAGTCATTGTCTGCGCTTATTACGTTGAATATTGCTTAAAAAGTCAATAGAATTCAATATAAAGTATTCATAATATCATTATCATTGTCAATACCTAGTATTTAATTAATTGTATTCAAGTATTCAACACTTTGTTTTTTTTTATATAAATTTCTTATTTTATAGTTTACTCGCAGTTTGTAATCTTAACACGCTGCTGTACCAGCTGAAAGCAATCTTTAGGTGTATAATATGTACCTAAATTATAGTAAAAAATGTCGTTCTTAAGCAAGTTTCTCTGAAACTTCCTTAGAAATAAAGATTTGTATTAAGTAAATAAAATTTATAAATTTCTACAAAATGTAATGATATTTTAGCATATGTACACAATGTAACTTATGATACCTATTATAAAGAGTCAAGTAGTATTAACCGATTAATTAGCTGGGAGTAATAAATAAATTAAAAGTACCTCGACTGTACAGGGTACTATTGCAATAAATAAACCTAACAGTTTCATATACCACATACATACAAAATATTAGGAGCGGCCATAATACTTTGAAGTAGTTACAGGCATTGTCTTGCTAGACTTATTAGGATTGATTAAATAATAACACAATACAAGAGTATCTGAATTTATTTTAGTTTAAAGTTTTATATCTTTAAGTAAGAAAATAAACTTAAAATGTAAAAATTACTTTTCTTTCTTGCAAAGGAATTAATGCAGGACGTAGTGAAGGTATTTCTTTAATTCACTGTTTTATCTTAAAGTCACTTAATACAATAATATTATACAATTTCAAAATTCAACACAGTAATTATTATTTACATACACTAGGCAGGGCCTGTCACGGAATGAATACAAATAAACTTAGGTTGGGAGCGGTTCTGATACATTAATTACATTATGAAGTTTTATGTCAAAACAGTAAAACTGAGTAATCAAACAACAACATTACTAGTATACCTACAAAATATGTAGATTTAAAAAACATTTTACATAAGTATAAGGTAATGGTAATATTTTAGTAGTCAAAAATAAATAATAATTCACAAACATAATGATGTCCGCATAATATTATAATGAACTTTAGAATTCAAGAATACTTAGCTCAGAATTTTTAATGTTTTTTTTTTTTTTTTCAATAGAAATGAGTGTTTAAAAATACATTACTTTTTATTTATTTGTTAGACTATTCAACACTTAGCATTCGTTATTGTTTTAACCGTGTGAAAAAAAAAAATTAATAAATCGAAGCTAGGTTGTATTGACTTGTAAGTTTAAGTTGTATGTTAAGAAGTGAATGTTTTTTATAAGCTTTTAGCTGACAAGACTATAATAAATTCAAATCAATTTTCAATTTCCAATTCAATTCAATTTATTCAGACACATAAAAACATATACAGAACAATGAACAATATTATTACATACATAATTATATTTTAAATATCACGTCAATCCAATACCATGCTAAGTTGAACTTGTGTTACGGGCATCAGTCAACAGATACTATACAATATACATAAATCTTATTTTCTATATTATTTACATTCACTCTTACACACACACACTGTAGTTTATCATGTATTGTCTTTTTCGGCAACGTGATGCGCGCTTTGTTTCATTTCCCGGTAGACCACGCCCGTCGGCTAGAACTCATCCACCCCGAAGGTCGGTAGAAGATGTGTCGGTACTCTCGTCTCTCGCCACAAAGGAACTGAAGTTGACCTTGTGTCGAGACTCCAGACGCTCGACCCTTAAGGTGAAAGACGTCTTCTTTCGGATGTGGTCCACGACGTCCTCGACCTTGTATAACTAAGTAAATTGTAAACTATCTATTTTTCATGTTGTAAACAAAAAAATTAGGTACAATTTACAAAAACTAATTTTAATTTATAAATTCTTGTAATTCTTCTTTCTATCTGTAACCTGTTTAAATCTGCATAAAATGTGTGTCCTATGATAATTTGGCAAGAAATCCGTATAAAATATTATGTATGATCAATGAAAAGTAGAAGTTATTCTTAATGTATTATAATTATATTATGTTTAATTTATTGTTAGTATTCGTTTATCTGTCCTCAAGAATAATATCTAAATAGTATGTATATATATCACGCATCTAATCTATATCGCAGATCGAAAGTCCGTATATCTGGTAAAACTGGTTCTGCCTAAGGCTGGGACTATATTATAATCAGGAATCTTTCCGACCGGAGAAAATTCAGAGCATTGAAAATAGAACTCTGGACTCATACAATAGAGTTGAAAATCGTACACACGAGTGTTGAGTCAATAATTGTCAATGTCATATTATAATATGACAGCTCGACACACTCGATTTTCAACTCGACTGTTTAAGCACAGAGTTCTAATTTCAATGCTCTGAATTTTCACCGGTGTTCCAGATTTCGGAGCATATTATAGTCCCAGCCTTACAACCATAATAATCGGCTGTGTTAAGTAGGTACCTATATAGAATAAGAATAAGTTCTTATTCTTGATTTCTACAGTCGAAATTTGAATCCATTTGACACAAAACTCCCTAGGAACTTTCAGTTAAGCTTCTACCACTTTACTGAATCGACTGACTTGACTCATTGACTGCACTGACTATATAATTGGACTCTGACTAGACTTTAGACTTGACGATTTAGAAATATAGTGTTGAAAAAATAAACGAGAATTATATTGGCCTGCCTTTTTAACTTGACACTGACAAATGGTTTTAAGCCGTAACGCCATCAGTAAATAAATAAAAAATTGAACAACTGACGGCGAAAATATCGTTGAAATCAAAGTAAGAAGCAAGAATCAAAACAAGAAATTCGAACAACAGAGTCATGTTGGCTAGGGCATAAATGTCGTTATCTCAAAAGAGAAGACGATTCGACAGATTTTTTCGAATTTCAACGAAGACAACTTGGCCAGAGGCCCGATAAATACGAGTATTTAACTTACTTTCAACTTACCATCAATTCATTACAAATTAATCATTATGTTATCATAAATTGACCGAAAGTCAGTATTCTACTACACTATTTTAGTACATTTAAAATCCCAACACAGTCATTTTGGAATTACATTTACTACAATTTATAAATAAAGCGAGCACAAAGACAGCTGTTGCTTGATGTTTGTACGATCCAGTGTTGCCAATTATTGTCACTTAAGGTGAGTCTCCTTCTCGTGTTTTTTTAAACATTACACAAAATCATCGAAATTGAGGCGTGGCTATATACAATGTTTTTGTCTTCCGAGACGGACGGAAAACATTCCCCGTGCGGGTAGAGAGGGGAAGGTAAAAAATTTATTAGTGCGTAAAATAAATATTTTTATGTTATGATATCCCCCATGGCAAAGTGAAAAAAAAACCGGTTGACGGTTCGAGTCAAATTGGAGTCAAGTTTATAAATTTATGAAAATACCGTTTTCTATGGATAAGTGGTTCGCTCAATCTACAATCAAGCTTCGATAGAATAATAATTGCTTCGCGGTGAAATTCGTCGTTTGACGTTTGTTTGAAGTTAAGTAGAATACGATTTTCCTGTTTGATAGGACTGTATAGAACAAGTATCGAAGCTAGATTATTGTTGGATAAAAATAGGAGAATCGACCTTCTGGACGGGAACCGATAGTAACTACTTAGAATTACCTCTATCGATCCCCGTCCAGCAGTCCCTTGTCAGGCAGCGGCTGCAGCAACAGGACAATACCTTCATATCAACGGTTTTTTTACCATTGTGAATCTCAGCTACACTGGAGAATATGCAGTCGTGGTATTGTTTGTAGGCCAATGCCCATTTTGCTTACCTCCAGCCCATCCAGCACGCCCTTGCCCGGCGGCGGCTGCAACTGCGCCTGCGCGCCCGGCAGCAACGAGCTAAAGATGGATCCGAAGTCGCGCGTCACTTGGTCGCACGCTGCCGTCAGCGTGCGCCGCTTCTTCTCATCCAGCTCGGCCATCACCTGGACTAGCTTAGCCCGATCGGCTTCTACGATCTTTTTTTTGCGCATCACGTCTTGGTACTGAAAAAACAATATCCTACTTATTATATCTATTATGAAATCATTTTTTAATCTTTCGTGCGTTATTTAAGTAACGGATTTTTGGCAAAATGCACGTTTCAAGTATTCGATTTAATGATAAATTCTTACACGCGATATAACTTGTGAAGTTAACACGTAATATAGAAATATCATAAAGAGCCTCAAACGGCAAACCACCTGTTCCTCCTCCTTGCCTAGCAGCGCATGCGCACGGGCATTTAATCCGCGCGCAAGTTTGTCGCGTCTCTCGCGTAGCTGCGCGATCCGCGAGCCCGCGACAGCCGCCTGCCGCCCCGCGAAGTCGTACAGCCCCCCTGCCGCACCGAAGTACTGACGCTCGCCCGGTATCCACGAGTATTCGGTTTCTAGATTTTTTATCTGCAAATAAACAATCCAGAGTTTTGGCGGGATGTGAAAGTGTGACGTTGTTGTTTTTGTATTTATTCCATAAATTTGTGTTATTTCTGTGCTTAATGGTTTTATTAGCAGAATATTAATTATTCATCATTAAATATTAGTGATCAAATGTGGGCAGCAAGTGGTACAACTTCAAAAAGCGTTTCTCTGCAAAACTCCTTAGGAAGTTTCAGTAAAGCGCCTACCACTTTACTGAATCGACTGACCTGACAATGACCTGACTGAATTGACTGCACTAATTATTTGGACTTTGACTCGACTTTGGACTTGACGTTTTAGAAAAACTGTGTTGAAAAGATGTACGAAAATTCTATTTTCCTGCCTTGGTGGCCACACTGGCGATGGTCTTATACTTAACCGCCATGTTAAAAAATATATTAAAAAAATAGTTATTAGGTACTATAGCGTCAAAAGTAAATGTTGCAAAAATGCAAAACACGGTTTATAATATTATGTTATGAATTATAAACAGTCCCTGTTAAATAAAATACTTAGCCTGGGTATTTAAATTAAATGGCACTATTTTTTAAATATTTGTGGGTGAATGTCAAAATACTAACTACACTTGAATTATGTACAAAATCTAACTATAAAAAGTATAAAGCGTTTTGTTTAATACATAATTTTGTACAAAATTACATTCCTAGTTATAGAAATAAGATATTTTACCCTCTTCTCACACTCCGAGGCTTCTGTCTGTAATTCTTTCACTTTGTAGTCCAACTCTTTGAGCTTCAGTTCAAGGTCTGCGTTGTTTTTGCTCAGTTTTTCCTTTTGCTGTTGTAACCGCGCGATGTCACCGTTTCGACTAGCAATCTCCGCTTTTTGCTTCTTAATCCGACCTTGTATTTCTTTTACTTTTTCCTGCATGTACATAGTAAAATAATTGTTTATTTAAAATGCGTCCCACTACTATTAATTTAATTTTGAGGTTTTTGTTTACCTGATTAGTGGATTTAAAGTAGTGTGGATATACATTATACCCTCATAACAAATAAAAGTGTACTAACTACTAGCTTTTGCCCGAGGTTTCGCCCACGTAAATACAGTATCTCACGGGAACACTACTATTTCGAGATAAAAAGTAGCGTAAGTGTTATTCTAGAGCTTAAATTAACACCATACCAAATTTCATCAAAATCCACGTAATTTTTGCGGAAAAGAGTAAAAAACATCCATACATCCTCAGAATCTTTTACATTTATAATAGAATAATACTAGCTCCCCACACCGATTTCGGTGACGGTGGCCAGTTTCATTGAAAACAGACAAGCTCCGCAGGATTTATTTTATAGTGACTGGCGAGAGATCAGGCCCAGGACCGACTTTTTAGATGCCCATCCGACGCATAGATTCGCATAGACGCATCATTCTTGTCAGAAAATCAGGTGATCAGCCGACGACCTCGAGTCAAGAGCCAAGCTCTAAACCACTGGACCACGGAGGCTGTTACATATTTATAATAGTAGTAGGATTGGTAGAAGCCAAGTGATATTAAAAATATGCACTAACCGTGGCAGCAGCATGGTTCCTCTGCGCTTCAGCCAAATCTTCCTGCAGGCCGGTGGAGGTATCCTCTGTACTCTGTAGCTGCGTCTCACCTATAGATGCAAAGCCGGTTATTAACGATTTTACCCCGCGGCTATTAACAATTATTATTTACTAGCTTTTGCCCGCGGCTTCGCCCGCGTGGAATGGTGTTCTTGGAGGAGAAACTTCTTCACCAAATAACTCTACTCACTGCAATATACTTCTGAATACAATATTAAATAGGTAGTGTCCGACCGGCCGGTACCGCCGCTCCGCAACCGCTATGTCCCTGCATTTTAAATCTGTAATATATTCGATAGTATGCATTGCATTGCATATGCAGTGATAATGCACAATGTATTTAAGGTACTTAATTGGATAAGAATTAATGCTGCATTGCTTAAAATCGCTTCGTAAATAAGCCATTATGTCTCGTAAAAAAAATAAAGGATTAAAAATACCATCGCCGACTTTTTTGTAGACCTTTTTAAGGTGTACAATACCGTAGTACATTATTTTGATTTATCTCTTAGGGTTCAGCCAGCGTTTGCAATGTTAAGCGCAAAAAATGTGTTTATTTATGACATTAGAAATTATAAGTGTTTCTCTACTATTTTATACATATAAACCTTCCTCTTGAATCACTCTATATATTAAAAAAACCCGCATCCAAATTTGTTGCGTAATTTTAAAGATATAAGCATACATAGGGAAGGGACAGACAGAAAAAGCTACTTTCTTTAATACTATGTAGAGATGAAGCAACGGAAAAGGAATGTATTAATATTTGTGTATTATTTATTATTTATGTTTTTCGTTTCAATTTAATATATGTACCATAAGTTTACGTTTACATTTTAGTTATTACTTAAAACACACAAATTCTGTACCACGTGGTAGCACATTGACCATAGATAATAAATTTACCATTACTAAACGCATTTTGTTGGTAGTTAAAGATGCGACATATATTTTGAAGCTATAGACGATAGCGACTGTGCCGTGCCGTGCCGCCAGTGTCGCCGCTATAGTATTAGCCGCTATAGTAGTAATATAGTACTGAATTTTATGGGACGGCTTTCGAGCGCTGCAACATAGTCGTGCAGTGTCGCGGCGCAACACTGTCGCTATATACGCTCGTTTCGATCGTCCACCTTTCGCAAAAATAGAGCGAAATAATAGTTATTTTACGGTACGGTAGCAACGAATTTTTTACAACTATAGTCTCACCGGCCGTCACCGCCCGCTTCAACTCCTCGACCTCTAGTTTCAGAGTCTCGAACTCCTGCTCGCGCTGTTTCCACGAGCTGCTGTGTTTCTCCGCGTCTTTTTTCGCTTTCTTCAAATTTTCATCAGCCTTTTTGTATTCTCTAAAAAATTATCCATATCATTATCAGACCCGCGACTTTGTTCGCACAAAACAACGTACTCAAATTAACCAATACATATCAATAACCAAACTTGCACATTTGTGATAATAGTATTAACAAGATTAAGAATAAGAAGAGAATTTTATTCAATGAATACTAAATTAAATAATAATTATTTGAATTCTAATAGATAAGTTTTATAATAGGTCTTTACCTATGTAATTGCCGTTCTGCAGTACTGGCCATTTCAAATCAAAATAATTTTTGTTTGGCTAAGAATTCTAATTTCAACTTAATTTTATTTTAAAAACATGGAATTCTTTTTCCAAAAGTAATCATTTGTTTATTGATTAGTGTTACATTTTCATCGCATTTCAATCTTTTTCCTCATCATGGATACGTTAAAAATTCGAGTAATTAATGAATATAAGTACCGTCGTGGCAGCAACGCGGCACAAGCGGCACGCAACATAAACGACGTTTACGGAGCTAACACTACAAACCAACGCATCACCTGTTATTGGTTTGCTCGCTTCCTTGCTGGAAATTTCGACCTGAAAAATGAACCTCGCGGTCGTCCAAAGACTTTGGTCGACAATGACGAATTAAAGGCGATTGTGGAAGCTGATGATACACAATCTACGGCTGAATTAGCAGCAGCTTTCGACGTTAGCGTCAAAACAATATTGCTCCATTTGCGTCAAATTGGCAAGGTAAAAAAGCTTGACAAATGGGTGCCCCACGAACTCAATGATCGCCAGCGCGAAGTACGCGTCGAGACGTGCCTTGCACTGCTCAACAGACACACAAATGAAGGAATTTTGAACCGCATTGTTACTTGCGATGAAAAATGCATTCTGTTTGATAACCGCAAGCGCTCAGCAAGTTGGTTGGATCCTGGTTCAGCACCTAAACAATGCCCTAAGCTAAAACTTACCCCTAGAAAAGTGATGGTCACTGTTTGGTGGTCTAGCGCCGGTGTGATTCATCACAGCTTCTTACCAAACGGGGTGAGCATTACTGCAGATGTGTACAGTTAAGAACTGAACACAATGATGGAGAAGCTGGCACATCTCCAACCAGCATTGGTCAATCGCTCGTCTCCGCTGCTCCTTCACGACAACGCGCGACCTCATACTGCACAGCAGACGGTCTCCAAGTTGCAAGAACTGGGGTTGGAAGCTCTCCCTCATCCGCCCTACTCACCAGACCTTGCGCCTACAGACTACTACTTTTTCCAGAATTTGGATAACTTCTTGGCGGGAAAAAAATTCAATACCCGAGAGGCAGTACAAAATGCCTTTGAAGAATTTGTTACCAGTCCAGCTGATTTCTTTAAGAAGGGCATCAATAAACTGCGACTGCGTTGGCAAAGATGCATTGATTGCATGGGTGATTACTTCGATTAATACAAATAAAAAATACATGAAAAAAATTCGTTTAATTTTTTTTATACAAAACGGAAATTTCATAGGTAAAGACCTAATATTACATACCTTTCACGGTGTCCTTTAATATCCTTCACTTTGTCTTCTAATTCTTTCGCTCGCGTAGCCGTTTCACTCTGAGTCTTTTTGTCCTGCTCTACAGCCTTAGTCAATTCTTCAACCTGACAAAAATATATTATATAATAAATTTAGCATTTTTCCTACATGCAAACTTTATAATTCTTAAACTATATTTCTGATGTGTAACATCTTTCAATCGCTTTCTAGCAATTTGTGGCAGTGATTTCGTGAAATGGGACGGAAGTGTGTAACAGGAAATCGCGGAAGCGCGCTATTTGATTTGACAAATGAGCGCGCGGTGGTAGAGTAGGCTGTCAGATTCGAATAAAATATTTTAGTATTTAGCTTTTTTAAATTTTGAGGTTGATTTATGTCACTGCTTAATGGAAAAGTTTCCGTATTTTTTATCATATTAGAAAATCGTAATAAGAAATGTCGTTTTACTAATGTGAGATGTCAAAATATGTTACACATCACATGCGACTACTGTAAGGCTCGCTCGTTTATATATATATTTAGGCTGTCACCCTATATGAGCAAACATTTTAAAATAATACTGCTCATCCAGGGTGACGGGCTAGAGAGACCTATAACGCATTAGTTAGTAGAGCTAGGGGTTATGTTAGTTGTTTTGTATTACCTGTTTACGCAGCGACTGTATCTCGGCGTGCAGCTGTGCTGTAGCGGTGGCTTCAACGCGCGCCCGCGCCACTGACAATGCGTGCGTGCTGACCTCTAGTCTATAAAAAACATTTACAAACAATGTAACGCAAAATTCTTTACGCTACAATCAAATTAAAATTAAACCTGAAATGCTTTTACCCGACTACGGCGAAGCCAAAAGGCAGGGTAATGATTTTGGCAGTCTATGTATGTATTGTATTTGTTTGTTTCACCGTAGCGCCTAAACTACTGGTCCGATTTAATTAAATGAGGTGTCAATAGATTCGTAATATTAGCCCGGATAACATAGGCTATATTATAATTTACGTAGTCGGGTTATAGTTTTTTACAAAAATTGTAGTTATTCATTATTAGCAACACTTGCCCAAATTACAAACCAAATTTCATACTATTTAAAGCCGAATATATCGGAACGTAAAATCATCTCCGTCAACTTCAGTCACGTATTTTCAGCGTCATGTGTTTAAAATAAATTAAACAACTTTTATTTCAGGTCCTTTTATTGCATAGGTCCATATTATAAATACCTTACAGACTAACATACATATTATATACTTAAAAAATGCACTTTGGCACGCATTGTCGGCGACGAGATACGCGCTTCGTTCCAGTCTCCCCCGGAATCTCCGGTAAACCACATCCGTTGGCCAGAAATCCTCCATCTCGAAGGTCGACAGAAGATGCATCGGTACTCGCACCACAAAGGAACTGAAGTTGATCTTGTGGCGAGACTCCAGACGCTCGACCCTAAAGGCGAGGGATGTCTTACGGATGTAGTCCACGATGTCCTCGACCTCCATGGACCAGTGCAGGAGACGTACAGTGGCGTCGCAGGTACTTCACACCGCAGTCGCTGCTCGGGTACGTAGGGTGCGGTGACGCGGTGGTTGTGGGCGGCGGGCTTCCTCTTCTTTTTGCTCTCCACCAGTGTGAAGCCCTCCTCATCGCACCGCCTGCTCTCGTCCTTGCCAGGTCGAGAAGGCTCAACCTTGCGGCTTTCTGTAGCCTTGCGGCTCTCTTTCTCCCCTTTTGTCTTCGCCTGCGGGGGAGGTGCGGGGCGAGCGACAACACTCGCAAAATTTCGCTGCCGAGTCGCTGATTGAGTCGGCGTCGGCGTGACCCGGAGGGGTATGCATGCGGCGGGGGCGGGGACAGTAGCTGACTCTTCAGATTCCGCTGACACGCAAAACGACGTGTCATCACGCGCCTCACCACGACGTGTGTTGACAAAGGCAGTTGAATTGCTCGGGTGACCTACTTAATGAATTATTAGATTTTAATTGTATTAATTCAATACTCAAGTCACAGATGGTAGATTCCGATGCATCCAATCTACTGCGCATCTCGACCAGCTCTGCCTTCATGCTGTTGGTTGAAGTTTTTCAGCAGGCTGGAGATGTCGACGCGCTCCATAGTTACCACCGGCAGATTCTGGAAATTTGCGCCACAAAGGCCGGCACGTCGTCTGGATGCGTCTGCTTCAGCAGGGAGGTGATGTCCTGCACGCTTCGTTCGCCGCCATCTCTCGTCTGTGATGGCATGTTCGCGCTCTGGTCGAGCATCTCGTAAAGGAGCTGCTTGCCCAAACAAATCTCTTCACTGGCGAAGGTTGACTTGCAGATCTGCATGATGCTGACCTCGTCCATGGTATCGATGGCGTGCTAGATGAACGCCAGCAACTTAAGTTAGTTAAAGTAGCTTAAGCTATTAAATTCTAATTGTCTTAATTTTTTTTTTTTCAAAATAATTAACATCTTTCCTCGTTTCGCAAAGGCTTATTGTTGTAACGTACTTGTGTTGCAGCGCCGTATGTCCGTCCGAGGCGCCCTGTGCGGACGCCAGCTCCCTGTTGCACTGCGCCAACTCCGCTTCCAGCTCTTGTATCTCCTGCTCAAGCTGTTTCAGCTCAGCCAGCTGCAGCAGCAGCGAACCACCCTGTGTACACCAGAAAATATAATTATAAAATGAAATTATAATTTATTCAACTGCAATACAGACAAAACAATTAAGTATGTAGAATGTAGACCCATGTAATTGTATCAATAATGACGCAATACATCGCCTAATAATCATCTTTGTTCTCGGCCAGAAAGAATGCACATTGATGTTTGAATAGATATATTAGACTAGCGTCGGTATAGTTGTTGTAGAGCGTTTTCTCTTACATATCATACTAGCTGTTTCCCGCGGCTCCGCCCGCGTAAATATACTATCGAGTATCCCGCGGGAACACTGTACTTTTCCGGGATAAAAAGTAGCCTATGTTTTAATCCAGAGTCTAAACTACTACCATACCAAATTTCATCAAAATCCGTTCATTAGTTTTCGTGTGAAAGCGTAACAAACAAACTTACATTCACATTTATAATACGAGTATTAGTAGGGATTGATAGTGTTTAACAGAGATTTTTCTCTGCAATAAACTAAACATATTTTCAAAGGTCAATGTGAATTCTTTATAGCCGGGAATTGTACCTTCGCTCTCGCTCCGCCGGACAGCGTGCCGGCCGGGTCGAAAACGTCGCCATCCAGCGTGACGCAGCGCGTACGCACTTGCGGATGGAAAGTCACGCGTTTGGCTACGCTGAGGTCGGAGCAGACGAGCGTCCCACCGAGCACCCACGCCATCGCCGGCCGCAGTCGCGCATCAAACGTGACGAGGTCCAATGCAAGTTGTACCTTGTCAGGACCGCCACCCTAAAAAACGACAAAAAAACAATAAAATAGTTTGCCAACGACAAATGAAGACTTAAGACGCCACCATACTATTGATGTTAATATATTTAAAAAGCTTTCGAAAAATGATTAAATAACAATATTTTACTTCAAATGTGTGTACGATAGTAAGTACATAAAAGATGAATGTAATACTTTAGACTAATTATATTCAGGTTTTACAATTAAAAAAAAAAACTTAAAGGGAAACAAAGGGCAAATTAAAATATGAGCGTCCACGAGTAGCATGGTGACGTCTAATCGTGGACGCTTCCCGACTTCGCGTCGCGTTAAATGCGTTCTCGTGCGTATGAGTAAGACGCAAAAGCGCCGTCGTGCGCGCTCGTATGGGAGCTAGCATATTAATATGTGAACCACAATTTTTGATTATGAGATCACCTCCACCATAGTAATGTGCAATTAGTCTACAATTGTATGATTAATATTGGACGTCTCTATAACAATATGTTACTTTTCGTGGCGAAAACTTTCTATACTAACGATTTTCTGTGCCGTTTGTACAATCGCAGGATCTAGAGCTCGGCCTGAAATCTTGTTCAGGGGTATGATAGTAGTACGCGTCTGCAACTGGCCCTTCTGTAGCAGTAGCTTACTTGTAACCTCAGTATCCACAACCACATTGTATAGCTGTAAGAAATTAGATTTTTTTTAAATAAAAAATATCTCATTTAAAATTATTATTCACATATATTAGGTTCTTCGATAAAACAAAATATATACCCTTCCTCCAGCAGCGGTCTCGAGGGCAGTACAGTAGATTGGATCGCAGACATTGATGAGACGACACACAGTGCCTGCGTAAAACACAACTTCTTTGTTCAAGAGATAAATAAAAGTTTTGATGTCACTTACTTTATATATTGCAATTCGCAACCGACATGATTTATTATTAGATAGGTACGGCGTAGTGTTACTGTAAACGCATCCCCTAGGTCACACTTCTGATGTACAGAGTATTATAGACTGACTTACATGCCGCGCTGTTGCAGCACCTTAGTGAGCATTGAAAGGATTTCTAGAAACTACTCTCAATACTGATGTCTTACTAACCGTAAACTCTTCTGGCGTCAAAGTCCCTCTGCGGTGGTGTGTATCTAAAGTCTGTGCGCTGTAGTGTGGCCGTAAGCGCATCCGCTCGGTCGCGCTTTTGGCGCAGAGTGCCTTGTATCTGGCGTACACGCTGTTGTAACTCTGCAGTGCGCTCTTCGCTGAAGTTTGAACCAGCTAGTTGCGCCTAAAAGTTTTAAACGATATAATCTATTCGCTTTCCCTGCCTTCAGTGAATCATACGTACAAACGTCATAACTATAATCTATACAAGTAAATAAAATTGAAGTGTCTGTTTGTAATTTTAATTAACAGCTTTTCATATGTGCACATGAAAGTATATTATAAGGTACTTACAATAAAAAATAAATTTTTTATGTTTTTGTCTGTCCTTCTGTCTGTCAGTTTGTTCCGGCCAGTAGCGGCTTTAGTGGAGGGCGCGGTTGGGCGACCGCCCGGGGCGCTCCAGGCGTACTTTTTTATCCCTCGCTCACTGAGTTAGACCTACATATTCGTAAATGGTGTGGGGGGTAGCGGTAATCACCCAGGACGCTGGTAATGCTAAAACCGGCACTGGTTCAGGCTAATCTTTGAAATTTTGGAGAGGTGGACCGACGACCTAAAGAGAGTGGCGGGAAGCGGTTGGATGCGGAAGACAGAGGACCGGGTATGGTGGCGCGAAATGGGAAAGGCTTATGTCCAGCAGTGGACGACTACGGGCTGACGATGATGAATCTTTGAAACGGCTGGACCTATTTTCACTGGACTTTCACTGGCACATAGCTGATGTTGTAAGGTATAACATAGGCACAGAATACATAATAGTACAAGTACATAATACTCCCTCCGAAGAGTCAATTAAATAAAAAGGGACTTGCTACGATACGATTAAGTTAAATTTAGATCGCTTAGTGCTTGATTGCCTACGGTTATATTTACCTAGAAGTTGCGTCTCTTTCTATCGCGTAACTCGTATCTTTTCTGACGAAATCGGGGTTGTCTCCTTTTATAAAATAAATTAATCTCAATATTTAATTACAACTTTTTTTCTAGTACCTACCTACTGTACTTTAGCGAACAAATTGCTTTCCAAATAAACCTAAGGTAGATGTTAATAGTACTTTAATTCTAATAAATTCGCGCATACCTACTTACGTTTTCGAGATCTTCACGGGAAGTGAGACAGCCTTGATATTACTCAAAGATGAATCACGCCGCCTTACTATTACTCTAGGTACTTTTGTCAACAAATAACTTTTCAAATCGATATATGATTCAATCCAATCCATAAAACAATGCAACGACCAAATCTCGCATATGTCACTCACTGTTCGCGCGTGAATCCCTACTGATTGGCCCGCTCGAGTCAGCCGCCGCTCGTACTTACGTTTTCGATACCTACACGGGGAGTGGGACAGGCCTGATATAGGCTACATTATCTTAGGGTTCCGTTTAAAAAAAATATGGGCCATTATTACGAATCTATTGACATCTCATTTATTTACATCGAATCAGAAGTTTAGGTGCTACGGTGCAACAAACATGTATTTAGGTGTTTGAAACTTTTCCACACAAAGGGATTAAACGGATTAAAATGAAAACATTTATGCCTTTCAAAGGATGTAGGGATTTTTACACGGCAAAATGTACAATGTCACGTCTACGTCCTACAGATACATAAAATTTATATTATTACCATATAATACTAATCTTCATAATTTATGTTTTTGGTTTATAAATATGCAGCATACCTTCAGTTGCTCCACCTGTGCCTCATGTTTGTCTATGCTGGCGCGGTCACGTTCATACTGAGCACTACTGCTTTTGAACTCCCGCTCGAGTGTCTTGAGTCGCTCCTCTGCATGTTTTTTCTCCATCACACTCTGCGATATTCTAGTTGAAGCCTCCGACGCCTCTTGTTTAGCCGCTACAAAAAAAAATTGACATTCTATTCTCAGGTCCTCTTTCCACCTGGTGAGACACCGAATGCCGTCCTACGCTTTGACTTCCAGTTCGTGGTCTCCACTCGAGAATCTTTCGGCCTCAGCGGCCATCGGTTCTACGAGCTATATGTCCAGCCCATTGCCACTTTAACTTGATAATGCGCTGGACTATGTCGTTTAACTAACTTTGATTCTGCTACGGATTTCCTCATTTCTGATTCTATGTTTAACATAGAAAGACTCCGAGCATAGCTATCTCCATAGCTTTTTGTTTGTAGTGAAGTTAGCAGGAAGTATTGTACCAAATGTTGTTGTTACATCATATGAGACTGCTGCAAGTTACGAACATACTTTAAAGAAGACTTAGATGGTATAGTAAATTACCGATAAGTTGATCCTGCAAAGACTCCGAAGCCCCTTCCAAGCCCGAACTGACCGCTAGAAAACGTTGTTGCGCTTCCGCTAACGCCGCTTCACTCGACTCACTCGCCGATTTCAAACTTTCAAATGTTGATGACACCTAATAAAACAGTTAAAATCTTAAAAAAACTGACTTAAAATATAATAATTATCAAATAAGCCTTGGTGATTAATGGACACAAAAAGTACAATTTATGTATGTTAAGTTTATACAAGTTACTTACACTACTTTATATAAAAGTAGTGGACAAAAAAATCCATGGCCAATGAATTTTCAATTTTAGTGCCTCCCGTATCTATCTACTCAATCCTGTACTATCTTCATTCCTCACGCACTCGGCAAAATACAATAATTTCACACCAGTTTTCTTTGGGACTGTGGTATGTCTTAGTTCAATCTGGCTGATTCATGCCCAAACATGGTAAACAAACCTGTTGTAACTGCGCATTCTTATCCGCAAGTGCAGCGCGATCATCCGCCAGCGCGCGCCGCAGTAACCGCGCACGCGCATCACCCGCAACCGCCGCGTCTTTAGCGCCGCGCGCCGCGCTCGACGCCGCTGCCTCTGATTTCTCAGCCTCCTGGAATTCTTCTTCTAGCTCGCGGAGCACGCTGCCACTTTCCTGTAGTAAAAAATCTATATTTTAGATTAGAGATTAGTATATTATTGTTTTTATCAGATTATAATATTATACACAGTTATGACGCAATGTTTTTTTTAGACATGCTAAATGATGTAGAAGAAAATACAAGAACATCTGCATTTTTACATTTTTTATTGGCAAAAGACAGCCAAGACAATAGTAATCAAAGTGATTATTTTCTTGTGGAAATTTAAAAAGTGCTCAAAACTTCTTACGGTCATAACTTCCGTAATACTGCATAGATTTACGTGAAATAAAGACTAATATTATGTAGATACATATTTTAAACTTTACTGTCGAGGAGGTTTTAGTGCAATATTCACATGTGTTAGTAACCCTGATTGTTGGAGTAAAAATGTATCAATTAACATATAACATCTCAAATTTTATTTGATGAAAAGCCTTTTATTAATTCCACCAACTAACACACAAATACTGGGAGCATTTTTGTCCAATAAGGGCAGGTAAAGATCACCCAGCCCATTAGGAGTAGGATGCATTTTACAAAATCTATACTAATATTATTAAAAGGAAAGATTTATTTGTTTGTTTGTTTGTTTGCTAATTATGATGAATACGGTACTTAACCAAAACAATATTTTGCGCTTAATGCACCCAAAAAATTGCAATAACACTATGTGATGAACCAATTCCGTATTTTAAAAATTGATATATATTAAATAATAGATTTAATATTCATAAGGGAAGCCGGTTTGTATGCATGCCTCGCCTGTGGACTAAGTACATAATATAATATTATATTAAATATACCTCATCCAATTTCTTGTGTAACTCAGATATCTTTTTATCAAACTCTTTAGCCTCTTTTTCGTTGTTTTTAATATTTTCTTTTTTACTTTTGACTTCTTCTTGTACTTCTGTAACTTTTTTCTCTGCTTCTTTTACACTTTCTTCTGCTGTCACATACCTTAAATAAATAAATCATATGCAATTTATCCACAAAATAAACATGTTTTTAATTGATAAACTTCTAATAAAAATGTAATGTCCTTACTTCCAAGCAACATGCAATCTAGTTAAATTTTCTAATTCTCTAACAACTTTTTGATGTTCTTGAAATTGTGATCGCTCATCTTGCAACTTTTGCAGTTTTGGTGCTATATCCTCTCTTATAATCTAAAAAAAAACATGACATATATATGTTCATAATTTGATCACTGTGAAGGGGCTTCCCACACAGCAGTTACATAACATATTAGAGAATGTTACATTATATATATAGCATTTGTTAACTAATAAGTTAAAAAAATGCATTATCACAATATTATTGTGCAACATATAGTTTATATTATTCTACAAATGCCATGTTGGATCACCTTTGCAATTGCATTACAAATTTTAAAAAATTAAGTATTATCCCCAAAACTTTAAGCAGTAAACGAGCTGATGATAATGAAATACAGCTAAGAACACTCTTGATCATGTAAGCTTTCAAACAAAAAAAACGCATCTTAAGCTAACCTTTCATTTAGGAGCTATATTGACAGACTGACTTATCAAACTAATAACACCCCTCTTATTACATCGGGGGTTAAAAACCATTACTTACATCATTTAACTCCCTAAGTTTAGCATCCTTTTTCTCAATAGTTTTCTGAGCAGCTTGTTTTTTAGCTTCGTACATCCTGGTACCTGCAGCTTCTTCGACCATTGATAAAATCTACAAAAGTTTACAAATTATAGTTCATACTATGTTTTATTGGTAATAACAAAATCTGTGGATAAAATACAAAATGTGGTACTAGAAGCTAATTGAAAGTTGCCTTCACTACACTAATTTATTCTAAAAATATAGTCAACATTTCATACTGATACTCACCTCTGGCGGTTTCATATTCAGCACTTTAGTAATTCTTCCCTGCATTATAAGAAAATGTGGATTGTTTACATTCAGTTGAACAGAGCAGAACAAATCACTCACTCTTTTATTTTGTACATTTATTCCATTTATCAGGTATTTATTCTTACCACCCATAACAACCTAAAAGTAGAAAATAAATAGACATTAACTTTATATGTATTTATGGTAATATTATGTTTATTTGTCTTAAATAAAAAAAAAGAGTTTAACTTAGAACAAAAAATACTGTACTAAAAAATAGTTGATTCTGCAAATAAGATTATCCTGCACTGCATTAATGCTAAATTACTATCAATAAGGATTCCTCATAGCACTAAAGAACCCAAAAAAAATTATAAGGGAGTATCATTAACTTACCTGTCTAGTAACAGTAATTTCATCATGATTCTCATAACCGATGGGGCATTGCTTCTTGTCCCTGTTATCAAACGTAATGCTAACTGTGGCTTTTGTAATGCCCGCTTGTCCATGTTTGTAAATAAGTTCTTGTAAACTCCCTGCCCGCACCTGAAGATAATGAAATTTAAATATTATGTTATTCAAGTCTCTTGTATGTGGACGTACATAAAAATTTGATTAACCTCAATGCAATCAGTTTTGTTATTATGGTCTAAGGATCAATGAAATATGTTCACAATGTTATTATTTATTACCGAAATCTTATTAAGAAATTTAATGACACACTTAAAATACTGACTCGTTGATATCCATGGCAAAAGAATGTAAATTAGTAAACAATAACAGTACATCTCGATGGCGGGAAAAGACAAAAGATAATAATTTAAAGCTAAATGGTACTTACATTCGATAAATTTGTTATTCCTAGAACGAAACATATAGAATCTAAAATGTTCGACTTCCCAGTTCCGTTTAATCCAGTAATAGCATTAAATTCAGGATCAAAGCCGGTAACTTCGACTCTGTTTCCATAAGACTTAAAACCGTCAAGAACTATAGATTTAATGTACATTTTTAATATACAAAACAGTACTTAATATAAGCTTCATTAATTCACATTAGTATCTCTTTATTTATCTAATTTTAGAAACATTTTCTGGTCAAATCAACAAATTAAGCCGTTAAAACTACTTTTTTGTTTGAACTTTGAAATGTAAATTTGACCAAAGGCTTTGACAACATTGACATTATTTTTTTTTGTTTTTATTTTTAATGGTCCTGGAATCTGCATACAAGTCGATACATTAGGTATGTTGCCTAAATAATTTTTTTTCGTCTATTCCAGCGGTTCTCAAACTTTTTTGATGACGGAACCCTTTTGGAAAGCAAAATACTTGACGGGAAACCCTACAATAAAACAACAGTTTTAAAAGTGTATTCTTTATTAATAAACATAATAAAAGTACAATGTAACAGTTACTGATTATTGCTTACTTTAACATGCCACATGGCAAGTACATTATTACAAGATATTAAAAAAGAAAAAATCTTACTAATGGGAGGTATGAAACTGTTTTTTATTTTTCATTAATTGGTTGATGTCAGGTTTGATAGAAGACAGTTGCAGTCTCATATCAGGTTCGGCGTCCAGTCTATTGCGATATTTTGTTTTCGTGGCTGCTTTCGTTGAGAATCCTGTTTCGCACAAATATGTTGTTGGGAACGGGAGAAGAATATTCAAAGCCATTTTGCCAAGCATTGGATATTCATTACGAATTTTGCACAAAAAATCGTTGAGAGGCATCGTTTTGAACAGTGACTCCATACGTGTGTCTGATGACATTTCTAAAAGAGATTCATATATCTCGTTTGACATACTTTCGGGCTTTTGCAAGTTGGGTAAAAAAGGATTATGAATCCATGAATTCAGTTTTATTTTTGTATTCTGTTTTTCGGGAAAATACTTTTCAAAAGATGCGCGCATCGAAGTGAGATATTGGACCAATTCTTCAAACATAATAATTATCATCTTGAAACATTTCTGAGTCGTTATCGCTAACAAACTCACTGAGTGACGTAAAGCTTTCTATTTCTCTCTTACCAACGCAAACAATCCAAAAATCTAATTTTCTTTTGAAGGCAGTTTATTTTGTTATAGGCCTGCAACACTGTTGTCTGTTTACCTTGCAATGATAAATTCAATTCGTTTAGTTTTTTAAAAGATATCCGCCATAAAAGACAATCGGAACAACCAAGTTTTATCATACAAACGGTCTTTCAAATTAAAAGAAGTACCAGCTGAAAGAAACATTTGTAACTCCGCTCTAAGGTCAAATAGCCTTGTTAAAGTTTTACCCCGAGACAGCCATCGCACTTCTGTATGGAGCAGCAGTGTTTTATGTTTGCTGCCATAATCTTCACACAATAATGAGAACAATCGGGATTGTAGTGGTCGTGATTTGATAAATTAATTATTTTACCGCTTCATCCATAACTAATTTTAGATTTGACGGCATTTGCTTCATCGCAAGTGCTTGTCTATGCAGAATACAATATCTGGAACTACAATTATTAGGCGCTTTATTTTTTATGCGTGACACTGCTCCTGCTGTTTTACCTGTCATCGCCTCAGCCCCATCTGTACAAAATATGTCAATGCAATCGATCCAACTGAGATTATTTTCTTCAAAAAATATGTTTATTTTATTAAAAATTTCTTCCCCGGTAGTGTTTGTGGGCAGCGGTGAACACATAAGCATGTCTTCTTCAAAAGAATTTTCATATAGATATCTCATGATAACCAGCAAGATAGCCAGACCAGCGACATCAGTTGACTCATCCATTTGCAAGGCGAATCGTGTTTTTTGTAGACGTGTAACTAGTTCTTGTTAGACGTAGCTTGCCAGATCATGGATTCGCCGTGAAACAGTATCGTTTGATAGCGGCACAGTAGAAAGATGCTTTGCAGATTTTTCATCGAACGTACATTTTGTTATGTCTAACACACATGGCTGTATTAAATTTTCAGCGATAGTGTGCGCTTCACCTGCTTGTGCAATGCGATAGCTAACTAAATATGATGCCTCCTCCGTGGCCTTTTCATTGATAGTTTGTGTTACATGCATCATATTTTTTTGACTTTCCAATAACTGTTCTTTTCTGCGAACAAAAAATTCTTTATTCTTGTCTTTAGACTCGGGGTGTACAGTTTCTAAATGTCGGCTCAATTTGGCAGGTGCCATGGAACTATTAGGAAGCAGTTTACTACATAGCATGCAGAACTGGTATCCGAAACTGATATATTATGATTCATCATACTTCCTTTTTTTCGTTTTTAAAACCGTGGAGCTTGACGTCATGGCATCATCGTCTGGATCGGTAATTGTTGCATTTTCCGCGCGTACTGCTTTTAAACATTCAGCGTCATTAGAAGATGTTGTTGCAACACGTTTAACGCCTTTAAGCCAACGTTCCATTCTTCTTTATTAATAATGTTACACGTCAGGATGGTGGGGTCAAAATAATGCACAATCGTTACTGCTTATAAGAGACTAAGTTTAGTCCAAAGAAGAAATGTACTAATCTGATACAATCCGAATACAGCAGGTAGTAGAACAATAAACACTAGTTACATATCACGTTTAAACTCCGCAATTCGCTAGCCAGCTTGTAAGTAGGTAGGTAGGAACTTATCGCTCCGAACGCTAATCGTCAACTGACTGACGAGGCGCATAAGAGAAGGAGACTCTTCTCTCTCGACGCCGGGCCCCTGAAAAGGGCCTTACGGCGGAAATAACCAAAACCAGGGGCATAGCCCCTTTACTTGGGGTGAGATGACGCGCCCAGTACGAATACTGGGCGCATGAGTCATTGAGTTTTAAGGGAAGACCCCCCGCGGCAGAACGCGGGGTAAACCCATGGGAGGGCAACAACAAAACTGAACAAAATAAAGGAGTGTCGATGTGCCAATCCAGGCCCAACCGAGACCGGCGATCGGCTCCAAACGGCGCATGGGGGTCCCGACCCGGAGACCGGGAAACGTGTTTGGGTCCACTCCCTCACGCGCCGTGTTTAGCGGACCGTGGAACGAACGAACCTGGGGAAGGGGGAGGGAATATAAAACTTCCGGGCCCCGACTTTTATGTCGGGGGGGGAAGGTACGCCCCGGGGACGACGGGGTGGCAATAGGGCTGCCACTCGTCAGGCCCCGGACGCGGTTTAGACGAGTTTCGCCGGCATCTGGTTTGCCGGCGAAAGGGAAAAGGTAGGGGGGGGATACAATCCCGCGGTGGTATGGCGCTGTTGCGCCAGGGCGCATCGTTGCGCTGGGTGTGGCGCATCAATGCGTCAGAGCTCCTCCTCTTCGGGGGCGATGGGGCGGGCTGCGTGGCTCCGCTGGGTCCTCTGGTGGGACGACATCCCTCGGCAGGCGGTGGCGGTCCGGCGGGCGGGCATGCCACGGCGCCAGGTCGTTCAGCTCGACCAGGTGCGAGGCATCCGCGCGCGCGAACAGTTGCGCGGAGAGCTGGGCCGCAAAGGCCTCCACGCCCTCCACCCTGAGGTCCCTCGCTATGGTGGAATTGCGGACGTACCACGGTGCGTCCGCGATGCGGCGCAGCACCCGGTTCTGGGCCCTCTGCAACAACCCTTTCTGGGGTGCGGAGAGCAAGTGGTGCCACGCGGGAGCCGCGTACGTAAGGCGGGACCGTGCGTACGTCTTGAAGAGGGCGATGCGCATCCTCAGGGGGATCTGCGGGGACGCGTAGGCCGGGCGCAGCAGCGCTATAGCCGCGTTCACCTTCGCCACCGCCGATGAGCACTGGGGGGCCATGGAGAGACGGCGGTCCAGGGTGACCCCGAGATACTTAACTGTCCTCCCCCACGGGATCACAGCATCACCAATCTTCAGAGGCGCCGGGAAGGAGCACCTCGTGCTGACGGCGAGCGACTGGGACTTACCTGCGTTGACAGAAAGTCGCCATTTGCTCAGCCAGTCAGGGAGGAGATCCAGCGTCCTCTGAATCTTGATGGAAGCATGCTCGGTGGTCAGCGAGGAGGAGAAGTACGCCATGTCATCGGCGTATAACGCCACGTTGGTGCCCCGGTCCGCGGGCACATCGCTGGCGTAGAAATTGTAGAGTCCTGGCGAGAGGACGCTACCTTGGGGGACGCCTGCGGCGATGGGGCGCTCGTTGGAGAGGACTCCGTCAACGCGAACCCTGAAGGTCCTGCCGGAGAGGAAGGAAGCCACTAGCCTTACCAGGGGGGGAGGTACGTTGGCCCGGATGAGCTTGCAGAGCAGACTCTCATGCCAGACACTGTCGAACGCCTTCTCCATGTCTAGGAATACGGCTACCGACGATTCCTTTTTGTTAGCCGCAACGGAAAGGTGGTGGATAACACGTACCAACTGAAGGGTGGTACTCAGGCTGGACCTAAGCCCGAACTGTTCCTCACGAGGAGGGAGGTAAGGGGAGAGATGTTTTAGAAAGAGGATTTCAAAGACTTTGGAAAGGGTGGAAAGGAGGGTAATGGGCCGGTAGCCCTCAGCCCTTCTTAGGTTCTTGTGGGACTTGGGTATGGTTACAACCAGACCCATTTTCCAGGGGGAGGGAAAGTGGCCGGTCCTGACAATACCATTGTAGAGGCAAGTCAGGGCGGCCACCGTTCTGAAGGGAAGGTGGCGGAGAGCGGAATTTGGGATGCCATCTGCACCGGGGGCCTTTTTTGGTTTTAGGCGTGTGAGGGTCTTTTGGACCTCCCTCGGTGAGAAGGAGAAACTTGGGGGGGAGGGGGGGAAAGTAGGAAAACCTTTACCTCCTCGGAGACCAGTCGGGCGTGTTCCGTTGCGGTCGTCGGCAGCGGTGAGAATTGGCGCTCTAGGTGTTCGGCATGAATGTCTGCTCTGTCTTCTGCACGGTACCTGAGGTTGCCATCTGGGTGGAACAGGGGGCACACGGGGGCTGTGACTCCAGTAAGGCTGCGGCAAAAGTAGTGGAGGGAGGGCCAGTCCTCTCCCGCCTCCAGGATGCGTTGAGTCCAGTCTGCGGCGTTTAAGTCCTGAAGGGCAGTTTTTACCTGGTACGTAAGGCGGTTTAGCTGCGTCTTCAGGGTGAGGCAGCGGCTGAGCTGCCATCTTCGGCGCAGGCGCTTTTTCTCGCCTATAAGGTCGGCGATGTGCCGGGGAAGAGTGGGCCGCTTGAACTGGCGGTGGGTAGGCGGCTGGGTTGCCGCGTCCATCGCGGCTGCAATCGCCTCGGTGATCTGCAGAGTCATCGATTCGACGTTCTCTGAAGATTCCACCGGGAAATTGGGCGTGCTCTCATGCAGCCGTGCTGCGAAAGCGTCCCAGTCGTGGACTGGGCGAGGAGGAAGGAAGCGGTCGGAGCCGTGGGCCACATCGAGGACCTCTTGATGGAGGTCACCCGGGAGTTGGTGGGTAATTGCCACGTCAAGGACGTCCGGAGTGTATCGGGGGTTCTCGGGGTAGTGGGTGGGGTAGTATGTTCACACCACCGAGTACCCGACTCGTCCTGAATCGGCGTGCAGCCGGTTCCCGTCCGAGTTAGGAGCACAAGATCCCCATCCGGGGTGCTTGCAGTTCAGATCTCCGGCAATCACAGTCGGCTCTTCTGATAGGAGCCTGTGGATGTCGGAGATATCTAAACGCGACCCCGGAGGTTTGTAGCACGCATAGATGTGCGTGCGGTGCGACCCGAGGAGTACCTCCACTACGTACACCCCCCAGGAAATCCTGGCGGTACACATGGTAGCCGGGGGCACTGAAGCGGTCCTGAGGGGACAGGAGGGTTTCGCTCAGCAGGGCGACATCCACCTCGTACTCCCGAAGACGGAGGCGAATCGGAGCCACCTTGCCGCGGACCCCCCGGACGTTCCAGTGGACAACCTTTAAGCAGACTGGGGCGTGGGAAACCATTGGGATAGCAGTTGAGCAAAGAGGGAGGCCCCCTCGGGGAGGACCCTTAAGAGGGTTTGGAGGATTTCTTCCCCGGCCAGGATTCTATTGAAGACATCCATGGCCAGGGAGAATAGAGACCAGGAGCTGGTCCTGGGGGACTCTCGGCGACGAGAAGAGGGGGGACACGAGGGGGCAAAGTGGCGGAAGTAATCGCCGGGTTTGCGGGCTCAGTGGAGAGCTCGGTCACCTCAGGTTTGGTGACCGGCTGGACGGTACGTTTTGTGCGCGAAGGGCGCTGGGGGCGCGGGGTACGCTGCGGTAGGGGGGGGGGCGATAGGATGGCCTCTTCAGCCGGCGGAGCTGTTTCAACAAGGGGGAGGGGGAGGGCGAGGGGCTCGTACTCCGAGTCCGTGGCGGCATTCGAGTTCGTACCGGATTTGGCCCTCTTTTTGGTCCTAGTCCTGGTCCGTTTCCGCTGCTTCCGGGCCGAGGGAGGAGGGGTGGTGGCTGCGGCGGGACGAGGGGTGGGGTCATTGGCCTCCGCCATTAGAGAAGTGGCGGAGGGCGGCGGCGGAGGAACCTCTCTTTCGGAGATGGTAGGGGCGTCACTCACCCGATTTGTGCGCACCCGGTTCGTGGTCCGGGTTGTGCGGGCAATAGGGCCCGCGTGGCGGTTCCTGGCCTCCCGGCGGAAGACCGGGCAGTTCCTGCTGTTGGCGGGGTGGGGCCCCTTGCAGTTAATGCAAGTGGGCTGATCGGTCTTTGGCCGGGGGCAATTCGAGGCGGCGTGCTCCTCGCCACATCTGACGCATCTGACGCATCTTGCGGTGGCAGTTTGAGCTGGAGTGCCTAAACTGCTGGCAACGGTGGCACTGGGCGGGGCCACTCTTCCCACGCCAGGCTTCAATCTTAATATTAGGCATATTTAAAATTTCCGTTACCTGGTAGATGCCTGGTACCAGGTTCGGGGTGCGTTTTAGGAGGACGAAGTAGGAGCAGCCGGGGCGGTCCTTCCTGGCGAGGATTCTGGACACATGCTCTACCTCAAAACCCTTGGTGGTAAGGTCTGCTGCGATCCTTTCTATGGGCGTGTCGACTGGTAGGCCGTGGATGCCTACCTTTAGGCCGCGGTCCTGGGGCAGCGCGTACGAGTACCAGCTGACTCGCTTAGGTCAGCCAGGTACCGCTGCACGCACCGGTACTCCTTTTCACCCTGTGGGGTGAATTTTACCCCCTGGCCGTACGTCTTCGCGTTTGGGGGGTGCCCCAGGAGGTCCCTGAGGTGACTGAAATGGTCAATCCAGTTTCCCAGCTTCTCCACGATGATGGGAGGGCATCGGGGGGCTGGTTTCGGCGGTGGCGAGGTCGCGTTCGCTGCGGGGGTGACGGAGGCTACCGTGTTTATGTCCATCGGCGAAGGGCCCTCGAGGTAGAGGCCACGGGAGACCCGGACCCGGCGTGGGGGCGGTAGTCACTGCGGCGTAAGTAGCCGGGCGATCGGCACGCTTGACTTGCAGACTCGCGGCGGGTCGCCGTCGGAGGGCATTGGGGCGGGGGGGTGTCATTACTCCCCCGCGAGAATGCCGAGGACGGCCCGGGGCAAGCGGTGTCCGTGCCGCTCAAGCTGGGCTCGGTGGCTGAGTGGTACGCGCGCTCGGACGTGCGCGAGCTGGACCTCGATGAGGGTCCGCTGCGCGACGCAACAGAGCTGGCGCGGGAGTGGCTGGGGCGGTCGCGGCTAAGTGGCCGCGAACCACGGTCGGCCATGGTTAAGGTACAATAGGTACTAATGTACTATGTGTACGTGGGCATGACGCACAGTAGTGTCACATATTGTTACACACGCGGGACATGTACATATATACGAAAATGAAATAATAAAGGTACTCACACACAACACAGATATCACTAAAACACAACACGTATTTAGTGTCTAAGCAGTCACAAAAGTGTACGTACTTGCACGGTTAAAACACACACTGTGAGGGCTGGCTCCTCGTGACCCCAGCGATGAGTAAATCTCAACGGGAGGTCAAGAGCAGTTCAACTCCCAGCAAGGCGCCAATGTACACCCTATTCTAACGAAGTAGGGTGTAAATTGACGATCGCTATTAGAGTTTTCACTTAAACTACACTAGAGGGCGGGATCAGCACGATCGCGGAGTGAGCGAGACACTCGACGCGTTTGGAGCGAGACGGCACTGACGCGGAGTGAGCGAGTCACTACTACGCAGTCAGAGCGAGACGACACGAAACGCGGAGTTAGACACAAACACACGCGAACTAGGAGACAGGACGATCCTGACGAGGCGCGACGCGCGATCGCCGCTTTTATACTTAGTCCTAGACTCGATCTCGAACATTCTCAAAAATACTCGAGTCGGCGCCTTTGATAAACAAAAAGCGGAAATAAAAATTGAAATACAAAAAATGCGTTCTAAACAATCTCGACTTTATGTTTTGAAGTTAGAGCCAAAAGTCGCTTGTTCACAATTATAGTATCTAATTCAGAGGCGGCTTTTATCAAAGGGACTGCGTGCTCACAAGTATACGCGCAGCGGCGGCGGGGCGGGCGGAGTCAAAACGTTGGACCAGAGAAAGGTGCTTTTTTTTCTAAATTCTTGCGGAACCCCTACAGGGGTATTGCGGAACACACTTAGAGTATAGCTGGACTATTCGATGTTATAGATAATTATATTATTAGACAACATGATAATAATCAATCTAGAACCGATAACTATAGATACGTTATATCCTTAGAAAACTGACAATATTTCTGTGATCAGTTACATTTCGACACACGTTACATTTCACTCACAAGTCACACACCATAAATTCGTGAAAGGGATGGCATGCTTAATTCAATAGCAAAACTTGAGAGGTGTCAAGGGACACCCGGATGGAACGAAGTTCCTTTCGATTAATTAGTGAAGGAATTGTAATAAAATTTTATTTTTTTAAGTTATAATAATATTTTTTTTATTATTATTAACAAATATAATGTAATATAAACTTAATCAGTAGGCTTAATTTTAGTAATAATTGAGAGAGAGAGAGAAAGAGACAGACAGAGAAACACACGCACGCCGCACGGCTTACAACTATAGCAAAAAGTGTCGTTACAACTTTTAGTCTTAATTTATTCCGTCCAGCCCCCTTTCGCAACGCGCGATAAGGAACTTCGTTCCAAAAAAAAAAGATGACTAGTGTTTGAAGCGTAAGCGTGAAGAACGCTACCAATCAAGCGCGCAAAAAAACGTTTGGAATCTCTGCCATAGAACATTTAACGACACAGAAGATACAAAACGCATATAAATTATATTTCGTTCATAGTTATTTGACGACATACTTAGAACCTTTATTACCTTTGACGACATACTTAGAATTTAATTCTTTGTGCAATCGGTAGTTTGAAAACCATTTTATGTTAGATTAATATAGTTATTAATAGTGTGAATGCCTACTATTATTTATATAAAACTGCATATTAGTTTTTTTATCTAATGTCCCAAACATGAATCAAAACCGGGTAGGTATTTAAAAACACATTTGTATTATTGCGCTTTTTGATTATTACTAGACTAGTATTGATGTTGTGGCACAAATTCCGCAAAGTAATAAAGGACGGTACACACGACTAATAGAACACGGGAAATATAATATTACATTACATTTCCCGTGTTATAATATTTTTACCGACGGTACTGACTTCAAAATTATGAAGACTGTGTAGGGAAATGGTTAAAATTTTATCCGAATCCGAAGGGTAATTATTTAGGAAAAAGTTTTATTTCATACTTTTTTGTGCTTTTTTACTTTGGAAGTCGTTTTAATTTTTTGTTTGAAATAATATTTTTTCTCTTTCTTGTTATATTTATTATATTAATATTATTCACACATTTTAAGTAAGTTGTAAATACAAAAATCCTCCGCTATTCTCACTCTCTCGGCAAAACAAACTCAAGCGTTATTTTATGCCAGTTTTCTGAGAGGCGTAGTATTTCGAAATAAGAATTAGGGAAAAAAATTATGAACCTACTAAACAATCACCAGTGATAATATTGATTAGATACACAATATTATTAAAAAATAATTATTATTATCTATTGTAATAGACGACAGAAAAAAATGTAGCAATATATAAATATATTATAGTGATGATGATAATCACGAATATAACTTTAGCACTAGAAAATTTCGGTGCACAAAACTCTTATGAGTAGTGAGTACCTATGACATCATAACAATATGTTGGGTATTTCTTGTGAAGATGGTGGTGATGATGATGAAGATTATGAAAACTACCTAGTACCTACTGAAAGCTTGCTCTGTTCGAGCTGTCAAAGTGACGCGATGCTCGACAGGTTTTATGGAAAAAAATTGCCACTAGTGACAAAAATTGCTAACAAAAACGTAATTTTCAATAATTTCGTTATTTCTAATAAAAAAAAGAAACACCATTTAGTGGTAAAAATATATTTTGTATGTTTTGGACAAAAATAGCGTTTACTGGAACACGCTAACTAAAATTCATCGGTGTAAACGGTTGCCGCGAATCGAATAAAACTTAAAATTTTAATAAATACATAAGATGGAGTTTAGTAACACAGGTGGAATGAGAAGCCCATTTTCACCACGAGTAAAATCGTCTATTGCAGGCCGCAGGCCTATTGGGCTTAATTCTTCCAAAAAGAATCAAAGGTACATATAACCTAAAATTTTTGCATTTTTTGGTGAATAAATGAGATAATTGTCAAATTTTTCGATTGCAGTAGTTTCCTACAGCCAACTGAACAACAATCTGGCGATATTATTTATAAAACTCCTTCAATGACCATAGAAACTTATGGAGCGCCTTTACCTGTTATGGTTACTGAAACTCTTGCCTTTGGTAAGTTTAGTCTTTCAAAAATCTATTTAAGAGCGTTTAACTGATTTTCCTTTTAAAAAAACTATGACAGTATTGTATGTTATAATTTGGGACTAAAACCCTTGTGAAAAATTAAATATATTGGTTTACACTTGAAAGTGTATGGTGACAAACACGGTGTACTACTTTCCGATCTTATTACTATTGCAATATGATTTAAAAGAGTCATACCGGGCTTCGTATAACTTAACTTAATCAGTTGAACAAATTGTACACATTTTGGTTTATTCGGCTTTTGATTAATAAAAATACTATATTTTATTATGAAGCAAGTGGTGATGTCAGTGTACGCATGTCACCCTGTGGTTGGTGCTGGCTAGTAGCAGGAAGACGTATCCTGGCCTGGCCCAGAGAAACTTCAACACCAGGGGTGCCAACGGCTGCTAGAGAACTTACACTTCCACAGACAGATTTAGCTCACAAGGCTGACCTTGTTATGCTATTTTATGAAGATGATGCTCAGGTACTTTGTTATTACAATTATTTTTTCTTTATAGAATTAGTAAAGTTAATATTTATTTATTTATTTATTTATAGCCTCTTCTCAGAAAATCTTTGTTTATCTGAATAGTTTAATTAATTATTGTTTTTGTTTTCTGTGTACCCTTTGGCAAAGGCCTCCTCCAAACCTCTCCATGTATCTCTATCTCTTGTGAGCCTTGTCTAGGTTTTACCAACCAGCTTTACTAGGTCATTCTCCCATCATTTTACGTTGTTTCCCCTCTCCTGTCTCTAGGGTACCATATAGTTACAGTCTGGCTCTATTTTTCTTTCTTTCTTATAGTGTGGCTAGCCCATTTCCACATGAAAATTCTCAGTTTAGTGACAACATCTTGGGCCTTTGTAGCTTTTCTTATTACGGTGTGTCCCCTGCTTGCCTCCTTTTTCCTATCATGCTTCTCTTCATGGCCCCTTTGGCCCCTGGCATGTTTGAAGTTTAGCTTGCTAGGATTTTGTCAGTGCCCATGTCTGGCACTTATGGTTATAAGTCAAAATTGGGAGGATGCTGGTGTTGAATAGCTTTCCTTTTAGAGATACACTAAATTGAATATCCTTCATTATTTCTTTATACATCCAATATTTATTCCATGCATGCCCTATTAGAGTCTCAACCTCTGCTGGATATGTTACCTGTAGTGATAATTTGGCCTACATATGTATATTCTTCTACATATTCTATGTTTTCTACTTTTATTGCATTGGCTTCGTTTTTGACATATTCATATCAAGGCCAATCCGTTTACTGTGTGTATTTAGATCTGTCAGCATTCCTTATAGTTCCTGAGCTGACTTCGCGAACAGGATTATGTATAGACAAATCTTAAGTTTGTAAGGTACACCCCATGGATTTTAAGCCTTTTAAGGCATTGATCTGTCCAATCAATTTGTCTGAAGACATCTTCTAGGGCTGCTGTAAAGATAGATAATTAATTATAGTAATAAAAACAGGTGTTATAAGTCTGTCAGTAGCATTTTTGCTCATATACGGATGAACTGATTTTGATCTAGTTTTTTTGTTTGAAAGCTGACATGATCATTGTTTTTGTTGTGACAAGAGTGTTGTTTGCTAAAATTCCTCATCATCAGCTCACTCACTGCTTGACAATTTTGGGGTTTTTTTTTTTTTACTTTGTTTTCCTGTAGATGCCATCATGTGTTGGTGTGTCACCTGAGGGGGTTGTGCGTTACTGGGCCTCTGTTGGTGTTGAGGGAACATACTCGGATTCTGTATGTGAACTTGCTGGACAGGAGTGTGAGCGCCTTGTACTGGCAAGGCCATCTACGTTACTGCTTGCTACCACAACATGTACACTTGTACACATAACTACAAGCCGTGGTAAGTGTTTTTCACATAAAGAATAATTTTTGGAATGGAACAATTGGATGGAATCTGTTCATGGAAATGAGGGCTAAAAGTTAAAAAAATCATCTAGTATAATTCCACCATTTGATAGTTGCTAGCGAGGAAGAATTTCTCAGATGTAATGGTATAATATGGCAAGCTTAAGCAAAGTGGTGTATTTTGATAAATTCCCTCATATTTTAAAGAAATGTATAACAATAATAAAATTCTAATAATAAGCTATTTTCTTTTTTTTTTTGTATACAATTACATAATAAAATATATACAATTACAGTCAATTAGTAGTATATTATTAATTACAGATGGACGTTCTGGTGCACGCTGTCAAGTATTGAGACCTGCAGGAGGCTGGCTAGGAGGTATTGGTCGCCGTGTGTCACTGCTTTTCTTTGGCAACATGCCTGCACATCCTGACACAGTAAGTTTTTTTTAATGTATTTGTTTCAATTAGAAACTTTGATATATTCTACGAAAAAAAAAAAAAATTACATCTACCAGGCAACTTGTGTCAGCTTATTCGTTTTTTTATTAATCTCTACTAGTCACATGGCAGAAAAGTACTTTGTACATATGTTAGTGTTAGTGTATAATACACTAACATAGTATTTTTAGCAGAAACTCGTTGGAGTGGTGGTTCTCGAGGGGGTGACCGATCTGCCACCCGTCAGTGAGGAGGAGGCGGAAGAGTGTGGCAACGAAGTCGTGGCGTTGGTGGCCAGTGGTCCGGTGTTGCAGTTGTGGCGCGGATCCCATGTGCAAGAGCATCAGCTGAGACGACCGCTTGCTGAGGCGCTGGCCCGCGCGCATTTAGCGCAAGGTATATTGGAGTAAATATTTAAAGATTTAGAATAAATTACGTTTGGATTTCAAAAATGAAAATATTTTACATGGAATAATGATTGAGTATAAATTAAGTACGTATTATAAACAGAAGTAGAAAAACATATTGTTAATAAAACAAAAAAAAATAAGTCATCATGTTTATTGTATTCTTTTTACAGGTGATCTTAGCAGCCTGGAGTTAACAGCGTTAGATGTTCATGCGTATGGACCCAGCGCGATTTTGTTACTTGTGGCTATCGGGTCGCGGACACCAGACACACGTCTAGCACTTGGTAAGAATACATCAGTATTTTTAAATAGTGAAATTGATGAGGAATAAAAACTTAATTTACGTTATGTTTTGAGTCGTAGGGACAAGACTAAAAATTATTACTGTGGTACACTACGATTTGTTTCAAATTTTGCAATGATTTTATTATCTTGCGAAATTAAATATCAAACCAGGATGTAAAGTTAATACAGTTTTTAATTAAATACCACCTACTTTTTATACAGCTCACATAAGCATCGAGGGTGCGGACGCTCGCGTGATGTCACTGTGCCCGCTACGCGCGCCCGTGCCGCGCGAGGACGAGTCGCCGCGCTGCCTGCCGCTGCCGGCCGCGCCTTTACTCTACTGCTCCTCATATGTTTCACTGTCCACGCCTCCATGTAAGTAAGCTATTATTAAAACTAACCAAAATTTTTTATCACATCCCGTTTTGGCAAATTATTCTAGAAACAAATAGAAAGCAGTCGTCGCACTTTTAAGTATTATATCTATTTATATTTTTAAATGTATTGCAGCTAAATAACAATGTTCACAAGATCTTTGGCACTTATTTTATCGATCACTTTATCATTACAGCGGGCGGCGGAGAATCTGAAGTGATAGAAGTAAGAGGAGAAGGCGATCGTATACTGGGCGCGGCGCTAGTCGCAGCCGCGCCGCTGCTTTTTAGCCGCAAACACGGAGTGCTGCTGTTGAGACCACATTTGCGCACGCACAAGTATGTACCATCTAGGAAAACCAATATTATTTAAAATCTTTTATTGGTATTAATTTTTATTCAGCGAAATTTGTTGCTACAACATAATTATAAGGAAAAATGATTTTGCAATTTACCTCTGAATGCATCTTGTCATTGAACTATCGAATATAAATTTATATTCTGTAAAAAAACTTGTTTTCAGGACTGTCATTGACAGCCCATTGGATTCCCCGTGTCCCTCAGATATGTACGAAGGAAATTTGTCATTATATGAGATCGATCCCCATGAGGTAAGTTTTATGTTTTATTCATTTACATTTTGCCTGTAAAACTTGTAAGAAAAATCCCAATTAAAAACATAACCAAACATCATTCTAAACTTGGGAGTGACGTGTTGAAACTTCAATAGGCTCTCTGTCTTTGTTAGTCATTAGTTATTACCATACCATTTACCTGGTATTCCTACATCTGAGCCCTAAGCGAAGCGCAAGGGCTCTACCAGATTACCATTTCTCGAAGCGTTTCGTCGAATTTTTTAATTATCATAACTTGGGTTTGGATTATACCAGATAAACGATTTTCAGGATATGTTCCCAGTAACAGACTAATTAAACATGTAAAGTTTTGATAACATAGGTCTTATACTTTAGATTTTATTGACATCTAAAAACCGCTGATTTTGTCACTGACTCACTGGTGATCAAGAAAATTATAGGGTACTTACTACTTATGGATGTTAGGGTACTTTACTTGTTAGTTATACCTGTAGGGAAGGGTACTTGCTAGAAAGCTGAAATTTGGTATGTAAACTAGTATTAGCACATAAACAACATACAAATTAACAAACTTGGAACTTTTATCCTCAATCCTCAATATTTCTTCGAACTTTTATCCTACGCAAATGTTTACTCTAGAGGTCTGAAAATTGTTGTAAGGATCCATGTTTATAAATAGTAACAATAAATAAAATCTTACCATCACAACTTTAAAAATGAAGTGAAATCCTACCAAAAACATTTTCATGTAAAGTCATGCCAAGACTTGGTCAATTCGTTCCTACAAGAATAGTATAAAAGAAAAACAGTCCATACATTTTTCACCTTACTCCAAAGTGAATGTAGCAAAATGGCCAGCCCACATATTTTGATTAAGGTGTAGAGTTTGTGAAGTTAGGCTTGTTGAGTTAGGGCGTGTAGTGTCAGAATAGAGTCAGAAGCTTGGTTTTACATGCGATCCGATATCTTTTTGATAGTGCGAGTCATATGGCATCTCTCTCATCAGTCATGGTATCACTTTATGAAATTAACGATGATAATGTTTTTGGTGGGATTGTACATACAAAAGTTTCCATTTGCAGTGGAATATGTTTCTAATTCTGTGTTTAAATATTCTCAGATTAGCTCTCTAGCAACAGATCTGTGCGGGCGGTTGAAGACTGCGTTCTTGTTCCACGTTCGCCGAGACCCGGCGGCGGGGCGCGCGCTCGCTGAGTTACTACCACGTGCGGACGCCGACGTGGACGCGGCTATAGATCGCGCCGTGCTCAGCGTGGCTGAAGATATGTTGGACGACGTACCAGCTGGTGATCCGAGGTAAGAAGACGAAATACTATAAAGATATACCTACAAAAAGTAAAAATTAAAAAAAAATCATAGGTACAGACGATACGCAGAAAAGTCAAAGATTTTGCGTTGGGCGTTAAAAATGTTTTTTATGTTGTCTCTAACTTGACCATGGAACTTAAATTCAAGGTAGGTCAAATTATTATCAACAGATAATAGTTTGACATGTACATTATTTTACAGTTAGAAATATTTTCTTACTGACTATTTTACAGTTCATGCTTTCTTATAAATTTAATTTGAAATTTTAATAAATAATAAACAAATTCACAGATGGCGTGTACGTGGCAGCGCAGTACGCGTGGCGTTGGGCAGCTCTGCGGCTCTGCAAGCGTCCGCGCAGTTACGCGACAAACAGCGTGCTTTCTCGCTCTTTCTTGACTTTTTAAGAGCACATGGTCTGTTGCGTCGATTCGGCAAAATAACCAGAGGTAAGCAAAAAGTAGGTCACTTCATGACATTATACACTCGAAAATAAAATGCTAATTACATTTGGAAAGTAACATAAACATTATATAACATCATGTAAAATACCCTGATTTTCAATTAGCTTCATATTACCATAACTTCTATTTAATATAAATTTTGTTAACAGAGGACGGTAGCACGGAGTGTACGCTGTCAGCGCTTTGCGGTCTCGGCGCTCGATTGGCGGGCATGCGTGCGTTGCAGCGACGTCACGCAGTGGGTGCGCCGCTACTCGACGCCGCACTACAGGTAATGATTTCTTTATTGGATAGGACATATAAGTACACCACATTAAAAACTAATCTTTCGTATGAATATATCTAATATTTAATCAGTCAAAAGAACTTAAAATACACCATTACTAGAAACATGATACTAAGGCGGGTCAATAAGTCCGTGACTTTTTGAATTTCTAACCTCCTTACTGAAAAAGCAACACTACTCCTGTCAACAGGCATCTGTCAGTTGACTCCTATCAAAATTTGAACTTGCTGCGTCAGTTAGTTTGTGTTTTACAGCTATCTTTATCAGACTATCCAGTAACTTAAGGAAACAATGGAAAAAAGTGAATTTCGTGTGCTTATTAAGCATTATTTTTTGCGAAAAAAAACCATTACCGAGACCAAGGCTAAGCTTGATAAATACTATGGGGACTCTGCACCATCGATTTCAATGGTAAAAAAGTGGTTTACTGAATTTCGTTGTGGCCTTACAAGCACTGAAGATGCCGAACGTCCTGGACGCCCAGTTGAGGTCTCTACACCCGAAACAATCGAAAAAATTCACGATATGGTGTTGGCCGACCGAAGATTGAAAGTGCAAGAGATTGTGGAAGCCATAGGCATCTCGCATGGCTCAGTGGTTTCAATTTTGAATGATCACTTGGGCATGAGAAAGCTTTCCGCAAGATGGGTGCCGCGTTTGCTCACAGTCGACCACAAACGCAATCGTGTAACAACTTCACAGGAAGGTTTGGCGTTGTTTAATCACAATATGGAGGAGTTTTTTAACCGTGGACGAAACATGGATCCATCACAATACACCAGAGACCAAACAACAGTCAAAACAGTGTGTTTCTAAGGGTGAATCGGCGCCAAAGAAGGCCAAGGTGGGTTTGTCAGTCAATAAAGTTATGGCGACTGTTTTTTGGGATGCACGTGGGATAACCCACATTGACTATCTTCAAAAGGGAAGAACAATTAATGGGGAATATTATGCCAACTTATTGGACCGCTTCAATGAGGATTTGAAAAAAAACCGACCTCATTTGGCCAAGAAAAAAGTTCTTTTTCACTAAGACAATGCAAGGGTGCACACATGTGCAGTTGCCATGACAAAAATCCATGAATTGGGCTATGAATTGCTCCCACATCCACCCTATTCTCAAGATTTGGCTCCGAGTGACTACTTCTTGTTCCCAAACCTGAAAAAATGGCTCGGTGGAAAAAGATTTGACTCCAATGATGAAGTCATCTCGCAAACAAAGGCCTATTTTGAGGACCTCGACAAATCTTATTTTTTGGAAGGGATAAAAAAATTGGAGAGGCGTTGGACAAAGTGTATAGAGCTCAAGGGGGACTACGTTGAAAAATAAAATGATTTATTTATCAAAAAATCTGTGTTTTATTCCAAAAGTCACGGACTTATTGACCCGCCCTCGTATATGATTGTTTATTACAAAAAATAAATGGGTGTTACCACTTACATGTCTCGTCCTACAAGTCTGCTTTACATAAGTTTGTATCTCAAATTGTTAAAATAATTGGTGGCACTAGTCACATCAAAATGTTCTATATAATTTTTTTCATAGTGATGCTTATTTTACATAATATATGACGACAGACCTCCGCCGCCGACGACGCTGAAGATGACCCTGAGTTAACCGAGGCGTTGGCGTCCGGGGCTCTATCCGCCGCCGACGTATGCTGGCGACGTGTGACCCGCCTTCCGCACTTGTTAGCGGTACTAGCACGTCTACCACCTTCCGCGGACCCTCGCGCAGCCGCGTCCAACGCACAGCAGGCGCTCGATATACTTGTGGTGAATATTGTTTATTAATTTTTATGGCAAACTATATTTTTTTATGAAAAATTATACATCACAAATGCTGCAAAGTATACGCACCAAAATTTAATTAATTAATTTATTTATTTCTAAACTTAAATCTATCTTTACGGGACCTTATCCTAATATGACAGACAAGTAACTAATAATAAACAATAAACATCAAAATCATAATAACTTTTAATACATATGCGACACCCTTGTGTCCTTGTTAAGACACCAAACATGCGGATAAACATAACTTCGGAAGATTGTGTTTTTATGGTGTATTAAATACTACTCATCGTTTGCAGAATGTAATGAGTGAAATGCACTCTTGGGCGGGGCAGTGGACAGCGTGGGCGGGGCCAGTGCCGCGCCCCGCTCCGTCACTGGGAGCGCACGCGTTACTTCCAGCGCTTATACAGTTGCACACCCGTGCTGTGACGTAAGTATTTACTAGTAAAGTATGTCGCATAGTGGTATGACGCTAAAATATGTCAAAGCCCGTTTTTTTTTATAGTCAAGTGTTAAATGTCTAGTGCATACTTTTGTAGTAATTCTATAATCCCTATAATTAGCCCTATAATAATAATTCCCTTGCACTATAATAATAATTTATATTTTTTATTGTAGACAGTGTGCTCGTAACTGCCCTGACGCGGCATTACGGGCTCAGGTGTTGGAAGGCGCGGCTGCTTTGGCTGATTTAGCTCTAGTTGAGGCTGAGCCGTTGCGGATTGGCGCGCGGACTGGCCGCCTTTATGAGAAAATGCGCAATGATTTACTCCAACCTTACGGTATGTTATAGTACTAGTGAACGAGATCAATATAATGATAATAATATTATGTACTAATAGTAGTGATTTAAAACAATAAAGTATATTACATATATTCTAAAACAATTGGTTTGTTTCATACAGTGGATGAGGGTCAAATTGAACGCGCTCTAGTATTGGCCGAGAAGTTTCGACATTTGCAGTTGTTAGTCGACGTGTGTGTGGAGAGAGATCTGCCACGTCTCTATGGATACATAGACAAATTTCTTGAAGAGGTAAGAACTGTTTAAAACGAATTAAAACTATATTTATTAGCGTTACAACATAAGATCCATTTTACTATTTATAACTATATTTTTAACTTCTTAACGAGCAATACTGCACACGCATTTTATGACAATAAACTGCGTGTGCCGTATTGCTCGTTAAGCATCTAAGTATAATACTTGGAGCTATTATTGAAAATCAAAACTCTTTCAGGGAATGGCGGAGATCGCTTTCGACCGGCTAATATCTGCGGGTGGCTCGCGGTGCGCGCTCGCGTTACGTGAACTAGGCGAGCGGCAGAGCGCTAGACTGAGTGCTTGGTTGTCGGCGCGATCGGATCGGGGGCTCCTAGCTCTGCATCAACTGTCCCGTATACGCGACCGCACGACCGACGCTGCTGCACGCTCGCTCGCAAATGCGGCTCTACACGAGCGGTCGTCGCTACGGCGATTGAGGGTATGTTGTTTTTGTATTATAGTTGTAAGTATTAGCGTTACGACGCAAAATTTAACAAGAAATCTAGGAGATACTGACCCCTGCTTATCCTGTTAGCTACTACGATCGAAAAGAAAGTTGTTTTGTGCGTCTCATCCCAATTCATCTACTCAAAATACATATTAGCTTCATAGTAAACACTTTGAAGTTTCAAATGATTTTTCTTCACCACCCGGATATATGTCTGGAGCATCGATACTGTGATGTCAACACTAATAAGTGATAACAATTACAGACGTTGGCGTCCCTCTCTAAACTGTGCATCCTCGCCGGTGACGACGAGCAAGCGAGCGCGGAGACTCGGCGTCAAGTGGAGGAGCGTCTGACGCTGGCGGAGCTACATGACGCCATGCCGCGGGATCTGCGCGCGCACCACGGCATCAGCGACACCGAAGATTGCCGCATGCACGACCCGGAGGAATTGGTGCAGGTATGAGAGACTAAATAAGCTTCAAAATCAGGTAGTCTATCCAAGACTATTAGTTGGTTAATCCACTTCAAGTTTTGACGTGAATTAAACAAGCTACTCGACTCATATTTAATTTCATACATTGAAGGAGTATTTCCTTTAGTACTTTGCTTAGGAAAACGTATTCTAGCGATATCATAAATTAAAAACTTAAGATTGATAAATAAAGATGATTTAAAAATATGTATTTTTGTTTTTTAATTTCTACTGATGAAAATACCTCGAAGTAACTTCCGGCAAGGATGTGACGACACCAATACACTAAACACAGATGAAGTAGTGAAACAGAACCTTTCTGTAAATAAATAGTTCATGACATCTTAAAAAGTTATTTATGTCAAAACGTCAAACGGAACGTAACACCGCCATTTTACGACTATGGACTATAGCACAGATTACAAATAGTACTAGTATGACGTCACAGCATAGATAATCTATCAACCAATATGGCGAATAGTGATTTCGGCGGTTTTTAAAAAGTGTATTTTTAAAATATATTTTTTTAGGTTTTTAGGTTTCAAAATAATGTTTTATTATTTTTTTGTGTGTAATGAAACAATTTTGAAGCGTTTAGGACATAAATAAAACAAGGTCAAGTAGCCTATTTGTATAATACGGGATATAAATGAATTCTAGTGCCAATTGCCAAATATTTCGCATGTTTAAAACTTCAGCTTTTTACATACTATGAATTTAATGTGTTATACACGCAGATGTACATCGACGCGCCGATGCCTTTGAACGAGTTGGACTACAAACAGGCGCTAGACCTCACGGAACTTGTGCCCGACATGGAGCGCAGGGATGAACTACGTCTTCGTGTAAGTATAGATAACTAGCGGTTACGGCTGTGCGCACGTCTATACGTTAGTCAGTGGAGACATCTCCTTTTATATAAAGACGAACTTGAATTACAATCCTATTTATACGGAAAGAGTTCTTAGTTGAGGCTTTGCAAATAATATTTTGTATCTTTTCTCTACATAGAAAGAGACACATAATATACAAACAGTCACTCTGTTATAACTGTCGACATAAAAAATACCTTTAACATGAAATGTGAAAATATGAAAGTTAGCTCTTTTTAGGGTTCCGTAATACACAAGGAACCCTTATAGTTTCGCTCTGTCCGTCCGTCTGTCTCTCTGTCTGTCTGTAATTATAAATATAAATGATCATATAAATATAAAAAAATATAATCATATAAATGATGATGATGAATTTGATATAGTTATAAATTGTGTATAGATCTCGGTTTTGGCATTATAAAATAATAATAATTTTATATTTTAGGGGTTATCTTACATGTGAAGTGCGGGTAAAAATATTATTTCATTCTTCCCATTCGTGAGGGAATATCGTTGAATAGGTCTTTTAAAATAAAGGCATGGTTTCATACATGACTTTTGTACGTATTAATCGGCTTCCGAAGTTGTTTGTAAGTCCCCCCCTAGCATTTCGAAAGTATTGGCGAAATAAACTTGATTTTGAACTGAACAAAATCAGACAGTAACTTTTGAAATATGTTGAAAAAAACCTATTAGGCGTTGATAGTTACGGATCCCTCATTAGACATGTCCTGAAATGCTCTTGGTTAGGTTTTTATTTCAATTATGCCACGGCACATACACAAATGTCACGAATTTGTAGAACAGTGTTATTTATACAGCAAATTAGTTAAATTTTTCGTTGTTCAGCATTTGCCAGCTATTATTTTTAATAACAGTAACGAGAGTATTATTAATATTACCAAGCATCTTTCATTTGTACATTCGTAGGTGTGGTGTGCGTGTATACGCCAGGACGACTGGAGCAACCCGCAGATGGACGCGCCGGACCGCGAGCTGTCGCAGAAGATATTCTTCCGCTTGGTCGACCTTGTGCATATCATGGGTGAGTAATATTATGCATTTTTTAACATTTATATTTTTTTCAACCTTTTTAAACATTAATTTTCAAGTCAAAATATAAAAACACAAAAAAATATTTTGAATTTTTCATTATAGCATACCTACCTATCTAAACGCGATAGCAATCAATATCACATTTGTGCGCGAGTAAATGAGACAAGTAGCGTTGAGTCAATGTACGAGCTCCGCGACCGCACTTTAGTAACATCTATGCGCGACGTCACAACCGTCGGGGAACTAGAGTACATATTTCAAAAACTTAATATATAAGTATAATAATATTTCAGTGGCTATAGCTTCTCAAAAAGATGCTTTCAAGAACTGTAGTGCTTCGCAAACTTAATACTCTATGTAACTTAAATTTTTCCCTTTTCTATCAGGTGGAGACCTAGAGCTGCTGTTGCCGCCGGTGGAGGACATCCTCACTGCGCCGGAGCTGGCCGAGCTGGTGTCGGACCCGCGCTTCCACTACCTGCTGAAGTACGGCTACGAGTGCGTCGATACCGACCGTGATATGCACGACCAGTAGACTTAAGCTTTACAATACTCTGTAGATTGATATCATTCAGCAAAATCATAATTGTCTCTACAAACTCGAAAAAAAAGGTGAAGTGAAAAAAAAAGCATACCGATCAGGTATGTTTTTAAAAAAAGCATACTGATCAGGTATGTTTTTTTTTTTTCACTTTATTCATCATTTAAAATTCAAAAATAATATCTACGTGCTTAGAGAACATCACTTCAAAAAAGAAAAGAAAAATTAAATTTTCTATGCCGAAAGCAGAAAAACAAAGCGCAGTGTATTGAGCCGTACTTTAGAAAGTTAAGTTGTTATGTAAGATGTTTAAGTAGCTTCCGACATGGCGTTACATCTTAAATCGTGTCGCGGCGTGACCTTGAAATTTTACTCAACGCCGCCAGATAGTTTTCTTCAGAAATATTTTATTACTGAGACTATAAATTGTACTATAATAACTTTATTAGTAATAAATAATAACCTATTACATATTAACCAAATATCGTTAACGATTGCGATGGCGCTTACGTGCAAGTACTTTCCGCTGAAATTTGTAAAGCAATCAGCTTCTGTTGCCTTTGTATTCTTAATTATAATTAAAAACTGTAACCCCTTTTGTTATTTTATAAGTGTTTGATAAAACTTGTAAAGTGCCATTTTTTTATTCTGCCAGAGGTTTGATAATTAATATGTTTTTCCAATAAAAATAAAAATAAAAACATTTTAATTTCAAGTATAAATGGTATAGTAATGGTATAAACATAAAAGTCACTCACCATTTGACGTAAAACCGGACTGATGTTAGTATTAAGCGTTAATTATAAAATAAAATATTTTAAAAAAAATGTGTAACAAAAAAAATATATATTAAATATTTTTTTATTACATTATTAACTTGTATTATTTGTTAAGACTTAATACTAATGATTACGTAGTAACTATTCAGTAATGTATGCTATTGATTAGACTTCTTCCATAGTACCTATATTTAACGTAATCCCACAATGTATACTTACAATGATTGGATAACGTAGCCAGAGCAAAAGAATCCTGTAACATCACCCTTCCTTGGTGACATTTTTCCCGACATATACTAATTCAAGGCGTCCATGAAAAATTAAAAAAAAAACACCTTTTAGAATTTCTTACTATGCGCCCACGCGAATATAGAAGATTAATATCGCCGTGATTCCTTTTTTCTTATACATTGTCATGTGTCATATAATACCTGCTAAGATAATAAATGTGAAAGTTTGTAAAGATAGATGGATGAATGTTTGTTACTCTTTCACTCAAAAACTACTGAACAAATTCTGATGAAATTTGGTATGGTAGTAGTTACTACCTAGTAGGCTACTTTATATCCCGAAAAAGTAGTGTTCTCGTGGGATATTGTATTTACGCGGGCGGAGCCGCGGGCAAAAGGTAGTAATTAATAAAATTTATACTTAATAACAAATCCGTCGTTTGTTTATCAAGTAGTTTTTTGAGAGGGCGGGCGGGCAGAGAATTGGCGTTTTGCGCACGATAGCCGCGTGCGCGCCAGCCGCCAGCTGTCATGTACAGTAGCCAGCGCGCGAAGCGAGCCAGTCGCAAGTTAGCTGTTAGTCGGCCGGCGCTTGTGAGTGCGAGCGACGCGTTTTCATGATTAGTGTTTACTAATCGTCGCTCAAATATTCTAATTGTTTATAATATTGGTGATTTGTGTGAAATAAATGCGGATTGTCGCCTTCACCGGCGAGTTTTAAGGTAATTAAGATTGATGAAAATTGCTATGGAAAAAATATTGCGGTTTTTAGTTATTTTGAAAATAAAATATTTAAGTTTTGTTTCTACAATTTTTTGTTAGGTTATAGGTATATTACTTGAATTTATGCAGATTTAATTGCTCATTCGTCATTGGGGATGATACCTGTCCACCCTAAATGAAGGAAATACTAGCTGTATCCTAATATTTATTTAATAAAACTTTGAAAGGTCAAAAATGTAGTAAAATTTTATAAAACTTGTGTAATTTTTCCTATAAGTATTTCATTTTTACGAAAAAATAATAGAATAAAATTTATTAAATTAAAATTAAAATTTTCCATCTAACGATAAAAAAATTCAAGGATGATAAGCACAATTACTATTTACATACAAAAAAAGTTAATTTTATACAAATTTGCTCAAGTAATTTTAATTAGACTTTGAACTTTATATAATTACGGTATGTAAGTAATACCTTACTTATTACTAGGTAAGTTATTAAAATAGGTAGGTAGGTACTAGCTTTTTCCTGCGTAAATCCAGTATCCCGCGGTTCCTTTTTGGGGATAAAAAGTAGCCTATCATCAAAATCCGTTCAGTAGTTTTTTTCGTGAAAGAGTAACAAACATCCATCCATCCACCCTCACAAACTTTCACATTCATAACCCCACACCGATTTCGGTGACGGTGACCGGTTTCATTGAAACGAGGCCAGTTACGCAGGAGTAATTTTATAGTGCCCAAGTGTGTGCTCAGTACACAAGAGCACTCCCTCTTCCTTTACTCTTATAACCCAGGAGGACGGACAGACCGACACGGCGAGAGATCAGGCGCAGGTCCGACTTTTCACATGGCCATCCGACACATGGATCATCTTTCATGTCAGACAATGCAGGCTGATCACTATCAGCCTGCATTGGCCTAACCAAACTTGGAAACAACATTTTTATTGTTCCAATGCGGCAATCGAACCCACGACCTCCGAGTTGAGAGCCAAGCTCAAACCACTAGACCACGGAGGCAGTAGGATGTTATTTATATTGTAAATACCTACCTCAGTAAATAGGTACCATAAATATTTTTAATGAATTACTTATTACGCATATAAAAATTAGTTCAACACGACTCCATCAAGCATCGCTGTGTTTCTGAATAAAACCAATAAAACAGAAATTGAATTATTTTTAACAAAATAAAGGATCTACATAATCTATCTTAATGATTAAAAATTGGGCGTGTACACATGTTTATATTGTTGATGTACGAAAATAGTAACAAGTGACTGCTAACAAGTTACTTAATGATCATTTCAATAAAAACTTCCGTATATTCAGCGTTTGTAACGTCGAGGAAATGCAGTTTCATGGACAGTTTGCGAACGCTCATTGTTATTTTTTCTTTAACTAATTTAAATAATAATGTGAATTACGAGTCATATGTTATTTACCCGACATAGAAACAATGGGACGTGTTGGTACTTTGCTAATTAGCCGGGTACAACCAATAATGAAATAATATTACATTTTAAAAATAATACTGACGTTATACGTACCTACCTCAGTCCTCAGCTATAGATAGATACTTAATATCTTTAAGTATGGTAGAAAGTAGAGTTGCATTGATATTATAATTTATGGTAACCATTATTTGCTATTTTTATTTAAATTATAGCTTGGTAAAATATCAGTGTAAGATAAAATATCAAACCATCAACATAAAATATCATTTAAAATCCAAAAATTATCTCATCGTGCCTTAAGAACATCACCTTAAATAAGAATAGGAAAATTACAATTTGTACCTACACCTATAAAGTTATGTTGTTATGTAAGAAGTATAAGTAGCTTCCGACAGATGACAGGCGCTATATCCAAGATCGTGGCGTGACGCGTATCGTGACGTGAAATTCCACTCAATGCCGCTAAAGAAGTTTCACTTCAAAACCTCACAAAAATTTCATAAAACAACTAAATATTTACCAATTAAACCAAAGACGTTCTATATAGAGCAGAATTTCATCGTTGCACTAACCCTGAAATTCTTGACCTGATTCTGTCAACTTCAGGAAGTTATGTGGAGAATAAAGTTCAAATGCAATATTGGTCCGATTTCGCAAAGCCCTTAGATTATTAGAGTTTCTAACTTAGTATGTATGATGATGGATGTTTGTTACTCTTTCACGCAAAAACCACTGAACAGATTTTGATGAAATTTGGTATGGTGGTAGTTTGAGCTGTGGATTAACACATAGGATACATTTTATCCCGAAAAATAACAGTGTTCCCGAAGGATACTTTATTACGCGGGCGGAGCCGCAGGAAAAAGCTAGTATTATATAAAGATAGATCACATTATTAAAACATATAAATAAAAGTTGAACAAAATTAATAATATTAAATAAGTAATTAACCACCGAATTGTTAAGCATTGAGCGATTGAAAGCTGATGATGATGAACCATAGCTAAGAATACTTACTCTCGTTCATGTCACCTTTCAAACAAAGAAAAATAGATCAAAATCGGTTCTTCCGTTTGGGAGCTACTATGCTACGGACAGGCACACATACAGACACGAACTAAAATTTATGTGTGTGTGTCTGTAATAATAACATATAGGTCAGTAATGTTATTATATATACTTATTTAGTTAGATCATTTATAAGTAACGTACAATAAACAGCATAAAGATCGACGAAAAGGTTGGGAAAGTCTGACAATCCCTTTTTTAACTTCCCCGTGACGTCATCCAGGACCGACATTTATGATGTCATTTTTACTTTCGCTACTTGTATTATTATGGTTCCGTGCTTTCGCTCAGAATTTCCGCAGTCGAAGCGAAGTACTTTATGCTTTTTTGTGGTCTAGGGTAGGCTTAAATACTCACATTTAATTAGATTCAGATTTTAGCAGTAACTATTTACTTATTCGTTATTTATACTTTAGACAATCTTGTATTTATATATTCGTAATGTCGACAACAGCTGTAAGTATTCACATGAAGTTTAGTATGCAGGGAATGTTTGGGGGAGAAAAATCGGTCTAGCTAGGTTTTATCCCTGACAAACTGCGCATTTTTAAGTTATATACAGGGTGGGCCATAAATTTTTGCAAATTTACTTTACTCGATTATTTACTCGATTTCTCAAAAACCGTTACAGGGAGGGGCGCGCGGGGTACGGGGAATGATGCGCCGCTTTATGCAATTTTAGTCACGATGGAGCGCTTCACGGGAAAACAGCGTGCTTTTTGTGTAAAAATGTTTTACAAAAACAACGACTCCTACGTTACTGTACGACGGCTATTTAGAATTGAATACGGATTACAGCGTATAAGTGAGTGTTAATTTAATTAAAGCTTGGGTCAACAAGTTCGAGCAAACAGGATCGACAACCAATATTAAACAAAGAGGGCGGCCACGTTTAAGAAGAAGCGAAGAGAACATTCGGGAAGTTGAAATTTCCGTACGGAACGATCCAGAATCATCTTCGCGTAAGCGTTCGGCGGCTCTTGCAATACCAAGAACTAGTCTGCAGCGAATTTTGCATTTGGACCTTAAACTACACCCGTATAAGCTTCAAATTGTGCAGGAGATGAAGCCAAACGATTACATTCAACGTAAGTTATTGGCTGACACTATGCTGGAGCGATTCTCTAGCCTTGAGAATGTATTGTTTACGGACGAGGCCCATTTTCACATCAATGGGTACGTAAATAAGCACAATTGCCGGTACTGGAGCACGGAAAACCCTCGCCTTAAACACCAAAAGCCCCTTCATTCACCTAAAACGACTGTATGGGCTGCCATATCGGCTAAAGGCATAATCGGTCCGTATTTCTTTGAAAACAGTCAGGGAAATAACGTAACTGTAAACTCAGTGGAATACGTGAAGATGTTGCGAGAGTTTTTGACACCACAGTTACATGAATTTGAAGGATACAACAGCAGGACTTGGATGCAACAAGATGGAGCAACATGCCATACGTCAAATGTGACTTTACCGGTGATCAAAGAAATGTTTCCCAACAAATTAATTTCTCGCAGCGGTGATATTCCATGGCCTCCAAGAAGCCCGGACCTTACACCTTGCGATTTTTTCTTGTGGGGATATCTGAATAGTCGAGTTTACCATAATAAACTAACGACCATATCCCAATTGAAAGAAAACATCCACGAGGAGATAGCCGCGATTCCTCGCAGCATGTGTCAACGAGTTTTCCAAAGTTTACGTAGTCGATTGCAGGAGTGCCAGCGACGAGACGGGGCACATCTCGATGATGTCATTTTTAAAAAATAAATTGCTTTAAATGTTTATTACGTTAAATAAATCATCAATAAAATAATATTAGTATTAGTTAATTTTTGCGTTGTTCGGAAATTCGGAATGTGGTGGGTTCGAACCCCGGTAAAATATTTTTGTGATTATTTTTATTTTATGTTTAAATCTCCTAGAGCTCCGAGCAAAGCTCGGTTACCCAGGTACTCCTAATTTAAGCAATATTTACCTACTAACATAGTTATATAAAGGAGGAGAGTGGCCACTTGATCCGTATGGGAGACTAGGTTACATACACACAATTTACAGGGACTGTATATGTACGGGCAATACCAGGGGTTCTATTATGAGGTCTTGTAGCAGTATTACTTTAACATTAATTTTAGATTTCGCACAAATTAAAAATATCTTTTTGTTTATATAAATAGAGATCATGTTTGCTTATATGAAATTCAAAAGTAGTGTTAAAGTAACACTGCTACAAGACCTCATAATAGAACCCCAGATACCAGAAAACTCTTACAGGTCAGTAGAACCGTCAAATCTGACACTTTTTAAAGTGGTAGATGAAAAATTGTTTTTGTTGCAATCAAATTTTATTTTGTAAATAGCAACTAAAATTCCACGTATTTCACTGCCACAAAATTTCGAATAGGAAATAGGAATATGTAGGAAATTAGGGCTTAAAAACAAAAGGGGATCAAGTGTCCCCAGTGTGCCCTAATAGTTGTACATAAATTGAATAGAAGAAAAAATTTTTAGACATTCCAAGAGGTTCTCTCCCCGAATAGACTCAACATAGAACTTTTAGCACGTGGGTCTTAAGGAATGGTCACATACATTAATGAGTGCCGTGAGTCATGGCTCACTCGCTCGCGCGGCCGCGCCAGTTCGCGGCGTTTCGCACCAGTCCGTGCTGAAAACAATTAAGCAATTTACTCATGTATGGGGATTACCGACCATTGACCAATTGTCGGCACTTCTCGTTACATTCGCTTTAAACTATGCTTTAAATTGAATGAGTCTCGGTGTCTGTGGGATGATATGGATAAAAACACGAGTTTTATTGCGTATTACTTAAATATTTTATAACATTATTATGAACAAAGAGCAAGAACTTAAAGATCCAATAAATTCAGAAAATCGTCGGTGTCAAAAAATATATTAATATTTATGGAGAAGGTACTATCAGGGAATGTAATTCTTAAGCAGGTTGACGGGTGTCATGATTTTTTCGTAACATGATATCAATCTGACATGCTATTGACAATTATTGTATTGTATTGCGAGCTGCGACTGCAGGCCGTCAATATAATACAAATAAATTATGAGAACACTCTACCTGCTTATGAATTATATTCCCCGATAGCGCCTAGAGTAGTAATTTGCCTAGACTTTACCTTCTCTAGTTACTTTATTCTATGTTATGTTAGTTTTTTAAATATGTAATATTAATTAGTAGTCGAGATGTAAAACTGAGTGTGCAGAATGCTAATTATTATTGTCTCTTTGCATTGATTTCTGCATCTCCGTCTACACATGGCCTACACTCATATTTTCTACAAACTTGTGTACCTACACCAAGTATTCAGTGTATAAGTAGTACGTACCTTTTATTTTTATAAAGTACTTATTGATAAAAGAGGTCATAATATTATTCGGAATATTTTGCAGTTATTTTTAAAATTACCTATCCGGTACATCAGTAGCGATAACATGCAAAATTTTAAACCATGATAAAATATTATGTACTTATTAAAAGTAATGCACTCAAAAAGAAATAAATCTAATGAATAGCAAAGAGATTATTTAATAAATCCAACAGCTTTCATCTTTACGGATTTTTGGCACGAATATACTTTTCGTCTCTAGTTTCATCTTTAGTAAACCTAAGCTTAGCAGATTGGATCTGCATTGCATATATCTGTACTCTTACTTATAGCGTATTTAAAGGATAGTAATCTCTGTTTCTAAAAAAGGTAGAAAAAATTACGTGAACTGGGCAAAATAATATTATGTAGTTAAGACTAGGAGCTTTGCTTTCTTTAGTAAATAACAGTGTACAACACAAATGTCAGTATTAATATTCCTTTTGACCTTTTTCCCTTATATAGAAAAGTACCGGGTATCCGAGCTTTGATTAATTCTGATTCTGATTCCGAAGTTCTGATTAATTTAAATAAATAAAAATAATCACAAAAATATGTTTTCTGATCGGGATTCAAAACCCACCAACCACATTCCGAATTTTCGAACAAAGCAAAAATTATACATAATCATAGATACCATTATGCCAATGAGGGTGTTTGATATTTTTCCTGCCGTTTCAGACCCAACCGACGATTACGATTATATATATACAAGCTTGTCTCGTTTATTTATTATATTTCCGCAATGGATAGGTACGCTAATCAATGTTGCTGTCTTTGTGTGATACGTTGGAAAAATCACTTGACAGACAAAGACTGCAACATAGAATCATCGATTTGCGTATCCGTCGCGTAAATATTTTTATTAATAAGGGGGTATGATTGTTTTGAGGCAATCAATTGATAAACGAATATGCGCACGCGCAACGACAATATTAGCACCTGATGCCAGGTCATTACGCGCTGGGAGCCAGGACTCATTATCATACAATACTATCATGAGGCAAGCGGCGGCACTGCCGCTTTCTCACGTCTATTGCGTGATTGTGTATTGGTTTCAAATCAACTGATTATGGCTAATCAAGAAAGTAATAAACAAAATTTAAAAAATATTAAGTGACTCCGAATTTTCAAGCAGTTAATTTAATACACATCCATGATCCAGGAACATACAAAAACAAACATTAAAAACAATTCAACATAGAAAACTTTTTGTCCCTTCGGCGGGTTTCGAACCTGCGACATGCGGCTTGAGCGCCAACCACTGAGCCACAAAGGTCGTCAAATAATTATAAATCTTCCAGTCAACGCGTAAACAACTTTCTGGATCAATGTAATGGAGCCATAACTCAACAGCCTTATTACTACGACCTTTATGGTTCCTGTGGATCTCGTTACTGCTAACCAGTATCACTTATTCTGATTAAATCGTAATGATGATCTGAGATACCAATTCAGTCGGCTCATTAGGTATAACTACTTGCTCCCTAAACGGGATTTCCCACTTCAAGTGTTCAAATTACCGTAAACGTCCACAATTTGTGGCATTACTCGTCTCGTAATGTTAACGGCGTTAACGGCGTTAACGCTCATACAGTCCAAAGGACTGAACATGTTTTCAGGAAAATGTTATCCCTTGCATAAGAAATAAAAAATATAAAACTTGAGAGGTGGCAAGGGACACCCGGATGGAACGAAGTTATATATATATATATATATATATACAGGGTTACAGGAAAAGTCGACGTAGATCCGTTAAGGGCGTGTAGTTAGCATGGTTTCTAACTGATTTGGCTATGAAACACCCTATCCTAAACCTAACCGTTTTCGAGATATTCGACTTTAATTTTTTTTCATAAATTTGCCGAATTTTTTGATATTTGATTGTATAATATGAAATTAAGTAGTCAAAATCGCATCATTTTTTGCTTTTTACAACAAGGACAAGATGCCTATAGAATAAAAAATTACATTAGTTGATTACGTTTAATTTAACCCTTGACCCCAGAAAACAAAATAAAACAATAAATAAGTACACAATAACATTTATTACTTAATAAGTAATAACACATGTTTAAATTTCATGTTCAATATGACCACCCCTGTTTTGCACACATTTTCGCAGTCTTTTTCTCAGTCCACTTTTCACTACACCAGTTGTTAAATTGCCTCTTATTTCATTCGCCGCGTTAATTATTCTAGTTCTATATTTTTGTACAGATGATATCGGGTTGGGCTCACTGTACACCAGACTCTTCATGTGCCCCCATACATAAAAATCCATGGGGGTTAGGTCCGGACTTCTCGGTGGCCAGGGTATAGGCCCACATCGCCCAATCCATTTGTTCTGGTAATTTCTATCCAACCATTCTCTGACACCTCTCCTGTAATGCGCGGGGCAGCCATCATGTTGGAACCACATGTCTCGGCGCAGAGTGAGTGGCAAATCTTCTAGTAAATCATTGAGGTCTCCTCTCAGGAAATTTTCATAAATTTAAATTATCCCATTTAATATATATATATATATATATACAGAGATTAGCCGTAACAAACACACAGACTGACAGACGGACAGAAAAATGTTAACAATTTATATTTTATTGTAATATAAATTGTTCATCCGATCATACTTTTAAATGCATTAAGTAAAAATAAAAGCTGTTTATTTGAAATTACAAACAGACACTTCAATTTTGTTTATCTGTATAGATATAATATATTATATTATACAAAACAAATAGTTGAACTAAGTATATATAGTGCGCGCGGAACTAGCGCCTTAGGTAGGGACAGGGGTCAGGGGGCGGGTTGCTTGCTGCTTGCAGTGTTGCCGCCGCGAAGTCCGGCTCCGTACTGAGTAATAACATCAAGCGCTCGGCTAGCTAGTCACAATATGTAACAGTCATAGCAGTCACAATGTGTAATTGCAAAATTCTACATTATTGTCAAGGTGATAAGGTCGTTTTTTGTATCATTCTTAATAGTCGTTATTACATTGTGATTTCGAGTGGCAAAAAGTGTCGTGCCAATATAATCCGCCTAGCCTCAATATCGCAACGTGCCATAAGGAACTTCGTTCCAATAATTAAATGTCTATGGACGCTTCACACGACGTCAAATTGGCTAAGTAGGATGAGTGCTCCGGTCCCAAACCAGTTAAGGAGAAATTTTGACTTTAAAGTGTTTTTACGCAAAATAGTATCAACCTATATTACCAGATTATTTTTTATCTGTTACATTATGTAATTAAAAGTAATGGTTCAAAAGGAAATCACTTAATTCTTGATAGTTTTTTTGTTTTATTTTTTTTAAGTTTAAATTCTGGTATGTACCCTAGATTGACCAACCGGCCCCAGTTGTTCTTAGGGTTTGTACCAAAAGTTGACCAATTTTCAAAACGATAGATAAATATAAGAAATAAGACAATAAAAGGTTTTTTTTATATAATAATAATCTTTATTAAACTTCTAGACTAACTGAGATCAATCAAAGTTTCATATCAGTCTTAATAATCACATTAAGAAAACTTAATTTATACTGAGCTTAAGCTGGCACATATAATCCCAACTTGGGTTTTTTGAAAACCTCTTGAACATTTCTAAACTCTTACATAAAAAAGTTAATCAATCATCTAAACATCTATTGAAAAGGTACCTGCTTGTACCTGCTTATATATATATATATATATATATATATATATATATATATATATATATATATATATATATATATATATATATATATATATATATATATATATATATATATATATATATATATATTTAGAAAATCTCACTTACACCTATAATTCTTACAGAACAGAATCACTCAGATCCAATTAAAATATTTTGCCATTTCCACTACTTTGAATGAGCCTCTATTATTTATAGATACGGGGGCATTTATTTTCTCAACAATCTTGTCATTAGCATACCATATCTTATCCTCTTTGTCTGGCCATTTAAAAGTAGTATTTGGACCGGATAACACCATCGTACTAACTTCTTTGCTCTGTTTGTCAATGCTTTTGACTATCCCTGGAAAATATTCTCCCTCGTATAGTACAATTACATATGACTCTAGTTCAATCTTATCATCTTCCAATCGAGTCTTCTTTCTGTAACTAGCCAAAGGTACATCATCCTCATCTGGATCAGATTCTATCGCTTCTTCTGCTCTCTTTTTAATTCGTTTTGCTTTAGGTTTCTCACTTTTCTTTGATTCTTGCAACTTCTTTTTCTCTTCTCGTGCTAATTTCTTAGATTCTTTCTCTTCTTGTTCCTTTTTTTTCTCATTCCAATACTTCATCCACTGTACTGATGTAACTGCATCAGGCAATCGCTTTTTAGTAAACATTCTCTTCCCGTTTTTTTTTAATGGTGATTCTGTAGGCCATACCAAAGCAGATGCAAAGGAAGGGCTAATTGGAATTTGAGCTGACCATGTGGGTTTTTGTTTGTCAGACTCTTTCGAAAGTTCTGCAGGCTTAATGGGTGTTCTTTCCTGGTGATTTGGTTCCCTGGATGGTCCTGGTTCAGGTGAATGATATCTTGGCACTGTATTATATGTAGTAAGCGGTGATCCTCGGCGATTACTATTGCAACTCTCTTCATCAAAACCTGGCAAATTTGGACTGGATGTTTGTTCTTGTTCAGATAGTTCCGGCGGTAAAGTTATTGTTGGTTGATAAATTAAAGCAGAATTTGAATCAGCTATAGTTTGCGGAGACACGGGAGCTACAATCTGATTATTATTCACTTCGTTTAAACATTCTTCTGTGACTAAGCTCGGTGAATTCAAATGTGGTAACTCTGGTAGGTTCGTTGAGTTTTGATGTCCTTCATTCTGCTCTGATCCATTTTGTTTATTAGGAAGAGGTGACAGAATTTCCTCCTGATCTTTTTCAATGTTCTCTAATAAACTAGCATTTTGTGAAGTGACAATTTGTAATAATTGTTGACCGGTACCTTCATTTGCGGATGACACGACTTGTAGATGATTTGAATCAGTGTTCGTAGAGCAAATGGGTAAGTTAGGTATATTGTCTTCCTCAAAAAGTACAGTGCATTGATTTACAGAATCAAGGTTTCGATCATTAGGTTCATCTATCGGTAATTCTGTGTGGCCTGATGAGTTAACGACTTTTTGAGAAATTTTACGCCAGACATAAAAAAGCTCTTTTGCCGATTCGTCTCCAGTCCAAGATTCGTTAAGTGCAATAGTTCGAAATTCAACGACTCTATTTCGAGACATCAGAGACTCGAAGTACAGTAAGTGTTCTGTGTTTATTTCTGTTGGTTTGTCAGCAATTGTATGTCGGCTAGCATGATTCATACATTTAGTGTAGTCAATGGCATTTGCATCAAAGGGAAACAAACCACATTTTTGAAATCCATTTCTGATGATTTCTTCTGAAACAGCACCAAGAGCATTCTTTAAAAGTGGTGCGAATTGAGCTCTTGTGACTACTCGATTTCCTGTAGTTAGTCTCCAATTCTGAACTATTTTCTTCCATGAATTTTTAAGTGGACGAAATACAGAAACATCTGCAGGCTGTATAATGTGCGTTGCATTGGGATGAAGGGCATACAAAATAATTTGATTCTCAGTGCACAATTGGCTAACTTCATATGTGATGTGAGATTTGTGACCATCGATTAACAAAAGTACAGGAAATTTCACGTTTGCTTTGCGTAAAGCTGGCAGTAATGAATTGCCTAAATAGCCATAAAACACACGAGATGTCATCCATCCTTTAGGCGATTTACCGAGACACCAGTCTTCAGGGACATGTCTAGCAATTTCGGCAGGTATTCTTTCGTAGGGGTAAATAACCAGCACCGGCATGACTTTACCAGATGCTGTGAACGTCCCTAAAACAGTTATGCTTTCTTTTTCTTTGTCTCTAATTTCATAAAGGTTTTCCATGCCTCTAGGTCCCAATATAATGCCTGACGTAGGAGATACCTGAAAACCAGATTCGTCACCATTCAAAATCCTATCAGGGTCGTCTAGTATGTCCTCTGCGTTTTCGTTCTTTAAAAACTCCTTTAATTCTGAATGCCATTTTCTTATTCCTTCCTCTGTTACTCTACTTCTTGCTGAGTTTATAGCTTCTGCTTGTCGCTGTGCAATTTCGGGGTTTCTCTTCATGAAATTATCGAACCATTTCCTTCCCGGTATACCATCTTTGAACGGCGTCGGCCGATTGTCTGTTGTAATTATTATTGTTACTGTATCTACTAACTGCTCTTTTTTAATAGGGATTCCTTTTTTCGCCATTGCATTTATCCATCTGCATAGCAATTGTTCCTCCTCAGGTGTTAAAATAGTTGGCGGTCCCATTTTTCGTTGTACTGGATATCTCATTTTAATTTTATTAATAATTGTAGAATGTGGGATGTTGTATTTACGACATGTTTCTCTAATTTTGCATCCCGACTGTATTTCATCAAGTGCTTTATATACATCTTCTTCTTTATATTTGAAAAATACTTTCTTTGGCGGCATAGTTAATCTACAACAAATAGAACAGAAATTATTTTTAACATTTTTGGTCAATCTTAGGAAAATCTTTTTTGTATGCAGTACCAATGTCAAACCACTGGTCAACTACTGAAAACTAGGCAATATCAACCATAAAATAGTGAGTGGGGTATCTAAATATGCCATAGCTATGAAAAAAACAATTAAAAAAGACAGAAAATAAAGTTGTACAAGGAGCCAATAGTTGATCAACTGGTCAACCTTAGGAAATCCATACAAATTATTTACATAGGTAAATAATTTGTATGGATTTCCTAAGGTTAACCAGCCTTGAAAAAATTTAAATATAATAATATACACTTGAAATTACATTAAAATCGTTAAATACAACCATTAAATAACTTCGAAAACAAACAATTACAACTAAATTTATACAAAAAACACATAAATTCAATTAAAATAGTCTTACCTGTCGAAGCACGTTCCTTACTGCAATGGCGGTTGAAGCACAACTGACAGCGACAAGTGAAAGTAAAACGAAGTTATTGGCTAATCTGTGGATATTTTTCTAGCGGTTGATGTGATTGGTTGATTCGATATAGTTGTCAAAACGTATAGCCAACATTAAAAATAACGGCTAACGGCGGTAAATCTTATTATTGAGTATCAAAGTCACAAGTGGTCAACAACCGGTGCATGGTCAACTATAGGGTCAACCATCCTAGTTAGGCCCCGTGCTAAGTATCCGAAGAACTTGTGTTACGGGGATCATACAACGAGAAATATATTTGATACTTTTATAATAAGCCTATATTTAGGATTTCTTTATTTAACACAACCATTATGTTATAGCACATCCATGTCTCAGGAACCTTGAAAACTTTATGTTCCTTCGGAGGAATTCGAACCCGCGGCTTGAGCGCCGATGCGCTATATAGCCACTAAGTAATATGGGGTCGTCGATTTATTACACTATCGCTTGTAATTTAGTAATTTAATAATTATTTCAGTAGTTATACAAGTTGTAGTAGGTGTGTGGGAATGGTAGAATGCCCGAAGGGTGATCTTCGACCGAGCGGGAGATATCAGATATGCTCGGTCAGCCCGAAGCCTTCTGGAAGCATTTCAGTGGTTATATAATACAGGGTGACTGAAGATGCTTCCATTAATTTGGGATATGATTATACTACCTTGGCCTTTAGTCAAGATTTTGGGGATTTGACATAAGTCACCACTAAGTGACATGTCGCTTGCGATGCCTTATGTCAAATATCATACATTTTGTTTTCGAACTTCGCCGTCGAAATTATCGAATGCATCTTGACTAAAGGCTCTTTTCTCATTACAGTTTTTTTTTACAAATTTGTTTAAAAAAAAACTGTTTCGATTCGAAATTGATTAAAAGCGAATGACTAGTACCAACGAATCTATCTCATGCCATAATACAAGCCCACGAAGTTATCGGGAATGCTCTGCAAACTCCTTTATATAGCGCCGAACTACAAACACTTATAGCGCGATTCAGGAGACCAATTATCGCCACAGGGTTTTCATGACCTTACCTGCTTTTATGATAAAGTAAAGTACTACATATAGCACGGTAATGCCAACGATGCCAACAAGTTACGTTTGCCAGGTTATAATGGTGGACTACAGCCTAAATGACGATGTAGACGAAAAATCCTAGCCCCAGCAGTTGGTATTTCCTCTTCAATATCTATTTCTTTGTAATTTCTAACTTACAATTATGGTGAGGGCTTCATTATAAAGATAAATCATTGCAGAAAAGTTGACGTAGAATGTTCCAGACACAATACAAAGAGCACATCAGAAACTTTCAATGGGTTGACTATGGGTAGGGCTGTCAGGTGTGCCTGGTGAATAGCCGTTTCACGTCGCCAGCACTTCATTCAACAACTGGGCCAGTGAATGCAGAGCTATTAGCTCTGATTGCTATTCACTACCATACATGATTAAACAAAACCTTATTCCCGGCTTCTGAGGTTTTTTTGTCGGTAGTTTATTATTTTATATCTATTCAATAGCGCTTCTGATTGGTCAACGCGTGTGCGTCTTCCAATTAAAAGCGCTATTGAATAAATAAACTACCGACAAAAAACCTCAGAAATCGGGCATCAGTTATTTATTATAAAGGACTAGTAAAATAAAATACTTTTATCCGGTTCTTTTGGCACAAAAATATCTTGTTGCGTTGTCTGTATCCCTTTCAATATGTAAATAAATTATAATTAAGTAGTTGCGGGTTGAAAGAACATATGTCCTAATTCCAAAATGCTTACGTAATTCTTGTAGACTAATAATATAATGTACTAATACAATCTTCATTAAAAATCTAAAGTAGCAGCTGTCCTTCCTATCTGGCCTTTGTTAATTAAATGTTACTTAAATTAAACTTAAACTGACCTTAAAAGTGATTTACATAACTCTGGACTAGACAGTGACCTCTACTTCTCTATCTATTCTTATACTTTAAACGAGCTAGTTTTGTATATATCTATCAATATAACCGTAATCTCGGAAACGGCTGCAAGTATTTTCATGAAATTTAGTACGCAGTGAGTTTTGGGGGAGTAAAATCGATATAGCTAGGTCTTATCCTTGGGAGACTGCACATTTTAAAGCTGTATATCTTTTTTCTTCCCTGGGAAACTGCGCATTTTACACTCTGTGGTTCGAAACCCGGTAAAACATTTTTGTGATCTTTTTTTTTTAATCTACTAGAGCAAAGCTCTGCTACCCACGTACCATGGGTACTATTTATTATTTAGGAATCAAATGCATGGACTTCAGTGGGGCTATTGACTATTCAGAAGCTATTATAATATTGTATCATACTCTTTGGTTGATTTGTTTACTTATCTGATGATAAGGATCACTGACTGTATAGAGCAAATAATTTATTGAAGAAATTAAAAAAAACATTGGCCAAAGACGATGCAAACGAAGGTGTGTGGGGTCAGTAGTCAGTACGTGCCTTCATTAATATACAAGGAACCAATACACGTTTGATTAAATTTAGGGTCAGTTCACACCGCGACGAGACACGACATAATTCACTGCACCGGAAGATACACGTTTCATTACAAGAGTTCGAATGTCAAGACAAGAAGACAAGATGTTTTTGTGTAGTGAATAAAGTTCAATTTTTTAAAATAGCTATTTATAGCTATCTCAAAATTGCTGAGGTGCGTCGCGTCGCGTATCGTTGAGGTGTGAATTGACCCTTAGACGTATCATGGTGCGTCTGCTATTATGGTTACAATTTGTATTTTGGTTAGTATCTAAGATACTAACCAAAATATTCACATAAAACCAAATTACATCTACATTTTACTTAATTTTTTCTCAACAATTTTGTAAAAAGTAACACTTTTTGTACATATTATAATAGGTACTTACTCATTTTCGACTTAGATGAAGTAAGTTATTCACTTAAAATATCCAACTAGCAATAATATTTAAACACTTGAAAGTAATTTCGTTTGAAAGAGTTAGTTGTAGTGGATAAAGAAACAACTTAACTACTTGAGGTAGGTAGGTACCTAATACTTTTAAATAAATTTTTCAGAGCATTATACTAATAAAACGTTCATCAAAGAATTACTAGAAAAACATTCAATATCGAAGTACATACAAGTACCTATACTAAAATATTAACATGCCAACAATTGCCTCATTATGATTATTTTCCCTGATATTTTTAAAGTTATGGAGTCATTTATAAAAAGATAGAAACCGAAAGTATCAGCATTCAGCCAATATTACTCACTTGCAAAGTGTATTCGGCACCCTTTGGTATTCAATGACCTTGACGAGTCAATGACCCCGAACACCCCATGGCGAAGTTTCGGACCCTTTGTTAAATAGGTCACATTTGCAAGTAGGTACGGTCCGGTAGCATCTCGGTAGTCACAAATCTAACAAAAATGCTTTTAGAACTCTTTATGTCCTCCTCTATGTTTATACATTTTACTAATAAACTATTCAGATTTCTGTATTTTTTTGCTAATGGAATAAACTCATTTTTAACCGACTACGGCGAAGTCAAATGAAGCGAAAGGTATTGGCATTGGAATGATATTGGCAGTCTATGTATGTATGTATGCAAATTGCACATATATAGTACATACATACTATGCATGTATATATGTGCAAGTATTTCTTCTTTCTTCTTCATAAGTCTTTGTTAATTAATTTTCTTTACTCTGTACATTTTTAATCTGCAGTAGGGGTATATTTTATATGGCTAATTTGATATTTGCAGCGTACTACTCTCATATATAAGTCATACTTTACCGTTGCTATAAAACTAAGTGTTCCAACTTGAAGGTATGTGGAATATAGAGCTTCTTTAAAAGTTCTTTATCAGTGGGGACAGGGGACGATATCACAAAGTAAACATGTTATCTCGAAGGTGTAGGCCGTAGGGATTGCCGCACTAAGCGCACTAACATATGACTTTAACTCGTTAAGTGGAGCCATAAATATTTTGCATGAAATGAGTCACGATAACGTGTAATGGAGTTTGGTTTTATAATTAGTAAGTAGCAGTAGTACTAGTTCTCTTTTAAGTTACATCATAGGAATGTACGTAAATCTTTGTTACTGTCATCATTAAAAGATATTAAATGTATTATGTAGTTTTACTGGTAGATATGAAAATTGTTCGATGAAAAATGACGTTAAATTATTATTGATTATAACAGAAAACATTTTAATAATTAAGGTTTTCCTCTTGGTGTTTATGCAATCTAATAAACGAATTAAGTTGAATTGGATCTAGGAATCATACTCTGCACTCTATATTTCTACATTGATGTTTCTTTCATTATTGTTTCTCATTTCACTGTGTTTGTCACAGAACACCTCCGAAACGGATTGAAAAAAATTTATGAAATTTTTCAGATGTATTCGGTAGGCATGAGAATAGGTTGTAAGCTATTTTTCATAACCTCAAGTGATAAATGTGCCCCCAATGTTATTTTATTTTTTGTTATTATATTAAAACCCTAAATTTTCACTCTTCTAACACCAACCCCCATTGTTTAATAGCGATATTAGTACTGTAATAATCTTCAACTGTCAGTGGTCGATAACTGTTTCACACATCATCTTGAGGCCATTGTATGGGTAGGTGTAGGTTGCAAAGGTGTTGGTAGTAGGTGTATGTGTAGTTAGTATAATGTATGTAGGTTGTAGCCGGTAGGTGTAGGTAATAGGTTTTGATTGGTGTAGGTAGTTGTAGGTAGTACCTATTTATAGATTTTAGGTGTACCCACACCTAAAATCTATAAATAGGTACTACCTAGTAGGTGTAGGTGTAGGTATAGGTTGCAAATGTAGTTGTTGGTGTAGAAACTGTAAGTTTATGTAGGTAGTTATTTATTTATTTCAGTTCAGAATTTAGACAGAACAATATCTGTTGAGTACATCTAGTTTTAATATTAAAGTACCTGGGTAACCGTGCCTCGCTCGGAGCTCCAGTAGATTTAAAAGATAATAAAAAGAACCACAAAAATATTTTACCGGGGTTCGAACCCACCACATTCCGAATTTCCGAACAACGATTTACCAAACTAACAATCGGCTGACATTGTTAAAGTCGAAATTATTGATATATTGTTGCACGACGAAAGAAAAAACATATATGTATTTAAAATTTCCCAGGCATAAAACCTAGCTAGATCGATTTCTCTCCTCCAAAACTCCCTGCATACTAAATTTCATGTAAATACTTGCAGCTGTTTCCGGGATTTTATATTACGATATACAAGATTATATATACGATATACAAGATTGTCTCGTTTAAAGTATAAGATTAGATTAAAATCATTTAATATCATTAAATTTCTCTAGTTACCAAACAAAATAACGTTGGTAATAAAGTTGGTGTTGTAAAAACAAAATGTATGGGTATTGACATAAGGCGTCGCAAGCGACATGTCACTTAGCGATGACTTTAAATGTCAAATCCCATAAATTATCGAATGCATCTTGACTAGAGGCCCAGGTTCCCATAATCAGGGTTTACGTAACGATAATGTATGGCGGCACACGGCGGTAGCGTGTAGCATGTAGTGTTACATAGGAGACACGAGGAGACGAAGTACGAGGAAGTGCTAGATTCCGGCCTGCTTTATGTCGTTTTGTATCTAAACTCTGAACTTAGTATATTATTTTACTAGATATTGCTTTCGTTCGCGTAAATGACTCGCGAACATAATATCCTATTGTACATTGTAGCCTGGAGATAATCCAGGCTACAATGTACAAACTAGCTGTTTGCCAATAGGCATGCATTTGTTTTAAAACAGCAAAATTCTTATATTTTCCGAAAGGCAACATAAGTAATTTACCTAATATGCAAAAAGTAGGTACAGAATTCAGTTGCAGTTAAATTAAAAAAGTTACAGGACTTAAAAAAACGAAGATTTTTTTTGCTATCATTGAAAAACGAAAATGACTGTTTAAATCATTATGTTGATTGTGACATTTTTTGTTAAAACAATGATATACATAAACCCAGTTGACAGTATTTAAGTTAATAAAAACAATTTTGTATTTATATTCATACATTTTCCACTGCTGCGACGTCACTCGTGCATACATTTTTGTAAAGAGCGTTGTTAACGACCTCACTTTTGTGATGACTGTATTTCGTCAACGGTTGATCGTAGATATGCCATTGCAAAGAAAATATTTCCTGGCTTGTTATGTACTTTTCGAAAAGCTAATAAAAAAAATAAAAAAAACTATGCATGTTCCCCGTTTTCATTCAAATCAGTTTAGTCATTACTCATTAGTGTTTTTGCGTGAAATACAGTGTAACGATAAATATACATATTTACGTAGAACACGCACACAAACTTTTGCTTTTACTAAAGTTTTTTTTTGTTGAGTCTGATACCTACTTGCTTTTTCCCAGGGCTTCGCTCGCGTGATATCTGGTACACACTACACAGCTTCTTAGAAGTCCTAAGCCTCTAAGATAAATAATATCTCCTCACTGACTGTTTATCTCCTAAGATAAACAATAAGTTCCGGAAAATCCTTTGCCGACATCCTATCAACAATAGCTAGCCTACTACAGGTCGGTAAATGAAAACGATGATATATAAATTGAAGAAAATAGCTTTGTTTAATACGGTGTAATGTAATAATATACTAGTCTCTTTCGTAATTCATGTCACATCAATGTAAATAAAACCATTCCTTATAATAACTATAGTCTCTACCATACAATTGTATAAAATTATCCATCCAATAATAGTGGTAAATTGAAATTAAATGCTCATCAAACAAATGTTTACAAATAAAATAAAAATTGTTGAATAGATAGATATATATAAATTATTAAAAAAATATTTACTTTGAGGTGATAAAAAATTATAAGCAAATAAATAATGTATCCAACAGCCCATCTTTTTCTCGCAAAATGATTTTTGACGTCACAATGTGCTAATGTATGGCGGTAGCACATCGTGACGTGGCATATCGCTCTCTATCTTATTGTAAATATTGTTTGTATCTTCCTTATTTTTTTAGATTGATAGTCTAAAATTAAGTAAGCGAAAAATATTTTTTTATCAACATGTCTATTTTATTTTAAACTGTTCTAGAAATAAACCAACCTGAAAGTCATAGATCTGCAGGCTTATAAGTTATAGTATTAACAAAACTACCTATGCAGAATTTCAACAGGCTTGTAATGGAATCGATCAACAGTCAACACTATAACAGAATCATGGTCAATAGTAATTGTTATTGACTAACTTCATAAATAACATTTTTCTAAAGACCTTGGGTGTGCATTAGATTACTCCACCAGTATCTCAACACCCCGTTGAAGTGCCATAAAACATTTATAACACTTCGGTTTTAGATCCAAATTTCTATTTTCAATAAACAAACGTCTTCCTAGCATAAAAGTAGATGCTAATAATTAAGTATGATTTGTTTAATTCTGTAGCGTAGTTCAACAAACAACCTTAGACAAACTCAGTACGAATGTCAGAATTGATCAATAACGCTTAGGGTCGGCTCAGACCGCAACGCGACGCGGCGCGACGCGACGCAACGATATTTGAAGAAACCAGCGACTGTTCGCTGTGCAGCGCATAGCCACAATTTGATAGCAGTACGCCGCGAGGTGCCGCGCGTGGAGCCGAACGTTTATCTACGAGGGCTGATTGATAAGTTTCCGAAACGACAAAGAAAAAATTCAAAAATCTATTTAAAATAAATTTATTTCTCAACGTAGTTTCCTTCTACTGTAACGGGCTATGACCTCTTGATTGTAAGTCCTTCTTGCGCTCGTGTGGTAATGATAATAATACAGTAGCAATTCTTATACTCTCCTTTATTAGTGTTTACCACAGATACTACTACACAGATACTATGTCAATGTCAATAGTGACATTGACAGTTACATCTTACTGTTGACATATGTAACACCTCCCTTTTCGAGTATAAAAGCAAACTAATAATATAAGTACATAACTAATAACAATACATTACTTATCTACTCAAATTTCTCATGCATATACAATTTAGGACGTTTTACACTTCTACCAGACCTGGTTACGTAACCGGTATTTTCTAGACTCTCCATAGGAACACAGCTATTATCGATAATGCAATTTTGAACGGGACCGTTTCCGAGTTGTGCCGAACTCATGGGATTTATACTCTCCTGCATGGGAGGCATATTGTCAGTGCTGCCGTTGCCATAAAAAGAATGTGGAGGATTTATTTCTTTTAAATTCTTTTTTTTAGGTCTAATGTGTCCCCTATTCCTCCTATACACAACACCGTTTGGATCCACAACATAATACGATCTACCACATCCTAATTTCTCTTTAATTATTCCCGGAGACCAACAGGATTTAGGATGTGGTAGATCGTATTATGTTGTGGATCCAAACGGTGTTGTGTATAGGAGGAATAGGGGACACATTAGACCTAGAAAAAAGAATTTTAAAGAAATAAATCCTCCACCTTCTTTTTATGTCATAAGTATATTTGAGGCTATCAGCGCAAAAGTGGTGTAACCCACAATTTACATTGGTTACGGTTCTAGTGTAAGATATGTTCTTAACAATATAAATATTCAGTGCAATAGTCGAGTAAGCCACCTTTTTGTATCCAAAAACAGATGGCGCTAGAAACATAGTTTTTGCACGGGCCGTTACAACCAAGTACTATAGTGCAAGAGTAGTGTAAGCTGTATACACCACTTTTGAACCAAGGCAACACTATGTTTGTCTGTGGCTTACGTCAAAACTGTCACTTGTCAGTTTGGTAAAATCGGTAAAAATAAGAGTTTATAAACGAAATTTAATTGAGAATTGTAATTCTAACCGAAATACCACCCCACTAAACGAGTTTTATTGTGAATATTATGGACGAAAAAGATGATGTCGTTTCAGGTAAGTTAAAATGTTTGTACTTATTGCAAATTATAAGCAAACCTGTTTTCGTTTAGATACGAACTGGTTTGTACTTTTATAAATTACTTACTTAATCAATGTTGGTTACAGTTGGAGATTTTGAAGATTCTGGCTCTGAATATCTACCATCTCCTGTGCCCTCATCATGTAACGATGACTCTGAAGAAGTCCAACAAAGCAGAACCAGTTCAGTCACAACTTTACAACTGCCACTACCAAGCACGTCTAGTTCAATAACGGCAGAAGCTCAAATCAGCACATCAGCAGCTGACACTACAGACGAAACTCCTATCCTCAAAAGTAGAAAGCGTGTGAAAAGGCCAGAGACTTGGCGGCGAAATATTCTTAAATTAAAACGAGCAAAAGGCGAACAATATGAAAACCACAAGAAGACTATTGTTCCTGCGAAGACACCTAAAACAGGTGAATGCCCATGTCCTAAAAAATGTCATGTAAAAATTAATGAGGAACGACAGCTGGAAATATTCAGAAGCTTTTACTCATTGGCAAACTTTGACACTCAGAATGCATTACTGTTTTCATTAGTTAGAGTGAAAAACAAATGCAGAAGTTATACAGGAGGAGAGGAATCAAGAAGGCAAAAAACACACCTTTATCATTTATTGAGTGAAGATGGTGTTGAATTTCAGGTGTGTAAGAAATTCTTCCTAAAAACTTTTCAAGTTTCTGATGGACGAGTAACTAGGGTACTGAAGCATAAAAGTATGCAACATGTTCCACCCATTGATCAGAGAGGTCGACAAAGGTCTGTAAACAAAACACCAGACAATAAGATTGCAGAGGTAAAACAATTCATTGGCCAGTTTCCAGTCTATGAGTCTCATTATACCAGACATAAAAGTGAGAATAGGAGATTTCTTTCACAGGACCTGAGCCTTGGACGAATGTATTCTCTTTATAAAGATGATACACTTGAACCAGTTTCATCATTTATTTTCAGCAAAATTTTTAATGAAAATTTCAATTTAAGATTCCATGCACCCATTAGTGATTCTTGCAAAAAATGTGATCTCTTCAACAACAAAATTAAATGTGCTGAGAGTGAACAGCTAAAACGTGAGTTGCAACGTGAACAAGAATTACACCAGAGGAAGGCAGACAGTGCCAGACAGGGATTAAAAGACGATACAGCTTTGGCAAAATCATCAACTGACATCACTGTAATCACTTTTGACTTAATGAAAACCCTACCTACTCCTGTGTTGAGCACTGGAATCGTGTATTACAAAAGACAGCTTTGGACTTTTTGCTTTGGGATTCATAACATGGGGACAGATGATGCCTACATGTTTGTTTGGGATGAGTCAGATGCCTCAAGAGGACCCCAAGAAATTGGGTCTTGTTTGCTGTACTTTTTTAAAAACTTTGTGACTACTAAAAAAGTAATCATGTATTCTGACCAATGCGGAGGACAGAATAGAAACATAAAGTTATCGTTATTCTGTCAGTATGTGGTATTGCATCCAGACTTTACTATTGAAGAAATTGATCACAAATTTTTGGTCAGTGGGCATTCATATTTACCATGTGACCAAGATTTTGGCTTAATAGAGAAGAATAAAAAATTTTTCAAAGAAATATACATTCCAGAGAACTGGCTCGAAGTAATTAAAACGGCTCGCAAAAAACAACCATTTAAAATAATAAGAATGACAGGTACGGATTTTTTTTCCTCTAAATCTCTGGAAAAAAATATAACAAACCGAAAAATTGCGCTTGATAATAGCAAGGTAGAATGGTTGAAAATTCAGTGGCTGAAATTCCAGAAACTTCATCAATTTTCATTTTTCTACAAGTATTCTAATAATGAAGAAGTCCTCTTTAATGAAGTCAGTGTAAAAAAACGGCAATCAACGACCATAGCACACCTAGATGCACTGGAAAAGTCAACCATCGCTGAAAAAAAGAAGAAAGATCTTCTTGAATTGTTGCAGTTCATACCGCCAGTTTATCACCCTTTTTATAACAATCTAAATAGTTCAAATAGTGTAAGGGATGTAGTGTATTATGATGAGACAGATGAAGAATAACCTTTGTTGTGTAATTTTGATGTGATTCTTATTAAAATTGTCTTTATTTGGTGTAACTTGTTTATTATTTAAAATTAAACCAAAATATCATAAGTGCAGAAGTGGTGTAATCCACATTTTTATTTTTATTTGAAGCCTAATCATCACAAGGGTACACAAATATTATAAATTTAGAGGTTATTTTTACGATGTAAATTAAAAACAGTTAAAATAATGTTCACAAAAGAAACAAGGTAAAAAAATAATTGAACCAAATTTTAACTCTTCATTATCTCATAATAAGTAATCTGGGGTTACACCACTTTTGCGCTGATAGCCTCATTTATGTATATCATGTTAATTCAGTATTTTCTAATCTCTCAGTGAGTAAGCCTTATTTAAAATTTATATTATTAGAAAGCAAAAATGATGAATCTCTAAATCTGCTCAAGTCTTATATTCAGAATGGTTGGCCAAGAAGCAAAGACAAAGTAAGCTCTCTTGTGAAACCATATTGGAACATTCAAAATGAAATACATATGATGAACGACTTAATATTTAAAGGCAATAGGCTTATTGTTCCAAAGTCCTTGCAAAGACAGATTTTAGATAAAATACACTGTGGTCATTTAGGTATTAATAAGACACTAAACATCGCTAGAGAAACAGTTTATTGTCCAAATATAAACGCGGATATTAAGAACTTATTTGATCAATGTTCCTTCTGTGCCAAATACAGATCAAATCCACCCCGTGAACCGTTGAAATACCATGAGATATCTTATCTTCCATGGGAGAAGGTAGGTATAGATTTATTATATTTTGATGGAGAAAATTTCCTTGTCTGCATGGATTATTATTCCAAGTACATAGAGCTAGCTTCTTTGCATAAGAATTACATTGTCGATAAGGTTGTTAAGAGTCTCAAATCCTTCTTTGCTTGACATGGGATACCAAAAGCGTTGGTGTCTGACAATGGTCCACCATTTAACTCCTGCAAATTCAAGTCTTCTCTTGTTGATTGGGATATAGAACACATAACCACCACTCACCAGTCCATATTGGTCGAGATCTAATGGTCAAGCCGAGAGTGGAGTTAAAATTGTCAAAAACATATTAAAAAATGCAAGGAAGATGGCTCGGATATACATTTGGCGTTATTACATTATCGCAACGCTGCGAAGGGAGATTTTCCCAGTCCGGCCGCATTATTAATGTCTAGAAACTTGCGAGTAAATTTACCAATTCTTAACAGAAAATTAAAACCTAAAATTGTAAAATTTTCGAAATTTGAAAGACGTCATAGATATAGCAGAGACAAGATGTCTTTTTATTTTGACAGGAATGCGAAGCATACATCTTATGAGTTTCAGCCGGGAGATGACATTTACTTTAAAAAAAATCCTAAATCCTGTTGGTCTCCGGGAATAATTAAAGAGAAATTAGGATGTGGTAGATCGTATTATGTTGTGGATCCAAACGGTGTTGTGTATAGGAGGAATAGGGACACATTAGACCTAGAAAAAAGAATTTAAAAGAAATAAATCCTCCACCTTCTTCTTATGGCTATAACTAAACTACTCACCCAGAGAGTAGGTTTGTTCACCTTCCGTATGATGTTCTCCATGAGTTGAAGCTCTTTCCTTAACGGTTCAACCAACGCGAAGGTTTTCCCCCTATCTAGGGGGATCAACGCACGGAATAGCATCTTTCTTTAGCACGATGCTGTGTTCGTATGGGAGGCAGCCTGGACCCTGAAATACATCATTATATCTGGTCACAATTTTGTCACAAGTTTTTTGATACATATTATGTACATTTTGCTCAACATTTTTTTTTCCATTGATAGAGAAAAGTTTTTTGTTATTAAATTTAGCTTTATACAAGTGGGTAAACCAATCACAGTTGGACAATTTAATTTTGTTACAACAAAAGTAATGTTTTCTGGTTTTGTTTTGTTTTCAACTAAACAACAAATGTTTGCCACTGAAATTATCGGAATTCTGTGCCCACTGTAGGCAAATATATTATATTTTTTACACATTTCTTTACTCTGTTTGTCAAATTTAAGGTTCAATTCTTTAAATACTTGATAAGATAATACAAGACTAAGACATTTATGTCTGCGCCAGTGTCAATTAGGCAATCTACATTTTTGTTGTTTATCTTAAGAGAATAATGCCAGGACTTGTCTGTGCTAATCAAATTTGTACTAGCATTTTGTGACTTTATGTTCTTAATGTTGAACAATGCCCCTATTGTAAATCTCTCAGCCTCAGCCTCAGCCCTTTTGGGGCTTGATTCATCATCGAGATTTATGCTACCTACCCCAGTAACAACAGTCCTGATACTATTTTTCTTGAAACATAAATGAGTAATTGTCCATATTTTAAACATGCTCGAATGCTTGCTCGAAAACATGCATGCAAAACTAACTCGATAGGCTTTACTTCATGACATCTGTCAATGTCATTATTGACATCTTTTAGTTACATCTTACTGTTGACATATGTAACATCTACCTCGATGCATTTAGTCCAGCGCTTCTCCAATGCCGTTACACATGTTTGATAAAATGTTTTCTCCAACCCCTCAAAATACTCGTCCACGGCAACAATGACTTCTTCATTTGATGAAAATCTCTGGCCACCTAACCATTTCTTCAGGTTTGGGAATAAGTGGAAGTCGCACGGGGCCAGATCCGGGGAATAGGGTGGATGCAGTAGCAATTCGAACCGCGATTCATGGAATTTGGCGACTACAACCATTGACGTGTGTGCAGGTGCGTTGTCATGGTGGAACAAAATTTTTTTCTTGGCCAAATGTGGTCGTTTCTTCTGGATTTCTTCACTTAATTTTTGCAGCAAGCTTGCGTAGTACTCTCCACTTATTGTTTTTCCTTTTTGCAGATAATCCACTAAAATAATCCCTCGAGCATCTAAACCGTTTTTGCTTTCTTCGGCGCAGGTTTTCCGCTCTCAGTCCACTGCTTAGATTGTTCTTTTGTCTCGGGAGTATAATGATGTATCCAGGTTTCATCGACTGTTACATAACGCCGCAAAAACTCATTAGGATCTCGGTTAAACAGCGCCAAACACTCCGATGAATCGTCCACTCGACGTTGCTTTTGGTCTACAGTGAGCAAACGCGGCACCCATCGCGCGCAAAGCTTTTTCATTCCCAAATGTTGGTACAAAATATTAAAAACGCGTTCAGATGAAATGCTCACCATATCTGCTATCTCTCGCAACTTTAAGCGCCGATCATTCAATACAATTTTGTGAATTTTTTGATCATGTCCGGATTCGTGACTTCATTTGGACGGCCAGACCTGTGGGCGTCTTCGCAGCTCTGTCTTCGACGTTTAAAATTAGTTACCCAGGTGTGAATTGTACTCAATTCAGGAGCAGAATTACCTTAAACACTGTCTAGCTTGGTTTTAATCTGGGTTGCTGTTTTCTCTTTTAAAACGTAAAACTTTATCACCGCACGAATTTCGTTTCTTTCCATTGTTAAGAAAATTTACGACAGAAAGTTCTACGTCCTCTGAAACAAATTCCATCAGTTCGATTAAATTCAAATTTGGCGTTCTATTTTCAAAAAGATGCCAGAATATAATGTAATATTCCTTTTTTGCGAATCATTTTTTTGAATTCGTCGTTTCGGCCAGTTATCAATCAGCCCAGGTATCTAACGTGTATCGTATATGTGGCGACAGTAAAAACCTCCTCTTTGGTTTCGTTATGACGTTTCTTGGACAATAAAATACTTATGCGTCGATACCCTACACGATGGGGTAGAATGATTTTACATTCTAACTTCACAATGTATGGAGGACCACCCCTAAAATATAAAATTACTATTTATTAAGCCAAAACCGAGATCTATAAACAATCTGTAACTACACCAAATTTCATCTATTTAAATTCATAAATACAGAAGAAACAAGGGCGGATGGACGGACAGACAGAGCGAAACTATAGGGTTCCTTGGAGTACTACGAAACCCTAAAGAATGTGTTTTAAAATGGTATGAAACCATCATTTTTTCCTATTTTAAACATTGTTATTTGTTGTAATGACTAAAGAGTGATTAATAATGAGTCTACAGTAGAATTGTAGTTATATTATAATGTGGCGGACCAATTAGCGCCACAATCCTGAATCGCGCTATCGAAGTTTTCTATGATCGGCACTATATATACGACATCTGAAATTCATACAAGTAGGTTTCGGCCTGACCGAGCATAGCACCTCGCTCGGTCGGAGATCTCCCTTTTGTGGCATCCACTCTTCCCACAATAATAATACGTAATAATAGTGATGATAATGTTTACTCATGTAACATAAACATTAAATAATTTAATGACCTTCTAAAATAAATAGAGCATGTAAGTAGTAACTTTCGTAGTAGTCTGAAGGTTATAATAGTAACGGATAACTTAACAATAATATTTATAATTTTGCGAAATCAAAAAGTAGGTAATGTTAGTATTTTTTTTAAATAATTTCTATAAAATTCGTGTATATTTGTTTGTAGTATACTTACATAATTCTTGTTTGTAACTTGCAAGTACGTTTAGGATGGCTGTCGATTGTTTATCAACAAAAAAAGAAATGACATATACAGAATACACGTGAAACATCATTCGTTATTTAAAATCGAAAAAATACTCTCATCGTGCCTGAATAACAATCATTTCTAAAAATAAAAATATATTTTGTTTCACTTCAAAAATTATTAAAGAAATAAACATATTATAAAAAATATCGTCTGACCGAGATTAGAACCCGAGACCAATTGGTCAACAACGCGCCAAATCCAAGCGCCTACGTAACTGCGTTACGCGTATCTACTAAACGGGCAATTGGCCCACCACACTTACCCACCACTGCTACACAGGAGGTGTAGCCAGAATCGACAGTGGTAACCAACCGCAAAAACCCTTTGATATGATCTCAGGGTTGCCCGGGGGACATGCTAAATCTGTCTTGGAACCCGCAACGAAATTAATCAGAAGATTGTAGGAGGAGTAGGAAGTATTCCAGTTTCCCTCCCCAAGCAAAGCGGGAGACAGAAAAATTGTGATGCCAAAAAGTCAGAATTAAAGGGGAAGCACCACGGGAATAACATGTTTTTTTATTTTTTAAATATTTATGACTACAAGACAGAATGTAATTAAATGTTTTAATTTATAATAATATGACAATTAATTACAATGCGTTTATACGAGGGCGGCACTGAAAATTTCGGGAATCAAGGAAGTGACACAACATTACTATTTAAAAATGTATTTATTGCTTTTCGAAGTATTCTCCGCGAAATTTGACACATTTCTCCATACGATGGAACCAATCATTGAAGCAACCATTCCATTCGGAAGTTGGGGTCTCCAAAATGGCCGTTTTGTAGGCGTCCACAGCTTCTTCAGGTGATGAAAATCTCTGACCACGCAATTTATTCTTTATTTTAGGGAAGGTATAGAAATCATTAGGGCTTAGGTCGGGGCTGTACGGCGGATGGTCTAATAATTCTATGATTTCTTGCTCTAAAAACTCTTTTGTTCTGAGCGCGGTGTGAGAACTCGCATTGTCGTGATGGAGGATGATGCGGCGGTTGCAGTTATCTTAACGGAGTTCAGAAACAACCTGTAGCAAACAAATGTTAGCATACCATTCTGCATTAACCGTTCTTTGTCCCTCAAGAGGAATAGTCGCAACATGGCCGGTTTTGGAGACAAACGTGGCCCTTATATTTTTTGCAACACTCCGTGAACGAACAATTTTTGTTGGCTTTAACTCATTTTCGAACACCTAAACTCGTGACTGGTTTTTTGTTTCGGGTTCGTACGCGTATATCCAGGATTCGTCACCTGATACGATGTTGTATACAGCATTTGAGGATCCTGCGTGGAATCTTTCGAGAGTTCTGACGCACTAAGTAACGCGAGCCGCATTTTGCTCTTCACAGAGCAAATGCGGTATCCATCGGGAAAACAACTTTTTTACACCTAATTGTTCATGCAAGATTATTTGTATTTGACTCATGCCAATGTCTAAAGTTGCCTGAATTTCGCGGTATGTCACATGTCGATCTTCCTCAATCAGCTTACGCACAGCATCAACGTTTTCTTGGGTGACTGCAGTTTTTGGACGACCTTGACGGGGATCATCACTGAGCTTGACACGTCCACGTTGAAATTCAGCAAACCAGCGATAAATTGTGGTTTTGGATGGGGCTTCATCACCAAATGCAGAAATCATTCGGTCAACACACTGTTTTTGTATTAACCCACTTCGAAAGTCATAATAAATCATCGCTCTAGACCTTGTGACAAGACCGAGAATCTTTTTTTAAATAAATAAACGGTATTCGATTTTTAAAACTAGGGAGTTTTAAATTAAGAAGATTTTAATAGAACAGTAACAGTGAAAATATTCCATTCCCGATACTTTTAGTGCAGCCTATGTAATGACAAAAAAGTGTTGCATTGTTTCCAATATTAATTATGATAAAAACGTTTGAAAGCTCGAAAGTTCTTCGCGCAGCCCACGAGATCTTCATAGTACACAACCCTAGAAACACAATGGACGCTGTTCAACATTTCGATTCTTTCATCATACCAGAGATCACACTCCCAGAGTATGTGATGAGCAGTTTGTTCATAAGGGCTACCTTCGGTCGAACACTCGCATTGCGGAGACGAGACTAATGTAAATCCAAAAAGTTTCGCTTTAAAGTTTCCGTGTCCTGTCAAAAATTGTGCGACGTAGTGGTCTATTTCTATCCATTGCTTTGAGAGTCGATCGCGTACCGAAGGGAAGAAATTATACGTTACGTTACGCGTATCTGACATTAGCAGTTGAAATTATTCATATTATATTTGTATTAAACGACGCGGTAACGCTTTTTCGTGACAGAAAATTGTAATTCACCCCCATCTATATAAAAGTTTCACTTCAAAAACAGGAGAGTTTCCTTAAATAATTCTTTTGAGTCACGTAAGTTTTAGTAATTTTCTGATAAAGCAAAGATCTCACTTCATAGAAAATTTAATGTTGCTTAACCCAGATAATTTAATATGTTAAATTCTGTCATAAAATATAATTCTTGTAAGGGTTCACTTACTCCCGAAATTAATAATCAATCTTAATCTAATTTTAGCTATCTGAGATCAAGATTTCAATACATTCCAACGATCCTAGGATTGACTTCAGGTCAATTTATGTTAATGTTTGTTTGAGAATCTCAGATTGAAGTCAATCTAAGATTTTAACATTTCCTGTCCTCCATACTGTCTTCACAATTAAAGTAAGCCATTTTATAATATAATATGTAGGTACACATGATTTACTGCATTCTTAACGCGACATTACTATAGTGTGAGCTACAGCTAAAATACATTCTATAATATTATGTTGATTATTCCCCCCCCCCCCCCCCCCCCCCCCCCTAAGTTGTGAAAACAGAAAACAGGCAGCTTGATAGTATCACCTACTGACATAGAATGCCCTTAACCAAAACGTGACTAACGTTTTAAGCGACGTTGAACGTATTTGATTTTGGACGTAAGCGTCAGTTCACAACGAGACGGGACGCGACGAGACGAATCGATATGAAGACATTATAGAATTTTTGTAGCCGTTTAGATTAACTTCAATTTAAACTTCATTTACCACCATACCATTAGGTCGAAGAGCATCCTAAGGGTGAGACGTGACGCGATGTGGCTGAATTTAAAGATAGCGGTTAAAAACTGAACTTTATACGCTCATCTAGAATATAGAGGAGCGTATAAAGTTCAATTTTGAACCTAGAGTCTAGAGTCGTGAAGATACACGTTTCATTGCAAGAAGCCTTAACCAAGCTTCAACCTAATGTTGTTATAATGTGATAAATGAAGTTAGTTTTTTAACCGACTTTCAAAAAAGGAGGCGGTTATACATTCGGCTGTGTATATATATATATATATATATATATATATATATATATATATATATATATATATATATATATATATATATATATATATATATATATATATATATATATATATATATATATATATATATATATATATATATATATATATATATATATATATATATATTTATGGACGCTTCACACCACATCAATACATCAATCTGGCCCCGTGCTAAGTATCCGAAGAACTTGTATTACAGGTACCAGAAAACGGGAAGTATATTTATTACTTTTATACATACATATATTTAAGATTTTTATCAAGCAATCAATTGATAAAGGAATATGCGCACGCGCAACGACAATATTAGCACCTGATGCCAGGTCATTACGCGCTGGGAGCCAGGACTCATTATCATACAATACTATCATGAGGCAAGCGGCGGCACTGCCGCTTTCTCACGTCTATTGCGTGTTTGTGTATTGGTTTCAAATCAACTGATTATGACTAATCAAGAAAGTAATAAACAAAATTTAAAAAATATTAAGTGACTTCGAATTGTCAAGCAGTTAATTTAATACACATCCATGACCCAGGAACACAGAAAAACTTTTTGTTCCTTCGGTGGGATTCGAACCCGCGACCCCCGGCTTGAGCACCAACGCGCTGAACCACTGAGCCACAGAGGTCGTCGATATTTTAAGTTAATCTAAATGGCTTCAAAAATTCTTTATTAAATTGTTTATAATATTTTAGCTACTTTACATTGTTACTGCACGATGGAAGGATGTATTGTGCACGTAGCACGTAGGTTTCTAGATTATTCGAAGAAAGTCTATGAAGTCGGTGCACCTGCATGTCTCAGGCCTGCCAATGTTTGCGATGAGGTTTGCATTATAAATCATCCGTAGCGATTATAAAGCCGGTACACGCGTACCTAATGGTGGTATTGAAGCAGCGATAATAATGGGGAAATTCATAAGGATGAAGGTAGACGAGGCATTTCCAGGCACTTAACTACTACTTTTGGGGTTGTTTGGGACAGTCGAGGTTTGACATTTATCATCTTGACATTTGCTTTCCACAGTTTAATCAGTCCGCGTATTATATTTAATCAAAAAATGTAAACCGACTTCCAAAGTAAAAATTCACAAAAAGTATGCAAAAATTCATATTTTCTAATTAATTCCCCTTTTAAATTCGGCTAAAATTTTATCTATTTCTCTAATTAATCTTCATAATTGTGAAGTCGGTACCAGCCCAAACAATATCGTGATAAAACAATATTTAAAATAGAACTCACGTTCGAGTCGGCTGGTACTGACTTCGAAAAGTACCCCTATTACTCCTCATAGTTTTGTACACCGATATCAATGTGTTTTTAAATCATAAAACTTGAGAGGTGTCAAGGGACACCCGGATGGAACGAAGTTATAATATACTATATATTATAATATAAATATATAGTTGATAATGAAGAATTGATGAAGCCTATTTTGGAAGAAATATATATATATATATATATATATATATATATATATATATATATATATATATATATATATATATATATATATAAAAGCTGTTAAATTGAATGAAAATTTGAAAAAATAGTTTTCCAACGTATCAGACAAAGACAGCAAGCAACGTTGTGTAAGTTATCCGTTGTGTAAATAGTTTTATTAGTAAGGGAGTAAAAGTGCAACTTAAAAAGAAAAATAAAAATAATAAAAATAAAAATATAAAATCAAAGGTAAGTGGTTTGAGCTTTATTTTAAGCTTGAATAAAATATGTCAAGTCCACGGTCAGCTCTATCTAGACTCTGACACATACACTCTAGAATTCCACTCTAGTAATCCAGAGTCTTATTTCGTAGTTTTAGCTAAAATTCAAGACTTTCAGAGAAAGCTTTAATAGGTACGCGAAGAAAAGTTAAGGGTTATGATGTCAAGGTTTCTTATTCTGCAATAAATGAGACAAAACTTCTAAATTCTAAAATCTTAACTCTTTACATAAGCTGTAGTCTGTTGTAGTGCTGTTAAAAACCGTGATTTATTTTTAACAATCTTAAGTACCTACTACCCAGTACCTACTTATCTTCCATATCCTAATCCTAATATTTTTCTATTACATTTGAATATCAGCACACTGATTTCTGAATGATATATTGTATGTGTGGTATTATAATGTATTAATTGTATATGCTCGCGACATATTCGATGAAGTCTGATGGGTCAACCCATCAAACGCGCATCTTCTGTAAACGTTAAAAAGAAAATATATAATACTAGCATTAATTGCCCGCGGCTTCGCCCGCGTTAAATTAGGTTTTAAACTTTCATCCCCTATTTTACCCACCTAGGGGTTGAATTTTAGAATACGCTGAAATACGTAACTTATTGTTTTTTCCGCACTCAATTCATACGACGTATCATGTAAATATGTCCAAGGAATAAAAATTGTCATACAAACTTTTATCACCTACTTTACCCCCTTGTGGGTTGAATTTTGAAAAATCCTTCTTTAGTCATATGAGAAATACGTGTGCAAAATTTCAAGGCTTAAGGGTTTGGCCTGTGGGTTGATACATCAGTCAATCAACATTGCCTTTTATATATATAAAGATAAGATAGAGACTAAAAATACAATGTACAATAGTGACGAATGACGATGTCCGTCGACAAATATGTATTTTAAGTGTCACTTCATGGAAGTAATATAGAAAATCGTTGTACTTTCCTAAGTTCCTACATTAATCGTTTCAGCGAAATCGATAACTCGGTCTATCGGTAGCAATATCAATGTTGTAAGAATATCGAGTTTCGAGGCGAGCTGAATATGATAGTGCGATGAAGGACACCGCGTAAAACCGACGTGGAATAATAACTAACCCTGCCCACGACTTATTACCTTAATTACATCTCTTTGTGTATTGTCCTATTGTAGGGATTACAGTCATACAATATTGTCTAGTCCGGGTAGTAAAATAATTACAAGGCATACATTTTCAAGTTAAGTAATGCTCTGTGGCCCTAGCAGTGGCGTTGGGTTCCTATGACTCCATTCCTATCGGCTTCACTTACCACTTACCTTTTGAAAACCCCATTCTAAATCCCTACCTATTATACAGGCTAGGGCTTCCCTATGGAGGAGAACCAGCCTATGCCACTGGGGCCTAGTATGAACATTTGAAACGTAACTTCATCAAATGAGAATTGTATGAAACTCTTTCAAAATCATAACAGCGACCATACAAATTTCAAACGATAAGGTTATGTTTACGCCGCTATCAAATGTTCCTGCTAGGCCCCCTGTTGTCCATAGCCCATAGGTTCACTTTCCGGCTACCCTGTTTATTTTTTCACATCTAGAATTGGAAGGAAATAAATATTATAGATACTTATGATTTGAAATTTCCCTACACAATAGTGGACTTTGTTTTATTTCTAATCTATCCTACTTGTGGGCGGTAATCGCTTACCATGTAGCGATCCTTCTACCTTCCGCCTGGTCCATTTCATAAAAAATAGACCCTTTTCTGTTGAGACAGGAGGAATGTGTTAGTAAAATAATATGAAACTGTGCGACTTTCGTTAGAATCAAGTGCAACAAGCCTCGCTATTAAAATTTGACAAGTCTACTATGAATGAGCCAACTATGTACGTTGTAGACCGACAGACACTTGACTGGTACTTACACTTTTTTTCCTTTTTCGTTTTGTTGTTATTCGTATTGTAGGTATTTCTTCGTTTATGTTAAATATGAAATTGTATTCTAGTTATAGTTGTACTTAAACCTTTTATAGAGAAAGTATTGATAATAATTATTCATTCGAATTCGAAGAATGAATAATATTATGCTTCTGATAAACACAGTAAGTCACATTTATGTCGATATTGATTTATTTTTATTAGAATGTAGAGATCGAGATCTACATTTCTGTATAATCAGAATTTGTAAATATGGCATACAAGATGAAATAATTATATTAAACTAAGTCACATTTCGTCAAGGATATAGACATATATATTATAGACGAGACATGTTGAGAAAAAAGTGTCTCCAGTAAATTGGCTCCAATTGAGATTTTTTTCATTTTGACATTTGAAGTATGGTGAATACAAGATAGCTGACATTCGAAGTATGGTGAAAACCAAGATGGCGTAACTTTTTCTTGTATAAAGATTTGTTGTGTCAAATGTACGTCATAGCCTATCTTGAGTTTTAAAATCTTTGGTCAAGGATGACTTATTATAAATGCAGTATGGACACATACGGTTGATTTAAATACTATGGTGCTTTTTGGTAGACGCTCTTATTTTTACATATTGAACCTAACTATAATTTCAGTAAGTGTTTGTTGTTTTTTTTAATTTTAAATCCCATGACATAATTATTTTTCTTGATTTATAGCTCATATATAATTTGAAAATAAAAATCAATATGTATCTACTGTAAAACATGTCTATATTTACGTTATACACTTGTGATAACCTAGATGTAATCTATATTTTAGGAGAAACGTCAAAACTAAAAAATAAAACTTTAGGCGCTCCTTTCTCGAAAGTGTCTTCCTCTCACTAAGTATGTTTATCACAAGCACGGCAGCATTAATTCTTTCATTTTTAAAAGTCAGCACATTGTTACAGTATACAGCGGCGCGGTGCAGGGTGGTCATATGCAGCGCGTGAGTCTCCGCTGCCTGCTACTCCTCGCTTTGGGCTCTCCGACCATCGCGGATGTAGTCTTCAAAGTGCCGGAAGTTGTGGTAATCACAAACTAAATGAAGTAGCCAGATTCTAGAACATTGAATGTTAATATGACGTCTTTCAAAATTCAAAAGTCAAAATTAATCTATTTCCATGAGAATTAAGACAAATTCTGTCAATTGACCAATTTTCACTGCTGCCTGCTGCTGCTCGCTTTGGGCTCGCCAGCCATCGCGAATGTAGTCTTCAAGTTAAACACCAACTGAATAAAGCAGCAAGAACTTTCAAACTTAACCGATTTTCATGAGAATTAAGACAAATTCTGTTTATTGACCAATTTTTAGCGGAGGTTGAGTATGTAAAGAATAAAAATACATTTTTGTTTTATATTAGTAGTACAAACATACATACATACAATATACATAGACTGACAAAATCATCACCCTTCCTTTTCGCTTCGCCGTAGCCGTAAAAATTGAGGTGGAATAGTTTTCGGTAATCAAGCGCCGATACGAGCTGGTCTGCTAATGTGTATATTATGTCTAGAATTAAGTGGTCGAAATTCGACCATAATAATTCATGTTTCAATTTTAAAGTTTCTTTTTTTTGGTTTCTTTATATAATTTCATTATATTTTTTATCTTTATTAATACGGGACATAACCAGTAATTTTTAAAGTCCAAGTAAATAAAAACCAGTAAGTTAATAGTAATATCATATCTATCTTCAAGGGCAGCTCCACTCCGGCAGCAGAGAAGCTATAGTCTTATTTCATAATATTTCATAACAGCTGGAAGCTTCGCTGCCATTCCATGAATTGGTCCTAACTGGATATATTCTATTCCAGGTACGACCAATATCCGACTCGAAGCCAGTGGGCATCAGCGCCACAGCGTCCCTGCACAGGCCCAATACCTCAGACAAGGGGCCAGGGCAGGACGTGGAGGAACAGTATGAGGAGTACTTCGTGGAGCACGACGTGTCCACCGCGGAGGCGCGGAAGGCGGCGGCGCTGCTGAATTTAGATGACAGTATGTTACATACTAATAACCTAACCAAGAGCATGTCAGGACAATGTGTCTAAGGAGGGTTCCGTAACTATTCAAGCGTGCAACCGATTTCGCTCAAAATAATTTTGCTAAAGAGTTTTAAGCATGATCTATCAACATGGATACTTACAAGTTTCTATCTCCCATAGTTTCTAAATGCCAGGGTGCATTACTTATACTTACTACTTACTCACTTCGAAACCCTTCGAAGAAATGGTTAACTTTATAAAAAAGGCATGTATCAAACCTTGCTTTTATTTTGAAATACCTATTCAACGATACCCCTCACGATGGGGTTGAATGAAAAATAAATATTCATCCCCAATTCAAAGGTATGGATTCTCTTCAGAGGAATGGAGCTCCAGTCACTCCTGAAATATAAAATCATTATAATTTTATGATGGCAAAACCGAGATCTATACAGATTATATAACTATACCGAAATGTATCAATTTATATTCATAATTACAGAAGCTAGAAGAGCGGACAGACAGACAGATGGACAGACCGAGCGAAACTGTAAGGATTCCTCGAGTCTAACGGAACCCTAAAAATTTGCTGGACGATAACACTCCATCTAGTGTTAAAAAAGTCTACAGTTATTATGCATTACCAAATAAATTTTCCTGGAGACCCAGCTGTCAGACATGAAACGTAATCATTCTAGCTTAAAATCTATAGTTTAAATTAAAATGTTAGGTTTGTATAATAACCTGTAGTGTCAAGTGTAAGAACACAATTTTGATATTGTATGACGCGTGGATTACCTAAATAATACCTATTTAAAATTCTCATAAGGATCTTTTGCAACTTTATTTAAAATATTCGGAATTAACGACCTGTAACGGTGGCTTAGTTTTTAAAATATGCTCAAAATATATTTGTGTAAGGCACAATATATTTAATTTTGTAACGTAAATTAAATTAGAGGTATTGGTCCAAAATTGCCGGGTATACAGGTTATGAGCAAGAATAAAATCAGTTTTTGTATGGCAATATATGTATGGCAAGAGACGATGTATGAAGTACGAAAGATATTATAAGTGTGGTTGTAATGTACGAGGGCGGGTCAATAAGTCTAAGTAAGTAAGACTTTTGGAATAAAACACAGATTTTTTGATAAATAAATCATTTTATTTTTCAACGTAGTCCCCCTTGAGCTCTATACACTTTGTCCAACGCTTCTCCAATTTTTTTATCCCTTCCAAAAAATATGATTTGTCGAGGTCCTCAAAATAGGCCTTTGTTTGCGAGATGACTTCATCATTGGAGTCAAATCTTTTTCCACCGAGCCATTTTTTCATGTTTGGGAACAAGAATTAGTCACTAGGAGTCCAATCTTGAGAATAGGGTGGATGTGGGAGCAATTCATAGCCCAATTCATGGATTTTTGCCATGGCAACTGCACATGTGTGCACCCTTGCATTGTCTTAGTGAAAAATAACTTTTTTCTTGGCCAAATGAGGTCGGTTTTTTTTCAAATCCTCATTGAAGCGGTCCAATAAGTTGGCATAATATTCCCCATTAATTGTTCTTCCCTTTTGAAGATAGTCAATGTGGATTATCCCACGTGCATCCCAAAAAACAGTCGCCATAACTTTATTGGCTGACAAACCCACCTTGGCCTTCTTTGGCGCCGATTCCCCCTTAGAAACACACTGTTTTGACTGTTGTTTGGTCTCTGGTGTATTATGATGGATCCATGTTTCGTCCACGGTTAAAAAACTCCTCCATATAGTGATTAAACAACGCCAAACCTTCCTGTGAAGTTGTTACACGATTGCGTTTGTGGTCGACTGTGAGCAAACGCGGCACCCATCTTGCGGAAAGCTTTCTCATGCCCAAGCGATCATTCAAAATTGAAACCACTGAGCCATGCGAGATGCCTATGGCTTCCACAATCTCTTGCACTTTCAATCTTCGGTCGGCCAACACCATATCGTGAATTTTTTCGATTGTTTCGGGTGTAGAGACCTCAACTGGGCGTCCAGGACGTTCGGCATCTTCAGTGCTTGTAAGGCCACAACGAAATTCAGTAAACTACTTTTTTACCATTGAAATCGATGGTGCAGAGTCCCCATAGTATTTATCAAGCTTAGCCTTGGTCTCGGTAATGGTTTTTTTTCGCAAAAAATAATGCTTAATAAGCACACGAAATTCACTTTTTTCCATTGTTTCCTTAAGTTACTGGATAGTCTGATAAAGATAGCTGTAAAACACAAACTAACTGACGCAGCAAGTTCAAATTTCGATAGGAGTCAACTGACAGATGCCTGTTGACAGGAGTAGTATTGCTTTTTCAGTAAGGAGGTTAGAAATTCAAAAAGTCACGGACTTATTGACCCGCCTTAGTATTACGTGTCGGTGTTGGTCATATACAAATCAACACCCAAAAACTACACACATATATGTAGTTTTTGGTGTTGAAATTGTAGCTGTATTATACTCGTACATACATACGATTACAATTTCAATATACGAGGACGTACATTGAAATTGTAGTCGTCGTAAAAATTGCGGAACTTTCGCAACAAATCGTACGACCGAATCGTACGATTTGTTGCGAAAGTTCCGCAATTGTGGAGGCGGAAACGAGGCTCCGTTAAAACTTTAATCAGGTGTAGGTACAACGCATCCCACCTACAACAGCAACTTAATTATATACTCCAATGTAGAGTTTTAACATTCTAGACCCACATCTCCACCTTCTATGATTTTGGATTTTATTCGTGCTCATAACTTCTATATCCGGCGTATTTCAGGGGTGCCCCTTTGATGACATAAAATATGATTTAAAGTGGCAGATTGGCAGACATTTCATTGCTGTTGACTATGGATTTTTTTAATGGATTTTGGACCATGTCCTTTGAATTACTTACTATAAAAAATCATCGTTGGGCAAAACCCTTAAACCACCTCTCTAAACTTCCCACATAACTTCGGAAAGTAATGAAGTTCAGGACCCCAATTCTCGTATTCAACTTTGGCTTTAATTTACTTTCAATAAATTACAAATAAATCGTCTGATATTATCACAAACTGATATTGGAAATTCGAATGGAATCTCATCGCTTTTAACGTCGGTTTATGTAGGTATTTATGTATGGATGTTTGTTCCACCGCAGTGCCTAAACTACTGGTCCGATTGTAATTAATGAGGTGTCAATTAATGATGTGTTATTAGGCCGGGTAACACAGGCTATAAAATGTACATAGTCGGGTTATGTTTTTGTTATAAAAATCATAGTTCTATCGAGACTGCATCGAAACTGTCTTATTATAACTTGTAACATTTGATTAGCAGTTATCGAGTTACAGAGTTTCTTCATTTGAAAAGGAAGCAACCTACAACCTTCCTGCCTACTTGCTACTGTGATCACATAATTCTATACTCCAGTAAAACAGCTTTATAATATCATCGGCAGTCTAGAATTACCGTGGATTACGTGTCCATGACTGGTCAGATCCAAGTTTAAGTGGCGACCATGTTTTAATTGCTTTAACTCATTGTCAACTGCGAGTAATGAATTTTATGGTACTTTGTAATATGAAATCATCAAAGGACGCGTATATGGAACAATTTCGCAACGACTTTCGCTTATTTTAGGACCTAGATCAAATGTTGCAAGACTTGCAAGTTTGCAAGTCGCAGACGGCAGAAATGAACTAATCATAAGTGGAAGCGGAAAGAAAATAACTTTCAGATGAATAACTATATTGCTCTATAGAATCATGGTTGAATTCAAAAATGTAATTTGTTTTGAGTTGTCACTTATGTTATTAGTACGTATGTTTTCTTAGGGTCGGTTCACACCGAAGCGAGACGATACGTGACGCGATGCTGCATTTTTAAGTTGAACATTATTCACTATACAAAAAGATATACGTTTCATAGGACATCAATCATACGCTGTGCAGCGCGGTGCAACTTGACATTCGAAAACTTACAATAACATGTGTATCTTCTCAAATAATGAATAAAGTTCAATTTTGAATAGCTATTTAAAATGCAGCTCCGCGACCCGTATCGTCTCGTTTCAGTGTGAATTGACCCTTACTCTCTCGAGATCATTTAACTATAATCTTTGGTCAGATTTCCTAAACTACTCCATGTTATTTATTCCTTTGGTAAAATAGTAAAATATAAAAAGTTATCGCGTAGATTTATATTCAACAGATTATCTTCTGCTTTATGGAATGGAAATCACTGCTATTAAACACATACTACATAATATACACCACGTATACACAGTTGCCTACAATATCATTGTTATAGTAATTGTGCAGTAAAAATTACTACTTTACTTGCATGATGTTAATTATTAAAAAAACTACTCAACGGGACGTATACAACCAGTGCAAGGCCATAAAAATGGAGCCATAACCATTATTTATGAAAAACCAGCCAAGTACGAGTCGCCCTCTCGCACGAAGAGTTCCGTGCCATTATCTATGCAACTATTAATACTAATATCGAGCAAATAACCTTACCAAGAGCATGTCAGGACATGTTTAAGGAGGGTTCCGTAACTATAATCGCGTAATATATTTTTTTCAAATTACTTCAAAAGTTTCTGTCCGATGTCGTTCAAAATAATTTTCCTAAAAAGTTTTTAGCATGATCTATTAGATGGATTATCATGGAAAATTGCAAGTTTCTAAGTCTCATAGTTTAGAAATGCCAGGGGGGGGGGGCAACTTAAAACTACTTTGGAGGCCGATTTCTCGTAAATGTTTGACTTTGTTAAAGGGCATGTATGAAACCTTGCCTTTATTTAAAGAGACCTATTCAACGATACTCTAAACAATGGGGTAGAATGAATAAAAAAATTCATCCCCATTTTACATGTATGGAGAGCCACCCCTAAAATAAAAAAAACTATTGTAATTTTATGATGCCAAAACAGTCTATAACTATGCCGAATTTCATCCATCAGGACAGACAGAGCGAAACTATAAGGGTTCCTTGATTATTACGGAACCCCAAAAACAGCGAAGTTTCTATTGTCATATGGGCAAGATCGTCTATGGTTAAAGATGCAGTGCCATACAAAAAGTATTCCTCTTGAACCAGAAAGAAAGCTAAAGTACCATCATCATCATACTCTATCTAACCTTACCCACATTTTCTATGATGAAAATGCAATAAGACTAGGCGTGTAACTTTTACCTTAAACTTTACATATATCCTTAAATATATTTTGTTTCCTTTAAATCTTATAAATACTATGGGATTGAAGTATACTAAAATGTATTTTATTTTTAAATAATTAATTTTACCGATTAATGCTCTAAGATTTTACCCGTTATTCATATTCAAACAATGAAAGTTCGCCAAGGCTGTGTTGATTTTGCGATTATCAACTGAGAACCAACGCCTTGAAGTCATTGTATGATAATTAATATAATTTAGGTTAAGTCTTAAGATACAATGCCAATTTTACACTGATGTTACATACTACAGCCTGAAAAAATTCATGCATATTTTAGTTATTTGTTTGAATACTTAGTATGTACATATGAAAAAAAAAATAAAGTTATTAGTTATTACGAACTTGATGCCGTTATAAAGATTAAAAAATTTACTAAGAATTATAAAAGAGATCGACTGAATAACTTGACTCTACATTTCTGTAATAGTTTTATCGTAATAGTTTTATAGTAAAATCGAGATCGACTGAATAACTTGACTCTACATTTCTGTAATAGTTTTCTTCACGTATAGGAGCGGAAGTCGAAGAACAACTTTTCTTATTTACATCTAAAAGGAAATGGAGTTTTTAATATGTTGACTACATTTGGCATGTAGGTATTTTATCTCAGTAACACATATATGGGTCAAGTGTCAGGGGGAAACCAGAGAATTTTGTCTATATATTATTTTACTACTAACATTTGCCCGCAATATTGTTAACATACACATAATAAGAAAAGCAGAATATATTGGGTATGTATACATAATATATTCGGGCTAAAAACTTTATTACTTGTGACAAAATTCATTCAAATATGTTCAGCGGTCTTGGCGTAATCGTAGTACGTACTATCAAACAAACAAAAGCCTCTACAAAAACATACGAATTTTCCAGAACATTAATCCTATTATTTATATTTAGTGACTAGTGTCACGCTGCACGCATAATTCTCCGAATTTACGTCTAAAATTACATGGTAACCAAGGTTACTAGGCGTACCCGTAAAGCAGTGTCATTTCAAATTTGCCTACTAATGTGAGAAAATTTCATACGTACTGACTACTGACATCCGTTGAAATAAAAGGAAAAATATGCTTGCAGTTTGGCAATCTGCAGGACCTTTGCCTACTTTTCGTAGAATTGGTACTTGGTACAATCATTCCCATATACCATGTACCAAGTACCAATTCTACAAAAAGTTTGCCTACTTTTTGTCCTGCAGATTGCCAAACTGCAAGCATATTATTCCTTATAATAATAATATTCTTTTATTTCTGCTCTTTGCTGCTTGTTCACTTAAGAGCTAAGTACCTTTCTGGTCAAGATTTGCTCGGAGTTCTAATAGATTTAAAAAAATGAAAAGAATCACAAAATCATTTTTCTGACCGGGATTCAAACCCACAACGAACGCAAAAAAGGCGTATTAAACTTACAATCGGGGACATATTAGTGTCGAAATTATTGATAATTTATATTGCTGTATGTTGAAAGAAAAAACATATAGTATAACTTAAATGCTCAGTTTCCCATGGATAATATAGGTCCAATCCAGAAAAATCGATCTAGCTAGGGCTAGTTCTCCCCCAAAACTCCATGCATACTTAATTTCATGGCAATACTTGCAGCCGTTTCCGAGATTCAGATTTTATAAATACAAGATTAGCTCCTTTAAAGTAAAAGATGTACAAAATATTTTTCTACCATTATTTGTTCAGTAAATCGTTTAACAACATGGTTAAATAGGCCAGTCACGAGTTCTATCATAGCGTGAACAAGCAAAATTCACGTGTGCGTAAGGTATTACTTAAAAAATTCGCGTGGGTACGTCTTGGCTGGGACTTTATACTCCGGAATCCAAAACACCGGTGAAAATTCAGACCATTTAAAGTAGAACTCTGCACTAATACAAAAAGCTTAGGCCTTTTCATCCGTTATTGGATGATTTATACAGTATTCTCCGAGCGAAGTAACCAATCTTGGTCTGTAGTGCCTGGGACAGTTGGTTTTTAAATGTCGTATACGCCCAAGCACATACGGCATTCTCACAGCATAGTCAGTCAGTCCAGAGGAATGACTGGTCAATACGTCTGGGGCCAACCATGTGCGGGTTTCCTCACGACGTTTTCCTTCACCGTTAGAGCGTCCGTTTAATGTACTTGAGATCTGAAAAAGTCTCATTGGTACACACCTCAACCTGGGAATCGAACCTGCACTCACGAGTGCGAATTAAACGGTCTACCCACTAGGCCACGGAGCTATCACACTAATACAATAGAGTGGAAAATCGAACAAATGAGTGTCGAGTCAATTGTCAATGTCATATATGACAGCTCGAAACACTAGAAACTTCCATTTCCAACTCTATTGTATTAGCGCAGAGTTGTATTTTCTCTCTATCTGAAATTTCACCGGCGTTCCGGATTCCGGAGCATATAGTCCCAGCCTACGTGTGAACGTTACGAACGTTTTCATTCATTGAATGAACCAACCACTGACGTCAAATTATCACCTGCTAACTATTTAAAAGAAGGAAACTACTAACACTTCAGTACGGAATGCGTACGGAGTACGGACATAAACACATCATTTGGCTGTGCTCTCTGTGTATGACCTTACTTTTATGACTCCATTATGTAGTTTCGTGGGTAATTGAGATTATTTAACGCCTTACTACTAAATTTTACTATGTTATATAATGTATATTTTTGGATTGAATATAGTCAATGTTTTGAATTTTAGTTGTTTTTCGGTATTGCTACATTCAAGATGTAGAGGAAGAGCTACCATTAACTACTCTTTCTTCCTACCTACAGACAACAATTTTCGAGTCTTTACTCGAAATAATATTTATAATCAACGATCTGTCCCAACACAAGTTGTTCTGTCTTAACTATGAACACACAACTGAACGCAATTATAATTAATTATTTGACAGTCAAGGGACAAATTGAATAGTGCACAGTTAGTATATGAAAATTTAATCGTCCTTTTCAGTATTTTCTCCACAATTGTTACAATATCTCTCACCGCGTAAACCTTCCCTGAACTACCACAATCATTTCAAGACCAAAATCGGTCCAGCGACTCCAGCCGTTCTCGAGTTTTAGCGAGACATTCGAATTGCAATCCGTTTTTAGGGTTCCGACTCAAGAAACCCTTATAGTTTCGCTCTGTCCGTCTGTCCTTCCGTCCGTCCGCCTGTCTGTCTGTCTGTCTATCTGTCCGCTCCTGTAATTATAAATAGAAATTGATGAAATTCCATTCACTATAGACAAAGAATGAAAGTTGCAGCCAGAGAAAAATGAGTTTACCTAGTAGAATAATAAAGATTACAGAAAAAGTTAGTGACCTAAAAAGCAGATGTAGGTATCTACATAGATTAAATTCACATTTCGGGCAAAATTCACTCGTTCATGCAAAAGTAATAACGGAAACATTCTGCAAAAAACGTAACCGAATCGAAGGTTATTCTTTTTCACTGTCAACCACTCGAGCGTGCGAAAATACAATAAAAAGTAAGTTTTTACAAATAAATCTGACCTCAAAATTCACAACTGATCTTGATTTTATTCTGGAAAATTATCTAGTAAGTAAATTACGTATTTTCTTATTAAGGTTTTTTTTAAAATCTTCGCAGAGTGCCAACCACAGCTTTAACTTACTATCATAATAAAATAAATTACATAATATTCAATTCGCAAAAATAGTTTTAATTGCGATGATAATATGTTTTTTCATAAAGGTGTTGCAAAATTCGACATTGGGTAGTGTGAAACGCACTCGGCAGTCGGCACTGCATTGAAAAAATATTATGTAACCTTTATTATATTCTGATGCTCTAACTATGTTAGTCCTTCAAGGCGGTATAGATCTAGTAAAATAACTTGCATCGTAATTCACAAGTTCAAGGTCTCATCCCTTTTTCTACGTTGGAGAGCCATGTTGCGGAACGGATAAGCAGGATCGTCGTGAAATAACGCGTGCGGTGTGTAATTATTTCCGAAAATGGTACACCGTTAACTTTGCTGAATGTGCACCGGTTGCACAGGAGTCACAGGACTCAAAACTGATGTAAACGTGTACTTCAATCAATAGAAAGCCATCGCAGGCATGCGTCGAAGTGCGCGGCACGGGCGGGTGCACACTGCACAATCAATAGCGCATTAATTGTTGCGTTTGTGAGGGCTGTTACGAATGGGGTTGGTAACTCAGGGTCAGTTTACATCGCGACGATACGCGACCCAATGCGGCGCTGCATTTTTAAGATAGCTATTCAAAATTGAACTTTATTCACTAGTAACTACACAAAAAGATACACGTTTCATGTGACATCATAAATGCAGCCCGGAGCAACTTGAGATTTGAACTCTTAAAATAAAACACGTTTTTATGAAGATAAAATGAATAAACGTGTAATGAATAAACTAAAATGTTGAATCTTTGAAAAGAACTAAAATCTTAAAAATATCTCGTCGCGTTTATCGTTTCGTTTCGTTATGAATCGACCCTTTATTAGTAACCCGGTTTGAATGTGTTTTGCTTGTTCTCTCTTTTAAGGACTATTTTCGACAAAAAAAATGCGGTTACTTGAAGATAAACTTCACAAAAATATGTTAGGTATGACACCACCTAAGAGGCCTCCAAATTATTCTAAAATCAGTTTATAACAACGTCATGTATGAGACTTCGCCTTTGTTAACAGGAACTATTCGACGCGACGATACCCCGCACGATGGGGTGCTATGAAAAAATTCATCCTCACTTCACATGCAATAAAAATGAAATGAAAATCTACTTTATAGTGCACAATCAGCTGTTACACAAACATATAATATATATTAGCAATATTATATAAGCAATAGTACACAAATGCGGCCTTATTACTTAATAGCAATTTCTTCCATACAACCTTTGAAAGAATGGATTAAATTGCTTTAGAAGGGTCTAATTGCTGCCTTTCTTTTTTGGAATTGTCTAATATGCTCAAAGTATACAAATGATAAAAATAAAATATATATTATGATAAAATAAACATATTTAATACATAAATATATACATACAAGGGCATAATTAATGTACATAATATCAATATATAGAATATTATACGTTTTAATAATAATATAATATATAACACTAAAAATATAATATTAACATATAATTATAGTGAACAATTACGTAATATTTAATTTTAACACATACTTCTATATCCATACACTTTTAAAAATATTTATTGATTTAGCATATTTTATTCGGGTAGGGAGAGAGTTCCAGAGTAAGACGGATTGGTGGACGGGTGTAAGAGGAGTGGAAATACCTTGTGTGGTAGATGATGGATATCGGATATCGAGAAGGAGGTTTGAGGACCGCAGCTCTTGCCTGTCGGAGCAACGGTAGCTAAAGGTCTCTTACAGGTATTGAGGGCGGTTGAGATCAAATCGGATAGTCTATAGGAGTGAGGGTACACGGGCATTACGGCGAAAATGAATCGGTAACAACTTAAGCTTGTTGCGGAACTCGGTAACATGATGGAATTTCCGCAACCCAAATATAAATATTAAAGACAAATTCGCGCTCAAGTTTGCCGGGAGTGGTGTTGGGTCAAATTGATGAAGTTAACGTCAGCGTAATCTAGGAGATACAGGAAAAGTGATTCAGCTAAGGCTACCTTTGTGGGTATAGGCAGAACATAGCGAAGTTGTTTCAGAGAGTTCCACGTTTAGTATACCTTTCTGCCTATCTCTTTCAATAGCTGAGACCAAGAAAGATGCTCATGAAAGTAAGTACATACCAAGATTCTTCATTACTTTACTATATGGTATTGTTGAACCATTGATGAGCACCGGAGGTAAAGTAGCACAGTCAATTCTAGTGACCAGCCCCGGGCTGCCGATTAATATTAATTGAGACTTAGCGGGATTAATAAGTAATCCACGGTCTTTGCTCTAGTCACATATGGCCGATATGTCTCTGTTCATAACACCCACCGCAGTATGCAACGCATCCAGAGTCGACTGGGTATAAAATTTGCATGCATATAAATGGAACGAGGAAACAAACAGGAGGAGTGACAAAGTTTATAAAAAGGGCAAACAGTAATGGAGACATAACACCACCCTGAGGAACATCCGCTGTTGTAACGATCCAGCCTGAAACCGATTCTGAAATTTTGATATTCTGTCGACTTGACTTTCTTTATTTCTTGTAGAAATAAATATCACAGAAGGTGAAACGCCAGCAAACAGTCGATAGAGTTAAATGCAAGTCGAGCAAGTTAGGATGGTGAGCTTCTTATTGTCGATTCCAGACCGAATATCTTGACTAAGGCCTTAGCAGTAAGTACTATGACCCGTCCGGAAGCCAGATTGGTATGCGGCGTACTAAGGAGATTATTGCGCGTGATGTATATAGTAAATTGATGAAGTAAAAGTCGTTCTAAAACCTTTGTTAAGAAAGGAAGAATTGATGTAGGATGAAAATCAGAAATAGCTTTAGAACGAGAGGATTTAGGCAAAGGGATTACGTATTGAATATATTTTAAAATGTAAAATTATTATTATTTTATGATTTATGAAAACCGTGATCTACACACGATATATTAACTATATAATTTATATACCTAAATACAGATGTTAGAAGGGCGGACAGACAGACGGACAGACTGACCGACAGGCAGACGGACAGAGCGAAACTATAAGGGTACCTTGAGTACTATGCAGCCCTAAAAAGGCAAGTTCTTTTATTAAGGAAAATCAAATTATTGTACTGCTTCACTTTTGAATAACCAGCTAGCTCGCCGTACCAAATATAACCTGTTGCTTCCTGTGTGAAGCTTGTTGCTAGAATCAAAGCTAGGTCATTGCATTTAGGCGTACCTAATTACATACGACGTATGAACGCTTTTTTAAGGAGCAATGAAGTCACGGTCTCTACGACTGCGGAATTCTAATGCTCGAGGCAAAACTAGATTATTTGTTATTTGTTATAATTATAATAATTGGGGAAAATGACCTATTGTTTGCACCTCTCCCAATTATTGGCCACCATAATATAACAATTTAAGATTTATAGTACAGTAGCTGCTGTCCCCGACACCCGTGCCCACTTCGTTGGACGTCAAACATTTTTACCTATAAAAAATTGATTAATAAAATATCCATCCAGTGGACATTGTAAATCTAAACCATTCTCGAATCCACTTAAACTCAAATAAAATTTCATCGAAATCGGTACATCCGATTAGAAGGAAGGAAGTTCAATGACAAACACACGCACAGAAGATTTATATATACTTACCTATCGGTGGCGAAGCGTGAAATTTGCGAAATGGTAAGCCGCGTAAGCTAATACCATGGAGGAATTATTACAATACCTATCTATTTTACTACGGACCGATACTTCATTTTAAATGCTCTTAGCGCCATCTATTAAGTATTAGTCATATTAAGAGAAACCGATATGACGTCGAGTTGTATACACGCCTCGTTACAATTATCTACATAAAGATACTCTGTGTTGGCACTTGGCCAGCCTTCATTTATACACAAATAAAAATAATATAATTATTAAAGGAGTATAAATAGATAAACAAAACGAATATTTTATATGATGGCCAATAATAATTGGTCCCCCAACAATTGGTTGTTTTACCAATGTCACATTGTGAATTAAGTTGCTAACGGCCGAATACTGAGATGCTAATCAAAATTAAGAGGCTCCTATTCTCAGGCTGTGTGTGCCACTTAATTTAACTATTGTTCCAGGATTCGGCCGTAAGAGCTAGTATCAAGTTCATAAATAAATCCAGAAAATCAACAATTGGCCCTTACCATTCGCCTATACCTACTGACAAAAACCGCTTTCATTTCAGTACCAGCAACCAGGGTAGGATGCGGGACTTGTACCCGTCGGGAGATGGAGTACTGCGAGACTCGGGTGCTGATGGACCACTGCTGCTGCGAGAGGCACTTCCTCCCGGAGCCGTTTCCATGGTTACCGCATACCTGCTACGTGGGCCCCCACCGCTGCCATCCCCTAGCCCACGACTGCGTCAAGTACACTAGGCTAAGGGATTGCTGCTGTTACAAGCACCTTGCTCAACAGTGTAAGTATTTATCTCTACATTTGTATCGGTTTCTCTCATGATTTTTTTCGGTGCAAAAGAAAATGGTTGTCTGTTAAGTCGGTTTACGGACGATAATTTTACGTGATAACGTCATGACAAGATAACTCTCTATCGCTTATTCCGCGCTCTCGCTTGCACGCACGGCTCGGGCGGAACGTGACCTCAAACGTGACAATCGGACGGAACGTAACAATTTTTTGTGCGCGCAGCCGCCGTTCATCGATTTATAACACGTTATCACGTCAAAAAAACCTTGTAACTTCTATATAATTATGCTTGCTGCGAGGCTCGCTACTGTCACAGAGTAGAAAGTACCTGTATATACTTTACGTAAGTATATACAGTATATATACGGAGAAACAGCTTTCATAGAACGATTCAAAGCGATATTTTGACGTCCCCTTCAACGGCACACAATTTTTCCACACAGTCGTGGACAAATCGTATGATTGTAGTAGTGGGATCAAATCGATAGCTAGTAGCTGTTTATATGTTCCTCTTTCTTTATTATGTGCTACTGTTGCCATCACCTTCGACTGCGTCAAGAACATTAAGCTTTGTACAGAATAACCAATTTGCTAATGGTTTTGACAATCTTCGTTTTTCTATAGAAATGAGGGTTTTTAAATTCGTGACATCTGACAGCTTTTGAACACGAACCGTCGTGCTACCAAGCGCCGCCTGGTGACAGAAAAAGAATCGAAAATTCTTAGTGACTGTTTTTGTTACCACTTACGCCACCAGATGACACTTTATGTGCTCTACAACATTGAATTCCTTGTTACAAATAATAAAAAAAACATTTTTCATAGCCTGTATAACTTAATCACTTATCTGTCGTTTACAAGTATAAAGATTTTTTTATTTTTCAGGGAAAGGCATTATGTCGAGGTCTACCAGTATGGTCAGCGGCGGTGTTATCGTTCTGCCTCTGCTGTTTGTACCGGCTCTGTTCTTCGTGGCGTACCTGTGACCCGCGGCGCGCGAGGGGCCGCCCGCGGTGCCCGTCTGATGTGACATCGAACAGACCTGCCGATCTCTGAGGTTCTGACTGTTTGTAGTCAGAATTTGCTAGCGCCTTCTTGCTGTCTGCAGTCAGAATGTGTGATCTTACGACGATTCTTGCTGACCGTAGTCAATACGACTAATTTGGTATCTTAACTGCGGCTAGAAATCCTTATTCTCAATTGAGCTAAATGCTGTTAGATAATATATTTTCTACTTAAACTCGATAAATTGGAAATCTGACTGCAGTGAAAAGAATTGTCGTTACGTGACTGCGGTCAGAATCTATCCTAATTCTGAATTGACCTGAATGCTGTTAGATATTTTGACCTCAACTTAGTAAATAGGAAATCTGACTGCAGTAAAAAGAATTGTTGTTACGTGACCGCGGTCAGAATCTAAAGCATTGTGAGACTCTACGACAAAGGATTTCGAGTTTCTATGATCAACTTTGTATTAGTATTTAAAAACCAAAGAGCTTTTTTGTGTAAAATAACCTTTACCAATGGCCTAAAATGGATGAAATAATTGTAATGGCAATGCGCCAGTTGTTGGCACTAATGATTTTGATTGAAAATTGATGCAAGCTGCCAGTATTTACATTTTCTAAATGGGAAAAGAAATGGTAGTTTATTTTATTCGTAAAATGTACCTTATTATTAGCTGTTAAGGTAGTTTTCGAGATATGGTCGTTCGTATGCCAAATATAGTATTATATATATAGTATTATATTTAACTAGTTATTATATATATAATAGCTAGTTAGCTATTACATGAATGATTAGGTAACCTATAACATAATATTATAAATACGACTCGAATCAGTGTGTAGAAAAATTGTGAATGTGTATCGTAAAGGTAAGTTTAGTTATATTCAAAGATTATTGATGTTTCTTATATATTAAAGTACCTAATATTATTGTTGTCATGTAATGACTACTAGGTTGTTCTTATACTGCGGGACTAGTTTACCGTGGTGTATTTTCTACAATTCTTCGTTAAATATAGATATTATATTACGTATAAGTATATGTCTTAATAGGTATGTTGTGTATCTCATTGTGATAAATGTCCTTGCGTCTAAAAAAAAAGAAAAAATATATTTTAAGATTTAAGAATAAAAGTTGAATATAAAAAAATGTAAAAACTTGTACCAAATATAGTTTTATTAAATTTCAGATATTATGCTTCTGTTGAGTTGTAGAAACCAAAGCATTATATCATATTTTTATATCGCTTTGAGTCTTGCTGTCATATTTTAATACTGCAGTTATGGCATAAGATTACATGCAGCAATAAGTATTCTGCGAATGTAAAACGAAGTGTTATTTAGAGATACTTTTAAACCTCTAATTAAACTAGTTGCATATGTACTTTATAATAAATTCCTTCTCTATATTTGTGTATAATAATTATGTTAGAGGTACAACAAATAATATTGTACAAAAGTATCTACAGCTTGTTAAATTGTAATTGTTTTTATTTTAATAATATCTTATGTATTTGTTATGTTATGTTACCAAAGCTTTAGTTACTCGTTAAAACTCGTTAAAACTCGTTTTAGCTACCGTGCAGTAATTATTATTTTGTCACAGACTCCGCAAATAAGATAAAATAAAAATTGTTTCAAAGGAGGATGGGCCGAAATGTATGAACGCTGTTCCACCGATCTATCTAATACGAGCATGCCGTAAGTCAAAAGGAAAGGGCATTACTAGTACCTTACTTACTTCATTGACATTAAATAAGTATATATTGTATTAACGGGGTTTTTGCGTAACACGCCAACAATAAACCAAAAAATTAGGATCTTTCTGCCCTTTACCACAGATTACTAAATGGTTACTACGTAGAAATGCCTTTACTATGTATATTTGACGGTATTTGCGAAAGAGAGGACAATGAGTGACGTGGAATCAAATGAAACCCAGTTTATTTATGCATAAATTTTAATATTTCGAAAACCTATATTTTATGGCTAACATGAGCAATGTTAACTAACATATTTGTGAGATACATAATAGGTAAGTTGGATAGGTTATGTTGAGCTGATTCAAAGTTACCCAAGTCCTCGCCTATTAAGAGGAATTCTGCATAAAATCATACCAAATAATATCATACATTTCTTTAAAATATGAAGCAATTTATTGAAATACTTGTACTGAATTATTTTCCAGAATTTGTTCCTTAATAGCAACACTATCGAATATGCTAGTAAAACGTGAGTGTGATATTTTTTTCTAAATTAGTTGTTGGTTTATCACGTTAGTTTTCTATAATATATATCATTCTATATACTTAGTCTGGTCATAAATACTGTTACAATTAAAAATAAACAAAAAATGACATTTGAATTTTCATTTTTATATGATTGTTCATTGAGTGTGTACCAAATCAAATGTTTGTGTACCAGACTATTAATAGGCACAATAAGACCTCCTCTGTTTGTGACAGAAAGAGAACTGGCCGTCCAGGTATTGTTCGTACGAAAAAGGTGGTCAAAGCAGTAAGGGAAAGAATTCGAAGAAATCCTGTCCGGAAAGCAAATAATTTTGTACTCGGGAGATGAAGATAGCACCTAGAACCATGTCGCGTATTTTAAAAGATGACTTATGACTTGCAGCCTATAAGAGACGTACTAGTCATTTCTTAACTAATAATTTAAAAAAGAATAAGGTGGTAAAATCGAAACAACTACTGAAGCGGTACGCAAAGGGACGTCACAGAAAATTTTTGTTAGGGATGAGAAATTTTTTACAATTGAGCAACATTTTAACAAAAATGACCATAATATTTATGCTCAAGACTCTAAGGAAGCTTCCCAATTAGTCGACAGAGTGCAATGTGGGCACTATCCGACTTCAGTGATGGTTTTGTGGGGTATTAGCTGTGAAGGAGTGACTGAGCCATACTTTTGTGAAAAAGGTATCAAAACATCGGCACAAGTGTATCAAGATACCATTCTTGAGAAGGTAGTGAAGCCCCTTAACAACACCATGTTCAATAACCAAGAATGGTCCTTGCAGCAAGACTCGGCGCCGGGTCATAAAGCTCGGTCTACGCAGTCTTGGTTGGAAACGAACGTATCAGACTTCATCAGAGCTGAAGACTGGCCATCGTCTAGTCCCGATCTTAATCCGCTGGATTATGATTTATGGTCAGCTTCAGAGAGTATGGCTTGCTCTAAACGCCATGATAATTTGGAGTCCCTAAAACAATCTGTACGTTTGGCAGTGAATAATTTTCCCATGGAAAGCTTCTCTCATAACTGGCCTCAACGTTTAAAGGACTGTATTGCAGCTCATGGAGACCACTTCGAATAAGCTTTTTATATTTTAAATTGTTTTATATTTATATATTAAACTAACACACTGTAAAAGTAATAAATGTTATTTGAAATAGATTTTTATTTATTCTTTTTTTCAGTATTTATGACAAGACTAGGTATATATCACGTAAGTTTTCCATAAGGCTGTATAATTTTTCCAGTAGGGTAGGCCTTCTCTACCAAAGCATGGCTCTCCAAGGATGAAAATTAACTTTTCCATGCTCCGCCTCCGATTAAGCTTTTATATGCATACAAAGGAATAAAGTGTAAAAAGAGACCTTTCTATTGACATATATCTCGTGTCTATTGGTACACTGGAATGTCCATCCTCCATTAACGCCTGCTTAATACGAAGAGCAAATTCTTTTTTGATTTATTAGTGTTAGGTAAGGCGCAATAATTACAAATCATGTCTAGACAGACGTTCTTTCAGAGACCCAAGCAGTATTGTATAAGAATTTCATCTCTGGCAAACAGGACAAACAGATATTTATAAATATTTATTTTACTATTTTATTGCAGCGTTACGACACAATGTCTGCGTTAAATGTAAATTTTAAATCTATTATTATTAAATGAGACAAGAAACTGAAATATGTGCATTTTTCCTTTTTATTTACTTACTATGAAGTATAGTAGGAAATCGTAACTAAGGTGTTTTTTTTTCTCTTTGATCTAAAATAATTCATGACTAATAAGAGAAAAGTTTATTATTATATCAGCTATAAGGCGAAAGGGTATTTGATATTTTAGGAATGCAGGGGAAAATATTATACTGCTGCATTTTGAATATAGCAACCGCACGGAATAATATTGCTGCTCTTAAAATAGTTCCAAAAGGCAGTTATTATAAGGAATATTTTTTATGAACATAACGTTCTTAACTTTTTGATTGTATGGAAGTTTTCACCTCAAATATTGATTCTTGTGATTATTTTATTTAACTCTCTCGTATAACGTATAACTTATACAAACAAATTGTGGGAAAAGGGCAGTTGCTTGAAATGCTTGCGTGATACTGCATTTAATAATAACGCCCATAGTTGGCCATTTCAAGTAATTTAAATATTTAATTATTGCACGAAACACTGAATACATGAAATTATGTTAAGGGCTCGATAGTTAATACTCTAAAAATATTCATTGAAATACATACTTAAAATGATTTTGGTTGGTTTGAACAGAATTTCAAGTAAAAATTAAATTCGTAAAATTCAATCGTTTATGGAACCATTACATACTGTTCATTTATTTTCTTTCTTTAAGCAACGAAAATGCGTACTGTAGACCCATACTTATGGTCTAAAAAGGTTAAAAAACCAATTTTAAACTTAACTAGACCTTACAAGTTTAGTTTGGAATATTCGCCTTTGGAAGTCCGGTTGAGAAGCAGTTTGAGAGATGCATTAAAAGAGTTTTGGAAAAACTGTACGGTGGAGGGTCTGAAGTTTGTGGCCGATAAAAATGTCAATGTTCTTACGAGGTAAGTACTTTAGTATTACCTACACCCGAGTAGCATGAGAATTTTCTGTAATTTACATATAAGCGTCAGCTCACACCGGTACTTGATGCGGCGCGAACTTTTTAAAATAGCGCTTCAAAATTGAACCTTATAAGATTGAAGATACACATTTAAAATTGCGACCTGCACCGCTTTGCGCAGAGCGGCGCCGCTCTTGCAATGAAACGTGTGTGTATCGTTTTGTGTTGTGCGTAAAGTTCAAATTTGAATTGTTTTCGTAAAAGAAGCGCGCCGCGTCACGTCTCGGTGTGGCCTGACCCTGAAACGTAAATTATGCAAAATCGCACGTGAGATCAATGTGGAAGTCCCAGCAAATCTAACAATGTCTCACCATGCGGAAGGGGAGTTGAAAAAGCACCAAATACCAATAATACATTTGACTACAAACAGGATACTAAAGTATTAGTAGTGGTAGGAAAATGTAACGACGCCATACGAGACTGGCAAAATACAATCATTTAATAATATTATTAAAATGGCAAAGGAACGAAGATGACTAGCGACCTTGATTTTAGATTGCCAAAACCGTGATGGACTTCGTGAACAATTATATATATTATTAAATTATAAATTTAATTATAAATTTCCCATAATTATATAAATTATGGGAAATTTATATAATTATTAATAATATATATAATTGTTAAATATAATATTGAATTAAAATATAAAGACGAGTGACAAAGTGTGATATGTGGCTAAAAAGGGTATGGATATTAAACCAGAAGTTTGGTTTTTTATTTATTAAATTAAGAAAAAATAATGTAAAGACGGTTATTATGTTAACAATGTTGTCGCTTCTGCAGTAAGTCGAGGAAATAGAGGAAGTTTATAATCAATACAAAATAATATTCAAATGTTCTTTGTTTGAGCGATAATTAAACAGAACTCTTTATTTGCGTGCATGAATGGAGGTTACCTAATATTTGGTTCGAGTCTCTGACTCGAACTTCGATCAATGACAGCTGTATTGAACATGTTGCATGAAATAATAATATTAATATGCTGAACTAAGTATGTTCCTATAATATTGTGAAGGCTTAAATGGGAATATGCATTTTTTTCAAATAAGCAAAAGTCGTTTATTTTCCAAAAGGAAATATAAATATGGACTCAAAAATGCAAAAGGTACAGTAAGCAGTTGCCTATTTTAAAAAGTTACAGGACTAAAAAGGACTTAAGGGCCATACTGACCATCCAGCCTGTAAGCCCAAGGCCGCGGACTTGTAGGCAAAAAATATAAATGACACTATTGACATTAATGACGGCTATAGTGCCGGTGCTGGATTTGCTTGATGGGCCGTGAGTATGGCGCTTTAAAAGCATTTTTTTACATTGGAAATGTCTTTTCGTTCCCTCCAGTATAGGGGCTGATTTCACGAAAAAGTGCGATCCCCTTATATCTCAGACAGTTGTGAAGATATGATATTCAAAAAAGTCTCAAAAGACGCGTATTCACGAGAGATATAAGGTGCAAAAAGAATTATTCGAGAAAGTTATGGCTGAAATAGTGAAAAAAAAATTCTATGTTTTCCGTATTTTCGATTTTGGCACTCGATATTTTAGAAACGAAGAATGTTATTAAACCTTTGAGAAAAATTCCTCTGGACAGTTAAGTCAGCCTCAATTTGAGCCTAAAACAAATACGATCAGATTAAGGGTGTGCCCTGTAGCCTAACCATTTTGAAAAAAAAAAATCTTATACTTTAAACGAGACTATCTTGTATATATATAATCAGAATCTCGATAACGGCTAGGTATCCTAGTATGCTTCCCCATGACTATCAATAAAGCTCAGGGGCAGTCATTGAAAGTGGCTGGAATAGACCTAAGAGAGAATTTCTAACACGCACAGTTCTATGTTGCGTGTTCCAGAGTAAGTTGGGCTAGCAGTCTGGTGGTGGTGATACAGCACGGCAATACAGTTAATGTTGTATATAGAGAGGTCCTTCAATAGCATAAAACACTCTAATAATAATAAAATAGTCTGAAACCATTTACCTATTCATTTAATTTATATTTAGCATAATTAAATATCCTACAATCCTTTCTAAAAAGGAGTCGGTTACAAACAAGCAAGCAAGCAAACATACAGGTGAAATTAATAAAAGCGTTATAAAAAATAATAGAAAATTAGTCACCTCAACATCTACGCGTACGAAGTCACGGCAAAAGCTAGTCTAAGAATAAAATAACTATCATTTAACGTTGTAGTTTTATTCTGTAACTTTTCCCATTATCCCGACTTTCTCGTCGCTCAGCGACAATATTTTTTCGAATTCCGTAGATTCATTTCCAATGTGCTCGATAGTCGTGTGAGGCACGAAATCTGTGTTTATTTTTTCTTATATTTGCAAAACGAAAATTACCGTTGAAATCCTTATGTTAGTTGTGACATTTTTTTTATAAAAATAATTTAAACATGTATGTAGTTAAGTTAGTAAAATCAATTTTGCGTTAATATCCATACATTTTTAACTGCGGTTGTGACTAGAGATGTGAGATATCATTTGTAAATGGCATATTATACAAACACACAAAAGTGAGTTCTCCAACGAACTCACTTTTGTGATGACTGTATTTCGTCAACGGTTGATCGTAGATATACCATTGCAAGGACAATATTTCCCAGCTGATTTGTACTTTTCGAAAAGCCAGTAAAAATATGCATATTCACTATCAAGAGTTTATACTCTTAAAACTCTTTAGTCCCTTAATACTTTTAAAACTCCAGCCAGTCCCAAATCTATCAATTCCAAATCTTATCTTAAATCCCAGGTGGTGTTATCTGCTTCTCATGGTTGCAACTTTTGTCGCTTCATTGGCTCTAGTGCTGAAGCTCTGGGATGAGTATCGTGGGGTGCCACCACTCATCGTGAATGAGCTGATGGAAGACGACGTTCTGAACAACATCACGTTCCCAGCAGTCGCCATCTGCAGTAACAATGTCATTAGTAGACCTGCCCTTGATAAATATGCACAATACTTGTAAGTATGTAAAATGTGACTGTTAAGGAAGCTATAATTATACAGAGTGAATTTTTGCATTTAGGCAAGGGACATAGACGAAGTCTGAAACTATAGGGAGTAGCGAAAAGTACTGAATAGAGTAGCAAGCGCGATTTTTATAACAACTAAAACTGTATAAATAGATTTTTGATAATTCAATTTCCCTAGCTAGGAATCGAACCGGCTGACTTGTGAAAAAAATACACACATGTACCTATTAGTATACCATTTGAGTGTTGCTAAACAAACACATTCTGGAAAGTAATGACATGCCACTAACGTTTGTTTTGATATTATGCACGCAAATGTTTTTTTCCTTACTTTCTTACATTTCTTCAAAATATTGAGCAATTATTCAAAGCATTTTCTCTGTATTGGCACGCTTTGTAATTTTTTTTCCAAAATTAGTCGGTTCGATTCCTAACTAGAAACATTGATTTATCACAAATCGTATGATGTAGTTTTTGCGTCGCGTGACGCGTCGCTTCGGCTCTGTGCTAGTCTGAGTTGAGCCTTATAGTTTTGGATTTCGCCTACCAAGCCCACTAGAAGAATATACAAGATATTTACTGTGCTATTACAGATGTCAATGGTCACCCGCTATCAGAGTAATTACCGCGTTTAGTGTCTTTTAATAAAACTTTGACCCTTATAGGCCTCGGTTTACTTACTCGGCTTATATACAATGTTATCGTTATTATGGCCGTGGTACCCGGTGTTCCACTAGTCACTCCGAACCTTTGATGTCGAAGCAGTTGTTTCTATTTCCCAATGAAGTTTAAAAGTGTTTTAATTATTTTTTTCAATTTTACAGATTCTCGTTAGACAGGAACAGAACCTACTCGCTAACGACTATTAAGTCTAATTTAATGGCATTCGGAGCTCTGTTCACTATGGCTATTGCGAATATTGAACATGATTTCGCGAAATGGTTATCTGTATTGGCTAAGGAAACTAATGTCACGAAAATTATGTACGACGTATGTATATCTAATGTTGTAAGCTGTGCCAGTAAGAATAATATAGTCGCTACTTAGAATGCTACATGATACAAAACAAAAATAATTAGAATGTGCAAGCGTTTTACTGGCTCCTTAGGGGAACATAGAATTGTTACAAAAATCTATTAAACCCCATTTTTTAATTCAATTGAGCTCGTATGTGCTCTAGCCGGAGGTCGCGGGATCGAATACCGCCGAGGGAACACATTTATATATAAATATATAAATGTATACTATATAATATAATAAAAATCTTAAATATATGTATAGTATAAAGCGTATGTGAAGCGTTCATATCATATTAGATAATTATTTATTTTTTACTTATCATATATTATTATATTTTGACGTGATAACGTCTTATAATTCGAATGAGCCGGCTGCACGCACGAAAAAACATGACTCATGCGTTACCAAGTACTGTTACCAAGTACCGTTACCTGTTACCGTTACCAAGTACCAGCGTTACCTCGCATTTTATTATTATTATTGTTGTTGTTGTTGTTGTTGTTGTTGACGTTGTCACGTTCAACTATCGCCAGTAAACCGACTTTACAGGCAACCGATATTTTTTAGTTAACACCACCGTGCAAATCACTGCTCGTGCGCTGCGCCTGGCACGCGCGGCGTTACCGGTGCGCAGAGCTGTTTGCCCGGCGCATCACTCCGGTGGGCTTCTGTTGCGTGTTCAACTCTAGATACATGTAGGTATCATATTCTGGTTTAACATAAGAAATGATAATAATTATTCGAAAGTTACATGTAGTGGTTAGGACTGAATAAATAAAGTCATATTAATAAATAAAATAAAAGAGACAAGAAATATTCTAAAGCGACAAGCGATATGAATGGAGAACTGAATGGAGATCTGCCTGAGGAATCCAGTGTTAATATAATTGTACTGTATTTTTTAAATAAAAATTAAATATCACAGGCAATTAAAGCTAGATGTGTTTCCAGGCCTATGGACAGAGACAGTACAACATACCAGCTCAACGAGACTGGCATCGCAGCTGGCCTCGCGGTCGTAGCTCGAGAGAACCCAGATGACTTCGCCTTTATCAGAAGACCTGGAAACGAATTTCTGGTAAGCATGGTGATATGATCCGTCAATGAATTTTTGAAATGGATAGATTCTTTCATCATCGACCTCTGTCGCTCAGTGGTTCGCATGTCGGCGCTCAAGGCGGAAGTCGCGAATCAAATTCCGCCGATGGAACTCGAAGGCGTAGGTTGTAGTTGTAGGTAGTAGGTGTAGGTTGTAGGTGTAGAAACTGTAGGTACGTAGTTTTTTATTTTATTAGAACAACGTCTATCTGGGCCATTTAGTAACATAATAAATATGTTAAGTATAGTATATTGTAAAGTTTATAAATATTAAATATACTTCCCGTTGTCCCGTATCCTCAGCACAAGTTCGAGAACTTAGAACGGGATAACCGGGGCTATTATGAACTTCAACTTTCGCTGGTCATGGTCATAATTTTGACATTTCAACTTTTTAAAATACAATTTAAAAAGTTCCTTTGTCAAAATGAAGCCCATTCCCACAGTTTTGGTTCATAATGAGGCAGCAGAATCACATGGTGTGATGCGTCCATAGATACTATTACATACTAATATTATTATTTACATGTTTTAACAATTACTTACCTCCGGAACTAGTAAAAAAAATCTACATTTTATGTAGAGTTTTGCTCGAATGTTTCGATACACAGCAAATCGGCAAAGCATAGAATCATATTATATTATAATTTAAAAAACAGGCCCAGTGCGAGTCGGACTCGCGAATGAAGAGTTCCGTAGAAAACTACAAAAACTCACGTTTATTGGATGGATTTATTGTATGTCCCTACATATACATACATATATTTATTTTATTCTGTTTTTAGTATTTGTTGCTATAGCGGCACGGACAGACTGACAGACGGACTGACAGCGTTGTCTTAGTAATAGGGTCCCGTTTTTACCATTTGGGTACGAAACCCTAAATATACCCAATTTATTAAAGTCCATGTTCTACCCCTGGGGGTTGAAGCTGGGCAGCATTTAGAGGTTGAACTAGGACGGGGGTAGAAATCTGCGGGTTGAACGTGGAAGAAGCAAAAAAAAACAAGGAGGTTTCATCATAGCTAACGAAGAAAATTCTTAAACCTACAGGTCCTTTTGTTCGACGGAGACAATTATCCATTACTAGTTTCTGGTGTTGTTCGTACATTTTTAGCGCAGTGCAATACGTCATCCCTTGTAATGCTCAAAACATATACGCAGTACTCCAGTTACGACTTAGATCATTACACAGAAGAAACGGTAAGGAATATGACGAATATATTTTATGAAATAAATGAGTTCATAATGAGGAATTTGTGTGAATTGCAGAAGGGCTTAAAGTTAATATCTTAGCTGATGCATGAAGCTTACAGTTTGTTCTTAAAATAAACGAGCTACATATAAAATGGAAGCTTATGTACTTTTAAAGTTTTAGTATACAGAATGCGGCCTTTTATTACATTTTAAGCGTGGATGCCGACTACCAGGACCGAAAGGTGAATTCGACGCCCGCTCCTGGTCAACATGTCTCACGATATGTCAAAGGAGCGTCGCTATCGCGCTCTGCAACTGCGCTCCTTTCACCATGCCGGATTACGAAGGGGAGTATGCGCCTGAGTGTTCACTAGAACATCTCGACTGCTTGGCCAAGTATAGAGGTGAGTTATACAGTGTCGTCTCGAGGTAATTAAATTTTAACAGTAAATAATATGTTAAACTTTTACGACACAAACACCCCGAACTACAACATTAACCAATGTCAAAGCATGTCAGGACATGTCTAAGGAAGGTTCCGTAACTATAAGTGCTTTTTTTTCAAATTACTTCAAAAGTTACTGTCCGATTTCTTTAAAAGTATATTTATTAAAGAGCATTTTTTAGCATGATCTATCAGCATGGAAAATCGCAAGTTTCTAAATCTCATAGTTTAGAAATGCCAGGGGGAGACCAACTTATAAACCACTTTGGAGGCCGATTACTCGTAAATGGTTGATTTTGTAAAAAACACTATGTACGAAACCTTGCCTTTATTTTTAAAGTCCTATTCAACAATACCCCACACGATGGGGTAGAAGAAAAAAATATTTTTCATCCCCACTCCACAGAGACAGATAGACAGACCGACAGAGCGGAACTATAAGGGTTCCTTTGTATTACGGAACCCAAAAAAGAGCATACATGTATATTTCACCTTGCCACGCTAGGCCGCAGATTTTAAAACCATAATTATGCATGTTCTTCTATTTGTAGAGAAAGAAAAATGTAAACTTCACACTGCAAATGCACTCATAAAATCTGCCGCCTTGTGCGATGTGTATATTGCCTGAAAATGCCAGTTACAACCACCATTTCTATCCCAAGTTAGTTGATACCTATCTTTTGAAAATTTTCAGAAAAGTTTTATTATTTTTTCCCGGGTGAGTCGTCTGATGACAGTTTGAACGAGGAGGAGGTGAACTCTTTGTACTGCATGGGGCCCGAGGCCTGCATGCCGGACTGCACGCGACAGCTGCACACCGCCAGGGTCACCATGATCCGACACGACAAGGACACGAGAGTGATGAAGCCTCTATTCCTGTAAGAATGGGGAACATGCATGTACATAATTGTTTTAACAAAAAAAAACACAAAAAACATAAGGATTTGACCAGTAATTTTCATTTTTCAATCATATATAAAAACCTCATTTTTTAGTCCTGTAGCTTTTAATTTAGCAACTGATTACTGTATTTTTTTTCTTTTTTCGGTCCATATTTATGTTGCCTTTAGGAAAATATATGACTTTTGCTGATATCAAATAAATGCATATTATAGTATCTTTTTGTTTAGGAAAGGACTGGATATGACTAATGCTACAATAATTAGAATATTCTACGGTTCGGATACACAGAAGCTGACAATAATAGAAACGAATAATCCATGGTACGAGATCATAGGTAAGTGTAAGATGTCTACCAGATATTGCCTTGCAAAATTATACGATTTCGGAACTCAAAAGTGTAATAGACGCTTCACCAAAGAAATTTTATGTATACGGAAGAGAAGCTAATATACTTACACCCGGTTTCTGAAAGGCTAATCAAATAGTTAATGAACTAACACGTTGTTGAGTTAGCAGGATTGTTAAATCAATTTCCGTTTCTGAAACGCTGATTAGTGGAAAAAAAACTTGAGAGGTGTCAAGGGACACCCGGCTGGAACGAAGTTCCTTTCGATTAATTAGTAAAGGAATTGTAATATTATTATTATTTTTTTAAGTTACAATAATATTTTTTTTTATTATTAATAAATATAATGTAATATAAACATAATCAGTAGGCTCAATTTTAGTAATAATTGAGAGAGAGAGAGAGAGACAGACAGAGAAACACGCGCACGCCGCACGGCTTACAACTATACGAGCAAAAAGTGTCGTTACAACTCTTACACCCGGTTTCTGAAAGGCTAATCAAATAGTTGATCAACTAACATGTTGTTGAGTTAACAGGCTTATTAAATCAATTTCCGTTTCTGAAACGCTAATTAGTGAAAAACTTACTAATCATTGTTCAAATTGACATGACACATACAAGCACATAAAAGCCTTAAATAGCTTTCCAGAAACCGAAAACAGCGCTTGACATATTGTTTGACCATTCCTTTGACATTAGTTTTGTTAACTAACACGTTGATCAAATCAAACGACTGATCAAGCTTTTTGCAACTCAATTTACACTTGACAAGAGATTTGACCGCTGATTAGTTAATTTTGGCGTTGATTAATTTATCTTTCAGAAACCGGGGGTTAGTAACTGATTATTATTAAACTGATTGGTTTTTTACCCGACTACGGCGAATGCAACGGAAAGGGAAATGATTATGGCAGTCTATGTATGTATGTATGTATGTATGTATGTATGTACGTATGTTTGTTTCACCGTAGCGCCACATAATAAATAATAGTACAAGTAGTAGCGCCTTAACTACTTGTCCGATGTTAATAAATGATGTGTCAATATATTCGTAAGAACTAGCCCGGGTAATAAAGGCAACATAATTTACGTAGTCTGGTTATAGTTTCTTTTTTAATTCTAGTTAAAAAGTGTGTTCACATTCACACATTAACTTCTATCCCGTCGATAGGGACAAAAAGATTTTATTGGTCCTGGGTGGGTGTGTATACCCTAATATAATATAATATAATATAATATAATATGTAAATATAAAAGTATTTAAAATACTTCCAGTTGTCTGGTCCCCGTAACAGAAGTTCTTCGGATACTTAGCACGGGGCCAGATTGACGTGGTGTGACGTCCATAGATATTATTATTATTACTATTTTTTACAGCATACCTGTGTTGTGAGCTGGTGTTCCTGCTACCTATAACAGTTGTCATCTTCTCCGAGGTGATATACTATTGTACCATACGGTGGATACATCATTATAAACGACGCAAGCGGTTTTTTCAGCTACCGAATATCAAGAAGAAATAAAAAAATAATAAAAAAAATCGGAAGATACTGTGTATGAAAATTACATTTTTTTTATTTCCAAATGAAACTTTACAAGCTTTTTTTCGGAAAGTCAACAGAAAAGCTACCACCGGTTCAACCCTAACCCGCCGAGAAGAACTGTCGTAAGAATCTCGCACGGGGCCTATTTTTGATTCTGATCTTTTAGAAAACTGTTCTTTTGAAATAAATATTTATTTTACATTGTAGACTTAAATCTATGTTAAATTAACGAAAGTCAAAATTACACAAGTACATAGAGACCTCTTTGCAGGGGAGCATCTTATTCCCAAAGTGTGCAATTAAGTGTGTTAACAAAATCATTTACTTTATAAAAAAGTAAATTATTAACACTAAACCAGTTTATAAAGAGAGAACACTCGTCCTCACGTTACCTCGTCGTAATTTGATTGTTGTCGCTTCACTTTAAATATTAGTGAAGTGTCATCGGCAAAGAGTACTATCTCATGCCTATCTTGAACTAGATAAGGCAAGTCATTTATGTGGATGAAAAAAAGAAATGGACCTAAAATAGATGTGGGACACCTAATTTAGGTCCATTTCTTTAACCCTGTGGGACACTATTTTAGTTCCAATGGACCTTTTACTATTAACTAACTAAGTGTGGCATGGTCTACACAAAAAGCTTTACACAGGTCGCAAAAAACCCCCAATGCATCATGTACCTCCTCCCAAGCCTCGATCATACTACAAACAAGCCCGATACCTGCATCTGTATATATATATATATATATATATATATATATATATATATATATATATATATATATATATATATATAAAAGTGTATATTATTGGTTAAGATTTTTCCAAGTGTGTGTTAACAAAATGATTTACTTTATAATAAGTGCTCATACAAACGTTCTTTGACTACTTTTTAAAATTTATTAATAGAAAGGTTTTTAACTTTTTCTGGGATCCTATTGTATAGGCGTATACATTGGCCCTTAAAAGATTTATTTACATTGCTAATTTTATCACTGGTACATTTAGCTTAAGCATAATCCTTGTATAAACACTAGATATAAGCATATTTCTAGTGTATATAAAAGGATTATCACTTTTATTCTTGAAATTGCTTAAGTTTTTTTCTAACGTATAATTAATTATCGAAAATATATTGAGAAACGACGGTCAGTACATCTATTTCTTTAAACTTTTTTCTCAGATATTCAAAAGGGGACATTTTCTAAATAGCACGAATAGCTCGCTTCTGCAGCACTTTCATAGTAGAATGTCATAAGACATTCTACTATGAAAGTAGCTGAAATAAACCAGGCCTGTCGTTTCTTCGTCTACTGGTTCTACTACATATATATATATATATATATATATATATATATATATATATATATATATATATATATATATATATATATATATATATATATATTATTGGTTAAGATTATTCCAAGTCTGGAAAACGGACATAAGTCAAAATTGACTTTTGTCTCTACATAAAGTACAATAGCGATTTTAATTATTTTACCACAGTCTTAAATTCCAACTAAACAATAATTTTATCAGAATGAAAAATGATCAAATTATAAACTTAATATGCAATTATGACCAATCATGTGAGCTTTATGAAGGTATTTCCTGTGGTATATTCCAATTACATCATCTCATTATTCGTAAATGTTTCTTCGTTATTTTTAATAAAATATTAGGCAATATTTGACTACAAACCACATTTGGCTCGAAGGTCGTCTCAACAGTTGACTACTGTATAATGCTCGTTACTCACTGTATGTGATAATATTTGTACCATTTTTAAATGTTTAGAAGCAATGAAGACTACATGAAGGTTTTAAAACCTTTATTTTTTTAAATTACAGGAAAATTAAAAGTGCCTAATGTTTTCTTAAAATATCAAATTAGTCTAAGTTTAACTTTACATATTCATAAATAATAATTCATCGATCATCACTTTCAGGCTCTGGTTGAAGTTTTTGCTATTTGCATGTAATCATAAAAAAGAAGATACTATCATATAGATAAGACATAAAGATAACTTTGTAACAATACTGTGTCTATAAACAATTACTACTATCATTATAAATGTAAAAGTTTGTGAGTATGTATAGACGGATGTTTGTTACTCTTTCACGCAAAAACTACCTAACTGATTTTGATGCAATTTGGTATGGTAGTAGTTTAATCTCTGAAATAATACATAAGCTTTTTTTTACCCCTAAGTACAGTGTCCCCGTGGGATACTATATTTACGCGGGCGGAGCCGCGGGCAAACGCTAGTTTAGTATAGTTTTACTGCAATTTTTCCACACCGTGTAGAACCAGCTTTAAGATCCATAATATTGCCGACTCATGAAGCCGATGCACGAGCGGTGATGTAAGGTAAGCTAAACTGTTTACCTCACCGTGATCTTCAAGTTTCCGGAAACCGAATCTGGCCAAATATTATAAATAGGTTTTAAATGGACGTGGTAAATAAACCTCCAAATTTAGGCAATCTGTTTCTTGATTTACTATCAGAGAATCTAATTCCTGTTGACCGTTGTAAGAACATTTTGTTACTTGTTAATATTAATGTATCAATCTGAAATGACTTTGATAATTTTATTGTGACAGCATGCCGTCATTATAATATAACTATACGTACTCTACCTGCTTATGAATTAGATTCCCTGATCGTATGTTAAATAATAATGGTGATTTTTTTTTACCAACATACGTAGAATGATTGAGTGTAGACCAGTGGCGAAGGCTGGTTCAACTTCATAGGGAAGTCCTAGCCTATTAATAGGTAGGGATTTGTATGAGGGACTTCAAAAGGTAAGTGAAGCCGATAGGAGGATAGGAGTTATAAGAACCCCACGCCACTGGTGTAGACTGTCCATGCAAATTTGAATTATAAGAATTCCTGTGTAGACCTAAAAAACTCATATTTTAACATCTTGGTTTGCTACATCGAATACAAATATGTAGATGATGAATAGTAGAATGACAATATTGATGATATCAAATTTTATGGTTTACTGTAGCTGCTGAATGTTGTATGTTCGTTCCTCCATTTTCCATTCCATAAAAAAAGTTCATCTTGTCAAAGTATTAGTTTTTATTATGTAAAAGTCGCTATTAAATTACAGTTTACACCAAATTATTATGTTATAGCTTAAGTTTAGTTATTGACGGCGTCATGGGGCACATCCGTCACGCCCTGTGTGGTACTCATGGCAGGAGACTCGCCGATGATGCTTGGAATTACCTGTTACCAACTGAATATTAATATAGAATTTAATAATGACAGAGAATTAGATTTATTTACTTTTTGAAGGGGAATTTAAAGGTCGCGTCACATCACGACACGCGTCACGACACGATTTTGGATATAACGCCATCGATATAGCGCCATCTGTCGGAAGCTACTTATACTTGTTAAGTGTCAATTGGTAGCAGTGACGTTTGTTGGTGATTTTGATGTTTTTTTTATAAAATGAACCAGTAAACGAGCAGACAGATCGCCTGATGGTAAGCGATTGGCGCTGCCCATGGACACTCGCAACACCAGAGGAGTTATACTTGTAACTTTTCTGGTGTTGCGATTTGAAATCTCCCATTGGACCTCCAGTAACCTCACTCACTCGGCGAACCACAACGCAAGCGATATTTCACGCCGGTTTTCTGTGAGGTCGTTTCATTTATCTTGTCGAGCCGGCCCATTCGTGCCGAAGTGTGGCTCTCCCACAGTTAGTTATTAACTGCAGACACCAAGGAATTTCGGAATAACCACTATAATGCCGTAGGCATAATTATATGGAGCTAATTATATTTCATTTTTGAAAATCTCTCTCTATCGAGGCGGATGCAGCGATAACACCCAACCTCTCCAATCCTTCAGTTAGTAGCGGTTATGAGTTTGGAGTAACGATGTAATATGACCTATCCAAATACCTTTCTACTTGGCATGATGAGCACCACGCTTCAAGGCGTCGATTTCAGATATGCGCGGCGCGTGTGACGCTACGCATGAGCTTAGCTCGGCAACAGAAGTGGGCAGTTTGAAGTAACACAGAAATATGACCCTACCTAAGTATCTGTCCGCACAGCGAGAGCTCCTGCGCCACATGCTGGATGGCGTCGATCTCCCGTACGGGCGGCGCGTGTGACGTCACACGTGAGCTCAGCTCGGCAGCCGCAGTGGACAGTTAGAGTAACACTGCAATATGACCCCACCCAAGTACCTGTCCTCCCAACATGATGAGCACCTGCGCCACTCGCTTGATGGCGTCGATCTCCTGTAGCGACGGCAGCGGCAGGCGGGCTTCGGACTTAGCGTCCTGTATGTGGGGCGCGTGCGACGCCACGCGTGAGCTGAGCTCGGCTGCCAAAGGCGGGTGGTCGGTTTGGAGTAGCGAGAGCTAACAATCAGTAACACACAATGATCATCATTTTGCAATGGAAATAGTTACAGACATTGAGTAAATTCATTTTGAAAAATTCTTAGTGCTCCCTAGCTCTACATACAGTTTGACATCGATTTATTGTTAAGCCCATAGAAATAACATTTCGTATACAATAATACGAGATCCACATTGCAAGGATTGAGAAAATTCAAAATTAAATCCAAAAATAATTAGAATAAGTAACTATAAATAAATTTACTGATTAGAAAACAGCTGATTGCAGCATTGAGACACAAGTTTATTAAAACTAGATGTTGCCTGTGACTTCGTGCGCTCTAAAGGAAATCCCACAGGAACTGTGTCCTAGTCCTGCCCCGTGGTCTAATCCATATCTGTGCCAAATTTCGTCAATATCGGTTCAGTAGTTTCGGAGCCTATTCAATGCAAATAAACAAACAAACTTTTCCTCTTTATATTAGTACTTTAATTGAATATCATATAAACCTTCCACTTAAATCACTGTATATGTAATTGCTGAAAGATCTAAGTGAACAGACAGCGGAAACGACTTCAATTTCCACTATGTAAAGATACATACATATAGTGTATGTACTTGTATTTTGTTTTATTTCTTTTTTGTCTTTGTGTCCTGATAATGTGGGTATCTAATATGTAATAGTAACCTACGTATATGTACTCTAATCTACGTAGACTAAAAGCTACGAATTCTTCTGTGTCATTTATTTTTGGCAATCTCTCTCTCTAAACAAACTGAGGTAGTGGCTGTTTGCTACCTTAATGAAATAAAAAAAAATTAGAATATTATTATAAAATGTAAAATAAAGAAAAACAACTTGCAACTTACTGGGCTAGTTGATGGACATGATAAAATAAACAAAGTCACAATGGACCATTGGATAACGTTACTGCACATATTGTACGACAATGAAAACATGAAAACTGCATTTCCTGAGCAACTTATAAATCATACAAAATTGTCTGATTGCACTTAAGATAATTCGCTGTAATATGACCGATTATGGACATTTCTGTGTTATGCAGATTGAATCAGAATTGAATTTAACATGTAGTTAGGTATTTTGATCAGTCGCCCTAGTCGCTTTGTAAGTGACAGTTGTGGGGCACGGGCACATCACTATATCGATCGTTAGGGGCCCGGTTTTCCTTCAGTTCGGCCTGAACGGATGCAAAATCGTATCGTCTGTGTGCAATTTCGAGATCGCATCAGTCGGCCGTATAGACTAAAGCGATTCGTTCCAGTGTTGCGAAACTACTAATCTCGCGTCATTTTCTACTAAAAACTACTAAAAGAGCACCGATAACTATAAAAAAGCTACTAAACTTAAGGAATTCCAAAAAGTTTTTTTAAAGAGTTTGTGTTTACAAACATACATACATTTTCAGTTTTAATATTTAACCATTAAATTAAAAAAATATAATAGAAAATATTATTATATTACGTATATAGAAATTAAATCGGCAGTTTTAAGCGACTTACGGATGCGTGCTCCTATGTGCTATCATGATAAGGTGTTTACATTCATATTATGATTACTGTCTAGCTATTTTCTACAAAACCACTACTAACAACTAAATTCCTACTAATTAAACTAATGATAATAATAAAATACAAAATTTAGTAGTAAAACTTAGTCTCTGTTTTAAACGTTTTAACGTTGTTAACGTTCTGTTTTTAGTATTTGTTGTTATAACAGCATTAGAAATATTTACACCATACATGTGTGAAAATTTTAACTGTCGAGACTGTAAGATACAGCCTGGCGACAGACGGACGAACAGCAAAGCCTCAGTAAATGGGGTCCCGTTTTTAGCCAATGGGTACGGAACCCTAAAAATAGCACGTGGTCTAAAGAAATTTACTAAAGTTCATTGAAGTATTTACAACTTTAGAGCCACTATGATTGATAAAATCTAAAGACTATTACTATAAAACAAAGAGAAAAATGTATGACACAATAATTCGGTTTCGTCGATAGCGTGATAACAATTGCAGCAAAATACAATTAATAAATAAAATAATAGGTTAAACTGACCAAGAGCATGTCACGACAGGTCTAAGGAGGGTTCCGTAACTATCAACGCGCAATAGGTTTTCTTTGAATTACTACAAAAGTTATTGTCATAAAGTTATTACAGAAGCTAGGAGAGTGGCGGACAGACAGACAGACGGACACGGGCAGAGTGAAATTATAAGGGTTCCTTAAGTATTACGGAACCCTAAAAATACGACCGAAGCTCGCGGAAATTTTCCGTGTATGTGCTCGAATGTTCAGGCCGAACCTTAGATTAAAACGTCTAGAAACCGAGTACGCGCATGAAAAGTGAAGTAAACCATACTGAACCATCGATATGGCTCAGTTTGTTCGAACGACCCGTCAGTTGTCAAGGTTAAGCGTTAGTGCATACATCTCCGACTATTAAAAACATTATGACGGTTTGTGTCGTTATTGGGTGTCACAATGCATTGGAAAAGAATTAAAAAAGCTTCGGACATAACATTTCATATGTATGTCCGAACAATTCGACTTGTATTAAGTCAAATATTTAAAACATTTTAAAATAAAATTCAAAATGAATGTGGCCATCTTGCTGCCCTATTGAGAATTGTAAAAGTGTTACTAGTAAAAATAAATATATTTCAAAATTTTCATGGCTAACTATTTTTATATTTCTTTTATTGATTTTTTTAACTATCAATTTAAAGTATTGCCAGTATTAAGATAATCCTTAATATATTCTTTCATATCAGTTTCATATAAATAACGTTCACAAATTGTGTTTAGATGGTTTAAAATAAATATAAGTTATATTTTTACATCTCACGATATTAAGAAAAACAAATACAATAATTCTAATTTTAAGAGTACACACTCCACAACTTTAAAGTTTTGTTTGTGTGCGTGTCGGTATGTAATGCTTAGGTACGCCTACATCTATATGTTGCTTGCTTCAATTTGTACGATGTGTTTGTTTGAAGACTATCTAAGCGTTATTAATCTAAGGGCCGAACTGACGTCAGTTCTAACCGAAACGATCGGCCTCTCGTCTCTCGTCTCGTCGGATGCCTATAAGCTACCGCTACACACCTTTCGTCTGAAAGAACAAGCATGAATTCTAGTACACTGAGGTAAAATTTATATAAATGTAAAATGGGTAGGCAATATTTAAAATATTGACGAGTAGGTTATATTTATGGGGTAACATGTCTGACGAACTGATAGGAACGGCTAATGTAAAAATACAGGACTTTGATTAATATACTTTAATTGGCAAATTATTATTAAGCAGATAAAATTGTGATTAATATAAGTATAGGCCGTTAGGTAAGATTTGGCGTCTACAACATGTATAGTTGTGTGCTGCCTATGAATAATCATGACGTGCCACGTCACGAAATGCTTATATTCATAGACGGCACAAAACGTAACATGTATACATGTTGTAGGCGCCAACTCTTATCTAGCGCCCTATATGTTACTTTTAGTTAGCTGTATTAGGTGCCGCAGACGTAATGCCAGAAAAAAACTTATTAGATTAGGTCTTAACCTTTACCAACTCTTTCATTGAATTTATTTTAAAAAACAACCGTGACCCTATATAGCTGCATCTGTGGGATATGAACCCGCGACCTCGCTAGCAGGGTTACAATGCTTACGGATTATTCCGGACATGTCCGGATAAATAAACTTCTAACTGGACCTTTTTTGGTTTCAATAGAATATAGAATATGATTTCTTAAAAACACATTTAAAGTAACATAAATCAGTATTTAACATCTTAAAACAAAATATCAAACTTCCCTCCTTTAGCGAGCGTATTCTACTGTATCACTGTTACTAAGTGGGTACTTACTATTTGCATTTTGTGACCAAAATGTCCGAACTTTTTTCGAAGTCTCAGGCTTTTTGTCAGGACTTGTCATATTTCTGAATGGTAACCCTACTCGCGAGCAGTTCATGATGATTACGCTATTGAGGTCAGCAAATCATATTATTGTGTTTGTAATGTTATTCAATTGCTTGCATTTTTATTATGTACTCTGCTACGACATTCGTGTCTTTTAATTGAATTCGTTTGCTCGTTTAGAGAACAGTACCTGGGTAACAGGCCTTTGTCGATTGAGCATTTTTTTAAATCTTTTGCCTTTGCTCTAGTAGATTTAAAAGAGGAGAATAACAAAAATATTTTACCGGGGTTCGAACCCACCACATACCGATTATTCGACCAACGCAAATAAATAATATTTAAACAAGATTGTCTCGTTTAAAGTATAAGATTCTAGTTAAGTAGGTACTACTACTACAGCCGATTGAGTGAAATGAAACAAAAATATCTCACGTTGTAGGTAGATATGCGTGAGACTTAGGCTAGGACTAAGTGATCCGGAATCCGGAGCACCGGAGAAAGTTCACAGCATCGAAAATATAACTCTGCGTTAATACAATAGTGTTGAAAACACAAGTGTCGAGCCTATTGTCAATGTCATATATGACAGCTCGACACTTGACACTTGCATTTTCAGCTCTATTGTTCTATTTTCAGCTAGCCTAACAACCGTCACATATATATATGATATATGTGAAAATAAAAGCTGTTAATTTGAAATTACAAACAGACACTTCAATTTTGTTTATCTGTATAGATATAATATATTATATTATACAAAACAAATAGTTGAACTGAGTATATATACGGAACTAGTTGGCCGCGCCTTAGGTAGGGACAGGGGTGAGGAGATTTGTTTGTTTGTTTGTTTGCATTGAATAGGCTCCGAAACTACATGACCGATTATTGTGAAATTTGGCATTGACATAGAGCAGACAACTAGGAAGGACAGAGGCTACTTTGAATCGCGGGAAAATGTACGGTTCCCGCGAGACTTTCTTTTAGGCGTACGAAGTTGCGGCAAACATCAAGCCCTTAATATGTAAGATATCCACAAAAAATTATGTCATCAGAACATTCTGTATTACATCAGTAGATTTAATTTTGTGAATGGAATATGTATACAACTACACTCGAATATTATAGTAAAATATATCTAAATATAAACGTACAGACAGAATTCCGATCGAGTCTGAAGCATGCCGGAGATGGGTATTGCAGATAATGACTGCCTCTGCGACCGCACGTCACGAGCTGACGTCGATGTATTACGCTCAATAATATGGAAGGGGTCTTATTCTTCTTCTTCTTTTGGCATAGCCTCCCCTGTAATAGGAGTTGCCAACGTCAGAGAGATAGAGCAGATGATCAGTGAAAAGCTGATGTTAAACAACACAAACGTTAACAAATGCGTAATTTAAAAAATGACTTTAATATTGACTTAACAAAGTCATTTTTGCAAAATGTATCATCCGTTATCGCTGCGTTATCAAGTAAATATTTGTATAGAATAATCAAGCGGTCCTTTGATCACCAAAACCATTTAGGTATCTGGGTATACCATTTTTTCAATATTACATTGTGACATGTGTTTACATTAAATATTATAGCAGGTAGCATCGTTAAAATCTAGAGTACATTTTAATTATCCATTATATTTTGTATTTGAAGTAAATATTTCAAACAGTAGGAATAAAAGTTAGTATTTAGTGAGTTATTGTATATCGACGGTCGACCCGAAATTCGTCTCAGTTACCGACAGATGTTGTAGCCGTTACCCACAGAAATTCCGACTGATGAATAACATTGCTCCTAGAGGCTGGATTAACTTAATTATTCAAGCAATATTAATAGTAGAGTAAATGAAAGCGGTATTCCTTCAGTTAAATGGCGTTTAGATTAAAAAAAAATACATTAAACAACCAATTGTTGGCCCCGAACAGCCAATTGTTGGCCTTCTACCCCAATTATTGGCTACCCCCTTTTCATATAAAATACGCGTTCCGTATTCGTTATGTTTATCTCGTGGCCAATTACACAAAGTATGTACCATAAATCTTTGTGGGCCAGTAATAGGGGAGACGACTACATCTAAAATATTCAGTTTCATTAGTATACTCAGAAATATTGAGGCATTACTACTTGGTAAATGTAAAAAAATATAACATTTTATGTGTAGTTTATTAATTAGATAGGTACCTACATCTCAAAAGTACAAAATAGTTTTTTTTTTGCTAAATTAGTAAACAAAACCTACATCATTAGTTTATTTACGTAATACACAAAAACATTCATTATTATTAAGTATGAACTGTTTAAGTTAAGTTAAGCACAAATGTCGGAGATATTTACAAATATGTTCTTGCGGCTTTATGCTTCATACACTTTTACCTAGGCGTGACGTCACAGCTAGGTACGACTTTAGTATGGACTATGGAGCGCTCACAAATCGCTGTACCTTTGACAATATTGACTTTTGATATACTGTTTCTTCTGAGAAGTTACGCATATTTAAGAGTACTATTCATTTATGCGACAAAAAAAATTCAGTTATCTAGCCTATTGGGAGGATGCCTACAATAGTTAAAAATGTTTAACTACTTCACTCACCAAAAGCTCCAGTTAGTCACAAACGGTGTTACTCTGCTGCTCTACAAAGCATTTAGAAGGTAACTTATAGCCTGAACAATTTACAATATCAATATTGAATGCACACCGACCACCGAGACAGACAAGAAGACTTCAACGATCTTATATCTCGTGGACATCACGTTCGCATTGTATCCAGCAGACGACGCCGCGTGTCGCGCTAGTCGTGACGCGACGGCACTTCACGGCACGTACGGAGATAACAGATTGCTTGATCTAACTGATATTGAAAAGCATTTATCAAAGATCTAGAAATAATGCAAGTGAAGCGACTTTGATTTGGAAACACAAAAATATCGCGTAGACCAAAATATTAATTTTTTTGGTATCTACGAACTGAAGTCGAATATTTGCAAATTTTGTATCCTACAACTATTATAAATGTGAAAGTTTGTGAGGATGGATGTATGTTTGTTACTCATTCACACTAAAACTTCTAACTGAATTATACAGAAATTTGGTATGGTAGTAGTTTAATCTCTGGAATTAACACTTAGGCTACTTTTTATCCTGAAAAGCAAAAAGTGACTTTTAATAATACAAAAGTTATCAAAACTTTTTTTATTATCCTTCATGCTTCCCTACGAGTCCCAATTTTGCTGGATTGACGAATTAATTCACAAAATTTGAATAACTGTATTTTATACAAAATTGTTTTTCTCAAGGGGAATAGATTTGCCTAGAGAAGAATAGAGAAGCTCCGCCTGCGTAAAATTACGAATACGAATAATACGAAAAATACGAATATTGTATTCCACGAGAACACTGTACTCTTTCGGGATAAAAAGTAGCCTTAGATGTGTTAATCCAGAGCCTAAACAACTACCATACAAAATTTCATAAAAATCCTTTCATAATTTAATTTTGCGTCCAGTCCCTGCACGCCCCGCGTGCCCCGCGAGCGCTGCGGTGGTACGCGAAGTGTTGCCGCACTATAGGCGCGAACAGTAGTATTTGCGTGAAAGAGTAACAAACATCCATCCATCCATCCTCACAAATTTTCACATTTATAATAGTAGTAGGACTGCGAATACTTTTTATTGAACAATCAGAGGGTCCGGAAACTTTGAGTCACATTTAAGAGCATGTGAGAGGTAAAGTCTAGAAGTGCTCATCTCTATTCTTTCCCAATAATCAAAAGATAAAAACTATAACCCGACTACGCAAATTATATAGCCTATGTCATCTGGGTCATTATTAGGAATCTATTGAGGCCCCATTCATTACAATCGGATGAGAAGTTTAGGCGCTACGACTGAACAAACATAGACTGCCAAAATCTACTGGCTTTGCCGTAGTTCAGTAGAAAAGAAATGATCATCTAATCAATAATTATATTTGAAAAAACCGACCAAATGCGAGTCGGATATATATCGGATATAGCCACGTTACGTAGGGTTCCGTACCTATACACCAATATTTTTTTACATGTTTACTTATTATTTCGTAATTTTTGAAGAAAGTTTTCCAGGTAAACACATTTTACAGAACTCCAAACTAAGTGACATAAGTTGTTATAAAAGCTAAAGTTTTAAAGTTAAAGTTTAAGTTAAGTTTTTTTTTTGTGTTAAACTTTCCCTTTAAAGTTCCTCACACAGACTACCATCATGAATTTTTTCAGATATTTCGAGCCAGCCGTTTAGCTTTTAGAGGGACACCCTATTTTACCAAAAATATACGCTTTAACGTTGAAAATCCCATAAACGCATTCCTAAATCAAAAAACCGTCATAGCAACCTCTTAATGAGGATGTTTGATATTTTTTCTGCCGCTAGGGGGGCAGATTCAACGCACACAAAGCGTCATCTGGTGGTAAGTGGTATCAAAAATGGTCAATAAGAATTTTCGATTATTTTTCTGTCACCAGGCGGCGCTTGGTAGCCCGACGGTCCTTGTCGTGTCAAAAAGCTGTCAGATGTCACGAATTTAAAAACCCTTTATTATTTTAAAATACCTATTTAATGATGCCCCCACACTATGGGTAGATGCGAGAAAAAAAAATCCTACTTTACGTTTTAATTTCCCAAAAAATTTGTTTTTTTGTGTTTTTATTTAAGCAATTTGTCGATGTGGTAAATACACATATCCATACAAAGTTTCATCTTTCTAGCACTAACCGTTTGGAGGGTAAGCCGAAGACGGACGTACGGACGGACGGACTTGACGAAACCATAAGGTTTCCGAGACGTGAACTACGGAACCCTAAAAATTTGCCATTTTAACAACTTTGTTGATAGAACTGCATCCAAAAATAAATATTACAAAAAAACAAAATAAGTTTTTCCCTGCGTAAAATCTCAAGCAATGTTGTTTCGAAAAAAATATTATTAACAAACGATGCACGATATATCGAAACCAGAGTGACGCGTAAATTGTAAGCGGAATTTGAACCAGCGTTCGGCCTTTCTGGTGTCAAGTTCACCATTCCGCTAGTTAGACCACGCGCGTGCGCATCTTACTGTTAAGAGATTAGTGTTAGTTTGCGCGTTGTGGGTGAAACAACCTTCATGTTGTGGGCTGAGTCCCTAGGTTTTATTACTGTTAAAGTCATTCTGAAAAAAGTGGGTGAAACATGATCCTATTGGTGATCGTGATGGGTGCAGCCGCCGCTATCGCCCCGCCCACCGTCACCTGCACCCTGGATGAGCTGGTGAAAGCCGCGTCTGACACATGTATGTGATAGTTACAAATATAAATCAGTGATGAATGCAACATTTTCTCTGTGATCCAATTGAACATCGCTACTTTGAAAAGTTTGTCAGCGACTGTGAAAATAATTATAAAGTTATGATAGTTTTTTATTTAACTAACTAACTAACAAGGACTAAACCCTTGTTTTATGGGTAGTTAAATAAAAAACTTTCTCTAAACTGTTCATCTCACGCACCCGTACCTATCTCAAAATATTGTGAAAATGTATCGTGTGAAAACGTGAAACAAATGTTTTATACCACCATTTTTATTCATCATCGTATTTAGTCAAACGACTTCTATTCAGCAATGGCCAAATTTAACTTTTTAATGGAATAATGACACCCATGAACACCCACGCGCAACACCAGAGGAACTACAAGCCGATCTTTCAAACCGATAATCAATTCAGTATTTTCTTCCAAATTAAATAGGTACCTCTTGGGGATTTATGAATGCGTTTAAATCTATAATACACAAATAATAATAATGTAAAAATAAACAACATGGCCAAAATCATTTAGACAGGTACCATGCAGTGGCGAAGGCTGGTTCTCCTTCTTAGGGAAGCCTGTATAATAGGTACTAGGTAGGGATTTGGACGAGGCTCTTCAAAAGGTAAGTGGTAAGTGAAGCCGATAGGAAAGGAATTGTAGGAAACCCCACGCCACTGGTACCATGTAATAAACCAACATATAAATTACATTAAGGTACTTATAGAACTTCCAAGATCGAGTTTTAATGTTGTGTTCCATTTCCGTTTGTAGTAGCTATGTATCCATAAACCAATTACTGTATTGGCTGTATTTTTACGTTACCGCTAATCATCAGATTCTTCATCATCATTATTATGAGTATCACCGATGGTTACAAGTGAATTAGTATTCATTTGTTGCCTGTTGGGAATACTTAAGTGTTTTCATGTGACTGAAAACACAGTTATAAATAAAAGAAACTGCGTAAGATATAAAACTCGTATTTAATTATTTAACTACATCGTCATTTAATAAGGAAATGTCTAAAAAGATTCATAAATAAACCTTTATCTTACGTTTAATTATAAAACTAACAATAGTCGTTAATACGGTAGAGGTGTTATTGTTCAAGAAAATGAATTGCATGGGACAATACACTAGATGTAAGCACAGAGATATCTAAATAAGAAGTTTATGGAAAACTTATGAATTATTCGGTTATTCGAATGTGTAATCCTACTTATATATAATAAATGTGAAAGTTTTGTGAGGATGGATGGATGTTTGTTACTGTTTCGAATAAAAACTACTGGACGGATTATGATGAAATTTGGTATGTTAGTAGTTTAGGCTTTAAATTAAAACATAGGCTACTTTTTATTCCGGAAAAGTACAGTATTTCTGCTGGATACCCGATAGTATATTTACGCGGGCGGAACCGCGGGAAACAGCTAGTTCTAAATAACCGAACTATTAATATACAAGTAGGGAATGGGCCAAAAAACAAGGTGGACCGACCACGGTGAGCTGATTAGCTAAAGTACATGCATTTTTAGACATTAGGATTACACCGATGAATCTAATTTCATAGTAATCGTAGCGAGAGCGCGCTTGGTACGTGAATCTTAATACTCTGTCCATTTTTTTTCCTAATTAATATTTAACCATGAAACTTATCCAAAAACATTCTTGTAGCTTATATTTTAGGGCTGTATAGTATAAAATTCGAATTTTAAATTTCATCGCTCAACATTTAAATTTAAAGTCAATCATCCGGTAATTCTTATCACTAATATTTAAAAGCTCATCTCTCCGGTTCTGATTAACTTTTTTGCACAAATGACGTCTTGTTGTTTTTAATCAATCCAGGAATATACTACAAAAATGTCATTATAGGAGACCAATAACTGTAGAAGTAACATCGAGTTGAACACGGAAAAATTAAAAATTAATTATTTAGCGATTTTTACAAAAACTGCATATATCTCGATGATGCTGTTACTTTGGAGCAAAATAAATTGTATATTCGGATTCAGCGACCAAAAACACACAAGGTATCTTGTATTTTAGCCACTCATCTCACCGTGGTTGGTCGTGTCGTGTTTCTAAGCGACTTTTCGTGCTCGCCTATAAATAGTAGTATAGAAAAGTTTGTAGTATAGATGAGATGTGAGCGTATTTAGTATTACATCTGAATCTTTGAAATACTCACTGAACTCAATTCTTTTCAGGCGCTGTCCTACCATTAGACATGCTGTACAAGCTGCCAGCTGTGCCAGACCTCGATATCATGGAGTTCACACGAGACAGCAAGACCAGCTTCAAATTGACAAAAGCTCACAAGAGCTTTCGCAACCGCTTGCCGAACAACATTGTGATCTATATTCCTGGGTGGTGGAACACGCCGAGCGACGAGTCCACGAAAACTGTAGTCAATGCTCTTCTAACCAAGAATCCATCAGTTTTAGTAGTAAACACTAGACCTACATTTGGATTAGGCTACGTCTCCTCCGCATCGAGAGTCAACGGCGTGGCTCAAAATCTCTTCAAGTTCATTAATAATCTTCACCGACATGGATACTCTTTGTCGTCTATTCATTTAATCGGCTTCAGCTTAGGTGCTCATGTCGCCGGAATCACAGGGAAGCTGGTCCAAAAACGGCTTAAAGGAAAAATTAAGAGGATCACAGCGTTGGACCCAGCGCGACCTTGCTTTCTACAGTTCTCTCAGTTTCGACTGGGCAAAGGGGACGCTAAGTTCGTTAACGTTATTCATTCTAGTATTGGAGTGCTAGGGATCGAGGAGCCGTTAGGACACGTCGATGTGTTCCTAAACGGAGTGACGGTTCCACAGCCGGAGTGCAGAGGAAAAGCGTTGAGCTTAGAATGCGATCATGCTCTCTCGTGGCGGACCTTCTCTTCATCGGTCGTTGAAGAGGATGTGTTAATTGGACGTCTATGTTACAGCTACGAAGAGCTAAGTAGAGGACACTGCAGGGGTAACAAAACATTCGTCGGCTACGACTGCAACACCTCCAATCGAGGCATCTTCCTCTACAAGACTTCTAGGCCGTCCAAGAGACAATTATCTGTTTTTAATCCTTTTGACATCACTACCTGGTTTGGAAGGTGACATGTGTTTAGATATTTAGAAAATAGGTTGTGAAAATCTGTGATATATATTTTGTAAGATACACGAAGTTGGTGGCCGGTTGGCACAGTGAAAACCAGTTGTCGCAAGTTCGAATCACCCATGAATCACTCAAAATGTTTTAATTTATTTGAATTTCCAGGTTATTTTAACTGTAAATTTAATAAATTTAATTCTTACATAAAAAATAGAGTCAAGCTAAAATTAATAAAGTATTAATGAATTAATGTGTTAAATTAATTTTGTAGCCACAAAATAGTTTGCAGCTTAAAATAAGGTTTGAAGCTTCACCAGAATTACAAGTATTTTTATCAGTAAATAATGCACATGATAAATATTGATAATATTTATATAAGTAAATAATGTTGGAGAGCCGTAATTTGCAAACACACGATTTGTTTTATTATAAACATAAAATCCAATAGACCTGCGGTAAATAAATTTACTTTTGCATCAAACGTGGATTTATATTATTATGCTGTTTCAAGGGGATTTGCTGTTTTAACAATGTAGGTATACATTGTTAAAACAGCAATTCCGCACTACAATATTATTATAATATTATGTGGAAATAGTTAATAAAATTTATATTATGTTAATAAAGTTATATTAATAAAATAGTTAAAAAGGGTCTTAAGTATACATTTTATAGTATATTTATTGGAAGAAAATGAACTTGCGTGTCTGAGAAGACTGAAAATCTTCACAGGTCCTATATATTTGCCAACCTACCATACCATAATATTAAATAAACCAAATCTATCCCACGAAAAATATTTTCATGTAAAATGATGCCAAGACGAGACCAAAGAACTCGCACAAACAGTTATATTATTTATATCAAAAAGTTATCAGATCTCTTCTAGATCCAAGTTTCTGACTTATAACGTCCTATCTAAATATCAATAAAATCTTAAGTATAAGAGCTATGCAATCAAAACTTTATATTGTTATGTTTAGTAAATCCGTTATGAGGGTTCAGAAAAACGACAAAGTGCTGCGAGGAAAGGTGGTTAGGTAGTGCCCTTGCGATTCGCTTGGCTCGTCTTGGCGAGCGCACTACCGTGCCTCCAGACGTACCATCCAGAAATAAATCGATTGATTCGAATTTCGAACGGAGAACTGAGTTATGGAGTACATTGACTTTGGCGCAAAATTTGGTACATACTATTTATAAAACAGTCAACGAACCAAATACCGTTGATATAGTTAATTAGTAATTTAAAAAAGAATCACGCGCAAATGAAATTGTTCGTGAGAAACTTAGGTAACTGCTCCGTTGTTTGAGGCTTAGATACCGTAATCTTACTAATTATTGGAGACGTCATTATTAAAAAAATCCAATCATATTATACAGTTTCTGCAAGGTTAAAGCCCTGGTTAAAAATGGGGGTAAAGGGTATAAATGGTTTGATTATACCCACATCACAATTGTATGGTAAAATATTTGCAGTTGATTTACATTTCCGCACAAAAACTGAAAAAGTTTGGTGATTTCTGATATTTCTAGTACTCATTTTTTGAGACTTAAGTGGTCCCAACTACCACAGTCTTTTCTTCCCTTGCTGAATATATAAGATCAATGGGAATAACATCTTTTTGGTTTTTTTTTGCTGATGTCATGATTTTTTCGAAAATCTGTTGGCTGGGTGCGAAGTTACTGTACTGTATTAGTACTGACCTGTCACTAAATTCGTCTCCTGATTGCTTTGAGCTAAGACTGCTAAGATCATGCTTTGTGACGAAAGTATATGTCCATTCCTATCAATCCTATCCATACTATGTGAAAGTTTGTGAAGACGGATATTAATGTGACCCTTTCATGCAAAAACTACTGAACGGATTTTGATGGGCATAGTAGTAGGCTCTGAATTAAAACATAGGCTACATATTATCCGGAAAAAAGTACAGTGTTCCCGTTGTATTGACGCAGTCGGAACCGCAGGCAAAATCTAGCAGCATATAATTGTTATTATTTACTAGAAAAAGTGCCACCTACTGGCCATCATAAAAACCTCTAAGATTGGCACGAACATAAACTTACACACCGCTATAACTACTCATGGGGTTCAATAATATCTAACTAGATGGCGCTTTATAACATTTTTTTAATAATAATATTGTGTGTTGAGTAAGTTCCCATAAATCATGATTAGGTCACGATTATGTAACAAGAGGTACTCACAATATTTAATTTATTTGTAATTATTTTTAATTTCCAATCTTTTATAAATAACGCATTGTATAAGGTATGATACATCGTTATAATAGAAAATATAATATTTCGAAATTGCATATCAGATTTTTATCTAAGCGCATTGCACAGTGGTAACAAATAACGTTTTTGTGCATGTTTCGAATAACCATTCTGCGAACCCATTTATCGTTCATAATAAGCAATTGAAATGAGTCCATTGTAAATGGGTGAAATGTGTCAGGATTAGATAGTGATGTATACAACGTGCAGTGTAGCTGCGAACGACAGGCAACTAATGGTGCCGGATCACCCGCTCCGCCCAGCCAGACGACCCTGGCGGGGCTCCAGTATCAGCGTACGCCGGGCAGTCATAAGCTACGCGATGAGCGATTTACAGCGATAAACCAGGAATTGGGAATTGGGATAATGTATTTTGTATCATCTTCGAGGGAAATATGTAGGTACAAGTTATTTTGTTAAAAAAATTGCCTTGGTGCCTAGCGTCGCCACCATTGCAATTTTGCTAGGACAAAACAACCCCATGACTTGTTAGACGTTTTGTTGGAAACATTCTCTCTGATTTCGTATTGAATATAGTGGTTGTTAAGTCTGTAAAACAATAATGGTACCTATACTTCCAGACTCCTACATTTATTTGAGGCGTGTAGATAAAATAATTTACTCCTTAGAAAAATATGATATTATTATCTTTTAAACCATTGCCTGATACATTTAGGTAGGTAGGCATTTTATTAATAATTTAGGTGTGAAGAAGTAGAACTCATTTTTAATTAAAAACATGCAGTCAACCTTATTTGCAGAAAACCTTACAAAATACCCCTATAGTATGATGTATCTCACAATCCTGCCCGTAATATTCTATTGAATTATTTATAGATATTAATTCTGTTGGTCTCTTTCATTCTGTCATAAGATATAGTTACCTGAATTTAAAAAAAAACTTTTCACTTCGAACCCGCTGCAAATGCGACCACGCCGCTAGGAGGCCGGCAGCTCAGTATATTTCCGAACATTTGCTCGGATTACGAGCACATCTAACGGCTTCCTGCGTCTCAGAACATTCATCATAACCCCTACTACCCAGTAAATAGCTTTCATTGTGTATTTACTGTGTACTTACTACATGCAGTTAAAACTTAAAAGGCATACCTAAATACAGTTAAAACTTAAAGGGTAATTGCTAAAACTTTGTTGTAAGTTGTGGGATGTTCGTTCCTTTATGTGCTGCAGCATTCAGTTTCTTGTCTGGTGTCTTATAAGTGATGGTGCCACGCGATAGTGCAAATCTTGTCGTACTTTAGTACGGAAAACAAATTACGCAATCGAAAATAAGTACTCACAAAATTTCGCTTGCTTAGCATCGCCTTAAGAACAAAATTGTCTACTCTTCACATCTACATATAGTAGCCGATGAGATTTCGAGATGAGAGAGACCGACAAGAAAAATTTTTTTCATATATACTGTATCTAATCAATTTTATTATTTAAAATTTCTAATTTTGTTCATTTTAATATAAATATACAAAATTATAAATATTAAATGACCCCCTAATAGTCAAGTAATGAGCGAGCTGATGATGAATTATAGATAAGAACAGTCTCGATTATAATATCAGCTTTCAAAGTGACACGATCGAGTAAAAACTAAATCAATATCGGTTCATCCGTTTGAGAGCTACGATGCCACGGACAGGCACACAGACATTCAGACTGACACGTCAAACTTAACACCCCTCTGTTTTCCTCGGAGATTAATTTTACAAAAGTTTATTCTGTAAAATCATGGCCAGCAGCATTTACCATTCGATGATTAAAAGACTACATGGACACATCCGTAATATAATTAAAGTAATTCAAAGTAAGGTTCAAAGCGTTCACATAATAGGACAAAATATAATGGTAAACGTTACTTCTATCGAGCATTTCCATACACGAAGCCTCTTTTTATGGCGTAAATATTCCCGGCCATTCCTATGGCAGTCGTGATACATCCGTATCCAAGAAGCCTACAAAATGCACCGGGCGTTTTGAACCTAAATACTTTGACATAAAGATGGGAATAACCACTTTTTTCCAGGCGACTTGTATTCTATACCATGTTATTAGGGTTGGCAAAATTAGTTTTCTTTGAAAAAATGTTTTAACGTCTTCAAACAATATTAAAGATTTTATTGCTTAGCAATTACAGCTTCAGTGCTAGGGCAATACAATTGTTTTATTGCGGCTATAACATTGACCGTAATTGTATGGCAGAAGTGCTGGAAATCAATTGTTTTATTCGAGAGTTGCGATAAATACCTATTACCTACACAGCAAAAACATTTTGCAGTTCTTTAATAATAATTATTAAAAATAAATTGATTTAAAATCTCAAACATAATATAATAATAGGTAATATTGAGAACCAAAAAACCTACTCCGTTTTTTTTTCGGATAATTAATACACATACTAACATATAGTTTTAACAAACATGTGCAGTGATGACCCTATATTCTACCCTCGTAAGGCGCTCAGTCGGGAAGCGGTTCAAAGACTCAATTATATTTTGAAGCACGTTTCAGTCATTTCAATTTTATATCTCGGCTTCATTGTATTAGTTGAGGCCGTAAGCTACGAATTTAAATTGGAAAACGATATTTTTTCATTTAATCCCCAGTCATAAAAGGTATAATTAACTAGAGGTACCTGCTGTGCCTTTTTTGTAAAGCTTTGATGATTTGGAACACGATATTCTCGTTACTAATTACGATTTACTGTTTTTTTTTTTTTTATCTTTCTTTAAAATAAAAATAAATTTACGATAAGCTCGATCAGTGATAGCAATGTTTGTTTGTAGAATTAAATAGAATCTATGCAAGTATCAGTATAATAGTAAATAATAATAATTAACAACATCATAAAATGTTAAATGCTTATTCAAATATGTTACTTCATTTATGTTTTAACTAAGACCTATTTCTAGACTTCTAGTTGTTCGTGCAAGTGCCACAAAACCACAAACTTGCAAATGTAAATGTAAATTTTAGGTCGCAGCCTTCAGGCTAATATTTAAAAGTAAAAGAGAAAGAATACCATATCATCAGTCAATCTGACCACTTGTTTGCCGGTTCATAAAAACAATACCTTTTGTAATTATTTTTAGACGCATGTTCTCTCTCTATTGTTGTAAAGTTGCCGGATAATACAAAAGGTTGCCAGACTTAAAAGTTGTATCCACATGGCTGGTCGCAATTATAATACCCCTGGAGCCCCGGGCGCAGGGCGCAGGCCTATCTTCCACATTATTCAAAGAAACCCTTCCAAATATAACCCAACCTCACCAAACCATGTCATTATGATGGCCGTGGGGTATCGTATTCATACAATGTGGTATGAATTAATATTGTTAAATACTAGGTACCGACTACAGATTATAGACGAGCAAAAGAAAATCCGACAGGAACCGTGCATGTTGCCGCGATAAAATGTAGCATAATATGTCCTTCCCCGTGATCTGCTCTGTGTCTGTGCCAAATTTCATCAAAATCAGTCCAGTAGTTTCGGAGCCCATTTGCTTCAAACAAAACAAACAAACAAAACAAACAAACATAGTAAACAAACATAGTAAACAAACAAACCTTTTCTCTTTATAAAATTAGTAAATTGAGTAATTTTACATAAAAACGGCCTATTACACGATCTACTGATAAGTGTTAGATAGCTTATTAGCATGTTTCGTCTCTGTCGCTCAGTATAAAGTAAGCAGCGACAAAACTTCCGGTGCTATTCAACACTTAATTGGCGTTTGTGAAATGGGGCCTAACATTTTTATTTAGTGGTGACTGCGGTGAAGTTGAGCAAACTTATTACATTACCCCGGTCTCTGAAGATGAAGTGTTTATTAGAAATCGAAATACGCTACAATCATTATGGCTAAATTATTAGGTTTTAAAAACATTTTACAAGTATGCTTTTACTTCGGATCTTACTCTATAGTTTTAATATAAAAAAACAGATCAAAGAATAATAAATAATAATCAATGTGGTGATTTGTAAATCCTCTAAGGCTAATAAGATCTTTAAAACTGACGAAACTAGAGGATTTATTATTATAAGCAATCGATCCCAATACAATAGCGGTGAGTCTTTAGATTGAGTCCAAGATGGAATAATCCTATCCTTTATGTTTAACGATGCAACGCACTTTAAAATATAAGACTTAACTTATTTACTTATACTTATTATTTTTTGTACAAAAGTAATGAAAAAAAAAAAACCAACGCGATGTCATACGTACATTCATTGGTTTGTTTTTAGTATCCAAAAAAAGGTAGGTAAACAGCTTTAACATGATTATTTTCTTGGTTAAATCTGAAACGAGTTTAAAAGCGATAAAAAGTATCAAAAGATTTTTGGAACGATGAAAAAAAACCAATTTAATTTTAAAAGTAACAGCAGCTCAGTGGTACGAGGATTGAGGTTGTAATTTAGTTTTCGTTTCCTAATTACACAGATAAGGTGTGATTACAGTAATGAGACCCTAATTAGGGCCACGCGGCGGAAATGGCCCCTATTGTTCCCTTAATGCCCCTTTCTACTAGGATTATTCTTTGTTTTGTTTTTATGATATTGCGATAAGCGAGATATTCTTTAGATAAAAAAGGGATTACTTTGTACGCCAAAAATTGGGTTATTATTATATACTTTAAATGACCAAGTCTTGTATATAATTATATAATCATAATCTCAGAAATGGCAAGTGTCTCCGTGAAATTTAGTATGCAGGGAGTTTTGGGCGGAGACAAATCGATATAGCTATGATTTTATGTCGCCGTGCAACAATATTATGTGAATAATATATATATATATATATATATATATATATATATATATATATATATATATATATATATATATATATATATATATATATATATATATATATATATATATATATATATATATATATATATATATATATATATATATATATATATATATATATATATATATATATATATATATATATATATATATATATATTTGCAATGTACTAGAAATGCGAGCAAAGCTCGGTCTCCTAGGTATTTCTATCTAAATTGTGAAGCTTTACGTGGGCGGGCACTGTGTAGTTTATATTAATAGTAGATAAATTATGTACTATTTGGGAATCTAATTAATAAACAGGTTGAGTTGTCAATTTTTTTTGTGCTATAATGACGGCATGCAGTCACAACACAATTGCCAATGACAAGCCAGTTTGCTTAGATAACATATAATATTAATAACATAATTCGAATAAATTATGACAACAGTCAACATGCATACGAATTAGATTCTCTGATAGTACTTACGTAGAAGGCAAATTTTGTTAGTGTCCAAGGGACCATATTTTACAATTTTATCATCCTAATTTTTATTTACGTATTAAATTGTTACATTGTAACGAGAAAAAAAAAACTCTGTAGAAAATTAGAGATGGTCGTGTGTGGTTGTTCGATTTAGGATTATGGTGCTTAATAGTGTTATGAAAATATAATATTAATGCTCAAAGAAAACCTGATCTCATATTTATGTAGTAACTTATGATATAGTTAATTATGATTTGCCATAAAATAATTGTGTTCCATCCACACAGTGATACTCACCTATTTTGAAGCATTCATATCCTTTTTGTTTTTCAAATAAATATTTCGTAAGATACAGGTATTTTTATTGTTTGTTCAGTTACCAACATAAAACTAAACGCTTGTGAGCTCCTCTTACCATTCTTCGCCAGTCTTAATGAACACATTTGCAACATATACATGGGTTATAAATGTGAAATTTCGTCTAAGTAATCCCATTATGTTTGCTAGCCATAAACATCAGAGATGCATTTCATAAATCACGCGTTCGCCACACATGCGTAGATTATTCTTGGTAAATTAATACTATTGCAGTCCATGTTTACTAGTCTTAAACAATTTTTCGTCTTTTAAAGTATTTAAATTAACTAAATATATAAATACAATATCGCAAATGCAAAGTTCACATTTAAAGTTGCCAAACTAAACCAAAATGTTTGGAATATTCCTGTTACTTTCATACAGACAACAAAATAAGAAACAAAAATTTTGGACGAGATTTACTCGAAAGTTACCCCCAAGCAAATGCGTTGTTTGTGATAAAGACGACATAATTAATCTCTAGGTATTGGAATAGAAAAAAGTGTAATGCCATGTTCCTTTGAGGTTTCATCAAAATATAAAAGATCGTGCTTTGAGTTGTGGAAGGAATACTTTGATGAAAGGTCAAAGGAGAAGGGTATCTGGTATATCGTTCAGGATAGGCCACTCGTTAAGCCCTGGTTTATAGACTTAAGCTCTAACAGAAATAAGCTAGTAACTATGTTTAGAATTCGTACTGGACACATTCCATTGAACAATTTTGGATTCTTAATGCGAAAGGTAGCGTTCCCGAATTGTGATATATGTGGTGTTACAGAGGATGTCCATCATATGGAGTGTGTTCGGTATGAAGCTCTTAGATTAGAATTGTTTAAGTTTTTTAAAGTTAATTTGTATGATGTAGGGTAAATGTTTAGTTTCATAAGATTGCCGCAAACCGGTTTTTAGACCATAGTAACATTTGTTAATAATTGTTTAAACTTAAGAACTCAATAGAATATTTGTGTACTTAATAAAGTACGATAAGGCTGACACAGCCCAAAGGTTTTAAGCCTCTTTTACAGAGGCTTAGTACAAATGAAAAAATAAACTCTAGGTATACGTATTTAACTGTCACACCTTTAAAGTGATGTATCATGTAATACAATTGGTACAATTATCGTGTTTTACAACACTATTAAATGTAAATATCACCTTAATTAGATTAATTGGATGAAATTCGTTATTAAATTTAATATTTGGTACCCTATCGTTATAACAATAGAGTTCAAATTGTTAAAATTGGGGCATTTCTACCTGGGATTACAAAGGCCCCGTTGGGACTACTGTTTATTTAAATGATTAAAAATGGTTTATGTTAATTGGCGCTTAAATAAAATGCCGCTTGTTACGTTTAATTTTAGTATCTAAATATTCCGATAATAATGGTGTATTTTTTTTTCCTTTACAGAAATATATTTATTATTATTAAGATTAAAAATAGGTTGATTTTTTTGTCATTTCCATTTTTTATCTGCAGAACCTGCATAGCATGCCGCATTTTTATTCAAATATGTAAATAAAATAAAAGAAAATAACAATTTTTACCTAGTCTACCAATCTGCCTTTACCTAATGGTTACTTATTACCTACGAGTTTGTAGATTATTTTTGCTGATACTATACAAACATTTATGAGTATCAGCCATCAGGTCAATGAAAGTGTTATGTGGGCATGTTATATATGCATGACTAGCTTTTGCGCGCGACTTCGTCCGCGTGGACTTCTATGGCACATCCGTGGGGCCTGGGGGACAAATTTCGAAAAATCATTTATCGTATCATATTTAACGGTAACTATCTGCGTGCTGAAATTCAAAGCAACACGTCCAGTTATTGATATTTTATTATGCAAATTTGGACGACCTTTTCATCGTTTAGGGGACGAATTAAAAAAAAAACTATAAAATAAACACTCAATGATTTTTACTTATTAGCTGAGGTAATAAATTTCATGGAAATCGGGGCAGATTTTGAATATTTTTCATACCAACCCACGCCCCTTTTTTATTGGAGATGATATTATACTTCAGATGGTAAATTTTAATTAACTGATATTTGCTTATTTGATTAACACCCGGTTTCTGAAAGGCTAATCAAATAGTTGATCAACTAACACGTATGTTGAGTTAACAGAGTTGTTAAATCAATTTGCGTTTCTGAAACGCTAATTAGTGAAAAATTTACTAATCATTGATCATCTTGACATGACACGAAGTTTGATTTTTAACATGGTCCCACAGTGTGTGGCGTCCAGTTTGTCGTTCAATATTTCGTTGAAAAGTGTGAAATTAATGTAAATTGCATAATGCCATTTCGAAAAAAAAAAACTATTTGTCAAGCAGATAGCTGTCAAGTGTCCAGAGTGAGGTATTTTTCGACTTAAGTCGTTAATAAGTAAGTAGTAAGGTTTTCGATATTCCGCGAATTTCGAATTTTTCTTGACAAATATTACAATAGAAGTATTTCAGAATGAGTTCTCGAGGAAAAAATTTTACCGAAAGAGAAAAATGTCAGCTTATGGAAATAATTTCCAAATAAGTGCCTACTGAAAAGTATTATGTGATTTTAGTATTAAGTACATTACCTTCACTTGTTTGAATAATGAAGCATCTGTTGTTGTATTTTTTAGATATAAACACATAATAGAAAACAAAACATGTACCAACTCGGGAAGCATGGTACAAAAACGTGAAGCTTGGGAGTATATTGCTTTAGAATTCAATAGTAATCGCACGGTAAAACAGCTACATACGGCATATCTAAATATATATATATATCTAAATATATATATATATATATATATATATATATATTTAGATATATATATATATATATATATATATATATAATATAATATGTTTAATCTATGATAACGCCTTAAATAGCTTTCCAGAAACCTAAAACAGAGTTTGACATGTGGTTTGGCATTAGTTTTATTAACTAACATGATGATCAAATCAAACGACTGATCAAGCTTTATGCAACTCAATTTACACTTGACAAGAGATTTGACCGCTGATTAGTTAATTTTGGCGTTAATTAGCCTTTCAGAAACCGGGGGAGTGTAGGTATTTAAGAGCATTTACATCACAATCAGTGCTAATTTAAAAGTTTTGCATACAAACTTTCAACTCCTATTTCACCCCTTTAAGGGTGGCATTTTTCAAAATCCCTTATTAGTGCGCGTCTACATTGTATATTGAAATTAAAACTACTGTCCAAATTTAACGTTTCTACTATTGGCGGTTACGGCTGTGAGTGCGTCATACCTATTGCAGGGACTCAGCGGCAGGGCTTGAATAACCGAAAAATATTGGTTAAAACGGTTAACGGTATGACGTCATACCTTTAAATTACAATTACCTTAAAATAACGGTACCTCTATTATTTTGGTATTGCAAAATCACGGTATCAAAAAAATTTCAGCTTTCTAAATCAGTAAAATAAAGGTTTTCTTTATACGACGTCAGTTCGGCCTGAACTAAATCGAGTACACACACGGCAAAATCGCATCAGTTCGTTCTGGTTTGCCGCGAGCTACGGTCGCGTTTAATAATTGTGTAATAATTAAACACCGCGAAAACTTACTCTACGGTTGTACACGATACACGCCCCGTACGGCCGCTGCTCTGGCGAGAACTGAAGCGATTTGTCCACACATGGTCCGTTCAGTCCATCCGTACAGTCCAGAATTAACGTTGCCAATTTAGTTAATTAAGTATTTTATTCCCTTCCCTAGTAGGAATTTAATTGTTAGTAGTGTTTTAGTAGGAAAGAGCCAGACAGTAATCATATGGAAAATAGTCAGGCACAAAAAAAATACACCATGTCATAATAATAGATTCGTCCGTAATTTGCTTAAAACTACCCATTTAATTACTATATACGTAATATTTCCTAGTATATTTTAATTTGATGGTAAAATTTATAGTAAAATTCAATATAATATTTTTATAATATAACAAAACCTAAAACCTCGCACCGATGCGTCGTCACTCTGAATTTTTTCGGTACCGAAATGATTTCGGTTGGGGTAGTAATAAAATAAAGGTATAACGATACCATAAAAAAATTAAGGTATATTTCTTTATTTAGCGGTATCGCAACGGAATATCGCAACCGTTTTGGCTCAAGCTTTAATTCAAAGCTATATCGTAATTTAATACCGGTATCATACCCTTATATCTATACCGTTTTCAATCTCTGCTCAGCGGAGCCATTTAAATAAAAAGATATTAGTAATACATACATAATATTTGCTATGAGTGTGGCTGTAGATACCTCTAATAGTAGACAGCTATATCAGTTTTCTTCAATCAAAAAGGAATTTGGTATGAGCTCGAGTCACGTCTGCCTTTTCGCCTTTATCGATATGCCGTCATTTGGGGCAATCAATATTGACAGGTATCCATTTTTATTCTCACCGATCCATCTTGCAGACAATGCCACATTAAACCACTTAGACGTTATGGCTGGTTCCACTTAAGAACATTGGAACTATTTAGATATTCTCCTTTTTAGGGACAGTTACTTCAAAATAACAACGGTATGTGTGATTGCCTTAGTAACGCATATAATTAATAATACACGAGGTGACAAGAGTGTGGTTGTGATTTCGAAATCGACATTCGACTTTCGAGTTCTTTTGCGAGATCTTATCATATCTGCGCGAGAACTTGAGTGAGAGATACTGTCCAATCACATCCACAATCCACATGCGCATTTCTCTGGGGTTGTGGATCTTTATAGGCCTTAACGACCGCAATAATAGGGTCAATTACTCAAACCAGCGTACCAGAAGCGTGGCAGAAACGTAGCGCAGTGAAATTATTAAATTTTATATTGCAAATGCACACTTATGTCCACACGCGTGAAATGTAACGCGAACGTTCTCCACTGAGAATAATAATAACACACGCATTCGAGCAACTTTTTCTTTTCGCGCGAATTTTATCTCAGAAGACATATTCCTTGCATTTAGCATTATATTGTGAACATAAAAAAGAATTTGCTTTACTATGTTTTCAGAAATTCGCTTCAAATCTGCGCTAGTATAATAGCTCCACACACCGGTTTCAGTGACGGTGGCCGGTTTCATTGAAACCAGGCCAGCTACGCAGCAGTAGTATTATAGTGCCCAAGTGTGAGCGCAGTACACAATATCACTCTCTCTTCCTTTACTCTAGAAACCCAGTGGGACAGGTAACCGACATTACTGGCGAGAGATCAGGCGCAGGTCCAACTTTTTACATGCCCATCCGACGCATGGATCATCTTTATTGTCAGACAATCAGGTGATCTGCTGCATTGTCCTAACCAAACTTGGAAACAACATTTTTTGTTGTTCCAACGTGGTAATCGAACGAACCTACGACCTTCGAGTCGAAAGCCAAGCTCTAAGCCACTGGACCACGGTGGTCCACCATTATTAGGCGCATGGCAATGCGCTAGTATGCATTGACCCTAAACCTATAGTTACCAATAAATCTCTATTATCGTCTCAACTCTCAATAAACGACTCTTGCAGGCTGATTGAGGCATTGATTGAACTAATTCGTCGACTGAATGCTTTCGACTGCGGATACCACAATAGAGCCAACAAAAGCTGACAATGAACGTAATAAAAGACGAGTATATTACTTGTGATGGTCATTAAAACTCATAAAAGCAATTCCCAAACGTCATAAAAACTTTTTTGTTCTCGCAATGGCTTCGATCGCAGAGAACGAAAACCAGAAAAAATGCAGACGTCGAACCGAAAAAGGTCTGTTTAATATTTACCCATGTAGGTTCATGCAGTGTCGATCTTAACGGGCATGTAGAGAAAAGCTTCTAGATATTATGCAAACAGTACACTCATGGCACCTAGCGTTCATATCCAGTATATATCCAGCGTTTAGGACTTTTGGATTATACAAAAGCGTGACTGGTATTACAATAATCTGGAAGGCCATTAGAAGTTGGAATTGAACCGGCTCCCGTACTTAATGTGTCGTCGACTCGGTAGTCGCCAGTCTGTAATTTGTCACATTGCACTGCAAACGCATTATTACGGCCCAACGATGGTAGATAAATTTATATAATATCATGTACCTTCCTCCATATACACTATACAGACCGTTTATTATAAAGATTTTGTTTTGTATTATTGTATTTTTTATTATATTTATGAATTTAGTAAATTATTAGAAGTAAAATATTAATTTAAAGTGTGCTTAAAATTTGAATGTGTCTAATACTAGGAGATATCTATATCAAATAAATGTAATACTACAGATCATACAAATCTGGGTTATAGGAGTGTTGCCTGTGGAGTGTGAGAGATGTGTAAAGTAAACAGGAGAATGTATGCAAAACATCTAAAACATTTACTTCAATCCATTAATGATTAAGACATAAGGTGGAGGCGTCTAAAGTCTGCGAATAAAAACGGCAATGACAAGTTAATATCTTAATGAGTTGTGCAACTCGAAAGGCAAATGAAAGTAATGACGGGCCATAAAGACTAAAGTTATTTGGCCATTTTGATGGGCCATTCCATATCTCCGTTTAACGATGTTGCTCAGTTTTACTCGCCAGTAAACTTACAATTTTGCGTCAACATGGAAGTGTATTGTAGGCGTGAATAAGTTAATTTTGGGAAGTGCGTCTTAATAATGAATCGATGTCCTGGACCTAAACCGCAGACTAGTAAAATATAATAACCACTAACCTCGTAACCTGCACTGAAGAGTTTAATATTTGTGCTTGTAAGCTTTTTTAATAATAACTATGCCACATAATTCTAAATAATGATATATGCGTGAATATAAAATATTTTTTGAGAATCGGTAATGTCCGTAACATAGAGTAGATAATTAGCTTAAACACAAAATAAATTTTACAAGTAATCTTAAGTCCAACCATTGTTTAAGAATTATTTAGCACTAGCTGACCCGACACACATTGTTCTGTCATTACTATCAACTGGATATAATTGGAATCTTTTAAACCTTTACCCTAATCCGTTTTTGCATTTTTGTACCTAAATTGACTTATGTCTTACGGTGTTGTCAACTGTGGAAGTTCCCTCAACTTCTCAAACAGTTGGATGATACCTTAAGACAAACGCTCTCCACTATTTTGAATACAAATTTCGATGACCGCGCATGGACTCAGGCAACGCTTCCAGTTAGGTTCGGTGGCCTGGGTGTTCGAAAGCCCTCTGATATATCGCTTCCGGCCTTCTTGTCCTCAGTCCACGCGAACCATAGTCTTATCTCCAAAATACTACATCACCCATCCTACTCCAATACAGTTCCCTTTCTGGACGAGGCCAAGGACGCCTGGAGCGCAACTAGTGCTTGTAGCGAAATGCCTGACAATACTTTTTCCCAAAGGCTCTGGGACGAGCCACTCTGCAGACTGGTACGGAATAATCTTCTTAATACGTCCTCCAGTCCTGTGGAGCAGGCTCGCCTCTTGGCTACGGAAAAGTGGGAGTCGGGCCTTTGGCTACAAGCATTACCGTCACCCAATACGGGCACATTGCTGGATCGAACAGCTTTCCGGTTAGCCACTTCCCTGCGTCTTGGCACCCCTCACGTCGTCCCCCATCGCTGTGTTTGTGGTGCAATCGTGGACAGCCTCGGACACCACGGGCTGTCCTGTCAACGAAGCGCCGGCCGCATCTCCCGACATCACTGCCTGACCGATCTCATCCGTCGGGCTCTTGTCACCGCCGGAGTGCCAGCTGTGCTGGAACCCTCTGGTTTGGCGCGCGACGATGGCAAGAGACCAGACGGTATGACCCTGGTCCCTTGGAGAGTGGGACGGGCTCTTGTATGGGACGCTACTTGCGTCGATACACTTGCTCCGTCCCATATCCAGAGCACCTCGAGTTCTGCAGGTTCGGCCGCCAATCAGGCGGAAAACCTCAAGCGGCGCAAATATGAGAACCTTAGTGGGGATCTCATATTTGAACCGTTTGGGGTTGAAACCCTGGGTACATGGGGTCTGGGTGCGCACAAACTTTTCAGAGAAATCTCCAAAAAACTCATTGAGGCCACCCGAGACCCCAGAGCCGGCACCTACCTGGCCCAGAGAATAAGTATCGCAATCCAGCGAGGAAACTCTTTGAGCCTTCTAGGTACTCTGCCTGGTGGGGACGACCTGGGAGATTTCTTTGTTTTGTAGCATTTTAAGTTTTGGAGTAGTCATTATGTTTTTTTTAGTGCTTACCTACTTTTATAGTTTGTAAATATTTTAAATAGATGTTAGTTAATTTTATTATGTAAATAAATTGTAATTATATATAAAAAAGAAAACTTATATACTAATTATAATAACTGCAACATTGATTAAAAAAAAAGGAAAACCAACCAAAAAAAACTTTATACATATTGGAATCCATAAATAACTTTTTTCAAAATTTTCTAATATTTCTCACCGTTTAAACCTTCCCTGTACTTCCAAAAATATTTAAAAACCAAAATTATACGAATCGGTCCAGCTATTCTTGAGTTTTATCGAGACAAAATTACAATTAAACATTTATAAATCAGAAGAAGATTAGTTTTTGTGGTTTCGCCCGCTTAAATACAGTATCCCACGGGAGCACTGTCTTTTTTCGGGATAAAAATATGTAGCCTATGTTTTACTACTAGCCTTTACTACTAAGATACCAAATTTCATCAATATCCGTTGAGTAGTTTTCAAGAGTCATAAACTCCATCAATTAATTCTCGCATACTTTCACATTTATAATAGTAGGTTTACTCAAAATCTTTGAAAGAATTTAGTTTTTCTTACCGCTAAGGCTACAATTAATTTCTTCTTTAGAGAACCGTTTGCATTTAGACATAAAATATTAAACATCGTAAATAGTAAATTCAGAGTTGTAAGTTTATTGAAAAGTTTAAAGACGGATTTAAAGCTCCGTTCTCTTAAAGCTTTATTTCTTGAAAGAAACAGGATTAAGCGAATTTGAGTATAAAAGGAAACTTAAAATCTACGTCGAGTTAAGATAATCGTGAATTGTGGAACCTGAGAAGATATAAATAAATCATAACTGTTTTTACAGTTAAGATTGTAGTGGAACATAAATGGTATATTGGTATTTAGTCATTAGAGGTTTAATTGGTGTATTATGGTATATTGCTATAATGGTATCATTATATTAATACGTGAAGCGAAAATTTCAAGTACAGTTTTACGATAATTGTGCGTATGGATGAGAGTGAAATTTGGCACAATTAAAGTTTATGCTGAGGAAGGCGTGCGAAAAGCTTAAAACTTTTAAAATAATGCTTAGAAATCCATTAAATTATTGAAAATATCAGCAACATACATTACCATGGATTTGGTTATACGTACACACACATACGTATTCTATATTGTCAATGCCTATGAGTTCTGACGTTCGGTTTCATCGTGAAATACATGAGTGAAATTTTATTTTTTGTAATTATAATGGAACTGGAGTGATATTCTTTTAATTATTACATTAATTATAGTTTAAAATTATTATCGCTACCTCAGTTAGCTCACACGACCTACCGTGCGTTTAATATAATTTTCAGGGTGTCGTCAACTGGCGATCGTAAGTATTGGCGAAATTCAAAATTATACCTGAATATCGTCTGTGCAAACCATATAACTGGCTCGCTCTTATAACGTGTGTACTCTTTCACACATCGGCTGTGATTGGTGATGCAGAAATAGAAGAAGAAGTACAATTTTAAATTTCAAAATTCAAAATTCTTTAAGTTTGAAAAATTATTCAAGTTCAATTCAAGTTATTATAATATCTAGATTGTGTTGCACACATTACAAATCGAGAGTACATAACAAAGCTATAATAAAGGGTTATAAAAATAATATCAAATTCTTTAACGTGTAGGAATCCAATCAGGGCTAGCGGCAGCGTGAAACGAAACGCAATTAAAGGCCGATAGAAGCTTGTTAGGTAGTTTACATTATTATTTGAACGCCAATAAAATAACTATAGCAAGGTTTAATTAAGAAACGTACAATTCTGCAGTGGGCAAGCGCGGTGGAGATTTTCTCATGCTCTATTTCTATAAAATAATAAATTAAAACAACTTCTGATAGTCGTTGAGGTATTGTTGTCTTTAGCTCAATCATTAATTGGTTAAACATTCTTTCACAATTTTTTCTGTCTTTACAATATTCTGTCTGATTCTCATTGCCCTAAAAAAACAATTTTAATTTTCGTAGTTCTGATCGATAAGAGCTGCGATCTTTTACTAATCTCCTCGTTAATATACCTGTCCAGTGTCCACCGCACTAAATACTTTAATTCTTCTTTTACCGTTAAATCCATTCTGCTCTGGAATTCTTTACCTGTCCAAATTAGACAAGCTGAAACTTTAAATCACTTTAAAAAATATCGGTTGTCCGTAAAGTCGGTTTACTGACGATAGTTGAACGTGACAACGTCAACAACAACAACAAAAACAACAACAACAATAATAATAAAATGCGAGGTAACGCTGGTACTTGGTAACGGTAACAGGTAACGGTACTTGGTAACGCATGAGTCATGTTTTTTCGTGCGTGCAGCCAGCTCCATCGAATTTTAAACGTTATCACGGCAAAACTTACTTACTTACTTTAAAAACATTACCTAGAAATTGCGTGTCAATCCTAAATTGTAAACTGCTTATATTATATTATATTTTAAATTTTAGAGAAATAGTATATCAAATTTATTTCTACCTATTCATATTCTAATAACATTACTATGTATACTTTATGCACTACACCCATTTTCCAAAACATGTTTCTTTCCAACATTATAAGGTTTCCAAAATTATTACTCAGTAGGTAATAAGGCCGCCTATGTGTGCATGTCTGATTTTTGTAATGTTTTTGATTATGTATTTTGTCAATCTTATTCGTTATGTGCACAATAAAGCATATTTGATTGATTGATTGGACTGACTCTACAAGGCCTAAATAGGTATATATTATTCACACTGTGGCCTAACTACGCGAACCCTACATCTTATTCAAAAAAAATATGTTGCTTATTAACTTAACTGTAAAATAATTTGGGGCGAGATTTGAAAAATGAATATGACTGTTATCAAGTATTATGGTCGTATCAAGTATCGATTCGCTTTTTTATTATACTGCTGCCATGTGCAGGCGTGACGAGAAAATTTACGCGCCTTTTTATTTATTGCCATAAAATTAGGGAACAAAAATGGGGGACGTTACGCATTTTTAAAAGAACGACCCGACAGACGTCCTTCTTATGTTATAATTTGTGAAGCCTATATCTACTCACACACGACACTCGAGTTGTTATTTAACAGAAGACTAGGCTGAAAAAAATAGGTAGCGTAATTTTACTGATCTTCAGAAACGTTTTTCAAAATCGTTCGCGGATCAATTATTATTTCTAGTGCATACTGCAATGCCTCTCAAACTTGAAAAGTACTGGCCGTTTGCCAGGAGTTTACAGGAGTTTACAGGTCTTATTGAAGTATTGGCTGATATCCATTAGGCATTCTATCGATTACGAAAGGATTATACAATACCGCATAGATCACTTTTTAGGGTACTCAAAGGATAAAAACGGGACCCTATTAGTGAGACTTCGCTGTCTGTCCGTCCGTCTGTCACCAGGTTGTATCTCCTTAACCGTGACAGCCAGACAGTTGAAATTTTCACAGACGTATTTCTGTTGCCGCTATAACATTAAATACTAAAAATAGAATAAAATAAGTAATTAAAGGGAAAAAAAATAAAAAATAAAAATTATAAAAAATAAAACAAACGTGATTTTTTTGCCGTATTGTACGGAACCATTCGTGCGGTTTTTATGTGTACGCTCCAAAAACTTGAAATGTTGCATGGATCGAGTTTATTATAAGAAATTGCATATCCAAACAGGTTATTTAATATTGCCAATTAAATCATGTAGGTAGGTACACATATTTGAAATATTGCATAATTATTATTTTCGTTTTTAGGAACGGCCATATTTTTCTATTTTTATACTTATATTATATCTTATATAAACTTTAAACGAGACAATCAAGTCTTGTATATAATATATAATCGGTATCTAGAAAACTTTTTCAAGAATCACCATGAAATGTAGTATGCAGGGAGTATTTAAGGGAGAAAGTCGATCAAGCTAGGTCTTATCCCAGCGAAACTGTGCATTTTTAAGCTATATATGTTTTTTCTTTCGTTGTGCAACAATATATCAATAATTTCGATTCTATTGTCTGATTGACAGTCTGGTATGCATATGTATAATTTTTGCTTTGTTTGAAAATTCGGAATGTGGTGGGTTCGAATCCCAGTCATATAAATATTTTGTGATTCTTTTTATTTATTCGAACTCCGAATGGGTAACTGAGCAAAGCTCAGATGCCCAGGTTCTATTACTAATATCATGTGTTTTTGTATTTTCACTTTTCAAGCTATATTTCCAAGCTCTTTTCATAATAATATTATGTACCTTAGATACATCGTTTTATATAACAACGGGCGCAGATAAAGTGTACTTAGAGTATCAACCCTCGTGTTTTTTACAAAAACCAGTCAAATCCATTTGAAATCGCAATGGGTTTTGATTGCGCGACCACGGCTCGTAACGAGCTTTGTGTGTTAGGGCCTGAACACACGGCATTTCGAAATCGCTTAAAGGTTTTATAGTGCTTGTCATCCTTGTATTAAACTAGTCATCTGCTTGATTTGTAAATGGACAAGAGGCATCATTTAGCTCCTGAAAGATGATGCTATTTTATAATATTAGGTCATTACATATGAAATTGGCGTTTTGGAAAGGAGGAACATAAAGTCGATTTTGGAGTTTACTCCTTAAGAATCGATTTTCATATAAGGCCCCCGGTATGAAAAGAATATGAGCAGTAACATCTACTGAACGAATGACAGCGTTACGTTTTCGTGCGCAACCTATTCTGCGCACCTGTCACTTTTTTCACATGGCGCGAATTTTTGAACTCAAATCGATCGCTAAAGTTTTTGTTCCTTCTGAGGGACGTGTTTTACTTTTTAGTGTAAACTCCAGTCGTGCGTCGGAGCTGACACACACTTTTTTTTACATAATATATTTATTTAATCAAAGTAGATTCGTAGTAGTTCAACCATTGCTATCTATGCACTTTTGCCATCTCATAGGTACAGGAATCAATAAAATCTTTGAAGGCGCTTTGGACTGCCCCATCGGAGTTGAATTTTTTCCCTTGCAAGAAGTTATCCAAATTTTGAAAAAAAATGGTAATCTATTGGAGCAAGATTCGGGGAGTACGGTGGATGTCTTAGAAATTCCAATTAAAACTCCTCTAATTTGGTAGCCGTCTGTTGTGCAGTGTGTGGTCTAGCGTTGTCCTGAAGCAGCAGTGGCCTAGAGCGAATGACCAACCTCGGTTGTTTAGGTTTAGCAGCTAGCTTTTCCATCATGATTTGCAGTTGCTGGCAATAGACATCTGCCGTAATAGTCTGGCCAGATTTAAGAAAGCTGTAGTGAACGACACGGACACTAGTCCACCAAACGCTCACAAGTAACTTTTTTTGAGTAAATTTTCGCTTGGGGCAAGCTTTCGCTTGTTCGCCAGGGTTCAGCCATTGCGATGAGCGTTTTCGATTATCGTACAGGATCCACTTTTCATCACAGGTAATGATTCGGTTAAAAATCCCTTCATTATTGTGCCGGTTGAGTAATGTAACGCAGCAGTCGACGCGCGTTTGTCGGTTTGCTGCACTCAATTCATAAGGTACCCACTTTTCAAGCTTTTTCAGCTTCCCAATTTGCTTCAAGGGGATTAAAACAGTTTTATCACTGACACCGCAGCCTGCAGCTAACTCGAACGTAGTTAATGATGGATCCGCTTCCACAATATCCTTCAATTCTTCATTATCAGCTTTGGTCTCCGGCCGTCCACGGGGCTTGTTCTGTAGGTCGAAATTTCCAGAAAGAAATGGTTGGAACCAAAAACGCACTGTGTTTTCTTTTGCGACACCGCCACCATACACATAATTAATCCTTCGAGCTGTTTCTGCAGCACTGGTGCCACGGTGGAACTCATACTCGAAAATAATACGATATTTCAAGTTTTCCATTTTGCAAACAAGGAAAGAAAACCCCCCAAAAGAGAAAAAAACAAATGAATAATGGTATTCGAAACACAAATGCATGAGTAAATAGCGGTATAAATTTGAAATTGAAATTCATAACCAAAGAAGATATATTTGAGATCAAAGCCAGTACGACAAACCGCCAATTTCATATGTAAGGACCTAATATTTACATGTTAAAATGATAATTATTATTCGGTTAAAGTAACAAGTCTGTTAAGTACTGTCTGTTTATTGCTCTCGATTAATTCTAATTACATAATATTATATTGGATTCTGAACACATAATTTTCATATGGTCAAATCTGCCGTTGTATTATATACCTTAAACGAGCCAATCTTGTATATTATAATATAATCAGAATTTAAAAACAAAAACGAAAATGCCTGCAAGTATTTCGGTGAAATTTAGTAATAGGGGGATAAAAAACAATCTAGTTATGGATAGATCTAGTTATCATGGATAAGACATAAGTCTTATCCATGGAAAACGGCACATTTTTAAGTAATATAAATTTTTTTATTTCGTCATATCATTTATATACCAATATTTTGGACTCCATTAATGTCAATCCAAATAGCAGTTTGGTATGCGTAATGTATAATTTTTGCGTTGTGGGCAAATTGGTTTCGTATTTGGTTCTCAAGTTCGAATATCAGTTCTATTAGAACTCCGAGCAAAGCTCGGTTACCCAGGGACTAATTCTTAACAAGGACGAACAAGGAATCTCTAGCACAAGATACACAACAATAATTTTTAGCATTAAAAAGAAAATTTAACGTTAAAACGTTTTCGTTGTTATATACGTGCCTTTATCGTTAACAGACTAGGGGAACGATAAGTGCGGTTGGCAGCAATTCCGAGGCTACTCGAAATAACTATCGCCCAGTGGCAGGAAGATAACAGCCAGCGTGACTAATAACATGATAATACGTGATTGCCGACGTGACACACCGACCGACGTAACATTATTTGACGGCACCAAACACCCCGTGAATTCTAAGATGCAGCGTGTTCTTGGTCAGTAAATAAAGTAGGTATTATTATCTCATGTTATTATAATATTATTATAACTTACCCTATGTTTGAAACAGGGTGTGATAAAAAGTCGAACATTTTCATTTAAATTTATCCGAAATATTTAGTAATACGGAACTCTAAAAAGGTTATAATTATAACCTCACCTAACCCTAAAAAGGCTGCTTCTCTAATTATCACATTTTCAGATTGACAGAACTATATATCCATAGTGTAATATTTACGTAAAATTTCGTAAAGGCTTTGTTAATTGGCTGCTGGTCAACTTGGAAGTCAGGATAAATGAAGTTTCCAGAAATTAGGCGTCTAGGGTATATCATATTTGGATACGGCATTTTTGTTTGTATTTCACAATTAAATTTGGTACTTTTGAAAGGAGTTTTGGCGCAACTCATTAAAAGGAAAGTTGTTTCAATGGCAGCCGCCGACTGCGCCGTGAAAGGAGCCAACTTGGAAGCTGAACGTGCGGAGTGCTACTTTTCAAACTATACAGATCCTTTTGACGACACGAACAGAACGAACAGACGAGTAATAACAGACAAGACTTTGATATTAAAGATATATATTTAAAACTATAATTAACAATATTAGTTGCCGCTCTACCAGGCATAAGATGAAAATCACATAACAATACCCAACGGTAATGAATATCAGTCATGTTTTTGTGGGGTATGCAGACTTATGGTGATAAAAAAACCAGTAAATACTGTAAAGAAACTATTTAAATCGGACCAAAAATAACGAAGATACCGCAATTTTACCAAAATTAAATTTACCATTAGTTCCAAAAACGAGCCCGAGAATGAAGCGAGTCGCTGTGACGTCATCTGTCACCGTCACCTCCCCTCTTCCACTCTATACACAATACTCCATACAAATATTTAACGTAAAAAAACAATGCACGCGAGGCACAAGCGTCAAGAATCGGAGAATGAATACCTATGCAATACCTATGAAGTATGATTACATACAAGCCGTTGTCGCACGGATCCCGACAGATGATGTCATCGTAACCAATTTAGCGGAAGCGCGCGTTTCAAACTAGCCGTTCAGAAAAACTTTTATAAATTTCTTGACGGATTTTAATATTTTAAAAAATAAAATGCTCAATAAGTTACACATACGATGTACTTAGTAAAAATCAGATTTGCTACTTAGTGATTGATCCTCTTTGAGCGCACGCACAGAATTCACGTGTAAATACGTAGTTCAAATACGTCTGCAGTCGTTGCGGTCACTTCTTTTGTGTTTAAATATTTTGAGGCGTCCTAGACCCTAGTGTAAAGAAGAATGCTTAGAAAATGGTCGAGCGGAAACTTTGTCGATATTGTACTTTGCACCATAATAATATGTATAATATTTTGGCCATGCGACCACCATGCTATGAATTTACTGTATCAATCCAAACCAACTTGTTGAACATACAATATTACAATAAAATAATCTTACAGTTTTAATAATAATAATAATAATATTATGCATAATTATTAAAACTGTAAGATTATTTTTTATCGATGCAATGTGATGGTACCTTACCATATTGGCCATTTTGCACGTCTCACTGCACTGCTATGACATAAACTTTAAGGTTGATTGTATCATAGAAGTTCTATGAGTTGTGTAGCCATTATGCCAGTGTTTTTTACCCGACTGCGGCAAAACCAAAAGGAAGGGTAATCATTTTGGCAGTCTATGTATATATGCATGTTTGTTCCGTCGTAGCGCCTAAACTACTGAACTAATTTTAATGAATGAGGTGTCAATAGGTTCGTAATAATGGCCCTGGTAACATAGGCTACATCATTTTCATATTTGGGTTATATTTTTTAACTTTTGATTTATTTTTTTCGAAAAATGTAATATTAATAACAACCTATATTATATTAAACGTTTCGCAAATAACACTCACCTAAATTATATAACTCGACAGCCTCCAAATAAAAAGACTGAACGTCAATACGAGATGAAAGCGTTTTTTTAATATTATTTCTCTATAAGCCTTTGTGAGAGCCGACCTGTCTCGCCGGCTGCCAGTATTGTGGTATCCTCCAATTGAAAAGTGCTCCAGTGTACACAAAACACTGCGCCAGCAAACACAAGGTTGCCATTATTCGGTTACGCAATTTTCACCCTATTTCAGTTATAATAAATTACGTTATGCCGTGTAGCCTTATTTATTTTAATATTTTAATATGGGGTACATGCTACTGATGAAGAACGTAAGTAAACTCTGCCGGCAATGTCTGTAGATAACCAAGCGATAAAATATTACTGTTTGCAATGTTACGATAAATTTTATTGAAAACAAAATATTCGTCAAAGAGATTTTAATTTTTTGTGAAATGAGTTCACAAACAGCATGTCCAACGGAATATGAGTATTAGGTTGCAAGAGTGAATTTTAGTCCTTCCGCAGAAGAATAAGGGTTCCGGTTTTCCTTTTGAGATACAAAACTTTAAAAATTCAACGTAACTGAATAACGTTTTTCACGACAGTTAAACGTAACTAGATTTGAGACAATTTGAGAAATTACCAATATTTAATGTTTAACCGTAACACACATAATTACTGTGAATATTATACACCGTCGGGGCTTACAATATTACGCACATGTTGCGAACATCACACCTAAAGCCCTATATGATGTTATATGGAAATAGTTCACGTAGTAAATCTTTTTAATTTAAAACTCCTTGGTTTTAAAAATCAAATACCGTTTATTTATTTAAAAAAAGATTCTCGGTCTTGTCACAAGGTCTTGTCAAACTTGTTTAGTCGTTGAGAAAATGGAATTGACGCGAGATAATTCTAGAGCGATGATTTATTATGACTTTCGAAGTGGTTTAACACAAAAACAGTGTGTTGACCGGATGATTTCTGCATTTGGTGATGAAGCCCCATCCAAAACCACAATTTATCGCTGGTTTGCTGAATTTCAACGTGGACGTGTCAAGCTCAGTGATGATCCCCGTCAAGGTCGTCCAAAAACTGCAGTCGCCCAAGAAAACGTTGATGCTGTGCGTAAGCTGATTGAGGAAGATCTACATGTGACATACCGCGAAATTCAGGCAACTTTAGACATTGGCATGAGTCAAATACAAATAATCTTGCATGAACAATTAGGTGTAAAAAAGTTGTTTACCCGATGGATACCGCATTTGCTCTGTAAAGAGCAAAAAGCGGCTCCCGTTACTTGGTGCGTCAGAACTCTCGAAAGATTCCACGCAGGATCCTCAAATGCTGTATACAACATCGTATCAGGTGACGAATCCTGGATATACGCGTACGAACCCGAAACAAAAAACCAGTCACGAGTTTGGGTGTTCGAAAATGAGTTAAAGCCACCAAAAATTGTTCGTTCACGGAGTGTTGCAAAAAATGGTGTTTGTCACGTTTGTCTCCAAAACCGGCCATGTTGCGACTATTCCTCTTGAGGAACAAAGAACGGTTAATGCAGAATGGTATGCTAACATTTGTTTGCCACAGGTCGTTTCTGAACTCCGTAAAGAGAACTGCAACCGCCGCATCATCCTCCATCACGACAATGCGAGTTCTCACACCGCGCACAGAACAAAAGAGTTTTTAGAGCAAGAAATCATATAATTATTAGACCATCCGCCGTACAGCCCCGACCTAAGCCCTAATGATTTCTATACTTTCCCTAAAATAAAGAATAAATTGCGAGGTCAGAGATTTTCATCACCTGAAGAAGCTGTGGACGCCTACAAAACGGCCATTTTGGAGACCCCAACTTCCGAATGGAATGGTTGCTTCAATGATTGGTTCCATCGTATGGAAAAATGTGTCAAATTTCGCGGAGAATACTTCGAAAAGCAATAAATACATTTTTAAATAGTAATGTTGTGTCACTTCCTTGATTCCCGAAATTTTCAGTGCCGCCCTCGTACATAGAATATGGACCGCTTTTGACCGAAACTGAACAGACTAAAATTTTATAATAGCTAAGTTTTACCGAAAATAGGTGCGCCGTGTAAGCGTTTTGTAATCCTAGTAGATTTGTAACTTGGGACTCTCTAGAAGCTGCATTGAATGAGATTTTAGATTTAAAACAAAAGTTGTGATGATGAATGGGTAGCAAGCATTACTATATTATAACCTAAAACAAAAAATCTACATTTTGTATTGTAACCGACTCCAAAAAAGGAGGAGGTTCTCAATTCGACTGTATTTTTTATTTGTTACCTAAACTTTCGACTGGGTGAACCGATTTTGATGATTGTTTTTATTAGAAAGCTGGTTTTTCCTGTGTAGTAAGAACCATTTAATTTTGGTCTAGGTTCAGACCTAATCTCATTCAATGCATTGTCAGCAATGGCATCCATGATAAAACCATATTATAAGTCTTAAATTTGACTTTGGAAGTAGATTTTAATTTATTTTTAAATTAATTATCTTCTTTCGGTAAATATACTTTATACAGTAAAAATACATACTCGCATATAAAATTAACGAATTGCTATGGGTAAACCCGAGGCCAGTAGTTAATTTTCCAGTTCCATGGATTTAATTAAAACAAAATTCATATCGTACAGAATAATTGGATTATAATTCATCATATTTCAGACTCATATATATTTTAATTCATAAATAAGGGGACGCGTTTACGAATACTTTTCTTTATATTACTTCTAAAGTTATTGTCCTATTCTCTCGAAATAACCGCCAATTTATGTAAAAATTGTAAATGCAATTTCAAAATTATTATAAAATTAATAATTAAAAATTGTAAATATGTAATTTCTATGAAACCGACTTAAAAGCAATCTTGTGAGATATCAAATCAGAATATTGTATTAATCTTTATTCATCCTTTATGTTTAGAAATACATATATATAGATACATCTCTTTAGATAAATAATTCTATAAAAAGTTACCATCATTTATACGACCATTATTCTGCCATCAGGGACCAATTTAACGGGGATGGAGCTTGTAATCGTGAAACGCATTTGAATGAGGTCCAAATACATGCATTTTAAGTTGCAATAAACATGCATTTAATTGCATAAAGCATTAGATTCGAATTTGGCTACAATTCTTTAATTAATGTAACAGTTAGCTATTAAATTGTTTAAAATAAGTAATAATACTATATTTACTTACCATTATTCTCATTTTACTATGAATTTGTAATAACAATTAAAATGTGAGAGAGCCACGCTTCGGCACGAAAGGGCTGGCTCGAACAGAACTCGGCCTCGCAGAAAACCGTCGTGAAATGTCGCTTGCGTTGGATTTCGCCGAGTGCGAGAGGTTTCCGGAGGCCCAACGGGGTGTGGGACTTTAAAAGGACCAAAAACGTGCGCGCCTCTGGTGTTGCTAGTGTCCATGGGCGGCGGTAATCGCTTACCATCAGCTCGAATAAAATTTAAACACGAGTTATCGAGAAAAATATCTTTTTAAGAACAAATTGAATTTCAAATAATTTCTTTTAACTTTGTATCTTTTCTGTGCTGTAGTGAACGGAAAATAAAATTATATATTTTTTCGAGTAATACGAAAATTGTATGTTACATCTGTACAAATAGGTACATGCTGGCTATAGTAATAATTAATTATTCAAATTCTAACAGACTCCGTGGTCCAGTGGTTTAGAGCTTGACTCTCGACTCGGAGGTCGTGGATTCGATTCCCGCATTGGAACAGCAAAAATGTTTCCATGTTTGATTAAGACAATGCGGGCATGTAAAAAGTCGGACCTGCGCCTACTCTCTCGACAGTCGTGTCGGTCTGTCCGTCCCACTGGATTTCGAGAGTAAAGAAAGAGAGAGTGCTCTTGTGTACTGCGCACACACTTGGGCACTATAAAATAACTAATGCGTTTAAAGCTTGGTTTCAATGAAACCGGCCACCGTCACCGAAATCGGTGTGGGGTGCTATTATTATTTCCTATAATACTTTGAAGACATTACTGAAATAATTGTAGGCTCTAACCTTTATATTATGTTGCATATAAAGTAATATGGTTTCTTGAAAATTGTTAAATATCTTCTACTTACATTTCTATACAATATTCTTTTAGTAAATAAATTAATATTACGTACTTATTTCTAATTACTAGCGCCCTGTGGTCGAAGTTAGCTCATAATAATTCATATTATAATTTTTAATTTTCAACACTATCAGATTCGGAAAATGAGGTTTCTGTGCACTTTCTTCCACATAGACTTTTATATACCAGTCTAATTTCATAGTCCTCCCGTTGCACAAATCTCGTAAAACTGTACTGAAAGCTTTTGCTTCAAGTATTGATATTACAATTATAAATTATATAATGATTCGTTTTAAAAGCATTCCCTATATTTTTTCCTACTTTACGGATGTGTGCAATAACACAAAAAATAACACTTATCCGAGAGTCGAGACCCTGTTAACTGATGGGATCTCTCACCCTTCAATTATAATACCGTCTTATCGGTTAACTACACGCCATGTGTTCAAATATCATTCAAAGTGCAAAAAAATCTAACATATTCCAAACTTACTTCTACTATTATAAATGTGAATGTTTGTGATGATGGAAGTTTGTTACTCTTACACGCGAAAACTACTCAACGGATTTTGATGAAATTTGCTATAGTAGTAGTTTAGTTTAAGCTCTTAATTAAAACATAGGCTACATTTTATCCCGAAAAAGTAGTACTGTATTTACGCAGGCGGGGGCCGCGGGCAAAAGCTGCTTTATAATAAAAAAAATATCGGTTGTCAGTAAAGTCGGTTTACTGACTATAGTTGAACGTGACAACGCCAACAACAACAACAATAACAACAACAACAACAACAACAACAACAATAATAATAATAAAATGCGAGGTTGGTACTTGGTAACAGTACTTGGTAACGCATGAGTCATGTTTTTTCATGCGTGCAGCTGGCTCCATCGAATTATAAGACGTTATAACGTCAAAAATATACTCTTAACTACTACGTGAAATACACGTTATGGTATTTTACGTAACGTCAAGGCTGGTGTTTCGAGTCCTAAGCAAAAAAAAAAAAAATTTTATGTGAATTTCAGCCTCAAAATAAAATTAAAAAAGCAACAAGCAAAATCGTAGTATCTTTTTTCTATTGGAATAAAAAACACTCTAATGGCACCCGAAGCGCCAAAGCAATATTAAAGTGACCATTCGTTTTGAGATTGATGGATGTTTTATTGTTCACAAACTTATACGCTCAAAAGCTGTTTTTATTCTTACGCAGTGATCTCAACAATTCACTATAATTATTTTCGAGCAGAAACAATGTGTATATATTGTATAAATCTGCAAATGTAAAATGATAATCATACATATCGTTTCCTTTATGAATAAAAATATCTTATTAATTATTACTATTTTCAAATTCAAAGTAGTCTGAAAGCCGACATGGGATGTCCTAACATAAACTACACGATGGTAACAGCAGTCGGAATAAAGCTTGTCCGCGCCCCGTGCGTTCGGGGGCAAATTGCTTGTTTTTTGTATGGAATCGGGCTCAGCACAATGCATCATTAGTTCCCGCAGTCACCCTGCCCTGCCCTGCCCAAACCAGAAAGCGTAATGATGCTTCATGAAAGAGAAACGTGCATGCGACGTGTACTTACTAAACTTAATTATACGCAGCCAGGAGCTTTGTAAATTTTCAAGCTTACGTTAATATTATATGTAATACAAAATAAATGTAATTATAGGAGCTTAAGTTCATGTATGTTTAAGTAAGGCACGTTTTTGTGTACTGTAATGTTGTACACAATTTTTTTCCTATCCCTATGTAATATTAGGTCTCAGATTAGAAGCCCAAGTCTCCCGTGGTGTCACTTTAACATACGCGTCTATCGCGATTATATACATATCATATCATACATACATATTACATATCGTGACACGCGAAAATGGATTATGATCACAAATAGTTACGAGAACAGAAGGTCGATTCTGCTAAATAAATCCCGCAATAATATTGTTACGATCCAGTCTCATTAAGTTAAAACTGCAAAATGTATTCTCTCAAACGTCAGACCAACGTTAAACCCGTTTTGATTGGTCCAAGCTCCAAAACTAATTCAGTAATCAAGACGATTTGTATATAATTAAAAAAAAGTAACAATTGGGCTTCAAACACTATCATTAATATTTTTATCGCAATATGAACTCCATTAAATTAACATTAGCTGCTTTTTTTTATTAAACACCCACTTTTTATAAATATTAATAATCCAAACCATTTCACACGATCTGTTTCACACACTGTTTTTAAGAGGGTTTTGGATGGGCAATGAATTGATACAGCGTATTCACGCCACATAACACGTCGAATTTATTTCGCTAACAAACTAAATTGATGCCAGCTGACTAATTGTTATGGAGAAGTTATTTTTAATGCTTTCAGAATAATAAAAGCGTAGGACAATAGTAAGATGTTAGGGCTGCGCCGACAGCGCGGCGGCCCGTTACTTTTACGACTCACAATTAAAAACTTATACAATATGGCAGTAAAGAGACGATAAAAAATTTACTAGAAAATAAAATTTACACTGATAAATAAGTAAAACTTAACTTCAAAGGACTTGTCTGATTAAACAAGAGCATGTCGGGACATGTCTAAGGAGGGTTCCGTAACTATCAACGGTTTTTTTTTTCAAATTACTTCAAAAGTTACTGTTCGATTTCGTTATAAATAATTTTCCTAAAGAGGTTTTATCATGATCTATCAGCAAGGAAAATTACAAGTTTCTATATCTTATAGTTTCCATACATGTGAAATGGGGATGAAAAATATTTTTTCATTCTACCCCATCATGTGGGGTATCATTGAATAGGTATTTTAAAATAAAGGCGGCAAGGTTTCATTAATGATTTTTTTACAAAGGCAACCATTTTCGAGTAATCGGCTTCCAAAGTGGCTTATAAGTTGGTATGCCCCGCCAGGCATTTCTAAACTATAGGATATATAAACTTGTAATTTTCCATGCTAATAGAATGCTATGCATGCTAAAAACTCTTTTGGAAAATTATATTGAACGAAATCGAACAATAACTTTTGAAGTAATTTGAAAAAAAAAAACTATTAAACGGTGATAGTTACGGAACCCTCCTTCGACATGTCCCGACATGCTCTTGGTTAGGTTTTTGAAAAACTGGAGTACTCATTAAAAGCTTTTCTTGGAATTCTTCCAGTTGCCTACACTAAGTGTATAAACTACTATCTAAAAGAGGAAATTTTATTTGTAAATTAATTCAATTGAGATTATTTGTTTGTGATAAAATCAAACTCTCCAGTAGCACATAAATTTTATATGCACTTCTTAAATTCACTCACTACACTTTTATTTTAAACACAATACATATTATTACAATATATATTACAATACAATTCAGTACAATTATTCTAGATAGACATCTCGTCCTTACTGCTAAGAAGAATTTCAAAATGAAGATCAATGATTTATGGATCATAAACCGGAAACACGATAGCTTAATAATTTAAAAACCGCGTTTCCGGCCTATGACAGACCGGAAACACGCCCTCTAAGACAATCCTCAGATATTTTATAAATTGGCATTCGTCTTAGTCGATTAATTTAGAATTAAAACATTTAACAATAAAATAAAAATGTAAATGTGAACTAGATTTGAGTTTCTAAATATAATTAATTAAAATAAATATTAAATAGTAAAATCACAACTTATTGTACTTACATGTTATCTAAAATTGCATAAAATAATTTAAAATATTTCAAAATCATTACGTCATGTTGAAATAATTATAATTAAGCCTATGCTATAATTTCTACAAAAATAAAATAATTACTGCTCTACGTAAATACGATTCAGGATTTAAATCAAATTAATTGTAATTTGTAACATACAATTCAGGTTTTGAGATAATATACAAAACGCATTGGTGTGTTATATAAAATGTTGGCTGGATAATGCCAGCCATTTTTCTACCTGCAGAATTCACATGTGATAAATTTGGTCGAATTTCGATAAATGAGGGTACATCCCTATCGTCCCTAGTCCATAAAACGATTCATTGTGTTATTTCAATCGCTTCAGTGGAGTCTGTGAAAAAAATTGGTGAATTGCAAAACGACAGCCTTTGTTAAAAAAAAGATCTTCGCCTTGTAAAGATTACGATAGATGTAAAGAGAAAAGTTATTTAACAATCCGTCATAAATAAAGCTTATAAATAAATTATGAACGGATAAAATTAGAAGATTTACTAGGTATGTATTATAATTTTTATATTGTTATTGTAAAATAATGAAAATATAGATACTATAGAGTATACCTACATAATACGACCTCTGTGGTTCAGTGGTTGGCGAGTCGGCGCTTAAGCCGGAGGTCGCGGGTTCGAATCCCGCCGTAGGACAAAAAAAATTTCTGTGTTTCTGGGTCTTGGGTGTGTATGAAATATTAGGTCTTTACCTATGAAATTGCCGTTCTGCAGTACTCGTCATTTCAAATCAAAATAATTTTTGTATGGCTAAGAATTCTAATTTAAATGTATAGTTTAATTAATATCTTAAATATATTATATACTAGTTTTTGCCCGCCGCTTCGCCCGCGCCGCGTAGAAGTGTTCGTGGCAAAAAACTCCTTTAGCAAATATACCTACTGCAATATAGTAATAGCACTGAGTAAAAATATATACTTTGTAATTGCTTAAGACTCGGCGGGGGACTTGAATTTATAGTCAATTTTAGAGAAAAGTCGAAAGTGTGCGTATTGCGTTTCGAACCAGACCCGCCACGCTAGTTAACACGACCTTTGGCTGGGACTATATGCTTCGGAATCCGGAACGCCGGTGAAAATTCAGTGCACTGAAAATAGAACTCTGCGTTAATACAATAGAGCTGAAAATCGAACACACAAGTGTCGAGTCAAATGTCAATGTCATGACACCGACAGTTTGATTTTCAGCTCTATTGTATTAGCGCAGAGTTCTATTTTCAGTGCACTGAATTTTCCCAGCCCGTTCCAGTCAACCATTCCCAGCCTTATCTCTTTTACGATTAGTCCAAATTATGTGCAGTAAAAGGAAAAGATCTCATGCTTTAAACACTTGAGACAATAAATTACCTTATTGTGATAAAAAAAAATCATAGTTGATAATATGACCAATAAACATCACCCGATTTAAATATATTTTGTTTAGAATTAAAATCATCTTTTTGTGACTTAAATATGCTGTCGCTGACTTTTTTGCAGGCACTATCAAACTCCAAAACTTTTCTCTAGAACTCAATAATAAATCTCTCATCGATAAGGCAGGGTTTCTCAAACACGATTTCGTTCGTCCGTTTTTTTAACCGATTACCAAAAAAGGAGGCGTTATACGTTCTGCTGTATATTTTTTTTTGTATGTTCAATGATTACTCCGCCGTCTGTGGACCGATTTTTAAAATTATTTTTTTGATGTATAATCCCAAATTGGTTCTTTTGACATCAAAGTGGTGACCTGATGATGGGATCCATGAGGAGTCGAGGGAACTCCTCGAAATTTATACGGTGATTTCAACTTTTTCTGAAGCAGTCTAAGTATATGCTACTAAAAAGTAAGATTTTGCACCAAGGTTTACCCTGGATCCAAAACAGAACTCCTGACTCCTTGTAGATCATCTTATATACAATACCTAATGGAAGCTTGGCGCGTATTCAATTATACATTCGATAAAATATTATATATATATATATATTATTTTATATATTTTTTTTTTAATATTATTTTCGATATTTTAAACTTTCTTAAAATGTGTTAATAATTAATAACATAACATATACGATTAAAAAGGGGAAAAATATTATTATTAAACAAAAAATGAAAACCGACTTCCTAAGTAAAAATGCACAAAAAAGTATGAAATAAATTTTATTTTCTAAATAATTCCCCTTTTAAATTCGGCTGAAATATTGACTATTTCTCCACACTATCTTCATAATTTTGAAGTCGGTACTTTACAATCTCGGTAAGGCACAAACTCACAAAGAAACAAACTTTACCTCTTTATAATATTTAATATTATATTAGTAAGGACCAGACACGACTTCGTATGCGAATAAGAAATCCTGGAAGAACCATACTTTTTTTTTTGCTGCAAATAAAAGTAGTCGATGTGTTAATACAGAGACTAAACTACTACCATATCAAATTTCATCAAAATCTGTTCAGTTGTTATTACATGGAAGAGTAACGAACATCCATACATCCATACATAAAACTTTCGCGTTTATAATATTATAAGTAATGATATCTTCGCTGTCGTATTTAATTATTTCGGAACAGAAAAACAGACAAATAGACATACAGACAAAAAGACAAAAATTCTAAAAACCATTGTTTTGGGTTCTATATCGTTCATAAAGCCCCCTATTTGTCTGTTTATCTGTTTGTCTGTATGTTTGTAAGCGCTAATCTCAGAATCTATTGGACGGATTTTGATGAAGTTTGGTCTCAAAGGAAGTAGTTGAGACTGGATTAACACGTAGGCTACTTTTTATTCCGGTTTGTAATAGTTTTTCTTATATATCTTCCATGTACAGACAGCTGTACCATTTACGAATTTATTATATGTAGATAGTGTAGAAGTATTAATTATATTTCCATTGTCTGGTACCTATGATACAAATTCTTCGGATACTTAGTACAGGACCAGATTGACGTGGTGTGGAAGCGTCAATAGATATTTGTTATGGATGTACCAAACACATTTTATTTTTATTGTATTAGCAACACTGTTTGCAGGTTGCAACATTATAAGTTTTTTGAATAAGAAGTCAGTCATTTTGTCGCAATAGAAAACGTTGTTTCATTATACTCGTAGGTTATGGAACCATAAAACGTTTGACATAGTGAAATTTAATCAGTTTTTACACATAGTGTGTGTTAGTAGGAATCAAACATTTATCGAAAATGAGTAGTACGAACTATCTTATCAATGTGCCTAAGTTTAAAGGACGTGAAAATTATACGGAATGGACATTTGCCGCGGAAAATTTCTTATATGTGCTTATTGTCAGTTGAAGGAAAAGTTATAAGTGCCGCAGATGACGCGAAAACGAAATTAAAACTGATTATGACAATAGACTCATCATTGTAAGTGCATATTAGGAATGTGAAGACGTCAAAAGAATTGTGGAAAAAATTGAAATAATTTGAATTTGATTATTTGATGATTCAGGTTTCACAAGAATAATTTGTTTATTGCGCCATTTATTTTCAATTCGATTGGAGAGCAGTAGCTTGATGACGTCATATGTAACAGAAATAATTGAAACCGGACAAAAATTAAGCAATACTGGTTTTAATATTGATGACTGTTGGATTGGGTGCTTACTACAAGCTGGATTGACAGATAAATATTCGCCGATGATTATGGCTATAGAACATTCAGGAATTCCTATTACGACAGACGCCATTAAGGTAAAATTATTAGACATGGAGACCGATAATGAGCATCAGGAAGTTAGCGGTGCATTTGCAAGTTCAAATTCGCTAAGTTACCAACCTAAGAATAAAAGGTTTGTGGTCGGAACTCAAGATGGCGCTGGCGTATTGAAGAAAACAAATGTCAAACCGAATGTCAAATGCTATAGATGTAAAGAACCCGGGCAATATAAGAGTCAATGCACAAATAAGGATATTAATAAGTCAAGCAACTTGAAAAATGCAAGAAAGCAAACAAATGCATTTAGTGTTGTGTTTTTGAGTGGCAATTTTAATAAATCGGAGTGGTATATAGACTCCGAAGCGAGTGCTCATTTGACAGCTAACGAAATTTGGGTTATGAATCCGCAGTATGATGCAAACCGGGAAATTAGTGTTGCAAATAACGACCAATTACAAGTAGCTTGTATTGGTGATGTTAATATTGTTACGAAGACTGATGAATGTCATTTCGACTCGCCAGTTAGAAGCGTACTCTGCGTTCCAGGGTTAACAACAAACTTGTTGTCTGTAAGCCAATTGATCAACAACAATAACCAAGTCATGTTTAGTGAAAATGGCTGTACTGTCTATTATAAGGATAGGTAACTCCATTGGTTAAGACTGCTTAAGCTACTATCTGGTAGCTCAAGCAGTCTTAACCAATAAAGTGTACAAGATGAAAATGCCTGATAGTGTGTTAGCAGCCTCTGCAGTTTCCGGTGAACTATGGCATCGCAGATTGGGTAATGTTAACAGTAAATACTTAAACCAAATGACATCTGCTGTAGAAGGCATAGATCTGTCAGAAAAAGTTGCCTCAAGTAAGTCTTCATACTCAGTCTGTTGCCAAGTTAAGCAATGCAGATTACCGTTCAGTCATATTGGTACTAGAAGTACAGAAAAATTAGAACTAGTGCATACAGACATTTGTGGGCCAATGGAGGTTGTGTCAATGGGAGGATCCAAATATTTCTTACTCTTTGTCGATGATTATACCTGTTTTTTTTGTATATTTTATTGAATCAAAAAATCAAGCTTTCAATTGTTTTAAAGACTTCAAGGCTATGGTAGAAAACCAAACTACTATGAAAATTAAAGCGCTGCGAAGTGATAATGGACTTGAGTTTTGCAATAAAGAATTTGATTTGTAGGTACAGAGGGAAATACCCCTGAACAAAATGGATTATGTGAGAGAACAAACAGAACAGTGGTGGAAAAAGTTAGAGGCTTATTATTTGATGCAAATCTCGGAAAGGAATTTTGGGCCGATGCAATTAATACAGCAGTTTATCTATAGAACTGCACTGTGTTATCAGGTTTATTAGGAAAAACTCCGTATGAAATGTGGAGCGGAATAAAACCAGATATAAGCCATTTAACAGTCTTTGGTAGTAAAGTTATAGTCCACATTCCAAAAGAAAATGGGACAGAAAGTCTGAGGTACATATATTGTTTGGCTACCCAGATAATGTTAAAAGTTATAGAATTTATAATACACGCACTAAAAATATCACAACTAGTAGAGATGTAATCATTATGGAGAATGATATTGACACTCAAGTAGCTATTCCTGTTCAAGAACAGTCAGAATTTGAGAAGGATATCACAGCGTCAAGTAATTTACATAGAACGAGTTCATGTCTAGATGATACAGATGATATAAATGTATTGAGTGAGTGTGAGGAATGTGAAGATGAGAATACAGTTCTGGAAAACCTCTCTCTCTTATACCAGTTAGAGAGAGAAAAAGACCAGATAGGTATGGATACTCAAATCTATGTATCAGTGAAGAAATCCTAGATGATGCGAGTGGACTGAGTCTTGATGAAACCTTGAAAGGGCCAGAAAGCGAATTTTTTAAATTTTAATAATCTTTTATATTTTTAAATATTATATATGTTGACGATTTTCTGGTGTTTTCTAATGTTGCTACAGAAACAGAAAACTTAAAAAACATTTTATCTTCAAATTTTAAGCTCAAATATATGGGGATAAGCAATATCTTGGTATGTGTGTGAACGTAGATAAAAATAATGGTGTTATTACACTAAGTCAGGAGAAGTATGTAAATCAGTTGTTGATAAAGTTTAATATGTTTGAGAGTAAAACAGCTGATACTCTAATGGAAGATAAGCTTCACATTAATAAAGGGAACATTGCAATTCACAAATTCCTTATTAGCAACTAATTCGCAGTTTAATGTATTTAGCCGTGTTGACTAGACCAGACATCATGTCAGTTTAATAACTGTTATAATAGTGAGCATCGGATGTATGGTAAAAGGAACCATATAAAACCAAATGTCATTTAGTTTCGAAAGAGTAACGAACATCCATACGTCCATACATAAAACTTTCGCGTTTATAATATTATAAGTAATGATATGTTCGCGGTCGTATTTAATGATTTCTAAAATCTTTTGAAAGGAAAATTTTAGTTGGTATTAGGCGTATAGATTTTGACCATAAAAATATTTGGGATTGTGGTCACTTACCTACTTGAATCCATGACCGGCGATGCTTAACATGAGTTAGCGTTACGACCATAATAGAACTTCTCACTTATTCCTCCTGGTATTAATATAAATCAATATATAGGTAATACCTACGTAAAGTTTCAGCCAGTTCCAACTGGTCAGTTATTCTATAGCATTTTGTGTTATATTCTGTAGTTATGTCAGTACATAACCTTTATATTTATAAACCGATTGAAATAAAACCAACATTTAATTTTAATTTCAGCATACCTAAATGCATTAGTGACTGTATTCAAATCGGTTAAGCCGTTGACTTCGTACGCTCAAAAACAAATATCGCGGGAACCGTACATTTTTCCGCAATAAAAAGTAGCCTATGTGTTGATGCACATTTTATAAATATAAAATACAGTTATATTATATATTGTCGTATATATAAAAGTCTAAACTACTACAATACCATATTTCATCAAAATCAGTCCAGTAGATTTGAGATTAGCACGTACAAACGTACAGACAAACAGATAAACAGACAAAAATTCAAAAAAATGTTTTGGGTTCTATGACCTTCATAAAGCCTGTAATAGTTTTTCTCATATATCAAAAGTGACAGACAGACATACGGACGTATAGCGAAGTCTTGGTAGTACCCATTTTTACCATTTGGGTACGCCGTACGGAACCCTAATAAAAACGGTAGGTTATCGCACCGTTGAAAATATGTCACGTGTCAAGAGCGCTTAGAATGCCGTTGAGCGCAGTTTGGCTCGCAGTGGCGCGCGAGCTGCACGGCCGACAACATGCCTAAGTGCGCAGTGAAAATGTGTAAAAGTAATACTTTAACCAGTTTAAAAAAGGATGGAAAATCGTATTTTCGGTATGTGTTCATTCAATCATCAATATCTGAATACGTATTATGCTTGTTTTGTCTTAAATTGAATGCGATTTAACGTAATTTATATTTAAATAAAATGGACATGCCAACAAGGACGCAATCTCATTTCCTCGCTTAAAGTTGATCGTGTGTTATAAATATCCTTTAGGCAGCGCGATACTAGAACCGGTCTTCTAATAATAATATTATATTGTTTATTATAATTTATATGTGAATACGAGATACCTACTATGAATCGGATATAACTTCTTTTGAGTTACGACGTGGTTATGACATTTGACACTTGACATATCATAATATTCTTTTATTTTTTGTCCTTTTTTTACTAATATGCCTACTTATGACATATATCTTCATTTATAATTTTCGTTACTAAATGATGACATTTATTTATTATTAAATAATAAATTGGTTGTGATTTGAAAATGTTTCTATATTATTTACTGTAAATCTTTTGCTCGAGTTGAATTCCTGAGAACACTTCGTGCGTGAGTCCGACTCTTCTCCGGCTTTTATTAGTTTTTTTAAGGTTCCGTAATACTCAAAGAATCCTTATGGTTTCGCTCTATCCGTCCGTCAGTCTGTCTGTCTGCCCGCCCTTCTAGCTTCTTGAATTATGAATATAAATGGATGAAATTTGGTTTATTCATAAATAATATGTATAGGTCGCCCTGTGGTTGAAATTCGACCATAATTAATGTTTCAATTTTAAAGTTTCAACTTTTTTAGGTTTCTTTTGCCTCTTCGATACGCAAAATAATTGTAAATGATGTTTATGGATTGTGAAAGAAAGATTGACACTCATTGACAATTGTGTCAAACCTACTGTAGTATATACAAACATGCTAGTATGAGTGAGGTAGTGTGTGTTGTTGTTATTTTTATAAATTTAATGTATTTCTAAGCGTTGTTTTTAAAAATATTAGCTTTTGGCAGGCTTTTTCACTTAAGCTTTAAATGTGCCAAATTTCACACTGATCCATATGCACAGTTCTCGTAAAACCGCACTTGATTTTTTTTTCTTTGCGTATTAATATAATGATTTTATATTTTAGGGGTACCTCTCCATATGTGAGGAGGGGATGATTTTTTTTATTCTACCCCATCGTGTAGGGTATTGTTGAATATATTTCAAATAACGACAGTGTTTAATACAGGACTTTTGTACAAAGTCAACCATTTTCGAATAATCGGCCTCCAAAGCGGTTTATTAGTTGTCATTTCTAAACTATAGGATATAGAAACTTGTAAGTTTCCATGACGATAGATCATGCTAAAAACTTTACGCGTTGATGATAGTTACGGAACCCTCTTGGCTAAGTTATTTTTTTATTATTTCTTTTTTAGTAATTCTTCCAACGAAAAATAAGTAAACCGGCTACAAACAGGTATTGTTATAGTATATTTCTATCTATTATATTTCAGATTTCCGAAAAATGAACTGGAGAGAGAAAAATGGCGACGTATTATTGCTAATGAAAGGGGCGATGACTATTACAAGCCCAACAAGTCTAGTGTTGTGTGTTCAAACCATTTTAGAGAGACCGACATGTATGACACAAAAATGGGCTTGCGAAAATTAAAAACAGGAGCCCTGCCGCGAATAGCGGTACAAAAGGTACAATTATAATTCTAATAGCTATAATTTAAGTCCGCTATGCTACTGCAAATGATTTAATGCATTAAAACCACTCACTTTTAGATTGACCCATTGGTCCCGGGACCGCACGCTGGATCGGTGACAAATGCAACAGACTTTGTAGTTAAATATGAACGTGAATCAACAACAGAGAAGTCGGAGCTGGAACGCAAAGAAGTCGTTACGTCGATCATAGAAGTGCGTAGTATTTTTATTGCCTGCATGCTATTATAGTCAATAGTGTCTGTTACATTACATGATAAAGTTTTGCAGTGTGCTGGTGAGCGGTAACTGGTAACTAATCTGTTTCTTAAGCAATACTGAGTGAGGCGAAGGGGTCATTAAAAAATAAAAGCAAAATGGTGGCTGCTTTAAACATTTTTTTTTTCAAAAACTGATATTTCAACATAACTCTAAAATGTTACGGCTAAAGCTATACAAATTGTATGAATCTGAAAGGTGTTATTTAAGCGTAAAATTATGTGTAACTTTTCTTCGTCCACTTTTTTTAATATTCAATAGTTTAAGAGAAAAATACCAACCCAAACGTCGTAGTAGCAAGTGCTATATTTTTTCCTTATATTTCTCCTTAAATATAAGATGTGTCTGCCTGACAAAATTCAACGCCATCCGTTCAGTTGTTGATATTTCACTATTCAAACTTTGAACCATCATTTCACCCCTTTGGAGGACATTTAAAAAAAAAACTATAAATAAATAATAAAATATTGTCTAAAACTGTAAAGTACTTGCTAGCTGGGGCCCCATTAGTAGGTTACGTTGCGTCGTGACTCGTGTCGTCGCAAAGTATTATCTCAATGTATCATGTGTGGCGACGACGCAACGAAATGCACCAATGGAGCCTCATCCTTACTCGGCCTTTTAAGACCTACCGAATATGGCAAATTCAACTTTATTGGCGAGTCCATTGACTAACAAATCCAACTAACTCCCTAACAGTTCAAGCGAGTTGCAGTCAAACACTCCGGTAGATCGCTTGTTACTATTTGTACAAATATCTATTAGTGTATACCGTCGTTTCTCAAGCGGGGAGCCTTGGGGGGGGGGGGGGGGGGGGAGAGAGTTTGTTTTTAAAGGAGATCGCAGTCTATTGAAAAATAATAAATACGTACTACAAATAGTTAAAAAAAGATTCGTTTTCCGAACTAATCTTTTGTATTGAACGTGGAAAAAATCGTATAGCTTATAACGTGTAGCTGATAAAAATAGCGTGCTATGTACATAATATTATAAATTTATAGTCACGGGGACGCAAGACTTTTTACTTAACTTTTTGGCTTTTTGGTGGGTCGCGACGTAAAAATGGTTGAGAAACGTGGTATATACTATTGAATAATTGAATAAAACTATAGTCTGTAAGGCACTTTATTAGATAATTTAACGGTGATAATAAACCTATCTGAGAAAACCTCATCAATTGTTGCAGATATCAGTACAAAATGCTCCACCGTCACCAACGTCGTCTGAACACTCCTCAATATTTGATTCTCCGGAGATATCGTATTATAAAAAATCGCTTAGAATCTATCAAGAAAAACTTGATTTAAAAAACAAGCAAATACACAATTTAAGAAAGAAAGTTATAAGGCTTAGTAAAGGAAATCAGAAACTAAAAGGAATGGTGTCAGAGCTAAAAAAACAGCGTCGCGTGGATAAGTCATTAAGCACCAACGCGACAAAAAATTTAAACGAGAGCAATACCAAAGTACTGAAAATAGAGAATGTATTTGTATCCGAATGATATAATAATAATAATAGCTCCCCACACCGGTTTTGGTGACGGTGGCCGGCTTCATTGAAACCAGGCTAGCTATGCAGGAGTTTTTTTATGGTGCCCAAATGTAAGCAGTACACAAGAGTACTCTCTTTTCCTTTACTCTCGAAACCCAGTGGGACGGATAACCGACACGACTGGCGAGAGATCAGGCGCAGGTCCGACTTTTCACATGCCCATCCGACGCATGGATCATCTTTCTTGTCAGACATGAGGCCTGCATTGTCCTAACCAAACTTAGAAACAACATTTTTTTGTTGCTTCAACGAGAAAATCGAACCCACGATTTCTGAGTCGAGAGTGAAGCTCTAAACAACTGGACCGCGGAGGCTGTTATAATAAGATATGATAACATAGAGCAAAATGTACATTGTCCAGTCCGTTCAGAGCAATGATTAATGATTTCAAAACCAAGACTGGACTATGCGTATATTTGACAGAAAATCTTCATACAAAATAAAATTACGCCATCTTGATTGCAGAAGATTCTGTCAATTAATTGCGGACTGATTATGCTGCGAAAGGAAATGTTAAGATGACAAATGTTAAACCTCAACTGCCCCAAACAATCTCAAAAGTACGGCAGTTTAACTGTGTGGACACTTAATGTGCCTTGACATGCTTCGTCTATAATATCTAGGTGTATGGTTCAGAGTTATTTTTACCTCTGAGTTTCCATGAGAGTGTGTGTCCTTATGTCGTAGGCATAAAGGTTCTGTCAGAGGTAAAAAAACTCTGAGTGCCGACCTGTACCCGCATCTAAACTCTAAACATTCGACAGTCCTGAAAACCGAATTAAATTCTGCAATAATACAGATACTATCCAGTTCCGATATGTTAAAACTGTAAAATGGTAGTTTCATAAACTAAAAAACCTCGTCAAACGCGTTTTAATTGGTGCAAACTCCAAAAATCCGATTCATTTATAATTCAAAAAAATGGAAAGCGTAAGTTAATACGAGAAATGGGGTTCTGAGCTCGGCAAGATTCCACTCCCTGCGGGGTCGGGGCATATTTTTGCATATCACAATTTACGTGTCAACCTTGAGGTGTTATTCCAAGTTATAATAACAGGGACAGAATAATCTCATTTCACCGTTTATCTTGAACTGTAAATATTTTCTTTTTGTTTATTTTTGTGTGTATTTGTATAGTCATTATAAATTATTGACTCTACGTAAGTATTTTATTTATTTATTTCACACGTTGAAAGAGCATCTTTTGTTATTGTTTCCTTGAAAATAATATTCTAAGACCTTTACTCTAGGTACCTAGTCTTTTATTGTTTCGTTAAAACTTCCACCCTTACGATAAACTTGAAAAACGCCGCGCCGCGGCCGCCTTGAATTCTTGTACCTATGTGAAATTTACCTACCAACAACACCCTTAAATTTTAATACAATATTGAACCCCGCCTTGGCAAACATAAAGAGTTACTATTACTAGTGTAAATTTTCGATATTCACTAACGATAATATTAGGGCAACACTAGCTGGTAAATAGTGTTGTCGCTATTTAATGACCGAAATATCGAAACGAACTAAAACCGTAAATAATATGGTCCGGCGAGCTGTCCCAACGACGTTATTTATTTAACCTTCATGTTGTTTTCGACTATTTTATGGCCGCACTTTATAACATTCGGTAAAATATTTTATCCATAAGTATACATGAAAATTGTGAGCAATTTAACAATTTCCCGCATAATATTTGAAGAATACGAATCCTTAGTAGGGTGAATAATAATGTGTATAAAATAATAATAATAAGTGGACGCAAAAGGCTTTCCTCAAGTAGGTAAGATGTTTAATAGGTGGGCAATGTTTTATTTTTAATAAGATTGTGATTACAATAACCATATGAGGTATAATATATTATAATATAGAATTTTGAAGTTGGTGTTGGTGGTTTTCTACGAGGTGGTTTAACGCTGCATATATTAAATACGCCAAGCTGATTACACGAGGAGATATTATGGTAATAAAATATTTTTATGGCCTTAAATTTATAACTTCATAATAAATATTCTAGTCGCTATTTAATATTTATTAAGTAAGCCAATAAAATATTGAGTTAAAAATTCTGAAATTGTGATTAAAAGCGTAGGTACCTAACTGCTAGTAGGTAAGTTAGTACGGGGTACTTTCAGTTACATATTATTATTTATTCCACTTATGTAGTTATCTTTGGGGGCCGCAAAATACTTTAAAATTATATTATCCATACATGTTTTGCAAATTTTAAATTGCAGACAGTCAAATATTATATAAGTATTATACTAATAAGTAAATACTTATTAGATAGTATTTTATTATTATATAACAACAGTAGAGAAAAGTAGAGACTCTATTTTTAACCGACTTCCAAAAAAAGGAAGCGGTTATACTTTCGGCTGGAGCGGTTACATTTGTTTTTGTATGTTCAATGAAAATTCCGCCGTGTGTGGACCGATTTTCGAAATTATTTTTTTAATGTAAAGGGCATAATCTCAAGTTGGTCTCGTTTTCACCAAAGTGGGGACCTGATATGATAAATCGAGGGAACGCTTCGAAATTTATATGGAAACAAATAGTGATTTCGACTCTTTCTGAAGTATTCCAAGCACATTCTACAAAAAAGTAATCTTTTGTACCAACTACCAAGGTACACCCTGGAACCAAAAGTACTGAACAGAACTCCTGAGTTCTTATAGATACATGTTTAGGGATACCGGCTCCGGATCCGGCTATGTTTAAAGAACTGCAAGCATATGCCATCATATCACTTACATCATCATCATCACCATCATTTTCACAAGAAACATCAACATATTATTATGATGACATGGGTACACTACTCATCAGAGTTTTGTGCACCGATATCAATGTGATCATAATAATATAGATAATAAATATAACTAAAAGGAGAAAAAATATTATTTTAAATAAAATATTAAAACCGATTTCTAAAGTAAATGCACAAAAAAGTATGAAATAAAATTGATTTTCTAAATAATTTCCCTTTTAAATTCGGCTAAAATTTAAACTGTTTCTCAACTCAATCTTCCTAATTTTGAAGTCGGTAACAGTAAATTTGAACGTGAGTTCTATAAAATATAATAGGATATTGTTTGGGCTAGTACCGACTTCAAAATTAGGAAGATGGAGTAGAGAAATAGTTAAAATTTTATTCGAATTTAAAAGGGGAATTATTTAGTAAATAAGTTTTATTTCATACTTTTTTGTGCATTTTTACTTTTATTCAGATTGTTTTTTATTATTATTATATATATTTAGTATACTCTATATATTAAATATATAGAGTTATTCTATACCACGACTGTACTTATTCTATACTTTCTCTCTCTTTTTTCCAGAAATTCCTTTCGCTATAATTATGGCATTAATCAATACTTAATGTAAGTAATTCGCTGGTCATAATTAACGGAGCATTTTTGCTCAACTGTAAAATTTGTAATTTCAAAAAAACATAAAAATTCAAGGTTTTTTTTTAAAGAACAGCGAGAACAAAGAGCTTTTGCCTTTTGTGATGTTTAACAAGTACTTGAAACAAAAAATCTGTAAAAGTAAATACAAAAGCTTTTGTAGGATATTTTATTAATGGCCATTAATTAACAACGATTTCGTTTTAGCTATGTTAGCTTTTACATTATTTATTATGTTTATAAAGTCAAAATGAAAATAACATCTCAAAAATGTACCTAGTTTGATGAAACTATAAAAAAAATCTGCATAGCAAAATTTCCATACCAAAAGGGATTTACGGTACTTCTTCTTCTTGACTGTCCTTATACTTGTCAGTTGTACATTTTTGCCGCACACTTCATTAGATTGCGACCTACTTACTGTGGTGCTAATTCTAAGGAGCTTATCGTAAATATAATTAACTTACAGCCCCGGATAAAATAGTGGAGGGCTATTAAAACAAATTAAGCTACTTCATCACGTATATTAACTTAAAACTTTAACCACGATAACCAACCATAAAAAACTCAAACTAAAAGATAATTTAATTACGTAACGACGCTACTGTATTTCTGTCCAAGTTTTTTTATCTGTAACTCTGAGCTTAGGTTTTGCCAAGTGGAAGTTAAGCTACAGAAGTTAATTCTCTTTTAAACATTCAGTAGAGACCGTGGGTGCCTTGATAACATTAGACTAAAAGTAAATAATTATAATTATCTGCACTTTACACTCTACAATACAATATAAATGCAATTGATAAAATAAAGAAGCCAAGAAAATATATCGGTAAATCATATTCTAATTGAAGCAAAATGTTCATTGCTGGATAGATTACTTTTCGATCGATTTTCGTTGGAGTGGAACATTTCTCGTTCGATTTCCGATCGAATGGAATGTTTCTCGTTCGATTTCCGATCGAGTGGAAAATTTTTCGTTCGATTTCCGATCGAGTGGAATATTTGGCGTTCGAATTCCGATTGTTGCTTTCAAACTGAACGTCGAATGCATCTTAGTAAGTGACCAGTGACCGCTAATTGGCGGTTTGAGCTGTCATAATCAGTGACAGCTGAGACGGACGCATTGCGTTGATATAATATGCTGATTGTGGAATTATTGTATGCGGAATTGCGGATGTATAATAATTACATCTATTAACCACTAACGGCCTGTATACATATAAATGTGAAAGTGATCACAATTAACGGTTTTGCTAGTCTTCTTCGCTACATTTAGAGATAAATTATAATGTGGGTAGGTACACCATACTACCGACTACATGTTTGTTATGACTTACACGTATGTCCGACTACAATTCTGTATACAGAATCCTGAAATAAAACGAGAGTTACGGTGCAAAACTTGAGGTATCAATCGCACCGTAACCGTAAAAACAGGCTTTGTGATGACAATATGTTCATGTCATCAAAAATAGCTTTTTGATGACCTGATCATGGGGTAGCCCCCCAACTAAGTAACGAAGTATCTAATTATCATTTATTTATTTACTTACAAATCCGTGCCCTAAGATTAATTGATGAATTGATAATATTTAAACTTATTTATATGAATTGGTACCTTAACTCAGTGACAATAAAGTAAGTATTTGAATTCAATATTTAGTCCCAACACCCAAGTGGTACGTAATAACTTCAGAAACGAATTGATTACGTGCAAAGTACACGTTAAAGAACCAGAAATACTTGTTTTAGGCATTAATTAGTCTGATAAGTTCTGGAGAAAGTATTTTTAATGATCAAAACAAGAAAAACTTTGTTTCTTTAAATTATACATAAGTAGTTAATGGCTCTACTATTTAATAAATATTTTAAAAATATCATAAAATCTAGGTCATGAATTTAAAATAATGGAACTGGAACGTTTCTAAAGTATAGAAGTCAGCTTGAAATAAATAACCTGACCCAGAGCTAAAACGAATATTCCAAAGATAGCTCAGATTTCAGCAGCGGAATAGGATATGAGGTAGACGTGTGAGGAAATTATATTACTTTCGACCTTATTTTCGACCTAAAGAGTAAACGTAAACACAATATCTTTACTGTACGATGAAACCTAAATTAATAGAATATAAGTAACATCTAAACATTCAATCAGTATATTAACACTTAACAATTATTTATTTCGTAATTAGAGTTGCTACCAATTACTTGTCATTCTGACTCATTATTAAACTAAATAATTTGTTAAAAATAAAGTAACTTTATTTCCAGTAGGAACTAATTTAAATTTAAACATTTTCTACAACATCGATAAGGAATTTCTAGATAAATAAATGTTGAAGTTGCAGTACAAAGTCGATCATATTATAATATTTAGTAATTTCAAAATATTTTGTGTTCTATAAACATTACACAATACGAAACTGTTCAGTATCTATAAAAAGCAAAATGAAATTTATTTCTACTTAGGCTATTTCTATAATATACATTCTTATCTATTCTTATATCTATCAGAAGATATATATCTATATATCTTCTGTTTCGCGACCCACAATTACATGCAAACAAAGTTGCAAGAAACGTGAAACATCTGGAACTGGATATGATTACTGACAGTGAATAAATATTCGATGTTGGTAACCAGATGTCTTAATTTACTTTAATGGATTTTAAATTGAGGAACGCAAATTATCAAATACAACATCTGGTTCTTTATAATTATTTAAAAAAAAATGCCTTTTTTGCCGTGAACGTATTCAATGACCAATACTGGTTGGTAATTATTATCAAAGACCACTATATGATACTATTAGATACACATTTTTTTATAATTACACTATTTATTACACTAATTACAATTCCACTTTATACTACTACGACTACGGCACCTTTTATACTTATTTGTATACGAGAAAGCATTAGTTATTCACCCTATATTTTGTTATTAAAATTCCTTTTATAAAAGATACACCTCTGAAATATTTTGTACAAAGTACCTACACAAAAACACTGCGTTTGATTCTAAGCATTGTTTTATTGAACTTTCATTTTTAGTGAATCTATAGTTTAATATCTATGATCGATCTGCAATGAAATATAAAACTTGTCGCGACTCGCGAACGCTTTATGTTTATTTCAATAGGATTAGTCGCGACAAAAAATATAACTCGGCTCTGAGCTTATGCAGTAAAAAAGTATAATTGTTTACATTGTCAATATGAACAAATGGTCAAATTTTCCCCTAAAGCTAAAGGTGCAATAACAATGGGACAATTTGGTGCATTCAGTTCTTAACATTACGGGATTTTGGGTCTTATTACGATGCAGGCAAGACTTTATATGATTGCTGAAGCTACATAAATTTAGTGACACGTATGAATCTATTTATCATTTCCTTTCAGCTGTATGGCCTCAGCACAAATCGACGAGAAGTCGTGAGGTGTTTACAAAACATTATTTATATATTACGATCGATTTTTAACCGACTTAAAAAAAGGAGGCGGTTATGTTACCTTTTGCTGGGGTTTGGTATATACAAGTACAAGCTTGTATTAATTTTTTTTTTGGAACGTAATTCCTTATTGGTCGATGCGGAGGGGTCCCTAGCCGGGAAAAAACGTCCGTAACGTAAGATTTTTATGTATAGTCTTTATTATTTTCTTTATACCTCGAATAGAACTTAAAATTAATATTTTTATATTATGGAACTTCGTTCCTATCCGGTGCCCCACGACACCACAGAATTGTAATACATGCGAGTGTACTTATTATCTTTCAAAAGGTAACGTTCGATAACATAGGTATACCAAAAGGAAATTGGCATTTCGTGATGTTTACTATCCCTTAAGGTTTCATTCTAATTCGCAACTATGATTGTATTTCAAGCTTTACTTCCATTTTGCTGTGAAGGGTAATGATAGTATAGCACAGTCAGTGAAATAAAATGTTCTACTCATTTTACTGAAATATAATTATCAATGTAATACAAGATTAAAGTTCCAAATTTTTGCAATTTTTTTTTATATTACTATCTACCTTTATGTATCTACCTTTCTATTTTAGCCACACACGATGACGATACTGGCGGCAATCACATTAAACGTCACTTTATTGGCAATTCTCATATAGAAAGGAACATACGAAAAAAATATATTAGCTGCTATAATTTTGCCTTTGTGTGCAGGGAATAAGGTGTACAATTAAGTGATTGGATCAGTGATAGCTGAATGTATCAATTAGTGCCCACGCAATGCTAATGCACCATATTGTTGGTGGGTCGTGACTCGTGACCGATGGCATATCTATCGGCCGATTGCACTCGCTATCTCACGTACTGAAAACGTGATCCAAATGATTACCCCTTACAAATGGATGGCTAAAGCCTGTACTGTCAACCACAGACTCGATATTCTTATCGAATAAGATAGTAATACTGGGGGCACGGAAGTGCCCCCGCCAAGACGAACCAAGCAAAGCGCAAGAGCCAGTGCTCCTCCTGCCTAACCACATTTTCTCGAAGCGCTTCATCGATTTTCGGAAGGACCGAAATTTGGTACCTATTTTAGCTAGCATTACGATTACATAGATAACAACATAAATATTATAAAACTTTGCACTTTTATCCTCCAACCCCTTAAATTAGAGGATGGAAGTTTTATGAGACTCCGCAATTTTCGATGTGATAGTTCTGTAAATTAATATTCTTGTAAATAATAAAACATATTGTCATAAGTAACTTACAAAAAGAAGAGTAACCCCAAAAAAACATATTTTCAATATGATGCCAAGACGACCCAAATGACTCACACCGTAAAAAAGCATCAGACTTAAACATCATTAAGGGTCTATTTCACTGTTTTTTAATAAGTATCGGAGATTTGTCGAACGCAAGACACAAAACATGGAAATAAGCTTCAGTAACTAGTTACTAAAGACTCACAGTAGTCAAAGTTACTTCAAGTAATAATATACCCAATTAAAATAGTAATTATTGTTGTTATTTACACAGACAAACTGAGAAGCGTCCAATGGGAGAGTAGCACAATAGTTCGGATTGAGATGTCGCGTTACGCCGAACAATGAGTGTATGTACTCTATTGTTTACTTAGCAAAATAAACTCACATTTAAAATAAATTAAAACTAGCCAAGAAAATTCTATTATACAAAAGAAATTACTTAGAAAGTAATATACAACTAACTAAACATATTTATATACTTTATTGTTCTAGTTTCAGAGTGTGACATCACAGACGGCGAAGATATGTAGTATGTAGTATATATTATGTTAAGATAAAGTATCGATTGTTACTATTACAGACGGCTAAGAATAAGATACTATATATATTTTCGTATTACTTACGATATCTTGATATGCTACAGGCATATATATTTCAAATATACAGGCATCTCAATTATAAAATATTATAGTATCTTCACCGTGTGTGACGACCTTAATGTATTAAAGGGTAGAGAGTGTGACTAAATTTTAAAACCTGTAACATAAACTTTAGATTTTTTTTTAAATTTCTGTTTAGGTATCAAAACAATAGTTAACATCAACATTTAAAGCATTTTATATCGTTTCAAGATACTTTCACATCATTTCAAGTAAAATGTCTGAGCAATAAAGCTTTTTAGCACCACCTCTTGAGGTAACGACTAGGGACGAAAGTCAAAATTGCCATACCCCGTTCAAGCAGTGACAAACAGAAACAGATGTTTATTTGTGAGTCGGAGTTGACGCTACCTTTATGAAGATACGAAATCATTAATACGGTTTAAGTATGCTTTTGATCAAAGCATACTTAAACCGAATTAATGCACAATAGTGAAATTACAGTTGTATTTTCTACGATGTGTTTCTGTACCGCTTCGTTGCCTGTTGCAAAATTAAGTTCTCTATACTCGTCATCGATCTTAAGGCTTCATTTGTAAGGACCTTGTTGTTAATGGAAGTAACGACAAACTATTAACAAAAGCCATTTTAATAGGTGCAAATGTGAAATTGCCACTGATTTCTCTGTTATAATAATAATAAGAATAACATTTATTTAACAAACACACTCACACTACACTACATTATCAACAAAGTATCGACATTTAGCATAAACAATCACGATAAGAAAACAAATAACAGAAATAGAACGGACACTTGCCTAACCATTATGTGGTTAGGCAAGTGTCCATTCTATTATATAAAAGAGAAACATAGATTATACATAATATTAACAAACAACAAATAATAGCAAAATAACAAATCATAATAAAAAAGAACAAGTATAAGGCTGTGCAATGCGAACAGCTGTCGAAAAGGACTCCACTCAGGTGTACAATCGCGGCATAGTACTCAATTATACCCCAAATCACTGGTATTCAGTGGATCCTGGTTGTTTGTCAGGCGACCGACAGATATACACTAGCAGCATCATATATAAGTCACACACAATAACAATATGGGATATACCTACATATATATAAAAGATAATTATATATTGTGATATTATTTGACAAGCCCGGGTTCAGGTTCAGAGTTGTTTCATAGATTAATATTAATAATTTACAATTATTAAGAGGTTAGCATAGTTGCGATAACCTAACCAAGGGCATACCAGGACTTACCTAGCGGCCGGTTTCAATATAATACATTGGTTTATGTACCAATAACTATATTATGCTAAAAACGTCGTCATTCAATCATTTGCCGGTTTTTTGCGGTACAAAGACCTTTTTAACAAATAGTTATTGGTAGATAGATTATTGAAACGGGCCGTAAGGAGGGTTCCGTAGCTATCAACGCGCAATAGGTTTACTTTAAGTTACTACAAAAGTTTTTGCTATTACGCTCAAAATAATTTCACTTACGAGTTTTTAGTATGACCCATTAGCATGAAAACTTACAAGTTTATATCTCTTATAGTTTAAAAATGCCAGGGGGCATCAATATGTAAAACCATTTTGGAGATCGATTACCCGAAAATTTTTGACTTTGTAAAAAAGTCGTGTATACCTCTTGATTTGTATGTCCTTCTTGCGCTAGAGTGGTGATGATAATAATAATAATAGTAATAATAATAATAGCTCCCCACACCGATTTCGGCGACGGTGGCCTGTTTCATTGAAACCAGGCCAGCTACGCAGGAGTTATGTTATAGTGCCCAAGTGTGTGCGCAGTACACAAGAGCACTCTCTCCTCCTTTACTCTCGTATCCCAGTGGGACGGATAACCGACACGACTGGCGAGAGATTAGGCTCAGGTCCGACTTTTTACATGCCCATCCGACGCATGGATCATCTTTCTTGTCAGACAATCAGGTGATCAGCCTGAATTGTCCTAACCAAACTTGGAAACAACAATTTTTTGTTCCAATGCGGGAATCGAACCCACGACCTCCGAGTCGAGAGCCAAGCTCTAACCACTAGACCACGGAGGCTGATGATGATAACAATACAGCAACAATTCTTATATTCTCCTTTGTTGGTGCTTATTACAGATACGTATTACATATATGAGATATGTCTAACACAATTACGTCTACAGTCTACACTGAGAATAGCCTTTTACTTATATGAAATATTAGTAAATATAATATATAAGTAAAAAGGCTTTACTCGTGACATCTGTCAACATGACATTGACATGCAACAGTATGAACTTGATTTTATTTAAAAAGGCCTATTCGGCAATATTCCACACGATAAGGTAGAATGAAAAAATATTTTTCATTCCCTTCGGCGAGCCAACCCTAAATAATGTCATTCTCATTAAATTTTATGACGCCAAAACCGAACTCTATACACAATCTATAACTATACCTAATTAGTAATTTCATCCATTTATTTCCACAATTACAGTCAAGCTAGAAGGGCGGACAGACAGGTAGATAGAAGACGACTTAACTTTATGGGTTTCTTGAGTATTACGGAACCCTAAAAGCTTTGAAAATATATTCGAGTAGTGTTATATTACGTAGGTGTTGAGACTCTATATGAATGCCCGCTACACACCACAACGATAAAACTACATACAACGGTTCGGTCACAGTAGACATATTTAGTACTAGCCGTTTCCCGCGGCTCCGCCCGCGTAAATATACTATCGAGTAAATATATACGAGTATCCCGCGGAAAGAGAAACAAACAAATAGAAAGCGTAACAAACAAACTTACACTCAGATTTATAATATTTGTACTTAGTACAGTATACTGGGACACAAGATGTCTAGTGTCTACAAAATCTGTCTGAGCTAATTCGTGTTTAATTTGAACGATTTTCTATAACGAAAAACGCGATCCTCGAGCATTATTTACACACAAAACTCCCGCAAAACAATACTTGATCGATATCTGCCGTCCACACTTGAGACATCCGTCCATTTGCATGGTCGTCGGTCTTCCATTTGTCCCCCGACCCGCACTCCGGCCCGCAGAACCCTTCAATACCCACGCTTATTCATGCGGGACGGGAGATATTTTTTTCGGTTCTTTGTCTGAATTTCGAAAAGCGTTTTAAAATTCCAATTGCCCAATTTGAGTAAGTTTGGACTGTTTTTATTTGATTAATCAATGATTTTAGGGTTCGTGCGACTCGATACGAGCTAATTTATTATTATATAATTTCTTTCGACACGATTATTACAAAAAATATTATAAAATAACAATAACGAAAGAAAAAAATAAAATAGATACCTATACATCGAACTTCACTTTCTTGACCTTTCATTATGTAGAGTTAAAAGATAATAGCATATTATTTTCTTAATTAAATTGGGTCTGTTTATTTCCTTATTATTAGTCTCAAGACTTATTGAACAAAGCTACTACATAGTATTTTATTACGCTGAAGTACAATAGCACAGTTTGAAAAAATGTTCCTTGACGAATATAATAAGCCTAGAATGAAAAGGCTTTACACGATAATAGACTCTATGTTAGGCTTGTTTTGGTTGGATTTAGTTGAGTTTATTGAAAGTGGCGTAAAAGCCCCTGTTGTATTTATTGCCTGTTTCGTTTACTGTAATTTATTGGTATTAAGGCTACGCCAGATTTTAAATGCTCCACATGACGTCAGCTGAAGTCAGAACGACTTTAGGTGTCTAATGATATTTCTATAGATTTATATGAATGAATTTTGTAATTATTTAAACTTGCTGCTTTTGTATTTGCAAATAATACAATTGAACAAAAAATAAACTGAAATTGCGTCTCCCGAGAAAAGAATGCCCATTTTAGGGATAAAATATATTATATTTAATTGATTTCGGTCAAGTAGGTACGTGGTAGCTACTTTTCATAAGCTGAGATACATAAAATAACTTTTGATAACGGTGATGACTGATGATAATTATAATTATTTATTTTTTTACCTTACTTTACCTTTTAACATATCTACGTCATTAGTGTACCTGCACGGTAAGGCTGTTATTTTTTATGTAACTTTAAAGTAAAAAAGAACGTTCCAATGATTGCAAATATGAAATAACATTTGACATACGTCGCTCGCTTCGGCAACATAATATTATTATTCTGATACCAAAAACGTAAACTAGTACGATATGCTATAACATCGGCACATGTTAAAACTTTATATTCACGATGGGGGAACTCTAATAGTAGTCATTGGGAGGAAACAGTAAATCGTTATTATCACTGTTACAAAAGAAATATTTCATGGATAAAATAACAATGGACGAACAACAGTATTCCGTCCAGGTATTCCTAAATTGAATTCGAGTAAGAAAATACCATGTACTAGGAGAAAATGTATACCCATTTGTTACAGGATACTTTCTGTGAGCTATTAGGTTATAAAGATGTGGTTGAGTTTATTATAGTATTATGTACTAATAAACGTTAGGTGGTTAGGTTTATTTTTAGTAATTTCCTGTTATTAACTAACTATAGACACTTACTAAACCGTAACCATGTAAAGTCAGGAGTACCTAATAAAAAAAGAGAGAAATCTTTCCTTAAGTTAGCCGTCATATTGGCGCTTTTAAATATATTATATCTAATACATATAATAAATTCGTAACTGGTCGCCGTCTGTACATGGACGATATATAAGAACAACTATTACAGGGGGGGGCTTTATGAACGAGATAGAACCCAAAACAATGATTTTTAGAATGTTTATCTGTTTATCCGTTTGTCTGTACGTTTGTATGCGCTAATCTCAGAATCTGCTGAACGGATTTCTATCAAATTTGGTATGGTAGTAGTTTAGACTCTAGATTAACACATAGGCTATTTAATTGCGGAAAAATGTACGAATCCCGCGATATTTGTTTTTGCGCGTACGAAGTCAACTTTTTTTCAAAAATATTCGAATGCGGTTTTCACTAATGCGTTTTGGTTACTGCATTCCACTTAAAATTTAATTAACCGACTTCCAAAATAGGAAGCGGCGGTTGTCTATTCGGCTGTTTATAATTGTTTTAATGTTAAACGATTACTCCACCGCCCGTGGAGTGATTTTAAAAATTATTTTTTTGTGTTAAGGGTATAATCCCCGATTGGTGACACAAAAGTGTTGACCTGATAATGGGATCCAGAGGAATCGAGGGAACCCCTCGAAATTTATATGGACACATATAGTGATTTTTACTTTTTCTAAAGAAGTTCAGGCATATGCTACCAAAAATAAAGATTTTGCACCAAGGTATACCCTGGATCCAAAAGTGCTGAACAGAACTCCCGAGTCGTTATAGACACATGTTTGGAGATTTCGGCGTTGTGTAAAGAACTGAAAGCATATACCACTGTGTCAATTAAAGTTATCATCATCATCACCACCATCACACAATACACCATCACATTATGATGATAACAGGTACTTTTCATAGTCTTTTACACCGACACGTATGTATGTATATCTTTTGACATTACTCTGCCGTTTGTCGAAGCATTTAAAAAATACTTTTGTTGTTGTAAAGAATATACATACATAATTGGAAATTGGTCTCTTAGTCACCAAGGTGAAGACCTGATGATGGCATCTATGAGGAATCGAGAGAATTTCACAAAATTAAAAGGTACAGTGATTTCGACTTTTATAGTAGGTAAGTTAAATTTTGTGCCAAAGTGTACCCTAGACCCAAAAAGCACTGAACAGAACTCCTCAATCTATGTGTCAATACATGTGTCAATGTATCTTTAAAGATACACGTTAAGAAATTTTGGCATTGTTTAAAGAACTGCAAGCATATTATGCCACATACAATAATCATCATCATCATCATCACCACCATCTCCTTACGATACACCAACATATTATTATGGTGACCTGGGTATTCCTCATAGTTTTGTAACACTGCACCGATATCAATGTACTTGAAATTCGCTATTGCCAAAATTATATTCATGATGATCATCATCAGTTTATTAATATTATATTTAATGCTGACTGCTACATTTTTTCTGCCGACTACTACAATAGGTTATATTAATTATTAAATAATATAGTGTCTAATCATTATCATCACTGGTGATTGTTTGTTTGGTCCACAGATCTGGTATGGTCAGATTGTAATGCTTATTTGGGGAAATCTAGGAGATTTGTGGAAAATATCCTTATCTAGGAGATATGTTATAATTAAAAAGTACGTGTGAAAATTCCTTATAAAGTATATATATTTTTATAATAAATTTTCACACTTCATTGAAGAAGTTTTTTGCCACGTACACTCTCCCCACGCGGACGAAGCTGCGGGCAAAAGCTAGTTTTAAAATAAATCTCAACTTAAAACGCCACAGAATTGTAATACCGGTTAAATTAAAATTTATGGAAATTATCTTGAACGCCTTTATTTTTAAGGCTATTATGTAGGTATGACACTATATGTTTCACAATCTGCGTATAAGTGTCCGATAGATTATACGAGGGCGGGTCAATAAGTCCGTGACTTTTGGAATAAAACACAGATTTTTTGATAAATAAATCATTTTATTTTTCAACGTAGTCCCCCTTGAGCTCTATACACTTTGTCCAACGCTTCTCCAATTTTTTTATCCCTTCCAAAAAATATGATTTGTCGACGTCCTCAAAATAGGCCTTTGTTTGCGAGATGACTTCATCATTGGAGTCAAATCTTTTTCCACCGATCCATTTTTTCAGGTTTGGGAACAAGAAGTAGTCACTCGGAGCCAAATCTTGAGAATAGGGTGGATGTGGGAGCAATTCATAGCCCAATTCATGGATTTTTGCCATGGCAACTGCACATGTGTGCACCCTTGCATTGTCTTGGTGAAAAAGAACTTTTTTCTTGGCGAAATGAGGTCGGTTTTGTTTTCAAATCCTCATTGAAGCGGTCCAATAAGTTGGCATAATATTCCCCATTAATTGTTCTTCCCTTTTGAAGATAGTCAATGTGGATTATCCCACGTGCATCCCAAAAAACAGTCGCCATAACTTTATTGGCTGACAAACCCACCTTGGCCTTCTTTGGCGCCGATTCACCCTTAGAAACACACTGTTTTGACTGTTGTTTGGTCTCTGGTGTGTTGTGATGGATCCATGTTTCGTCCACGGTTAAAAAACTCCTCCATATTGTGATTAAACAACGCCAAACCTTCCTGTGAAGTTGTTACACGATTGCGTTTGTGGTCGACTGTGAGCAAACGCGGCACCCATCTTGCGGAAAGCTTTCTCATGCCCAAGTGATCATTCAAAATTGAAACCACTGAGCCATGCGAGATGCCTATGGCTTCCACAATCTCTTGCACTTTTAATCTTCGGTCGGCCAACACCATATCGTGAATTTTTTCGATTGTTTCGGGTGTAGAGACCTCAACTGGGCGTCCAGGACGTTCGGCATCTTCAGTGCTTGTACGGCCACAACGAAATTCAGTAACCACTTTTTTACCATTGAAATCGATGGTGCAGAGTCCCCATAGTATTTATCAAGCTTAGCCTTGGTCTCGGTAATGGTTTTTTTTCGCAAAAAATAATGCTTAATAAACACACGAAAATCACTTTTTTCCATTGTTTCCTTAAGTTACTGGATAGTCTGATAAAGATAGCTGTAAAACACAAACTAACTGACGCAGCAAGTTCAAATTTTGATAGGAGTCAACTGACAGATGCCTGTTGACAGGAGTAGTGTTGCTTTTTCAGTAAGGAGGTTAGAAATTCAAAAAGTCACGGACTTATTGACCCGCCTTAGTAATTTGCGTGTTTGTATCTGTCGCTCGATACAAAGTAAGCAGCGACAAAACTTCTGAAATAGCGATCCGACGCTTATTAGAAGATTGTGAACCTGGCTCTAAGTAAGATTATTTTTGTTTTAGAAGGTAGGTACCTAACTAGTTTCTTCATAACATATTACTATTTACTAACAGTTTACCTGGAAAATCTCTACAATTTAATGAAAGGAACGCAGACATCTTTTCCGTACACCAAAACATGGCCATAACTAAGGTTAACCTACCTAATTAAGCTTATCTTTTTAACCTTTTTTTTCTCAGAATAGCAAATTATTAACTAGCAAATTAACCTAGACTAAAATTAATAATGAACATTTTTACTTATTAAGTCGTAATTTGATAAGCATCTATTAATATCTAGGTATAAAAAAAATACCTATTATTTTGATGTTTGTGAACTTTGATATTTCTTTTAACAAAAATGACGTTTTTACTATTCTGTCTTTGTTATTTTCATGAACAGTGCATTTAGTTATATTAGCTATACGACTAATAATAATAACGACGAATAACGATAACAATGTAATTATATGCATATTATGGGCGTTAGCCATTCTCTGTTAAGAGAATAAAAATTGTAAGTGTAAAATATCGGTGTAAAACATTATCGTCGAAAATAAATGCCAAAAATATTCAATTTAATGATAAATCGTGTGGAAATGTTAAAGTAACGACTGGATTCGGAAGAAATAAGACATTTCGTCCAAAATAATGAGGAACTAGATAAACCGTGTGAACGTAGCCCGCGATAGTGTGAGAACGACGGCTAGAAGGCGATACGATTAGAAACACTTCGATCGACTCCATCTTCATTGTGGTTAAAATAATTGACGTGAACGCCCAAAAGAAACGATGGATAGGTGTCGAGTCTCAAATCATTTACAAATAGAACGAGTGTAATCTAGAATTATTATTTATGATTCGAGGACAAACAAATGTGTTAATTTAGTCTTATTTAAAAATAAGTATGGCAATTTCATGGTTATCAATATCCATAGATCCAAGAATATATTATCGTAACCCACGGGAACACTGTACTTTTTCGGGATAAAAAGTAACCTGTTTTAATCCAGAGCCATACCAAATTTCAGCGAAATCCGTTCAGTAGTTTTTGCATGATAGAGTAAGAAACATCCATCCATCCATACATTCCTCCTAGTAGGATATCAAAGGTGCCATGTTTGGTTCTCTTAGCCTCGTGAAACCACAAATCACGATAAATTTTATAGAAATACAAATAGAATTTTCTTTGACGCAAATTAATATGTTTAGAACTCGAATCGAAGTTGTTTGTTAGATTATACACAAACATAAAAGGAAAACAACTTTGTTATTTCAAAGTGATCAAAGTAATCCTTTTATGAAATACTGAGTGACGTGAACAAAAACGTGTTGCTGGGGCGATCGGCAACAAAGGGCGACTTACTGTCGCGCAATCGAACTTCAAACAGCGGAGTCGTGGGGCGAAGAAATTTCCCGGGGCATAAATAAAGCAAGGAGCCGAAATTAAAGGGTCAATCGGAGCAGCGGGTAGCCCCGGGTACAGCAGTCGGTAGCCCCACTGCAGTTGAAGCCCTCCGCGAGACTTCAAGTGCATAGTCAATTCAATTCGTTATGGGAAAAGTATCAGACGTTATAAGTCCCATGGCATTTCACTGAACAGGAATTTCGGAATTAATTTTTGTTCTCTACATTTAAAGAAATGATGTAAAACAATTTTAGTATTAACATTTTACTAATAAATGACAATATTTCAGGTTACTTGGTACCGAGAAGGTTTGCATCGAGAGATATTCATACAGACATAAGCAGTTAATGTAATAGCTATTTATATTGTAAAGTTACACTATAAAGTCGTCGCTAAATATATTTGAAATCTTTATATACACATTACATACAGAACTGATAATAAAAGAATATCTGAAAGCTTTGCTATAGAATGCCGAATATGTTATGTAAAGACATTCACAACACACTTTATATACCATATAAAGTTTGGATTTAAGCATTACCTATAAAAAGCAAAACCCCTGCATCCCTTCTTATTATCTCGGTACGAATCCCGAACAAAAGAGGATACGGGTTACGCTAAAGATCTCGTCTTTAAATTTGGTATATTGACGTTATTGTTGAGAAACAATGACTAGTTTTTCTCTCGAAAAAAATATCGTCAACGACAATGAAATCCATTTACATAAGCCGTAGGTCGGGTACTGTTTCAGACACTACATAAATATTCTGTTATCCTTGCCTCATTTTTATTCGGATTTTCGAGTCGAAAGCGGCTACGCGGACAGAATTCATTTGTCCGACACGCTAAAGGGGCTTCATAAAAAGCGTTAAATAAAATTATTCATTTTATTCAAATAAAGTTTCAGTCCTTACCCCTATTCTAAGAGATGCATATCGGAACCCGTTCCGAGCGGGCGATCTCAGGAGAATTTAGCGCATAATTCAAGGAATCAATCTTGTTGAAAGGGTCTGAGCGCCTAGACCCCTAAGCATTTTTGTTTGTCAGCCCCTTTGTAAGCTGCTTTAATGTTTTCAAGTTTTGTTTGCAAAGACAGTAGGTATAAGGTACCTACTCTCTTCAATTACGTTTAATGAGGGTTTTTAAATTCGTGACATCTGACAGCTTTTTGACACGACAAGGACCGTCGGGCTACCAAGCGCCGCCCGGTGACAGAAAAAGAATCTAATATTCTTATTGCCCGTTTTTGATACCATTTACGCCACCAGATGACGCTTTTTGTGCGTTGGGTCTGCCCCCTAGCGGCAGATATCAAACACCCGGATTGCATCGTTAGTTAAAATTGTGTTATTAAAAGCTTGTCCGTTATTATTTAGTACTAGCTTTTTCACGCGGCTCCCGCGGCACCCACGGAACACTACTATTTCGGGATAAAAAGTAGCCTATATGTAAAAACTACTACTATACTAAATGGCATGAAAATTCGTTCATTAGTTTTTGCGTGAAAGAGTAACGAACTTCCATCCATACATCCATCCATCCTCACAAACTTACACATTTCTAATAGGAGTGGGATTAACTATACCTAATTATAAAATGCATTAATGCAAAGAAAAATGTTTTCAAAATTACTAAGTACGTCTAATCAAATGGCGTGATACCAGTTACAAGTATAAAAATTTTGCATGTTTGTTTGATTAAAAAGTTTGAACTTTGAAGTAATATAGATTATAGTTCATTAGGTGTGTGCGGCGGACATATCAGTTTTAAAATCTTTCACGCCCAAGCCCGTATCTCCAATCTCAACTCTACAAAAGCGGCGAACATTGATATTCTGTAATGAAAAGAAACCCGAGAAACTACTGGATTATTTAACGAGGATTTATTATGCAGCACCCTCTTCCAAACCGCTCGTCCTGGGCAACAATGACAAGTTTTTTGTACGCTGTCTAATGTCTGTGCATTGTAATTGCTCGAACATAAAATTCAAGAGCCATCATTCATTTACGTACGTACAATAAACGTTATTTTTTGCGTGCGAAAATACTCGTACACGACAAAAGACGTGGATATGCGTTATGGATTTTTGGAAAAGATTTTTTTGTCCACAAGACTACAGTTTTAACGATGTACAGCTTCACACGGGCAATTCATTTGATATCCAATGTTTATTGCTTTTGATGGAAAGGTGAGCATTAATTTTGTTGGGTATTACTTTTTAAGGGCGTCACAGACGGCGAAGATACTATAATATTTTATCTCAAGATGCCTGGATAATGAATATCTCATCGTGGAATTGTAAATACCGTTAGATCGTAATATAACTAGCGAGATTATAAAATATCGACAGATTATAAACATATAAACATTCTGATTACAATTTTACGCATTATTTTTCGTTATATTATAATAAAATGAACTTAATTGATTTTGGACAACCTTATATTTTGAACCAGATACGTCATTTAAAATATTATGTTTATCTACATTATACATTTTAGAGCATTGAACCAACTAATATTATAATAACTCCCCACACCGATTTCGGTGACGGCAGCCGGTTTCATTGAAACCAGGCCAGTTATGCGGGAGAAATTTTGATAGTGCCCAAGTGTGTGCGCAGTACACAACAGCACTCTCTCTTCCTTTACTCTCATAATCCAGTGGGACAGATAACCGACACGATTCACGACTAGCTAGAGATCAGTTGCAGGTCCGACTTTTTACAGGCCCAGCCGACGCATGGATCATCTTTCTTGTCAGACAATCAGGTGATCAGTCTGCATTGTCCTGAGCAAACATGGAGACAACATTTTTTGATGTTCCAATTCGGGAATCGAACCCACGGCCTTCGAGCCGAGACCCAAGCTGTAACCATTAGACCACGGAGGCTGTTATACGTTAAACCAACTTATACATTTATGTCCACGTCAGTGCTTGGACAGGTTACGGGTGTTGGCCGTGTTGGTTCACACTTCATTGTATTTCGTGGAGACTGGTGAGGTAAGGCTATCCTTTGGCACGTGATACGTGGTGCCGCAGTTACTATATTTACTACTCCATTTTAAAGTTACCGCATTTAATATTTCATATCAAGTGAGCTCGTGAGAAGATATTAAGTTCTACAACTTTGTCGGTATACAACGTGCATAAGATTACGTGTAAAGACGTTTGACCAACAATGGCTGTATTAGTTTATTATACTCTACCTACAGAATACTAGGATCTTGGAATTGCGTACATAAGTATTATTATGTAACTAAACGAACCTAAGGTAACTTTATTATAGCGTTTATGTCAACCCGTAGAAATCTAGAATGGACTGCTGTCGACCTTTTTTTTCATATTGAAAAGTCAGCCATACTCTGGGAGTAATAACTCTAAAAAATAAACCGCCAAAAATCACGTAAATATTTATTTTATTTCTTAGACAGACAGACACAGACAACGAAGTCTAATAATAGGGTCTCGTTTTTACCCTTTGGGTACGGAACCCTAAAATGATTAAAATCAATAGACACTGTACAAGTGCCTGAAAATCCTTTGAATTTATTAAATTCCTACTAAAATAAATATGTACTATTAAGTAGGTATGTTTTCATTTATAAAACAAAATCTTATAAATAACGCCCAAAGCATAATTATAAGCGTTTAAAATAATAATTTATTGTTACAACTCACCTTCCCTGTCCCATGTCCCTTTCATGATTCATTCAATCACAAGCTGGACAGTGCACACAGCAACAAAACCTGTATCTGCAGTTTATCATATTTCAAATCGGACAAAATAAATTGAATGGCGTTGTAGTGTCGCAGTGAAGCTGGGCTTAGACACGAAGCTGGAGATTACATCGGGCGCCGACTGGGGAGGCTTTCTAGGAAATTCTCCTTTCACATAGTTTTTTCTAGATATATCGGTATTGTGAGGCTTAAATTCCTAGACTTAAAGGCTCTGTCTCTCCTATTTCTAATATACATTAAAGAAAACTTACGTTTATAAAGAAGTAAACCATAGGTAATTTTACTAAATAAAAGTTAACAGGACATTACAGTTTACAGTTTACAATACACGGTTAACAATCGTCAAAACGAAATACCTAATGCCTCATTATTGCTTAAAGTTTTTATTGCAAGCTGTAGGCATTTTATTTCAATCGAGGGCAACTGTGCATGTTATTACGTGTCTAATAGTTGCAAGTCAGTGTAACAATGAACTATAATTATTGACAAATGACAATATAATTTAGTCATATGTATTTAAAACTCCTTACTTTTTAAAATAATATCCTCCATCCTTTTAAAAGACAAAGTTTTCATAATTAACTTGCAGCCTACGCTAAGACAATAATATGACCTAAAGAAAAACAATGTGTGCCGGGGCGTTGTTTATGTGTGCGATGCCGGTCGCAGTCAGCTGTTTGACATTCGCGTCACAATAGCAGGTCGGGCCGTGGCGCGCGGTTCGTCTGCGCAGCCCCGCGGTCGCCTACGAGCCGCCATTTTTATCGATCGGTCGGGACGCGCCGGGCCGGCGCTGCCCCCGGGGCGCGGGGCGGGCGGTTCGAATAACGGGGGGCGGGCGCACGCGCGGCGTCCCGCGTCACACTCAGTCTTGCGCTAGCCACCGACCAGCGCGCACGTCCGCGCGCTCCAGCTCGCACAATCAGCTGATCGGCGCGCGCCCCGCGGCGCACATGCCGTGAGGCCGCGCCCGCCGAGATGACGGGCTACGCCCGCGGCGAGGCCGATTTCGCCGCCGCCGACCGATTTAGCAGGGACGCGCGACCCGCCTCGCTCGCGCCCAAGGATTACTCGGTGCCTTTACACGTAGACTGCAGTATTGAATACGAGCTTCCCGACTGTGCCAAGCCACCGCAGGGCGTCAAGATTGAGCCTCTGCTGATGATCCACCCCTCACATTTCCGGAGGCTCGAGAGCCTCCGGCGAGTGCCGTTCGTGAATAACCTGCCACGCGGCGACGTGGCAAGTGCTGCAGGAGTGGCCGCTACGGCCACCGCAGCGGCGCCGGATGCACGGGCACGAGCCCGGACCGCGCGACGCTGCTGCCGAGCTGCACCGGCTCCACCGGCACCGCCGCCTGCACCCGTGGCGGCTCAGCGGGCGCGCTTACCCGAGGATACGAGACGTTACCGGCCCGAGTATGTGGCCGAAGGTGGTGGCAAACTGGTGCGGGCGCGTCTCAAGGCGCACCCTTACTTGCCACCCGAGCTGGACTGTGATATCGCGCGGCTACCGCCCGCCGCGCACTACGAGCGCTTCGACAAGCGCGCGCTGCAGCAGCTGCCGATCTACATGTAGCCGGGGCCGGTGTCTGTGATGTTTCTTTGTAATTAGTTAGTGATAAGTGCCGCGCCGCGCCCGGACCCGATACCAAATAGTACCTATGTGCGTCGATATTGTTTGAACGTTGATTTGTGTGTTCTCGCGCCGGACGATGTCTCGGGACGTGCTCCCGACACGACGACTATTTATTCGCAGTCGCATTAACCGATGCTTAATGGTAAATTATTGTACCGTCGCTGATCTGTTGCGTATTCCTGTATAAGATATTATCATATCGATAATTATATGTTCAAAAATTGTATTATAATAAAGTATGTACCTATAGAATAAAAAAATGAAAGTGAGAAAAAATATTACGAATAATACTAGTAATACATAGTTATGTTTTCGTTAGGCGACGAGTTCTAGACGGTCTCGAGGGGTGAACTAGAAACGTATTCTACTCTCATTTTGTAAGCAGTTATGTTTGTTAAAATTATATATAAAGAGTCCTCTGATGAATAGTCTGATTAACAAATATTCGGCGTGTAAAAGTCTTTATAAAACGCTTACTTAGCATATCATAGTATTATATTGTGTCATAGTCCAATGCCAAAAATATAACTATCTTTTTACAAAAATCCCTAAAGCATCGTTTTATTTAACCCGACCGCGATCCGTGTCTCCGACCTGGATGTGCTGACTGGATGTGCTTCTGTGTGCGGCCGCCGGCCGGTGTGATCGGTTCTACCTACTATAAGTGCGAACAGGATTTGTGCTCTTGACACATGGATTTTGGATGTAGCTAACTTTTGGGACGTAAGTATAGCTGAAAGTTTCCCGTAAAAGTCTGAAATGGATTCATTTATCAGTGTTTAGGAATATCTAACATGTGTTCTGGGCTCTGGCACAACATGCTTTGCGATAATAACAGTACTTATCTTGCAAATACAAAAATTTTTGCTCCTTGTCGATGTTTTAATATTTGGATCTAATTATATGGGTTTTGGGGTGAATTTTTATGTAGGTAATTGCAAATAAGGTACAATATAATTATTGCATAATATGTTATTTCATGATTCAAAACCATATTTTTTTGTTAACATATAAAAACCGGCCAAGTGCGAGTCGCACTCGCGCACAAAGGGTTGTGTACAAAAAGGCAAAAAACCGTGATTGTTATATAGGAGACATAAATATTTATTTTATTGTATTTTTTTGTATTTGTTACTAGCGGCAACAGAAATACCTACATAATTTGTACTATGTGAAAATATCAACTGTCTCGCTATCATGTTCACGAGATACAACGGTATCAAAACTGTATCTTGTGAATCATGATACCATAGACAGACGGACGGACGGACAATCGAGTCTTAGTAGTAACTAGTAGGGTCCCGATTTTACCCTTTGAGTACGAAATCATAAAAAGTTTGATTTAATTCAAATATATTAATAGAACATAAAAGGAGAAATAATTTTCTTAACATTAACTAAAATTTTATTCTTAGGTAATGCCAATATAAAAAAAACATTTCTTGTACATACTATTATGCAGCATTAAAACAATATATAAATCAACTTTGATTTACGTAATATAATAATAATAATAATTGATTCTCTGGTTCCTACGATTTTCATCAACACTGAATTGAATTGTAAGTAATTACTAACATTATGTCATCTATATAAACTTTCACATTTCTAAAAGACCTTCAAAAGGGCACCTAATATAAAATTTTGTATTTACATACAAACTTAACTTAACAAAAGCAATTTCAATTCCTTATTTGATATTTTTTCTAACTTTGTAACCGGATATTTCAAGCAAAATGTACAAATTTGTTTAAAAAAATTTCGTGATTTCAAACACATTGGTACATTTTACTTGGATCGCTTATTAAAAAAAATCTCTGGGCATTAGGCCAAATTGATTTTGAATATTTGGTATGGTTATGAAGAAAAAACATTGTTAAATAGTTATGGAAATATATATTATATATAACTTTCTGATAAAAAAACGCCAAACTTAACAAGTTAGTATGAAATTAATATAATTTAAAGTAACGTTGTTTTAGGGCTCAGTCACACTTTAATCACCAATAAATACTTGTATACAGTAATGTTTGTAATAAATACAAAGACAGTTAAATTCATTGAAAACGTCTGGTATCTGATTTGTAAATGGGTTAGCCAAATCTGTATTATTACTTGATAGTAGAATATTGTTTCTAAATTCAGGTTATAGATTCAAACAAGACTGTAGTGCAGTCAAAACCTATAAATGTAGATTTTTTAGAGTGATCACAATAATTTACTTAGTGTAAGTTGTGACATGCCTTCTGTGCCCATATCAGAAATGAGTTTTAAAATAACTTCGACGAAATAAACCTCAGCATGGTTCGGCTTTTGGAATGCTGGGTCCATCATGTTTAATAGCTAAACAACTTCCTTCTTTTATAACTTGTCATAAGAAAGAAAATTATTCCCATCTGGGTGTGGGGAACGACGTAATGCCATTTTATTTTATATTTCTACTATCATAAAATGTTTATTGTTACTTTTTATGACCCCGATATTGCGAGCACTAACGAATACTCTTCGAGTTTAGATGCTTTGTAACAAGAAAACTTATCTGATATAAAACTTAATGTTATATTTTGTTATAATATGTCTAATACCAGACGCTTTTGTGATGGTGTTTTTGGTACTGAAAATCTGTTATTAAATGTTGATAAAAAAAATTCTTTTATTTGATAAGATTTATAAGTTTTCGAATAATAGATTATTTTTCATAAAAATATTTGTGTCTGACTGTAAAAAATGTGTCTATTACTGGAAATCGGACAATTTACGTTCCACGGTGACTGGTGCTTACAAATAAATCAATGTAAGTCGTGAAGAAAGCAACATTTAAAGCGATACACGCATAAAGCTGAAAGCATTAGTGTGAATGATGATCGCAAAAATATAATGGGCTTCTTCGTCTCGCTCTGATAACGACGCACGATCCAAGTAGCAATTCTGTAATTATAGGCTTCCTCAACGATCAGTGCACTAACAGTTAACTGGACTGAACCATGCAATTTGAAAAACGATGCGATTTTTCATGAAACGCGAATATTATTTATCGGGAGTATTATCTATAAAACGAATATTCGATTTATGGTGCGCCCACCCGCCTATCATAAAACATAATATTACCGACATAACCCCCTCCCTGAGCGATCACGAAACTAAGTAAGCATCGGCCATTTTATGTGCCGAATTGACGGGTGGGCGTCCTGCCATCTATCCTTGTCTAGTTGAATATTGGCACAGGAGCGACAGGGACGCAAGTAAGGATGGAACTCTTTCATGTTTTGAGGAGTGTTCGGTTTGATTTTAGATAACTCATAAATATTTCTGAACAAACAAGTATTCGGAATTTACCGTCATGTCGCTATAAACTTATCAATTTAGCAGTAACAAGTAAGACCATGTATAGAAGACTGGTGGAACCGTATAAAAATAGATAATATATGTACCTATAATCATTAAAAACGGAAAAGTTTCCTACTGTACGAAAAAAAAAACTTCTATTTCTCATGGAAGTACTATTATAATGTTGCATATTATTATAACATATACCGAATAACCATTATTAAAAAAAAACTAGCTACAAGCACACTTAATAAAAACAAAAATTGCAAATACAAAAACTAAAATAATTCGGTGACATATTGCAAAAATCGATCGTATAAACCAAATTATCAATTATAATTTGCAAATAAACGATGATTTATTGTGGAACGCGGCGCGGCGTAACAGCGGGCGGCGAGCGGTTGTTATGGCAATGGTGATCAGCTGACGTGGCGTGTGTGTGGGGGCGCGGCGCTAGTCGCGTCGACCGCCACGCACACAGCCGCATCGCTCAGCTGATATCAACAATGCAACGTAATTAAGCCGCGCGCACACATTACATTTTTTATTACGCCGCCATTATATTTATTATGAGAATTATAATTATAAAAGAAATTCCAATCGAATTTATTATTTTAACTAAAGCGTTAACTTAACGCGAACATATTGTAATGTAGAGGGAATTAAAGTCTGAAATAGAATTTTATACATTGTAGAACTTGTAGATGTAAAGTAATTTGAGGTTTTTAGGAGAGTTCTATTATTAACTTGGGTTTAAAAAAAAATCAACAACACGAAAGTCACTTGAGTGGTTATATTGAGATGGTATTATAAATAGATAGAGAAATAAAAAATATTGATATTTGAAAGTATTAAAACTTATGATTAATTCAAGAGTAAACTTTATGGTTTTAAATATTGTATTAGGGAAGGTATCCACTAACCACTACGTGATCACTTTTGACCCATTTTTAGCCTATTTCCCTACCACGGTGACCATCCGTAGTATGGGTATGTTCCCTTAGTATAATGCTACTACCAAGAATGTTTTTACAATCAAGTGAGTAATTATTGTAGATATGAGTTCTTTTAATTTTAATGAAGTAACAGAATACATGACGTCGTGGCACAGGGGCGACACTCTCTACAAATGACAGCTTGAGCACCGGCGAATGTCAGCCATGTTGACATAAGCCCTAAGGTTGACACCAAAATAATTTTAAACGCCGCGTCAGACGTGCTTTGACATAATCGACAGTATATTATTAAATTATACTATCAATTAGGTATCTCAAAGCACGAAACGACCAGCGACCAGCCCCTTGAACGAAAGTCCAGAGGGTCTAAAAGGGCCACTTTAGGTGTTTCATATTATGATTCATATATTTTTTTTAACTCATATCATGTGTATTTCTATTGAAATATCTTAATTTATGTTTTCTAATTTGATTAAAATCAGATTAATCATGTAGCCATTTTGCAATTTCACTATTTTTGTATGGAAAAAAATATATGGACCATAATATGAAACATCTAAAGTGGCCTTTTTAGTCCCCCTGACTGGAAAAAACTCACGTCCGCTCGCCTCCGCATTCGCCCAGCCACGTACACACAGCCGCGAGCCGTCATTCGTGTAAATCGGTGGAATGACGATTATTTACGTTAGTTTATTATATATTCTTTGGTCGTGTTCAGCTTAAAACTATATTCGTTATTCCTAGTCATCGAGCAAATATTTCCCAGTAAATAGGTCATTAAAGAATATTTAGTTGCTTATCCATTTAAAGGGTGGAATAGGTAGAGTTTGTTTGTATCGCGCGATAAACATTTTTGTAGCCATACTTGGAACGTTAGAGTAACTCGCTAACTGCTATCGCTATTGCTTTAATGAGTTAAATGAGCTTTTATGTGTTTATCAGGGACTAAGTCTCCGAGTATAACTATGCATATTTTATGCTAACTGTGCATAATAATGTTTAAAGGTCACAATTAACACTAAACATTCACGTTAATAAATAATAGGTGGTTAAATGTACAAAACAAATTAGGTCTTTTTTGTAAACATTCTGAACTTCTCGCTTTCTACTGGCACTAAATAAACATGCGAAGGCTCACACGAGGCGAGGAAGACATAACTGCTTAAAGAAACTAATTAAGGTCTATAGTCTACGATAATTATGTGATGAGAACTTAAATATTTGAAAATATAATTTATTTATATTATTAAATATATATACTAAGGCGGGTCAATAAGTCCGTGACTTTTTGAATTTCTAACCTCCTTACTGAAAAAGCAACACTACTCCTATCAACAGGCATCTGTCAGTTGACTCCTATCAAAATTTGAACTTGCTGCGTCAGTTAGTTTGTGTTTTACAGCTATCTTTATCAGACTATCCAGTAACTTAAGGAAACAATGGAAAAAAGTGAATTTCGTGTGCTTATTAAGCATTATTTTTTGCGAAAAAAAACCATTACCGAGACCAAGGCTAAGCTTGATAAATACTATGGGGACTCTGCACCATCGATTTCAATGGTAAAAAAGTGGTTTACTGAATTTCGTTGTGGCCGTACAAGCACTGAAGATGCCGAACGTCCTGGACGCCCAGTTGAGGTCTCTACACCCGAAACAATCGAAAAAATTCACGATATGGTGTTGGCCGACCGAAGATTGAAAATGCAAAAGATTGTGGAAGCCATAGGCATCTCGCATGGCTCAGTGGTTTCAATTTTGAATGATCACTTGGGCATGAGAAAGCTTTCCGCAAGTCGACCACAAACGCAATCGTCTAACAACTTCACAGGAAGGTTTGGCGTTGTTTAATCACAATATGGAGGAGTTTTTGCGCCGTTTTGTAACCGTGGACGAAACATGGATCCATCACAACACACCAGAGACCAAAAAACAGTCAAAATAGTGGGTTTCTAAGGGTGAATCGGCGCCAAAGAAGGCCAAGGTGGGTTTGTCAGCCAATAAAGTTATGGCGACTGTTTTTTGGGATGCACGTGGGATAATCCACATTGACTATCTTCAAAAGGGAAGAACAATTAATGGGGAATATTATGCCAACTTATTGGACCGCTTTAATGAGGATTTGAAAAAAAACCGACCTCATTTGGCCAAGAAAAAAGTTCTTTTTCACCAAGACAATGCAAGGGTGCACACATGTGCAGTTGCCATGGCAAAAATCCATGAATTGGGCTATGAATTGCTCCCACATCCACCCTATTCTCTAGATTTGGCTCCGAGTGACTACTTCTTGTTCCCAAACCTGCAAAAAGGGCTCGGTGGAAAAAGATTTGACTCCAATGATGAAGTCATCTCGCAAACAAAGGCCTATTTTGAGGACCTCGACAAATCATATTTTTTGGAAGGGATAAAAAAATTGGAGAAGCGTTGGACAAAGTGTATAAAGCTCAAGGGGGAATACGTTGAAAAATAAAATGATTTATTTATCAAAAAATCTGTGTTTTAATCCAAAAGTCACGGACTTATTGACCCGCCCTCGTATATATATATATATATATATATATATATATATATATATATATATATATATATATATATATATATATATATATATATATATATATATATATAATATATATATATATATATATATATATATATTTATTTATTTATTTATATATATATAAAGAAGAATATTGTTGGTGGGTACAGTTCTTTTTAGTTGCAAATTACGACTTATTCCCACAAGTCACAACTAATCGTCATGCGGTTACTACCGCTTTAATATTCCTACCAAAATATTCTTATCGATTACGCAAAATCTACAACGATGTTATGAGAAAAAAAAAGTAAGACAAAAAAAGTCCGCAGTGCATTTTGCGTTTAAATATTTAAAACTATGTACTTTGAATTACTTTTTACCGATGCTTCAACATGAAATGTGTTTCATTGTATATGTATTTATTTAAAACTTATACACACGTTATACCTTTTAAATAAATTACACATAGAAACAGAAAACGTGATCTCATGAAAAAGACGTAATTATACCAATATGGTTATCGTGTTTATAAACCAGAGGAATGACGGTAAGCGGAGGGTTTTCACAAACATCGATACAATCGAGTCGCATGAGGCGAAACAATTAACGTTCCTCGACGTGTTTTCTAGTGTTGTTAAATCGATATCGCAATCGATTTAAAATGAAACTTTGTCGCTCAAACATGTCCGATTCAAACACACACATCCGATTCAAACAACCATATCCGCCTCTAAACGTTGCGTTTCCGACATGCGTCAAACGATTTATATTACTAGTTCCCAAAAACATGGCTTGAATGACAAATAAATTCTATGGCCTGTACTATGTGGACTTCTTTTTTTTTCTCAGTCCTATTATTTAAACGAGTTATAAGCTGAAACTTAATACGGCAAACTTATGCACCTCTACAGAGCACTGGTAGTAGAAAATGGTCTAGTTTACATAAGAATATACTTTTAACTTACTTAGCACTTAAGCTGAACCTAAGCAGACTTTCCACTTAAATTATATTTACTTTTTCAACCTCTCGAAAGTGAGGAGAGTGCTTGAGTCTAAATACGCTTTTTCTCAAAAGCGGTGTGGCAGGAAGTAATGAGGTCTTGTAACATCATCGACAGTGAAAAACTATAACATGTTTATAAGTCTACAAAGTTCAAGGAATGAGGTGTGAACGGAATACATCAATATTTCAGTCCATCTGTGGACTGTAGAGAAAAAAAAGTCTTCTAAATATAAATCTTGATGAAGGCCGAATTTCAACTTCACTAAAATTTTAATGCGGCTCAAGTGTTTGAACAGTACCTAAACACAATATTGTATTACACATTTTCTATGTAGGAGCTACTCGAACACTTAGCAGACGTATTACTTGAGTGACGTTTCAGTATTCGGTCATTAGAGTTTGTATATAACTTGTCTCTACATCTCAACTCTACATCTGCGGTTTACGGAAAAATTAGTCGAATGAAACGCAACACTTACCTAACTTTTTAGATTTAGAAAGTTTCAAACCAGTGATCTTGATAAGTTTTTGCATGGCTTTTACTTGTCTGTCACGCTTAAAATTGTTAAGTGCTACGAATTTGAATGGTGAGTTACGGCGATGTCACACTGCACTCTAGCGTTCATTCTAAACAACAGTTGCATTTTTTTAAATTACTAATTAGTAATTAATTACAATTACTAATGTACTACAATTATTAATGTATTACGCAAGACTTACTGAATCCTAGACGTATCTAATTACAGTAAAACCATTTTGCTAATGGCGGCTAGACTAGACTAGGCTAGTCGTTTTTGTATAGAAATGATGTACAGACGATGTATGAAAAACGACGATTCCCGAGAGCTATCTAGATCGTTGTTATGCTTTACTTGCTTAGATAAGTACAAATAAAAAATAAAAGTATTTTCATGATCTCTCTGATCTTTTCAAAAAATAAATTTTATATTTTGCTCAACTGTAAGCTGCTTTATATCTTTTAAAAAGTATCAAGACTATTACATAATTTAAGAGCTCGTCAGTTCACAGACTCGTCGTCAAAGAAAATATATAAAAAGCTTTTGAAACGTGTACGTTTCAAAGAACACACTTTGTTGCGTTCTTGAAACGAGTGACATGCCCATGGACTGACGAGCAGCTGACCTAAAAGCGAAATGGAAGTCTCTTAATTCTTGTTATCTATTTTTAGTTCTAACGACCGATCATTAAGACGGAGATTGCAGATAATTTTAATGTTTTTCGTACTCAAATGGATTTTGGCTAGTAAATCATATTTATTAATGTAGTCATAGTCGAGTTTTCTACTTTTTCATAACTTCAGTTATGTCATGTACTAAAATAGAAAAAATATTTTTCTAATATCCTATATTTTTTTAATATACTATATAGAATATGTAGAGGTATATGTTATGTAGAATACTGCCGACATAAAAATAACTTGCTAAGGAATAAACCAAATGATGACATTGTTTACTATGAAGTCATTTTGAACAAAAATACAAAAATAGTTGTATTATTATCTCTAATTGCATGTAATATATTATGTATTAATTTGCCCTGTAATTAAGTTTAAATTGTATGCAGCAGGCTAATCGCTGAATATTAATGTGTTAATTAAACCTAAGGGTCAATTCACACTGAAACGAGACAATACGCTATGCGGCACTGGTTTTTTTAAGATATATATATATATATATATATATATATATATATATATATATATATATATAGTTAGTTCTTGTGCAGATACGGAATAAAGTTCAATTTTTAATCAGGAGATAATAATATCATCTTGTTCGTATCATCACAAACAAAATAATTTACATCATTATTATGTTTTTGATATAATCATAGGTATATATTATAATATTTTAGAATTATAAAAAAAAAGTTTCAAGATTTTTTTTGAACATCAGGGTGAAAAAGGATTTTCATTTTATTAAATCTATAAAATAGGTACCTATAGTACTTATATCCTAATGGCTAGAACCGAGACGTGCCCACGTAGTTAAATATTGAAATTCGGAATACCCACTTCATTCGGCGATAACAATTGACATTTGATTATCAGGTTTTTCCTTCCATTTGTGGAAGGCCAAGACACTTGACATTTTCCTCGAGCAAGATAATATCCAGCCAAGTCATTCTCACGCCATATGACATTCTGCGGGCAAGTCTTCACTTTCTACTAAATACGTAGGAAGCTGTTTGGGTGCGACACCCATTATTCATATTGCTTAAGCTTTTACTTGAGTAAATTTGTTTTGTTAACAAATATTTACTCATGTAGGTAATTAGGCGTCGCGTTGCTACAAATTATAACTATTAACTAGGTACCCTAGTTAGGTAATAGGTAAAGACCATGATAAATTTCCCGTTTAAGCCAAAAGTCATTTTTTTTGCCTCCTCTAAACTGCATTAATATTCAATTTGCCAAAAATATATTTCGTCTATTCAATATTAGACAACATGATAGGTAGGTAATAAATAATCTAAAATCCATTTTTGTAAATCTTTAAAATTTTCGAAAATACAAACAATTTAATTTTGCAATAAGAAGGACTGTGCTGTGACGTCAACGACCGCTACCGGCATACATTTTTCATAAATTAATATAATGCGATATGTGCGATAACAATGTGTGTGGTAACAAATCGCTTTGCGAGATGAGCAATATTTTTTATTTGCTTATAATTTTTAATCCCGTCAAACCTAAATAACTATTTCTTTTACATTTATGTACCTATCTCTTTCAACCATTTTCAAATTTAATTTGTAAAAATTTGTTATTCGTCTCTTGGCAACAACTAACCAACAACAACAACAGCTCTATCTACATAGAGCTACATCAAACCTGGAATCTCAATTGGCATAAAACCACAAGTTCTGCAAAAAAAAATTGCGTGAGTTATGAGTAAGGTGTACATAAAATTAAATTTTAATTTAAAATTGGAAAGTGATGGCCTTCTAGTCGGGATAACCAGATGAGACATGAGTATTAACATGGTGCTCGGTTATCCGAATGAAATATTTAAACCAACATTAGGCCATAATATTACATAAGTAATGGCAATACGCATAACTAAAAATGATCGTGATTTACAGAAAAATAACATAATTAATATTTCCTGACAACTCGCACTTCACATGGATCATGGACAACATCACTCTGCCGTACAACGCGCCGGCTTCAAGGGCGCGCGGTGATGAATAGAATTAAGTATTTTATAGGATAATCTGGTCAAAATTTAGGGTCACAAGTTATATATATATTGAACGAGAATCGAACACTGATTACGCTCCATGAATATCTATTTTTGTTAACCGAGTATCCTGTATTGGAATGGCGTGATCAATCGGGTTTACAAGTATTACTAATAACACAACTTATAACATTTAACAGTCACGTTTGACCGTACAATTAATTACTAAAATTGAATTTATAATCGTTGTTATTGCTTCACGATTGATTAATGAAGATGAGTTGCTAAAGTAAAGTCATTATGCGTCGAAATATTTTTTTTTGTAATACTAAGGCGGGTCAATAAGTCCGTGACTTTTTGAATTTCTAACCTCCTTACTGAAAAAGCAACACTACTCCTGTCAACAGGCATCTGTCAGTTGACTCCTATCAAAATTTGAACTTGCTGCGTCAGTTAGTTTGTGTTTTACAGCTATCTTTATCAGACTATCCAGTAACTTAAGGAAACAATGGAAAAAAGTGAATTTCGTGTGCTTATTAAGCATTATTTTTTGCGAAAAAAACCCATTACCGAGACCAAGGCTAAGCTTGATAAATACTATGGGGACTCTGCACCATCGATTTCAATGGTAAAAAAGTGGTTTACTGAATTTCGTTGTGGCCTTACAAGCACTGAAGATGCCGAACGTCCTGGACGCCCAGTTGAGGTCTCTACACCCGAAACAATCGAAAAAATTCACGATATGGTGTTGGCCGACCGAAGATTGAAAGTGCAAGAGATTGTGGAAGCCATAGGCATCTTGCATGGCTCAGTGGTTTCAATTTTGAATGATCACTTGGGCATGAGAAAGCTTTCCGCAAGATGGGTGCCGCGTTTGCTCACAGTCGACCACAAACGCAATCGTGTAACAACTTCACAAGAAGGTTTGGCGTTGTTTAATCACAATATGGAGGAGTTTTTTAACCGTGCACGAAATATGGATCCATCACAATACACCAGAGACCAAACAACAGTCAAAACAGTGTGTTTCTAAGGGTGAATCGGCGCCAAAGAAGGCCAAGGTGGGTTTGTCAGCCAATAAAGTTATGGCGACTGTTTTTTGGGATGCACGTGGGATAATCCACATTGACTGTCTTCAAAAGGGAAGAACAATTAATGGGGAATATTATGCCAACTTATTGGACCGCTTCAATGAGGATTTGAAAAAAAAACGACCTCATTTGGCCAAGAAAAAAGTTCTTTTTCACTAAGACAATGCAAGGGTGCACACATGTGCAGTTGCCATGGCAAAAATCCATGAATTGGGCTATGAATTGCTCCCACATCCACCCTATTCTCAAGATTTGGCTCCGAGTGACTACTTCTTGTTCCCAAACCTGAAAAAATGGCTCGGTGGAAAAAGATTTGACTCCAATGATGAAGTCATCTCGCAAACAAAGGCCTATTTTGAGGACCTCGACAAATCATATTTTTTGGAAGGGATAAAAAAATTGGAGAAGCGTTGGACAAAGTGTATAGAGCTCAAGGGGGACTACGTTGAAAAATAAAATGATTTATTTATAAAAAAATCTGTGTTGTATTCCAAAAGTCACGGACTTATTGACCCGCCCTCGTACATTGATACAGTTTGTGAAATATTAACAGTTTTCTACCTACTAGGTAGGTAATAGGTACTAAATTAGGTATAGTCTGGTTCAGAAGTTAAAAAAAGAGCTTATTTTAAAAATATTATTATTATTTCTTATTAAAAAAAGAACATGATGCGAGCTCATGATAATATTACCTCATGTGCTTCGGAATGACATCGAGAAAAATGTTTTCACCATTTTATGGCACGGAAAAATTGCAAATTGCACATAAATTAATAACCAAAATAAAAGGTTTTTAATTTTTTGATATTAGCAAAAGAGTAATATTTTTTCAATATTATTACTTCTTAGTTCTTGTGTAGACTTATAATATTATTATTATTCATTCAACTATTTTGTTTATTTTTTTGATAATAATCTTATTTAATTATACACTTATATTAAAATTACATAAAGATTAATTCTGGGTATATTGGCTATATAAATTTAAATCTAATTTTATATTCATGATTAACTAAATATAATATTGTCAAAAGATTTCAAATTGTGTGACACAAATTGAAAGCATTAATTTATTATTCATGGAAAATGTAAAATGACATTTCCATTATCATAAAATTAAAGCAATTATTGAACCTTTTACGTATTATAGAAATTACAATGTACTATTAAGGAATTTTATTCATAAGCAAGTAGAGAATACTCATAATTTATTTATTTGCATTGTAATGACGACATGCAGATGGATATAATAATATTATTATAATATTAACAATAATTAAAGAGAACCGTCAACCTGCTTATAAATTAGATTCCCTAATAGTACATTGTAATTTATATAATACATAATACAATAATTGCTTTAATTTTATGATAATGCAAATCTATCATTTTACATTTTCCTGAATCCTGATAGTACATTAAAAATAATCTATCAACTAATACTTATACCTTATGTTCAATAACCAAAGAATTAAAAGATAATTCTTGTTTCTTCTATGGATGATAACGCTCTGCATCTCTGTGGGTCTTACTGTGACTTCAAGATGTGAGAAGTAGATTGTCACCACAAAGATATTACGGAATTTGCAATGAATTCATGAAACCACAAAATCCAATTCCAGGAGCCAATATATTATAGGCTACTAGCTGTCCCGGCGAACTTCGTACCGCCTTAAAATTAAATTGGTTCACGTACTGACAGCAACGCCACCTACCGGGTCTAATTGCAAATCTAAACCATTCGCGAATCCACTTGAACACACAAAAAAAAAAACATAAAAATTTGTCCAATATAAATAATTTTCCCCGTTTTTGCAAACATTTTTCACTGATGATTCGCTTCTATTGGTCGCAGCGTGATGTTTTATAGCCTAAAGCCTTCCTCGATAAATGTACTATCCAACTCAAAAAGAATTTTTCAATTCGAACTAGTAGTTTCTGAGATTAGCGCGTTCAAACAAACAAACAAACAAACAAACTCTTCAGCTTTATAATATTAGTATAGATTATGTGAATTTCTCCAGTGTACGAGTATTAATACATCGCCGGCTGGAGTAATACATTTTTATATTAGCTAACTAATAAACTAATATAACAATGTGTAATTCTTTGATGGTAGACTGATACTTAGTTGATACTTGCATACTCAGTACTTACCAATACTTAGTTTAATATGGTTTCAGGCTACATCAACCGTCAACGGTTATCAGCATACATGTGGGTCATAAGTGTTGGTCGTGATATCGCACAACATTCGCTCTCGGGCTATAAAAATATAGCGAATACGAACGATAGCGACATACTCATCGTTCGTATTGCTGCATACTCTGTTCTGACGATATTTTCTATAGTCACGAGAACGTACGCAACATTTTTATGGAAATGTAGCCCATGCGGCGTATGTATGCTATAGGTATGCAAGTATACAATTTGACTCTGTGCAGTAGGTACATTAGCCCGAGCAGGGACAATTGACAACTACGTATTCGTTACTTTATAGAATGTCAATTGTATGAGCGCCGTCATAATTTTCATACAATTCTCTCTCGATAAAGTTACGAATACGTAGTTGTTAATTGTTCCTGTTTATCCCCAATGGTATGTTGCTCGTGGGCCGTAGCTGTAGATTTTAAGCGTCAGTTCACACTGAGATGAAAAGACACACGTGGCGCCGCTTATCTTGCAATTAAATGTGTATTTACTTGTGTAGGTGAATTGCTATCTTAAATATCGTTTCGGCGTGAGTTGACCCTATGGGTTTGACGATTGAGTTAATTAATAACATTTTTATAAAAAAATGTTTCTACACTTTTACTTGAGGGTACTGATTACTGAAGCGAGGACTCTACCACAACTCGACGATATGTTTGTGTATTACAAAGTGACTTTTCCCTTTGTATGAAAAGTGTCAGGACATGGACGTTACTTTTCTGGATACAGTCTTCCAATAGATTAGGTATTTTATAGACAAGAAATCCTTTTATCCTTTAAATCTTGTTGCATTTGTGATTAGTTGATGTTTCGGATGCGAATTCAAGGTGTGTTACAAAATGTACTGACAAGCGTCAGATATCTTATTCGCATGTATCTGTCGCTCAGTACAACGTAAGCATTAAGCAGAGACAAAACTTCCGAATACCTACTCTATTCGTCATATATTACACCTAAGTAATTAGGCGATTGGAACAGGGCCCTAAGTAATATGAAATAAGCGGATACTAAGGTACCTATTTACTTATTATACTATTCGCGTTCGAATATTTCGCTTTCCATTACCAGAAGCGATAACGACCGTGATTAATTTTTATTCGATATTTGACCTAAATTAGTTTATGCCAAATTCATCGAAATTATATCGCGGGGAGTTCGAGATCGTCATAAATATTTATAGCGCATAAAATATACTCATTTGTATAAAAAATCCGTTACACTCCATTCATTCGTAGTACTAACGATGTTCCGCGGTTCCGTGCCAAGATATTTGCATAATTTGCTCCGAGGTATCCGCGATGACGTGTTTATTATTTACATTTCATATGAAATCGGAGATATGGGATTTTATTATATACGCTGAGAATATTATACCTACGGGCAGATAACAGGTAATAAGCAAGCAATATTTATATCTATTGAACATTTATACATCTGATACTTTATGTACAACGAAATAAAAATGTTGGTGACCAGCAGGACAGGCCGAGCGTAGTGCGGGTACCAATTAAAAATTATAATATGATTACATAACAACGTAACCTATCTTGATGGAGTGTATGTTATTATGCAATATTTTCAACAGAAATTATTTGTGAAATATTAATTTCTTATTCTTAGGACCTGTTTCATAATCTACTGATCAGAAAGTGATCTACTGAAGTGTCAGATCAGATAGCTTATTACATGTTTTGTCCCTGTTTGAACGACAGCAGCGACAAAATTTCCGAATAAGCTATCCGATACATATTAGAACATTGTGAAACATTTATTCAAATAATTTATTTATATTTATATATGGCAAAACAGGTTACTTGACATCATTAAATCTAAATATGGATTTAAATACATCAGAAACTTTCACCTTTATGTCATTGGAGGCCTTGTCAGGATCGACATGAAATAAGGCCGGAAAAAATAATGTCACCGAATTTACATTTATATACAATTTAGACTAATCAAGCACTTATTTACATGGCATTGTAATAAAAGAAGCTAATTATGGTTATAATTATTAAATAATTACACCTTCGCGTCGTCGTTTTATATCGCTCTACGGCCCACTGGTAGTCTCAGAAATGCGATTGCAGGAACTGTATAATATATCATATAATCCAACTGTTTGATTTACTGTGACGTCGTACCGAATAGTTTATTATTTGGCATGTAAGTGTCTTGAAGTCATTCGTATTTATGTGTAAAGTCTGTGAATACTGCTAGCACAGTTTTTATGCAATTCTCTTGAAACGGGGACTTCACGACAGATATGATTAAAGTAACATCTCGATGAAAATGTAACATACCTATCTGATTTGATTTAAGTTTCAACGCGCATCGAAATAATAATAAATTTCATTTCTTTTTTGAAAATAGGTATGGGATACTTTTAAAGTTCCAATTTGTAGCTACGATGCTCGTATCCATATTCTGTCTGTCTGTTATGCCTTTAAGCCTGGGACTATATTACCAGGAATCCGGAACGCCGGAGAAAATTCAGAGCATTGAAAATATAGCTCTGCGTTAATACAATAGAGCTGAAAATTGAACATATAACAACACAACATAGATCTAGATTAAACTACTGGATAAAACATAGGCTACTTTTTATCGCGACAAAATGTACATTTCCACACGACATACGACTATCTGCGCGAACGAAGTTGTCTTTATTCGACATAATTTTATGTATATGAACGATATACAGCTACTATATTAATAATAAAGAGTTTTCTGAAAGGCTAATCAAATAGTCGATGAACTAACACGATGTTGAGTTAACAGACTTGTTAAATCAATTTCTGTTTCTGAAACGCTGATTAGTGAAAAATTTACTAATCATTGATCAAATTGACATGACACATATTACAAGCAGATACAAGCCTTAAATAGCCAGAAACCGAAAACAACGCTTGACATGTTGTTTTGACCATTCGTTTGACATAAGTTTTGTTAACTAACACGTTGATCAAATCAAACGACTGATCAAGATTTTTGCAACTCAATTTACACTTGACAAGAGATTTGACCGTTGATTAGTTGATTTTGGCGTTGATAAGCCTTTCAGAAACCGGGAGTTACACCCGGTTTCTGAAAGGCTAAAGGACACGTATGTTGAGTTAACAGATTTGTTAAATCAATTTGCGTTTCTGAAACGCTAATTAGTGAAAAATTTACTAATCATTGATCATCTTGACATGACAGGAAGTTTGATTTTTAACATGGTCACACAGTGTGTGGCGTCCAGTTTGACGTTCAATATTTCGTTGAAAAGTGTGAAATTAATGTAAATTGCCTAATGCCATTTCGAAAAAAAAATCAATTTGTCAAGCAGATAGCTGTCAAGTGTCCAGAGTGAGGAATTTTTCGACTTAAGTCGTTAACAAGTAAGTACTTAGTAAGGTTTTCGATATTCCGCGAATTTCGAATTTTTCTTGACAAATATTACAATAGAAGTATTTCAGAATGAGTTCTCGATGCAAAAATTTTACCGAAAGAGAAAATTGTCAGCTTATGGAAATAATTTCCAAGTAAGTGCCTACTGAAAAGTATATATATATATATATATATATATATATATATATATATATATATATATATATATATATATATATACGCAAATAATAATTTTGTAAAAATTTGGAAATCAAGAGTGATAGCCATAAATATTACAAGCGCCAAATTAACTTAGTAAAAACACTTTACATACCTTCTGGAAACGATATCAGTGGAAAAATGGGAAAAAGCTAATATTTTTCAAAAGTTAATTCGCCGAAATGCATTGATCAGTTGACAATAGATTTGACATATGTTTAATCTATGATTACGCCTTAAATAGCTTTCCAGAAACCGAAAACAGAGTTTGACATGTGGTTTGGCATTAGTTTTGTTAACTAACATGGTGATCAAATCAAACGACTGATCAAGCTTTATGCAACTCAATTTACACTTGACAAGAGATTTGACCGATGATTAGTTAATTTTGGCGTTGATTAGCCTTTCAGAAACCGGGGGTAAATGTTCCATATTAACGTTAGGAATGACTAAATATCGAATGTCATAGAAAATGTCAAAAATGATTTAAAATAAAATAGTTGACCCTAATGGCCCAGTGTTCTGTGTTCAAAATAAATTTTCCAAACTGAACTTCCTGTGGTTACTTAATAATCAGTAGGGAAAATAAACAAGCAATACGTGTACTGAATTTATGGGTTAAGGATAGACCTTCAATTTGTAGGTAACTTACCAGACATAGGAAAATTTAATAAATACCGCTATTAAATCCGTAGATGTTGTTAGTTTAATAAATAAATACACAAAATAAATAAATCATAACTCGCAGGATTCTGGCTTGGTGAAGTACTGCCATTCCTTCACGTTATTGATAGTATCATTTAATATAATACTGCTGCGCGTAACTGTGAAGAACATATGTGAAGGCAAAGGAAAACATTTTCATAGCGGTTGGTACAGGAAAGGCCGTGTTGCGGTCATTAAAGCGATGGGTCCGATACGCGCATCCGTCCAACACAAAAACGAAGCGACGCTTCCTGCCCCTCGAACATAGAGCATCCTGTAATGATACTAAATATATCTATGTATACTGCCAAAGCAGAGTAATCGTAGACAGCTGTTGTAGCATCCTAGTTTGCGATAGTCTGGCCCTTGATACTTAATTATTACATTACTAGCGACCCACCCTAGCTTCGCACGCATACATAAGTACGTGAAGCAAAAACTTTCAGTACAGTTTTGCAAGTAAGCTAATATCCAGAAAGCTAATAATTAAATAATGCTTAAATTCATAAAATTAAAAATTCATTTTTTTTTTAAAACAAGCTTTTATTTTGATATTCAGTCAATGAAATTAAGTTACTTAATTTGCTAGTTAGATTTGTTTGATTCTCGACAAGCTTTTATATCATACTAGTTGTTGCCCGCGGCTCCGCCCGCGTAAACATATAATCGGGTATCCCGCGGGAACACTGTACTTTTCCGAGATAAAAAGTAGCCTATGTTTTGATCATGAGCCTATATTACTACCATACCAAATTTTATCAAAATCAGTTCAGTAGTTTTTGCGTAAAAGAGTAACAAACATTCATCCATCCTTACAAACCTTCACATTTATAATATCAGTAGAAAGTAGGATAATTTTTGTAATGACGTTATAAGTTGATAGTAAAAGTTTTAAAGGAAAAAATTATGTTATTCTTTTTAGCGCATTCAAATAAAATCTTGTCATTAAAAAAAAATACTTTTAATTTATTTTTTACTTTTTAGCTATCGCTAGACAGGTTTTTTATCAAAAAACCCTAACACATCATACTTTCATTTGAGTACATAATATGTAGGAGTGCATTAAAAATGACTTGTCGGCTATCTTGTGTGTTCCGCCATGTTGGATTTAGAATGACGTCACATAGCTAACCATGCATTGTCATCCAAACTAAACGTGTATACAAAATTTCAGCTCAATCGGTTGAATATATCTGCTTCAAAAGTGAGTTGCAAAATTCCACCAAAACAAAAGACCATACATTGCAAGTTAAATAAAAGCTTCTCATAAAAATAACAACAACACACACTACCTCAGATTCTAAACACACACTACCGTGCGTTTGATAGATGCAATTTTGTTATACGTTGACACTTGTTAATCTGTCACAAAATTTACGTTTTTATTTTATTTTTTCTATCCAATGGGCAAAAAAAAATCCTCATGAAGTTCAAACTTAAAAATCGACCACAGGGCGACCTTTAGTACATATAAAACTTCCTCTTGAATCACTTTATTTTATGGGTTCTATGTAAAGACTAGATGTCCCGACTTCCGACACACGTTATTCTGCCATAATTATGAACTTGAATAAATAAGTACACCTACAACCTACGCCAACATCTACAACTACACCTACATCTGCACCTACAACTACACCTACCTACTAGGGCCGATTTTTTTTAAATAAACCAAACAGGCAAACAGAACGCACCTATATATATTATATAAATATATATATATATATATATATATATATATATATATATATATATATATATATATATATATATATATATATATATATATATATATATATTATAAAATTGACTGTCAAGTCAAATGAAGAACTTGAACAGCTAGTATGGGAAAACTCAATTGTTGTTATTTTTCCCGCAATTTTTCCAAAGTTTCTCACCGTTTAAATCTTTACTGAACTTCCACAGTTATTTCAAGACCAAAATAGGCCTAATTGGACCAGCAGTCCAGGTCAAGTTTTAGCGAGACATTAATGGAATTGCAATAATTAAAATTTTTGTACATAAAAATATACATTCACGTTAATAATCCAGTGAATCATCAGTCCAAATGTCAAAATTCACATATGACGCATAATCCGTATTCACATTTATTGAAACAAGGCATTTTGACATTTGCACTGATGACTCACTGCGAAGGATAGTGCGTGTCGGCTGTCGTGCGAATCCTACTACTATTATAAATGTGAAAGTTTGTGAGGATGGATGGATGGATAGATGGATGGATGTTTGTTACTCTTTCACGCAAATAATACTGAACGGAATTCGATGAAATTTGGTACGGTAGTAGTTTAGGTTCTGGATTGAAACATAGGCTACTTTTTATCCCGAAAAATAACAGTGTTCCCGTAGAATACTATATTTACGCGGGTGAAGCCGCGGGAATAAACTAGTAAAACATAAGTTTAGACAAGACAACCAAAGTATATATAAGTATATACTTTACATTCTTTATCATTAACTTAAGTAATCTCGTAATATGAAACAAAAGTTTTCAGAAATAAAGTACCATTCAAGTATTGACGATATTAGATGGGTAAATGATCGGATCTGAAGGGTGCCTCTGCCTGGTACACAGACTATCGATTTGCACTTCAGTCTGTAGCTGAATAATATTTTAGGAATAAAGTAACATAATTACGGAGGGGCAAAATCCTGTAATTCGATGGAGCCGGCTGCACGCACGAAAAAACATGACTCATGGTTTACCTGTTACCAGCGTTACCTCGCTAAATATGACGCATTGCCGTTACCTCAGCTAGCCGCGCCTTAGGTATGTGAGCGGTGGGACGGACAGGCGGGGGCGCTTGATGTTATTACTCAGTTCGGCGCCGGACTTCGCGGCGGCAACACGCCTACCTAAGGCGCGGCCAATTAGTTCCGCGCGTTATAAACATGACGTTGTCACGTTCAACTATAGTCAGTAAACCGACTTTACAGACAACCGATTTTTGTAGCTACTTACCGATACCTGCTAGTTTAATAATGGCCACGGGGATATAAAAAATTGGCACATTAATTTAAGTTAGGCAATTAAGATAAAAAAAATCCTTCTTTTATTTTACGGTTTTACAAAAGTTATACACGTTTATATCTATATTGCTATTAGTTCCTCATTAGTGAACAGAACATTTTAAATTAATTATAGGTTTTGGAATAAATTTTAGAAACGTAGGTAAATTAATTCATACAATACAATTATCATTAATGGGGTCAATTCAACAACATGTAAGCTTACCAGCTAAGCAGTAGTAAGCTAAGCTAAGTACTAAGCAGTAGCTTACAAAACATGTTATTTTTGTTTGTGAATCGTGGTTAGTTTTGCGTCAGGTAAACAAGTAGGTCATCAAATTATTTTCCCAGAATAAAATCTTTCTGTGTAAATTCCACATTTATTTTTTAACTTTTATGATATATTAGAGACGACTGTAGAAATATAAGCGATCAAGCAAAAGGTGGGTTGATATTTTTTCTCCTTTAACAATATGTAGGTAATTAAATACCTGCCTACTTAAGAAAATGTTTTTATTATTTCAGGTGAGGCAAGATTGTCTTTATCCCCGGGTTATTTATAAAAAAATTACACCACGGACACGCAATCCATAATGCTGTCTTTGTCTGTCAAGTGACTTCTCCAACATGTCAGACAAAGACAGCAACATGGATTAGCGTATCCGTGGTGTCAATATTTTTATTAATAGAGAGCCCATTCAAAAAGTATGTTCCTCTTATCCCAGAAAGAAAAATAATCTCCTCTTGCCCCAATTAACTTCCTTCCTACTTCATAGTAAATTACAAAGGTAATAAGGTACCTTCTTTTGTAAAACCTTGCCACATGCCAGTAATACGTTATTTCGCTAGCTGTACCGGGGCCAAATTGGCAGAGCCGTTTCCTTAAGTATTACTTATATTAAGGTCGTATGTAATATTTTATTAATAGTTGAAGTCTTATTATTTATTTTTCTATTTCAGCCTTATTTTACTTTCCGTATTGATGTAAAATATTTGCAATAAATATATCTTATTCATATATTTTTCCCTCTATATTATCATGTTGCATTTTTACTTCCTGTTTATCTATAAATTGCAAAAATTTACCCATATCGGCTGTACCACAGAACAAAACAGGTTCGCGTACCACGACTAAGTGTTATTACGCGTACTTATTTTCATTCATGATTCGTCAAATGTCATTTCACTTAGAATACAAAAAGTCGTAAGTACTTTTTACGTAACAAAATAAACTTTATCCATGAAACACGCTAGTTTCTATAACGACCAATCAAACGGATTCTTTGTGTGTAGTGCGATGTACGATAATCGCTGTAATTGTGTGGGTTTGGCGCAACGACTTCCATATTAATTATGTCAAATAACACTTGGACTTGTTTTCTGATCCGCGGGCTGTACAAACAAGGCTTTATCCGTATAGCATATTTTTATACTTTCTTGTAATGTAAGGCGGACCTCAGACGTCCTTATCTGTAGTTTACATTCTTCAGAGAAACCTCTCGTTTGTAACCGTGCCTTATCCGTTATCTGTCGTCCGTTTTGAATAGTAATCGGATCCGTTGGTGAGGTCGTGTCTGATAGATTTAATCAACAAGCCAAACACTGCGTTTTATAACAAGCTGTTTTATCGATACGTTGGCTATCTACACACGAGGCTGTGTAATCGCGTGATTTATCTCGATAGATCAGCTGACTAAATGTTATTGAGAAAACATTTTGGGTAAAATAATGGGCCTCCGCTGGGAGACAAGGACATTAGTTGACAAAGACTTGAGAAAACGTTTCAAATAAAAACGTTAATAAAACTATAAAATTTGAAGAAACTACCAAATGACAAAATTAAATTTTTAAATAATAATTAATTATAATAATAATTACTGATAGTGATAACTAACCTGAAATTGACAAAAATATATTAAACCTACGACATTGAACTTATTTCTGCAATAGGTACTACTGATAAAATGAAAATTAATGGACACATACAAACCTTAGATACTAAATAAACCAAGCAAGTCACAATCTGAGCAGTACCTACTTAATGACATTCCTAGCGACCACGTATATCCCATGACTTTACGACTACCAGTAAGCAGGAGTACCCAAATGTATGAGAAGAATCCATAATTATTTATAAGCGTTAGTTTTAAGAAATCAAAACCACTTATATAGTTTACATGGGCCTCTTTTATACGGGTATATGCTGACATCCCTAATAGCGGAAGACAAATTGCCCTTATCACTCTAGATTAGGGTTGCCATCCGTACCAGTTTTTACGGGACTAATTCTAGAAGGGTTGCGTAATATTTCACCGGTCGCGTTTGTTCGAATGTTTTGGATAAAGATACATACAGAATTTCTTGGAAGTTTGGTAACTTTCAGGGTTACCAGTTATAGCCACAAAATTACATATCCAAAAAAATTACCTATGAAAGATAAAGGTAAATGTTAAAGGATTGTAGATGTCATTTTTTAAGGACACTCAATGGAATCATTGCTATTTTTTTCTTATTTTTAGACATGTCTGCTAGGTACATATATCTAATAAAGATAGAATATGTATTGATTAGTCACTACAAACAGCAGCAGTCGTCTAGGAAATATTACATTATATTTAGGAGTAAACTAGCTATGTCCAACCAATAGCTCCTTTAATGGCGACTCTACTTCTACGTAAGGACATGCCATGGGCATGGCCTTTACGTTTTTTGTACTCTTTTTTCAACTTTATCCAATCGGAATAGAGCCCAAAGTCCAAGAAATCGATATTATCGAGCAATCCTCAACTGCTCGATGAACTCCATTTCAAATTACTGAAGCTGCGTCGTATATGAGTAGAAATTGCTTCGTAGTCCTCACGTCTCTATGGGATCGGGCGACTGCCGAAGAAAATTGAAGTGTAATTAAATCGGAGAGGTCAGGATCGATCGATGGAGGTAATGCGATGTAAATCTAAAAAAGGATTCTGTGGAAAAATTTAATGTTATGATAACTATAGTTTACGTTAAAATATAATATTTCTTTTGTACTAGCTGTCCCGACCGACACACATTGTTCCATCAACGTCTACTGATACTGGCCGATTTTTTAAATATTCCAATATCCGTATATCTCACCATTTAAACCTTTCCTGAACTTCCAAAATTATTTCAAGACCAAAATTAATCAAATCGGTCCAGCCGTTCTCGAGTTTTAGCGAGACATTAGAATTGCAATCCATTTTTATATGTAAGACGAAGAAGATGGGGGAAATCCCTAGAAATACTGTTTTTACATATACTTGGATTTGTCATGGATTTATAAACAATGGACGTTTACATATATAAAATAGTCAAAGTGAGTGGGTTACCTTTACTTAGTATTGTCGATCTCACTGTAATTTCCTTGGCAACCGAAGAGCTCACTCGTTAGAAAACGCTATAAAGCATACGATCCATTGATTTCAATTCCTAATTTGAGGGTTTTTATATTCATCGAACATAGTTGATCGTAATGGATGTGTCTATCAGCGCGCGGCGTGAATACGTACTCTGTACCTCTCCGGCGCTTCCTAACGACGCAAGGGACTTATCTTGCTTTATTTGGATCCCAGTTCCGACAGCATTCTCGCACGATAACACCACTCCTTTGCCGTATCGCTATCTTGGGCCCACCGGTTATATATTCGTAGGATAGAAAGAGAGGGACGTAACATAAATTACAGTGGCGGGCATAAGCGAAGCACGTAGCCCCTCGGTATTCCAAACTATTAGGTACGCAACTCATTCCCAGATGCGCGCCGAAGCAAAAACTTGCGTACAAAAACCGCATTAGAGCGGGCGTGCGTGCGGGGGCATAATGAGCTGCCGAATGGTCGGCAGCTGACGGGGAAATGAGGGAAAATATGAAAATGAAGTAAAATTGCAATGAAATGACAACGGAACTGATGGGATAATGTATGAAATGCCACAGCTGTGACAGCATGCGACACAGGAATGCTGTAGGACTGATGTCTGATTCTGAACTACATCAAAGAAAAGATGCAAGGGTCTATTAGTACATAACCTAACCATGAACTCTGAATTTCGGATGCAGATAGACAGGTGTTTTACATTTTCACACATATCTTAGTTTCGCACAAGTGACAATAGTCACGAATTGGTTACAAGATAAATATAATAAGTCTCTTAATAATATGCATTGTGCGATATCAAATAAGTACTGATTATTATTCAAAGTAAAGAATCGATGATAATATTGCTCAAGTATTTGTCGAACAATACTAAATGTGAGTGAGCAATTACCGAGCATTGTTAAGTATTTTGTGTACAATTGCCCATTGTTAACGCTCGCTAGAACTGTTAACTACATTTTTGTTAATTGTTTCAACTTGTATTAAATTTTGATTGGCGAACGCTTTGTAATTTTCACGGTTCAATCTCCCGTGTTTTGTCGGCTTTTGAATTATATTTGTGTGAATTGCCACATATAATTCTCAGTAATCACTCTTTATTCGCGGCGCCATTTTATTGAAGTAAGGCCATACTACCTAAAATTTTTTTAATATCCTATACACGAATCTACGGAGTAGAGATGTAGAACTGTCACTAAATTTAGGTTATCATTTAATAACTTCTGAATAAAAGATACCCATCTTTATAAGATAATAGTTTTTACCCTCTGTAACCAAATTACGAGAAGCAAAATCTTTAAGTACAGTTTAACGAGAATTGTGCGAGCGTAGGAGTATGCGTAATTAAGGCACAGTTAAAGTTTATACAGAGGAACGTGTGCAGAAAGCTAAAATTTTTAAATAATGCTTAGAAACGCATAAAATTAAAAAAATAAAGCAACACACACTACCTCACTAACAGTGGGTGTTGGTTTGACACATTAACATATATTTTAGTATGTATCTAAGAGGTACAAAAACCCTAAAATAAGTTGAAACTTACACATTCAAATATGAATTACAATAGAATTTCGACCACTAGCCGACCTCGAGTTAAATTAATATAGCGAGTTATTGAGAAATTCCAGTAGAGGATTTACGCTTATGATATAGCTGTAAACAAGCAGATGTTGCTGTGTACATTGTGGCAAGCCGCGTTTCCTGCTCGAGCCCTGAAGCGGATGCTATTATACAACATACAGTTTTATAGCTATCTTATAAAGCTGTTAGATATACTGCGATATATAGCTGTTAGATATATAGTGTATACTAAAATGTCATATTATGTAATTAAATAAAAAACCTATAATTAACATTATGAGTTTCTCAGACCGTTGAAGATAAAAGCGAACAATAGGTCTCTGTAATGAGCTCAAATATTTCCTAAACCCATGTGAAGCATGTGCCTAATACGCAGAAGGACATGAAGTAGAAATGTATTGGAGACAGAATGTTGATTGTAGCGAGCCCCCCACGGCGCGCCTGATTCCGACTAATGGAACTTGGATGTGCGGCTCAGCTGTATAAACGTACGTACATCTACTCTCTGGCCGTGTACAGACAGCAACGGACATCCAGAAGGTCGATTCTGCTAATTAAACCCCGCAATGATACAGTTACGATCCACTTAGTATATGTTAAAACTGCGAAATGGTATTCTCATATACGTCATACGTCAAACCCGATTTGATTGATCCAAACTACAAAAATCAGTTTATGATATCAAGTGTATATATGAAAGTGTATATAATGACCAGAATTGGGGTTCAGAGTTTAAAACTCTCGCGTTAAGATTACATTTTATTTATGTCTGGGTCATTAGGACCATACCTTTTGCAGTTTTTACATGAAATTTCCTATCAGGCCATCTGTTGGCGCCCGACGAAGACAATTTCCATACTAATATTTTACATATTAATACCTCTACTAATTATAATATTTTTTAATAAAATGAATTTTTATATAGTTTTAATTTAAAAGGTTTCAACTTTTCCTAGCATATCTAAAACAGCTGTTCTCTGCAGCTTTGCCAGATTTTACATTACTGCTAATGCTAGTTACGAGTATGTATGTTAAAGCCAACATTGTTTCTTTACTTGCAAAGATTAAAATTAGATTACCACTTCTTTTTTACCCGACTATGGCGAAACCAAAAGGAAAGGTAATGATTTTGGCAGTCTATGTATGTATCATGTATGTATGTATGTTTGTTCCCTTTTAATTCCGATTCCGATTTTAATAAATGAGGTGTCAAAAGATTTGTAATTATGCCGCGGGTAACATAGGCTTTATAATATTTTTCAAAATTTTGTAATTAGTAAACCACAGTATTGAATCTCAGATTCTAACATCTAAAAAAATTAAACCAATATATTTTTATCACGTGTTTGGTGTCAAAAGAAAGGTATTGGCAAGCACATTACAAATATGTATAAACTAGCTTTATCGCACGACTTCGTCCGCTTGGATCACCATTGCACCCCGTGGTAAGGTATTTTTAATTTGAAGTGGCTTACAATATTATTCTAAAACAAACATATATTCGATTGGGAAACGGAAATACGAATTTAAAAAAGGTTTTTTTTTAAAAAAAAAGGTATTGATTGAATTCCCATACTTAACATTTGTTCAACAACATTGTGTTCAATTTGTCACTTGACTATCAATTATATTTATGGATACGTTCAGTTTATTTCAAAAAAATCGGCCGGCCCCAGTAGATTGGTAGGTGTAGATTATATATAGAGTAGGTTTAAGTGTAGATATAGTTTTTTCCAGTTTATTTATTCTAGTTCATAGTTAAGACAGAACAACGTGTGTCGTTACAGCTAGCTAATAATAAAGTTATTGGAGTTAGAAAGTTTTTTGCCGACTGTACTTCCAGCTCAACTTTTGACACTTACAAAGTTTGCCCTCCGATGTGTTACAGAGTTGTAGTAGAACCTGCGGCCTCACGTTTATAACTTAAATGCCCTAAGTTTTATGTCTGTCTTTAACTGCTCTCTGATATGGAAATATATATTGCACACGTTGAACGTTTCAATAATTTATTAAATCGCAGGATTTAGATAGGAACTTAATATTTTTAAAGGAAATTTATTATTGTATGACAATCATTGTTGTTTAACAATATTTTAAATTAAAAAAATCGGTTGTCTGTAAAGTCGGTTTACTGACGATAGTTGAACGTGACAACGTCATGTTTATAGTGCGCGCGGAACTAATTGGCCGCGTCTTAGGTAGGCGTGTTGCCGCCGCGAAGTCCGGCGCCGAACTGAGTAATAACATCAAGCGCATAATAATATATAATAATAATAATATACAATAATACCAACAACAACAACAACAACAACAACAACAACAATAATAATCATAATAATAATAAAATAATAATGAGGTACCGGCAATGCGAGGTAACGCTGGTACTTGGTAACAGTAACAGGTAACGGTACTTGATAACAGTACTTGGTAACGCATGAGTCATGTTTTTTCGTGCGTGCAGCCGGCTCCATCGAATTATAAGACGTTATCACGCCAAAAAAATAGTGTCATATCGTTACTCGTTAGGTACTAGATAATGGCTAATTTCATAACTGTTAATTCTAACAAAGGATAATAAGGACGCGTTTGCAAATTTGATATAGATTAATTGGCTGTTTTTTTGGTCGATTTTGCAACCAAATGTAACCAAATACCTGCGGTGCATCACTTTTCAACCTTACCAGCATGTTGCTAATAGCAAGGTCGCCGAGTGAAAATATATTATAACGTTCTCAGTTATTACTCCATAATATGCACGTAAATAATGTAACAAATACGAGACCTTGGATGGTTGATTGAAATCAAATAGCTATCGGAAAAAACGTGCAAATATATTAGATCCGCCGAACAGCGATTATTATTCATATACAGAACTATCATTTCATAAATAATCAAGTAATCAACAATCATTATAATTAATTAAATAAAACTATTATTCATTACATTAAGTGTGAGGTTGGTATTTTTAGTATAAAACCATTCTAGTTATCGAGTCTATACTTATAAGTACAGTTCCGCAAGTATTAAAAGGAATTTACAATTAATACAATTGTACCTACTCCAAAATTTAATATTTTAATCTTAATTAACAACGCTGCATTTAAAACAACAAGATACATAGTCGTTTATAAGTTAACTTATAATTTAAAAGTCTCATTTATAAGTAAATTATATGTTATAGATAGATAAATAATAGTTGATTGATACTTTAATATAGAGAAGACATCTGTCTTGGATTAAACACCATCTTAGAAACGAAATTAAAGGGCCACTCTCGATCATGTCAGCTTTAGAACAAAAAAAAACTAGATCAAAATCGGTTTCTTCCGTTTGGGACTCACGATGCCACCGACAGACACACACACAGACACGTAAAACTTATATCACCCTTATGTTTTCGTCGGAGGTAAAAAATACCTACATGCACGGAAATAGTCTTACTTTCTTAGTAATTAAACTGTATCATTAATCTTTTAACTAGTTAACATAATTGCGATTATTTCTCATCCCACGTTATTCTTGCCACATTCACTTTTGTACTACACGTAACATGAACATTGCGACTTGCGAGTGTTGTGATAGGAATCACTAAATAAAATTAGTTTAGGAAATACGCGAGTGAAATCTTTTTATCGCGATGTTTTATTTTCACAACGTAACTGAATTAAAACTATGTCTGTATGTGAAAGATACATATGGCCTGTTTCACAATCTACTGATATTGTGTCAGATAGCTTATTGGCATGTTTGGTCCCTGTCGCTCGATGTAAAGTAAGCAGCGACAAAACTTCCGAATAAGCTATACAACAATTATTAGAAGACTGTGAAATAGCCGAAATAGGCCGTATAGTAAATTACAATAATAATTTCTATGCACACGAAATCCGCCAAGACGAGCTAAGCGAAGCGCACAGTGGTAGTACACCAGACGGATGTCCGGATTTCCTAGAAAGCTGAAATTTGGTATGTTAGCTAGTATTAGCACATAAACAACATAAAAATGTACAAACTTCGAACTTTCATCTTTCAAAACTAGGGGACAAAAATTTGTAAGAGACTTACCCTACACAATTTTTTTTCTCTAGAGGTCTGAAAATTGTTGTAGGAATCCGTGTTATAAATAGTAACAGTAAAAAAAATAAGTCATAACTTTTAAAAAGAAGTAAGAAAATGAGAAATATTAATATGATAAAAGTAGAACAGAACCAAAGTAACTGCTAGAATATTTTATCTCAACAAAAACATTTTCACGTAAAGTGTAGTTAGGCTTGTAGAGTTAAGGAGTGTAGAGTTAGAAGTTTGGTAGAGTCAAAGGCTTGATTTTACATGAGATCTGATAGCTTTTTGAAAATGCGAGTCATAAAGTAATCGTCTTGGCATCACATTAGGTACATGAAAATGTTTTTGGTGGGATAAAATATTCTAGCAGTTACTTTGGTTCTGTTCTACTTTTATCCTATCTTAATATTTCTCATTTTATTATCTAAACATACTAAAATAGTTTAAAACTCCATTCCATATCCAAAGTATCTAATGTTTATTCTATAAAACATATATAACACATTGCCGAATTATTATGAAACAAAAAACTTTATTCTCGAATTGAAAAAATATTTTTCTAGTGACTTTGGAACTATCCAGATGGGGGATCCAGAGTTCATATTAAATCTTCAGCGACCGGGCATACGAATACTTCAAAATTGAATATATTTTCAAAGTTAAGTTTCTTGTAATTACTACTATGTACGATTATGGCCATATGCGATATATTACAACACTAGCTTTTGCTTGCGGTTCCGACCATTCTACGGGGACACTGTACTATTTCGGGATAAAAAGTTGCCTATGTACTATTCCAGAGCATGAACAACCATACCAAATTTCTTAAAAACCGTTCAGTAGTTTTTGTGTGAAAGAGTAACAAACATCCATCCATCCATCCTCACAAACTTTCACATATATAATAGCAGTAGGATATACAGTACAATATACAATATCGACAAAGTGCTTGCGTGACCAGTTTCTAAACATTTTCCTTTGCACTAGGATACTAGGACATAATATCAAATAGCTCGTCGAATAAAAGATGTGACACTAATAGATTTCTCAATTGCTTATAATTTATATTTACTTCCTCCATGGTTAAAAAGTTAAAATATTGTGCACATGCCACGTATAAGCCATGATGCTATAACCTCTTTTAGTTTTATTTTTTATTTTTTGACACCGACAGCAGCTACACACTATGAATCTTTTTTTTTTAAATCAATCTCATAAGACTTAATAGCTATAAGTATAAATAGTTACTCGTATAAGTGGACTTTGTATGTTTGTAGAATCTTATATTTCATGATTATTGGCCGTTGGGGAATATTTTAATGTTTAATTATTTGCATAGATTATTATTACTAATTGATTGTTAAGGTACTGGGATTTTGATGACAATTGAAATGTTTTAGTTTTCTAATATGATTCAATTATTTTTAAACTATGTACTTACTAATATTATTCCATGCCCATCAGGGCCGAAATTGTGATCAATTATGCAAATGTAACATCTATGTAACCAATTTCTTGGAATGAACGATTCTTATTCTTATTGAACCGCAGCAGCTGCAGACGTGGTGAACTACGTATTTACACCTGAGTATGTGTGCGTGCGCACGATGTAACGACACTGTTAAGCGATTTTCATCTTATGCCTGGTTAAGCGGCAACTTGTTCGATAGTACATAGAATAATATAATATATTATGTTCACGCTTGCTGTTTCTGATAGGTTGCGTTCGACTTTAGTTATTAGCCCCAGCAACACGTTTCTCAAACAATCGTCTCGCTGGGAGGGCGATCACTTTGTCTTACAAACAAATATTGACTCAACCAAATAGTTCGTTTCGTATACGGTTATGAACTTGTAAATGTTCTTAGAAACGTTGTTTATTTCCAAAACACTTTTTTTATACGGAATTTGCTTTGCCACTTAATTGTTGTGTTAAAATCGGCCACCCACGAGTGTTCGCTGTATTGAAAGGTTTTGTTAATTCTATTTATGTTAGCAATAATCTTATCGTGTTCACATTAAATCGGTACTTAGCTATCTATGTATATGTTAGCTGCACAGTAAGTTTAGTTTGATATGTAGGTAAATATTATTTGTAAATTATTAGGTCTTATCAATCAAACTACAGAAATTCTGAGCAGGCCATATTAAGATGGTCTTCCATATACGTGACGCTACTAAGCGCAGTGCAGCTCGAAATTAGAACTCTAGCAATGAAACGTGTACCTTCTTGTGTAGTAAATAAAGATCAATTTGAATCGCTATCTTAGAAATGGAGCGCCTGGTGAGGTATGAATGGGGAGGGGCCAGCCAAATTTCACGAAATCAAAGGGTCTCAGAGAATATCACACAATTTTTTTCTGGCAAAAATAGTTTTTATAGTATTTGTAGTATTATGTAGTAATTGCGAGAAAATGAGGTTAAATTAAAAAGTCGTCGAAAGCGTCTCACGCAATTCATGGACGCCCCCTTAAAAATGCCAGTTTGTCTAAAAGTTTATTTTTTCATCTACAAATTACATAAAACAATACAACTACAACTAGATTAATTAATTTAGCTTTTAATACCTAGAATTTAATTAAACGTTATTTAAAAGGTCAAATAATATTCGCTAAAGAGCGTCTTTGTTTTCTGTAATTATCTTAATCTATTTATGTCATGTCTCACCTTGCTGCAAGCATTAAACTAATCTTGTCACTAACAAAAGACTGTTGCCAAGTCCTTAGTTCGTTGTACAACTTACTGCATACATTTTACTTAAAAGTTTTTTTGTTTAAAAAGTTCAAAAAGAGCAGAAACTTTACTATCGAAAGGACACTGAGCATTTCACTATGAAAGAATTACCTACAGCGACCAAAGTTTAAATTAAGTTTTATTGTGTCTTGATCACAACAGCATAGGTCGCATATCTCCTCGAGGTGGGGTAAATACTGAAATATTTTAACTCATTTTAACTCTTTTTCAACTAATATTCACATATAATAAGAATTGGAGAGATTATCTCCACTTCTCCATGGTGAAGTTTATGAAAAATGAAATGCGAATAAAAATTGATATAATAAAGTAATATATTATAATCTAATCGTATTTTGTTTTGATGTCGTGACTTTTTTAAAGCGGGTGAAAAGCGACCAATGTTTTTAAGATACTATAATGTACAGTCACTAGCAACTATGATGACTAAATAGCTACTTCATATCACGAGTCACAAATTTTTAAGCAAATGTCTACAACACAGATACAATTATTGTCTCTATGTTTCTACGCGTCTCTAATCTCTACATAATATATATTACTCGTCCAATTGTAATTCGTAATATAATTTAAATTAATTATATATATATATATATATATATATATATATATATATACTGCGAAAATAACATTAATAACTTTACTGTTTAACAACTTACTTGTAACGTGTGTTTCAATTCATATTTTATTAATTAAATATTTATACAGCTGTTATAACTAGAGAGCACGTATGGTTGGTATCGCAATATTTATTTTAGGTTACGAAATAAATGTTGAATTTCGAATACCTAGAAACTGTTATTATTTTATCAGAATATTATTATTTTAAGTTTGTACCTATTTGTACTACTAATTATATTATAATTAGTAGTACAAGTAGGTACAAAGTACAAACGTATACGTGATTTTCTATATAAAATTATATTGTGTATCTAATTTCTAATGTTTTTGATTTTATCGTGATTTATGTGATTTTTAACCGACGTCCAAAAAAGGAGGCGGATGGATATGCATTCGGCTGTATAAGTACATATATATATATATATATATATATAATTTTTTTGATGTAAAGGGTATAATCCCAAGTTGGTCCCATGATGTCCCTGATGATGGATCCCATCATAAGGGACGTCAATTTACATGGACACATATGATGATTCCACTTTTTCTGAAGTAGTCTAAGCATATGCTACCAAAAAGTACTAAACAGAACTCCTGACTCCTTATGATATGATACATGTTTGGGGATAGCGGCGTTGTTTAAAGAACTGCGAGAATATTATGCCACTATATCAATTACAGTAATCGTCATCATCATCAACAACATCATCACATTATGATGATATAATTGGTACTTCTCATACACTGACACGGATATCTTTGAACATTAGTCATTACTTTGCCGTATGCAAAATTATTTTGTTGTTGCAATGGCTTTAATTCGAAATTTGTCTCTTAGTCACCAAAGGGGATATCTGATGAGGGGATCGATGATAAAACAAGGGAACTCTTCAAAATTTATACGGACACATGTAGTGATTTCGACTTTTCCTGAAGTATTCCAAGCATATGCTACCAAGAAGTAAGCTTTTTTCCAAAGTATACCCTGGATCCAAAAGTACTGAACAGAACTCCTGAGTCCTTATAGATACATGTTTGGGGATTCCGGCGTTGTTTGTTGTTTGTTGCAAGCATATGCCATCATACCACTTATATTAATTATCATCATCATCACTACCATCTACACAAGAAACACTACTCATCAGTTTTGTGCACCAATATCGCGCATATATTATATTCGTTTTGTGCGTCTTTGAAATTTTGCTTTGGCTAAAATTATATTCATGATGATCATCATCACTATAATATATGTATTTTAATGCTTACTGCTACATTTTTTACTTACCCACTTAGTACTTACATTTTGAGCCTTGAATGAACTGAACTCAACTGAACAAAATTTTACTTAAATTATTCATAAATCTTATTTTATTTAAGAATATATTATAAAACATTTTTTTTTCAATTGCATTTATAGTGTAGGTAAATCAAGTATCATTAGTAAATAAAAAATCTTATATTACGTAACTCCGTGTTGGGAACTTAAAGCAAAAAAGTGATTTACTGTGAATAATCGCAAAGTACTTAGAATCTCTAATGGATGAAGATGGCGTTTTATTTAATTCTCAAAATAGGCGTTAAATTCGATTCTAAATTTTAATTTGAAGTTTATTACATATAATAGCTTTGATATTTCATAGAAGCCAACGTTTATATACCTACCTAACAATTCATATAATAAAATTACAAGATATTTAAGTAATGGTTTATAATAGTAAAAAGCTTCCCGAATATTTTATGAAGTCATAAACTTTTTGTAATTAAATTTAGTACTGCAACTTTTTATTGAAATATCAGTTACGCAGTAAGCTAATTGCATTCTGTTGTGACACTTTTGAGTGACTGTATTTTTTTCATTTTTTAGATATTTAAATACTCCACAAACCCGTGACATACCAATCATAGAAAAAAATCCATATGAGGAATCGTTTGTACTTATTTCTGCATTTAATATGACGACGGTCGCTTTTACTTTACACTTTGACGATTACTTTATGTAAATCGGAGCTTTTATTAAGCCCGTCAACCACAAAAACATCCGGTATAAATGAGATAGGCGCCGGATATGAATAGGGAAAATGGCTTGTTTTCCTAAAATAATAGAGATGATAAGTGGCGTTTCTGTGAAATACAAATCGTTTCCTTATTTATTAAAACCGTTTAGTCATTAATGTTCTACCATACTAACAATTATTAACTAACAAGTTTATCGTGGCTAACAAATACAGTATTATTTAGTGTCCTACGTTAACTATACATCTATAGTAAGTTAGTAACCCTTCGGTAACTGTCGAGGAAATCGAAAGTTTACCAGATGTACTGCTAAAATTGGTGATGCTACTGTTTATTGACGGTACATATTAGTGACTGAGGACAATACACACTTATTATTAAAACATGAATTTTCCCAATGACGTTAATTTTTCAGACTATTTTTACATGAATTATATATTATATACCAAATACCCAACCTATTAAAAAAACATACTGGATGATCGTTAAACTTTATTTCTGAACTTCTAAAGGCATAAGTTTTCATCTGACACTTCTTGTAATAAATTAACGACCTCAGTGGCTCAGTGGTTAGTGCGTTGGCGCTCATGCCGGAGGTCGCCGGTTCGAATCCCGCCAGCCGCCAGGGAACGTCCGTCCGTGGATGTGTGTGAAATATGTGTATTTTATATCTTATTTATAATCTTAAATTGATGTACCTATAGTAAATATAAAAGTATTAAATATATTTCCGTTGTCTGGTACCCGCAACACGAGTTCTTTGAGAACTTACCACTGGACCAGATTGACGTGGTGTGAAATCGTCCAAACGTATAAAAAAATATAGCCAGTAACATTTGACAGCAACAGGATCGAATGAGAATTGTATGAAAATCCGTCAAAACCATGACAGCGCCCATACAAATTTCATTCGATAACGTTACGTTTACGCCGTAAAATGTTCCTGCTTACCCCTTTGTACAGTAAAATCATTAAACTTTATTTTCAAAGTCGCATGTTTTCATGAAAGCATTAAGTAGTAAATGTTGCTTAGCGCCTGTTTCAATAGTGTTTTCGCAATCTCGTATTACCGTAACTTTGAGGCTTTGGCGTGGCGTCCGTGCCGCCCAGCAGTGGGGGCTGGGCGGGCCCGGTCAGGCCAGTATCGTAAGTTCCATGCTATTCATTTCCCTTTCGGAATTACTGGCAAAGTTCGAGTGGAATAAATGTGCTATCGGGGAATCTAATTCATAAGCAGGTTGACTGTTGTCATAATTTATTCGTATTATAATAATATCAAACTGGCATGTCATACTCATGGCATGAGAATGCTCTACCTGCTTATGATACAGATTCCCTGATAGTACACAAAAATACTAATGTTACTGGTAATTGCGAACAACAGCAAGTGTACTTAAATCGCATGCAATAATATAGCAATCAGAACTTAAATGTTCGGCGGCTCTATCGACACACCGAGACGCGATGTGATGCGGCGCTGCATTTTAAGACAACGATTCAAAAATGAACTTTATAAGAAACCTTATCTTAAGAAAAATGTTAACTAAACTATAACGCGACTACGTTATAAAAAAAGGGGTCTAAAAAGGCCGAAACAAGAAAATAATTCAAATAGTTATCCAGAAATGCATAGGTACTAAAGTGATCAAGCTAGAGCCGTGGTCGCACCCACTAATGGCCTCTAAGCGTCAGTTTACACCGAGACGCGTCGCGTCTAGGTATGAGCTAAGGCCTAGAGTAGTTTCTAGAATTATACCCCAAGATAGATACGGCTGCGATTTGACATCGACAGTGCCGAATCTTATAGAGTAGGTGCGCCCACGGCTCTACTTAGACCATTTTTGTACATATATATGTATTTCTGGATTTCTATATGAATTATTTTCTTGTTTCGGCCTTTTTAGACCACTTTTTTATTACGTAGTACCTGACTACGTAATAAAAAAGGGGTATAGTTTTTTTAACTGTTTTTTTATTATTTCGTATTTTCCGTTTCCAAATCGACCATTTTGTTGGAAAAATGTTATTAAGTACCTAATCAAAACACTTAAAATTAAAAATAATATCTTCTTCACGACCGCAGAGCGAGCCAATTTTTTTCTAGATTTTAGGAACGATAATAATAATAATAATATTATATAATATTTTACCTTCATAAATATATTTTATGAAGGTAAAATAATATATATAATATAATATATATAAAAATTATATATTTATAGTCTTATATTACGTAATGTTCGAAAATTGGACAACTGGGTTTGCACGACCGCATTTATTTGTGCAAGCTCGCCACAAATATGTATAATATCCTTGCTAAGTCCTCTCTTTTCATATCAAACACGTGATGATTATCCCGGTTTGAGGTTTTTTTGTTTTGAGTTTGAGGAAATTTGAGGTTCAATTTTCAAAGTACAACATTTTGAAAAATATTATATGGCCTATGTTACCCGCGGCATCATAACGAATCTATTGACACCTCATTTATTAAAATCGGACCAGTACCTAGTTTAGACGCTACGAGGGCACAAACATACATACATACATACATACATAGACTACCAAAATAATTACCCTTCCTTTTGGCTCGCCGTAGTCGGGTATAAATGCAAAATCGTGCCCCGTCACGTTTCGTTTCGGTGTGAGCTGAGTGCTGACTCAGAGTTTTTTTTAAGCATTTAACACCAGGTGGTTCATCCCAGATCCTATTAAAAATATAAAGTGTGTAAGGAGCCTTAGACGCGTTACAAAAACATGTCAGCTAGCTGTTGATAATACCCCATTTCTCAGAACCCCAGCGCTGTTGTCGCGCCGAAATTGAAAGACGCTATATTTACACTCGTTAGAGAAATCTCGAAAGTATCCAACAGCAGGTATTGGCAGGCGAAATTCACGAGGCAGGTCAAATTTTTAGACGATGTTTGGGAAACGTTAAGTAGAAAATTAGGTAATTTGTCTTCTCGGTATTAATTTTGCGTTCCGAAGCCCTTATTATAAGGAACGGTGTTATTAAGTTTCCAAATCATTTCATATTTTAGCAAAGGACCCTTCTCGTGTTCAGTTAATTAACATTTTGCCGTTTCACGCATGGCCAATGGCCTTTATTAAATAATTTAATTTTAACTTATATTGTGTTATATAAAATAAATGTTTGGTAATAATAGATACATATTATTCTTCGCTCAAACCAAAAAAAAACTTGAGAGGTGTCAAGGGACACCCGGATGGAACAAAGTTCCTTTCGATTAATTAGTGAAGGAATTGTAATAAAATTTTATTTTTTTATAAGTTATAATATTTTTTTTTATTATTAACAAATATAATTTAATATAAACTTAATCACTAGGCTCAATTTTAGTAATAATTGGCTTGTGGTAAAAAATTGAAGGGAATTTATAATTTATTCCACGCCGCACGGCTTACAACTATAGCAAAAAGTGTCGTTACAACTTTTGGTCTTAATTTTTTCTGTCTAGCCTCCTTTCGCAACGCGCGATAAGGAACTTCGTTCCGATAACTCTGTTACCTGATTGATGATGTTACTTTTCAACTTATTGTTGGATGTTTGACAATATTTTAGCAGACAATATTTAGCAGTTCTTAAAAGAATTGTGCATATATATATATATATATATATATATATATATATATATATATATATATATATATATATATATATATATATATATATATATATGTAAGTTTATGTGGGGGAAGGTGTGCAGAAAGCTAATATTTTTAATAATGCTTAGTAGTACATAAAGTTAATAAAAATATCAACAACACACACTACCTCAGATTATTAACACACTACTATGCGTTTATATTATTCAACATTTACATCTTACAGGCAAAAGAACCCTTATAAAGTTCAAACTTAAAAATATTAATTGTTACGGGCGAATTTGTTAAAATATAACAGTACATATTTGATTTGAAACACCTTATTACTGTCGATCCATTCAAAGTAATACGGAAAGAAAATGTTCATTTCTTTCGCATGAACAAAAGAGCCAAATAAAAAACGAATATTATAAAGTCCATTGACTGTTCTACATTCGAACATTGCACATTTCGTGTACATAATGCGTAATATTTCATGCTATGCCTGACACGTCAATAAATAAATTAAAAAAAAAAACAATATCGATTGTGGCACTGGCACACAACAATCGTAGCTGTGTCGTCCCTTTGTGCATTATGCGGGGCTTTGAATGACAATTTTATTCGTTCCGAGAACGCGACTGCTGCTATTTCTACACCTGAATTCGTAACCACGAGAAAGGTTACATAGTCACAGAGTATATTCACTTATTCAACCATTAGTGTTCAAGGGAATGTTTTCAAAACTATGACTATGGCTATGACAGAAAAAATCTTCATACAGTTAATTTATTACCTAATTCATATAAAATTTACATTATCTCGATTCCAGAAGATTTTATCTAATAAATACGGACTGAAACCACAGATATAAGAAAGACGAACAGATAAATTGCACTACTACTAGCATACGCTGTGTCCACGATTGTGTGGAAAATTGTGGGCCGTTGAAGGGGACGTCAAAATTTTCAAATTTGGATCGATGTGGATCGTTCTATCAAAGCTGTTTCTGTGTACGTAAGCATATATTTTTACTCTGTGCTGAAACCGCGATAGTAGAGATTACTCTCAGACTCAGAAAAATACGCATCAAAACTACCGCTATGCTGTATTGCACTTAAAAATTCTTTAGCAGATGCATAGGGTCTGCTCCCACTAATATGTGACATTTTTAAGATAGCTATTCAAAATTGTACTTTATTTACTACACAAGAAGATACACGTTTCAGTTTCATTGCAAGAGCAGCGCCGCGCTACGGTGCAGTTCGAAATTTGAAATCTTGTAATAAAACGCGAATCGCCTTTTGTAGTGAATAAAGTTGAATTTTGAATCGCTATCACAAAAATGCAGTGTCGTGTTGCATCGGGTCGCATCTCGGTGTGAACAGACGCTAAAACCTCTTTGATAACCTAAGTCTACTTGATATAGTTTTTTCTCATCATTTATCATCATTTTTACCGCTACATAATATTTGAACTGGAAAAATTTTGGGATACCTGCTTATCTTCTGTAATTATTTTTAAGAAACGATTTTTATGAATACACATACATTACAAAACAGTGCAGGTAAAAAGCGAAATGTCGTATCACTTCTTTCGACTTCAGCATTTAAATGCTATGATAGGATACATTTTGTTTTCATATTGCTATAAGCGATTAAGTTATGTGTCTTCTAAGTTGTCGATGAGGCAATAAATCCTATGTTTACACTTTACATACTAAGAAAACATATCTATATTCCACTTGAGATTTGAGAAGCAATGTTTTGATATTAATAATATTTGTTACGTGTCACACGTTTCCTCGAAGACGCATGTTGCAATCAATAAACGTGTGAGGTAACCCCCTCCCCGGCCTAATTTGGATGAAATAAATTTCACATAAGGTTAGTTTATCGATGTATGACTCGTATTTCATTGAAACTATTTAATACTATAGAAGTAGTTTGCAAGTAAGCATTATATTGTGTGCAAGTAATCATTTTCTGCTGCTGTCAAATCTTGCGCGCGCGAGCGGGACAGCCTGAAAATCCAAACGAGATTTAACCGATAATAATCACGAGAATTGCCCCCCTGATTAAAAGATATTGTTATATGGGCTTAGACGCGTTCCCGTTTTATTCTAGGGTTTGCAAGAATTACTCGTACATACTTGACTTTCATGAATACAACTTTAAAAATATTCTCACTACTTTCGTGTTTTGGTAAATTCATTTACGTATTTTGGTATTTGGTTTAGAATAGTACACAATATGTTTACAGTAAAATTGAAATATTTCGTGATACGAACAGAAATAACGTGTGCTTATTCATGATTTCGCAGTGAACACCGATTCATCATTTCACATGAACTCTACACGCGCTACAGGCTACGCAGACTGCTTCCGCAACTAAAGTTATTTATTACATGTTATTATGATGTTTTCTATATTTGCGGGACCCTAATTACCTAAGAAATTCCGCAAACAGACATTCATTTCATATCACGAGTCATGACAGCATTTCCACTATGTATCATCATTTATTTATATTTATTTCATTCGGAATGTTGTATTGTAAATAATACAGAAAAAACATATTCAGCTTATATTTTGTCCAGTCATGAGCTCTAGCATAATACTAACACGCATATATTTTTATAGAAAGTGTGGTGACACGTTACTACTTATTAGTTGATACCTAATTTCTCTAGCAAGCACAGATTAAAGAAAGAGGAACAGACAAACAGCTACATAGTTAGCTTTCGATTTGATTGCACTACTACAAGCATACGGTTTGTTCACGATTGTGTGGAAAAATTGGGGGCCGTTGAAGGGGACGTCAAAATTTTCAAATTTGTATCGTTCTATGACAGTTGTTTCTCTACTTTCATAGAACGATCGAAATCGATTCAATTTAGTAAGGAAGTAGCCTATTCTATTTGATAAAAAATTTGGCACATTTCACTACTGTATTCTGTACAGTAAACTAAGTTACTAATGTATTTTGGAGAATCTTCGTTTTTCATAAATCGTCTGTTATTTACATAGAAAATTGATTATTGCTGAGGGTCAATAACATTTTTTTTGTACTGTGCAGTGTTAATAGGAGTTGTGTAAGACCATTTAAGATGAATCTTTAAACAATTCGTCTCTACACAGTCGTACCAGCTTATGCTAGTTAAGAACTTAATAGTTAATTGCAGAATGAAGCCATAAGCCAAAAGGTCAAATACAGCTCAGTCTTAATATATGTACCTATGTAGGTTAATATGTTAAATAGTCTACTTAAAAGTGTTAAGTTTAATACAATGTAGCTCGATAATGCTGGCTGCATTTTTCAGGGCTGTCGCTTTGTTATTTCCTTTGTAATATGTTAGTTTAAGCTGAAGAAGATTATTGTCGATAACTGTGTGTTGTTGTTGTGTTGTGTTCCAAATTAAGAAAAATTATAATACCTATTGGTATCAAGTTGCAAATACAGTAAAAACCTTTTAAAAGCGGCATTACTTATAACGACAAGCTGGATATTACGACAAGGATTAGTGGATTGTCGGGGTACAATATTATGAACATAATGTTTCGGTAGCTTCTATAACAGATTTTCTCTGTACATAGTACATGCCTATACTTATTATAGGTATTTGGCCAACATACGTTGATCAGGTAGGTACATTTTCCGATTAGCCTTGATGTTTTCGTGTAGGTATTAATTACTAAAGCTCATAAGATATTTGTAACATTTCATAATACATAACAATATTTAGAAATGGTAACTTCATTCGTATGTATTCTATGTAGTATTAAATAGAATGTGAAAGTTACTAATGAAAGTGTGTGTTAGCCCTAATTCATAACAGTTTTAACTCGAACAATGAGTGTGCGGTGAGCACTCACGACCACCATCCATCCATTATAAATAAAAAGCTGTTTAATTAGCAATTAGCCAATCGTGCTATACGGTTGATAACGTTATTCATAAAATTAATCTCTGTGCACGATTATATAACCTAAAAACATGAAAATATAGTAGAAACTCGGTTAGCACAATCTGTATTTCGTGTGTAGCGCTGTTCATTGTTTAATGTGAGTCGAGACAGTACGATGATAATATCACAGTGCTATTCTTTTGTTTTGGAACCGCATAGCTTATAATGGGTCGTCCGTTGAATGATCTGGATTCCCAAGAAGGTTATCCTCTGAGACGAAAGGGCATGAACTATTTCAAAACAGCGGTCCCATTTTGTGAGAATAAAGCTTTCAACTTCATTATTAGTATGGGTTATTTTATGCTTGGAAATATTCATTTTTTAAAATGTCTCCAAATTTTTGGTCTTGAGTTTTTGCAGCTCACATAGTAATTAATCAGATAGATAAGATAAGCTTTTTTTAAAAATTGATGCAAGAAGGCACATGTCGTGAGTCATTAGGTTAACATGAGGTAGCAACTAGCCACGAGCCAGGTGGTCGGTAATGAGGAACAGAAAAGCCACAGATCCTTATCTCGACGTTAAACCAAGTCAATATTCATTCGATTTGACGACCTCTGTGGCTCAATGGTTGGCGCTCAAGCCGGAGGTCGAGGTTTCGAATCCCGCCGAGATAAAAATTTTCTTGTGTTACTGTGGTATTAAATATATGTTTATTAAAAAATCGTTTTATAAAAATCTTAAATTTAATATGTATAGTATAAAAGTATTAAATATACTTCCCGTTGTACTGTACCTGTAAGACAAGTTCTTCGGATACTTAACACGGGTCCAGATTGACGTGGTGGGAAGCGTCCATAAATATAATTATTAGTACAATTTCAATTTTAATTAAAATTTGGAATTCTGGTGAAGGAGATTTCTATAAAGGTACAAACTGCAGCCATTTGTCCTCATAATAACTATATTTTTTTATAGAAAACTATAACCCGACGACGTCAATTATATAGCCTATGTTACCGGGGCTATTATTACGAACCTATAAACACGTCATTTAAATCAGATCAGTAGTTTAGGTGCTAGGGTGGAACAAACACCCTTCCTTTTGACTTCGCCGTATTCGGGTATAAGAGAAAGTTTCTCTTGTCTCTGAAAGAAACAAAGTATATACCCAACTAACCTTTCAAAGTCTGCGTTTTCGCGTCGCCAAAGAATAGAGACGGTTAATTAAGTAAGTAGATTGGTTCGTGAACAAGTGTGCCTGAAATTGATATTGGTTTCAATCAACGACACTGAGAAAAAAGTGTCATCTATTAACTGCCTAGATCTAGAGCATGCATTCGCGTGAATCCTTACTAATATTACCTATTATAAATGCACGTGTACGCAATCACGCCTAAAACCATTGATTTTGGAATGGAAAATTGGAATTTGGTATAGTGTTTGGGGAGAGATATATTATAATAGTTAATACAAATATCGCAGTAAAATGTACGGTTCCTGCGCGACAACATTCACATTTCCACGTAAACAAGTTTGTGAGCAACATAATAATTATTATAGATATTTAATCACAACTGTGACAAATGACAAGTAAATGTAATTCGTAAATGAACAAAATTAAATCTTTTAAGCATCCCCGTCATTGTCAAGCAGTGAGCGAGCTGATGATGATGAATTAAAACTAAAAACTAGATTAAAATCGGTTCATCCTTTTGAGAGCTACGATGCACCCGCCCCGCACCCGCTCCGGGTATTACAATGTGTTTGCGTCGCATCGGGGGTTAAAAAATATATATAAGTTTGCAAGGACGGATGTATTTATCAATCCTTCATAAAGGGATAAGACACAAAGGTTGAACAACATTTAGTAAAAATAACCGGTCAACCTCCACCCACCCGTAAATATTTATTTTTTCTGTTTTTAGTATTTTTTATAGCGGCAACAGAAATATAACACCTGTGTCAATTATTTCAACTGTTCAGCTGTCACGGTTCATGAGATACGGCCCGGTGACAGACAGACGGACAGACGGACGGACAGCGGAGTCTTCCCGTTTATACCCTTCGGTTTAGGTAAACCTTCGGAAACTTTCGGAAACTATTACTTCTTCCTTAACCGTTATCTAGGTAAAACCTAACTGCCAGATAAATTATAATTACTAAGCTTTAGCTATAAACAAACACCTACACTGCTATAAATACAAACCTACTTATAATTTAAACGCCAACATTAAAACTAATGACGATGGATGTAATAACAATAAACATCGCAATGAAGTGATAAGCAAAATAAAGCCGAACATTACCTACTCAGTACTCATATTTAACTAGCTCTTATCGCGTTTATGTGATACGTCTAACTCTATGTTCTAACGAATTTGAGCTTTCTCCAAAAAGTCCATGTAAAGTATATAGTCTTTATTTTTCCAGAGTAAATGTCCTAAATCCCTTTATTGTTGAAAGCTTCACGGAATTAATGATAAAAATAGATGTGCGTTGTGAAATTTTAATTAAAAAAAATCGGTATAGTTACAGATAAAAAATGCGTTTTAGTTCAATAGGGTGTATTTTATCAGAATTAACCCCGGAACCTTCGGTAGACTACACCCGACGGCCAGAACCCCTTCACCTCGAGAGTATACAAAAGTGGTGTCGACAATCTCACCAAAAAGGAACTAAAGTTCTACTTGTAGTGAGACTGCAGACGCTCAACCCTCAAAGTGCAGGTGGTCTTCTCACGGATGTAGCTCTCGACGTCCTCGACCTCCATGGACCAGTGCAGGCGGGGCACGTACACCTGCGTTGCGGGTACTTTATACCGCGGCGCAGCTCGAGTACGTTGGGTGCGGTGACGCGATGGTTGTGGAGGGCTTCCTCTTCTTTCTTCTCTCCACCAGAATGAAGCCCTCCTCAACGCACCTCCTGCTCTTGTCCTCGACCGGTCGAAGAGATTCAGCCTTGCGCTCTCCTTGGTCTTGGGCCTCTCCTTAGCCTGGAGGCTATCCATCCCCCTTTGATTTCCGCGAGGGTGCGGGGTTAGCAGCGACACTGGCATACTTTTTCTGCTGAGTTGATGAATTTTTCAGCTTCAGCTCGATCGCTAGCGACGAGCCGAAGCTTTTGACTGTTTGAAGTTGTTGATCCGTCAAATTCCGCTGATATGACAAACGACGAGTCAAACTGGGCTCCGCGACCCATGTTTACGTGGCAATCGGATGACCTTAATAGAGAATTATTACTTTTTATTTGCAATAATTCACTTTGCAAATCACGGATGGTATTTTCCGATCCAATCTACCTCGCATCGTCCAGCTCTGTGTTTCCAGCCTGCTGAGCAAGGTGTTAAACTTGCCCGACAGGCTGGAAACGTCGACACAATCCATGGTAACCACCGGCAGCTTGTGGAGATTCTTAGCCACAAATGCCGATACGTCGTCACGATCCGTCTGCTTCAACAGGATGATGATGTCCTGAAAGCTACGTTCGCCCCCCTCTTCTCTTCGTGATTGGAGCTGATTCCCGAGCGCTTCACACAACATCAGCTTGCCCATGCAAATTTCCTCTTTGGTGTAGGTGGACTTGCAGAGCTGCATGATGATGTCCACGTCCATGGTGTTGATGACGTTCTGGATGAATGCCAGCAACTCATTCGCAATAAACGCCATGGTGACGTAGCGGCAGCGAGCCGCGACTCGCGAAATATTAAATATTAATAAATATTTGCAACATGTGCCGATTTGCGCAGCGCGACCGCTTGTTACTGCTCTACGCACGACACCCGACATTAAACGACGTTAAACTTATTTCGGGTAATGTGTTAGCCGTCGAGCGTGGAGAATACGATATGGAATTGGAAAGTTGTAATTAAAATTATGGCTTTATTTATTAGCAAATTTATTCCTTTATAGGTTAAATTATAAATAGTATTTTTTTTCTGGAAAAATAATATCAATATTTTATATAACAATAATATCAAGATTCAAGATAATATATTTGAGAAAATATATGTCACAAATGATAATATTTAATTTATTTATTAATTAACTGTGAAGTAAATGTTAATTAATAAATCAAATTAAATATTATCGTGTACACTTTGTAATTTAAAATCGTTTAGTCAGCTTAATTAAAGCCAGATGGTAAAATTAAGAATGCCAGTCTTAAAACACCGGCACACAAAAAAAAAATTGTCTGTACACCAGGCGCCACCTATCTACGGGCATGTTTTTCGACCCGCTGAATACGAATTTCAAGTCAGTTTAGGCCGTCCAACCTTAATTTTTTTTATACCAAGATAATCCCAATTTTCTTCGATTTTTGCAATTTTTGATGATTTTTTTACAATTTTACTTATTTTTTTTACAGATTTAAAACGGTTTATGATTAGTACGATCGAAATTAGTATTTAACAGATCAAAATACATGAAAGTTATGCTTGCCTTAGATCTCAAAATTATTTTCTTGCCATATCAAATTTTCGCTATTTTTTTGGGGTTTTTTGCAATTTTCTCGAAATTGAAGGCTAGACGGCCTAAACTGACTTGAAATTCGTATTCAGCGGGTCGAAAAACATGCCCGTAGGTAGGTGGCGCCCGGTGTACAGACAATTATTTTTTTTGTGTGCCGGTGTAATCAATCTTATTTTTTAGAACAAAATAAATGGAAATGACCAACTTTCCCCCAAAGCGTAATTATTATAAAATAGATGCGCTATTTCCAATCAATTTAATTACAGTGATTCTCGGTATTCTACCTTTAACTCGGAACGCACTGGGACTTATGTCCTATAAGGCTTCGGACTAACATAGAACAAACTAAATTGTCTAACAATGTAAATACCTATTAGTATAAACGGATTCGCTGGCGCCATCGTTGCAAGCCTACCAACTACAAAGCATTGGTCGCGGATTTGAAAATGGAATCCTGTTAGTCAACATAGCGTCGTTTAAAATTAGAATATTTTTTGTCGTGTTGTGCATTTTAGTATAATTTCTAAAATCGTTAAAATATTACATGTTGTTAAACCAAAGCTGATAGTTGATACTCATCCGCCTGTAATGATGAATGAAATTAAAAAAAACAATAAGTATCGAAGAATTCTAAGTAGCTTTTAAAATTTCTCTCTGGAAAGAAAGGTATTTTTCAATCGGCAACTGTAGGAGAAAGATATTTAATTTTCATATTAATAACTCAAAAGATGTTTAAAGGCATTTTTTGCTTGTATTTCATCGACTACCTTATAAGCTGCATTGAGTGGCCTTTGAAATGTATAATTAGCTTTTCTTTGAACGAGACACTATTCAGTATTATGAATGAGAATCCGCTTCATTGACTGTACTAATGGCGTAGCTCTTTGCTCTTCCTGATCATAATGTTGCAATTTACAAAGTAGCAAAGGTGTTTTGAACTTCGCATGCAAACTGTGTTGACACTGCGCCATACGTCTGTGAATCTCAATGCGATGCCGTCGCAGCCACACAAGACTCGTGAGAATTTGGTACCTATACAGTAAGCGGAAAAATTACAAACTGTAACATGTTTTTTGTTTCTGTTTTCAAGCTATTTTCTTTTTATAGTAAGTGGCTTTTATAAAGCTGCAACGGATGTGCTTTTAATACGGATAAAATTAGGAATATTTTTGCTCGCATCCAAAATTTCCAATTCCATTTCAAAGTTTCATTTGCTTGGTAAGCACCAAGTCTCAAACTTTTATCACTGATAGCTAAGTTAAATTTACGTGATACTTACGTTGCCATCGTAGAAAAAAATCTTACTTTATTGCAAGTGCGAACAATAAATATCAAACGGACATAAATTTATCGTCATCAGATAAATGTGTTGACAGCGCATAAAATATAAACTAACAGAATTTTGCTATTCATAAAGTAGCTTATTTATGGCATATAATATTATTGTGATAAGCCACATTTGCTCTATAATGATACAAAACATACGTAATTGTTTCAATTATTAAAGTACGATATAGAGCCAAATAATAAACTGAAAATTAATACTAAAAAAAAGAAGACTTAATATGACTATCTCTAAAAATATCTATAAATAGAAAAAGTTCCCCCGGTCGTCCCCATCTGGCAGAGTACCCAGAAAACTGATAGCAATGGCTATCCGTTGTGCCTGGTTCCCGGCTCTGGGGTCTCGGGCGGCTTCAGTAAGCTTTTTTGATCATTAAAAAGCTTATACGTGCGCCCGGACCCCATGCGCCTAGGGTTACGCATAATTGTTGGTACTTTTGATCCCGAATCCCGATAGTGTAAAGCTATCTTGAAAAAGCCCTAAATATTTTCGTTTAACACCAAAGCCCTTAGCCATGTTGCCATCGCTAATTACGACGACGAAGTTTCTTTAAGTCACCCTCGAATTGTCAAGCAGAGAGCGAGCTGATGAAGAGTTTTCTTAGCTATATTAAATAGCTAAGAAAACTCTTCATCATGTCAGCTTGCAAACAAAAAAAGACGTGTGGCACTCGGGGACTGCCGCGGTAAAGCTATTGCATAGCATTATCGCATGCACACAACGCCGTGTCGAAGACTGCCGAACTGAAACGACGTTAGACGATGCACGGCCTTCAAGCCACACCTCCGTGCCCGTCGGAGTCGGGAGCGTGAGGTTTTTTCGTTACGGAATTTCTGGATTCGGTCCCCGCGCTCAAGGCCCGCGATAGAAGCTATGCAATAGTTTAAAAACCTGGATCAAAATCCGCTCATCCGCTTGGGAGCTACGATGCCACGTACATACTTAGATAGTCACGTCGAACACCTTTATTTTCATCGGAGGTTAAAAAGTCGCCGTCAATGTTGCGGTGTGTTTTCTACCTAATCTGTAACTAGTATCACAAAACTGTTATCACAGAGTCTACGATGAACTTAAATATAGATATAATATTTATACGCGGCGGTCCGTCTGTGTGCACGTGTCCGGTCTGCCATTGTCTCGGCTGATTTATTTATGATTGCGTGTTGACGGACGAATGCCGGACGAGTACTGATGTTAATAATAATTCAAAAACATCGATCGCCCCAACGACATGTCTCGAATGTGTATTACAAATTTTACGGTAACATTTCAAGTTCCATTGCCAAAACGTGTTCGGTTCTCCACTTAGTTTGTATTATTGAATTGACTTTTCAATTAAAAGTTGGCGGTTCGAGGTTTTTGTGCGAATGTGAAATATTATATTTTCTTATTCCGCTCACGTGAAACTCATGTCATAACTCTCCAAAAACTCCTGAGGTGGAAAACAGCCAAGTTTAGTTTTGAAGAAAGAGCATGTCTTTCGTCGTAGAAGTATTTTATTCCTCTAGATTTTTATGTCACTAAATTGTACCTTACATTTTAAACGCTATTAAGTATAACCTCAACTAGGGTAAAGACTTACATTATGATGCATCTGTGGAAAATGAGTGCCCATTAAGGTTAAAAATTACCATGTTCGCTTAACATTATAATGCCATTAATTAGATTTTATTGGATATCAGATAATATCAGCGGCGCTTGTTGATTTGCCGTTCCAGAAAGCGCGGGCGATAACAATATTTTCCTGCGCGCAATTTAATTTTATTGCATTGAATTCTGAAAATTCTCTTGCGTATATATAAGTTCCTAGTAGTTATTATAATATTTGTGTATTTTCATCGTTTTTAAAACAAATCCTTGAGTAGGTATGAAAGCTAACTCAACATAAATTTAAAATTATTTGTAGATTATGTTTTTGCTAAGCCAACAAAAAAAATCGATGGTACACTACCAAGGCCCATTTACCTTATGTAGAAACCTGACAAAATTGCATGTTCGTTGTGGTTGATTTGCCTATTGAAGAAGAATAAGTCGTGCGTGTTTGAGCGCTCCCTTTGTACATTTATCGGTGAGGATCGAGCATTCATCTGATACACGACCAAAGTAACGGAAGAATTAAGTCTCCTTGTGAATAAGCCATTTATGACTAAACGAGCACGTCCATTTCTAAGACTCGTTATGGCCAAGATAAACACAGTCGTTATGAAATATACGGACAATGATTCACATGGTTATATATATACTGAACCCAAATTGTTTTATTTAACTTAAACTTTCAACGAATTATAAATAAGTCGTCTTGATACTAGGGCGGGTCAATAAGTCAGTGACTTTTTGAATTTCGAACCTCCTTACTGAAAAAGCAAAACTACTCCTGTCAACAGGCATCTGTCAGTTGACTCCTATCAAAATTTGAACTTGCTGCGTCAGTTAGTTTGTGTTTTACAGCTATCTTTATCAGACTATCCAGTAACTTAAGGAAACAATGGAAAAAAGTGAATTTCGTGTGCTTATTAAGCATTATTTTTTGCGAAAAAAAACCATTACCGAGACCAAGGCTAAGCTTGATAAATACTATGGGGACTCTGCACCATCGATTTCAATGGTAAAAAAGTGGTTTACTGAATTTCGTTGTGGCCGTACAAGCACTGAAGATGCCGAACGTCCTGGACGCCCAGTTGAGGTCTCTACACCCGAAACAATCGAAAAAATTCACGATATGGTGTTGGCCGACCGAAGATTGAAAGTGGAAGAGATTGTGGAAGCCATAGGCATCTCGCATGGCACAGTGGTTTCAATTTTGAATGATCACTTGGGCATGAGAAAGCTTTCCGCAAGTCGACCACAAACGCAATCGTGTAACAACTTCACAGGAAGGTTTGGCGTTGTTTAATCACATTATGGAGGGGTTTTTGCGCAGTTTTGTAACCGTGGACGAAACATGGATCCATCACAACACACCAGAGACCAAACAACAGTCAAAACGGTGGGTTTCTAAGGGTGAATCGGCGCCAAAGAAGGCCAAGGTGGGTTTGTCAGCCAATAAAGTTATGGCGACTGTTTTTTGGGATGCACGTGGGATAATCCACATTGACTATCTTCAAAAGGGAAGAACAATTAATGGGGAATATTATGCCAACTTATTGGACCGCTTCAATGAGGATTTGAAAACAAAACCGACCTCATTTGGCCAAGAAAAAAGTTCTTTTTCACCAAGACAATGCAAGGGTGCACACATGTGCAGTTGCCATGGCAAAAATCCATGAATTGGGCTATGAATTGCTCCCACATCCACCCTATTCTCCAGATTTGGCTCCGAGTGACTACTTCTTGTTCCCAAACCTGAAAAAATGGCTCGGTGGAAAAAGATTTGACTCCAATGATGAAGTCATCTCGCAAACAAAGGCCTATTTTGAGGACCTCGACAAATCATATTTTTTGGAAGGGATAAAAAAATTGGAGAAGCGTTGGACAAAGTGTATAGAGCTCAAGGGGGACTACGTTGAAAAATAAAATGATTTATTTATCAAAAAATCTGTGTTTTATTCCAAAAGTCACGGACTTATTGACCCGCCCTCGTATCATATACCTGCAGATTTTTGATGATCAACAGAGTTTGGACCAATTAAAACACGTTTGACGTTGGTTTGACCTTTAGTCTACACTGAAACTGTCTTATTAAATTGTAAGATTTAAGCAGCAGCAGAATATACCTACTGAGCTCAGTATTAGGTTTGCTGTTTGCCAATAAGTGAAAACTAAATTACATTCAAAGGTATGTGAGAAAGAATAGGTACTAATTTCGATTCCTTTTTGTCTTAGTATACGTTTCCACAAAATCATTACCCTTCCTTTTGTCTTCGCCGTAGTCGGGGTAAGAATTCGACACGGACGTACATACTTGGTAGTAAAATTACTTTGACGTTTCAAAGACAAATGGGAGAATAAAAGTAAGTAGATACTTAAAATTAGAACTTGATTTCAAAAATTATGCTGGCCACAAACATTAAGTACTCATTATTATTCCTTTTAAAAAAGTAAAAATATCGAAGTCTTTAATTAGTGATATGAACGCAGCGTAGGTCGACCCCCGCCAAGTAAAATAAAAGCAACAAGCATCAAGTTTGCGGTGGGGGTTCAATATGAACTGTAGTCTGTACTCTTCAGAGATATTAATTTTCTTTTCATCTATAATATACTGCTGGAGCGGGCTGCGACCTCTTGATATGTAAGTCCTTCTTACGTTTTAGTGGTGATAATAATAATACAGCAACAATTCTTATATTCTCCTTTATTGGTGCTTAACACAGATACGTATTACAAATGAGATATGTCTAACACCAATACGTCTGCAGTCTACACATTGAGAATAGCCTTTTTACTTATATAAAATAAACTTACTAAATAGGCTTTACTTCATGACATCTGTCAATGTCAAAAATGACATTGACACTTTATTTTGTCATTATGTAACAACTGCAGAGTATAATTTTAAAATAAATAAACAAATTTCATCTTTGGTATTAATGTTATTAATATTGAATTTAATCAAGGGACACATAATGTATCGTATTACACCTTAGTTAGGCATAATCGAGCAAAAAAGGATGACATTAAAGTTAAATATTTTAATATCTTATACTTTAATCGAGACAATCTCGGTTTCTCGAAAACGGCTACAAGTATTTCCGTGTTTAGTATGCAGGGAGTTTTGGGGTAGAAAAATCGATCTGCTAGGACTTATCCCTGGGAAACTGAGCACTTTTAAGCCATATTTGTTTTTGTATTTCGTTGCGCAACAATACATCAATAGTTTCGACTCTATTATGTCAGTCCGATTGGCAGTTTGGTATGCATGTGTATAATTTTTGCTTTGTTCGAAAATTCGGAATCTGGTGGGTTCGAATCCCGGTCAGATAAATATTTTTGTAATTCTTTTTAAATTTAATCAGCACTCCGAGCAATGTTTGGTTATCCACCGATAATGTATGGAATCGAGAGTACCTACTCTCGATTAGATTAGAAGCGTAGATCATATCTAAATTAATTTAACTACCTACGTCTATTTTATAGTAAAAGTCTCTACTTTATTATTACATGCTTCAATAATAAAACTATTGCATAAAATACACGTATTAGTAGATACCTAGTACCTCGCAAAATTTTTTTATTTGTATTATTTTTGTGGATCATGTTGTATGGAGTACGCTGTACGATGAATCAGATTTCTTTGTAATCAAAATAAATAGCGCGCCATCGAATAAAATGTTGAATAACAAGACTAATGAATAGGTCGGAAAAACACCGACTCAAATATTCAATACTCTGCATACAGGGTGAGAAATAAAAGCGAATGTTTTCAGGTTTAAACGAATCGCGAAAAACATACAAAATAAATTCATGGAAATGTTACGAGAATAACATTTTTTCGATTTCAACGCTTCAAAAGAAAATAAATTAAGTCCTATTGTATGTTTGTTTCTTAGAATAGTCACAGGAGCGTAGGAGAGAATTTTCTTAGGAAATAATCAGAGAAAGCTAGACTTACTCAGAGGCATAACTTAAATTATTACGACGTTGAAAACTACACGCGTTTTCTTTAAAATCTCGAACAATGTAAGAACAGTCATTTGCACTCAACATATTATGTATGAATGTTAATCACTAACCCCCTAAACAACGATATTTACACAACAGATAAGCAATTCAATGTTGCTGTCTTTGTCTGATATTGAATAGCTTAGCCATTGTGTGAACATTTTTATTTGTAAGAGATATTTATGAAGAGAAAAGAAAGTTTCTCTGTCTGTACCTACTGACGATATTTAAAAGGCACCTTTTGATTTTGGTAGTCTAAAAACACAAAGTCGCCATTATTCATATCACGGATGCATCATGTGCCTAGCTTGAATATATAACGTCTCCGAAAATCAATTATGGATACTTCGGGCAAATGATTCACTGCTTGTGTAAAAAATTTGAAGGCAAAAAAATGTTTGTCATACTCAAAGTAAAAACTCATCTCATGCATGGGTGACTCTCCGCTAAACGCAAACTCGCCCATATAAAGAAATAATATTATTTTCGAGTAGAACAATTCTTTTTTATCCCGGATAAAGCAGTAAATTATGTGGCCGAAATATCCGTAATTGATTGTTCTATATCTTATATAATATTCCCAAACAATCTCCACATTGTCATGATTAATTTATTTATTTGCCAGTTGTTTATAGATTTTCAAACGCCCGACACATTCGGCTAGCAAAACAAATATTTTTCATTCGATTTCCAACTCTATCTAAAGTAGGTAGGATTCATTTTAGTTCAACAAGCTGTGACGGATGGCGCGTTTCAGTCAACGATCGATAGAACTCATTCGAAACCACATCAATCAATTCCTTTAATTTTTATTCCCATTTGATTTAAAATTTTGTTAATCGAATAATATTAATATGTAAAGTTAATGCGCATGTAAACAACTGTTCACAATGCAGACATTTATAATAATAATTGTGTGTATCCGGTGTATAGTTAACTAGCTTTTGCCCGCGGCTTCGCCCGCGTGGAATAGTGTTCTTGGAGAAAAAACTCCTTCAGCATATAACTCTACTCACTGCAATATACTTCTGTATACAATATTTAAAATGTTTTTAGGGTTTCGTACCCAATGGGTAAAAACGGGGGTCCCTATCACCTCGACGCGACGCGACGTGCGAGACCGCTTGTTAAATATTTCTCGCGCTTGAATATAAATTTACGATATCTTCTAAATATAATATATATTAATTTAAACTGTATGGTTTAAGGGGCTACTATAATGTGTATAAAATGCTTAAAGTGAGTATCGTATTCAATTTGATGAGGATCATACTGTATCCGTCTAAATAGCTTCTGAAAATACCATACATAATGTGTTTACGACATCCCATTAGAAACCTCTAAAATTATCAGTGTTTCTCTACTATATTATGCATGTTATATACATTTATATGTAGAAAAAGAGGTTTATACCTTCCTCTTGAATCACTCTATCCATTAAAAAAACCCGCATCAAAATCCGTTGCGTAGTTATAAAGATCTAAGCATACATAGGGACAGACAGAAAAAGCGACTTTGTTTTATACTTTGTAGTGATTTACTTAACGGTGATAACAAGTCATTATTTTTTATTTCAATTGTCACTTTATATTCTAAAACTAAATATAATATATGTAAAAGCTATGTATTGCTTATATTTCTCCGTTTATTAGCTGTACTGGTCACAACAGAAATAGTTAGAATATAATATGCGAAAACACAATTGTTATGTTATTTTAAAACATGTTCGCAGACTCGTGTTTAACGAGGCTAAAATAATTTCCATTTCTGGGTCTTGTAAATATTGGTTAAAATGTTTGCGATGGATTAAATGATGAAATTAGAATGTTGCTAACGGCCGAATACTTAAGTGCTACTTTAAATTAGGAGCTCCCTAAATCCTGTGATTTCAATATGCTCAAAACAATGTATGGGTAATGTATGGGATTTGACATAAGTCATCGCTAAGTGACATGTCGCTTGCGATGTCTTATGTCAAATTCCATACATTTTGTTTTCGAACTTCAGCGTCGAAATTATCGAATGCATCTTGACGAAAGTCCCTGTCTCTGCTTGACGATAACGAGGACAGCTCGACTGTGACTTGAGGAGTTCTTAATTTTAGCAGTATTTGAGTACTCGGTAAAGTAATTAATAGATCACAATAAAACAGTTTTATTTATCAGCATAGTGTCCGCCCATGTCGACGTAACGTGATTCACCTCTAGGGATGTGCTGATGATGTTTTATCGATAATTTTTATTTGTTTGAATAAACAAATGTATCTCATGACTCATTAATGTAGTGACTAGTGATAGAGTTTTTATTACTTAAGTAATAGGCAACGAATGAAAAATATTTTTGTAGCTAGACAGTGGTTTCGATTTATGTTATAACCAAATTTAATCATGTTACATATTTCTTTTACTATAGCAATTACGTATAACGTACTACGCTGGTCACTCTTTGAATACTTAAGTAATACTGAATACTTGATAAGAAATAATTATTCTTATCTTTTAACTTTAATTTGAACGTAACTAATACAGATTAATCGTCAAACCCGTAAAAAGACTAAATAAGCACTCCATTATAAATGGAAGCAATAAATGTTCCTAATTTATCATAAGGCACGTCCCTACTGCGGCAAACACACACCCGCCCGTGTTCTGTCACATCTGACATCTGATACCGGCGGTAAGGCCGGCGACACACTGCGCGCCCACTCTTATCGTTTATTTGCAAAAGTATTTCACTTGTAACATTTCCTAACATGAATTTAGATAAGCTTCGAGAAATGTGTTGGATCTTTGACAATTCTAGCTGATGTGATCATGTGATACAAGTTATATTTTTATTGCGGAGTGGCAGAGCTGACTCTTTAGGGTCAGTTCACACCGCGACCGCGCTGCATTTACAATGTGTATCTTCTTGTGTAATGAATAAAATTCAATTTTAAATAGCTATCTTAAAAATGCAGCGCAATGTCGCGTATCGTTTCAGTTCAATTTATTGTCGTTGAACATACAAATTAACATTATTATTATTATTATTTACAGATTAAAATTGTATTGATTAATGTTGATATGATTTGAATATTTAATAACATATGACATAAAATACAACAGTATATGTAATTAAATATGGTTAATCTGCAGACAAAAAACTTGCAATAGCAAGCACCAGGACGGACGTCTCGTAGAGTCTGCCATAGTGTGATGGAATAGAGGCATGTTTTCCTGATTAATCAAACCAAACATCAAACGCAGCTTGAATTTTAAACTTCAGATTCTCAACAAACAAATGAACACCATGCGCAGGCACAAATTTATGTATAAACATTAATCTTGAACATAAATATTTTGGAAAAGAACAAGATTATGCAAATTAGAAATTCATATTTATATCTGTTATTCACGTTTATAATAGAAAAAATACATTTTTAGAACGTCAATTCTAGAAGTCGAAAGTTTATGCTTCTTATGCTTGTTTAAAATAAACAAACAAAATAACCATCATTCCTATCTAAAAATATAGTCAGCCACCACAGTAGTATTATTACTGTAAACAAAGCTATATAATATTAACTCACATAGCACAAACATAGCACTTATGAACAAGGCAGCCGTAGGAAGAGAGTATTTTAGTGCGATTGTTCTTTTATGTTCCGTGTTGTTGGTGGGTGTGGAGTTGTTGTTGGACGATATCGCAAATGCGAATGATCTGTGTGCTGGGCCTGTGTGCGACGTTTTGTCGATACTCGCCGATCGAATTAGTCGCCTACCATTGTCAGTAACTAGGGTCGACTTTTTTTTTTCTTTTCGAAAGGGTCTACGCTAAGGGTCGGGTTAAGACCGCTGTAGCTACATCGGACTATAACTAGCCTGGTGGCTAGTTTATTAGGTACCTAATAAACTTACCTAATAAACTAGGGTCGTCGTTTCGATGCCATACAAATTGTAGTCAACTTCTTTACGGCGATTGTGGCCAATACGCAGCAAATTCACATCGAATTGAGACATAACGCGACGCGGCATTTTGAAGAAAGTGATTCCAAATTTGCGCCAAGTCTCGGTGTGAACTGAGTAGGTGCTGACGCTAATGCTATAAATAGCTTAAAAAAAGGTTTTCGTTGCAGAATTGTGATAGGAACATATTAATAAGAACTGATTCATTAAAGAATCAATAGAATTACCAAAGATCATATTTTCAGTGAGATAAACATATTTAGGTTATATATTTAGGTTTCAGATATTCATGGTGAAGTTATAGAAGGAAGTCACTACCATGATGAAGAGTAATATAATGTATAATATAATGTTATATTCATGGCTTCCAAAAATAAATCTTTATTATTAATGGCCTGTTTCACAATCTACTGATAAGACAGTTAGTGTCAGATAGCTTACTTGCATGTATTGTCTCTGTCGTTTGATATAAAGTAAGTGGCAACAAAATAAGCTATCCCACACTTATTAGAAGATTGTAAAACAGGCCCTTCATCTAATTTAGCGATAAGTTATTGTATAATAAATATTAAATACATCAAAATGATTTAGAAAAGCTGTTAGGAGCTATTTTAGGCGAGACACGCAGGCGCGGGCGGGAGGGATCATTAATTTTCATAACTTTGTAACACTTTGATTCTTTCAAATACTTTTTATTAAAATTTATCGACAATATAGTAACGGTAATAAGTAGTCTTTTTTAAAACGCATTGCTTGTGCTCTAGCAATTTTTTTGAAAAAGAAATGTAGAAAAAGTAGTGAAAATTATTAAAATAAATTGCCCTTATATTATGTACTAGATGTTGCTCGCGACTTCGTGTGCGCTTAAGGAAATCTCGCCAGTGTCCTTCCCCGTGGTCTAATCTACATCTGTGCTAAATTTAATTAAAATGGGTACAGTAATTTTGGAGCCTCTTCAATGCTAACAAACATACCATTTACCTGCTGTCTACTGAATAAATCTTAATGTGTCGTTTTATATTAGATGGGTCATTTAAAATTGTGTTTATCCATTTTATATGTTTCATGTTTATATTCGTGACTGTACCTAATACATGTAAACATTACATATTTTGTATCACAATAAATAAGCCTGGACCGCTTATTTATTATCGTTTTTAGCGCATTCGCCACACGCTGGTCGCAGCTATCGGCCGGGCCTATGACCCTAATTTATAATAGTAGCCTCCGGCCCCTGTGTTAGCCATTGATAAAGATTATAGAGTAATAAATGACTCGATAAATTGATTTATTACGAGTGCCTATTAAAAGTGGCCATCTCAAAACATTATTAAACGGGCGTGTCGGATTTTGGCTTGGAAAGAAAGCGTACAGCTATACGACCTTTAGAGTTTAGATATACCGTATAGGCGACTATAGCTACGAAATAAGAATCTATATCGTAGCTATTTATATTGTGATTATACTAAGTGCTTCCTTTACTAACACTTCTAGACAACGACAGGCAATAATCATTAAAATATTACAACTCTTACGATATTTTATAATAATGTGTTTATTAGTTTTCTATAAAGTGTACCAATATAATTGTAGCTTCAGATCGCCCGAGGTTTAAACTTCAATTACAGCCAAAAACCTTCGAGCAACTACGAACTATGGGTATGATTGGCATTCTCATGTGGCCTGCTCTCATAGTTAGCCGTAGGCTTATTTGGACTAAAAGCCACCAAGACTGAACTGCTCCGAGTTTTGAGAAGCCATTTGATTAATATGTCGTACCCCGTCTGTCCGTTTATATAATATATAAGTCCGCTAGTTCGCTGTACTGTGCTGTGAGTATGAAATTTCGCACAGTTAAAGTTTTGTGGTGGAAGGTGTGTAGATGCAGAAAGAAAATATTTTTTTAAACAATGCTTAGAAACACATAAAATTAATAAAAATAACAACAACCAATATTCTCTTAACCCTTTCATGGCTGCTTTAAGCATTATATTGTTTAATTACGGCTATTACTAGAATTTATTGTAAATTGTACCTAATTAATTTAATCTGAAATATAATTTATTGATTAAAATATCGAATATACATAAGACCTAAATAAACAACATACAATATACATACGTAATTAATTTTATCATAACTCATACTGTATCTATTAATTACATCGGACCGTTTACGAGGGATTATAATATTGAGGTTACACAACCAAATCTAAAATATGTGTATAAATCTAGAATCATAATTGATTTCGTATTAAAAATGATACTATGTATAATTAATTATTCATAATAAATAAATGTGGTCGTGAATTTCAAACAATTTCCATTTCTATATGTGATTATGATCCAACACGCTCGTATAATAATTATGATGAATATTCTGAGAATAGAATTAATAGTTTTCTAACTAAGTAAATTAGCTAAATAGCTATCATATTTTGTTGATTATATGTTTTAATCTTCCTTGATTCTCAATAAAGGTCCAATCAATGCGACCACGACCCGCGACCGAAATCGGGTCGCGCGACCCACTGGTTAGTATTAAATGGAGCACTAAACATAGCACGCGGCCGAGTCGCGCAACTGGTGGGTGTGGCAGCGAACCTGATTTACTTATTTGCTGGTCGCGGTCTCGCGGCGCAGTCGCAAACATCGGAAGGCTACCTTTAGAGTTTAGATACTTTTGAGCCGATGTACGAATGCAGTGGATCATAGACTTATTTTGCTTGCACTGTCCAATTTTGTTAGCACTACGCTTGTTAATGTTGTTGCACTCAACTAAAGAATCTCTTTCGTAACAATGTTGACAGTAAAAAGTAGGTCTGTAGTTTAAATATTTACAAAACTAACACAGTTCGTTGAAGAGTATCATTAAGCATCTTATAAATAACATACTTAGATAGTGAATTATCACTCGAGCCAACGCGATGTGTGGAGGGGTCAAAGCACATTTAAATTGCTTGAGCCACGTTTGGAGCACGAAGTAAACACTTATTGTGGCCCGTGATGAGTCCAAACCGCAGCGTCTGGCACGCCTGTCATTCGCTCGTGACGGGCCGCGTCATTTGTTGTGGAAGCCATTTTTGCTCCATACCCACTCGTGCGGCTCTAGTCTCTACTCCTACAACACAATAGAGCCCATTTTCAAATGAAACGCCAGCGGAATAAACTTGCCCGATGTTACCACGGCTAGGCGTGACTACGCGCTCGAATTGCCAATTAACTGACATTAACGAACTACGACTACATTTCTCGCGGCGGCAATAAAAAAGATATCGTCGCGGTACGCTATCGGAGCCGGGTTTTTTCGCCGAAATTGGTCGCCCGAGAGCCATTGTGACTATGCCCCGACGAAACGTCTCTGTAAATTTAACGGAGCGCGGATAGATAACATAAATAAAATCTATAAGGAATCCGATAAAGAAACGTTCAGGGGAGAAGATGCAATAAATAAAAAACTGGCCAAGTGTGAGTCGGGCTCGAAAAAGAAGAAAAACACGTTTGTTGTATGCGAGCACCCTTCAATATTTATTTTATTCTGTTTTTTAGTATTTTTTGTTATAGCGGCAACGGACATACATAATCTGTGAAAATTTCAACTGTCTACTATCACAATTCACCAGAATTGAGATACAGACTGGCGACAGACGGACAGACAGACAAGCGGACAGCGGAGTCTTAGTAACTGGGTCCCGTTTTACCCTTTGGGTACGGAATCCTACAAACCGATACCCGAAACTGACTGTTCCTGTTGTACATAATTATTGAGTTCGGAAACGACATTTTCTCTAAGAAATAATAATCAGTTTATTTTTACGCCTAGAAGCTTCAATAAAATATAGTTCTATACGTTTATAAAAGGATATATAATTGGCAATATCCGCAAATTACTCTCCAATCCCGTCACTAAAACAGAAAACCCGCAAGATAGCATGACCCGACGAAAGGAAAAATCCCAGCGGAGGCTGATAATGATGTTACTGTTTGGATTCCATTTCCGAGGATTTTTATAAAACTAATAAAGAGAAGCCGTATAATGTAATCTGGAACATGTGCGATCGGCATTACGCCGTCCCCGCGGCTAATCTTTGTTCAGGAGAGTTTTTTAACGCACACAATGTAAACATACGCGCCGCTGATCAAAAAGTACCCTTATTCCAACGTGTTAAGACTTATTATGTCAAAGATAAATACACCAATGCTTATTTAATTTTACAAAGCGATCCAATTTTGAACTTGTTTTTGACGTGTAGATATTACCGATTTGTGCTATCATAAAGCCACTCACATAAAATTCGATTAGTTTATTCAAATAATTAAAAATTAAAAAAGGTGAGGGAAGCATGGGCTTTTAAAGAACCGACCAATCGACATTGTAGACATTTTAAAAAAAAATAGAGGTCGCCCTGTGGTCGAAATTCGATCATAATTCATGTTTCAATTGTAAAGATTTAACTATTTTAGGTTTCTTTTGCCTCTTAGGTCCGGTCCGGTTTTCCTTCAGTTCGGCCTGAACAGATGTAAAATCGTATCGTCTGTGGACTGTGTGCAATTTTGAGATCGCATCAGTCGGCCGGATGGACTGAAGCGATTTGTTCCAGTGTTGCCAGCTCTGTTTTTGCGAAAATGCTAAACTCGCGTTGATTTCTACTAAAAACTACTAAAATAAGACTGAAAACTATCAAAAAAGCTACTGAAAATAAGAATCCCTAACGCCCCCAAAGCCCGTTCAGTGCATTAATTCTGGACTGAACGGATGGACTGAACGGACCATGTGTGACAAATCTCTTCAGTTCTCGCCAGAGCCGCGGCCGTGCGGTAGTGTATCGTGTAGAAGCGTAGTGAGTTTACAATTAATAAACACGACCGTAGCTCGCGGCAAACCAGAACGAACTGATGCGATTTTTTCGTGTGTTTGCTTGAATCCGTTCAGGCTGAAATGACGTCAATTGGGTAGGATGCGATTTTCTCCGTGTATGTGATCGTATCCGTTCAGGCCGAACTGACGTCAGTTCTAACTGAAACGATCAGCCTCTTGTCTGTGGGAGCCTTTAGATACGCAATAAAGATATGTCAATGTTGTTTATGGATTGTGAAAGAAAGATTGACAATTGTGTCAAACTTACTGTAATATATACAAAAATGCTAGTATGAGTGAGTTAGTATGTGTTGTTGTTATTTTTATGAATTCAATGTATTTCTAAGCGTTATTTTTAAAAATATTAACTTCTGGCAGACCAGAAGTGAAATTTGGCACAATCCGCACAATTCTCGTAAAACCGTTCTGGAAATTTTTGCTTCACGTATTAATATAATTATTAAACATTTGGACGAATATTTTAAAGTACCTTCTAGCCGCTGCCGACGCTCAAAAGCTTGAAAGGCTATTAGTAGGCCAGGTGTATGAAAAGAGTTAGAAAACACTTAAAAAGAAATTGTAATTAATGTCATAGAGTAGAACCTATAATACTCTACTATAAGAACTAACTACTCGTAGTTTTAGTATAGATAAAAAAATCGGTTGTCTGTAAAGTCGGTTTACTGACGATAGTTCAACGTGACAACGTCAACAACAACAACAACAACTTATACTCTTACATTACACTTATAACTCTTCTGGTGTTACAGATGTCTACGATGGGCGGTAATCGTTTTAATTATGGAATAGTTCTGGAAACGAGAAAACGGATCGCCTGATGGTATGAAGTTGTAGTAATTTTGTACCGTGATTTAAGGTGATCCGTTTGCAGAATTCATCAGCAACACTCTTGTGTCAGTGGTGGAGTCTGGTGGAGTTACAAGTGCGTTCGGATATTTTTTTAATCTCCAAACCCTACCCTGGTCAAAGAAAATGTAGTCACTATTTAATATAAAAATTGGTTGTCTGTAAAGTCGGTTTACTGACGATAGTTCAACGTAACAACGTCATGTTTATAGTGCGCATGGAACTAATTAACATGAGATTAGACAGTGACGACCAATTTCGAGATATCGTGAACAATAATTATTCAACTTTTGAAAATAATAAATTAAAGACGCATCAGGTTTATATTCTAGACTATTGACATCGGCTTTCCGTTTTTTAAAAAACGTATGCACTTTCAATATTATTTCCTTAGATTATCTTTTTATCGGCGGACTCATCTTGCTATTGCAATCTCTTGTGCGTTTTGTCTAAACTAGCCAGAACAGTCAACGCGTGTTGCCGCCGCGAAGTCCGGCGCCGAACTGAGTAATAACATCAAGCGCCCCCGCCTCTCCGTCCCACCGCTCACATACCTAAGACGCGGCCAGCTGAGGTAACGGCAAATGCGTCATATTTAGCGAGGTAACGGTGGTAACGGTATGAGTCATGTTTTTTCGTGCGTGCAGCCGGCTCCATCAAATTATAAGACGTTATCATACAAAAAATGAAGAATAGCTCTATCTCTGCATTCTCTACGTACTAGTTGGTCCATGGTACTAGCTATTCATCAATACTGTAATTAAGAAGCTGTCTTCTATCATCAAGTTACAACATTTTAATAAAAGAGCAAAAGCCGCATGCATGTTAATCGTCTAAACACAAGCGAAGCTTCGCTTAGATAATTGTTTGCAGTACATTTCAACATGTCTGTTTTCAATTGAGGATTTATGCTCGCAGGACGCGTCCGCCATTGAACTAGTCATTCATGTTCTCTGAATACGCGAAACAGCTGCGGGATATCCGCCCATGCAAAAACGTGCCAGACAAACGTCAGCTGTACCACAACCGCATAGAGTACACACGAAGCGGCAGAAAGCGTGAGATCTGAAAACGTAATGCCCAGTACATTTGATAAACTCGATGTAATTTAAGACGGGAATATAACTTTTCTAGATACAGTCTGTGCTTTTATTTGTTGTGTTGGGGTTGCGCGTCTAAAAAAGAAAATAGGGAACTTTTTTAGGAACGGAAATATATAGGGTTCCGCTAATATAAGTTTGCATAGTCAACTGTCAATCTGCTAGAAAGAAGGCTGGTGTATTTGTTAAAATAAAAATTTAAACTTGATATAAATATCAATGTCATCTCAGCCGCAAAATACCTTCCAGAAACAATCAACCATTTTTAGATGACCAACTTGCTGTTTTCCTGCAGAATTCAGAGATCACGTTGCAAAACACACTTCTATCAATTCTATCAGATTTACTAAGATCCATCGGAAACATGAAAAAAAAATATTAAAATTCTTAATTCCAGTAACTGTGCACTAACTTTATTATACGAGGGCGGGTCAATAAGTCCGTGACTTTTGGAATAAAACACAGATTTTTTGATAAATAAATCATTTTATTTTTCAACGTAGTCCCCCTTGAGCTCTATACACTTTGTCCAACGCTTCTCCAATTTTTTTATCCCTTCCAAAAAATATGATTTGTCGAGGTCCTCAAAATAGGCCTTTGTTTGCGAGATGACTTCATCATTGGAGTCAAATCAATTTCCACCGAGCCATTTTTTCAGGTTTGGGAACAAGAAGTAGTCACTCGGAGCCAAATCTTGAGAATAGGGTGGATGTGGGAGCAATTCATAGCCCAATTCATGGATTTTTGCCATGGCAACTGCACATGTGTGCACCCTTGCATTGTCTTAGTGAAAAAGAACTTTTTTCTTGGCCAAATGAGGTCGGTTTTTTTTCAAATACTCATTGAAGCGGTCCAATAAGTTGGCATAATATTTTCCATTAATTGTTCTTCCCTTTTGAAGATAGTCAATGTGGATTATCCCACGTGCATCCCAAAAAACAGTCGCCATAACTTTATTGGCTGACAAACCCACCTTGGCCTTCTTTGGCGCCGATTCACCCTTAGAAACACACTGATTTGACTGTTGTTTGGTCTCTGGTGTATTGTGATGGATCCATGTTTCGTCCACGGTTAAAAAACTCCTCCATATTGTGATTAAACAACGCCAAACCTTCCTGTGAAGTTGTTACACGATTGCGTTTGTGGTCGACTGTGAGCAAACGCGGCACCCATCTTGCGGAAAGCTTTCTCATGCCCAAGTGATCATTCAAAATTGAAACCACTGAGCCATGCGAGATGCCTATGGCTTCCACAATCTCTTGCACTTTCAATCTTCGATCGGCCAACACCATATCGTGAATTTTTTCGATTGTTTCGGGTGTAGAGACCTCAACTGGGCGTCCAGGACGTTCGGCATCTTCAATGCTTGTAAGGCCACAACGAAATTCAGTAAACCACTTTTTTACCATTGAAATCGATGGTGCAGAGTCCCCATAGTATTTATCAAGCTTAGCCTTGGTCTCGGTAATAGTTTTTTTTCGCAAAAAATAATGCTTAATAAGCACACGAAATTCACTTTTTTCCATTGTTTCCTTAAGTTACTGGATAGTCTGATAAAGATAGCTGTAAAACACAAACTAACTGACGCAGCAAGTTCAAATTTTGATAGGAGTCAACTGACAGATGCCTGTTGACAGGAGTAGTGTTGCTTTTTCAGTAAGGAGGTTAGAAATTCAAAAAGTCACGGACTTATTGACCCGCCTTAGTAGATTTGTTTTTCATTTATTTACTTTTATTATTCACATATTTTGCTGAGAGTCATTCTTACAGCAAAGAGCAAAATATTTAAATTTAAATTTACCTTATTATTATTAATAATTGAACTAAAGACAATAATAATACCCCATACGTGCGGAACCCAATAATTTACATGAACATCATACTCTGTCCAATGCAATATGTGTTTGTTTCGCTTCGTTTTACTTGGGTTATGAATTCTTTTGTGAATCATATAAAATTGAATTATCATATCAACCGAAATGAGATATTTTTGTTGTCCTTCGTTTTATTGTTGGATGTTAGGTTATAAAGATGAAAATAAATTATTTAAATAAAAAGAAGGGAATCTTAAATTATATAATACCTAATCATCTTATCGATTATCGAATAATATTGAGGTCTGCAGGTCTGAAAATGTGCTAGAAGAATAGGAAAATGTGCTAGAAGAATATAATAGAAAAAATATTAATTAATATCAATAATTATTTAATTATTGATATTAATTAATATTAATTGGCTAAACTCTGAAGTGTTGCTTATTTAAATCATTATTGTTTTAAACACTGAAATGTTAAATGGCCTATAAACGAATAGTCGTCATCATCATCATCGACAATCATCATAACATATTATAACGGAGGCCCAAGGAGGGTTGGGGATTTTAAGGACTGGGAACGCAGGTCGCAACCAGAGGAGTTACAAGTGTACTCCTCTGGTGTTGCGATTGTCCATGGGCGGCGGTAATCGCTTACCATCAGGTGATCCATCTGCTCGTTTCCTGGTTCATTTCATTAAAAAAAATCATCAAATTCGATTCTTTGCACAGTTGCGGAGTTACAGGAAAAGTCGGCTTGTATGAAAAGCTAATAAGATGAAGAATAAGTCGATAAGTACACTCGACCTAGTTGTTGCATGTGTATTGAGGGCGTCTTGTGAGTCAATACTAGCAGTAGAAATATTTGCCATTAGCCACGGAGCTCGTTAACAATCTCAATTGTCCACCATGAAAGAGTTGCGTGAAAAATTATTATTGGTAGTAACTAGTTATTAAAATTAATTAATAAATTAATATTAATATTAAATTAATAAATTTAATTATATAATATTATAATATATTTATTTATAATTTATTAAATTAATTATTAATTACCTATATAAAGTTACTAAGTAATGCCGATAAGGCCTGGTGCACATTAATTAGAAAGAAAGAAAAAGTTTTATTTCTGAATTTTGCAACAAATGTTTTCAGAATTGTCCTACTTGTTGACCTACCACCGGTTCAGGAGCTAACCCGACGAGAAGAACCGGAGTAAGAAACTCGCGAGGGGCAAGTATACACGATACGTATTTAGGCAGGAGTATTTTTATATGTATGTAGGCAGTGTGCCACAGAACACTACAGTGATCAAATATTAAGCGCATCGAAATTTAAGATTGCAATTTGCTTGGTAACTTATTGAATTATAATTGTTAAACCTGTGTATTTTAACGTTCGTGACTGTACAATAATATTAGGTACTAGTATACCTAGAAATAGATAACACACTAGGCTAACTAATTTTGCTATCGATTAGGTTCTTTAATAGTTAATGGTGTGAAGCGATATATATAATAAGCAATAGATGCTAGATATTAAAGCTATCGAACACTTTAAGCTTGGAACTAAATGATCGGTTGAGATATTAAGATTAAACGTTTTGATCAACATCATTTTATAAAGCAGATATACGTTTAAGCCATGTTATATTATTCTTGCAGACTAGGAAGTTGAAAAGAAATGGCAGTTTCTATAACAATAGTGCAGGTTGCATGGGTCACAACTCACAAATCACAATTGAATAACGCTTGTTCAGCTGAATATATGAAAATAAGGAAAGGAAGAGAAAATATTCATCTATGAAGAACAATAAATTAGTATTTCATTCTTTTGCTGGTTATCGTTTGGTTAGATATAAGAAAAGAGCATCTTCGTGTCAACTTAGAGAGCAGATTCTAAAGAAAAAGCAGGTAAATAAGTAAGCCTGAGATGGGTTAATGAAATTAATATTGTGTTTCATGACTTGTGGCCACAGAAGGTATCGAATTTAACGTCATATCTCTAGTTCACTTGATCTATGGGGACTCCATTATTAAAATTTAACACGCCGCATTGGTTACACACGCTTCGGCTAAACGTGCACGAACGATAACATCTGCGATCGTATACGCATCGCAGGATATTGATGTTTATGGCCTAAATAATATGGGCGACGTTCCCTCGCGCCGGAGGTGTGAGCTGACAGCGGATCTGCTGACGTCAGGATTAATCAAGACGTGTCAATGGATGGGTGAAGTCGGAGATAAACGCCGATCGTTTGGTGAACACTGCACACAATCTATTCGTTAGATTTTTTATTTTCTTTTGAGCATATCTTTTAACTTGTGTGTAACACTTTAGAGTTTAGACTAACAATATGTTTGTGATTACATTACCTACTTGTATTACATATTGGAAATTAATTATTTGTAACGAATCTTTGAACTAAGATTTTATGTTACGGTACGGTAGGTTCTCCTTCTATTTCGTCAATAGCCCTATTAACATGGGCTATATAATTTACGTAGTCAGATTTTAGTATCTCTAGTAGTAATACATCCTAATTGCGTTAAACCCAAAAACCTTTGATGGATGTGCATTATGTACAGAGAGCCAGATGTAATTACCGTTATGATAATCACGATGAATCAGCCGTGAGATAAGCCGCGTTTGAGTAATATTCAATTAGCGCCAAAACACGCCGCCCACGCCGCGCGCCCCCCGCCCCGCTACATCAATCATCATCACCGTCACTAACAGAATTTGATCATCGTGGTGTAAATAGGCAGCCTACCTTAGGGTTGCCACTAGCCATACAGCATACAGCCAATCGTCCAATCGGTAGCGTCATGCCGATTCAGTTAGAAGTTAGGACTAGCCGTGTATGGGCGTGCCGCGTGGATTGGCATGACAGTTATACGTGTGTAATGTACGTCCATATGGACGAACTGTAGATTGGATCGAGCCTGCAGCGTCACGTAGCTAATCACTATACAAAATGCATACATATACTAAATCATCACTAAAAGTATATAATTATCATGATGATCTAAAAAGGGATGATGTAAATGATCCCATTTCACATATTGTCCTTGTCTTTCTAGCTTTTGCCATATAAAACAGTGGCAGCCTACAACTTAGGGTCAATTCACACCGAAACGAAACGATACGCGATATGGCGCTGCATTTTAAGATAACTATTTAAATTTGAGCTTTATTCATTACACAAGAAAATATACGTTTCATTGGACATTGTAAGACTTCGAATGTCATGTTGCATCGCGTTGCACAACGCATTTGCCTGTGCAGTGTATGACTGATGTCATATGAAATGTGTATTTTTTGTGTAGTAAATAAAGTTCAATTTTCAATAGCTATTTTAAAAATGCAGCGACGCGTAGCATATCATCACTGCACTGACCCCTAACATTAAGAAGCGTTTGATAATTCGGTCGATACCTAGTGTATTTGAGCGCGGAAAGCAAAACAAGTCCATAGATTTCAAATTTTTTGACTAGACTCATGTTCTTGGTGTAATATTTACTGATCTCAGAAGCCCAATTCTCATAATATAACTATTTTCGATAAAATCTCGGTTCGGTCAACGCGGTGTCATTCGTATACGCATAATTCATTCGCGCAGGAGCGGGACAGTCTGAGAATCCAAACGAGATTTAACAGATAATTATTACGTTTTATTACATAAGTTGAACAGCTAGTGTGGTGCTTTCGTTGTTACATTCAACATAGTTATGCGAAAGATTATCTTTATTTGATAGCTTTATAATTTACATGCATCAAGTTTCAGAAACCCCATTTTGACCCGACTACGGCGAATCCAAAATGAAGGCTAATGATTTTGGCCGTCCATGTATTTATAATGAATGAGGTGTCAATAGATTCGTAATAATGGGCCGGGTAATATGGGGATATAATTTACGTAGTCGGGAGTCGGGTTACTGTTTTTAAATTTTGATTATAACAAACCCAGTAGATTAAATTAAACAATGTGCACCATAAAAAGCAGCTATCGATTGAATTGTAAGTATTATTTAGAAGTAAGCGAAATTTTCTCTTGGGATCCGAGTTGCGAGATGTTTTGCAATGTTTTTTTTATTTATTGTAATTACATTAACTGTTTGTTTTCACGTTTCCACCGCCGGAGGTGTGCCAGCGGTCGGCAACTCCTGCCGGTAAACATCACCCGACGTAGCGGTCACGTGTTAGAACTTTATTCATCACGTTGCTGTTTAAACACCGGGACGTAGATGCCGTAAACTAGATACGACCTTTGGACATGATTTATATTCAAAGGAATGCATAACTGTATCCTTTCTGAAGAATAATATTAAAATATATATATATGATGTACCGTAGTTTTGTACCCAACGCAGTCTTCACAACATATCCAATAAGTGTGGCTTTTTGGTGTTCCGTACCCGAAGGGTAAAAACGGGATCCTATTACTGAGACCAAGCTGTCTGTCTGTTCGTCCGTCTGTCACTGTTGTATCTCATGAACCGTGACAGCTAGAGAGTTGAAATTTTCACAGAAGATGTATTTCTGTTGCCGCTATAAACAAATACTAAAACAGAATAAAATAAATATTTAAGTAAATACAACTAACCTACATTTTTCGCCGTTTTGTACGAACCCTTCGTGTTCGAGTCCGACTCACACTTGACCGATTTTTTATTATTGATTATTATTTATAAGCTCTAGAAAGTAACTTATAACGTTACAGGCGGTCCTGCGAGGTAAACATTCTAGATATTAAATAAAATGCAAATTTTTCATACCGCATGGAATATGAAAAGCTTAAGTCTTAGTTGTAGCCCACGCGGAAATATCTTGATGTGACTCAATTAAACAACAAAGAGCATTGTACTCACACGTCGAACTCTCTAATTGTCACGAGTACAATAGAGCTCGATACATCGATGAACAACACTATTGTTAGCCGATGCGGCGATAACTCAACGTTTTGTTACCATCATTATTTTAAATCCTAGTGATGCGAAAACATCGATATCGTTAGCCCGAGGGTTGGCCGCCTACTGCGATGTTTAATTAACTTAACTAATGAAACCGGCTCGATCCTATCTGTAATCGACGACTCTTTCGTGATCGATCGCCCGAATTATCGATTGTGTCTTCTTTGATTGTCAGTTTAATTTTCTTTTGTTATTTTCAGTGTAAAATAACTGTGCTAGAGGGTTTTTATCACCTATTGTCAAGCGTAACTTTATATCTTTGAACAATATCGTGTAACGTTATCGAAGTAAACAAAGAAGAAAGCTTTTATTTTTTTCTGTTTAAATGTGGCCTAAACCACTTCCAAGACACGGAATAAGCATTTTATCTAATAATTACAAAAAGTTTTAAATTACTAAAATATTTTATCTGTTTAAAACTTTTAAAAAATATTGTAATTGTGTTTGGTGAATGGTGTGTGAGCTAACATTATTGAATGTTCCAAATTTACTTAATTTGGAATTACAATACTAAGGGCGGATTCGACCAAACTGGAGTAAAATTTTACTCGAGTACAAATGTTTCCTAATCTAAGAGTAAGCTGGTTTTTCGTTTTTCCAACTTCTAATCCAAGAATAAGGTAATTACACGGGAGTAAATATTTACACGGGCGATTTTGACGGAGTAAAGTATTAAACTGAGAATAGTGAATAGTCGCACAGCTGGCTGTCAATTGTCACGATCAATGTCATTGTGAAGTGTTATAATTTGACATTGACATTTTACTGTATTACTCTACAAAATTAAATTGTTATGGCGTACAAGTCATTCTAATACAAACAATAGTACATGAATTTTTGTCGGTTTATACATTCGTTCATTATTCATTTTAAACCACTGAATAATAATTACGAGCATAGTATACTCTTCGAGTAACTTGGTAAAACGCAAACGAAGATATCCTAGAGTAAATTGAAGGAGTAAAATTATTCTCATTATAGTTACACTCGTGTAACTTCAAGTTTGGTCGAATCGGGCCTAAGGAAGACAAGTCGGTCGTGTAATTCGTGGCGCACTTTGTTACTGCCAAATTCCGTTGTGTGTCTCACCTTATCCCACCCTTTCTACGCGCTTCTACAAATGTGAATTAATCTTAACTTTTAACCAGATGTCTTATAGAGGTTAGATGTTTTACAAAAACATTATTTATGCTAAAGTGCAAAGTCGATTTTCATAATATTTCTACATCATCTTTGAGATCTTAAAAAATCTGTCAATATCGTGTTTTCTAGCTCTTAATAGCTATGAAGAAAATTTTTTGTGTAAGTCGATGAGTATATTTTATCTACCAAATTACCAGAAAATACTATTCATGTTACGTTTAGTAATTATTAGATAATGACCTATTAGGGTTACCTGGAAAAAATATTAATAAATGGGGCCAATTAATGAAAAATGTTCAATTGCGAAGAAAGCCTTTCTTTTACGTCATTTTGACAAATTTTATAAAATATGCAGTTTGAGCTACAATAAAATCAGATTTATTTATTTTACGTTTAATACGTTCACTTTTATTTATTCTATTAATCTACTCAGAAAAAAAATGTAACAAAGTCCTAAATTTTTCGCAGGAACTGAATATTGTATTGAAATTTGAAAAAAAATTCTAATGCTTAAAATGGCAGAAAAACGTTAATGGCATATTCCATAATGTGAGTTTCACAATGAAACGAACGCTTCCCTGCATCTCGTAATGAAAGTTACAAAGGTGCCGACTGAGTCGATAAAGGTTTTTTTTAGTTCTATTGTTGTTCGGCATTAGAATATGTCCGGCGGCCGTTATGGCCTCGTAAATAATTAGGGGCCATAAATAAGGATCCCATAATTGCTGTCGTATACCAAATTGGCTTGCTGCGAATTATACTTTTTACACCACTGCGAAGAGATTTTTGTGCTTTAAAGCATAAAGCATTATCGTTAAAGTTTAGAATTTTAACTAAATTATAAAACATTAACAATCTCATTATACCATTTACTGCAAAACTGAGATTCAGATCTACTCCTATTTATGTATCATTTAGGACTAGCAGCTTAAAAAACAAAATCAAAACGTTTTCTTAGGGCCTGTTTCACAATCTTCTAATAAGTGTCGGATAGCTTAGGTATTCGGAAGTTTCGTCGCTGCTTACTTTGTATCGAGCGACAGATACAAAACATGCAAATAAGCTATCTGACACATATCTGTAATCCATAGATTGTGAAACAGGCCCTTATCTTGATGCACCGACTGTTAACGCTATCTTAAAAATAAAGTAAACAGATTACTATAAACACATTAACAGTTTAGGTCATAAATATTTTAAGTTCGATTCTCCATCAGTTTGGTCTATATTCCATTGATTTTTTTCCACCATATCTTTCCTTGTGCCATAGATAAATAATACTCCGCCTTAATCCCATTATTTTGAGGTTTGACTACATACTATTTGGAGTTGGCAAAAAACACAATTGGATTGCATGATGGTGGGCCCCGAGGCATCCGGCGGGGACCCAGTTTATATATTCTTTGCCCCAGTGGGTGGGGCCCCAATCTCGGGATCCCACGTCGCTGCCGGCGCGCACGACCGACACACGGAACAGGGAACTCTGATATGAATTATTCAGTAAACTTTGTTTGTAATTGAATGTGTAGGTGTGTTTAACAAACTAGTAATATGAAATAAAAAAAACAATACCCACTGGCTATTTTAATTTTGATACTAAGTATCATTCTAAAAACGAATCTAATCACATCTTATGGCTGGGACTATATGCTACGGAATCCGGAACACCGGTGAAAATTCAGAGCACTGAAAATAGAACTCTAAGCTAAAGCTCTAAGCTAAAAACATTATAGTTGAAAATCGAACACATGGGTGTCGAGTTAAATGTCAATGTCATATATGACATTGACATTTAACACAGCTTCAATTTTCAACTCTGTTGTATTAGCGCAAAGTTCTATTTTCAATGCTCAAGATTTTCTACGGCCTTCCGGATTCCGGTGCATATAGTCCTTGCCTTAAAAGCCTATCAAACCGAATATAGGCTGTACATAAAATTACTAGCTAATGCCTGTAAATGCAGTATACCGCGGAAATACTGTACTTTTTCGGTATAAAAAGTTTTTATACCTAAAAACCAACCAACCTTTGTTTTAATTCAGAGCCTTATACTGCTATAGTAGGGCCTCGCTAATCCGGCGAGGGAAAAAACAAGGTCCCTACCGAAATATCGAATTGTCCGGATTATAGTATGTACTATGTATACAATATTTTATCAACCTTTTTACATGGCAATAAGTAGTACACCTAACTTAGATCTTAGAATATTTACGCGGCGGTGTCATTTACTTTGTCAGCAAACACGCTAGTAACTAAAGGTGGGACCGCAATACGCGGCGGCGGAACTACGCGACGCGGCACTCCATTGCGGTATTACTAGCAGGAAAGTGTCGCGTCGCTCTGCTGCCGCCTAGTGCGGCTTACCTTAACACTGCAAGGTGACAAATAAAATACTGTCGAGTTGTTGCAAATGATTGAATATTGACATGTTGTGATGTGACCTGCACCTACCCCCGTCGATGAATGTCCCCCGGGCGGTCCTCTCGTCTGTTCGGATTACAGCGTGCACCGAAGCAACGCGGGTCCGAATTAGCGAGGCTCTTCTGTAGCATACGAAATTTCATTGAAATACGTTCAGTAGTTTTTGCGTGAGAGAGTAACAAACATCCATCCATCCTCACAAACTTTCACATTTATAAAAGCAAGTAGGATCATCTTCGGATAGGTACAGCTCATAGTTTGCTTGTATTGATAAAATAAAATGTCACCAGTTTATGAAATTGATGTCGTAAATATCATAGGTACCTTTAACTACTTCAATAGCACATAAGAATTCCTACATACCTGACGTCACTATTTTAATAGCATGTTTCATTAATTGGTTAAGCTTATTTAAAATTGCATTGTAAATTGTAATCCAAATTAAACTCCAACGTACAAGCGAAACACGCATTTGAAGTCCAATTAAAATAGTTATTAGTTATTGGGTATTTTAATCTGTAGGCCATTTGCAGTGTTCTCACGGACGCAACCGCGATGATTGAGATTTGAGCCGGATAGGGAAAGAGGATAGACTATATAAGAGGATATAATATTATATCGAGTGCTAAGAATCTAGTACACTTACTTGTCTGTCTGATATAAGGAAAATAGTATAGTAAATTAGATGTTACCCGGTGTACGGGTTTGCCCGTTCTCTTCGATAGCGTGAAGATCAAAAAACGTTATTTGTAGATGGACTGTATATTAAAGATCTAAATGTGTAGTTATAATAAGATTTATAGGCCCGACAATATGGCGCATCGACTTGTCGTAAGTTGGTATAAAAAGGTGTTAGTCACGACGCGAGCGCAACATCGCGAGTGCCGATGGCACCCGAAGCCACTGTCTTCTCCTCCTCCGGGTGGCGCGCGTCGCGCGAGTATTGCCATTAACATACTCCCCCCGTTGAAGTATCTTCAACATTAGAAGTCGGGAGAGGGCATATGGTATTTAATGCGCGTCGAACAACGCCCTTTCTAGTGCGGATGTCAGCAACCCTGGATACGCCGTCTCCTCCAGGCAGCACCCGCAGAACTCGCCCCAGCAGCCACATCAAAGGCGGGCTCGCCTTGTCCTTGATGACGACAAAGCTTAATCTTAAGCTTTTTCTTTAAGGGCTTCTTGCGACTGGAACCATTTTGTTTGCTGTTGAAGCAGTGACACGTATTCATTAGAAAATCTAGTCCAGAAATGCTGCTTCAATAGCTCGATGCGGCGAAATCTTGGCAAAGATGACACCCTGCTGCAGGTTATTTGAGTATCGGGAATCGCAAACAAAGATCGTCCGATAAGGAAATGTGCAGGTGATAAGGGGCAAAGATTAGAAGAATCACTAGACAAGGGAGTAAGTGGACGTGAGTTAAGGATACCCTCAATTTGTACTAATAGAGTGTTCATCTCCTCATAGAACAAGTATGCTAGTCCTAGAATCCGACGTAGGTGATTTTTCACGGACCTTACTGTGGATTCCCACAAGCCATAGATATATCATAGCATTTAGTGAAATCGTGTGTCAATGAAGATAAAACCTTTAGACTTAGGTCTAAAGGTTTTATCTTCATTGATAATCTCGTGCCTATTAGTGCCCCGCGAAGCTTTAGTCTAGTTATGGTAGTAGCTTTTAATGGTGCTACTTTTCTTTTGGAGGCTAAAAGACGCACACCTACTGTACCATCATTGCCTATGCACCTTATATAAGCACAGGCACCGTAGGATTTCTCTGATGCATCAGCAAAAATATGTAATTGAATATCGACAGGTGACTGTGATAAAACGCACCGAGGTATAGTAATGTTATTAATATTTTTCAATGATACTATGAAATTACACCACAAGTCATACAGTTTACTGTCTACAGGATCATCCCAACCACACTTGTCCAACCACAACCGATGCATGATCATTTTTGCCTCGACGATACAAGGCGTGACTAGATCTAATGGATCGAAAACTTGGGCGATTGTAGACAAAATGTTGCGTTTGTTAACAGTGTTGTAAGCCGGTGCATGAATGGAAAAGAACAATATATCCCCAAAGCATTTCCAATTCAATCCGAGTGTTTTAGAAAGACTTTTGCTACTTAAGTCAACATAACCAGAAACATTAACCTCACCAGATACTGCTTGTAAAATTTTATCGTTGTTTGAAAACCATTTTCTTAAATTTAATTTTGTTGAAGTTAGAGTTTTAGTGACATCCTGGCATAAATATAAAGTTTTATCTATTGTTTTAAGGCCTGTCAAAAAATCCTCAACCCAAAAATCTTGATATATATATATTATACTCTCTCGACCTCTGGATTAGTAGAGTCAAGTCCTAATTGAAAAAGACACCTTGTAACAAGATAGGAGGTGTAGCTCTACCATAAGTCAAAGTATTTATCTCGTACCTCTTAATCGGATGATTAGAATCAAATCTGCATAGTATTTGTTGAAGCGCCTGCTGCTCCTCAAGTACCTCTATCTTTTCTACATCGCTGGTCACGACATACTGATGTTGTCTAAATCGAAGTAGGATTGACAAAATGTCATCTTGCACAACAGGACCCACTCTTAAAATGTTATTAAGTGATTTACCAGATGTCGTGCCCGCCGATGCATCGAAGACAATTCGTAACTTGTTTGTAGAGCTCGACTCTTTTAAGACGCCATGATGTGGCAAATATTTGGGTTTGGAGTAGTGCAATGTATTTTCGGCCATGTGACCAAGGTCAAGGTACTCCTTCATAAAGTCGACAGACAGCTTTTTTCATATCAGGATCTCGTTCTAATTGTCTTTCTAAAGAAAAAAATCTATTTTTGGTTAGTTGATAAGAGTCACCCAAGATGGTCGGTGATTCCGTAAAGGGTAAAGTAACTACAAAGCGTCCATCAGGCTTACTTACTGTTGACTTTACGAAGAGTTTCTCGCACGATTGCTCTTCTGGGGAAATATTATATTTATGCGGTATAGAATCTAACTCCCAAAATCTAGAGAGATCAAAATTTAATGTTTGATTTAACATGCACATAGGCGTTTGAATGTTATTATTACGTTCGTTAGTTATAGCACCGGAAACAGGCCATCCTAATTTCGTCTCGAAAATACACGGTTTGTTTCTACCTAAATGTATGCGATTCGTGCCGATTACACTCCAAAATATGTCTGCACCCAATAGTATATTTATTGTGTTCGGTATGTGGAATGATGGATCAGCTAAGTAAATTCCTGTAGGCATGTCTAAGGCTTGTAAGTTAATGTGTACACTAGGTATTCGTGACGTAACATTAGGCAAGATGATACAATCAATGCTCGTCGTATATCAACTAATAGAAGACTCCAATGTGAGAGCTGGTGCGCGAGCTCTGTAGTGATTGATTATTGATACCCGATATGCTTGTATTAAGATAAGATATATTAAGTTTTAGCTTATCACATAGGTCCTGGGTAATAAAATTAGACGTAGGTACTCCCACTCTCGAGTAGTATCCTCGTAGTGTGCGACTGTCCATTAATGTCCTGTTTAATTGGTCAATGTCAACCAATGCTGTGGACAGTAAGTACAGTTTTTTGAGAAATTAGTTTTTTATATTGGTTCGCAGTTAAGGCTACGCTTTGGGAAAAACCAGACTCAATATTATTGAAATACAATAAAGTGTTGTGCCTTTTATTGCCATATTTACAATCTGTTAATTTACATTTATTCTCTGAGTGGCCGAAACGTAAACAATTATTGCAGACTTTAAATTCCTTTGCCCTTTTGATTCTATCCTCAATTGACAATGCTCTAAATGAGTCACAAGTATGTAAGAAGTGATTATTTTTGCACATATGACAGAGGTTAGATTTATGTTTGTCTGTTGTTACTATATTTTTTTTTGTTTATCTTTAGGTAAGAATTAGTATTAGGATTAGAATTAACATAAATTATATTTAAACTATAAGTTTTAGGTGAGTCTAAAGCTTCTAATAAGTCTGCTGTATTGGATATGAAATTAATAAAACTATTCAATGTTGGGGACTTGTTTGCAATATTGCATTGCGACTCCCATTCCCTTGGAGTAGTTGAGGTTAGCTTGGATAAAAACAAAAATATAATAATAGTGTCCCAGTGTTGTACAGGTTGATCTAAGCTGGCTAATGCCCTAAGATTTTTGTTGGCACTAGCCACTAAATTACGCAAAGGTCCACTAGACTCCTTTTGTATAGTAGGTAACGTAAAGAGAGAATTTAAATGGTGGTTTTCCAGAAGATGCTTATTGTCGTAACGCTCACACAGAGTTTGCCATGCAGCGTCATAATAATTGGCGCAAAAGTCAGGACCATCCATAGTCTGAGCCGCACTAACTACCCTTTAATGACGCGCGTAAATAGTGGAACTTACTTATTGGATCAATACTATTATCGTTATTAATTAAAGAATTAGAAGTGTCCTTATAACCGAGCCAGTGTTATATATGATTGTCGTATGTTGTATGTTTGTACGTATGTTGATGACAGTGATTTAAATAAAATTGAAACTAAATGATTTTAATAAAATAAATTATTAACGAACGAACGAAATGTAATGACGTCGTAATTTTGTCGTATGATGAAGTATGACTTGCAAAAAATGATTCTATGATTTTACGAAATTTTTCCATTCAAATTTTACAAATTAAATCATGACTATGAACTGAATTTACTATTGTGCAAATTTTGAGATTAAAAATGGATATGAATGATGAGAAATGAATGGATGAAAAGGAAAACGGAACGATCTTACGGTTTTATACACTTCCTGATTCCTCCAAATGCAATCCTTGTGCTTGTTGCTTGTTCCTGCTTTCGTGTCATGGATTTTTATGCAGGTTCCTTCGTCCTTCCTGAATCCAGTTCCTCGTTAAATACGTATAAATTTTTCTCGTAGCGAGCTGGTTCTTTGATGGCGAGATAAGGACACATATGCTACGAGAAAAAGCCATTAACACCCGGAATTCGTTCACGTACAATAAAACTAGCTTTTGTCTGCGGCTTTTCCCGCGTAAGTATAGTATTCCACGGGAACACCGAACACAATACTTTTTTGGTATAGAAAATAGTGTTAATCCAGAGTTATAACTACTACCATACCAAATTTCATCAAAATCCGTTCAGTAGTTTTTGCGTGAAAGAGTAACAAACATTCATCCATTCATTCATTCATCCATCTACGTTACCCAGGCTCCAATTTATCCGTCCTCGAAGGGTGACCAGAGTCCTGAGGGAATCTTCATTTTAGCCTAGCCTATGTTCCACGTGGTCTGCTCCATATCTGTGACAAGTTTCACCAAAATTGGCCCAGCATTTCAAAATCTATTGTTTGTTTGCATTGAACAGGCTTCAGCCAAACAAACAAACAAATCTTTCCTCTATAAGTAACATCAAAACTAGACGAAGTCACTATTAAAAGTGCTTTCGTTTCGTCCGTATTTTACATACTTCTGTAAAATGTGAAGGAAAAGTGTAGTCATAAGATGTATTACAATACAATATCTTATGACTGTAGTCTGCAAAACACAATAGTATCGAGGTTAATGTTGTTATGATTATATTTTTCTTAATTTATAAACAATATATTCCTAATGTAGTTCATGCATACGGGGAAAATTTGATGTGACACAAATAACGATTTGTATTTATACATTTTATAGTTTACCTACCTTCTTACTGAAACCAAAGAAATAATAATTATAGTAACATAATAAAATGTTCTCAAAATACACAGTAAGTTACAGTTTCTAAACATTATATACCCGTATCTTCCTGCCTCTTTAATCTGTGGTTACATTTGATCGGGAACATGACCAAATTCTATAAATTTGCTATTTCAGTTTGATTTAGATCACAACCGAAGTTATTGGGCGAATTGGTTTACAGTTTACACATTTAACACGTGCAAACTTCAACTAGTCGATTGAAACTTTACGCCACAGATATAAAAAATATCGACATGGCAGATAACATTACACTTCTAAAATGTTGTGTTATGTAAAAGATTACGTACTAGTAAATTAAATAAATTTGTAATCACGGTTAGATGAATACATTATTATAATGTCATTTCTAGCCGCAATATTATTGTGGTTTATTCTTTAAAATGATTAAATTAAAATGTTGTTCATAAAAAAATTACCTTCATTTATTTAACTTTCAGTCACATAATTAGGTATTTACTATATTTTAACATTATAGACGACAATTGACATTAAATATACCAAGCAAAATGTGATTAACTTTTGTAGCGTTAGGTACTACAGCTATTAAAACAAGCCTAGAATGTCATGCCTTGTCTATAATCTAGTGTTTAACTAGATCTGTGGCGTCAACTTCGTCGTATGTGGGGCCGTGTGTCAATACTCAGTAGTTCGATTTTAACTGATTATTCGAAGTGAATTGGATTTGTTTTATTACGTGTAGAGTTCAGGCGTGTAATATATTTTATTATAATACATTGTGTTACACATATTACGTGATATGTAGAATTTTAAGTAGAATATAATATATTTTTTACAAGTTGAACACGTTAGTTTGCGTTTCAATGAAATCCAATATAGTCGTGCATAATTGCTGTATTTCTTCGTACGGCCAATCGATTAAGGCGCAGCAAAACGATAATGCATTTGCCATAACTGAGTCGAATTACGGGACGTAATTAACGTGAAACGTTCACGTGAGAAGGGAATGAACGTTATAAGTCACAGCGCACCTAGGCAAGGTTCATAGAAGTATATTCTAGATAGAAGATGATTCTAGCGACTTCGTACGCGCAAAAAGAAATTCCGCGGGAACTACTACTGCCATAACAAGTTTCATCATTAATAAAAATATTTTTTATAAGATGTGTGCTTATAATATTGCCTAAAATTGTGTTGTAACTGATAGGTGGATTTATTAACTTTAAAATGACACAATTGTGATATCCGAAGAATGTACAGAAACTAACCAAACATTTTTTTTTTGAAAGATCTCATCAAAAATTAAAATTAATAATTAAAATGGCTGCCATTACAAGGGCAATAAAGTATAGATCCCCAATAGGGGGCCCTTAAAATAACGCTGAAGGTATCCCGGACACATTGTATATCACAATATCCGTATATATGCCAATGCTATATATGCCAATACATGACGGACGAATTAACTGGATATTTAATACTTACACGGCGCTGAATAAATAAGTTTTCAAAGTAAATGAGTTCAGCTGTAATGGGAATAATGAGTAACATATGAGCTAATGTTAGCTGTGTGCTGTAAATTCTGTAATTTAGCATCATAAGTAAATACTTATGATACTAAAAGTTATACGATTGCGTGTAACGAGCTGATTGACACTGCTAAAGTTCTACTTTATGCAGCAAGACGCATTAATTAAAGTCACAGGAGAACTGATTGCATTATAGTAGCTCACGTGTTGTTTCTTCAAATGCAAGCGGTCTGGGGGGTACACTTATGGCTGTCAATTCAGAAAATGCTTTGTTGCAGCTTACAGTTCTATTTATTGCTAATAGCTCTGTTTACATTACAGTAATTACAGTGTGGTATCTGTGACGCGTAATAGCGTTTCACATTTATCACATTGGATGATAAAAACAAGAATTTATTTTATTTATCAAAATGTTAAATAAAAATTTATAGGTAAATTATTAATAATGCCTATCTGTCTTAAACTAAAACTATTCGTTTTTCTGTGAATATACTGTATGGTAAATGGTAAAACTTCTGACTCTTGACAAGGTCGTTAGTTCAATCGTAGCTATTAATAAAGAAATAGTCAAGAAAAAGCCGAAAAAGTATTTACTATCGGCCGGTTTCAATAAACTATCTATCAATAACTATTTATTTGTTGACATGTCATCCAATATATATATATATATATATATATATATATATATATATATATATATATATATATATATTATATATATATATATACATAACTAATAGATTATATGCCCAAAATATCCGTAATTGATATTGAACAACTTTATGTCTACTGTCCGCTGTCGACAAAGCTTTTTCGTGCCAAAAGATTTGTTTGGCGCGAGACAGCTTTTTCTATGGCATAATGTCACATCAACTGCCGTCTTTAACGATTGTGCTAGGGCAACAGTTCGGACATAAGTGGTCGGTGATGGTAATGACGATAAGTTATTTACTGCGCATAATAATTATGGGTGAATTATAAATAAACGGCACAGCAGCACACAATCCCCGGAATTATTGCACGAAATGAATTTGTGGCTAATTAGCTGGGCAGTAATGAGCTCAATGTATGTTTTTCGATCGCGTTTTAATACTCGCCCAACTACTAAATACAGTAATTGACACTAAAACATTATTACAATGTGCTTAAAATTTCCATCGTAATGTATTATATAATTATCATAATGAATGGAGTGGAGAACTAAAGTAATAAAGGATGTTGGGTGATGAAATGTTTATTTTAATAGTGTGTTTGTACACTGATATGATCTGCAGCAATTGCGCGGGGATGCGTTTTCAAATTATTATTTTTTCATTTTAAGGGAAACCCTTAAGTAGAAAGGAATGTTTATAGTTTTGTGTATGTCTGTCTGTCTGTTTGAGTAATCAGCTGATTGTAAAAGGGGGCTTAGGACTAAATAAATGAGTATAAAAATCTGTCAGATCAACAAAATATACATATAGAGAGACAAATATGGGGCCGGGGAGTAAGTCCTAATAAGGACTTCGGGCCAAAAATAAGTACAATGTTACTTTGTTGTTGATAAGAGGCGTCAATTGAACATGATATATTGAACATTTGCTTGATTGAATGATGGACATAATGTTCCTGTAGCCATGGTGAGAATATTCTCGACGTTGGTAAAATTCCTTACAAAGACATTCGTTCACCATGAATAATTTTCGACATTGAAAATAATTAATTTTAATATTATTATGTAAAAAAAGTGAAATGATTATCAAAAATAATAATTCAAATAAAGCTAAAATCCTACGTATTATTTTATTACTCAGAATAAATTTAAGAAAATTGAAAATTGTAGGCCAACATAACTGCGGTGAACTCTCTAATAAATTATTAATTACTCTGTAGTCTGTGCCTAATCAATGATAGCTTGTAATGAGACATAAAAAGCTATTGTAAAATATATTTAGTATTTATCAAATAAGAAGTAATTTTAATTTCTAATTTGCATTAACTATTTCAGCACAGTAACACCCGGTTTCTGAAAGGCTAATCAAATAGTCGCTAAAAAAAACTAACACGTTGTTGTGTTAACAGGATTGTTAAATGAATTTGCGTTTCTGAAACGCTTATTACTAGTGTAAAATTTACTAATCATTGATCATCTTGACATGACACATTTACGCCATAATTAGCTTTCCAGAAACCGAAAACAGCATTTGACATGTGGTTTGACCATGGGTTTGACATTAGTTTTGTTAACTAACACGTTGTTCAAATCAAACGACTGATCAAGCTTTTTGCTACTCAATTTTCGCCTGACAAGATATTTGACCACTGATTAGTTATTTTGCTGTTGATTAGCCCTTCGGAAACCGGGGGTTACACCCGGTTTCTGAAAGGCTAATCAAATAGTTGATGAACTAACACGTTGTTGAGTTAACAGGCCTGTTAAATCAATTTCCGTTTCTGAAACGCTGATTAGTGAAAAATTTACTAATCATTGATCAAATTGACATAACACATACAAGCCTTAAAAAGCTTTCCAGAAACCGAAAACAGCGCTTGACATGTTGTTTGACCATTCGTGTGACATTTGTTAACTAACACGATGATCAAATCAAACGGCTGATCAAGCTTTTTGCAACTCAATTTACACTTGACAAGAGATTTGACCGCTGATTAGTTGATTTTGGTGTTGATTAGCCTTTCAGAAACCGGGGGTAGATCTTTAATTTGTCACTTAATATTATATAATATGAAGTTTCCGTTTTTTTTAATAATACAGACAAAATATCGTCACTTGATTGTTGGTTATGGGTGTCTAACAGAAGCCGATTTAGGTTTTGATGCTTACTCTAAGGTTTACATAAACTATTCAAGGAAAAATCACGTTTCTCTTGTCACCTAGCATTATCTCTATTGTACGTAAAAACCATAAATTCTATAAAAGAATAGATGGCTTGATGGATGTTTTTTGTCGCTGCAGGTTGCATTCCCCGCGTTCGTGCCACTCCGCTAGCTCGGGCGCGACGCGACGCGACAAAAACCCCGGCACGTAGCTAGTTCCGCCTCGCTGGCCTTATCGATATCCAATTTATTTAGTTAACACTATGGTACGTGAAACTATAAAAAGTGGACGTGGTGCGCCGCATAATGTTGCTTGATATGGCGCAAATTGCTTATTATTCCTATTTCTGATATTAAGAATGTGACGAGGAGACATAAATAACATAAGAAACTTTTATTTTAAGAACTAGATCTTTTTTTGAACAGGAAATCGTTATTTTTGCACGAAAAGATCTTGATATACTTGAATAAATAATTTACCAATAATATATTTTTTTAGTTGTAGGTCCTACAGCTAGGACATATCTTAAAAAAAACTTTTATGCCACTAAGGCCGGGAACAGCGTGGAAACATTTAAGAATTTTATCTTCTTTTAAATTTAGTTCAAACGCAAACCCCTAACCAATTTGCAACATGCACATTTAGGTGTCGGAGGGATTCGAATTTCAAATCTGTCCCGACTCCCGAGTCTGTCCCTTTTATCATCACTGTACAATGAACCTCAACCCCCGTCGTATTAAGTTTAATGTGCAACAAATTTTAAATAGAATAATAATTCTAAATCAGAATCAAGTCAGGTGCAAACGACACGATAGGCCCTATCGAATTTATTCGATTTTTATTGAGACCACTTTTATTTTATACTTTTGCAATTTAAAAATCGTCCATATTTTTGTCCTCGTTGCAGCTGAATGGGTTTTAAACAGGAACCAGATTGTTGTACCGGGTATTATCCATTACCGGTCCTGTCGGTTGAGCGATTGTCCGATTGGACACAACTGGAATCGATTTCGTCCGATTGCGGCGAGTGGTTAGTCGATAGCGAGACAAGTGACACCGCCTAGTCGTGAGAAAATCTATAAATTGGACAATTTTAATTTACGGTTGCCGAAAAAGGCAACCAATTAACGTGTGTAATGTCACTGATATAGAGTTGATAATTTAGGTGACAGGTATTTCAGGTTACTTATGGTAAATGAGTCAAACACTTCACAATATATTCAGCTAGTAGATAATGTACTTTCACAAAAAAGGACAAAGTTATTATCAAAATATTAAACGCCTACTTAATTTATCTAGATTTTTCTTTTACAAAGAGCCAAAATAGGAGATATGATAAATGGAGCATACAATAATGTTTTATTGTAGAATAGGACAAGCGGGAGGAGGACGCATGCGTCAGTCGATTCGTCACTGTCACGCGAGTTTTTGTGAGAGACGTGTCACCCGTTCATTAGCTTCAGCCTCCATACTTGCCGGTGGAAATGAATGTCCTACTACTATTACAAATGTGAAACTTAGTGAGACTGGATGTATGTATGGATGAGGGGATGTTTGTTGTTGTGTTACTCTTTAACGCAAAAACTACTGAACTGATTGTGATGAAATTTGATATGGTAGTAGTGTAGGCTCTGGATTAAAACAGGTCACTTCCTATCCCCAAAAAAGCACAGTGTTCCCGTGGGATACTTTATTTACGCGAGCGGAGCCGCGGGCAGAAGCTAACGTCCATTCGAATGGTGGTATATATGGTACATATATGGTATATTTATGGTACACAATACCAACTTCCAATTTCGAAAGGACGAAATATATTATCTGGCTTCCTCGGGTGACCGCAACTTCATTTGCGTACAACTACCGGAAAGGGAACCCATTTTTTTAAAACCGAACCCTAAGATAATCCTTATAACATCAGCTGTCTGCCAGTGAAAGTCCCGTGAACATCGGTACAGCCGTTTCAGAGTTTAGCCGAAACAAACAGACAGACAAACGGATAAACAAAAGTTTTAAAATTGATTATTTAATTGAAGTGCCGTATATCATATACATTAAGTGAAGAGCTCCTAATTTAAAATTACAAACGGACACTTTAATTTTATTTATTTGTATGTATAATTAAAAAGTCACGACTCAGCGCTTCAGTCACTTTTTTTTCAACTTTCTTACATAATATTAATATAGGGACTAGCTTTTTCCCGCGGCTCCAACCGCTCACTGTACTTTTTTGGGATGAAGTGTAGTCTATGTGTTAAATCCTGAGCCTAAACTACTACCATACCAAATTTCTTTAAATCCGTTCAGTGAAAGAGTAACAAACATCCATCCAGATGGATGATGGATAGATATCCATCCTCACAAACTTTCACATTTATAATAGAAGTAGGTAAGACGAATTACGTTATCGAGTAGGCAAGACATTTCTCCTCTTGCCATGCAAAAGGCTGATTAGACCGATTTTTATTTGAAGATGAAAAAACTACAGAATAAACTTATATCGCCACTGTTTCTGGCTGAGTCAACCCTGCCTACTGTATCGTCGTAATTAGACCCACTCTCCTTAGAAATAGATTGACCCTTTTGACTTCCTCACTTCATCGGCACTAATTATACTATTAAAGAGAAAAGATTTTAGGTACTGTTTGATTGTATTGAATAGGCTCTGAAACTATTAGACCGATTTTGATGAAATTTAACACGAGTATAGAGTAGACAAGGGAGAACTAAAGCTACTTTTATCGCGACAAAATGTATGGTGTCAGTCGCGTCGCGGGAGATATCTTGTTCGATATATATACATTCTTTGATTGTACTGTCGAAGATAGATCCGATTTGTCCCCTTTGAACCTTGTTGCCAAGTAATAAGGTCGAAAAGTGGCACATCGTACCTGTCGGCGACCGTCCATTGTACACAAAGTTCCTAGTAAAACTGTGTGGATGAAGTCTTAGCTTGGCCGACACTGCAAAGAAGCGGTCTCGAAAACTGCGCGGTCATGTTTTCGAATTGGCTTTCATAGGGGAAATTTTGCCCAATCAATAAACAGTGACGGGCAATCGACAAACCGGATATTTCGGTCACCAATTTGCCACATTAGCGGGTGTATGGTAGTACCTGTGCATTCAAACCATGCTATGTTTTTTCCCAGCAGTAAAAGGGCGCCCGCATCCACACATCCCGCAACTTGCAAGTGTACAGTACCAATGATAATATTTATTTCCTTTCCCAAAGTTGATCATAAAACATGACGTGATGTAACATTTATGCCTGTATGTATAATACCATAAGTAATACGGAAGTTTGTATGTATGTGGGTATGACTGTCTTTTACGCAAAAATCGCTGGATGGATTATAATAAAATTCGGCACAGAGAAGAGGCTGGATTAGCACATTTATAGCTCCGAAAAATGTACAGTTCTTGTGTTAGATAAATTTCCTTTTACGCAGACGAAGTGGCAGTCAGCGTCTAAATTCTAATCTATATAATATATAAACGGAGCGATTTTAAAAAATTCCACCCTTAAAAGGGGTGAAATAGGGTATCAAAGTATGTACGAAAAATCTTTAAATCTGCACCGATTTCGATGCAAATTGAGATTCATGCTTTTAAATAAATTTAATTATACAGGTATTTCAGGGTTTATTCGAATCCCTCTCAGGGTGTAAAAATAAGGTTTGAAAGTATAAAATGAAAAATATTTAAAATCTGCTCCGATTTTCATTCAATTTAATTGAAAAAACGAGCTAATAAATAAAAACTGATAAGTACCTACGTATTTTATAGTTTTATGAAACTAGTGATAATGGGGTGAAATGGGGCTCCAAAGTTTGTATAGTGAAATTTCTACCAGCTGATCGGATTACGTTGAATTTTGTCACGCAATTATTATGATGCAGAAATCCTTTTGAAATAGTTTTTCAAAATACATACCCAATGGTGCAACGGGGTTCATAAAATTCTTCTCTCGTATTCGTTCCCTTATCGTAAACAATACGAAGACGATCCAATATTATCTAATATGGCGCGCCCGCAGGCACCGCAATATCCTGTTGCCCACACGGAATCCAACCCCAGTCCCTACGTCAGGTAAACTCGACTCGGCTTACCCTGGGTGGTACACATGAAGCTTTATGCTAAAAGTAAACAAATAATACATTTTGCGTTTCATAAGTTACGACGTTTGTTAGTTTTGATCGGGAAAATATATAACTACATATTTCTATTTGGTTCAATTAGTTATTAAATATATAAAAAAACCTACCAGTTGTCTGTTAAGTCGGTTTACTGACGATAGTTGAACGTGACAACGTCAACAACAACAACAACAACAGCAACAATAATAATAATAATGCGGTAAAGGCAATGCGAGCTAACGCTGGTACTTGGTAACGGTACTTGGTAACGATAACGAGTAACAGGTAACGCATGAGTCATGTTTTTTCGTGCGTGCAGCCGGCTTCATCGATTTATACGACGTTATCACGTCAAAAAACTTTAAAATCAAAAACATTTTCACTATGTCAAATAAAATCCTAATAATTAACAATTTGTTTACAGTATTTAGCCAATTATTGAGATGAGGAGACATTTGTTGCATTTGTACGATACATTTGAGGTATTTAATGTTCGTCTTAGGGTCATACCGAAAGTTGACGTTCTGCACCGGTCTGCGTAATACGACGTTCTTGCAATGAAACGTCCATCTTCTTGTGTAGTGATTAAATATCAATTTTGAATCGCTATCTTATTAAAATGCAGCGCCGCGTCGCGTCTTTATATTCAGTGATTTGGTTGTCGACAAAGTGCAGGTTGCTATAATCATAAAGTACAATTACTAACAATAAACACTTTTGTGACCGCATGTTTTAAGCGTCAGTTGACACCGAGAAATGACGCGTCGCTGCATTTTAAAGACAGCGATAGCTCATTTTTGAATCGCTATCCTAAAAGTCGCGTCGCGTCGCGACCATCCCGGTTTGCGCTGAGCCTAAGAATAAGGTAGTAAGTGTATTGATTCTTGGTCCTCGAGGTCTGCCGTTTATTAAAGCCATACTAATATCTTCGCCACACTCGACATTTTAGCGGTTGTCTTCCAACATCACTTTACAACACTTTTAAATCATAAACGGTCATACAAATTTAGATCTAACGTAGAAGGAATAAGGATCAAAATCCACCTTTTATCCGGGTAACACATTAACATGTAGAAGTAACACGAAATGTCACTTCTTATGAATGCGTGTAAATGTGTTGATACACGAATGTGTAAACGTAATTTATATAAAAACGGCGCTGCATGTCCGTTAATTTTTTCAAACTTCGTGAAAGAAGCACGAAAATCTCGTTTGTATATTATGACATATTTGTTAAATTACCACAAGTCACAACACTACTTTCTCTATAATCCTCTTTCTATAGAAAACAAAAGCCTATCAGATAGTGGAAATATCCGCATAATGTGTCGTGTTTTGTTTGTTTTAGAAAGTTTAGGGATGTCCCTGCGGTTTTACCGGCGGGCGGCGGGTGGCAATATCGCGTTCACAACAATGTTGTGGAAACAATGAGATATCTGATCGTGTGAACGTTAAACACATAACCACCCTAACTTTTATCTATTCTATGATTACTTTATAAATACGTAGGGTGACGACAAATGAAATTACATTTTTCCTTGTTTGTTGCTTTGACATTCAGCGTACATTTATGTTTTGTTCGCCAAAAAGACGAAGAGCTTTATATATTTCAAACAGATATAAATCCACAAAAAAAAGAAATAAAGACACGGTGTAGGTGTACCTACCTACACCGTGTCTTTATTTCTTTTTGACAAAGTTACAGTTTCTAAACATTTTCCTAGGCACTGGGACGCCTACACAATATATTTCCATAGCTATGAATAAATTATTGACACCATTTTCCGTAACATCAGAGCCAAAAACGTACCAGAACGGCTGCGTGAGATGTCCATAAAGCCTGCGTGGCTGTTGCGGGGCAGCGGACTAGGTTAATACATCCGCGACCATGTCAGGCGGGTAGGTACTTTAACCTATAAGGCTGGGACTATGATCTGTAAGGCCGGGGAAAATTCAGAGCACTGAAAATAGAACTCTGCGCTAATACAATAGAGTTGAAAATCTAACTTACAAGTGTCGAGTCACATGTTAGTGTCATATATGACAGATCGACACTCGACACTTCGATTTTCAACTCTATTGTATTAGCACACAGTTCTATTTTCAGCTCTCTGATTTTTCCCGGGCTTGCCGGATTCCAGATCTCCTTATAGTCTCCAATGATATTTTATTGGTCACTTTGTTGTCACAATTTGACTTATGTACCATCGGACAAGTTGCCGCTCGATCAGGCATACGATAAAAATTGCTCAACAGCCCCGTTGAATCTTGCGAACTGTTAATCTTGTTAGGGGTCCCTTCGGATTAGGCTTTAAAAAAAAGGGATATTTCCACAACCACTTTTATTAAAAGAAAATACAATAATATTTGAAGGGACCCTTGGGCAGAACCGTCATAACCGAGGACTGAAGAACAACTGAGACTCACAGCTAGAGTCTAGACCAGACTAAACACGGGATGTGCTGATTCAACGTTACGTCAGCAACAACCCTTACAGGGACGGTACATAACAGAACGCACACATACTCACGTGTATATACGTAGATCAACCACGTCTGCAGTCGTTGCTTAACTTGTGTTAAAATATTTTGAGGCGTTAATGCAAAGGAAAATGTTCAGGAACTGGTCGAGCAGAAACTTTGTCGATGTAGGTAGGGCTAGTTCCAATGGTACCTAATTCGTGAAGTGAGAAATGTCTTCCATCCCTATTATTATAGTTTTCCAGTACTACCGGCGCGCGACTTGCAGATAGGTTACTTGCAAACATTCTTTTAAGTTTCACCACGGTTAAAAAATATATATAAGATAGAGCTTGCCGGTGACTTCGCGCGCGGTAAGTTAATCTTGCGGAAACCGTACATTTTTCCGCGATAAAAAGTACCCTATAACCTTCCCCGTGGTCTTCTTTATATCTCTGGCAAATTTCATCAAAATCGGTCCAACAGATTCGGAGCCTATTCAATGCAAACAAACAAACAAATATATAAATAAACAAACTTTTCCTCTGTACATTGTTTGTAAAGATATAATAAGAGTTACGGAGCGATAAAAGTTACATTATTTTATGTTTGTGAGCCTGAAGCCTGTGAAAAAAGGTGTTTGATTTTGACGCGATTTTCGTTGGGAGTCCACAAATGTTGATGCATAATTAGTATAGTAGGTATACCGAATCATAAGTATGTCATCGGTGCCAACTGCCAACTGCTAATTAAATAAAAATGTAAAAGGTGTTGACTGTTGTACAAGCGGCGAATACTCAATTTGCTTTAGCATTTGTCGCGTTAACATGCGCCTGCGCACGCCTTTGTTAGAGCTTGCCAATATTTGTACAATTTTACGTATAAAAGAATATGAGAGTGTACTTGAAACGATCACGCAACATGAAGATAGCCAGCATTTTAAAAGAATAAAACAGATATTCGTTTTAAAATGCCATTATATTAAGCACACCATTGACTTCAAAGCATCCAGCAGGTAGTCTCCCCGCACACAAGGCAACCAGGCTGCGGCAGCCTGACTGGGGCAGTCAGAAAACTAATAAACATTAAATTATATGGTTGCTTAGTGTATCCACAGATAAAAGAAGAAGAACAGATAAACAGCTACATAGTTGGCTTTCGATTTGATTGCACGTTTACAAGCAAACGGTGTATCCACGATTGTGGGGAAAAATTGTGGGCTGTTTATAAGGGACGTCAAAATTCCCCAAAGTTTCTATGAACGCTGTTGCTCTGTACGTAAGTATATATAAAAATATATTGTATATTCTATGGTGCGTCCTCCCATACAACGTCATATTATCGACAGGTTGCTGCAGTCTGGCTGTCTAGTGCGCTCTCGGCCTTATTGTATGATGCATTAAAGTGTTCCCAGAAATGTAAACAGGGACATAAAAAATCAAAAATTCTATTGATGCAATAGACACGAATAAAATACGAACAAACTATTTCTATATCCCCATTGAAGGACTTAATAAACTCTATAAAGGACCGCACTTTTATCGTCCGTGCGTGTCGGCATGTCAGTGTGCGGGGTTCTTTATGACAAGGACGTGGCGTTTATGTCGTATTGTCGGCTATGTAATGACATGGGCAAATACATGTGTATAGTTTTTATAGAAAAGTATTTGTTTTACTTGTTTTTTTTTCGCGACTTTCTAGGTACGCGCAAAAAGAAATCACGCGGGAACCGTAAATTTTACCACAAGCCTATGTATTAATTCAGAGCCTTAACTACAAACATGCCGATTTTCATCGTAATCAATTTTGTAGTTTTTGCGTGAAGGAGTCACAAACATTCATCCATCCTCAAAAACTTTTAGGTACATTTATAATAGTAGTAGGGTAGAGGAAATATAGATGATGGCAGTTTATACTACTAAATGGATTTAAGTTTGTATAAATATTCTAATTTTTTCTTAACTCTTTAATATTTTGTGCTAAAACATGGTTGGATAGACTTAAGACTTCATGCTCAAACTCATAAACGAATAAATCACTCCATTATAGGATACGACGTAACATGCAATATTTTCGCTTTTGAGGCCAAGTAAAACATAATATTGTAACAAAACAAGGTTTATTTTATCAGACTAGCAAAGCGAGTCACAGTTATAATATTTTTCGTACTTGGGAGACTGAGCTTTGATCGGTGTTTTAGTAGAACGATAAAATAATAAACACAAATTAAAAAATATAAAAGAAAAAGAAATAATAAGAATCAAAAAACGTTTGCGATAGTCGGAGGACTTAAAAACTTGGAGAGTTGCGGAGTCAGATGCTTCCATACTTTAGGGTTTCGTAATTATCACAAAAATATTTATCTTATCGGGATTCGAACCCACCACATTCCGAATTTCCAAACAATGCAAAAATTATACGTAGGTACGCACACCAAGCTGCCAATCAGACTGACGTAAGTGAGTCGAAATTATTGATATATTGCTGGACGACAAAATAAAACATCATATTATGTTGCTTAAAAATGCGCAGTTTCTAAGAGATATGACCTAGCTAGATCGACTTTTCTCCCCCAAACTCCCTGCATACAAAATTTCATGGTAATACTTGTAGCCGTTGTCGAGATATCGATTATAATTATACAAGATCGTCTCGTTTAAAGTATAAGATAAACATTAAACATAGATGATTCGAAATTTTCGTTTTGTTATGGTGACTTTGCTTGGTTAATTTGTATGTGAATAGTGAATACATTATAACAGTACCTTTATCTCTATACAAATAATAGATCAAGATTACTGCGAAACCATAGACAGAATAGAAAACTTAGCATTATTTGCATTTGTAAAGTAAAATTCTAATAATAGGTATTATTTAAGTTAACATCTAATTCTCATAAATTAAACATAGAAATAAAAACCTAACAAGCAACAATGAAAAATAATGTTCTCGCCGCCCGCGCGTTCAAATTAAACTAGTTAAGGCCTCTCTACATTAGTCAAACTTGCAGGAAAATATTAAACGTTCCAAAATATCAAAATTTAACCACCATTACACCCATTCAAATTAATATTAGCGAGCTTATATGATCTTCTATCTTTTAAAGTATTTCTGTAAAATGCACACGTGAAAAAGATGCTTAAAAATTCTGTTATATTTATAGAACGTTTATTCTATGAACGTAAAAAGTATTAGTTAACATTATTCAATCAAAGGCATGTTACTTTTTTTAAACACGACCAACTGACGATCCCTTATATGTTATCCCTTATATTAATGACAGATAGTTTATTCGGTAGCCACTCTACATATTTATAAAATACTAGCATTAGAAACTCTATTCCACGGGAACCGTAAAATTTCACACGATAAAAAGTAGCATATGTCCTTCTCCGTGGTCTACTCTATGTCTGTGCCAAATTTCAAGATAATCGGTTAAGTAGTTTTTACGCGAAAGCGTAACAACCAAAAAAAAAACCCACATTCACATTTGTAAAATTAGTAAGGATTGTAGTGTTTTAGTCTCGGCCGTTTGAGTGGCCAATAAACAGAGTGGTGTGCACCAGGAAGAGAGTGTTTGGTGCACCTTTTTGTATTGTAGCTCCTATGCTCCTGTAATTTTCATTTGGTGAATAGTTTTTTTTGTAGCCCATCCTCAGGGCGTATGCCACATCCATGGGTCAGCGGTGCATGTAAGACAACTCCTGCCTGATGTTCGTGACCAGGTTTGGTCGGTTGTATCTTAGTTCAAAGACGTTTTCACGTTCCGATGAACGGTAGTTGATTTAAGTCTCCAATGAGGACGACGTCGTTTGCATCCGTCAGCTTAGCTGCCATTACGATGGAACCACAGTGGTTCATAACTGAAAACCATTTTAGGTTTTGCGTAGAATGTCATTATTCCAAAGTATTAACAACAATTGCAATGTTTCAGTTGCCTCTTTTTTAAAACTCTATCTTATGTTGCTAAGACAATATTATCCAGTATATTATGTGGAGAATAATCACAGATTAGAAAATATATATATTAACGTACAGAGAAACAGCTTTCATATTTCATAGATCCAAATCGACCCGAATTTGAAAATTTTGACGTCCCTTTCAACGACCCACAATTTTTCCATTCAATCGTGGACACACCGTATGCTTGTAATAGTGAAATCAATTCGAAATCTAAATATATAGCTGTTTACCTGTTCCTATTTCTCTAATCTGTGACACCATCGTCTCCAAGAGAATGCTACAATAGAATCTTTACTCTTTCATTGTACCTCTTTTCGTGACGGTACGGTACGTATGTGATATGTGTTATTATTTTCATCCGCAGTAATCGACCTCATATCTGCACTGCATTTTACGATGAAAGCACATAACCGCAGGGTAGATGTGTAATATAACTATATCATATTCAATTGTTATAACAATAATTGCAATGCCTGCACAGTGTAACCTGCTCGCTGAACATCAATCATGTGAAAGTACATCGATGTATTACAAGAGTATCATATAGACACACCGGAGAGATTATTGACAATGCGATGACATACTCGCGCAAGCGTAATGTCAGTGGCATGCGCTATGCTTTTAACCCCAGCTATGGTTTGATTCGTAGAGGTTCTACGGAGTTTCTACGAATAATCCGAAGTTGTGTGAAGCGAGGAAATTATGTCGACGCATTAGGAATCTTAATTGAGGAAGGCAATGAGATTGTGTATGGTCGGATTAAGTAATTAATAAATTTAGTTGCTCTAGTTACTGTCACATCGTGTGTCACCGGATACTAGAGAGCGACCCTGAATCGAACATTAGCGAGAATACATAAATACAATCTCAGAATGGTCAATGCTAAAAATACCATGTACTGTATTGCAAAAGTAGGTATAATATTACTAAGGCTTAGTAATATTATACCTACTTATAAGTGGTAGCCTCGTTCGACTGTAAATTTTATCGCGACCTTTATATAAAAATATATGACAAAACAACGTTTGCCAGGTCAGCTAGCTATGCATATAAATGGATGAAATTTGGTATAGTTATAAATTGTGTATATACTACATGGTCTCGGTTTTCCGGCATCATAAAATAATAAAAAAATTAGTTTCGTACTCTAGATAATATATCACATCGTGTCTCACCGGATACTAGAGAGCGACGCGCGACGCTATCAGTTATCTCGCTATATATCGGGTTCCGCGCTCTATCGCGATGATTGATACAATACACACCTATCACTTACCCGAGACTGACACACTTGAGTCTGACGAGTGACGCTACGGTAAAGTCAGTATTTCCTCATTTCTACATATTTTACGCAAGGTTTTTATAGAAAATTTAAACTTGCGACATATCCCGTAAATGAATAATATGATAAGAATGACTTGGTGACGGTGGATATAGATATTTAACTATTCCACTTACATTATGATTTCTGCAAGAGAAAATGGCATTGTATTTTTTTTACCCTTAAGTCTCAGACGGTGAAGATACTATAATATTTTATCTAAAGATGCTTGGATATATTTCATTTCATTTCATATTACAAGTACGTAATATGAAAATATATAGTATCTTAGCCGTCTGTGATAGATCATACAAACTGTATAGCAAACGATATTTTATCCTAACATAAAATATTTTAGTATCATCGCCGTCTTTGAGTCCCCTTAGCGTCAGTTCAGACCATGTAGCAATTATAGATAACTTCATAATTGTTCCATGGTTTACACCGAGACGGGATGCCGCGCGTAATTTTTACTAAGATAGCTCTTCAAAATTTAACTTTAATCTATCGCTATCTTAAAAATACCGCGCTGCGTCATGTCTCGGTGTGATCTGTCCCTTAAGCGTTTCGTTAGTAAATATGTTCTGCGAAGTTTTTCAATAATTGAAACGAAGAGAAAAACCAATAAATTGTTTTGTGTTTACTAAATGCATACCTAGTAAGTTAATTCAAAGGTAAAGCTCCGCGAGCCGTGAAGTAATCTAATACAAACTTAACAATCTTATGCCCCGACGAGGTCTGTATTTGTACGACGATAGCAAGAAAGTTTGTGCACACACAATGCGACACTACTGCGTCACCGACCTGCCGTAATTGTGTCTATTGTTAGCTGAGTGTGTTCGGCTGAACTAGTTCAACCCCACGCACACAATTCACACGTCTACGTCAACGTACATAATAACCAATATTCCTCGCACACGACCGTTCTTCAGGGAGGTATTGTTAACGTTATTCTATACAGTACAAATACTCATAATGGAATAGAGTTTTGTTGAGTCAAATGTCTCCGGAGCTGACGAGAATAGTGAACAAACACGACCTCCCCCGAGACAGCCGATACCCGCTTAGCGACCGACCACAATAATCCTCCCTACCGAGCGACGTACCACGCATTTACAAACAAACATCCTCTATACATTGAAGACAATCCACGGCCCGATATCATATTAGTGAGACTAAAACTTCAATGTAAACCGATCGCGAAATATCGGACGAAGTTTTGTCAAGCACCATATAGGTGTGCTCCAACTCCCTAACAACTCGGACACGAATTCAAGTTAGCGTTCGAACAATGTTGTGACGTAATCGCTGCAGGAATATGTACCTTATAGTAATGATAATAAAGCGCAAGGTTATAGTACACATAAGATGGTTTCCTATTTGTATTTACCTGCTATGTTTGCTCAGGGCGGAGTTAGGCGGTAAACAGCGATGGAATTTTATTAACGATCTACGTACAAAGAACAATAGGAGTTTCACGAAACTGCATATCGAAATGCTCCAATGTTCGAATCATAATTTTTAATTTTAGCCAACCTCTATCGGTTTTACGATCTTTAAAACATAAAACTGCCATAAAAAGACAAAATGAAGAAAATACACAACATAAGGATAACGTTACTGTACAAAGAATCTTTGGGTCTCGCAAGTCAATGGGTATGGTTTTGATCAAACCAAATAAACTAAGAGATATTGAAAGTTCTACGAAAGTTCTGTAAACAGAATAATATTTTTGATAAGTTCCAACATAATAAAATCAAAGCAAATCCTCTTTTCATGTTAAAAGGGATTAGAGAGCTGTAGGGTGGTGGAAAGCTAACAATTCAGTAACAGAATATTCCTCTATAAGTACTTGTATTTACTCGTATTTTGTTACAATGGGGACAATTTCACTGAGTAACACAGCAACTTTGCAGGAAGTTTTTACATTGTTAAGAATAAACAATACCTATTTTATGGCTTGTAACACGCTACAAGAACTGTTGAGAATTTTGTGACGAGTGGAAACTTCAAACGAATTGTTGTAAGTTATAACTTACAAAAAAACTTTTGTCCAAACCGAACGCACGGTCTATAGATATCTGACAGTCAAGTGATAAATTGAATATAGTGAACAGTTCGTGTGGGAACATTCAATCGTCGTTTTTAGTATTTTCCCCGCAATTTTTCCGATATTTCTCACCGTTCAAACCTTCCCTGGACTTCCACAATTATTTCAAGACCAAAATTAGCCATATCGGTTCAGCCGATCTCGAGTTTAAGCGAGATATTAGAATTGCAATCCATTTTCAAATAAAAAGAAGATTACTTCAAAATAAACCTCAGATTTCTGGCGATTACTGTACCCTGTCTTCACGTTATTTATGTACCAGACAATTTAGCCCACACGCAGCAAGATGGATCTAATAACGTCAGACCACAATCGAGATTGCGCTGTCAGTGCCGCCCTTGAGAGGCTTCGGCTTTCTCGTCACGAGCCACTTTTCGTCTCAACTGTACCGAATTAATAGTGCCAAGATTAAATTGAAAATAGTAACTAAGAGTAACATTTTTACCGGTTTTATTATCCAGACCATAAAAATAGCTATAGGGATGATAATGTTATCTAAATAATTTATAATGAAGCAATTCCTGTTTGATAACCATTTTGTTGTGAAATTCTTTATAGGTTTTTTACAAATTTTGCTCGGTAGTCAATAGGAAAAAATAGCGTTTTTCTTTCCTTTAGTTCTTGACCGACATTGTTAATTTATGAAACGTTTCGGTATGGTGAACAGTTTTTGTTTGTTTTAACAATGCCGCCTTAAATTAAGGTTCTTTTTTAAACTCGCTCGAAGGTGGTCTATATACTATAAGGTAAGAATATTAGATTAGGTAAGGAAATAATACTTATACATTGTAATTCGATTGTTGTTAAGTTGCTTTTATAGCCTTACTTACTGACGTAACATTAAACGGTTGTAAAATAATTATTTTATTGTCAACTGTAAATCCAGAAAATAACAAACCGTGATTTCTCTAGTCTTAGGCATTAAAACTACCAGGAAACGATGCAGATGTAGATACTAATTTACAACTTAATATCTCTACGGACTGCGAGTTGCGACGTCCAATAAATATCACATAAGATTCCAACGACAAACTAGAGTTTACCGAACATAATCAAATAGAAAGTTCTGGACTCTTGCGCGATGAGTCAGCGATATCGAACTCATAAGTATCCCGCAGGCGTCCTCCTGGATACCTCGAGTGTCCAATAGACGCTTACCCAATCAATAGTTTTGTGAATTGTTGACAAAATATATACTTTGTGTATTTATTTTGTTACTAAATGGTTATCCGTACGTTCTGTAAACGAAAAGCGTATTTTTACTAATATTATCGACACCTTATTGATGAAAATAATTAATTATCGATACAGCGCCGTGCCGGTAAGTGAGAAGTTTCTTCGAATTAACTTTATTTTTTAATGTAATGGTTTCATCCTCTCTCCTATTTCTTGAATATAAAAAAAGGAAATAGCAGGTACAGACTGGCTATAAAAATTAATTGCGACGAAAATATGAGACACAGGAAATGTATCATATTCCCAACTAAAACAACAGTCGCTACTAAAACAACAGTGTATCATAGCTAATTCCGACATACGATTGTCGGTGATTCATAACAATTCTTCCTGTATGTTAGACAATACAAGATTTGCCAAACAGTCTTTTCAGACTCTTCTTTGTTGGGTTCAGGCTTAATTTATGCTGATTTCTTACAATACGCGTCAAACGGTAGTTATCTATCTTCCGTAGAAAATGTTGAATAAAAAATGCAATAAGCTCACTGGTATTACTATACTCGCAATATTTGTTTTGATACCATAAGTATCGTTACGTAATAATCCAACGTCAAAAGTGATTAAAATTGAAATCACGAAGGCCAACAGCCCTATGCAGTAGAGCCGCTCATGACACTAATACTAAACATTTTTAGAGCAGCGCTGTTTGAATTTGAACGCGGCTCCAGCGAGCGAGTACTCCAACTGTGCAAACAATTTGTATAATGAACAGACTGTCGCGACGACCTTATCTCCGCGAAATAAGGGTCATAATACACGAGAGCATTAATTGGTAGACAAACACTCTTATACAAATTATAACAGTCTAGATCGTTGGGGTTCTATGAATGATTTTAAAAAACCCTAAGTAGTTTTAAAAAGGCACTATTCTCTTGACATTTTTAGTAATTCACGCTACGTTAGCTCTATCTTCGTAGATTCTACAGTTACTTTTGCATGCATGCATGCATTTTAACTTTTTTCATTTCATTTCGAGCCCTCGTCTACTTTAAGTACTGTTTACCATGTTATATTGTAATGGGCTCCTTTAATATTATGTTATCAAAAACGTAATAGATCCCCGACGTGCGTATTGATATTTCATCTCATAACCATAACCTGTCTAGAGATCTCATATACCTTACCTTGCATTCAGGCGTGTGGTAAGAGTGATCTCCTGGGACAGAGGCCAACGACACGCTAGTTACCCTATATCCAGCGAGGATATCATATTTCTGACCGTCTAAAATGTCCGTCCGTCGGTCACGCACGATCGCTCCTTTGATCCACTTCCTTAATTGCTTTCGGGACTCATTTATACAGCGAGGAAGCTCTTTAATGCTTTGTCTATATTACGATTTTCTCGTGTGGAAACCAGATAATGGGCCATTGTGGTCGTTTAAGTAGTACTCAATGACTAATATACGTATATTTTAAACATTTGAAATGAAAGATCCGATAAATTTGAGACAGGACATTAAAACGTGACAAACTGAACATACTAAGGCGGGTCAATAAGTCCGTGACTTTTTGAATTTCTAACCTCCTTACTGAAAAAGCAACACTACTCCTATCAACAGGCATCTGTCAGTTGACTCCTATCAAAATTTGAACTTGCTGCGTCAGTTAGTTTGTGTTTTACAGCTATCTTTATCAGACTATCCAGTAACTTAAGGAAACAATGGAAAAAAGTGAATTTCGTGTGCTTATTAAGCATTATTTTTTGCGAAAAAAAACCATAACCGAGACCAAGGCTAAGCTTGATAAATACTATGGGGACTCTGCACCATCGATTTCAATGGTAAAAAGTGGTTTACTGAATTTCGTTGTGGCCGTACAAGCACTGAAGATGCCGAACGTCCTGGACGCCCAGTTGAGGTCTCTACACCCGAAACAATCGAAAAAATTCACGATATGGTGTTGGCCGACCGAAGATTGAAAGTGCAAGAGATTGTGGAAGCCATAGGCATCTCGCATGGCTCAGTGGTTTCAACTTTGAATGATCACTTGGGCATGAGAAAGCTTTCCGCAAGATGGGTGCCGCGTTTGCTCACAGTCGACCACAAACGCAATCGTGTAACAACTTCACAGGAAGGTTTGGCGTTGTTTAATCACAATATGGAGGAGTTTTTTAACCGTGGACGAAACATGGATCCATCACAACACACCAGAGACCAAACAACAGTCAAAACAGTGTGTTTCTAAGTGTGAATCGGCGCCAAAGAAGGCCAAGGTGGGTTTGTCAGCCAATAAAGTTATGGCGACTGTTTTTTGGGATGCACGTGGGATAATCCACATTGACTATCTTCAAAAGGGAAGAACAATTAATAGGGAATATTATGCCAACTTATTGGACCGCTTCAATGAGGATTTGAAAAAAAACCGACCTCATTTGGCCAAGAAAAAAGTTCTTTTTCACCAAGACAATGCAAGGGTGCACACATGTGCAGTTGCCATGGCAAAAATGAATTGGGCTATGAATTGCTCCCACATCCACCCTATTCTCAAGATTTGGCTCCGAGTGACTACTTCTTGTTCCCAAACCTGAAAAAATGGCTCGGTGGAAAAAGATTTGACTCCAATGATGAAGTCATCTCGCAAACAAAGGCCTATTTTGAGGACCTCGACAAATCATATTTTTTGGAAGGGATAAAAAAATTGGAGAAGCGTTGGACAAAGTGTATAGAGCTCAAGGGGGACTACGTTGAAAAATAAAATGATTTATTTATCAAAAAATCTGTGTTTTATTCCAAAAGTCACGGACTTATTGACCCGCCCTCGTATATAAAAATATATTCCAAGTTTGCCTCTCTCAACTAATGTTCTCGTCAATTTTATATACTCAAAGGACCCTTATATGAATTACTACTACCTACTTAAATACTAAAGACTATTCGTGTTAGTAGACAGTAAATTACAATAAATCACGCGAACATATTATGTCAAAATGACTTACCGTACAGTGTACATAATTGGTTAATGTGAACACGGCTTATGCATCATTGGTCAATTTTGTTTTTTTTTGACATTTCACTGTCTTATTAACGCGCATAGACTATAGTGACTAATACGTTTAACAAATAGGAAATAAGGTAGTACTTTTTCAAAGATTTTTAGCTACGATCTAAAATGTACCTACGCTCGTTGACGCTCATAAGACAAAGTGCACAATGCTGTTACATCAATGACGATACCAGCGCCTTAAGTCAAGATGCATTCGATAATTTCGACGGCGAAGTTCGAAAACAAAATGTATGGGATTTGACATAACGCATCGTAAGCGACTTGTCACTTGGCGTTGACTTAAGTCAAATCCCATACATTTTTGATTACGAACTTCGCTGTCGAAATTATCGAATGCATCTTGACTAAAGGCCCAGGTGTGTGGTACCGCGTATTCGCGGTACCACACGCATGGGTTGTAACTTTTGTAGGGTGATTATGTTTGAAAAGCACCTTCTTGTAGATTAACAATTTGCTCCGCCTTTGCTTGCTGAAACAAATAATAATATTAATATCTATGGACGCTTGACAACACGTCAGTCTGGTCCCGGGGTAAGTATCCGAAGAACATGTGTTACGGGTACCAGACAACGGAAATATATTTAATACTTTTTATAATATACTTATTTTTATTATTATATTTAAGACTTTTATTATATTATACACATATTTAATACATATCCATGACCGAGGAACACAGAAAACTTTTTTGTTCCCTGGCTGGGTTCGAATCCGCGGCCACCGGCTTGAGCTCCAATGCGCTAATCACTGAGCCACAGAGGTTATCATAAACTTCACAAGATCGTAAAAAATCCTTTCAACGACTTAGCATTCAGAATTTAGTTAATGTTATCTTAGTTTTCAATCCTATCACGATTATAAAATACTTATCTGAAAGTTTGTGGGGATCGATGGAAGGATGGATATTTGTAACTCATTCACGCAAAATCTACTGTGTGTGTTAAGTCTAGATTAATATATAGGCTACTTAATAAAGTATATCATTCCTTTGGGATAATGTATTCACGCGGAAGGAGCCGCGGACGAAAGCTGGTAACATAATATCCTTTTACATTTTCGCCTGCAAATAAAAGAAATGCATTGAGAAGTTATTCGTATGAGAGCCCAAAAACACTAACGTTTTTAGAAACATTATGTATACTAAAGTAGGTTAAGTATTTCGTATACGAGATGCTTTAGTCTGGGGGCTGGCGCCGATTTTTCCAATCGGATTGATAGGTCTTTAAGTTATCGCTCGAGTGGCCTGACCTGATTACTGTGACGGGGGCGAAATGTCACAAAAAGCGTATCTGAGGTCGTTTACACAATTCGAGCGCGTTTGCCGGAAATTGTAGAAAAAACCACTTCGTCAATGTTCAGCGGACTTCAATATCCGTGGTTTTTCACTATTTATTGCAACAGTTTGTTTTTAAGATTTTCACTTTTCAATGTTTTCAAATTAATTCGTCGACTTGATTGTAAGTAACATTTGAAACAATGTTGCAAATGTTGGATATAAAATATTGAAGGTTGTTTGACGATAATTGGAGACCGCCACGTCTTCTTGTTCGAATCAGTTGAGTCAATGACAGTAAAACAATAATTAATTAATACCATAGTCACAAGTTTTTTTAGGCATTCATTCATAGGCAGGGTCACTTAAGTTATAGGCAGTACGCGCGTGGACTATACACATTATGTTCATTACTAAAACTTATAGTTAGAATTTATCAGTCTTTAGCAGATATGTTAAATGATGTTACAATAATAATAATAAAATTATTTATCTTCTCACTGCAATTTTTTGACAACAGTTGATACAATTTGCTGTGGGAGACTGGTGCCTAAGCTAGGCGTAAGCCTATTTCAGGTCGCGAGGCCAATTTATTGTATTGCTGATTATATTTATGTTGTACATGGTGATGTCAGCGTTTGTAAGGGATCAGTGTAATTGTACTGTACAGTGACAAGACCGTCACCCGTTCTATAGACAATACGGAATGGCACATGGCTTGGACAATGGCCTTTCCATTTAGATGGTCAATTTTCACCGCACGGCGGATATCGTGTGATTCTAGTCACCCATGCATTAGCAGTTCGTATTATAACGATGTGGTCTCGCTAGTCACTTACACCAGCCTATAACTTACTATCGATAACTGAGATAATAGAAACAGGTAGCGGGGTAAATCATGCATATTGCATTCAAATAACATAATCTGAGTCGTGAGTGGCACGACTTCCGAAGTAACGGGTGTTTCGTTGATATTAATGAATTCCCTGCGGAGTTTACACGGCGGTGTTGCTAACGTGCGAATAATTGATGATATCTAGCTATGGGGGATTATGATAATCGCAGCTACAAATGATATTCCAACGCCTACGCTGCGAGAGGTAAATTTACAGTATATAACGTCTCGAGACAAAGAGTTTTTAACAGCAGATAATAGGTTTAATTTTATCAACAAAACACCTTCCCTCTCGTCGTAAATTAAACCTATTATTTGCTGTTTGTGTCTTTGCCTCGAGACGGCACGTACTGTAATCACGACATACAAAATATATTACATTTTACGCCAGTTTTCCGTAGTTGTATAGAGATCATCCTCCTCCATCGAGTCAAATCTAAGATGTAAATAAAAAGGTCCCTATACCTTCTAAAGTTATGAACGACGCCCGAAATTAATAATTAATCTTAATCTCATTTTAACTATCTGAGATCATTTCAATATATTTCAACAATCTTAGGATTAACTTGACCTAAATTTTTTATTATTACAATTTTTTAAATTTTGTTACTACGATTTTTGTTTCAGAATCTGAGATTGAAGTCAATTTAGATAGTTTTAGATACGTTATTAATTTCGGGCGTAAGGCTGTACCAAATTTGTGTAAATCGTAATCTTTATAACCTTACTGTCTTGCCATATGAATCAGAGAAATAAAAAGATAATTATATCGGCAATTATCTGTCGTAATTATCCGTTAAGGAATTTCATAAAAGCTAAAGGAAGTGGTATGAAACCACGGACGGAGGAATTAAATTAATAAAAATGAGAAACGGAACGTGTCTTGTTTAATATCGGATCTTTGTAATAGGAGAGGCGAGTCATTTTTCTCGTGCGCCGCCATGTTTCAATGCAGACGCTGTTTCGCAACAAAAGATAAAAAGGTAACGCTTAATACAAAGCTATCTTTACAATTTGTGTGGCAGATAATGTAGGGTGACTATAATATTTTGACGTGTAAGATAATTTTATTTACATGACTAAATAAATAAAATATTAAAAATCGAAAATTTAGATTTAGGAATGGATTATTCGATATTACTTACATCAAATAATATTTTATATATGTCATCTAAATTAGTATTTATTCAAGCAGGGTAAGGATTAGAAAACAACCTTACTTCATAGTACCTATTTATTATAGTATATTTTTTGTTAGTAATTACAAAGTTATTGCAAACAGTGCTTCATGTAAACAGCCCTTCCGGATACATTCCAGTAGGTATATAAAGTGAAAGACAAACAATATTCAATCAACTAAGCATCTATTTGTTTGATATCCGATCCGTTCAAAGCATCCTATGTAACAGTATTCCAAGATGTTATTTAGACTATTATACGAACATTATGAATCTTTATAATGTAATGAATATCATAATCCACTCTGTGATTATCTCACGTAATATTAATAGAATTAATTAAATCATTAAATTTTGTAATGTTATTATGTTATGTTTATCAACTTGGCTTGACAATTACTATACTTGGCTTGTTCTTGAATCTGTATCTTAAAAAATTCACCATAATGAAACAGCTGTTTGAATTTATTTTCATTAATCAAAACTATAGAGCTGTTCCATCATCAGTTGTCCGCGATTTTATTTATTTACGGCCACACTAAGACGGTCGTATCCTGAGGCAGAGTGCACGAACAAAGATCTGCTACGGCGATTCCTATCTAGGCCCGCTTAGATTTAAACAAACGGCGGACTGGATAAGGCGGATGCAGAATCACACCTGACCCAGGATTGAGTAATATATTTTGATATTTGAATACTAGGGCGGTTTTATGATGCCCGATTCTCCAATGTGAAACTAAAAACAAAATAAAGTAGGTTTCCGTATTTACGATCGTCGCATTTATATCGGACAGAGACAGAGTATAAACCAAGATTGTAGAAATACATTAAGAACTTATCTATACTGGCGTTAAGCAACAAAATAAAAAAAATTAAGTAACCTCCGAATTGTTAAGCAGCGAGCGATGATGATGATAGCTAAGAACACCGAGAGTGGGTTTTATGTCGGCTTTCAAACAAAACAGACTAGATCAAAATCGGTTCATCCGTACGTACATTACATATTTTTCTAACCTTAATAACATTTGTTACGTAAAAAACACAAATACAAATACCTGAGTATGAAGTAGAATACCATAAAGAAAGGTTACCATCCGGTATAACAAGTTATAAATTAGAAATGTGAAAAACTTTTGTAAGAAATATCTCACAAAGGCTTCGAAACTCGCCGAGGCCGGGGCCCCCAAAACTTTTGCTGCACTGACTACAGTTTTGAAAATGTTCACCCGTACTTTTGTAGGATGCAGACGTCGTTGTAATTCGTAGCCATATCTCTCTACTCTACAATTCTACAAAGTTGAAATAATAAGTCCGAATTTATATCATTACTAGCTTTTGCAAATACAGTATTTCCACGGGAACACTGTACTTTTTTAGGACTAAAAGGAGCCTATATGTTAATCCAGAGCATAAAATACTACCATACCAAATTTCATCAAAGAGTAACAAACATACATCCATCCATCCTCACAAACTTTTACTTGTATAATAGTTAAAGGATATACAAGTTTTTATGTTTCCACTACTAATAGTGCATGGGATGATGTTTAAATATTTTACATCTAAGTATGTCGGTTTTATTTTAAGGAAATAAAAAAGGTGAACCCAGTTATTGCCTACGTGAACCAATTCGAAATACTTATTTCCGTTTTGGGAATTATAAAATGTAGCTTATTTATGGTGTGACCTTTTTCATAAGCCAATAAAGCTACCCCGAATTTATTGGTTTTGTTATTTGTAATATACATATAAAAGAAAGTCGTGTTAGTTACACTATTTATAACTCAAGAACGGCTGAACCGATTTGGCTGAAAATTAGTGGGGAGGTAGCGAACCAGCAGACGGACATAGGATACTTAAGTGCCCCGCCGAGTCTGTCTGTCTACATGTTCGCGATAATCTCAAAAACCTACTTAAAGGATTTTCATGTCAAAGGATTTACATTTACCGACAGAGTGGTTCCTTAGGAAGGTTTAGGTTGATAATAATTTGTTAAGGTTAATAACTAACTTAACCTAACCTACCCCGTTGTAGATAATTTATAACAAAACAATGTATGGTGGGATTATTTCTCTTTTATATATCTACAAAAAAGTCCGCGATGCCATAGATATTTATATATTTTAAGGATAGGTTACTATACCCATTCTATGTTTAAAAAAGGATCAGAAATGAAGTGGTATTTTCAGAAACTATTTAGACGGATGTAATATAATTAATCTTATCTAGGAGATTATATCTAGGAGATGTCTTAAAATTAAAAAGTACGTGTGAAAATTTATTATAAAGTATATATTTTAACTCTGTGCCTTTACTATATTGCAGGTATATTTGCTATAGAAGTTTTTCGCCACGAACACTCTCCCACGCGGGCGAAGCTGCGGGCAAAAGCTAGTTTGTAATAAATGTATTTATTTTTTGCTCTGGACTAGGCAATAGTTAACTTTAATGCATTTTTTGTGAACCAAAGTATTAATATTTTATGTACTTTTACAATAACGTCATAATGTAGGTACTTTAATTGAATTAAACAAAATATAGGTAATATATATACACTTCTACAATTCTTCAACAATTATTTAATAATAAATAACGCAGTAACAAAAAAAGAGAAAAGTGTCGGAAATATCCGCATGAAATAATAGAACCTACCTAGTAGCATACCCACTCGCCAGTTCCATAGATATTGGCTGGCTCAACAACGATGTATGGATCACAGGCACGTCACTGTGATTCGAGATATCTCTTGCGTGATAGATGGCGAGGGGGGCTCGGAGATATCTCTACACTTGCTGGCTGTTTATACAGCGTGAGCTCCTCTGAGCTGGTATGAGCACGTACCTCCACTGCGCGGCTCCTATAGACATGGATTTTGATAAATATTTTTTGTAACTGATATAGAACTTGTGAAATACGTTTCGATATCCATTTTCATTCTTACAACATAATATGAAATTGGTCAATATAGTCTCATCTCTTTAAACAGTACATAAAAGAGGTTGTTGCTATGTGGTATCTCAAAAAAGAAAGAATTAGAAGTCCCAAATGAATCTGGAGAAGACATATTTCTTGTTTTTATAAATGGTAAAATAATTAACACGTCCATAAAAGTGTTTTCTAATTTGGACAATAAACTAAATAATACATGGGCCGCGAGGCTTTAAAGGAAAAACAGTCTCAGCTGGCTGGCTATACATGGCTTAGAATTTCATGAGACGGCTATGGTCTCCGTTTTAATTATGAGTGGTTTAGCTTAATTAGAACCCGAGAAGGCTTACGTTAGTCATGGCATTAATGAAGTTTTTGTACAAGTTTAATGGTCTATTGCTAGACCGCAGCTGCATGCGATAGGTATTATTAATGAAGTAAGAGTTTTAACTTAAACAGCAAAAAGTGATTAAATTGTAAAGATGGATGTAATTTTTACCTTATATATCATTCACTCATTCGAAAGTCTGCGACCATTTTTCATCCCATATAATATCCCAATCAATCTCACGCACGGCAGGCATATTTATTAATTAGAGTAAATAATTCTGGTTTTATTTTATGGTTTTAGATAGAATTTGTCGGTAATAAGCTAAGCGGCACGATTAATATTTATTTAGGTATATTGTAGCATTGGTGTAATCGTTTAATTATATTTCTTTATAAATTAATGTAACTACAAAAGAATGTACTACACATTTAATTTTTCTTTCAAAACCATAGAAAGCACATAATTTAAAATAAATAACCCAATCAAAAGTATGTCAGGACATGTCTTAGGAGGGTTCCGTGACTATGAACCCGTAGGTAATAAGTTTTTCAAATTACTTCCAAAGTTACTGTTCGATTTCGTTCAAAATAACTTTCCTAAAGAGTTTTTAGCATGATCTATTGGCATGGAAACTTACAAATTTCTATCTCCTATATTTTAGAAATACTAGGGGGGGGACGGGGACCAACTTACAAACCACTCTGGAGGCCGATTATTCGAAAATGTCTCTCTCGAAAACTCGATTGTAAAACAGCCCTGTATGAAACCTTACCTTTATTTTAGAATACTTATTCAACAATACACAACACGATAGAGTAGAATTAAAAAAATATTTTTATCCCCACTTCATATGTATGGAGAGATGATGATGATATATGATAAAATATAAAATTATTCATATTTATGATGCCAAAACCGAGATCTGTACACAATCTTGAACTATACTAAATTTCATCAATTTATATTCATAATTACAGAAGCTAGAAACGCGAACAGAAAGTCAGACAGACCGACGGACGGACAGAGCGAAACTATAAGGGTTCCTTGTGTATTACGGAACCCTGAAACTGGAAATTAGGTTTCTAAAACTAGAAAAAAGCTGATATAATTTTATTTAAATTTTGTTTAGCTTTCAAAAGTTTTAAAAGTTCAGTAATTTTCTTTTGCGTGCGAGTGTAGTTTTTTGCATGAAATTTTAAAGTTCCCTTACATAGAGAATTTGATATAACTTAGAGAACTTAAAAATTTCTCTAAGTATTGATAAAATGCTAAGATACAAATTCTGGGTAAAACAATAATTATTATTGTAATTTTATGAATTTCCTATTATCTACGTAAATCATAACACCTATTTTCATGCACTTAAGTATCTACTGAAATTATTCCTTCCTTCAAACTAACTTGTGTTAAAATTTTAATACATATTTTTTCTACTTTGTAATGAATACATACAATTTCTTTATATTTATTTTCATGGACAATGAACATGTAACTATAAATAATGTCATTCTTTGAAGAAAAATCTTTGTGTTCTTCGTTTGATGTCATAAATTACGAAATTATATATATATATAGTCCAGTTAATAATTTAGAATTCCGAATGGCAATTACACTACTATAGTAAATAAAAGAGATTAGTTGCTTGTTTTCTTTCTTTGATCACGAGGATTTGATTTGGATTTTCAGGCTGTCCCGCTCGCGCGCGCACGAACTGGCGCATATACGAATGAGCCAGTCGCCCGAGCCGATTTTATAATATCGAAAGTAGTTAAGAGAATTTGCTTCAGGTTTACACTTTAATTAGAGGACATTTAATTTATTAAATTTTTTCCAGCTAACATTCGGATTTAAGTATGACAAACGTAACCAACTAAGCTAAGTTCTGAAATAAATTTCAAGGAGCATTTTTTTCATTTTGAAATGGCACGCCGCACGACCATAATAATCCTGATTCCCGCAGGTACCTACCTATTAATAAACAGGATAATTGAAGTATATATCTTCAAAAGAAACCCTTGAAAGATAAAAAAGATATCATAATGAGTATTACACAAAAACGTGTAAGTACGAACCCTTTTAAAATATAATTACGTACAAGCCAGCCGTTGTAGGTGGTTGGAACAAAAAATGTCTTTACGATGCACTCCCGCCGCGACCACGTGCAGTTGACACGCGGCACAACGCAATTACTGGGGGGGTCAAAAAGTACAGTCGATGCCCTCGTATAAACAACCACCATTACATACTAAATTGTATAGAATGGAGGTTATGTGTTGAGCGCCGACTGTACAAGCCGCAACTGTATCTACGGTAATTTATTACGTACAGTAATTATAACTTCGTAAAGGACACAATGGGAATATGAAAAGGGTAAAACACGAATACTTTATCTTACGTGGTTACCGCGTTTTGTGGAAATATGGTTTCATGAAAAACCCTATAAACTCGATATTAAGTATAAATAGTACTCGATATTATATACTAACATTACTAACTGCACTAGAAATACCTCCTACCCGCTACCGACTACGTAACATGATTGATATTTGTTTGACGTTTTTTAAATTTCATTTTAAAGAGTTTCATAAGGCTTGGTATGTTTTTTACCCGATTACGGCAAAGTCATAGGAAAGGGTAATGATATTGGCGGTATATGAATGTAGGTATGTATGCAGTATGTTTGTTCCACCGTAGCTTAGCGCCTAAACTACTAATCCGATTTTAATGAGTGAGGTGTCAATAGATGGGTAGTATCAAGTCGGGTAACATAGGTTATATAATTTACGTAGACGGGTTATAGTTTTATATTAAAATGTAGTTATTTATTAATATTAAACAGAGATGATAATATTTTAGTTGACCCATAAATTTGTGAGGTGTTTTCCATAATAACTCTATGTCATTTGAGACTATTGAAAGTCGATAGAGAAATCTCACGAGATGTCGTTATGTATGTTAATTCATAACGTGACGATGACAAAAATAGCGGTTACGGTACAGATTCGTCAATCAATACTACTAATGTTTTGTGACTTTTTAACACCACCAGACAATGTTTGATCAGGACGTACCAAGGCGTCAGAAAAAGTACGACGTTTATACGTACTTTATTTAAGATTTATTTAATTATATAAGGTTTCACATGCGTTGTGCATGTGAAACCTTCAAAAATATGACTTTCATTCTTATATCTCGCAGGTTAAATCCTGTTATGGATATTGTGTGGATGTTTAGTGTTTTACCGGATTCAAAAGTCTTATACGTTCGGCTGTGGATGTTTTTCTTTTTTTTTAAATGTCGTTTTATTCAGTCGTACACTTATTTTATTTTGTAATCCTTCACAAGTCTTACGAGTTAACAGCCTTATCGTGTGCATAATCATTGCGGCGGATTTAGGAGCGAATCGGATTGATTTTCATCATAAAACCATACAAGCAAGCTATTATTCCTTTCACAATATAAAGGAAATGATTTAATTGAATTCCTAACGATGTTTAAACGCATAAGGTGTGCAATGAAAATCATTATCAGTAATTATTTAATAGTTTATAATTCCGTATATGGAATATGTATAAAAATAACCTATCGGTAGCTGTTTCCTAAAACAATCGTAGTTTTGAATGTCTGTGTAATAACTAATAATAATTACAAAATATTATTCATAGGTATTCTCAACAAAATATTAAAATATTATGCACTAAAGAAGAAAAAAGTAGGTTCAAATCTGATCAATATCAATAGATTGTTTTCCTAATTTACTTAGGATAAAACGTTGATTGGGGCGCATAGACTTCCCGCTGTGTCTGGGTTTATCTGGCACTAGTAGAGCGAAGCCAGATAACTCTGGCAATAAAAAAACGAGAACATGGCATGGGCATAGCAGGGCAGGCTAGACGACCGTAAAGGAAGCGGCTTCGAGATTGCGATCGGGACACAATTTAAGGCAAACTGTTAGGAGCGTTTATATGACCACTTGACAAGAGTCCCAATACCGCCAACGCAAAATAAACTTTACTGACTAGGCCACAACGTACAGATTCCCAACAATTACCGATCCGCGTTCGCGTTGAGTGATTGCCATTAAATTGTACGTTATTGCCTATCGATAAAGCTCAGTTTGCTATAAATAAAAAAAGGTGTTCGACCTCGTCTAACTAGGCCCTTACGTCATGTTGTCTTTTAAAGCGGTAATTAATCTTGTCATATCACACACAGGAAGCAAAATTATGATTTAGTTCAAAGTAATGATACAATGTGCTTACCATTTGCCATTGTTGCATATAAGGAGACTTTTATGTATTATGACGATACACAAGTCGCTTACGATGGTTTGCTTACAGGAAACGTTTCTTGTATGTTAACCCCAGATAAATATTTATTTTATTTTGTATTTAGTATATTTTGTTGTTATAGCGGCAACGGAAATACCTACATAATCTGTGAGAATATCAGCTGTCTAGCTATTGAGGCTTATGAGATACAGCCTGTTGATAAGCAGACGTACAGAGGAGGCTTAGTAATTCCCGTTACCCATTCGGTACGGAACCCTAAAAACTATGAATCTAATATTAAATGTGATAGTGCCCCTTCGTCTTAAAACAACTCTCTTATTATGTCGTTCAAAGAAACGTTTTGTTTGTAATTTTAACATTTATTCTCGTAATCCTATTACGTGGAGCTTAAGAAGACAATGAGTTGTGAACAACCGTAGCCGTCTAATGGTATGAGGGTAGTAACAATAAATGTTCGCCTCGTCAACCGGCACGAAATCCGAATGCGAATTTAACGAAATACATTTTTGGGGCCGTATTTCGCCTTTATGTTTTATAAAATTTGCACAAAAAAACTAGCATTTGTAAATAGCATTTGATATTTGAAAATACCCTTTTATCTTCCCTTTGCAATAGTCCAGACAAGAGCGTCACAAAAATGGAGCCCTTTTTGTTGCAATTATTCTTTATAACTTTTATTGCTTTTTATGAAGCAAATTATGGTAATCCCAGAAAATATGTTACGGTTGAAAACATCAAAATCGGGTTCCCTATATATTTAAATTAAACACAAACATGAGTTTTCACACTACCGTCACCACCTGTGAAATGCCGGTCATAACCTCAACTTTTAAGACGTTTCTGACGTCCTACACCACAACTCATGTGGTCTATCCGCGACCGCGACACAAACGTAAACATTCGTGAGTAAACACGCCATGTTTTGATTACGGCTCCCTGAGTCCCCACACGTCACGGCTCCTCCACATGTGCAGCGTGCTCGCATTACGTATTGAACATACAGGTAGTAGGTACCATTCCATGATTTCCATTTCCAGCCATGTTTCAAAAATTGGTAGTAACTACAATTTTTATGAAAAACTAAAACCCGACTACGTAAATTATATACCTTATGTTATATACCCGGGCTATTATTAGAAATCTATTGACACCTCATTTATTAAAATCAGACCAGTATTTTAGGCGCTACGGTGTATACATACACACATACATATATTAGAACATTAACAAATAGGACAACTGTCACCTGAGTCCTGCTGGAAATTAGCCGAAACGTCGGGAAAAACAAAAGAGCACCGCGACACAATCCATAACTGTTTGATACAATGATATTCGAGTTAACATAAGAAATCAATAAAAACTGTATGTTAAAGAGATATGCTTGATGGCTGTAAAATCGATAGGAACTTGGAGAAACACCAATAGCTTTGTGTTCCTAAAGTTTCTAACAGCTCAGTGTGCGCTCTAAATAATGCAAAAGAACACTCAGCCTTTGTTTAACCGCTCGCTTTGTTCTGGATCATGATTACAGACTAGCTCACACATGTTACATTAGCAAAAACATAACAATAAGCGGTATGGAAAAGCCGTACTTGTCAGCACTAAAATATTGCTGGCGGCCGTGCGACTTAGTTTGCGACTTGTAGAGATTTCCGTTCTGTAGAAAGGCATACTTTAAACTTAGGGTCAATTCACACCGAAACGAAACGATACGCGACATGGAGCTGGATTTTTAAGAAGACTATTCCAAATTGAACATAATTCATTACACAAGAAGGTATACTTTGTTTCATTGTAAGAGTTAGAATGTCAAGTCGCACCGCGCTGCACAGCGCGTCAGAGATGATTTTCAGTCAAATTTAATTTTCCGTAATTATTTGAATTCAAATCCAGAGAGAAGTTGAGATAAACAATAAATTGTTTGCTTAATCATATATTTTATATGAATATTCGTCGAAATAATTATGGTATCAATTACCAAAAACACACGTTTAAACGCAGGTTAAAATAAATATACCTATTAGGTACACAATATACAATACCGACGAAGCGAGTATCAAGGGAAAAGCCCACCCCGCAGCGTAACGGGCTCAAATGTTCCCACGACGCTTGCCGCATCGGAGAAGATCCACGTGCAATTTCGTGAAAAATATGGAGATTCATAATAATTACAAAAAACTTAATAAATATTTTGCTATAACAACATTTCAGCAGCATTTCTCATTTTGACGTGACAACGTCTTATAATTTTTTTATGAAAAAATGGAATGTGAAGCATGCGTCTGCACTCTGCATTCCTCGTTCTCATACATGTAACACGCTAAGTAGCTTAGAATTCACGCTTATGTGGTGTAGGTGGGTGTCTTCCCACTTAGCGCAATCCTGGCATACCACATAGACATGTACGTAGAGTCTGAACACTATACATTATATTACTTATACATATCTTACGATTTACAATCAACAGTGTCGTATATTCTTAGGTTACAAACACACAATTACCATTTACGACGTTTTCACAACTTTGAGCTGAGTTTGTAAACTCAGCGCCAAAATGTCGGTGTTTATGTTATTTTTCAGTATCAGACAGCTTCACTGCAAAACAATATAACTGCAAAAGTTTGAAATTGTGTCAAATTTTAAAAACTAAACTCTAGTAACAACCAAACTTCCATCTACATTTGGATGTGCAAACTCCAGTTAGAATTTGCGGACGATTTATTATTATAGCCGGGACAGAAATGGCCGCATGCTTTATTTAAATTGCACGATACTTTCATGCGCTCTATAATTTCGTTGCGGGGTTCATGTCTAGTTCAGCTTTAAGCGTACTCGACGCCGAAACCGCAGTCAAGTTGTGACGCGAGGGGGTGACGAGGGAATTGGCACTCTATGTGTGGGAGGTAAGAGTGTGTTTTGGCGTGGTGACTGGGCACAATAGTTTGTTCTGTGTAATGGGCTGGGAGCGGCACTAATGCGCACATCCGCAGGGCGCCTCCCCGCGGGAACAAACGTGTCGTTCAACGAATTTCCCTAATTTATTTTGGAGATAGGAAGAATTATATACTACATAAACGATGTGTTGATTACTTTATACAATGTTGCCCACTACACGAGTAAATGTTAAAAAGTTATTTATGTCAAAACGTCAAACGGAATGTAACACCGCCATTTTACTACTACGGACTATAGCACAGATTACAAATAGTACTAGTATGACGTCACAGCACAGATAATCTATCAACCAACATGGCGAATAGTGTTTTCGATTGTTTTTAAAAAGTGTATTTAAAATTTATTTTTGTAGATTTTTAGGTTTCAAAATAATGTTATATTATTTTTTTGTGTGTAATGAAAAATATGAAGCGTTTAGGACATAAATAAAAACAAGGTCAAGTAGCCTATTGTAATGTAGTTAGCAACGAATGAAACATTTTGAGACGCCTGGATAGGCGAGAGAGAAGGATGCTATTCTTCGTTGGACAAGAATAAAACGGGGATAGCTATCTTTCTTTAATCGTAGATATGTTATTGAGAATGGCCGTTAATCGATAAGCTATAAAAGGAATTAAGCGTTAAAGTTTTTCCATAAATCTTTGAAACGTCATTAAGTCTATTTTCTGTACACTTGAGCGCATAATTGTCCTGCACTTTGTAAGAAAAATGCTGTTAATGACCAAAATTACCAGCAACATTCATTAATGAAAAAAATCGAGTCATCACAGCAATTAGTGGCCACAATTACACCGTAGCCGCGACCGGCGTCGCTGCCGAAGCCAGCTACTTACTATGACGCGACTGAATTAAAACATTCCGAGAAAGTAAAACGTCGCTTTGTGCCGAAATATTGCCCAAAAATATTGCACAGTCCTCCTACTGAGCAACTCTTTTCTATTACATACTTTAAACTTTACATTTGATTTCTTTTATTCGCACGTTATACGTTTTTGCTGGCTCAGATTATACAAAAAATCTGCTGGCTTATGAATGTTGCTACCTCACGTAAGAAGTATTCAATAGCGCCCTGCACACATAAAGCTCAGACCGCGCATCGGACTGCGTTCCAAACCGCGGATTGATCTGTGCGGTTTGGATTGCGGACTGCGGATCGGGCTGTCGTTAATTACGGCTAAAAATACGTCCACGGTGAACTATCGGCATCATACATATTCAGGGCGAGTGCGCGGATAAAACTGGAAAATTCTCTCGCATCGACATGCCAGATCGGACTGTCAGTTGGAACGACACTTGCTGTTTCCCGCGGTCCGAACTTTACGTGTCGAGGACGCTAATGTATCACGCCTGATTCGTTAATGCCGAAGACTCTACCCAAGTTGAAGTGCTTAATTACTACTCGGCGGTGCGAGCCTGTAACTAAAGTCTCATTTGAGTCCCAATTGAATGACTGCTTGACTGACTGCCGTGAGTGTTATGTCAATCAATTTTTCAAAGGGCTTTAGTTGGGTATTATTAGTTGAGAAGAAATTTTGTTGAATACTATTAGAGGAGCGTGTCTATAGTGATGTAAGTGGTAGTAACTAGTATTATTCAAGGTGCAACAAAAAATGTATTGAAATTCAACCATCCATCTTACATCTACCATGACGAGTCTAGCCTATGTAAATAATAAATTGTGGTAAATTGGTTGGTAAGGTTGTAATTTTTTTCTTTCGATAAAAAGGGTCTTATTTTCATAAATTCATCAATTGAGGCCTTAAGGTATCTTGCGAAATATAAAGAGTGAAGTTAAAATTGTGACGAATTTAACTCTATCTAGAGCACTTTAAGGCACGGGGAAAATTGGAATACAAATATTAATACTTACTATAAATAAGAAGCATTTACGAAAATATAATAAATTCTATGTAATACAAAGTTTCTTATAAGGAAACTTGGTGTATGAACGCCAGGTTTTTATACTTTGAACGAGCAAAGCTTGAGGAATCTCTGAAACTGCTGCAAGTATTTCCATGTAATTTGGTATGCAGGGAGTTTTGGGGGAGAAAAATCGATCTAACTAGATCTTATCCCTAGGAAACTGCGCATTTTTAATATATATATATTTTAGTTTTTCTTTCGTCACATAATAAGATAGTACCTGGGTAACCGGGCTTAGCTCGGAGTTCTGATAAATAAAAAAAAAAAAACACAAAATATGTAACGGAATGTGGTGGTTTCGAATCTCGATTTGAACTTCGAAATGTAGGGGACATTTCGAATTTTGGAACAAAGCTAAAATTATACATACGCATACCAAACTGCCAATCGGACTGACATAATTCTTAGTTACGATCTATCTAGGTCGATTTTTCTCCCCCAAAATCCCCTGAATACTAAATTTCACGGCGATACTAATTGGAGCCGTTTTCGAGATACCGATTATACAATATATACAAGTCTCGTTTTAAATATGGGATGAGTGATTTCGATTTCTAAATATCAAATCCAGTTGGTGGCTTGGTAAGCGTTGGATTTTTTGCATTATTGGCAAATTGGTGTCTCGAGTTCGAACCCCAAGTCAGACACATATTTTTGTGATTCTTTCTTTTGCTTATATTTTTTTATTTCTTCCAAATATTATTTTACTCCAAGCAGAGCTCGGTCTCGTAGGTACTTATTTTTATATGATAAATATATTCAAACAGCCGAAGCCAGTAGAACGTGCTCCAATACAATGCAGCAGGATCATTTATTTCTTCTCCACACATTATCATATAGTAATGGAAACGTCAGCTATTGATATTGATATTTTAATACAATGTATCTGTGACTAGCAGCACGTTTACTTCACGTCCACGTGAATAGATGAAATACAATAGCCGCTCCACTTCTATACTCAGACTTTGAATCGGCATACGTACTGTCTAGGAAGATAAGAGTAAAATTACATTTAAGTATAAAATCGTCAAACTCGGTCCCTCCAAGGAGACAGTACACTTTAAAGAACTGGTTATTATAGATATTTGACGAAAACTAAAATGTGTTTTCATTAGAGTCTAATGTCATTTAGTAGTCTAATCTAATGATTAGACTACTAAATGTTCTAAGGCCCGTATTAATAGACCGTTCTCAAACTCGTTCTCAAGACCTTTCTTGGCTGAGACGGTCTCAAGTAACGATAAGCTTCTCAAGAATGTCTTTAATTAATAGTATGATCTCAAGACCGTCTCAGTTGATAACGTTATTGAGATCTCTTACTCAACTTTTAAGCGTCATCTACACGACAAAGAACGAATAAAATAACGTTTCGTTTACACTTCTACAAAGAACAGATTTATTGATTATACATTCCTTCAATATTTCTTTTTAAAAATGTAATATCAAATAATATAAATACCAAAAAAAGTTAAGTTTATTTTTTATATTGAAAAAAAACTGATTTTTATTAATTTTTACGTAGATATTAATATTTATTATTGTCTAGCATATTAATATCCATATTTTTTTAACAACTACGTAAAACGTTTTTTTTTTTTTTAATTTATTCATGACCATGGATACAAAGTCCTTCAGTCGGGTACGTAAAACGGAATGCGGATCATTGCCATTCGAAAAAAGGTTCTTCTTCTTCTTATTCTTTAAAGTGGCTCCTTAGTTATTCGCCAATGTGTTGTGTTGACAAAAACTCTACCTTATGAGTGGGTTTTATTAATAAAGGAGGGCACGGTGAGGAAGTCTGTTGAATAATCTAAAACCTAGAATAGACAAATTTAGGGCCAGTACCACAGTATGTACATAAAGTGTCAGTAAAAGGAGTATTTACAAAACACAGAACAGATTTAAGGTTGATAGGGCGAGGAATTGTAGGAGGGAGGGATCATAATATAATGAGGATTGTTTTTTGGGCAGCGAAAAAAAAGTTCTGCTGTCAAGTTTCAAATCAAGTCAATTAATATAAATCAAATAGGTACATAATTCGTTTAATAGAAATAAATAAATAAATATATTTTATTTAATTTTTAATTATAAATAAAATCGAAAATATTTCTACAAATTCTCGACACTGACAGAATCGTGCAAAACCTTTGCAACCGCGATTACCAAAAAAAAAGGAGTATAAGTATCAATCATGTATCAATATAGCATCTTTTTTTATAACTTTATTTTTTGTTGAGTGTGTAGTGTAAATTCTGAGTTTGTTTAATCATAAATATTTAGATTTTAATTTACATAATTTTAACACACCCAAAAACACCACAAATAATAATGTACTGTATCCCATTTCCAAGCAAGCCGTTCTCAAGTCGAGGTTTGACTGTGCCCACGAAACGCCGTCTCAAGTAACAGTTTGACAGCAATGACAGCGTACTTGAGCAACGAGTCTCGTTTATTAATACGTTCGCACTCACTTGATACGCCGTACCTACAGCTGTACTTAAGTACGGTCTATTAATTAAAACAACATCTTAAATACTTTCTTAAGAATTTTCTTAGAGTTAAGAACGCTTGCTTTATTAATACGGGCTTATGGAACTTCCGACTCTTGTCCAATTCTTAATTATAAATTAATCGACCTTATCAACTAAAGGAGGATGGGCAGAGATATATAAATTCTGGTCTCCCTACTCAATAGGAATAAATCATATGTGTGTGAAAAGATATTTCTTGTACCTTAATTTCTTCATTGACCACATAATGTGTAACACGTCAAACACAAACAAAAAATATGATTTTTCTTCACTTTGATATGAGCTCTAACTTTGTTAAGTTAGCTGAGATTATGTTTAATCTCATGTATATTTTGATATTATTTGTGGCAAGGAATGTGGTAGTATCAAATGCAACGCCGTGTTCGCATAATATATTTTATATTATATAAATAAATAAAAGTTACTATGACGCCAAGACTTCGTCCTCCTTTCCACTTTAATTTAATTAATTAGTGTCCTATTCTATTTCAGCTGGGAGGACACGTGGACCGGTATGGTGGGCAAGAAACACGTGGCTATTTAAAGCCCCGACCTTGCTCCATTGGGCTTACTTGGCCACTATTTCGGGGCCACATGCGACAATGCTTATTCGCTCTATATATGGAATGACCGTACAATATTTATATACGTATATATATATAAGGCAAAGATGATTGACTGATGTATCAATGTACAGGCTAGAAATTTAAAATTTTGCACACGTATTTCTCATATGACGTAAGCATTCACTAGGATTTTTCAAAGTTTCCAAAATCCAACCCCCAAGGGTATAAAATAGGTGATAAAAGTTTGTATAATTTTTTTTCCTTGGACATATTTGCATGATATTGCGTATGAAATGAGTAGATATGGAAAAAATAATGAATATTGTATTTCAGCGTTTTCTAAAACTCAGCCCCTTGGTGGGTATAATAGGGGATGTAAGTTTTAAACTTACATCCCCATTTACATACTTCATCCCCATCGCCATCCCCCGGGCGAAGCCGCGGGCAATTAATACTAGTAGGAAATTAATGTTAATTTGGTGATATGCAATTTTTTAACCTAACCTAATCACTGGGTAAGGGTCAATTCAGACTTGCACAGAGTCGAAGCAAATTTCTGAGAACGTATATAATATAGGAAATTCATTCTTATGTTTACAGCGTAATTCAAATGTTCTAAAATTATTACAGTATGCTTGCTACCGTTATTAAGGGTGAATTTGCCATATCCACAATTTCACTGCGCTGGTCTTCGACTCCGAACTAGTATGAATTGACCCTTACTATCCTGAAGTCACTATTTACAGCACTCAGTTTATCATTTATCTTAGGCAAAACAATTTAGGTACATGAGCAATAAAAGAAGTTTAAGATGTATTACATAAGCACTAAGCATATTTTATTATCATTAAATGTCACAAATTCCTTCGCAAAAACGACTTTCTGTTACATGACAACTGTTACACATCATAATGTCTTCCGAGAATTTCCGTGTTATTAGTAGCGTGCGATCGATACTCAAATATATTATTATGCGATACCAAATATAGCATGATAATCAGAAACGCGAGGAATATGCATTGTTTCTATTGTGTGCTATCAATTGCCTTTTACCATTGATTAATAAATGTACAGATGCGTTATACCCTTACAAAACAAACGGTTATATTTTTCCGCGAAACCATCGCAGTGCACGTACATAAATAACTTTATCGATGAAGTCGAAGTTTGTCTCATATGAGGCAATATCGAGTCTTGGCTTTTGTCTTGCTCATAACATATCTGCTTCTTTTTAATATATTTTATCAATTCTATTACGTTTATGTGCCGTAAAGACCTAGTTTCAGTGGAACGGAACAATGCGACTATAAGTTACTTTTTATGGCATTTTGGGATCGTTTGCTCCTTTCATTTGATGCAGTGTTGCAGTTTTTATGTTCGTGAAAAAGCAATTAGGGAAGCGTGAGACATAATATCTTGCTTATCTATACCCTCGGTCACAAATACAGTAATACACGTCCTATTAAGTAATCAGTTTTTATAAAGCAACCATTTCCTAAATAAGTTTTGTAAATCCAAGGTAGGTACCTCATTTCTAAAACAATCGTTCAGAAATCTAAATAACCTAACCAAGAGCATGTCGGGACATGTCTAAGGGGGGTTTCATAAATCGGAATCAACGCGGAAAAGGATTTCTTCAAATTACTTTAAAAGTTATTGTTCGTTTTCGTTCAAAATAATTTTCCTAAAGAGTTTTTAGCATGATCTATCAGCATGGAAAATTACAAGTTTTTATCTCCTATAGTTTAGAATGAATGGAGAGATACCCCTAAAATATAAAATTATTAATATTTTAAGATGCCAGAACCGAGATCTATACACAATATTTAACTATACCAAATTTCATCCACGTATATTCATAACTACAGAAGCTAGAAGCGCGGACAGACAGACAGATATACAGACAAACAAACAGACAGACAATACCTGTCGACAAACTGCTACACAGTTTGGCAGGTTTAATACCTAATGTAAATTATTTGCCAATAAAGTATATATTATTTATTTAAAGACAGGCAGACATACAGACAGACAGACGGATGGACAGAGTGAAACTATAAGCGTTCATTGTGTATTACGGAACACTAAAAAACAATGGCGTGTACAGAGATGAACACGTGTACACGTGGCAGAAATGAAACTTCATTCATCATTTTAAAACCAAAAATGCTCTCATCATGCCTAAAAAGAATCAAAAAGAATAGAATCATTAAAATTTGTACACCAAGTGTCATCTGTGTATTGTATATTTAGAAAGTTAAATTGTTATGTAAGAAGTATCAGTAGCTTCCAACAGATTGCGTTGTATCCAAAATTGTGTCAGACGTGTGTCGTGACGTGAGGCGACCTTGAAATTTCGCCCTCAATGCCGCTAAATGAGTTTCACTTCAATGACATTGTAAGTAGGTACCTACCTAAATAGATATTGTTATAAATGGTTAAATAATTTGAGTAGGTCCGAGCTGTCCTGTCGCACTTATCAGATGAGATATCGCGGGACGAAACTCGATATTCATGTCGCCTTCGCTTTCATACATGATTGATGTAAACGGGCACGGCTCTCAGCGAACATGACTATTTGAGAAACTATTTAAATTAACAAAGGTCGATACGGTCGGAATTTTAAAATCGTTAAATTAAACATAATGGTTTTATCCAAGGAAACGAAATTCAATCAGTATCTGAACTTTGGAGGCTTAAAAATATTTAAAGCCTTCAAAGTTCAGTTAAAGTGGAAATTTAATCAAATTTTCTAAAATATATTTCTACCTGTTTACTTAAGCGTAATTCCGTAGAGTCAGTATACATTTTCATATTTTAACACACAACCTTGTAGGTAGTACTTTAGGTTTCTTAACCTAGTGTTAAAATCGTTAGCACATAGTATAATTTAATTGTTCAAACATAGCACTGCATTGATGGCATTGAAACATTTACATACAGCATTAGGTGATAAGTGAAATATCCATTTACAGAAATCTATACATAAATAATAATGTGTGATAAAAATAATCAATATTGTTTTTATTACTTAGCTTGATATTATTATACATCCTAACCTGGCCTATAACTTATAAGACACTAAAATAAGATCCACGATCTATCAATATTTGAACAAAGATACGAGTAACTACTAACAGTACTAACTATTAACACAAAAATATGACGAAAAAAACAACGAGCGAGCCTTACAGTAGTCACATAATATGATGTGTAACATTTTATGAAAATATTTAAAAAACACAATGCTGAGTATGATTTTCCAATATGATAAAAAATACGGAATCTTTTCCATATGCAGTGACAGAAATCAACGTCAAAATTAAAAAAATAAACTGAATACTTCTAAATACTGAAATAAAAATTCGAATCTGACGGCCAACTCTACCACCGCGCGCTCATTCGTCAAGTTAAATATCGCGCAATTCCGCGACTTCCTGTTACACACTTCTGACCCATTTTACAAAATCACTCCCACAAATTGCAAGAAAGCGATAGGACAGATGTTACACATAAAAAAAAACTATTTTGCGGTGACAGAAGACTTTAACCTACTAGGAAAAATAAAATATTGATCATTTTGTGTAGAGAGTAGAGACCACACATGACGATGGGATTTTTTTGGCTAGGGACTTTAAGATGTCGAGTCACTTGTTATTCCCGTTATTTTGCACTTCAGCGATTTCAGAAATATGGCATCGGTAATCCACAAATCTCTGATCCCTAAAGATTTTTACTCCACTTTTACTATAGACCGGATCGTTATTTTTAAAGTTGTCGCTCTGTCTGTGTTTAATGTAAATTAAGGCAATTTAGATAGCTAAAACTTGCCCATTCGCCGTTAATACTGAGTAGAACGTGCATTTAGTTCACAAACATGGGGAAGAAAGTAGTTCCTATACATCACATGTTTTTGCCCATTCGCCTTGTTAATGGTTTCAAGTTGCTAGAATACATTAATAAAGCGATCTAAAACGGGTTTGCTATGTGTAGTTTATGTGAAAATTAATACATATGTAATTAAATTGTTATACATGATTAGTTTATACTTCGTTGCATTGTATAATACATCTTCATATATTATATAAATCTTCTGTGCATGTTTGTAATTGAACTCTTTCTAGACGGCTAGAGCGATTTTGATAAATATTTTGTGTCTGTTCATGTGGATTCGAGAATGGTTTAGATTTGAACCCGGTATGTGGCGCTACTTTCAGTACGTCAAGAAATTGAATTCTCAGGAGGTACAAAGTATATCGGGACAGCTATATTGAAGAATTTACTTAAGTTTTTTTTCATCTGCAGAATTTTATCCTATTAATATTACAAGTGTAAAAATTTGTGAAAATGTATGGTTGGATAGATGTTTGTGACTCTATCACGCAAAAACTACTGAACGGATTTTGATGAAGTTTGATATGGTAGTAGTTTGGGCTCCGGATTAATACATATGCTACTTTTTGTCCCGCAAAAGTAAACATAAGGGGAGCCGCGGGCAAAAGCTAGTCTAATATAGTTGGAATTTTAATTTTTATTAGATCATAGATGTAGGTTGTAAGCCCATGCCAAGAATAGTTTAACAATGTTTTTAGGAAATTGATATCAATAATGAATTAATTAATCTGCAAAGCATATAAACTGCTTTAAAAATGTTGGTTGCTTATAAGGCTTAATCAACAAAACCATTTAATCTTAAAGACCGGATTGTCTGAAGTCTGTATTGCTGATCTTGATAATGGCAGCTCAATTTATACTGGTCGCTTGTAAATTATTATATCAAAGAGTATTATGTAAAGCTGGCCTCTCCGTGAGGCCGGGAACATAAATTTGTGAGCCACACAAAATGTTAATCTCGTACCTGGATTTAAAGTTATTTTGTTGCTGTGACGTTCCCGTTTGGTATTTATATGGAACAATAATAATATAATAGGCAATATAATACTTAAGTACCTGGGTAACCGAGCTTTGCTCGGAGTTCTGATAAATTTAAATAAATAAAAAGAATCAAAATATATTTATCTGGCCGGGATTAAAACATTCAGAATTTTCGAACAAAGCAAAAATTATACATAAACATTGAGCATTAGATTCGAAATTATTGATAGGTATGTTGTTACAAGAAGAAAGAAAAAACATATGTAGCTTTAAAATGCGCAGTTTCCCAGGTATAAGACCTAGCTACATCGATTTTTCTCCCCCAAAACTCCCTGCATACAAATTTCATTGTAATTGCAGCCGTTTTCCAGATAACGATTATATGTATACAAGATTGTCTCGTTTAAAGTATAAAATATGTGTTTGAAATACAGTCATCAGATTTATCAAGGTGTTCATCAAAATAAATAATTTTATTGTATAAGTGTTTGTAGTTTCCTACATCAGTCTCACTAACAAATTATAATCAAGAGATAAGTTTGAAAATTAGATTTTCAAACTTATAGACACAGTTTTCACCACAAAAATATTTTTTAAAACATGTTATTATACTAAGTTAAATCAATTTGAATAATGACATTATTACTATCGTCAATCTATAATTTAATAATAAAGAATGATAACTATGTTGAATAAATCAAAATAATTCACGGCATAATTATTCAAATCACGCACTATGCAGATGTTCTTTTCAATATTACCCGAGTGATTTCTTTAATGTTATTTTGGTTTCCCAATAATTGATCAGTTCACAGCGAGCGGCGCGCTGCATGCACTATGCAGAATGTAGATGCATGCACCATGCAGTATGCACGCTGCACGGGACGCACGCACGGGGACAAAGGCCTTTCAGACTTCCTCCGGAGAGGGCATTGTGCCACCACATACATTATGTATACAATTGCTCCCGACGAACCCCGTGTCACTTGCATTATACTTTAAACTATTGTAATCAAATAGTTCGTTTCATTAGAATAAATCAATAAATCAATATTGTAACCTACTTATGCATTTTAAACAACTATGTAGGTGACCACATACTAAGGCGGGTCAATAAGTCCGTGACTTTTTGAATTTCTAACCTCCTTACTGAAAAAGCAACACTACTCCTGTCAACAGGCATCTGTCAGTTGACTCCTATCAAAATTTGAACTTGCTGCGTCAGTTGCTGCACTTGGGCATGAGAAAGCTTTCCGCAAGATGGGTGCCGCGTTTGCTCACAGTCGACCACAAACGCAATCGTGTAACAACTTCACAGGAAGGTTTAGAGTTGTTTAATCACAATTTGGAGGAGTTTTTTAACCGTGGACGAAACATGGATCCATCACAATACACCAGAGACCAAACAACAGTCAAAACAGTGTGTTTCTAAGGGTGAATCGGCGCCAAAGAAGGCCAAGGTGGGTTTGTCAGCCAATAAAGTTATGGCGACTGTTTTTTGGGATGCACGTGGGATAATCCACATTGAGTATCTTCAAAAGGGAAGAACAATTAATGGGGAATATTATGCCAACTTATTGGACCGCTTCAATGAGGATTTGAAAAAAAACCGACCTCATTTGTCCAAGAAAAAAGTTCTTTTTCACCAAGACAATGCAAGGGTGCACACATGTGCAGTTGCCATGGCAAAAATCCATGAATTGGGCTATGAATTGCTCCCACATCCACCCTATTCTCCAGATTTGGCTCCGAGTGACTACTTCTTGTTCCCAAACCTGAAAAAATGGCTCGGTGGAAAAAGATTTGACTCCAATGATGAAGTCATCTCGCAAACAAAGGCCTATTTTGAGGACCTCGACAAATCATATTTTTTGGAAGGGTTAAAAAAATTGGAGAAGCGTTGGACAAAGTGTATAGAGCTCAAGGGGGACTACGTTGAAAAATAAAATGATTTATTTATCAAAAAATCTGTGTTTTATTCCAAAGGTCACGGACTTATTGACCCGCCGTAGTTTGTTGGGTATCTGGCCGGTTATCTGGCCGGAATTAAAACATTCAGAATTTTCGAACAAAGCAAAAATTATGCATAAGCATTAAGCATTCGAGTCGAAATTATTGATAGGTATGTTGTTGCAAGAAGAAAGAAAAAATAATATGTATATTTTTTTTGATGTTCAACGATAATTCCACCGTCTGTGGACCGATTTTCAAAAAAATTTTTTTTTTATGTAAAGGGTATAATCCCAAATTAGTCCCGCTTTCACCAAAAGTGGTGACCTGGTGATGGGATCCATGAGGAATCGAGGGAACTCCTCTAAATTTATATGGACACATATGGTAATTTCGACTTTTTATGAAACATATGCTACCAAAAAGTAAGATTTTGCACCAAGGTATACCCTGGATTCAAAAGTACTGGACAGAACTCCTGACTTCTTATAGATACATGTTTGGAGATTTCGGCGTTGTTTAAAGAACTGCAAGCATAAGCAACTAAATCAATTATGGTAATCATCATCACCATCACCACCATCTTCACAAGAAACTCCAACATATTATTATGATGACATAGGTACTCACTACTCATCAGTTTTGTGCACCGATATCAATGTGTTCATAATAATATAGATTATAAATTTAATTAAAAAAAAATATTAGTTATAAACAAAAAATTAAAACCTACTTCCGAAGTAAAAATGCACAAAAAAGTATGAAATAAAACTTATTTTCTAAATAATTCCCCTTTTAAATTCGGCAAAAATTTTAACTATTTCTCTACTCAATCTTCCTAATTTTGAAGTCGGTACCAGCAAATTTTAACGTGACTTATATAAAATATTATATATTGTTTAATTTATATATATATATATATATATATATATATATTATATATTGTTTGGGCTGGTATATAATAGTATATATAGCTGGTATATAATATATAGAAATAGTTAAAATTTTAGCCGAATTTGAAAGGGGAATTATTTAGAAAATAAGTTTTATTTCATACTTTTTGTGCATTTTTACTTTGGAAGTAGGTTTTAATTTTTTGTTTATTTGTAACAAAATATTGTGGAATTACATACATAATATTCTATCTACAATTTAATGACTCAATTTTCCATGTGAAAGTGTGCTAGTAGAATATACACTAACTATATATACACTGTGAATTATTTTATTAGAAAACATTTAAATAAAATAAATAAATCATTCTTTATTCGGGACTTTTTAGACCTTAGGGTATAGGACAGTAAAACAACGTGCCACGACAGAACAAGAACAACAGGAAAAAAGAAAAACAATTTAGAATACCTGAAAAATTTGGGCAAGTTTTGCATGAGTGTAATGTCTGAAACCGAAATGGCGACCACTTGGTGTTGTTGTTTATATGATGTTTAATTTCTGACGATGAAAGCTTCATTAATTATTAATTTCATAAGTGTTATCGTAAGTTAGTGCAAATATTATTGCAAATAATGGACTTGCGTCGTTTTCTAAGTTTCCCCTCCCTAGTCCGAGAGTAGCCTGCGGCTCCCAGCCCGTGATTAGTGGCTAGGGAAGTGCACTTCAATATCGATGATTGAATCGAGCGGAGGGTGGCAGGGATTAGTCTTTATATCTACGGGAATAGATGACTGCATTAAATCTTTTCAATAAGCCTCGAATTGATTAAGTTTTAATGCTGTTTTCTTTCAAGCTTGGAACATATTAATGTGGAAATCGTTGTTTTTTATTACATCGTCTGTCTAAATCGTTGTATTTCCATAGAAAATCTGATTGATTTTTAACTTTATTCTTGCTCATAACTTCTATACCCGGCATATTTCAGGGTTGCTCCTTAGACCGAGATTATAATATACTACTGACATACCTTTGATGAAATCAAAGAATGACGACGACAACTACCTACGTACGAAATGAAATGGTTGTAATGTTACTACGACTCTGGGGTTTTTTTTTTTGACAAACTATGTAGATATCGTCCGGGAAGTACTTCACGACGACCTCTGTGGCTCAGTGGTTAGCGCGTTGGCGCTCAAGCCGGACGTCGCGGGTTCGAATCCCGCCAGGGACCACAAAGTCTCTCTGTGTTCCTGGATCATGGATGTGTTTTAGTAAATGTATTATATAATAAAAATCTTAAATATATAAATACTATAATATAAAAGTATTAAATGTATTTCCGTGGTCTGGTACCCGTACCACAAGTTCTTCGAAAATTTACTACGGGACTAGATTGACGTGGTGTCCGTTGATACATTATTATTATTATAAAAGAAACAAAAGAGAAGTGTTTTCTAATTTAAAATCTAAGGCTATAAGTTGAGAAGGCTATTAGATTTAATTTTCACTGCAGTCACATCCGTCCGTCTGTCAACTGCTTGTGACTACCGTCTCTTGACCCGAAGGTCGTGGTCTTATTAACAGGAATCGGATAGGAGGCCATATTATCTGTACTATATATTATAAAGAGGAAAAGTTTGTTTGTTTGCATTGAATTGGCTCCGAAACTACTGGACCGAGTTTGATGAAACTTGGCACATATATAGAGAAGACCACAGGGAAGGACATAGTCCACTTTTTCGCTGAATATGTACGATTTCCGCAGGATTAACTTTGGCGCGCACGAAGTCACGAGCAACGTCTAGTTATTATATAATCAATTATGGTTACTGTATTTATGAGCATACTAGCTTTTTCCCGCGGCTCCGCTCGCGTAAATACATCCCACGGGAACTGTGAACTTTTTTGTAATAAAATGTAGCCTATGTTTTAATCCAGAGCCTAAACTACTACTATATCAAAATTCAACAAAACCTGTTCATTAGTTTTTTCGTGATCCCTCCATCCATCCTCACAAACTTTGTCATTTATAATAGTAGTAGGATTTCTCAAAATATATTGTATAAAGTATAATTTTATAATAAACAGCTAATCACGCATATAGATGACTATAATATTATTATAATAAACCTCATCCCTACCGAATAGTAGTAAGATTCTCGTATTGCTGCCTTGAGGCGTCCATATTTAATTGACAGATTAAAAAGTTTTTCCTATATTTTCGCTATCACGAAGTTTTACTTTAAATCCAGCGGGCTTAGCGTGGCGATCCGAAGAAATAAATTTAAATAAGAAATATTCTATCCAAATAGTTCGTTGCAAAATAGTTCTTAATACATGGTAACAAGGTCGTCAATAGAAGTCAACATTTCTAAACAGACATATTTTTTAAATGGCTGTCGGGAAATTGCTATCAAAAATTAACAATTATCCAAGTAAATGAGTGAGCGTAAAGAAACTATTTGTCTAGGAGCGCCATGATGCGGAGTAGTTGACGTTATTGCAAGACTATTAAACATTGAATTAAGAAAACGTTTCTACTTAAGCTGTCAAAAATTTTGTGAACTCATGCTCGGGAAGAAAAGAAATGTTGTTTCTCATAACGTTGCTGCCTTACAATAAGACCTATTTTGCTCCGAATGGTATCAATGTTTCTTCAATTTGTCGATTCTTCGGTGTTTCCACGGTTGCTAAGCCTGCAGGGTTTTACTTTTCAGATTTGCCTAAAATATAGAAAGTTTTCAGATCGTTAACCTCGTTAGAACAGAGAACAGTAAAAATTCAACCGCAGTGTACGGCCTCTCTAAATTTGGCCGTACAATGCACAATACATATTTATAGCGCATTCACGAACAGAGGCGCGTCACGCCGCAAGGTACGCATGCTCTTCGATGCGTATTTATATTCAAAGTACGATTTATCGATTTAAGCGTACCTGGTACTTATTAGCCCGAACGTATGAAAAAATAGGACTCACATTTTGTTCGATGTACAATTTAGGTACCTACATACAATACTTACATACTACATTATATAATATGTACATTTTAAATGTTGTAAAAGTATTGAGTTGAAAAATACACATTATAATGATATAATTAGACAGTAAATGTAGACTTCTACAAGAATTTGTTTTCATATAATTAATATGAAACACATTTGTTTACTTTATTGTTTTATTTAGGTATTTATTAGTTAATACAATTCAATTTTAAATTGCATTAATTAATAAATACCCAAATTAATTAATGAATTGCGCCAGCCCTATTAATAAATATCAAATTTTACTTTCCGCAACGCCCCAGGTGCAGGCTGCTACGCCCTACGTAGACCTCTACGCCGCAGCATCAATTGATAATATTCAAATAATGGACATTAATTTGTTACTCGTAAAATACCATTACTGCTTTAAAGATGGTATATCCATCTTTAAAGCAGTAATGGTATTTTACGAGTAACAAATTAATGTTTATAAAAAAAAAACAAAAAAGGCATTGAAGAATTTGAAGAATTTGAAAGAGCATTATTAGGCCGTCTACCGCCGGACATAGGACGTCACCAGGCGGAAATGACTTAATACTATAATTTCAAAGTAATCTCAGTTAGTTCTCTATATCATATATTATAAATTATATCAAAATTAATAATTTATCTCGTTACAATCTTACTTATGTCTTATTCCAGATTACACATCAAGTGTAGAAATTGTACCAGCTTGGTCTTCGATCATTGGGAGTGATATAATTATTATCCACGTCTATAAAACATTACTCATTTACAATTGCATTGCATTCCATTTTTTATTATATTATCGTGGAACATACAAAAAACATATACAGCCAAACGTATAACCGCCACCTTTTTATTGGAGTCGGTTAAAAATAAGGATATATTTTTTTTAATTTAAAATTATAAGGCCATAGCAACTTTTAAATTGCTGAGTTTCGTTCAGGAAATGCTCGCATCAGATTCTTTGGGGCTTCTGGGGCCAAACGAAACATTTGGCTGGAGCTCGCATGTTTTCCGTCTAATAGAATATGTATACGACGAGCGCTGGGGGCAAGCCACTCAGGCCAAAAATGTTAGCCAGTTTAGCTACTGCGTACACTGTCGATGAGGCTTACCAGAATTAAATTTATTTAATCCATTTTCATTATTAATAAGTAATAACCTTTGAATACGAATAAATTATTTAGATAAAATTTAATCCGCATTTTTTAAATACGTTAAAGTTAACGTATTTAAAAAAATGCGTTGAGTGATGACTGATGAGGTACGACATTCCGAAACTATTGCTATAATAATATGTCGCATTTATGATTAAAAGTGGACAGATAAATTTTGATTTTGATTTGATTAAATATCACTAGAAATCCATATACTTGCAGTACACTCAGTAAAAAATATATGCTTCATATTCTCATAGTGTGTCCTTTAGTCTTAATCATTTAGATCATTTGCCTAACTACAGAAGTTCCATACCCATAATGAATGTCAGAAGTGTGCGCACGTCCTAATGGAAGTCCATAATATTATGTAGATAGCGAAAGTTACTACACGCGAATGCCAAATAAGTATTTACATACAAAATGTCAGCTGGAATAGCTCCGGCTCCATCATTAGCAATAACGTGTAGTACTGTGATCAATATGATCACCCGTATATGACTTATGGTAGGGTTGCTAACCCCAAATTTAAAAAACTGGGATTTGAAGTTGGAAAACCAGGACAGTTCAGTTTAAAAACAGGACGGAGTAATAGAGTGACAACAGTTAATAATATTATTGTTATGCTAAAACGGCCCAACATACATGTCGTGAAAATTAAATACACAATAGTTAAATGAAATACATGTAATGATAATAATCATATTTTTAAACGTATTTGAATAAAATTATATTAGAAAGAGAGATTGTAAAAGTGTCACGCGAATTTTTAAATATATAACCGTATCAGGACGCTTTAAAAACACAGGACCCAGGACCCTGCTTTACAACTATCCGGGACACCCCAGTACACTGCAAAAACTAGGACATATCCTGAAAAACAGGAGGATTGGCAACCCTATTTTATGACAACTTCAGTGCTTTAAAACACCGACAATTCTGGATATAACAACAAGCCTAATAAAAATATCAGTGTGAATCGTGATGCATAAAGTTTTCGTCTGCGGGCTGCCTACCTACTTTGGGACATTTCAATTTTCTTGATTCATTGATCTTAATTAGTTGTAAAGTAATTTCAATAAGAAGGCTCATCATTTAATTTCACTATAAAAATTAAGTAAGTACCTAATAAATCCATCATAATTTAAGTAGCTCATTACATCAACTTAGTTGCTAATGAGAATTTAAATTCCACTATCATACTTATACCTGTAAAGTATCTCGATTATAAAATATTTTAATTAACTGAAATAATTGCTTGAGAGATTGAGTTGTCTTGCCATGTTCGAGCGCGATCGCTCAGCTGTCAACTTCTGTTACAACTCGACTTATCTCGTTACGGCGAGACATATCTCGTTTTTTCTTACGACCGGTACATGGTCGGTTCGCATTTTGGCACGCAAGGAAACCTGATCGAATCGTAATTAAAAATTATGTTGACGGGGATTACGTCTAATTATAGACTGAGGTAAACAACCAACGCCATATTGCATGAAGGCAATCGTCAAAATTGGCTTAAATATAGAGTACGTGTTTCACAAAAATTAAAAATTACAATAATTAAAAAAAAAAATTAACATATTATTATTTTCCCAGGTGTATTTTCGAAACCAATTACACGATATCTAAAATTATCTTAATCTAGAGATACCAGCTTTCTTCTCATTTCTACTTGTTATGCGAGCCGAAAATATCCAAAATTTATGTTACGCATTTAACATGTAAGCGTATTTCGTAATTCATTAATTTGTATTTAAAAATGAAAGTTATAAAGTCAAATCATTTTAAAATGTTTTTGGTTATAAAGAAATGTACAACAGAACATTGAGTCACAACTTATCCAAAAATACTCTGATTTATGCGTACAGATTATGCGAAAATATTTTTACGATAATATAAAATACATTTCGTTTATGTAAACGCATAAAACCCTATAAAAATGTCACAAAGAGTTATGTATTGCATTGTAGGCATTGGCACTGATATTTCGAGAGCTGTAGATAGCGTTGTATAGTATCACGTTTCCTGGATTACTTTTTATCTACACGCAATCCATAATGGGAGATAGGTTCGTATGGCACAATCGGCTTAGCGCGACGGGCGGTCTGAAAGGGGCTTTATGCTGCTACAGCGTTTAGTTTCGTTATTCATTAGGCGAAAATTTATTGTGCCATTTAAATTACAGACGATAAGAAATATTTTATTGGCATTTGGCATATTCATACCCAGAATTTGATTGAAAATTGAAACATAATAATTATAAGGTTTAATATGTTGTTTGCCATATTTTAGAAAATTTAAAGTTTATTGTGCCGCTTCACATATTGATTAGGTACAGATTATTAGGAATTAAAAATGGCCAAAACTATTTCATTAATAATAATTATAATAATTTATAATATTATAATTTCATAAATGTAAGTTGGCCAATAAACTGTGATTGCATCAATATGCACAGTATATTTCCATAATTCATGTTCATTATTTGTAATGTAAATCGCTGTTTTATGTCAGTCAGGTACGGCAGGATAATTAATTGTTACTGCAATATTTATTTACTTTTTTATCGTTTGTACTTTATGCTACTTTCAAACTAATAAATATGCATAAATATCAAGTTGACCAGTTTAGTTGGAATATGTAACAATAGTCTCGTAATTCCTTAATTTTATTGTTTTAGTGTTTCAAACAGTTTTGCCTAGTCATATGACCACCATTCGAATCCTTATATGAATCTATTTCATCGACCTAGTTACATCGCCGTTTAAAACCATACATGAATTCGATCTTAGGGTCTTTAGTCAACAAAAACAAAATATATGGGATTTGAGATAAGGCATCGCAAGACATGTCACTTAGCGATGACTTATGTCAAATCCTATACATTTTTCATTTCGATCTTCGCCGTCGAAATTATCGAATACATCTTGACTAAAGGCCCTGAGCTGCGAGGTCAATAATTATAGTACGTCGGTCGTCGATGCACATTGAGTACAAAATAATGTACAAAGGCGGGCTTAACGCTCGAAGCTTGTTTCAAAATGTTCTTGTTTCAAAAAACATTCGCCCGTTCGCGTCACGTTATATCGGTAATGAAAGCGAGTCAAGCATAATACAGAACATAAAATCCTTGTTAAAGTCATATTACAACGGGAACAATAAAATGTATTATGGCTTATGACTGGGGTGACGCTCCTCGTAAATATACGGACCTCTGGGACCGAGTGTCTTCCAACGGTCGTTAAAAGGACACTCAAAACCAAGAGCCAAATGTTCTAAATTCTACTTTTAATTTGACGTTGATTTGCTACATTTAAGTGTTCTGCATCATTTACAATGTTGATGCTTCAGTATAATATGTTTCTTATGACTGTTTCTTGGCAGCGGAAAATTTGCATTATTTATACAATTTTATGAAACTAAAGACAATTGTAAATATCTACCTAATACTTTAACTTTTGACGTGATAACGTCTTATAAATCGATGGAGCTGGCTGCACGCACGAAAAAACATGACTCATGCGTTACCCGTTATCGTTACCAAGTACCGTTACCAAGTACCAGCGTTAGCTCGCATTGCCTTTACCTCATTATTATTTTTATTGTTGTTATTGTTGTTGTGGTTGTTGTTGTTGTTGTTGTTGACGTTGTCACGTTCAACTATCGTCAGTAAACCGACTTTAAAGACAACCGGTATGTTTTTTAGTTTAAGGTTATCTACCCAAATGCTTATAACAATAAAGTAATAAAGTAAGTAAGTAAGTAAGTTGGACTAATGACATAGCCGATAGCCCCCATAGACTCAGGTGCGTGACATTTTACTTGCCCCTTAGAGCAAGTGCTCACTTGAGATACGACAGTCTTAAGACAATATATTGCAATATATATAAAATATAGATACAACAAACAAGACAATATATATATAAAATATATTATGAAGATATATTATACACTTGAAGGAAAACGTCTCATAGAAAATCTCAAAACAGTCTAGGAACGACACAACTGTCTTAAAACTATGGGTGTTTCAGTCGTTAGAGAGTCGTAAGCCAGATTGTCTATGTGATACAAAACTGTCTTAGGACTGTCGCGTCCCAAGTGAATGAGCTCGCCCTTAATTGCTTCTCGGCCCTTGCTTCTTCGGCCCTGCTAACAACTGCCGACATATTCGCGCAGTCTTTCATGTATTAGTTATTACGAAGTCTAGTCGACTTAGTCCACTGAATTTCTTCAATGTTAGGTAGGTAATCTACGCTGAATTTCCGACAGACAAAAAGTTTATTCAATGTGTTATTGTCGTACACAACTTTTAAATATAAATGTATAATATGAATGCCTATGCGCATAAGTAGACATTAAAATAAAGCTCTAAAATACGCTTATGCTGTAAGAGTAAAATACATGGTTTATAAAAACATTGTCTCGGAATATGTGTGCGAAATTGAATAGATTTTACTAGGACATTGGAGAATAAGTGGCGCGCGAGACGCGCCTATACGCGACTATATCGCGGATGTCAGGACTACTCACGATACTGGCTTATGGCGCGTTCATACTGAGCGTTTTGATAAGACTCTGGAGTACCAGACGCGCCTACACGCAACAACCGCGTTGTAGTAACAGGATACTGATTCAGCAGTATTAGGGCAACACGAGACGCGCTTTCACGCAACTACGACGACGAGGATAGGACCGCTCAAGATACTGATAGGGCTCGTCCATACAGCGCGATTATTAAGAATTCTAAAAGTGGAAATATAAAACGGCTTCTTTTCTATTTTCTCTTCTTTGTAGACGTGTAGACGTTGTGGACGTTGTGGACGTGTATCACGTCATGATAGAATGTGTTAGGAATAGTGTTGCATGAAAACAGTATTTTGATACCCTTCTGAACGATGTAGGTTACTGCAACGTAGTTCTAGCTTCACCCACAACAGAGTTAGCAGCTACTTTAAGTATATAAAATTGTTAAAATTTATTTCAAAGATAGAGGTCGTAATAATTTGTAATTATTTTCTTTTTTTTTATTTGATATTGTTATCTAAAGTTAAGAAAAAAATGATTGAACGACATGTTCACTGAGTGAACAAGCTCTTTAAATAAATAGTAAAAAAATATATGATTCAAAATTTAATCGTAGCTGACCTGGCTAACAACTACGGACAATGAACTGTGCGACTCTTTTTAAACATGAATTCTTACTTCATTCTATTTTAGAGCATACATTATACGTTCCAGGTCCTTTATATTGAAGTTTAATTTAAATGCGTGAGCAGGCAGAGGCAGTACAAAAATCATCACAATTAATTGCTAGATTCATTACCGCCTACGACGCCCTCGAGTGACACTTACGACTATGAGCTCTGAATACTTCACTATGTTTTTACTTCGCATATATCAAGTAGGTATGTCATACTTTTGTGTAGTAATACATGAATACGCAATGAATAAATATTATAGACTGGCTTACAAATACAAATTATGTATGGATGAATGGATGTTTGGTACACTTTCACGCAAAAACTACTGAACGGATTTTGATGCAATTTGGTATGTTAGTTTAAGCTCAGGATTAACACATATGCTACTTTTTATCTGGAAAAGTGTTCCTATGAGATACTGTACCGCGGGATGGTATATTTAATATTTATAGTCAAAAAATGTTACAGCTCTAAAAACTTTAATGTCTTAAAGTAAATATAATTTCCCTACTGAAAAATATATACATAAAGACAGATTGTATTTATAGAATTGCTTTTTAATTTTATTTAAAACTTTGATTTTAGTTTACTCTGCAGTACAGCCTACAGAGCAAACTAAACTCAAAGGTCAGAGGATAATTTCTCAGCTATAAATCCCGCATGGAAGAGATAAAATCAGAATGCCATATTCATTCCTGTAATTAAGAATTAAAGATAAATAAAGATGACGATTTAATTAAATTACCGTTAATATATGTTTGATCAATATTAATGACTTCTAATCAGATTCTTTTGGTATTCCATTCCAATCGACTAATATTATATTATATAAATTTAATAAATAATATAATAAAAGTTAAAAACAATAACCCGACTACGTTCATTATATAGCCCATAGTTACCCGGGCCATTATAATTACGAATCTATTGACACCTCAATCATTAAATCGGCTTTGAGAGTCAGTATTATCTCTGTCAAATATGGCCAATAGGGTTATGCTATATTTTATCTGTTATCAAACGTGTGCATTATTTTTGACAAAGTACTGTACTTAATTACGTACGTATGAATAACAGTAAAAACAAATACGACATCAGCATCTGTCTGTCTGTTGTTAAAGGGCTTTAACCCTCGCTGATAAAATCGCGAATGATAACACTTTTTTATAACTGTCATTATGTTTTATTCGGGGCGTAATGGCGTCACCTTTTTAATTTCACCGTAAACAACGGATAAGTTACATTAACGACCTGCCTTTGTTTATTATAGTCGCGAGCAAATCAGCTTTTCTCTTTCATTTCAATCAAAACGCTAAGCTTTGTATTCAAAACCGCAGGTACAGAACTAAATTCCCACAAATACGACTTAATGAGTAGTATACAGTATAGACTATTATATGGGATGAACTCCTCAAAGTCCAAAATAAATTGCTATTCCAATTATATAACGATACAATCAGAACAATAAATATACAAAGAATAAAAATTATTCGAAAAAAAATAATTTCGCAAGCTTGTAAGTTACTAGAAATTAGGACCTTGGACGTATCTATAGCCTATTTACATAAGAATTTGAAAGTTTGTGAGGATGGATACGATGGATGGATGTTTGTTACTTTTGCAAGTAAAAACATATTATAAGTAGGTATAACAGTTCAAGCTCTGGATTAACAGATATTCTACTTTTTATCCCGAAAAAGTACAGTGTTTCCATGGGATACTGTAAGTAAGCGGGTGAAGCCACGGTCAAAAGCTAGTAGATTATAATTTATCAACATTTTTTTAAAAGCAAAATGTAATCGATTTAATCTTAATTACAAAATAATTCGATAAATTATTCATTGTATAAATAAAATCGGCTCGATAGCGTTTCGTGAACTACAGAGCTACCGGATCATGTTTGATTTTAATCTTGATTGGAGTGGCATTGATCGAATCGTATTTAATTATAACTAGCTCTCTGGTTCAAATTAAAGCAGTAATTCATAGCACAATAAATAAATAAAAAAATTGTGGAGCGTTTTTGCACTAATTGTTGGTACCTAATATTGTTAGTAACATTTAAAAAGTATTAATATTTTAAAAACTATAAGTAAGTAATAACTGGGAATAGGAGTAATTTTGGTTAATAGTGAAAACTCAAAGGTATCGTTAATTTCAATATTGCCACAACTGTGATTGCTGATTGCTGTATAATATAATAATCATGTGCCTAGTCCTACAGTAAAACCACGTAAAAGCATTAATTTTAAGGGTTCCGTATCCAAGGGGTAAAAACGGGACTCTATTACTAAGATACTATCTGTCCGTCTGTATGTCACCAGACTGTATCTCGTAAGCCGTGATAGCTTTTGGAATTTTCACAGATGATGTATTACTGTTGCCGTTTTAGTTCGTTTATGTTTACTTACTTTAGAAAAAAAATGGATGATTGCCGAAAAACATTGAGGTCGTGACTCGTGGTCTTACTATAATAACTAATAACATAAAAAATCATCATATTACTTAAAGTCTTATATTTATAAACATTATCGCCAGTACCAAGTGCAACCGGCGAGGTAAAAACTAATTGCGATCGCCATGACATCAAAGCATTTTAAAAACGAATTATGTATAACTGGTTTATGTATACGGGTGGAAACGTTATATGCCATAGAAAGTGCGCAGATGCATGCAAAAAACGTAATTGCACGCATGCGGGCTGATAAGTGAATGCACGGTCGTCGCCGACGAACCCGGTGTTCCACTTTTGGACTTTACTGCCATAGTGATAAGATCTAAATGTGGTACACCGTTTCAGTCGGCGACCGGCCATCGGGGATGGTAATCAGGTAATAAAGTGAAGATTGCTGCAGGCGCTGCTGAGAGCAACTGAGCACTTTTTAGAATTCCCCGTATTTCCCCATTTCGTTTCTATTCCGTTTTGTTCTTAGAAAGTGTTTGTTTAGACGCTTTCGCACGTTTACGTTATAATATTTACTCAACTAGAGTACACCTGTACGTAGGTACGTAAAGGTTCGAATATGTACCTGCTGTCCTTGAGTTATTCTTTAAAAACGTTAAATCGTTAACATTGGTATAGGGTAAAATACTTTAAAAATGTTGACATTCTATAAACACATTATCCAAATTAAGTCTGCCAGTCTGGCTATTATTATATTGTATTTTATTTACTAATAATATCAAACTCCTTAACGCCTCCGTGGTCCATTGGCTTAGCTTGGCTCTCTACTCTGAAGGTCGTGGGTTCGAACCCCGCGTTGGAACAACAAAAAATGATTTTTCATACTTGAATTTAGTTAGGACAATGCACGCTTAAATAAAGGCACACTACAGGCACTAAAATAAATCCTGCTAAGCTGGTCTTGTTTCAACGAAACCAGCCACCGTCAGCGAAATCGGTGTGGGAACCTATTATAATTATTACTAATATCAAATTGTAATTCTACTACTATTATAAATTGTGTAGATGGATGGATGAATGTTTGTGATTCGCCAAAACTACTAAATGGATTTAAATGAAATTTCGTACGGTACGTAGTTAAGTATTTGGACTAACACATAGTCTACTTTTCATGCCCAAAAGTACCGTATTCTCGTGAGATAGCTTAATGATGCGACCGGAGACGCGAAATGGTAGTTTCTATATAAAAATATTCTTTGACATTTAGTCTTGAATAAGCTACTTTTAATATTACCTTGTAACCGCCTATAATTATACTCCAACTATCCTTTTTGCATCTCCTTTATGTTGTAATGCAACTTTTTTGCTATTTTCTGCTGCCGTGTCGGAACCTTTTATCAAGTGAAAACTACACCACTACACACTACGCACTCGGCTGGTTTTTAACCTTTCTATCAAGCTCATCAGTATTCTTATTTCCGAGCGACGACGTATAAATAGCTCGTGGTATTCGAAGCGGTGACCTCTCAAAACTTCAGTCGAGGACGCGGTGCTGTTGACAGCTGACAGTAATATAGATTTGTATCGTTGTCACCTTCAATTAACTACTTTTATCTAACAAATAAATTGCAACGAAAACAAAAAAAAACTTCAACACTTTGAGTTCAAGCAAGTGAACATAATATTTGACTTTTTCGCAAAAAGTGAGTACTAAGTATTGGTTTTACTTTATGTATATTCTCCAAGCTCCAATTACCCTAAAGATGTCATTGTAGAGTAATACCCGTATCTATAATGAAGTAAGACTTTTGTTCTATAGTCAAGATATAGATAAGAATTGTCAAAATATTTTTTTAATTAATTTATTTATTATTAATTAAAGTCATCTAAAACGTACGAACGTTTTATTAAAATATCTGTGAATGACAAGTAAAGCACTGCATTTCTGCCTACAAGGAGCGCACGCCCCTGCAAAAATTATACATGTCAGAAAGTCAGAAAGGCCTTTGAGTCTACTATGCCAGATATTAACAGCGTTACGTTTTTATGCTTTTTAAATCTTTTTGTAATGTGGAGAAAGATTTCTTTCTCTAGAAATCACACATTTCGAAACGATTTTTGAAAATAAGTAAACAAAACAAAACTTATCACAATCGTAAGCACAACGAAATCTACACTGTAAACAAACAAGGGATTGAGAAACGTCAAAACTCAAACGTCAAACAATAATAAGCATAAGAAGTTAATGAGGAATGTACAAACGCTACATTCCCATGTAAAATGTATTCATCTTAATATAGTAGAGTTATAATGTGTCACCACGTTTCATTTCTCCAAACGACTTTTTATGTCAAATATTGTAAAAATATAAAAATGCAGTATTTTTTATTTTATTTCTGCTATTTTAATATTTAATATTAACAAGATAAAATCTAAACGGTAAACGAAACGTATCCATAAAGTGTTGCCAGAGGAAAACAATTCTTGAGACGTGATTCTTACTTAAGTAAGTAACGTAATTTACTTGACTATAGATTATGATTTCATAAATAAGAATTGTAACTGCAAGTACCTAATGACTTAATTAAGTTACTACTTAGCAACAAGTAATTACTTCTTGAAAAATACGGGAGTTACGAACTAAAATCTGTGAATTGTATCTAATTCTAGTATATTTCAATTAACAATGGCCATAATTCGTACCGCCCTCGTTTCCTTTACACAAAATGACTTCATAAAACGGACATAATAAAAATCTCCGGTTTTAGTAAAGGTTGGATCCAACTTACTGGGGATTACTTTTATAAAGAGGTTGACTAACTGTAAAAGGTACCTATCAATTTTTTCTTTGCTTTTTAACTATCAATAATATGTGGAGATCTTCGCTATTAGATATTTAGTATATTTAAAACATAAAAATTATTTACGACACAGTTTATTGTATAGCTAGAAGCTTGTAAATTAATGCCTGCTAGCTAGAAGCTTGTTATTTAATGCCTGCTAGCTAGAAGCTTGTAATTTAACGCCGGCTAGCTAGAAGCTTGTAACTTAATGCCTGCTAGCTAGAAGCTTTTAATTTAATGCCTACTAGCTAGAAGCTTGTAACTTAACGCCTGCTATCTAGAAGCTTTTAATTTAATGCCTACTAGCTAGAAGCTTGTAAATTAATGCCTGCTAGCTAGAAGCTTATATTTTAATGCCTGCTCGATGAAGCTTTTAACTTAATGCCTGCTAGCTAGAAGCTTGTAATTAATATTGTAATTTAAAAAAAACATCACGTACGGTCGCCGACAGTTTACCGCATTTCAATCTTATTTTTATAGCAATAAGGTTTAAAAGTGATACACCGTATCCGTCGACGACTGTACATAATATGCGTATAAGGGATATGTATTATGTACACATAATACATATCCTTTAAATATAACTTAAAGGAATTCCTAAATCAAAAATAGATAATAAAACTCTTTAGTGCAGGATTACAAAGAACTATTACTACAGCTAATGTTTTTATTAGCAGATGCCCATACAATTAGAATGACATAACCGCTTCCATTAACATTCAGGCCCCACATACCAGGCATCGGATATGGCCCGTACATTTTTTACCGGCCTACCGAGAAACTCGCCTCGATCTATTTCCGTGAAGCTTGTTAATAGTATTGAAATATATCGGTTTTTCCTTCTAAGAAATTCTAAAGCTCTCAATATATTATTTAATATCGACTAGTATCAAGAATATCTAGATGTATATCATTTTTGTGACTCCAAACATTTCAATATGCTTTTTAGTTTGCTGCATTTTCAAGTTTTACTTTTTAGTTTAGGCAAACTAAAAATGTATCGATTTAAAGGTTACACACACACTCGGAAGCCCAACATTTCAGAGATCAGTCATGGTCCCGGAATCCACTTTCATTAAGTCCTGGACTATAATTTAGCCATTTAAAATAATGGAGCTCAAAGGGAAGCGGTGACCTGAAATTCTTCGACGCTAATTATAAGACTAATGGCAAAAAGAATGTAGGTTAAAGCAGCCCGTGGTTGACACCCATCTCGCTATTGACCGTTGTAAGAAATTGAACAAAGATCTCGATGATAGAGGATAATTTGACTATGTTATTTTGATAATAGGATTATTAACACTCAGGTACCTACAGAAATTACACAGCAAGCGCTATTTTGGAAATTTTGGTCACGTAATAAAAAACAGATATTAATAAATTCAAGTGAATAAAATATATAATGTCAATAACCAGGTAGTTATGAGTTTACCCTAGGTTTGAAAGTCGTGATCTGTTTTAGAGGAGCCGAAACGGCAACAATGGGCGCTCGAGGGGAGAAGGGGCAGCCCCGTATCGGGCGTTAATTGTGTGAGTTTATGGCGCCCGGGGCACAAAGGCACACTCGCACCATTATTTTTATAATTTCCGCCTGCGCTTTGTAATGGCTGTACTTTAAAATTTGAGGTCCGTAAAGTTGACTAAACAATGACTAGGCGGTTTTGAAAAAATCCTTGAGTTAAATTAATTTTACACCCCGCAGGCTACATACAATCCAAAAAGTTTAGTTACGGATAGAAGTGTTTGTAAAATGATTGAATATTGCACTTTTTGTTGGAGACATAGCACTATACTCGTTGCTTTACTATTCTCAAAATCTGCGCGTGGGATAGACGTTATCATATCTTTATGTACACCGCCAGCTAGAATTGTAACAGCTCCGTGACAAAATAATCTAATCTGTGCATCCATCAAACGAGACAATTTTTATCTAACCGGTAATGCCAGCTCGACTTGCGCAAGAATTTCGTATGCTGCAAAGTTGGTCCCGAGAGATCCCTCGGAACTCGTTTTAATTTTCATTTTACTCGTTCTTAGTGCAGTTTAGAGGAAACTATTTGTGCATATTAAAATGTAGCTCGCTCCCCAGTACAGTCGTCTAAAGTTCCGGAGTAGCGTTAACAAAAAAAAAAACCTGAATGAAAACTTTGAAAAAAAATAACTATTATACTTTTATAGTTACTGCTATAAAAGTTACATCGATTGAAAAGACTGCATCCTACTAATATTATAAATGTGAAAGTTTGTGAGGATGGATGGATGTTTGTTACTCTGTCACGCAAAAAACTACTAGACGCATTTTGATGAAATTTGGTATGCTAGTAGCTTAGGCTCTGGATTAAAATATAGGCTACTTTATATGCCGGAAAAGTACAGTATTCCCGCGGGATACCCGATGGTATATTTACGCGGGCGGAGCCGCGGGAAACAGCTAGTAGATCATAATTATTTATTATGATCTTTATCTTTATTAATATATATTTAAATAAAAAGTATTTGCCGTTTAAGTGCTGATACTGCACTATTTTTGCCCACTGTACCCTGTAATGTTTTAATATTTCGCGCACCGATCCGCCTCAGGCGCCGCACTGCACCTGCGACTCTTTAATATGGACTTGGCCACGATTTCTGCACACGTTTCCATTTCGCTAATAGTTTATTAATTTAATGGTTATCGAACAAATTGCATTGGCGGATTGCATTTGTGAATTATAGTATGTTCTTACTTAATGCGTAATTTGTGCGCAGCTCTGTGTTAGCTCCTTAGTTAGTTATTATGTTTATATCATTAGGGTAAATTCACACCAAAATGAAACGATACGCGCGTACGCGCTGCATTTTAGGGTCGCTATTCAAAATTGAACTTTATTCATTACACTCGAAGGAACATGTTTCATTGTTTGAGTTAGAATGTCAAGTTGAAGACTAATGTCATATGAAGCATGTGTCCACAAAAGGAAGTGGGGGGGGGGGGGGCTGAAATCTAATATGTCATTGTATTAATGTATACTACATGTTATAATACTATTAATATTCTAGTATAGATAAAACAGAATTCAGTTCTAATTTTCTTGATTCTGTGATGTGAACAGAAAGGGAATAAGTAGCCAGAAGGGTTCTAACCCTATGTAGAGAACCTTTCTATTTGTGTCGCTCACACCGCGTCGGTTGCGATGAACACCTAATAGGATTTCTTTATGCCCACATAGACTAATACTATTTTGTACTACAAGTGTATACGAGTGTATATGTACCGCGTGTACTGGAAATTCATTTTTAGGGTACCGTACCGAAAGGGTAAAATCGGGATAGTATTACTAAGACTCCGTTTGCCGTCTGTGTGTCGTTCGTCTGTCCGTATGTCTGTCACCAGGCTGTATCTCATGAACCGTGACAGCTAAACAGTAAAATTTTCACAGATGATTTATTTCTATTGTAAAAGATAACAAATACGAGTATATATTTAAGTGGGGCTCCCACACACTTAACGTATTTTGTGCCGTTTTGTGCACTTAGTGCGCGAGTCCGACTCGCACTTGGCCAATTTTCATTAGTTCAACACAGACCACTGTCATCCCCACTGCTGAGGCTCTCACTGGGTCTCTCCGTGTGGGTCGATGTGAGGCGCATTAGGCTGTAGTCCAATATGCTGCCCATGTGTTGGCATTTCCAATACATTTTCCAATACCTTAACTTGTATAACGCGTTATCGCACGTAACTACAGCCTTCATAGTTCAATAAAGTCAGTGAAACACGATTTCATTTCATATAAATCTCAGACCAAATATAAAAGTGAGACATAGTTCTGCGAACCACACAGTGAGGCCGGTCTACGCCTCGCCGTGTAATTACACGGGAAACTACGCCTTACGTTGAAAGGCAAGCTGTCGTGGTGTGGTTTTTTATGTATGTAGTGCGTAGCTAGTAGCTACACGCGCACTATCTACATAAAAACCGGCCTCGGGTTTTGTTTCACAAACTTCTATCATCACTTTTTTATTTGGTCGGAGATACAAAGTAAGAACATGTAGAAAATATTGGTGTAAGTGATTTGCGATGTCGTGTGTGTGACCATTAGCAGCTGCTGTTAGTGCGGTTAGAGCGTGCCTCCTAAATGGGCCGAAGAGCGGTAGTTATGCGTTATATCAGTGACACACGAACTAATACTTGGCTTTTAGGGTCCCATAAGAAAGAGGAAAAAGCCAGCCAAAGTGGACCGTTTGACATATGCAATTCATAATAATCATTTGATACTTTGTAGATTGTCGTTGCGATAATTTCTTTGCTCACTTTTAGAGAAATAAAGTGTTTGTACCAGATGATAGCTCTGTCTATGTTACCTACCCTATCTCAGTCTATCTGATTTAATGCCGGTTACCGTCTGCGAGCCCGCATGTTCTTTGATTCCAAACAAAAAACTGGTTGCAATGCAATTTCTCGGAATTGCACCGATTATTAAGGTTATTATTAAAACTTATCTGCTTCGCAATGTTCACGGCGCCAATTAGTATTTAAATAAGCTAGTCGTAATCAATATTACAGAGTATTGACTTATATCATTGTACCCATCTACAGGACATCTGGAATTCGGATCAAGTTGCCGCAACTGGTCCAAGTAAATCAGATTATATTACATTTCTCGCTAATCATGCCCACTCCCATAGGCAGATTACTAGATCATCATATTATATGTCAATGTAGCAAACGTGTAAGAACGAGCTTAATTTGTAAAATAGTTTCTAGCAATAATTAATGCAAAGATATAAGTATCTTACATTTAACAAATACAAAATAAGTAGGGTTAGGTTTCCAATTGCTATCATCTAGTACAAACGGTCAACCTATATGCTTTGATCGGACCACGAACAAATTTGTAAAGTTCGACTATCAAAAGTATCAAAATCTTATGAGGAGTTTAGTATTTTTTTTAAAGTTTTCCAATGTGGCAACATTGCCCTAATTGCGAGCTAAAAGGGAAAAACAATAGTGTGCTTATAGTACCTAACCTACACAGAATTCTCTGTTGTAAAATAAACATGGCAAAATAGGCCACAGCCATGGAGCTAGAACAAAGTCTAGTCCATGGGCACAGCATAGCCCGTAGTCGTAAATTTAGTTCTTTATTCATAAACGACACAAAGAGGAGCAACAAAATGTAGTCACGATCGTACATAATACATCCACATAAATCATATTATTATTCAAATGCGAACAAAAAGTATATTAAAATTTAAATTCAGTCCATAGGACTCAAAGGAATGTTGGAGAGTTAAAATATTCGAAGCTTAGCAATGATGACTTTTTTGCGAGGGACCGCTAGGGAAGAAATTAATTATTTTAGTACCATTTTTAAAGACTCAAATTAAGACTCGACGACGCCCTGGCGTTCGGCGCGGCCCTGAGGGCAATAACTTATTTCAAAGAATACGTTAATGGACGGCGGGTTAGGCTCTGTTCACCATTGTCTAGGGAATCTCACAAAGGAGTTTTAAGCAGCATTGTACTCAGGTTTTTATCAAGCCTTTTTTAAATAATCGCTTTTAGGATACCTAAAAAAATAATTATGTTTTTGCATAGCGAGTCTTTCAAAAATATGTACTTACTTATATTTTTTTTCTTTCTTAAGGGCATTCAAGTTATCGTGTAATCACTAATGACGCTGTATACAAATTACAAATATTTTCATCGCGGTTGCTAGATACGAGTACTATAAAATATTTTGGCCAGATTTTTTTTATATTTTTGCAGCAAATTCAGCTGCTTTGCTCTATCATACAAAACACAAATCCTCAACTTTTTATTCATTATAAGCGTGGCTTTAACGGAAGAAATCGCTCACACTGTGCGGCGACAAGTGGGGACAATCCTCCGAAACAGGGGGCCAGGCCCCGCTGCAGATTGTGCTTAATTACTACATTCTGGGGAAATTGTTTGACGCCGCTGTCTGGAGACGCACAGACAAAGGTTTGTTTGCACGCTGGCAATGTTAATGTATTATGCTGATCCCGCAGTTCTAGAATTTGCTGATATATTACGCTGGTGTGTGTGTGTGAGTTTAAATTTGGAGGATACACACTACAAACATTACAAACCCTGTCCTCATTGTGATAACATTAAGTAGGCATTACTTTTTGTTTCAAAAATATTACTGTCGCATCATTAGCTTAACGACGCGTTTACGACATGATGTTTGACAGGTTCTCGAATACGGAATATCATATATTTAGAAATATTTTATGCAATAAATCCAGACAGTGACCAAATAAAATAAACCTTATGTGAAAAATTTGAGAAGATTTTTTACCAACTTTTATATAACAAACAAAATAATCTACAGAATATCAGAAAAATTATCCTGAGCACATCTTTTTTTTTTTAATTTTGGATGAAGTGGTTCTGGAAAATTGTTTTCGCAATGCAATCGCAATAAATAATCGCATAATTTTAAAAAGGTTTTACAACCATTTTGCAGACAAAGAAGTACTCTACTTGTAACAATTGTTAGTTTTGTAGGATTTGGTTTAATTTGGTCGCAAAATCGACCGACAAACCAGAACAGTCAATTTATGTCAAATTTGTAAACATTTTTAGGTTACACTGTACAGAATGTTAATAATTATTGGGTAGGTATATTAGTGTAACGTAACTAAAGTAGCTATTAATAGGCAGACATATTCTGAAGTAGCTTTAAAGCTTTATTATGTCTCAGTAGGTACATGTTTTGCATTTATGGTCATTAGGCTCATTAGACGTTAAGTCTGGCTGTCTAGATCGATTGTTACGCTTATTAAACGTACACAGCTACATACCTATCTTTTAAACCTCCTCTTTGGCGGTTAGCGTCTCCGAATCTCGCCAGGCAACAAAAAAAGTTGTCTGTATTCCAGGATGTGTGTAATATATATTCATATATTTTTTCCATACAAAAATCGTGCATATATATGTGTGCACAATGTGTATGTGTTACTGTGTACAATGAGCACACAGTGAAGGAAAATGTTAAAACTACAAACAACTCACTTGCACACGCGCAGCCGTTGCTGCTAGTGAACCAGCTCATGCCGGTTTTTTCCGCTACAGCGGGTACACGAGAGCTCCTGAACACCCTCGATCGATGATTTATAGGATTACAGCACCTGAAAGTGAGCAAATATATACGGGAAATATTTCTGAGCTTTTGAAAATCTTTGCTTTAATACAAAAGCAATATTTGCAGGTTGCAAGATGTAGGTAAGTATCTATAAGTCACCCTTCATAATGTTCTAGAACGGAAGTAGGAATAACAATCATATATGAAAAGGGTGAAAGGCTCTAGGCCTTTCATATGAAACACAAAGAAAAGCAGGGTTCTAGGCCTGTTATCTCCATTACAGTATATGCCAAGAAACAACCAGGTGTACTGTGTAGTGTATTCTTAGGTAAGCTTTCCAGGTATATCAGGGGCTGCTGAACAGTCATGGATAGTTTCACTTTTACAAGAAAGGAAAGGAAACAAACGCTTTTCTTGGTTGCAGCATTCTTAAGACCGGATAATGAATAGGTTCCTTATACATGGTTGTTTAAGGGAAGAGGGGCACTATTGTTCTATATATTTTACACTATTCTAAGGCGTCTACGTATGTTCTTTGGTTATGTTCAGGAGGGAAGCAACAAAGGTCAGGACTGAAACGACTTGGCCAGTGACCGGATGTTTATAGCTCGGGCCGGCTCCGCTCGTAAACCTGCGGTCGCCACCACCATTGTGTCGCTGCAATCAACCGCTTTATGTGAACATCACGTGAGGGTCGTACATTGTTTGAAGCCTTTTATTGTGCACTCATTATACAGTCTGTTGTGTGCCCCGGAATTCTTGTTCGTTTGCGGTTAAGGGACCACCGGAGGCATATTCAGCCAATGCGTGGCATGCAGTGCTATTAGATATTCCAGGATCGAAGGCATTTCGTACATTCTCCGCTTTATTAAATAACGCAAACGCTATTTATAGCATCAAACACTTTGTAGGAAATGACAACAAAATAACTCATAATGCAAGCATTCGCTTTCAATAAATCTTGTATTTGAAATGGCTCTTTTTAGTAAAAACTTACACAATGTACCTGTGAACAGTGTGACAGTCATTTTCTTTTTTTAATACTAACGTAACCCTAGTTTATAAAATAACAATAAAAAATCCAAGAATAATAAAAAAGTAAAGCATAATACCCCGCCGTTATCGCTCGCTCAGCTAAATGTATCCGAAGCGATGGGGAGTCGCTTCATCAATGCACCCGAAATTAAAACCCGAAATCGATTTTACGTGAACAAGTAGATGATTATTCGGATACGGCAATTGAAGCGGTTGAATGGCTCTTCCTGCAGGGGCGCGCCTCGCACCAGGATGCAGCTTTTAAACTGCGCTAAGGGTGCGCCGGGTCATTGTCGACAGCAGGCACCGATTTCTATTGCTAATCGAATGTTTTTTTTTAATTTATTACATATTTATGCAGATGTTGTAATTCATTATGGCCTCTACGATATTGATAATTGAATGAAACTTTATCTTAAACTTTAAACGAGCTAATCTTGTACTTATATATATAATCGTAATATCGAAAACGGTTGCAAGTATTACCATGAAATTTTGTGTGCAGGGAGTTTTGGGGGAGAAAAATTAATCTAGCTAGGTGTTATCCCTGAGAAACTACGCATTTTAAGCTAAATATGTTTTTTCATTCGCCGTGCAACAATATATATCAATAATTTCGACTCCATTATGTCAGTCCGATTGGCAGATTGGTATAGTTTTTGTTTTGTTCGGAAACTCGGAATGTGGCAGGTTCTAAATTCAAATCCCGGTCAGATAAATATTTTTGTGTTTCTTTTTATTTAATTTAATTTCTCAGAACTCCGAGCAATGCTCGGTTACCCAGGTACTATACTTTAAACGACCTAATCTTGTACTTACCTATAATCTATTTATATGTACTCGGAATCTCGGAAATGGCTGCAAGTATTTCCACGAAATTTTGTATGCAGAGGGAGTTTAGGGGGAGAAAATTGGGAAACTGCGTATTTTTAAGTTATATTATGTTTCTTTTTTGTTGTGAAACAATACATCAATAATTTAAACTCTAATATGTCTGTCCGATTGGCAGTTTGGTATACATAATTATGTATAATTTTGCGTTGTTTGGAAATTTGGAATGTGGTTTTGGGTTCGATATTTTTGTGATTCTTTTTATTTCTTTAAATCTACTAGAGCTCCAAGCTTAGCTTGGTTACCCAGCTACTTGAATAAAAATTATAATAACAATTCCCTAATCGTTCTATATTCAATTTTACATTTCATTATGATGTCTGTACTATGTAAGTGCATACAAACACAATGAATGAAATTTCCGTTAAATATAATCCTTATAAATTGTAAAACTTAGAATATACATTATACATACATGAAAACAGCACAAAGAAAGTATGATAATATCAAAAATGACATTCATTAAAAAACTAGTTGTGTCATTACGAACTTTTTTGAATGATAAAATGTTGACGAGGACGTTATTTTGTAATAATGGTGCGTGGGACTGGCAACTGTATAATACTGACTGCCATAATACGAGTATGATGGCGTATCAGAAAATGCAGGCACGCCATAACTGTAGCTTCGTAATGAAAGGTTTCTTTGTGCTCGCTGCTGGCACACAACTGTGCCTTTATTATTTTTGTAAAGTTTAATACAAAGAATTCAATTTTATAATGTTTATTTTTATTTTCAAAAGTATTTAATGCTTAGATTTTTTATTGTTTATTAATAATATCAGTAAACCGCGAACAAATTAGTGTCGCTATCTTGAATGCGATATCGAATTGGGTACAAATGAAAACTTTTTCTATCATCGATCAAAATCCGAACAATGTGATCTCTAGGAGCTGGTAGTCGCGGGGCAAAGGGCTTCTCTCGGGCGGCGCCACAAAGGGGCATTGTTGTAATGCCCAGGCGGACACTTATCAAGCGCCTGCTTTCATCTTTCACCGCAAGTCGCCCACCCTTCTCCCCCCGCTTTACGGCAGCCACTCAAAAGCTCTCTGCGAGGAATATTTGCTATTGTCGTTAAGCCATCAGGCATCAACAAAGTAAGTATCCTCTGTATCCTACATTGTCATTAATCTTTATTCCTTTTTTATATTTTATAAACCTTTTCAAACGGACATAGAGCTAATATATGAGCGATACTGCTTTTTCTAAAAGAAAATGAAATATATACTGCAGAGCTATTTGGCTTCAAATTAATAATAATTATTAATTAATGAGTTATTCTAGTCCATTTACAGTTAATTGCGATAGTAATAATTTGACCCAATTCTCATTTAATCTGCTACGAGTTATAATAATATTAATTCCAATTTGAATCAATTACGCATTCAACTAAAATAGATTATAATATGACAGATTACAGAAACAACGAGAGAGCCGAGCTGAGAGCCGTGCTGAGAGCCCGTATTTTTGCGATCATTTGATGCAGAAACTTGGCCCCGGTGATAAATGGCCCGCATATGTCGGACGAAAAGCTAAATATATAGGACATTCAAATGTTCAATTTACTTTTCAAAATATAAAAAAAATTACTACTGCGACCTGCAAATCTAATGGAGCACTTTAAAATATGAGGGGGTACGCCTCATTCGTCGTATTCATTCAGAATTCAAATTGTATTGAATTTCAGCATCAAATACGCTGTCTTATAAAATAAAAGTCCAACGTTAGCCAAAACGCCAATGGGATTTGATGTTTAGAAATCGAAAACTCACATATCATTACGCGATGAAATAAAAAACATACATAACTAAAAATGCGTAGATTTGCAGGGATAAGACAAGATCGATTTTTATCCCCCAAAACTTCCTGCATACTAAATTCCATGGAAATACTTGCAGTCGATACCGATTATATTATTACACATATATGTATACAAGATTCGCTCGTTTAAAGTATAACAATATAATGGTACGAATATTGTAATAGGAATCTTTATCATAAAGTAATAACTCGTATCTATTTTGTCTACCGAAATAACGCAGCTGGCATAAGCTCTGTTTCGGTTGTCGTCATTAATTCTGTGAATGTTGTCTGAGAAGTAATTCCGACCGCGACCGCAGCCGCAGCCTCCTCGTGATGCTGAGGCTCTCGAAATTTCCAAATCCCATTTGTAATCACTATCATTGTTCTCAAAACGTGCCTGGAACATTGCGGAATCTTTACTATGCCACGGAAAGTAGAGCAACAAATTGAGTTGATCCATAATTGTTTAGCTTCAAGAACTTACGAGAGCTGAAACCTAAGTATACAGAAAAAAATATTTCAACAGCATAACATTATGTTCATATTCCCTGCTAAATACCTTGGTAAGAAATTTTCAGACATTTGTGTGTAATTTTTTTTTTTTCATAATATCATTTAATAATCTTTCTACATAATATCACCTATTTTTTGGACGAAACATTTTTTATCGTTGTTACCATTATTCTTTTCTTATCTGACATTGAGTCCAGCAGCTTTAGGGTTCCGTACCCAAAATTGTTGCCAAGTTCTCTGTCCGTCTGTACTGTCTGTCTGTACCAGGCTGTATCTCATGAACCATGATAGTTACATAGTTAAAATTAACACAGTTAATGTATTTCTACTTTAGTTTAGTTGCAGCTATAATAACTAATACTAAAAAACAGAAGAAAAGTTATATTTAAGGGGGCTCCCACAGAGAAACGCCCGATTTTTTGCCGTTTTTTATAGATAATGATACGGAACCTTCTTGCGCGAGTCCGACTCGCACTTGGCGGGGTTTTTTTTAACTCACGGTCTCAGTTTTTATAGCGACTAAAATACAGTTTAGTATTTTAATAATGTAACGAATTAAGCCGCGCGGTAATCCGAGTCGGAACGCAGCCGCCGCGAATGCGTCACGAATGGCTCGCATCGCTGAACTTCTTAAGGCCCCAATCACATTAGTCAGATATTTAGAGAAATACTTTATCGTGCCAAACTAAATTCAACTTTATGTTTATATGTCAAGGTTCAAGTTTGTGGAAACATCATTTACTATATTCAGCTTCCTCATGAACAAATTCGTTTGATGTTTTTCTGTACCTCAATGATCATAGGTACTTATTCAATTTAGTTTTAAAGGTTTTCACGAAATTGTGATATATTTTTGCGTCTGAATATATTTTGCGACAGTGTTCGCTAATGTGAAATTTCATTTCCCTAGACCGTTCCATTTTATGGACAGTTGCGCCAGTAAGCTTAGTGTGGAAGCCTCATAAGAGCACTGGCATAAACTGAGATTATCTTTCACGCAAAGATGGCGGATAGGCTGCAACTATAAATTGAGTAAATGCATTTACTGCAGTCATAACAGGAGGTGCGTCGAATCGATCGCAGCGTGACCGGCCGCGCGGACGCTAGCTAATGACGTGTAGGATGATGTATATAGTATACCAGACTTAACTATGTTGTGGCCAGATGCGATTAGTCCGATAGTGTATTCAACACCTACGTAGCGACATAGTGGCCATGTATAATGTAGATACTACATTAAAGGGCATAATGTCTTTACGATTTTTAAGATTTGCACAATGGCCACTGCACTGCAGACATGCATAGCTGTAATTTTATTGAAGACATCATTTTGGCAATGGGGAACATGCATAGTTTTTTTTTATCGGTTTTTCGATAAATATACTTAGTCTGGTCATAAATACTGTTACAATTAAAAATAAACAAAATATTACATTTGAATTTGGAATCTGTTATTTTTATATGATTGTTCCTTGGAGTTTCTCATTTTGGCGCTAATACATTGTACAAAATTTTGCGATATTAAAATGAAGTGGGGTGATAAAGAGAACCGAATCGCTATGATTGCATTACACAAAGTAGGTATGGAGTCAAATGCAGTTTTTAAAACTCTCCATACGCTTGGTGTTAATAAAATGTTTGTGTACCGGGCTATTAATAGGTACAATGAGACCTCCTCTGTTTGTGACAGAAAAAGATCCGGCCGTCCACGTAGTGTTCGTACGAAAAAGGTGGTCAAAGCAGTAAGGGAAAGAATTCGAAGAAGTCCTGTTCGAAAGCAAAAGATTTTATCTCGAGAGATGAAGATAGCACCTAGAACCATGTCGCGTATTTTAAAAGACGACTTAGGACTTGTAGCCTATAAGAGACGTACTGGTCATTTCTTAATTGATAATTTAAAAAAGAATAGGGTGGTATAGTAACCAAAAACACTACTGAATGAAGCGGAATTTTGTTACGGATGAGAAATTTTTTATAATTGAGCAACAAACAAAATGACCGTATTTATGCTCAAGACTCTAAGGAAGCTTCCCAATTAGTCGACAGAGTGCAATGTGGGCACTATCCGACTTCAGTGATGGTTTTGTGGGGTATTAGCTGTGAAGGAGTGACTGAGCCATACTTTTGTGTAAAAGGTATCAAAACATCGGCACAATTGTATCAAGATACCATTCTTGAGAAGGTAGTGAAGCCCCTTAACAACACCATGTTCAATAACCAAGAATGGTTCTTCCAGCAAGACTCGGCGCCGGGTCATAAAGCTCGGTCTGCGCAGTCTTGGTTGGAAACGTTTCGGACTTCATCTGAGCTGAAGACTGGCCGTCGTCTAGTCCCGATCTTAATCCGCTGGATTATGATTTATGGTCAGTTTTAGAGAGTACGGCTTGCTCTAAACGCCATGATAATTTGGAGTCCCTAAAACAATCTGTACGATAGGAAGTGAAGAATTTTCCCATGAAAAGAGTGCGTGCTTCTATTGATAACTGGCCTCAACGTTTAATGGACTGTACTGCAGCCAATGGAGACCACTTCGAATAAGCTTTTTATATTTTAAATTGTATTTTATATTTATGTACTAAACTAACACACTGTAAATGTAATAAATGTTATTTGCATTAGAATTTTTTTTTCCTTGTTTTTCCTTGTTTTATGGCAAGACTAGGTATAATAACCACGAAATGTTTTCAAATACAGTTATCAAAAAAGTGAGATCGTTGGAGAGAATTTAAAACGCTTCATACAAAAAATTATGCAAGACTGCATGACGTCATAGCAGTTAAAATACAAAATTGATTTCTTTTAACCTAAATACTACGTTTATGTATACCATTGCTGTAACAAGAAATGTCACAAATAACATAAGGATTTAAACAGTAATTTTCGTTATACAATCATAGCAAAAAGAATCGTCGTTTTTTTAGTCCCTTTTATTCCTGTAACTTTTTAATTTAGCATTCTGATTACGTTACTTTTTGCATATAAGTATTTTGCTTATTTAAAACAAATGCATATTCCATATTCGGCATGTATACCCAGTGGAATACTTTAGCGTTTGAAGAGAGCAAAAAGAATCCACATCTGAACTTTGCTTTGTATTCCATACCCACACAGAATAGAGCTTCTAAAAGTTGTATCTTTAGTTTCTGCAGATATTTTAATATACTATGAATATTGAATGTCTATAGTAACCAATTAGAACTACTTTCATATTACTTTTAACCGACTTACAAAAAGGGATTACTTACTATATGAAACGTCAACTCTAAAACCAGTATTCCAACTCCGAGCTATAATTAACAACGAAAATTATATTTTATGTAAACAGAACCACATTTTTGGTATTCATTCTGGCAATATAACTGGTTGAAGTAAAAAAGAAATAAATAGAACTTTTTTTTGTGAGGGTTCCGCTGAATTGAATGCTCGTTAATTCCTACTAAGCTATCTGCAATTCCGCACCCATCTGCTGTTGTTTGTGTTTTTTATGTGGTGTAAAAATGTAGAGTAAAGAATTTGAAAATAAAAGCTTTTAAGGAAATTTTTGTAATGGTAAACTCTCGAAAAGATGGTTCACAAAGTATCTAACTAATGTTAGGTACTTTACTTTCTAAAGGAGGTGAATTAGCGAAATGTATTCCAACAAGACAGCGATAGGAAAAGGCTTGGTCCAGATACCGATGCTTTTATTTAATTGTAAGATAACAAACACGCGTGCACACGCACACGCAGAGAGTCACATCTCTCTGCTCGAATGTTTTACGAGCCTCAGGGCCTGTTTTACAATCTTCCAATAAGTATCGGATAGCTTATTCGGAAGTTTTGTTAATGTTAAAAAACCATGTTCGAAGCCCGAAGCTCGAAACCTTTACACTGAAACTGCAGTCTTAGTTAATTAAAGTACAGTTTACTGAATACTGGTTATAGTAACTATGAAATAGGTACCACATCTTACGTAGGATTTTATTTACATTTTTATAAACGGTTCATAATATTTGTAAGAATACACGATTCAATTAGAAAGATCAAGACGATTTGCTTTTAATTGCTTAGATTCTAATCGTTAGAACTCGTTAATCTTCAGAAAGTTACGAGTCTACACAAGAACATCTTTTGTAGACGTTTACGTAGCTTTATCAACTATGCAGCGAAAACAAACCAAAGACATGTGGGTTATTTCCTTACATCTAAATATCTGCCTTCAACATTTGCAATTTCATTTCCTTAGTATTTACTCCACTAGCGTAATATTTAGATCCATTACGTTCAAAGCACGTCGGGTGATATCCTGAGCGTTTATCAAGATCTGAAAGGACGTGGCGCGAACCAAAATCCGACGCTCTTTGATGTTGGTAATAACGCGAGCCTTTGGTTACCTTGAGGAATATCTTACATAGCATATCGCTCAGAGATACGATATTCCGGGCTTTTCCTGTGAGTCGGCTTATTAAATTTTCATGGAAAGAATTTACTAAGTATGAAAATTACAAAACTTGGTGGTGAAGTTTCAGATATTTTATGTACAGGGAATTATGCTTGTTATCTAGTTGTATATTTAACATAGTGTTATGTTCGCAGTTTGGATTAATTTAAAATCAATAACACCTTTTGTCTTTAAACCTCTAAAATTTCTCTGCGCAACTCGTAATTTTTCGCGTTCGTGTTTTTCAAGCCAGGACTAAGCATTAACGGGAGCACGAAACGGGCTTGTTTCGTGCTTTGACTTAATATACAACATACTTCATCTACTTCATAGATTTAGACAAATCTATTAAAATAGATTTGTCTAAACAATGTTTGAAATAATTTCGGTGTCAACCTAAGGCTTACGTCTATGTCAACATGACTGACATTCACCGGTGCTCGAGCTGTCATTTGTAGAGAGTGTCGTCCCTGTGGTTTTAGCGCATAGAGGTTCGACATAATGTGTTCTATATTTAAAGTGTACCCATAGTGGGCAAAACAATCTGCTAACACCCATTTTAGGTTCAATTTCTAGGTATGTAAATTTCACATTTCTGTTTTCTGTAAAACATTTCACGTATGATCATTATGGACTAGTTCATTTAAATACCAGCTGTATTGTGTTAAAAACGTGAACAATTTGCTAAGAACCGCCGTCTCTAGTTTATTATAAACACAAGCCATTCTTCCAGTCCTCCAGCGACAGTCCAAACAAACCTGAGTCTCGAATATTTATGTAAACTCTGCCCTATTCCGGGAAGGCTGTGTTTACGGCGCGCTGTTTTTGCCGTATTCAAAAAACATGAAAAGGGAAGTTATACGTAATTAAAAATAATTTTATGAATAGCCCAAAGTTTTGTATAGTATTGAGATTAAAATATAACTCCACCAGCACTTTCTTATCGTGAACAGAAACATGTTATAAAATTTAAGTATATATAAGGACACAAATTTTCACAGGATTAGTAGTAAATTTTAAGGTTTTTAGACATTAACGACCTCTGTGGCTCAGTGCACTCAAGCCGGAGGTTGCTGGTTCGAATCCGACCAAAAAATATATGACTAGATATGACACGCACCTCTATATGAATATTTCATATTCATAATGCAATAAGTTTTATCACAAAAATACAACAGCAATAATTTTGAAACTGCAATTCGGCAGTAATTTCTATACAATAAAGCACACAAAATATAGAGCTTTGTATCACATAATAGCAGCGCACAGTCGTTAAAATGGTTAAAAATTGTTACCATACAGTATCTAGTATTGCCAGAGGCGGGAGGTCGTAGCTGGCAACAATCGCTGTTTATATACCATAAATATTTATAATACCCTCACTAGCGCTAATGTGTACGCTATGTTGTACGAAGATCGAGGAATCAGACAGAAGTGACAAATACTTTTTGTGGTTTTTATTGCTTTTTTCTCGGCAGTTATGGTGACGGAATACCGTGCGTTATCCGGTATATTGCTCCAAAAGAATTCCAAAATTATTATTATATTATCGTAATATATTATTATTATAATACACGTCATATTAGTATGTGATATAATTAAACACATTTACTACTACTTTGGTTATCTAGTGTTCGAATTTTATTTCATTTTAATTTTAAGATTGAACATTATTTTGTCTCAACAGTAAAAATTTAAATATTGTCTATGGAATGATATGTCTTACACATTCCATTCACAAAACATGTGTGACAAAATTGTATCAAACCAACACCTACTGTTATTATACATACGTATGGTAGTACGAGTTATTCATCTCATGTAGTGTATATTTTTTACTAATTCAAACTATTATTTTTTAAACATTATTTTTTAAAAAATGTTAGTACTTAGTGCAGTTCACTCCACGACTACAAAGTTTTGGCTTAACGTAATAATATAATCATAATATTATATTATACAATATAATAATATACAAAAACAATGAAAACTAGGAGTCGCAGAATCATAATATTATGAAAGTTTATTTTAGTGCAAAATATTAAAAAACTAAAACATGTCTATAATTTCTTAAATCTGTGACCGAGCTTCAAAGTAAGCTTCGACCACGTGACGACGCTGAGTTAGCAAACAAAAAATATTCCATAAAATACGTTCCTATTTAACAACGCTATGTGCTGTCTGTCGACGACGTTTTGGTCCGGTACATACATAGCTTGCTCGGTTTTTCAATGTCGTATGGTTTCCCAAGCACACACGACATTCTCACAACACACTCAGCCTTTTCCAGAGGAATGACTGGTCAATACGTCTGGGGCCAACCATGTGCGGGTTTTCTCGCGATGTTTTCCTTCACCGTTAGAGGGTCCGTATAATGTACTTGAGATCTGAAAAAGTCTCATTGGTACACGCCACAACCTGGGAATCTAACCTGCACTCTCTCGAGTGCGAATCAAACGGTCTACCCACTAGCCCACGAAGCTCTTGGTATCCAACAGCTATATAATTATATACTTTTATTTCCTATAGATAAATAATATCTAACCAAAAGGAATAATATTTTTATGTAATGAAAAATTATGCTTTTCTAAAGAAAAACAATTTTAAAAGAAAAATACACATGTTAGTAGGTACAATTTTAAAAGAAAAATATTAGAAGAATTATGTTCTACGTCTCTGCTTATTGCAGTTTTCAAGCACATAACTAGATATAAAATATTATAATGTTAAACGACACTATATTTGCGTTACATTTATGTACTCCTTTATGGGAAAAAATTACTTCAAAATAATAATAGTATTATGTTCTGCTGAAAAAGACGAAGTAGTTGGTCATCACTCAATCAATAACAATATTACATCAAATCCTACTACTATTATAAATGTGAAAATTTGTGAGGAGAGATGGATGGATGTATGGATGTATGGATGTATTAGTTGGTATGGTATGGTATATGGTGGTATAGTATTAGTTGGATGGATGGATGGATGTATTAGTTGGTATGGTATGGTATATGGTGGTATAGTATTAGTTTAGGCTCTGGATTAACACATAGGCTACTTTTTATTACGAAAAAAGGCTACTTTTTATCCAAAAAGTACAATATTCCCCTGAGATGCCGGATACTATATTTACGCGGGTGGAGCCGCGGGAAAAAGGCAGTAATTATTATTTACGACAGATTCAAGACTTTCGCCATAAAACCCAATCTTCCATTTCTGTTAAGCTAGTTCCAACTGCCTTAGTATTTTCCGATATCGCGATATTGAGTTTAAAGCATTATAGCCTTATGGGGTTATTACTTCCCCGTAGCTGTCGTTATGTCGCCTATCACGTGGGGTTATACACTATATAATATACATGGAAGTATTTTTATGGCAAGTGCTCGTTAATCATCTATTACACTGGACATTACGGCTTTTTATTATTATTACTACAGTAATACGTGCTTAGTTATTTCTATGTAAGTAGATAGGTACTATTTAATAGCTATCTTTTATTTTCGTCGCAAAAACATGAAAAACATTAAGTAAAATAATTAGTTAAGTAAAGTTGTAGTTGTCTGCATTTTAACGCGTAAATTTTATGAAATCTGTGTCACGGTGCGCGAGTACCGGTCGGCCGCATGCGCCGAGCCTTATTCCTTTGAAGCTAACGACACATTAAAATGGTTAGTAATTTGTACGTAGCAATTCAGTTTTATTCGACTATATTCGCAGAGGATGTGACGTCACGCAACATGTGCGCGGCACATGGCGTCGTGGGAGCCGCTCACGCGAAACTCTGCACCGCTCCGATGCAAATGATAACTTTGCACCAACCGCTTTTCGCTTATCTATAGTCAACAACATAGGAACTGAAAGCATCGATAAAAGCATCGATAACCGTCCATCACTACAACTATAGTAAATATAATAAGGTACCTCAGCCAAAAAAGTGCGAGTCGGACTCGCACACGAAAGGTTCCGTACGATAATACGAATATTTTACATGTTTACTAATTATTTAGTTATTTTTATACGAAGTTTTTCAAGTAAGTGCATTTTACAACTTAAGCCTCTATAACACCTGAAGTAACAAAATTATATAAGCCGCTATAAGTAGTTTTCCTTCAAAGTTCATGACATGGACTACCAGTTAGTTTTTTTTTCAGATTTCTCGAGCTAGCTGTTTATCTTTTAGAGGACGGATAGGGACGCTCTATTTTAAACAAAAAAACAACGCTTTTAATTTAAATATCTCGCAAACAGATACCTACCTAATAAATCAATACCTATGAAGCCAAAGACGGTTCGTCCGGAGTCGGACGGACGGATCAACATGAAAAGACTATGAGAGTTACGAGACGTTTTACCACGGAACCCTATAAGATCACTAGATGCGATTCATAGAAAATTGTTGTCGACAATATTGACCGAAACGAAAACATCACGTCTTATCTTAAGAGGGAATCGAAAGCTAAAAAGTTTGCTTAAAACATAATCTTATCTAGCCGGCAAAAATAATTAGGCCTGAAGGCTCGGCGGAGCATTTAGGGGACCTTAATAACTCAAAAGGTCTTGAGGGACCGAGCTGATGAAAACGAATATCAGTCTCCTAATTAATTACGAATGTAGTGTAAACTTGTACATTGTGTACGCACTATTTTGTGTTTGTTTATCATACAAACTACATATAGGTAAGTCTGTTTCACGAAGGACGGGAACTTCAGCCTTGCGTGGACTTTGGGGACTAGACGATGTACAAACAGCAAGGGCCACATCCAACAACTAGGTTATTATCTAAATGAGACACAAACTATTTTGTGTCTCATTTAGATAAGAAACTAGTTTGTAATGTTTGGGCTGTTATTATATTTTACACAGCGTGATCAAAACACTAGTGAGGGTTTATTTCAAGGGACCAGTGGAACAAATTCCTTCTGAATCCTTAAATTCAGCAGCAATCGATCACGAATATGTAACGAAATAAATAAGTTCAATATCGACTGTGTTATTTTTTCACTAAATCCACCAAGAACATCATGTGTAAATTTTAACTGCGTTTTGAAATGGCATAGCCATGTGCTGATCTGTTTTTAAGTGCACTAAATGGTCGCAATTCTAAAAAATATAAAACACATTTATAAACGCACACTTGCAGTTTAATTTTCATCCCTCAATTCTTTGGTGTGGCAACCCAGATAGAAAAATTAACTCTATTACCGCGTGGGAGGATTGAGTTTTACAAAGTTTTGCGTTGGGTTCGCGTAATCAGTACCGGCCAGCTGCAACTACTCGTTAGGGCCGCTACAATCTGACAAAGTTCCTACACGGCTCTTTTAATGCGAATACTGATTATACACGCAAAGCTCTTAATTAATAAACAATGGTTGTCTATTATGACGGTTTAAGGACGATAATTCTACGTGATAACGTAACAAGCCGAACGCTTAGGCCGATTGTGCCTCTCTATCGCTTTTTCCGCGCTCTCGCTTGCACGCACGGCTCGGGCGGAACGTGACCTCAAACGTGACAATCGGACGGAACGTGACATTTTTTCGTGCGTGCAGCCGCCGTTCATCGATATATAACACGATATCACGTCAAAAGTACTCGTAAGAATAGAACCCTTACTCGGTGTATTTGTGAATTGTGACTTTTATACACCTTCAGCAAATTACTTATAAGCTAGAATCCTTAAATAAATCAGCGTCTCTTATCGTAAATGCGCAGATTTCATACACATTATTTAATCTAGTGATATTTTGTACAACTAAACTGTATCCCACTGGACAGGTTTTGTCTCCGCGGGAGCTCAGTAATCCTGTTCAATGTTCATCCCTTTGTTGTATTCGCGCTGCCCCGCGGCCCGCCCAGCCTCATTTATAACAGATTACCATTACGGCTCAAACAAAATGATATGGCCGACTGTTTGCCGTATAATTTTAATGATTAATTGATTAAGACTCAATTAGTTTGGGAGTAATTAGTGTGCTCGTTTATTTTAAGTCGGAGCTTTTTCGGAAACGTCGGTTTTACATTTGCGTCATGTACACGGGAATATTTATACGGCTTGTTTTGCAAGAACATGATACACCTATCATTTTAGTTTTAGGGAAAATACGTCATTAAAAATGTAATTCATCATCATTATCGTCATAATCAAAACCATTTTGAAACATTGTATTAAATAGACGAGGCTCATAATAGCTACACATATAAATCTACGTCCTAATGACCTATAAATTGTCGTCGCTTGCCAAATGTGTGTATGTCAAGCCCATAGCCACATAACAGCGGGGCGCGTGGGACGGACGGCACCCCATTGTTAGCACAAAACTTAACAGTGATTGATAAGAGTGTACATAACGCCATATTATAGCATCAGGTACGCGGTGAAATTGTAGAGGATATTTTTTCATTGTTATTGCATTAAAAATTTATAAAGAAACCTGCTGTTAGTTGATGTGAGATATTTCTCACATAAAGAGATTATTATCTCTGAGGTAGGTTGCATCAGAAAATATATTATGGACTGGTACAAAAATCATATTTCAAAAATAGAACAATCAAGTACCTATCCCTTACATCCAACCCTATCCACTCCTATCGATTAAAGAGCTGCTCTCATACGCCATTGAACAGGAAGAGCAAGTAATAATTGTAGCTACGGAACTCTGCGTAAAGCTTTCTTCAACCCGATCTTGGCCGATTAAAAATGAATGACCATAATTATTTACCATAACTTTTATAGTAAGAGGTTACGTTAAAATCACGAAACAGACTGGAAATTGGTTTTCGGAATCGCAAAACCGCTGAAGCGATTTTCATGTTGCAAAAGCCGTTACGAAAGTTTTAGTGCATATTTACAATGTTGCTTTTAATTATATTTTATGTGTTTAAAGTTTATTCTCGACATAATTTACTACGCCATTGATCAATTTACGTATTTATTGAATATTTATTTTCTTTGTGTCGGATTCTTCTCGTTGGGGTTATGTTGAAACCGGGGAAAGGTATACTTTGACGATCCTTTAATCTTAATGGATGGAATGTTTACAAGTCTAATAAATCGCCCGATAAAATATTATGAATTGTTTTAATACTAAAATCTCCTTGAAGTTTGTTAACAGTACAGTTCTACAAAGTGTAGCAAAACAAGTTCTACAAAGCTTTGTTAGTGTTTGTTAGTGTAGTTATACACCTCTATGTATATATTAACTTTTATAGATTGAATTTTGTAGCTGTTATAATATAATACACTTTAACTATTCATTATATGAGCGCACGGTCGCACCCAAGCCAAGTCTTTAAGATTTACCGGCCGTATAATAAGACTACCTTTTGCCCGCGGCTCCGCCCGCGTAAATACAGTGTCCCTCGGCAAAACTACATTTTTTCGGGATAAAAAGTAGCCTATGTGTTAATCCAGATCTTAAACTACTACCATACCAAATTTCATCATATTCCGTTCTGAAGTTTTTGCGTGAAAGAGTAACAAACATCCATCCATCCATCCATCCTCACAAACTTTTACATTAATTATAATAGTAGTAGGATATACGTAGTTTCCTCTAGAAAAGTAGCTTATAGCTATAGCTAGTGTAAAACACAGTAGACTGTTCATCAAAGGCGTGTACACACATTGTCTGACGGACTGGAGTCACAATGACAGCGACGGGTCCCGCCTGCTCCTGCTACTGTGTCCGGGACGTCTGGCACTCCCGTCAGTCAATCATGCGTGTTTGTTTGTAATGTCACTTGTCCGAAAACTAATCTATTACTATGTTCTCCTAGAAGTTTCTAATTCTAAATAACAGATTACTTTTAACGTGAAAGCTTTACTAATTGCCGTTACCAATGCATCAGTGTTTTCAGCGAAACGTGCAAATTAATTCTTGATTTTATTTACACGCTTTTTGCGAAAAGCCGAAATGTTTTAAATTTTTGGAAACTTTTCTAGAAAACTTTGATATAATCAAATTAAAGTTTTAATGGTAAAGTCTTACTAAAATTACTCTTAGTTTATCAATATTTAACACATCATAATTGTACTTCCACTGATGTACAAAATTTAAGGCACTCGAAATCCGCACGTGCGTGCACACTGCACATGGATTGCATGGGGTAATGGCGGCAATTAATAACTCCCGCTAGTTCGGCTCCTGAGACACCCGATACAATCGCCGACGATAAGCCGCCCGCGCCGCGCTGTCACAAAAACCTGCACTACCCGTCCCGCCCAGCCGATGCTTTCAAACATAATTTTACCCGGTGGAGCTCAGATAAAGTGATTAATGTAGCGCGAGGCGTTCTTTCAGCGATGTAATCTCAAAAATGGCTCGATAATGGCCGCTTGTAAGGGATTGTTAATTTGGTCTTTATTACGTGAGTGTTGAGTCGGTTCTTCCCTATCAAGACTCCGTCGCTAATGTGCCGCAATAAACGCGTAAGCATCAATATCTTAACAGACGCTCCATGTGCACTGTGCGCATTAATTTGCGCTCGACGTCTGTGCCGTGACATCACACACCAATAATTTAATTTACAATATCAGATCCTAACTCCCAAGTATCGCTAATCCAAATCACAAAATAACGAAAAGTTGGCAGTTATAAGTCAATCATAGGAAACTTACAGTAGACAAGAAAATAAAACCGCATCATGCAGAACATGATTCAAATAAACTTTTCTGCTTAGGGCCCTAAGAACTGACGTCAGTTCGGCCTGAACGGATTCGAGCACATACACGGAGCAATCGCATCAGTACGTTCTGGTTTGCCGCGAGCTACGGTCGTGTTTAATAATTATATTTTTATTACACTCGAATTTTATTAGTTATCACACCTCGAAAACTCACAACTCTTGTACACAATACACGGCCGCGGCTCTGGCGAGAACTGAAGCGATTTGTCACACATATGGTCCGTTCAGTTTATCTGTTTAGTTTATTTTACAAAGTAAAACTAAATTATTATTTTTATTCTCTCCTTAGTAGGAATTTAGTTATTAGTAGTGTTTTAGTAGGAAATAACCAGACAGTAATCATATGCAAAATGGCCTACATTCGGCACAAAAACAGTTTCGTTACTATATAGGTACGTAGGTATTTCCTAGTATATTTTAATTTAACGGTAAAATTCATATTAAAATTCAATAAATTATAAATATTTAATATAACAAAACCTAAAATGAAGTGTTTTTGGGGCCTTTAGGGATTCCTAAGTTTAGTAGCTTTTTTTAAGTTTTAGGTATTCTTTCAGTAGTTTTTAGTAGAAATCGACGCGAGATTAGTAGTTATGCAAAAATAGAGTTGGTAACACTGGAACGAATCGCTTCAGTCCATCCGGTCGACTGATGCGATTTCGAAATTGCACACAGACGATATGGTTTTGCATCCGTTCAGACCGAACTGAAGGTAAACTGGACCGTATGTGGGAACCTATGGGGTAACAGGGGCAACAATCTCTACAAAAGACAGCTCGAGCACCAGTCAGCCATGTTGATGTAAGCCCAAGGTTGACAGCGAAATAATTTCAAACGTCGCATCAGACAAATCTTTCTTAATATTATGAAATTATATTGTCGATTATGTCAAAGCACGAAACGACCAGCGGCCACCCCCTAAACGAAAGTCCTGGCTTGAAGAAACCCACGTCCCGCCGCGTGGCCCCCACCTCGTCTAGCCACGGACATTGTGTAAGTCTATTGAATGACGATTATTTATGTTTCCTAAGACCAAAATTGAATTTATTTTAGAAACATTTTTTGACGTGATAACGTCTTATAATTCGATGGAGCCGGCTGCACGCACGTAAAAACATGACTCATGCGTTACCAAGTACTGTTACCAAGTATCGTTACCTGTTACCGTTACCAAGTACCAGCGTTACCTCACATTTTATTATTATTATTATTGTTGTTGTTGTTGTTGTTGACGTTGTCACGTTCAACTATCGTCAGTAAACCGACTTTGCAGACAACCGATATTTTTAACTCTTTCCTATGCCTGTATGTCTAATGTTTACGAGTAGAAAGACTTAAAATCGTAAAAAAGCACAACGTGTCTTTACCAGACACCCAGATATATACTCCTGAGTAAGCGCCTCATAATAATATTATCTCCGACTGACGGTTGCAGACTGCAGTTCTCGATACGAAGCGCAATGTAATTATTGTTATTGTGTAATTGTCGCTAGCTTAACTGACTGCACCGGCTGTTGTGAGATGTAATTATGAATTATAATAATTAAAAAGTTTATGAGAAATATAATTAAAATTCTGCCTTCAGGTGAATCCTTAAATTAGGCTAAGTTATAGAGTCACGTATCGCAGCAATCTATTAATGAAAATTATTGATTGAAACATTGCTCCAAATATTGAATGCAATTAATATATAATAACAAAATTGTGGTTTCTGTTTGATTGGATTGAAATTTATGGCTAAGTTTCAGTTATTTGTGTAATTTCAATTACTTACTGCAATTATTATTATTGCCATTTCCACACAATCCTTACAATTTCTATACAACCTATTACAAATACAAATACTTTATTTCCGAAAAATGCACAGCAGTTATGACGGATCCCCACACTAGGCGTAGCCTGTTATGTGGGTCCATTGACAATGTTCCAGAAAGGGGATTGACATACAATGTAATTTTTTTTAACAGTCTTAAATGTTGAAAGTTAAAATTACATATTACTGTGTACAATTTTCTTATGTCTTGAAGGTAAATATATTTTTAATATTTTATTATTGTGAAATATTTTTAATGTTCTCATTAAAAATGTTATTTTAAAAATGCTAGTCACGAAATTACACAGAAACTCAGGTAGAATTTCGGACATGCTTAAAATTAACAGGAAAGATAAGTTCCCTCTACCGCCATAACAGAAATACTTATCAAATTTAATAACCATTAAGTTTTAAAAAATTCTGTCCCTCGTCAAAATTAGAGGCCACGATGTTTCGTTTTTATAACAATACCGGATTATTTATAAACGTAAAATTCTTCGAATTTCGCCTAATTACGTAAATATCCGAGTTCGTTAAAAATAGTGATCGTAAGTAATCGTAAGATAATTTGAGGGATGTTTTTAATTCCTAAGACAATTAACACGAATAATAACACTATCGCAATAAGCATAAAATATCGGTAATGGAAATTTAACATTTCAAGTTCAATAAAAAATTATTTGACGACCTCTGTCGCTCAGTGGTTAGCACACTGGCGCTCTAGCCGAAGGTCGCGGGATATCCTGCCAGGGAACAAATAGTTTCTGTATTCCTGGGTTATGGTGGATGTGTATTAAATATGTATATAATATAATAAAAATCTTTAACTGTATTAAGTATAGTATAAAAAGTATTAAATATAATATTTCCGTTGTCTGGTACCCGTAACACAAATAATAGCTATGGATGCTTCACACCTCTGGCCCCGTGGCCTGAGGAGTGAAGCATCCATAGATGTTATTATATTATATTAATATTTGTCTATTCGTTTAGGAGCTACGATGACACACCAACAGAGACACCAACACGTCAAAGTTATATAGCAACCCCTTTTTAGTGTCGGGGGTTAAAATCACACACCGGCATAATATTTAGCGGAACATTTGATATCAGTATCATATAAGATTGCTGGCTGGTTTATACGTAATTTAATTTAAAAAGAAATATTTTCAAATTAAGAAAACAACTGAACATCACATTTTATGCAATTGTTTTAATTTTATTCAAATACACCTTATCTGGAGCGAACTTCGTTTCTTCCTTCTGAGTTTGATTTAAAATTTCATTGAAATACTGTTTTTGTTAGTTTTTTTTAATCGCCTATCTTTTTGGAGTTGAGGACTGAATTATGCCTGACTTAGCCCCAACGGAGATTGCCAGGGCACTCGAAATGCGAAGAAATGGTCAAACCTACAGAGTGATATCCAGAGATCTTCGTCGACCAGTTTCAACGATCCATCGCAGTATCCAACGGTTCAGGGAGACCGGTACTTATGTGAGAAGAGCAGGACAATGCAGAAAAAGACGCACTTCGAGTAGGAATGATCGTTTCATTCGGCTTCGTGTACGTAGGAACCCCCGTTTGACGGCCGTTCAAGCCCGATATGAGTTAGAAGCAGTGCGGGGTGTAACCGTAAGTGAGCGTACGGTACGAAGAAGGTTCGAAGAAGCTGGTTTGGGTTCATTTGTGCCCGCCAAGGCTCCAAGGCTCGAGGTAAATCATCGTAGAAACAGGTTAACTTTTGCTCAGGAACATCGACTTTGGAACGCGGACCAATGGAGTAAGGTATTGTTTAGTGATGAGTGCAGAATTCTCTTAAATCAAATTGACGGCAGGCAAAGAATATACAGACGCAAAAGAGAACGATACATTCAGACAAATTTTGAAACTACAGTTGCATACGGTGGTGGATCAATAATGGTTTGGGCGGGCATTTGTTTGGAAGCTCGCACAGACTTGGTAGTGATTGACAGAGGGAGTCTGACTGCAGACCGCTATATCAGAGAAGTTTTAGAAGAAAATGTCGTACCGTTTGCCCCATATATCGGTGACGATTTTGTTTTTATGCAGGATAATGCTCGACCGCATACCGCTCAGGTAACTCAAGCTTATCTTAATGATATGAATATCATTGTTATGAAGTGGCCGGCGAGATCACCGGATATGAACCCAATAGAGCACGTTTGGAACTTGCTGAAAAGAAAAGTTAAGTCCAGAATTCCAGCTCCTACCAACGTGGGTGAACTGCGAATCGCCGTAGTTGAGGAATGGCGGAGACTATCCCAGGAGACCATCGATAACATCATTCTCAATATGCCTAGACGGGTAGAAACTTCAATAAGAGCACGTGGAGAAAATACGCGATATTAATCACCATTTTTCTAATTTAATTAATTGTTATTTTAATATTAATTTTTACTTTTCCTGGTTACATGAAAAGTTCAAAAATGTACCATTTTTCACAAATAGCCTTTACTCGAAATATCTGTTCTTAATGTGATCTCATTTTAAGTAAAACAAAATGAAACTGTAAATAACAAAAGAAGTGTAGTAAGTAGATTTAAAAAAAAAAGGATATTTTTTTGTTTATGGACCTTTTTTTTGTGTTCCGCTAAATATGCCGGTGTGTTTAGATAAAATTACAATTTAATGTTGGTTTCCATAATATTATATATGTATTTTTTTGTCTTTTGTTATATTCTTCTACATAATAATAAGAATAATTATGTTGGTATTTATTAAAAATCTTTAAAATTGTTTGCTGCAAAGCGACAGAACCGATAATATTGTAGAGGCATTATTGTTGTTTAAGCTGGTCACAAGTTCTGTTCACTTTATCTCACAGTTCGCTATCCTTTGTGAATCGCCCCTCGAACTTGTAACTTGGACTATCTCGAAACAATCATGTACAAAATTTATCGTTTCTCCTTCGTATTGGATTTCTCGTTTAAAGTTATTGAGGGTCCAGATTTATTAATACTTTGTACGATTTCTTCGATATTACTTTCGCTCAATTTCATGGAATAAAATTAACTATATACCGAACTATTTATTACAATATTATTTGAACAATGTATTTTTCACTCCCGTGCAGAAGCCAACTTTATATGGTCACTTCATTTGCTTATAATATTGCAGTTGATTAGGTATAAAATCTGTTATCTGCTGCTCTGCCAGGCTTGCAGTGTTTTTCATCTAAGAGTGTAGTATTAAGTAGCACAGAGCTAATAATAATGAAAAAGGAAAGGTATACGAACCGGGAGCGCGTACGCTTATAAGTACTTATATTATTTTTTTATTATTCTGTGGTGAAATGGCGAGAACACCTCAAATTCAATTTTTACGGCACAGTCCATTTTCAGCGCTAGGTCACGGTAACAAGGTTCATTTTTTCTTGTCAGAAAATAACTCTTGTGTATACGGATTGACGCGACACGCTGGTATTGCTTGCAAATTGAAATAAAGCCATAATTCATAGTTCTGTGGTAAGTTAGTTAGTAGGTTTATCATGATTTCATGAATTCTCTAAACTACAAAACTAAAATAATTTAATAATTATTATAATTCATGATTTATTAGCAACTTTAGTAGTTCGTACCTAGGCAACACATACGTACTAAGAACACAACAGTTGGAAGCTTACCCGGGGCTGGCACCATTAATATTTATTATAATTGTGCGTGTAGTGGCTTATCCTGCGTCACTGCGGATTACCCGCCTCAATAATTCATCCTCAGCTGTATATTTATGATAATTTAAAACGAAACTAGAACACAACGCTGGTACCTTTTACGAGCGCTCCTTTAAATTTCTAGGCACAAAGAGCTGACACTTGACAGCTGCTCAAATATAGAATACAGTGACGGCAAATGTTTGTTATTCGTAAATTCGATTATGCAACCCCACTAATACTATAGTAGGTACTTACCTAATTTTTAGCCACAGGGAAAAAAACGTTATAAAATTTAGAGAAAATATAAAATTGCTCTACATTTTCCGTGTCTTAGAATAGCTTCGCTTTACGGATGTGTTGTGTGGGATCTGATATCTAAGTGATTTATAATGGAATAACTAATTAGTACTTAGTGAAAAAACCTCCGACCTGTAGTGGTGCGCTTTCGCACCGACCCCGCAGGTCGTGGGATCGTTGCCGCGACTTTTTCATAGATGCGCGAGATGGGCTTCTGCAAAGATGGGCAAGCAAGCAGTCTGCTGATCAAGCATTGATGCGCTTGATCAGCAGACACAGTTCAGCTTACACCGAGACGTGACGTGACGCGTCACGCGGCGCTGCATATTTAAGATAGTCATTCAAAATTGAACTTTATTCACTACATGCGTAGTGATACACGTTTAATTGCAAGAGCGGCGCCGCGCTACGCAGCCCGGTGCAGCTAGAAATTCTAACTCTTCACAATGCTGTCTTTTTGGGGGTAGAAATAATATGATGTATATGTCTTGAAAAACGGCCCGTTTCAATAACCTATCTATCTATAAGTATTTGTTAAAAACGTCGCCATTCAATTTCAAAGTCAATTATGTGTAGGTGAAAGGTGTATGTATGTATGTGGCTCTACAGATTGAATAAATGTAACCAACACCTGAATATAATATATAATACTAGGTACCTATGTAATTCAAATTATATAATTTTAATGATAAAATTATAATATACATTTAATTAATAGCGCTACAAAATCAACGCGCAGCGTCTCGCTACACAGCATATTATTAAAGCATCTTCAAGCATCGTCGCGTCCCGTCTCGGTTTAAACTTAATCTGAAGCGTGAAGCTGCAGTTGGCTTAAATATCAATCAAACGAGATGAAAACAGCTAATGCCTTACAAAGATGAGACCCTTGTCACGTCGCTGACATAAGCTCCTTATATTATTTTATTTTTTTAGGTACTATTTTCTGTACAGCCAATATATAAAAATGTATCGTGTGTCAGAAATGGTATCAACTTTCTTTTTACTAATATCGATCCAAAGTAAATATTACGGGACCGATTACGGCCCAAATCACGAGTGAATAGACGGATACACAATAATATAATCACCTATATTGTCAGATGAATGATTATGAAGATATTATTGTATTCACACGTGAAGCCATAGATGTATTATTAGGTCCTTACATATGAAATTAGCATATTGTCGTACTGGCCACTTTGATCTCAAATATGTCTTCTTTAGTTAGGAATTCCAATTTCAAATTCATACCGCTATTTACTCATGCATTTGTGTTTCGAAAACTGTAATTGATTTGTTTTTTCCTCTTTTGGTTTTTTCTTTGCGTCACTCTGTTTACAAAATGGCAAACTTGAAATATCGTATTATGTTCGAGTACGAGTTCCACCGTGGCACCAGTGCTGCAGAAACGGCTCGAAGGATTAATGATGTGTATGGCGACGGTGTCGCCAAAGAAAACACAGTGCGTTTTTGGTTCCAACGTTATCGTTCTAAAAATTTCGACCTGCAGAACAAGCCCCGTGGACGGCCGGAGACCAAAGTTGATAATGAAAGAATTGAAGCCTTTTGTGGAAGCGGATCCATCGCAAACCACGTCCGAGTTAGCTGCAGGCTGCGGTGTTAGTGATAAGAAACTGTTGTAATTCACTTGAAGCAAATTGGGAAGGTGAAAAAGCTTGAATGGTGGGTACCTCGTGAATTGAGTGCAGCAAATCGTAAAAACGCGCGTCGACTGCTGCGTTACATTACTCAACCGGCACAATAATGAAGGGATTTTGTGGTGGTCAGTGGTTGTGATAAGTGGATCCTGTACAATAATCGGAAACGCTCGTCGCAATGGCTGAACCCTGACGAACCAGCCAAAGCCTGCAACAAGCGAAGATTGACTCAAAAAAAGTCACTTGTGAGCGTTTGGTGGACTAGTGCCGGTGTCGTTTACTAAAGCTTTCTAAAATCTAGCCAGACGATTACGGCAGATGTCTATTGCCAGTAACTGCAAATCATGATGGAAAAGCCAGCTGCTAAACAACTGAGATTGGTCATTCGCTCTAGGCCACTGCTGCTTCAGGACAACACTAGACCACACACGGCACAACAGACGGCTACCAAATTAGAGGACCTTCAATTGGAATGTCTAAGACATCCACCGTACTCCCCGGACCTTGCTTTAATAGATAACCATTTTTTCCAAATTTGGATAACTTCTTGCAAAGGAAAAAATTTAACTCCGATGGGGCAGTCCAAAGCATTATCCAGTTTATGCATATGGCCGTACATTTCGTAGCAACTAAGTAAGTCTAGTACGACTTTTATATGGGGCGTTTTCACAAGACTCACATAAGTGCTGCAAACAATTCGCAATATCTTTGAAAATTTTGTTAACCGACTTCCAAAAAAAGAAGACGGTTAAACGTTCGGTTGTATGATTTTTAAATATTTTTTTTTGTATGTTCAACGATAATTCCGCCGTCCGTAGACCGTCTCGAAGAAGTTTGTTCCGTCTTCTCAAAAGTGGTGTATTGATGATGGGATCCATGAGGAATCGAGGGAACTCTTCAAAATTTATATGGTACTTAATATTATAACTCTTATATACATAATTTATAACTCTTCATAATTTATACTATATATGTTATAGTGATTTTGACTTTCTCAGGAAAGTTCTTTCTATTTGTTCTTTCTCAGAAAGAAAAGTAAGATTCTGCATCAAGGTATACCCTGGATCCAAAAGCACTGAACAGAACTCCTCAGTTTTTTAAAGTTTTTAAGATACGCGTTTTTTTAAATTTCGACATTGTTTAAAGAACTGCATGTATATGCCATATGTGTTAATAATAGTTTAACAAATACCACTAAAAAGGAAAAAAATATTATTTTTAAACAAAAAGTTAAACCGACTTCTAAAGTAAATATACTTTTTTAGTATGAAATAAAACTCATTTTCTAAATAATTCCCCTTTTAAATTCGGCTAAAATTTTAACTATTTCTCTACTTAATCTTCATAATTTTGAAGTCGGTAGCGGAAAGGCCGCTCGTGATAGAAAATCGGGCAGGATTTGTCAATGTGAAAAAGTCCTTTAAAATGACACTTTTAAACTAGCTTGTGCTAAGTGCGAGTTTTTATGACTACCCGCTGTGAAGAAGTTAATTGCAATTTGTATGGCATCGAAACAATGCCTCTAGTGGCAAACAATGGTAATTAATTAATTTATTATAACAAAATTGTTCACAGCGAGTAGTGACAATAACTCGTATACATAACACAGCCCACAGTAGTACATTAGAAGCAGAGACATGTTATACATACATGAAAACACCAATTATTTGCTCAATTATTTTCAATCAGAAACCAATGAGCAGTCGTAACAGATACGTATCGAGTCGTTATGTCAGTAGAACAGACTTGGCTCTGATTTAACATTACTCTATTTAGGTATATCGGAGCTCTGCAGCACTAATGCTAAGTTTATCTATTACTTTAAACGAGCAATCCTACTGGCTACTGGTATTATAAATGTGAATGTTTGTGAGGATAGATATCTATCTATGGATGGATGGATGTTTTATACTCTTTCATGCAAAACTACTGAGCTAAAAAAAAAATGATGAAATTTTGTATCGTAGGTAGTTCAGGATTAAAATATAGGCTACTTTTTTCCCGAAAAAGTACAGTGTTCTCGTGTAGTAAAAGGACAGTGATACTATATTTACGCGGGTGAAGCCGCAGGAAAAGCTAATTCTTGTATATTATATTAAATTAGAATCTCGGAAACTGCTACAAGTATTTTCATGACAAATCGATCTAGCTACAGCTAGTCTTATCCCGGTGAAAGCGTGCATTTTAAAGTTAAATAAGTTATTTCTTTCACAGTGAAACAATTCCATTAATGTCAGCTCGGATGTCGGCTTGGTTTGTGTATCTATAATCTTTGCGGTATTAACGAATTGGTATCTCGTGTTCGAATACCCGTCGAATATTTATGTTATTTTTTATATTTTTTTAAAATCTACTAGTCTGCTCGTTACACAGGTACTTTTAGTTTAACTGTTATGCATGTAACTATTTACTACTACATAAATAATTAAGTGGGCACATAATGTAAAAGAAGTCGTTTTTTAGATAAAAATGTTCTAGCAGCACTAGAGAATTTTTGAACTTAAAATAAAGACAGACATTTTTAAACGGGCTCTCAATTTTATTCATAATATCAACTATTTCGCTTTCAGAATCCATAAAAATGTGTGTGTTATATTAGACAAATTTACGAGCCCAGCGGAATAGACGCCTACCCCCAATTTATTACATGCTTGATCTATATTAATATGCTCTAAACATGCACACATGCACGCACATGTTTGTTTCTCATCTCTCCTAGCTTAATGTAATAAACAGACGACGCGACATAGATACGATCGAATGATATATTGTTTTAACGAAATTGGGGGAAACTTTGTTAAAACAATTTATCATCATCTTCTAGGAGAGTTTTACTAATCTTTAATAAATATTATATATCTACAAATAAATAAAATTTTAGCGTCTGTTTGAATTTCATATTGAAAGTTTTCCACTTAATGTTTATGTTGTACATATTAATATGAAAGTACATATAGAGTAATTGCAGTAAAAAACCATTTAAAAAAATGTTGTCTGTCCGTCTGTCTGTCTGTCTGTCTGTCTGTCTAATCTCTGAAACAGCTGGTCGGGTTTTTGAGCAGACTTTCACTGACATATAGCTGATGTTATAAGGTGTAACATCGTCTACCTTATGTTTATGGTTCCGTTAAAAAAACAGGGTTCTGTTTCGAATAATCGTTCGTCATAAACGACGTTGCGGACAATGTTAACTTACAACGATAATGACTAACTCAATAAATTTTCTACAGAGATTGTCTTTAGGTAAAATGCATCCTTTAATTTTTTAATTATCCTGGGGGTAAAATATATTCCTGTTATCTATTGTTATCTATTTATTAGTGTCCAAGCTATCAATAATTTATAATGTTAACGTAATACATAATGTTACAGGTAATTAGACCATAAACAACCCCGCGCTTAATTCGCCGTCAGCTAAGCGCAAGATTAATTTGCCTTTGATGGGCGTGCGTATGATATACGTACGTCGTCTACTATGCAACCACGTGCCACATTGTACAACCCATTATCGCCCTTAACTATATACAACAAGATTTGTATTCGCGTGAATCATTATGGAATTGTTTACGTCGTGTTTATACTGCGGGAGCGCACTCATTAATCAGCGACAATAGCTGTTGTGTAGGGTGACCATCATTTTGCTATTCTGATAATACTTTCTCTTTTTATTATGGTATCTTTTTGTAATAACGCAGTTTAGTGAAATCAAATGTAACGATTATTTTAAATCTAAAAAGAATAAGTTTTTAAGATATTTATTTATACCTAACTGATTTTCTATAGCAAAACATCACATCACATTTTGAAACTGTTAACGAATGACGTTCATTTTGGCATCATATAGCCAGAGAATAGCCAACTTATTTCAAATTTCAATGATGAAATAAAATAATACTTATTCCAAACTTAAAACGTGAAAAATATCCAAGAAACAGTACACATTAATGTAACTCAAACTATAATCTTCCAAAATTTTTATTAATTTCATCTGAACATAGCTATCGAAATCAAGGATTTACAAAATATTAAAAAAAAATTTATACACCAACTATTATTATTATTATTATGTTTGAATAACAAGGAATCAATATATTTTATGCCGTACAAATGTTTGGTCACCCCTACACTCTGGCAGCGTGTTTCTTACAAGTGATGTTCATATTTCATTCAAGAATAGTGCTTTAAACACGAGTGTTTTAATCTTGACCGATGCTGGAAGATTCCATAACTTTTAACTTACTTCAGTACGTACTTTATTGAGATAATCTGTAATGGGGGTTGCGGTTACTTATACTGTATATTGTCTGACAACATGTTGCAATGATCATAAGACTTCATAATATATTATTTTATATTTTGGATTTTGTAAAAAGTATAATATATTCATTTCATCTAAGCTTAGGTCTTTATTTTAAATTATGTACTATAAGTAGTAAAAACAATTTTAAACATCTATTGAGAGCTGTACAAATCTTACGAATTACCATGTATTACATACCTATTTCTATTTTATTCATATCTATTACCTAACCATTTACTTCTCTCGTCTCGTCATTTCATCTCCGTATTTCTATACATAGCCGGCGTGCGTACGTGTTTAGTTTGGTATGATTTTGTCTGGCGTAGTGAGTCACGGCCATAAAGCTCCCAGCTGGACCGTACCCTCAGTAGGCGGCGGTCAGATAGCGCCCACTTAGTTGTTTAGGCCGGCCGCCATGTTGGATAGTGTAAGTGTCGACTGGATAAATGGGGGTCTCGTTACTTGGACATCGCCTCTTGGACATTATACGAGTAATGTTCAAGAGGCCTTTTGGCTGTAAGGGCGCATTTGGATTCGTCATCAATTTTGTATCGTCAGCGGGCTTGCTCGAAGAGACAGAATTTATTTTTACCCTTAGATTATTCATAAACTACTCAACTCAACTAGGAATTACATTGGGAACATTATTTTACTTGTTTCAATACTTTACCCACAAAATATAAAGCTAATATATCTTTTTCAGCTGGATCATCCAACTTTGACTAAGCTAAACGAACTGTTGCTAAACGAAGCTGTAATTATTTACAGCTCTATTATTTTCAACGAAAGAAGCGGGCTTATGTAACAGTACGTATCTTTCATTCTTAATTTATGTTCAAAGTATAATTATTGTACTATGTAGCACGTTCTTTACCAGAAGCGAGATTAGGCATTGTCAAAGACAATTACTATTGTATAACAGCTTCAAGCTCTGTTTATCGTGAGCTCTACCGTCACAAGAACAAGTGTTATGAGTTATGACAATCTAATCTACTCCTTTCTATGTTATATTCTTTACAATCTCAACGTTCTACCTAATGTTCATCATCACCATCGACATCATTTAATATCATTTTATGAACTATAATAATTTTATAATTTATTGGTGCAAAAAGCAGATTGTAGTTGGTACAAATTAACTTATAGCTAGGCACAATTTTACATACAATCCAGTCACTGTGGGTGAAGTTCTGTTACCCTTGATAGGTTGATAAACCTGTAGTAAGTAAGTAACTATAGTAATGATATATATTAAAACTAAACTCTGCTAATGTTATATGCACTATTCCTATTGCCTCTCGGTAAATGTAACAAAAAAAAGCATAACTCCTTTCTGAATTTCTATTTAGATAGATTCTTGAACTCCGTAACTAGATTATTAGTGTTTATTTACGAACCCGACTTCGGAATGTGTGTCTGTAGCTGAAGAGCCGTTCAGCGTGAAACCATCAATAGTTAATGACGCATCACGCAGGTGACGCAGGTGAGTGATGATTTTGTCGCCCAACTGTCGTTTATCGACAGATTCGTAGGCTGAGTCACTGTCTGATCCGCGATTTTATAGACTGAAGACACTTTGATATGTTAGATTATAGAATATTAGCTGTTTCCCGCGTAAATATACTATCGGGTATCCCACGGGAACACTGTACTTTTCCGGGATAAAAAGTAGCTTATGATTTAATCCAGAGACTAAACTACTACCATACCAAATTTCATCAAAATCCGTTCAGTAGTTTTTGCGTGAAAGAGTAACAAACAAACTTACATACACATTTATAATATTAGTAGGGATGTTGTATTTAACTAAAATTTTTTAAGTTGAAATTGATCCACGTAAAAAATAATATAAATTCTTAGTAAATATCTAAATAACATCTACCTCTAGTTGAAAGTTCAATTAATATTATGTCAGCACTCCTTTATGCTGTTCCCCCAGTTAACAAATACTTTGAAGACGCAGTAGGGTGTTATATCAAAGTGCCTGAACATCAATTTTGCGACATCAAAAGCAATTTCGCCTTGGGACGACACGCAATATTAAAAAAACATCTTTTGTATCTTAGGAATTGTGTTCAAAAATTAATTGTAGAAAGAGTAGATTTTAATTTCATTTCAATACGAAAATAACATTACATCGTATTCTTATTTTGTTCTAAAAATGAATGTCCTAATGATGAAAGACTAAATGTAATGTAGTAATTAGAATCTAATTCATAAGCAATTCAATGACATGTCAGTTTCATATCATTTAACGACAAAATACGAACAAATTATGACATCAGTCAATCTGCTTATGAATTAGATTCCCTGATACGTGTACTATCACTAACATATTATTATTATTATTTAAAATGTGGTCTATATCAACTTAATTATTACTAAGTTTTCCATCTCCACCACCTCAAGTCCACCTCTTGTAATGCTCTTGTTTAACTCTTCCTACAAGCCTGTAGCTCTGCCAACAAGCTAAATTAATATTACAAAAAATGGTTTCTATGGACGTGCCGCACACTGCGCATGATTCCGCGATCCGCGTTACTTCCACTCGGTCGCACGTCATGTGTTTGTTTAAATAAGCGTAAAATCCATTTTGAAGTAACGAGCTTTGCCCGCGTGCCCAACTGAGCCGAGAACCATTCATTATGCAGACGCCCTACACTAGAATAAACGCCTCGATCCTATGGAACTACAGACAGAGACCTAAAGGACTACAGAGAAAGTCTGTGTTAGGCTACATTACTATTTACAGAAAGTGAAATTTCAGCGATTAGCAAGAAAAGTAGAGACTATATTTGAATTTTTCATAACATAATAACTCGGGCATACCGCATATCAGAAGGTCGATTCTGCTTTTTCAATCTTACATGAATACAGTTTCGATACGGTCTCGATCTCATATCACAGCAAAATGGTATTCTCAAAAACGTCAAACGCTGAACAAATGTCAAACCTGTAGTCGATTAGCGAGTTTGGGTCAGTTTATGATAACAAGACGTTACATTTATAATTCATTGAAAGTGTAAGTTAAATACGAGAATTGGACTCCTGATACTTGTACTAATATGTATTCTGTGCTTCTGATTTAAAAAATATTATTAAATCTATTTACGTTGTTGAATTACGCATAAAAATAAACATTACTCAGAATTCATTTAATAAAAGCAATCATGATAAATTGAAAAACTGGATCCGTATAAAGCTGACAAAACAAAATACAAGCGATTAAATTAAGGGCGAGTCTTGTATAAGTTTTATTAAGCGGCCCGCACCGGAGCCCCGGGCTTCGCCCTTGTTGTTCCTGACAAGAGCCCACTTATCCCGTACCAGATGCAACCATATTACTCATTATAATTAATCTTGTGACGAGAAATTATCTTTTTGTGCAAAATATATTGTTCATATTATATACTAGCTATCCCGACACACGTTGTCCTGTCGCACCTATAAATATAGTATTAATAATCTCCCCGTCAATTTCTCATGACGAAAACTAGCCGAGTCGGTCCAGCCGATCTCAATTTCTAGCGAGACATTAGAATTGCAATCCATTTTTAGGGTTCCGTAATACTTATAGTTTCGCTCTGTCCGTCCGTCTGTCTGTCTGTCTGTCTGTCCGCACTTCTAGCGTCGGTAATTATGAATATAAATGGATGAAATTTGGTATAGTCATAGATTGTGAATAGATCTCGCATTTAGCGTCATAAAATATAAATCATTTTATATTTTAGGGGTGACTCTCCGTACATGTGAAGTGGGGATGAGTTTTTTTTTCATTCTCACCCCATCGTGTGGGGTATCGTTGAATATGTCTTTTAAATGTAAGGCAAATTTCATACACGACTTATTTACAAAGTCAACCATTTTGGAGTAATCGGCCTCCAAAGTGGCTTATAAGTTGGTCTTAGTTTAGAAATGCCAAGGGGGAGGCCCTTGGCATTTCTAAACGATGAGACTTAGAAACTTGTAATTTTCCGTGCTGATAGGCCATGCTAAATACTCTTAAAGAAAATTATTTTGAACGAAATCGGACAGTAACTTTTGAAGTAATATGAAGAAAACCTATTTACGGAACCCTCCTTAGACGTCCTAACATGCTCTTGGTTACGTTTTTATCATTATATATTATAAGATAAGATTTTCCATTACTTTGTAATTTTCTATATTAAATCACACATTTTATAAATTGTAAAATTCATGTCACATCCAACGGGAACGGGATAAAAAGTCCCATGTCCGTCTCCTGGTTCTAAGCCACCTTCCCACCAATTTTCAGCCAAATCGGTTTAGCCGTTCTTGAATTATAAATAGTGTAACTGAAGGCGCGTCTCCTGCGCGTGTTTTTTCGAAACATTACACTAAATATCGCAACATTGGGGCGTGGCTACACACATTTTCGTAGGAATACACAATGTTTTTGTCTTCGGAGACGGACGGAAAACATTCCCTGCTCAGGTAGAGAGGGAAAGGAATGTTTCATTTCTTATCAACTGGTACACCACTCACATGACCATTAAACATAAAAATACGGAAGAAATTATTTATGATTCCCAAATCGTTCTTCTATTCGTAATTCCTGATAAATATTCAAATTACGGTTCAGTAAATAAGGCCTAACTCGAAATCTGGGGGTCTAAAAAGGCCACTTTAGATGTTTCATATTATGTTTCATATATATTTTTCCATACAAAAATCGTGAAATGGTAAAATGGCTACATTATGAAGTCATGACCTTGTCTACATAAAATGTTTAGTTTCAATCAAAAACATTTTCTATAGCTGGAGACAGCTTGTGTATGAAAACAAATGTTTTTGTTTCATGTTTTCTGTGTAATGTTTCGAAGAAACATGAGCAGGAGATGCGCCGTAACACGATTTTCTTTTATATATATTACTAGCTTTTGCCCACAGCTTCGCCCGCGCGGGAGAGTGTTCGTAGCAAAAAATTTCTATAGCAAATATACCTGCAATATAGTAATAGCACAGAGTAAAAATAAATACTTTATAATACATTTTCACTCGTACTTTGTAATTTTAAGATATCTCCTAGATAAGGATAATTAAATTGTATGCGTCTAATCCCTTGTGAAAATACCACATTATTTCTGATCATTTTTTTAAACATAGAATGGGTATGATAAGTCACTACCTATCTTTAAAAGGTATATCTATGCCATCGCAGACTTTTTTGTAGATCTATAAAAGAGAAATAATCCCACAATACATTATTTTGTATTTATCTCCAACGGGTTAGGTTAGGCAACGTATTCGGTAAAAGTTCCCTGACGGCTTGATTTTGTCTAACACCTTCAAAAATCATCGTCTTAAATCAAACGAATTCCACAAAACCTTAACAAATTATTATCGACCTAAACCATCCTTGGTCGGTAAAGGTAAACGGCATGAAAATCCTTTCAGTAGTTTTTGAGATTATCGCGAACATACAGACAAACAGATTCAACGGGGCACTAAAGTATCCTATGTCCGTCTCCTAGTTCGAAGCTACCACTCCACCAATTTTTAGATCATCATCATTTTACATCATCACCAAGATTATATAGATTTAAATGTTTCTTTACTTAAAGATATAATTGGTGCTTATGGCTAGGCCAAAAGTAATGTTAGGAAAACTGAAAAATAGAGTCGTAACTGTAGAGTACTTAAGTACCTACTTAAAAATTTCCTTAAAAAAATTAATAACATGTGCTTCGAACTCATTTTATTTATCAAGTAAAAACATAATTGGTAAAATATAATACATTTCATACCAATTTATTGAATAGGTTACAAACTCTTTATAAAAATTATTGTTTTCTAAATTTAGCCAAGGGTTTGAAGAATAGCAATTAAACAAAGGAGTATAAAACAAACTTGCCAAGCGATCGAAAATACTTTCAGAGGGGATTGTTTTTGTCAGTCAGGTTTCGCTGAAAATGCCTACCATTCCGATGATTTATTTCACTGTCAGAGATTATGATTTCTCTCTTGGCAAATGTCTCAACAAAATTATAAAAGTCTAGTGCTATTTAGAGAAATGAGAATATTTAGCTGTTGTAACCCTAATTTCACTGTTTTAATAAAAGAGATGTTCGAAAATTAGTGTCTTTTCTGTAAAACAGAAACTGTAAGCATAGATGAAAGGGAAGGAATACGTTAGTATATATTTTTACTCTATGGTGTAACTGTCAAAAAACTTAGGCCTTTGCATCCGTTATTGGATGACTTATACAGTATTCTCCGAGCGAAGTAACCACCTGTAGTGCCTGGGACAGTTGGTTTTTAAATATCATATGGTTGTCCAAACACATACGGCATTCTCACAACATAGTCAGCCTAGTCCAGAGGAATGACTGATCAATACGTCTGGGGCCAACCATTTACGGGTTGGGGAATGAGGTATTACGATGTCTTCCTTCACCGTTAGAGCGTCCGTACATGAGATCTGACACAGTCTCTAAGGTACACACCACAACCTGGGAATCGAACCTGCACTCTCTCGACTGTGAATCAAACGGTCTGCCCTCTAGGCCACGGAGCTCAGAGTAACTGTCAAGTAGCCAGCAATTTCATGACGTGCATTATGCATTAAATTATTTTTCCTTTAGAATTTAGATGATAAAACATCTACGTTTAATTATAAATATCAGCACAACAGCGTAGCACTAGCACGATCAGTTTATTAATATAACACTCACTAGATAGTGGACACTGCATCTTAACATTTATACATTTCAATTTAATTATACCCCTCTTTTAATATAAAACATCTATGATTATACCTAATACCTCCGATTGTATAAAGTACATGGGTAACCGAGCTTTGCAAGGAGTTCTGAAAAATTTTAAAAATAAATAGAATTACAAAAATATTTATCTGATTGGGATTCGAACCCACCACATTTCAAATTACCGAACAATGCAAAAATTATAGTACATAAACTTACAAAGATGCCAATCAGACTGACCATAATAGAGTCGAAATTATTGATATATTGTTGCACGACGAAAAAAAAAACATATATAGCTTAAACATGCGCGGTTTCGATGGGATAAAACCTAGCTAGATCGATGTTTCTCCCCAAAAACTCACTGTACACTAAATTTCATGGTAATTCTTGGAGCCGTTGCCGAGATCCCGATGCCTAAACGTCTCTAAATAAGCTGTAGATCATATGCTCAAAATATCCGTAATTTATTTTACCGGACCTTATATATGTACAAGATTAGCTCTTTTAAAGTATAAGATAATAGCCCTAATACAGTTTTATGCTGGCTTAACCTACATTAAAGCAAAAAATCTATATTTGTAGCCATGTTACAATTAAAGTTTATGTTATAAATTTATCAAAGCAAACTACGGGTTTACCCATGTAATGCCTTATCTAAGTCCTGCGGCTTAAGGCCTGGTTGCTACGGGCTAAGCCCTTTGATTGAGGTGCCTGTCACTACCTAATACCTATCCACCTAATACCTATAACCTACAAATTTGCCATTCCATACAGACAATAATGGAGTATTATAGACCTATGTAGCAAAGAAATGGGATATACTTTTTGGTCGTCTTGTACCTATATAATTAATTTACATTAAATAAATTGCTTAAAACAATTTGAGTCTTCTTTATATAATCAACAAGTGCAAAATAAAAAAAAATACAAAGCTAGATGTTCAAATAACCACAATAAAGTAAATACTGCAAATTATAATTGTCAACGTCTTTCCACCACACGCACAATCGCTAGAAACAGAAACTTTGGTTTGGAAACTAGAACGTTTTGTTTCGTTTCGCCCGAACTAATTTAGAAAACCTTTTTTTTTCATTTATAAAGGCAATACAATAATTTAAATCAAAACGCATGTAGTTATTTATACTTTTTGAACATGAATTCTATGATAACTGTTGGTATATACAACTTTCTGCATTTATATAATAATTGTAGGTAATATTAAGAAGCGGTGACACTATAAATTGTGGAAGTATTTAATAAAGACATAATATCAATATTATACAGAAGACTGGCTTCCCTCCTCGAATATCGCTCTCGCAGTAAATAACAATAATTTCAGCAACTAAATTCGTTACATCAACTGAACTGCGAGGGTTGTGCCACAGCCCGCACTGCAGTGCTTTCAGTTCGTTCAATATTTGTGTAGTAATATCAAAATATTATATTCTCCTTTTTTTAACGTTATATAATTGAGCATTTATGGATTGTACTTATATTTAAGGAACACAGCAATCAAATCATAGATTAAAAAGATATTGGATAATTACCAAAATCCTCGTTTTGGTCCGTTTTGCCCTCGTGTTAAGGTAAAATTAACCACACATGAAGGTAAAATGGATCCATTGAAACACAGGAACTAAAACATTTTAATGAACCTAGCTTCTTCATCATCATCTTCAACACCGGCACAACTGCAGTGTGCCCATGAGCAACATAATTGACACTGTACCCAGCCTTTTGTGGACTCAGAAAATAGATGAAAATAATAAAAACATGAGGCATCTTTCCCGTTTTCATTAGATGATTTGTTTTCACTTTTGTTATTTTCTTTTTCCTTCACCTCTTTCTTTTTGTGTCTTAACTGTTTATAGTGGTCCATTTTGCCCGTTCGATTTTGCCTTTTCGGTACATGTTAAATAGTAGATATTGTATGTAGTTGCTGGCCAAAACTAGTACATTTTGTCTTTGAAGTAAATTAAAATTATGACTACGCAAAACTAAAAAACATAGAAATCGATAACAGTAACGTAATAAAAGTGAAGGCGGATCAAAATTTGCTGTTTTTACAACAAAATACACTAAAAAAATATTAACCTCGATAAAAACGTGTGCTGCCGCATGAACACTATAAATACAGTGACCGAAAACGAGCAAGACGCGCCTCCTAAGATGTAGCAAGTTGTCAATAGATGGCGTTTACAGTTTAAAAGTAATAAGCCCGATCCATTTTACCTACAGGGTGCGTTTTGCCTTTCTTTCCCCTACCTTATTTTGTTGTAGTATTTTGTGACAAGAAAGTAACTAGTAAAGAAAGCATTTATGTTAATTGAACTTAAATTATTACAAAATATATAACGTAATTATTGGACTCAGGCACAAGCGAAAAGATAAAACAACAATTAAAAAATTCAACCAATTTTGGCAAAATGCCGCCCTGGGCCGGTAGATGCATGAAGGGTTGCAGACAATGTTAAATTAATTTCAACCGGTCACAAAGACAACTGATACGAGAGTTGAATGTTTTATCCCTCACAGCCACTGGTCCCGAAATATGCTGTAATTATATCAATACTAACGAACGAACGAATATCAACGGTCGGCTGCGTTTCTGTTACGACCGTGTCGGCGAACAGTTTCTGCCTCGCTGCCCGACGTTATTATAACCGATTTTACAGTACGATTGATTAATGCGATAATTGATATTATTAGTTCACGGTCGGAGAGTGCGATACTAGTATTAATTACTGGTGCAAGGTTGTTATAGTTGCAGTAAAAAATTAAAACGCCAGAAACATGACGTATACAAAGTACACGTGGCAGAAGTGGATTATCATTTAAAATCCAAAAATACTCTCTACGTGACTGAAGAACATCACTTCAAAAAAGAATAGAAATTTGTACACCTAGCACTGTACTATCTGTGTACGCCGTGAGCCGTTCTTCAGAAAGTAAAGTTGTTATTTAAGAAGTATAAGTAGCCTCCGACAGATGGCGTTACATCCGAAACCGTGGCGTACCTTGAAATTTCGCTCTCAACGCTACTAAAGGAGTTCTTTAGTAGCGTTGAGAGCGTTCAGTTCACTTCAAAAAACTTTTGTCTCTTTTTGATGATGCATGGTAAACAACCCGAACAAGCATAATATTTTCGCGCAGAAAATCATGAAGTATTCTCTTTTCCTTCGCCAACTTTGTAAATAATGACAACGAATCCCGCAAGTCAACAGTGATATTAATACATTTGGTACTCTCTCGTGACTTGAAGAGAAATGAAACGTGAGCACTGTGCTGAAATTAGGTTCGTTTAGGACATTAGGTGTTTTATAGCGCTAGTGTAGTGGGCGGCTAGCCTCTAATTTGGCCGTCCGTGGTCCGGACGCCCGCCGGCTGCGTCACGCGATCTCACTCGCGTCATTTAACTGTCGGATATTTATTAATCTCCGCTTATTTAGTACCGGCTCGGGAGATAAATCTCAGCCCGGTGGGAAATTAGAGTGAATTATGTACTCGATTGTCCCGATTCGTAATAAATCGATATTTCGGATCGATCACTACTCCCCGGCAGCCCATCTTGTGATAAACTGCGTTGTAAATTTTGCTCACGTTTTTATTATTTCCTCAGACCTCACTCCTCACCGAAGTTTTGTTTAGCTACACTTGTGTTTGTTCGAATCGTGCCAGTAAATGTTAATTTATTTTACCCCTCGGATTTTAGCCAGTCAAACAATATGAAGCACACTTGGAACTCACTTAAGAAAATCCAATATTCCTGAAAATATTGTACATACAAAGTACAAACATTTTAAACTGCACGTAGTTTTCCCTAATCCCAAACGTTCCCAAGAAATCAATATTGACAATAATAATAGAAATTTATTACGACACTTTAATCTCTACATTTAGTTTCTGTTTCACAATTGCCATTTTAATTCACTTCACTTCAATTCACAATAAGTGACAAATTTCCGAAGTTTTGTCTCTGTCGCACAGTATAAAGTAAGCAGCGATAAAACTTCCGGATAAGCTATTCATCACTTATTAGGCGATTGTGAATTCTATTATGTATAAGTATATAACTCGTGCAGGTACGAGGACACGGCCTCAGGGGTTCCAGTCCTTACGTGCCGGAATAAATTGAATTCACTAGTGGATGGTATTCAAACACTCCACACGACGGAACGCTACGAGCTACGCGTATTAGTAAAATGGTCGGGATAGAAAAACTTTCATTAAACTTTCTTGTACAAGTATTCAAAAAATAAGAATAGATTTTTATATTCATATAGAGATTGGGCATTCAGTGTGCACCTTTTCTCTTTTATATAATAAAATAATATTATGGAATATTGCGTACTAAAATTAATTTTTTAATACATATTTAAATGGTAATTTTAACCAATCACTTATCTATACGTATGTATTATGTAGGTTTACAGCCTGCCTACGAATTACGTTCGTAGGTAATAATAGCTCCCCAGACCGATTTCGGTGACGGTGGCCTGTTTCATTGAAACCAGGCCTGCTACGCAGGAGCTATGTTATAGTGCCCAAGTGTGTGCGCAGTACACAAGAGCACTCTCTCCTCCTTTACTCTCGTAACCCAGTGGGACGGATAACCGACACGACTGGCGAGAGATTAGGCGCAGGTCCGACTTTTTACATGTCCATCCGACGCATGGATCATCTTTCTAGTCAGACAATCAGGTGATCAGCCTGAATTGTCCTAACCAAACTTGGAAACAACATTTTTTTGTTCCAATGCGGGAATCGAACCCACGACCTCCGAGTCGAGAGCCAAGCTCTAACCACTAGACCACGGAGGCTGTTTCGTAGGTAGTTCGTTCTTATAATACTCTGTACTCACTTCATAAACTCAAACTTAACTCTTTATATGCATTTCCTGAGGAAACACTGGCATTACAGAGCAACTAGGTAATTATTTACTTATTTAGACATAGCACTCAGGTATATGTGCTATGTCGCAAATGCGGTTCCGCGGCTTGCCACTAGCGAGACGATAGGAATGTTTTAGGCTATGCGACTATATTATTTCAAGCATTACTCTACCAGGAAGATGTTTCGTTCAGATACCAATACCATGTTCATATAATAATTCTATAATAGAACTACATAAAATTCTGTGTAGCTAAAATATATATTGGTATATTATTGGTGCAAAAGATTATTAGGTGCAGACTGCAGACGCAACGCGCATAGATAAAATATATAATCAATTTCACCCTAAGAACAATTTATTTAGAATTGAGAACATCTTTATCTATGCGAATCTGTAGAAATTATTGGAGTTTACTCCTTAAGAATCGATTTTCATATAAGGCCCCCGGTATGAAAAAAATATGAGCAGTAACATCTACTGAACGAATGACAGCGTTACGTTTTCGTGCGCAACCTATTCTGCGCACCTGTCACTTTTTTCACATGGCGCGAATTTTTGAACTCAAATCGATCGCTAAAGTTTTTAGTATTATGCGTTATAGGTCGAAATCGAGCCAGAATTGAGAATCGACAGCAATGAAATAGTTGCCAATGTGTTCGTTCGCTTTAAATTATATTTATTGACATATTTGATTATACATTATTGAAGATAGACCCGGCATTTTTTTATAGAAATGACTGACGTGAGAGTTGAGACCATGTAGGAGAAACGACGATTCCCAAAAGACATAAAAATATGGTAAATCTTGGTTGCTATAGGCAGTAGATGTAGTTTTTGGGGTTATAATTGTAGATATACATGTACATGAGCCTACAATTTCAATGTACGGAGGTTCGATTTCGGATGTACGATTTCTTGCGGAAGTTTAGCAATTGAGGAGGCGGAAACGAAGCTCCGTTCTAAACCTACGTACCTACAACCTAACTACATACTTCTACAGTTCCTACAACAACAAACACATATTCTAAACCTACAACTCCACCTACTATGATTTTGGATTTTATTCATGCTCATAACATCTATACGCGGCTTATTTCAGGGGTGCCCCTTTGGTGACATAAAATATTTACTATTAACATTTCATTGCTGTCGACTCTAAATTTATTTGTATGGATTTTGGGCACCTAGAGAAATACAATTTTATACTGTATTGATGTTGCGATGTGGCAATCCTTTTAGCAAACTTACCACTTAGCTTAGCTTAGTGAGAAATTTTGAATAGAGAATCCCGAAACGGTCGCTTGATATAAACCGACGAATCCTTTCATGGAAAACTCGTCACGCTGCACGCTTAAGAACTGCGAATAAAGCGCAGTGCACATGTTAGTAACGCACATGCCGCAGTGTGCACTGCTCTTACAATACACCAGCTGCTCGCGGTTTTTTACTCCCATTACCGCCGAACCCCCGGGAACGAACTGTCAAACGACAAAACTTTATTGTCCGTGCGCTACTATGTGATTTAATGAAACTGCACCGTCAAAAAGCTTTTAGTAAAAATAATGTATATAGCAACAATAGCGAATATTTCCCTCCGCCTGGCGCCGCTCGAGCGCTACGGGAGACTATTAAGAAAACGATCAGTCAAAAGCTTTAGAGCGATGGAGGGCATACCTCATCTATAGCATTATAATAACTAGCTTAGGAATAAATAAATATTGTTACAATACACAATTAACCGAAAATACAACAAGCAAAATAACTAAGCACGAAACTACAGAATGTGTCATTCTAATAATCACACCTAATTGATAATAAATATAATATCGAATTTATATAAGGTACATTACAGCCAGAATACAAAAATCTAGCTGTACAAATAAAACATAAACTATTTTATAATATCCCTATGTAATAAATAGACAGTAAACGCGCACTTGGCAAATTCGTTAGCAAACAACGGCAATAACAAATATTTATTTAGCGGGACATTAAAAATAAAATTTTTTGCTCCCGCCGCCACCCCATCCCCTACATCAATTAACGAACCAAAACCAGACACCGTATATTTAATACCTGCACCGAAAATGTTTACTTTTTGTGCACTCTACCAGCACAGATTAAAGACGAACAGATAAACAGCTAGATAGTAAGCTCACGATTTGATTACACTACTACACGCATGCGGTGAATGTATGCGCGTCCACTAGCCTCCCATCTCGTACGCAACAAGAGCGGGAAAATCCGTTGAAAATAGTGGGTAGTCGAAAGGTCGTCAACATTTTCAAACTTCGTGACTGACTTTTTATGTCATGTGAGATTGCGATCCGATTGGTGTTGGTTTTCATGACGACAAATAACAAATATAATATCACTATTACATAATTATCTTTGTGTCTAGTGAATGTTAAAAGATTTAAATATTATTTTGTAATAATATGTATTGTACTGCGTCCATGAAAAATATTAGAATACATAAAAATTTTATTATAAAATTAGTTAATTATCCCAAAGATAATATTAACTAATTTTAATATTAACTAATTTTCTAATAGGTGTCTGTCTTGTTTTGTTATAATAGACCGATCGAGTCACACACATGATGGTGCAGGTTCGATGACGGTTGTCATGTGTACCAATTAGACTTTTACCATTACTTTCTGTGACAACCCTAAAAACATTTGAATCGACTTAGAAGCTTCTATGAAAGCTGTTCCTCTGTACGTTAGTATATTTACTATTTACTCTGTGCTACATGGACTGATGCAGGTACGATGTTGCCATATTGAGTAAAAAAGTTCTGGCAATGTATAGTGTTATGTGGGATGAAATTAATAATGTTTCTCACTTCAGAGCATCTTAGGCATCGTTTGACGTAGTAAAAATTAACTTAGTACTACTGCCATTTAAATTATTACATCATACAACTGACGCGGCGTTCACCGCTACAGAAGACTATTCGTAATGATAAAGCTGTTTCATGTTTTTTCAACTTTCTAATTATTAACGATGTCAAAACGAGATCTAATTAGCCGCTTAATACAACAGTACTTCAGTAATCGCGGCCATTACTGAATAAACGATGGAGCGATAACTACACATGCATTATGGATCTGCTAGACGTATCACGAGACTGGCGAAGAAGATTGAGCTCTTAGTGAGTCGCAAAAAGCATTTATATACTTCTTAGTATGTTTTTTAGTAGCATTACCTTCATAATAAGATTTAAGGGCGGTCGCGGACCACGTAGAATATTGTCAATGTATTGCTTAAACTTTAAACTATATTTAAATAAGAGAAAATTGTTTAAATAATAAAGAAAAACTATATAATTTAAACAATTTTAGGTAAGCAAATCTGAAAGCAAGCAAGTAGACCGGTATAACTAGCTTGAAAACAGCTAGTAGTGTTACATGTACTAGTATGTATTCTGTGGTAGTGTGTGGAGATTCTAGAGAGATCTTCAACCTATCTCAAGTGGGAGTAAATGATTGACTTTAATTAATTGAAATTCGATCATAGGGTTAGTTGGATGCTGCATGACCGTCCTACGTTTTATTTGAGAATATTGGAAGTTTTCTTCACCAAAGATGGTGTGGACTTGTGGAGCATCCATAAATCCGCTCCACTTAACGCGTTTACAAAATGTGTTGTTACACAGCGGCCTAGTACGGACTAACATTTTTTAGAAATGTTTTGTTCAATAAATCCAGTCAGTGACCAAATAAAATAAGCCTTATTGCCACGGATCAAGATTAAGGCATAATACCAAACCACGTAAAAACTTGAAGAAGACTTTTTATGGCTTTTAAAAGTCAAGCAATAATATTGTTGGATTATTTGAAGCAAATTTTAAGGTGATTATATCCGCTATCTCAGGGTATTTTTAAACAAACAAAGTAAGCTACATAAGAGCTGAAAATTAATGTTCCTAAACACGACTTCTTTTTTTAAATTTTGGGTTAAAAGGTTTCAGGAAAAATTGTTTTCGTTACTATACTAAAAATCACAATTTTTATAATAATTTTGCACACAATGACAAGAACAAGCACATCATGTGACATGAGCGGCACTTAATTTTACTATCGTTCCAGTATTCGGCCGAGAGTGCGCTATTGGAGTAAAATATGTTTATAAGTATGAGAGTATTCTTCAGTAAGTGCTCCAGCTTAACGTGCTGTTTCAATAAACATGTGAATATCATTGTATAACTTTACATCAATAACAGTTTCAACATTGTTTTTCAAGTATGTTTCTCGTCCATAGAGTATGTCGAAGACATAAAACACGGTAAAATAATGGTAAAATATGGTAGAAAATGAACATACTGCTCTGTTAATTTTGTTACGTAGCAACAAGATTAAGTAAATAATTAAATTTTCAATTAGGGAGAATTTTATTCCGTCATAAAAATTATTTCATACAATTTTAGCGCGTTATTCGTTTGAAGCCGGACTTAATCTGACAATAACTGAAGGTCGTCGTTACAGACTAGATGCTCCAAATTCAGAAGCCCTCCGACTGACTAGTAAAAGTCATAATGAACTAGAGTAAAGTCTCCCACATCAGAAATGTAATACTGCAATGCCATCTGTTACTTGGCACCCGAATCACAGAAAGCTTAATCTTTTTCAGATTGATATATTTTATAGGCTAACATCATAATATGGGCCTACCACGTCACACGTCGTTTCACGTGATCGAATACAAAACAAACATTAAAACCAACGTTGAGCGATCGACTAGTGATATGAAATTTAAAACTCGTTTCGCCACACAAATCATATTCGACATGTATATGTATGAAAACGCATGTATCCAGTATCACAGTGTCGACATTGATCAATCGCCTCAGCCACTCTCATACGCTTCAAAGCTTACGCTTATAGGACAGTTTTGAACACCTAAAAAGTTTAAAAAAATCAAATTTTACAACTTTTTGTCCAGAAGTAAATATTGTAGTATGTACCAGTGGCGTATTCCTATAACTCCATTCCTGTCGGCTTCACTTGCCACTTACCATTTGAAGACACTCATCCAAATAACTTAGCGACCTTTTATACAAGCTAGGGCTTCCCTATGAAGGAGAACCAGCCGTCGCCACTGGTAGATACCTATAATAAAAGGACCCTATCCCTTACCCCTATTAACTTAACTCTAGTTACATTTAGATACTAATAAAAGATTTAAAGTATTTAGACAAATACATTAAAAAGGTGGTGATAGCACTTCAAAACAAGTCTTATCCAAACAAGAGTAATTGCCAACATAGGTCTTAATGTAATAAACATCATATTGATTTCTTAGGTTTACGCGAATATTGTTCATTGTTTTAAACACTTATCTATTATAACACTAAAATCACCGCGGCTTCAAGATACTGTTAGTATGTTTTGCGTGGATCGGAACACAAATAATAATTGAAGAATCTTCGGGTAGTTTGAATAACTTCAACAAATAGGACAATTGACACCTCAGTCCTCCCGTGACCACGGCTGCTGGAAAGTAGCCGAAACGTCGGGAAAAAGAAAAGTGCACCGCGACACAATCCGTAAGTGTTTAAAACAGTAATAAACATCAATTTTGTAGCCGTGTCGTACGAAATTTCTTCGATATCGGCATTGAATTGTCGATATTGGCCTTGTATATCGAATCTTCGATAAAATTCAATGCCGATACCGAAGAAATTTCGTACGACGCGGCCTTAAGATATCTACGGCAAAGAGTTGAATATAAATTAGATATTGCTCTCGAGGGAAATGTAGCCACTAGTTTCAGTATTCTGGACCGAGGTTGGGCGGTTAGTGAGTCTTTGAACAGAGATATTCTCTCTAGAGACTAACAATATCAAAGTTAACTAAAATATGGTCTTCTAAAATATAAAAGCTAGACCAATAATTCCCAAAGTGGTCCAGGTGGACCCCCAGGGGCCCACGGGAGACTCGACGGAGATCTACGTTGGACGTGTTAAAAAATGGGGGTCTACAATTGTAAGCAGGGGTGCATGCAAAATTAATTTGGTTTCGATAGTGAAGAACTAAAATGTTGGCTTGTTATTTTAAATAATATGATACCTAAATTAAACATTCTCAATAAGACAATTTATAAATAAATTGAGAAAAAAATGGATAGTTCCGAACTGAGAGTCGAACCCATACCATGTCGGTATCGCGCCGAGTGCTCTACCAGTTGAGCTATCCGGCCCTATGTCACATTCCTTTTTCAATTTCACTTATAACTTATTGAGCCACACCGTCCATAATACGGTAATACAACAACACAAACAATATGATACCTAAATTAAACCTTCTCAATAAGACAATTATCTCCTATCAATATAGGCAGATAATATTTTAAGAAGCTCAGCGACTGTTACTTGTAAAAACTTGCATATTCCATATTCAGTACAACGCGTCGAGACTTGTTGCCGCGCCGGCCGCCGCCGTCCCGTCCGCAATGCGTGTTCAAACGTGCAAATTAATACTTAAGGATAAACGTTACTCATTTGTTTCCGAAATTTCATAAAGAAAAGTGAATCGATATTAGTGATTACCAGTGTAGGGAAAGTAAGTACCTGCCTACCTACCTGCCTATATAATATAATATCGCGTGCGTAATTCTAAAAGGGCGCATTTTTCAACATTTTGTTATAAAACTTGATAAAAAGTTTTATTTATTATTTACAGGTAGGTAATTGATAAGAAACATGACCGAATCTAAGAAGAAGTGTCGTCAGTACAGTGTTGAATATTTACAATTTGGTTTTCTTCCATCACAGGCAGATAAACGATTGCCCACATGCCTTTTATGCAACAAAGTTTTGAGCAATTACTCTATGAAACAAACATAGCTGGACGACCACCTAAGAAGGTGTCATCCTGATAAAATAGGTTAAGATTTAAAATATTTTCAAACATTAAAGGAAAAATATGAAAAGAGACCCACCGTGCACAGTATGTTCACTTCAACGTCTGAAAGCAACGATGATGGCTTGCGGGCATCTTACAATATCTCATTACTTATAGAAAAATCTGGAAAACCGCACACCATTGGAGAACAGTTAATTTTACCTGCTGTTGAAGAGGCTTTAAAAACTGTCCTGCACAAATCTTCATTTGACATATTCCAAAGAATCCCTTACTAGACTCAAAAGAGTAACAACACTGTACAAAGATGTATTGATGAAATGAGCCTGATGTTGAATGTTTCTTGTGTGATTATTTGCAAACAACTCATTTTTCTATTCAACTGGACGAGTCAACTTTACCTGGCAATGAAGCATTATTATTGGCATATATTCAATTTGTTATGGGCGAAGAAATTCTGAATGAAGAAATCGTTATCCACCGACAACATCTAGTAGCGAAAAATTTGAGTGATAGATTGCACCAATCGCTTCAATTTGTGATTAATGCAGTTAACAAAATTAGGAGCAATGCATTGAATACGCGTTTATTTGCACAATTGTGCGATGAAAATGATGAAAACTTCCAACGATTGCTGTTACATACCGAAGTACGCTGTTTGTCGAAGGGTGCATGTTTATCAAGATTTTATTGACTTTTTGACTCAGTTTTAGAATTTCTGGAAAGTAAAGATCCTGATTTAAAAAAAAAAAAACCTAATCAATTTTAAAGCAGACATCGCGTATTTGACAGATTTGTTCGAAAAATTTAATGACCTCAACTTACAATTACAAGGGGACAGCCTTAATTTAATAAAAACAAAGAGTGTAATTTCAGCTTTTATTGGTAAATTAAAATTTATGAAGGAAAATATTGGTCGGCGCGAATTTTCACAGTTTTCAAACTTGTCGCTGGTAGAATGCCTTGATGAAGATATTCAGACATACGTTCAACATTTGATTACCCTGCATGATGATTTTAAAATCAGATTTGAAGACATTCTGTCGATGGAAATACCACCATGGATCATAAATCCATTTGATGAAACGCTAGTGGAGAATGTAATATTTCAAGAGGAGCTACTCGAGCTTAGCACTAACGAGGAGCTGAAAGTGACATTTAAAAGAGGGAATCAAAAATTTTGGCTGCAGGCTTCCACCTGAAAAATATCCTGGACTGTGGGGAATCGCGCCAAAGCTTCTGATAGCGTTTCCCTCGTCATATCTCGTCGAAAAAAGTTTTAGTGCCGTTATAAACTTATTAACAAAAAAAAGGGAAAAGATTGAATATGACAGAACGGGGAGATTTGCAGTTATTCCTTACAAAACTCAAGCCAAATATTGATTATTTGCAGTCAATCCATCAAGTACATCCATCTCATTAAAATAATGTTTTTTTTTTGTAATTATCATTGTAGAAGTTACATTACGTTATAAATAAGTGTTTAATTTTGATTATATTACGACTGTTAAAACAATAATAATTATTAGTGTAATAATTTATATATTTAAATATATAATATGTATACCTATAACACAAGCAAAATACTATATTTCTGTTTACCACTCCGTATGGGAGGTTTTATATATAATTTTTTTGAGAATTAATTGGTCCTTGTGCTGCGTCACTGTCGATTTCAAAAAAGTAAATTTGGATGGAGTCACTTTTTCGATTGGCCAACTTTGCTTTTTTGACATCCACTCACAACACAATGAATTAAAATTTAATTGAAAATTTGTTTAGTCTAGTTTAATAATTATCCCTATCAAGCAATCAATTTTAACCTTTTTTTTCGAAAACTGTTAATTCGTCGTTGAAACTCAGCCACAACGTATGTTTCCATAGATAGATCTAATCTTCACTTTTTTTCGAGATTTAGAAATTGGTGTTAATGTAGGGGTAAATGCAGGGGTCCACCTGATCCAGCAAAATTTTGAAAGTGGTCTATGAAACAAAAGAGTCTGGGAACCACTGAGCTAGATAATACAAAATGTCCACTAGCAATTTGTGTCTTAATAAAGAGAATTCTATTAAATTTAATGCTTATTAAGTATTGTGACGAGAGTAAATAAAATTACTTATTAGTTATTCTAATATTGCACTTTTATTCCTCAAACAGAGAATCCATCTTACAACAATTTTGAAGAAGTAATAATGGCGGCCACAGAAAGTCCCGCCCTTTTATAACTTGACAGTCGTTGGGGCTAGTCAGAATTAATACTTTACATCCGGTATTACATTTAAATATAAACAAACTAAATAAATTGAAATAAAATATAATTCTTATGTTAGTAGTTACTAATATTAATCAATACGAGTTTAATTGTAATAGGTATTTTATTATTTACCTACACTTATTATAAATTGTATGACTAAATACTAATGTGACGTAATTGTTTAGAACTATCATGTTTACAATAATATAATTTATAATAATCAGTTGATTAGTAATTAATTAAAAATGTAACCAAATTAAAGCGCTATACGTAAAAATAGGCTTCTTTAAAAAAAAATTGAGACGAATGGATACATTTTAGTGCAGAAAACTACGTTTATAATTCACGAGTTGCATTAATTGATTTATTTTTTATTAAATAACACAAATACACTACAATATTTACAATAAATATGATATAGACGAAGAGACTATTCGGTTAAACCACTAATGTCAGAAACTAAAACAAGGTACATATTTGAAATTGTAATTTTTTTCGTGTTAGATAACCGAAGTTTCGCGTGGAAGGCATTTATGTATTGTATAAAATCAGGCGACATAATTTAGCTTTGTGCTACGCGAATGAAGTTGCGGACAAAATCAAGTTTAGATTTTGTAACCCCTGGAAAATGCGAAATATAAAATTTTGAAAGTGTGCGGTGCTTTCTCGCTCGGGTACACTTGGCGGTCCCGAGTTCACCCGATAGAGTCTTTCACCTCAGAGCGTGACGGATTAGCCAGGGTTGGGTTAGGTTGGGCCCACCCTACTTTTTATTTATGTTTTTTTTATTATTATTTTTAGTTTTGGGATTAAAAATAAAATACCTAATTCTCGATTTTCATCCTCCTAACTCCAACCTATATTCTTCAATAGCGATATTAGTATTGTATTAATCTTCAACCCTCAGTGGTCGATAACACTTTCACACATCACCTGTAGGTAGTAGGGGTAGATATTGTAGGTTGTAAGTGAAGGTATTTAGTATATTATGTATTATGTTGGTAGGTAGATGTAGGTGTATGAGTAGGTAGTAGGTGTGGGCTGTAGGTGTAGTTGTTGGTTTAAAATATTTATGTAGACATTTATTTATAATCATTTCATCATTCATTTAAATTTTAATTCATTTTATTTATAATCATTTCATCATTCATCAGTCATTTAAAAGTGTGACAAGATTTCTTCATATCTTATCATTTTGAAAATAAAAATTCTTAGAATATCTTCTTTAAAATGATCCTCCTTTTTGTTTTTGGTACTTAAAATTAAACTATGCCGAATCTTATTATTCGTGCACGTCAATCTTTCAAAACTTTTTTCATTTAATTATGTAAATATATTCGTTGTCCTAATAGATAAATGAAAATATCCGTCTCGTCGTTGGGGCTTCGTGAAGGGGACTCGTCTCTCGGCGTCTGACTGACTACTCACTCCAATTAATTACATACAAATTATGAAGTTTGCATTTGAACTCTCTAGTACATCGTTTTAATTAAACAAATTGTAGTTTGTATAATTTACTAATAGGTACTTCGCGCCGTTTTCGTTTATACGAAGATTTTCATTTTAATGGTCTCATTAATAATCAATATACAACTTTAAAGATTGTTTTATCAATTAATTTATTAGTTTATAAGCAAACTTGATTAAACGCAGCACTGTGATATCTACGTTAATCATTAATTTTTATTACAACGCAATTTTTATGGAAAATATACCAGAAGGTCCTGCAAAAATACAATTACGATCCAGTCCTGATATGTTAAAACTGCAAAGTGGTATTCTCCTAAACGTCAAACCAACGTCAAATTTTTTGGTTGGTCAAAACTCCAAAAATCAGTCAACACGACATACTTTTAATCAATATAATGAGTCGGGAGTTCTGTTAAGTACTTTTGGATCCAGGGTATACCTTGGTGGAAAATCTTACTTTTTGGTGGCATATGCTTGGACTACTTCAGAAAAATTCGAAATCGTCATATGATTGTGTCCATATAAATTTCGAGGAGTTCCGTCAATTTCTAAATACCTAAATTATATCAATTCAATCAGCTGTGTAAGGTCAATGACCTCCGTAGCGCCATAAAGAACGTAATGTAATTTATGTTTTATTGTTATCAAAATATTTTAATTATTTTTCTGCCTGTTTGTCTTTACATAAGCGGTAGATCATATTATGCCCAAAATATCCGTAATTGATTTTAGCGAACCTTATAATATAACAACCTCCTTTTTTGGAAGTCGGTTAAAAAGTAAAATGAAAGTGTAAGTAAATTACAAGAATTGGGTTTCATTAAAAATACAGAATAAGCTAATATAAGTACCAGGAAAGCATGAAATTAGAGAGATACAGAAGAGATGTTACAATGATTATTGTGCATCTCGCGGTCACGTCCCGCCCTAGGGTATGCGATATCAGATGACTGCACTATCGCATTCTAATGTCCTCGGATTACGCTCATGTCGTAGCTGATATTTCATATCGATCCACGATGATCCATATCCGATGACTACGATAAGCCCTGCTCTGAATTATTATGGTAAATAGCGGTTAGCGACCCTTTATCAAAATGATTTAGAGCAGCACGAGAACTTTCTGGGCCGCTTTAATAATCCTTCAATATTTTGAATAACAATAAAACCCCTTGGTACTTACCAAGTTCCTAAAGATCTTACGTACCTAATAGGAACTTGGTACACACTGGCACAGAACAGTACGACAGCGCGGGCGGTGGCGAGGCGGCGGGCGAAACAGAAGTGGCGACGCGCGCAAGCAGGCGCCATAGTCACCGCTTGTCAGAAATGCACTCCAATCAAGCGGCGACTATAGCGCCCGCCTGCGCGCGTCGCAGCCCGCTGCTGTTACTGCCCGCCGCACTGCGCGCTTCCCGCGAAATTCGAGGCAGCGGCCTATAGACTATGTCCAAAAATCGCGAATAGGCCCCCATACATTGCGTCCAGACCAGAAGCTACGTGCGTATTTTTAACTAGCGCGCGTATCGTACTAGACTGCCATATATGAACCGCTTTGGTTGATTCAGGCGCGGAACCAGCTCTCAAAAGAGGATGTGGCTTGAAAATTTTGATTTTATTACTTCCTTCATACTATGTTTATTAGAATTTAAATAAAAGAATTGTATTATTTCCTTTATATGATATATTACAACTACAATATAATACAACTGATTACGTTCTTTTCAGACGACAGTGTTGCCATTTGCCAACATAGCGGTTTTCTGCCAATGGGGGAAAATACGAAATAATATTATGTATAGGAAAATTACATTAATTTTAATAAAATACAAAATAGTCATCAATTTTGAATTTCCAAGATGGCGGACATTACTTTTTATTAAAACTTATATGGGTATCTTTTTCTAGGTTTCTAGGGGTGCCGATTACAAAAAATTCATCCATTTTGAATTTCCAAGATGGTGGATATTTATTTTTTGTAAAATTGATATAGGTGTCGTCTATAAAGTTTTTGAGGATCATTTTAACCCCCCCATTATCTTAGAAAACAACACCTGTATCAATTTTACAAAAATAAATTGCCACCATTTTAAAATTCCACAGTGAATATATTTTTTTTGTAATCAACCTAAACAACCTAAATACCCTAACAACGTAACAACTTAAAAACCTGTGCTCTTAAGTTGTTTAAAATAGTATCGCTTTGCCGGTTTGAAATATTCAGTTAACAAAACTGGTATGTATTTATGTCGCGGTATTTTTTGTGTCAACATTCTTCAGCAAAATTAGTACCAGTACTATTTATATCCTTTATATATATTTTTTTTCCTTTATCCTTTATTTTCCTTTATCCTTTTTCTTTTATTTTGGCTAGTTTCATCTATCAAAATCAAATATAAATTCGTTTATAAGGTTTATATCGTAAGAAATTCGAATACAACACTATTTTGTTCTATAAATATGCGATTTATTTATAATTTCGAAAATAAAACTGTAGTTTTACTATCTGTATGTCACGTGACTTAAAACGCCAGCCGCCATATTTTTCTTGTAAGTGACGTCATAAGAACATAATCAAATCGAATAAACAACAGCGAAAGTTAAATCTAAAGTTGATACACTACACACGCACATATGACATTTATTTACTTCTGTTCTTATGACGTCACGATAATGGTGACCATCGTTTTGGCGCAAACATTTATTGTTTAAGTTTTAATCAATTTTTCTTTGCTTGTACAGATATTATTTCAGTATAAGGAAATAAAAATACTACTTGACTATTGAATCGATACGAACATTTAAAATATATTTGAAAAAAATGTAGAAAACCTAGCCTATTGTTCACATCCTATATTTGAAGTTTTTTCGCAAGTTTCAATACATGTTGAATACAGAATATAAGGTTTTACTATTTGTTTATCGCTATTAATTGACTTTTTCAGTATTTGTATTATTCTTGATCATAAAAAAATTTAGGGGGATTTACAAGATATTGTAGCGATTTGAATGTTTTTGTGAGTCAAAGATAAGTAATTTGTGGAGAAATATTTTTAAAAGTTGGTAATACTGTCGAACGTGAGCAAAGGGCTCAATAATCAGCTCTAAATAAATTACGCGCCACTCAACCCGGACCCGTGTAGTCGATGGCGTGCCGATAAACTGAATTTTCTCCGACCGGAGAGATTCCGATGGTATAGTCCCAGCCTTAGTCTATTCGCGGTAAGAAGGCAGTGGATCATGCGTACATACTATGTCAAAATGGCTTACTTTAATTGTTAAATTAATGTGAACACAGCTAATGCGTCATTGGTCAATTTTGACATTTGTACGCACGATTCAATGTTTTCTTATTACTTATAGACTATAAATTGTTTCGTACCCAAAGAGTAAATACTATGTGTCTGTCTGTCTGTCACAAGGCTATGTCTCATGAGATTATATAATATGATTCTTGATAGCCAAACAGTTAATCATAAAATAGATCATTTTTCTAATTATTACTTGTCGAGAAGCAGATTAGTTAATTGGGTATTTTCCTACATGTAAAACTTTGCTTTTTTTTTAAAATAAATTATAAACTAATTAGGTATTACAACTTGATAAAAGTAAAAAGAATTAAGATTTTATGTGTATTTTTGTAATTATATTTTCGATGATCGATTTCGATGATGATCGATGACATTTCGAAGTCACGAAAACGTTGAATTATTTTTTTACAACATAAGTGTAAAAAACTTACATCATTAGTTTACTTACATCAAATCCAAAAATATATATAATATAAGTATACTATTCCTTTTGTAAACTGTCTTTTTTAAGAGCACTATATTCATTTATGTAATAAAAAAAATACCTACAGGAAAATACAGAATTGCATATTTAAATAAGTTATGAAACAAGCATATAAAACCCCCTAAAAACACCCTTCATAAACTTTTTCTCCCTAAATTTAGAGAAAAAATCCCAAGTTGGCATCACAGCTAGACCGCCAGACATTTTGTTTTGTTAAGTTATGAAACAATACGCGCGTAGGTTTACGCACGTATTTGGCTTTCTGGACAAGGTCTTATAGCGTGGCGCTGGCCCTTGTAATTATGGTTCCATATATCATAAAATATAATATTTATCACATCACTATCGTGCACACTGCACAGTTGAGTACTGATAAAGAATTAAGTAGTGGTATTTGGTATCAATATCTATGATTAGTATGCACCCTTCGTAATTTACTGGCGTCTGAGAATTAGAGCAGGCGTCAGTAATTGTTGTTGCAAGGTCTCTTTGTGCAGAATTAGGGACACAAAATAGTGCAAAATATATGTTACAAATTATAAGTTAATAATTAGATATGTAAGTACGTTAAGTATCAAGTACTTTTTAGTAAGCTATCTACCTAACAATACCTTTGTCGCCTTTTTTGATATATAGGTATATAGAAATATCAAAAAAGCTTACTGAAGCCACCCGAGACCCCAGAGCCGGGAACTACCAGGCACAACGGATAGCCATTGCTATCCAACGAGGCAATGCTATCAGTTTGCTGGGTACTCTGCCAGATGCGGACGACCTGGGGAAGTTGTTCTATTTATAGATATTTTTAGAATTAGTCATATTAAGTCTTCTTTTTTTTTAGTATTAATTTTTAGTTTATTATTTGACTGTATATTGTATTTTAATAATTGAAATAAATTACAACGTTATTTGCCGCAACATTTCAAAGGCAGTCTAAACCTCGTCTTAACCACATTTAGACACTTAATTAACCCTCCAAAAGCAAGATAACTTCTTTATTCTCTTGCAAAGCGAAGTGTGTCAAGATATTCCCACGGGGACTAATCAGAGCTCTATGTGAATACGAGCACAACCCGCGGGCACGGCCTTCCAAAAATACGGGATTAACCCAAATTAAGCCCTAGCATTTTAATTCAAGGCTTACATTTGAATAAAGATAAACCAATGCCACTATTAAAATTAATTCTATGATCTCGGGGATATTTTTAATGGATAATAGCTAGTGGGAATAAGAGTTTCAAAACGGCATCGGAATAACAAAGAAATGCGTTTTAATAAGAAAGTAACTTGGTCAATATGTAACGGCAAGCGACATGTCACTTAGCGATGACTTATGTCAAATTCCATACATTTTTGATATCGAACTTCGCCAACGAAATTATCGAATGCATCTTGACTAAAGGCTCAAGTACCTTTACTGCGTTCCTAATTCCTATTCAATCATTTAAATATACACAAAATGAAACCGACTTCCAAAGTTACACAGTAAAATAAATCTTATTTTCGAAATAATTCCATTTTTAAATTCAGCTAAAACTTTAACTACTTCTCTACTCAATCTTCTTAATTTTGATGTCGGAACCAGCCCAAACAATATCCTACAATATTTTATAGAACTCACGTTCAAATTTGCTGATACCGACTTCAAAATTAAGAAGATTGAGTAGAGAAATAGTTAAAATTTTAGCCGAATTTAAAAGGGGAATTAATTATTTCATACTTTATTGTGTACCTATCTTTAGGTACTTTGGAACTCGGTTTAATTTTTTGTTTAAAATAATATTTTTTTCCTTTTGAGTCATATTTGTTAAATTATTATTAATACATTTTAAGAACGTTTAAAATAATTCACATATTCACTCGCCAATCTTCTTGTAAATAAGACGATGATGATGATTACTGTTAGTTACATAGTGGCATAGTGGCTTTAAACAATGCCGAAATTTTCAAACGCGGACATTTAAAGATTGAGGAGTTCTGTTCAGTGCTTGGTGCAAAATCTTACTTTTTTTTTTTGTATTATATGCTGGTATTACTTCATAAAAAAGTCAAAATCACTATAATATTATGTGTCCATATAAATTTTGAGGAGTTCCCATCATCGGGTTTCCACTTTAGTGACTGACTGACTGACTGGTGAAGGACCAATTTCGAATTTTACCCTTCACAATAACAATAACAACAATAATAACAAAACAATAACAACATGTGTTGATGGTGGTGCTGAATCATCATCACCACCATCAACACTTAACATGTAATCATCAGATTACTCTAATTGACATAGTGACTTATGCTTTCAGTTCTTTAAACAACGCCAAAATCCCCAAACATGTATCTATAAATGGAATCAGGAGTTCTGTTCAGTACTTTTGGATTCAGGGTACACTTTGGAGCAAAATCTAACTTTTTGGCATATGCTTGGACTAGCCGAGCTATTTTTTTGGAAGTCGGTTAAAAATGAAATTCAACATAATACTTATGATTGTGTCATCGTATTTCTTTATTGCGATTTGCGCGGTGAATAAGTGACATTTAAATTGGATGCATTACAGCCGCCCATAAAATATGAGGTTTGTAGGTATAGGTAAATTATAATTACATTGAATCGAAATACGAAACGGAGTCTAAAACCTAGTGCCTACTGTCTACTAATATTTTAAGCGATCTAAGAACTAAATACTGTCTAAAAAATATTGGTGATATAAATTATTTTATCACACAGCAGTTTTCATTTAGGTTAGGTTCAATTTCTCAACGTGTCAGAACCCTAGTGGGTCACCGTGGCCCTTCATATATCCTCATACTATCCGGGTCACTGCCGACCTTTTACATCACCGCTCTTAAACATTCACAAGGCTGTAACTGAAAACTTTATCACCACTTCGCTACCTTAGGGTAAGAAAAGTCGTATAAGCCAAACCCCTACTTTACGGGAGAAGCAAAAAACAAAATTGAAAAAAAATATACTAAAAAACTATTTTTTCTTGTATGTATAGTGACTCTTTTGTGTGTGTATAATATAAATAAGTAATATATGTTATTTTTCTATGTATTTTGCAATGGAAAACCTTATTTTATTGTCAGTCTCTTCGTTTTGAAGTTAGCGTGGATGTACGATAATTTTTTTTTATAAAAATGGTTTATAAACCTCATATTTCTTTCAGGTGTTTCATTGTGATGAGTCGTAACTAGAAAGTAGGTCGTTGTCATTGGGCTTATAGACCACGAACAAAAATTAAGAAAGTCGTAATATTACTTAGACTGTACATTTTGAATGTGTGGGTGGAGTCGTAACTACAATAAGTTTATACTAATAATACATACCTCACCAGAAACTTGGGTAGTAAAAACCATCATACTCAAATATCCCGCTTTTACCCACTTGTATATTATATAGGTGAAAAAACTTCAATTTTAATCAGCTATTAAATCAAATTTAATCAAATTTATGAAGTGATTAATCTTGTAAGAATATAGTATCAAATAAAACATTTTTATTTAATCAAGTTGTTTGTACACTACTGCGCGACAAAAAGGAGTGGTAATGTGTTTATCAGCCCATGTATGTGTGTTTGCACCTGGGGCACTATTAAGACCAAACACGTATGCCGATTTTGATAAATAAACAAAAACTTAAAAGTGTATAATAAAATATTTATAAAAGAAACCCGACTGCGTAAATTACATAAAACTGAAAAAAAAGAAAGTCCAGTAATCGAGACTTTGATAATCAAATATTATTAAATAACTATACCTACCATTGAAATAGTTTAGTGATCGATACATTCAAAAACACAACACTATAATAAAGAACGTAATGACCTTAAATCCGTCCGGATCCATAAAAAATCCGGCTTCCTTATAAGTAATGGGTCCCGAATCTCGAATTTTAAAACCGCAATGTTCCCTAATATTATAATGTTTTCTTCTTGAATGTGTCGATCAACAAACTATTTCAATGGTAGGTATAGTTATTCAATAATATTCTATAACAAAAGTCTCGTTTAACTAGACTTTCTTGTTTTTCTTAGTATTTACGCAGTCAGTTTTTTAGTTTATTTATTTTATTTACGTTAAAGACAAGTAACGTCTAAAGCTTTATAATATTTATTAATGCGGCAACGAAATGTGCAATTACTTTAAGTGATGACAATAATAATATTATGCTTATAACAATCATTGAGTTGAAAGTTTTCACCAGTTATCTAGATTTCAATAATATAATATTAATGATTAAACGAACTTACCTGTACGTGAAGTTCTATCATAATTATACGAGCTGCTTTGTCCGAAGAGATTAGCATAAAGTACTTACTTACACTAGTAGTTTCGCCTACGGTGACGCCAGTTTTGCACTAAAGTTGAGATTTATAAAAAAATAAGTGGGTAGTTTCGCTCACCTGTAAACGAATATGGCGGTTGCTTGTCATTTAGTTCAGAGCGCCAATTTTTCACAGCTGGGTTCCTGGGATGGGTGGGGTGCTAATCTCTTCGGACATCGTATAATTATGATAGAACTTCACGTACAGGTAAGTTCGTTTAATCATTAATTATACTCTCTGCTTTGTCCTCGAGATTAGCATTAAGTACTTATTTACACTAGTAGACATTGAGAGACCATATCTGCTGTGAAAAATCATTTTTATTTAACAAAATACAATAATGTGATGTTATATTTGATATATTTTATAAAAGATATATTTTACATTATCTTTTAAATTATATTTTTAACTGTTTATTGATATAACAATAAACTAAAAACAAGTTCTACATAAATATCAGCTTACTTATTTATTGTCCTGACATTATTGTATTAGCAAAATCTCCGTGATCAAAATCATTTACAATATCTTTATTATAAAATTTGATAAAGGTCTTAGAGCTAGCGCTACATCCTGCTGCCTTCCTAATTAAGTCTAGGTTTACACCTAGTCTATTTGCTTTCGAGGTGCTAGCGTGCCTCGTACTGTAAGCGGTAAAAGTAGAGACATCTATACCACATACTTCGAGTGTGTTTTTCACCCAACGGCTTAACGTTTGTGACGTTACTTTGTGGTGTGGCTTTCTTAAACTGACAAAAAGATAGGAATGATTATTTCGTAAAGGTTCCGTTAATTTTAAAAATTGTTTTAAAGTATTAGCTACACATATTTCAGGTTTATCCTGAAAATATGGCAGTATAAGAGCTGGCTGTGTTGAGTTAAGCCGAGACGATCGAGAGATCTTTATAAGATCGGGAATTTTTATAATAATTCTGCCGGGAGACCACTCCATTATTTTTTATATTTATAATTGATATCGTTTGCATCCTATGCCCGGTTACAAGTGCCAGCAACGTTATAAGTTTTTTGGAAATTGTCTTCAAGTCCAATGACTGATTGGGGTACAAATCACCAATATGATTTAGAACTAGGGAGATATCTCAAGTTAAATTGTATTTTGGCTGGGGCGGTCGCAATCTAAAAACTCCCTTAAAAAATCTTTTTAATTTGTCATTACTACTAATTTCGGAATCGAGTATTAGAGATAATGCGGATCTACAGCTATTAAGTGTACCATATTGGGCTACATTATTATAAAGTTCTGTAAGAAAGTTTAAAATATTTGAAATTGATGTCTGATAAAAGTTTAAATTATTTTGTACACAAAATTGGAACCACTTCTTTAAGCAAGAATCGTATTGTTTAATAGAGTTTTGTGAGAGAGAAGCTAACATTATGTCCACTGCGGAATGAGGAACTCCTGCAACACTCCTGCAACCAGGGTAAGTCGTTGGTATACGTGGCGGTTGCTGGAATGAGATTATATAAGATTTTTACTTGATTTTAAAATTAACAGCTCGGAAATCAGAAGTTTATTGTAAAGGGGAAACCACGGCTGTGTGGGCCACCACGAAACCACTACTATGCCTGTCGCTTTATCTTTAATGATTTTTCGTAAAGATTTTAGAATTATAGAAACTGGTGGAAAGGCATAAAAGAAGAATTTTGACCAGGGTATGGTGAAAGCATTTACTGTGACTGCATCAGGGTCTCTGTTCCAGGATATGTATCTTTGGCATTTTTTATTTATTCTACTTGCAAATATATCAATATAAGGTTCGCCAAATTTATGGGTTATACTTTGGAAAGCATAGTCAGCTAGTTCCCACTCGACATCTGGGTGATTACGCCTAGATTCCGCATCCGCAACGTATTTTCTGCTGAGCTAATGTATGAAGCAAATACTATTATTTGCTTTTGCTCACACCATTGCCACAGATCTCTGGTGACTTGTGTAAGGTGAGGGAACTGCACGCCACCCATACGGTTAACGTATGAAATAGCATTGGTATTGTCAATCCGCATCAGTATTTGTTATTAAAAGTTTTTGCGAAAATTTTCAAGCCAAAAAAGGCTGCTAAAATTTCCAAATAGTTATTGTGCTTAGAGCGCTCCTCATCTGACCAAGTACCGCTAGCAGTCTCCTCTCCGCATGCCGCACCCCACCCCGTAGTTGAAGCATCACTAAAGATTTCCTATACGTATTCGTCGTATTTTATACTATTAGTTGGTGTATTTATAGCTCGAGTCCACCATTCAAAATCAGATATCAAGTTGTCCGGTATGTTCATATACCTTTCATAATTATCTGGGTCTTTTAATAAATTTAAATACTTGCACCTTTCAAAGTTTTTGGTATATAACCAACCGTATTTGACGGCAGGGCAAGCAGATGTGAGTAAGCCAATCAAACGAGCAAAGTCCCTAATTTTACATCGCTTTAAAAATTTAAAATGAATAATTTGGTCTCTAATTTTACTAATTTTTTCTGGAGGTAATGTAATAAGAAATCTTTCAGTATCTATAATTTATCCTAAAAATTTACAACCTGTACTTGGACATAAATTACTCTTTTCGTAATTTATTATAAAGCCTAATGATTTCAAAAGATTTATAGTGTTATTTACATTATCTAAGCATCCCTTATAGTCATCATTTATTAATATAAAATCGTCCAAATAAATGGTAGACATAAAGCCACAGGATCTAAGTAGTTTTACAATTGGTTTCATTATTTTCGTAAACACAAAGGGTGCCGTACTGAGACCAAATGGTAACACGTTAAATTCAAATAAATTATCATCGAATTGAAATCGGAGATATTTTTTATACTCCTCATGAATTTTTATTAAAAAATAGGCATCTTTTAGGTCTACGGTGCACATGTAGGAATTCTGTGAAACTAATTTTATTGCAGTACGTAGATCCTCTAATTTAAAATGCTCAGTATCAATAAACCTATATAGATTTTTTAAATTTAGTATAAATCTGTATTTACCATTTGGCTTTTGCACAAGAAAAAAAGATGACAAAAATTGCTTTTTACACGGCTGGCATTGGGTAATAGCCCCCCCTATAGATAGTAAGTCATCAATACATTATTTATACTGCAATTTCTCTAATTCTGTATAACTACGTTGTACAGGAGGATGTGTTTGTATAACCGGTTTACAAAAGGGTATCTTGTAACCGGAAATCCAAGACAGTATTGAGTGATCACTAGTGATAGATGACCACTGTTCATAGTAATGGGTAAGTCTGCCCGCGTAACTCACCTCATATTCTACTGCCGATGACGATTCCGCGCTGGGTTCCCGGCCGTCGGTTGTCGATATGACGTTCTGGAGGAGCTCGCGGGCTGATACTTCTGTGCAGGTTCTTTCGTCCTCTGGTTCCCCATCTTTTGCCTGCGAACTGGGGGAGGGGCCTTCCAGTTTAAATTACTCCGTTGTGTAGCGGGCGCCTGGGGCTTTTTGCTTGCAGGTGTTTTAGACGCTAAAGTGTTTTTTAAATCCGCGCTTGACATAGAAATTGACTTTGCAGTTTTTAAGGTATCAGCCAGATCTGATCCAAAGAGGCAGTTGTCAATTTTTGTTTTTGTCAACTGGTCTTTCATATCCTTTTTTAAATTATATAGGATAAAATTGCGTCGTGTCATGGAATCAGTATTTTGACAGTCGCATATCAGTCGAGTAGCATCCATGAGTAGCTTTATGATTGCAGTATTTTTATTCTGCTCCTCGAGCAAAATAGTAATAGCTTCTCCGAGACACGAAATTGCAGAGCCCAGAACTTTTTGTTTGCTTTCAATTCCTTTATCTCTCTTTAAAACGACATCCGTTACAGCAGCCTTAATTTCTGGATTAAGCTCAGGAGTATCGATCTGGGTACAATTTTCCGGGGGAAGATATTTTCCCTGTAAGTCCTTACGAAGGTCTTTTGACAAGCCAATTGTAGCTACATGTTGGAGGCGCACAGCCAGATCGGCGTTTATATCCTTGCCGTACAATTTTTTGATTGATGGATCGTCTCCTAACAATTCTAGAATAGCAGTATCCACTTTAGGCACAGCTATCATCTCAGGATCCTGGCAATCATTCTGAGGGGCAGGTAACTCGCACGAGCTAGTGGATGGAACAGGCTCAACGCTGCAGGCTAAATTAGCGGTGGCACCAGTGTTGGTCGAGGGTACAGATTGTTCTGTATCCTCAATTTCACCTTCATTAGCCGGATCAATTTCAATTTGTGAGCCATCTGTGATTTTATACATAAAAAATAATAATCGATGCCTATTTATTTTGTATTGTTTATGTCAGTATTAATTATAAGTAATAACAGTAAGAAATAGTTTCTCATTAGTGCATAGGTACGCATGACTATAATAAAATAAAAGTATTTAAGTACTGTAAAGTTCTTAAATAACACGCTGTATAAATATGCATTGTATCTCTTATCACCCTGTTCAGTGAGCCGTAACGGCTTTTGTTAGTTGCATTTTTATTATATCATGATAACTTAAAATTATGATAAGACATGCTAGTTAGATAAATAACAATCCCAAAAATTGCTCGCAAATCTAAATTTATACACGTACTTATATTGTTACAGTATTGTTGGTAAAAATTAAAACCAACTTATCAAGTAACTTAGCGTTATAGCAGGTACTTTTAAAAAAATATAATATATCCAAAAGAAGAATTATTTTGTTACCGTATTGTCTGTAAAGTGATAGCCCCAAAAGCTATCCGCAGTACAGACTTATCATGTAACAGTATTGGTGATCGTACCTTTTCTGTCTGACGGCAATTCAGGATAATCCGATAACATTTCGTCATGTTCAGACGAAACAGAAGACGATGTTGAATCACGTCCTTTCTTCTTGGCATGTTTCAGTTTTCTTTCGAGTTTTTTTAACTTTCTTGTAATATACACGCAATTATCATCCTTTGAGTGTTTCCTTTTACCCATGTTTGCACTTTAAAACTGAAAATACGAACCTATAAATATAAATAGTGCGTACTGGCGGAGCACTGTACTTGTGAATGACAAGCAACCGCCATATTCGTTTACAGGTGAGCGAAACTACCCACTCATTTTTTTATAAATCTCAACTTTAGTGCAAAACTGGCGTCACCGTAGGCGAAACTACTAGTGTAAATAAGTACTTAATGCTAATCTCGAGGACAAAGCAGAGAGTATAATGGTAATTGGCTCTTGTAGCAACTCGAGTCGTATTTAACGTATAAGCAAGGGGTCATTTGAGTGAATAAGCGGTAGTACCGAATTCGTAATAATAAATTGTACCTAATATGATTAAAAATATAAGGCGGAAAAAGAAAAATGAGTCAAGTATCCACTTTACCAACTAATTTAAAGAATCATCTTGCCTCATTCCTAATAACATAACGTTGAAACTTTAGCGACGCTAAATAACAATATACAACTATAAACTATCAATAACATTATTCTTTATTTGTTTTCATGCAGCAATATACCTATTAGCTCATTTTATTACGTAATTACGAAATGAAATGAGCCAGTGGATGTGTTGCTGCATTAAACCAAATTAAATACCTAAGTAGTTCACAAATTTTTGGACGTCAGTAATCAATCTTTTCTTCTTCTTCAAATTATTTACACATTGAGTAGGTACATAATATCTACTTTATTTATTTTCTTTTTAATTTGTTGGAACCAAATTGTACTAAAATCGTATTAAAAATCGTACTGAACTTCGGTTTTTACGACCAAGTACATTTGTTACGTTGGTAATACCCCATACTTGACTTAACTCTACTGTCTTTTACGACCTAATCATAAAACAAATATGACATTACACCAAATAGTCATAGAAATATATATTTTTTGTTCTTACATCATAAATTCCAACAAAAACTCTGTTTAGGCGTACGTACAGGCGCTGTGCCTGTGGCATCACCGAAACTTAATACTAATTATTAATAACAAAGATTACCTGGCAAGTTGTAAACAAATTTGAAATTTGTTTATAAATTGTCAGGTAAAAGTTTTTAATTGGTATTAAACAACGCATTCGCCAGCAAATATGCCAGCGAACACGGCCTTATTTTTTTCTCCATAGATGTATTAAATAGTTATCAATATTTTCTCGTTTTCTTTGTGCGCTTTTTATACCGGACTTACTGAAATTATGTGCTGCGTTGTATTGGACTTCTGTTTGCTTTACTGCTTATGCGTGTGAACTGGACTATTATCATTCATGAACAGAAACCTCACAAGGGAAGAACGCATCCAAATTCTCGTCATGCACCAACAAGGACACAGCATCGCAAACATAATATCACGGGAATTGAATGCCACAGTAAGTCATAGGTACAATTTTATGAAATAAAAATTGTGTGGTTTTATGAAACCACGGTAAAAGTGAAACTTAATAACAAAATAGCGTGGAGCACTGCCACAAATGAGTACTAGTCTATACACTACACGGTCAGCTGATGCGAACTATAGGCGCCGCCATATTGGCCTCGGCTGCTCTGACGAGTGCCTTTCAATTTATCCCTACTCCGCGGCCGACCGTCACGCGACATGCAACACACAGACGAAAAAGTTTGAGACGATGTAATAAGTTTCACTTTACGGTTAAAATACGGTAGTACTACTATAAATTATGTTCAGTGACTAGGTAATATATATTAATATATTAATAATTATAAAAAATATTGTTTTCAAAATATGAATGAATGAGTAATAAAAATACAAAATTGAATTATTAATTAATTAAATTATTATCGCATCGATTGCAAACGTCTTTGAAGCCGGTTTTTACGCGTATGTGTAATACTTAGTTATTTACACACACTAGTTTTGAAAATAGTTTTACGAGTTCAGTAGGTATTTTAATTTGTGTTAATCTGCACCGAAAGGAGTTAAGTATGTACTATCGACAAAGTTGCCGCTCGACCAGGTATAAGGCTAAAATCGCTGGCTGCCATGAATGACACGACTCATCACGCAGGCGTGTCACTTCGCGCCTACTCGCTTCAAACTTGAAGATAATTCCACCCAAGCTGCATTTTTTATATCTAAATACAGAAGAAAAAGAATTATCTGCATAGCGTAGGAGCCAAGAATATGTACATTTGACCTCTTTTGATTCTTGGCACAGTTAAGGGCTTGAAACTTTTGATCCATATTATATTATCTTGATAAAAAATGAAACGAGTATCTGAAAGTATCTGATCACAAAACAAATAATAATTAAATTGTTCAAAATTTGATGTTTTCTTATGTTTACAGGGATTATTATTCATTGTATTAAAAACTTACGGATTGTGACCGGTACTCTTCTTTTTCTAGACATTTCGGCTACTTTCCAGCAGCCGTGGTCACAGGAAGACCGATCACCGAGGTGACAGTTGTCCTATTTGTTGAAATTGTTCAAACTACCCGAAGATTTTTAAATTATTATTTGTGTTCCGATCCACACAAAACATAGTATCATGAAGTAGCGTTGTTTTTGACTTTGCTTTTATTTTATTTATTACTTACACAATCCGTAAGTGTTTAATTTATCAAAATATATATTATTGTTATTAAGGAGCAAAAGCTAGATTGTTACCATGCTTAATAATAATTTACTTAATAATATTTTTATTGTTTTAACTATCAATCTTAATGCCCGCTTAAGATTTCAAAGGATGATTACCCTAGACTTATCTATTATGACGAAGCTTTATGCCGACAGTAGGTAGGAGTTAGAGTGAATAGCAATAGCGACATGTACCTATTATTATTAATTATGTATTCCTGCGCCCCTTATCAACATAATGCAATTAAAATGTATGACGCGTTGCAGACGCGCCCGGACTCCTGGATGTTGAGCTGGGGTGTTTCTTGCCCTCTTTATGCAAATTATTCGTACTTACTTGCATTTTATATTAAATAATGATGAATCATTATAATATATTTGTATCATTTAGAATATTAAATGGTGAACTATACCTAAGTACCCGGTTGAAAAAAAGAGGTTAAATTCAGAAAGTTATTTTTAAACGTATATGCTTAACGTCGCAAACAGGACTTGAATTCTTATACTAGGAAACCATAAACAAAGAAAAGGTAGAGCAATAAAGTCCAGTGACCCGGTCGGCACGGCACGTCGAAAGTAGTTGGCAGGGCGATCTACATTAGAGTTCCTGCCAAATCGCCTCTTGTAAAAACTAACGATGCCCATTACTCGCCGGCCACTTGTGCACGTAGCGCGGTTGAGCTGCCTCTGTCATCGGCTGCTGTGCCAAATTACTAGAATCTACGAGACTTGGGGAGGTAAACACTAAATTGCCGCTGCTAATCGGTACCAAACATGTATTGATGCCTAGAACTCGGGCACTGAGTTTATGTTTTGCAAACTGAAATAATTATTTTTAAACAAAAAATGATCAATTACTTCCAAAATAAAAATGGGACCACACGGAACGCACCAGCTTTTAAATAAAAAATAATCATCACAATCGGTTCACCCGGTTGAAAGTTCGGAGGTAATAGACATAAAAAATACAGTCGAATTGATAACCTCCTCCTTATTTGAAGTCGGTTTAAAATAAAGAGTAGAGGGAAGTTTGTAAGTAATTTAAAGTTTGGTGTTGCTACAGATTACCTACGTAGGTTGTCCATGACTTGTGTGATATTGACGACCAAGATAAATTACTAATCCTCAGTCATATTTGAATGATCTCATTGATTATAGCTGTTATCGCTAACGAAATCCACTTTATTTTCAGCTTCTTTGCTACCAAAAATTCATTTTATTGAAGTGAAATGTTTATGCAGTTAATATACATAACTTTTATAGTGGTAAGACGATTTTCTGTAACGAAAAAGCGTTACGGCCAATGTAGAGCCTAAAATTGGCATTTCATAATAGGTCCAAATAAGATACATGTGTAATTTTGAATACTAATGTCAGATACGCGTAACGCAGTTACGTAGGCGCTTAGATTTTGCGTTGTTGACCATTTGGTCTCGGGTTCGAATCTCGGTCAGACGAAATATTTTTATTCTTTTCATATTTTCTTTTTCTTTTATAATTTTTATTTTTCACTTCTATCGGCAGTCCCTATAACTGCCAATTTACTTTTTTCAGCCTTTTATCTACGAGTCCATCTGTGATCTGATGGTCTATTGGTAACTGGTATAAAATAGTCCCCCATGCGGTGGCCAGTAAAGCGGCGCATATGCTAATGTTCTCATTAGCGCGCCGACCGCGTCCCCGGACCACCCATCTCCGTCTCTAGGGCTACCGGCAAACTACCTGATTCATGCTAAATACCTACTACCTTGCTACTTGGTTAGTAACTACCTAACAGCCTCCGTGATCTAGTGGTTAGAGCTTGGCGAGAGGCTTGGAGGTCGTGGGTTCGATGCCCGCATTGGGACAACAAAAAATGTTGTTTCCAAGTTTGGTTAGGACAATACAGGCTGATCACCTGATTGTCTGACAAGAATGATGATCTGATCCATGCGTCCGGTGGGCATGTAAAAAAGTAGGACCTGCTCCTGATCGCTCGCCAGTCGTGTCCGTTATCCGTCCCACTGGGTTATGAGAGTAAAGTAAGAGAAAGTATTCTTGTGTACTGCGCACACAGTTGGGCACTATAAAATTACTTCTGCGCAACTGGCCTGGTTTCAATGAAACCAGCCACCGTCACCGAAATCGGTGTGAGAAGTTTTTTTTTTTTATTTAACTAGGTACCTAAAAATTGATGTAGGTAGCAACTACTGCAAAATTCTTAAAGCTTGCTTAGCGTGTGTGAGATCAAAGACAATCAATTGATTGATATAACTGATTAGTAAATTGATTTTGCTTGTTTTTATTTGTTACTATTTAAATATAATAGTCCTTACAGGTGCATGCATGTAAAATGGTTGCATTGTTTGTCTAACTCAAGATACTCGCTCTTGATTTGTGTTCATTATCTAAATCTGTATTGTTTTCTGTAGTCACACGAATTTATTTTTTATTATTCTGCAAGAATAGAAATAATATATTTGTGGATATTAATTAATTACTTTCTTATCATCTTGTTTAAATGTTTGACCCGTCTACCAGCTACCTGATGGTCAATAGGCTACTTGACTCATATTTAATTTCATACATTGAAGGAGTATTTCCTTTAGTACTTGGCTAAAGAAAACGTATTCTAGCGATATAATAAATCAAAATCCTAAGATTGATAAATAATGTTGATTTAATAATATGTATTTATGTTTTTAATTTCTACTGATGAAAACAGCTCACTTCGAGGTCCGGCAAGGATGTGACGACACAAACACACTAAACGCATACGTAGTAGTGAAACGAAACCTTTCTGTAAATAAATAGTTCATGTCATCTTAAAAAGTTATTTATGTCAAATCGTTAAACGGAACGTAACACCACCATTTTACTACTACAGACTATAGTAGCACAGATTACAAATAGTACTAGTATGACGTCACAGCACAGATAATCTATCAACCAACATGGCGAATACTTACTGTTTTCGGCGGCGGTCCAAACTTCATAAAATGAGTTTATGATCTATCTACACAGTCATGAATCTCATGAACCTCGATACTCGTATTTATTTATTTATTTATTTATTTTATTGTATTCGGAAATCTTACAGCTTACAGATAATTACAATAATAATACATTTATAGACACCATAAAACCAATTAAAAGTTTTCACTGATAGGTAAGAGATTAAGTATACAGTTGTGACTCAAGTTTTAACCATGAGGTGTTGTAACAGAAAGTATAAAAAGAAATAATAACATATTATTAATTTGAACTTAATTTAAAGTACCACATCATGCTACAAGAGTTGGAATAAAATTAAATTAAAAAGAAAAGAAATACCGGGTTCAATTGCTCTCGTATGCACCGAAATACTCACACACGCACAGCCTGCTTTAACATCACAGATTGGTATTGGATGTGAATTATAATTTCCCGTGGGTAAAATACGCATCGGATAAAAGTCTACAAATCTTAGATGCTTTTATTGAAAAAGTAGACTTTCATTTTACTTTGATTGTATTAAAAGTGAAGCGATTTGTTATAATGTTCATATTTTAAGCTTTTTCTAGAATCTAGTATAATAAAAGACAACGAAATATTGCTGGAAATCGTAATGTGGGATTCTTAAGCCATGCTTCGCCACGAATGGGCCGGCACGACCGGCTAAATACCACGGCATCACAGAAAACCGACCAGAAATGACGCTTGCGTTGTTTCGCCGAGTGAGTGAGGTCACCGGAGTGCCAAGGGGGTTGGGGATTTTAAGGACCAGGTACACAAGTGCGCAACAACAGAGGAGTTACAAGTGTAGCTCCTCTGGTGTTGCGAGTGTCCATATGCGGCAGTTATCGCTTATCATCAGGCGATCCGTCTGCTCGTTTCCTGATCCATTTCAAAAAGTAAAAGCTAATACCGAAAATAGACCGACAGGTCGCAACTTGCAAGCGGCTAAATTCCCATTTAGACGGTCGATTTTCGCTGTGCGGCTTTAGTCACCCGTGTAAATCCCGCATAACAGTCACGCAAGATGGCGTCACGAGCTCACGACTCAACTGGGGCATAACTGTCACAAGACCTAATAAAACGAGATAAGAGCAATCATCCAACAGTAAGGCGGATATACGTCACAGAATTATAAAGGGTTCCTCGGATAGCACGCTTTACAACGACTAGTTTTTAATGCGTAGATTCAAAATCAAAAGCCAGTTTCAACTTACAAACATTTAAGACTCAAAGGACGTACAGCTTTGGTTTTCCCTTCTGGATGTCAGTAAAAAAACCTATTTCTCGGTAACTAAGTAGGCGCCTTAACTACTACATAATACAGAGGCTTTACTTCCCATTTAAAGGGAAGCGAAATTCCTATTTCCTAAAGAAAAATGGTAAATTCCACCCCCAAGAGGCAGAAACTAAATTATTGTAACAAAAGACACTTGGAATTTTATATGGAAGAATTCGTTACGGCAACCAAAGATAAAATTATTTTAGGTTTAAGCGTAATCACACCTGGATTACAATGATATAGGTCGCATATCTGTAGGATGTGGGGTTAATGAGATCATTAAAGATTAATGATTTCATACATTTACGTACAATATTACTCACTGCATTAGTGTGTGCGTAGTATGTACGCCTAAACGGATTCGAGATTTTTTTTTAAAGAGCGTACTCTCAAGTTGGTCCCATGATCATAACGTCATCAGGATCTGCCGATGCGATACGTAAGAAATCGAGGGAATCCTTCGATTTTATATAGACACCTGTACTTTTTTAAGTTTTATGTAACTAATTCAAGCAAATGTTACTAAAAAGTAAGAGTTTTGTCAAAAACGCCGCAGGTGCCCCGATAAACGATGCTTACAATATTATGCTCACACCTCCTAAGGGTCGTCGACTATGGATACATTAACAATAATAACTTTCTATTCTCTGACTTCCCTGATGTTCCGGATTAATTAAAATGTATGTGTAATATTTTTTATCCTTAGGTACATGACGGGACTGTATTTTACCCCTTAGTAAGATTTTCTGGTATATCAACGGCAGATGATGAAGAATTGTTTTAATATATTTTAGATGGAGAGCTATGGAACCCTCCTTAGACATGTCGTGACATGCTCTTGGTTAGGTTAGGCTATTATTTTATTTATTAATTGTATTTTGCTGCAACTGTAATCACGCTATCGACGAAACCGAATTATTGTGTAAGTACATTTCTCCAGTAATATGTTATAGAAATCATTTCTCTCTGTTTTTTAGTAATAGTCTTTAGATTTTATTAACCATAGTGACTCTAAAGTTTTAAATACTTCAATGAACTCTAATAAATATTCTTTAGACCACGTTGCCATTTTTAGATTTCCGTACCCAAAGGGTAAAAACGGGACCTTATTACTGAGACTTTACTGTCTGGCCGTCTGTCACCAGGCTGTATCTTAACCTTCATAAACCGTGATAGCTCGACAGTTAAAATTTTCCCAAATGAATAATGATGTAGGTAAATCTATTGCCGTTATAACAACAAATACTAAAAACAGAATAAAATAAAAATTTGAGGCTCCCATACAACAAACGTGATTTTTTCCGTTTTGTGCGGAACCCGACTCGCACTCGATCGGTTCTATTTCACACTCGAATTTTATTACCGCTCAATCCATCCGTTCAGGTCAGAATTAATGTTGCTAACTTAGTTGTTTTACAAAGTTTTACTACTAAATTTAGTACTTTATTCCTCTTTAGTAGGAACTTAGATGTTAGTAGTAGTTTTGTAGAAACTAGCCAGATAGTAATCATAATATGCAAAATGGCCTAATTCAATGTGCTATTGATACACCTTATCATAATAGCACATAGTAACACGCGTCCGCAAGTCGCTTAAAACTACCGATTTAATTTCTATATACGAAATATTACCTACTATATTTTTTTATTTAACGGTAAAATTATCATATTTCCAATATATTAAAACTAAAAATGCAGTAGTTTTTTGTGTTTTTAGGGATTCCCAAGTTAGTAGCTTTTTTATAGATTTCGGTACCCTTTTAGTACTTTTTAGTAGAAAACGACGCGAGGTTAGTAGTTCGTAAAAACAGAGTTGGCAACACTGGAACGAATCGCTTCAGTCCATCCGGCCGACTGATGCGATCTCCAAATTGCACACAGACGATACGATTTTGCATAAGTTACCTTGTTTGGCCTGTCAAAATAATTTTAATTTTTTAATATTTAATAATATTTTTGAGAAGATATTATGTTCATTTTCTAATTTTTGTTTGTTTGGATACGTTTTTTATATAATTATTTATTTCTTGTTAATATGCGACTTCAAGTCTGACTAGCAATTTAAGCATAATATTTAGTAAAATAACTTAGAAAGTTGTTCAAGGATCTCATGGACACTTGACAAACGGCTCATATATTATATATGTATATATATATATTAATTAGAGGTAATTAATAGATATATATATTATATATTTTTAAGTTATTTATGTGAAAAGATTACAATGTTTTCTTTAATTACTTAAAATATATAAACCAAAGAAAGTACCTTGCTTTTATTAATTATCACCTTTTTTGAATAATTTATCAAGGTATAAGTGTTTCAAATTAGGGTTATTTGTATCGCTTATATTAGGTCTTATTTGTATCGCTTACCTTATTTTGGTTTGTGGTCGCGACTTTCATAAGGCGGGTGAAAACTCACAGTGTCTTTTATTGGAAATAAATAAATTCTATTCTATCTAGATTCGAGTCTCGCAAATTTTTTATATAAAGGCGAGATACTAATGATTCAACGTAACTACACTTTCGATAGGTTGCAATTTTATGATAGGCGAGTTTTTAATAAAATGTACAAGAAAACGAGATGACGGATCGCCTGATGGTAAGCGAAGCAACACCAGAAGAGTAACAGCTAGTGGTGCGCAATTGCGTTGCTGTTCCTTAAAATGCCTAGCCCCAAGCCCAAGCTCCGGTAACCTCATTCACTCGGCGAAACACAACGCAAGCATTATTTCACGCCGGTTTTCTGTGAGGCTGTAGTACCTATTTATCCAGTCTCTCTCACGTAACAATACTCTTCTTCTTCAGCCGCTAGCCCGCTAGCAGTATAGTTATGTAAGTACACTGCTAACGGCTGAAGAAGTTGAGCATTGCAGTTCAGTCTCATATTGAGCGAACAGGCGAGGTCGCCTGCGACTGGCTACAATGGCTTCTAAAGACATCCTTGATCCATTTACACAACAAACGAAACTTTACATGCGAGTCGCCGGCTCACGTGTCTCAGACCATCCTATTATAAAGCCGCACATGCGATTCTCAACCTTACTCCTGCGGCATTATGGCTATACCACTGCATTACATAAACTGGCAAAGTCACAAAGCTGCCACTTTATCTGGAACGTACACGATCTCGTTACTTTGTGTTCGCCAAGAACCGTGAAACGCTAAGAACCATGCGAGTTTCTGTCTCCTCGGAATTTTTATTTTTATCTTGGCGTGTGCACGCCATGTTAGACAATAAGTTAAGAATAAGAAAACGATTCTCATTATACGGGTACTTCAACCCAGGTTTTCATCATCTTAAAGTTAATTTTGACTTACGAGAAGATACATATTCTATTTCAATTTTTTAATCGAACTATTAAAATACGATTTTTATGAGATTTAAAAATAAAAATTATTGATTGTCTGTTCTTATTTAATCTCTCAAAATGCAGAACACTCCAAATTTTATTTATGCGAATACTTTTTAGCAACACTTCATTTGCATATACACATAAAATACACACGACTTGGTAATAACTACGCAGGCTCCTTCTACATTTAATTTCCACCTTGCCCTTAACAACAAATAATAAACATAATATAATTTTACCTACAAATGTAAATGCTTTGTACCACTTAAATTATGACCCAGACCACAGCGCAACTAGAATACTGCGTTTGAGTGTTGTAAAGTGTACTGTACCACTGTAGTTCATAGTCCTTTTATTTAAAATGCATAACACTTTGTGAGTTACTGGAGTACAGAGGTAGTTTTAAGCAGCTTGATTTGTGATGTTTTTAAAATATAAATTAAGGAATACACACAGGATCACATCCTGCATTGATCAGTCAATACGTTATTGTTATTAAAATACCTAATTTAAAATTAAAAAATGTATAAATTTTATCAATCAATGTTTTTAAACATTGTTAAGCTGCTTTGAACATTATCTTATACTCTGTTTAGATTCAATTTAATCTAAATGTTAACAAACAAAAATATTCGGCAAAATTAATGTGTCATTTATTTCTTTATTGCACGGGAAATAATTGACATTTAGATTAGTAGCATTATGTGTTCTATTGGTCTCCTTGTATACGTTTAGATTAAATACGATCTAAACAGTAAATAATGCACACATAGTACAGTATTTTATTCTTGTCCGTTGTCACATAATACATTTCACTATTTCTATTTCAAATGCAGTATTCAGAGCGTTTACGAGGTAGTATGCACATCGTCCCGAGTTAGTGGTCAGGCGTGGCAGATATGTCCGGAGCGGGCGGCGCTGTCTGACCCCCACTGCCCGCAACGGCCGGAACGTCTCCCGACGACTGCTCCAGCGCTGCAGCCAGCTCGTCCTCCTCATCATCATCCTTGCCATACAGCTCGGGGTACTGCGACATACACTCCTGCATTGTGCTGAATTTTTCATAGCAATCGCTGCCCTTTGGATCTGCTTCACTAAAATAACAAATAAACTGAATAAAGTAAACTGCTCCATTTTCGTTATATTCAGTGAAATCTGTTTTTTAAATTTTGCAAATAAGTCTTAGCCCAAGAGCTACTAGGAAATTTAGATCAGGTTCTTGAGACAAGCTGAAACCTTGTCCTATACTTTTCCTATAATTGTACCCGAACACGAGGCTGCAGAGACTGGCTGGTCAGAAGCGGAACTAAGTCAATATACAAATTTAACAAAAATGATTTTTTTTAGGACAGACAAGGTTTCAGCTTGCCTCAAGCACTTGCTCTAAATTTCCTAGTAGCTCCATCTGTGCCCAATTTTTGCATATTATTATGCGCCATCTAGCTTTACAACTCTAAAACATTGTCACAGTGAAAATATTTCCGTACATTAGAGACAGATGTCGCTTTATGGTATGTCACGTTAAACATACATAATCCAAGAAAATGACAATATTCTGTAGAAAATAATGTATGCTCTGTCTTGTTATTGTATTCATAAACATTTTTCTTTCTACTTTCAATTTCTATTTTTTTTTTTTTAAATTTTCAATTTTTGTTTATAAAATTAGCAAATTCCTGAAATTGAATATCAAGAAAGTTATTCATTAACAAAATGGCATGAAATATTTGTGCATTATAAAATATAAAATAAATATCAGTTTCATGCCATTGCATAATATTCAATATAAAAATAAATTTAAATGTCTAAAAAGATTCAAAGTAACTTCCTTTTAGTATTGAAATTGATACAAAATCTATTAACTAGTTATTAACCTAAGTACCTGTAGTGAAAACACGAGAAAGCCTCTCTAAACTGCGTGCCACATGGTCCAGTGGCCATTCCTCCAAGACACGGACAGCTCCAATTAATGGAACCGTCTTTGAGAATCAGCCCCGGTGCCTGCTCGGGCTCCGGCAGTTGCACAGTGCTGGGCTTTGCTAGTTCCTCCTTGGACGCGACTATTATAACATCCTTGCCATTTTCACCTGTTTCCCAAACAGTTCTAGAAGACATCTTGTTTACCTGTAATAACATTAAATCATGCTGTTGTGTTGAGATTAATTTTGACCCCCTTATTAATAAATATATTTACACAATGGATAACATAAACAATGTTGATGTCTTTGTATGTCAAGTGACTTTTCCAACATATCAGACAAGTTAGGGGTTATGATGGTTATGAGTACGAAGTTTTTGATACTATGAACATTTCTACATGGCATTACACAATTTAAAATATTTTGCAATAGAAAATTTTCCTAAACAAGAACATACATTACAATGTCTAATTGTTTTCTAAAGAAATTAGTGCTTATGATAGTATTTTCTTTTTATTCCCCAATAATGTAAGAAATTTGAACATAGAACATAACTTTCAGTGTGTGTGTTATGTGGTCTAACCACCAGGCCACAGATGCTCAATTTTAAAATGTTATGTAAAATAAGCTTAAATATGAAGTACAGTGAAAATATTATACAACAACATCACTTGTAGAGACGAACTGGATATTATAATGAAAAGATGAGGTCAGTCATGTTGAAATATGAACATTTTACTATCGGTTTTAACAACAATCAACTATTACGACTGCAATTTTTTGGTCCCTTTAATGTGATTATAATCAGTTTTCACTGTAATTATAAAATTAACTTACAATAACTACACTAGTGCTTGCAAGGATGGTGCTTCGTTATGTACACACACCACTTTTGTGGAAAGAGCTAATGCTGCTCGCAGTTTACGTAAAAACTTGGCGGGCACTCTGACTAGAACCCGGCAGTTTTCTTCTACAGGATGCACAATCAGTATATCAGTAGATATCACTCCGCACTCTCCAAATAGCTCTTTGGTTGCACCTTGTAGTATTTGTTGAGCATACAGCGGCTCAGATGATTTTCTGAAACATAATTTTGGAAGACACTTTATTTTCATGATATTATTATGATTGAGAAAATTTTAAGTTCTAAATTAACATGTTTGAAGGACTTCTAATTAAGTTATATTACATAGCTACACTAGAGTAGACACCAGACACATAGATTGGACATAAGAGACTGTATTCTATAATCAAACAAGACCGAAGACGATCAAACCGTTTTATGTCTTTAGAACACATAGATTATGTAAAAAATCAAATTCACACCTTGTATTTTCAACAGCAATGACATAACATTATGTTCTGTACGAGCAACAGTCTTTTTGGGCGTCATATGCATAATTATACAACAGTCCAAAATATTAAACCTGGTAATGTGATAAGTTGAAATACTATGTACCTACTTCTTGTATACCATTCACAATGTACAAAGAGCATAAGTAGTGACTACTTCTGCCATTGTTATATATTAAAAATATACCAAACATTTATTATAGATAAAATGCAATGATTTATGGTGTTATGCAATTTTGTAACTTACAATTTTACCTCTATATCCAAATAAAAATAACGGGCGGACATTACAAGAAAAATATTCTATTAAAATTAAAAAGCACAATTACCAAAACATTAAAATAATTACTCAATGTTTGAAAATTATGAAAATTCACAATCTGCGGTTTTAAAATTGGATTTTTTAGGTTATTTTGTGTTGATGTTTAATCTTTTTAAATTGATTAAAAAGAATTGAAGTTGAATACTAGCTTTTTACTTTTCAAATTTTTAGACTACGTTCCCACGAGCGCTATTTTGTGGTCGCGACAGAAATTTAAGTGTCAAGTGTTAATCGTTTAAAACGTTAATCGTAAATAACGTCTCCCATCCACAATTACTCCCCATGAGTTGTGGATGGGAGACGTTTTGGATTTTGTATTTTTTCATAAATTTGTGTTATTTCGGTTCTTAATGTGTAATATTGGTAGAATATTAACCATTAAATATTCATTAACTTGCACAAGTGTAGGCAAGTGGTACAACTTCTAAAAACGTGCTATTTTGTGTTCCCTCAAAAATTCCCTAGTAACTTTCAGTAAAGCTTTTACCACTTTACTGACACCCGGTTTCAGAATGGATAATCAAAAAGTTGATGAACTAAACACGTTGATAAGTTTTTAGGCTTGTTAAATTAATTTGCGTTTCTGAAACGCTTGTGGGAATATTGTGGCAAGCTGAATCGACTGACATGACTCATGGGACTGCACTGACTATTTATTTGGACTTTGACTAGCCTTTAGACTTGACGATTTAGGAATACGGTGTTGAAAATTGAAACGAAAGTTCTATTTGCCGCCTTTTTAACTTGACACTGGCAAATGGTTATAAGCCGATGCCATATATTAAAAAAAAAACAAAAAAAGTGTTAAATGTCAGATATAATAGATGTACACGCGTAGACAGAGAATAGAATAGACGAGCTGCTAAAATAATAATAATTACAAGAGTAAGAAAGTGCGAATGTGAAATATGTAGGTGTGAGCAGGACGAAACAACTGTTTTTTGTCTCTTTTTGCGTATGGTTTTATTTTTGTTTGCCACCGGTAAGTGTTGGTGGCAGACACTTTTCGTGCCAAAATATTTTTGTGCTTAGTTTTGTCTATTCGTTTTGAAATTGTGATATTTATTGTTGTAATCGCAGCAATAAGTTTGTAATTATGGTGAATTGCAGTGTTATTGGCTGTAAAAGCCGTAGTGAGCGAAAGGAAGCAAATATAACCTTTCACCGGTAAGTTGCATTTTTGATTAGACCCTGAATGTAAATCTAAAGATACATACAGGGTATAGAACTATCATCTATTTTCTATTAGTATTATTCAAATTTTCATCGAATTTAAAGTTTTTACAATGATAAAATCGCAATAAATAATTGGTATTATGCTACAAAAGTGCGTATGACATTGATGTATATAGAAGCGTATTCATACTCTTTGACATGTTGATATGGTTGGATTATACACATTCAGGGATACCAGCTTCCCACGATTTTTACCACAAATAATAGACTAGACTAAACTCTAGACTAAATCACCCCATATTTATGAAATGTTCCTCATTACAGATTCAACATCAACAAAACCAAACTGTTGCATAGAAACAAAGGAACTTTCGGTATTTACCCCTTTTTTACTATTAATAATATTTAATCAATTGGTATATAACTTTGCTATTACAATAATTATATTCTCAGTGTTACATACACATCTAAAACAAGTACTAACATAATATTATTTAAGATATTTTACGAGAATATTACATATAATTAAAGTGATAAATTTTAAAAATATTTTTTGTTTTTCAGCTTGGTGGTTCCTCAACAACTTTACCCGTCGAAGTTGCTATGGAGATAGAAATTGAAAGCACTTCAGTAAGTAGATTTTTTTTTGTATGATGTTTAACAATAACAACAATTAAAGGGAAATTACTTCGTTTATGGGAAATTATTTTTGAGTCTCATTTCACAAGGTATACACAATACTAGTGTATTATAACTGTACATGTTTCTTCAATGAGTGACCTTTTTGAGGTTTTTTGTGTAGTTTTACAAGGACTTTTTTTATTCCAGGCTCAAGAGACACAGTCAGTATTGAAGAGTGAAATAACGCCGCGAAAGCAAAAGCTAATAAAAAAACTGTCAGGAAATTGTATTCCTTTACAACATATTAACATATTACCTCTAACAAAACCTGTGGAAGCAATAAATAGATCATCAGATAAAAGTAGATTAACAGATTACTTAGATGTCAATACCAGAGAAATGGTCTTTTTATTATGAAAGATCACGATTATTTATGTGATCCAAGTATTTTGACTGAATTTTCGAAACACATAATTACATACATTGCTATATGGTGCTAACACAAACACGCACACACCATGTTTAATTCAGAGGCAGGCCTCTCCTCTTTAATTCTGATGAGTGATGACACAGGGCAAACTATTATCACTATTATTACATATTATACATTTATGTTATGTCCAGTTATATTATATTGTATAGGTACTCTGTAATAACATTATTAATTAAGAATCCCCAAGTTTGTATACATAACACGTATGTTCCATACACATGCTGAATGCTGATTTTTTTATGCTGAATGTGTCAGATCGACACATCGACATTTTAGGATAGTTTAGGACAATTTTATACAAAGGATATCAAAGGAAATTCTGAATAGCCTACAAAGTTTTATATTAATTATATAAGAATATTAATTTAAGGATCTCAAATTCACTATTTATGATGCTGGGCTTATTTTGTATGTGCTGTGCTAAATGGTAGCTGCTATTTTTTGTTATAACTCAGCGCGATAATAAACTATTAAATAAAAATTGGTTTTGTTTTCACTTAGATGTGATATTATTATTGTATGTTTACTATAGTAAATATGTGAAAAATATATCAGTATGTTTTACCTTCCTTTTAACACAAGATTTTCTCACGTTAGTTTATAGACATTCCAGGCCGAATCACATATAATATGCAACAAGGTAATTCGTGATTGGGAAGATAATTGAAACTGTCAATCTTGACACCAAGGTTTATCTGTTTGATCATAATATAGAAAGGATTAGATAAACCCTGGTGTCAAGATTGACAGTTTTAATTGTCTTCACAGTCACGGATTATCTTGTTGCAATTATTATTTTAAGTGTTTCCGGCTGGAATGTCTATCAACTAACTTAAGAAATATCTTATAATTATGTAAAGATCGTAAACGAGCAGCGCATAGTCTGATGGTATACAATTTTACACCCGCAACACCAGAGATTGTTACAAGTGCGTTCCAGGTCCTAAAAATCCTCAAGCCTCTTTGGGCTCCGGCATCCTCACTAACTCGTCAAAACACAATGCAAACGTGTCTCCAGCAGTCGGATCCGGTACTTTCTGATAAGTAGAACATCCTAAATATAAGGTTGTTCTAAATCAATTAGGTACGGATATTTTGGTCATATAAACTACTACTTATGTCAAGACGTTTAGGCTGAAAAATAATTGAAAGATTCGAAAAAAAAACATAATGAAATAACATTACGCTCATTACGGCGCTGTTAAGGTCATTCAGCTCACACAGCTGATGTATCGATGATATTTAGACAAAGTCTGCTCCCTCTTGAAATCACCTGTATCTTTGAGTAATGACGTCAAAGCCTTAAAGAACGTAATGTATTTTATATAGTATGTACAATTCCTTTTTATGATTCATTATAGTTTTGCCTAAACGTCTTTACATAAACAATAGATAATATGCTCTAATTATCCGTAATAGATTTTGAACAACCTTAAGAGCCCCCGAGACGATCAAACGGTTTGAATCAAACACGTAAATTTTGGTTTGAGTGAAACCAATTTTATCGTTTACAAAGCTCGTTTGAACGGTTTGTCAAACATTTACGGATTTAAAGCTCGTTTAATGGAATTACTTAACTTTGTTTTGTTGGACAGTGAAGTGACAGTGAAACTGAACAGTGCCGTTTGATAAACCGATCAAACCGACGTCAAACGGTTGCATCAAACACGTAAGGTATGAGTCAAACCGTGTGATCGTCTCGCGGATCCTTAATATAGTCCGTTCAAAGATAATTTACAACTTGGCAAAAAAGGGGTAAAACGCGGTGACAGGAGAAACAAAACATTTTCGACTGTGTCATCTTTTAGCCATAATAGATTTTAATGGTATATTTAATTTAAATATATTCAAATATATTCAAATATAATCAATAAATATAGTATAATGCCATTTCAATCTAATATGGATAGAAGAAGTCAAAAAATTTATTAGTTCTACTTGTCACCGCGTCATACTCTTTTTTACCAAGCTGTATCTCAGAGTTTCTCTGTGCATGATCCTTATATTATAGGCATAAAAGGTCGCATAATATCTGAACGGACTGCTGTAAGTACTAAGTACATTATTTTACCCACATAATGCGGGAAAATTTTCCTTATAGCAATACTATTTGTTATATACATAGCTACAAAGTATGTATATGACATTTTTTCTTTCGCGTTGTATACGCTATTAGCTCCTCTATACCTATACTCTCTCTACGTGTACACGATTTTCAGCTCTATTGTCTTTTTTTTTTTGGGTGACGGGTGACTGTGAATTTTGTATTCATTCAAAATTTGTGTTATTTCGGTTTTTAATGTGTAATATTGGTAGAATAATAACCATTATATATTTGTTGATGTGCACAAGTGTGGGCAAGTGCTACAACTACAAAAAACGTGGTACTTTGTGTTCTCTCCAAAATTCTCTATTTAATAAATGAAAACCGAGAGGTCTTTCACAAATGTTTATTGAAAGAAAAACAATTTCACAATTTATATATAATATTATTATTTACAATTTATATATAATAGAATATTACTAACATATAGGCCGAAAATTATAGGTACATAACTTAAACAAAGGCGAAAATGCGGTAATACAGTGCACAGTAATAACGAATATCGTCTAGTCAGATCGTTGGCGCGCGGGAGTCTGGCCCATAGATGATAAGTAATACTACTGGAGGTCTGGCCGCGGCGCGCGTTTGGACGCGAACCACACGGTTCGTGTGCCGATTTGCTGCTGTCCAACGGAGCGTTCGCATTGTGGTGCGAGCGAGAGGGCACGGTCTCCGGTGCACTCGTTATACCTAGAAACTTTCAGTAAAGCTTCTACCACTTTACTGACACCCGGTTTCAGAATGGATAATCAAAAAGTTGATGAACTAAACACGTTGATAAGTTTTTAGGCTTGTTAAATCAATTTGCGTTTCTGAAACGCTTGTGGGAATATTGTGGCAAGCTCCAAAGGGAGATCTCCGACCGAGCGAGATGATGATGCTCGGCCAAGCATCGAAGGCCGAGGGCCGAAGCCCACTTGTATGCATTTCGGATGTTGTATATATACCGCCGATCTTAGAAAATTCGATAGCGCGATTCAGGATTGTGGCGCTAATTGGTCCGTCACACGCTAATTAGTGAAAAATTTACTAATCATTGATCATCTTGACATGACACATTTACGCCTTATATAGTTTCCAGAAACCGAAAACAGCGTTTGACCTGTGGTTTGACCATGGGTTTGACATTAGTTTTGTTAAGCGTCCTGTAAACGATCAAATTTGTTTGATAAACTTGTTTGCTGAAATTCACGTTTTCATCAAACAACAGCGCAGACGAACAAACGTGCATCTATTACAAGTTTTCCTCGGTTCGGTTTTTTCCTCGTCGTGACTTGCCGTCGTTGTGCTGCGTACTTAAAATGAGCAATATAGACGACGCATTTTTGGTGTTGACTCTATCACTATGTATTAAGAAAAAGAAAACAAGAAGATGGACTAGAGAATGGCTAAAATTAAGAGATAAATATACCCACGAAAATTTTCTACGAGAAATATTGCGCTCAGAACCAGAAGATTACGCCAACTTCCCGCAAATGGACCATGACACTTTCGAAAAATTATTAACATTACTCCGTCCTCGCATTGAAAAAAATGGACACGATTATGCGCCAAGCCATACCAGCTTCTCAAAGATTATCGATAACTTTGAGATACCTGGCTAGTGGCGCCGATTTTGAAGACTTAAAATTTAATGCGGTCATTGCACCTCGTACATTGGGCGACATTGTTATTGAAACATGTGAAGCAATAAATGATACACTTAGGGACAATATTCAGGTAAGGTTTTAATTTGAAATTCTTAGAAAAACTTATTATTATCAATTTGAAATGTAAGAAACAGAAATATAAGTATAATTTTAAATTAGAATGCGCTAAAAGTTTTAATGAATGTTGCTGCTGACTCAGCTTCATTTGGATTAGACTCGGTAATATGAATCATCACAGGTTCCACATTCGGTAGGTTTGTTTGTTCTGTTGAAATTAATACCGAAGTTTGAGAAGCAGAAGCCTGAGTATGAGAGGGTTGAATTTGAGGTGTAGTAGGTGTAGATGGGTTGGTACTGGGAGATGGTGTTTGCGGGTAAGGAGATTGAGTGTGAGAGGTAGTAGATGGAATGTACGTGTCGGTAGATGGAGTGTGCGGGTAAGGAGATTGAGTGTGAGAGGTAGTAGATGGAATGTACGTGTCGGGAGATGGAGTGTGCGGGTAAGAAGATTGAGTGTGAGTGGTAGGAGATGGAATGTACGTAGAATTTGGATTGATTTTTACTGAATGTCTGCTAATATTTCCTTCTTCTCCTTCAAATAAAATTTCGTTTATGAACTTTTCTGCCAGTCGTCTTTGATTTGGAGACATCCGTTCCAGTTTAAAGCCCCAGTTTCTTGCCATTACTTTATATTCATTTTCAGGTTTTTTGAAATGGTCCCTGGCTAATATCATTAAGTCTTGTTGCAAGTCCTCCTGTTTTTTCTTCTTCTTTAGTGGCAATGGATTTGTATTTTCTGTAGACTGCGAAGTTATCGAGGTTGAAGATGATGATTCCTAGAAATTAGAATCACAGTATGATATTAATTTATGAATGTATTTATTTCAAAAGTTAAATAATTTTTATTTTATTACAGGTACCCAGAACCCAAGAAGATTGGAAAATATTGGCGGAACAATTTGGAAAAAGATGGAACTTTGATTATTGCATTGGGGCTGTAGATGGAAAACACGTCACTCTACGAAAACCTGAGCACTCCAGTTCCTACTATTATATAAAGGAACCTACAGTATAGTACTTATGGCTATAGCGAATGCTAATTATGAATTTATTATGGTTGATGTCGGTACAAATAGCAGAGTGTCAGATGGGAAGTAATTAAAAATACAAAATTTTGGCATTGCTTTGAAAATGATCAGTTGCAGATTGCAGAGCCAGAAAAATTGCCAAGGAGTGATAAGAAAATGCCCTTCGTGTTTGTAGGCGATGAAGCTTTCCAGCTACTTCCTAATTTCATGAAACCCTACAATAAACAAGTACTGAATGATAATAGAAGGATCTTCAACTATTATTATCTACTTTTTTTTTACTTACTAATTCAACTATTAGATTATCTCGTGCTCGACGCATAATTAAAAATGTATTTGGCATTCTTGTAAGTCGTTTTAAAATTTTCCAAAAACCTATCAAATTGAGTCCTTTTAAAACACGAACTGTAGTTATGGCGTGCTGTCATCTACACAATTTACTTATGAAGCAAAAGAAATACTTCAAACAGGTCAAACACGTAGATTCTTTGACAAACGTTTCAAACAAAGCTGTACACTATCAAATCGTTTGAAAAACACGTAAAATTTGACAAACAATTTGATCGTTTACATGGCGCTCACCTGACAAGAGATTTGACCGCTGATTAGTTAATTTGGCTTTGATTAGCCTTTCAGAAATCGGGGTGAATCGACTGACTTGACTCATTGACTGCGCTGACTTAATTGGACTTTGACTAGACTTTGGACTTGACAATTTAGAAATATGGTGTTGAAAATTTGAAGGAAAATTCTATTTCCCGCCTTTTTAACTTGACACTGGCAAATGGTTATAAGCCGATGCCATTTATTTAAATTTAAATAAAAAAGATATTTATACAGCGCCGTGTCTTAATTTTACTCTACTTCAGCACATAATATTGTGGCGGACCAATTAGCGCCACAATCCTGAATGGCGCTATCGAAGTTTTCTATGATCGGCACTATATATACGACATCTGAAATTCATACAAGTGGGCTTCGGCCTGACCGAGCATAGCATCTCGTTCGGTCGGAGATCTCCCTTTGGGGCATCCACTCATCCCACAATATCTATTTTTTTGTAATGCAAAATATTCAACACACAATAACAAAAAACCAAAGTAATGTTTATAAGGTATCTACCTCTGCTGATGCTTATAACTTTTATTTGTTTTTTTTTATAGAATATCCATTGAATGATAATTATAGTAATTTATTACAGCTACAGCAGATCTAATTAAGTCTCCATCTCATATCTAATCCTACTTGAATCGCTCTGGATTAACCACATAATATGGTGGCTGGCAAACTGTTTTGGGCAATCTCAAAATTCAGAAATTTTGTATCCTGCCATAGGGTGCATAATACATATAAGCCTCCGGTGCCAGTAACTAGAGCATATTTACTTTTATGTATGTTTGTGTGCAGTCCGAGTCTATAAGATTAAGGTGACATACCCCGAGAGTTGTTCTATTTCCACTGCTGGTTCTAGGGCCCGTGAACGTATGTCTGGGAGTCAAAATGTCTTTTCCGAAAAGGGTGTTATAAGAAACATGCCTTTAGCATTGTTTAAATGTGCTAGCACTCGAGGTATAAGATTTGGAAGTGGAAATATCCAGCCCAGTCGAAAGTCCCACTCTTGACTAAAGGCATTTGCAAAGAGAGCTGACCGATCTCTGCAATCCAGTGAGACATACCTACTGACCACGGCTGATTCTGCAGACGCGAACAGGTCGACGTCTAGAGTACCGCGATTTTGAAACAGTCGGTTTGTTGCAGTGGGCAGTAAGTTCCACTCTGCTTGACGCCGTCCCCGTAAGAGGCGATCGGCGGTACAGTTGTATTCTGCCGGAAAATAATGGGCTGACTAGAATATGTTATGCCTGCTCGTCAGTCTCAACAACCTGCATGTTAAGCTGAGTAGGCTTAGAGAATGTGTCCCCCCTTCTTTGCGAATATATGCAACAAGTGTATCTGATTGGACAAGAATATGAGCATTTTGTAATAAACAGGCCTGATTCTGGATCGAGGCATATACAGCAAACAATTCTTTCCAGTTCGAGTGTATTTTACTTTGTACATTAGTCCAATTACCAGACATAAGTTTTTCATTCAACTGGGCTCCCCAGCCTGCATCTGATGCAAATGATGCAAAATATAACTGTGAGAGAGCCACGCTTCGGCAAGAATGCCGGCCCATTCGAATCGACCGGATAAATACCACGACTAGACATAAAACCGGCGTGAAATAATGTTTGCGTTGTGTTTCGCCGAGTGCGTGAGGTTACCGGAGGCCAAAGGGGGGATTGGGGATTTTAAAGACTAGGAACGCAAGTCGCAACACCGGACGAGTTACCAATGTAACTTCTCTGGTGTTGCGAGTGTCCATGGGCGGCGGTAATCGCTGACCATCAGGCGATCGGTCTACTCGTTTCCTAGTTCATTTCATAAATATGAAAAAAAAAGTTGTTAGAAAGTGTGTGTATGGGCGTGGGTGCAATTGCTTTCTACTGCCTTAAGCCACCACCTTAGGTCTTTACGTACCTTGCGGTTTATTTCTAATTTCCGTCTTTTTTCCTCTTCGAACCTCTTTAATATCTGTAATCTGAAGATAGCGACAGTGTAGGCGGCCATTTGGAACTACCTAGTTGGCGAAATTCAATTGACCTAATATTATTTGCACCAACTTGATTGCATACTTGTTTTCGTAAAATGCTTAGAATTGATTTTTTTTTATCTTTTTCACTTTGTCTGGTGCAAGGAACATTTTGATTGTCATAGGTGTTCCAAGTGATTCCTAAATACTCTAGTTGCTGAGTAGGCGTTAATGGCGACTTTTTATAATTTATTTGCCAGCCTAATTTTTCTTTTGCCTGCGGCTCCGCCCGCGTAAAGAGAGTATCAAAAGGGAATACTGCACTTTTTGGGATAAAATATAGCCTATATTTTAATCAAGAGCCTAAACTACTACCATACCAAATTTCATCAAAATCAGTTTAGTGGTTTTAGCGTGAAAGAGTAACAAACATCCGTCCCTCCATACATCCATCCATCCATGTCTAAAAAATGAATAAATGGAAGAGTCTAATAAATTTTTATCTGTTTTTCAGGTGGATCAATGGGCGCATATTTATCAAGAAAAAATGGAATCCATTAACTGTTCTTTGGGTTTACATTAAAAGAAGCTCTTTTAAAACTGCGGATATAATTCCAAATTACAAGAAGATTGACGATATTAAAAAAAGGTAGAGTAGAGAAATAGTTAAAATTTTAGCCGAATTTAAAAGGGGAATCATTTAGAAAATAAGCTTTATTTCATGCTTTTTTGTGTATTTTTACTTCGGAAGTCGGTTTTAATTTTTTGTTTAATTTTTTTTTTCTTTTTAGTTAAATTTATTGTCTATTATTATTATTATTATTATTATATTATATTATGAACACATTTTAAGAAAGTTATAAATACAAAAAAATCTCCGCTATTCTCACTCTCTCGGCAAAACAAACTCAAGCGTTATTTCATACCAGTTTACGGTATTTCCCCAAATAAGCATTACCTACCGATCTGTGGAAGTACTAAACAATCACCAGTGATGATATTGATTAGATACTATAATATACCTTGGTACAAAAGCTTACTTTTTGGTAACATATGCTTGGAATACTTCAGAAAAAGTCGAAATCACTATATGTGTGTGTGTGTGTATCAGGTCACCACTTTGGTGACTAAGGGACAAATTTCGAATTATAGCCTTTACAACAACAAAACAATTTTGCAAATAGGTTCACATACGGCAAAGTAATGACTAATGTTCAAAGATATCCGTGTCGGTGTAAAATACTATGAGAAGTATCTATTATATCATCATAATGTGACGACTGATGATGTATTGTGTGATGATGTTGTTGATGATGATGACGATTACCGTAATTGGCATAATATGCTTGCAGTGCTTTAAACAACGCCGAAATCCCCTAACATGTATCTATAAGGATTCAGGAGTTCTGTTCAGAACTTTTGGATCCTGGGTATACCTTGGCGCAAAATATTACTTTTTAGTAACATAATATTATGCTTGGACTTCTTCAGAAAACGTCGAAATCACCATATGTGTCCATATAAATTTCCAGGAGTTCCCTCGATTCCTCGTGGATCCCATCATCAGGTCACCACTTTGGTGAAAACGGGACCAACTTGGGATTATATCATTTACATCAAAAAAATAATTTTGAAAGTCGGTCCACAGACGGCGGAATTATCGTTGAACATACAAAAATATATATATACAGCCGAATGTATAACTGCCTCCTATTTTAGTAAGTCGGTTAAAATATCGCTGAAACTACAAAGAAATAAACGAATTCAATTATGTATATAATAATGTACCTAGTCTGTTGTATATAGTAGACTATATTATACATCATCTGTGAAAATTTCAACTATCACGGTTCATAAGATACAGCCTGGTGACAGGCAGACGGACAGACGAACAGACAGACGGATGGACAGCGGAGTCTTAGTAATAGGGTCCCGTTTTTAACCCACTACCGAAATATTTTTTAGAGTTCCGTACCCACCCAAAGGCAGTGGGTACGGAACTCTACAAATCCACACAAAGATTTTAAGCTTACGCCCATTGTGTGTGAATCACTAGAGTTGATTTCTAAAACTGAAAATAATTTATATTATACATTAATAAACGCTAAATCAAGCAAATCAACGTTACACGGTGTTCCTTTTGTTTTCAAGTGGAGTTTTCAATCGTTATTTAACGTAAACTTTTTTTCTGCTATGTGATGGGATATTCCGTAATCTGTTACATATTTAGATTTAAGGTAATTTTATGCATAATAATGAATAGGTAGGTATGTTATTTTTCTCTAAGTTTTCTTTTAATAAATAACAATAGAAACATACCAATTACTCACAAATTTGAGCTTTGAGTCCATTTTTTGTGAGTTGTTTTCATGAATTTACTAAAGTAAACTTCAATAGTGTTCAAACTTGCACGAAAGTTTAAGGCGAAAGTTCTATGGAGCTTCCGCCCAAAGAGTGTAAAATCTAATGTTTTCGCGTCCTCAATTATTTTTCTCTCAAACTTTTGATGAGGTTTGATTACGCTGATAGGTGTGTGACGATGTCTGTCAGGGCGCTGAGAGTGTCTGGCGGGTCTGGCGCGGGTAGCGTGGGGCGGCCAGACTCGGCGGCGACGGGCGGGCGCCGCGGCAGTCTCCGCGAGCGGCCGCGGCGGAACATCGTGTGCCCGCTGTATTGTGTGACATTCGATCGTGTTTACAAAGCTGTGCGAGTATGTGGTGTGTGCGGGTCTGGGTGGATGGCGCGCGGCGGGCGCGGTGAGGCATGGCGGCGGCGCTGCTGGTGCTGGCGCTGGCGGCGGCGGCGCCCTGCCCGGAGGCGCCGCCCTGCGTGTGCGCCGACGCCGGCGCCCGCCTCGTGTGCCGGGCCGCCGCCCTGCGAGCGCTGCCGCCGCTGCACGACAAGCTGGTTGCCCTGTGAGTATCAGGCCATCTTAAACCGTGACAATAACATTGAAATGGCCCGGTTATGTATGTTGCTAAAGTGTAGTTACAGTGTTGCTATAAAACCATTAACCATGACAATATTAAGTCATTTTGCACTGGCACTGCACGTAGCCCACGGTGGCAATGTAAATATCCTTCTGAAAAACTGTCACAAAAGTTTATTAGTTTGTAATCAGTGGGTATTACTGGCTAATCCAATGTATTTTAAAACCTAAACTATTTAAATTTTCACATACAGCTTCCAAACCATTACGAGTCACGACCACATTAATCAGTTTCCATTGATGCTGTCAAAACCACTTTGTAGATTGTTCAATGATAGCCAAAGGTTATTGTACTGTTTTCAACAACAAAAAAAAAACGTGTACCTGCCAGAGTCGTGTGCCAATCATGAGCTAATAAAATTAATGGGTTTGGCAGGTCATCCATACTCCACACGTTTTAGTATTATAGGTACTATTTCATATTTGAAAATAGGTACCGACTTTGAAAATCATGAAAAGTTTGCTTCAATATTTTATCGAGCTACAGGTAGGCAAAGTAATCTATTGGTGCGAGATTGTTTGTCAATGACACGCGTACAGCGCGCGTAATCGGGACGTGTCTGTGCGATTCGTGCCAGGTACATAGGTAATATTTTGCACAATGTTAATAATATGGTTCTAATAGCACGTAATTTATCTCAAAGCCTTGCCAAGTAGTCCTGCGGGAACGTCAATTGAGCGATCCTAATGCATGCTAATTGTATTCCCAGCTTTGATGGTCAATAATACTATGAGTAGGCGACATTATTTTTCAATGACAAAAGGAGCCTCTCGATTTGTTTGCATATTTATTGCGCAGGGTTCAGTCCAGTGACCTTTATTTTATTCGAAAGTACATAATATGAAATTTGACACTTCACATAATCGAAACATAACGAAGAATAACTTGTGTTGAAAGTAGGTAGATACTACACGCACAATGTAATTTATTAATAAAATATATCTATACTATAGATACATTTTATGAATAGATTCTATATTACAATACAGAGCACAATGTTGTTTTCACACCAAGTTGAATGACCTTGAAAATTTTCTTCATGAAATTGTTTGCGTTGATGTCTTTTTCCTCGACTCGTTTATTTGCGTGTGACTGCAAAGCTAAAGCTTTACTTTAACTTTATTTTCTTGCGTTAACAATATCCAGTAAGTACAACAGATTAGATAAGTTTCATAATTAAAATAATTATAAAAGTTTGATGTTTTCAAACTTTTATAAGTTTAAAAACGTTAATGAAATTGTCATTCGTAGCAATAACGAGTAGGTACGACTATTCGCGTTAAGTTTGCAGTGAGTCATCAGTGCAAATGTCAAATTGAGCAATGACGCTTAAGCCATGTGTTCACAGTAGCCAACCCAAGTAAGCCATTTTTAACATTTACACTAATAACTCGTTGCAAACTTAACGCAAATCCTACTAATATTATAAATGTGAAAGTTTGTGAGGACGGATGGATGGATGGATGTTTGTTACTTTTTCACGCAAAAACTACTGAACGGATTTTGATGAAATTGATAATGGTATGATAGTAGTTTAGGCTCTGGATTAAAACGTGGCTACTTTTTATCCCGATAAAATGTATTTTGTGTTACCGAGGGATATATTTACGCGGGCGGAACCGCGGGCAACAGCTAGTACAATATAGTTACTACCACATCCGCTAAAATCTACCTGAATAGTTTTTTTTTCTCAAAAAGAATATTATGCAACATTAATCCAGGAGCATTCTCGAATCAGGCTTCAAAATTAACATTTAAGACGAGAGAAATGCATTTAAAATACTTTTAAGGTGCTTAAGTATGTCGCTACCGTTTAGTTATATTGGCGAAACAATGCGACACATACTTTTATTAAACCGTTCATCATACGCCGGCGTCCAATGAAATGAGTAAATTACTAATTAGCAAATTCATAGAACGCAACGTCTGAACGTCGTTTAGTCATTTAGTTAAGTTGCATATTGATGATTTTACGATGTTCGGTTAGAGTTAGTGTGGCCATGAACAAGTTATGTACGTCTACTTCTAACTGTACTAGTAAAAAAAAACTAAAATAATTTTAACCACCAAGTAACAGTAGGTAATAGTGAAATATTTACAAATAAATAAATGAGTCTTAACGAGATGTGCGAGTGTACAATAAAATAAGAAAATGATTATAAGAGCAGTTTTATTTATAACTAACTACGCGCCTCGGCTTCGCACGGGTGCAATACATAATAATATAAACCTACTTGAATCAACATTCTAACTTTCAAGCTTAAATACCTATCCGTCTACTCATTTCCTTGGATGCCGGCTTATAATGAACGGCTTGGGCGTCGAATTGGCGGGCTAATTTAACCATGGCTGCGACACATATATTTATATGATACTACATTCCAATCAATGAGATCGGCTCATTACTATAAATCGTGTGTCGGTAAGTGGCCAGGCCGAGGCCGCTTGGCACTGATGGATAGCGGTCTTATAACCTCACACACTAATCTCATACATTTATACTGCACAAACTGGCCAATATTAAAGTGCCTATTAATCTTCATTGCGATATGCGTTAGTCATCCTGATATTTGTTTTTAGTCAACTTATTATAACAGTTTCTTTTGAGGGAAGTTGATGTCGGTCATTTGCAGAAAGGAGCAAGCCTAAGAAAAGTTTTATATTAAAATTTGTTTCAATATAATAGATTTATCCCGGCTGTATTAGAATTAGGGAATATTATTCGAATATTCGTTTTATTTGAATATTCGTCAATTTTATTATTCGAATATGACTGGATTCAGTATTCGAATAATACGAATATATCAAATTTCTTAAAAAGTTTCTGTCCGATTACGTTGAAAATAATTTTTCTAAAGAGTATTTATGATATACCAGCATGTAAAATTGTTAGTTTCTAAGTCTCATAGTTAAGAAATGCTAGGGGGGAACCACTTTGGAGGCCAATTACTCGAAAATGGTTACTTTGTTAATCACATGTATGAAACCATGCCTTTATTTTAAAAGACATATTCAACGATACCCCACACGATGGGGTAGAATGAAAAAACAGTATTCATACCCACTTCACATGTATATCCCTAAAATATATAAAATTATAATTTTTGTATGATACCAAAACCGAGATCTAGACACAATTTATAACTTTACCAAATTTCATCAATTTATATTCATAATTACAGAAGCTAGAAGAGCAGATAGATAGAGAGCGAAACTATAAAGGTTGCTTGAGTATTACGAAATTCTCAAAACTGAATGTTAAAAAAGAAGTTAATTACCCTAATATTAAAACAAATTTATATACCTAGTTGAGTTGATTATTACAATAGAGTAAGGTATTACACTGGCCTGTAAAACTAAGTACAACTATTTATTTTAACTTTAGTCTTAAAGACTAAATTAACATATTTTATAAGTACTTTTACATATTATTGCGATTTTAAATAACTCCTCGGGGTTTAACAACAGCTTGGAGCGGGCTTGTCATACTTAAAACGAGGTTTTGGCGCCGATTTATGCAATATTCTCCTATTATTTTCTATTAGGACGTATTTTAGTGCTAAGTGGCAGTCTGCGGCTTCTGATTAGCCTTAAGGTCAAAAAAATATGAGTTGAAAAATAAAATGAAACATAATATATTATAAATATAATATAATATGAAATACCTAAAGTGGCCTTTTTAGACCCTCTGGTCACCTGTACTTAACCTCCTTTTAGAAGTTCACTTCTGAAGTTAAAGTGAGTAAATTGACTCATCTGGGAACAAAATTCTTGACCATTTTCGTTCATCCCACTATATATGTTTACGGTCATATCACAGTGTCGCTACTCGATACAAGAGTTCTCGAGTTTGAGAGTTGAGACCACTCGCTGGTCTTTGGGGTTTCAGATTTGCTTAAGCAAGTCATCTTCTCACTGTGCTGTCAGTAATGTAGTCCCTTCGGGTCTGAAGAAGCTGTTGCTGAACTTAACCTGATTTAAGTGTCGATTTTCAACAAGTGGAAACAATTTAACGGTGTTTTCGGGTGCTACTTTACCTGGGTATGCCATTACAAGGTCTTCTCAGATGTTTTTCAGTCTCTTCGTGCCTTCGCTACATCTTCTGAATGGCTCGTAACATCACACATTCAATTCTTGCAGTACGGCGCATATTGATGCCTAGTTCCAAAAAAAAACATCATCACATTCTTCAGGTGAAAGGGCTATGATAAATTTTTAAAGTCTAACTGTTGTGTTGTCTAACTTCGCTTTTGTATCAAGACTCATCGATCAAGAAAAATTTTTTAAACATAAAGACATACAAAAAACAATATGGTTAAATTGAAATTTGAAAAAGATTATTATGATTTTAAAGATTTTCCATCCATTTTTTAAAGAATGTTACCGACTGTAGAGTTATTTTGACACAACATTAAACTCATTTTCGAATGCTTTTTATTTCGATAGTTTATCTTGTTTACTTATGTTGCTTACACATGCACCGATTTAGTGTGGAGCGGACCATTATGACAGCACAACAGTGTTTGATTTTCAGCTCCATTGTATTAGAACAGAGTAATATTCACAGTGCATTCCGATTTTTGTGCAGTGTTCCAACTCTCAAAAATATTTCTCCTCAAACTTAAACAAACTGATAAATAAATAATCAAAAAATGTGTTCTGTAATATTATTGACCTTAATTCATTAAAATATAATTCGAAAAGTTTATTTTCTGCAGGTTGACTTTTCAAATCGCTTGTCGGTGTTATATCGAGCAAAGGCTTAATTAATTAAAATAATTTAATTTATGTAATTAATTAATTTATAACTTAATTTTGTTTATTTAAAAACAAGAAAATGCAAACCTCTAAATAACCGAAAAATCCTTTCCCCTAGAGGTTTTTTCCCTAATTTTAGGGAGAAACTCCCAAGTTGGTAAACAAATCCGCGCGGTCTGCTCCGGACCAAATCCGTTCCTACGTGTGTTAAGGTTTTTATAATTTGGTTTTTTTATTTAGTTTTGCGGGCCAGTTTATTTGGTCTTAGGTTATGTTAAAAGAACATTTTTGTTTAAAAATAGGTTGATTTTTTGTGAGTTAGGTAATTGTGAAACACATTTTATAATAATATTAAATATGCAGGTTATATAAATACATTATCTTACTTTTATTTATAGTTTATTACTAATATTCGTATTTTTCGAATATAGGTATTCGAATATTTTTAGGCACCATTCGAATTATTCGAATAGTAAAATTGTTCGAATAATAACATACCCTAATTAGAATGCAGTCCGGATATAATTGTGTAATAATTGTGAGTTTATTATTATCAATCATCATGTTTCCCGACAATATATTATTATAATCTTTTAAATTATTATTATTAGCGATATTATTAATAAATTATCTTTATTATTAGTACCAATGCAGTGTCGTTCAGTGGTTTAATTAGTTAAATGTAGAGTTTTCAGTTCATCAGCGAGATTGAAATGTGGTAAAAGTCATACAAATGAATGTAGCACATATAAATAATAATAAAAATATATAGAATGGCCAATTTGACACACGTGTAAAAATCGTGGATGTACGCCAAACACTAATTCTACTCCTGTGAATATAGGTCAATGTTGAAATAGTATAATATAATAGAAATAATAAAGTACTTAGTTAATACAAAACGCGTTAGTTAATTCTATAGTTATGTGGGCCTAGCAGAAACATTTGACAGCGCCGCAAACGTAACGTTATCGAATAACAATTGTGTGAGAAAATCCGTCAAAATCATGACTGCACCCATATTTGTTATTATTTTCATACATTTACGCCGCTGTCAAATGTTTGACCACCTGCTAATTTTATTGCGAAAGCAGAAGAACGTAATCACGGAGCGAGCGGCGGTGCTAAATTCGTTACTGTCACATCGTATCCCAGATAATTTATCTTAAGATCCATCTCGTACAACATGTCACTTTCGCTCGCGCCTGCCCGTTCGAAGCGAACCCTGTCCACTTCACGATAAAAATAATAACTGTAATAACATTATGTATAATTCGTGTTCTTTATTATACGCTTCGATAGTGCCGATTTCAATAAGCGATTAAGATAGTAAGACAGGTAATTTATATTACAGATTTATTGTACACATTACCATTTAAAATGTGTGCTTTACCATTCTGATAGTTTGCTACGTACAACTGAATACAGATTTGTGTGTACCTTACCTTACCTACTTACAAACATAATATCTTATACTTTAAACGAGCTAATCTTCTATAATACTAGCTTTAGCGCGCGACTTTGTCCGCGTGGAACCCCATTGCACCCCCGTGGTGGCACCTCCTTTTTAACTAATTTCTACGTCAAGATAACTAATTGCGTGCCAAAATTCAACGCAATACAACCATTTGTTGATATTTCACTAAACGAACTTTGAACCACTTTCACCCCTTTTAGGGTGGAATTTTTCAAAATACCTTCTCAGTGCACGTCTACGTTGTAAATTAAAACTGCTGTCCAAATTTCACTACTATTAGCGGTTACGGCTGTGCGAGCGTCTATACGTCAGTCAGTCAGTGGGGACATCTCCTTTTAATATGTATAGATGATCGTAATCTCGGAATTCGGAATTAATAATAATTGCAGTGGTTTCCTTTTTTTCTTGGAAATAAAATAATTATTTCCAAGAAATTTAGTATGCCCTTAGTTTTGGGGGAGGAATATATATATATATATAAAATTCTCGTGTCACAATGTTAGTCACCGAACTCCTCCGAAACGGCTTTACTGATTTTTACCAAATTTTATATGCATATTCAGTAGGTCTGAGAATCGGCTACTGGGTATTTTAGTATATTGATAAGTGCATTTGTTGAATGAAAAATAGTAAATTATTACAACTCGAGACTGACGGCGACCATATTGTTTGTGTGACGGGATAGCGATCGACGTTGCCATGGTGACATACTTATTTAGTCACTTCAATAAAATAATATGGGCGAAATACTTAATATGGCAAAGCAACGTTTGCCGGGACAGCTAGTATATATATATTTTTTTTTCTTTCGTCATGCAACAATATACTTAACAATAATTTCGACTCTAATATGTCAGTCCGATTGGCAGTTTGGTATGCGTATGTGTAATTTTTGCGTTGTTCGGAAATTTGGAAAGTAGTGGGTTCGAACCCCGGTAAAATAGTTTTGTAATTCTTTGTATTTTTTAAAATCTACTAGAGCTCCGAGCAAAGCTCGGTTACCTCGTACGTACAGAGAAACAGTTTTCATAGAACAATCCGAATCGATCCAAATTTAAAAAATTTGACCTCCCGTTCAACGGCCCAAGATTTTTCCATACAGACGTGGATATACCGTACCTAGTAGTAGTGTAATCAAATCGATAGCTAACTATGTAACTTTTTATCTGTTCCTCTTCAATCTGTGATGTAACCGAAAAAAAAATCTTGGTGATTACTATTATTATATGCCTCTAATTTAATTTGAATGTAATTCAAAGCTTAGTTTACTTTGACCTTTGAGTAACAGTGTAGGTGGTTTTGCTAAGCCTGACTGCCATGTGTTTGTGTAACCAAATGTCCAAATGGCATATACACATAATATGTATTTTATCGAAACAATAATTGCAATGTGCAAATTACTTCATGAGCACCGAGCGGCGACATTGCCGATCCCGTTCCGAACTTTCACCGAGTACCGCGAGATCTGTGTCTGCCTCCCGCACGCCGTCATGACTCGGCTCCAGGCCAAACGTATATTATACACCAGACACCTACTATTTACTAACAATCACTGGCACTACTAACGTATAAAATGTGGCAGACAAGCTTTTTTCCGCGTATTTATAGTATATATTATATATATAGTACCCCACGGGAACAGTATTCCCGTGGGGTACTATATATATAATATATACGCTATATATATTATAGTACCCCACTATAATATATATCCAGTATTTTTCGAGATAAAAAGTAGCCTATATTATAATCCAGAGCCTTCATACTAAATTTAGATCTTATCCCTGTGAAACTGCGGATTTTTAAGATATAATATAAGTACTAGAGCAAGAGCCCGTGAACCCCAGACCTTCGTTATTTTATAAAAGCTGAAAGTTTGTCAGCGCATGCTCCCAACACAGGTAAGAACGATGGACCATTATGAAGTTTGGGTTACAGTGGCTTTGGCAGGTAAACGGTACTAAAGGTGTGTAAAATACCGATCTAATTACATCAAATAATAAAGTGCAATTTTTTGGTATTACCTTCAGAACATTTTTAAAAATCACGTTATTCATTGCCAGACAATTAACATCGTGGCCACCCCTTGCCAGACACCCTTAATGTTCATCAAATTATAATTTTACTTACGTTATAGTATAAAAGCTGATTTTTATATATAATACTTGGATAATAAGAAAATGATGTTTCCTCATTAGCCAGAAATTTTTGATAGTTCCAACCCCTTGCCAGACCAGCACGTAAGGTAGCTGTAGGAGCGAGCGCGAGGCAGTATGTATATAGGTTGGTGCGAGTGAGATGCGCTTGTATTGTTTAGTATTTATTACATGCTTACATCAACTAAAACATTAATAATATATGCTATCTTCAAGTATTGTTAATTTATGATTCGTTATAAATGATAAGATTAATATTAATTATATTATTACTTACATTATAGTGTAATAGCTATTAATATATATATATATATAGTATAAAAGCTGTTTTTTATATAATATAATACTTGGGTAATAAGAAAATGATGTTTCCTCACTAGCCAGACATTTTTGATAGTTATATATAGTTTTGATAGATACTTGCCAGACAAACATTGTAAATCTTAAGAAGAGATTCGTGATTAGAATGACTTATGCAAATAAACTTTTTGGCGCAGATTTATATAACTGATAACCTATATAAATTTTAAAAACATCTTAAGAAAAGACATTCGATGCTACAACTACCTTAAATTGTTAAAATTTTTAATTTATTCTGTCAATAACAGGTTTTAAAAAAAGCCAAATAAAAAAATTTTGTCAAACATTTAATTAAAAATAGGTTAATGATACTACAAGTTATTATAAAGGATAAAAAATAGATCGATGACATTACATATTATTATAGAGTATAAAAAATAATATTATTTCATTCATTAACATTATCATCACCAACGTTATCATTTTCATCGTCACTGTTACTCCATTCGATATCGTGGTCTTCTTCTTCGTCGTCAGTTTCTGTAAAAATGTAAAAAGTTTATGGGATTGAAAGTATTAAAAAAATGTAAAATAGATTGAAGTATTTATACCTGAGATATAGTTTTCAGTGAATTTCTAACGAAATTTGGTAACTGATCACCTTCGAACCATTTAAAACGGTACTGATTATTTTCGAGAACCCGTCCATTATTCTCGGGTTGATAAATTGTTGGAATTTGCTGATTTGCATTATTCCAAATGCTAAATACATAGTCGGCTCGCAGAAGTAATTGTAGCAGTTAGGATTTACACGGTGGCAGACTACTAGCATCAAAATTTCGCAGTTTTTTACGACTAAACGCTTAATTTATGTCTGAGACCTGATACGTATTAACGAATAGTTGAAGTCCTGCCGCATCAACATCAATTATCGAACCGACATTATATAGCTCACATATAAACTGTTGAATAATATCAAAAATTCTTTGTCGTTCATTATCATATTCAAATAATTCGTTTTTACCTAATATAATAAAAGCTTTTTGATATTCTTCCGTTCTTTTGAATACTTTAAAAGGCTTTAACTTTCCTTTTCGGAAAAATGCGGGATTATAATCACACTCTGTGATCGCATGGAATCCTGGCAAGCTGTTACTTTTTAGTGTGTGATCAGTGTGTGTATTTAATCTTTAGATTATCCTTATTTTAGTGTTATTGTGTAGTTTAAGGTATTGCGTGATTCGGGAACAATTAACATACAAAAATACAAATCGTAAAAATACTTTATAATATTTAATAGTTTAGATAAATCTACATTTAATAACATGTTTTTGGAAATAATAATGTACCTACTAAAATTATTAATAATTGTTTTGCACTATTTTTTGTGTGAAAATGGACTGTAACTATATAAAGGTTTAAAGCAAAATAACAATTATTGTAAACCATAAAATCGCTTCTTAAAAATAAATGATAAAAATATTTACTTTGTTTAATTGACTTTTATCCTTATAGACTTAAAATATTGGTTGCTTCGTGGATTATACCATGGTCTGTAAATAAATAAATTGTTGTTTATATAGGTAATAGGTAGGTACCTACCTATATAATATGGACAACCACTTTTACTTCTGCGCATTAAATTCAGGCGGCGCTAGCGTGCTATTGCAAACTTTGGGCTCAAGTTTCGTCTCTATTTCAGTATATTATATCAAGGTACTCTGTGCTGAGCACTAAACAATACTTGCGCAGTAGAAATAACAACTGCACAGTGAGGGATCGCGGTAGACTTAACTCGCCATCTCACTCGCACCCACCCATATACATACTGCCTCGCGCTCGTTCCTACAGCTATCCTACATGCTTGTCTAACAAGGAGTTGGAGCTATCAAAAATGTCTGGCTAGTGAGGAAACATCATTTTCTTATTACCCAAGTATTATATTATATAAAAACAGCTTTTATACTATAACGTAAGTAAAATTATAATTTCATGAACATTAAGAGTGTCTGGCAAGGGGTTGCCACGATGTTAAGTGTCTGGCAATGAATAACGTGATTTTTAATAATATTCTGAAGGTAATACCAAAAAATCGCACTTTATTATTTGATGTAATTAGATCGGTATTTTACACACCTTTAGTACCGTTTACCTGCCAAAGCCACTGTAACCCAAACTTCATAATGGTCCATCGTTCTTATCTGTGTTGGGAGCATGCGCTGACAAACTTTCAGCTTTTATAAAATATCGAATGTCTGGGGTTCACGGGCTCTTAGACTATACGCAATAATTTCGCCTCTATTATGTCAGTCCGATTGGCAGTTTGGTACGCTGTACGCTTATGTATAATTTTGTGCTTGGTTCGAAAATTCCGAATGTGGTTGGTGGGTTCGAATCCCGGTCAGAAAAATATTTTTATGATTATTTTTATATTTACCAGAACTCCGAGCAAAAGTTGGGTTACCCAGGTACTTTAGGTAGTATGAGTATGTTCTCTGCTTTGTTAATTTATCAAACACTTTTTGCTTTATTTAATGATTATTTACCTACATAACATTTGAGCAAGCAGCAGGAAGACTTGAATACCTACCTAATCTTCCTTTCTAACCTACCTTACCCCAGTATTTATTCATTTAGAATAATTACAATCGATAGCTTCTTATCCTTTCTACATTCGATTCAGCTCGTTTTAGTTCCAGAATCGAGGATTGTATACCGATACCGATATGGCTCAGCAAACAAATAAACAGATCGAGAATTGTCCGTATGTGTGCCCTAGATAGTATTGCTCGAGCTCGGAATTTCAACAAAATGCATACTGCGTCCGATTCTGAACATATTATTATTTAAGAATTTAATTTGTTAAGTATAATATCTGGATCTGTTAAGGCCTTAATTATAAGGGTTAAGTGTAAGCACCAGTATATTTTATATAACATTTTCAGTTCCGGCTCGAAGGATTACTCGCATCAAGAGACATCAAAATGTTTAAAATAATTATATCTCACTAAGTACAACAGTACTCGTTAGTGAAATTAGTACCTACCTATACATATAACATACTTAGCTTAAATTCAAGTAGCGCACTTTATATACCTACTTACTAGTACATATTATACATGGTCTAAATTATTGGGGTAACACAACGACATTGGCCGACTATTATACTAGTTAAGTATTAAAATGTAATAAATTATTGATTTAAATTCTCTAAAAATTACTTGAACTTCTAAAGCCTCACTGAAAGTTAACGATAAAGTAGGAAAAGGGAATTTCACAAAAATTCGCCAACACAGCACCTTTTCCCCCACTATTTCGAACGAGAACGTGATTTATGTGCTCAGACAATGTATACAACAGGTACCGCCAACAAACATGAAAAATTCCCTATTGTCACTGTTAATTTCCTTATTATCCTTCACCGCTAGTTTATTGCATTTACTATCTACTAACTTTATCGTCACTAAATTAGGTAACACACGATGTATATTTTATGTTCTTTTTATTTATATTTATTTTATTTATGATTATTTACTAGTCTTACACGTGGCAGTTGAGCCGTGCTTTAGAAAGTTTAGATGTTTTGTGTAAGAAATATAATTAGCTTTCGACAGATTCAGTTAAATCCAAAATCGCAGAACATATCCAAAATCGTGTCGTGACGCGTGACGTGACCTTGAAATTTCGCTCTTAACGCCGCAAAAGAGTTTCACTTAAAAAAATATCTTATCAATAGAGACAATTCCTATTACGGATGGCTAAGGCTCCCTAAAAAATCTTTGTATTGCCTTTTGACAATACTTAGACTATAATATATTTGATAAAAACGTTAACTTCTCCACCGAATAATATTATAATTATAATGGATGAAACGTCGCGGACAAAATTAAGCTTAAACATTATTTGACATGTTACAAATGATAATTCATCGTTTGTGTTACCTAGTTTTGTTTACTATTTTGTCTTTCTTATTAATGAGTTTTATATCCTATTTTTGACACCATATAGGCGCTACCGTTTGTAATAATATATCATCCTGATGGTTTATTTTTGGGTTTATAACTCTACCAACAACACCATTGTCTTTTCGTCTCATATTTAGCTATTTTTATGGTGAATCTGAATTTTATAACTGGCACATGGGAATCTCTATGGAGCTTTTTGCCTTTTAAAAGAATATTATTTCTACCCTTTAATAATAGTATTATGTAGGTAACCTTTCAGTTGCCTACAGTTACGCTTACATTAGGTATTATATATGTATAAGATGATGATGATGATGATTACTGTCATTGACATATTGACATTGACAAACAACGCCGAAATCCCCAAACATGTATCTATGTAAGGAGTCAGGAGTTCTGTTCAGTACTTTTGGATTCGGGGTATTCCTTGGTGCAAAATCTTACTTCTTGGTAGCATATGCTTGAAAACTTCAGAAAAAGTAAAAATCACCATATGTGTCTATATAAATTTCGAGAAGTTCCCTGGATTCCTCATGGATTCCATCATCAGGTCACCATTGTAAAAACGGGACCACCTTGGGGTTTATACCCTTTACATCAAAAAAAGTTTGAATTGAAAATTTTGAAAATCGGTCCACAGACGGCGGAGTTAACGTTGAACATACAAAAATATATTTATTAGGTCCATACATATGAAATTGGCGTTTTGTCGTACTGGCCATTTTGGTCTCAAATATATCTTTAGGAATTCCAAATTGAAATTTATACCGTTATTTACTCATGCATTTGTGTTTCAAAAACCGTTATTCATTTGCTTTTTCCTCTTTTAGTTTTTTCTTTGCGTCGCTCTGTTTACAAAATGGAAAACTTGAAATATCGTATTATTTTCGAGTACGAGTTCCACCGTGGTACCAGTGCTGCAGAAACGGCTCGAAGGATTAATTATGTGTATGGCGGCGGTGTCGCAAAAGAAAACACAGTGCGATTTTGGTTCCAACGTTTTCGTTCTGGAAATTTCGACCTGCAGAACAAGCCCCGTTGATGGGAGACCAAGGTTGATAATGAAGAATTGAAGATTATTTATTATGTTAAGCCAGACGATTACGGCACAAATCTATTGCCAGCAACTGCAAATCATAATGGAAAAGCTAGCTGCTAAACAACCGAGGTTGGTCGCTCTAGGCCACAGCTGCATCAGGACAACGCTAGACCACACACTACACAACAGACGGCTACCAAATTAGAGGAGCTTCAATTGGAATGTCTAAAACCACCGTATTCCATGGACCTTGCTCCAACAGATTACCATTTATTTTCGAAATTTGGATAACTTTTTGCAAGGGAAAAACTTCAACTCCGATGGGGCAGTCCAAAGCGCCTTTAAAGATTTTATTGATTCCTGTCCGAATAGTTTTTTTAGTATAGGAATCAATGTGCTGTGTGTGCAAAAATGCTTTGATTAAATAAATATATTATGTTTAAAAAAATCGACATTATGTTCCTCCTTTACAAACTTTTCATATGTAATGATGTAATATACAGCCGCTATAAGCTCTCGTATGTAACGTATAAAGCTGTGAAATATACGAGTAGGTGTTAAAATATAAAAGTAAAAAGCAAGTACATTGTCTCGCCAAAATCGCAAGAATAAATTTACTTCTCTTCTATATTTTCAAACTTTCCCAAGAATTTTCCAATTAGATAAAACGCCGCGTTACATTTCAGTGACTTTATTATATAAGCAGGATCGGACCATCACGTAAACGTAAAAATAACGTGAACTTTAATATTTGACCTCCTAAATACAGGTAAGGGCAGCGTATTAGAATAAATTATTGTGCCCTAATGAAAAAAGGTAGTGATTTTGAATTTTAATTTTTTTCATAAAATATTCATTTCAATACGGCTAGAAGGAAGTGCTTAAGAAAAGTCTCGATTTTTCATTAATTTTATTAATCATTAGCATTTCCATTCCGTACGCGTTTGCATATAGGACGCGTAGTAGTTCACAAGTGTCATTTCGTCCAAAACCTATCCTGGACCACCGAAAATTATGATTTTGGTCTCATTCGATTCGGAATGCTATCTTAAACAAACTATCAAAATTACAAAAGGGGCTGAATAAAATTGCAAAAGTTATATTAATGCCTTTGATTGTTAGTAAAAAAATGAAAAATCAAAATTTTTGAGTTTTTCCAACGGGGATCTTTTCTAAACCCTTTTAATATTAGCTCCAAAAAGCAAAAAAATATCTAGAATATTAGTTTCATAATAATCAACGTTTATATGTTAAGAAAGTTAACAGTTAATTGGTGAAAATCAACTAATTAACAAAAGCAAAGATGATAAAAAAATTGGCATTAAAATTTTTTTGCTGACTGATTATTGTTTATTGATATGTCTACACAGTAGGTAGCCAAATTTTCATTAATATTTAGTCGATTAAAATAACTTTTCCGAACCACGTGTTTTTACCATTATTTTCGCCGCTAAATTAAAATTATAAACTGTACCGACGACGTACAGTTCCGGAAGGTAGGATGTTTTTAGGAAATTTTCTGCTTTTTAAGGATCTTTTTTCAAATTTCGATTATCTCAAATAGTTTTTGAAATATTTCCAAAAAACCAAACCATTTTTTTTACGTTATTGTTAATAACTTTTGCAATTTTTTTCAGCACCTTTTGTAATTCCGAATCGAATGAGACCATAATTTTCGGCAGTCCAGGTTAGGTTTTGGACGAAATGGCACTTGTGAACCAGACTAGCGGCAATAAAGTTTATTTTATTTGGTCACTGTCTGTATTTATTGCACAAAATATTTTTAAAGAAAGAACAGTCCGCACTTGGCCGCTGTCAAACAACATATTTTGCAAACGCGTACTTATTGCGATAACAAACTCAATAGGTAATCTGTGATCACTAGACCGGCAAATTTTTATTCCATCAATAGTATTTTTATCCGACTTCCAAAAAAAGGAGGCGGTTATACATTCGGCTGTATATGTATTTTGTTTTGTATGTTCAACGATAATTCCGCCGTCTTTTGACCGATTTTCAAAATTATTTTGATGTAAAAGGTATTGGTTGGTTTGATTTCTAAATAGAAGAAAGTCATAATCACACTAAATACTTACCGTATTACCTTTGCATATTCCAGTGTAAACTAATGTGAGCATAAAATTTGAGTTAAAATACTTAATATGAATTACTTACAGTTTTTCGACTACGTTTTCAATTTAACCGACGACACAGTGGGCAGCCGACATAACGTAGCGACGGTTGATTTGGTTTATTTGACATTTATTTATTATTATAAAATATTATGTATATATATATATATATATATATATATATATATATATATATATATATATATATATATATATATATATATTTTTTATTATTATTATTATTATTTTTTTTTTTATTTATTTGACCAACTTTTCTAAGTTGGTCCAAGAGGAATCGAGGGAACTCCTCGAAATTTCTATGGACACATATGGTGATTTCGACTTTTTCTGAAGTAATCCAAGCATATGCTACCAAAAAATAAGATTTTGCACCAAGGTATACTCTGGATCTAAAAGTACTAAACAAAACTCCCTGACTCCTTATAGATACATATTTGCGGATTTCGTGTTGTTTAAAGAACTATGGCATGTACGTATATGACAGTGGCAGATGCTCATCTGCCACTGTCATATACGGTAATCATCATCGTCAACACCATCATCACGCCATACATCATCTCATTATGATGATATAAAAGGTACTTCTAATAGTATTTTCACCGACACGGGATATCTTTGAACATAAGTCATTACTTTGCCTTATTTGAACCTATTTCCAAAATTGTGTTGTTGTTGTAGGCTATAATTCGAAATTTGTCCCTTAGTCAAAAAAGTGGATACCTGATGACCCCTCATCATTTATCATGGATCCCCATCCATGATAAATGGAGGGAACTCTTCGAAATTTATATGGACACTTTTAGTGATTTCGACTTTTTCTGAAATATTCCAAGCATATGCTACCAAAAAGTAAGCTTTTGTACCAAGGTACTGAACAGAACTCCTGAGTCCTTATAGATACATGTTTGGAGATTATTTTAACAACTGCAAGCATATACCATCATACCACTTACAGTAGTCATCATCATCATCACCACCATCTTCACACGAAACACCAACATATATTATTATGGCGACATATGTACTAACTACTCATCAGAGTTTTGTGCACCGATATCAATGTCTTTGAAATTTTGCTATTGCCAAAATTATATTCATAATCATCACCATCACTATAGTATATTTAATGATTACTGCTATATTTTTGATGCCGGCTGTAACAATAAATAATAATTATTATTTAATAATAGCTTTTTCCCGCGGCTCCGGACGGGTGAAATAAGGTTTCTTTGGCCTCTCCCAACTGTCAAACTACGTTAAATCTGTTTCTTCCTCACCTTAATTTCTCTCTCAATTTTTCAGTACAATAAGCCTTTTGTGTTTCATTTAAATCGGTTCAGTCCTTTGGGCGTGCAGGATAGTCAAAAATAAGCACAATTGTGCATTATCCCACGGGAACACTGTAAATTTTTGTGATAAAAAGTAGCCCATATGTCAATGGAAAGCACAAACCATTACCATTCCAATTTTCTTTCAAATCGGTTCAACAGCTGTGAAAGATAGTCAAAATTACACATAATAATACATTATACCTCGGGAACACTGTAACTTTTTGGGATAAAAAATAGGCTACGCGTTTGTCCAAAGCATAAACCACTACCATACCAACTTTTATTCAAATCGGTTCAACCCTTTAGCTGTGACAGACAGTCAAAAATACACACAATAATACATTATCCCACGAGAACACTGTACTTTTTCGGGATAAAAAGTATCCTATGTCCTTTCCCCTGGGAAAAATAAAATATTGTTTTATCAGAATTTTGTTCGGGCTGGTACCGATATCAAAATGATTAAGATTGAGAAAAATAGTAGGAATTATTTAGAAAATGAGTTTTATTTCATACGATTTTGTGCATTTTTACTTTTTTAGAAAATAAGTTTTATTTTATACTTTTTTGTGCATTTTTACTTTGGAAGTCGGTTTCAATTTTTTGTTTTTTTCATACAACGGTGCAGTGCGTGGGCATATAGACGAGACACAATAAGCTACAGTGGCAGGAACTGAGTCTATTTATAGAGAGGGAGGCGCTGTGCAGCCTGCACTCACCTCCTCCGCCCTCTGCCACGGCATGGCCACGAAGTCGGACAAGCGAGCGTCGGTGTGTACTAGCGATTACGGTTTACGCCAAGTAAATACTGTTTAAACTTCTTTTTTACATTTTCTAGATGTTATACTTAAGTGAATTTACCGAAATAAAAAAAAGCTACTAATCAAAATTGCTGCACAACTTTTAGTGTCTACATTAAAATAGTATAGTAGCGACCTCATTAGCGTCTTATTAAAGTGTAATATGCATATTTTAACATTACCATTACCCAACGCCTATGACTAGGTCAGTCATAGTCACAAACTTTTGAATTTATAACATTAGAGTCTTTAGGGCCTGTTTCACAATCGCCTAGTAAGTGTTGAGTAGCTTATCCGGAAGTTTTGTCGCTGCTTACTTTATACTGTGCGACAGAGACAAAACTCGCGAATAAGCGCTCTGACACTTAACAGTAGATTGTGAAACAGGTCCTATTAGTAATTTTTAAAACGCGCTATACGCTTGTCGCCACCGCTACCACGATATTTCGTGCTTCAGCTGTAACAAGGACGGGGTTTAAGTTTCGCGTAATTGTCATCCCACGCGACGCATCGATTACCGTCTATTATTATGCACAATCTTACACTATTCAGCTATTTTTACCTTCAACGGAGCCTTAAAGTATACTGTCTTGAAGACGTATAAGTTGTTACAGGGATTTTAAATCTTTTGCATGAATGGACTGGACGTCTATTTTAACTACCTTTATTTTTAAATATGCTATAAGGTTCTGCTCTAAGTTCATACTATATTTTTATGAAAACTCGAAATTGTGAAAGAGCATAAAAACGTTCAATTGGTAATAAAAACTCAACTTTTATCACTACTTATATAAAAACCGCTAGTTTTATATTTTAGCCACGGATCCTGAGGGTTAATCATTGTATGAAATCTACGTTACGAGTACAAGCAATACAGCCCTTTTAATTGGATTGCAATGAATTCAATAAATACTTCATAATCTCAATGTGCGGCGCACTTTAAGGATTATTTTTAATCGGTCGGTCGGTCTTGCGCCTGATCTCTCGCCAGTCGTGTCGCTCCACTGGGTTATAAGAGTAAATGAAGAGAGAGTGCTCTTGTATACTGCGCACACACTTGGGGTATATAAAATGACTCCTGCGTAACTGGCCTGGTTTCAATGAAACCGGCCGCCGTCACTGAAATCGATATGGGGGAGTTATTATTTATTACAATGTAAACAAACAAATGGTTTAAGAATTTGTTAAAGCAATAAAGACAGCCTTAACTTATCTAAATGCTATTAGGGACTGCATTTATTGGAAAGGGGCGAGAATAGGATCCAGTACGTCTCGCGGTATCGACTTGCGTTTGCAACGGAGGGGAAACAAAAGAAAACCTCTAATTCTAAACTCCATTCCCATCTTCGACGTTAACGGCCATATAATAAAAATTTACGACGATTATAAACATTTCGTTTATGCATTTATATCAGTATTTGCAATGTAAACACCACTTTTACCTTAAGCATGTACGTGGCATCTTTGCCAGGACCACCAGCCAAGCAAATAAAGCTGAGATACGACAATGTTTGTATCATTAACATTTAAGTATTGAAGTAACTTAGATGAGAAGACGAAAAAAGAAACGATTCAATAAGTTTATCTAGCTACTTATTTAATGTAATAAGTTAGACCGAAACGTTCGTTGTTTGAAGACTCCCAAAAGTTATGAAGATGGGCTGTATTTTCGGCTTATCATTTAACTTCAACCTTATCAGTTATCATTTCGTATTGGTATTACATTATGTGTCAAATGAACAACAATAAAACAATATAAAATAAACCTTAGTAATTAAATAATTATTCGCAATAATACTGGTCACTGATGTTGACACTAATTAAAATGTTTTCGCAGTTCCTGGTAAATTGTTGTGTAGTATTCGGTATTAAAATTATTACAATTGGTAATAAAAAAACTGGTAAAGTGCGAGTCGGACTCGCGCACGTAGCATATAACTAAACATCTAAAATATTGGTTATTTTTAATTACTTATTTTTGTACAAAGTTTTCAAAGTAAGCGCATTTTACAAGTATATATATTACACCATTTGGTGACAATAAGACAAACTCGGGAGTCAACCCTTTTTAAAAATAAAAAGTCACAGATTTCGGGCCTCACACGACTATCGAAAACATTGGAAATGAATCTACGGAATTCGAAAAAATATTGTCGCTGAGCGACGATAAGTCGAGATAAGGAAAAGGTTACAAAATTAAACTACAACGTTGAATGATAATTATTTTATTCTTAGACTAGCCTTTGCCCGCGACTTCATACGCGTAGATGTCGAGGTGACTAATTTCCTATTATTTTTTAAAATTATTATTTTTAGCACAATATTAATATTTTATAGTAAATAGTTTAAGATTATTTTATTATTATTAGAGTGTGTTATGCTATTGAAGGACCTTTCTATATACGAGTACAACATTAACTGTATTGCCGTGCGGAGCATCACCACCACCAGACTGCTAGCCGAACTTACTCTGGAACACGCAACATAGAACTGTGCGTGTGAGAAACAGTTCTCTCTTAGGTCTATCCCAGCCACTTTCATTGACTGCTCAGTTCATCAGATGCAAATCTGCTTAGAAAACCTGTATACCTCTTAAATGGACTCTTATGTTTTATTTAAAGCGAGTTTTTGTATCTCCACTCCACATGTATGTTGACTTTAAACACATTTTTACTTCATAAGCCCTCGCCGTGCCTCTACGGGTATTAAAATAAAGAGCTTGAAGAGGACATTCAAAAAAATATACAACAAATATAGTCCGTCAAGCATGAGTCTGACTCTGAAAAAATACATTCATACCCCTTTACGGGTTGAATATCGAAAATCGTGAAATACGTGTTTAGGTAGGTACATAATTTTCTTTTACGACTACATTTACAAAGTTCCAAGCCGAAATATTCATTTAATATTGTTTCCCTTACGCCTACGAATTACGAATTGGTAAAAAGGTGTAGCTATGAAACTTTGTATGGACAAAGTTTAATAAGTACACCTTTTTACCAATTAATAGATCGAATTATAGAAAATATTGAATTAGTTTTAGTGGATCATGTCGAAGAGCATTATCACGAAATTTCAAACAGATCTGACCACAAATAAAAATGTTACATACATACAAACGTTGATACCCCATTTTACCCCTTTAGGGGGTGAGTTTCGCAAAATACCTACTTAGTGGACCAATATGTCACAAACGGAAGCCACGGTCCAAATATTACGTTTCTAGCTTCAGTAGTCTTTTCTCGGCGTTGATGAATCAGTCAGTCAGGACATGTTACTTTATATAATAGAAGAGTACCTGTGTAACCGAGCTTTGTTTGGAGTTCTAGTTGATAAAAAAAGACACAAATATTTTACCAGGGTTCGAACCCACCATATTCCGAATTACCGAACAACGCGAAAATAACCAAGTTGCCAATCCGACTGACATTATAGAGAGACGAAATTACCGATATATTGTTGCACGAAGAAAGAATAAATATATATAACTTAAAATGCGCTGTTTACCAGGTATAAAACCGAGCTAGACCGATTTTTATCCCCCAAAACTTCCTGCATACTAAATTTCATGTAAATACTTGGAGCCGTTGCCGAGATTACGATTATAATATCCATATTATATATACAAGATTGTCTCGTTTAAAGTATAAGAGTACCTGGGAGACCGAGTTTCGCTCGGAGTTTTAGTAGAACTATAAAAAAATTAAAAATAAATATCTATACAAATTAATAAAATTGAAGTGTCTGTTTGTAATTTGAATTTAACAGCTTTTCACTAAATGCACATGAAAGTATATACGGTACTTACAACATAATATCAAATTAAAAAAATAAATGTCTGTCTGTTTATTCCGGCTAATCTCTGAAATGGCTGGACCGATTTTCACGGGACTTTCACTGGCAGATAGCTGATGTTAGAAGGAGTAACTTAGGCTACTTTTATCTTAGGGCTCCGTTTAAAAAATAGGGTTCCGCTTCCGTTAGTTTGCGCATAGCAAACAAAGTTGCGGGCACCAGCTAGTAAAAAATATAAAAGAAATAATAAGAATCACTAAAATATTTATCTACCCGGGATTCGAACCCACCACATTTCAACAACGCATAAATTATACTTAGGTACGCATACCAAGCTGTCAATCAGACTGACGTAAGAGAGTCGAAATTATTTTAGTTGCACGACTAAAGAAAAAAACATATATTGCTTAAAAATGCGCAGTTTCTAGGGATAAAACCTAGCTAGATCGATTTTGCTCCCAAATATACAAAATTTCATGGTAATAATTGTAGCCGTTGCCGAGATTTCGATTATCACTACATAGTATAAAACAAAGTCGCTTTTTGTCTGTCCATATGTATGCTTAGATCTTTAACACCACGGATAAGATAAATGAGGTTGGATTGGCAACCGTGACACTTTTACTTGAAAACCAGCGTCGCCGCCTGTCTCCCACCAATGCACTCCACTACATAAGAAATAATAATACGTACACGAATTACGCACACTAATTAACAAATCACACCTAGAACAGAGGGCTGCGATTTGGTACTCACACTACGTTGAGTCGGTAACGTTACGACACAACCACGTGCTCAAAATTCACACGCACGCTAGGGCTTGCTATGGTCGATAGGAATTTTCGATAATGAAAATGGTCAAACTTGAATCTTGAAATCATCTTAGTTTCAGTTAGATTTACGATTTATGAGCCCTAACTTTTGAATGCGGCGGGGGGAGTAGCGGGGCAAGTATGGTTGCGCGTGTACAATATGTGCATCCCCACTATTTTTGCCGAGGGCTCATCGTAAATCGTAAACCGTCCTGTAGCTATTGGTAATTGAATGAAAAATTTTAATAACGGGAGCACTAGTAATTTTATACTAACTAAAACATTGTGTCAAAGGCGAATTTAATTGGTATTGGGATAGAAAATGAAAAAAAATATCAACATGTATTACCTTTATTTGTAATCAAAAATAATTAGAAAATCAAAGCAAACAAAGAAGTCGATGGCAGTGTAGCACTGCCATTTGCACAGTCGTAGTCTTTTAATTATTATTTTTTTATTTTAGACGAAATATTCATAATTTACATTTTCAGATACTCAAGCGTACATATTATTATGCAATACCAACAAGTAATAAACCAATACTATCTTCTTCGCTTCAGCATCAAATATTACATTCGTCAACAACCCCACATCGCGGAAACGTTTTAGGCATAACCCAGGCACCGTTAATCAAATAGTTAACTTCGTTAATCGTTAATCCGCTACAAAAAAAAGTTAGCTTCGTTAAACGTTAAAGCGTTACATTTCGGAAGAATTAACGCAAGTTAACGTTAATCCGTTAATATGTGTATAATTGCATATTTATATCGTTGCGTTAGTGAATTTATAAAACCTATTGGTTTAGGTTCTAATTCATTCAATTATCAACACGCAAATGATCACTGACAGTAATTTATAATAACAACAAACAAACAAACAAAACACTCGTCACTCGCGTGCAAGAATCGACGTCTTTATAAATATTATGTAGCAAAAAAAAGTATGAACGCGTGGTTCGGTTGAAGTATGATTATCCAATCATACTTTTGGCGCGTCTGCCCCGCGCACATTTCCAATCCAACCTCATTTATCTTATCCGTGTTTAAAACTAAGCAACGGATTGGCTTATATACGAAGCTATTTTAAGCAATACAGCATTAATACATATACTTATACGAAACCCTAAAAAACATTTTCAATATTTTATACAGTATATTATATATAGCAGTGAGTAGTATTTGCTGAAGAAGTATTTTCTCCAAGAACACTATTCCACACGGGCGAAACCGCGAGCAAAATCTAGTAATATATAAACAAAATTGTCTCGTTTAAAGTATAAAATATTTAAATTGTTTTCCAAAAAGGTTACAGGACAAACCATTAACACGATCGTCATTGTTTTAGTCGCAAATTGTAGCTGACTTGATTGTCCAGAGGAGTTTTCCTCAACTTTCTTCGTTCCCAAAAAATCGGAAAAACTGTTTTTTTTACTATTTCGGCCATAACTTTTATTCGTTTTTGATTATCGAATAATTCTTTTTGCACCCTAATAACTCTCGTGAATACGCTAATTTTGAGCCTTTTTTAAATCTCAATCGGCAACACCGAGAAGAAGCCATTGCGTGTGACTTCCGATGGTGAATTGGCGCGCATTTGCTGCCGCCTGAGGGTGCCACTGCGCTGTATAAAACGGACGTGCATCGTTCGCGATTAATATCTAATTAATTAAATAGTAGCTAAATCTATAACTGATAATTGCTATATAAGTATCTTTAATTAATTCCTTTAGATTTTATAATAATTTGCTGTATTCCATAATTTAAATAAATATCTGTAAAGTAAGTATTTGAGTTAATTAAGTATCAGTCGTTAACATCAAGTGTTTATCCACTTGTCATGGGGAAGAATAAGAAGAAACGTCGCAAACGTGCTCGATCATCTAGTAGTTCTAGCAGCGTAGTAAGTTCTGTCAGTGCTCGAACCCCGTCACTTCGCCCGCCAAAACGCAATCAGAGGACGGGACGTAGCGAGACCGGTCAAGTAAGCCTACACGTTCATATGGAACTTATACGGTGAGTCACAATAACTATCGATCCTGCTACCTGCTATCCTGCTACCGATTTAGTTACCTTTACGTCCACTAGAGGCGCTGTTATGGTTTTCATACATTTTTTTCGTTTACGTACACGTAACGATATTCACAAAATGTTCCTGCTCGCCCTACTGGTCGGACGAAGTAACCCGTTATCAAGCGTTAAATAATCTTAAAGGTTCAGCTAAATTGTGGTACGATTCATTGTTACGCACTGATCATCAATGCCCTTCGTGGAAATGGGTAGATTGGCGTACTAAGTTATCTGTTAGTTTTCAAATTCAAAGAAATATGTTTGAACTTTTAAAAGATATAATAGAACGGAAACACGTGGAAAATCAATCTTTATATGAATTTTATTTTTAACAAAAATGTAGAATTGACAGATTAAGTTTGAATTTTTCGGATCAGGATGTCATTTCAATTATTCTTGGAAATATTAGTGATACGTAGTACAAAACTAAAAAACAAATTAATATTTCACATTCGAAAACCAATTATATTCAATCAAATAGGGGTAATGTAGATACTAGTGTAATTACGTATAATAATTGAATAATGTCATCAAGTCCGAGTCGGTATTAATGAAATCGGTTCATAAACACGAAAAACAATAAAGTGTTATTTGTGCGGTGGCAATCATAAACTTATGCAATGCAACATAAAGTGTGAATTTTGCGGAATTAGGGGTCACACTGAATCGACATGTAACCGTATGAAGAACTTATTAAAGTTGAACAAAAGTTTGATAATCCTGAAGTTATGTTTATTTGGTCATTTATCGCGAGATTTTATAAAGAAGGTAGTTTTAAATAATGTTGTGGTTCATGATGCGATCATCGATATGGGAAGTAGCTGTTCGATTATATCGCAGTCACTAGTGACGAAACATGGTTTGAAACCATCTATATTACCTTCTTCGGTAACGTTACATGGATTTAAAAAGCATTCTGCAAAAACTGTCATTACTCTGTTAAAAGTGAATTTAAAATTCGATTCTGTGGAGGTTAGTGATGTAGATTTTTACGTAATGCATGATTTAGACGGATGCGATATTTTGATTGGACGAAATGTGACGGAACGGCCTAATTTGATGTATTCTCGAATAGGCGAATTGTTAAAGTTTAAGTATGCGAAAGCTTCGAAGGAATTATGTAACAGTATTAGTGAAGAATATGTTATTGATACTGATTGTAATTATGATAAATTAATGACATTCTTTCAGGAATATAATCACTGTGTGTAACCACGACGACTAAGGACATTTTGCGTTAGATGAAACGTTGGAACTTATTGAGAATTAATATTGGTTTCCTAGAGTACGGCATACGGTAAAAAGATATATTAAAAACTGTATAAATTGCGCCTATTATAAAATGAAAGGTGGTCCTAAAGAAGGCAAGTTGTTTCCGTTACCGAAGCATGCTCAGCCGTTTCATACACTTCACGTCGACCATTTGGGTGCATTTGTAAAACCGAAAAACGGGAATAAATATTTATTAGTCATGGTAGATTCTTTTACCAAATTTGTTTTTATATTCGCAGTAAAAACAACCAGTACATATGATGTAATAACGGAACAAGATAAAGTATATAAGAATTTTGGCAATCCGAGACGTATTATTAGCGATGCTGTTACGACTTTCACATCCAAAGACTTTATTGAATATTGTACAAATAAGAACATTCGATTACACATAGTGGCAACTCGAATGCTTTGTTCCAATGGACAGGTTAAAAAAAGGTTTAATAAAACCATTCTAGAGGCGCATTCATTCTATGCGGACTTTGGGTGCTAACAGTGATGACGATTGTTGGAATCAGTACGTTACAGTGTTGCAACAAGGTTTAAATAGTACTCTTCATAAAACTACTAATGCAGTTCCAAGTGAAGTTTTCTTCGGGTATCGCATGCGTACTGACGGTGATAATATTATGAGATTAGGAAAAGTCCTAATATACATATAAGGAGATAACGGATGTGACTGATGTGAAGAAAGTAGATCAGAATTTAAAAGCCAGTGCAGTTAGTCAGAAAAAAAGGTTTGACGATTCACGAATGAGGGCAAAGAGATGCAGTTGGTGAGTTAGTGTTTATTAGAATTCAAAGTAATAATAATGTTGGTCAAAGTACAAAATCGATGCCAGTTTTTAAAGGTCCATTCCAAGTAAAAAATGTGTTAGGTAATGACCGGTACGAGGTGACGGATTTAAGGGGTTCAGTGCGTAGTAACAAAAACTATACGGGCACGACAGCAGCCGAAAATATGAAGCCCTGGATTAAAATTGATGATTGGGCTTCGGAATCAATATTGAGAGTATACTGTGTTGGCAAGTATGTATTAAAGCAACATTAATAACCTCCAAGTATTTTATTTTATAGAAATATATTTTTTAACTATGCTGATTTCCAGAAAGGGTATAATTATAACTTGTTAATATCATTTGTTTTGCATATAAGCCTATGCTAATGTGTTACTTAGAGTTTTCTTGTTATGCATAAGTGAAGCGGTGTGCTCTTTAAGTGTATGAAACTTTAAATATACTGTGGTATCTGTAGCAAGGCAACTGGATCAACTCGGTGTCTCAAGTCTGCTCTTTGGGTGCGAGGGTCTGGTGCTCGCTACAGTGCGCTGTATATACAAAACAAATATTTGCGACAATATGATTAAAAGTGATTAATGTTCAGTTTCTTCTGGTTTTTTTTTATATTCTGTAATATGTTTCGGGAGCATATTGTCAGCATGAGTGATGTCAGGGGCTGACACTGTGCAGCATGGCCGTGTTGGCAACACCGAGAAGAAGCTATTGAGTGTAACTTCCGGTGGTGAATTGGTGCGCATTAGCTGCCGCCTGAGGGCACCACTGCGCTGTATAAAACGGACGTGCTTGGCGGAAAGCGGGCTTTTTGCGGGGTTGACAAGAGAGCATCGTTCGCGATTAATATCTAATTAATTATATAGAAGCTAAATCTATAACTGATAATTGCTAAATAAGTATTTTTAATTAATTCCTTTAGAATTTATAATAATTTGTTGTATTCCATAATTTGAATAAATATCTGTAAAGTGAGTCTTTGAGTTTATTAAGTATCCGTAGTTTACAATCATATCTTCAAAACTCTCCGAGAGATAAGGGGATCGCACTTTTTCGTGAAAACGGCGCCTATACTAGAGCGAACGAAAAGACATTTCCAATGTCAAAAATAATTTCGAAAATCGGTCCACAAACGGCGGAATAATCGCGTAACGTACATACAAAAAAAAACATACACGCGAATTGAGAATCTCCTTCCCTTTTTTGGAAGTCAGTTGTAAATAATTCAACCGATTTCCAAATCATAGGAAGCTTTACCTAAACGAACGAACGAGTAGTTATTTATTTACTCTAGTTCATAGTTATGACATAACAACGTGTGTCGGGACAGCTAGTTAAAATTAAAAAATAAAACTTTTCACGGCATGACATTTCCATTACGATTTTTAAATAGTTAACCGAGTAAATATTCCATACAATACGTATTGTATTAAATCGGTGGCCCGGTTCTGGAATCGGACGGCATGCAGCGGTGTAACTCACAGATCTTTATTCAACACTTGTAGCTATTTCTCGAACGATCCAAATTGCTAACGATTTGACCTAGCTCACAAATTTTACCTCTAATGATCTGAACTTGCACTTGGGGATCATTAGAGTTACTAATATATTTTGTGACCTGGATGATGGTTAATATGGTGGTGATGTACCTGCTAGGTATATCAATTTACCATCACACCCGTCATATTTTAACAAGAACATGCTCAATGTTGGGGCAGAGCTCCAGGGGTAGTGCTGGTGGTCTCCACCAAATAAAAATACTGCTTCGATGTGTACTTGTATAATATAGGTACTGGTATGATAGCCGCGGTGCGTGCGTCGCGTACGGAGGTGGTCGGGCGAATTCCCCGTGAGGAGTGCACGGGCTCGCGACGCTGTCGTCCGCTAAGCCGCGGGCGTGCGCGGGAGGTCGCGCGCGGGGGGTCGCGCGTAAGAGGGGGCGCGCGGGGAAGAAACCAGTTAGCCAGCCCGGCCCGATGAGACGCAGGAACATATTCCCCGGGAACAGGTCACTGAAGAGGAAGCGGTACTATGCTGTTGTATGCACGAGTTATGGTGCCCTTCTTCGTGCGTATGTCGGCGACTCGACTGCGCCCGTCTGTCCCAGGCTTGACAGCGACTACTCTACCAAGTAGCCACAGTAGAGGCGGTAGATTGGTGTCCCGTACAAGGACCATGGCTCCAACCTTGAGGTCTTGACTCCCGGTCCGCCACTTGGTTCGTTGCTGTAGAAGAGACACATATTCGTTAGAGTAGCGCTGCCAAAAATGTTGTCTCAATTTTTCGATGCGGTCGAATCGTTGGAGGCGCTGTATGTTGACATCGGTGATCTGAGGTCGTGGAATCGAACTCTGAGCTCGTCCGAGGAGGAAATGAGAAGGGGAAAGAAAAGAAAGATCTGAAGGATCAGCGGGCAAAGGTGTTAAGGGTCTGGAATTTAAAATAGCCTCTATCTGGATCAAACATGTCGATAACTCTTCATACGTCAAGTGAGTAAGACTCAAGACTCTACGCAAAAGATGTTTGGTTGACTTTACTGCTGCTTCCCATATCCCAACAAAGTGTGGAGAGTAGGCAGGAATGAATTTAAATTCAATACCTTGGTTCGCAAGATCAGACTCTATATGCTTAGATGAAACTTGTAAGAAGCGTGAAAGCTCGTTGAAAGCTCCCACAAAGGTTGTGCCGTTGTCGGAGTACACGCGTTGAGGTTTGCCCCTTCTACTTATGAATCGGCTGAAGGCCGCAAGAAATGCCTCCTTGGTTAAATCGGACACCAACTCTAGGTGCACGGCTCTGACTGCAAAGCAGACAAAAACACAAATATAAGATTTAGTAAGCCTACAACCTCTACCTTTACGGTCGGCTATAAGCACTGGCCCGGCGTAATCCATGCCTGTATTCAAAAAAGGAAACTCAAGGTGCGTCCTATCAGTAGGTAGGTTACCCATAGAAATCTGAATAGGCTGAGCCCTAAAGCGAGTACAGCGAACACAGGAACGCACCACGTGCTTAGCAAGATTTTTTCCAGCTAGAGGCCAGTAAGTAAGACGTATATGTGCCAACAGTAATTGAGGCCCTGCATGAAAGAGTGCTTTGTGCTCTTTTTCAAAGATAATTTTTGTCAAGTGGTGTTTACTACACAATAAAATAGGGTGTTTGACATTGTAATCGTAGTAAGAGTTTGCTAAACGACCGCCTACACGAATTAAGTTCTGTGAATCTATGTAAGGAGAAAGACTTATCAAACGATTCTTTTTATGTAAAGTTTGTCCTGATTTAAGAATTTTATACTCTTCAGGAAACATTTCGTGTTGAGCAGTCTGTATTATTAAATTCTGCGATGATTGTAGTTCTGTAAAAGTTAAATATAATGATGTTTTAACTTTATTTCTGCAATTAAAAATAAATCTCTGTATATAGGCTACTACTCTGATTAATTTAGTATAGGAAGACATTTTATGTATTAAATTAGAAATTAGGTGAAGTTGTATAATATTATTTAAGTTTGTCTGATTGTCTGTATATAAAGCTGTTTCTAATAATAAATTACTTTGTAAATTAGGAAAAATGGGAAATTGTATTTTAATCTGATTGATAAAATCAGGACCTAACCACCAAAGAGTGGATGAGCTGATGTAATCAGCCCTCACCCCCCGAGATGCAAGATCAGCAGGGTTGCACTTGGAAGGTACATAGCTCCACGTCTGGCCGGTCGTGATTTCTTGAATCTCACTTACTCTATTGCGTACAAATTGGTCGAGCTTAATAGGTGGTTTAGAGAGCCAACCTAGCACGATCGTAGAGTCACACCAAAAGTAGCAATGATGGAAATTAAGAGTAAGAGATCTGCGTACCTTTTGAAAGAGTCGTGTACCCAATAACGCACCACACAACTCCATACGTGGTATAGTTGTAGGTTTTATTGGAGCAACCTTGTTCTTTGAAGTTAAAAGGCGAACGCAAACTGTGCCATCAACTGCTACCGTCCTTACGTAAACACACGCGCCATAAGCGCGTTCTGAGGCGTCTGTGAAAGTGTGAAGCTCTAATAAGGAAGGATTGCTACAAGACACCCACCGAGGAATGCAAATAGAGTTGAGAGCTGGAAGGGACTCTATAAATTCAAGAAATTGTGATTTTAAATCTGATGGTACTTCTTCATCCCAGCCACACTTATGTATCCATAACTGTTGAAGAATAAATTTCCCCTGAACTATGCATGGCCCGACGAGGCCAAGCGGATCAAACACCTGGCTGATTAAAGATAAAATATTACGTTTTGTAACTTTGAGGTTAACATTTAAGTCTACTGTGAAAAATAAATTATCTAAATTACAGTCCCAATATAAACCAAGTGTCTTACTAGGAGAAGCGACATTTAAATTTAATTTTAATTTAAATTTAATTTTTTGTCTGTATTTTCTGAAAGAAAGTTAGTAATGGATTCTAATATTTTTGAACTATTTGACTGCCACTTGCGTAAATGAAATTTTGCAGAAGATAGAGTTTCAATCACTCCTCTACATTGCTCTATGACTGAATCGGTAGAGTCACCGCCACTCAAATAGTCATCAACATAAAAGTCGCTCTTTATAGAGTAACTAACCTTTAAATCTAAAGCCTGCTCTGCTAAGGAAACTAAGCATTTAGTAGCAAGATACGGTGCCGAAGCAGTGCCGTACGTCACTGTATTAAGATAATATGTTTTTAAAGGTTCTGAGGGATCAAATCTAAAGACGATTTGTTGTAGAGAACGCTGAGATGGCTCTATTAAAATGGCTCTATACATCTTCTCTATGTCAGAAGTAACAACATATTTATGCTGTCTGTATCTTAAAAGAATAGATAGTAAATCCTCTTGAACTGTAGGACCTATCATGTGTATATCATTGAAGGACCTACCCGAGGTGCTGGCGGCTGACGCGTCAAAGACAACGCGAAGCTTAGTGGTAGTACTCGACTCTCGCTCAACACCATGATGAGGTAAATAGTATTGAAACTTATTTATTTCTGATTTTGGTTTTTCTGTCATATGATTTAATTGTAAATACTCTTGCATGAATTCTAAATATCTATTTTTAAATATAAGGTTGCGTTCAAATTTACGCTCTAGGGAGAGAAATCGACATTTAGCCATTGCGTATGTGTCTCCTAAGCACTCGGGAGAGTCCTTCAACGGTATAGTGACCACGAATTGGCCATTGTCATTACGTCGAATTGTTTTTCGAAATATATTTTCACAGGCCTCTTCTTCAGATGAAAAAGAGCCACTACACTTAACAGAATCAAGCTCCCAGAACCGAGTTAGCTGATTACATACGTCCTGGGAAAAATGACATAGAGAAGGATGTGTACGTCCATGAGGTAGAGACACGCACCCTGATATAAGCCAACCTAGTTTGGAAGACTGCAATCTAGGTTGATTTTTACCTAAATTAACTGTATGGGATAATAAGACGTCCCAAAATATTTCAGCGCCTACGAGGATATCAACAGCTGACGGCACATAAAATTTAGGATCTGCTAACTGAAGACCTGGCGGGATATTTATAAGTTTTTTATCCACGTAAGACCCAGGCACTGATTGTGTTATGAATGGTAAAATAAAACAAGTTATATTCGCCTTATAACTACCAAAACAAGACAGAACCGTAAGAGTACAGCTTTCAGAGGTATTAGAAATCTGACCATTGATACCTGAGACTATGGAGGTAGTACCTTCCTTTGACAAGCCTAGCTTCTCACAAAGGTCTCGGGTGATAAAGTTGGACGTGCTGCCGTTATCCAACAGGAGCCTTACAGGATGCAGCTTTCCATTGACGTCTGCTGTGTTCACCATAGCTGTGGATAGCAATACAATGTTCTGATTATTGTATGCTTTAGATATTTCTGTATTAGTTGACAATACAATATTGTTAACTGACTGATTATCTGAATCCCTATGTAAGAGGGTATTATGTTTAAGTGTGCAATATTTGCAATGTGAAAGTTTACATCGCTTGTCTGTATGACCTGGTCGTAAGCAGTTCATACACACATTGCTCTCTGATGCTTTTTTAATACGTGAATCAACATCTAAATTTCTGAAAGATTGACAACTAAATAAATAATGATTTTGTGAACACATAGCACAAGAAATTTTGTTATTAGTATGGTAAGAATTATTTTTTAGCATTGTAGTTGTAAGATAGTTTTTATTTTTATTAATTTCTTGTATGTGCTTTGTATTTATATTATGTGCTAGTTTTGGGTGTGTATTATTATTATAATTTAATGATTCAATTAAATCTGCTCGATTAGATAAAAATTTAAGAAATTCTTTTAAATTAGGATATTGATCTAAATTATTTTTGAATTCTTCCCACTCACGATTGGTCACAACATCCAATTTTTTGGACATCGTAAAAATTATCAATGTATCCCAATGTGAAGTAGGCTGTCCTAGGGTGTCAAGAGCTCTTAAATTCTTATTAGTTACACCTATCATGTTACGTAATGATGCACTCGATTCTTTAAGTATTGGTTCAAAATTAAATAAAGCTTGAATATGATTGTTTATGAGTAACCTTTCATTATTATACCTATCTATTAATAATTGCCAAGCGATAGCATAATTATCGGCTTTGAAATCTATGCTTTTAATAACAACTGCTGCGCTGCCTTTTAGGGTAGCACGCAGATAGTGAAATTTATTAATGTCTTGTATACTACTATTATTATGAATAAGGGAAATATACGTATCTCGGAACTCAAGCCAGTGCTGATAGTCGCCGTTGAAATGAGGCAAGTCAATCTTGGGTAAGCGCACAAAATCATGCTTGCAACCAGAGCCATGGAGATTGTCACCAGCAGAAGCCGCGGAGACAAGTTCAGGGGAAGAGGAACGCGGAGGGCCAAGCAACGACCGCGCGTGGCCCATCTGCGCGTAATATAACGACTCGAATTGATCCCGCTCAGCATATGCCTCGACCGTGTTTTCCGACAACAACTCCAACTCCGTCTGTAACGTATCGAAATCATTATATAGCGTTTCCATTACATTAACACGGCACTGCAACTCGGATAATTGAAAAGAGCTCAATTGAGAAGTAGGTATCAATTTTAAAAAGTTGGCAAAATAGGTTAGCTTAGCTTTATAGCCACCACGCCTCTTAACAAGTTCCTTTAATTTAGCTTCAGACATAATGATAAGTAAGCGCACAATAAGCGCCTGCAGTGCAGAGAAAGATAAATGAAATAAAAAGGAAAAATAAGAAAGTAGCGTTCAAAAGCGTGAAGATTTATGAATGCAGGTATTATCTTCAAAATACAGGCAAATAAACCAGATGATGAAATAAATGCGTAAATAGCCTGCGGTAAATAGATAATAAATAATAAGATTTATAAGCCTATTGCATTAAGTGGTATGGAAAAAATGAACAATAGAACAATGGCGAGCACATGTTCGGTGATTACGCACTGACAATGTTATCTAAAAATTTGGAGATATTATTTTTACAATTTTTAATTGATTTTTGATATGATAATGAATTGTTGTAAGCTGATAATAATAAATGTATGATTAGGCTACGTATGAAGAGATCACATATGACTGATCCATGTAGCACTATTCTATTTTCCTGAAAAAAGGTTTTAAAAAAAAGCAGGAAAAAAAGGATAATGGAACGGACTCACTCAGAATTAATGTAATTATTCCTTGATTGTCTTTCGATTGTACGCGTCCACGTGGAATGCGGCGCGATCGGCGCATGCGCAACTCCTTGTCGGGGCGTCTCGGTCCAAAGTCGAGTCCGAATATTTGCGCTTCGCAGCAAATAAGACGGCTATTCTTCTATTTTCCTTTCGAAGGACCACTGTTGGGGCAGAGCTCCAGGGGTAGTGCTGGTGGTCTCCACCAAATAAAAATACTGCTTCGATGTGTACTTGTATAATATAGGTACTGGTATGATAGCCGCGGTGCGTGCGTCGCGTACGGAGGTGGTCGGGCGAATTCCCCGTGAGGAGTGCACGGGCTCGCGACGCTGTCGTCCGCTAAGCCGCGGGCGTGCGCGGGAGGTCGCGCGCGGGGGGTCGCGCGTAAGAGGGGGCGCGCGGGGAAGAAACCAGTTAGCCAGCCCGGCCCGATGAGACGCAGGAACACTCAATGTTCATAGCATCTTGGAATCTTATGTATTCCATATAAATCTTCAGAAATGTCAGTGAAATAGGTACATAAGACATTGTGCAAGTAAACTCTCACGAAAAGTATTTAATGTATTGTAGTAAAAGTATTTTATGTATTCCCTGCATTTTCCTCAGCAAATAAGCGTAATTTCCATAAGCAAACACGAACATAGAGTTACCTACTCAATAGGTAGAGATATCACATAAATAAAGGTGACTTTGTGCCAACACCAACAGCCAAAATTCTAAGTCTAATGACCTACCTCTAATATATTTCGAATGTGGCTAATGTCAATGACACGTCTTTTACATAAAGACAAAATCTGAATAGGCATTATGGGAGCTAGAGCGGTCGGCGCTGACACGGTATGATGGATGGCCGCAATAACGCTCGCACTCGTTATCGCCAGCCCCCCCTCTCCCCCTTTTTTGAGGCCTCCCCTCCGTCTCTGGTGCCCTGGGGGAGGGAGGAGTGATCCCTTCGCCCGCTACCGCTTGTAATCACTTATCAAACTTACGCAGGCAATTCAAAATTTAATGTGTCATGTAGGTGCTGAGATTAGACGAGATTATTTATTAGGAAGCTGAGAAATTTGACAGGTCTGAAAGCACTAGGTAACCTAGGATTGATTATGAACTGGAATACAAATTCTGATACGGCAAAATGAATTTAACCGCAATAAGTGTAGATTTAATTATTTAATTCGAATAAGGAAATTATTTATCACAAAGAAAACAGAAAAAAACCTACTTCATACAAATTATAAGTAAGTATACATAAGTAATTTACTTAATCCTAGAGAAGTAACATCACAATTTGCAACTAATCTACAATGAGTTAAAAGTTTGAATATATTTTATACCTTAATATACTTAACTAAAACGGCTCGTTTTTTTAAACGAGAGCTTTACTTTCCAAAACATAGACGTATATGTTATCGACGAGGCATGGTGAGGTGAAAACTGTCTCCACTTATAATAATTAGACTGACATGTAAGGTATAGTTTGAGATTGACATTTTGACTTTTTTTATTGTTTTATTTTAATAGTTTATTATATTAGGTCGATTATATATGAAATTGGCGTTTTGTAAAGGAGGAATATAAAGTCGATTATTTTGAAACTTAATATATTTATTTAATCAAAGTATACATATACCATTGCTATCTATGCACTTTTGCCATCTCATAGGTAGTTCATTGATTCATTTACTAAAAAAACCATTCGGACAGGAATCAATAAAATCTTTGAAGGCGCTTTGGGCTGCCCCATCGGAGTTGAATTTTTTCCCTTGCAAGAAGTTATCCAAATTTCGAAAAAAATGATAATCTGTTGGAGCAAGTTCCGGTGTGTACGGTGGATGTCTTAGACATTCCAATTGAAGCTCCTCTAATTTGGTAGCCGTCTGTTGTGCAGTGTGTGGTCTAGGGTTGTCCTGAAGCAGCAGTGGCCTAGAGCGAATTACCAACCTCGGTTGTTTGGCAGCTAGCTTTTCAATCTTGATTTGCAGTTGCTGACAATAGACATCTGCCGTAATCGTCTGGCCAGATTTAAGAAAGCTGTAGTGAACGACATCAGCACTAGTCCACCAAACGCTCACAAGTAACTTTTTTGAGTCAATTTTCGCTTGGGGCAAGCTTTGGATGGTTCGCCAGGGTTGAGCCATTGCGATGAGCGTTTCCGATTATCGTACAGGATCCACTTTCCATGACAGGTAATGATTCGATTTAGAATCCCTTCATTATTGTGCCGGATGAGTAATGTAACGCAGCAGTCGACGCGCGTTTGTCGGTTTGCTGCACTCAATTCATGAGGTTTTCATGTCACTCATTTAACCTTCCCAACTTGCTTCAAATGGATTAAAACAGTTTTATCACTGACACCGCAGCCTGCAGCTAACTCGGACGTGGTTTGCAATGGATCCGCTTTCACAATAGCTTTCAATTCTTCATTATCAACCTTGGTCTCCGGCCGTCCACGGGGCTTGTTCTCCAGGTCGAAATTTCCAGAACGAAAACGTTGGAACCAAAAACGCACAGTGTTTTCTTTTGCAACACCGCCGCCATACACATAATTAATCTTTCGAGCCGTTTCTGCAGCTCTGGTGCCACGGTGGAACTCGTACTCGAAAATAATACGATATTTCAAGTTTTCCATTTTGTAAACAGAGTGATGCAAAGAAAAAACCAAAAGAGGAAATAACAAATGAATTACGGTTTTCGAAACACAAATGCATGAGTAAATATCGGTATAAATTTGAAATTGGAATTCCCAACCAAAGAAGATATATTTGAGATCAAAGTGCCCAGTACGACAAAACGCCAATTTCATATGTTAATATTTTGTCATCGATTGTAGAATTTTTAGATTGATATTATCTTTAAGTTATTGAGTAGATTATTATAATAATTAATAGTTTTATATAATACTAATCTTTGACTTTGAGTTGCTTCGATTTTAATAATATCTATGGACGCTTTACACCACATCAATCTGGCCCCGTGCTTAGTATCCGAAGAACTTGTGTTATGGGTACCAGAAAACGGAAAGTATATATTTTAATACTATACATATATTTAAGATTTTTTAAAATTATATAATACACATTTATGTATGGATGTATTAAACACATCCATGACCCAGGAACACGGAAAAACTTTTTGTTCCATCGGCGGGATTTGAACCCGCGACCCCCGGCTTAAGCACCAACGCGCTGAACCACTGAGCCACAGAGGTCATCATTAAGCCATTTATGTTTCGTTTATCAATTGTGATTGAATTCTAACAGTAGGGGAGACCGAGGATAGTTGGCTATAGGGGTAGGTAGACTAAGCGGCAATAACTCGCTACTGTCACGTGTTTTTCGTCAAGCAATCACGAACGAAGACGCGCCCCCGCGACCCGCTAACTTGTGCGAAGTGCGCTGGCGCAGTCGCGTGGCGTTCGGGAGTGGCACTACATGTTTTGTTTTTTCTCTTGGTAAGTAATTTTTTCACGCTTTTACTTTATTTGTTTTTGTGTCTGTCTATCTATTTAAAATACAGTTGTTACTATGCCAAATGTAAATTTGATAGTCTTTTTCTATATTACACTGAATTGATTTCATACTAGCACCAAGGTGTAGTCAAGCCACGGGGCTAAAATTTAAAATGTCTTATTGACGGGGCTGGTTGACGAAGTTTGTTCGGGGTAGGTAGACCAATTAATTTACCACAATAATTAACCAAGTATGTTTACTATTTTACGCCAAATTTATATTTTTACAGAAAACGAGGACGTATAAAAGAAAAACAGTGAAAAAAAGAAGAAACAAAAGATTTGTAGTTTATATTATTTACTAAGTTTGTTTTCTAAAAGAAGAATGTTTTAGTTTATAGAAGGTTAAGCATGTTGGTTAATGTTTATATATAAAAGCAAGTATTGAATATTGATCTCTGATGTTTATTGAAAGACTTATTACCATTATAAAATTATAATGTTTTATTTACATTTAATCCTCTTTATTTACGTGAATTACTGCCTAGGTCGACCTACCCCGTACTTATAGTCGGTTGACTATAAGTACGGGGTAGGTCGACCAACCCCGGACATGGGGTAGGTATACCAAGAGGCAGAGGCTTAGAAAATCGAATAAATAAGTATCATAATGATAAAACGCCTTTGTACCATCTCTTTTGTGTATTTTGTAATATTTTGTGTTATTTTTGTTGTGTACATGAAGAATAAATAAATAAATAAATAAATAAAAATAGATATTAAAATTATTAATAATTACTATTACCTGGCTAGTTCTTTTATCTGTAACAACCGTTATTTTCTTTATATTAATTAAAATATCCAAGATATATGAGCTGAAGCCAAAAGTAAGTCAACCATCCCCGGTCTCCCCTACCTAAATAATTTTTAGTAATAGACGATATTTCCACGCCTTGGAGGCAGAAATTGATACACAAACATAATATTGTAACAACACCTTTGTACCAATTTCTTGGAAATAAATTTATTCATTCATTCATTCATTTAAACGAAGTACGGGATACTTTTGGAGTTTTTGGGGCCATTTTGATATTTGAGGTATGTGAAATCAAGATGGCTGACATTTGAAGTATGGTGAAAACCAAGATGGCATAAATTTTTCTTGTATGAAGTTTGTTCTGTCAAATTATGTACGTCATAGCCTATCTTTAGTTTTGAAATCTTTGTTCCAAAAGTAATAATATATTGTGTCGACGCTTCAATATTAAAATAAATATTCCGCTTTAGAAGCCAAGTCGGGCGCTCGGCGGCAGTAAAAAATCAATTATATTTACTGCTTCATTAAATTATGTACAATTTATCTCGTCTGAACGAGCTAATTAATTGCAAGGGAGCACCGCAGTAAATTAATTTGAACTTCTTTAAACCTAACAGCGCACGCTCGAATTACGTTCTTAATTTAAAAATATAGTCTGACGTTTAACCAATGGAAACTGCCGGTTATATATTTGTTTTTTTTACTGAAGTTAGGTATTACTGACCTAGATAATGTAAGAATGTAAAATTTTCTTTCATTTCATTGTCCAATCTGGCATCCAAATACTATGCTACTGGATACGCGATAGTAGCATTACGAAATACTTTACTGATTAATAGAGCTAATTGTATATAAATAAATAGACATAAATAAATGCATTAACTGACATCAACACAGACGACAGAATGCTATAGTAAATTACAATACACATCAAAATTTTTAATCTTAAAATTATATCCCTATTGAAAGTACTTGTTGTGAACTACGACGTCTTGGTTTTTACATATCCTTCTTACGCTTGAGTGGTGATAATAATAATACAGCAACAATTGTTATATTCTCCTTTATTGGTAGGTACTTATGAGTAGAGATGCTTCACACAGATACGTATTACATATGAAAGATGCCTAACACAGATACGTCTACACTATATATTATAGCCTTTTGGCTAACTCAAATAAAGTTACTAGATAGGCTGTGCTTGTGACATCTGTTAATATGACATTGATAGTTCTACTTCATAATACTGTTATATGCAACAGTACTAAGACATTATTATGTTTAAATAAAAAATTAATCCGACTTCCAAATGCAGCGAATAATACATTAATTTTGAAGTCGGTACCAGCAAACTCCAACGTGAGCTCTAATAATGATTTTTTAAGATATTGTTTGTGCTGGTACCGACTTTAAAATAATGGAGAGAAATAGTTACAATTTTACCCGAACTTAAAAGGGGAAATATTTAGAGAATAAGATTTATTCCATCCTTTTATGTGTGTTTTTACTTTGGAAGTCGGTTTAATTTTTGTTTCAAAATAATATTTTTCCTCTTTTTAGTCATATTTGTTATTTTATTATAAACACTTTTAAGAACTTTTAAAATAAACTATCGAATATATACGAGCCAAGCTTCCATTAGGTATTATATATAAGAAGATGATGATGATTACTGTTAGTTACATAATGGCATATGCTTGCAGTTCTTTAAACAATTTCGAAATTTCCAAACGCGTATCTTTAAGGAGTTCTGTTCAGTGCTTTTGGATTCAAGTTATACCTTGGTTCAGAATCTTACATCAGAATCAGAATCTCACAGTTACAGTTAGTTAGCATATGCTTGGGTTACTTCAGAAAAAGTCCAAATTACTACATGTTTTCATATAAAACAATCCTCAGGTCATTATGTGAAAACGGGACCAACTTCGGATTATACTCTCTATATGCGGAGTTATCGTTGAACGTACAAATATATACCCGCCTCCTTTTTTTGGAAGTCGGCTGAAAAATTGCAAATTCAGTCATATATTTTACTTTCATTTAATGAAAGTAAGCGATTTGAAAAATGTTAAAGTGACACATCTCGTGTTAAGATATCAGTGAGCGATATAGTTAATCACAGTGAAAACACCTGCAAATGTCACCAGGTGACCGCGTTACTTGGCAACACTATAATTAATTGCCACTAATTTAGTAATGTTGCGTAACTGCACGAGCTTTACTGTCACTACTTTGAAAGCAGTAAAGTCTGTATACTTGCTGGTATAATAATATTATAAAACATAAAGGTTTTCCTGAAAAAAAAAACAAAGACGTATGCCCAAAGATATGCGTGAAAGCGTCGTAGTTTTTTTTGAAGGATTTATAGTTGCCCAAAAAAGCCTTCCAGGTGTTGATTCCAACGATGGAACCAACATATTCTGAATATAGCCAAGGAGATTGTTTTGATGGAGGTAAAATAATATTTAATGCAAACTCAATACTTTGTTCATTCTCAAAAAACTTATTTTTGTGCTCTTTGACCTTAAATATCTCAGGTAGGTATGTCATATTTTGCATAGACGTATATTTTATAGACGAGGCATGTTGAGGCAAAAAGTGTCTCCAGTTAAATAGCCCCACTTTTGATATTCTTAGGGCCATTTTGACATTTGAAGTATGGTGAAAACAAGATGGCTGACATTTGTAGTATGGTGAAAACCAAGATGGCGTAACTTTTTATTGTATCAAGATTTGTTCTATCAAATGTACGTCATAGCCTAGACGTATATATTATAGACGAGGCATGTTGAGGCAAAAAGTGTCTCCAGTTAAATGGCCCCACTTTTGAGATTTTTGGGGCCATTATGACATTTGAAGTATGGTGAAAACAAGATGGCTGACATTTGAAGTATGGTGAAAACCAAGATGGCGTAACTTTTTACTGTATCAAGATTTGTTCTGTCAAATGTACGTCATAGCCTATCTTTAGTTTTGAAATCTTTGATATTTTGCGACTTTTGAGACAACATATTTTGTAATGCTAAAATAACCAAATTTAAAAAAAAACTATAACCCGTCTACGTAAATTATATAGAATATGCCCTATGTTACCCGGGCCATTATTGCGAACCCTTGACACCTCATTCATTGAAATCGGATCAGTAGTTTAGCCGCTAGGGTGGAACAAACATATATATATATATATATATGTTTGTTATATATATATACATAGACTGCAAAAATCATTACCCTTCCTTTTGGCTTCTTCGTCGTCGGGTAATAAAGGTTTGTACATTCCTAGGTATCCTTATTTCAATGGCACAGCTATAGTTTTATTTCACACGTTTATTTTCAATTTGATGTTACATACATACATCAATCATTCTGGAAAGCACTTTACTAAAATACTTTCTTTAATGGTGATGGTATTTATTGTCTGTTGATTGATGAATTCGGTCATGAGTCTGAAGATTCTCGTGGATTATTATAAATTAATCCTTCTAAACATTTTTTGGCTAAAATAAACATAATGTTAAACTTCGAATCTTGAAAGTTCGAAAGTCAAGAATTTCAACGAAAAAAATTAGGTACAAAATTTACTGATATTACGAGGGCGGGTCAATAAGTCCGTGACTGTTGGAATAAAACACAGATTTTTTGATAAATAAATCATTTTATTTTTCAACGTAGTCCCCCTTGAGCTCTATACACTTTGTCCAACGCTTCTCCAATTTTTTTATCCCTTCCAAAAAATTTGATTTGTCGAGGTCCTCAAAATAGGCCTTTGTTTGCGAGATGACTTCATCATTGGAGTCAAATCTTTTTCCACCGAGCCATTTTTTCAGGTTTGGGAACAAGAAGTAGTCACTCGGAGCCAAATCTGGAGAATAGGGTGGATGTGGGAGCAATTCATAGCCCAATTCATGGATTTTTGCCATGGCAACTGCACATGTGTGCACCCTTGCATTGTCTTGGTGAAAAAGAACTTTTTTCTTGGCCAAATGAGGTCGGTTTTTTTTCAAATCCTCATTGAAGCGGTCCAATAAGTTGGCATAATATTCCCCATTAATTGTTCTTCCCTTTTGAAGATAGTCAATGTGGATTATCCCACGTGCATCCCAAAAAACAGTCGCCATAACTTTATTGGCTGACAAACCCACCTTGGCCTTCTTTGGCGCCGATTCACCCTTAGAAACCCACTGTTTTGACTATTGTTTGGTCTCTGGTGTGTTGTGATGGATCCATGTTTCGTCCACGGTTACAAAACGGCGCAAAAACTCCTCCATATTGTGATTAAACAACGCCAAACCTTCCTGTGAAGTTGTTACACGATTGCGTTTGTGGTCGACTTGCGGAAAGCTTTCTCATGCCCAAGTGATCATTCAAAATTGAAACCACTGAGCCATGCGAGATGCCTATGGCTTCCACAATCTCTTGCACTTTCAATCTTCGGTCGGCCAACACCATATCGTGAATTTTTTCGATTATTTCGGGTGTAGAGACCTCAACTGGGCGTCCAGGACGTTCGGCATCTTCAGTGCTTGTACGGCCACAACGAAATTCAGTAAACCACTTTTTTACCATTGAAATCGATGGTGCAGAGTCCCCATAGTATTTATCAAGCTTAGCCTTGGTCTCGGTAATGGTTTTTTTTCGCAAAAAATAATGCTTAATAAGCACACGAAATTCACTTTTTTCCATTGTTTCCTTAAGTTACTGGATAGTCTGATAAAGATAGCTGTAAAACACAAACTAACTGACGCAGCAAGTTCAAATTTTGATAGGAGTCAACTGACAGATGCCTGTTGACAGGAGTAGTGTTGCTTTTTCAGTAAGGAGGTTAGAAATTCAAAAAGTCACGGACTTATTGACCCGCCTTAGTATGTAAACATCTTGTGTGCTGGGCAATATTTACGAAAACTGATTTAAACTGCAGAAATATAAAAACATCAGTTGCGAAGCGTGAGATTTGCGGAATAGTAAGCCGCGTAAGTAAATATCTAATAAATTACAGAACGATATGTACTTAGTTTTTATTACGCTTATACCTTTCCCTCCTTGGAATAATGAAAATCTAATATTTTTGTAATTTTTCATTTGTTTTTATTTCTATAAATAAAAGGTTCATTTTTATCCATACAAGCCGGTAAATTAATAGTGACTTTTTATTTATAAATTTCAGCGCATCTCGTGCGTCCAACGGAATTTATTCGTCATAAGGTGTTAACGTAGTGTTTTGGGTGCCTTGGGTACAAACTATTGTTTTGTTTTAGTGCTGTATTTTAAAAATAAATATGTATTATAAATAAGCAATATTCATAAGGGAAGCCGGCTTGATGAACGCCTCGCCTGTGAAAAACAGTATTTCAGGATAATTTTCAGCTGTGCCTGTCCACACAGCAAACGTAATTTATTCCTAGCCCGTATCATTACTGCCCATTAGTTGTGCAATAAAAGAATTTACTTTGATTTACTCGTATAAAATTACCATAGAAATACGTTCAGTATTGAAATAAGATGTAAGTGGACCAATATCGCTGGCACAAATAGTCCCATTAATAAATATATCAGTCGGTGCAGGCCCGCCCATAAAAAGCCCACAAAATAAGTAAGTTTATCATTGTACGCCAAGCGATTTGGAAACGTTCCAAACAAGATGATACTTAACACATTAGGACCATAAAGAAGGAATATTGTGCGAACGTTTCTCCCCTATCATGTTTGTTTACATGTCTATTATTGATGAAGACATAATATAATGTTATGGGCAAAATAAATCGCGATTTTTGCCTCAATCAAGCTTTAAATGACTTGTGTTTATTGTTCAAGTTCTGTTCTTTTCTTCCCTCCTCATAGAAGTATCCTTAAAATAAACTACCGATTACTGTATGCATTAAAATAATAATATATCCTTTTCCTACAATCTTCAAATAGGTGTCGAATAGCTTATTCAGAAGTTATGTCGCTGCTTACTTTATATCGACAGAGACAAAAAATGCAAATTAGTTGTCACTTATCAGTAGATTTTGAAAGAGGCTCTTACTAAAATATATTAGTTTGTCGGTTTTCTATTTTCTATAATATCTCACAGGTAGTTCAATGTTTCACATCAAAGGGCTGTCTCGTGCAATAAAGGATAATACTGAAACTTTAGAAGAACATCCTCATTAAGTTTGGTCAAAGAAGGAAGCTCTCACATTGCACATTCGTTCATTCATCTATTCCATTATTATAACCGGCTGAGAATAGAGAAATAGGTTATGTAATTTATGACTTCAAGTAAGGAGCGCGATTCGATAGCTCGGGGCCGCGACCTTAGTTTCCTTAGCGAAACAAATCTAGCGCAAACAAATAAAATATACATTCAAACAACTAAAGTACAAAGTTTGGTGATGGTCCGACAAGTTATGCAGTATGTAGTTTAAAGCTTCGTCAAGATCTGGTATTATACATAGCTGTTTGTAGATGGTTCCATAGTCAATGTGTCCGTGATTAGAATTAACTGAGATACTCTGAGATATCTCCGACCAAGACGCATTATGTGACATCCACAATTCGTTGAATTATGGCACGTCTCCTAAGAGCGATAGCACACGGCGTATTTTCAACGCGTAGACGACGCGCGTTTTAGGGCCGCGTGCTTACGGCGCCATAGATTCTGACTGTTGTATAATAATTATATCGAATCAATTAAAAATCCAATCCAATCAATCCATCTCGTTAAAAGCGCGTATTACGCGCGTCATTACGCTTCCTCTGCGCGTTTTAAATACGCCGTGTGCTACGCTCTAAGTTTTGGGTCTGGTACATCAACAGCCTACAGCAAATGTAACAGAGTGCACTGTTTGTTGCAGGGATGTGTCAAACAACAACATCAGCGTGCTGCCGCCAGGGGCACTGGAGCCTGCGATCGCCCTTAGAGACCTGTAAGTTCACAAAATCATATTATACCTGCCACATGCTTAAAAAATAATTTATCTGAGATTATACTCGGCGCATACAGGCTTCTGATACAGCGACCGGTCGGCAGTCGGCACACACACGCTACACCAATATTTTCATGCATATAACGTTTTACATCGCTTTAATAGTTATACAACTGACGTAATAGGTTCAGCATTTTTCTAATGGTGCGTTTTCACGAAACTTGCTAATTTCTGCAATACAAATCGCTGTACCTTTGACAATATTGATTTTTAATAAAAAGGGCCTTTAGTCAAATCAACAAAATGTATGAGATTTGACATAAGGCATCGCAAGCGATTATGTCATTTAGCTACGACTTATGTCAAATCCCATAAATTTTTGATTTCGAAGTTCGCCGTCGAAATTATCGAATGCATCTTGACTAAACTTAGGTACTCATATTTTCAAGTACTATTCATTTATGCAATAAAAAAATCAGTTAACAAGCGTATAATTGTGTAGCCGTAGCGACCGGTCGTGGTCGTTGGAGGCTCGTTCGCAAGCTCTTCTTTTCAATTGTTAACTTTGAATGGTGTAAGACCTAAAAACCTGCATTTTAGGACAAGTAGGAGAAGTTGACAATAAGATCTGGAAGTTTCGCGGTGTTAACTCTAAAGGCTTTTGCTGTTAGCTTGTAAAACTCCTTCGACAGAACAGAAGTAACGTTTGTACTTTAATGTTTGCTCTACCAATTTTATAAAGTGCTGTATTATTCCTGAACAAGTAATGTTTTGCTTAAAGATTATTTCGATCAAAATTTCTGAAATTCCAAACATAAGTAGTTTAGGGTTTTGGCATACCTTTTAGTTGGCATATTTTTAAGCTAAAAGTGAGTAACATGTAAATGGGCTTAAAAGTAACTTTTGTGTAAATTACTCTTTTAAATAGTGTCAAGTATTATGTTTATGTTTGTTATTATCTTTACTTACGAAAAATACTTTAAAATGTTTTTAAATTGACTGTGTGACTATGTGAGATAACATAATTTTGTACAATTACACGATCCTCTTACACATAATGTGCGCTAATTAAATAATTATAAATATCTTCACCGAGGCACACTCTTCAGTACTCACACAGTGTAAAAAGTTTTAATTGAAGTTAACATGTTCCCATTTACGGTCGCTAGATGAATGTCAGACTACATTACAGACCACATGACCGCGAACTGTTCGGTTCATTGAAGGCCTTAAATATAAAGTTAAGTTTGCGCAATTTTTTGCCCGCGACGTAGCGGAGACGGTATATACCGTCAATGACAGACATAAACGCATATGCGTATATGTCTACAGTTTATGGATGACAACTATATATATATAAAAGAAAATCGTGATAGTTGCACTATTTATGACTCAAAAACGGCTAAACCGATTTGGCTGAAAAATGGTGGGGAGGTAGCTTAGAACCAGGAGACGGACATACGATACTTTTATCCCGTTCCGTTATATTTTCTTTCGTTTGTTCTGATATCTTTTTATCCCGTTGTGTTATACTACGATAAAACGTGATATTTTCAGGGAAGGTGGGTTCAGGAAATGTTTAAACGGTGAGAAATATTGGAAAATTTGCGGGGAAAATACTAAAAATGACCATTGAATTTTCCCATATTAACTGTCACTGTGTTCAAATTGTCATTTGACTGTCAAATGTTGGTGCTTTCTGTTTGGTTTATTTCAAAAAAATCATTCGGCCTAATAGGAGTAGGAGTCGGTGTACGTTGTAGGTTATAGGTGTAGTTATTTATTCCACCTCATAGTTAAGATAGAACAACGTGTGTCGGAACAGCTAGTTACATAATAAAAATGTATGCAGTTTAAGAGTCAGTTCACACCGCGACTATACGAGACGCAACGCGGCGCTGCATTTTTTTATTTAAGATAGCTATTCAAAATTGAACTTTATTCACTACAAAAGAAGATACACTTTTTATATGACATCATTCATACACTGTACATCAACATGACATTCAAACTCTTACAATGAAAGGTGTATCTTCTTGTTTAATGAATAAAGTTTAATTTTGAATAGCTTTCTTAAAATGCGGCGCCATGTCGCGTGTTGTTTCGTTTCGGTTTGAATTGACCCTTAGACAATCTATGACAAATCAAATAGAAATAACTATACTACAATTATATTTGCTTATAGTTATGAAAAACTTTAAGGAATTTTCATAAGACAACCGCTTAAAGAAAGCGCTGATGAAATGTCCGTCGAACTAGTTCATTCACTTCAGAAGCTGCTGAAGTCCCGAAATATTACGTTCTGGCGTTTTTTACTAAGCTATCATTTTCAATGCGTCTCACGTTGCAGCAATATCTTTAGGAGATAAGGATTATCTTTGAATAATCCGACTTAGTGAAAATCCAATTTAACTTCTAATTTATATTTACGCTGCAAACTACTGAAAGTAACAAATGTATGCGTCATAGGAAAGTATATTGCTGTACAATCTACTACCTAACCTACAAAACACGTGCGTCATAGGAAAGTACAGTATGACCACGATTTTAATTTCCAATTCGACAATCATAATTTCCATTGAAAATCAAAGGGCCATTAGCAACGCGGTTTTACTGTAGATTTTTAAAAAGTTGAATTTTAAGAAATGACATTTCGAAATATATTTTTAAGAAGCAAAAAAAGTATGCCTGTTTAATGTGTATTAATTATTAAAAACAGACACAAATTAACAAATATTTAAAATCAAATTTAAACATTCTGCTGGTACAGGACATCCGAAAGTTCTATTACCACCAGGAACATCGCGCATCGCAAGATAAATAAAAATATTGATCGGAAAGCATTTCCAAAGATAATGTCATAAACCAATAATCTGTCATAGGATTGTGACTGTAGCACATGCTACAGTAGCTACCTAGCCACGGCAAGACTCTACATACACAGAGTAGAAAATATAATATGTACGTAAGTACAACTGCAGGAACGCGAGTATTTGCTTGGAGCGTTTTCACAAAACTTGCTAATCCTGTATTATAAATCGCTGTGTACCTATGAAACTATTAATTTTTAATGTACTGTTTCTTCTGAGAAGTAACTCATATGTATGACTATTTAAAAAAAACAAACGAGACTTACTGCAGTAGTCGCATATGATGTGTAACATTTTATGAATATATTTCAAAAAAACACAATGCTTAGTACGATTTTACTTAAAAAAAATACGAAAACTTTTCCATTAAGCAGTGACAGAAATCAACGTCAAAATTTTAATAAGCTGAATACTGAAATATTTTATTCGAATCTGACGGCTAACGCTACCTCGGCTCATTCGTCAAATCAAATTCCGCGACTTTACACACTTCTGTCTCATTTCACGAAATCACTCCCACAAATTGCAAGAAAGCCAGAGGAAAGATGTTACACATCAAAAATCAATCAAGTAGCCTATTGCAACAGGATTTAATTACTGTTGTCACATTTAATAAATATATTATCTAGAGGTATCGTATGTGTGGCCAGGAATTTGTCTGCGAACCGCCTGGAGGTGCTGTCGGGCGCGCTGAGCGGCGCGGCTCTGGCGCGGCTGTGGTTGGACGTCTGTGGGCTGAAGCGCCTGCCGCCCGCCCACGCGCCACGACTGCACTATCTGTAAGCTTAGACGTTGTAGTGCATCTATTGCAAATTGCAATAAATTTGCCTTAGGTGTTGTCATGCTCATTTAGTTTAGTTTCTGTGGTGTAGTTTATATTTGGCGGTAGAGTCTATTTACTTATTTTGATATCGTTATTTATTTCTGTTTCGTTATATTATGTCAAGCAGATAGTACTTAGTTAGATTCAGCAGTTTTTCACTATCACTTTGATTTCTTAGCTTTTTTTATTTTTTTCTCTGTGCATAAAATGCTTTCATATTCTGTTTTATGTTTGTTTTCGTTTCTAGCAATTATTTTAACGTAGTAAGCCGTTGTAATTTAGTTAGTTAAATACCTACAAACGAATAATGTAAAAACAAAATGATAGCTTCGTTCTTAAAATTATTTGATGAAAATAGGGGGGATTTATTTTGGCGTTGTAATTGGGCGTCGTTTGTCTAAATATATTGAGGTCCAGAAGACCCTTTTTCTTTAACTTAATGCATGAGTTTTTATTGCTCTATCAGAGATTACACCTTCGTTATTGGATTTTTTTTTTTGTAGGCTTTATTTTTTGTAATTTCATGTTATTTTTATGGTTGTTGTAAAAGTTTACTGCTTTTTTTAATGTGGTTATATTTTGTGTAAAATTTTGGTTTCAAAATGATGCTATTATATTGCTTTTCGTGTTATTATATGCAGCACCATTTTACACTAAGGGCCTGTTTCACAATCTACTGATATGTATCAGATAAGTACCTTATTTGTATGTTTTGTCTCTGTCTCTCGATAAGCAGCATTTATTAGGTGAATGTGACACAGGCCCAAAAAATAACCACTGTGTCTATTAGTCGATAAAACGCAATAAAATTTTTAAATCTTGATTAAACTACATATAAACAGCAAATTCAACTTGTTCATAGACTGCGCAGCTCCCAAAGTCTTGGAATCTTCAAGTTTTTGCTAAGCACACTGTAATCTGGCAAACCTTCTTAGAATTTTAATTGCATAAAGTCTTTCAAACTTACCTTTATTACCACAGAAAGCACTTAAATTAAAAGGCGTTTTATTTGAAAGCTTGTTGAGGAGCACATTTTTTAATAGAACGTGATTTTACGCATATAAAAAGCGAGCTTTTGAAAGTCGACAGAAGTTCAAAGATTGTAATAACTTTCATTACTGACAATTTAAATCTTACACTATTTTGTAACTGATTTGCTTTTGTGTAAACTCTAAAATATTAGTTACAAATTCAGAAACTAAATCGACCATAAACTAGATCGAGTCCCTCGGGCCTCTATCGTAACTGTTACACATGTAGGTATGAGGCCGGTTGGGTAACTTTCAATCGCAAATATTCGAAGTGAATCTATGTACGTATGTGAGTCATTACAACCCGAACATGATTTATGTTTGATACGATTAGTCGAGGCTTAATTCAAAACGTACAAAAGCCAAACGAAATTATAATTTAATAAATAAATAAATTAAGGTCAGTGGACACGATTGGTATATTACTACATCAGTAGCTTACTTTAAATGAAATAGCGATTGATGTATGAGATAAAATTTAACCATCAAAGAATTCGGAAAAGTTTCTTTAAGCCTGGAAAAAGCTAAAAATGCATGGAATACATGCATTTGTCGTTCGTCGTCCATTGAATTCCTTTGAATGAAAAAGCATTTAAGTCACTTAAATGATGTGGCATGTGAAGAAACTAAATATTTGTGTGTCTTATTGTAAGGGAAGCTACGCGTAGATCTTAATGACATCTTCTTAATGACAATCTATGCGACCGCCGCGACCCGCAACCGCGACCAGCAAACCAGCCAATCAGGCTACGCTCACCGGTCGCGCGTCGCGGGTTGCGGGAATTGTTTAATGCAGCACTAAACTAGTGGTCCAAACATATATAATATTTTAAATTAAAAAGAGGGTGCCATATAAATTCATACTAAGCAGTGGCTCCGCGACCCTAATCTGGTCTCGGGTCGCGGTCTCGCGTCGCGCGTCGCGTGCATCGGAAGGCTACCTTAAGAAGCTAACGGACGTCATAATAACACAGAATATAACTCAGCTTCTGTTTCGTATTAACGAATTACTCGACGCATATAGTACAACTTTAAGTCAATTTTATGTACACTTCTTCAAATCCACATAGCGCTAGGTATGTAACATTTCGAACAAAAGGACAAAATTATGAATTGCTTCTTACATTAGTAAGTTTGTTTTTTCCTGAAATTCAAATTGAAGGCTGTCAGCCGGCCAGGCTCGCACGCACAAGTCACGTGTTACATATTTCGATAGATGGAACATACATTATTCATGCAGCTAGGGGCGGACAGTTTTTTCCAGCGATGTAAGCCGCGATATTGCCTCGTCACTCAGCCCGACTTGTACCTCTGATAATATTCAAATTGGGCCCGCCCTATCCGACTTCGAGACTCCCTACCTAATAGATTTACAGTCATATCGATATCGATGGTATTGGCTCGGCTGTGAAACGATCTGAGAGGATTTGTCTGCCAAATAATGTAGCTATAGCACTTTCCTCCTTCCTGAAAAACAGAGGGAAACTGCACCGGAAATTTCGGAAACCGAATTCGACAGCAAGTTTTTTTTTCCTTTAGGACAAATCTTTATCAGATCTGCATAAGTATAACCTTATTGACAACGAAAAAACAAAGGTTAACAATATCTTTCACCATTCAGCCGTCGAACAAACGCTTGGCACAAATGATGGCCTTGATAAGCCATTGTAATTCATGAAATAAAACTGTAAACATTAAATAAGTCATTGTAATTCATGAAATAAAACTGTAAACTGATGTTTATGATTATGTTTATGAACTGATGAATTACAATGGCTTATTTGATAATAAGCCATTGTCATGTGTAATTCATCATATAAAACTGTAAACATCAAATAAGCCATTGTAATTTATCAAATAAATCTGTAAACATCAAATAAACCATTGTAATTCATCAAATAAAACTGTAAATATCAAATAAGCTATTGTACGTCATCAAATAAAACTGTAAACATTAAATAAGCCATTGTAATTCATGAAATAAAACTGTAAACATCAAATAAGCCATTGTAATTCATCAAATAAAACTGTAAACATCGAATAAGCCATTGTAATGCATTAAATAAAACTGTAAACATCAAATAGGCCATTGTAATTCATCAAATAAAACTGCTACAACGTTAGTTCATTATTAAGCATAAAGCTCTCCGATGGCCACTAAGCAAAAGGAACACTTGCCAAACAAAAATAACTAATTGATTGAATCTCAAACTATACCTCGAAGAGGGACGATCGGACTATCTGTCTTGTCCCCCAAAAAAGGCTTAGGGCCTGTTCACAAGCTTCTAATAAGTCTCGGATAGCTTATTTGGAAGTTTTGTCGCTTCTTACATTCTTTATATCAATATGAAAATAAGCTATCAGACACTTTTCAGTCGATTTTGAAACGGACCATTAAAACTGTTTAATCCTAGTCCATTTATATACACGGGTCAAAAAATAGGGACATCACAGTGCAAAATGACGCCGTCACAAAAAAATACCCCAATCTATCCTCGTCACAGAGGTCGTTAACTCTACTGACTAGTGTCGCTACTATTTTGCTGGAGCTGGAGCCGCGGATAAATCTCCACATTAAATCTGATAAGGCTCTGGAGTAAACAAACAGGTTAATCTTATAGTTAAACTCTCATTTGTTATATTCCAAGACATCTGCCATAAAGCAGATCATTTGCAAGATCCAAAAGTTGAATTATATACAAAATTTTCAACCCTTTTCACTTCATAAATATATTAATATCTGCGGCTCATGGTAGATATAAATATAATTTTATGCTCTCATATAGGACTAGATGTTGCCGCGACTGTGCGCGCATAAGGCAATTCGTACATTTAAACTCTATATCTGTGATAAATTTCATCAAAATCAATCCAGTAGTTTCGAAGCCTATTCAATGCAAACAAACATACAAACAAACATATCATTCCTGTTTATTACATTATATAAGTAAATAAGTAATAAGTATAAGGACAGACATAGGTACGTAATATTTTTAATAGATTTTTAGTGCAAACAAAAATCTTACATGTAAATTGTATAATGTATAAGATAGATATTATACTAGAGCATTACAAAACGTATTTCTGTACAATGATAGGATATGAATTAAGATTTAACTGAATAGTTAGTCGGACAAATTATCTAGAATGTGTAGGTAGTTCGTCGTTTACGATACACATTACTCGGGTGTTTTATAGAGCTATGAAACTTAAACTCGAGCACTTTAAGACCTATTAACAAACAATTTCCTCTAATAAAGTTATTGTAAACTTTCATTGTTTTAGTATAGTCTAGGACGAAACATAATTAGAAGAAAAATAAGGAGACAATTTCCGGTGGATACAATAATTCTGATACGACTTGAGGATAAGAACACTGGCATTATTGTAAAGTCGTAGTAAGTTCCGCTATTTTATTACGAGAACATTAAATAATAATAAGGGACTATAAATGTGAAGTTATAAAGGAATATTTAATGCGATTTACCTATCATATTGCCTATAATAATGATGATGTAAGATAGTAAATAAAAGTAAAACCTTTAAACTTTAGTACATAAGTAGCTATAGATAATCTCAAAGATAACACGCACATTTCAGCCGCTGAAATTGCTTAGATTCTCTGAGAAAGTGAGCCTGCTATGGATTTATGTCAGTTCAAGACCACCCCACACCCAGGATATTTACGAGTACGCCACGATATTGCTCACAAAAACTCTAAACAAGCAATAAATTTTATTCCGATGACGCACTTACTTTTTCTCCCTTTCCCGAATCTTTTCTCTGTTTGATCCTGAATACGGGTTTAATTACATTAATTTTGATTTCCTAATAACTGTATTAGTTATAACGTTAAAGCGTCTACTACTTTATCCTTTATTTTACTACTGTAATACCCCTTAACTAGCCCTTAATATTATTCAATGACGTTATCGTTTAGGTACATACTTAAGTAGCTTATCTTTAACAATAGTTGTAGAACAAATAGAAATTATTTGGACAAATTTACTTGGTTGCACATCGCATGTACGGCCACCGACTAGCCCAGTTTACCACTTTTGGGTCTTATTACTATCGTAATAGGGACCAAAAGAGATGCACCGGGCATGTCGGCGATCGAACATTATACACAGATTTCACCACAATCTGGAAGCTTAAACTCCAAGGAATTGAGTTTGTAAATTTGTGGAGTGGAAGCGATAAATGTGGACTTTACAAACGGTTTGGTTAATAATTATTAAGTGTCGTGCCCCTTGGGATAACCTTGTGGCTCCAGAACGTTCCAGAACAAACAAGGACGGGATTAGCGCCACGTCCACTGTTAATATCACGATAATTTACAGTTCTAGAAAATTCTCATTGTGTTTAATTAAAAACGTAGCGAGCGACAGAAATTTTAAGTTGGATATAGAAAAGGACACGTAAAATAAAATTAATATAACTTTAAGTGCCTGCTTCACAATCTTCTGTTAAGTATCGGATAGCTTATTTGTAAGTTTTGTCGCTGCTCACTTTAAATCAAGCTTCAGAGAAAAACATGCAAATGAGCTATCAGACACATATCAGTAGTTTGTGAAACAGACACACAGACACACAGACAACAGATAACCAGAGAGACACGTCAAACTTCACTCTAAAGTCTAAAGAGCCCCCGAGACGATCAAACGGTTTGAGTCACACCAATTTGATCTCAAAGCTCGTTTGAACGGTTTGTCAAACATTTACGGGTTTGAAGCTCGTTTGATGGAATTACAAAATTTTGTTTTGTTTGACAGTGAAGTGACAGTGAAACTGATCAGTGCCGTTTGATAAACCGATCAAACCGACGTCAAACGGTTGCATCAAACACGTAAGGTTTGAGTCAAACCATTTGATCGTAACACCCCTCTGTTTTCGTCGGACGTTAAAAATCAAACCCTTATTGCAAGTAAAACAAGGTCATAAAAATAATAGATTAAACTGACAAGAGTCAATCCACTCGAATGAATACCGTGGCATATACTGTATACACGCGTATGAATGTCGTCCGTCCGTATGTCGGGGATCCTTGTGCCGCAGTTCGCCGGTCATTTCTCCACTTGTCACCCGCACTCGCGCTATTCATCACCGTGCGTTAATTTACTCGCAATCGGACACGACATGTCGGATTTATTCGCTACGACATGTCGGAATTATAGTGCTATGAATTATATTGTTACTTTTAAGGATGTGGTGCGTGAGGTAACTGCTATCTCTGTAAATGGTAATCAGTTTTTTGAAGTATCAAATTCAGCAGAATGGAGAATGTTACTAGGTACTTATCTAAAATCACTTGAAACTTAGTTACAGTAAAGCTGTTACGCATACAAATATACACTAGCTTTTGTTTTATTTTAAAATCCCTACTAATATTATAAATGTGAATGTAAGTTTGTTTGTTACGCTTTCACGTGAAACTACTGAACGGATTTTGATGAAATTTGGTATATTAGTAGTTTTGACGCTGAATTAAAACATAGGCTACTTTTTATCCCGAAAAAGTACAGTGTTCGCGTGGGATACTCCATAGTATATTTACGCGGGCGGAGTCGCGGCAAACAGCTAGAATTAAATAGTTCTGATTTTGCACGCGTTCAAGTTCCTAAAATTTTTGAATCCCGGTAACAGTAGCGTGACGTCACGCTACACCTCGGCCATACGGCTCGGAGTTCGCGCCGAACTACTACACGCACTGCTTAGTCGCAAGTTACCGTCTAGGCCACTTTAAGGTCTAGTATAAGTATCTTGGAAACTAATTGACGTATCGAAATAATTATTTCAATACTATTGTTATTTTCCACGGAAAAAACAGGATGCTTATATTTCAAATTTGTGAACATTCTCCATAACTCATACTTATGTTAAGTCGCGATGATGCGACCAAGTAAGATAAAGGCACTTGGACAAATAACACTTTGTCCAAGTGCCTTCGTACGAGTTAGCTTGGAATTCGGATGAATAGATAAGTGATATTTGTTCAAGCGTAATTAGATCGTGACAACGCTGCTTTATAGGTAGGCTTAAAAAGTCCCATTGACCTTTTCAATAACACAAAATCGACAAGCACGCTAAAATGAATACTACAAATTGACATTAACGGCAACTAAAACACTCACGTGACATAAGTCTTGATCCGAATCTAATAAAGCCTAACTCTTGACCTCGTTGCGTCTAGGAAGCGAGTTACAACTTACGACTCGTATCACGTTCACGGGATTTCGACCAGGCGCAGCGTGACTTTGGCAATAGTCGAAGTGCGCGAAGGTCGAGTCGGCGCGTGTGAGACGTGTTGTCGGTGAGTACTGACTCCGCCACTGAAACAACATCGAACTCTAGCTAGGGCCGATGCCTGCTTCTCATGCCATCAGAAGGTCGATTCTGCTAATTAAATTCTGCAATAATACAGTTATGACCCAGTGCCGATATGTTAAAAATACAAAATGGTATTCTCATATACGTCAAATCAACTTCAAACCCGTTTGGTGCAAACTCCAAAAATCAGTTTATGTTATCAAGATGATTCAATTATAATTCAACAATAGTAAAATGAATTTGTAAGTTAATTACGAGGTTCAGATGTGTATTTTTAATCTGATAAAAAAGTTTACTGCACTAACAGATATAGAAATACCTATATATACTAAGGCGGGTCAATAAGTCCGTGACTTTTTGAATTTCTAACCTCCTTACTGAAAAAGCAACACTACTCCTGTCAACAGGCATCTGTCAGTTGACTCCTATCAAAATTTGAACTTGCTGCGTCAGTTAGTTTGTGTTTTACAGCTATATTTATCAGACTATCCAGTAACTTAAGGAAACAATGGAAAAAAGTGAATTTCGTGTGCTTATTAAGCATTATTTTTTGCGAAAAAAAACCATTACCGAGACCAAGGCTAAGCTTGATAAATACTATGGGGACTCTGCACCATCGATTTCAATGGTAAAAAAGTGGTTACTGAATTTCGTTGTGGCCGTACAAGCACTGAAGATGCCGAACGTCCTGGACGCCCAGTTGAGGTCTCTACACCCGAAACAATCGAAAAAATTCACGATATGGTGTTGGCCGACCGAAGATTGAAAGTGCAAGAGATTGTGGAAGCCATAGGAATCTCGCATGGCTCAGTGGTTTCAATTTTGAATGATCACTTGGGTATGAGAAAGCTTTCCGCAAGATGGGTGCCGCGTTTGCTCACAGTCGACCACAAACGCAATCGTGTAACAACTTCACAGGAAGGTTTGGCGTTGTTTAATCACAATATGGAGGAGTTTTTTAACCGTGGACGAAACATGGATCCATCACAACACACCAGAGACCAAACAACAGCCAAAACAGTGTGTTTCTAAGGGTTAATCGGCGCCAAAGAAGGCCAAGGTGGATTTGTCAGCCAATAAAGTTATGGCGACTGTTTTTTGGGATGCACGTGGGATAATCCACATTGACTATCCTCAAAAGGGAAGAACAATTAATGGGGAATATTATGCCAACTTATTGGACCGCTTCAATGAGGATTTGAAAACAAAACCAACCTCATTTGGCCAAGAAAAAAGTTCTTTTTCACCAAGACAATGCAAGGGTGCACACATGTGCAGTTGCCATGGCAAAAATCCATGAATTGGGCTATGAATTGCTCCCACATCCACCCTATTCTCAAGATTTGGCTCCGAGTGACTACTTCTTGTTCTCAAACCTGAAAAAATGGCTCGGTAGAAAAAGATTTGACTCCAATGATGAAGTCATCTCGCAAACAAAGGCCTATTTTGAGGACCTCGACAAATCATATTTTTTGGAAGGGATAAAAAAATTGGAGAAGCGTTGGACAAAGTGTATAGAGCTCAAGGGGGACTACGTTGAAAAATAAAATGATTTATTTATCAAAAAATCTGTGTTTTATTCCAAAAGTCACGGACTTATTGACCCGCCCTCGTATCTAACAGAGTTTCACGTGACAGGTTCTATTTCTGTTGTTTTACTGTCCAAATTTTATACTGGGACTCATATACTGCTCACGATTACATTGTGATCATTATATATCTTATTATCTCCGTCGTCCATCGGCTTACTTTATCTCAGGAAATCGTTTTGACACTTTTAGTAGCAGATGCCAGCCCTATTCTTCGCACATGTATATAGATTGTAGACACTTGTATAATGATTAATGAGTAATGACAAGTCCTCGGTTCGCGGTCTACATTGATACCGCAAAGTTATCTCGACTCAATCGATTTGATCACGATTCCATTCTTATACACAAAACAAGTTTGGTGACACGAAAAAATGTCTCGGAACACACTTACAACACTATGAGTATTGAGTTATTATGACTTATCCGATATTAGATCCCAATTCACAAATCACAATTAAGATTTCATAAAAATCTGTTTTAACCCCAATTTTTTATTAAAACCTTTTTCATGATATCGCGCTGTGAACTGTTCCAAATAGCCCACTGCAATAACACGAGCACCAAGTACTTATTTTAAATATTTAACACAACCTTTGGGTCGCCTGGGGACTTAAAACATGTGCTCGTAATTAAATATAAGTATATGCTTCTACGCGATTTACCTACTTTCTGAAAGCCTAGCCTGAAGAAGCTAAGTTTTTTTTTTCGTGAACTTTTAATTTAAAGCAATGAGTGAAGTGAATATCTTTACACTTAGTTATATACAATAAGCTCTACATAAATAGTACATACGTTTATACTTTTTATTAGTAAATATCCTGAAATCGAATGCATATAACAGAAGTTGAGTCCCCAAAGCTTAAAGCTCGAAGGAAAACAAATCCAAGGATTTCTCCAATGTCAAGTTCGAGTCCCTGGAGGCTTTGGCCACGGTTTTACGATTACCAGTAACGACATGTAAATCTTTGCCATAAAACTTCCGGATTTCGCCGTGAAATTTGGTGTGGGTAATGGTTGTAGTTTACGCTGTGGATTAAAATATAAACTACTTTTCATACCGAAAAAGAACCAGTATTCCCGTGGGATACAGTTATTTATAATTGTAATTATACAAATTACTAAATTATAATTCATATGAGGAGAATATAAAGATTATTATTACATATTATTATTTACGAACTTTTATAGTAATATCTATGGACGCTTCACACCACGTCAATCTGGCCCCGTGCTAAGTATCCGAAGAACTTGTGTTACAGGTACCAGAAAACGGGAAGTATATTTAATACTTTTCTACTATACATATATTTAAGATTTTTATTATATTATACACATATTTAATGCACATCCATGACCCAGGAACACAGAAAAACCTTTTCTGTTCCTTCGGCGGGATTGGAACCCGCGACCCCCGGCTTGAGCACCAACGCGCTGAACCACTGAGCCACAGAGGTCGTCGAACTTTACTTTTACGGAACAATATTAACCAACAAGTAAATAGTCTACACCAGCGTGCGTTCAATCGTATTACATTTTGGCCTCAAAGTCAATGATAAAAATATAAAAATTCTGTAACCCCATATACGGATGAAATTCGAATCATTTATTTCGAAGAACGAGCATTATGTGGCCGTCAAAATATTGTAAAGCATCCCGTGATTCACGTTACAATGACGTGGCATGATACTTTTCTTTCTTGCTATTGTTTTACGAAATAAAGATTTTCCTTATGGGCCGTAAACATAGCAAACCGCTTAAGACGCTCTTAAATGATATTCTTGAGATGAAAATAAGATATCTACATTCTTATTTAAACTTGATATCGACTTTATATACATTACAATATTTGATGTACTAGCCACATTCGCGATTAACTTATTTATTTATCACTATCACAAGCGAAAACTTGATGTTTGGATGTACGTAAACTTTTATATGTAGATAGTTATACAAAAATACCTACGCAAAAAATAAAATGTCACCAAATAGCATTGTTCCTAGTCTATGTTATTATATTGTATACAGCCGGTTAATATCACGCGAAGATTAAACGGGCACTTAGACCGTGCCGCGGGAGACATAGGGGGGGCACTCCCGCCGAGTGCGATAAACTGCTTCATCCGTCACCAACACACAACTCTACTTGTGTAATTCGTGAGATCATTTCACACAAAACATTGCCGAATTTAGCACAATGGTACAATATATTACCCCGCAGCTACATGTACCTGCATGCAACACAAATTATGGAAAGAATTCAGTCCTACCACGTATAATCCGCTCATAATATACTAGAAGCTTTTGTAGTGTGAACCTATTCAAACATGAATAATTAAATTTATAAATAAAATTATTAAACCGTTAAAAAAGAAATGAATAAGCATAAATAAAAAATTAACCTCAATAAAAAATTACATAATATATAAAACACTTATCTTGTGTTTTTAACACGATGTTGGGTATTGCTGCACGACCTCTACTACTTCTCACACGACACCCTAGTAGTGTTTGTCACTGATCCCGAGACCTCGTGTCGCATATTTAGGGCCCCACAACCCACAAGCAATACACACACATGATGAATTTGTATATTCTTACAAATTACAACTACATTTGTAACAATGCTATAAATAAATATGTAGTTTTATTTAATACTACCATTGAACTGGGAGTTGCTTTTAAATTTTAAATTATAGGGACCGTTAGCAATTTTCTATATTAATTAAGTATTATCTTTCAATTTAGCTACACGCCTGTACACTCTGTTAAGATCTGTAATACCTGTTATTGGTCATATTCATTGTTAATTGCTTAGTGTTCATTTTTATTATGTATACGCTGTTGGTATTATAATAAAGAAAAATAAAAATAAAAAATATGCTATGATATGTATTTAGTAGAATGCCTATGCCTACCTAGTACCTACATCTGTCTAAGTGTGCGACAATTTTTACAGATCTTATACTTTTAAAGAGACAATCTTGTATAAATAATTGGTTCTCGAAAACGTCTGCAATTATTAACATGATATTTAGTATGCAGGGAGTTGATCGATCTAGCTAGGTCTTATCCCTGGGAAACTGCACATTTTTAAGCTGTTTCTTCATGTTTCTTCTTTTGTCGTGCAACAGTATGTGAATAATTTCGACTCTATTATGTCAGTCCGAATGACAGTTTGGTATGCGTAATGCGTATGTTATTTATACATAGGTATTTAATTTTAGATTTGTTCGAAAATTCGAAATGTGGTTCGAATCCCGTTTAGATAAATATTTTTTGTAATTCTTTTAATTTTTATTTATTAATCAGAACTCGGAGCAATTAAGCTCGGTTACCCAGACACTAAAGCTTTTAACAGACGTTGGCGGTTGGGCCTTTATGACCCACTGTTAAAAGTGTCGACCACAAACCAAAATACTATTACTTTGTACAATTTTCAATCGCGTTTCATTTTTCGTAACTATTTTAATTCAGGTCCATGAAGAAGTGTAAGTGTAAGTGAATATTCGTTGAAATGAGTTAAAATGTATAAGAATTTACCCCACCTCCAGCAGATATGCGACCAGTGTCGTAATCTAGGTGTAATTACGCTTGCGTCTAGCCTAATTTTATCTTTCGTCGCCGTAGCAAATAGTTCCATAGAAAATGCCCTTAATTGCAAACCTTATTTTAACATTGAGTCTACTTACCCAAACAAACAAATCCAGAAGGACCTTTCCGCACTATTACCTACCTACCTCTATGTGCTGCAGTCTACATTATAATAATTTAATATAATCAATAAAACTAATAATAATAAATGTCGTATGGAAGATAGATACTGGTGAGGTCTACCGCACCTCACCAGCAAGGTTAACCTGTACTACATAAAGCCTCTGAGCTTTACAAATATTTCTTTTATAAAGCCCGGTCTTGCGTGTAACACCTAAGGATTTCCCGTAGAAAGTATCCCGATTCCCGGTCGCCCTCGTACTTAATAAAAATTGTTTTTTAGCCTAGGTAGGTAACCTAAGAATACCTAAGAAGCTACGGGTCAATTCACACCGAAACGAAACGCGATATAGCGCTGCATTTTAAAGAAAGCTATTTAATATTGAACTTTATATTAAATAGCTATTACTCAAGGAGATACACAGCACATGAGCAGTGTATGACTGATGTCATATGAAATGTATGGGATTTGACATACTGCTTGTGTCAACGCTACGCTTAGTGACTTATGCTTCTTGTGTAATGAGTAAAGATAAATTTTGAATAACTTTCTAAGAATTGCAGCGCTATGTTGCGAATCGTTTTGTGGTTTTGTCATACGTAGCGATGCCTAAGTCACTTTAGCGCTGCTCATGTCAAATCCCATATATTATTGTTTTCGAACTTCATCGTCGTAGTAAGCGATGGCAACTTGGCTAAAGGCTCAGATTTTCAACATGTTGCTTCTACATGGAAATCATTATCGTAAAAATCGTCACAATTCAAAAATGATGAGCACGATGATCGCGTAACCTTATTCGAATGTAATAAAACGAAACCGTCATTTTGAACGCTGACATTTAGCTTGATATATCGGGCGTTAAATAAATAAATTGATCCATTACCAATTGGATTACAAGTTGAGTCGTTAAATAAACAATTTTGTCCAATTTTACACGTATCACTGATCGCAATTCGCAGTTGGTGGGTTGTCGTTTGTTAACTTTTTTTTTGGGTGCAATGTGCGACCCATTTACACGCATTTTGACGGTCATGTTTCTTTATAATTTTTAGATTTTCATAGAATTTAGTATTCTGCTAGTTTTGAAATATCGCTCAGATAGCTTATCCCTGGGAAACTGCGCATTTTTAAGTGATATAGTCAAAGTCGAAATTTTTATTCATAATTTTGACTTTGGAATGTGGTGGGTTCGAAGTCGGACCACGGTAAATTATTTATGTGATTATTTTTTTTTCAACCTACTAGAGCTCCGAGCAAAGCTCGGTCTCCCAGGTACTATTCTTTAAATATCTACGTTGATACACTATTTACGTTTAGGCCGAGGAAGAAGAGGAAATAAAATTGTAAAATTCAACTTTTGTTAATTGTCCAGATAAATGTTTAATGGGTTATAGGTACTTTATATAGACTGAGTTTATATATTGTTAAAATATATAATTTTTTAAAAGAACAATTATTTCTTACACCGGTTACATTCGCACTCACACCGTGCGAATTTCTTACACCGGTTCTTCTCGCCGGGTTAGTTCCCGAACCGGTGGTAGGCATCACGTAGAGACAATTCCATAAGCGTTGCATTGTAACCTATATGGAAATAAAACGTTTTTCATTTTTGTTTTTTTTTTAGATACTCGTATAAGTCGTATATTACTTGTTTACAAGTGTCGATATTAATTGCAATTAGCAATGTGTTTATATTATTTATAACCTTACCGTCTTACTAATAAAACATTCTTAAACATGCGTTTAACGTTAAATTCGCCGTTTAAGTTATACGTCCGATAAACACCGTGTATGCAGCTGTCTACTAATAAAGATATTCAAGACCTTGTCTAACTATAATCACGCTACACACCGTAGACAGAAGACTCAAAGAAAAACGTTTAGGAATTGTGTAACACGCAAATAACACGTATATGATGTTCACGTGTTGATGACAAAAATTTACATATTTTAAACAATTTCAATTCGTTAAGTATGCAAATTTTGTAAATATTAGTAGTTCTACAAAGTTTAGTTACTAACATTTTTAAACAAACCTCTGCCAAACTGTCAAAATATGTCATTGAAATTGTCATTTGTCAAGACTTTCGCTAATCGCGTCAAACGTCAATTGTAATTTGTAAATGCCGTCCTAGAGATTTTCAATATGCTAAAAAGGAATTTACTAATTAGAACAATAATAAAATCTGATAAATTCTGATCTTTTGGGGTTGTAGTTCCCACACAGAAAGTAACACAAGCAATAGCGTAATTTGTTTTAGGTATCTGCGAACATCTGTGAAGTATATTTTTTTAAGAAATTACGTGACAAGTCAATAGTACGTGCGAATATAGCACGCAGAGTATTCGCACGGTACTCGATATTTGTCGATGCAATACGACAAAGGTCGCACGCCCGTAGCATCGAAACGATCAAGGTGGCCAAGATCCCAATCGAAATATCGGTATTCTCATCGCGAGACGCGAACGCCATTTTGCGAACACCGGCCATTACATTATTGAACCCGGGATTACATACAATACATAAAGTAGCATCTTTAAAGGATTCCCCTGCGATTCGTCTTGTGAACACAGTTATAACGTTTACGGCGAAAAGTAAAAACACCCGCAACTCTCACGTAATTGCTTTAATCGGTGATAAAGATATTTTGAAAAACCTTGTACCAGTTAAAAAGTTAAAAAGCCGAGCTTCTGGTTACATAAGTACGCAGAGAATCTTTCGAAAACTTACCGGCTTTCTTGATTCTTATTACGCTGAGGCTTATGGAATGCAGTATAATCGCCGCCAGTCTCTGATGTACGGTCGCCGACCAACCCGTGTACCACTTATCGTTCTTGTTACTATGGCATAAGGTTCAAAAGTGGCACACCGAGTTTGTCGACGACTGTACACTAGTCACTATAACCGTCCTATATCACTATATAGCACTCTTCGTTTGCAAATTGTTGTAATACCTACTATTTTTATTGCAACTGGCAAGTATATTCCTTGACTTATTCGTTGTTTTTCAATTTTTATTGTTTAAATTAGTATTTAAATTCAAAAGTAGATGTTTCATTTGTTATTGTGTAGTTAATTTAGGCTTGATTAGATGTAACAAGTTGTGATTTCATTCGACTGTAACTGTAACTACTTGTATAAGTGTAAGGTCAAATGAGTGGCGGAGGGATCTGTGAAGCGACTAGAAGATGTAGCAATTAGCATACGCATGTTATGATGATAATAGTAACTGTTTACAGGTCGGCGGACGACAACTCGCTGTCGGAGCTGGAGGGCGGGGTGTTCGCGGGCGCGCGCGGCCTGCGCGTGCTGCGGCTGGCGCGCAACCGCTTCCGAGCCGTGCCCGCCGCGGCGCTGGAGCATACCACACGACTGCAGGCGCTGTAAGTGACTTAAACGGCAGACGCACGGCGAGAAGTTTCTACGAGAGAGGTAGAAGAACGCGAGACACTGTTTGAATTCACGTTTCTCAGACCTACTCGGCGAGAGTCTAGGTAAACTATTTGTTGTTAGATCGAAGGTAGGCCATAATCGAGCCCTGACGTCACTGCGACCCTATGCTGCTCATAAACTGAACGATATGGCTGGGGTTGGTGCTGCGAATTTCCTCCGTGGTAGAGTATTCGTGCAATTTCGGGTAAGCCTATAGGCTTACCCGAAATTATATTAATTAATTAAATATTAATTAATTTAGATAATATTGTATACAATATTATCTAAATTCCATGTTTTAGGGCAGTCGAGTCACAGACCACAGTAGCACAGTATAAATTTTATTGGTGTACTTTTGTAGAGCACACGTGTTTAGTTTGCCTAGTGTTCATTTTTCACTTTAAAATACTCGATTTACCTTATTGGGCAATCGCTAACCATTAATTATTGTGAAATTGTCGAGTCAACAAAATTAGTAAAGCCATCTTCGAAGTTTTGGTAACGAGTGATCTTTAAATTTCAAGAAAATTTTGGAGAATTTTCAATCCTAAATTAATTCGGGTTAATTCAGTAAGGAAAGTTATGATTTGATTTATTACAGCTTCTTCAAACGAACGGCTTACAAAAGGCAAACCTACTTTAAAAGTGTTTTATCGCGACTTTTTCAAGTATTTAGGAATTCTTCAACCTCTAGAGAAAGTAATTAACCGTGGAAAATCTGATCTTTAACGTGAATGCAGAATGTATGGTATCTTCAAAAGTAGAATTATAAAGGCCCTAATAAACATCTTAATGCGCCGCAAATAAAGATATATCGATGGGCAATAAAACGGCCAAAACAGGTTACTAGATTGCAGTATTTTTTTTATTATTCGGAAAATATACAGTGAATGTACTATTAAATACTATATAAACTCGTAGTACTATTTACAATTTATTAATCTCATAATATCAGCAGCGAGAAAGGTCAATGAAACATTGTACGTAAGTAAAATATAAGGTCGTGTTTTACAAATTAATCATTTAGAATTCAGATTCTAACAAGAACAAGGCTTCGTAAAGTAATAATTACAACACTTTTACATTACAGTGTAATACGGCGCCGCAAATGGTGTTTTTAGACGAAATTAAATCGTAATTCATAACTAGTTTTAAGTCTTATAATATTGAAAGTAATTTACATAGAATTAACTATTTATATGTTTTAACTTCCGATCGTAAACTAAATACCCAGGCATCAATTTATATTTTCATAAAGAATTGACATATTCTTGAAATTAGTCCTTAAACTCCCTAGACCCTAAACCACCTAGGGCCTCCGGTAGAGGTAACTCACTCGGCGAAGCACAACGCAAGCGTTATTTCGCGCAGGTTTTCTGTAAGGCCGTGGTACTTAACCGGTCAAGCCGACCCATTCGTACCGAAGTATGGCTCTCCCACGTTACATATTATTTAACGGTTTTAGTTAAGCTAAAATAAATATCTCCTTATATAAAAGGAGATGTCCCCCTGTCATAACATAGACGCACGCACAGCCATAACTGCTAACGGTAGAAATGTGAAATTTGGAAAGTAGTTTTAATTTACAACGCACTAAGGGATTTTTCAAAATTCCACTTTTAAAGGAGTGAAAATAGGCGTTGAATGTTTGTATAAAAAATATTTAAATCACCGATTTCGATGAAAATTGAGATTCATTCTCTTCAATACATTTAATTAAATACATGTTTCAGGGTTTATTAGAATTGTCCCTCTGATTTTTTAAATAAGGGTTGAAACTTTGTATGAAAAATATTTAAAATCTGTCCCGATCGTTGAAATTTAATATTTATTAAATACAAATCAGTGAGTGCGTTCTGTATGGTTTTTGCAATTTGTACCCTAAGGGGGTGAAATGTGGATCCAAAGTTTGTATACTGAAATATCAACAAATGGACGGATTTTTCTGAATTTTGGCACGCACTTATTATTTTTACTATGGCGTAGAAATCCGTAAAAAAAGGGATTTTTCGAAATTCATACCTGTTCTGAAAATATTTGTATAAAGGGACTAGGGACTAGGAGGGAGGGGATAAATAAAGGACGCTCATGAAAATGTAGGCAATCGAGCATAGAGAGTCATTTATGAAATGGCAGCAAGACGTGTTTTCGAATTTCAGGTGTCGGAATGTACACGAGACGTCTCTACAAAATGTACGAGGGCGGGTCAATAAGTCCGTGACTTTTGGAATAAAACACAGATTTTTTGATAAATAAATCATTTTATTTTTCAACGTAGTCCCCCTTGAGCTCTATACACTTTGTCCAACGCTTCTCCAATTTTTTTATCCCTTCCAAAAAATATGATTTGTCGAGGTCCTCAAAATAGGCCTTTGTTTGCGAGATGACTTCATCATTGGAGTCAAATCTTTTTCCACCGAGCCATTTTTTCAGGTTTGGGAACAAGAAGTAGTCACTCGGAGCCAAATCTTGAGAATAGGGTGGATGTGGGAGCAATTCATAGCCCAATTCATGGATTTTTGCCATGGCAACTGCACATGTGTGCACCCTTGCATTGTCTTAGTGAAAAAGAACTTTTTTCTTGGCCAAATGAGATCGGTTTTTTTTCAAATCCTCATTGAAGCGGTCCAATAACTTGGCATAATATTCCCCATTAATTGTTCTTCCCTTTTGAAGATAGTCAATGTGGATTATCCCACGTGCATCCCAAAAAACAGTCGCCATAACTTTATTGGCTGACAAACCCACCTTGGCCTTCTTTGGCGCCGATTCACCCTTAGAAACACACTGTTTTGACTGTTGTTTGGTCTCTGGTGTATTGTGATGGATCCATGTTTCGTCCACGGTTAAAAAACTCCTCCATATTGTGATTAAACAACGCCAAACCTTCCTGTGAAGTTGTTACACGATTGCGTTTGTGGTCGACTGTGAGCAAACGCGGCACCCATCTTGCGGAAAGCTTTCTCATGCCCAAGTGATCATTCAAAATTGAAACCACTGAGCCATGCGAGATGCCTATGGCTTCCACAATCTCTTGCACTTTTAATCTTCGGTCGGCCAACACCATATCGTGAATTTTTTCGATTGTTTCGGGTGTAGAGACCTCAACTGGGCGTCCAGGACGTTCGGCATCTTCAGTGCTTGTAAGGCCACAACGAAATTCAGTAAACCACTTTTTTACCATTGTAATCGATGGTGCAGAGTCCCCATAGTACTTATCAAGCTTAGCCTTGGTCTCGGTAATGGTTTTTTTTCGCAAAAAATAATGCTTAATAAGCACATGAAATTCACTTTTTTCCATTGTTTCCTTAAGTTACTGGATAGTCTGATAAAGATAGCTGTAAAACAGAAACTAACTGACGCAGCAAGTTCAAATTTTGATAGGAGTCAACTGACAGATGCCTGTTGACAGGAGTAGTGTTGCTTTTTCAGTAAGGAGGTTAGAAATTCAAAAAGTCACGGACTTATTGACCCGCCTTAGTATGTTATAAATGATGCGGAAAATGTACAGCAATATCTTCAGACTTATATATCAAGCCCTCGTTTTGTTACATGTTTTACAATATTTTATTCTTCTTAAGGCGATGTAGGCACAGATTTTAAAATTATACTTTACTAAACTGCAGTACTTACGAGCTTACTATCCGCCTAGGCCTCCCCCACATTAGGCGTGCGCGTTCCTCGGGCGTGTCAGCGATGCGGACGCTGCTCGCGCCACTCACACGCCCGAGGAACGCGCACTCCTAATGTGGGGTCAGCCTTAATCCAGTGAAAATGCGCTGCCCTTGGCGCGTCAAGTATTTGTACTTTATACCTACCTATATGAAATCTGCTACGCCGCATTGTGTAGTCTGTTATTCGTTTAGACGAAAGAATGATTAAGATGTTCGTTATGCGAGATTAAAGGCGGATCACACTTTTCATGCGCAAAGACAAAAGGATTAGTTTATCCTGTGATTGGTTATGCATGTCATTTCACACATGTCACGAACATGCGCGTGCTAACAGATACGACATAAAACTTACCATCGTAGCTTACTGCGATGATTGCGTTAATTAAAACTAACAAAGCTAATGCTATAATTTCAATATCAAACACAAACAAAAGAAGTAGACCAAAGTAGAGCACAGAGGTTTTAGATAATGAAAATATTGGTATGAACAAACACGCCATGTTTGTAAGCGTGTCGGAACTCCGGCTACAGGCGAGAAATTCACTCAAATACCACAAATATCGCACACTTTTGTATTAACCCTACCGCGCGTCAAAAGGTTGATTTATTCTGGTTTCTGAGTTGAATTGACTGGTAGATGTCTGTTCAATAGCGCTTTTGATTGCCTAACGCCAAACGCGTTGACCAATCAAAAGCGCTATTGAATAGATATCTAATGTCGAAATCACCTCAGAAACCAGGCATTAGTCTTGATTTGCAATAGTTCATACAGTAAATTTATGGGAGCATTGAAATCTCTTGACACTTGAAATGATAAACCTTCTTAGTTAGACACGGGTAGGCCCACGAATATACGTTACTTCAACAAATGAAAGAAACGTCTTTTCTACCTATCTTCACCATGTAGGTCGTCTTGCAATAAAAGTGCAGTTGTAATTTCGAGAGCATAATAACAAACCAATGAAGTGTGCGAAAAAAGGTTTATTTGCGTAGTTTCATAAAAAGTAGCCATTGGTGTTGAAGATGCGCTGACCTTTCACTGAAAAACAAATCTCATTTCTTTCACTTTCTTCACAACTTCAGAGTATTTTTATGTCCCCATCAAGTTTTATTCGTCTGAAAATTCCATGTTTACGTCCATAAGTACTATTGATTAAACATTTGGACGCACAAACAGACGCATAAAACTTTTATAAATATGGACCGCAATTATTTTGAACGGTTACACACAACTACGTGACCTTCGAAATGACATGCCTATTTCAATATTAGGAATTATGATCTATATTACTTTTAGACATATTGTTTTACATGTCTAGAATGGAGGCTATATGACCTAGTATATTTCTATAAGTGGATCTCTACTTTTTTGTTCATAGTTAGTTACAAACGCGACTCATTACCTCTATTGGGTAAATTTAATTTAATGTTTTAGGGTAGGTACCGTAACTCAAAAGGAAAAGACACTTCAGTTTGTTTTCCGTTCGTTCGTGTCTGTCTGTCTCTATCGGGTGACTTTACTCCATACCTCTATCGGATGAATTAATTTAACTTTTTAGGATTCCGTACATTAAAAGAAAAAGACCCTTCAGTTTATTGTCCGTACGTTCGTCTGTCTGTCTGTCAAAACCCTTTAATTTTTATTTCGGGCACGCGTAGATGTATCATAAATTTAAATTACAACTGTTTACTCAGGTTACTCAGGTCTACAGTGCCTTAAATCTGTGAAAAAAATTGGCTTTTATGTTGACGTTACACAAAGATCCGGTCGTTTTTACCACAAAAATCGCATATTTCGACACAAGGGAATCAAAATTCATCCCGTTGACCTAGAACTATGAAATTTGGCAAGTAACGCCGTTATATACTACAAGTGCAAGAAAAAATATGAAAACTGCATATTTGTAATTATATCGTAAAAAATCTTATGTCTAAATAAAGTCTATGATGGGGGAGAAATTTCTAGTTGAAGCTACTAGTTCCAATGGGGTATCATATGAAGGGGCGTGATGTGATCATACTTAAGCTTATTTTATTTAGTTTTTGCGACGAATATTTTCTTTAAACAAAAAATGACAAAAACAATAGCTTCTCCATTCAAATTTTTCAGGCTCGACCAAAATTCCTAAACGATCGTTGGACGAGTCCGACTCGCTCTTGTCCGGTTTTTTTAACTGTGTTCAATGTTCATGCAAAAGTCGTCATAAAAATTAAATAGGATTTCAAAAGGCGTACTGGCCGTTAATTTTAACTCAAACGAAAAAATCAAGTTAATATTTTATTTACTTTTACATGTAAACAATGAAAACCTATTACCGTACCAGTGATTTAATCGAAGTGTCATGTCCTCAGGAACCTGGCCGGCAACCAGATAAGTGAACTCACATCCGCCTCGCTGCCGCCGCTGCCCTCCTTACACACGCTGTGAGTAAAACATAATATATTTTTATATTAATAGGGCTTTGCTGAGGGGAAACGCCGATGATTGTTGGGATATCAGCGTTGAATGTTGATGTAGTAACGCCTTGTCGTTAATTCGATACAATACGATTACGTAACATAACAATCTATGGTGCCTCTATAACATATAGTGTCCCCTTGATGTCACGAAAGATATCTTACTGTAAGAAGCAAATAGCAATAAGTCGTTCACGTTTATTTCCCGATACAGGTAGGCAAAGGCCACCGACCCCGAAGATCACAGAACAAAAAGTAAAGCAATAAGAATAAAATAATAATTTATCAAAGATGAAATTCATTATTTTAAGCGATCACGTTTCACAAATAATGAAACTTGACCCCCAGTGTCATTACTCTTAAATACTTATCAAAATAACGTGCTACTTTTTATAGAGCGGTGGTCCTTTTTAGGGCTTCCTACCTTTTAAAGTTAAAAGGATAAGAGTAAAGTGATTAATTAATATAAAAAAGGAATGTATGAAATATAAAAATACTGCGTGATAAAATTACTATATTTTTTTTTATAAAATATCGGTTGTCTGTAAAGTCGGTTTACTGACGATAGTTGAACGTGACAACGTTCAACAACAACAGCAACAACAACAACAACAACAACAACAACAATAATAATAATAATAAAATGCGAGGTAACGCTGGTACTTGGTAACAGTACTTGGTAACGCAGAAGTCATGCTTTTTCGTGCGTGCAGCCGGCTCCATTGAATTATAAGACTTATCACGTCAAAAACTACAGGCTGACTGTAGTACAGAGTACAGTCTGATGAAATTATATATAGCCTTTGTTGCCCGGGCTAGTATTACGAATCTATTGACACCTAATTTATTAAAATCGGATCTGAAGTTTTTGGGCTACTGTGAAACAAACCTACATAGACTGCCAAAATCATTACCCTTCCTTTTGACTTCGCCGTAGTCGGGTAATTACTAAAGCACATCGGTATCTTTTAAAAGGGCATCCGTATTCCGTACCTTTAAGTGACCTTCAGCTCCTACAAAGTGATAATATCACGGTTACTTGTGATAAATGAGTTAAGATATCATCTAGGAATTATTTAAATAAGCTCATGTTTACGAAGACCTCTACCATAAGGCCTTCCAATATTATCTCCTAAGAGCTACTCAAACACAGACTTGGTCTTGCTCATGTTAAGGAAAACATTGACCTAAAAAAAAAACTATATCCCACAAAAATTAAAAAAGCCAAGTATTTCCTTTGCAAAAAGTTATGAGATGTCGTAGAGACCAAGTGAAATTCAAAATATGTAGTCTATTTAATTAGTTACTCATAAAAAATTGTAACCCTATGTGGAAAATTTTATTTTTATAACTCATTATATTAAATAGTGACTTGGCAATGAGCACTTTAATAAATCAATATATAAATATTATGGTTACTAGCAGCTTAACGCTAGTGCTAACATCTTATTACCTGCAGTCATCCTATTATTTGTGATCTAGATTCTGTTGACGTTTTTTAAATTAGAAAACTTAACCATACCTATGAAAAGTTATCAAAATGGTCAACAATCTTGGAAATTAAGGTACGGATAACCTACCATGTACCACTATTGAATCCTTATTGGCATAGTGATAACATCGAAATGCTTTTCCGCGTTTGTGTAAGAAATTACTACAACTGCATACCATCAGGCGATCCGTTTGCTCGTTTCCAGAACTATTCCATAATTAAAGCGATTACCGCCCATCATAGACATCTGCAACACCAGAAGAGTTATAAGTGCGTTTCCGATCTTTAAAACCACCAAACTCAAAGTAAGAAATTATAACAATTTTTAACCACCACGCGGTCGGTTTGCTCGTTTCCAAATTAATTAGTGTACCATAGTTAAAACGTTTACCGCCGCTCATGGACATTCGTAACACCAGAAGAGTTACAAGTGCGTTTGCGAGCATTGCATGAAGAAGGCACCGGTAACCCACTTTAGGACACCGGTATCTTCCTCATGCAGTGAGACACAACGCATTGGTTTTCTGTGAGGCCGTCTTATTTATCCGGTCGAGTGGGCTAATTCGTCCCGAAGCATCTACTGTAACCTAAAATAACCTACCACTTCTCAATTTATGAAATTTGTTATATAAATAACGATTACAAAGTTATCAGTGAACTTGTATTCATAGATATTTTTGTTCCTGTGAATTCGAAAAATTTTTTTCTTCAGAAATGCTCCTTTCTCTATATTTTCCTTTTATATATAGCTAATAATCTAGCCTGACATCAAATTTGAAATTTCTAAGTCTGCTAGAAGTTTGCTTTGAATTTTGTTTATTCTCCCTACCTCCAATCTATCCGTATCTTTCCAAATCGCGTTTTTTGCCGCTTAATATCTCCTAATACTACTCCAATGCACTCGATTTGTATTAATAAAATTTAAAAAAATAGCTTGTGCCGCTAAGGACGTCTCTGCGACAAAAATTCAGACCGCTAGCTTTGTTACAAACGAAAATATGGCGGCACGAAAATGCCGCGAAATGCTTCATGAAAAAATAGTTACGGCCGCGATACCGTTGCCGTTCTATCAGTTTTTTTTCTAAAATTATAAGGAGGAAAGATTTGTTTGTTTTTGCATTGAATAGACTCCGAAACAACTGGACCGATTTTGATGAAATTTTGCAAAGATATAGAGTAGACCACGGGGTCCTTCCCCGTGCGCTACTTTTTATTGCAGCAAAATGTACGGATTCTGCGGAATTTTCTTTTGCGCTCACGCAGTCGTGTACTTTCTTCTCTCGTTGTCGTTTCCTTTGTATTTTATTAAGAACACGGGAACTATTTATTTCAAGATCAGACTCAACTTCATTCATTCATTTGCGGTTCAGTCTAATCGATTGTTGTTATAGAGTAATCGAACAATATATAAATTTCCAATTATTTTTATAAGCTTTAGACCAAATGTTTAACATAATGCCCAAATATAAAATCTTGATTCTTACCGACAAGCGGCTCGTAGTCCACTGAATCGTACCACTAAATTCCGCAGACCGCTTGTCAGGAATCTCTAACGCGGCGCTTATGACAGTGGAATGCGGAATATATTTCTAAAGGCGAACATTTGTTATTCGATTCGAGTTCAATACTCGAAAGACCTATAAATATACATTCCACGTCTAATTTCACTCGAAAAGATTTTCCAAATGATTTCATTTAATTGTAGGAGAACGCGTACATACGAACTTTTCTGAAAGGATTTTATGAATCCATTATCCTTAGACTATTGTCATTGATTTAATTATGGTTTGAAAGATTTTTAATGATTGCTTTTTAATGCTAAAGGAAATGACTTCTCACTTTAAAGTATACAAATATTATGTATGGAACATAGTTATAAAAAGCCCCTAGAAGGGACTATTAACGGAACTGAAAAACGGACACTCAAATAATTGGCAAAAGTTCACGAAAGATCAATTTCCAAAATATTATTATTATTTCATGCTTAAATAACTAAGTGAATCGTATTATTTATATATAAACGATTTCATAATTAACACATTTTTCTGTAATCATTTTGTAAGGAACACCCGGACCTAAAACCACTCTGTTTTACTGCTTATAAAACAACACTAAGAATGGGTACATTGATGCCATTTTTTTTCAGATTATACGCAAAATTAAGTTTATGTCGCGTTTTCATGGAAATATTAACGTAAACACTTTTCTTAATGAAGAATTATAAACCAGTTAATGGTTATAATAAAAGATCAAAAATAAAACGAACGTAATGTCCGAAATATACTTGTATGATTATTATAAATCTTTATAAAGTATATGAAGTGCCTGCCTCTGTCTATTCGTTTAGATGTTTTGAAATACTCAACAGATTTTAATGCAGTTTTCAGCAATAGATGAAGTGATTCAAGAGGAATCAGAAGGTATATCACTAACGTATTGCTCGTGTAAAGCGTCGCTAGTTAATTATAATACACAAAATCTGAATGTATTGGTAATCAAAACATGCAGGTATTTTCATATTTAGGCATTATAACTACCCCAATAAAGTAATATGTAGATAATGCAACTTGCAAAACTTTTCTTATAAGTGCATTTTGCATTTGCACAAATTTTGTTTTTGTCTACGAACAAAAGATATAAAGAACAGAAGATCGTTGAAATGTTTTATAAGTTCGTGTATAAAAAAAAGCTATTATTTTCAAGTCCTGTCATTTATGTGGCAGCCGGTGGCTTCGCCGTCAATAACTTTAGGCGAGGACATCCTTTTGGAAGTTAGCTGAAAATAAACGTCTATACACAAATGTCACTAACACGTGTCGACAACACGTGTCGAATAATTTATGTTATATAATAATGGTGACTAATTAATTTGTGACTAGTAGCGGACGAGCTTTGATCTTATAACAAACGCATTCAGGGAAATGGGATAAATTCATTAGAGATTGATAATATTAATGATTTTAAATGAATGTGCCAAATACGTCTACTATACGTATGCTCATAATACTATGTATAAATACTAAAACATGCGTTACCGCATAATACATAATATTATTATCTATACCGTTGACTTCTGTGATATTATCGTATTTTTACAATACACATTCTTATTTACCTATATTAAGAATAGGTAAACATTATATCAAAACAGAATGAATGTACAAGTGAATGAATATTCATCGCCTGATGTGGAGAGCGCCTTATATCTAGAGTTCACCGACCGACCGCCCTTGCGCCGCTCTTGTTAAAATGCTCCCGAAACATATTTTTGCGCTTATCGCTCATATTTCATAAGATAATATTGACGTCATATCCGCATGACGACCTTGCAATTTGTATGCTAAATTCATAACACACAGAGCAAAATTATTTTTTAGTTTCGTAGATTATCACACTTAAATTCCTATAGATATTTGTTGTTTAGATATATTAAAAATATAGTTGTCTGTTAAGTCGGTTTACGGACGATAATTTTACGCGATAACGTCATCACAAACCGAACGCTTAGGCCGATCGTGCCTCTCTATCGCTTGTTCCGCGCTCTCGATTGCACGATCGGCTCAGGCGGAACGTGACAATTTTTCGTGTGTGCAGCCGGCGTTCATCGATTTATAAGACGTCAAAAATAATTTAATTTAAAATTATGGGCATTGAGCTCTTTCATAGAATTTGATCAAAACTTTTATTAAGATACATTTTTATTCCGCTACCGAATATAGAGGACATTCTGCTATTCTCTGTAACTAACGATTTACGCGACAGCTTGACAAAATATGTATCTGTAGTAATTCTACGAAATTTCTACAACGCATAAACTATTTATAAGAAATTTTAATTGCACCATTAATTAATTCTTGAATTTTTACGTCCGCACCGAAATATTTTATTGAAACTATCCGAACTGACATTTTTACTGATACAGAAAGTTAAAAAGATTTATAACGGCAGTTTTGGTTAAAATAAGTTTTGAATGTGTAATAAAGCCACATTTATACCCTTGCTTTGATTAAGAAAAACTTGTGTTTGACGGCGAAGGGCGCTCAGTATCTTCGGGATTTATCGTCGTCTGTCTAGATCTACGACCCCAGACTGATCATATATCGAGAACGCATCCTCCGAGGCTGATAGTTTTGGTAAATATCAGAAAGCTTTTCGAATAACGCTCAGTTTATATTCATTTGGTAAAAGTTTTTGACACTTTTGAAACGTAATAAATATCATAAGCATAACTTTTCAATATAGTTATTCAGGATAGTAAATCCGATCTCCATTTTTCATATAAATCAGATTCGAATTGACTTGTTTGCTTGCAAACTGTTTGAGCCATAAAGAGATTGCTGTAGAACTTTACGCTATATTAGATTAATCCAATAAAAATATATAAAAACTGTTATACTAACATATATATAATATATAAAAGAAAGTTGTGTTAGTTACACTATTTATAACTTAAGAACGGCTGAACCGATATGGCTGAAAATTGGTGGGGAGGTAGCTTAGAACCAAGAGACGGACATAGGATACTTAAGTAACCCGCCGAGTCTGTCTGTCTGTATGTTCGCAATAATCTCAAAAACTACTGAAACGATTTTCATGCCGTTTACATTTACCGAGCGAGTGGTTCCTTAGGAAGGTTCAGGTCGATAATAATTTGTTAAGGTTTTGTGAAAATTGTTTGATTTATGACGATCATTGTTGAAGGTGTCGGAAAAATCAAGCCTCTGGGAACTTTTATCGAAAACGCTCCCTAACCTAACCCGTTGGAGATAAATAACAAAACATTGTATGGTGGAATTGTTTCTCTTTTATAGGTCTACAAAAAAGTCTGTGTTGGCATAGATATATGTGTATCTTATAAGGATAGGTTACTATACACATTCAAAGTTTAAAAAAATGATCAGAAATAATGTGGTATTTTCAGAAGCTATTTAGAGGAATACAATTTAATTATCCATATCTAGGAGATATCTTAAAATTAAAAAGTACTTGTGAATATTTATTACTAAGTATATATTTTTACTCTATGCTATTATTATATTGCAGGTATATTTGCTAAAGAAGTGTTTTTCACGAACACTCTCCTACGCGGGCGAAGCTGCGGGCAAAAGCTAGTTTGTTCTAAAAAATAAATGAAACTTTAAACTAGAGAAACAATTATGTTGATGACAATCTCAGTAAAACGGCTTCTTATCTACAGTAGACTTGGCCTGTCACACCTTACAAGTCACGAACGTTGACTAGCTTCAGCAACATTCCAGTCACTAAACCACTTGAAAATCCGTGCAATCACCTTACTAACTTAATCTTTACGATTTATGAGAACGTAGGGTTTGTCTTTTCTAAAAAGTAATTTTAAGGTGAATTATACCATCCTATTTATATTATTCGTCGCGTCAGTGACGCCACGACCGCAACAGTGACGAGGCGACAGTCCGACAAATCAATCCTGTCGTGTACAGTGTCGCAGCGTTCGAAAGCCGTCCCGTTACCGATACAATTCAGTATTTCATTGATCTGTCGCAAATTGCACTGACGCGGCGTCACTGATGCGGCGGCACTATCGCTCGATCGCAGATGCTTGCTTCGAAAGTGTACCTTTATATTCTCATTCTCAGTTTCAAATGCGCACCAATTGTCCTCAGATACACTACTCCGTACTCGACATAATGCGTTACAGATATTTTGGGCATATGATCTACTGCTTATGTAAAGACGTTTAGGCAGAAAAATAATTGTTGTACTCGAAAAAAAAGATCTACCTTTATATGGGCTAGTTTGCGTTGAGCGGGATGATTTTCTTACTTTGAGTATGACAATATTTATTTTACCTAAACGTCTTTGTATGAACAGTAAGTCAAATACCCAAAATATCCGTAGTTGATTTTACCAAACCTTATATATAATCACTAATCAGGTCTATTGATGTCCACAGAATTCTCAAACGGAACCGGATAATCCACATCGAAGAGCGCGCGTTCGCCAACACTCCCGCCCTGCGCATCTTGTAAGTAAACTCTGTTATTACTTTTGTATTAAATAGCAAATAAAATAAATGAAAATGAAAAAATACTCTGAGGTTTTAAATTTAAGATAAGCGTGTAAGTAGAATAAAAGGAAAATAATTGCGTACTGTGCCTAAATATTCTAGTTTGCACAGACTAAACGCAAAATGCACGATTGGGGCGGGCGGATTTGAAATAATGTATTGAAATGATGCACTACCACGTGGAAGCGCATTTTTAGTGTGTGGTAACGCGTGTTTTTTTTTTCAATACAAAATAGGTATCATAATATTCATAAACTTGTAGGGAGTGTCTGTGTGAAAGTCAGCTTCCTCGCGCGGTAAAATCCAGTGGCATCTGTGAAAATCACCTATAAACACTAACAATGTTTTATATCGTCCAATGATCTATGAAGGTATGAAATTCTTCACATGCTTTGTAAAGTGTTTGCTACGCCAGTTCGGCTGCCCGGGCTAGAAATACTCCCCCTTAGTTTCGTGTCTGACGGACATGTATACATGTTTAAATTCCAATGTCTATGAAATTCCTTTCGGTAATAAAGGAATCCTTTTGTATAGAAAATGAAAGTAAGTTTTTGTCTATTTGCGTTTGCAGTGTGGCACTGATGCAAAATGGCTTACTTTAATTGGTTTATGTGAACACGGCTTAATAAAGTTCAATTTTGAATCGCTGTCTTAAAATGCAGCGCCGCGTCGCGTCTCGGTATGAGCTGACCCTTACTAATATTATAAATGTGAAAGTTTGTGAGGATGGATGGATGGATGATTGATTTGTTGATTGATTGATTGAAATTTTGTATGGTAGTAGTTTGAATTCTGCATTTAAACATAGGATACTTTTATCTCGAAAAAATACAGTGTTACCGTGTGACACTGTATGTACGCGGGCGGAGCCGCGGGCAACAGCTAGTAGACTATATTTCACAAAGCAAACGCTTTTTAAATTCGTTCAAATACTTAGTTACTACTGTTACTTTATTGTGTCAGTAGGGTTTATTCGCAGCTATTCTAGAGAGGAACAATTTAGTATGTGGCGTGAAGGCTTAGCAACTTCCAGCGCGGGTGGGCGTGAGTGATGATTGGGCTTTGCATACGATAGCAGCGCAACACTCTCTGTACTGCAGGGACGCGACTGTACGAGTCCGTGAAAAATTATCCTAGTAGATAATATACATACAATGTACCACATGCTGCATGAGACGTGGATAGATTAGATACATAATGACTAGGATGTTATCATGATGGTTTTAGTCTCAGATTAATATAAATAGCATAGATACCCGATTATTAGCAGGAGAAGTAGATATTATATTATATCGTTCATTAATGTCTGTACGACACATGATAATGGGGAAGAAAGAGATGCTTAAACTTTTACAATAATTCCTTAATAATTGTAATAAATATAGGTCTTTATTTCTATTTGTTGACCAACAGATCCCTTTAAGATTTTAATTCAAAGAATTTCCAGATTAAATACGGTCGTAGGTGTAATATGCACATTGTATTATTATTTGTTTGATGCCTAATAGTGATAGGAACACAGCTATATTTATACATTTGAATAATTTTGTATGCTCATCCTCTTCTTTATTATACAGCTAAAATATATTATATTTTATGAGATTCGTCTTTTGACCCAATTTTGCTTGTTTAAATGATACAGCGTGATATTTTTAACTAACTATGAAGTTTAAATTATGTTGGGTTTTTTGGTTTGTTCAGGCAAAGGTGACGGGTTTAGTTTTGGAGAACTGTTTGAAGCTAACGCCTTTACTAGTTTTTCAGATTTAAAAGTCATCAGACATAAATATTTTTGCATTATTAAATTTGATTTTTATGTAGAGACGCGAATATTTTTATTTAAGTTTCTATATTATACATGCCACATATTTGTAAATTATCGCTCACCGCGGATGGGATCCCACCAAACATGGCCAAAAAACATTTTTACAGTCAAACATGAACATTTTTTACGACATCAAATTGTTTCTATATCTAGGAAGTAGGTAAGTCCTAAAAAAATTAACATCCTAGTCTTGGTAATATTGCTTCGAGCAAAACCTCGTTATAAGTAAATTCGCTACTGACTCAGGACTAGAGAGCCCTACTCATAATATTTACAAATCAAATATTTACACTGCATTTAAACAAGGAATGTATGCGACAAAACAATAAAATTTTAGTGCGAAAAATCGAATATTGAATACTAAATTACCAAGTTTGCGAAAGAATGTAAGGAACAAAAAATTCCAAATCTGGTGACTAAATTAAATACCACTAAACTAAATACCAGTTCTGTTCACTGAATATTCCACACTGGCAGACAGATCTTGGCGACAATAGTAGACATTTAATTTAAGAATAGGCACAAGTATTTTTCCTGATGTAATAGGTAATTCAAAAAACATAATAAGCACCAAAACGAGCGCAAAAAAAACGTAAAGGAGCGTACAAAATTCCCATTTTTTAATTTTTCTCGATTTTGGGGGTAAATATTATGTAGATTCATTTTGAAATTTCAAATGGCCGATATTTATTTTTCGTAAATTTGATATGGGTGTCGTTTACCAGGTTTTTGGGGTGCTGGATACGAAAATGACATTCATTTTGAAATTTCAAGATGACGGATATATTTCATTGTATAAAAAATAATATGGGTGTCCTTTTGTAGGTTTCTGCGGGTGCTGATTACAAAAAAGTCATCCATTTTGAATTTACAAGATGGTAGACATTAAAAAAATGGATATAGGTGTCCTTTTCTAGGTTTCTTGAATCGCTGATTACAAAAATTAATTAATTTTTAAATTACAAAATGTACATTTTTTCTATAATCGCTTCTATCTCAAAAACAGGTAATCCTACTGAAACAAAATATGAAAATTTCCTTCCCCTTAAGTAACTCAGTGATCACGTATTTTCTTTATGATAAGAGATATTTTTGAATCCTGAATTTCCAAAAATTTATATAGCTTACATAGCTGGTACCTCGAACTACATAACATACTGTGATAATAATCATCAATCCTAATCAGCATCCCCAACAACTTTAAAATTAGTACTCATGTCATTTTTACGAAGAATGTAAATTCTCAATTTTAGGAAATAAAAATTGGAAGATAAATTTTGTAATCAGCACCCCAGAGATCTGAAAAATACACCCATATTAATTAAAAAAAAAAAACAAAATCAATTCAAAATCAAAAAAGTTTTATTTTCATATAGGTTACAAAGCAACGCTTATGGAATTGTCCCTAAAGTCCCTATATATATATATATATATATATATATATATATATATATATATATATATATATATATATATATATATATATACATATTTACAATATACATAGTCTATATAATATTAACAAAAGTCACATACATATAGTACATAGAAGCAGCCGTTCAAATGGCCATCCTATTCCCGTAGTGTGCGATCGTCAATAAAATTATTTACCCTATAATAAGCTTTAGCACATTAACGTTATTTAACTACTTTTTTAAATTTATTAATGGAAAGATTTTGAACGTGTTCTGGGATTCTATTGTATAGGCGTATACATTGGGACATACCTTTAAAGGATTTTCTTACTTTACTTAGACTATGACGACCTTCAACCGTTCATCTTTTATAAATTAGTACTATAAGTTCTGCTATTGGTAATAAAATATAGCGACAAGAATCAAAGAAGATTTCGTAGATTTTTACGATGCGACACGACGTTGCATTGCATCGCAGTTTCGTGTACAAACTACAAACTCATTCTCCGCCAGAATATTGAGGGCAATAATGTTATCGTAAAAGCTATTTTGATCGCACAATTTATATTTACACTAACGCCAACTTCCGCTGTGAATTCCGTCACGTGTTTTGCTCGCAATTTCATTGAAGTTTTAACGCATAACCTAATTGTGGTCTTGACATTCACATCATTCACACATCTATTATTTTGGGAGTTTTCCAAGGTGTAGAAAATTTTGGCCTTGATAAAAATTGATTACTATTATTATTTTAGTCAATGAATTTGTAGGAAAGTAACGTTATAAAGCCACAGTAGTCGGTAAAACATGTAACCACGGAACAACCACAAGTCTACTCAGTACCTACTCACTAACTTCAACTTTTATTAAATTCAAATTTCACTGAATTTTATAATACATACATTGTAACTTTGCTCCTAAGTCATAACAAAGTTAAGGAATCCTTTAATAATGATTATTAGGCTTTTCTTTTTTATCGATTTTAGTTACTAGGTAACTTTCGATGGCCTCTGTGACTCGGTGGTTATTGGGACGGAAATATGGCTTGTCGGCGACAGCAAAGAATATATACTCGTATTACTAGATGTTGCCCGCGAATTCGTGCGCGCAAAATAATCTTGTGGAAACCGTACATTTTTCCTCGATAAAAAGTAGCATATGTCCTTCCACGTGGTCTACTCTATATCTCTGCCAAATTTCATCAAAATCAGTCCAGTCCAGGAAACTTCCTAGCCTATTCAATGCAAACAAACAAACTTTTCCTCTTTATAATATTAGTATAGATAACGTAAAGAATCGTCATTCCACCGATTAACACGAATGACAGCTCACGGCTGTGGGTGCAAATGCGGCCCAGGCAGATCCGTCACGCTGGAACCCGCTTTGAAAAACATCTACCTTTTTTTAGCCTACTTTACCTACAAACGATACTTATAAATGTAGTAGAGTTAATTTTGTTGTAGTCCTATCAGTTACTGAGAAAGCACCATTGATATTGTTTAAACTAAATACGAGCAATAATGCGTACAAAAGTTTTGATTGTAGTTTATTGTAGTAACAACAAAATATTACTTTATTTTATATTCTTTTGAAGTATCGCAAAAATGCTCAAGCTTTTCAAGCTCAAGCAAGCAAGCTCAAGCTTCAAGTGTTATTTTGTCATTTAAAATCTCGTTACTGTATCATTTTTGCGATACTTCAAAAGAATATAAAATAAAGTAATATTTTGTTGTTACTCCAATAAACTACAATCAATTTGGAACCTATTTCAAAACTTTTCTACGCATTATTGCTCGTATTTCTTAGTTTAAACAACATCAATGGTGCTTTCTCAGTAACTGATAAGATTACAAAAAAATGAATTCTACTACATTCATTAGTATCGTTTGTAGGTAAAGTAGGCTCAAAAACGGTAGATTTTTTTCAAAGCGGCTTCCAGCGTGACGCACCTGGGCGAGGCGTGACTTTTTTTCCAGCCAGGACTTTTGTTCACGGGGCTGGCCGCTAGTCGTTTCGTACTTTGACAATATAATTTCATAATATTAATGATAGGTCTGACGCGACGTTTAATATTAATTCGGTGTCAACCTTTGGCTTACGTCAACATGGCTGACATTCGCCGGTGCTCGAGCTGTCATTTGTAGAGTGTCGCACCTGTGGCGACAGTGCATTGTTCGTTCTAATTCGGCACGCGTCATCGTTTCCACCACAAATTTGTTTGTAATTATCTCGAGTGTAATCCAGCATCTATATTCTGGAGCACGTCATGTCGTTAGTACTGCATTTGTCTGAAACTAACGACCCTATTGTCCCCGTTCTCGCGAGATGACATTAAAACCTAGTTGTAACCCGACTACAAGAGGGTAATAATAATCCTACAAGAGGAAGAGGGTTATTATTAGACCTCTTGTAGTTGGGTTAAAACATACTACTAGAAATGTATGTAAATGAGATAACCTTTATTGCCATAATTAAACTTTTAAAATACATATTTATTACAAATCGAGTAAAGTGATAATTACTGAAGAAAAATTGTAAAAGATACTATAATAAATTCCACGGCAGACAGAGAATGAAAATAGACTCTACAATCTGAATTGATACTGCAACAAATAATATTACTGCTTGATTAACGTAAAAATATAATATTTTATGTGTAGTTTAGTAATTAGATACATCTAAAACATACAAAAAAGTTTCAAAAATGTTTGCTAAATTAGTAACAAAAAACCTACATCATCATTTTACTTACATCGTTATATACAAAACCATTCACTATACTAGGAATGAACTTAAACGCACAAACGGAGATATTTACAAATTTGTTCCTGCGGCCTTATCCTACTACTATTTTAAATGTGAAATTTTTGGGAGGATGGATGGATGGATGTTTGTTACTTCTTCACGCAAAAACTAATAAGCGGAATTCGATGAAATTTGTTATGGTAGTTTAAGCTCTAGAATAACACAGGCTACTTCTTATACATATAATACAGTGTTCCCGTGGTCCCGTCTTCACGAGACGCAAAATTTTGTGAATTAATCGCAATTTCTATGATTTTTTAAATACTTTTTCCTCTGAGAACTTACTCATATTTAAGAGTTCTATATTATTATACAAATTCAGTTGTTTAGCCTTTGTATTACACTTAATATTTTTTACAAACCCCTCATCTTCTCGGAATTGTAATATATACTTACTTATGTTATGCATTGAACTAATATTGCAGCTGTTAAAAAGCAACCATTGAACTGGTCCAAAAGGTGTTTACTGCTTATACAATAATCACAGCCAATTAAGTGGAAAATTTCGTTTTTATTATCATTTGACTGTCCTCGATAAAGCCTTTTATAAAATTACCTAACAGTATATTAAATTCAGCTCCAGCGCAAACAAACATTGCTAAGTGTTTGCGTGGTGAAACGTTAATGTTATTTACCCAATGAAAAGCTCTATATTTCCTTATACATCTAAAAATATAATATTTGCCTTTAATGTTCTTTTTATAGCCACAATTTCAGCCTATAAACTATTAGTTTACTTTTTTATGTATTCAGGTTACCTGTTACAGTTTTATTATATAAGATTATCAATGAGTAGGTATAATATAAAATGTATTACCTCATTTGTACGTAATTATAATAATTTTTATCAGCTTTCACTTTCAAATTGTCCCAAAAATACTAATTTGTATGTAGATATTCACTGGATAATATTTCACCCTGTGTACAAGTTCAGTTTCTTTCCATTATTTCGCAGTTCAAGGAACTACACAACCGTTATCATTGTTATAAAAGATTATCCCCGTCTATTCTCTTGACAAGCCATTTGATATCAACTTTACTGACTGTTGTGCAGATAAGACCGTAACAAAAACGGACCGTAGATACATCACAAAAACTTTGTCGCCAAGTTTTTACTTGTCTCTGATAATATCGAAGTACCGGATTACGCCTGACCCTAATGTGAAAATAGTTTCTAGGGTTCTCTAACAAAATGTTTATCACGTAAGATTAGCTTGTGTTAGTGCCAGTAAAAGTGTATCTTAATGTGAGCAAATAAGGTTTTGATATTTGAGAGGCTATTGGTACTTGCTTTATGCCATACTCTCAGATTAGGAAAATAGGGTTTTACATTACATTTTTTATATACAATATTTGACATCCATAATTAAGCTATTGCATAGCTTCTATCGCGGGCCTTGAGCGCGGGGACCGAATCCAGAAATTCCGTAACGAAAAAACCTCACGCTCCCCACTCCGACGGGCACGGAGGTGTGGCTTGAAGGCCGTGCATCGTCTAACGTCGTTTCAGTTCGGCAGTCTTCGACACGGCGTTGTGTGCGTGCGATAATGCTATGCAATAGCTTTACCGCGGCAGTCCCCGAGTGCCACACGTCTTTTTTATATACAATATTTGACATCCATAATCCTTATTCCTGTGTGTTCCTTTCCTTAGTCCTAAGTAATTCCTTGCAATTTCCCATCCCGTGTAAGTAAACAACGGTTTTGATTAATGTTCCTGTGAAAGCCCGGATCTGTGTACTTTATGTACACGCTTAATCAATAGAGATTGTAATAGTAGTGAGGTAAACAAAATGATCTCAGTGAGAAACAAAGCCTACCTGGATAGAAGAGAAGGGAGGAACATGATAATAGGTATTATGAACAACATAATATTTCTGACGATAAGATATTTTCCCATCATACGTTTTTTCATATGATTTTTGTTAGTAGGTACCCAACACGCGTATTTGTATGGACTTTGTGCAAAAATTACTTATTGTTTTAGGTATAATTTTCACTTGCTTCTGACATTTTTTTTATCGTTGAAGAAAGAAAGACTTGAAGAGCCTTCTTCTGAAACTGAAATATATCCTGTACAATATGATGTGGGTTTCATTTCCAAAAATAAATATTTTCTCAATTTATCCCAAGTTAAGGTATCATGAGGAAGCAGCACAAAAGAACCACTTTAGTATCATTACAAGTATTACAACATCAGCTAAGTGGGGAAACACGTTGACACCGACCTTACAAGTTCATACGTCGAAAACCGATACGTTTTCCTTATTTTAGTTTTTTACACCAATAATCAGAGAAATTAATTCTGCCCTGATATTCCTACACAATATTACGTTAAAAACATTTTTACTGAAACGCATCGCCAATATACAACGCATGATATTAGGATTATTTGCAAAAAATAATGTTATCATTTCACTTTAAGGTATTGCCAGTTGCCACATTAGGCGACAGCTAACCGTCAGTTCACAACGAAACGACATGCGACGCAGCGATGAATTTTTAAAATAGCTATTCAAAATTGAACTTTATTCAGTACACAAAAAAATACACGTTTCATTGTTAAAGCGGCGCCGCGCTATGCAGAGCGGTGTAGTTCGACATTCGAACTCTTGCAATTTAACTTTATATTCTTCTTATATAGTGAATAGTTCAATTTTGAATTGCTATTTTAAAAATCCATTGCCGCGTCACATATCGTCTCGTTTCGGTGTGAGCTGACCCTAGTGAGCTGATGGGTTAATTGTTGGAAAACCAATGGGTTTTTCTATCTTTACTTATAATTAATAATATATCCATTATTAATATAACGTATCTAGATTTCGTATTTAGTGTTCACTGGTAATGAGGGCAAGGATCGCTGTTTCATTAATCGTCAAAACATAAATCTTACTAGAAATATTACTACGCCTTGTAAGCGTGCATAATGTGAATATGTAATGCCTAACTCTGATAAACAAACAGAAAAACAAATGCTTTATAATTTATATCTCAGTATGGTAGAGTCGTAACGTATATAGTCGTAACTAAACTAAACTAAACATAAGTCGGACTCGCGTACCAAGGGTTCCGTACTATTACACCAACATTTTACATGTCTACTTATTATTTAGTTATTTTTGTTCGAAGTTTTCCAAGTAAACGTATTTTAATAGCTAGGCCTCAATAACTCTAATTCTAATAACTAGCTTAATTATTTAAGCCGTTATACTTTTCTTTTCCTTCAAAGTTCATCGCGTCCATCGTGATATTTTTCAAATTTTTCGAGCCAGCCGATTAGCTGTTAGAGGGGGTTTATGTTTAGCTTTAACCCCCATTTCACCAGTCAATCCCCAGTTCCAAAGTTTGTATTGAAATACCAATAACGGATGGATTGCGTTGAATTTTGGCACGCACATAGTTATTATGACGACGTAGAAATTCGTTAAAAAAGATTTTTTCGAAATACATACTCCACGGAGGTGCAATGGACGAATTCGTACGCAAAAGCTAGTGGTATTATATACCAAGTTAATATTAACGCCTCAAAGGGGCTTACAATATAAATGGACAGAGCAAACCTTAAATCAACCAACCAATTTGTAATGTAAATCGTCGTCTCATAATTATCGTGTCGTGCTACATACTTCATGCTATCAATAAAGTTACATTTCAGTATATAATCCTACTATTGCTACTATAAATGTGAAAGTTTAGAGATTGTGAGGATAGATGGATGGATGGATGAATGTTTTTGTCACTCTTTCATGCAAAAACTAAGTTCTTAACGGATTTTGATGAAATTTGGATTTTGACGAAGTTTGGTATTAACACATTGGCTACTTTAATCGCGACAAAATCCTCTGTAGTGTTCCCGTGGGATACTGCATTTACGCGGGCGGGGCCGCGGGCAAAAGCTAGTATTTTATAAACTCTTTTGTCCACAGGAGGCTGGAAGAGAATTTGCTGAGTGAGCTGCCGCCCGCAATCCATCTTTTGCCGCAGCTAGAAGATCTGTAAGTTGGACAACTCTTTACTACCCCGCTCTCTCATCGTAGAACGAAGTAAACGAGATATAAAGCATTTATTTTACTTTAATGTGAAATATGACTACTCAATAATAAATACTGGATCCGGCGTGCCCGGGTAAATTCAGAGCACTGAACATAGAACTCTGCGTTATTAAAATAGAGTTTAAATTCGATCTGTCGAGTGTGGAGCTATCATATATGACATTGACATTAGACTTGACACTCGTGTGTTCGATTTTCAGCTCGTATTATAATATTAGCGCAGAGTTCTATATTCAGTGCTCTGAATTTTTCCCGGCTTTACGGAATCCGGAGCATATAGCCTTAATTGAAAAGTCAGATAATGTCGTGCGATATTGTATACAGTAACCAAAGTCCAATATATTAATATACCTGCTAACTACCACTTTGTACACAGGTCACTAGCGAACAATCGCATAGAGCGGGTATCCTCGGGGCTGCAGGCCTGCAGTCGGCTTACCAGGCTGGAGCTGCGTGCAAACCCACTCTCTCATTTACATGCGCACGCCTTGTCACACCTGTCTAGACTGACGACACTGTAAGTACCTCTGTAGTGGTATGCCTTTAAAGTATGGAGTTTGATCTTTGAACTGAAGTACATCACTAAATCTCTGAAGGCTTTTTCGAGTCCGCAAAAGTAACTTCCCAACCGGCATAGAATTAATTAATGAAAGCAAAATTTGAAACAAATGAAAGTATGAATAGCTTGCACACGTGCCGCGGTAATTGGTATAAGAGGTTGTTCAAATTCACAATACGATCCGAAACTCAATTAATAGTTATAATCGAATCACCTTTGATGAAAAAGTTTATCACTTATTTCATGGAAGTAACGGGACTTTCAGCTGGGGAATTAGAGATAATTGATATCTGGAATCTGGATAATTCTACTGAATTTGATGAACATACTATCTAACTTAAACCACGTAAATAACGATCAGGTAATTTGGCCAATGTTCCCATTTTAATAGAGAAAAAGGAAATACGAGCAACGTAGGTATATAAATTGCCGTAAGCCGTAAAATTTAAGAACTATATTTTCCTATCCTCAATAATAAGATCGAATGATAGTTTACAGGCGTCTGAAAGAGCTTTAAAATTTATTTGGTAGTTTAATCGTATCAATATGTTAATATGAATATAATGAATATAAAATTAATTAATCGTATGAATATAATATATTTTATTCAGCACGTCTAGCGAAACTAATGTATGAAATAATTTTTTCTAGGCAAGGATTTTTAATTTGAGTTCATCTGTATTCTTTGACACGTCTTGAACTTTGATATTTCATATCATAAAGACAAGCCGACCACACACATACAGTAATGAAGCTCAAAATCATCTCGTAATATTTACTGCTATGAACAATCGATCTGACCTCAATTTACCGGTATATTTAAATGTGTACTTCGTGTATGCGCCAGCGCATTCAGTGTTACCAAATTTAAAAATTCCCATTATTTATTAATGATTTACAGGCCATTATTCATATCGATATCGTCTCGATATTGTTTCTGCCTTATAGCGAAATACATGCAAGAAATATCTTCCGACTGTAAACACTAAATGCTATTTATCATTTTAACGACGCTATTGAAGTTTCTGTTAAATGGGAATATAGATCGATATATATATTTCCATTTAACTTTTAAGTAAAAGACGGTTTTGACAATGCACTAAAATGTTTAGCAGGACTATTTTCAGTACTCGGGTACCGTCAACTGTACATTTATATCAAGCGACAAAGATGAGGAATAAGATATTTTGACAAAAAAAATCTTTAGATTCAGGGAAACAAATATCCACATCCTTTGGCACTCCATTAACGAAAAATATTAACAAATTTTATGACCGCAGTAAAGCCCATTTTATGCCTAACAATATCAGCAAACCTAACTTGTCACTGAACGCAATATAATAAGCTATTACATAGCCATTATAATGTCCCTGTATATAATGTATCTAGTATGGATGTTATTTATAAGGATAAAGCGTGGGCAGAAAAGCTGTTTTAGCTAACTTTCAGTAACTATTGTATAAGGGTTAATATATCAACAAAACAAGATAATATTATGTCCGTCTATCAGTCTATCATCGGCCTTAGCTTCCTCTTGGATTATAAAAAAAATAAAAAAATCTCTTGGAAAAATAGCGGTAGAAATATTTAAAAAATTATTTATATATTAGCGCGAGCGAACGGAGCGAGTGAGCAAAAATTTTTCCCATTTTTTCAGTTAAAATCTGTTCAAACTAAAACACTGAAAAACGAGCGAGCAAGTTTTTTTCCTGATTTTACTGCTTTAATTCTGTCTCAAATAGTTATAAAAGAATCAATATACAAGTCTCTGCTGCTTACACCAACTGGATTTTGTTTTCTTTTGCTCGATCTGAACGTAAATAGTATGAGGATACATTTCCTTGATGATTACTTGCAGACCATTATGTTTTCCGGACATCACACTCGCTCCATCATATGACTATGCAAATATAGGTACATTATTGATGCAATATTTATTATGAAAATAAAAAATTGCTTAACATCTCTACTAGTAGAACTATGTAGGTTTTTCTATTGCACAATGTAACGAATTTTTTATTGTTAATTTATTTGTCCTGGGGTGAGCACCAGATCATTCTGGAGTGAGCACGGCCCACCCGGCCCCCCGCTTAATACGCCTATGTAAATAAGTCCTCGATGGCATATTATGTCTATTTTTAACAAGCTTATATTAGCTCGTGTTGTATGTATCTATGTATGTAACGGAATCTTTGAGCTTAATTTTCACCGGTTTCTAGACGTCTGATCAACTTGAAACTTTGCACACGTCTTAATGGCCGATGACAATGCAATAACCCGATAAAAAATTTCTATTATCCTGATTAGGATCGTCAGGATTAATAAATTTCTTCGCGGATCCTTTGCACGTTAGCGTGTTTTTTTAGTTTTTTTTAAAGTATTTTACTTATTATTAGGGATAGCTTTAAGCTTACTATACCCATTCTAAATTCTAAATAACCTAACTAAGAGCATGTCAGGACGTCATGTCAAAGGCCCTGGTTCCGTAACTATCAACGCGAAATATTTTTTTGTATTAAATTACTTCAAATGTTATTGTCCGATTTCATTCGAAATAATTTTACTAAAAAGTACTTAACATGACCTATCAACATGGAAAGTTACAAGTTTCTAGCTCTCATACTTCTTAACCACTTTGGAGGCCAATTACTCAAAACTTTATCAAAAGTCATGTATGAAACCTCACTTTCATTTAAAAATACCTATAGATGGTTATAGATAGAATGAGAAATCATTATTATTTTATGATGCCAAACTTGCAATCTATAACTGTACAAAATTCTATCAATTCGTAACAACAAGACCGACGAACAAACGACAGAAGGACGAACAAGACCGATGGAAGGACAGAGCAAACTATAAGGGTTCGTTGTTGTACTACGGAACTCTAAAAATGATCGCATAATATTATAATGTGATATTTTCAGAAGAAAGCGAATACAGTATTAATCCTTATGAAATTCGTTAGTTACTTTAAGTATTTCATAGGTATTACAATAGCCATTAAAACCATACAGTTACAGTACAGGCAAAAGCTAGTAAAATATAAATATAACTTTAACCAAATTGTACTAGTAGGATAGAGTATGTAATATATATAATATATTACATACTCGCGGATATCATCGCGGGCAGGCAATTTTAATGAAAACCAAAATGTCGAGTGAATAAATGATAAACGTAAACTTAACCGGCTATAAAATTTATTAACACTCGATCGATTCCGGTTTAATTTATCTCAAATGAAGAGGAGTATTTAGAACTGGTGGTAGCACTGACCCTTAGGGTCACCATGACGCAGCGAGTTGTACGAGGTCAGTGCTAGTGTCGTCGGAACAATATGGATCTCTCTAATTAACAAGGACAATCACGAATCAAGGCCAACATTGGCGAACGATAGTTTTTGGAACGTGTTACTTGTCCCTGATAGTGTATAGAACGGCATTTAAGGTGGCAAAATCCAATTTCGAACTGCTAACTTATTGTCAGAGGCGGCGCAAGGCATGGGCGGTGTGGGCGTCTCACAGCCGAAAATAATCTTTTAAAATTATGGAAAATCCAAAAGTACACAAGGTGTGTTCCTTATAAAGCAAAAAACGATTGTGATTTAGACCACACGACTGAAGTAAAACTTGCAAACGAACTACTGACTGAGATATAAATATTTCATGCACTACTTATGCGAGAAAGAGAGAAAGAACATGTGCGCGCATAATGGTCTGTCTTGCTCCTATAGTAATGTACGAAACGTCACTATATATAACGCTCTCGTCACGCATTCACCAAGCTCTATCAATACCGCGAACCTCATCGATATTAGGACTTACGCGCGCGAGTCATCCCGACCGTACGCGGAAGGGGAGAGGGACGGCCCTCTCAGTACCGATAGCGATAAAAACGAGAGCTCCTTTATCGCGACAACTCGCACGCCGCTAGCTTATGCTACCGCGCGCGAGCAACCTCACTCATCAGCGAGTGAGGAAGGGGTCGGACCCCTTAGCAGGTGAGACCCGCGTCTCCCCTGTCCAAATAATAGCTCACAACTCGTAGCTGTCCCCAAAATCCGGTCTGAACATCACCTGGGTGATGTTAGGGAGGGTCAAACCCTCCCATCGACTCTAACCAAATAAACTAGCCACCAGGCTAGTTATAGTCCGACTTAGCTACAGCGGTCTTAACCCGACCCTTAGCATAGACCCGTTCGAAAAAAAAAAAAAAAAAAAAAAAACGCATTCACCAGCTTACTCCCCAAGTTGCAAAGCGTGCGTAAAGGAGTTTTACTTCAATTAATACAATAAAATTCATTCTCAACTTCCACGATATCATTAATCGCGAACAATTAAAAATTAAAACCTTACTTAAATCCTGAATATATTAAGTTTAAAGTTCAAACTGAATTTATTTTAAGTTAACTGGTAATATACAAAAAAAATTGCTAGCTACGTATTTAACAAGAAAATCATATTAATATATTAATTCGTATCGACGTTGTGTTTTAGGATGTTGATTATATTGTTTTGATTTCCGAAGTGCACAGTTGTCTTTCAGCTGGGGTACATTTAATTAATATTATACATCTGTTGCTATTCTCAGATAGGGTTTAAAGTTTAACATGTAAAATAGACAAAACATAATTAAAAGTCCGCCACTAGTTAATGGGGCAGAAAAATTAATTGGCCCGGAGCACCAAATATTTAAATACGCCTCAGCACTAGACGGCCTCGCTAAATGTATCTTGTCCACGTCAAATGTTGATCTTGCACCGCCACTGCTTATTATACTTCGTTCAGATCCAATTTATCCAAACGTGAACAAAGAGAACAATAGAACACATAATGCTATAAATTTAAATGTCTCGTATAATTACCGTGCAATAAAGAAATACAATGACACATTAATTTAGTTTTCGTTCATATTTAGGTAAACGTGGACCTGAAAAGAGTACTTACGGCATGCGTGAATCCGTTCAGCACAATTTAACATATTAGTGTGTGTACATTCAAATACTTAGTACAGTAGTTACTTTGTATTGTGAAATGATGGGTAAAGCAACTTTAGCCTTTTCGTCTGATTAATTGCTGTCATTGAGCATCATGCTCTCACCTCGAGAGCGCCATGTGTCATCATGTCATCAGTCGTGAATCGCGATGTCAAGGCCATGGTCTTGATTAATTTCCTCGAAACACTCAAATAATCACCATGATTAACAAGCCTCGAATTGAGGCGTAATTGTTTATTACATTGGGGCTTTTCTTTTTAAATTCTCCGTCGTTATCCAATTAACTTCATTTATTTTCAGAAGCTTTATCATTTATATTTGTAATCTGTGAATCTGTCATGTTCTGTTGGTAAAAGTAGATATTATTTACACGATTTATATATGTACATACATAGATACATCGATCCTTTTATCCCGAAAAAGAACAGTGTTAACGTGAGACACTTTTTTACTAAAATATGATTATATTCACAAACCAATTCATCCTTTATTGAATCTAATTGTGCCCTAGTAAGTTGGGTTCTCTCAGCAATATTTTTTTACATTTGCGCAAAGGATTATTTACATAATAAGTAAGCCAAAAAGATCTTCGTTTTCTTAGCTTATTTGTTACAAAGAATCCTCTTTGTTATGTTCATATTGTAGTGGTTGCTACTTTTGCGTCTTATGCAACACTTATAAGTTAAGTGAGCTTAAAGTTGATATTATACAAAAAAAAAAACTTACGAAACTTTAGATAGGGCTCTTGAAGTCAATCTAACTAGATATATCGTAGTCTAATGCTATGATTGCGGAAGATGAGATATAAAATAATATAAAGCACAGCTATCTAAGATACTCGGCAATTTCTAGAAAAATGTACATGAATGAGTCAATGGTATGAAATAGACTCCTTAAGGTTCTTCCGATCTATGCGACCGTGACTCGAGACCGCAACCCGCGACTGCGACTAGCAATCCCGTGAATCAGTTACTCTGGCCACGCCCACCGGTCGCGCGACGCGGGTCGCGGACGCGGGGATTGTTTAGAGCTCCATATAAATTCATACTAAGCAGTGGTTCCGCCAGTCCTGGATTAGCCATTAAGGCGGAAGCAGCAAGAGCTACGGGCCCCGCGCTCCAATGTCTGTCCGACCGCTAATCCCTCCGCGCTAAAGCCTAATACAATAATACTGAAAATCGAACACACGACAACAATTAAAAAACTTGACGCTTGTAAGTTCGATTTTCAGTATTGTATTGTATTACCCAATGGAACTGAAAATAGTTCTGAATACAAAAAAGTATATAACTAGCTTTTTAACGTTCCATTATATTAGCAAGCAAGCCTCGCGCCTAACAGTTATTTTTTAAAGTATGAAAAATCCAAAAGTACACGCCACAAGGTTTTTATTAAAATGAAAAAAATGAAAACATACGAATTAGTTATCAACTTAAACATATTTCTCGAAGTCATAGATCGTGAACAGTAAAAATTAAAACTTTCCATAATTCAGTGTACAAATAAGGTTTTGTAAAATCAATTATGGACATTTATGTGACATATGGTCATATGATCTACTACATAAGTAGCAGCAGTATAGAAGACGTTTAGGCAGACAAATATTGAATTTCGAAAATACAAAATAAATAGTAAAAATAGAAATTACATTACGTTATTTACGGAGTTCTTTAAACCTAAGCAAAAATAAGCAACAAATTTTGCCCGCTCGCTATGCTCGCTCGCTTTTTACATAATTGCCAAATATTATATTATTTTAAACTGACGTTCTGTTTTAAGCTATTGATTTGACAAATTTTAATCTAGAAAGTAGAAAAAAAATTTAGCTCGTGTCGCTCCGCCCGATCGCGTTTAGCATAATATTATATTATTAAGTACCGACAGTCGGTTTTTGGCAATTGATTTATTTGTATTTTCAAAAGTACACAGTCTTTCAGGGTGTAAAGTTTAGTTCAGGTAGTAAAATAGAAAAAAAATTGCTCGCTCGCTTTACGCTCGGGGGCCCCGGAGCAGAATTTGCTACGGACCCCGCGCTGGCTTAATCCGGCACTGGGTTCCGCGACTCTTTTTCGGTCTAGGGTCGCGTTCTCACGTCGCGCGTCGCGTGCATCGGAAGGCTACCTTAAGTCCGAATGAATTCACAGGAAATTATAGTATTGAAATGAAAATAATATCTGTTCAGGATTCTATCGGAGGCGCGAGGTCTGGAGCGGATCCCAGCACTCAACGGCACAGGTCGGCTGCGGACGCTGCGGGTGGACCGCGCGCGCCTCACGCACCTACCTCATGATCTGTGCCATCACGCACCGCAGCTGCGGGCTCTGTAAGTACCAAACCCTGTTTTATCATCTTTCATACAGAAAAGAAAGAGAATATGGTTAGCGACTACGCTCAAAGACCGGACACCCGCAACACCCAACTGCAATGTCGGCTTTTTTGAGAAGTTTAAGAAGGTAGTCCCACGTTTTCTTATTGAAAAAAATGTAAATGTATAATGTAATTATACCTTCTTAAAATGAATTAATAATAATTGAACAAATATAACTAAAAAGGGAAAAATTATTTTTTTTTAAACAAACATTAAACCGACGTCCAAATTAAAAATGCACAAAAAAGTATGAAATAAAACTTATTTCCAAATATTCCCCTTTTAAATTTGGCTAAAATTTAAAGTATTCCTCTACTCAATCTTCAAAATTTTGAAGTCGTAGTGCAATCAAATCGAAAGTTATGTAGCTGTTTATCTGGTCCTAGCTTTCTTTAATCTATGCTAATACTGCAATATGATATACATTTTATCAGTAAGAAATAAGGGTAGTCTAGCGGGTCTGGGATCTCAGTCCATCGACTTGGGTAAATTCTCCGGTAAAAGCGACATTCTTCACGTGTAACGTGCATCGTGACCGTGTTAGTTAACCGACTAACAAGAGTGTTATTTATTTAGTTCAATTCTATTGTATGCGAATTATGGAATCCGATAGTCTTAGTTTTTGCAACAGTATTCCAACAAATATATTTTGTATCGAGCGTAGGCCGAGCAGGAATTTATGAGAGCTGCATATTGTTGGCATAACGTTGTTAAATTATGATTATTGTATACTGTATGTTTGCATTGTACTGTATCGAATTACCGTATACTATGTTGGATAATATTAGAATATTAATTATTTCATTCTATTCCTAGACTCTACTCGCAGTAGGTAGGTGCATAATACATATTATTGTTATAAAAATTAAACCGACTTCCAAAGTAAAAATGCACAAAAAAGTATGAAATAAAACTCATTTTCTAAATAATTCCCCTTTTAAATTCGGTTAAAATTTTAACTATTTCTCTACTCAATCTTCATAATTTTCTAGTCGGTACCAGCCTTACCAACATCCCGATAAAACAATATTTTTAGAACTGACGTTCGACTTTGCTGGTACCGACTTCAAAATTATGAAGATTGAGTAGAAAAATAGTTAAAATTTAAGCAGAATTTAAAAGGGGAATTAATTAGAAAATAAGTTTCATTTCATACTTTCTTGTGCATTTTTACTTTGGAAGTTGGTTTCATTTTTTGTTTAAAAATAATATTTATTCCCTTTTTAGTGATATTTGTTAAATTATTATTAATACATTTTAAGAACATTTAAAATAAACGATCGAATGTATAATTGAATACGCGCCAAGCTTCCATTAGGTATTATGAGTGAGATGATGATGATGATTACTGTAAGTTACATATTGACATAAGCTTGCAGTTTTTTAAATAATGCCGAAATTTCCAAACGCGTATCGTTAAAGACTGAGGAGTTCTGTTTATTTCTTTTGGATCCAGGGTATACATAGGCTGCACTAAAAGTATCGGGAATGGAATATTTCCACTGTTCCTGTCATATTAAAATCTTTTTAATTTAAAACTCCTCGGTTTTAAAAATCGAATACCGTTTATTTATTTAAAAAAAGATTATCGGTCTTGTCACAAGGTCTAGAGCGATGATTTATTATGACTTTCGAAGTGGGTTAATACAAAAACAGTGTGTTGACCGAATGATTTCTGCATTTGGTGATGAAGCCCCATCCAAAACCACAATTTATCGCTGGTTTGCTGAATTTCAACATGGACGTGTCAAGCTCAGTGATGATCCCCGTCAAGGTCGTCCAAAAACTGCAGTCACCCAAGAAAACGTTGATGCTGTGCGTAAGCTGATTGAGGAAGATCGACATGTGACATACCGCGAAATTCAGGCAACTTTAGACATTGGCATGAGTCAAATACAAATAATCTTGCATGAACAATTAGGTGTAAAAAAGTTGTTTTCCCGATGGATACCGCATTTGCTCTGTGAAGAGCAAAAAACGGCTCGCGTTACTTGGTGCGTCAGAACTCTCGAAAGATTCCACGCAGGATCCTCAAATGCTGTATACAACATCGTATCAGGTGACGAATCCTGGATATATGCGTACGAACCCGAAACAAAAAACCAGTCACGAGTTTGGGTGTTCGAAAATGAGTTAAAGCCAACAAAAATTGTTCGTTCACGGAGTGTTGCAAAAAAAATGGTGGCCACGTTTGTCTCCAAAACCGGCTGTTGGCCTATTGGGTCTCCAAAATGTTGCGACTATTCCTCTTGAGGGACAAAGAACGGGTAATTCAGAATGGTATGCTAACATTTGTTTGCCACAGGTCGTTTCTGAACTCCGTAAAGAGAACTGCAACCGCCGCATCATCCTCCATCACGACAATGCGAGTTCTCACACCGCGCACAGAACAAAAGAGTTTTTAGATCAAGAAATCATAGAATTATTAGACCATCCGCCGTACAGCCCCGACCTAAGCCCTAATGATTTCTATACTTTCCCTAAAATAAAGAATAAATTGCGTGGTCAGAGATTTTCATCACCTGAAGAAGCTGTGGACGCCTACAAAACGGCCATTTTGGAGACCCCAACTTCCGAATGGAATGGTTGCTTCAATGATTGGTTCCATCGTATGGAAAAATGTGTCAAATTTCGCGGAGAATACTTCGAAAAGCAAAAAATACATTTTTAAATATTAATGTTGTGTCACTTCCTTGATTTCCGAAATTTTCAGTGCCGTCCTCGTACCTTGGTGCAAACTCTTATTTTTTTGTAGCATATGCTTGTGTTACTTCAGAAAAAGTTAAAATCACCATATGTGTCCATATAAATTTCGAGGAGTTCCCTCGATTCCTCATGGATCCCATCATTAGGTCACCACTTTGATGTCAAAAGTACCAATTTGGGATTATACTAGGGTATAATCCCAAATTGGTACATTTGACATGAAAAAAAGAATTTTGAAAATCGGTCCACAGACAGATCAAGTTTCCACTTTAATGACTTAAGGATCTATTTAGAATTATACCCAACAACAATAGATGATTTTTCAAATAGGTCTATAAACGGCAGAGTAATGTCCAATGATATCCGTGTCGGTGTAAAATACTATGAGAAGTACCTTTTTATATCATCATAATGTGATAACGAATGGTGGATGATGGTGGTGCTGATGGTGGTGCTGATGATGATTACTCTAATTGACATAGTGGCATATGCTTTCAGTTCTTTAAATAACGCCGAAATCCCCAAACGTGTATCTATAAGGAGTCAGGAGTTCTGTTCAGTACTTTTGGATCCAGGGATTAGAAGATTTTTTGAAATCTTTGATCATTATTAAAGGATGTACAAATATTTTAAAACTAAGGATAGGCTATGATGTACATTTGACAGCACAAATCTTCATACAAGAAAAAGTTTCGCCATCTTGGTTTTTAAACGGTTTTATTTAGCTTAGCCAGTTTATTTATTTATTTGTTTGGGTCAAATTTAGTAATTGGAATTTTACCCCCTTCCTGACACCAGATCGATCTGATATTTGGTACTCACTCTTAATCTTGATGACAATACAATAATAAAAAAAAATTATGACTGTAAATCCAAAATGGCCGCCGATACACAATGGCGGATTACATATCTTATATATATACCATATACTTTACATATATCATATACTTTACAACAACCTCTATATGGGTATCAAATGAAAGGGCTTTTTTGGTAGAATAGAGCTCACTATAAAAAAATAAAATTCAAGATGGCCGCCGCCACAAAATGGCGGATTATATATTTTCCACAACTACCTCAATATAGGTGTCTAATGAAAGGGCTTGATTAGTAGACTAGAGCTCATTCTGAAACAATAAAATTCAAGATGGTCGCCGCCACAAAATGGCGGATTATTCACAATCACCTTAATACAGGTGTCTAATGAAAGGGGCTTGATTAGTAGAATAGAGCTCATTCTGAAAAAAAATAGAATAGTTTTGACAGTGTAGGTATATTTACTTTTACAACTTAGAGGAAGGACAAGCTTACGTAGCTCTGAGTCGAGTGAAGTCTTTGGAAGGATTGTGTATAGAAGAGTTAGATTGCAACAAATTGTCAGGAAATAAACCATGTAATAGTGAGGCATTAAATTAACTCAGTAGAATGAGAAGTATCATCTAGCAACAAAACTAAAAACTTGAAAATAAATTAAATAAAAAATATTTCTATGTTAAACGGTTTTATTACAATAAAAATAATGTAGGTAATGGACGGTCGGTACGAAGTCGGTAAGTCCTAGCTACCAGATCGCACCAATCTTCTCATCAATCTGGGGTATTGATCAGACAAATAATAAAATCGTAGTTTCACGCGCCCAACGATTTTATTATTTGTCTGATCAATACCCCAGATTGATGAGAAGATTGGTGCGATCTGGTAGCTAGGACTTACCGAATTATTTTTTAGCTTTTAGTACATTACCTACATTATTTTTATTGTAATAAAACCGTTTAACATAAAAATATTTTTTTATTTAATTTATTATATATACGTTTTATACATTTTCACCATACCTCAAATGTCGAAATGGCCCCAAAAAACTCAAAAGTGGGGCCATTTAAGTGGGAACAGTTTTTGCCTCAACATGTCTCGCCTATGAGGATGTATGCCTTGTGCAACCTTCAATCTTCTGCTTCTTCTTCAATGTCTCGCTAAAACTCGAGAACGGCTGGACCGATTCGGCTAATTTTGGTCTTGAAATAGGTAATTGTGGATGTCCAGGTAAGGTTTAAACGGTGAGAAATATTGAAGGTGTAGATGTAGTTATTTATTTATTCCAGTTCATAGTTAAGACAGAACGACGTGTGTCGGGACAGCTAATTTACAATATAAAATGGTGAATGTTGCAGGGACGCGCGGTCGAACTACTTGGAGAGAGTACCGGAACTACGCGACTGCTCCGAGCTACGAGTACTGTAAGTACTGAGTACTGATATGTAGTAGGTAGGTTTGGTTGATCCATCCTACCTACTACATATCTATCTGAAAGTCTCTGAAAATACTTCTACCTATAAATAAACTGTTATAAAATGTAATAATAAAAGAATCGAAATGTTGAACAGCGTCCATTGTGTTTCTAGGGTAATGTATTACGAAGGGCCTTCGTGGGCTGCGCAAAGAACTTCCGTGCTTGTAAAAGTTTTTGTCATAAGTACTATTGGAAAAAAACCAATACTATTTTGCTATTATAATTGTCACATCATAAAGGAAAACATATTATCATCTATAGTTTTTAAGGCATATTTTTTATTATTTTTTCCGTGGTGCTTTCCCTTTTAGTCTTGACTTTTTTTTCATTACAAATTTGTTGTCTCCCGCTTTGCTTGGGTAGGGAAACTAGAACACTTCCTACTCCTACAATCTTCTGAACAATTTCGTTGCGGTTCTAAAGATTTAGCATGTCCCACCGGCACCCCTGAGATCATATCAAGGGTTTTTGTGGTTTGGTTACCACTATAGATCCTGGCTACACAGGAGTTGCAGTGGTGGGTAAATGTGGTGGGCCAATTGTCCGTTTAAAAAAAGTAACTAATACACAGACTCTTCACCTACAGTTTTATATTATTTTAGACCTTACCTATGTCTTAATGAAAGCTTCGACTTTACACGTATTGTTTTATTTTAGTTTATTTTCACCATGTAATACGCTAGTAGTCACTTATTACAAAACACCTATAGAACAAATTCATCACAAGCAATTGTGAATGCAAACCATTTACAATTTACATTCTTTGTTGCTGCAGAATGTAAGGAAACGTTAACGCTATTTGAAGAATCCATGTAACTCTCTCTGTACATGCAAACTTCATACTAACATTTTCAGAATACCTATTAATAGAAATACTAAAGTATGAATGTTACAAACAATTCGATCGCTAAATACATCATATTTTGCTCCAAGTAACCGTTAACTAACTTTAATAACTGGTTATTAAGCTCGGTTTACGCTGACATTACAATTTACACCTTACTTAATTGCCTTAGAAGCGATAAATATCACTTTATAACAACATTTATTAATTAATTCATGCATTATTTATAAAAACAGTAATTTATGCTTTCCTTAAGACCGTTTACTGTTACGGATAAGGAGGAACATTTGAAGGGGAGACCATAATATCATGAAATATTTTGTTCAGGAGAAGTTTGTGTGCTTACTGCTTATCAACTTTAACATGATATAAGTTCTTAATTATTTGAACCTAAAGTAATTTAACAAATAGCAATCGAGTTTCCAGAACCTTGCATTCTTGAATACAGCTTTCAGCAGCATAACGTCTTACTTAGTTCTAGCCAGACTCTAGGTAGATTAGTTCTAGCCAGACTCTAGGTAGAGCCAAAAGTACTACGCTATTCCAAACTTTTTCTGACTTTAAATGAAACTAAAAGCATTTCTATCTTAGCTACTAATAATAATATGCATATTTTATTAAGAATGTTATGCTAGTTTTGTGTAGGGAATAGGCTAGACGAGTGAATATTTTTATTGCTTAAATGAATAGTGCTCTTAAATATAAGTAAGTTTTCAGAGGAAACAGTATATAAAAAATCAATATTTTCTTAGGTACAGCGATTTGCTTACAAAATTTCGCAAGTCTCGTGAAAACGCTCCATACAAAAGTCGTACCTAACTGTTTCGTCACTACAGTGTATGTAATATAAGGCTGCAGGAATACGTTTGTGTTCTTTTGATACGAAAGAATATTTTTGTATATTATGCGAGTAACTACTAGTGCTGTATGTTTTTTTGCTAATTTAGCAAAAAATTATGAAACATTTTTGTATTTTTGATGTATCTAATTACTAAACTACGTATACATATTATTATTTTTAAACAAAAAATTAAACGGACCGAAACAATATTCTGATAAATCATTATTTTATATAACTCACGTTTAAGTTGGCTGGCACCGACTTCAAAATTATAAAGATTGTGTAGAGAAATAGTATTATTTTAGCCGAACTTAAAAGGGGAAAAATTTAGAAAATAAGATTTATTTCTTTTTTTTTTTGTGTATTTTTACTTTGGAAGTCGGTTTAATTTTTTGTTTAAAAATAATATTTTTTCCTTTTTTAGTCATATTTGTTATATTATTATTAAGAACTGTTATATTATTATTTGTTATATTATTATTACACATTTTAATAACGTTTAAAATAAACGAATGTATTAAATACCCGCCAAGCTTTCATTAGGTATTATATTATAAGATGGTGATGATGATAACTGTAAGTTACATAATGGTATAGCTATGCTTGCAGTTCTATGAACAATGCCGAAATTTCCAAACGCGTGTCTTTAAAGACTGAGGAGTTCTGTTCAGCGATTTTGGATCCAGGGTACACCCTTGGTGCAAAATTTTAGTTTTTGGTAGCACATGCTTAATTTACTTCACAAAAGTCAAATCCCTATAGAAATCCCTGTAAAATTTGAGGAGTTCCCTCGATTCCACATGGATGCTATGATCAGGTATCCACTTTGGTGACTAAAGGACAAAATTGGAATTATATCCTTTACAACAACAAAATAATTTTGCAAATAGGTCCTGTACATATACGGCAAAGTAATCTTCGAAGATATCCGTGTCGGTATAAAACACTATGAGAAGTACCTATTTTATCATCATAATGTGATGATGTATGGTATGATGATGGTGATTGGTGGTGATGATGATGATGATTACTGTAATTGACATATTGGCATATGCCTTCAGTTCTTTAAGCAACGTCGAAATCCCCAAACATGTATCTATAAGAAGTCGGGAGTTCTGTTCAGTACTTTTGGATCCAGGGTATACCTTGGAGCAAAATCTTACTTTTTGGTTGCATGCACTTGGGTCACTTCAGAGAAAGTCAAAATCACTATATGTGTCCATATAAATTTCGGGGAGAGAGTTGATTCCTCGGTGATCCCATCATCAGGTCACCACTTAGGTGACAATGGGACCAACTTGGGATTATACCCTTCACATCAAAATAAAGAATTTTAAAAATCAGTCAACAGACGGCGGAGGTATCGTTGAAGATACAAAAAAAATAAAAAATATATTTATACAGCCGAACGTTTAACCGTCTTACGTAACGTATATCCTTTTTTTAGAAGTCGGTTATTATATTTATATACGTTTATCAAGTAGTACTACCGCAATATTTCTGAGTAAATAAATTAAACTGTTAAATATGTTACATGTAGTCGCCTCCCCAATTACGATCATTGACCTGAGTTAATAATCTAATTGGTTACACAATTATAGACAATACACATATCATACTAGAGTATGATATGTGTATTGTCTATCTATAATTGTATAGGTAAGTGATCAAAGTGTTATTTATTAAATGATGCAATTTGACCTTCCTGGTCCACAAAATGGGTCCACAAACGGCAGAGTAATATTCAAGGATATGTAAACGACTATGAAAAGTACCTATTATCATCATAATGTGATGATGTGTGATGTGTGATCTGTGGTGATTACTGTAATTGAAATAGTGGCATGTATCTAAAAAGACTCAAGAGTTCTGTTCTACTAAGTACAGTTCTACTAGTAATCTTACTTTTGGTAGCATATGCTTAGGTATCTTCAGAAAAAGAAATGACTATAATATGTATCCAAATTTCGAGGCATTCCTTCGATTCCTCATCGATCCCATCATCAGGTATCAAAAAGAACAAACTGGGATTATACCAAATGAACACATATGTAGCAACATGTAGCAAATGCTTGAACTTCTTCAAAAAAAGTCGAAATCACAATATGTGTCGATATAAATTTCGAAAAGTTCCCTCGATTCCTCACGGATTCCATCATCAGGTCACTTTGATGTCAAAAGGACCAATTTGGGATTATACCCTTTATATAAAAAATAATTTTTGCTAATCGGTCCATAGACGGCGGAGTAATCGTTGAACATACAATAAAATAAAAAATATATTAGGTCTTTACCTATGAAATTGCCGTTTTGTATGAAAAAATTTAAACGAATTTTTTTCATCTATTTTTTATTTGTAATAATCGAAGTAATCACCCATGCAATCAATACATCTTTGCCAATGCAGTGACAGTTTATTGATGCCCTTCTTAAAGAAATCGGCTGGACGGGAGGCAACAAATTCTTCAAAGGCATTATGTACTGCCTCTCGGATATTTAATTTTTTTCCCGCCAAGAAGTTATCCAAATTCTTAAAAAAGTAGTAGTCTGTTGGCGCAAGGTCTGGTGAGTAGGGCGGATGACGGAGAGCTTCCAACCCCAGTTCTTGCAACTTGGAGACCGTCTGCTGTGCAGTATGAGGTCGCGCGTTGTCATGCAGGAGCAGCGGAGACGAGCGATTGACCAATGCTGGTTGGAGATGTGCCAGCTTCTCCATCATTGTGTTCAGTTCTTCACAGTACACATCTGCAGTAATGCTCACCCCGTTTGGTAAGAAGCTGTGATGAATCACACCGGCGCTAGACCACCAAACAGTGACCATCACTTTTCTAGGGGTAAGTTTTCGTTTAGGGCATTGTTTAGGTGCTGAACCAGGATCCAACCAACTTGCTGAGCGCTTGCGGTTATCAAACAGAATCCATTTTTTATCGCAGGTAATAATGCGGTTCAAAATTCCTTCATTTGTGTGTCTGTTGAGCAGTGCAAGGCACGTCTCGACGCGTACTCCGCGCTGGCGATCATTGAGTTCCTGGGGCACCCATTTGTCAAGCTTTTTTACCTTGCCAATTTGACGCAAATGGACCAATATTGTTTTGACGCTAACGTCGGAAGCTGCTGCTAATTCAGCCGTATAAGATTGTGTATCATCAGCTTCCACAATCGCTTTTAATTCGTCATTGTCGACCAAAGTCTTCGGACGACCGCGAGGTTCATTTTTCAGGTCGAAATTTCCAGAACGGAAGCGAGCAAAACAGTAACAGGTAGTGCGTTGGTTTGTAGTGTTAGCTCCGTAAACGTCGTTGATGTTGCGTGCCGCTTGTGCCGCGTTGCTGCCACGACGGTACTCATATTCCACAATTACTCGAATTTTTAACGTATCCATGATGACGAAAAAGATTGAAATGCGATGAAAATGGAACACTAGTCAATAAACAAATGACTACTTTTGGAAAAAGAATTCCATGTTTTTAAAATAAAATTAATTTGAAATTAGAATTCTTAGCCAAACAAAAATTATTTTGATTTGAAATACTGGCGTACTGCAGAACAGCAATTTCATAGGTAAGGACCTATTATTATATATCATACAGCTGAACGTATAACCGCCTCCTTTTTTGGAAGCCGGTTAAAAAGTATAAATTACAGTGGCGCCCTCTCATATCGGAAAAAATATGAAGGTAATTTTAGATTTTCCTGACGTTTCTTAATTAAATGAAACCAGACAACCTAATTGTCATACTTAGTACTGGCAAAAAATATAATATATTACTAACGTAAAGAATCGTCATTCCACCGATTTACACGAATGACATCTCGCGGCTATGTCTGCGTGGCGGAGGGGATGATGAGAGGGGATGAATGCGGAGGGGCGTGAGTTTTTTCCATCCAGGACTTTCGTTCACGGGGCTGGCCGCTGGTCCTTTCGTTCTTTGACATAATTGACAATATAAATTCATAATATTTGTGATAGGTTTGTCTGACGCGACGTTTAAAAATTATTTCGGTAACAACGGCTTATGTCAATATGACTGACATTCGCCGGTGCTCGAGCTGTCATTTGTAGAGAGATGTCTCGCTTAAACTGGAGAACAACTAGACCGATTTGGTTAATTTTAGTCTTGAAATAATTTTAGAAGTTCAGCGAAGGTTTAAACGGTGGGAAATATTTGAAAAATTGCGGGGATAATCTAAAAACGACGATTAAATTTTCCCATACAACTGTTCACTGTGTTCAGTTTGTCACTTGACTGACAAATATTTAAGGTGCGGTCAGTTTACCTATTTGGTTTATTAAAAAAAATTAAATCCGCGGGCCCCTGTAGGTTGGTAGATGTAGGCTGTACGTGTACATAGTTGTTTATTTATTTCAGTTCATAGTTAAGACAGAACAACTTGTTTCGGGTCATCTGGTAATCAATAATAATGAAGGTAATGTATTGTTGTCAGTGACCTATCAGAGAACGACATTCTGACGCTGGAGGGCGGCGCACTCCGTGGCCCGAGGAAACTGCACGACCTGCTGCTGGCGCGCAACCGCATCCGACACGTACCGGCTGACGCCTTCGTGCACACGCCAAGATTGCAACTACTGTAAGTTTGTCCATGAATAATCCTACTAATATTATAAATGTGAAAGTTTGTGAGGATGAATGGATGGATGGATGAATGTTTGTAACTCTTTCACGCAAAAACTACTGAACGGATTTCAATGAAATTTCGTATGGTAGTAGTTTAGGCTCTGGATTATTCATAGGCTTCTTTTTATTCGCAAAAAGTACAGTGTTGCCGAGGGATACTTATTTACGCGAGCCGCGCCGCGGGCAAAAGCTAGTATTTTTAAAAAGATTTTTGCCAAAAATATCCTTTGGAGGCAACCAAACCTATAAAGTACTTTCGAATAAGGAAATATAAAAAACCGGCACCAACTCACCAAGGGTTTCATACAAAACTGCAAAAAACACGTTTGTTATGTGGGATCACAACTATAGCGTCTGTAGCGTCACCTAAGTCTGAGATCTAATTAAGTAATCCTATCATGATAACTAGGTTAAACGTGGTAATACCCAAGACAATATGACATTCGATAGCCGATATAACATAGTTCGCAACTAACACAAGACACTGAATCAAAGTGAAATGATGTTGACCCGACTGTGTCGGAACTAGGACACAACTTAATTAAAACTCTCCCTATCCACAATATCCACAAACATTTTTAAACAATGAGAATATGCAAACAATTTCCACGAAATTACCATAGACATGAAGGTCATTTATTCTCAAAAATGGGTACACCTTAAATCTGAATAATTGCTGTGCAGATGGATAAATTAATTAAGTCGTATTTGTATATGTGTTCCCGATGTCCAGGGTAGGGTTGCCATCCGTCAGAATTGGTCCGGACTTTTAGACTTAAGTTTGGACTTAAATTAGTCCGATTTTTTTTTCGCTTAAGTGGAATATGGGTAATAAAACTTACATAAGTTATTTGATATAAACTGTTTTTTATCTTATGAACTTCCCACTCATCTTGACACAACATATAAATTTTCTTTAATATTAATCAACGTCAGGAGATCTAAAAATTTCCTATTGCAATCGCAAACAATGAACAAGTTCAAACATAAAATAACTGCATAAATTTTTAAAACAATAACCTCACCAAGAGCATGTCAGGACATGTCTAAGGAGGGTTCTGTAACTATCAACGTGTAATAAGTTTTGTTCAAATTACTTCAAAAGTTACTGTCCGATTTCGTTCAAAATAATTTTCCTAACGAGTTTTTAGCATGATGTATTAGCATGGAAACTTACAATTTTCTACCTCGTATTGTTTAGAAATGCTAGGGGGGGGGACCAACTTACAGACCACTTTGGAGGCCGATTACTCGAAAATGGTCAACTTTGTAACACAACTTTGTCTTGCCTTTATTTTAAAAGACCTATTCAACGATACTCCACACGATGGGGTAGAATGAAAAAATATTTTTTATCCCGCACTTCACATGTATACCCCTAAAATATAAAATTATTATTATTTTATGATGCCAAAACCGAGATCTATACACAATCTATAACTATACCAAATTTCATCCATTTATATTTATAATTATAGAAGCTAGAAGCGCGGATAGACAGACAGACGGACGGACAGTTCGAAACTATACGGGTTCCTTGTGTATTACGGAACCCCAAAAATATTATATTCGGCTTGTTGTTAGGACTTTTTAAATTTATATATGGTAACCCTACTCCCGGGATGGAAAAGGGTACGCCATAAATCATTACTTGTCCTCGCTTTAATTGCTTTCTTTTCTGATGAATTTTCACGCTTTTGGTTCAAATTAAAATTGCATTAAATTTGAAGAAAAATTTAGATTTTAAATGAATATAGTTTAAACCAATTACTTGCTGATACCTACTTATAGCACGTTTTTGTCATTTTCTGCTCTTACGTAGCTTATTTTGTTTGTTTATAAATACCCAATGAAAGCGGATATAATCATCTTAAAATTGGTTAAAAAACAAATTAAAAATAGATTTGGTAAAAGCATAAAAAGTCTCCTCCAAAATTTTAATTATTGTTTGTGATTTTTCGAATGTGATTTTGATAATGATATATGTTTTTATCAGTAGGTGTAGTGTAAGAGATCTTGAAGTATGATTGTGTAGGTATGTTAAGATTATTATTCTAAAATGTTAAAAACGTGATATAATAATACGCAAATTGATGTTGTTGTGTATGTCTGAAATTGCTTTGTACACCGTCTAGCCGTCTACTAGTCCTTTACTTAGCTACTCAGCGGGCTTATTTAGGCAAATGGTTGAGGACCGTGCGGACGACTGTTCATGAGAAAACCGACTGTTATTTTTAACAGTTACACAGTTAATACAACAGGTATTCGAGTATACTACACAAGTATTTGAGTATAACACCAACAGGGATAACAGATATGGAGATTGACCTGTTATAACCCAACTGTGAGTCTTACGCTAAATATCTTTGATACTCGAGAGATATTATGCCTCGAAGCGCAATAAGCTATTAAAGCCTCGTCGGCGTAATGCTCTACCGGGGACTACAATCCCCAATTAATAAGTATGCAAAGTAGGAATCGATGAGAGCCGCTACTAATTGGAGTAAGCTGCAGGATGCACTTAGCCGCTCAGAGAAACTACAGTCAATGTTTTGAATACTCTATCGCTCGCTCGATGCTAGTGACCATGATTATGCAAGATAAAAAACTTTGGATTTATTATAAAGCAAAATAGAGTGAATTAATTAACAGTTAGGCCATGAAAGATGATGATGTTTTCCCTGATGCCTCGTGTTGTTTTTTCATGTTGGTATTTAATATAAATAAGATGTTACTTACTTACAATGATACCTCATGCCGATCGATCAGACTGTTTGGTATTATCCTAGTCCAGGATAACTGCCTGCTTGTACACAAACTTCATTTAAATATATACTTAATTCTTTCAGGTAAATTAGTAAGTGCAGATACCAAAATATTTATGAAATTGAAAGCAGTTATCACAAGCACATGTTAAAACAATTTGATTTTTAATACATCACTTATTTTCGAAATCGAAATTCTGTATTTTTTAAATTAAATATTGATGGTCACCCTGGTTCCGTATTTGTCCAGCCATCTAAATCGTTATTGCATCCGACTGTTGCAGCGACCTCGAGGGCAACCAGATCGAACATATAGACATGGAGGCGTTCGTCCCTATTTCCAAGCTCGAGGATCTGTGAGTTTACTTTTTTATGTTTTATAGCATTTTGTAAAACTTATAGCAATGTATTACTTAATAGATAGTAATTCGTTTTTAACAAACCAATAATAAGCTTTATGTTTTAACTTTTAACCAAATCATACGCAAAGAGATTGTATGATTATTTTCTTAATGCAAATTGCTAAAATTTTTGAAGAGAAGTGAGAAGTGGAAAAGTTTATACTACAACAGAAGCAAGCGCTTGTGAAATCGCTGAAGGTTCTTAAAGTTTAGCACACAATTTGGTAGTTTAATAAAATTTATAATAATATCTATGGATGCTTCACACCACGTCAATTCTGGCCTCGTGCTAAGTATCCGCAGAACTTGTGTTACAGGGAAGTATATTTGATACTTTTACAATATGCATATATTTAAGATTTTTACTATATTATATATAAATATTACACATATTAAATACACATCCTTGGCCCGGGAACACAGAAAAAGTTTTTGTTCGTATTCGTATTCGAACCCGCGTCCTCCGGCTTGAGAACCAACGCGCTCAACCGAGCCATAGAGGTCGTCGAGTTTGTATCCTGGCACTTGCTATCCATGTAGTTCTAGTAATTTAGACGTTCGTATTTACAGCAACGTAGGCAACAACTTATTACCGGTGCTGCCAGCAAGTGGACTGCAGCGGCTGCTTCACCTGAAGGCGCACAACAACCCCAACCTGCGCCGCTTCCACCCGCCAGAGCTCTTCCCCAGGATACAGGTACGCCATCCATCGCCATCATCGAAAAGAAAGGTTTAGTGTCTAACTGTGGGGAAGCGTGAGATCTTGGAATGGTAAGCCACGTGATCTATTGTAATACAGAATAACGATATTTCATTTTGATTGCACTTAGCGCCATCTGCGTAATATTCTTATGGGAAGACGATATGGTGTCCAGTTGTGTACACGCCTCGCTACTGACGTCTAATAATGCTTGTTACTCTTTCGCGCAAAAAAAATCCTGTCACTATTAGGAAAATAATAAATACAACATACGCTCATTATCAAGCTGACTTCTACTGAATCAGTAGGATTAGTTGACCATAGTAATAATAATATTAATATCTATGGACGCTTTTACACCACGTCAATCTGGTCGTGTGGTAAGTTCTCGAAAGAAATCTCGAGAACTTGTGTTACGGGTACCAGACAACTTAGTACGTTTATACTGTACATATGTTATCTAATTTTCCAGAGTCTAGTCCTGTCCTACGCGTACCACTGCTGCGAGTTCCTGCCGCTGATGATGGAGGCTGTTGCTGAGGAGGAGTCGGCGGATTCGGAGCAATTCAGCGACCTGGTGCTGCTGCCGCCGGCGCATGTGGACCTCGCCGCCTGGGCGAATGCTACTGATATATGGCCGCACTATTGTAAGTACTTTTGAACGTGACGAGGTACTTTGATGTAACGAGTGTGAAGCGGTTACGCTCAAATCCTACTTCTACTATAAATGTGAAATTTTGTGAGAATGGATACATGGATGTATAGATACTGGATATACATGGATGTATAGATGGATGTTTGTTACTCTTCACGCAAAAACAAACTACTGAACTGATTTCGATGAAATTTGTTAGCAGTATTAGCAGTTTAGGCTTAGGCTCTGGATTTAAACATAGGCTACTTTTTATCCTAAAAAAGTACAGTATTCCCGTGGGATACCCGATACTATTACGCGCAATGCATGCGTTCACTCATTTTCTTAGTAGAAGACGGTGTGTTAATTGTATCTATGTATTTATTTTATTGGTTCGAAAAACTTACAACCACACAAGTAAATAAAAAGGATGAATGATCATAAAATATTATCTACCGCTACATGGTACATACCGCTACATGGTACATACCGCTACATGGTACATACCGCTACATGGTACACCTATCCACCTTTCTGGATATTCATTATCTAAATAATCTCGCACTGAACGGGCATAGTGCGCCGGGCAGCCGTCTTGCTGGAACCACATGTCTCTGTAAATGTGCAGAGGTACGTCTTCCAATAAATTTGGTAAATGATTTCTTAAAAAGTCCAAATAAATGTCGCCATTCAAGGTCTCTGGCAGTTCAAAAGGTCCGATGATTCTCCCGTTTAGAATCCCGGTCCACATGTTTATTTTGAATCGATACTGGGATCTATCCTCTCTCATCAAATGTGGATTATCTACATGCCACTCGTGTAAGTTGTGTAGATTCATGTACCCATCTTTTTTCAAAGTGGACTCATCGGACCATAAAATTTTGTCTATGAATCGTGGATCTTCCCGGTGTCTTTGTAACATCGTTTCACAAAACGTAACTCTTGGGAGATACTCCCGGGGTAGTAAAGTTTGTACTCGCGTGACGTGGTATGGGTGGAGCTCATGACTTTTCATGATTCGATGGGCTACACTTTTGGGCACTCCTGTGGTTTCTTCGATTTGTCGTACTGAAGTACTTGGACCTTCTGCGACTGCTTGTAGTACGATGTCATCGTAAGGCAAGCGACTTCTTCCTTCACTGTGTACTTGGCTTGGGAATCGTCCCTCTGAGAGTAAACGGTGCACATTCACAAAAACTCGATGATCGGGATGACGAGCAGCGTTTGGGTATCTTTGGCGGTAAAGCCTAGCTGCAGCACTAGCATTGCATCGGCATTCACCATAAATGAGATGCATGTTGGTATATTCCTGTGCGGTGTACACCGACATGGTGGTACTACACAATCACACGATCAACGATAGTCCAGGAGAAAGCAAAGGTCGTTGAAAGAGAAACTAAACAGTCCAAATCCAAATCACGAGCAATCGAGTCCAATAAACAAAGCAAAAAGTGGCATACCTATACGAAATCAAGACGAACGAATACGGTGTGCGCAGCAAACGAAGTAGAGTGACGTACTGATCTATTATATTTTGTGTGCTGTACGTCGGGAACATTGACAATAGCGACATTGTCTCGCTCACACTAGTAGCATTGTATCTACCCGTCTCACGTACTTGTGGCGTCATTATCTGTCTCGCTCACACTAGTAGCATTGTGTCTACCCGTCTCGCGTACTTGTGGCGTCAATATCTGTCTCTCTTACACTCATTGAATGTTTCTCTCCGTCTCATCCAAATCAGAATATCACTTAGAAGAAAGTTCCGGGTACACTTGAATCATTTTAAGTAAGTAAGAAAAAATTGTCGAAAACTGACTTCCTTTACAAAAATCAATATTGTCCAAAATTTAAGAAACAATCTAGCAAGTGTCATACCATTTTGGAATCCTTATTAACTGCGCCAACTTTTAAAATTACCTTCCAAACAAGCGTAGTACATTTTTTTTCCAGTACAGGCGGTTAAAGTCGAGCAAACTATTTAATTCGAATCATTGTTTTGGACAAAAAATCCTCATTTCCTTTCAAGTCGGAGTCGTTTGATTTAAATCTTAGGCACCAGTTTACTAAAGCATTATTCAGGATTACATACAAAAAAAAATTACAAAAAACGTAGAAATTTGTAGTGCCGGGAACTAAAAAACCACCACAAGATGTCGATTTGTCGATTTGTTTAAAAAGCTTTGTATTTTTTGAGACACATTACTTGAATTTTTTTTAAAATTTTTCTGATAACTATTGTAACTTGGCCTATCACGGGTTTACGGCTTGACGTCGATTTACGGGACACCTGTATAAGAAGATTCTATTTTACCAAATTGGTGCTCACTTTGTACTAGATACTCTTTTAGGTCTATTTCAACCATTATAATTAACCCATGTACATTTTTTTAATAATTCTCAGGCGAAAAGTTTCATGTTACTTTTCTAGTGAAATACGAGTACCTATCTGATCGCTCTGATATTTATACCATACGTGCTTTTGTCTTTCAATCTTCAAGAAAACAGTTAAATGTCTTAATTATCATGTATGTGACATCATTAAATGGATATCAAAACAGTAAAGGCTGCCACAGACGAGAGGCCAATCTTTCAGTTAGAACTGACGTCATTTCGGCCTGAACGGATTCGAGCACATAGGTACACGGAAAAAATCGCATCCGACCGAACTGACGTCAGTTCGGCCCTTAGATTAATAACACCTAGATAGTCTTCAAACAAACGCATCGTACAAAGTGAGCCAAGCAACAGATGGATGTAGGCGTAAGCATTATACACCGACACGCACACAAAACTTTAATGTTGTGGAGTGTGTTTTAAGGGACAATTTCCACGGAAAATGTTGCTCTTAAAATTGGAATTATTGTATTTGTTTTTCTTAATATTAATTCTTAATAAATTCTTAAATATTAATAGTTTTTCTTAATTAATTTAAACCATCTATATACACGATTTGTAGTTAAACATTATTTATATTAAACAGGTATTATGGAATATATTAAGGATTATTTTAATACTGAAAACACTTTAAATTTATAGTTTAAAAAATCAGAAAATATTAAAAACTTTGTTTTATTAACTATTAACTATTAGTTAGCCATGAAAATTTTGAAATAAATTTCTTACTACTAGTAACATTTTCACAATTCACAATCGGGCAGCGACAAAATGTAATTTTATTTTAAAATTTTTAAAATATTTGGCTTAATACAAGTTGTAGTACTTACATATGAAATGTTATGACCAAATATTTTTTATTCTTTTCCGATGCATTGTGACACCCTATAACGACACAAACCGTCATAATGTTTTAGTAGATGTACGCACTAGCGCTTGACAAGCGACGGGTCGTTCGAACAAACTAAGCCGATATGGCTCAGTATTATTTGCTTCGCTTTTCATGCGCGTACCCGGTTTCTAGGCGTTTTAATCTAAAGTTCGGCCTGAACGGATTCGATCACATACACGGAAAATAGCATGTGATTTGCCGCGAGCTTCAGTCGTGTTTTTAGGGTTCCGTAATACTTAAGGAACCCTTATAGTTACGCTCTTTCCATCCGTCTATCTGTTTGTCTGTCCGCTCTCCTAGCTTCTGTAATAACTTTATGACAATAACTTTTGAAGTAATTCAAAGAAAACCTAATGCGCGTTGATAGTTATGGAACCCTCCTTATAAATGTCGTGACATGCTCTTGGTTAGGTTAGGCTATTATTTTATTTATTTATTGTATTTTGCTGCAACTGTAGTCACGCTATCGACAAACCAAATTATTGTGCCATACATTTTTCCAGTAATAATTGTTATAGAAACCAATTTTCTTTGTATTATAGTTAGTCTTTAGATTTTATCAACTGTAGTGGATCTATAATTTCAAATACATCAATGAACTCTAATAAATATTCTATAGACCACGTTGCCATTTTTAGGGTTCCGTACCCAAAGGGTAAAAACGGGACCCTATTACTGAGACTTTGCAGTCCGTCCGTCTGTCATCAGGCTTACTTCTTATACCGTGATAGCTCAACAGTTGAAATTTTCACAAATGATGTAGGTATTTCTATTGCCGTTATAACAACAAATACTAAAAATAGAATAAAATAACAATTACCGTTCAGTCCAATTTTATTACCGTTCAGTCCATCCTTACAGGTCAGAATTAGTGTTGCCAACTTAGTTGTTTTACAAAGTTTTACTATTAAATTTAGTATTCTATTCCATCTTTAGTAGGAATTTTGTTAGTAGTGGTTTTGTAGAAAATAGCCAGTAATCATAATATGCAAAATGGCGTGCTACTATGACACCTTATCATAATAGCACATAGTAGTACGTGTCCGTAAGTCGCTTAAAACTACCGATTTAATTTCTATATTAGGTACGTAATATTTTTTTGCAACCTCTTTATAATATACGAGCGGACCCGACAGACGTTGTCCTGCCGGGCTGATTTGTGAATCTAAACCATCCAGGGCGCCACCCAAACGCATACAATAAAATTCATTCAAATCGGTCTACCCGTTTAGGAGGAGTTCAGTGTCATACATACGTACATATATATATATAGAATTATGTATATAAAGATATGTGCCATTTTTACTCGACTACGGCGAAGCCAAAAGGAAGGGTAATGTTTGTGGCAGTCCATATATGTATGTATGTATGTATGTATGTATGTATGTATGTATATATGTATGTATATGTCTATGTATATAACTACCTATTGATGCGATTTAAATAAAAGGTGACAATAAATTCGTAATAATAGCTCGGGTAACATAGGCTATATAATTAACGCAGTCAGGGTATTTTTTTTATTTAGAAATATTTTTGCAACAATCGCCAATATTATTTAAGGCTGGGATCCGAAATCCGGGGGGGCCCGGGAAAATTCAGAGCACTGTAAATAGAATTCTGCGCTCATACAATAGAGTTGAAAATCGAAGTGGCGAGTGTGGAGCTGTCATATATGACATTGACATTTGACTCGACACTTGTGTGTTCGATTTTCAGGTCTATTGTAATTTGTATCGCGCAGAGATATAATTTCAGCACTCTGAATTTTCTCCGGCCTTCCGGCCTTCCGGATTCCGGATCTTAGGCTGGGAGTTGGGACTATAATATGCTCCGGATTCTCGGACAGCTCGACACTCGACACTTTAATTTTCAACTCTACTGTATTAGCACAGAGTTCTAATTTAGGTACTCTGAATTTTCCCGGGCTCGCCTGATTCCGGATCATATAGTCCCTGATACGTAACATAGAAATCCTAAAGTATGTTATATCAATTGTGATTTTGGCAGTGAACGCTACTGGCGATGGTACCGGTGGTCTGCGGCTAGCCGGCTGGGAAGCACCGGCCTCTGCTGAGTTGAGAACACCGAGAGTTACCTGTCTGCCGCTACCCGGTAACTACAAAATACCTTATTAAGGCCTCCCCCACATTAGGCGTGCGCGTTCCTCGGGCGTGTCAGCGATGCGGGCGCTGTGTGCGCGCCGCGCGCGCCCTGCGTATCAGCGATGCAGGCGCTGCTCGCGCCACTTCAAATGCTGCGGGCCTGTTTCAAAAGCTACTGAAAAGTGTCAAATAGCTTATTGGCAAGTTTTGTCTTTGTCGCTCAGTAGCTATAAAGTAAGCAGCGACAATACTGCCGGATAAGCTATTCGACACATACAAGGCGATTGTCAAACAGGCCCTAACCCTAGCAAAATACTAAATATCAAATACATATAATATCAAGTATAAAACCGGCCAAGTGCAAGCTAGATTCGCGCACGTAGGGTGCGGTTGCATCCGTACAACTATACCGATATTTTACATGTAGGTATACTTATTCGTAATTTTATACGAAATTTTCCAGGTAAGCGCATTTTACGAGTTAAGTCACTGTAACTTCTGAACTAAGAAAGTTATATGACTATGAGTCGTTATAGTTTTCCTTTAAAGTTCCTCACATGGACTATATCCTATCATCTTAAATCACTCTATCTATTGCTGAAAATCCGTTGAGTAGGTACCTAGTTTAAAGATCTAAGCGAACAGACAGACAGTAAATACTAACATTCTCGAGATAATTAGACCGTTATGTTACTGTAATGCTTTAATTTTGTATGTACAGGTCCATTCCTGCCTTGCGTGGACCTGTTCGACTGGTGGACACTGCGATGCGGTGTTTGGGCAGTGTTTCTCCTTGCTCTCCTAGGCAATGGCACTGTCGTATTCGTACTACTGTTTAGCCGAAGTCGGATCGACGTACCACGGTTTCTCGTCACCAACCTCGCCGCCGCTGACTTCTTCATGGGCATTTATCTCGGTAAATATTAATTATATAAATATAAATATATAAATGATATGTAATTGGAAGCTTATTTTGCACGGCTTTGATTTTAGTTTGTAATATTAATTTTCTATATTGCAGGATTTCTGGCTGTGGTGGACGCAGGAACGCTTGGGGAGTTTCGCGCGCATGCTATCTCATGGCAAATGTCAAGTGGCTGTCGACTAGCCGGTTTCCTCGGCGTGCTGTCGTCGGAACTGTCCGTGTACACGCTGGCCGTCATTACCTTGGAACGGAACTACGCTATCACCCACGCCATGCACCTCAACAAGCGCCTCTCCCTGCGCCACGCCGCGGTGGTCATGGCTGCCGGCTGGGCCTTCTCCCTGACTGCGGCGACGCTCCCACTGCTCGGCGTGTCCGACTACAGGAAGTTCGCCGTGTGTCTGCCCTTCGAGACGGGCACGCCGGTCGCGCTCGGCTACGTCGTGTCGTTGCTCTCCATCAACGGCCTCGCCTTCCTCGTGCTGCTCGGCTGCTACCTCAAGATGTACTGCGCGATCCGAGGCTCGCAGGCCTGGAACTCCAACGACTCGCGCATCGCTAAACGAATGGCTCTGCTAGTTTTTACAGACTTTTTGTGCTGGTCCCCCATCGCATTTTTCGCGCTGACGGCGGCCTTCGGAGCCCAACTTGTATCTCTCGAGGAGGCGAAAGTTTTTACCGTTTTCGTGCTGCCGCTGAACTCATGTTGCAATCCGTTTCTGTACGCAATCCTCACGAAGCAATTCAAAAAGGACTGTGCGCTCGTGTGTAAGTCGATAGAGGAGTCTCGCGTGACCCGCGGCATCGGCCGCTGCCGACACTCGTCCAACTTCAGCAATCGGCAGACGCCGGCCAACACCAACAGCCTGGCAGAAAGGTCGTCGCGCGGGCAGCACGGCGCCTCCTGCGCATGTCGCCGCTTGCTGCCCGGTAGTGGCGCACCGGTAGTCAGCACGAGCGCCGGCACCGCACCGCCAGAGGTGGTTGGCGAGCCGGGCACAGAGCGGCTTCTGCGCTGGCTGCGTTCGTGCGGGCGGCGCGCGGCCGGGAGTGGAGCGCCCCCTGCGCCCGCTCCCGGCCCTCCCGCCGTACCTACTGCGCGCGCCGGGTCTGTTTCGTCGTCAGTGGAGTTCTCGTCGTCGCGATCGGACTCGTGGCGCGCGTGCGGCCGGGCGCCGCCGCCGCGCCGCGCCGCGTCGTGGCTGGTGACGCGGAAGACGTCGCAAGACTCGAACCTGTCATCGTCTCGAAATGACTCGTCGGGGTCGAACGCGACGGCGTCGACGGGCACGTGGCGCACGTCGCGATCGGGCGGCAGTGCGGGTGGTCGGCCGCGGCTGACGCGCCAGCCAGCGGTGTGCGCGGACGAGCCGCCGGCCGCGCTGGCCCCGCGCCAGCTGCATACCATCCCCTCGGCCGCCGAGCCCGACGCGCCGCCCGACGAGCCCGCGCCACGCTGACCGTGCCCGCAGTGTCTTATGCTACCGTCCATTAGTAATTGTGTCCCGCCTCCTTCCCCGATGGTCCCCGTCCCGCGCTCCGGTGACTCCGGTCCGTGATGATTTGATTTTGTATTGTATATGCTCGTGATTCGTCGACATACAGTGTTTGTGACAAGGAATGTATATTTATGTAGCGAAATTTGTACCTAAGGTTAAGACATCGAGGATAGTAGACGTTTGGGGAAATCGATTTTTTCCTCTTTGTTTCCTCGAACGGTTGTCGCGTCTCGATAGTATACGGTAAAGTTAAAACGTTAAGTAGAAGTCCAGACGGCACCGCAGCAGTATTCGACTATGTTATAATAATATTATACTCTGTAACTATTGTAATTAAAACTTATGTTATAAAGTTAGGTTAAAGAGAAAACAATAGATTTTATACGACTAAAATTTGAAATATATTAATTCAGTAATGCAGGCTCATGAGTTCCAGCCTTTAAGATATTGAGGACAATTTCACAAACAGAACATCACTGTTTTAGAGCTATGATGTCGTGAGTCGTCTAGTAATCAGCCAATCTATGATTAAAACTTGTACCTACCAATATTTAAAAAATATCCGTCTATATAACTATGTACAACAGGATTAGTGTTAACATTACGTAATATTATTACGATCATAAGAAAACAAGATACTATTTTTAAAGCGTGTTTAATAAGCAAATAAATCAAATTGTGATTTTCGTAGATGGGCTGACACGACTAAATGTTTCTAGATTACTTTATACCTACCGTACCAAGTCTCCTAGTGGGACATATTCTTTGGTCTCGTATTGCAATTTTTCTAATTGATTAGATAAAAGATTTTATCGAAATAAACACAAGACAAAGTGGTTGGAACGAAAGTTTGTCACTTAAAAGTTTGCAGACTTAACTTACTCCCTTAACTAACATAATTCCTTGTTTTGTTGCTACAATATGGCTTTAAATAATAACTTTTGCCAATAACTAATTACTGTTAATTTAAACTAAAAAAACCGAGCTAGATGGCTTCCTTTAAAAAAAGCATCTACCTAAATCTTTTAGGTTTCGCCATGTATTTTGAATAGTAAACACCACTTATCTTATTAGCTGTTTATTCAAGTACAAGTGTAAAGTGAATAATAATTAATCATAATTTAGAAGTAAACGCTAGTCTTAAAAATAATATTATACCTAATTGTAACTACTTACAACAAGAAACACCTCAATGACATCACAACATCAATTATGTAAGTTTCACTCAGCTGGGGATTTTCACTGGGTACCTACATCAAAATTATTTGACGCAGTCGAGTTTTTTTTTTTAAATAATTTTATATTGAAGTAGTTACCTATATACGTAGCTTCACTTGTAAATCTTACAGTTTTTAAGAAACTGAAGCACTATTGTATGTTGTAATATAAGGGTCAGTTCATACCGCGACGAGACGTGACGCGACGCGGCGCTGCATTCCTAAGATAGCCATTCAAAATTGAACTTTATTCGCAACACGAGAAGATACACGTTTCATTACAAGAGCGGCGCCTTAGGCAATCAAATTCTGTGTCGAATTCGACCATTGACTCTAATGTAAAAGAATGTTGTAAAGTGTAATGACAATTTTAGAACATTTTGTAGTTGGCGTTTCTAAAAAAGCCAAGCTCTACAAAAAGTTTTTATAACATTCTATTTGTACTGTAAACCGTAATAGCTTTAAACTATTAAAAAAACTGCCCCGTTAAGACATCGGCCTAAGATAATAATAAAATAAGTAGTGATTGTTGTTTGTTAATAAAATTATATTAGTTATAATTACGGTAGATGTACATTGTACAGAGCAATATGTCTATTTATTGTACACGTACCGAGTGTGGATGAGAGTGTTATTTATTTATTTATTTTTACGCAACAATTACAATAAAAAAGAAACATTATTGGTTTTATTATGCTTTGCCTTTTCACTAGCGTTGGTCTCTAGCATATATAAGCAGTTTCTTTAATGCGTAGACGCAACTCGCAAGTAACGTATAATACAAGCCCGGCGAAGCCAAAGGTGTAAAATAAAATCGTAAAGACACTGATTAGTAAAAAACTGGCTAAATGCCAGTTGGACGCGCGCACGAAGGGTTCCGTACCATTATACAGATAATTTACATGTTTACTTTTTATTATTTATTCCGTTAGACTTGTACGCAGTTTTCCTAGTAACCGCATTTCATAAGGTAGGCCACTATAACTCCCTGAACTAACGGAGGTATGTAAGCCGTTATAGTTTACCGTCAAAGTTACGTAGTAACTATTTAGTAATCTGTTGTCAAAGTTTATTACATGGACTACATTATGATTTTCTTCAGATTTTTCGAGCTAGCCGTTTCGCTTCTAGAGGAGAGGGAAAATATTCTTTATAGTTGAATATCTCTTAAAAGGATGCCTACTCATTTTTTAAACCTAAACAGCTGGCTCGAAAAATCTAAAAAGAAAATGTCGCTAAACTTAAGATATATTATACCTAGTATTCATTTCTTAGGTTATAGATATAATATGTTAATAACTCAGGCGTTACATAGAATATTAAGACATTTAAAAAATTAAATCTAGTATATAATATATTCATTAAGTATATAGACGCTTATTGGGTGCTGAATACAAGCATTAAGCACCCAATAAGCGTCTCATCTTGTATGATGTTCATTCAAAATGTAGCTAAGTATAGTTTTTTTACAATAAAACATTTGCAAAATATTACCTACAGAAGTAGCGTTCCCCCAAACTAGGCTTAAAGGCCTATCCTATGAAGGACTAAAAGGAGTACAAAGTTATAAATTGCGGCTAAAAACAAAACAGTATTTCTTTAAAATTTAAAACATAATGAAATATCATAACAAAACATTCTATAGGAACTTAAGTACCTACTTAAAAAAATTGTGAGTGTGTGTGTAAGTGTATTTTGCGAATGTGAGTACATGTGTATGTAGGTGTAGAACGTAGGTGTACAACATAAAGAAACACTTTTTTTGCGAAAGTAACAACAGATTTCATTTGTTTCGCAGTAACTTCCGAATCACAAACTGTCAATATGGCTTAATTAAACGAGTCCTTCGTGTTGAGGTAATAAAGTTTTCTTTGAGTCGCTTTACCTTGTGTATGAAAAACGATCAAGACGGTTCTAGTATACGCGGCTCGCTCTCGGCACGTGAGCTACTACAGGAGTTGTCTGCTTCGTCGGGTTCCAGAAGCTTGTCCCGACGAGCTCGTCTTCGACGAAACTCCACAAACTGAGGCGCCAGTCGTTGGGCGAAACTCTCGTCTAATACATCCGGTCGTCGCTTTCTCTCCTCCGCGGCGCTAGCAATGCTGGTCACGCTTGTCGCATTCGTAGTCTCATTTTCTATATTTTCTTCATCCACTTCCTGTAATCAGTTTACATTCGCATTAGAAATATAAAACTGTAGGTACACATCAACAAAGTACTGATGACGTCATGTCACTCATGTTATATAATATCTGCTACCACTGTCTACTTAAAATCCTCGCTTCGCTAATAGTTTCGGAAAAACTGACATCGTTGTACGATCAAAGAAACTCTATCGAGAATGCCGCCTTCAATAAGCCGACATTCTCGACCGAGGCTTCTAGTAATTGCATATTGGGCAATATTAAGGGACATGTTGTGGTTGCTTACCTTTATCTCAGCAAAAGTAACGGGCATGGTTCGATGTCGGAGGCGCGGCTCGGTCCTGCGCCTGCGCCGGCCGCGCGTCAGCGCTGATGCGGTGGGCGGGTAAACGGCATCCATAACGGTTATTACTACACGCTCACTCTGGAAGTAACATGATCATCACCATTATAAACTGTTAACATCATGCTGACTACGTCGGCACTGGTCTCTTTTCACGCTACTTCGGGTTGGCGTAAAGTTAGGCAAGCTAGAGTTAGGGCATATAGAGTCAGAAGCTTGGTTTTATATGAGATCTGATAAGTTTTTGACAGTGCGAGTCACATGTTATGAGAGGTCTTGGCATCATTTTCATGAAATTTAAAATAGACGAAAGACACTGATAAGGATCTGTTTTATACGAGGGCGGGTCAATAAGTCCGTGACTTTTGGAATAAAACACAGATTTTTTGATAAACAAATCATTTTATTTTTCAACGTAGTCCCCCTTGAGCTCTATACACTTTGTCCAACGCTTCTCCAATTTTTTTATCCCTTCCAAAAGTATGATTTGTCGAGGTCCTCAAAATAGGCCTTTGTTTGCGAGATGACTTCATCATTGGAGTCAAATCTTTTTCCACCGAGCCATTTTTTCAGGTTTGGGAACAAGAAGTAGTCACTCGGAGCCAAATCTTGAGAATAGGGTGGATGTGGGAGCAATTCATAGCCCAATTCATGGATTTTTGCCATGGCAACTGCACATGTGTGCACCCTTGCATTGTCTTAGTGAAAAAGAACTTTTTTCTTGGCCAAATGAGGTCGGTTTTTTTTCAAATCCTCATTGAAGCGGTCCAATAAGTTGGCATAATATTCCCCATTAATTGTTCTTCCCTTTTGAAGATAGTCAATGTGGATTATCCCACGTGCATCCCAAAAAACAGTCGCCATAACTTTATTGGCTGACAAACCCACCTTGGCCTTCTTTGGCGTCGATTCACCCTTAGAAACACACTGTTTTGACTGTTGTTTGGTCTCTGGTGTATTGTGATGGATCCATGTTTCGTCCACGGTTAAAAAACTCCTCCATATTGTGATTAAACAACGCCAAACCTTCCTGTGAAGTTGTTACACGATTGCGTTTGTGTTCGACTGTGAGCAAACGCGGCACCCATCTTGCGGAAAGCTTTCTCATGCCCAAGTGATCATTCAAAATTGAAACCACTGAGCCATGCGAGATGCCTATGGCTTCCACAATCTCTTGCACTTTCAATCTTCGGTCGGCCAACACCATATCGTGAATTTTTTCGATTGTTTCGGGTGTAGAGACCTCAACTGGGCGTCCAGGACGTTCGGTATCTTCAGTGCTTGTAAGGCCACAACGAAATTCAGTAAACCACTTTTTTACCATTGAAATCGATGGTGCAGAGTCCCCATAGTATTTATCAAGCTTAGCCTTGGTCTCGGTAATGGTTTTTTTTCGCAAAAAATAATGCTTAATAAGCACACGAAATTCAATTTTTTCCATTGTTTCCTTAAGTTACTGGATAGTCTGATAAAGATAGCTGTAAAACACAAACTAACTGACGCAGCAAGTTCAAATTTTGATAGGAGTCAACTGACAGATGCCTGTTGACAGGAGTAGTGTTGCTTTTTCAGTAAGGAGGTTAGAAATTCAAAAAGTCACGGACTTATTGACCCGCCTTAGTATTCACACTAAATAATGTAGTTGAAAAAATGTTAAATATAGTTTGTAAATTGTTAGTCAGAATAAAAACTTACAAAATAAAAGTTACAAAAACAAAAATTATTTATCGTGCACGTTTAAAAAATGTGCCAGATATGACGATTCTACACCTTAGGAAAAGTTTGCTGGTATCGTATATAGACGTACTACGACATAGCCACTGTAAAAATATGTAGATATTGCCCATACAGACTTTGTGAATTGAGTAACACCTAGTCAGTAGTTTCCCATAATGATCATGGGTCTCTGTCAGGCTCTCCTCATGTACTGCTTACCTAAATATGCATGTAGGTACATTAACGGTTTACGTCATTAACACTAATAAAAAGGCTAGATAGGTAGGTACGTGCGAAAAAAGGCGTACCGCATCAGCTGCTAACCAAACAAGGTATTTTTATACGTCATAAGTAGGTCTCGAAATAGAATCTGATTACCGTCTTTTTTACCCGACTAGGGCGAAGCCAAAAGGAAGGGTAATGATTTTGGCAGTCTATAATACCGAGTAGGCAAAGTAGTTCAACAAAGTCAACCAATAAAGAAATAGCCCTATAATGTTATTATAGCTGGTGTAGGTACTTCCAGCCGACCACGATCTGGTGAATTTTCATCAGCACTTAAGTAATGTGTTCAAGTTTTTAAACGAACATGGCAACTCAAAATTTTCCATATTGAGCACATTCTTCAGTTTGTTAGCATGAGTCATGACGTCATGACTCTTGAACCTGTAAAACGACCTTCAGACGTAAGTGTGACTGTCATTGCAATTTTTACGTCACTCTAGCTTGGCTTTAGTAAAGTCTTACGAGACGCCTCCGCATTGCCAGTCCGAAGTCATCAAATGGCTTAAGGATATCCATACATGACATACATCATGAAGTATTCAAGACCGCGGGATAAAGTTGGTATGCATTTATTAATACGCTGAGTCATGAAATTCTTACAAAATTGAGAAATGCGTCTTAAAATAACTAGAATACACACAAACGTTATTTACCTAAATTCATGTTTTTATTGATCTTAAATTACTACTTGGCATTCATTTCATTAACGTAATATATAAGTACCTACTAGAATTTAGATTTGTTTCCGCGACTTCATACGCGCAAAAAGAAATCGCGCGGGAAACGTACATTGTGCTAGGATATAAAATAAGCCTATTTAATAACTCCCTCACTAAGTACCCATCAAAATCCGTTCAGTAGCTATTGCGTGAAAGAGTAACAAACATCCTACATCCATAAATATAATATTATACCTACATAGTTTCGCGTTTATAATAGGTAAGTATTAATAAGGATTTCTTCGTCGTCGAATATAAATGAGTTAATTATTTCGAAATCTTTTAGATAGGAAACGACGTTAGTAGGCATTAGGCGTATATTGTGGTCACCCATTCTAGTTGGAACCACGACATAGGGGCTTAAACATGAGTTCACCCTACGTCCACAAAGTCAATAGCCGTTGAGCTTCTCACTTATTCCACTAGCTTTTGCCCGCAACTTAGCCCGCGCCGCGTGGAAGTATTCGTGGCAAAAAACTTCTTTAGCGAATATACCTATTGCAATTGCAAAAAAGATTCTCGGTCTTGTCACAAGGTCTTAGAAACTTGTTTAGTCGTTGAGAAAATGGAATTGACTCGAGAAAATTCTAGAGCGATGATTTATTATGACTTTCGAAGTGGTTTAACACAAAAACAGTGTGTTGACCGGATGATTTCTGCATTTGGTGATGCCAGCCGGAGCCCCATCCAAAACCACAATTTATCGCTGGTTTGCTGAATTTCACCGTGGACGTGTCATGCTCAGTGATGATCCCCGTGAAGGTCGTCCAAAAACTGCAGTCACCCAAGAAAACGTTGATGCTGTGCGTAAGCTGATTGAGGAAGATCGATCGAGATCGACATGTGACATACCGCGAAATTCAGGCAACTTTAGACATTGGCATGAGTCAAATACAAATAATCTTGCATGAACAATTAGGTGTAAAAAAGTTGTTTTCCCGATGGATACCGCATTTGCTCTGTGAAGAGCAAAAAGCGGCTCGCGTTACTTGGTGCGTCAGAACTCTCGAAAGATTCCACGCAGGATCCTCAAATGCTGTATACAACATCGTATCAGGTGACGAATCCTGGATATACGCGTACGAACCCGAAACAAAAAACCAGTCACGAGTTTGGGTGTTCGAAAATGAGTTCGTTCACGGAGAGTTGCAAAAAAAATGGTGGCCACGTTTGTCTCCAAAACCGGCCATGTTGCGACTATTCCTCTTGAGGGACAAAGAACGGTTAATGCAGAATGGTATGCTAACATTTGTTTGCCACAGGTCGTTTCTGAACTCCGTAAAGAGAACTGCAACCGCCGCATCATCCTCCATCACGACAATGCGAGTTCTCACACCGCGCACAGAACAAGAGTTTTTAGAGCAAGAAGTCATAGAATTATTAGACCATCCCCGTACAGCCCCGGCCTAAGCCCTAATGATTTCTATACTTTCCCTAAAATAAAGAATAAATTGCGTGGTCAGAGATTTTCATCACCTGAAGAAGCTGTGGACGCCTACAAAACGGCCATTTTGGAGACCCCAACTTCCAAATGGAATGGTTGCTTCAATGATTGGTTCCATCGTATGGAAAAATGTGTCAAATTTCGCGGAGAATAGGTACTTCGAAAAGCAATAAATACACATTTTTAAATAGTAATGTTGTGTCACTTCCTTGATTCCCGAAATTTTCAGTGCCGCCCTCGTATTCTTAAAAGATAGACATATCTATGCCGACCGACTTCAAAAATATGAAGATTAAGTAGAGAAATAATTAAAATTTTTACCGAATTTAAAAGGGGAATTATTTGGAAAAAAACTTTTATATCATTCCTTTTTGTGCATTTTTACTTTGGAAGTCGGCTTACATTTTTTGTTTAAAATAATAATTTTTCACTTTTTAGTTATAAGTACATATTAATATTAACACATTATTCTCAGTATTCATATTAGTATTCTCACTACTATACAGTATTCTCACTCTCTCGGCAAAACAAACTCAAGCGTTATTTTATGCCAGTTTTCTGAGAGGCCGTAGTATTCCCCCAAATAAGCGTTATCGATCTGTGGACCTACTAAATAATTACCGTGTGATGATAATGATTAGATAATACATTATAAAATTATTATTATTATCTATTGTAGTAGGTAGTCGGCGGAAAAACTATCAGGAGTACCTATGTCACCATAATAATATTTTGGTGATGATGATGATGATGATAACTGTAAGTGGCATATGCTTTCAGTTCTTTAAACAATGCAAAAAGAAGTACTGTTCAGTGCTTTTGGATCTAGGGTACACCTTGGCTCAAAATTTTACTTACTACAATAAAAGTCGAAATCACTATAAATGTCCTTATAATTTTGTGGAGTTCTCTCGATTCCTCATGGATGCCATCATCAGGTCTCCACCTTGGTAACTAAGCTAAAGTACCAATTTCGAATTATATTGTTTTCAACAACAAAAGAATTTTGAAAATGCTTCGACAAACGGCAGAGTAATGTGCAAAGATATACGTGTCGGTGTAAAATACTATGAGAAGTACCTATTATCATCAGATGTGATGGTGTATGGTATGATGAAGGCGGTGAGATATAGGATCCAGGGTATACCTTGGTGCAAAATCTTTATTTTTGGTAGCATAATATGTCTGGACTAATTCAGAATGAGTCAAAATTACAATATGTCCATACAAATTTCGAGAAGTTCTCTCGATTCCTCATGGATCCCATCGACGACCTCTGTGGCTCAGTGGTTCAGCTCGTTGGTGCTCAAGCCAGGGGTCGCGGGTTCGAATCCCGCCGAAGGAACAAAAAAGGTTTTTCTGTGTTCTTGGGTCATGGATGTGTATTAAATATGTGTATAATATAATAAAAATCTTAAATATATGTATAGAATAAAAGTGTTAAATATACTTCCCGTTTTCTGGTACCTGTAACACAAGTTCTTCGGATACTTAGCACGGGGCCAGATTGACGTGGTGTGAAGCGTCCATAGATATTATTATTATTATTATTGTTATCATCAGGTCACCACTTAGGTGTCAAAAATATCAATTGGGGATTATACCCATTACAGCAAAAAAGAATTTTGAAAATAGGTCAACAGGCGGCGGAGTAATCGTTGAACATACAAAAATAATTATAAACCGCCTCCTTTTTTGGAAGTCACTTAGTTAAATTTTAAGTGGAGAGGAGTAAAACGCATTAGGGAAAACCGCGTTTAAATTCGTTAAGCCATTGACGTCGTATGCGCATAAGCAAATATCTGGGCACCGTACATTTTTCCGCAATAAATAGTAGCCTATGTTTTAATGCCGAGTCTATACTACTACCATACCTAATTTTATCAAGATCCGTTCAGTAGATTCTGAGATTAGCGCGTACAAACGTACGGAAAAACAGACAAAAATTCTGAAAAACATTGTTTTGGGTTCTATGTCTAGTCTATGTAATATCTATGTCTAGAATAGATTTTCTTATAGGTATATATCTTCCATGTGCAGACATCGATCAGTTAGGATTTTATTATATGTATAGATATAGATATAGATATTGCTGAATGTTTTATACGAGGGCGGGTCAATAAGTCCGTGTCTTTTGGAATAAAACACAGATTTTTTGATAAATAAATCATTTTATTTTTCAACGTAGTCCCCCTTGAGCTCTATACACTTTGTCCAACGCTTCTCCAATTTTTTTATCCCTTCCAAAAAATATGATTTGTCGAGGTCCTCAAAATAGGCCTTTGTTTGCGAGATGACTTCATCATTGGAGTCAAATCTTTTTCCACCGAGCCATTTTTTCAGGTTTGGGAACAAGAAGTAGTCACTCGGAGCCAAATCTTGAGAATAGGGTGGATGTGGGAGCAATTCATAGCCCAATTCATGGATTTTTGCCATGGCAACTGCACATGTGTGCACCCTTGTTGTCTTAGTGAAAAAGAACTTTTTTTCTTGGCCAAATGAGGTCGGTTTTTTTTCAAATCCTCATTGAAGCGGTCCAGTAAGTTGGCATAATATTCCCCATTAATTGTTCTTCCCTTTTGAAGATAGTCAATGTGGATTATCCCACGTGCATCCCAAAAAACAGTCGCCATAACTTTATTGGCTGACAAACCCACCTTGGCCTTCTTTGGCGCCGATTCACCCTTAGAAACACACTGTTTTGACTGTTGTTTGGTCTCTGGTGTATTGTGATGGATCCATGTTTCGTCCACGGTTAAAAAACTCCTCCATATTGTGATTAAACAACGCCAAACCTTCCTGTGAAGTTGTTACACGATTGCGTTTGTGGTCGACTGTGAGCAAACGCGGCACCCATCTTGCGGAAAGCTTTCTCATGCCCAAGTGATCATTCAAAATTGAAACCACTGAGCCATGCGAGATGCCTATGGCTTCCACAATCTCTTGCACTTTCAATCTTCGGTCGGCCAACACCATATCGTGAATTTTTTCGATTGTTTCGGGTGTAGAGACCTCAACTGGGCGTCCAGGACGTTCGGCATCTTCAGTGCTTGTAAGGCCTCAACGAAATTCAGTAAACCACTTTTTTACCATTGAAATCGATGGTGCAGAGTCCCCATAGTATTTATCAAGCTTAGCCTTGGTCTCGGTAATGGTTTTTTTTCGCAAAAAATAATGCTTAATAAGCACACGAAATTCACTTTTTTCCATTGTTTCCTTAAGTTACTGGATAGTCTGATAAAGATAGCTGTAAAACACAAACTAACTGACGCAGCAAGTTCAAATTTTGATAGGAGTCAACTGACAGATGCCTGTTGACAGGAGTAGTGTTGCTTTTTCAGTAAGGAGGTTAGAAATTCAAAAAGTCACGGACTTATTGACCCGCCTTAGTATACTCGAAGATACTACTGTTTGCCGACGATATGAAAATACTAAGTCAAATAAGAAATGTTGATGATGCTATTCGCCTCCAACAGGATCTCAATAGACTCCTAGACTACTGCCTTCGCAACCGACTTGATTTAACGAATGCTACGTATGTACTTTTACTCGTAAGACCATGCCTATCCATTACGACTACAATGCATACAAAAACAATACTAGTAGGTGCAATTCAAATCGCGAACGTATCTGCCTAACTTCTTCGAACGATGTAAGACGTTTCATATAATATTGTCTTTATCCGAAAGAAGAAAAGTAGCAGATCTGTCTCTTTTCTTTAATATTGCCAAAAGTTCAGTAGACTGTGCTGATCTTACTAGTAGAATCGAGCTACGCGTACCAGCAGCTTCGCGAAAAAAGCGTGTATTGAGTAGTCTAATACTGTCTATCGCCAGAACGCGTATGTATATTGGCAGGGCCAGTAAAATGAATAACGAGGTTTCGCGGTTTCTCGATGTAGACTTGTTATGTACCAATGTTTCTAGTTTTAAGAAAGAGTTCACCAATCTCTATTATAATAACAATTTTTCTCATAACTAATTTCATATTCCTTGTCTGTGTCTGCCTTGCCTAACATGTGTAAGGTAATAAATAATACGTCGTTTTCATTGGTTATCGCTGTCTATTTTCCTTTCTAGGTCCTACTCCTTTTACTATCTGTGAAAACTTTTAATTGGCCTTCTTGTATTATTCTTGAGTTTCTATTTTATGTATATTAGCTGTAAGTTTTCCCGTGAATAAAAAAAAATAAAAAATAGCTGGTACACTCGACATCTTGGTAGACACAAACAACTGAATAAGACGGATACGCAGGCATACGAATATTGACTAAATGAAGGTATTTTGTTGTTCACTATAATATGTAGACTCAATATATTAGGTCTTTACCTATGAAATTGCCGTTTTGTATGAAAAAATTTAAACGAATTTTTTTCATGTATTTTTTATTTGTATTAATCGAAGTAATCACCCATGCAATCAATGCATCTTTGCCAACGCAGTGGCAGTTTATTGATGCTTTTCTTAAAGAAATCAGCTGGACGGGAGGCAACAAATTCTTCAAAGGCATTTTGTACTGCCTCTCGGGTATTGATTTTTTTCCCGCCAAGAAGTTATCCAAATTCTGGAAAAAGTAGTAGTCTGTAGGCGCAAGGTCTGGTGAGTAGGGCGGATGACGGAGAGCTTCCAACCCCAGTTCTTGCAACTTGGAGACCGTCTGCTGTGCAGTATGAGGTCGCGCGTTGTCGTGCAGAAACAGCGGAGACGAGCGATTGACCAATGCTGGTTGGAGATGTGCCAGCTTCTCCATCATTGTGTTCAGTTCTTCACAGTACACATCTGCACTAATGCTCACCCCGTTTGGTAAGAAGCTGTGATGAATCACACCGGCGCTAGACCACCAAACAATGACCATCACTTTTCTACGGGTAAGTTTTCATTTAGGGCATTGTTTAGGTGCTGAACCAGGATCCAACCAACTTCCTGAGCGCTTGCGGTTATCAAACAGAATCCATTTTTCATCGCAGGTAAAAGGTAAGGCAATGCGGTTCAAAATTCCTTCATTTGTGTGTCTGTTGGGCAGTGCAAGGCACGTCTCGACGCGTACTTCGCGCTGGCGATTATTGAGTTCGTGGGGCACCCATTTGTCAAGCTTTTTTACCTTGCCAATTTGACGCAAATGGACCAATATTGTTTTGACGCTAACGTCGAAAGCTGCTGCTAATTCAGCCGTAGATTGTGTATCATCAGCTTCCACAATCGCCTTTAATTCATCATTGTTGACCAAAGTCTTCGGACGACCGCGAGGTTCATTTTTCAGGTCGAAATTTCCAGAACGAAAGCGAGCAAACCAATAACAGGTGGCGCGTTGGTTTGTAGTGTTAGCTCCATAAACGTCGTTGATGTTGCGTGCCGCTTGTGCCGCGTTGCTGCCACGACGGTACTCATATTCCATAATTACTCGAATTTTGAACGTATCCATGATGACGAAAAATATTGAAATGCGATGAAAATGTAACACTAATCAATAAACAAATGACTACTTTTGGAAAAAGAATTCCATGTATTTAAAATAAAATTAATTTGAAATTAGAATTCTTAGCCAAACAAAAATTATTTTGATTTGAAATGGCCAGTACTGCAGAACGGCAATTTCATAGGTAAAGACCTATTAGTTACTGTCGCAACCTTACAAATTAATACCTTCTTAGGTGCCTTTAACAATTAAAGTACCTACTACAATATATCAGGATAAAAACGACTAGAAGATAAGACTTATAATAGTTTAAAGCTGGTACGGTACCTAGAGTGCTTTTCACAAAAGAAGTCTCGCGGCAATAAGTGGAACTAAATGTTATATTGTTATTTGCAATGACTGAAGTTATAAAAAGTGCTGCCCGAGAAATGATACTCCAGGCGGAGTTTTGTGAAGCAGAATAGTAGAATTAAGGTATTCTGATACTTCCATGAAATATAATGCTGACCACATTTTGTCGCACGATCTCAGCGCCGCGTCTAGGGGACTTTTTTCATAAAAAGGACTTTACTTTAGGCCGAATTGTTAAGACTGACCACTGACAACACAATCTCAGTTTTAACTTGTATACCTATACATGACGCTGTTGTGGCACCATTATGGTCACTAAATGACTAAGCATTTACTAAAGGTTAGATTTTGTTGAATTATCTTTTTTAGCATCAAATATGGCACTCGTAAAAATTTCATACTGATATAGGAAATAGGAATAAATATTTAACGTTTACAAACTTTATTTTTAATTCGGTACTTACGTAAATAATAATTTATTATAGCCATAGACTTTACTTCCTCCAATATCATTGCGATCACAAACGCACTAAATTTAGGCATTTTACCAGCCATTAACAAAAAATAAATAATTAAGTAGGTAAGACTCCATTGAGAAAACTTACCCCGATTTCTAAACCAATATTGTCATTGGACCCAGGGACTTCTACTCAACTACTACTATTGCATCTAAATTCTAAAGTCACTGTAATTATAACATTAGATTGAACAATAATTATTATTCATTAGCACTCAGTGTTCCAATAGGTATACGGCAGTCTACTTGGTGCGCGTTTGTTAAGCGAAGTTTATTTTTTCTTGTGAATTCAGAATGCTTTAAGTGCGGCCGTGTTTCAGTGGCGCGCTGCCAACTCCGCCCAGTTCACAGCTCAATGTAAACAAACAGTACTAAATTAGCGATAGCCAGACGTGTTGCTGGATGTTTCTGGCGTCAAGTATCATCAAGTTTTCTCAGAATGCGTTATAGGTACGGCAGAGTAACTAAGGTGGGTTGACCCAGTGCCGAGCCGCCTCTGTATGCGAAGTGTGGGGCGCACACAGGCTCCAAAACAATAGGCACCGGGCGCCGCAACTCAAATTATTTTTGGGTGTACTTTTAAGTGTCCTCCACACTGCTTGCGAAGTAGGCCGAGGTTGGCCGAATACGGACGTGTGGACACGCACTTCACTTCGCCTCATGCAACCTCGCCTCGCCTAACTTCGGATAAATTGTCGATTTTTGCGTGCGAGTCAATGGGCTCGAAGTGAGGCGAAGTTGAACACGAAGTGTGTGGAGACACTGCTCGTCCTACTTCAGTTGTACGTACGGTTACCGACAGATACGGTGCACCACTTTTCGATGTTATTTCTATCAAAATAGGGCCAAAAGTTGAATACCGGTTTTGTCGACTTTCGTACGTTCGTTTTTTTAGAGAGATGGTACTTTTTCACTCTATTCTTCAAGTCACCTTTAATGGGCCTTATTCACCGTACTCCTGCCATCCAAGGCCCACTTGCAGGCAAAAATTATAAAATATGATAGACACTATTGACACAAATGACAGCTATTAGCTCGGAATATATATTTGTATTCCGTAGCTATTAGTATCGGTGCTGCATTTACAGGCTGGGCGGTGATTTTAGCGCTTTATTTATGCCTACCGCCGTTTCCATACCTTTTTATTCGTCTGCACACAAAACACGCATCTCAGGCCAATAAATTGCCAAAAAATCTACAAAAAAATATATCTGGGGAGCTTTGCCGGGGAGTTCAATGGGTGATGTTGTGGAATTTGTAAAACAACATAAATTTGTGTTATTTCGGTTCTTAATGTGTAATATTGGTCGAATATTAACCTTTAAATATTCGTTATCGTGCACAAGTGTGGACAAGTGGTACAACTTCTAAAAACGTGCTATTTTGTGTTTCCCGCCAAAACTCCTTAGGAACTTTCAGTAAAGCTTCTACCACTTTACTGAATCGACTGACATGACTCATAGACTGATAGATACTTTAGACTTGTCGATATAGGAATACGGTGTTGAAAATTAAAACGAAAGTTCTATTTCCCGCCTTTTTAACTTGACACTTGACGATATAGGAATACGGTGTTGTAAATTAAAACGAAAGTTCTATTTCCCGCCTTTTTAACTTGACACTGGCAAATTGTTATAAGCCGATGCCATATATAAATTTAAAAAAAAACTGTCAACTGAAGTGTCTAGTTGCCATTGCCAAAACAAGAAAAATAAGCAAAACACAAACATTTTGTAAAACTTACTTATGTACTAAAAAGTTATTTATCTAAATTTTATCTAAGTTCGAAGCAAATAAAAAGAATTACAAAATGAGTTACATGCTAGGACATTTACACAATGGGTGGCAAGTAGACCAAGCCATATTATCGGAAGAAGATCGCGTTGTGGTAAGCTTACCGAAATTTCTAGCTTTCGTTCAGTATTATATCATTTAGTGGATTTATACTTTATCATTATCTTATAACGGTGTGTATATAATTTCTATTGCGGCACTACCTTGCATAAGTTTATCGGTTTACCGCTGGTGGACCGTATTGCGAAAACTGAAAACAAACTCAGGAAAATTGTTGCATGTTTTGTTTACAATTATGAAATAAACAAATATAATGTGGAATCAAGGAAACTAAATGTTTAAAAGCAATAAATCTGAAAAAACTATGTAGGAATTTGATATTGGTGTTAGTTGTTAAACACGAAATTCGACAAGTAAGGCTGCCAGTCCATTTTGCAAGAAACTATTTTATTTGCACCATGCTTAGTCATGAAACAGTTGTTTCTCGTTAATTGTTGGCATAGTTTATTATTTTTTTGTTAGTTTGTCTATCAAATACTACAACAACATATTTAAAACAATTCATTCTAAGAGCATTACATTAAGTTGATATTTTTACAGGTAATAAGATTTGGACATGATTGGGATCCAACATGTATGAAAATGGATGAAGTCCTTTACAGCATTGCAGAAAAAGTAAAGAATTTTGCAGTTATCTATTTAGTAGACATTACAGAAGTACCAGATTTCAATAAAATGTATGTATTAATTTTCATTTCCATAATTGTAGACATCAAAAACAGTTAGCATTAAGCAACAACTGGTTAAAACCCCTGAGTTTTCACTTCAGTTCTATGAATTATCCCATGTTATAAAAGTATAAAAAGTTAAACAACAAATTACAGCTTAATATATTAAAAGATTTAATTAGCAGAATTGACCTTCAGAAGTAAATAACTTTCTTTATCATTGGAATCTAATACTTAAAAGAAGAGGCAAATGTCCCCACCCTTCTCAGTCAAGTTTGTCAGCACTTCAAGACATAATATTATATCAAATTAGAGGGCTTGATAAGTGTGTCATTTAATTGTATGACGAAAAATCTCTAAACCGTGGGAGAAAAAAGTTAAATAGAATTAGGTAAAAAAAAATGCCTATATTATTGCACCATTTCATAGTGTTGCTAGTTGCTAGTATGGGACAATATCTGGGTAGTAATGACTTATGGTATAAATGGTAAATCATAAAATCCTAAAAATAAGCTCTATACTCAATTTTTTCTCACACAATTACTTTCTAGAAATTGTTTCTTACTAGTGATACAATTTAATGGTGCAATAATACAAGATATATTTTATTTCTTCAAAATCTACAGGTCCAATCCTAGATAGGAAAATTGAGTTATCAAAAATCTAAAATAATAACTTTTCAAGCCCTTTCTTTCCATAATATATTATGTCTTGTAATGCTACAGTGGTAAATGCCCCTTGTTCTTTTTGCAGGTATGAATTGTACGATCCCTGCACAGTAATGTTCTTCTTCAGAAACAAACACATAATGATTGACTTGGGAACTGGTAACAACAACAAAATCAACTGGCCATTAGAGGACAAACAGGAAATGATTAATATTATCGAAACAGTCTACCGCGGAGCACGGAAGGGAAGAGGTTTAGTTGTCTCACCCAAAGACTATTCTACGAAATACAGATACTAAGTGTGGATAATGTATTGAACTTGAAGGAAGTAAAATTTTATGACAATTATTTAATGAATATAAGGTATTTATAAGGTAAAACCTTTGTATTATTGTTTATATTATTTTAGTAAGTAAGTTAGTATAAATTATTTGCCAGAATATGGTTGAAGTAGGTGTTAACAATTGTTCAAGGTTCATTATATTCAGCAATTACAGTGTGCAAATATTATTGTCATCCCTTTTACCTAATTTTATTTTATTATATACTTGTTGATTTTTTTATCGAAAAGAAATTCGTGGTTTTTTTTTATGTGCTCAAATGAGGACATTCAGGTTAGGACTAAGGTGATTGTCCAACATAATGAAAAATAGTTTATGTTAATATTATTATTTTTAATATAAAAGTATGAGATTGTTACAAAATTATATAGGGTTGTGTAAGACAAAAAATATACTTCTAAGCTGATAAAAAAACAGTGCACACATTATTAGAGGCTAAATTAATATTATACAGTTTGTATGAAAACGCAAGAAACAGTTTTCGTTCATTGGTGAGACATAAGTGGGATTTTCCTTTGCAACCCACTAACTTGCAACTTGTTTCTGGCCCATCATCATAAGGAGGAAAGTGACAACACATCTCAAGCTATTTCAGCTAGACATAGTTATACAGGTCTCGGCAAATATGTTAGTATTGTGTTTTCTATTTGTCTGTGCCTGCACTTTATGCTCTGTTTAGGTGTAAGACTATGAACCGTCTCACTCTTCAACACCCGGCTCTCCTTACTGCTCGGGCTCAGACTCGAAATCAAAAGTTCGCCTACCTTCATCCGTGCTTTTGTCGTATCGTCGTTATTTATCGATTGAAATTCGACCTTGTTGATGTTCAGATTAGAATTTATTTTTCTGTTTTTTTGAGATAGGCGTGAAGATGTTTGCAGTAAAAATAGAGTTTAATAAGTTAGCTTGTTTAGGGGAACATGTATGTGGTAAGTGGTTACATATTATGTACTGCCTTCTGAAGATTTTGTTGGTGTTTTTGGTAAGTATTTCTTGGTATATAATAATTTGTTTTCACTTTTTTTAGGGTTCCGTACTTTACGTCTCACGTCTCGTCTCTTTAACCATTATGTTTTCGTCATGTCCGTCCGTCCGTCTGTCTTCAGCTTACCGTCCAAACGGTTAATGCTAGAAAGATGAAACTTTGCACAGATATGTGTATTTACTACGTCTACAAAGTGCTAAAAATAACGAAAAATATATTTTTTGAGGTTCCTGCCCTACACTTAAAGTGGAGATGATATATTGGTAAAATATTTGTATAATGGTACGGAACCCTCCATGCATTGGCCGGTTTAATTGATATTTTTTTTTTTTATCTTTTTCTTCTATTTGTAAGTTTAGAGATCGGACTTCACTATTTAAATTTTTAATTTATTCATCGGCTACTTTAATCTCGATTTTAAGATCATTTATCTGTTTTTATAATTTAATTAACATCGATGTATCATGGGTCTACAAAATTAGGTAAGCTCCTAGCTGAATAATTGTCGATACTAGTGGATGAAGATAGAATCGAATCAATATTTCAGTTTTAAGTCTGAATTTACTTGTCCTTTACTCATTATTATTTGAAGGGAAAATAGGTGATAGGTAACTTTAAACAGCCCAGTGCCCACATACATAATTAAAAAATATACTGGGTAGTAGGTGATTATTCAGTTTCGAAAGAAACATAGACCATAGTAGGTACATGAAATATACTACTAAGGCATACTTAGACTAAGTTTACTAGTAGTAATAGTTAGTTTTTTATTTTTTCCATCTTGGCCAAAATTTGTTTTACAATATCGTACTACTGCATCATTATCTACTAATTAAACATTTAAAAAAGTAATTCAAGAAAATTGATAAAATTTACAAATAATTGTCACTCCATTGGACCCCTATGACGTTGTGCGTCGCCACTCGCCAGCTCAGTAAAAAAATAGGCCTTTTCATCCGTTATTGGATGATTTATACAGTATTCTCCGAGCGAAGTAATCACTTCAAATACTGTAATGCTTGGGACAGACGAATTAAATGTCGTACGGTTGCCCAAGCACATACGGCATTCTCACGACACAGACAGCCTAGTACAATACGTCTGGGGCCAACCGTGTGCGGGTTTCTTCACGATGTTTTCCTTCGCCCTTAGAGCGTCCGTATAATATACTTGAGATCTGTAAGTCTCATTGGTACACGACACAACCTGGGAATCGAACCTGCACTCTCTTGAGTGCGAATGAAACGGTCTAAAAAACTAATGGGTAAACCCACTAGACCACGGAGCTCTTTTATAATATAGGTATATTCCTTAAGATTGTTTTATTTATTTTAATTTTTAAGATTTTCCAACTTTTAAAATATACTTGAGCTTTGGCACAAATGCTTTTATATTTTTATACCCAGTAAAGATGTAGTTATTTTATATACGTGAGTATAAACATGGAGGAATACATAAATGAATAATAAGCTGTTAATCTAATATATAAAATTTTCAAGTCACAGTGTACAATTTTAACCTTTCTAACAAAAACCCCCATTGTTTGATTGTGACATTAGTACTGTAATAATCTTTAACCCTCAGTGGTCGATAACTCTTATATTTTAAAGTGTATTCTTTCACACAAACTCTAGGTGTATGCACTTATGTAGGTATTAATATTTTATTCCAGTTCATAGTTAATAAAAACGTTTTTATGATCAGCAAGTTCTATAATGAAATATGATTGCTGTGACTGGCCTAAATCCTGCAACAAAGGTCGATATTCTTAACTCCTCTAGGCAGGTGGGATAAAGATAAAACAAGATATTTTGAGTGACATTTTATTCAGTCTTTAACAGACAATCAAGTTCAAGTAGGAAAACTGGTGTCACACAAAACACTGACACAATGTAAACTCGACTAGACTTGCGTAGGTCCCTAAAAAACGAGTCTCAATGTATTACACAAAATGTTATCCAATCGAGGCCTTGGATATGTTACAAAAAATAATCATCCAACATAAAACTTCAGATCTCAAGAACGAAAATTGATTGTTTTGTTTTATAAATGGATAGGTCGGCGAGAGCGACGTGTGAAGTATTGACTAGCGCGCCGCCTCGCCTTCGCGAATCAGAGAGATAACAAATTACTAGTACATGCCAATATTTGTTCAGTTTGATCATCGTTATTGCCAGATCTATTTATTGAAAACTTGAAATGTTTACAACTTTTTTAGACATCATACAAAAAAATGTTTACATATTTTCTGACATTACCAAACATTCTTGATAAATAATGCAATGAAATAATAGCTAAAACTAAGTATCTGGCAATATAGGAGTTTAATGGGTTTGTTCGTTTCCATTGCGGGCGAGTGGGTCGTCGGCGGGAGAACGGCGCGCGGGGGGGGTGCGAGGCGGGTCGTCGGCGACGCGCCAATCGTTCGGCGCTGGCGCCCAGATGGACGCGAGCGAGCGGAATGGATCGAATGGCCGTGGCGGCGGGGACGCGAAGCCCGGCGGCGGCCGCACCGGGGGCGTGGCTCCCCACGCGCTCCACCCACCGCCCGCGCCACCCCACCACCCGCCCGCCACGCCGCCACACTCCTCTGAAAATATATTAAAATCAAATAAATAACTAAGTTGTTTACAATGTATTACTTCGTGTTTCTGTAAAGTATTCATTCTAATCAACATACCCATGTAATCTCTGGATCCGGGTATGTAGGGCGATCGCGGCGGCTCCGGTGCAGGCGGCGGCTGCCAGGCTACGGCGTCAGCGCGGCGTTCACCGTTGAAGTAGAACAACGACTGGTCTGCGCGATCCGCCTCGCGGCGACGGACGTCCGAACCGATGGGTGCCAGCGGTGCGCCCGCTACCACAGAACTCCACGAAGCGCCCCAACGCACATTTCCTTTCGCCTCTGTTACCTCCTCTGGCGTTTCACACGTATCCTCTTCAACTTGGGGAGCGGGGGGAGAGGGTATGCGCTCTCGTCTGCGGGGCCGCTCCTTGCGTGCGTGGGGTCGTACGAGCACGCGTCGGTCGCTCTCGGGTCGCCGCTCCCGCCTCGCCGAGTCGCCCGTGTCGCGACGGGCACGCGACACTCGTGCCGCTTTTGGCGGGTCGATTCGCAACACATCCTGTATAACTTCCGGCTCGGAGGTGGTACCGAGCGGCCTGTGCGGGGTCGCCGGCGACAGATCGCGGGGGCTCGGCTCCACGTCACCGCCGTAACATTCATCCGCTTCTTGTTCTTCCACTGGCGTCGACGTACTCGACACTAAAAGATACGTCGTTAATTAGCCATTTTCGTCTGAAAGCTTCTCAAATAATCCGTCTGCGGTACATCTAGAGCTGGAGGGGGGTGGTTAATAAATGTTTAGATTTTATAAGCATTTACACGATTATTACAGATAAATTTCTTACAGTTTGAAATGTTGGACACGTCGGAGCCGCTAGTGGCGGCGTCGTCGCCGTTCTGCGGGGGCGGGGCCTCGGGCGTTGTCGGGCGCGGGTCGGGCGGCTCGAGTGGCGTAGCAGGCGCGTCGTCCTCGCTGGAGCGCGACGTGTCGTCCTCTCGACGGAGCACCTCACTGCGCCAGCGTTCAAACGCGCGTCGTTCCGCGGCCGAAGCGGCGGGGTCTGGTGCGGGCGGCTTCCGCGCTGCCCGGCGACGTCGTGTGGGCGCTTTCGGTGTAGGCAGTGGAGCGGGGGGACGGAGGGCTCGTAGATCCAGCGGAGCACTCGGTTGCTCCGGCGAGCGTGCTGTCCGCGCGCGTCGAAGCAAACGCTCGGCGTCCAATGCACCCGCCGCTAGCACGAGCGCCAATGCTGTCAACGCTACTGCGACACCGAAAGCACGCATCGCATTCTCCCACAGCGGCCGCGGAGCGGTCGCAGCGCACTCAGCTAATACACGCATAGGTATAGTCGCTCGCAGTGAATATTCCACCGGTCCTATAAACAAACGTTTCAAAATTAATTGCAAATAATAATAATTATTATATTTTAGTGCCAATTTCACCAACGCCTGTCAAACTTAATCGTTGATTGAATATCATGTTATTTATTACTCTCGTTCTTTGTATTCATGAAGGAAATGGCATGATATTTTACAAACGATTTACATTAACAGGCTTTCGTGAAATTGGACTTAGTAAACAAATACTACGCATTAAAAACGTGACTAACCGAGCGGTGTGTACGCACGCAGCGGTGCGGTGACGCGCGCGAGTGTGTAGTCGGGCACGAAGGTAACGTGCAGGTCGGCAGCGGCAGCGGGAGGCACTGTGACTACGGCGCACGGGCGCACGCGGAAGCCGCGACCAGCGCACGCGGCGGCGCCGGGCCCTCGCGCGTTTCCCACCGCCCAGCGAGTCAGATGGACGGCCACTCGCCCCGTGTTGCGCAGCGTGAGCGCACGCTCCACTGCGCCGCTCTCACCCCACGCACAATCTTTTACCTGCACCGCAATTTTTTTATTTTTATTTATTTTATTTTACTTTATTTAGGAAACAAACAGTTTTTTAAATTATCTTAATTTAATACAATTTTTACTTAAAAACTAATAGTTCCATAGAATTTTACTTATTTAATTTTACAGAAAGATATGCTGCTTTTATAAATACATAATTACTTATTTTTTAATAGGTTTTGTAATTTTAACTTATAAATAGGCAAGCTAATATTAAATATATCAAGGTCTTTAAATTCTTCATTGTAAGTCTTAACGCTACGTTTTAGAAAACAGTTACTAGTATAAACTGATCTACACAAAGGAACCGAAAATATGATTTGTGAACGAGAACCAGGTCTAGGTACTTTAAAATCGATACATTCCAAAATGTCAAATGTCAAAATAGGTTCGTAAAGTGAAGATATAATGATTTCTTCCAACATCTTTCAAGCGCTGTGAGTCGGTTAAGCTTTCCGTTTTCCTCTAACATGCACTATATTGAAAATTATAAAATAACTTATTGAAAATGTTGTAATAACAGAAAAATTTAACGACTATTATAATTTCTTGCATTTACCTCAAACAAAAAAGGCATAGCGGCGCCAGGTCGTCGGCCCGCAAGGTCAAACGTGGGATACTCTCCGTGTCCGTATAGATCTACCACTTCCAATATAGTCAAGTTATTTCTACAAAAGAAAAAAAGTATAAATAATACGATTGTATGTTTTAGTGTTAGTTAGTGAAAGTCAGAGTCCTATAGGTCGTCGTCGCGCCACGCGCCGTCTACCGCTTGTATTTATTTTTCTCGCGCGTACTTTTTAACATTACGATATCTCATAAGATAATTTAAACTATATGGTGTTAGGAGCAATTATAATGTGTATGAAATGCTTAGTGACGAACTAATTTGATAAGGATTGATATTGTATCCGTCTAGCTTCTGAAAATACATGCATGTGATCATGTTTTTAAACTTAGAATGGATATAGTAGGTAAGCTATTTTTTAAAGATAGACATATGCCATCACGGACTATTTTGTAGACCTAAAAAAGAGAAACTCTTCCACCATATAGTTTTGTCTCCAACGGATTAGGCAGCGTTTTCAATGAAAGCTAGCTATATGATAGATGACTGAATTTTTTTAATGCCTAAATTAAATATTTTCAAAGATACAGCGATTTGTTTACAAAACTTCTCATAAAAACGCTTCATACTAAAGTCGTACCTAACTGTGACGTCACGCCTATGTAAAAGTGTATGAAATATATTTGTAAATATCTCCGATATTTGTGCCTTTAAGTTCATACCATAATGAATGTTTTTGTATAATTATGATGTAAGTAGTTAAACCAATGATGTAGGTTTTTTTACTAATTTAGCACAAAAAAAAATAACTTTTTTGTACTTTTTAGATGTATCTAATTACTAAACTACACATAAAATATTATAATATTTTTTACATTTACCAAGTAATAATGCCTCGATATTTCTTAGTATATTAATGAAACTTAATATTTTGGGTGCAGTCGTCTACCCAATTATAGTCATATTTCAACCAATAAGGACATATTATTGGCTTTTCGAAAAGTACATAATATTAAGCTGTAAAATATTGTCCTTGCAATGGCATATCTACGATGAACCATTGACGAAATATAGTCATCACAAAAGTGAGATAGTTCGAGAACATTAAAAATTGTTTTAAAAAATGACAACATAACATAAGGATTTGAACAACATTTGCTCGATTAGCAAAAAAAATCGACGTTCTTTTATTCTAAAAAATTAATAAAAGTACTAAGTACTTTTTGCATTTTTGTTTCCTTTTCGTATTAATGTTTCCTTTCGGAAAATATACGACTTTCGCTAAATTAAAACAAATGCATATTCCATATTTCCTTATTGGAACGAAGTTCCTTATGGCGCGTTGCGAATTGTATGGAGGTGGACGGATCTATAGGCACGACACTTTTTGCCACTCAAAATCACAATGTAATAACGACTATTAAGAATGATACAAAAAACGACCTTATCACCTTGACAATAAAATAGAATTTTGCAATTACACATTGTGACTGTTATGACTGTTACATATTGTGATTAGCTAGCCGGGCCTTAGGAGCGCTTGATGTTATTACTCAGTACGGAGCCGGACTTCGCCACCAAATAAACTAGCCACCAGGCTAGTTATAGTCCGATGTAGCTACAGAGGTCTTAACCCGACCCTTAGCGTAGACCCTTTCGAAAAAAAAAAAAAACGGACTTCGCGGCGGCGACACTGCGAGCAGCAAGCAACCGGCCCCCTCACCCCTGTCCCTACCTAAGGCGCGGCCAACTAGTTCCGCTCGCACTATATATGCTTAGTTCAACTATTTGTTTTGTATAATATAATATATTATATCTATACAGATAAACAAAATTGAAGTGTCTGTTTGTAATTTCAAATTAACAGGTTTTATTTTCACTTAATGCATTTAAAAGTATGATCGGTACTTACAATAAAATATAAATTGTTAACATTTTTCTGTCCGTCTGTTAGTCTGTGTGTTTGTTCCGGCTATCTCTGTCGTATATATATATATATATATACACACATTATATATATATATTATAACTTCGTTCCATCCGGGTGTCCCTTGACACCTCTCAAGTTTTTTTTTAACCTTTCTAAGAAACCAGACGCGGCGGGCACCTTAATTTATAATATTGTACTAGTCATACACATCTGGCTGTAAACCTTACCTCAAAAGTAGCTGTGCGGTGAGCGGCTGGTGCACGGGCGGCGCGAACATAAGCGACAGCTCTACCTCTGCCAGCGGCGACAGTAGCAGGGGAGGCAGTTCGTCCGGCCGCTCCGCCGCCCCCTCCAGCGCCTCCGCTCCCGCCCCCTCACGCCACAGCCGCACGGCTCCTTTCATTACCCGCCACCCGGTCAGATTGAACGCCTCCTTGAACCATGAGCACTTCTCCGACACACAGAATGAAGTATCGCTCCGCGCCCTGGAAACGTTCATTTTCATTAGAGTGAATATTGAATAGGGCATAGGCTCTTGTCCGCATATGTTTTGCCCAGATACAAAGTTTATAATCGTAATATAGACATTAAATTTTCAACGTGTCAATTTTTATTCCACGTCATTCAGCGATTTAGGAGTAAAAGCGTATTAAATAATCTCATATTCATTAAATTAGTTAAAGATTACATATTCTTTGCATTTTATAGTTAGTGGTCGATGATGAACCACTCACAGGTCGGGCAAGTCGGTCACAGGCTGCGCGAGTCGCGCATGTAGCAGCAGCGGCACCCGCGCGGGGTTGTAGAGGGGCACGCGCAGCGGCAGCGCCGTGCGCAGTGCACCGCGCCCCGCGTCCCCCGCGCCCGCTGCCGCCAGCCGGGGCCAGCGCGCGCGCACCGTGCCCACCACGCGCGTTTGCATCACCTAATAACAATAAAAAATAATTGTACACTGTACAGTACTACACGTGTCTCTCTATTTCGATGGTAGTGACAGAATATGATGTATGGAAAACGAAGTGTTCCGAAAGACATTAAAAACGTAGTCATACATCTCTGTTCCTGTGCTATTCCGTTTTATAGAGTTTCTAATCACAACTATGTGAAATAAGTAGTACCCACTTCGATAATTTTGTCAAAAAGTTGAAAAAGGTGTGCAAAAGTCCTAATTGATATATTTAAAATATAATATGCTTATTAAACCTATAGAGCTAAAACACGAGAGGAGAGGGCATAAGCGTCTGAGCACTTTGATTTTTAGTCGGCCCGCTACGTCATCACAATGGACGTGGCCTAAATCAGTGTACTGTCTGTGTTCGTACTGTGCACATCTCGGTGATAACGATTACTTTTTGTACTTTTCGAGTTTCTAAGAAGAAGAGGATGAAGAGTTGTGTCTTATCTAGTAAATTTACTCGGATAGGCGTTCTGGTGCATTAAAAACTAAATTTATTATAATTGTGCTAGAAAAGTCTCTCTTAGCGTCGGTTATATTAGAAATTATTCTACTGCCTAATAGATGGCGTTTTGAAACTTCGAACACGGGGATTAAAAATATATTCTAGATAGCTAGATTTCAATATTAATACATTTTTTAATCATCATACGTAATAAAGTTTTTTTTTACAGTATTTCGTTAAGACTTTAGTCGTAAAGTAATAAATAGTTTTTCATTATTTATTGAATCTATCGTCGAGTATAAAAAACGACAAAAGCAGGGGCGTATTACAATTAATTTTGCCTACATTTTTACGGAAATCCATATTGTTTCGTAAATGGAGTGTAATTTATTTAACTATTATTTCTTTAATTTATCAACAAAAATAACATCGTTACTTACATAATAAATATATGTACTTCATTTTAACTAGGTATGCAATTATGCATTCCCAATTGTATATGAACACTAAATCCTGTGTAATAAATTATAAATGTGAAAGTTTGTGAGGATGAATGGATGGATGGATGGACCGAAGGACGGACGGAAGGACCAAGGAAAGGTCAAACAAACGGACCGACGGTAGCTCGGACGGATGGCCGGACGGACGGACAGATATTTTATAAATATATTATAGAGTAAACTCCCGTTACTCGGAACTGACACTGACTAGTTTTTAATCGACTTCCAAAAAAAGGAGGCGGTTATACGTTCGGCTTATATATATTTATATATGTTTTAAATTATTCTTTATGATTTCTCTTTTATTTGGTATTCCTATGAAATGTTATGTAAATAAGCGATAGTGGTTGTCGTCATGTGGCATAACCTTTTAAGCATTATTGTACTATTTGATAGTGTAGCTAGTAATGTAATGATGACGATTACTGTAATTAGCTCAGTAGCAAATGCCTGCTGTTCTTTAAACAACGCTGAAATCCCCAAACATGTATCTTTAAATACTCGGGAGTTCTGTTCAGTACCTTGGCACAAAACCTTAATTTTTGCTAGCATATGGCTAGGTCACTTAAAACAAATTCGAAATCAATATAGGTGTCTATATACATTTCGAGGAGTTCCCTCGATTCCTCATGAAATCCATCATCATGTCTACCATTTAGTGAAAATGGAACCAACTTAGAAGTAAACCTATTGCAGCAAAAATAGAATTATCAAAATCGGACTTTACTGTAAAAAGTTATGCGTTGGTCATACTTAAAAAAAAGCGTCAAATACTTAATAGTTTATGAGCGGCAATTGCGTAAATCCGCCACTGTTTTTGTGTTATTAATAATCTTAAGAGTATTAATAATAAAATAAAAGAAGAGCGAATAAATCTTAAGATTATGTATTAATAAAGTGCTGGAATAAAAAAAAATGTGGTAAATGACGAAGAAGATTAATGCTGTTTCTAAAACTGAATGTAAGATCAAATAAATTCCATTTGTCACTTACCACAAGCCATTTAATTTAACACTTTTATCATAATAATAATAATATTTCATTACATAAAACATAACGAGATGGCTTACAAAATAAATAAAAAATACCTAATTTAATCCCTGGTTTAAAAATTCATAATAGATACGCCCCTGTCGGCCAATATGTAATCTTGCGTTTAGTGTCATCTAGTGTGAGACAAAACTACGTAGTAAGGTTGATAATAAGAGAAGTTGGCGGAGACTGACCGACTCTCACCCCGCAAAATGTCATGCTTGTTATTGCCATATAGTGTGAGATAGCAAAACTGCGTAGTAAGGTCGATAACAACCGAAGTAGGCGGAATCTGACACCCCCCTCACCCCGCAAATTATCACGCTTAATTTCATACTAAAAGTTCATTACAACGACTTCTCTCTGTTTTAGCTCTATGATTAAAGCCCCCCTTTTTGTCACGTACCTCGTCAGTGTGCAACAGCAACGTCACGTTGGCGGGCGGTAGCGCGGCGACGTGCGCGTGGGCAGCCAGCCGCGCCTGCAACAACGCCAGGTCCGCTTGTAACGCCGCGTCGTCGTACGACGCTCCGAGCCGCGCCCACTCTGCACCCGCTGCAAAGCGTGCAGAGGTGAAAGATAATTAAAGTAAACATTATTAATAAAAATAGGATAGATATAGAAAATTTCATTTCAGATTTTACACTCCGCACCCACGAGAAAATGCGCCATAAAGTATTTGCTTCAAACCACGGAATATAAAACACAATAGGAAAGGGCATAGCTAGCACACAAAAATATTTTACGCACACTAAAAGTTGACCAATTATAATGCAATAATTTCTCGAAATCAATCAACAATGTAATAACGACTATTAAGAATGACACAAAAACAACCATAACGCCTTCACAATAATGTAGAATTTACCAATTACACGTTGTGACATTTATCGGCATTGCTTCCGAACATCTCTGACTACTTAGTTTAACTATTTAACACTAGATGCCACTCTTAAAAGTTGCACGCAATTTTGCACCTTACTATTGTAAAATCATGTATATGGGGGATAGGATATCTATCGGGCTTAGTGATAGCGTTAAGCGCTCTATAATCTTCACATGGTCGCAACTGGCCATCCTTTTTTGGAAGAACATGAAGTGGACTAGCCCACGCACTTTTCGACGGTCTACAAATCCCTAGCTCTTGCATGAGCTGAAACTCCTCCTTCACCTTGGTATACCTATGTGGTGGCAATGGCCTCGCTTCTGCATGAACGGGCGGGCCACTTGTCTCAATATAATGGTATACTGAATGCTTAGTGGGTTCCTTAAACGAAACGGGCTTGGTGATGTCAGGATACTTAACTAGTATGTCATAATAGGGATGACACTCATCGATAGTTTTAACCGATTGTTCGTTACATTGAACAACCTCGGCTGAAACATTTAAGTGCGTAACTTCATCTATTAATCTACGTGACGCTACATCCACTAACAACTTATATTTAGACAAAAAATCTGCGCCAATAATTGGCTGATACACGTCAGCGACAATAAATGTCCACTTAAAATTTCTGCGCAAACCAAAATTTAAATTTAAAGTTTTTAGACCATAAGTTTTCATAAGAGTTCCATTTGCGGCATACAAATTATAATTATTATTTTTTAAATTTTCAGTCAAAATTAGCACTTTATTTCGAGGAATAACTGAGACATTTGCGCCAGTGTCTATTAAAAATCTTACGTTACTAAACTTATCTTTAATAAACAAGCGGTGATTCACTCCTATGCAGCTGGCCACCGCTGCTGGCTGCAAGACGAAGAGTTTCCCTGATCGTCCTTCCAGGCGTACGGTGGGACGCACCTGTGAGCTTTCTCCTGGAACTTCGCATGGTAAAGGCATAGGTCCTTGCGCGCTAGGAATTTGTGTCTCGAGTCTTGACCACGGCGTCCAATAGAACGGGATCGTGCGCGACTTCTGCCACGGAAAATCTTCTTCTCGAACACGGCAACGTCATCTGGTCGAGACGCTTATTGAGCTTAGCGATCTCAGCTATGATCGAGTCACCCGATGAGAAGGCCATCTGGTCTACTCCTGTAGGTCTTACAGTCTCCATGACTTTGTCAGCTATTGAAGGTAAGGTGTTCAGCTCCTTCGTGTCTGACACTACCAACACTGCGAGAACTGTAGCGGGCAAATGATTCTGCCATAGGATGCTCAGAGTATGGTTATTGACCTTATCTCTAGCAAGCTCACGCATCCGCCTTAGTAGGTGAGAAAGCTTCTGGTCTCCGAGCTCCATCTCGCCAATGAGCTTCTGAATTTGGCGGGACTCGGACTCCTCGTAGATTCTAAGAAGAGTGGTCTTGAGTAGCTCATATTTACCCTCTTCTGGCGGTCTCACCAAAATATCGGTGATTTGCTGCACGACGTTCTTGCCCAACGTGGCTATGACGAGGTGATACTTGGCTTCGTCCGTCAACCTCTGCTTAAATAGCACAGACTCCAGCTGAATAAACCAGGTCCGAGGCTGGTCTCAGAAATTAGGAACACGCGAAATGACTTTTAAAATCGTATCACATCGGAATGACATACGACGCTAACAGATAGTTCAGGAATCAGGAGCCAACATATCAGTAATTATCAACTAATTGCAGTAGCTCAAACTATATTTTTAATAATATAATAATATATTATTGTATTATAGTGTAGGACCTGGCCGGGTGATTTTTATCTAACTTAAACACAGTAACGTAATTAAAACAATGCGACGGAACAAATTTCGCGCGTATGTTACTCACTGCTCGCGTGTGAGGCCCTACTCATTGGCCTTGGTCTTGAGTCGGCCGCCGCACGTACTTGCATTTTCGATACCAACACGGGGAGTGGGACAGGCCTGGCACAAGCGTCAAGAATCGGAGAACGAATATTTATGCAATACCTATGAAGTACGAGTACAATCAAGCCGTTGTCGCACGGATAACGACAGATGACGTCATCGTAACCAATTCAGCGGAAGTGCGCAAACTAGTCGTTCAGAAAAACTTTAATAAATCCACCATTCCTTGACGGATTTTAATAATTTAAAAAATTAAATGCTCAGTAAGTCAATACACATACGATGTACTTAGTAATTTTATTTATTACAGATTTACTACTAAGTGATTGATCCTCATTATATCTTGTGCTATCATCGATTTATTAAATCGATAACTTGATATCACAAGTCACAAACCTAATGTTAGTTCCACGCGCACCTGTGCAAAATTATGGTACTACTCGACACTAGGACGCATGCGGACAAGACGTCAAACAATTTTAGACCTTATTTCAGTAGCGATAAGTGTCATTCTTAATTTTCCCTAATATTTTAAATGAATGGAGGATTGTCTGAAAGATTATTTATTAAAATAACGATTTACCGATGATAAGAAACACCTGATGGTAGTAAGTTCTATATAACTACTATTATTTTTGCACTCAAGGATGGAACATCGAGTCATTATTAAGAGCTTTTTAATAAAACACGTGTATGAAAATCACCGGCAGTACACGTCACATTACGTAAGCAACCACAAAGCAAGTGAGTCAAGTTAAGACTCGCTGTCCTTAACTACGGCACGTGGGCCACGCCCACATGCCCTTTCCTGTGTTTTATATTCCGTGCTCCAAACCAAAAGACTTTAAAACGTATTTACTACATAATTATACTACATTACGGCGACATCGATTATTATTAGTTAAAGGACCATAGAAAAAATCTATATTAATCTACTCATAACAATAACATGGTTCTTTTGAAGGTCCTAAAAATCATTAAAAAATATAGCTCACCTGACTCATCGATATTCAATCCGGTGTAGCAGTTTGGGTGGCAGGCGCGTTCCGGCTCGTAACTGACTCGACCTACAGTGTGTACACCGTCTGTTTCCACTTCATCTATAAGAGACCTGCAGATTAAAAAAATGAAAACATAAATACTGAATGTAAAAAAAAATTTATTAAATTAGGTTAATTAAATTCATTTATATAACTTACTCGTATACGACTGCAGGATCTGCATCTGGTTGGGTAACGTCAGTCACTTTCATGCGCACCGACATCGTATTATTGACTACTAAGTCCGCTGTCGAGCGTGTGTACTAAAACGCCATGAAAAATTTTGTCAACTAAATAATCATAAATATTTGATTTAGCTTTTATTTAAGTTTAATATTAGCTTTACGCAAAATATAAGTTTAAAATATTACCGGCGCACTCGGTGGCAATCTTAGAGGCGCGACTCGCAAGCGGCCGTTGCGCACGCGCAGCGCTATATGAACCGCAGAGCGTGCGTGCTCCGTGTGTAAAGCCATCTCGCCCTGCAGTTCGCCCTCTCTAGCTGGCGCGACCACGGTGAGCCACGCCTGCGCGCTGCCCCCGCCCTCTATACAGTGCGGCAGTGACCCGGGCAGAGCTAGTGCAGCGGCCGCGCCCGGTATGTTCACCGCGGCGCGCGTGACGCACATCACGAGCGGCGCGGGGTTGTGCACGCGCACGCCCACGCGTCGTGTCGTCGACGTGCCTAATGTACCCAGCTGGACCGTTTCACCGACCCTGTGGCCCCACTCCCATTCCTAAAATCATAGACATCAAATAAGAAATAAGCCTACCTTACAATTTCGTAAGTGCAAAAAATACTTAGAGCTTTTTTGTGGTTATGTCTACATTAGAATTTGATTAAATGAGAACCTAATTTTGAGTGATATAATTTATTAAGGTAAACATCAAGATAATTACAAACGTCAAATTGCCACTATAGAGACGCAGCGGTATCAAGTAGTGCGAAAGGTCCGTGTGAACAACGAATTGTTTGTCGAACGCCAACTCGGGACCCGGTTCACCGAGCAGCTCAAGTTCTAGAATAGTGACCGACGCGCCCGCCTCTATCGTCAACGGAGTGTGATCCACAATCTGTGAAACACGAAAACCATAAAACAAAATAATCAAATTACACATGAATGATTGTATGTTGATAAGGAACTGTATACTCTTACACACACCAACAGCTAAATAAGTGTGATTTAATTTTGAAAAACATGTGCCCGCTTGGACAAATAGCATAGAATATTTTTTATTGCTGGAAAAGTTCCGATTTCCACGGTACACACAAATTTTCTGCGCGAACACTGTTATATACAACAATCTAGAAACAATATAGGTATTTCGGCATACTTTAAAATGTTCCGTCAGTTCGTGCGGCACAGTTAGCGCGTGTACTCGCAGCGGCACGCGGAACTCGTTGTGTGCAGTCACGGTGCGTGCGCGCCGCGCCTCCGCACCCGTCGACGTCACAAACCTAAATGGATGTATATAAGTAGCTATTACAAGTCAAGTATGATTCGCTGATGGTAAGGTAGTATATTCAACAAAAAATTAAGAATAAACATTGTTGCAAAGTTTAACATCCGTCGGTAGATATTCAACACATTCAAGAATTTCAATCTTACTACAACAAATTAATATTTTTTTCTTTATTAAAAATATTGTTTGGTTGTGATGTTTAATACGTCAAAGCTAGTTCTACATTCCTAGTAGGTACAATTTCGCTGCTCGACCTCTAAATTTGCCTTTCCCTTTGCACTAGGACGCCTCAAAATATTTAAACACAAAGGAAGTGACGACAACGACTGCAGACGTGGTTGAACTACGTATTTGTACGTGAGTATGTCTGCGTGCGCACGATTCAACGGCGCTGTTAAGCTATTTTCATCATAAGCCGTGCGGCATATAGTTCGATAGTACTTACAGCAGTTGTGGTGGCGTAAGCGCGAGCGCACCGGGAAGCACGCGCACGCTATAGGGCACGAGCGCGTCGCCGAGCCGCACGCAGCCCGCGCACCACGCCCCTTCTGCGTCGCCCGCGCCCGCTGCCTGCGCCCACAGAGCGCCGTCTACAACAAACATGGAAAAGCCGTGTGGTGTCGTGGGACACCGGATAGGAACGAAGTTCCTTATTATAAAAATATTTATTTTAAGTTCTATTCGAGGTATAAAGAAAATAATAAAGACTATACATAAAAATCTTACGTTACGGACGTTTTTTCCCGGCTAGGGTACCCCTCCGCATCGCCCCATAAGCACCTTCGTTCCAATATATTTTATTTAGGCGCTCATTTTGCGATAGCGGAGGATGATTCAATAGATAAAAAGATAAGATAGATACAAATAATTTTATTTTTAACTTAAAAAGTTAAAAACAAAAGTAATTATCGGTTTGGAACAATGATTCATTTACTTACACCCCAGTAGCTACTTTATAGGAAAGTGCTGCAATTAAAAAAATATTCAAGTGATACTCACAATCAAGAGTGAGTCGCGCTACAGGCGTGAACTCCTGATCAGGCTCGAGTTGTGTGCGCAACATTGTCAGCTGAGCTCCACTCGCACTGGCCCCTACAATATTTTATAATATTTCAAGATATACAAATCTACGACTCTATCCATATTTTACTCATATAAAATAAATAAAAAACTTGAGAGGTGTCAAGGGACACCCGGATGGAACGAAGTTCCTTTCGATTAATTAGTGAAGGAATTGTAATTTTTTTTTTTTTAAGTTATAATAATATTTTTTTTATTATTAACAAATATAATGTAATATAAACTTAATCAGTAGGCTAAATTTTAGTAATAATTGACAGAGAGAGTCCTTCTCTCTCTCTCAATTATGAGAGACAGACAGAGAAAGCATAAAGCAGAGACTATAGCAAAAAGTGTCGTTACAGTCTTAATATTTTCCGTCTAGCCCCCTTTCGCAACACGCGATAAGGAACTTCGTTCCAAAAAAACTTAATATTTGACCATGCTATTTATTATCCGAATTGCTAATTATTTACATACTAATTGCTTGATATTTATTTTACTTGTTTGTAAAAATTAATGAAAGTAACATACCATTAGCTTTGCGCGGCTGCTGCTGGCAGGGGTCCGGTGCAGGCGCAGCGCGACACGCCCCCCGCACGCCACCTTCCAAAGTTATAGTCGCCGCGCCACTGTTAGCCATCTCTATTTCAACCTGTGTTAGTGAAACTGTGTGTTTGTCAAATGCTTTTCAAATATTTGTAATAATAATAAAGTGAATATGACATACACATAGTTCTATATCTTATGGTAATGGCTTCTAATTATTTATATTAGCTAAACTGGCAGCAGCATCGGGCAGCTGACAATGTTAACTATGAACTAAAATAAATATATAACCTATACCTACAACCTACATCTACACCTACAACATACTTTATTTTAAATTTTCAAGGAAAACTAAGAAGAGTAACAGTAAAGGGTCAATTACAAGTGTTCACGATTAACTAATCTTATAATGTTGAAATTGATGTTAAAGTTGAAAAAAATTAATTGAGGTAAATATTAAAAGGACGAGCAATAGTGAAGGAAAAAGATTTGACTTAATTTTAAATACAATATTAGCAATTACTATTAAAGAAATGATCTGTTAGAGTTTTTCTTACATTTTTTATACTGGTGTTGAATAAATCTATGTCGGTACTCCGAGACGCTGCATTGTATGCTCTGCTAGCACGCACGATGTACGAGTTCTGACGGTAGATGGTAGAAGCAAATGGAACGTGAAGGAGTTGGTATTTCCTAAGCGAATCGGTAGCTACTCTTAAGCTCGAAATTGCTTACTAGTTCTGAGCAATCAATTGAAACATTGTATATCTTAAAGAGGAGCGATAAGTCGGCAATGTTACGCCGTTCTTCGAGCGGTGGAATATGGAATTTTCTGCAGCTTTCGACGTAATTAGGTAAGTAGGTCCTGGACTTGAACTGGATGTATTTTAAAAACTTTTTTGAATATTCTCATTGCGATTAATTTAGGTAGCGTAGTTAGTATTCCATATGGGTGAGCAATATTCTAAGTGGCTGTGTACAAAACAATTTTATTTTCAATAAACCAAACGAGTTTTAACGAGATATTGGAATTGCAATCCATTTTTATGTAAGATGAAGAAGATTTTAGTGATTTTTACTGTATAGATTACTGATGGTTCTTACCGTAAAAGGCGGATCACCGGTCCCGCTGGGACGTTGTCGCACTTGCAGCGGTCGCGCGTATTCCCCGGGAGGCGCGGCACGCGCGGTAACGGGCAACAGCAGGTCGCCTCCGGGCACGCCGCGCACGCGCACGTACGCCGTGAGCGGCTGTGCGGCAGGCGCGGGCGCGGCGCGGAGACGCACGAGCGCACGCGTCGTGCGCGGCGGGACACTCCACAGCGCACGCGCGCCGCGTTCGCCACCGCTCGGTAGCGCCAGCGAAAGCCACGCCCCCGACGAATACACCTCCGTCACCTGCGTTTATTTGTTGGCGTAAAAATATTGTAGCAACTGAAATGTATCATTTAAATTATAGCAAATTATATTAATGGCAATGGCATACGTCAATACGACATAATAATTATAAGTTATTTCGTACTGACTATACGTTAAATTGCGATAAGTAACGCCTGGATAGCTGTTAATAGAAGTTTATAGTGCCTTCCCCTGCCCACATAGGAAAACAGACGTCGTTGTCTCCTATTTAATTTAGCCACTAGTTACGTAATGTATGATTGTATATTATTATACCTGTATGGTGGTGGCGGTGGGGTTGTGCAGGCGCAACTCCCACTCGACGGTGGCATTGAGAGGCACGCGTACGCCGACCAGCGGCCACACGTCGTACTCGCTCGCCACGCCCACCGCTGACACCTGAGAACAACAAACAAAACATAAAAGTACATATTATTTTTATACATATTTTTTATGTACAACGAGCTTTGACGGTAAAATCGACTTCAATTTCGTGACGGTTGACGCTTGTAATTACTTGCCATAAAGCGAATCATTTGTTTATTTACCAGTCACCAGTGGCGTGGGGCTTTTGAAGACACTCATCAAAATCCCTACCTATTATACTGGCTCGGGCTTCCCTATGAAGGGGAACCAGCCTTTGCCACTGCGAGTCACTAAAAATTGAAAAAAAAGTTTTTTAGAGCTAGTGTTGAACAAAATCATGTACCGTATATTTCTGGATGCCTAGTGACGTGTGAATATAGAGCCGGGCGGACACCGGGCCTTCTCTACGGCCCAGGTAGACAACTGTGAACGTCGTATTGCCTTGTGGCACCAGAGTCTGTAAACATATTAATACAATCAGGGCTATACAATTGTGAGCAATTTTTTAACACCTATCATTTATCAGTATCCTACTATATATTTTACTACTTTACGTATAACATAGCATATCTAAAAAATCCATATATCATACATAGGCGACGAGTGCAACACATAAACCTTTTTCTTATTACTTTCTGTCACAATGCAATGGGTTTTCAAATAAAACCGCATCAAAATTCGTTGCATAGTTTAATATATCAAAAACCGTAACGTTTCTCGCCTATGTAAAGTAAGAAACTTTAAAGTTTTATATAAGATGAATAAGTAGGAGCAAAATATGACTAACTTTACCCTATCACTGCTTAATCTAAATTATCCGATAAATCTTCTATTATAAAAGACCACCCGAAAATAATATCTATAAATAATATAATAATAATAATCCGCGTGTAAGTTGTAACTCGACGATCGGCGATCACGCTGTCACGCCGTGACGCACGAGGGTGCGGCGTGACGCAGGAAAAGTTCGAGCTTGACCCACCACGTCACGTCATAATTCGGACTTTTCCGCGCCCCCCGCGCCCAATTCTTCGTAATACTCTTTTCTTCCTTCTTCCTCAGATCTCAACATCGTTTTTATTACACGCTTTTCGATTTTTTTATAGCATGTACCTTGTACCTACACAGACTATAATATTATTTTCTATACTATTATAGTATATTTACACAATGAAGTGTATTAGATATCGTGTTTGCGTATTGTCATTTGTTTACTGCTAGAAGTCGCCTGCCTAGTGGTCGGAAGTCGACCATAATTCATATTTTAAATTTAAAGTTTCAACTATATTAGGGTTCTTTTGTCTCTTAGGTACGCAATAAAAATATGCAAATGTGCAAGAAAGATTGACAATTGTGTCAAACCAAAACCTACTTATCATACAAAGACATGGTAGTGTGTGTAATTTTACTCTTTTTACTAAAAAATATTAGCTTTCTGCACACCATCCTGTACATAAACTTTAACTGTGCCAAATTTCATACTCCTCCGTATGCATACAGATATAATATTATTATTTTAATTAAAAGGGGTAGGAGGGTTTCGGTTAACGTATCACAATTTATGATACCTGGGTTTCAATATGAACTCGAAAGTCGTGAAGAGTTAACAAAATTAATTTTTAAATGATTACTTACTACAGTCTAAATACACGGTCTGTAGAGAGGTTAAGTCTAACTTAGTCGCTTCCATACTTTACTCCGCACTGAAATATGTTCAGAAAGATTTTTACGAAAACGAAACATGATTCTTAAGAGGCTCTTAAATTATATTGTAAAAATGCTGCTTTATTTAAGTTGTATTAACAAACAAAAGGGTCAAAATCAGCTTATGGCAGGACCTACTCTAAAATATCTGCAATTACCTTACCGACTTACTGACCCACTTACAGTACCCCAACCGGTCCGGCCGCGCATAAAAACCTCTGCCCATATATAAACATTACGCAACAATTATTTCATTTACATCAAACATTCAAGCCGTAAACAAAACAACATACTTTACACAGAAAAGTAACCAGCACTAAAATAAACAGGACATAACCTTTCATTGCCTGTAATTTTAAGCAACAATGTATAAAACACATTAAAAGTTGCCCTACATTTGAAATAAATGGGCGACCAAGAGTCCCATTAATATACAAAGTATACAACATTATACATATTGTATTTCACAAAGTATTACTATTAGGCAATATTATACGACAAGAAAAAATAATTGAGTGTTAGTAAACACTAAAAAATCCGCAACTTTTTACTACTATTTGAATGTATGCTCTATCTGCTGTTGATTTCTAAATTATGGTAAATTTAATAAGCACCGTTTTTAAGACAATAACATTAAAGGTAGCCTATCTGAAACCAGTACCTTACCAAAATAGCTTGTTTTGTGAAGATTGTTGATAAGTTTGTATTTGATTGGAAACCTGTTACTGGCTTAAAATTATTTGTGCTATTTCTATACTCACTTATTAATAAGCTGTTGGTTACCCGAATGAAATAAATAACACCCGAAGTTAATAATCAATCTTAATCTCATTTTAGCTATCTGAGATCATGATTTCAATACATTTCAACGATCCTGGGATTAACTTCATGTCAAAATACGTCAATTTTTGTTTGAGAATCTAAGATTGAAGTCAAAGTAAGATTTTAGATACGTTATTAATTTCGAGCGTTAATAATTAATTAAGTTTAGCAATTGCCAATTACTAAGCAAGTAATTCAAGTATGTATTACTATTAGTAGTACCAGAGGAAAAGCCAAGAACAACATTGCAAACAGTTCTGTTATTTTAACAGTACATTTTTTAAATACAACAAACAACGATCTACACAAAAAATACAATGTTGACATGAAATATCATTCAACATTAATAACGATATGCATTCAATGAGAGACATACTTATCTATATTATTGCCTGAAGTTCAAAATGTAAATAATAAATAATGGAGAAGTTATGTGTGATATTATGTGAGATGAGATACGTTATCAGGTTTTCGTGTGGTCAGTTTCATAAACACGACGTCAGATACAGCGTGTTCATCGCTTCCAGAGCGATAGCGCTGCGCACGATAAAGATAAAAGTCAGGGTTGTAAGTAGTAACGTAATACAAGACATTAAAATACTAATTATAAATATTTAGATGGAGAGCTACTAGCAAATTTAGAGCAGGTGTTTGAGGCAAATTCAAAACTTGTCCTATACGTCTTCTCCTATTATATCTCAACACGAGACTTCAGGACTGGTTGGTCAGAAGCGGGGCGAAGTCAATAAACGCTTTTTTTTAAGTGAATAATTTTTATTCCAAAAAAATATGTTTGAGGCAATTTAAAATTTTAATTTGTTGTAGTTTAATGTTTAAGGAGTTGGTAAAAAAAGCCATGCTATTTAGTCGGGGCCCTAACCTTGCCATTCCATTGCAGCATATCGAAATTTCAAATTGCCTCAAACATATTTTTAGCGAAAACAATTTTCACTTTTAAATATTTGCACATTGTCCTACAGTCTCGTGTTGAGGTATAATAGGAGAAGTATAGGACAAGGTTTCGCTTGCCTCAAGCACCTGCTCTAAATTTGCTAGTAGCTATTGGACTGCAGTGGGTTCCAATTCAGTATGAAGGAATACAATGTTAACCAAAACGATTCCTGGCACAAATTCCAATTTACACTATATTATGAGCACATCATTTCTATAAACTGTTATGGGCGTCACAGACGGCGAAGATACTATAATATTTTATGTTAAGATACCTGGCTATATTGCATATTACAGTACCTACGTTTTAATATGAAAAAACATAGTATCTTAGGTGTTTGTGATAGTTCATACAAACTGTAGGTATAGCAAGCGATATTTTATCATAACATAAAATACTATAGTATCTTCGCCATCTGTGATGCATCATATTGTAAGACTGCAAAGTTTAATACTTACTGCAACACACTAGAAACCCATGCTTTTAATGGATAATATTATGAATATGGAATTATTGAGAATATGGATAATATTACATAGGTTAGAGAATTAGTAAAATATTAATTAGACTGTATATAAAGGCAATTTTACCTTAGATTCAAAGAAGGAAGCGTGGAAGTCTGGAGTTGTGCCAGCAACAGAAGCAAGATGTATTGTAGTGTTTGCAGTATTGGTAATGGTCACACTTCGAGCATGCGGAGTAGCCAGTGCAGACTGTCCAAACTTCAGCACTGGAGGGTCCAACGACACACCTTTTATGGATTCCCCTTCGTCTTCCGTCTCCATATTACCCACACTCTCTCCCCATACTTCTTTATCCCACTCCTAGTAATGATAAAACCGTTGAATAAATATTATTAGTTTTAATAAACCTAAGATTTTAAAAAGATTTTCAAGGACAACTTTTTACTATTGATAATTTTAATATCTGGAGACCGTTTTAAGCAGTAAGACCACCATTTTGACTTTCTTTTCAGATAATTTACTGTATTGTTTATTTTATGTAATTGAGCAAATAAAACATTTATTACTATTAGGCATGTTTTTAAATTTTGGGTGTATAAAAATAGAATATCAAATATGGTACACAAAATTACTAAGTTGGCAAAAGAATGTTAGGACAAAAATCCAAATCTAGCAACTAAATAATACCAGTTTTGTTTACTGAATATTCCATACCGGCAGACAGATATTATTTTGGCGAACAAATATCCATCTTGGCGACAACTTGGAAGCACACATATAATTAAAGAATGGGCACATACATTAGGTCCTTACATATGAAATTGGCGTTTTGTCGTACTGCCCACTGATCTCAAATATATCTTCTTTGGTTAGGAATTCCAATTTCAAATTTACACCGCTATTTACTAATGCATTTATGTTTCGAAAACCGTAATTCATTTGTTTTTTCCTCTTTTGGTTTTTTCTTTGTGTCACTCTGTTTACAAAATTGAAAACTTGAAATATCGTATTATTTTCGAGTACGAGTTCCACCGTGGCACCGGTGCTGCAGAAACGGCTCGAAGGATTAATGATGTGTATGGCGACGGTGTCGCAAAAGAAAACACAGTGCGTTTTTGGTTCCAACGTTTTCGTTCTTGAAATTTCGACCTGCAGAACAAGCCCCGTGCACGGCCGGACACCAAAGTTGATAATGAAGAATTTAAGGCTGTAATGGAAGCGGATCCATCGCAAACCACGTCCGAGTTAGCTGCAGGCTGCGGTATTAGAGATAAAACTGTTTTAATCCACTTGAAGCAAATTGGGAAGGTGAAAAGGCTTGAAAGGTGGATACCTCATGAATTGAGTGCAGCAAACCGACAAACGCGCGTCGACTGCTGCGTTACATTACACAACCGGCACAATAATGAAGGGATTTTAAATCGAATCATTTCCTGTGATGAAAAGTGGATCCTGTACGATAATCGGAAACGCTCATCGCAATGGCTGAACCCTGGCGAACCAGCCAAAGCCTGCCCCACGTTTGGTGGACTAGTGCCGGTGTCGTTCACTACAGCTTTCTTAAATCTGGCCAGACGATTACGGCAGATGTCTATTGCCAGCAACTGCAAATCATGATGGAAAAGCTAGCTGCTAAGCAACCGAGGTTGGTCATTCGCTCTAGGCCACTGCTGCTTCAGGACAACACTAGACCACACACTGCACAACCAAATTTTTGCTACCAAATTAGAGGAGCTTCAATTGGAATGTCTAAGACATCCACCGTACTCCCCAGGGAATCCAGACCTTGCTCCAACCGATTAACATTTTTTCGAAATTTGGATAACTTCTTGCAACGGTAAAAATTCAACTCCGATGTGGCAGTCCAAAGCGCCTTCAAAGATTTTATTGATTCCTGTCCGAATGGTTATTTTAGTAAAGGAATCAATGAACTACTTATAAGATGGCAAAAGTGCATAGATAACATTGTTATTTATGCACTTTTGCCGATCTTACTGCTCGATTACTTCGATTAAATAAATACATTATGTTTAAAAAAAATTTACTTTGTATATACATCGATTAAATAAATATTAGGTCTTTACCTATGAAATTGCCGTTATGTATGAAAAAATTTAAACGAATTTTTTTCATGTATTTTTTATTTGTATTAATCGAAATAATCACCCATGCAATCAATCAATGCATCTTTGCCAACGCAGTGGCAGTTTATTGATGCTCTTCTTAAAGAAATCAGCTGGACGGGAGGCAACAAATTCTTCAAAGGCATTTTGTACTGCCTCTCGGGTATTGAATTTTTTTCCCGCCAAGAAGTTATCCAAATTCTGGAAAAAGTAGTAGTAGTAGTAGTCTGTAGGCGCAAGGTCTGGTGAGTAGGGCGGATGACGGAGAGCTTCCAACCCCAGTTCTTGCAACTTGGAGACCGTCTGCTGAGCAGTATTAGGTTGCGCGTTGTCGTGCAGGAGCAGCGGAGACGAGCGATTGACCAATGCTGGTTGGAGATGTGCCAGCTTCTCCATCATTGTGTTCAGTTCTTCACAGTACACATCTGCAGTAATGCTCACCCCGTTTGGTAAGAAGCTGTAATGAATCACACCGGCGCCAGACCACCAAACAGTGGTCACTGTTTGGTGAAAGTGAAAGTGAAAAGTGATGGTCACCAAACAGTGACCATCACTTTTCTAGGGGTAAGTTTTCGTTTATGGCATTGTTTAGGTGCTGAAGGATCCAGGATCCAACCAACTTGCTGAGCGCTTGCGGTTATCAAACAGAATCCATTTTTCATCGCAGGTAACAATGCAGTTCAAAATTCCTTAATTTGTGTGTCTGTTGAGCAGTGCAAGGCACGTCTCGACGCGTACTTCGCGCTAGCGATCATTGAGTTCGTGGGGCACCCATTTGTTAAGCTTTTTTACCTTGCCAATTTGAAGCAAATGGACCAATACTGTTTTGACGCTAACGTCGAAAGCTGCTGCTAATTCAGCCGTAGATTGTGTATCATCAGCTTCCACAATCGCCTTTAATTCGTCATTGTCGACCAAAGTCTTCGGACGACCGCGAGGTTCATTTTTCAGGTCGAAATTTCCAGAACGGAAGCGAGCGAGCGAGCAATCAATAAACAAATTACTACTTTTGGAAAAAGAATTCCATGTTTTTTTTTTTAAAAAAATTTGAAATTACAATTCTTAGCCAAACAAAAATTATTTTGATTTGAAATGGCCAGTACTGCAGAACGGCAATTTCATAGGTAAAGACCTATTATATTATGTTTTAAAAAAATCGACTTTTGTTCCTCCTTTACAAAATGCCAATTTCATATGACCTAATATTTTTCCTAATGTGGGTAATTCAATTTCAATTTAGATAAGAAAATAACAAAAACTATGTTACCTGAAAGGGCATTCCTTCTCTAAAGGAGTCTTGTATGGTGACATCTACAACAAAATATACATAATAACAATGTTATTTAAGATTTGCACATTATTTTAGTTCAAATTATTTGAAAAAAAGTACTAAGTTAAGTAAGTTTGTTACCCTTCGTTATTTTGGAATCTAGATTCCTATAAATTTTAAGGATAATATTGAAACCAAAGAAATAGAGTTAAAGCAAGATTTTGTTATGTCCATTTTTTCCTGCTCATATTCTGAAATCTTTGATTTCACAGGTCTGCTATGAAACAGATTTTTTAAATAATTTCAAGTCTAATGTGTAGGTATTATACTATTTAATGCAAATTTAAACTATGTATCAGATCACATTTTTTTTACTTAAGTTAAACTTTCACATATAGGACCTTTTGGGGATTTGAAAAAGTGATGACAACCTTAAAAAAAATTATTGGAATAACATTAAGAACGTTGCTAAGTTTTTAGGTAATATAAAAAATCACATCCATCTACCATCTAATCAATTTCACTTTCTTAAGTCTCACATTGATTGCCTTTCAAAAATGTGCCACAAGCTGAACAATTCCATCAAGATTTATAGATACGGAAAGAAGTTATCAATGTTGTTGGGATGTTAATATGATTGCTGGATCTTGCACAGAAATGCAGTATAAATTAATTTAAAAATAACCCAGCCAAGTGCGAGTCGGACTCTCGCACATAGGGTTCCATACCATTTTACTGTTATATTTGTTGATCTGTCACAATTTTTTTATTATTATTTTTTGTACCTAAGAGGCAAAAGCGGCATTAAAAAAATCAAACTAAAAAATTATAGGAATTATTATGGGCGAATTTCGACCACATGGTGACCTATTTATTAATTACTTATACCATGATAAAGCTTTAGCACTGTTCTAAGCATAGCCAATTAATGGTTCCTTTATAAAAAAAAAAAACAATTTTTATCTTAATTTTATATGTAACTTTACTTGGCTTGCCAATTACAACAGCTAGTTTTTTTTTTATCAATATATTATTTGACGAGGCTTATGGTGCACTTGGCATCTATGTCAGCCTCATAGTTTTATTCAAATTAATAAAGACATAATAATGTATTCAAGTGCAGATAAAATATAAAATTTAATTAACAAACCAGCATCCCCCAAGAGAGGCGATGCCAAAATAATATTAATTTGTTCCCCGAACCGGCCGGAATGCAACCTTATAGCTGCAACAAAACTATTTCTGGAAATATTACTGCCTTCAAACCATGGGCTCAGGCCTGGCTCTTAATCAAAGTCCTTGATACCCTTACTTCCTTGATATACCAGATACCCTTGGAGGTTACTACTAATTAATAATTCAATGGCAGAGAGTAGTTAAAAAATTAATTTGTACATACTATTACATGATATTTTATTGCAAGGTTTATATTGTTGAATTTAAGCCCTTGCTCTAAGTTTTTTTTATATATTTTAGTAATTAAAAAACTCCAAAATAAAGTAACTTCATAAAAAATATGGTTAATCACTTGTAAGTTGTAAGTTTTTTTTTTTCACCTACCTGCAACTACTACCTACCTTAAAAAAATAATGATATACTAAAATTTTTACTACAACTGCAAAATAACATAAGACTAATCGATTGTAGACCTGTGGAATGTTATTTATAACTGCATTAGATGCATGTATATAGTATCGCGTTATATTTACAATCTATAACCGCCAACGCAATTTGTTTGCTTCGCCAGAAATAGTCTTTTACAAATAAATCAGGAATCTACAAGCATACCCGACCCTGCTCAAAAGTAACATTGCAGTTTACTGAGAGATTAAATGCAAGTAATTACAATTAATATTAAGAAGACTGGCCATATATCGTTTACTACTACGACCTTCTATAACACCTGAAACTTCTACTTTGGATAAATATATTGAAATAATATTGATTTTACCATGGCTTTTTCCTAGAGCTGTCAACTTAGAATTCAGGGATAAATCCAACAAAATTAATAGAAATACGTAACACCACAAAAATTTACGACACATGACGACTGAGTTTATAAAGAATTTTTTCACATATCCTAGTTCACAAACTTTGTGCTATATTTTTTGATATATGCTGTATACACTCTTCATTCAAATAATTCACATTATTTATTCATATAGACAATCATGAAGCAAATTCACAATCACAAGATGTGCTTTCTTGACAACTTAGTTTTTTTTATTCCACGATTTTTGGGAACGATTAGCATAGACGCGTGCAAATCCAACTTATACTTGTGCAGCTAAATGATAAATAAAAAATAGTATTACTACTGATTGTGCAGTCTGTGAAAATCTGATATCTGCGAGTGACAGTAAGACTTCTTCATGTTCTTTTAACAAATGACTCAATAGTAAATCGCCAACATCAGAGTGTCTCATTCATACTCCGTTTTGGAGGAGGTACTAGCTCCATAATATGTACCTATAGTGCTTTTCACGAAAAAAATCCCACGGCAGAGTTTTGCCGTTTCAATGTGTTCAATGTGTATGATGTTATTGTTTTTGTATGTCCTCCATAAATTTGTGTTATTTCTGTTCTATTATATAATATTGGTAGAATATTAACCATTAAATATTCGTTAACGTTCACAAGTGTGGGCAAGTGGCACAGCTTCAAAAACGTGCTATTTTGTGTTCCTTCCAAAACTCCCTAGGAACTTTCAATAAAGCTTCTACCGACTGACTTGACCGACTTTTACTAGACTTTAGATTTGACGATTTAGAAGTACAGTGTTGAAAATTAAAGCTGGGCTGGCCGCGCTATCAGATTCTGCTGCTCTGCTTCACAAAACTCCTTTACCTTGCGTATCACTTCTCGGGCAGCACTTTTTACAACCTCAGGGATTGTTTAATATCAATTTAACAAATTTTATTTTACTTTTATTTTTTATTTATTGATGGCGTTACGGCTTAAAACCATTTGCCAGTGGACAGTTTGTGGAATTATGACTTCTACAAGCAAGTAGACGGTGTAGTGATGGGCTCCCCAATTTCTCCCGTTGTTGCTGACATATTCATTAAAGACTTCGAGGAGACTGCTCTTGAGACCTCACCTATACAACCCAGGTTCTACAAGCGGTACGTGGATGATACTTTCACAATTTTACTAACTGACAAAGTAACCATATTCCTAAATCATTTGAACAGTCTCAACCCCAAAATACAATTCACTATGGAGTTTGAGACCAATAGGTATTAACTCTTTAGCTTTCTTGGACGTATTAGTAATAAGGAATCCCAATGGCACCTTAGGTCACACTGTGTATCGCAAACCTACACATACTAATAGATATTTAAATGGTGAGTCCCACCACCATCCTTCACAGCTATCTACCGTTGGCAAAACTTTGTTTAGAAGAGCACGAGGAATCTGTGATCAACAGCATTTGGAAACCGAGCTTCATCATGTCACACAAGTTCTACGTGACAATAAGCTTCGAGTCCCACGCCTGCATCACAGTGACCTCGAGTGAAACCAGCCACTGACGAACGAATACTTGCAGTTCTACCTTTTATGAAAGGAGTCACTGATAAAGTTGGCTATATTCTAAGGAAAGCTTGTATAATAACATATATCAAGCCACCAAAAAAGATAAGTCAATTTTTACCACCAGTGAAATGTAACATTCCCCTTCAAGATGCGGAGTCTACAAGCTCGACTGCGACTGCGGTCTCTCCTATATAGGGCAAACTAAAAGATCCATCAACACCCGCATAAAGGAACACATCGCAGATGTTAAACACCGTCGCAACAATAAATCTGCAATTTGCGAACACACACTGGATCGACCTCGCCATTACATAAGATTTGATAAGCCACAAGTACTGGCAAAGGAACACCGTTATCGCCCAAGAATGATACGCGAGACTATAGAAATTAAAATAGAAACAAAAACAAAAAACAGTAATAACAAGAAAACAGTAATAACAAGTAACACTCCGATAAAAAAAAACACGTGGCGCATACAAGGCGTTAGCACTCGTACTGAAGTAGCGAGCAACAACAACACAATAGACATTAAAAATGCACATTATAATTATTTTTCAAAACATGTTTACCAACGTGGCTGAATGCAAGCCACGCCTTTGTCTATAAAAAAATGAAAAAAACGACACGACCCATCACTAACACGAACTGTCATAGGGATCAAGGTTCGCCGAACCGAGCTTATGTAGTTTGTGGAGAAATATTTTTAAGAGTTGGTAGCCCTGTCAAACGTGAGCAAAGGGATCAGTATCCAGCTCTAAATAAATTACGTGCCACTCAACCCGGACGCGTGTAGTCGATGGCGTGCCGAAAAACTTAATTTTCTCCGACCGGAGAGATTCCGGTAATATAGTCCCAGCCTAAAGAGACGCTTGTCCCGAGCATTATCGTTGCTGCCGTTATAACGAGCCAAACGGTCCACGTGCACCACTTTGAATGCTCCTCTTGGTTATTTTTGAATCCGATACGTCACATTATTCATACCTGCAAATCGGACACCAGTGCCTAATAGCCGTTAGTCAATAGTATCAGTCATAAAAAATTACCCTACAAGTCCGCTTCAAGGCCGCGATGTTGAATTTGCAGGCTGGATCGTGAGTAGAGCGCCACAATGTGTCAGATATATAACAATAGATAGAGATGGTATGAGAGATGGTACTCTTTTTCTATCGTTCATGACTCCATCTTATAAAATCAATGACTCCTTCCATGTAGAGTGCCCGAGCGAAAAAAAGAAAAATAATTAAAATGTGATAGGTATTTGAAGTTTGTACTAGAGTTTTGCCGGGGAGTTCAATGGGTGACGTTGTGCAATTCGTATTTTTCCATACATTTGTGTTATTTCGGTTTTTAATATGTAATATTGGTAGAATATTAACCATTAAATATTCGTAAACGTGCACAAGTGTGGGCAAGTGGTACAACTTCTAAAAACGTGCTAGTTTGTGTTTCCCGCCAAAACTCCCTAGAAACTTTCAGTAAAGCTTCTACCACTTACTGAATCGACTGACATGACTCATGGACTGTACTGACTATACCTATTTTGGACTTTAACTAGACTTTAGGCTTGACGATATAGGAATACGGTGTTGAAAATTGAAACGAAAGATCTATTTCCCGCCTTTTTAACTTGACACTGGCAAATGGTTATAAGCCGATGCCATATATATATATATATATAAAAAAAAATGTACTTTGTTTTTGATATTCGCAAATCGCAATACAGCTGTTTTTGTTTTGAACCGTATCCATTTTAATGTTTACATTGAAATACATGAATTTAGATCTAAAGGAAAAGTAATCAATTTTTCAAGGATAGTCATGGATGAAAACGGTTTGTATCTAAAATAATATATAGTACGGTAACGCTTCTTACAAATGTTCAAACAAATAATTACAGTTTACCTACATATATCTTTTTTGTATTGTGTTTGTATTTTCATGTAAGTATCAAGTGATGCAGAAGAAGAGATTGAGGATACGAGTAGCCTATTCGGAGATGACCAGCATGACACAATTGAGGAAAATAATGAAGGGGAAGGACATCAATTTGATATATCTTTATCAGCTACACATTCAGTGAGTATTAGCAAAGCAAACCTTTAGGAACTAGTGAAATTTTAAAAAATAACTGAATATTCGAATTGAAAGTGGTATAAACATTTTTCATCTTTGAAACATCTTTCTTCTTAGATATTTTTGTGTACTATAGCAATTTCTTTGATCTTTTCAGTATATGGGTTCGGAACTATTGCCAGTTAGTGGGCGGTCTGTTTTAGAAGCAGGATGGGAAGGAAAAGTTCCTGTAACAATTCATCATGGTGTAGTGTTCCCTGGGGAAACAGTCCCCATGTTAATTGGTGATCAACATGATGCTGCTATGCTAGTCCAAGTCATTGAAGAAGACAAATTGTTTGGATTATTATGCCCAGAGTAAGTAAGAAAGCATTGTAATTCTATTTTTTAGTAGTAATATTTATGTTACTTATTACAATTGTTTGTCTTTTACAGTGATAGTGGAACCAAGGTATCTGGCTATGGAGTACTCTGTGAAGTATTTGAGGCTACACCAGCAATTATATCTCTAAAAGTCAAAGCACGGGCAATCCATCGTTTTAGATTTGTAGATATGCCAAAACCTAGTCAGCCAAGAATAAATTTTTATAGGTAGGTATGTGTATCAGGTACTGGCAAATTTATCTTATCAAGACCTTATGCTTGTTGCTCCTAACAATTTAAACAGTGGGATCTTACAAAATAGATTCTTGCCATTTAAAAAAAAATATATTTATTTGTATTTTAACCACTTTTAACATATGATGATTATTTTATGGGCTGAGCAGTTGATGATGATGATATTTATTAAGTCTCTTATTTTGGTGTAGGATGCAGATGGTAAAAGTTCGAGTTCTGCCGGATTTGGAACGTGGAGACCCACTACACCATGCACGCCTCGCCAGCCTTGATGCACTACGGCACTCCAAGTCAGTGGCAGTTGTAATAATTTCATGCTAGAAATGAAATTCATGAAATATATAGACAGTGGGCTGGGCAATCCCATTATTCAGTATTCACACAAACAACATGTATAATTATTTATTTTGTTTATAACTTCACACATTTCATCACCTTTTTGTTCTGAAAATTATCTAAGTCGTAGACGTAGTGGGAAGTTATTAACAAAACAAATAATTATACATGTTGTTTGTGTGAATACTGCATAATACAAATACAGGCCACTGTCTATGTATTTCATGAATCTTATTTTTAGCATGAAATGATTCTAAGTGGTCATTATTAGACATTGGTAATCTTACACAGCCTTTATTGAGTGATTTCTGGCATGCTGTATTTTTATAGTATAAGACTGGTAATGTACAAGCATAAGAATTACAACTTGCAGCACCTGATGGGAAGCAATTACCACCATTCTTTCAACACTTATAACATCATACAGGTTGTATTTTTGAAATATTTTACCTCATTTAATTCATAGTACCTGGGAGTTTTAGTAGAACAATAAAATAATAAAACAAATATAATAGGTCTTTATCTATGAAATTGCCGTTCTGCAATACTGGCCATTTCAAATCAAAATAATTTTTGTTTGGCTAAGAATTCTAATTTCAAATTAATTTTATTTTAAAAACATGGAATTCTTTTTCCAAAAGTAGTCATTTGTTTATTGATTAGTGTTACATATTCATCGGAATTTAATCTTTTTCGTCATCATGGATATGTTAAAAATTCGAGTAATTATGGAATATGAGTACCGTCGTGGCAGCAACGCGGCACAAGCGGCACGCAACATCAACGACGTTTACGGAACTAACACTACAAACCAACGCACCACCTGTTATTGGTTTGATCGCTTCCGTTCTGGAAATTTCGACCTGAAAAATGAACCTCGCGGTCGTCCGAAGACTTTGGTCGACAATGACGAATTAAAGGCGATTGTGGAAGCTGATGATACACAATCTACGGCTGAATTTGCAGCAGCTTTCGACGTTAGCGTCAAAACAATATTGGTCCATTTGCGTCAAATTGGCAAGGTAAAAAGGCTTGACACATGGGTGCCCCACGAACTCGATGATCGCCAGCGCGAAGTACACGTCGAGACGTGCCTTGCACTGCTCAACAGACACACAAATGAAGGAATTTTGAACCGCATTGTTACCTGCGAAGAAAAATGGATTCTGTTTGATAACCGCAAGCGCTCAGTAAGTTGGTTGGATCCTGGTTCAGCACCTAAACAATGCCCTAAACGAAAACTTACCCCTAGAAAAGTGATGGTCACTGTTTGGTGGTCTAGCGCCGGTGTGATTCATCACAGCTTATTACCAAACGGGGTGAGCATTACTACAGATGTGTATTGTGAAGAACTGAACACAATGATGGAGAAGCTGGCACATCTCCAACCAGCATTGGTCAATTGATGGTCTCCGCTGCTCCTGCACGACAACGCGCGACCTCATACTGCACAACAGACGGTCTCCAAGTTGCAAGAACTGGGGTTGGAAGCTCTCCATCATCCGCCCTACTCACCAGACCTTGCGCCTACAGACTACTACTTTTTCCAGAATTTGGATAACTTCTTGGCTGGAAAAAAATTCAATACCCGAGAGGCAGTACAAAATGCCTTTGAAGAATTTGTTGCCTCCCGTCCAGCTGATTTCTTTAAGAAGGGCATCAATAAACTGCCACTGTGTTGGCAAAGATGCATTGATTGCATGGGTGATTACTTCGATTAATACAAATAAAAAATACATGAAAAAAAAATAAGAATCACAAAAATATTTAACTTACCCTTCACACCCATCACAATCCTAATTTCCAAACAATGCAAAAATTATACGCATACCAAGCAGCCAATCAGATTGACGTAAGAGAGTCGAAATTATAGAGATATATTGTTGCACGACAAAATAATATACCACATATTGCTTAAAAATGTCCAGTTGCTAAGGGATAAGACCTAGCTAAATAGATTTTTCGCCCCCAAAACTCCGTGCATACAAAATTTCATGATAATACTTGTAACCGTTGTCGAGATACCGATTATATATATACAAGATCGTCTCGTTTAAAGTATAAGATAAAAGTAAATTTAAAGTTAAGGTCACATGTTATACAAATTTTGGAACCAGTTTCGAATATTGATCACGCTCCTTGAATATCTATTTATGTTTTGAAAACACTCTGTATTCACAATCCATTAATATATTCAAAAATACTCTTTATAGTATAGACAGCCGACTTCGCAGCATGGACGCGTCAGTGACACCGTGGCCACTCTTTGTATATGAAATATTCGACTATCAGCGAATGCGGGAAATAATCAAGGATTATTTCAAATCAATGTCACTTTGTAAGTATCTTTTGTCACTGTATGTAAAGTGCCATACCGGCCATCAAACCGGCAAGCCATCCAGCAGCCTTAGCGTCAAATTGAAGCGGAATAGTAGGCAATAAAATGACGAACGAATTGACGGGCAATTGACACTATTGACATGCTGCTGGATTTGCAGGCTGGACCGTGAGTATGGCCCGAGATTGTATGATTGTATTGGTAAATGGTAAAACTATAATATTAAGCTCCATACTCACCGTCCAGACTGAAAATCCAACGCCGCGGCCTTGAAGCTTACTTGTGGGCAAACATTATAAACGATTGACACTAATGGCGGCCGTTAGTACCGGTGCTGGATTTTCAGGCTGGACCGTCGTAAGCGCTTTTATATTGATAGAATTGAAGATGTATTATATTAAAATAACCTAAGAAGAGCAGAACAGAGTTTTTAGTTTAGGGTCGCGTGGTCGCGAAATCGCGTCACGCGTTGCCCACATCTGAAGCGGCTACCTTTGGAAGCACACTTAGATAGTTGAAACGAATATGGGCGATTTTTTGACCACAGGGTGACTTCTAGTTATGATGTCAAATCAGAGATAGAGATCTTTACCCAATTTATAACCATATATATATATATAACAAACGGACGGACGGACAGAGCGAAACTATAAGGGTTCCTTGTAGTACTATAGAATCCTAAAAAACTACTTTCTAAGCCCGAGCGCACACGAGAGACAACACTCTCGCTGCGACATTATCCCTCACATCTCCATAGATAGATATTAAAAACGGGTTGGTTTATTTAGTCGACAAATTATGTCACCGCGTCGGTTTGGTTGTGTACAGCCGCAGTGCCCGAGGACCCAGTGTCTCTGTCGTTCTGGACCGCGTCGAACCTAGCGCTGTCGGCGCGCGAGCGACTCGCGCTGTTTAAAGTGGACGATACGCTGCTGCGACTGCACATGGAAGTCCGCTTCATCACTAGGGTGAGAGAAATTATTAGGTATTTGTACCTGCTTACTACCAACGCTTCAAAGCGATATTGTACGAGTTACGTTATAAGAATATTTTCTTATATTTAAGGTTTGGTTTATATTGGCTTAGGTTTGGTAAAATCAATATATAGGCATATGATCTACTGCTTATGTTGAGACGTTTAGGCAGAAAAATAATTAAAAAAATTTGAAATAATAAAAAACTAAATAAAATTATTACATGACGTTCTTTAATACACAGCTGATTGAATTGATATTATTTAGTCAAATACTTTGCTTTCGCTTTAAAGTCAGCTGTTTCTGTGAGGTAAATTACCTCAGCGCATTAGAGAGTGCTATTTTATTTAGTACTAGATGTTCCCCGCGACTTCGTGCGCCCTTAAAAAAATCCTGTCGGAACCGTACAATTTACCGCAATAAAAAGTAACCCCTGTCCTTCTCCGTGGTCTACTCGATATCTGTGCCAAAATTCATTAAAATCGGTCCAGTAGTTTCGGAGCCTATTCAATACAAACAAACAAACATTTCCTCTTATTATAAAGAGGAACCCACCAAAAACATTTTCATGTAAAGTGATGCCAAGACCGCACTGTCAAAAAGTTATCAGATCTCATGTAAAACCAAGCTTCTGAAACTTCACAAACTGTACACCTTAGTCAAGTTATGTGGCCTGGCCATTTCGTTACATTCGCTTGGGCGTAAGGTGAAAAATTTACTGACTGTTTTTCTGTTATATTATAGGCATGTTGCCTAAAACATTTTTTTTTCGTCTATACGATGTTAGACAACATGTTAATAAATAATCTATAACCCATTTTCGTATATCTTATAAAATAACGAAGATACAAACCATTTGAATTTACAATATGAAAAAGAGCGATACATCGGCCTGTGACGTCACGATTTACACCCGCCATACATTTGTTATTACAAAATGGCGATAGCAACTTGTGACGTCACAAATCGTTTTGCGACACAGAGATGGGCAATATTTTTTACTTTTAATACCTATTTCTTTTAGATTTATGTATCTTTAATCAACAATTTTAAAATTGAATTTATAAAAATGTGATATTCCACACTAGACAACATCCCTATTCTTATACTACTATAACTTTTTGACAGCGCGATCTTGGCATCACTTTACTTGAAAATGTTTTTGGTGGTATTTTACTTATTTTTGTAAGTTATGACAATATTTTTATTTTATTTCTCTTTTTAGGGTATATTTCTTGCACAACAGAGGCGCCTTTTTACTGACCACTTTCTTATCTTTGCCTTTCTTCTTTGTTAGCTTCCTATTTATAATAATTGACAGATCAGGGCGATTCTTGGGTCTTCGACTATAGCTGACTATTGTGCTTGAATACTTCTAGAGTCAATATTTATATGGTGAACACCTTGCAAATTAGTCACTGTAGAGAGTGCTACATAATCCTGCCCACAAGAGATTGTATCTACGTACATCATCTGACCCAATAAATTATTTGATCTGTTAAGTAAAAATTACCCATACAGGTAATGATAAAATGGTAGCGGTAATGATTTATTTATTTATTTTATTTAACAATTTATTGTACACATATAAATTATGACAATACAATTAACAAAGAATGATGACACCAAGGACTGCTTATTTCTAATTAGAAATTTCTTCCAATGATATATCGCTAATAACGACGCTACTAGCGTCATCTATTAGCTATTATTACTAATTATAATAGCTAAATTACACTAGACGACGCCACCTATTGGCAAACGTTTCTAACTGGAGCTCTTACTCCAATTTTCTCGATTCTTTTATCAATTATAATATTTTTTATTCTATACCATTTAAAGATAACATTCGAAATGTTAATCTTGAATACCAATTAAAGTTTATTTAAAATTACGTTATTGTAAAGCCAAATGATTGTTAAATTATCACTATCGGTGCTTCGATACGCTATCGTAGAGATATTGTAGGGCCTTACAGCGCCCTCTAGCGGCGGTTGGCGGTTCTAACAATTAATTTACTGTCCTCAGTTATAAGTGCTATAGCCATTTAGCTATGGTTGGAGAAACTAAGATTATTGTTCAATATCTTTGACTAGGAGTGTTACAACCCTTTTTATTTACAAAACCTAAAAACTTAAAAGTATTTAACTGTTTTATGACCTAATATCATAACATGTTGTTTTTTGACATTATTTTTCACTTCAATTAATAATCTTTTTGATGATAAATCATAATATTTTTTTTGAAGTTTTATTAAAAGCGCCATCTATCGTGTATATTATGAACTATTTTAGTAATGTCGTCGTTCATCGCTTGGATTGGAAACTAATTGACGTAATATTGAAATAATTATTTCCCGAGTACTCTTTAGTAATTTAAACGGAAAATAAACATTAAGGTAACATTCTAATTATTAAACGGAAGTCTCATATAAACTTTTATCCTCCAACCCCTTAAACTAGGGGATGAAAGTAAGACCTATGCAATCAAAACTTTACATGTTTAATATGTCCGCTACTGGGATCAGATCTTGAAAAATTAATTTATCTGGTATAATCCAAATCCAAGTTCCGAGGGTTCAAAAAATGGACGAAACGCTTCGAGAAAAAGTGGTCTGGTAGTGCTCTTGCGCTTCGTTTAGATTATCTTGGCTTATCAGATTAGTGTAGATAACTAATATATTTAATTCGAAACTCTTTTCTGCCTAAATATCTTTACATAAGCGGTAGATCATATGCCCAAAATATCCGTAATTGATTTTACCAAACCGTATATAACTCTCATCTGTAATTTTTACTGATAAGAAAAAAAAAGGCTATTAACCACATTGACACGGTGCAAATAGGTTGCCCAATTGAATCGCGTAGGTGTAGGTGGTAAGTGTAGTTCTTGGTGTAGAAACTAGTTGTATAGTAAACAAGTAGTTAAAATAGTAAAGTGTATAATAAACCAGTGCCAACAGTTCTCTTCTTTCGACTTTATCAACCAAATCGACCGTGTACGTGGATAACCCCGAACCACATCAATTACGTGCTACCGCCCCCAAACTTCTAGCCCTTTTTACATGGTTCTTCGAGCCGAAGCCGGTTGTAGCTTGTATTATTGTACTTACTGGTGTATTAATTAAAAACACGGTTTACCAACGTAACAAGATTTATTTTAAAATCTAGAAAGTCGTGGGCAGAAGGCCGTAAAGTCTCGCTAAGCCTCTAGTGTCTTTGGGGATCGGAGGGGCTCTATTTCCACACGGCACTTAGCTGGAACTGTAGACGGTAAAGTGTGGCGCGGGAACCCAACTTCCGGTGGCGCATCAGGTTTGATGTTCTGGTCAGGTACTAGCTACGACGCAAGTCGTCCAGGGGTGGACAGCGCGTGACAGAGGCCAGACATTCCTCGGTTCAAAGCGTAGGACTCAGAGGGCGATGTGAAAGCCAAGCAGTGCAGTAACCGAGATGTAGCTAGCGGTGCGTTGTACCCGGAATATAGCTCCTGGTGCGTTAAACTCGTACCGTAGTTCCCGTAGAAAACGGGAAAATAAATATGAATATTGAGAAATACCTTGAAAAATAATTTGATTATTTTAACGCCGATAGGATTTAGAACAAAGACAGGAAATGTCATTTTGCGACGAGACTTTTATAGTCCCTATTTTTGTTAATCAGACATAATCCAGTAAGACATAATACAAATGCCAAAATAAAAAGATAATAATTACCAATCATTTGGCTGTACAATAACGTAATTTTTAATAAACTTTATATTATTTATATTCAAGATTAACATTTCCAATTTTATCTTTAAATGGTATAAAACGAAAGATATTATAATTGATAAACGAATCGAAAAAATTGTAGTAAAAGCTCCAGTTAGAAACGTTGGCCAATAGATGGCGTCGTCTAGTGTAATTTAGCTATTACAACTAGCAATAATAGCTAATATATGACGCTAGGAGCGTCGTTATTAGCGATATTAACATTACAATTAAAATGTAGCTTTGCTACATTACAACAGTGGAGACGGGTTCCATACAAAAATGCCCCTGGTGCTTTACATTTAAAACTCAGACAATCGGGGACTAGGCCAACTTTTTAATAGGCAACTTAATGCAGTTAGATAGAGAACAAAATATTATATGATTAAATAACAGATAAGGGAATTTTAACAACATTTACTCCCCTGTTTATACCTGGCAACTCCACTGTTGGGCAAGGAAAAAAGAAAGCCTTTTGTAAAAGGTTTTGTACTTTACTAACTCTGTTGGGTATATTATTTAAACTAGTAAATACATTTTTTAAATAACAAATGAGGGAAGTATATAAAAATAAAAATTATAATACTCGTATATAATATACTTACTATCCCTAACTCCGCACGCGATTCAATTGGCAAACAAAGGAACAAAAAGATTTTCTGCGTTCCTGGGTCATGGATGTGTATTAAATATATGTATTATGTACCTATAATATAATAAAAATATTTTATAGTATAAAAGTGTTAAATAATAGGTCTTTACCTATGAAATTGCCGTTCTGCAGTACTGGCCATTTCAAATCAAAATAATTTTTGTTTGCCTAAGAATTATAATTTCAAATTAATTTTATTTTAAAAACACGGAATTCTTTTTCCAAAGTAGTCATTTGTTTATTCATTAGTGTTACATTTTCATCGCATTTCAATCTTTTTCGTCATCATGGATACGTTAAAAATTCGAGTAATTATGGAATATGAGTACCGTCGTGGCAGCAACGCGGCAACGCGTGCCGCTGCACGCAACATCAACGACGTTTACGGAGCTAACACTACAAACCAACGCATCACCTGTTATTGGTTTGCTCGCTTCCGTTCTGGAAATTTCGACCTGAAAAATGAACCTGGCGGTCGTCCGAAGACTTCGGTCGACAATGACGAATTAAAGGCGATTGTGGAAGCTGATGATACACAATCTACGGCTGAATTAGCAGCAGATTTCGACGTTAGCGTCAAAACGATATTGGTCCATTTGCGTCAAATTGGCAAGGTAAAAAAGCTTGACAAATGGGTGCCCCACAAACTCAATGATCGCCAGCGCGAAGTACGCGTCAAGACGTGCACATGTGCACTGCTCAACAGACACACAAATGAAGGAATTTTGAACCGCATTGCTACCTGCGATGAAAAATGGATTCTGTTTGATAACCGCAAGCGCTCAGCAAGTTGGTTGGATCCTGGTTCAGCACCTAAACAATGCCCTAAACGAAAACTTACCCCTAGAAAAGTGTTGGTCACTGTTTGGTGGTCTAGCGCCGGTGAGCCGGGGTGAGCATTACTGCAGATGTTTACTGTGAAGAACTGAACACAATTATGGAGAAGCTGGCACATCTCCAACCAGCATTGGTCAATCGCTCGTCTCCGCTGCTCCTGCACGACAACGCGCGACCTCATACTGCACAGCAGACGGTCTCCAAGTTGCAAGAACTGGGATTGGAAGCTCTCCGTCATCCGCCCTACTCACCAGACTTTGCGCCTACAGACTACTACTTTTTCCAGAATTTGGATAACTTCTTGGCGGGAAAAAATTCAATACCCGAGAGGCAGTACAAAATGCCTTTGAAGAATTTGTTGCCTCCCGTCCAGCTGATTTCATTAAGAAGGGCATCAGTAAACTGCCACTGCGTTGGCAAAGATGCATTGATTGCATGGGTGATTACTTCGATTAATACAAATAAAAAATACATGAAAAAAAATCGTTTAAGTTTTTTCATACAAAACGGCAATTTCATAGGTAAAGACCTAATATACTTCCAGTTGACTGGTTCTTCGGGTAGCACGGAGCCAGATGGACGTAGTGTGTGTGCGTCCATAGATATTTTTATAGCTTATCAGTAATAAATAACAGATGAGGAATATGAGTATATTATTTCTTATAGTACGTGTCTTAGATCAATACGGTCGCAAAATGTCGCCCGCACGTCACACGTCTTACTCAAATGAGCGATGGAGTCGAACGCGCGTTTGTATCACTAATGATAATAATATTTAACAATATATATTTACACATATTTGGCTGGTCTTTTGACTATTTTATAGATAAAAAAAGTCAATACCTTGTAATTATGTGGGGACTCTTTAAGGCTACGTTGCCACGAGAGTTTTTAGTGGTGCAACTAAAAAGCTATTTTTCTTCGGGACGATTTTTAAAGGCAACTGTTCTACGTCGTGACTGGCGCTGGGCGTAAACTACAGACAATATACCACAGAGTAAATTAATTATATTGCTATAGACTATAGAATTTATAACAATAGTTTAAAATTATATATGTATAAAGAGCCCGTACAAGGTACTAAATTGTTTTTGTCAATTTATTCTGAGCATAATGTACTTAATTATGCTGATGATTGTTGATTTCGGATTTAAAGTTTATAAGAGTTTGCATACTGTGTTTAATCTTAATACAGTGTAACAAACTACCTTTTATGATTATTTATTAATTCAGAATATAATGTATTCAGAATGCCTTTTGTTGCCCTTTTCGTCTTCTACCAATACAAAACGCTATTAAGGGTAATTTAGGTGAACCCATTTTAATATTTACAAATAGACGAGACAAAAGTGATTAATAATCGTCTCCGTCCGAACAGCCAATAAAATTAGGCCGGCGTTGGATTTAATCGCGACCACAAAAAAACTCTCGTGGAAACGTAACCGAATGATAATAATTGTGGTTGATTGCTTTCAGAAAAGTGTATTATGCTGTACGTCTTGTACAGCTGAGATTGCGCGGCGGGAGCACATATTTGCGATGTCCAGCGAGGGAGTACACTCTAATTATACGAATTTAGGTATTATTAAATTAATACGTGAAGCCTCGATTATATAAATAATAGCCAGATTGAGCGCACCGGACATCAGGATGAAACAACAAAACCTACTATGAAACCAAAAGCTACTACGATTTCACCGCAGTGCTAAACAGAGCGTCGTACCGCATAGGGTCAGCGCAGACAGAGAGGAATAATCCTCGCGCGGTCTCGGGCATTTTCTATTTTATATTGGGCATATCTTCGAGGACGCGCAAGCATTTTTTGTCAGATTCAAGCATTTATGCACTTTAATGAAATAATTTTAAAGTTTATTTTCAAGTGCGTTAATAAAATCCTCTCCGCTGTGCTCCGTTCTGTCTGCGCTCAGCCATACACGTCACGAACTTTAAATATCACACGCCGGAATATAAATACATAAAAATTCCGTCTTGCGTTTTTAAACACTGCAAAAGTAGTTCCCAAAAAGCAAAAAAAGAAGATGTAATATCATTTCACCGATAACTATTGATTATTTTGTTATTTTAAATAATATATACAATTTATCTCTGTTGTTCTATTGGAACACAAAATGTCACCATCATTTTTTTTTAATTTATTGTGAGCTGGATGCTGAAGCTGTCAGTGTTGCAAGTTTTTAGGCGAATATTTTTCCCAACATTTGGCGAACTTGTTGGTTCAATGTTATCAATAATTAATTTCAATACAGCTAAATAATAATAATGTTAATAATCGGTTTATCATAATAATATATATTTTTTAATTTACAATCGAATTGTGATATCATAAAAACGTAATAAAACGATTTAACTTTGCTCGGGTACTTATAACTTTAAAATATTTGTGGGGAACTTTAGTTTCACCATTTGACAATAATGAAGGCAAGACTGAAAAAGGGTGTAACTAGCATTTTTGAAAATTTTCGTTTTTTGCATAAATACAGGTTTTAGGTATATGCAAATGATTTTAAATCAAAAAATTGTGTACTTAAGATCTACTTAAAAAGTTAGCCAGTGACACTGAAGGGCATATGACACATTTATTAGACCCTTTGGAGGCTTGATGTTCCATGCATTCTGTTTCTACCTACCCAATATTTCCCCAGTGAGTGATGGTACTGGAGGCCCAAGGATTTTGAGAAACGAGAACGCACTTTTGAGTTACAAATACGTCCAATCCATTCATCTATCCTTCTTTAATCCATCTATTCCCGTTCCTCAAAACAAGTGCATTCCTGGTCCTTGAAGGCTTAAAATGTCCAACCCCCGCTTGGGCCTATGTATAGATGGGCCTTTCGGATAAAATGTTGCCTATGAACTAATCCAGAGCCTAAACTACTACCATATCAAAATCCGTAGAAAACATCCAACAATACATCCATTAATCCACACAATTTTTCACATTTGTATTAGTAGTAGGATAAACAAAAATGTTGTAAAATAAAAGAAGTAGGTAATTATAGTTTTTTGTTTTTTTTTCTAATTTCAAGAAAAAAAAGAAATAAAAAGTTCCCGTTCCTTCACCCGTTCTGTCGCGGGTAAAGAAAGATGGGAGTTTTTTTCTGTTTCTGGTATCATTAGACGCACACAGATATGCGTGTACCTACAGTGTTTCTCGAGTGACTTACGCACACATATCTAAAAGGTAGCATCAATCTATTCGTTACGTACGTTACATCTGGCTATTATTTATAAAATTTGAGCGTGAAGCAAACATTTTCACTACCCACAGATTTACGAGAATTGAACAACTAGAGGAGTATGTAATTTGGCCGGTAAATTAAAGTTAATGTGGAGGAAGGACTGTAGAAAACTAATATTTTTTTAAATAATGCTTAGAAATACATAAAGTTAGTAAAAATAACGAAACAGCTGTTTATAAACGCTTTGTAACGGGGGGTTGCGCCGCGCACCGTGCGGTGATAGAGTCAAATAGCGACTTTACAAAAGAGGCTCATATTATCGTTCAAGGTACAACTTTGAGCAGCGCTTACGTCCCCTATTAAACAGCTTTCAACAGATTGTCCCGTAAGAAAGCAATCAGTATGCCACCGGCCTATAAGTTTGGTAATAATTGCTTTGCGTACAAGAGGCTGTCCCAGCAATGGTGGAAGCAACTAATACGTAGCGTAGGAATGACAAGAGCGCATACAATTGATCGATACAAAACAATCATACTTATATGATCACTAACGGTGTTTCAATAGCGCGATGTCCTAACAGCGCCATCTAGCGGCGGCTGGCGGAACTGGCAATTAATTCACTGTTCTCAGTTATAAGTGCTATAGCCATCTAGCGATGGTTGGGGAAACTAAGATTATTGTTAAATATCTTTGACTAGGTGTTACATTTTTAATTTTTCAAAGCGTTGCTTTACGCATTTTAAATAATATATATAACTCTAGGCGGCTACATGCACGATGTAGTGACGGTGTCGCGCGCGTCCAACACGCAGCTCAGCGGCGCGCCGTCCGCCGAGTTCTCGTGGTTCCCCGGCTACACGTGGACGATCGCCCACTGTCACACTTGCATGGCGCACGTCGGATGGAGGTAGTTTTTTTTACTTTAACGGCACTGAATACAAGGTTTTAGCCCCGCAGTAAAATAAATATTTTGTAAATAATTTTTACACAAAGTATTGAAAAACTAACTTGACGGGTACTTTATTTATAAGATGCATTATTTTTATATTTGTTTTCATTTTAAAGAATTCCATGTAGTATTAGCCATAAGTATAATATTAAAAAACCAATTTATGCAAAAAATGCGGTTTTAAACTGACAATTTAAATTTATGCGCGAATACGAATCTAGGATGACGTCACACCTATTTTGTCACTGGTCGTACCTGATCGTGACTTTCATACTTTTGCATATTTTCTCAACTCAAGATATTTTTCTGTAAAAATTAAAATGGAATATCCATCAACATCAGGTTATCATAAAAATACCTCCAATGCTCCGATAAAAAGCCGCGTTGACAAATGTTTATAACCTCAAAAAAGTTTACATTACGGGAGTGACGTGAAATATATTTCGTTTCAAGTTACTTTTAATTCGTAATTTTTGTTAAAAATCAATATTATGTAAAATAAAAACAATGCAGTGGGCTTCGTTTATACTTTTTTAACATTTTGATTACAAAATGTTCAATATATTATATTACATTTGCATCTTCCCTATTAAAAACAATTATATATAAATAATGTTAACGTCAATAATATTACATTACCTAATAAATAAACCCTACGAAACAATTAACCGTACTCATTCTATGTAGGTTCGATGCTCAGGAGCGTAGTTTGCGACCGCAGAGGTTTTACGGGTTGTGTCGCAACTACGTGCAGCCGCGCCCGCCGCCCGACGACGCGCCGCAGTACGTGTGAAAAGTCATACCTCAACCATTCGAATGCAGTGTAACCCCGGCGCAGCACTAGTGTCGTGAAGCACTGAGAATAGGCGTGAAAGGTAATAAAGTCTATGGTTTAAGGCACATTTTTGCCGCAATTTACTACACGTTCACGGCGCTAATTTAATACCTTTAGGCACACTTGCGCAGATCTGGGTTACAGTTAACCCTGGGTAAATATCATGTTATCTCTCTCGTTCTTCGTATTTATGAAAGAGAAGGCATGATATTTAATATTTTAAACCAGGGTTAACTTTAAAATAGATCTGCGCAAGTGGGCCTTAATATATTGAAATATTTTTGTGGGTGTGTTATTTTTTTTATATAAACTAAAATCGAAATATAAAATATAAGGTACCGATGACAAAAACATAGACCGACACCGACAAAATACCATTGTCAAATATACCTACTTATTACAGTTTGTACATCGACTATCGACATGTTGACCTAATTTTATGTATTATACGTAAGTACTTTGTTTGTTTTAATGTAGATGTTTTTGGGTAATGTATATTTGTTTTAACAATAAATATGATGTTTTAAATTGGAATATATTATATAATAAATATGGTATTATATAGCCACCAAAACACGAAATGTCCAGACACTAATGTTTTTTCTTCTTCTTTCCAATAATTATTATGGTCGTTTGTTAAATATTGAGGTCATTGAGAAATGTATATCAAATTAATTAGGCAAGTGTTGTGTGCCGTTTATTAATTATTATTAAAAGTTTTATACACTGCATTCAGCACTGTACTGTTCAGTCTTTTAAGGCTACTTTTTCCGTAGTGACTACAAGGAACCCTTATAGTTTCGCTTTGTCCGTCCGACTGTCCGTTCGTCCTCCCTTGCTAACTCCAGTAATTATGAAATTATGAATATAAATAGATTAAATGTCGTATAGTTTTAGATTGCATATTATAGACTTTATTTTTAGCATCATAAAATAATGATAATTTTGTATTTTGGGGTGGCTCCCTAGGTAACATGTGAAGTGGGGATGTTTTTTTTTTCTCATACCCCCCCCCCATTGTGTGAGGTATCGTCGAATAGGTATTTTTAAATGAAGACGAGGTTTTATACATGTTTTTTTTTATTTAATTTATTTTCGCGTAATCGACCTCCAAAGTTGTTTACAAGTTGCCCCCACCCTGGAATTTCTTAACTATGAGAGGTAGAAACTTGTAACTTTCCATGCTGATAGGTTCTGTTTACTAGTTACTCTTTAGGAAAATAATTTTATGCGAAATCGGACAATAACTTTGAAGTAATTTTTAAAAAAAATAACGGACGGAACCCTCCTCAGTCATGCCCTGACATGCTCTTGGTTACTTATTTTTAATTTGTACATTGCTATGATGACAATAATTTATGTGCGTTTGACAATAATTAAATTTTTTAACTAAAAAATCTAAAAAAAACTAAAACTCTTTTTTTATATTGGTTAAAACAGACGTTTTAACCAATATAAAAAAAAACCATTCCTTGATCTCGACAACTAGCATTTACAAACTATTTTTAGTTTTCCCATTTTTGAATATCGTGAAAGTTTTTTTTAATATCTTGAAAGCCAATTTTTAAACTTTTTTCAACAATAACAAAAGTGTCACAAATGAAAAAAATAAGTGCAGGCAAAAAAAGAGATTTATAAATCAGAAAAAGACCATTGCTTAATTATAAATCAGATAAAAATGTTTATTTCATGTTTTAGATTTTTTAAGTTTAATCAAATTTTAATTTTACCTTTTAACATACTATTACTACTACATTAAGTGTGTAGCTAAAAAATAAAAAAAATATTTGATATTCTTTGTATTTTGAATTCTACTAACGTTAAAGAATATTCCTCGTGATAATCTTAATATCAAATTGAAATGGTCAAATCTCATCATCACACTAACATACTTAGGGCGGATTCGACCAAACTGGAGTAAAATTTTACTCGAGTATAAATGTTTACTAATCTAAGAGTAAGCTGGTTTTGCGTTTTCCAACTTCTAATCCAAGAATAAGGTAACTACACGGGAGTAAATATTTACACGGACGATTTTGACGGAGTAAAGTATTAAACTGAGAATAGTGAACAGTCGCACAGCTGGCTGTCAATTATCACGATCAATGTCATTGTGAAGTGTTATAATTTGACATTGACATTTTACTGTATTACTCTACGAAATTAAATTATTATGGCGTACAAGTCATTCTAATACAAACAATAGTACATGATTTTTTGTCGGTTTATACATTCGTTCATTATTCATTGAATAATAATACCGAGCATAGTATACTCTTCGAGTAACTTGGTAAAACGCAAACGAAGATATCCTAGAGTAAATTGAAGGAGTAAAATTATTCTCATTATAGTTACTCGTTACTCGTGTAACTTTAAGTTTGGTCGAATCGGGCCTTAATCCAATAAATCTGGGGCTAGCTAAATAATTATTAAAAAGGCGATGGAATGATAAAGTACTAATTACTTTTTTTAGACTTTCATAATTAGTTTTATAAAAACTCCCACTATTCTAAATTTGCTAGCTTCAGTTTCACTATCAATAAAATTTATTTACTATGATATAATTGATGAAAGACACGATAAAATAATATTTGCCAGATTTTTTTCGAACTTATTAACGCCACTATTTTTCTCTAGTTCACACACTACATTACTTAGCATCAATGACGATGAAATCATATACCTAAACTGCCACCAGGGTTTAAAAAGGCCACTTTAGGTGTTTCATATTATGATTCATATATTTTTTTCAACTCATATTATGTGCGAAATTTTACGCATATCTATTGAAAACTGTCAAAATGTATATTTTCTAATATGATGAAATCAGATGAATCAGATCAGATGAAAGATTTTTGTATGGAAAAAAAATATATGAAACATAATATGAAACACGTAAAGTGGCCTTTTGCGACCTCCAGCTCCCTAGCCAATACATGTTAATGAAACATTAGTTTTTTAAAAGTATAATAATCTTTATTATTTACAAAATTACCTAAATATAACATTATAATATGAAAAATATTTAACTTGCAAAGACAGGTAAATATATTTACACTATATTTGAACACTCAGTTCAGTTATTGACTCCTCACCAACAGGATGGGAAAGTTTTCAGTCACTAAGTAGTTGTCTTCAAATATAACAGCTATATTCAACTCGAACTCTGAAATTAAATATCAATAATTTAATCTTCAAGAGTAATAATTAAATTTTTTCAACAAGTTTTAATGAACTTTAAAAATCAGTTTTTCAAAATCATATGTTTTATTTACTTTTTACGTTATTTTCTTATGCGACCAATAATGGCTTCATATGAATTTACAGTTCAAAACTCATGTTAAAAAATAGCCTCGTTTGCGCTACATTACTATCTACGGTTTTATACGGTTACCTACGGTTCTATGACAATTCAAATGGCTTACAAAGCATTTCTAGTGATCTGTTCCGACTCTCTAAATAATGGAGTCGATATCGGGATCACGTCTGCTGAGTGAGAGTTTTCGCCACTACTCGCCATGAAGAAGTCAACTACAGTTTGTATGGCCATATTGGCATCGAATTAATTACCATTGATTGTCACTAGGGGCGTTGTTTCGATGCCAAACAAATTGTAGTTAGCTTCTTCACGGCGAGCAGTGACAAAATCTAGCACTCAGCACATAGATGAAGATAATCCGGCTCTCGCTCATCTCCTGACTTCGTAATCGTAAGCCGTCAATAATAGTAGTACCCATATTTAACTATAGAGGTATAATACGTCACCCTAGTATAGTAGGAACTGACTCACACACTACACAAGGTATACCTTTTTGAGTCTAAGAGGAGCTACTACTGATACAGTAGCAATCCTCACCAGCCACGAAAGAATCTCATAAAACGGTCATATTCTGTGTTCAAATTGTATTCGTCAATCACAGAGAAAATGGTAAAGCAATCTTAACCTTGCTGAACAGGATTGTTTAGAAAATTTTAATATCCGCCTGACTGCATACAAAGCTAAAAGTGGCATCTGTAAAAGATGATTCTGTCTGATGCATACGAAGTAACTTTGGCATGTAGTAGTAGTAGTGCAAGTAGTACTTAGTAAAAAAAAATTATATATCACTACAAGAAAGTCAATTTGAATAAAACATTTAAGATATCATTTTTTTTCATGCACCTTTCTTGATTCATGCAAGAAACAAGTACCACGGCGTCACAGAAAACCGACGTGTAATAGGTAATGCTTGTGTTGTGTTTCGCCGATTGAGGTTACCGGAGGGCCCATGGGTGGTTGGGTATTTTCATGGTTCCTCTCAAGTGCCACCCGCCATGAAGTGAAACATCGCTTTTTCGTCTGTTTCTAATTGTTTTTCTTTTAATCGCAACCCAACAGAGAACGTAAGCGGTTTAATAGTTCGTTTGAAGTGTTTAGAAGTGACTATCTGCGTGTACAAACTGAAATGGAAGGTGGAAGAACTTATTTTTATCAGGTGTTGTAAACCTAGTGGTATTTTTTTGGCTCGATCAATTGATCAATTAATTTTCGTTTTATTCTAGAACGGGATATTACCATGCTAGTCGTGTATGACGCTAATGTACTTATTTTATAGTATTTCATAAACAAATTTTAAAAAATGGTTTCAGCCTGGTGACGTCCACTGCAAGACATAGGCCTCCCCCATAGATTTGAAGTGTGACCGGTCGCTCGCGGTCTGTATCCACCGACTCCCAGCGACTTTTCTCAGGTCGTCTGTCTACTTGGTGGGAGGCCGTCCTACGCTTCAAAGTCCAGTTCGTGGTCTCCACTCGAGAACCTATCGGCCCCAGCGGGCATCTGTTCTACGGGCTATATGTCGAGCCCATTTCCACTTTAACTTGCTAATGCGTTGGGCTATGTCGGTAACTTTAGTTCTGCTACGGATTTCCTCATTTCTGATTCTATAACGTAGAGAGACTCCGAGCATAGCCCTATCCATAACTCTTTGAGCGACACGAAGCTTTTGGATAAGTCCCATTGAGAATGACCACGTTTCGGCTCCATATGTCATCACCGGTAACACACACGGCTCGAAAACTTTTGTCTTATATTATGTCAGGTCATTACATATGAAATTAGCGTTTTGTTAAGGAGGAACATAAAGTCGATTTTTTTAAACATATTATTATATTTTTTAATCAAAGTATCTACTAAGGCGGGTCAATAAGTCCGTGACTTTTTGAATTTCTAACCTCCTTACTGAAAAAGCAACACTACTCCTGTCAACAGGCATCTGTCAGTTGACTCCTATCAAAATTTGAACTTGCTGCGTCAGTTAGTTTGTGTTTTACAGCTATCTTTATCAGACTATCCAGTAACTTAAGGAAACAATGGAAAAAAGTGAATTTCGTGTGCTTATTAAGCATTATTTTTTGCGAAAAAAAACCATTACCGAGACCAAGGCTAAGCTTGATAAATACTATGGGGACTCTGCACCATCGATTTCAATGGTAAAAAAGTGGTTTACTGAATTTCGTTGTGGCCTTACAAGCACTGAAGATGCCGAACGTCCTGGACGCCCAGTTGAGGTCTCTACACCCGAAACAATCGAAAAAATTCACGATATGGTGTTGGCCGACCGAAGATTGAAAGTGCAAGAGATTTTGGAAGCCATAGGCATCTCGCATGGCTCAGTGGTTTCAATTTTGAATGATCACTTGGGCATGAGAAAGCTTTCCGCAAGATGGGTGCCGCGTTTGCTCACAGTCGACCACAAACGCAATCGTGTAACAACTTCACAGGAAGGTTTGGCGTTGTTTAATCACAATATGGAGGAGTTTTTTAACCGTGGACGAAACATGGATCCATCATAATACACCAGAGACCAAACAACAGTCAAAACAGTGTGTTTCTAAGGGTGAATCGGCGCCAAAGAAGGCCAAGGTGGGTTTGTCAGCCAATAAAGTTATGGCGACTGTTTTTTGGGATGCACGTGGGATAATCCACATTGACTATCTTCAAAAGGGAAGAACAATTAATGGGGAATATTATGCCAACTTATTGGACCGCTTCAATGAGGATTTGAAAAAAAACCGACCTCATTTGGCCAAGAAAAAAGTTCTTTTTCACTAAGACAATGCAAGGGTGAACACATGTGCAGTTGCCATGGCAAAAATCCATGAATTGGGCTATGAATTGCTCCCACAGTTTGTCCCACAAATTGCGAAAAAAAAATGGTATACCGTTGGAGCAAGGTCCGGGGAGTACGGTGGATGTCTTAGACATTCCAATTAAAGCTCCTCTAATTTGGTAGGCGTCCGTTGTGCAGTGTGTGGTCTAGCGTTGTCCTGAAGCAGCACTGGCCTAGAGCGAATGACCAACCTCGGTTGTTTACCAGCTAGCTTTTCCACCATGATTTGCAGTTGCTGGCAATAGACATCTGCCGTAATCGTCTGGCCTGATTTAAGAAATCTGTAGTGAACGACACCGGCACCAGTCCAAACGTTCACAAGTAACATTTTTTGAGTCAATTTTCGCTTGGGGCAGGCTTTGGCTTGTTCGCCAGGGTTCCGCCATTGCGATGAGCGTGTCCGATTATCGTAAAGGATCCACTTTTCATCACAGGTTTAAAATCCCTTCATTGAGCCAGCCAGAGATTGAATCCATCCCTTGTGCCGGTTGAATAATGTAACGCAGCAGTCGACGCGCGTTTGTCGGTTTGCTGCACTCAATTCATAAGAGACCCTTTCAAGCTTTTTCACCTTCCCAATTCGCTTCAAGTGGATTAAAACAGTTTTATAACCAACACCGTAGCCTGCAGCTTACTTGGACGTGGTTTGCGATGGATCCGTTTTCACAATAGCCTTCAATTCTTCATTATCAACTTTAGTCTCCGGCGTCCACGGGTCTTGTTCTGCAGGTCGAATTTTTCCAGAACGAAAACGTTGGAACCAAAAACGCAATGTGTTTTTTTTTGCGACACCGCCGCCATACACATCATTACTCCTTCGAGCCGTTTCTGCACGTTCGAGCCGTGCCACGGTGGAAATCGTACTCGAAAATAATACGATATTTCCATTTTGTAAACAGAATGACGCAAAGAAAAAACCAAAGGAGCGAAAAACAAATGAATTACGGTTTTCGAAACACAAATGCATGAGTAAATAGCGGAATAAATTTAAAATTGGAATTCCTAACCAAAGAAGATATATTTGAGATCAAAGTGGCCAGTACGAAAAAACGCCAATTTCGTATGTAAGGACCTAAAAATTATAGTATTAATGTAGGAACATTAATAATAAAATTCAAGAAGCACTACTTTATACGGAAACCTTGGTGGGTGCGTTCGACTAAAACTTGTCCTTTTTTTTTAATTTCAAATAATCTACCTATCTTAAAATTGGTGGCAGCGGTGGTCGGGCAGGTGAACAGCCGTGGCAGAACCATATAAAGCGGTAGTGAAGCGCCGCGCCGCACGTCTCCTTCTCCCACTTGAATATTTTGGATCTCGGTCGCTGTAAGCATTAATAAGTAATAATATACTACCATCTATCTATCTTCTATCTACAAAATATGTAAGTGAGTCAGTGGGCACATCTCCTTTTACACGCACGCACAGCCGTAACCGCGATTAAGATTAATTACGAAAAAAAAAAAATTGACAGTTGTTTTAATTCATAGTGTAGACGTATTACATAGCATACCTCAAGGGGTGAAATTGGGGTTAAAAGTTTATATGACAAGTCTTAAAATTAACACAGATTTTTTTGAAAATTGAGATTCATGCTCTTGAATACATTTCATTAAATACGCGTTTCAGGCTTTATTATAATTCACTCTCAGAGAGAGTGTAAAATAAGGGTTGAAAGTTTGTATAATATATCTGAGCTAATAAATACAGATCATAGGGTACGTATTAATAGGTTTTTGAAATTCGTCCTCTAAAGCAGCGCCTAAAGTGGGCGATAACGCCCCCTTATGGGCGCTGGAAGCCTAGAGGCAAGAGACCCAGATAAAATTGGGGTCGCTTATGTGATTTAAGGGGGCGATGGGTGATTTGTAAGTTCAGCTACTTTATATTTTAAAATTCACTGAAATTAAAATCCTCCTACACAACATCCATTTATTAGTTTATATTTATATCCTATTTTATAGTATAATTATAAATTAAAACTATGTATATTAAGTATTTATTATTTTTAATGTGTTCACAGCGCTATTTATATCTTAAGATATTTAGTAATAGGTATCAAATACTGAAAAATATTCGTGTTTTCAAGTGTCGCAGGTGAGGTCCCCCGACCTCTGAAGAAACGTATTAAAAATAGGTAGGTACATGTTTTCTATGTACCTGATCTAGTAAAAATAAAATTGAAATTAGAAGGTTCAAATATATTTCATCAGGCATTATTATTGCTCTCTGGTAAGAAAAGTCTCGTTTAGAATATAGGTTTAATTAAACTCCAGGAGAGACTAATATTTTAGGCTTTTAAGGTGAAAAAAATGGGGGGCACTACAAAATAACAGATTTTTAAAGTGGGCGTTAGATGGAATAAGTTTGGGACCTCATTTCACCCTCTAGAGCTTTGCTCCAAAATTTGTATAGTGAAATATCAACAACTGGTCGTACCTATTTATTTGAATTTTGGCACGCAGATAGTTATGACGTAGACTTCCGTTATTTTAAAGGATTTTTCGAAATTTATCCCTCACGGGGTTGCAAAGTGGGTCCACACGGACGAAGTCACGCGCAAAAGCTAGTTGGTAATTAATCTGATTTCATAAGCTGAGTGTGGATTGGCCAGTACAGGTTGGCTGATGCTGCTGGCTACACAAATTATGTATCACACTACACTATTATGTACTGTGTCCACTCTTTTCAATTCAATATATTATGTACCATTTGTGCGTTGCAGCCGGTGCAAACCACTAAATGTTCATCTTTGTGCTAAAGGAAAATATTAAATACTAATATACAATCAAATAAGTAATATATACCATCTTTAGAGTAACCCTCTGCGTAACCACAACTTTCGACACGAACAAGTTGCAACTCAATTGATTTGATGCCCACTGAACATTCATCTACTCGCAGCTGCAAAAAAATCATAAGATCAAGGTACTCGTAATAATTACATTACACAAGAATTCTTGTCTTTTAAATACTTTCAAGTCTTTCTAAGATTTAGAGACACCTCTGTCTTATTTATTGATAGAAAGGGCAGCATTATCAAAGTGGATTTAAAAAAAGAAAAAGTGGGGCACATCCTATGTTCAAGTGCTGTTTACCATATACACAATAATTTAATGTAATATATTGATTCTCACCTTTCCAGTAAGTGGTTTGTCAAGTGGACATACAATAGAGTCCAGCTCTGCATAAATATTAAATGCAGGCATCCGACTGCCTCCACCATTAGTGCCGCCTCGCACTGTTGTAGGGTTGATTTCACAGCGTACAGGTTTTATTGGTGCACTATCTTGCTAAAAATTAACAACAGTGTTATTTACTTGAAACTGAAAAAAATTAAATTTCCCACCTCAAGAATGTTTGAGAGTTCCCACCTCAAGAATGTTTGTTGATTGAAAATATTGAATGAAAAAAATTTGGAAACATTTAAATAACAATAAGAGTCTGATCAGCAAACATTTTGTTCATCAAAACTTAGTGGTAATAAAAATATTTACACAACGATAAAAGGCTACTCGACTCATATTTAATTTCATACATAGAAGGAGTATTTCCTTTAGTACTAGGCTTAGGAAAACGTATGCTAGCGATATCATTAATTAAAGCTTAAGATTGATAAATAAAGTTGATTTCAAAATATGTATTTTTGTTTTTTAATTTCTACTGATGCAAAAATATGAAGTAACTTCCAGCAAGGATGTGACAAATACACTAAACACATACGTAGTAGTGAACGACATCTCACGTCACAGCACAGATAATCTATCAACCAACATGGTGAATAGTGTTTATGGTGGTTTTTAAAAAGTGTATTTTTGAAATATATTTTTTTAGGTTTTTAGGTAATATTATTTTCTTTTGTGTAGGTAATGGAACAATTATGAATCATTTGGACATAAATAAAAACAAGGTCAATTATAGGCTAATAATACAATGTTGCTGTCTTTGTCTGATACGTTGGAAAAGTCACTTGACAGACGAAGACGGCAACATTGAATGCATATCCATTGTGTTAATATTTTTATTAGTCAACACTCACTCACTGTGTTTAAAAAATTTAAATGATATACAAAACATATATAAACTTACATGTTTATACTGCACAAAAAACTGGCAAGTGGTATTCAAGGGTTTATTCAGGAAAGACCTCTTCATGCAACATTTGAGGTTGTACATCACATTAACAAACACCCCATGGTAAGTCTCCAGTAATGCCAGACCACTTGCATTAGGCCGGCTCACAAGTGGGATCTCAAATGGTATCTCTGTTACGCCTGCTGGAATTTTTCCTGCTGAAGCCAGTTCTAGGGTTGTATTGATAAGTGTAATAGGCTAAAAAAAACTTATATTGATGAGTGCAATACATATTTATATTAGGTTTACATATGAAATTGGCGTTTTGTAAAGGAGGAACATAACATCGGTTTTTTTTAAACATAATATATTTATTTAATCAAAGTATATAACCTCGGTTGTTTAGCAGTTAGCTTTTCCATCATGATTTGCAGTTGCTGGCAATAGATATCTTCTGTAATAGTCTGGCCAGATTTAAGAAAGCTGTAGTGAACGACACCGGCACTAGTCCACCAAACACTCACAAGTAACTTTTTTGAGTCAATTTTTGCTTGGGGCAGGCAGGCTTTGGCTGGTTTTCCAGGGTTCAGCCATTGCAATGAACGTTTCCGATTATCGTACAGGGTCCACTTTTCATCACAGGTAATGATTCCATTTAAAATCCCTTCATTATTGTGCCAGTTGAGTAATCTAACTCAGCAGTCGACGCACATTTGTTGATTTGCTGCACTCAATTCATGAGGTACCCACCTTTTAAGCTTTTTCACCTCCCAATTTGATTCAAATGGATTAAAACAGTTTAATCACTAACACTGCAGCCTGCAGCCTGCTTCCACAATAGACTTTAATTCTTCATAATCAACTTTGGTCTGTTGTTCTGCAGGTCGAAAGAAATTGGAATTCCTAACCAATCATCAAGAGATCAAAGTAGCCAGTACGACAAAATGCCAATTTCATATGTAAGGACCTAATAGCAAGCAAAATAGTCTATATAAATCTAATTATACTAGACTTACACACTAGCTAAGCCTAACTATTTAATGGAAACTGAACCCTATTTGTTTTAAATGAAACGGTAAGATAAAAATAACGTAAGCCTATGTTACTCCTTATAAAACTATCTGCCAGTGAGTCTGGCAAAATCGGTCCTACTATGTCAGAGAATAGACAGACAAAAATTTTAAAAATGGATTTTTTGGTGTAGGTATTGTATATACTGTCATGCATTTATTGCAAATTTGTTAATTTGAAAATACAAATAGACACTCAATTTTTATTTGTATAGAGATGTTACAGTTATCAATGTCATTAATTTAAATTTGGACCAGCCATTTATTTATTTTTTGGATTGGCTAACGCCTGACAGTCTACTTTACCTTTATGCTGTTTGAGAAGGCTTCAAAAATGCCAGCATTTTTAGTGCTGAGCTGCAAGTTAACACATCCTTCCATAGTTAGAGTAAGTGCTTCATGACGAACGTCTACTGTACTATCAACCACAACAACACCTGCTATTGTTTCCTGCAATAGTAAACAATTAAAGAAAGCCTTAGGGGCGCTGTGGAGCAAGGACTACAAAGACTAAATTTTGAACTTACTCCCTCATGATAAATTTTGCTGGCTCTTTTAAGATTTATATTTAATGTAACAGACATTTTAACAAATCTAAAATAGATTACAGATTAAACCTCCATATTTTATTAATTATTATTCGATTTAAACTAAGTTTCGGTAAGTAAAATACCTATATTTTAGGTACCAATTGGCAAACCATCGCTTTTTGCAACATTCTGCCAATGACAAATATGTTTTTTTTTTTTTTTATTATGGCGTCGGCATATAACCATTTGCCAGTGTCAAGTTAAAGTAGGGTCCTGGCCTCTATAACTATAAGATAGGTTTATAGAACTCTTTGTTGATATAATGCTCTCATGAATACAATTTTTTGCCAATCTTCTTATAGCGATCATAGAGAACACTTTAGGTGTTCTATAAGTTTTTATGAATATAAATATTAGACAATCACTAGTACCAATTAGTACAATAGATCTAAGTGTGAGTTTTTCTTTTCGAGGCTTTTGTATGATTTGTACAGTTGTAAACGCGACAACTAGGTCAAATCACATACCTAGTAAACGCGAAACGCCACTCACGATCGAATGCAAAAAGAAAAACTTACACTTAGCACTCTAAAAATCGAAGGGTCAAGTTTATCGTAGTGTAGTGTGGGTATTAGGCTAGGACTATATGCACCGGAATCCGGAAGGCCGTAGAAAATCTTAAGCATTGAAAGTAGAACTTTGCGTTAATACAATAGAGTTGAAAATCTAAGTGTCAGGTGTCGAGCTGTCATATATGACATTGACATTTTACTCGACACTCATGTGTTTGATTTTCAACTTTATTGTATTGGCGCAGTTCTATTTTCTGTGCTCTGAATTTTCACCGGCATTCCGGATCCGGAGCATTTAGTCAGCCTAACATTCTCTTTGTTGTCAAGTGTCAAATATAACATTTGACAACTCTACAAGATTTGAAATCTCAGCTCTAGAATCCTTTTCATGAAAGAAATCCCCTAGACGCGGCGCTGTGATCGCGGGACAAAATGTTGTCAGCGTTATTTATATGTATCAGGATACCTTGATTCTGCTGTTCTGCTTCACAAAACTCCTTTACCATCATTCTCGGGCAGCACTTTTTACAACCTCAGGCATTGTAATAACAATTTAACAAAAGTTCCACTAATTGCCGCGGGACTTCTTTTGTGAAAAGCACTCTATTGTATTAGCAGTTATATCAAAGACTTCTAGTTCTATAGCGCTGTTTTTCTGTTGCTACCACTAAAAAACGCATGTGGGAACGAAGGCTTAAGCTAAGACCGCACACTCAAAATAATGACTATAGCATGCTATACTCCTTAATCTGAGTGGCACTAGGCGTAACTCCTTATAAGCGATAATGGCTATCGGTAATGTGGAAAGCAAACGCTCTCACGGTTGAAGAATAAAGTCATGAAAAGTACATATTATTATTTATTACATAATTATGTATAGCCTTCTTCCGTAGATATTATAAACGTTGCAAAGTGTCGCCATAAGTTAAAATTCTTGTTTGGTCTTTAATGTTGTCTACATTGATATTTTGACAGGTATATAAATTTAAATGACAGTTGTGTACAAATGTCCGATCGTAGCGGGGGTGAATCTGAATTAGTACTTTTCAATTTTACAATTTTTTATTTATTTTGTTTACCAGATATAAAAAGATTATAGATCTGTTATTTGATTTGCCTAAGTTACTTCTCAAAATTATGAATGTGTTCTAAGTGCTACTAATTATAATTAAAATAATCTGGTGATGCCGACTAAAAGTTCGCTCCGAATGGATCGATATCGTTGACTTTCTGTTTGATTCTTTATTAATCAGAAAAGCTTCTGTACAAAGATGGAAAAGTCAGCACGGCCACGGACGGCTCTTAATGAGTGTGTCAAGGTGGTAGTGCGCTGCAGACCAATATCGGAAAAAGAAAAGAAGGAAGGCTATGATGAGGTGAGTTATCAGAAGCTTTGTTGATATCGAGACTAGGGCTGCGCAGTCCAGGTGCGTCAATCTTAATTGTCGGCTGGTCAATCACTAAATATTTCTAGATACAACCCACCAGGTGAATAAATAGTTCTCTTTTAGAAAATATATAAATACGTAAGCCTTATTTATTCTAAACACTTATTTCTAGAAATGTTAAGGGTTTCTTTATATCAAAGATGTTGCATAAACTTCGTCCGAAAAGGACAATTGAATAGTTTTTGATCTTCCAGAATAATACGTCGCACGATTTACGCATTTTTCGACGAGGTGTGCATAATAAATTTCTAATTTCTTGTTAGAAATATCGATTCTCGCAGATTTTTGTAGTGATGGTACTGTTCACAATATTTTTGAGCAAATGCTATTGATTTGTAATGATATTGTGTGCCTACAGTATGACTAGAAACAAAATTTGTTAAAGACCACAGGAATGTGAGTGTTTAACACGAGAGGAGTTACAAGTGTAACTCCTCTAGTGTTGTGACTGTCCATGGGAGGTGATAGGTAACCTCTTACCATAAAGCGATCCATCTGCTAGTTTCCTGGTCCATTTCATAAAAGCAAAACTACAACAATACAATGTCAGGTCTTTTATGTCAGCTGTATTGTGAGTAGTTTATATAAATTACTTATTTTCTAGTTTGTTATTTTGCAACACAAGGTAATAAATATGTAACAATCAAATATAGATAGACACCATTAGACCAATATAAAACTTTATCACAAAATTAGTACCTGACATGTCCTTTAGCGAACAATTTCCTGTAATAGCTATACCATTTAATTATTTTTATTTATGGTAATGAGATTCTCTGCTGCTTTATTTACATATAAAGTTTTTACTGAATAAGGATATGTAATGCAAGTCCAATGTAATTAATTAAATCAGTAATGAATAAGTCATTCATTACATGGTATGGAATCATTGAAGAAATAAGGTCTTTGACTTTATTTGACATTATATTTTCTTAATGCACTTTAAGGTGTAGATATATTTTTATTAATAATAGTTTGAAATGGGAATGGTTAATATGGTAAAAGTTTCACAATGGTACTTGAAATTCTAGGTGTGGACTCTGGAGCAATTTCAGGCCACATCCATCTGGCATAACTCATTTTTAATCGGGTAGACATAACTTGTACAGTTGCAAGAGCTAGCTATTATAACAGTAATCAAAGCACCAATTTTGTGTTTGAGTAAGTAATTTGTTCGTTTCGTTTTCTTTCGTTCGAAAAATTTGTTCGAAAATGTGTCGTTTACACGTCATTTTAACATGTCATTGAAACTTGGCACGAACTAGAAACCAATGGTAGAACATAAATCAGGCAAAAACTATAATATTACCGTCGCGTCGTCCACGGACACCAGCAACGACAAAATCACGAGAGCATTGCCGCGAGTTGCGGCGAAAATTGTTTAGCTTAGTTGGTGAAAATCAAGTACTAACCATACTAGCCCTTACATTAAAACGACATTATAACTTGTATATAGAATAATTCACTTTTTATTTATCAAGTTAATAAGGCTTCAGGCCTGCCACTACTGAGATGATTGATTTCTTTGTGCACAACTTTTTTGCCATTCTGTGTAGATTCTATGTTCGACGTAAATAGATTCGATTTTTTTTTATAAAAGACGTTCTTTTTTGCTTATTATAGCAAGGCCTCGTCTGCATGATTGATGTTTTGAAAAAAACCTGATGGGTAGGTAAAAAATAATATCTCCCGTCTCGTTATTTTACACAATGTGTCTTATTAAACATCTAGTACGATTGCCAAATTTTCTGAAAATAGTACTCCAGATGGCCACACAGCTGTACAAGTAGGTATGTTGCCCATATGCAGCACGAAGCTCGATGTCCGTATTCGGTATGGCCTGGCCGGGTCACGTAACTTTAACAACCTCAGGATCACGACTAATCCGTTAAGCATTTACAAGATATTAAAACATCGCACAGGCAACTAAGTATGTAGTATGGGGGGATCACGACTGATTAGTCAGACTGATTAGACAGTTAGTAGTTAACGGATTCGTTAAGCATTTACAAGATATCAAAACATCGCACAGGCAACTAAGTATGTAGTATGGGGGTCTAAAAATGCCGAAACAAGAAAATAATTCAGATTGAAATCCAGAAATGGATAGGTACAAAACCTACTCTTAATGGCATCTAAACGTCGGCTGCGATTTAACATAGACTGTTCCGAACCTTATAAAGTAGGTGCGCGACCACGGCTCTACCTTGACCATTTTTAGACCCCTTTTTTATGTAGTCGGGTTATAGTTTTTTTAACTTATTTTTTTATTTCGTATTTTCCCGTTTCCCAATCGAACATATTTTTGGAATAATATTAATAAGTAATCAAAACTCTTGAAATTAAAAATATCTTTTTCACGAGCGCGGAGCGACGCCAATTTTTTTCTAGATTTAAAGAACGATAATAATTAATATAGCAGCTCATCAATACGGCAGCTCATTAATACGGCAGCTCATCAATACGGCAGCTCATCAATACGGCAGCTCATCAATACGGCAGCTCATACCTGTTTCACGTTTTTAATTCCCACTTGCCAGGAAAATTGACGTTTATTTTATCTTCTAGGAGGGGGCAGTATATAAAAGGTATATAAAGGTATAATATATTATGTTCTTTGTAAGTATCCAAATCTATTAACACATGTTATGTAAACACTGTAGGTACCTAAATTACGTGCTATTTACTATAAATTACTATCAGAGGTGTCATACATTTCTAAGTACGCGTTTCGTTGCGGTTATTCAATATTTAGTATGCTCTATCCCGGCTCTAATAAGTAGTAGTCATTGCTGATATTTGAATTACCTACATTATACATAATAAAAATTAAGTAATCCCCGAACTGTCAAGTAGACAAAGCTGATGATGATGAATTGTAGCTTAAAACACTCTCGATTATGTCAGCTTTCAAACAAGAAAACTAGATCTTAATCTGTTCATCCGTTTTCGAGCAACGATGCTACGGACAGACACACAGACACGTCAAACTTATAACACCCTTCTGTTTTCGTCGGGGGTTAAAAAATTTAAGGCATCCATAATCCAATTGCAAATTACACTTCTTACGATCAGTAAACGAGAATATTCCTACGAGCATAAAAATTGCCTCCAATTACTAAATAATGTTTTATTCACTAGCCAAACAATATGAATTGGTTTTCTAAATGTGCAAAGGAAGGAAATAGTTAACTCACAATTACTGATTGGTAATTAATAATTATAGTACCTATCTTAGAGTTTATTCGGCATACCTACCTACGAAACAATTTGATTAAATAGTAAATACATACTTAGTTCTTCATTAACTTAGACTTAACTAAGAGTGATTTGGTAGTTTTAGTTATGATATTTGGTATTTTATAGATTTTGAAGTGCTCTTTTCGAATTTCAACTTTGCCACCTACTAACTACTAAGTAATGGCCGCTAAAGTGGAGTCATTTTAATAGGTAACATTTGTCAATTCATCAAAATTCAACAACGTAACCATGTAACGGCGGGCATAAAATAATATATTTTTTCGTTTTGTTAGAACTGCACAATTGCTTAACTTTTTTCAATTACGATTACATATTTATTGTAATAATGACCGATACGAGTAATTTTACGATTTGCTTTCACTAATAAACCATTCTAAACTTATTAATCAATTTCTGAAATCTGATCTAAAAAACTGAACGTCGTTACAATTTCACGTCAGTTAAGGCTGTCACAGACGTAGCTATAATATATATTAATATGACGTCACTAAAATATATCGTCAGATATATCTCGGTATATTTTGGCTATTAATATATATTTTCGTATATTAATATATATTTTGATATATTTTGAATGAAACATACTGTATGTTTCATTTGTTCGGAAGACGTCCGTGCTGGATGCGCACAAGCATTTCACCCCCGCCCGCTTCACCTCAACGACGCCTACCCGCCATATTGTTTGTGTGCATATCAAATTCAGCATCAAAATCATTCTCTGAGGAATTTTCAATTAGATCTCAAATAAGTGCTCTTGTCGAATTCATTATAATAGATTAATTATTAGTAGGTATTGTTTAGGAACAGCCTGTACAATAAAACTGTGCGCCTGCAAGGACGACCGCAGACCGAGTGAGGGCAAAATATTTATTTATTTTATAGCTGACGTGTGTGGTAGCTTGCTATACTATAATATATATTTGGATATATTAATATATATTATAGCTACGTCTGTGACGGGCTTTAACCCTTTTTCTTTTTAAACACTAGGGTGTTACTCTAAAAATCGAAAGCTGATAAGACGTAGAATCGAATGCAATGATTACTTGAAAAAATATCACCATAAATTAAGAACCACGTTGTGATTATAATAAAACATAATTATATTTATTATTCTTTTAACTAACTATAAAAATACAAAAAATAACTAAATAGAAAAATCACATATGATTCAAGACCGTATCGATTCATTCATTTTAATCGATGTTTTTAAGCAGGTAACCTCACTATGAAGATAAAACTGACAGACGTCAAATGTCACCTATTAAAATGACTCCACTGTAGCGCTGCCATCTTGAAAAAAATGCACCTAACATTTTTTTGATGATTTCTTTTTTTCGACTCATTTTCAGATAAAAACATGACGTATTACAAAATTAAACTAGAGAAAATTCAATACAATTTATGTCTTAGGGGTCCCATATACGGTCCGGTTTTCCTTCAGTTCGGCCTGAACGGTTGCAAAATCGTATCGTCTGTGTGCAATTACGGGATCGCATCAGTCGGCCGGATGGACTGAAGCGATTCGTTCCATTGTTGCCAACTCTGTTTTTGCGAAACTACTAAACTCGCGTCGATTTCAACTAAAAACTACTAAAAGAATACTGAAAAGTGAAAACTATAAAAAAAGCTACTTAACTTAAGAATCCCTAAAGCCCCCATAAAACCACTGCAATTTAGGTTTTGTTATATTAAAAATTTATTATTTATTGAATTATATTATAAAGTTTACCGTTAAATTAAAATGTACTAGGTAATATTACGTATATAGTAATTAAACGGGTAGTTTTAAGAAAATGTATTATTATGATAAGGTGTCATTTTTTTTTGGCCTTTTTGCATATGATTACTGTCTGGCTCTTTCCTACTAAAACACTACTAAGAACTTAATTCCTACTAAGGTGGGAATAAAACACTTAATTTAGTAGTCAAACTTTGTATTATAACTAAGTTGGCAACATTAATTCTGGACTGAACGGACCATGTGTGACAAATCGCTTCAGTTCTCGCCAGAGCCGCGGCCGTGCCGGCGTGTATCGTAAACAATCGTAGTGAGTTTACAATTAATAAACAAGGCCGTAGCTCGCGGCAAACCAGAACTAACTGATGCTATTTTTCCGTGTGTGTGCTCGAATTCGTTCAGGCCGAACTGACGTCAGTTCTAACTGAAACGATCGGCCTCTCGTCTGTTGGGGCCTTTAGGAATATTTTATAAAATCAATAGTTTTGGCGTACAAGCGTTGTAATTTTACCTATTACGCCTGTATATTATGTATAATATGTTATTTATTTGTGATCACATTACATTATCTGTGATCACATCATAAAGGACTATACCCTCAAAAATCTTTCGACCCCAATTCATCATCACGAGCACTAGCAAGTTCTGAAACTCTTTTTTTCATAGATGTATACGTAAATATTACAGGCTGTTTGGTACATCCGACAACGTACCTTCCAGGTAACCCCCTTTTTCTCGACCAAATGACTCGGTTACACGTACCTACGTATTTAAAATTGAAATAAAAGTGCTTCGGCTGAGTTGTGTCTGGTAAGCAACATTAGTCTGGGAACAATAATATTTAAAGCGAAGAGTAACAATTGGTGCGGGGAGCATTGAACTGGGAGACAGTGCGCTCCACTTGCTCAATAGGGGGGAGGGGGGAGGTGGGAGGTGGACAATATGCGGGCACAGGACTCTACGACGACATACTTTTTTAACCGACTTCCAAAAAAGGAGGCGTTATTCGTTCGGCTGTATATATTTTTTGTATGTAATAATAATAATATCTATGGACGCTTCACACCACGTCAATCTGGCCCCGTGCTTAGTATCCGAAGAACTTGTGTTACAGGTACCAGAAAACGGGAAGTATATTTAATAGTTTAATACTATTTAAATAAATACATATATTCAAGATTTTTATTATATTATACACATATTTAATACATCCATGACCCAGGAACACACAAAAACCATTTTGTTCCTTCGGCGGGATTCGAACCCACGACCGCCGTCTTGAGCACCAACGCGGTGAACCACTGAGCCACAGAGAACAAATCAGTATGTTGAACGATAACTCCGCCGTCTGTTGACCGATTTTCAAAATTCTTTTTTTGATGTAAAGGGTATACTCCGAGATTGGTCCCTTTTTGGTGACCTGATGATGGTATCCATGAGGAATCGAGGAAACTCCTCAAAATTTATATGGACACATTATATAGTGATTTCGACTTTTTCTGAAGTAACCCAAGCATATACTACCTAAAAGTAATAATCTGCACCAAGGTATACCCTGAATCCAAAGTCCTTAGTCTTAGTCTTTAAAGATACGCCTTTGGAAATTTCGACATTGTTTCAACTTTTTCTGAAGTAACCCAAGCATATGCTTGGTACCTACCAAGAAGTAAGATTTTGCACTAAGAACTCCTGACTCCTTATTGATACATGTTTGGGGATTTCGTTGTTCAAAGAACTGCAAGCATATGCCACTATGTCAATTAGAGTAATCATCATCATCACCACCATCATCACAACCATCATCACATTATGATGATTTTATATCTTAGAAGTTACTTCTCATAGTATTTTACACCGACACGGATATCTTTGATATTTCTCTACCGTTTATGGATGCAATTTTTTTTTGTTGTTGTAAAGGGTTTCATTCGAAATTGGTCATTCAGTCACTAAAGAGGAAACCTGATGATGGGATCCATGAGGGATCGAGGAAACTCCTCGAAATTTATAGGGGCACATATAGTGATTTTGACTTTTTCCGAAGTAACCCAAGCATATACTACCTAAAAGTAATAATCTGCACCAAGGTATACCCTGAATACAAAGTCCTTAGTCTTAGTCTTTAAAGATACGCCTTTGGAAATTTCGACATTGTTTAAAGAACTGCAAGCATGTATAAATATATGTATAATATGTCTGCAATATGTATAACTTACAGTAATCATCATCATCATCTTATATACAATACCTAATGGAAGCTAGGCGCGTATTCAATTATACATTCGATCGTTTATTTTAAACGTTCTTAAAATGTATTATTAATAATTTAACAAATATCACTAAAAAAGGGAAAAATTATTGTTATTTTTAAACAAAAACTTAAATCGAATTCCAAAGTAAAATGCACAAAAAAGTATGAAATGAAACTTATTTTCTACTTTTATACATTTTTACTTTGGAAGCGGTTTATTTAAAAAAATAATAATAATAATTGTCCTTGGATTTTTTCTACTCTTTATTTCAATTGGTGTGCAGAAATACTTCATACCATTCTACAGCAATACCAGATTTTGTGTCTGTCCTTGAAAAGAATTGTCCTGGCGTTACACTTGAGGACTATAAATTGTAATATTTTATTGAAAAAATGTAACTAAAGGACGGCGTGCGTATGTGTTTTATGTGTTGTGGCGTGTCTTAGGTGAAAAAGGCGAAGGAGCAGAAATGGTTCGAGCGGCTCTCTACATCTCCGAAGTCGCCGGCTGACAGTAAGAGTAGCGGCCCCTTACAGGTGTGAAGGTGGAAGTGACACGGCCGCACTAACTGGGCGAGGGACGCTTGTGAGCATTGAGCTTTCTGAACAAAAGCCTTTATTAGATGTCCAGGGAACTAGAGACGTATATATGTATATGTAGGTAGGTGTTCCATTATACGTGTCCTTCGTTTAATTCTGGAAAAATGCTCAGTCTTTTATGCTTTTCTGGGATTGAAAGTAGTATGTATGTGCTGGTGTACTATATCTGCTGCTGTGCCAAATCACATCCAAACGAATTGAAACTTGAGGCGTTTTGATGTTATGTAGTACCAAACATCACTCTTTAATTTTTCAGATAAGTTAACTTCAAATATTCTTTTCCTTAATCAGAATGCATAATTCGTATGCAAATTCAAATTGCTAATCTTACCCTGAAAGGTTTGGTGACACAAGATAAGTGGGGTGATTGTTCAGAAAGGTCATTGTCTCACTACATCAGATTTGTCAACGCTTTGAGAAGTTTTCATTATTCACTGATGAGATATTTATTATTGTAAATGCGGGTGGTGGTGTAGTACTATATTAACAATATGATTCATCTGGGAAATGACGTCCACAAATCCATGAAAAATGATTACGAATTACGTTACTTTGGTGTTATTTAAGACTAGCTTTTGCCCGCGGCTCCGCCCGCGTAAATACAGTATCCCTTCCACGGGAACACTGTCACATTTTTCGAGATAAAAAGTAGCCTAAGCGTTAATCCAAACCTTAAACTACTACCATACTAAATTTTATCAAAATCCGTTCAGTGATTTTTGAGTGAAAGAGTAACAAACATCCATCCATCCATCCATCCATCCATCCGTTCTCACAATCTTTCACAATATAATAGGAGTAGGATGCAAACTCTTTTTTTAATTCCAAAATACAATATTGCATAACATTGTATTATTATCAGAATGCGTAACATTTATTTTAAATAATGTAGTGCGCTGTGCGTATCTTCTGTATCTTCGAATCACTTTCGCGTTTAGATAACCTTTACGATTGCTGATAATAACTGGATCATGGATTTGGGTGGCATTGAAATATTTAAAATGCAAAGCAAACTGCGTGAAATAAATAACATAGACTACCTACATATTTTATTTTAGTGATTGGTGATGGTTCCTATTATATACATGTATGTACAAACTAGCTATTACCCGCGGCTCCGCCCGCGTAAATACAGTATCCCACGAGATTACTGTACTGTTTCGGGATAGTAAGTAGCCTGTATTTATATTATACCTGAAACTACCACCATACCAAATTTCATCAAAATCCGTTCAGTACCTAGTTTTTACGTGGAAGAGCAACAATCGTCCATCCATCCATCCATCCTCACTAACTTTCACATTTATAATAGTAGTAGGATACATCCATTTAACAAGTAATAGAGGATGTTAATTAACCTGCTTTAAGTTTGGTTTATCAAATAGGAGCTGACGATTACCTATCCTACCTATTGCTTCAAAATTTGATAATCCAACTTTCAAAATTTGTACACTCTTCTACCCTCCCATAGAGCTAGGTAGCTATAGTCTCTGAATATAGCTAAAATATAGCAACGAACTCTGCATTTAATTGTAGACCTCTTCTCTGTAATTTCTATCACGGATAAGGGATTAAGGGTTTTTTATCTGAAATAAAATGTTTTTAATACATTGTTTTTTGTAGGTGGTGAAAGTATGGCCAGATCGAGGGGCGATCCAGGTGTATAACCCCAAGGGCCAAGATAAGCTGTTCACATACGACGCCGCCTACGACTGCGCCGCTGACACACAGACTATCTACGATGAAATGGTAAGATTTAAAGAAATTAGTCAGTCAATTCTTCAGTCTCCACTCTAGAAAGTAGGCCAAACCCCTAGTGTCTATTTTTACTCCTTCAATAATAAAATAAACTCCTTCAACCCAAGAAAGGAGCCTGAACCCTAGTGATCATTAGACGCTACTTACGTTTACGTAACTGACCGTATTTCTACACCTACCTGTTATACTGAAGGAAGAAATCTTAAATTGATTGATGCTTGACGATTTATCATTCGCTGAAGTATGAATATCAGAGTATGAATAATTCGCAAATTTGCGAATAATTCATACTCTGGCCCATAATGTTATGACATTTGTAGGAATTTGTCGCGTCGAGTTGACGAAAATTAGATATTCTCTTCCGAGTTCCGATACATTAGTTTGAAATTGAGCTTTTTAGGGTTCTGTAATTAAAGGGTAAAAAACGGGACCCTATTAATGAGACTTTGATGTCCGTCCGTCCGTCTGTCTGTCACCAGGCTCTCGTGAACAGTGATGGCTAGACAGTTGAAAATTTCACAGGTGATGTATTTCTACTGCCTCTATAACAACAAATATTAAAAACATAATAAAATATATATATTTAAAGAGGGTTGCCATACAACAAACGTGATTTGTTACCGTTTTTTGCTCGATATTAATAACAACAACAGGTAGAGTGTAGACGCTTGAAATGTTCAGTTGCATATTCTTTATAAATATAAATAAATAATACAATTAAAATAATTAAATCTTTAAGGGAAGTCTCCCTTAAAAAAACTTGTTTCTTTCGCTGTTTTTTTTGTGCGATATTAGTACCTACTAATAGTTGTATAGATAATGGAACGGAATCCTACGTGTGCGAGTCCGACTCGCGCTTGGCCGGTTTTTTTTTCAATTTTGTGTAAAGACGTTTTAACTACATCTGCAAAAAATATCACACACAGAATGGTTCTAAATGTAACAATGATCAATATGCTGTCCTAGATATTTCAAGTTCGATATTTTTTTACGCATACCCTCTTAAAATATTCGTATTGACCCAATATAGCATAGAAAAAAATAAAATAATAATAAATAAATAATAATAATAAATAATAATATTTTTTACGCATACCCTCTTAAAATATTCGTATTGACCCAATATAGCATAGAAAAAAATATTTTCGCATTTGATAAACCATAACCCGTGCCTACTTCCGTTTTTAATTTTCCCATACAAGTTGCAAGAGGACAACCCTATAACCTGCAATTAAATGTTTCATTTATCGTTTTGTACGTGGTTTTTTAAGATTTCTTGTCCGCAATTCTTAATTGCGTACCTAAAGATGTCTGTAAAATTCGTGAGTGGTAAAAAATACTGCCTAGCCACCAAATAAATGGTGCAAAATAAACACATAATCGTCAAGTTTTGGGAGTCCTATCTATATACGTGTATTTTGCATTATTTATGAAGTCAAACTGACTGCCAGTTAAAAAAACGTAATAATAATAAGACTATATGCTTAATAACATTATAAAACATATTCTGACTACTTGAAAAGGATTATAATTGAAGAAGACAAATAAATTTTAAAGAAGCAAAGAGAGCAAGGTCACCATTGCTCAGGTGGTTTAGACAAAAAATTTGCGGAAAAAGAAAAAAACTTATACAAAACCGATTACAAGAAGAAGAAACAAAGTTAACTTCTTGTCCTTTTATTTATTAATAAAAGGACGAACGAAACCATTGTTTAGGTGGTCCTAAACAATGGTTTCGTTCAACCTGGCTACTTTTGTTTCTTTGAAAATTTTTCTCCCTCAATGTTCATGTTTTGAAGGCATTAGGATGTGCAATATCAAATAATGTTTTACAGCAAAGAGTTGTTATTTCTACGTTTTCTGTAAATAACATACAATATTCAAAAGATTCGGTCATATAACAGATTCTGAGTTCTGGACGCAGCATGCCAGACGAGATTTTCTCGTCTATGTACAAATCCAGGGCAGAAAAAATCAAAATGTCTTTCAGAACAACTTATCTGAAGTAATCACAGTCTATCAGGGTGGAAAACTGTTACCTAATTATATGTATCGACGTAGATGAAAAGAAGAAAATTTGCCAATTATTGCTACATTTGACGATAGAGAACAGCCTCTTGGAATTAAAAAACCAGGGAGCTTATCGGGGAGGATCAAGATAAAGACATCTAAACTGCACTCTTTGACCGGAATCTTCATAAAAAGTACGTAAATTACGCCTAAAAAAAATATAACAAGGTTCTTGTTGCGCTGTGTCGTCAACATAGAAACTTGTATCAGGCCTGTAAAAGCTGACCTAAAGGAAGTTATCCAAACTGGTTGTTATTCTTTTATGAGTTTAAATAAGTATATGTGTCAGTCTTGTTTAATTTTTATTGGTTTTGTAGTAGAACAAAATATCAGTACAGAACGCGATTTTTTGTAATCTTTGCGGCTTAGTCGGCACGGGTTGCTTAATCATCCTAAAAGGATAAAAATTCATATTTAAATTTGTTTTAGCATTTATAAAAAATGTGAAAGGTATGCGTTTCAAACTCCTTAAGCTGCCAAATTTAATATTTTAAAATCTGCTTGTTCTTCAAATTCAAAACATTTATCACCTACTAACAAAATTATGTTCTTATAATGACAAAAACGTGTGATATATTTTTAAATCATATTCAGGTACCTATTATGTCGATTTGCCATGACTAAACCTAAAGGAATCAAATGAAGAGCACATTAAAATGCATTTTTGGCAATTGTTTAGAGCTCGCATATCTGGCTGTTAGTTTTACATTGAAAATCGGCTTCACGAAGCCTTATCAAACGGCTTCCTACGCGTATCACTTCGTCATTCCTGAATGTGCATCAAAGCCTGCCAATTCTCTTGTCTCGAGTTGAGACTTGAGAGTGGGCGGCAGGTAGAAATATGTAAATATTTTGACAATGTAGTCATCGCGGTAGTGACGATGTTTCTGAAATAGATAGATTTTTAGCGCTTTTCAAATTTTTTTGATGTGTAACATCTTTCCTCTCCCTTTCTTGCAATTTGTGGGAGTGATTTCGTGAAATGGGACGGAAGTGTGTAACAGGAAGTCGCGACAGCGCGTTCTTTTGAATTGACGAATGAGCGCCCCGTGGTAGAGTTGGCAGTCATATTCGAATAAAATATTTCAGTATTTAGCTTTTTAAAATTTTGACATTGATTTCTGTCACTGCTTAATGGAAAAGTTTTCTTTTTTTTATCATATGAGAAAATCGTACTAAGCATTGTTTTTTGAAATATTTTCATAAAATGTTACACATCATATGTGACTACTGTATGGCCCGCTCGTTTTTTTTTAAATTTTCATATTTTTGCAACTATTTCGTTGCGAGCCATCTTCCCCAGTTTCAGACGCAAATTGCAATCTGGAAAGTGGAAACTTTTTAACTTTATCTCATAAAGATCTCTGAAAGCCTTTGCAATTAAACATGCACAATTACAAAACATATTTGTAATTGCTCATACGTCCAGGTTCTATATTTAGTATTTATTTAGCCTTGTAAAAAATAATACACAAGAAGTATTGATTCAAATCTACTGAAGTAATACGAAGGTCAGACGTTTGTATTCAATCGATTACATTTGCCACTTCATTTTTTTATGAAGAACTTAACTACATTTAGGGCCTGTTAAATAATCTACCGATAAAAGTCAGCTTATTTGTATGTTTTGTCTATGTCTCTCTATTTATAAAGAAAGCAGCGACTAAACTTCCGAATAAGGTATCCAACAATTATTACAACATTGTGAAACAGTATTAATATTAGTTTAACCTGCCTAAGTGCTAACTGTTGAGGTAAAGTATGTGAAATAAAAACCGGATAAGTGCGAGTCTACGGACGGACAGTGGAGTGGAGAGACGGTGTGGAGTCTTATGGTTTGAGATCCATGCTCCGCCAGACTCCCCTTATATCTTACTTATAAAATTTATTTCATATTATAGTATTAGCATTTATAAAAAATGTGGCTGTACCTGAGTAGTCGCCCACCGCAAAATCTGGCGGGTATACAAACGTTCATTGTGCACAGCTTATACTACAATAATATTGTAGTATAAGCTATTATGACATACATTTTATTAGTAAGAATATATGGCGAGTCTGGCGGGGCTGGGATCTCAGTCCGTTAGTAATAAGATCCCGTTTGTACCCGAAATCATATATTTCTGACGATAATCTACACATCTACGCTATTCCTGACAATGCCAATAAATACTTCTATTTACGTAGTAACTATTTAGTAATCTGTGCTTCTATGTTCAATTGTTAAAACTGTTATAATATTAACATACCATATTTTTGCTGATACGTAGACAAGACAATACTATTGTAAATATAGTAAACATTTGTAAAGCGAACCAATAACACGATTCACGAGTAGGTCAATAAATATATTACGTGCAATTTAATGCAGTCACGAAACGTTAAAATTACGTTCAACGTTTATCAATGAAAATTGTAATAATATCTTTCAGCCTGCTCCAATTATTATGGTTTATGGCACCTTTATTACTGAACAGGAACTGTGGAGTAGGTAGGTATAAAATATTTTTTCAGTAACGGTCGAGTAGCGAGTAGCGACATTATTCACACGTTGACCAAATTAGGTCGTGTCGGTGTGGTGTGAATAATGGGATTGTGGTACGTGTGGATCGATCCTAAGGTAATTAAACATTAAATTTTGCTAAAGTATAAGAAATGAAGAAGATGCTCCACAATCCTATGGAAAAACTCCTTTCGCTTGGAGATCCAAAACTTTATTGCAATAAGGACAACACTTTAAACGTTTTTTTATACACATAAAGTAGTATAAAAAATTCTAAACAATTATTATCAGTTAAGAAATCCAGTAAAAACAAAACTGCATTATATGCAGAAAAAATGAAAGTATGACTGATTCACTTGCTGGTGGTCGATAATCTAACAAGGGATATAAATGAATCTGAACATGGAGCATAATAAAAAATATGCTAATACCTACTAGCAATAAAAACTGGTATATGTAAATTATAATGTTAATGCAAAAGGTGCGATGCCGCCAAGAAAACGAATATTAGAAGCTCAGCTTATGTGTTTTGTGAATCATGTTTATAATTTACACTAAGACTTGTTTTGCAGTGCGGGGTCCGAGAAAAACATAATATTTCCATATAATATTATTGCCTTTTGTTCGTTCAATGCTATGTCGCGAATCGCGATGAATAAGTTGACGATTGCAGGTTTAGTTATTAACAATGTATTGAACGTGGCCACTTCCTCAGTAATAAAGTTGACGCCATGAAGTTCAGAATAATGGCAAACGCGATATACTATGATTGAACACGATGCAAACACTAAACTAAACTGATTGAACTGTGTTTTGAACTAGGGTTGAATTTTGTCACGCAAAGCAATCATTAAAAGTCCTATGGTCACTACGAGATCATGAACGTTATTATTAATGATGGTTTCCTCAATCATTTTAAGAGTTAAATAATCGTCTATGATTTCACTGTGCTAGTGAGACATTGAGTCAAGGTTGTGCGCACACGCAGAACTTTGTTGACGTCACTCTCGCGTACCATCTCCCCGATTTAGCGAGTTGTCGCGTCAACTAGATGTTTGCATTTCTATTTCCACTTCAGCAGAAATGATAACAAGCCCTTGTTGACTGCCATTTTAATTTCTACAAAATGCAGAATTAATGCAATTATGTTAATGTAATTTTGTGGTTATTTAATGCTTCGATTATATGTCTGAAGTGGGATGAATGATAATGTATCTTAAATGCATCGCTGATTGTGAATTGGTTAAAGAGGGTTCTTGAGATTTTAAGTAGTTACATTTTGAAATCCAGAACCAGAGATAATTGAATAATACATGACATGGAATCATGAATATTGAAGAGGTACATAACTAAATAATATTATAAGTACCTTTGCGTGCAAAAATAACTAGACCAGCGTCTCCCTAGTCCTGAATGTATCTAGGTCAATTGCGTCCTCAATCCTCATGTTATTGAGGACTTGAAATATTTATGTACTCTCTGTAGACTGTACCGTACCTGCAACCTTTTCAGGGGGGACAGGTGGTTAGGCACAGTTCATTAAAAATGACCTCGCTAAATAACGAAGATGTTATTTCGGTATTGGATGTACAAAGATCCCAAAAGGTTTAAATTTAAATAAATTGAGATTTTAAATTGAAGAAGATGATACAGTAGGTAATAAATCTATTTGCACAGATTTTATCTTGATTTAATTTATGGTTTGATTCTTAACTTACAAAATATATATTAAAATTACAGTAGTCGCGCATGTTCGTGCCTTTATTAATTCATTGCATTTGAAAACATTTGAATTTTTTTACAGACCTATCTAGATACATTATACACTACATTATACGCTCTTATAGGAGCAAAATTCACCAACTTGGCTATTATAATTATTGCATAAAGTTTAAACCTTGCCCTGATTTAGGATTATCGCATTAATTTTGAAGACTAAAAACAATTAAGTTGCCTTTAAAAACAAATCTACTATGGCTCTTGCCTCTATGTAAGCTTACTTACTTAAATATGCTAGGCTAGAAGTCAGAACTCGCCCTATTTATTATTACTTGAGGTCGCTCAGTGGTCGAAATTCGCCTATAATAATTAATATATTTTTTAAGTTTGAACTTTATAGGGGCAGTGGCGTAGCGTGGGTGTCTGCCGCCCGGGGCGAATGTCAATTTTGCGGCGGCAAGGGCAAGGGGGCGCTCTTATTTAGATTTTCCAATGTAATGTGTACAAAACATTACCTACATGACATTAATTCTAGAGAACTTTTCGGCAAGAACAGTCATCGTTATTTTACATTATACAGGTTAGATTTTAAATAATAAAGTTTATCTAAGCACTTAAATATTATAAAGTAGTGTACCTAAATAGTATACATCTTATAAAAAGTAATATGAAATTTTAAATTACAATATGTATTAAAATAATTTTCTCTTTGCCTGTCTATAAAGCCAGTATATTACATTTAAGTAAACATGTGTCATGAATATAAAGGTTGTCTGGCAGAAACCGCTTGTAGTGATAAGACCGCCTTTTGTGCATATTTATGTTTAGTTTTTCTATGTTCTGTGTGTCCTATTTGTTTTTGGTGCAATAAAGAGTTTTTCATTCATTCATTCATTAAATCAGTTTCAGAGCGTAACATAAATTAAGATACGGGACAATGTGAAATGGATGAAATAACTGACGATCCATTAATATAACTTTCATTGTAATATTCATAAGAATCACGTGCTTTCTTAAACACTTACTTTCATGCAAAATACGGGAAATTTCCAAAATTATATTATTCGCTTCTCGCTACAAAATATCGTCACAGAATGAAGAAGTGATGAAAAATTCCGTTTTCTTTTCAATCGGTCCGGTTTCATTTTATCGGATTTTATATATTACTTATTTATAATAAATATTATAATTTTAATTTAAGTTGGTACTAAAATACAGTAGGTGCCTACTAAAAAAAACAATCAATAATTTCCACCCAAATAACGCTGACAAAACAATTCCGTCCGACGCACGAGACGTAGTTAGTAATTTAATAATTAAAATGTCACATCTTCTATGTTTTTGCCAGCGGCTTGTATGGATAAAAATGAACCTTATTTAGATGAAGAACAAATGAAAAACTCATATAAATATTGGTTTTTCATTATTTCATGGAAGATAAAGATCTCGACTTCAAAATTATGAAGATTGAGTAGAAAAATAGTTACAATTCTAGCCGAATTTAAAAGGTAATATTTTGAAAAGGTCGAAATCAATAGTGATTTATATGGACACATATAGATGTGTCCATATAAATTTTGAGGAGTTTCCTCCTGGATTTATCATGGATCCCATCATCAGGTCACCACTTTGGTGACTAAGAGACAAATTTCTAATTATAAACTTTACAACAACAAAAGAATATTGCTTATATTATGTTCACAACGGCAAAGTAATGTTCAAAGATATCCATGTTGGTGTAAAATACTATGATAAGTACCTATTATATCATCATAATGTAATTATGTATAGTGTGATGATGGTGGTGATAATGATGATTAGTGTAATTGACATAGAGGCATATGCCTGCAGTTCTTTAAAGAACGGCGAAATCCCCAAACATGTGTCTATAAGGAGTCAGGAGTTCTGATGTTTAGTACTGATACTATCCCTTTTGATATATTTTAGATTTAGACAATTAATCCAGGGGTGTATAACCATTCTTTCATTCATAATACACCATTCACCTGACTAACGGTCCATCTGTTTATTTATTTCTAGGTCCGTCCGCTGGTCGCTTCCGTCCTGGACGGATTCAATGGGTGTGTGTTTGCCTACGGACAAACCGGCACAGGCAAGACCCATACTATGGAGGGTTCCAACGAACACGAGGGAATCATACCACGTGCCTTCCGCCACATATGGGCCCACATAGAGAACAACGCCTCGCCAGATGTCACCCATCTGGTATCCTGCTCCTACGTCGAGCTGTACTTAGAAGATGTAAGGGATCTCCTATCCAAAGACTGCAAAAAACTTACTATTAGAGGACAGGTATGTTTTAGAATGCTTTATTTTTCACATTTAAACTTTAAGCTGGGTATGTAGCTGGTGGCAATTTTGCTATATTATGAATATATTATGATTTTATCGTAGTTGATTCTAGGATGAATTTGTGGCGTGCTTAAGTAGCTTTTGCAAAATTGCTTTGCAAAATTGTAATAAAAAACGATTAAAAAGTATAGTAGGTACTTATAGTTTCTGCCATCAAATAAATCAGTCTGGATTGTGGTAGTTTTTAGGGTTCCGTACTCAAAGAGTAAAACGGGACCTATTAATAAGACTCCGCTGTCCGTCCGTCTGTCTGATCGTCACCAGGCTGTATCTCATGAACCGTAATAGTTAGACAGTTGAAATTTTCAGATGATGTATTTCTTTTGCCGGTGCTATTACAATAAATAGTAAAATCAGAATAAAACAAATACTTAAGGGGGCTCCCATTCAAAAAACGTGAACTTTTAGCCGTATTGTACGGAACCCTTCGTACGCGAGTCCGAATCATGGCCGGTTTCATAAAAATAACCAGCTGACCACGACAGATATTGTTCTGTCATAAATAACATAGGTGTACGACGTTACATATTGTGATGAACTTTGAAGGAAAATTGTAACGAATTTTATAACATCGTTAGTTCAGAAGGCCAAACTTATAAAATGAGCTTACTTAAAAAACTTCGTACAAAATAATAAGTAAACATGTAAAATATTAAAAAAAACAAGCGAGCCTTACAGTAGTCGCATAAGATGTGTAACATTTTATGAAAATATTTCAAAAAAACACAATGCTTAGTACGATTTTCTAATATGACAAAAAAATACGGAAACTTTTCTTTTGAGCAGTGACAGAAATCAACGTCAAAATTGTAAAAAGATAAATACTTAAATATTTTATTCTAATCTGACGGCCAACTCTAACAACGCGCGCTTATTCGTCAAATCAAAAAGCGAGCGCTTCCGCGACTTCCTGTTATACACTTCCGTCCCATTTCACGAAATCACTCTCACAAATTGCAAGAAAGCGAGAGGAAAGATGTAACACACAATATACGGAACTCTATTCTATGCGTGGCCTGATACGCACTTGGGTTTTTTTTACTTGAAAACTTGACTAGAAACAATAAACTTAAGTTTCAATCGTGAGTAATGGCCGGCCGGCCGGTTAGTGGCAGTGCTTACTGTGAGATGGCAGAGGCTAGGAAACGCTTTAAGGCCAAACTAAAATGGTGTTGTGGCGGACCAATTAGCGCTATCGAAGTTTTCTAAGATCGGCACTATATATACGACATCTGAAATGCATACAAGTGGACTTCGGCCTGACCGGGCATACCACCTCGCTCGGTCGGAGATCTCCCTTTGGTGCTTACCACGATATCCCACAGTGTCAAAACAGACCGGAACAGATTAATAAACAAAAAATTAATCCGACTTCCAAAGTAAATATGCACAAAAAAGTATGAAATAAAACTTATTTTCAAAATAATCTCAAAAAAAAATTTAAAAAGTCGGTACCAGCCCGAACATCATCCTGATAAAACAATATTTAAAATAGAACTCGCGTTTGCGTTAGCTGGTACCAACTTAAAAATTTTGAATATTGAGTAGAGAAATAGTTTAAATTTTAGTCAAATTTAAAAGGGATTATTATTTAGAAAATAAGTTTTATTTCATACTCTTTGTGCATTTTTACTTTGGAAGTCGGTTTAATTTTTTGTTTAAAAATAATAATAATTTTTCCTTTTTTAGTGATATTTGATAATTTTTTATTAATACATTTTAAGAACGTTTAAAATAAACGATCGAATGTATAATTGAATACGCGGCAAGCTTCCATTAGGTATTGTATATAAGATGATGATGATGATGATGATAACTGTAAGTTACATAATGGCATATGTTTGCAGTTCTTCAAACAATATCGAAATTCCCAAACGCGTATCTTTAAAGACTGAGGAGATCTGTTCAGTGCTTTAGATCCAGGGTATATCCTTGGTGCTGAATCTTACTTTTTGGTAGCATATGCTTGGGTTACTTCTGAAAAAGTCGAAATCACTATATGTGTCCATATCAATTTCGAGGAGATCCCTCGATTCCTCATGGACGCCATCATCAGGTCACCGCTTTGGTGACAACGAGACCAATTTCGGATTAGACCCAATACATCAAAAAAATAATTTTGAAAATCGGTCAACAGACGGCGGAGTTATTGTTAAACATACAAATATATATATATATATATATATATATATATATATATATATATATATATATATATATATATATATATATATATATATATATATATATATATACAGCCGAACGTATAACCGCCTCTTTTTTTGGAAGCTCGCATCTAACCATCACAATAATAATTTGAATGATAGGAATCAATTTTTCTATGCGCTCGCCTTTGACTTCGTATTTTCGGGAAGTGAACAATGATCATAATGCTAAAATATCAGCAAAATTTATAGCTAGAATTATTATGTCATTACATATGAAATTGGCGTTTTGTAAAGGAGGAACATAAAGTCGATTTTTTTTAAACATAATAATATATTTATTTAATGAAAGTATATACCATTCCTATCTATGCACTTTTGCCATCTCATAGGTAGTTCATTGATTCCTCTACTAAAACACGGACACGGACAGGAATCAATAATATCTTTGAAGGCGCTTTGGACTGCCCCATCGGAGTTGAATTTTTTCCCTTGCAAGAAGTTATCCAAATTTCGAAAAAAATGGTAATCTGTTGGAGCAAGGTCCGGAGAGTACGGTGGATGTCTTAGACATTCCAATTGAAGCTCCTCTAATTTGGTAGCCGTCTGTTGTGCAGTGTGTGGTCTAGCGTTGTCCTGAAGCAGCAGTGGCCTAGAGCGAATGACCAACCTCGGTTGTTTAGCAGCTAGCTTTTCTATCGTGGTTTGCAGGCGTTCGTCTGGCCAGATTTAAGAAAGCTGTCGTGAACGACACCGGCACTAGTCCAAACGCTCATAAGTAACTTTTTTTGAGTCAATTTTCGCCTGGGGTAGGTTTTGGCTGGTTCGCCAGGGTTCAACCATTGCGATGAGTGTTTCCGATTATCGTACAGGATCCATTTTTCATCACAGGTAAAAATTCGATTTAAAATCCCTTCATTATTGTGCCGGTTGAATAATGTAACGCAGCAGTCGACGCGCGTTTGTCGGTTTGCGGCACTCAATTCATGAGGTCATGGATGGAGGGATGATCACCTTTCAAGCTTTTTCACCTTCCCAATTTGTTTCAAGTGGATTAAAACACTTTTATCACTAACACCGCAGCCTGCAGCTAACTCGGACGTGGTTTGCGATGGATCCGCTTATGGATTGTATGGGGGCTTGTTTTGCAGGTCGAAATTTCCAGAACGAAAACGTTAGAACCAAAAACGCACTATGTTTTCTTTTGCGACACCGCCGCCATACACATCATTAATCCTTCGAGCCGTTTCTGCAGCACTGGTGCCACGGTGGAACTCGTACTCGAAAATAATACGATATTTCAAGTTTTCCGTTTTGTAAACAGAGTGAATCAAAGAAAAAACCAAAGGAGGAAAAAACAAATGAATTACGGTTTTCGAAACACAAATGCATGAGTAAATAGCGGTGTAAGTTTGAAATTGGAATTGCTAACCAAAGAAGATACAAGGCTGCACTAAAAGTATCGGGAATGGAATATTTCCACTGTTTTCCTGTCATATTAAAATCTTTTTAATTTAAAACTCCTTGGTTTTAAAAATCGAATACCGTTTATTTATTTAAAAAAAGTTTCTCGGTCTTGTCACAAGGTCCTGTGAAACTTGTTTAGTCGTTGAGAAAATGGAATTGACTCGAGAAAATTCTAGAGCGATGATTTATTATGACTTTCGAAGTGGTTTAACACAAAAACAGTATGTTGACCGGATGATTTCTGCATTTGGTGATGAAGCCCCATCCAAAACCACAATTTATCGCTGATTTGCTGAATTTCAACGTGGACGTGTCAAGCTCAGTGATGATCCCCGTCAAGGTCGTCCAAAAACTGCAGTCACCCAAGAAAACGTTGATGCTGTGCGTAAACTGATTGAGGAAGATCGACATGTGACATACCGCGAAATTCAGGCAACATTAGACATTGGCATGAGTCAAATACAAATAATCTTGCATGAACAATTAGGTGTAAAAAAGTTGTTTTCCCGATGGATACCGCATTTGCTCTGTGAAGAGCAAAAAGCGGCTCGCGTTACTTGGTGCGTCAGAACTCTCGAAAGATTCCACGCAGGATCCTCAAATGCTGTATACAACATCGTATCAGGTGACGAATCCTGGATATACGCGTACGAACCCGAAACAAAAAACCAGTCACGAGTTTGGGTGTTCGAAAATGAGTTAAAGCCAACAAAAATTGTTCGTTCACGGAGTGTTGCAAAAAAAATGGTGGCCACGTTTGTCTCCAAAACCGGCCATGTTGCGACTATTCCTCTTGAGGGACAAAGAAGGGTTAATTCAGAATGGTATGCTAACATTTGTTTGCCACAGGTCGTTTCTGAACTCCGTAAAGAGAACTGCAACAGCCGCATCATCCTCCATCACGACAATGCGAGTTCTTACACCGCGCACAGAACAAAAGAGTTTTTAGAGCAAGAAATCATAGAATTATTAGACCATCCGCCGTACAGCCCCGACCTAAGCCCTAATGATTTCTATACTTTCCCTAAAATAAAGAATAAATTGCGTGGTCAGAGATTTTCATCACCTGAAGAAGCTGTGGACGCCTACAAAACGGCCATTTTGGAGACCCCAACTTCCGAATGGAATGGTTGCTTCAATGATTGGTTCCATCGTATGGAAAAATGTGTCAAATTTCGCGGAGAATACTTCGAAAAGCAATAAATACATTTTTAAATAGTAATGTTGTGTCACTTCCTTGATTCCCGAAATTTTCAGTGCCGCCCTCGTATAAGTATTTGAGATCAAAATGGCCAGTACGATAAAACGCCAATTTCATATGTAAGGAGCACCAATTTCAAATACATATATCTTAAATATAGCAGGGTTCGCTCGTTCCACTGCAGACGTCAAAAATACTTTATTTAAGGCCAGTCTTTTTACACGAGCGGCCTGTAAGTGTCATATACGAACTGAACCTACGACGTTCTGCGCGTTCAGTACAACAAAGTTTTCAGGATGTTGTCGTGCCGTGGCGCTGCAGTGCGTCGGGCATGTTCGCCGAGGCTCGAACTGATTGATGGCTTTCACGCCATCATGCGTAAAAAAGCTGCCTCTTTACTGCAGCGTCTACGCAACACTCGGAACAGCATCCTGAAAATGATTGCTTGTAGACTAGATTGCCCTATACAAAGGCATTGGATAGAGCTAGCACTAGGTATAAGATGATTTGGATACATAATTTATATAATAAGATGAATTATGTTTCCGAATCATATTATTATCATAAAAATGTAATTACTACCAATACTAACATAGAATAAGTTTATTTTGTTACTAACACATTTACTAATTAATATCTTTATGGACTATTTTATGGGTCTGAAATAAACGTATTTTATTTATTTGTAATAATCATACATACTTATTAGTTACTTACTACGCACAGCTTTAGTTGTAATAAAAATTTTGTATTTTATCATACGATAAGTGTTTTCAATGTTTGTACCTAGTACCACGTTAGTAAATAATGCATATTATCTGCAAATAATATTCTGATAGGTGATAACAAATCATTGACTTTGGTATAATAATGATATTGAATGAATACACAAAGATATACCCATTTAAAATAGTACGTATGAACTTGTGATGGTTAACCAACAAGATTAATCTACTTTAGTAAGATTATGTTTTTTGAAAAAAATGCAATGCACCAGTACAATGTCTGTAACAACCTCTGTTACTCGTATATCGTAGGTAACAACAATATTATTCATTTGCCGTAGTTTACAAATACAAACTTCTCAATTGTCCTTAAACAGTTCGAGCTAACGCTATCATAATTATTATTGTTTATGTTTTCCTTCATTCAAAACTTAGTTGCGATGACGTGACACACAATAATTAAGTTAATTTGGCGCTATTCCAGACGCGTGGGTGGATCCTTGATGAATATTGATCCGAGTTACGAGTATTGTTAGTTCATTCTTAATATAACTAGCTGTATAGCACGTTAACGCAATACGGGTAATGACGTCACTGACGATCAATTGCATTTGCTTTAAACGCAGATTGAAGAAGCAAGTGATATAACGTCATTGGTGGAAGAAGGTCTTACAAATACATTTCGGAAGTTCAATACATTTTGGAATTCAGAAAGCATCTAGTAAATTCCTCGTGAAGAATTAAAACAACAAATACAGCGTTATGGTCATAAGCCTAAAGCTAATATTTGAATAATCCAATTTATCAAATTTTATTTATAATCGTTAATCTTTATCGATTAACTAACTTTTATGGGCATATATTATGTACTCTTGTGTACCATTTGCTTCTTTACTTGTCACTTTTGTAACATTTTCTTAGATATTTTACTTTAGTTTAAACAATAACTTTTCGCCGATATTTCTTCTTTTAGGGTTGTACTATAGGGTATTAGAAATTGACATGGCGATGGCGCGGCCGCGCTATCAGATTTTTAGAACCGACTATATTATCACTAGCACGGACCTATTCACTAGATATCGTAATGGTAGACCTTGAAAGACGAAATTCAATATTAAGGTCAATCCAATGCCTAACATTGGCCTACATCCAAATCTACCCACATTGTTGGTAATAAAATATTTGACTCAATTTTGAAACGAGACCTAAATTTTTTTCTTATAGTTGGCAGATATTAAAGGAATATAAATATTATAACTACAATTTACCGCTTTTGATTTTGCTTCTGCGCCTACCGAAGCCTTCTGTGATAAATCGATATGCTTACTTGTTTTGACATACTGGGACCAGCCTCTTCTATTGATAGTTCGACGTTGCTTGTGCATAGTTATTCTTAGCTACTGTTGTTTTGTATTGTTGGAGATTGTTTTGTGTTTATGTGCGATGTGTTTTGTTTGATGTGTGATTGAAGGCTATATAAAAATTAATTGTCGGTTATATAATACGAAGCCTCAATTTTGTTCAAATTTGATTACCTATTGCCAGATGATCAATTTTTAAAATGACGTCTACAGTAAAAATCATAGTGTTAGTTAGTACGTAGTATGACCTATTTACGAGATTGATGAAAGATACATTTTGATGGTTTTAAAAAAAGCATTAGTATTCAGTACATATTCAAAGTCAGGTTAGCCGTTAGTGTAGTAAGTACTTAGTATTATCAGTAATCAGACCTAGACCATTACATGTTTACTACCAAGGCTGAAGGCTGAATAGAAAAAGTACAGCGTAGAGAACTACGGACTACCTATTATGGTTATTGTGCTTGCAATGACTACTATTGTATGTTATTACGGTATGTTTTGAAATTTGTTGGTCAATGAAAATGATGACCTTAGACTTGGTTTTGCAACAGAACAAAAATATTTAATATTGTGGTTTTGAAAACATACTAAAACTTAAAAGTGATATTATCCTTGACATAATACGTTAACTGAAAATATAACTAGGAAAGATTACATGTAAATCATTGTCTAAGGTCGACAAACAACCTACCAATAATAATTTTTTTTACCACTCTTTTAAAGACCTTTTCTTACATTCTTCCATTTAAGATTTCAATCAAAAGAATCCAAATATTCTTACATTTAACCTCTTCTTGCAAAACTAGTGACCATTTATAAAATAAATTACATGGCATGTTATATTTATGATCACTCATAATAATAAATAATACATCGTTAACATTATAATGCTACTAATTACGAAAACAGGTGAATCAGTGCAAACAACACGCACTCCCGCGAGACGCCAACAGCGCGGCGTCTATCGCGCGGCGCGCCTGGCGTCTAGGTTAATTAACTATTTGTTCATCTATTAAGTCGGCTATACATGTTTGACGAGTGATGGCCAACGCCAACGTGTAGACAGCCGATTTGCCTTGCCTTGTCGTCGCTCGGTGTCGCTCGCCTAGTTGGCCTAGTGAAGCCCAGCGTCAACATAGTGTGTAGAGCTCAATTGTGTACAAAGTTACAAATCAAAGGCGCTCGTCCAATGTATGGGGCAGCTTGACAAAACACTCGTGTACATTGGCCGCTTGCTTTGGTACTCGGGGAAATTGTCCAACGTGGGCATTTGCACTTGCTTTGTACCTACATATTTGCCGACGCTTGCATTGGCCTGCACTGGGCCAACATGTATAGCCGACTATAGCCTTTCGCGTTTATCTTTAGGTTTGTTTCCATCTTCTACTACGACTTTGTTTTTGTAGTTAGCGGAATTATTGGTAATAATAATAATAAAACTGCTCAATAACCACATAACTATAAAAACTATAAAAACAAATAAATTAAAAGCACAAATTTTGAAAAATGGGGAAGTAGATAATAAAAAACACGTCAATTTAATAAAACTAAAAAGTCCAAAAACTCGTAAAATATGAATATTGGAATATGGGTTTCATCGAAAAAAATATTGAAAATGATGCGAACCATAACCCCCTAAACTTATAGGATCAACATCGACTTTATACCTATAATCCTGTATACAGATTAAAGCCGAACCATAACTGCCTCCTATTTGAAAGAAGGTTAAAAAATTAATAATTGAATGTGCTTTTAGTAAATTATTTTTTATTTCCTTACAACAAGTTTTTGACAAGACCTCTTAAAACATGTTATGGACACTTACATATAATGCACTTTGACATTTTAAATATCATAATATGCAAATAAAAAGTGGCTCATCAAAGTTATCGACATTTAAATAGGTCTCACGTGTTTTTCATCTATTATTATTATGATTTTCTTAAATTTTAGTAGCTATCAATTTCATTACAACAACTATTAATATACGAGTAAATAATTTATTATTTATATAATTTACTGCCAAAATAAATAATGATATTTGATCAAAAGATATTACAGCACTATTATTATTTATTGACGAACTGGAGTAACCGACATAGCTCGCAGAATCAGTAAGTTGAAGTGGCAATGGGCAGGCCACATCGCTCATAGAACTGATAACCGCTGGGGAGTAAAGGTTCTAGAGTGGAGACCACGAACTGGAAAGCGCAGCGTTGGACGGCCTTCCTCTAGGTGGACCGATGACCTTATGAAGGTCGCGGGCCGCCGTTGGTTGCGGGTGGCCCGGGACCGTTCGTTGTGGAAATCTTTGGGGGAGGCCTATGTCCAGCAGTGGACATCCTATGGCTGTTAATGATGATGATGATGATGATGATGATTATTTATTATTATTATCTTTAGGTACCTGTTTTAGCTGGAGCAATTTGTAAATTATTAACAGATCGAATGTCCTGACTCCCGAGACCCAACTATTATTTCAATTTCAATCAATTAATTAATTTGTAAATCTACCCCCACCTGGATAGTTACAATCATAGTCATACCATACCCTATTGATGAAAATTAACCAATAACAATGATTGGCCCGTAGCAAAAATATTCCTTTCTTGAATACCGAGAAAAATTAAACCATTCGGCTAATGAGACAAAACAAACCTATACATTTTTTCAGGAATTAAACGGGTTCTACATACCGGAGATGACGTCGGTAGTTTGTAAGTCTGCGGCCGAGATGGTCCGTGCCATGCGGGCAGGCAACCGCCACCGAGCCTCCGGCAGGACAGACATGAACGAGCACTCATCCAGAAGTCATGCTGTGTTTCTGGTAACTGTGGAGACCGCCCACCGTGCTACCAATAGGATAAGGTACCTAAGTTTGATTTTGTGTATTACCTACATTCTATGCAAATAAAAACTATCTGTCCTACCTACCTATCTACCGTCCAAAATTTAAAGAGTTGGAGCCCAGACAAATTAACACATCACTAGACCTACAACTTTTCTATTCTATTCACTGATTGTGCAAGACACTTAAATATATTTAAAAGAGCATCAGCAATAACACAAATATGTATAAAAGGTTATATATACTACTAAGGAATACTTCCATCGTTAGACCAGCTGTGAAATGTATGCTGAAACTAATTTACCTTTGGGTTAATTGATCCAAATTGTAGTACTAAGCCCGTCTCAGAAATATGAACTCATCACACTGATGCCATAGCGATTCGTGTTCAGGGTTGCCTGTATAAGTAGGTATTGTACAAACTTTGTTTATAATGCAAAACCGGCCCAGTGCGAGTCGGACCGGCGGACGGACGACGCGAAGGGCTCAGCTCCGTACCAATTACAAAAGCCTATATTGTAATAATGGGAGCCGCACTTAAATACTTATATTTGTGTTCGGTTTTTATTACCTAGTTGTTAGTTCTATAGCGGCAACAGGTATACATAATATGACAGATAGACGGACAGACAGTCAGCGGAATCTTAGTAATAAGGTCCGTTTTTACCCTTTGGGTCCGAAGTGGTAGTGTGACCTATTTGTTAAAAAATACTTATTATTAACATGATACAATTATAATAAAAAATGCAGGAATAATTAATTGAAATTTCATACTCCAAATTTACAACCATGAATGTATAATAATATTTACGCAGGAACAAAGTGAGGTATACCTCTATTTTATTACATAAATAAAAATAAAACAGTTTACAAAAGGAATAAGTATACTAAAAATCAAAATTTTCAAAGATATTGCGGATTGTTTGAAGCACTTTTGTGAGTCTCGTGAAAACGCCCCATATAAAAGTCGTACTAGTAAGTGACGTCACACGCTAGTAAGTTGCTACGAAATGTATGGCACAACATTTCTGATACCTGGTATTTTTGCTCGTTATTGTTGATACATACCATAGTAAATCTTTTTGTATTTGATGTGAGTAAAGTAATAATGTAGGCGTTATACACTAATGTTGTAAAAACTATTTCAATTTTTTTGTGACTTGGAAATGCATAGTATAACTAATTACAAAACTACATACAAAATCCTAATTCTTTTTACTTTTATCAAGTTGTAATACTTACCTAATTATTTCTTAATTTATTTAAAAAAAAAACTAAATTTTTACATGTTGTCAAATACCTAATTCACGCACATGTAAGGTTTATTTTTAACCGACTCCCAAAAAAGGAGGTGGTTATAGGTTTCGCTGTATATATTTTTATTTTTTTTGTATGTTCAACGATTACTCCGCCGTCTGTGGTCCGATTTTCAAAATTCTTTTTTTGCTCTATAGGGTATAATCCCAATTTGTTTTTTTTTACCAAGGTGGTGGTTTTTTACCTAATGATGGGATCCATGAGGAATCGAAGGAACTCCTCGAAATTTATATGGACACATATAGTGCTTTCGACTTTTTCTGAAGATACCCAAGCATATCTACCAAAAAGTAAGATTTTGCGCCAAGGGTGTACCCTAGATCCAAAAGCACTGAATATATACAGCATTCGACATTGTTTTAAGAACTGCAAGTATATGCCATTATGTAACTTACAGTAAACATCATCATTATCTTATATGCAATACCTAATGGAAGCTTGGCGCGTATTCAATAATACATTCGAAGGCTTCTTTTAAACTTTCTTTAAATGTGTTATTAAAATATAATGATTAGGACTAAAAAGGGAAAAATTATTATTTTTAATGAAAAAATTAAACCGACCTTCCAAGTAAAAATGCTCAGAAAGTATGAAATAAATCTTATTTTCTAAATAATTCCCCTTTAAAATTCGGCTAGAATTTTAACTATTTCTCTACTCAATCTCATCTCATAATTTTGAAGTCGGTACCAGCCCAAGCAATATCCTGATAAAAAAACAATATTTTATAGAACTCACGTTTAAGTTGGCTGTACGTTTGTGTGTTTAAGTAAAATTCTAGCCGAATTTAAAAGGGGAATTATTTAGAAAATAAAATTTATTTCCTACTTTTTTGTGCATTTATACTTTGGAAGTCGTTTAATTTTTTCTTTAAAAATAATAACTATAATAGCAGCGATGCCTAGGCAGCTGTAGGCTCTAGTGTTTCTATCGAATTAAAAAAGGTCACAGGAAAGGTGAACAACTGAATAAAAATCATAAAAATTATTGTCATTCTTCTCCAGGAAGACTCGGCTTCTGTCAATATTTAAGCCTGCGGTATTCAGCTGTGTAACACTAGAGTAATAACTGAAAAGTTGCATTATTTTTGTCCAGCTCTAATGAGTCCATCCTTGTGGAGTCATCTTTTTAAGTGGTGACGCACTGCTCCCTCAACATTGAAGACAATGTGATGTCGTGGTTCTCTCTTATAAAACGTGTTCACTTCCCCAATCGGTTCTATAATTGGTTCTTTTAATAATTTTTTGTGGTGTCTAAAATGCGGCCAGCGACCGTGACGTGCGCTCCAAGTGATCTCACTGTCAGGTAAAATGTTTTTATCAATGCACTCTCAATCAATTAGTGAAGCGCAAAACTATTTTAGTACATTGTTATGTAAGAGAAGTGACAAGGAGTAATGTGACATATTATGTAATAAAAAGGCGCACTAGTCAAAAGATTTAAATTTAAAATTTTAAGCAGACAAAATCTAACTAGTAGTTTATGATACGCCTTTTTAATCAGACAAACTTTTTCGCTTTGTAATTCTGTGCCCCCGCCAAGACGAGCGCAGCGCAAGGGCACTACCCAACCACCTTTTCGGGTTCGGATTATGCCAGATGAGCACAGTTCTTGGAATATGTTCCCAGTTATAAAACATATAAAGTACTTATTGATTTCATAGGTCTTGTACTTAGTTGGATGTTATGTTATAAAATTTGGTATGATAGTAGTTTAGGCTCTCGATTAACAGATAGGCATGCATTTATAAAAAGTATAGAATTCCCGTGGGATGCGGGATACCCGATACTATATTTACGCGGGAGGAGCCGCGGGAAAAAGTTAGTACTGTCACAAGCCACAAAAAGAAATTAAATCCAACAAAAACATGTTCATGTATGAAATGATGCCAAGACGATACCAAATGATTTGTACTGTCAAAAAGTTATCAGATCTCAGATATCTACGACGCTTTTTGCCACAATATAATAAACAAAGTCTAAAGTCTAAAGCCATTAAAGGATTAAGTTTTATTGATTAGACTCTTTTTCTAATTCCAATAAAAATAAACATCCTGTTTAAGTAAAATAAGTAAGGTAAAACCACATAAAAAATAGTGTTTAGCAAACTTTGGTTTACTTACTGATTTTTATTCCGCTTCGTGAGAAATTGATTATACTTAATAGGTACATGAAATGGAGTACTATGGCATAAGTACTTAGTTTTCATTTTTTCTTTTTTATATTACTAATATTCCCTTTAATGTATATTCTCTATTAGTTACACGTAGCTAAATAAGAAACTTCTTCACAATCACACCGCGCTACCCCGACTCGGCGAATCACTTACTATTAAAAATATCCTTAAAAACGTGATTGAGTGTATTATGACTAATGACTAGTTAAAAGTATAGACTAAAGGTCACTAGAGTCTAGACTAAGCTTACATTGAGAATAAACCCGCCACCCCAATGCAAGTGATGATTTTAAATCAATGTTATCGCTAATCCATTAATATAATTATTTTGTGCTTACGATCATACAACTTTGTAACACCTATTATGTAGTTTCGTATGACTCACGTCAATGATCAACAGCTGTAGAGTGTACTTATTGAGGCTCTCTGACCTCAATTCCTTACGCGACTATAGGACTTTTATGGCATTATCCCATCGATAACTAGACTAAGGTTAACCATGTTTTGATGTGCAATTAGAACAATATCTAAAGCTAAATGTAAGTTTCTTATAAAAGTATGTAGGAAGGTCCTGCAGACTTTTATAAGAAACTAACATCTTTCATATATTTTATGTTCTTGAAATATAGCCAATTATTTTAACAGACCGTATACTTTTGTTATAATTGTGCAACTGAGCAAGAAGGTAGGCATGGAAAGTTCTGGTTTTTCAGGCGTAATCAGGAAGGCTAGCCGAGCGTTAACTGAAGGTTGTTTCTTGTACAGCCTTCACAAAATTTACAAGACGAAGAAAAAGTTCATATTATAAATAAAACATACGCCAGTTTCTATTTTATGATGAGTCACTTATAATTACATGCGTGGCAATGAAAATCACAATTCAAATGTAGTAATTTAGAAAACCACAGTAGAAGGTACTTAATAGAACCTCACTTATGTTTTATATCTTCAATTTTACAGAAATTATGTATTATGAACATAAATCCAATTAAAATTGTACCTACCTATTGTTACAAGCAACCTGTTTTAGTGTGTAGATACTTATCAGATATTTATTGCACATGGTAAGTACAATTAGTGGAAATGTATTCTAGATCTATTGGGCACGGAACGGACCCATTACATAAATTGGCTTGCTTTTCAAGTGCTCACATTTTATTTTGTTCGTCTCACACCGTTGCCCGTCGCGTTGATAAAAAAACAATGGAAAGTGTTGTTGCACGTGAATCACGAAAAACAACTCGGATGTTTCTGCAATTGCTTATTGCATTATATTGCGTTCGTGATTATTGTCGAACACCAAATAAGAATAATTAGGATAAATCTCGGACAGATCATGTATTAGGTCATTACACATGAAATTGACGTTTTGTAAAGGGGGAACATAAAGTCGATTTTTTTAAACATAATATAGGTATTTATTTAATCAAAGTATATACCATCGCTATCTATGCACTTTTGCCATCTCATAGGTAGTTCATTGATTCCTTTACTAAAAAAAACCATTCGGACAGGAATCAATAAAATCTTTGAAGGCGCTTTGGACTGCCCCATCAGAGTTGAATTTTTTTCCTTGCAAGAAGTTATCCAAATTTCGAAAAAATGGTAATCTGTTGGAGCAAGGTCCGGAGGACGGTGGATGTCTTAGACATTCCAATTGAAGCTCCTCTAATTTGGTAGCCGTCCGTTGTGTAATGTGTGGTCTAGCGTTGTCCTGAAGCAGCAGTGGCCTAGAACGAATGACCAACCTCGGTTGTTTAGCAGCTAGGTTTTCCATCGTGATTTGCAGGCCTTCATCTGGCCAGATTTAAGAAAGCTGAACGACACCGGCACTAGTCCACCAAACGCTCACAAGTAACTTTTTTTGAGTAAATTTTCGCTCGGGGCAGGCTTTGGATGGGTCGCTAGGGTTCAGCCATTGCGATGAGCGTTTCCGAATATCGTACAGGATCCACTTTTCATCACAGGTAATGATTCGATTTAAAATCCCTTCATTATTGTGCCGGTTGAGTAATGTAACGCAGCAGTCGACGCGCGTTTGGCGTACACACCTTTCAAGCTTTTCACCTTCCCAAATTGCTTTAAGTGGATTAAAACAGTTTTATTACTAACACCGCAGCCTGCAGCTAACTCGGACGTGGTTTGCGATGGATCCGCTTCCACAATAGCCTTCAATTCTTCATTATCAACTTTGTTCTCCGGCCGTCCACGGGGCTTGTTCTGCAGGTCGAAATTTCCAGAACGAAAACTTTTGCGACACCACCGCCATACACATCATAAATCCTTCGAGCCGTTTCTGCAGCACTGGTGCCACGGTCCACCGTGGCACCAGTGCTGCAGAAATTGCAGAAATATAATTTTCGGGTACGAGTTCCAACTCGTACCCGAAAATTATACGATAAGTATTTCAAGTTTTCCATTTTGTAAACAGAGTGACGCAAAGAAAAAACCAAAAGAAAAATTACGGTTTTCGAAACACAAATGCATGAGTTAATAGCGGGATAAATTTGAAATTGGAATTCCTATCCAAAGAAGATATATTTGAGATCTAAGTGGCCAGTACGACTAACGCCAATTTCATATGTAAGGACCTAATATTTAATAACCATTACATAATTATGTTAATATGTAGGTACTACATTGTATTAATTCTGGTATTAGTCATTAATCATTATCCTGTTCTTTATTTGCAGTAATAGTCTACGGTGGTCGGTATATGAACTATGAACCGTTTTCTCAACGCAAATCGATCTGCCCTTGCTTTACAATCAGTTGGTTTATTTTTTGCGACTCCATAGAATTAGTACCTACTAGCCTTAGATACTTATTATGACTTGTCACTTCCTACGCGTTTTCTGCCAATCATCGTAGTTGTTATAATTACTATCGGAGCCTCTACAAGGACTACGTTTATATACTTTACGCATGCTATGACAGTCATCAATGAGTTTCTAGTCGTCGTTTTACTACCAGTGTGGGACTCGCCCACATCTTATATCAAATGTTTACTCACTTCCTTATTCCGGGGTTAATGTCTAGGAGTCTGCTGCCCAGGCCATGGCCACTTTCGCTCTAGGGCTGCGCGGGCCGCAGATGACGACTACTCATTGTAGTTTATAGGAAGATCCCTTAGGTTTCAGATCAGATCAGGTCAACAGCAAGCCCGAAGTTACATAGCTACAGGCATGAGGGCCGTATTTTATACCGTAAAACCAATGGTATTAGGTATTTTGTACCTATATTTCTTCATTTGAAGGACTAACACTGTTATTACTACTGTAAACGTAATGTTTATTTGCCATTATTGAGACACGACATGCAAGGTCAGTAAATATCAAAAGTGTGAATATTAACACATCGTGGATTTTCGTTTCCTCAATCCCATCGATTGTTTCCTGTCTCAATATTTGTGTTTGCTTGAAGCTTAATATTGGCTTTGTCATAATGATGCCCATATTAAGCCGAAGGCCTTAGATGATATCCGACTATAATCCTGAACTTTATTAGATACGTCTTCGTCACCGTGTTTTTACACGGTGACGAAGACGTCACCGTATATACGTACCGTACGTACATACCGTAATACGTATCTAATCAACATTGAAATTATGGGTGTAGGCGTGCTTAGAGCTGATATCCCACATCATACTGCTAAGATTAGATTTTTGTTCTTTAACCCCCTTATTAATAAAAATATTAACACCACAGATACGCTAATCCATGATGCTGCCTTTGTTCGTCAAATGCCTTTTCCAAAATATCAGACATAGCAACATGGATTAGAAATATTTTTAACCGATTTCCAAAGAAAGGAGTATTTTTTGTATGCGACGATAACTCCGCCGTCTGTTGACCGATTTTCAAAATTATTTTTTTGATGTAAAGGGTATACTTCGAAGTTGGTCCCGTTTTCACAAAAGTGGTGACTTGATGATGGGATCCATGAGGAATCGAGGGAAATCTTCAAAATTTATATGGACACATATAGTGATTTCGACTCTTTCTGAAGTAACCGAAGCATGTGCTACTAAAAAGTAAGATTCTGCCCCAAGGTATACCCTGGATCCAAAGTACTGAACAGAACTCCTCAGTCTTTAAAGATACGTGTTTGGAAATATCGACATTGTTTAAAAAACTGCAAGCATATGCCATTATGTAACTTGTAGTAATCATCATCATTATCTTATATAGGTACAATACCTAATGGAAGCTGGGCGCGTATTCAATTATACATTCGATCGTATATTTTAAACGTTCTTAAAATTTATTAATAATAATGTAACTCGTGACTCCTTATAGATACATGTTTGGGAATTTCGGCGTCGCTTAAAGAACTGCAAGGATAAGCCACTATGTCAATTAAAGTAATCATCATCATCATCATCACACCATAAATCATGACATAATGATAATATAATAGGTACCTACTTCTCATAATATTTTACACCGACACGGATATCTTTGAACATTACTCTGCCGTTTATGGACCGATTTTCAACATTCTGTTTGATGTATTGGGTAAAATCCGAAATTGGTCTCGTTATCACCAAAGCGGTGATCTGATGATGGCATCCAGTCTGATGGACATAATATATAGTGATTTTGACTTTTCAGAAGTAACCCAAGCATATGCTACCAAAAAGTAAGATTCTGCACCAAGGTATACCCTGGATCCAAAAGCATTGAACAGAACTCCTCAGTCTTTAAAGATACGTGTTTGGAAATTTCGACATTGTTTAAATTACAGTAATCATCATCATTATCTTATATAGGTACAATACCTAATGGAAGCTTGGCGCGTATTCAATTCTACATTCGATCGTTTATTTTAAACGTTCTTAAAATGTGTTAATAATAATTTAACAAATATCACTAAAAAGGGAAAAAATATTATTATTTTTAAACAAGAACTTAAACCGACTTCCAAAGTAAAAATGCACAAAAAAGTATGAAATAAATCTTATTTACTAAATAATTCCCCTTTTAAATGTGGCTGAAATTGTAACTATTTCTCTACTCGAATCTTCAAATTTTGAAGTCGGTACCAGCCAACGTGAACGTGTGTTCTATTTTAAATATTGTTTTATCAGGATGTTGTTCGGGCTGGTACCAACTTCAAAAATATGAAGATTGAGTAGAGAAATAGTTAAAATTTGAGCCAAATTTAAAAGGGGAATTATTTAGAAAATAAGTTTTATTTCATACTTTTTTTGTGTATTTTTACTTTGGAAGTCGGTTTAATTTTTTGTTTAATTATTAATAAGGGGGTATAGGTGTATCCACATGCGGTATTTGAATTACTTTGAATTTACAATTTACGCCCATATAGAAAAATGCTATTTTTTATTAAGTCTTATGAAATATTTTATGAAGATTTCAATGTCAGTTCAGCCATATTGTAAAAGTGTTAAATATAAGTTTACGATTCATAACCTACATAACTGTCATACCATCAATTCTCCTTGTTATAAATAGTTTGTTCAAATATCTCCAGTGCGTTTGCTTACAAAACAATCAAGGTTTACGCAATACACCGTCAGATTTAGCTCAGATGTAGAATTTAATTATGCTTCGAATAACTTATAACATAATGAATTGTATAATAATGAACATTACGTTTATATTATTTTGTATAAGTAACTATAATTTGGCTTAAATCTTCACGTCTAGTTTTGTTATCATCGTTAATTAGGATTAGAACGTTATGCAGTTTCATAATGTAAGCTAGGTGATTCACTGTTTGTCTACTGGAGGAGCAATGTCCATTTCTTGTATACCTACTTAGATATGTGTAATGCGTTATGTAGTATGCTCTAAATATGTAATTTGCTAAAATTGCGTATAGGATGGGGCAATGATCGAACTCTCAGACTCATTGCCCGTTTCCGACAGGTCTTTGTAGGGTCCACACTCCACGGTGACTGTGTATATTGGTCCTAATTGTCATATCCGTTCTAACAGTTTGTTTATGTAAATAATGATTAAGAAACTTACAGACTAATTTCAAGGTTCCTCCTCTAAATTCTCTGAGAAGGATAGTGATGTTAGGGATAATTTAATGTCTGTAAAGGCTGGGACTGTTCTGGAATGCCGAACGGCGGTGAAAATTCAGAGCACTGAAAACTCTTCGCTAATACAATAGAGTTGAAAATGGAAGTTTCGAGTGAGCTGTCATATATGACATTGACTTCTGACTCGACACTCATGTGTTTGATTTTCAACTCTATTGTATTAGCACAAAGTACTATTTTCAATGCTCATCATGCTCATCAATGATCATAATATAGCCCCAGCCTTGTACCCTATATTTGTATCCTATATTAACATCAAGGCTTTTCCATATATCCTATTTTCCTTATGCAGATCTAGATCTTCGTTCTTTCTTTTCACACGAAAGTGCTTGCAAGTTACAACCATGTCTAATGAAGTATCTTGTCATTTGCAGGGTCGGCAAACTGAATCTGGTGGACTTGGCCGGTAGCGAGAGGCAGCGTAAGACCGGCGCGTCGGCTGATCGGCTTCGAGAGGCAGCGCGCATCAACCAGGCTTTGTCGTCTCTGGGGAACGTCATTTCAGCGCTGGCGGAGAACAGCCCTCATGTGCCGTACAGGTAAATGTTTTAACAGAGTACAGTATGAAGTATCTGGTGTAGCTGTAATTTAACTTGTCAACGACATCAAATCTTAACTAATAGTATTCAATTCCATACATTTAATTTTTTATCTTAAATCAAAATACAAAAAATCTTTACATTATTATAGGCAAAATCTTGTATGTGATATAGAGATCAATTAAAATAAAAAATGTTACATTATATTATTAAAAATTGTGTAAGTACCTAACTACATTGCATGTTTTAGAATTTAGATTGAAATTTTAGCATTCGGTTATTTTATTCATTCCGTATACAAGGTTGTAATTTGTAGACGAACAAGTGAGAACGTTCGTTGCAATTAAAAACTGTAAGCATTGCTACTGGTTGAATGTAGGAATTGCAACGTAGTAAAGTATCAATGCTTACAATTTTTAAGTTTAAAAATTGCTATTGTTAATAATAGATACTCGATAGATATTCTACGTTTTCTTTAACTCAGTATGTATTTTGTTAAGCGGCGCAAACATTCGGAATGCGTCACATGTCGAAAAGATATCGTCACGCCCAACATCACACAATGTTAGATTTAGGTAAACCTAACGTGTTTCACTGAAATGCTTATACTTATCTGTTATACGACTAGAAATTTATTTATATTGGAATGGGCGACATGTATTTATTGATTTATCATTTACCCAATATAACATAAGTAGATATTGCAGATTAAAATGTGGTAGTTTCATTAAATTGGCTTTACGTGTACCTACGTACCGCAGCTTGTCTATGAATTCTATAATATGTAAGTATAAAATAATAGATATCAAATAAGAAATAGAGTAAACTATTTTCGAAGACCTCGTGCCTGTGGCTTTTCAATATATTTTTTTACTGTTAAGTGTAAATAGATTCTCTTTAAACGCGTTCATAAAGCACAAAAGCAATGTTTTCTGGCACGCTTTTTCAATTTTGTTTTATATCCGTTTTTATCTTCACGGTCATCGTTTTTGTCAGTCATTTTCATTTTCATTCAAACAGTACCAATGAACGATATCGTTTTATGCAATTTTTGCTGAATAAAATTTCCTTTGCAGAGATTCAAAGTTGACGCGGATCCTTCAAGATTCGCTCGGCGGGAACAGCAAGACGATAATGATCGCGAACATCGGTCCAGCTTCATATAACTACGATGAAACTATCACTACACTTCGATACGCCCACCGAGCTAAAGGTAAATAAATGCCACAGACAAGAATTTGTCGAAAAAACTTTTTACTCGATAATGGATTCGAAACCTGTACCATTTATTGAAATATGATCATAGATAAAGACAAAAATTGGGGATTTAATATTCCGAGCAGAACATCCATTATTCCTGCCCCTTTACAATAAAATTAACACGAACCTCGTCCGCTGTGGGAACCATACAAAGGTATTGCTCAACTAACGTCAACCTTAAATCCTCAGCAATAAAGAACAAGCCGGTGCGTAACGAAGACCCCAAGGACGCGAAACTTCGAGAATACCAGGCGGAGATCGAGCGTCTGCGGACACTCATCGAGCGGCGCAAGGCGGTCGAGCGCAAGAAACGCACACCCAAGCCCGCTAAAGCGCCGCGCTCCGCCTCCAAAGGTTTGTCTAGATTCTAGATGCGTTTCGATAATCAACATTTAAAAATTGACGTGATAGTTTTTTTTTTGATCTTCAAATGAATACGTCTAAATAATGTTGCCAATTTTAACAAAAACCGAAAATTTTCTTATTACGTTTAAACCTATTTTTTCATTTTATTTGTTACCACTTTAAAGGAACACCTCATTAACCATGAAGTGTCATATTTTATACGCCATTTGACATCTTAGCAGAAAGTCACTAGCTAATCTACATTTCTTAATAATATACTATTTTGTATTACAGAGGAAGAAACGGAAAGTATCGCAAATGAACATTTGCTAGCAGAATCTACTATAGAGCAAGAGAAAACTAAAACAGAAGAATTAGAGACTCAGATTAAGGCTCTAGAAGAGAGATTGGTCCAAGGAGGCGGAGGCAAAGACCTCATAAACAACCTCAACGAAAGCCAAATAATTCTAGAACAAAGAAATCATGAAATCGCTGAAAGAAAGAAAAGAGAGGTGGAAATGCAACAAAAGATAGATTTAGAGGAAGAAACGACTGCTATAGTAACTAATACCTTCACTACACTTCAACAAGAAGTTGACCATAAAACTCAGAGGTTAGTGTTACTTGACTATTTCGATGTTATCAATTAGGTATTTAATTTTATATACTTCGAAAATTCGTATGCGATTTCGACTGGGACATAATTTCACTGTAATGAAAAAACGTAAACACAAAATGTATACTGCTAAAAATCTTTAATTCTTAATTTGCTCAAAGTACAAGTAGGTTCATATTAGTTTATCCCTTTACAATGGTACAATAAACCTAATGTTCTTCTGGTACTTAAAATTAAGGTAATTAAAATAGGATATCCCGTGCTATATCTAAGTACCAGCAACCTTTTGTCCCACCAACTAAAAGTTGCACGTTTAGAGTAAAATTGTACAGTCGAATTTTAAAGTCTTTGTTGTATTTTAAAGTCTTAAAAACTGTCCTAAAAAGAATCTCATAAATACGAGGGCGGGTCAATAAGTCCGTGACTTTTGGAATAAAACACAGATTTTTTGATAAATAAATCATTTTATTTTTCAACGTAGTCCCCCTTGAGCTCTATACACTTTGTCCAACGCTTCTCAAATTTTTTTATCCCTTCCAAAAAATATGATTTGTCGAGGTCCTCAAAATAGGCCTTTGTTTGCAAGATGACTTCATCATTGGAGTCAAATCTTTTTCCACCGAGCCATTTTTTCAGGTTTGGGAACAAGAAGTAGTCACTCGGAGCCAAATCTTGAGAATAGGGTGGATGTGGGAGCAATTCATAGCCCAATTCATGGATTTTTGCCATGGCAACTGCACATGTGTGTACCCTTGCATTGTCTTAGTGAAAAAGAACTTTTTTCTTGGCCAAATGAGGTCGGTTTTTTTTCAAATCCTCATTGAAGCGGTCCAATAAGTTGGCATAATATTCCCCATTAATTGTTCTTCCCTTTTTAAGATAGTCAATGTGGATTATCCCACGTGCATCCCAAAAAACAGTCGCCATAACTTTATTGGCTGACAAACCCACCTTGGCCTTCTTTGGCGCCGATTCACCCTTAGAAACACACTGTTTTGACTGTTGTTTGGTCTCTGGTGTATTGTGATGGATCCATGTTTCGTCCACGGTTAGAAAACTCCTCCATATTGTGATTAAACAACGCCAAACCTTCCTGTGAAGTTGTTACACGATTGCGTTTGTGGTCGACTGTGAGCAAACGCGGCACCCATCTTGCGGAAAGCTTTCTCATGCCTAAGCCTAACCACTGAGCCATGCGAGATGCCTATGGCTTCCACAATCTCTTGCACTTTCAATCTTCGGTCGGCCAACACCATATCGTGAATTTTTTCGATTGTTTCGGGTGTAGAGACCTCAACTGGGCGTCCAGGAAGTTCGGCATGTTCAGTGCTTGTAAGGCCACAACGAAATTCAGTAAACCACTTTTTTACCATTGAAATTGATGGTGCAGAGTCCCCTTAGTATTTATCAAGCTTAGCCTTGGTCTCGGTAATGGTTTTTTTTCGCAAAAAATAATGCTTAATAAGCACACGAAATTCACTTTTTTCCATTGTTTCCTTAAGTTACTGGATAGTCTGATAAAGATAGCTGTAAAACACAAACTAACTGACGCAGCAAGTTCAAATTTTGATAGGAGTCAACTGACAGATGCCTGTTGACAGGAGTAGTGTTGCTTTTTCAGTAAGGAGGTTAGAAATTCAAAAAGTCACGGACTTATTGACCCGCCTTAGTAACCTGGCCGTATATAATAATTTCTAATTTATGACCAGATTAAAAAAGTGCCTGGCGAAGTACGCGTGTCTGCGCGAGGAGATGGTGGAGCAGCGCGAGGCGCACGATGCGGAGCGGCGCGAGCACGAGGCGCTGCAGGCGGCGCTGCTCGGTGAACTACGTCGACGGCTGCTGCTGGCTGACGGCTTCGTGCCCGAGGCCGGCCGCGCCACGGTACTGCGGCTGCGGTACAACGAGGACAGTGACGCCTGGGAGCTGCCGGAACACAGGTAAGACGTATAAGATTACCATTTTGTTATAATTATAAATTGTTAGAACATGCTGTGTTAGGTAAGACGACTGGACTTTGGTTAATGAATTCAGCTGTCGTCTATAATCAGCTGATTTTGAGTAGTGAATCATAAAAAGCTTTTATGATTCGTTAATAAATACAACTGTCAAATATTTTAATTAATTTTATAATCTTTATTTTTCCAGTGGCGCAGAAGTGCTGCGCACGCGGCCGGTGGCGAGCGGCGCGCGGCGGCCGATGTGCACGCTCGCGCTGGAGAGCGCGTCGGGGCGGCGGCGCTGCGACAACGTGCTCGCGCTGCGGCCCGCGCCGCTGCCGCCCACCGTCTCCCGCTACCCGCCCCCCGCGCCGCCTGCACCGCGCACGCAGCCGCAGGTATTGTATAGTTTTACGATCATCACTCATTTTGTTTGTTAGTAGTAACGCAGTTTGTTAGTAGTAACTAATAAGATATTGTAATTTTTTTTTTACATGTTAAAACGTTGTGATTTAAAAATAAATAACTTCTGTCGCGTATCAACTTCACACATATGTTTTTTTGTGTTTAACGCTAATCTGTTACATTTATTTCATCTATAACCGCAGCTTTTTAATCAATTATACTCATTTCTTGCTATTAGTAACGTAACGTACAATTCTTTTTCAGCCCGCGGAGGTCGTACCAAAGAAGGAGGCGATATTGGAGCGCGGACGTAGCGCGCGGCCCCGCCCCCCCTCCGCACATCCGCGGCTAGGTACCGCCGGTGTGCGGTAGAGCGTACGTAGGTACGGTCACCTCGGTATATCTGGTCTGTATGGTTAAGCCTGTACTTAGCTAGATACGGTTAAGGCTGTACTCAGCTATGTACAGTCAACTAGGTACGATAAACTCGGTACTTATCTAGGTTTGGTCCGCAGTGCGCTATCAGAAGATTTTGGTTACGGTTTAAAAACAGATCCGGTGTACCACTTTCCGGCCTTATTACTTGGCAATAAGGTTCAAAAGTGGTACACCGGTTCAGTCGGCGACTGTACAGTCAACAAAAAACGTCATGACGATAGGCCGAGAATACTAGTACTTAGTGTTAGCTCAAGTCACATTATTATCGGCCCCCTAGCGAGCTGTGTTATGCCGAGTCAGTCCCTTTGAAATATCTAGTATAAAAACTAATATAAAAACTTAAACTAGTATATTTACAACTTATTTTGAGATAAATAATTGATAATTTAATATATTCTACGTTCATGGAGTTTTTTGCTGACTGTAGTATAGCGCGCTAGTGGATAGCCGACTGTACGAAACTCTGTGTCAACCGCCAGTGCATTTTAACAAAGAAAATAATAATAAAAAATAGTAAATATACATAAAATATGTATGCAAACATTTAAATACTCAAGCAAGACAAATTGATTCCAGAATAATTAGTTTTGCGATCAATGTATATGTAGGGACAAATCAAAATATAAGCAAATATTAGAAAAAACTTCTTTCAGTGGGTAAAAATTGTGTGTAAAAAAGTGGTTCAAAGTTTAAAACTCCCGAGGTGGGTGTAGGACTTAATATGGCATTATTAATTGATTACTAACTGAAATTGATAATATGAAGCTTGCCGTATTATGCTTATTATAATCAATGTTTATAATTTTACCAGTGAATTGTAAGTGTTCACTGATGAGTAATGACTTACCGTACACATAATTAAATTTTTCTAAATAAAATTATTTAAAAAAATATCTATATCATGATAATTATAATAAAATAAAAGGAAAAAAATAATACTTGGATGCAATAGTACAGTATAATAATATTTGACACGGAAAGAGATTGATGAATGTTTTGCGATATTTTTATATGGATGGTTGATGTGATTGCGACCTTTAGCGACATGAATTGCTTTGCTCACCGTTTACTTTATAATAAGCCCCAATATTTTTAAAATAATTAATAAACACCATTATACCATAGGGAAAAAACGAAATCTTATCCTAAATCCATAAAATTATATATATTTCTCTAATGTAAAATTATTTAAACAATAAAAAATGCTATTTAAAAGTAAACAAAACTATAAACCCAATGAGAACCAATTCAATAAATCGACCTTATAATTGTCACAAAAGCGGTTAAGCTTATGATTCATATTGGCTTACTTATTCAGTAGATTTTTGTGTTTGTGCAATTATTTAAATTTTTATCTTATATTCTGTTCTATGTTAAATATATAAAAGGAATAACATAGGCATTAGATTATAGTGATGCAGATATTGTAAAGTATTTTTAATTTATAGAAAAACTACAATAGTGTAGTTGAGATAATAACAGATATTTAACAAAATATTATGTACTGATCTCAATTTAAAATGAATTTTGTTTATAAAAAGATATTAAAAGATTAAATAAGAGAAGATACAGTTCAGTGGTTGATTCCCAGCATGGAGATTAGATTAGCTATTCTCCATGATTCCCAGTTTACGTATGGATATCACAGTTACGTGAAACAGTTAACGTCCGTCTTTCGACATCATCGACCAATTCCAGCCCGTGGTAATTGTCAACGATAAATAAGCCTATGCGCCCACAGGAGATACAATTACTGTCGTCGCGACATATTTTTATCTCTCATAAATCTCCATAGACCTTCTAAGGACGACAAAACAAACCTGCATAATTTTTACAGTTTTTAAAAGTATTCCACTATTTGCGGGTTGCTCCTTGATGAAACAAAATGAATTAGATTTTACAATATGTTGCCTTAAAAAAATATTTATTAACTGGGATATCTGGACCTTATCTTTTGTTTCGTAAGCCAGTAAGTACTCAGAATTGGAGTAATCTTTGCGTTATGATTTTATAGCCGAATTTTAGTTTTAACTATTCATTTTTGGTTGTAACATTTTTGTATATTTTATCGTTGTTTTTAGGAAATTTTATTCCGGCTTCAATTCATATTTTTTGAAGCTTGTGATATTAGATAGTTTGTTATATTGTACAGCAGTTATGATTGTAAAAAATGGAATGTGCGTTAAGTAATAAAGACAACAGCATTTTGTAATCGATATTTATTTTGTATGTTCAAATGTGTTACCAAAGAAACGATCCATTCCAGATTCACGTGAAAACCGATCATGTTCCTGTATTGTTATAAAGAATGTTATTCCCGATGGTCTAGTCAATGGTTCTTATACAAAGTATGTAAATATGTTTTATTGTAGTTCTTTATTTAATATGACATATGCTCGCACAATACTGAGTAATTAATAACTCTTAGAGTACCTAATAATTCTACAGTACGATTAATGTAATATTTCGCTCTTAATGTACAGCAGTTATGATTGTAATATCTTATGGTCTCTTATGGTCTCAAGGTACCAATCAATACGCTTACTTGAGATACAGTTAACTTTTTGTGCAGCCAGGAAAATATTTTTTTGATGTTGCCAATCTTCACAAGAAGCCATGGCGAGTACTTTTTGGTACTATTGTTTTTGAACGTAAATATTACACTAAATTCGTAATGTAGTCGGTATAAATTAGTTATTATGAATGTGAATATCATGTTGGCATTTTATATTATTTTTTAACAAAATTGTTATTTGCCAGCCGTTGCCCTCTTGTTGTATTTGTCTTGAATTTAGATAAATAATTTAGTATTATTTTATTTAACATGAATTATGATTTGGTTGTCCGTTAAGCAACATAATTATGTGATATTTGAAAACCGCTAGTCAGCCGTGCCGCATACACGCTTATTCAATAATAAATGAATAATTTTAAATTGGTTTTTTATTACTTATCACCCGACCTTTATTCTCTTAAGCATGTGGTTAACAGAACTCCTTATTTATTATATAGATATATTTTGGAGAGTTCTTAAATATTATTAACACTATGGTCAGCACTCAGCATTACAGTTACGAAGACGGAAGTCGAGAGGTTTTGAGCATAATAACAGCTGATTTCAATACAATAATCTTTACTGAATGTAAGAGCGTTTTCTAATAATTACGCAATAGGATAGCTGATATCGGACCGGAAAACTGTCGTCGGCATAATGGTTTAAAAATGGTAAAATTTTCCCTTTGGTTTTCGATATCGCGTTGATATGTCATGTAATGACAGAGACTATATATTATGTATATTTCATTAAAAACATACGTGCCTCTCACAATATCGGTCGCGGCCTGTGATATCGGATATCGTTATCGCGTAATGTGAAAACGCTTTAATTGTATAGTCAACCGAGCTGGTGCAATAGGGCAGTAAATTTTGTTTCGAACTAAACATAGTCAAAGAATATATAATATTATATATATATAATATATAATATATAATATATAATATATATAGGATGTTTTTTTAGAGTATAGAAGTTTAATCTGGCAACACTTTTTTAACTGGCGGCCATTTTGTCAGCTGTCAAGTGAATAATGTTTAGTTTTTTCAGTAGTAATACCATCAATATTTAGTTTGGTTTGGCATTTCAACATCAATAGACTGACGCCCGAAACTTCGCTTCCAAATTGTGCAAATTTATTATGAAAATCATGGTTCTTTTCGAAATACGTATCGCGCACTACGTTCATTTTACGGTCAACATAATCGCCCATTAGAGCAATTAATTCGTTTAACTATGGAACGTTTTGCCACCACGTTTACACGAAATGATAATACGCATCCACAGAGACGTACAGAAAAAGTCATTGCTGCTGTAGAGCGTAGCGTAGAGGAAGACCCGAATCAGTCTATCCACCATCATGCACAGGAATTGAATATGTGTCAATCTACTTTATGGAAGATTTTGCGGAAAGATCTTGGTTGGATCACCTCGCAAGGCGTAGATTCGGTGAATGGGCCCAAAACAAGATTGCCGTTGATCCCGATTTTCATAAGTAAATTTTGTTTAGCGATGAAGCTCACTTTGGTTGAATGGATACGTCAATAAACAAAACTGCCGTATTTGGAGGGATAAGAATCCTCAAGTGTTATGTTGAGACAACGTAACATCCAAAATGCAATCCGGAAACGTAACCGCATAGTTAATTAATTAATCACGTTCCGAACCCGTGAATTGGCCTCCCAAGATCGTACGATTAACGCCGCTTGACTGTTTTCTGTGGGGATATGTGAAGTCGCTAGTCTACGCCCATAAGCTCGAAACGATTGAGCACTTGGAGGACAACATTCGCCGCGTTATTGCCGATATACGGCCACAAATGTTGTAAAAAGTCATCGAAAATTGGACCTCCAGATTAGACTACGTCCGAGCCAGCAACGGCGGTCATATGCCAGAAGTCATATTTTAATTATAATGCCAGAAGAGAATCTTTCGAATAAAGTAAATTTCATGTCAATTTAAAAAAATCATCTTTGTTTTATTCCAATTCAAAGTTCTATACTTACCTCTAATAAAACATCCTTATTTCTAACGTACCTTGGGATTGGAAACCAGAGAAACGAAAATGCGACAGCAACTAGAAAAAAAATTGCCCAAGTGCGAGTCTGACTAGCGCACATAGGGTTCGGTACCATTAATACCAATATTTTACATGTTTACTAAGTATATTGTTATTTTTGTACGAAGTTTTCCAAGTGAGCGCATTTTACAATTTAGACATCTAGCTTATAGTGCTTATACTTTAAACGAGACGATCTTGTATAGGTATATATAATCGGTATCTCGACAACGACTACAAGTATTACCATGAAATTAAGTATGTACGGAGTTTTGGGGAAGAAAAATTGATCTAGCTAGGTCTTATCCCTTAAAAACTGCGCATTTTCAACAAATATATGTTATTTTATATCGTCGTGCAACAATATATCAATAATTTCGACTCTTACGTCAGTTTGATTGGCAGCTTGGTATGCGTACCTAAGTATACTTTTTGCATTGTTTGGAAATTCGGAATGTGGTGGGTTCGAAACCCGGTAAGATTATTTTTTTTGTGATTCTTATTATTTCTTTTTCTTTTATACTTTTATGGCTGTTTCCGCCCGCGTAAATGTACTATCGAGTATCCCGCAGGATACTGTACTTTTCCGGGATGAAAAGTAGCCTATGTTTTACCAGAGCCTAAACTACTACCATACCAAATTTCATCCAAATCCCTTCAGTAGTTTTTGCGTGAAAGAGTAACAAACATCCATCCATCCTCACAAACTCTAAAACACCTAACTAACTAAAACACCGAGCAAAGCTTGGTCAACCAGGTACTAACTCTTATTCTAACAAAGATACATAAGCTATAATAATTATAGTTTACCTTTAAAGTTAGTCACATCATGAATTTTTTCAGATTTTTCGAGCCAGCCGTTTTCAATGCCCCCTTTTATTTAACAAAAAAATGCGCTTTAAAGTTGAATATCTTACATCTCGCAAACGGATATACCTAAATCAAAAAATCGTCTTACCAATTTTAAATGTTTTTAAAAAGATCTATCTAATGTTATTGGGTAGACGCGATAAAAAAATTATCTCCTGTGTGAAAATGTGATTTGTACGTTTGACTTAACGGCTTTTTCCTTCAATTTGCTATTTGAGGCATAGACGTTTATATTAGGTATATATATATTTTTAACTTAATTTAAAAATGAAAATTAATTACAGACGAGGCATGTGAGGCAAAAAGTGTCTCCAGATAAATGGCCCCACTTTTAAGATTTTTGGTGCCATTTTGACATTTGGTGTATGGTGAAAACGAGTTGGCTGACATTTAAAGTATGGTGAAAACCAAGATGGCGTACATTTTTAATGTATGTAATTTTGTTTTGTCAAATGTACGTCATAGCCTATCTTGTGTTTTGAAATCTTTGATTTGAGGCTCAGAGTATTAACAAGGTAATAAGTATAGCATAGAGACCTGGCTATATTTAGTAAGAAATTATGCATCGTTGTAAAAATGGACTCCAAAGGATCACCAACGCCGAGACATTACATAAAAACGAAAAGACATGGATATGCTTTCTCTTTCACTCATAAGGGCTTTTGTCAATGATCTTTTTTTCTCACAGAAGCAGCTAGCTTACGGCTTCGATTAAAGTACTCCTTCCATGTTTTGTACTTCTTCCTAGGTTTGAAGCACGGTCTATGCAAAACGTGCTGTGTGCTCGGCGAACGGGTAATGTGAAAAGGTACTAAAGCCAATACTCAAAGCACGAATCAATCTAAAAACAATTTCATAGAGTCCTTTTCATGATAGAAGTCCCCTTGACTCGGCGCTGTGATCGCGCGACAAGATGTTGTCGGAATTATTTATGGTTTCAGAATACCTTGATTCTGCTGTTCTGCTTCACAAAACTCCAATACCTTGAGTATCATTTCTCGGGCAGCACTTTTTACAACCTCGGCCATTGTAATAACAATTTAACAAATTTAGTTTCACTAATTGCCGCGGGACTTCTTTCGTGAAAAGCACTCTAGTAGTGAAGCCTAGTATTTCTTTTAACATTAAACAAGACTGCAAAGAGACTGTAAACTACGTAAGAGACTGTGCAAACGCATTGAAAAAAAAAATAAAGGCCTTATTGCAAGAAGACTATCTATTCCCTATGCATTAGGTATTGAATAAAAAGCACATGCAACAATAATTTCATATCACAATAAAATCTAAAGAGACACGGTCCAGCACCGCAAAACCGTGAAACTTCTTTTACGGTAATGAGGGTGAAATTTCAAGGTCGCATCACGAGCCTCGACACGATTTTTGACATGACGCCATTATGTCGAACCTACTTAAATAACTTCTTATTAGGACCACATTTACGATCCAGCTCTGCAGGTCTTGCACTGCGACCTTGAAGCGTTTTAAACGCCTTAACAACAAGTCCGCTTCAAGGCCGTGATATTGGATTTGCAGGCTGGACCGTGAGTAAGGCGCTTTACTCACCATTCAGCCACCGACCACCGCGGCCTTGTAAGCAAAAATAAAAAAAATTGACATCATTGACAGTAATGACGGAAATTACTACCGGTGTTGGATTTGATAGCTGGACCGTGAATATGATGCTTTAGTAGGCAACTATCAAAAATTATTGACACCAATGACAACCTTAATTACCATGTTGGAACTTCGACGCTGAAACGTAAGATTATTATTAATATCTAAGGACGCTTTACACCACGTCAATTTTGCGACTGGCCCCGTAGTAAGTATTCGAAGAACTTTTGTTACGGGGACCAGAAAACGGGAAGATATTTAGTATTTATATAAATAAATTTTTTATCTATTTTAAACATATTTAATAGGTACCATGAGTCCATGACCCAGGGATACTGAAAACTTTTTGTTCATTGGGCGGGATTCGAACTCGCGACCTCCGGTTTCCGCACCAATGCGCTAATTATTGCGCCACAGAAGCCTCAGGCCTAAGACTAAGCAACTGAATTTTATAAAGTACGGCTGTTATAAAGAAAATTTTATAAAGATGCCGCTAGGAGTATAATTTTTTTTTTTTAAAGTGATGTTCTCTATGCACGTTAAGAGTATTTTTGGATTTTGAATGATGAATAACATTCACTTCTGCCTCTGTACACCTAGTATATTTTTAATTCCGTAAACTCACTATTGATGGTCATGACCTTTGTTGACCTTGTAATTAGACCTGCGGCGCTGGATAGCCAAATTATTAACTCTTTAGCTTGCTGTACGTTTTACGGTGAAAAAACGATTGAATGATTGTGAATAAAGAGTCAAAACTATCAGGGCCATTCACGGTCCAGCACCGCTGGTCCATGGCCGTTGATCAGGCCTTACAGCGTACGTCCAGCGGCTGGACCATTATTAGCTTATAATCGCAAGCGTTCGCCAGAGGACCCGCGTCACCTCAAATCAAATCACAATTTATTTTTGGTAAGTCAGAGGCTATCTATTCACTGACTGTTGTGAATGGTAAAACATATTACAAAATACGATGCAAATATTCTAAGGTATTAAAATTTATAGGCGCGTCTCCTGCACGTTTTTTTCGAAGCATTACACAAGACATCGAAACATTGGGGTGTGGCATACACATTTGTGTAGGAATATGTGCGCAATGTTTTTTTCTTCCGAGACGGACAGAAAACGTTCCCCGCGCGGGTAGAGAGGGGAAGGAATGTTTCATTTCTTAACAACTGTTACACCACTCACATGACCATTAAACATAGAAATACGGAAGAAATTATTTATCAATCTTAAATCAGTCTTCTATTTGTAACTCCTGACAAATACTAAAATAACGGGTCAGTAAATATGGCCTAACTCGAAATCTGGGGGTCTAAAAAGGCCACTTTAGATGTTTCATATATTTTTTTTCCATACAAAAATCGTGAAATGGTAAAATGGCTACAGGATTCATCTGATTTTGAATTTTGACAATTTTCAATAGAAATGCGTAAAATGGTGCACATAATATGAGTTGAAAAATATATATAAAACACCTAAAGTGGCTTTTTTAGACCTGTGTTTTCTCCTAGATTCTGCGTCTGCAATCGCTAAAACTGCGAGTGCTTACGTCTCCCTCATCGGAACTCATGATCTTGTCTGCACAAAATGTTTTGTTTCAATCAAAAACATTTTCTATAGCTGGAGACAGCTTGTGTATGAAAACAAATGCTTTTGTTTCATGTTTTCTGTGTAATGTTTCGATAAAATATGAGCAGGAGTCGCGTCATTACTAGTACTAATAAATTATTTATGGAATTAATGAAATACAATTTTAAATATTTTAAAATGAATCTTATGTAACGATTCCAGAAAATCGATTAAAAACTACTCTATGATTTACCGAATACAGTTTCTTGTGATTTTACCGATTTTGGATGACATCACTATGACTGTAACTGCCGTTTCGTTTAAAAGTTCGCGTGCTTTGTTTTCGTAAGAATGTAAAAATTTTACCGCTAATTCAAATTAATATTTACTAAAATGTCCGAAAAACTAAAGGAATATCAAGTTCTTGACGTTTTCTCTGGTGGTACGTTCTATAAAGTAAAGCACAAGGTCACTAATAGCATATTTGCGTGGAAGGCATATAATTGTTCCGCGTATTCCGATGAAAAAATTCAAAACGCTGTTAATGAAGTAAAAACGATAAGTAAACTACTATCTGGATGTTTCCTGAGATACTACGATACCATTCTTCACATCCCCACGAAGACTCTGTATTTGGTTCTGGAGTACATATCATGGCAAAGTGTACAAGATTTAATTACGATCTGCAAGTCTACAGATAAGTATTTAAATGAAAAATTTATTTGGTACCTTCTACTGAACGTAGCGCGAGCTTGTAAAGTTGTGGAGAACAATCATTTTATTGCTCTAAAAAAATGCATAACAGCTGAAAGCATATTCGTCGATCATAACGGTGACGTGCGAATTAATTGTTTCGATCTATGTTTGGATGAAAATGGAGCGGAAAGTCTAATGCATCAGTTGGGAGCACTCCTTCACACAATCTGCTATCTACCGGGCGCCTGTGACGATAAAATTAAGCAATTCAGATATAGCAATGATCTAGTGGATGTTATTAGTTTTTTGAGGGATGAGAGAAACATTGGCATTAAGTCAGACGTGATTGTTTATCATCCAACTGTGTTGGCCAATACGGATGGAAATCCAAGGCCTATGACATTTGATGATATACTATTGTCCGCAGACTATTCAGACTCGAGCTTTGAAGTTAACAAGTGTGACTCTGAGAAAGCAGTAGAGCTAAGTTATAGAATTGAACCTATGCCTAGGTCTAGCTTAATCAATAGTCCTATTTACTGCAATATTATCTCCAAAAAGGCATATCAACAAGACATTGAAGAATCAAAGTCAGAGCGAAATTCTTTATCACCAACTATTGCTGCATTGGCCTTAGAATTGCCAGGATTTGTGCCTAGAAGTAGAAAACCAATATCTCAAGCTCTGTGCCATTATGAAGGTCCTAAACAAATTTCTGAGGAAACACTGAGCCATCAGTGGATGGCTCGTATGATTGCTCTTAGACAAAGAGAGGAGTCACTGAATCAAAGAGAAAGGGAGCTTATAGCAAAAGAGATAGTAAACAGTCCCATCACACAGTTGGTGCCTCTCAATGATTCTTTGGAAGTAGAGAGTCATGGTAGCAATGGAATCACTTTGCCAGAAGTGATAACCCGAGCAAGTGAAGTTCAAAACAATTGGGTGTCAAGAAGAAGGCATAGAAGATCAAGCTCTGTGAGAACAAAAGGTAGAAGGAAGAGTTACGCCTATGAAGACTTGGACAGCTCTTTATCTGCAGACACAGGCGATGGCAGCATGATCATAACTGCTACAAAATTTACAAAGGACAACATGCCAAGAAGAAATATTTTCCCTGAGACAACTACTAAAAAAGTGCACTTTACTTCTACTAATCCATTTGCTGAAAGTGATGACAGTGTAACATTGACCTTCTATGAATTGGAAAATAATATAGAAGAGAAGGCAATTCCAAAAAGTGCAGATTTCAAAGATATTAATAAGTTCAAGTATTTAGACACAGAAAAGATAAATTCAGAGAAGAGATGTGCCAAAAATTGGGCCCACTCATCACCTTCAAAGCAAGCTAAGATATCAGGTAAAGCATTTACAGATATTACAAATAGAGAGAATTTAAAGAAAACTCCATCTAAATCCAGTTTAACATCAAAAGCTTCTAAGACATCTTGTACTAGTGAATGGAGCATTGACTCAGGCAGAGCAAGTGGAATTTCTAATCAATCTTTTAGTAGTTTAGCAAAACAGGCATTTGTTCAGACACCAAAAGCTCCACCTGAGTTTAAGAAAACCAAAAGCCGGAAATCGCTTTTGCCATTCAAAACCCCTTTTAAATTTAGATCAACTTCTACTAAAGTTTAAAGTTTATTGTATATAGGTTATACCTACATATACATTAATACTTTGTTGCCATAAAATATTTTTAAGTTTTTAAAACTTTGGTTGTAGTTTTATGGGTTGTGGATTTACCTAGATTTAATTTCTACTTAATCCAAAACAATATTTGGATATGTACTTATAAGATTTTAGTATAAATTTAGAATCTTAAGAATAAAACGGACATGAACCCACCTTAACTCCTAGGATAGTAGATTTAAAAAATATTATTATAATGTTTAAGATATTAACGATTTAATTGAGAATGTACAGAATTTTTTCAATCTTTTTCTTATATTATTTTATGTTACAAGATAGATCTTGCTATTTTAATCATTTTAGTCTTTTTGTCTTCCAGAAAATTAAATCTATTATCATTATTGTATATAACAGAATCAGAGTATGTTATAATATTATATTATAGTAAAATAATTTCAATGAAATGAAAGAAGATTGATCTCTTACTTTTACTTGATATATTTTGATCTAATTTATTAATAATAGCTTTTGTGGCTATAAGTTTTCCTGTTCACCACGATTTTGTATGTACATACGAATGTAATAAAAATAAATACAATTTGTACCTACATGATTTTAAAATTTTGATACCTAAATGTTTGACTCTTATGTAAGTGTAATAAAATAAAATTAATTAACAATAAAGTTTATTCAATTCAAATTGTGTTTCATTTATACATTGCCTTACACATGTAGTAGTAGTAGGTATTTACATAGATTATCACAAAAACATTGGTCTTATTTCTTCTTGTTGAGAGCCTTATCGGCTCCTTCCAGAAATTTCTTAGGCAGCCCATATTTTTCTACTAAAAGTTTTGCAACAAAGTAAGTCTGAAACAAAAACAAATATAGCTATTTAAAAATAAATAACATTTAACATCAACAAGTGTTAGTTAACATATACCTATGTTACAACTTACACTCATGTAAAGATCTATATTTTATTTTAAATTATTATTATTATATAGTATAGCCTACTAACATTTGCCCGCGGCTCCGCTTGCATAAATAAATTATCCCACGGGAACACTGTTTGCAGATAAAAAGTAGCCTGTTTTACTCCAGAGCCTAAACTATGGCTATACCAAAGTTCATTGAAATCAGTTTAGTAGTTTTCGCGTCAAAGAGGAACAAATGTCCATCCATCCTCACAAACTTTCAGATTTATAATAGTTGTAAGATGCAATATTACAAGAAATTCAAGCTCCATTTTATCCCCAGGGTATGACTATACTTTTCTATATACTCCGTTGAACTTAATTAATCTAAATGTAAACAAGACAATGCTACCAATTTAAATGTCCCTTATTTCCTGTGCACAAATACAATGAAACATTATTTTAGCCGAATTTCATCTTTCTCATTCATTACCTTAAGATTAAAGTGGAGCTGAAAAGTGAATGTATATGAAATACGAAGATTGGCGAAGGATTATTTCCGAGGGACACCTCGGATATAATTCATCGGAAAGTAGTAGGTTTGTACCTGGTCCCCTTGCAACAGCAGCTGGTCGGCGCGCGCGCCCGGGCTACGCGTCACGCCGCAGGACGCCGCCGCGCCGTGCTGGCACGCCTGCGCCAACTCTACCAGGTTGTAACCAAACGCCTCCAGATTCGACACCAGAGTCACCTGTAAGTGGGAACCGATTAGTTGAGATATTCATATTCTAATGTAATCATGAATTTTAACACCGATTCAAAGGAATGGACTGGGCTTAAATTCAAAATTTTACTGAAATTGGTGCTTTACTTCTTATCTCTACTAGCCTATTCTGTCTAAATGATATATGAAATACCTTTTTATTCCCACTGCGTGTTGCGACTTGCATTTTGATAGGCTCGAGTTTCGACTTGATGAGTTTGTGCGTGCCATCTGCAAACACCATCTCTGTGCTGGGGGTCATGCGGCCTAACACTCCAGTCATCACCTCCTCCCATTTCAAAACCTCCTGGTAATTTAGAAAATTTTAAATTACTCGTTTAAACATTGATGATTATTTTATAATGTTTCCAAAAAGCAATTACAAAGCCTTCGGGCATATCAGCAAATAACTTCTCTAAAAAATTATAAATTAATATCTGTATATTCACAATACGTATAGACGGCTTTTTTCATTTTCAGAAGCTATTTAGATGGATACAATATTATTCCTTATCAAATTAAACAAGTAAAGAAATCACTTTGACACACACAAATTTCATACACATTATAATTGCCCTCTACACCATAAAATTTTAATTAATATCGTAATATAAAAAATACGTGCTAGGAAAATAAATTCAAGCGGTTGACGGCCCGCGACGTGACCCAGGTACTCCGCCCACGCCCATATTACGATTAAATCAGAATTACGAATAGGCTATAATAAATTATAACAATATCGTTTAAAATCGAATTACCGGCGGGCGAAGCCGTAGGCAAAAGCTGTACTGCTTAACTTGGCTATTGTCCACTGCTTAACTTATGTGAAGACGATTGGGCTAATAAATAATTATCATACTTGAAGAATCTCATCTTATGTGATTCTCCACCAAACGCACATTACCTGAGGCCGCTTGCCCGCTGCCTGCGCCAGCGCATCGTCCAACACTACGGCGCCGCGCCGCTCGGGTGCGTTTAACTGGCGCACGCGCACGTACTCCACGAGCGTCGCACGGACCTCGCCCGCCGTTAGCGCTGTCCCTTTCCTTTACATGTGAAAATCACGACTTCAACAATAATAAAAAAATGTGCTGCAACGTTTAAACACGATTTATGAACTGTAAAATGATATTCAGCTAACTCAGTTTTCTCTTATTTTCTAAGTTACTGAAAAACTACCTACATAATTATGTATGTTATAATTACATAATTTAAGTAAGGTGAGGTTACACAGTGCGAGCTGCTGATGTGACAGTAGACAGCTACTGTACTCCTGTGGTTGGCAGTAGCTCGACTCGTTTCACCCGGTCACACAAGTGCGGCTACTGCATTTGTGTACGAGTACACAAATGCAGTAGCCGCCTTCCGACTTCTCATGTGACCAGTCTGTGTATGTGTTCGTTTGTGGGTGGAGGTCGCGGGTTCAAATCTCGCCGAAGTTTTAATTGTTTCTGGGTCATAGATGTGTATACAATATGTGTATAATAAAAATAAAAATCTTAAATATATTTATAGTATAAAAGTATTAAATATTAGTACTTTCCGTTGTCTGGTACCTGTTACACAAGTTCTTTGGAAACTTAGCATGGTTTCAGACTGACGTGGTGTGAAAGCGTCCATAGATGTTATTATTTTTACATATCACACAATGAGAGTTGCTGTAATCACTGCTAGCACTACGCAGCCTGTTGCGCTGCAGTGTGTGGATCGCCTTACTTGTGTAGACTGCAGGTATATTTTAAACTAAGTTGTAAAACATTCGGGTTCACCTGTGCGGGGCCAGAGCGGCGGCGACAGCAGCGGTAACGCAGTACAGCTCGCGCAGCTCGGGCGGCGCGGTGGGCGCGCTCGCGTCCGCGGTCGCGCGCGCAGGCACAGCACGCGGAGCGCGGTGTGCACGCACGAGCGGGTGCGCAGAGTTCAGTTTCACCAATGCATCGACGCCTTTCTCTATCTCACGTGTCTCAACTAGACCTTCCTTAAAACACAATATAAGACAAGATGGAAAACGTATGACAATAATTTCTAAGCCGAATGCAGCCATATGCCCTTCTACCGTTCACATTTTATCTTTCATTTAGATAAATTGTCGCTTGGAGATATTTTATATTACTCCAATTGGAGTAATCAGACTCGAATTCTCTTGTTGTAACAATAATTACATATTTCATAATATACAATAAATAAAATATCTCACCCTTTGCATGGCTTCCAGGAACTTTCCCATTTTCTTATAACTAGATTTTTTTACATCCAATGTGTGTTCTTCAGGGCACAATGGCATCAAGTAGTTCCTGAAATGTAAATTAAATATCAATATACATTTTGTACAAATAAACGTAGGTAAATAAGAAATACCTTACTATCTGTTTCATTGTCTAAATTAGAAATATATATATATATATATATATATATATATATATATATATTACAACAGCTAAGAGGCAAACGAGCAAGACGGGTCACCTGATGGTGAGTGATTCACCGCCGCCCACGGTCACCAGCGACGCCAGTGCGTTGCCTACCCTTCAGGTAAGAATATGCTCTTTTCTTGAATGACCTAATGTCGCAGTTGTTGGGGAAGACCGCTGATGGCAACGAATTCCAGAGATTTACTGTGCGTGGCAGAAAACTGTTTTTAAAAAATATAAACTTACTTATAGAATAAGTTAGTCTTGAGTGGCAGTTCAACTTTTGTGGCTTGATGTTTGAGGAAGGAGAGTAAACACCATCTTAAAAGTCCATCCATATCACTAGGAATTCCGTCATCCTCAGTCTCGGAGCATTCTATAAACAAGGTTTGTAATGGGATAACATAAAAACCAAACTATTATAAAGCCGCGTATCCACCATATTCATTATCATTCGAGGTGCAAGTCGCAACACGTAATATGACTTCAACAGTGACAGGCGAGAGGGTTTGAGGGACATGACGTTTTATTTAAAGTGTTTTCATTTATTTTGTAGAAGCGTTACGGCAATCCCTAAAACCCTGATCGGCTTGGCTGACTATTCGGCCGCTTTCCAAGTGACTAATTGGCTAGTCGGTCAAAGTCATAATGGGCACATCTCTAGTAAATATCCTTTTTAATTTATACTATGAAGTATAGCTTAAAATTTTACCAGTTGCGACAGTTTCATTGAGATCCATATCTTTGTCAACATCATTCTTTTCATTTTCCTCCTCCTGCTCCGATTTCTCAACATCAACAATCTGGGGCTCATTAACTACAGGTGCTGGCGGGTTATTCTTTTTCACTAAACTTGGCCATTCCTCCTTGATGGGCTGTATATTTAGCTATAAGAAAAAGTAATTATTATTATTCAACATTGAATACTAATCCCATTTATACTATCAAGTACCTGGGAGACCGAGGTTTAGTAGAACGATAAAGTAATTGAAAATAAACTAAAATAAAAAAAAAAAAAAAAAGAGACCTGACTTGGAACCGGAGACACTAAGGCATCCCCTACAAATTTAAGAGATAATTAAAACAAATTTAATTTTTTAGCTTTTGTCTAATTTGTTTTTAAATATTTTTTGTTGGAATATTAGAAACCTTCTTGGTATTTAGAGTGGTACATAAAACATTTAGACAATAAGATTTTCATTCCCTTTCAAAAACAATAAAAGATTTACCTGAGCTAGATTTTCAGTCATAATATTGGTGTCATCAGAAAATATGGGTGGAGCCAGTTTTGGTCGTTCAAGTTTATTAAATTTAACTTCTTTACATAACATATCACCAAACACATGTATTGTTTCTAGACACACACCCCTGGAATTAAAAAAAAAAGTTTTTACAGATCTGATATCAACACATAAATGCAATTTGACGACCTATGTGGCTGAGTGGTTGAGCGTGTTGGTGCTCAAGCTGGGGGTCGTGGGTTCGAATCCCGCAAAAGGAACAAAAAGTTTTCTGTGTTACTGGGTCATAGATGTATATTAAATATATGTATTTCTCTAAATATATGTATAGTATAAAAAGTATTAAATATATTTCTGTTATCTGGAACCCGTAACACAAGTTCTTCGAGAACTTACCACGGGACCAGATTGACGTGGTGTGAAGAGACCATAGATATTATATTATTATTAATTAATAAATAAACACAGAACAAAAGAATTAACTCGTAAGCAGGGATTGTTATAAAACAAAAAAAAGTATAAATAACCTAAGCGACAGGACATGTTCCGAGGGTTCCATAACTGTCATCGCACAATAGGTTTTTTCAAATTACATACTTCAAAAGTTGTTCGATTTTGATCATAATAATTTTCCTTAAGAGTATTTAGCATGACCTATCAACATGAAAAGTTACAAGATTTTATCACATATAGTTTAAAATTGCCAGGCATTTCTAAACTACCCATTAATGACCCATGACTAACTCCTTAACCACTTAGACCCATGACAAACTTGATTACATGGTTTACATTATAAAAGAGTCATGGATGCAACCATACCTTTATTTATAAAGAACAATTCAACGATACCCCACACAATGGGGTAGGATGAAAAATTTTTGTCATCCCCACTTCATATGCACCCGAGTGCCGAGCTATAAAATTATATTTATTTTATGATGCCAAAATTAGTCTATGCATATATGTATAACCATACAAAATTTCTATCTATCTATCTTCATCTCTCAGGTCTATTCATAATTACCGAAATTACTAAAGGTTCTAAACCCTAAAAACTAAAATTTTGTTTAGTCCTTAAAGTATATCTTTCAACCTTACCTATTTTTATTATATTATACATATAATTTCATCTTATATATAAATTAAAAAAAAAATCTTGCTTAAACTCGAGAACGGCTGGACCGATTTGACAATTTTTGGTCTTGAAATTGTAGAAGTTCAGGGAAGGTTTAAACAGTGTTTATATTATATTGGAAATATTGGAAAAACTGCAGGGAAAATACTAAAAACGACAATGAAACTTTCCCACACTAACTGTTCACTGTTTTCAATTTGCCACTTGACTATCAAATATTTACAGGTACAATCAGTTATTTGTTTTTGGTTTATTGTGTAGATGTAGGTTGTAGATGTTGGTATAGGTTGTAGGTACTAGGCATAGCTGAGTATTAACTCGTTAATCCGTTAATCGTTAATTAACGAAGTCAACATTTTGATTAACGGATTAACTTTTAAGTTAACTTTTAAAAATGTTAACGGAGACGTTAACTTCCGTTAATATGCAGAAGTCCGTTAATCGTTAATACAATGCCTAATAGTTACCGCACGGCACCGACAAGGGCCGGGCGGCGCGTGGCCGCGAGTAAAACAAAAACAAAACTAGATATATTTTGCCGGCACATGCGAGTGAGAAAGAAAACTGCGAAGAGATTTGTTTTGTTTGATCATTTCATTAATAGCGCTGGTGCTTAGAGTGACGAGTGTTTTGTTTGTTTGTTTGTTGTTATTATAAATTACTGTCAGTGATCATTTGCGTGTTGATAATTGATGAATGAATTAGAACCTAAACCAACAGGTTTTATAAGTTCACTAACGCAACTATATAAAGATGCAATTTTACACATATTAATGAATTAACGATTAATGTTAACTTGCGTTAATTCTTCCGAAATGTAACGCTTTAACGTTTAACAAAGCTAACTTTTTTTGTAGAGGATTAACGATTAACAATTATTTGATTAACGGTGCCCGGCTATGGTACTAGGTGTAGATGTAGGTACCTGGTGTAGGTGTAGTTGTATATCCAGTCCATAGTTAACAGTTAAGACAGAATAACATGTGTCAGGACAGCTAGTAGGCAATAAAATTGTAACTTACATGGGCAGCCTGGCCAAGTCAGCAGAAGACACCACTGCTTTTCCAACAACACCCGCTGCATAATTATCACCTGTGCATACTGCTAGTATAGCATCTCTGTTAAATCTCTTGCCTTTAAGAGAATCAGAAACAACTCCTGGTGCATATAAAGGTGCTCCTCCTTGAATCTGAAATTATTAAATACTTCTAAGGTATAATGTCAAAAAAAGTAGTGTAAATACAATATTTAAAAAAATCAGACAGAGGAATCAATAGAATATTGTCTTGTTATTTTAACATAATTTTAAAAGCATTTCTGAAGCTTACCTTACTCAACACTGGTGTGTGTATGGCAATAGTTGGCACCAAGTCTGGCACTTTCCACAGGGCACATACAGTTGGAACAAGTTTATCCTCTAATTCAATAATCATAGGGGTTCCATCTACAATGTACACACCTACTGTATCGCCAGTATGAAGAATTAATTTCATACAGCTTGTATTTGACTTTACAGAAACAATTTCCTTAACTTTTTCATCTGATGTGCCAGGAAAGCATGTTTGTATGCGTTGTGCAAGATGTTTCCTGTATTAAAATACGTTTATTTAATGATCATTTATTAAATAAAACCATAATAAAACATGAAAAACTTAAAAATGTAACCATACTTCTCAGAATTTTTTAAAGTATTATTTGACTTCAACTTGTAAGGTTTAGCGAACATGACGAATTCTTATTATTACGTATTAATCACAAATAGATAAAATTATTTTTGCTGGTAAATATTTTCCATAATTTAATAATTTTGGCGGTGTTTACTAAAAAACACTTTTTATTCCTGAAATAGCAAGTGGAGATATCAACTATCAAAAGTCAAACCCAAATGTATTTTTTTTTAATTTGTTTGGCGTTCGGCCAAATAAATTTAAATTTGCCAGTGACATTTTAAATAGAATTTTATTTCTAAAGCGTCAAGTTCTAAGTCTAGACAAAGACCAAATAAATAGTCAGTGTAGTCAATGAGTCAAGTCAGTTGATTCAGTAAAGTGGTAGAAGCTTTACTGAATGTTCCTAGGGTGTTTTGGAGGCACACAAAATAGCAGGCTTTTCGAAGTTGTATCAGGCCCACACTTGTGGACGTCAACGAATGTCTAATGGTTAATATTCTACCAATTACACAATTAGAACCGAATAACACAAATTATGTCAAATACAAAAACAACAACGTCCCATATTAACATCCCGGCAAAATTCCCCCAAATCACCCAAATGTCTTCATAATTAATTACCTACCTACTTAAAGGACCATACTTACGGTCCAGCCTGCAAATCCAACACCGGTACCAATAGCTGTCATTAGTGTCAATATAGCTGTCAATGTTTGCCTACAAATCCGCTTCAAGGCTGTGGCATTGGATTTGCAGACTGGATGGTGTGTACAGAGTAAAGCACTTAGGAAGATTCAGCAGTTAGATTCAGAGTTGAATCTCGCAAACGCGCCATTAAAATTTAAATGTAAGATCATAAATATTGAAACGAATATTATGGTACTGAACGAGCAGCCTGAAATTGTTATACTCTTCTTAAGTATTATGTTTATAACTCAGATTAATTACGTTTACCTAAAAGACTGGCTGCAAATTCACTTAACGCTTCTTTTTAGGTTCCACGTGGTCAATTCTGTTATTATAATAATATAATATTACTCAGTTTTAGTCTTTTATGCGTAAACGTACGGCGCACTCTACATAGGTACTTTCCGATGATGATAGTCATCATAGGTGACTGATGTGACTTAAATAACAACTCACAATTCCTCCAACGTTCTTGAGACTTATAATATTACTAGAGATCGCCCTGTGGTCGTAATTCGACCGTAATTCATATTAATTTTTTTAGTTTAAATTTTTAGGTTTCTTTTGCCTCTTAGATACACAATAAAAATTATAAATTTTGTTTATGATATTTACAGTGCGGGATTTATACAATTGACGCCCATCAGTTTTTGCCCTTCATACTCTTCTTATATCAATCAAGAGTACAATTGCAGTTTCTTACAAATTGTCCTGGTTGAAATTTGTACCAAATAGCTATTTGAAAGTGCGTATTGTTGTTTAAATAAAAACAAAAGCGCAAAATATATTAGAATGATAATAATAGGTCTTTACCTATGAAATTTCCGTGATGCAGTACTGGCCATTTCAAATCAAAATAATTTTTGTTTGGCTAAGAATACTAATTTCAAATTAATTTTATTTTAAAAACATGGAATTCTTCCTCCAAAAGTAGTCATTTGTTTATTGATTAGTGTTACATTTTCATCGCATTTTAATCCTTTTCGTCATCATGAAATACGTTAAAAATTCGAGTAATTATGGAATATGAGTACCGTCGTGGCAGCAACACGGCACAAGCGGCACGCAACATCAACGACGTTTACAGAGCCAATACTACAAAGCAACACACTACCTGTTATTGGTTTGCTCGCTTCCGTTCTGGAAATTTCGACCTGAAAAATGAACCTCGCGATCGTCCGAAGACTGGTCAACAATGACGAATTAAAGGCGATTGTGGAAGTTGATGATACACAATCTACGGCTGAATTAGCAGCAGCTTTCGACGTTAGCGTCAAGAGAATATTGGTCCATTTGCGTCAAATTGGCAAGATAAAAAAGCTTGACAAATGGATGCACCACGAACTCAATGATCGCCAGCGCGAAGTACGCGTCGAGACGTGCCTTGCACTGCTCAACAGACACACAAATGAAGGAATTTTGAACCGCATTGTTACCTGCGATGAAAAATTGATTCTGTTTGATAACCTCAAGCGCTTGGCAAGTTGATTGGATCTTGGTTCAGCACCTAAACAATGCCCTAAACGAAAACTTACCCCTAGAAAAGTGATGGTCACTGTTTGGTGGTCTAGCGCCGGTGTGATTCATCATAGCTTCTTACCAAACGGGGTGAGCATTACTGCAGATGTGTACTGTGAAGAACTGAACACAATGAAGGAGAAGCTGGCACATCTCCAACCAGCATTTGTGAATCGCTCGTCTTCGCTGCTCCTGCACGACAACGCGCGACCTCATACTGCACAGCAGACGGTCTCCAAGGTGCAAGAAATGGGGTTGGAAGCTCTCCGTCATCCGCCCTACTCACCAGACCTTGCGCCTACAGACTACTACTTTTTCCAGAATTTGGATAACTTCTTAGCGGGAAAAAACTTTAATGCCGAGAGGCAGTACAAAATGCCTTTGAAGAATTTGTTGCCTCCCGTCCAGCTGATTTATTTAAGAAGGGCATCAATAAACTACCACTGCGTTGGCAAAGGTGCATTGATTGCATGGGGGATTACTTCGATTAATACAAATAAAAAATACATGCAAAAAAATCGTCTAACCTAATATTATGTTTTGTACGTTGAAAGCGAGAGAGTGGAGCGAGCGAGCAAAAATGTCTCTAATTTCGCTAGATAAAATTGGTTAGATATTTTTTTTCAATCGTACTGGATTAATTTGTAACGTAGCAAGCTTGGTATGCGTGCCTACGTATAATTTTTGCATTGTTTGGAAATTCGGAATGTGGTGGCTTCGAATCCCGGTAAGATAGATATTCTTGTGATTCTTATTTTTTTTCTTTAATATTTAATTATTTTATCGTTCTACTAAAACACCGGGCAAAACTCGGTATCCCAAGTACTTATATTAAAAAGAGGAGTGTAAAGTATACTGTACCTACAGTACTAAAATATTATTTTTTGATAAATTTTCGAAAATAATGTTTGTATCCAAATAATAAGGTTTTTTATATTTCTTTAAGACAAAAATGTTTAGGCCACATTTGCCACCCCCTAGGCTTCAGCCTAATCAGCCTTCTGGTAAATCCGCCTGGATATTTACTAAGTACTGTTTACAGTTAACACTTAAAAAGATATAAACAAATTATTGACAGGCTGCTGGATTTGCAGATTGGACCATGAAGATGGGCCCTTAAAATAGGTCAAAATCTTAAAAACGTGATTTTTGCTTCATGTATTAGAGCGTTTTCACGTTATGCGCTTATCGCGCGCGGGATATATGAGAGACAGCTATATTATTTTTGTATTGAAACATATTCTTTTTTATTTATTATTTTGCCTCTCGATAGAAAAAAATAAATAAAAATAAATGTTGTGACAGATCGACAAACGTCCCTTGTATGGCAAAGTAAACAAATCCCACGTGTCAGTGCCAAGAAAAGAATTATGTAAGGTATACATTAAAGCTGGGACTATATACTCCGGAATCCGGAAAGCAGGTGAAAATTCAGAGCACTGAAAAAAGAAATCTGCATTATTACAATAGAGTAGAAAATGGAAGTTTCGAGTGTATGAAATTGACATTTGACTCGTCACTCATGTTTTCGATTTTCAACTGTATTGCATTAGTGCATAGTATCCCTATATTTATTGTAATCTGTGGTGCATAGATACATGGAGGAATTGTTACAAGATAGTTCTATTTTCAATGCTCAGAATTTTCTACGGCCTTCCGGATTCCGGAGCATATAGTCCCAGCCTAAACTCTGCGCTAATACATTATGGTTGAAAATCGAACACATGACTGTCGAGACATGTCAATGTCATATATGACAGCTTGACACTAGACACTTCGATTTTCAACTCTATTGTATTAGCGTAAAGTTCTATTTTTAATGCTCAAGATTTTCAACGGCCTTCCGGATTCCGGTGTATATAGTCCCAGCCTGAGATGTACATATTCAATCCCATGAACTTTGCTTTTTTAATAAATTAATTATATGCAACTGCGTTCTATGGACTATGCAATTAACATTATTAATAATATTATTATTTATGAAGTAAACAAAAACCCACACCACCCACATATGGCGTCACAAGTCACAACCGACCAGGAACTGAATAAATCCTGAATAAAAGTGCAATTATTAGGCATACAGCATAGTGCAATAAATTATTATTATACCGAGTGTATATTTATCCGTAATTTTTAGATAATGTTGTATCCAACGATATTTTATACTGCCTCTTGTAATATAAAATATCATTCGTTGCATCTATAACATTTTATCCTAATGTTGAGATAAACATATTTATGATATGTTTAATATGATAGAATTGATTGAAGGATAGTCTGGTCAGAAACTCAAAACTTAAGGTCACAATATCGAATATAAAATATTGATTACGCTCCTTGACTATATATTTTTGCTATGGAGACATATGCATCAAAATTCTTCAAGTCAACGAAGAAATACCTACATAAATAAGAAATCATAATAATAATATTATAATGATGACTTTATTTGGTTTATCTTCGAAACCCCCATTTTTCTTACAAACTAAACTCTGAAAAGAAACCTGTAAGGTATTTCGGAAAGTGGGTCGACTCAAGAGCTTTCATTGACATGTTCGTATCGCTTGCTCTTTGGCAACGGTTTTGATTAGAATATTACAAAAATCAAGTAGCTACCTTCTAAATATTAAAAGAGACGGTTCTCGAGTACTGTAGGTAACTACAAAATATAGATTATAGAATGTGGTACCTTGGAGGTTGTTCTATGTGGGTTGTGGTCTATGGACCTTAGATGGTCCATACTCCTTAGCCTTAGATTCTAAAGGATAGCTTGAAAATAAAGCTTTCCCTAAATTATGAAGCCTTGCGGGTCAGTCAAAACTATAGAACTGACGTTCTTTTCTTAGTGTTTGTAACATAGAATAAATACGTTACGGAAAAAGAGTCCGTTTCTAGATAACTAATAAACCCATAATTAGTTTCATGACGACGGTCTATTCTTTTTTACGGGCCTTTGGCTCACCAAATACAAATGCAACTGCATGCAACTATTCTATTGTAAAAAGTCAAATTTAAAACCGGGGACAGCCGCAGGCAACTTTTAATCGATTACGTAGGTTTTAAATATTGGAAAGTTTAAGATGTTTGAAAATAAATAAACAGTTTATTAAACTTTAATCTGCATAGTCGGGACGTCCGCATTGCGGGAGTCTGGATATCTGCAACCTGCATCGTATAGCTATTCACTATTGAAATGTAAAGGGGGGGAAACTCCAGCTATTTCATTAAAAGTAAATGATTAAATTTACAATGTATTTTAAGTGTAATAAGTAGTAATAACTACTTGACGGTAATGATTTATATTTACATTAAAATTATTAACTTTATTACCCAATAGGTACAATATTAACTACATACAGGGTGTCCGGTGGCGGATTTATATTTTTGAAAGCTAATAAAAGTAAAACAAAAACTTATAGTATTATAACTTTATTTATTACTTATACTTCTATATAAGTACTTATATATTTATTACGTGTAATTCGTCTATACGTACTTACTAATAAATTACTAATAAAAATATTCACACAACGGATAAGTTAAACAACGTTGCTGTCTTTGTCTAATACGTTGGAAAAGTCACTTGACAGACAAAGACAGCAACGTTGCTTAACTTATCCGTTGTGTAAATATTTTTATTAGTAAGGGGGCATATGTATACATATAATTCGTCTCTGATAATACCTACCTATTTAATTTTACACCAAACTTTCACAAGTTTAAGTAGTTTGTTTGTTTACTTATTAAAATAAGGGATATAATTTAATCTTGCGAGCATAAAATAAGTTGGCGACTGCACATGAGCATACTGTATTACAGGGGCGTGCGCTTCTTGTAGGCAGAAATGCAGTGCTTTACTTGTCATTCACAGATACTTTAATAAAACGTTCGTACGTTTTAGATGACTTTAATTAATAGTAAGTAAATTAATTTAAAAAATATAATAAGTTAAATTCGCCTAATATTTTATAAATAGCAACTCATCTCATGCCGTTGCGTTCTGCAGGACAAATCATCGCATGTATGTGTAATTTTCATACTTCGCAAACGCACACACCCATGAATATCGACATGATTATATAGCGGTAACTCCAGCGGCAGGCGATGGCTCTCGGCTTAATTAATAGTAAATAAATTAATTAAAAAATTATAATAACTTAAAAACGCCTAATATTTTATAAATAGCAACTCATCTCATGTTGTTGCGTTCTGCAGGACAAATCATCGCATGTATGTGTAATTTTCATACTTAGCAAACGCACACACCCATGAATATCGACATGATTATATAGCGGTAACTCCAGCGGCAGGCGATGGCTCTCGGCTTCGGTTCGGCTATCCGATCGCTTCCGAAAACCGCCGAACTGGCTTGTCGGAAATTATTCGTTGCCTATAATCCGAGTAAAAATAATAGACGCGAATCTAATAATTCACGTATGCACATTATGCATTTTTGTTTAGTAAGGTTTTATTTGTTTAAATAGAAGAAACGTTTTGTGTTTCGCTGGGGCCATTTTGCATATTTCATGTGATAAGCATTGTTTAAAATTTAATCGCTCCTGTTTATTTATAGTTTTCTTAAAAGATTTTTCATTTTCATTTTCATTTTAACATTTGAAAGTGTATACATTTAACAGTTTCTTACTGAGTTTCTATAATAATTGTAGTGATTTGCTTTTACTAGTGCGTTTGTTGATTTTTTAAAAATGTTATTTGATTGTGAGGTTTGCGTTGATAATGAGTGTTTATTAAAAATTAAAAATAACAAGTTCTCACAATAATTGTCATTCAGTGAAAAGATTCAAATTCTGTATAAAGGTAGGTGTGTACCCGAGTTACAACAATTAAACCAGCAAAAAAAATAATGTAACTCGAAAATTTCATGTTAAAAGTTATGAAACGTAAAACTGGCTGTGTGGTTGTGTACACACGATTTTCCTTGCATATTATTTTGTAATTCTAGTACAGTATGGACTGATTCGGGATATTCAGATTTAAATAATTTCTATGCCGTGGCCTCACTCACTTGGATAAGATATTTGAGGTGGCCGAAATCTTGCGTTTATTTACATCGGGATATAGTAATCTCAAGTAACCGGAACCTTGAATATGTGAAAATTGAAGCCGACTGACTGGTGAGTAGTTATAATATTTTAAAATATGCTTATTTACTTATTAGAATTTCTTCCGCCGCAACGATCGATCGCTGTTTTGTCTGCGTTGCCGTAGAAGATGTACATGAATAGTAGTATCTAAGACTTGCTCTGTTGGCATAAGCAGGTATAAAACCATTGGGTTGATAAATTAATGGCTGTTAAAAATTCAATTTGCAGGCTAGGAAAAAGTGCATTTTTGGATAATGATGGAGTTTGTCTTCCTTTGGTATGGGTGTCGTTTTCAAGGTTTTTAGGGGTGCAGAATAATATGAAAATTAAAACCTTTTGTAATTCCAAAATGGCGTACATTTTTTTACGTGATAACGTCTTATAATTTGATGGAGCTGGCTGCACGCACGAAAAAACACGACTCATGCGTTACCTGTTACCAGCGTTACCTCGCGTAACTTAAATATGACACATTGCCGTTACCTCAGCTAGCCGCGCCTTAGGTATGTGAGCGGTGGGACGGAGAGGCGGGGGCGCTTGATGTTATTACTCAGTTCGGCGCCGGACTTCGCGGCGGTAATACGCCTACCTAAGGCGCGGCCAATTAGTTCCGCGCGCACTATAAACATGACGTAGTTACGTTCAACTATCGTCAGTAAACCGACGTTACAGACAACTGATTTTTTTATTAAAATTATATGAGTGTCCTTTCCAGGTTTCTGGGGGTGCCGATTACAAAGTTGTGTTCCAATATCAGTTCCTTTTCTGCACGAGGCCAAGGGCCTTGGCCTCTAGTATTGTCAGGCAATTCGCTACAAGCACTAGTTAAGGCTTGTAGCGAATTGCCTGACAATACTTTTCCCCAAAGGCTCTGGGGACGAGCCACTCTGCAGACTGGTACGGAATAATCTTCTTAATACGTCCTCCAGTCCTATGGAGCAAGTTCGCCTCATAGCTGCGGAAAAGTGGGAGTCGGGACTTCGGCTACAAGCATTATCGTCACCCAATACGGGCACATTGATGGATCGAACCGCTTTCCGAACCGAGCCTGTGGAGCAGGCTCGCCTCTTAGCTGCGGAAAAGTGGGAGTCGGACCTTTGGCTACAAGCAATACCGTCACCCAATACGGGGACATTGATGGATCGAACCGCTTTCCGATTAGCCACTTCCCTGCGTCTTGGCACCCCCCACGTCGTCCCCCACCACTGCGTTTGTGGCGCAAACATGGACAACCTCGGAGACCACGGTTCGTCCTGTAAAAGAAGCGCCGTCCGCATCTCCCGACATCACTGCCTGAACGACCTCATCCGTCGGACTCTTATCAACGTCGGAGTGCCAGCTGTGCTGGAACCCTCTGGTTTACATTTGATGGCAAGAAACCAGACGGTATGACCCTGGTCCCTTGGAAAGTGGGTCGGGCTCTTGTATGGGACGCTACTTACGTCGATACACTTGCTCCGTCCCATGTCAGCAGGTGCGGCCGCCAATCAGGTGGAGAACCTCAAGCGGTGCAAATATGAGAACCTTAGTGGGGGAACTCATATTTGAACCGTTTGGGGTTGAAACCCTAGGTTCATGGGGTCCGGGTGCGCACATCCTTTTCAGAGAAAATAATCGAGGCCACGCGAGACCCCAGAGCTGCCGGCTCTGGGGTCTCGTGGCCCAAAGAGTGAGTATCGCAATCGAGCGGGGAAACTCTTTGAGCCTTCTAGGTACTCTGCCTGGTGGGGACGACCTGGGAAATTTCTGTTCATTGTAGCTTTTTAAGTTTTTCTACTATTAATTTTCTTGTTAGTACTTTTATAGTTTTTTAAATATTTTAGGTAGTTACTACTATACAGGGTGTTTTTCCAGTCAGTGTCCAAAATATTTCAATTTCCAAAATTTTCATTCTTCGTAAAAATGTACTAATTTAAAAGTTTTTGAGGATGCTGATTAGGATTAATGATTATTATCACAGTATATTATGTATGTGTAGTGTATGTTAAAGCTATAGATTTTTTTGGAAATTGAGGATTTAATAAGAAATATCTTGTCATAAATAAAATAAGTGATAACGGGGTTACTAGGTGCGAGGAAATTTTCATTTTCAAATTCAGGATTTTCAAATTTATTTTTCTTCTATCATGAAGAAAATATATGGTTGAGGGGTTACTAAGGGGCAGGAAATTTGCGTAATTTTTTCAGCAGGGTGCACCGTTTCCGTGATAGAAGCGATTATAGAAAAAAATATGACAATGCTCTACTTTGAGACATAAGCGATGTATACTATATAAATGTTGAAAATTTTAGGATTTACAAATTTATTTTTCTCCCATTATGAAGAAAATATCTGGTTGCGAGGTTACTAAGGGGCAAAAAAAAAATCATTTTTTTGTATGGTGCACCGTTTCAGAGACAAATGCCATTAGAAATTATTAGAAAAAAAATATGGCAATGATGGCAATGGCATCTATGGCATCTATAATGGCATATGGCAATCTACTTCTAAAAGTAGAGCATTGCCATATTTTTTTCTATCATATCTAAATCCGAGAGATGTTTGAAGCTATAGAAATATGGTAACGAAATTTCAAAATGAGTGATTTTTTTGTAATAAACACCCCCGAAACCTAGAAAAATTAAAAATGGGAATTTTGAACGCTCCTTTACATTTTTTTTATGTGCGCTAGTTTTGCTGCTTATTATGTTTTTTGAATTACCTACATCAGGGAAAATATATGTGCCTATTCTTAAATTAAATGTGTACTCTCAAATTGTCGCCAAGATGGTTATTTGTTCGCTAAATAATATCTATCTGCCAGTTTGGAATATTTAGTGAACAAAACTGGTATTATTTAGTCGCCAGATTTAGAATTTTTGTTCCTTACGGAAGAATTCCGCCAACTTGGTAATTTAGTATTCAATATTCGGTTTTTTCACACCCTGATTGTTTTGTCGCAAGTTTAAATACATGCCAAAATTTGATGACAAGTGTGTAACTGCCCTAAGTCTTACATATAAAGCAGTTCGGTAGACGAAATACTATTTTAATATATCATAAACTACTTTAATAACACTGGTTAACAATAATACTTAGGTACCTATTTTCCGTTGTTAAAAAATGAAATAAGTATTTACCATTGTCCATGGAGGAAATCACGGATAAGATAAATGAGGTTGGATTGGCAACCGTGACACTTTTACTTGAAAACCAGCGTCGCCGCCTTTCTCCCACCAATGCACTCCACTACATAAGAAATAATAATACATAATTACATACACGAATTATGCACACTAATTAACAAATCACACCTAGAACAGAGGGCTGCGATTTGGTACTCACACTACGTTGAGTCGGTAACGTTACGACACAACCACATGCTCAAAATTCACACGCACGCTAGGGCTTGCTATGGTCGATAGGAATTTTCGATAATGAAAATGGTCAAACTTGAATCTTGAAATCATCTTAGTTTCAGTTAGATTTACGATTTATGAGCCCTAACTTTTGAATGCGGCGGGGGGAGTAGCGGGGCAAGTATGGTTGCGCGTGTACAATATGTGCATCCCCACTATTTTTGCCGAGGGCTCATCGTAAATCGTAAACCGTTTGAAAAATTTTAATAACGGGAGCACTAGTAATTTTATACTAACTAAAACATTGTGTCAAAGGCGAATTTAATTGGTAATGGGATAGAAAATGAAAAAAAATATCAACATGTATTACCTTTATTTGTAATCAAAAATAATTAGAAAATCAAAGCAAAAAAAGAAGTCGATGGCAGTGTAGCACTGCCATTTGCACAGTCGTAGTCTTTTAATTATTATTTTTTTATTGTAGACGAAATATTCATAATTTACATTTTCAGATACTGAAGCGTACATATTATTATGCAATACCAACAAGTAATAAACTAATACATTATCTTCTTCGCTTCAGCATCAAATATTACATTCGTCAACAACCCCGCATCGCGGAAAGGTTTTAGGCATAGCCGGGTACCGTTAATCAAATAGTTAACTTCGTTAATCGTTAATCCGCTACAAAAAAAGTTAGCTTCGTTAAACGTTAAAGCGTTACATTTCGGAAGAATTAAAGCAAGTTAACGTTAATCCGTTAATATGTGTAAAATTGCATATTTATATCGTTGCGTTAGTGAATTTATACAACCTATTGGTTTAGGTTCTAATTCATTCATCAATTATCAACACGCAAATGATCACTGACAGTAATTTATAATAACAACAAACAAACAAACAAAACACTCGTCACTCGCGTGCAAGAATCGACGTCTTTATAAATATTATGTAGCAAAAAAAGACTAGCAGACTAGCAAAATTTTACTACCGAGAACAGTAGTAACTCATTCTGAAGAAAAATAATTTGTCGATAAATCATCGATCACTGACTGCACTATCCAGGCGACCGAAGCGGACGTGACGCGAACGAGTCGAAAGGCGCGGTAATTTGGCTCGCTTTGAAACCCATTGCGCGTCAGATGTGTCTTCTCGCGAAATATTTGCGTACTTCACCAGCAATGTATATTTTCTGTTATTCTTGGCTTAATTGTCGTTTCTACTTAGAATTTCATAATTCGAACTAGTTTTTTGGGAAAAATACTAAAAAACTAAGGTTTTTATGCTTACCGATGAAAAGAAATTCCTCCTTGTTTCATATTTGATGTCTGACTCTTTAATTTGCACATAACAATCGCACAACACTGCATTTTCAAAGGATTTTAGCGCTGCTCCGTACTGCGAGGCAATCAACAAGCGACTAAAAAGTATGAACGCGTGGTTCGGTTGAAGTATGATTGTCCAATCATACTTGTGGCGCGTCTGCCCCGCGCACATTGCGAATCCAACCTCATTTATCTTATCCGTGGAGGAAACATACAGTACCTAGGAACAGTGCACAGTACGAACGCTGACAGTACATTGATTTAAGCTACGCCCATTGTGATGACGTTGGGACCGAGTTTATATCACAGTGCACAGTTGCTTATGCCATCTCCTCTTTTTATCATCATAACCTACCCGCATCATAAAAGATTAGATAGTAGAAATGCGGGCTCTTAACTCTTGGCCCTTGGAAATCGGAAATGAATAATCTAATATTAGCTCCTAACATATGAAATTGGCGTTTTGTCGTACTGGCCACTTTGATCTCAAATATATCTTCTTTGGTTAGGAATTTCAATTTCAAGTTCGTACTTCGTAGCTTACTTAGGTATTTTTAACTGACTTCCATAAAAGGAGGTCGTTATACGTTCGGCTGTATATATTTTTATGTTTTTTGTATGTTCAACGATTAATTCGCCGTCTGTGAACCGAAATTCAAAATTCTATTTTTGCTGTATAGGATATATAATCCCAATTTGGTCCTTTTGATACCAAGGTGGTGATGATGGGATCCATGAATAATCGAAGGAACTCCTCGAAATTTATATGGACACATATAGTGATTTTGACTTTATCTGAAGACACCCAAGCATATGCTACCAAAAAGTAAGATTTTGCACCAAGGTATACCTAGCATGGATCAAAAAGTACTGAACAGAACTCTCGAGTCCTTATAGATATATGTTTGGGGATTTCAGCGTTGTTTAAAGAACTACAAGCATATGCCACTATGTCAATTACAGTTAACATCATCATCACCACCATCATCTTACCATAAATCATCACATTATGATGATAATAGGTACTTTTCATAGTCTTACTTTCATAGTTACATCGACACATATCCTTGAATATTTCCCTGCCGTTTGTGGACCCATTTTGATAATTCTTTTGTTGTTGTAAAGGGTGTAATTGAAAATTTGTCCTTCAGTCACCAAAGTGGAGACCTGATGAATGATGATGGTATCCATGAGGAATCGAGGAAACTCAAAATTTATAGGGACATACATCTATAGGGATTTGAATTTTGTGAAGTAAATCAAGCATATGATACCAAAAAGTAAAATTTTGTTCCAAGGGTGTACCCTGGATCCAAAAGCACTGAACAGAACTCCTCAGTCTTTAAACGTTTGGAAATTTCGGTATTGTTTTAAGAACTGTAAGCATATTATGCCATTATGTAACTTACAGTAATCATCATCATTAACTTATATACAATACCTAATGGAAGCTTGGCGCGTATTCAATTATACATTCGAACGCATCTTTTAAACTTTCTTAAAATGTGTTATAAAAATATAATAAATATGACTAAAAAGGGAAAAAATATTATTATCGAATAAAATAATTTAAACCGACTTCTAAAGTAAAAATGCACAAAAAAGTATGAAATAAATCTTATATTCTAAATGATTCTCCTTTTAAATTTGGCTACAATTTTAACTATTTCTCTACTCAATCTTCATAATTTTGAAGTCTGTACCATCCAACTTAAATGTGAGTTCTATAAAATATTGTTTTATAATTATATTGTTTGGGCTAGTACCGACTTCAAAATAATAAAGATTGAGTAGAAGAGATATACCTAGTTAAAATTCTAGCCGAATTTAAAAGGGGGATTATTTAAAAAAAATAAGTTTTATTTCATACTTTTTTGTAAATTTTTACTTTGGAAGTCGGCTTAGTTTTTTCTTTAAAAATAATAACTCAATGACCTATTCTAGTGCAACTTTGTCAGATTGTTACAGGCGGCGGGATGTATAAATATTCTCATTTCGCTCATTCGCCTGAGGGTGTGGTGTGGGGAGTCTAGTCACGGACTTCCGGCGTCGTCCTCGCCGTGTGCGGCCCGCACCTGTTTCCCAACTGTTTGTTCCACAAGCACAGGAAAGAACATCGTGAGCTGCTTCTATAGTAAGTGATTTCTTTTATAGTCTTTTTTACCCCTGACTATAAAGTGTGTCTGTGTGTGTGTGTCTGTGAGGATGTGTCAGGTGTCTAATGTGTGGCGTCTCGCTAACATCGTAGATGCTGTCATGGATATTTACGTAGTAATTATTATTTGGTAATCTGTGTCGATATTCTCGCTTGTGTTTGCAGTTTGAGTACATAACAAGCACACGATTCTTTTATAATAACATTCATATTATATCATTAAAGTGGATTACCAGGTCTTCTTCTTATTTAAATTAAATTACACTTCTTTTACTTCGTTATGTATCAGCCATTTCTAATAAGCTAGGTAATAAGTATTCTTAATACTTACGGAAATAATCTGTTTCAACTGGCTGCGGAGACATGAAAGTTGAAACGTGCCCCTTTTTCGTTGCATAGACACGTTCTAAGACAACGAAAGCAATTCTTTTACTTTTAAACTTTTAAATATTTATAAGTAGTAAGGTTACCTATGTGCTGAATTTTCATATATATTACCTGCATTTTCATACAATAATCGAAATCTGCACAATTTAACACAAAGAGATCACACATTATTTTTTTTATTTTATCCAAATAAAAATTATTATTATTATTATTTATTATGATGTCCTTAAAATTTAGGTGTTAAATTACTTAGGTTTTGGCGTTTCTGGTGGTACAAGTTTGCACCTGGTTTCTCAGAAAACGATGTGGATCCTGTTTACAAATACCTTCCTCGGTAGCGGTTTTTGTTGAAATTAATAGGTATCTATACAGTGAGTTTTTCAGTCAGTGTCCAAACTTTCAGGAGTGAATATACTCTTGAATATAAGCAGCCACGGATGTAAGGGAGGGCAAACCGGGGGGGCACCGGCCCCGGGCGGTAGTTTCATGGGGGCGCCAAATCCTTGAGACAATAATTTGAAATATGGAACAAATGAAACCTCTTTTCCTATAATCTCATAGGTTTTTATCAAGTTATCAAATCCTAATATAATATTTTTGAAAAATACGCCGTGTAAAATTGTAATCTTTCCTGGTATATTTTTTCCTGTGTTTCTGTTTTATGTCACAAATGAGTTATTAGCTAAGAGATAATAAAATTTATCATAGGATTACTATTTTCACAAATGGTCATAAAAAATGCTACTCGTTTGTCAGTTTTAACAGTTTTTTTCAAACACTGAAGGTAGGGGGCGACACTATCAAGTTTTTGCCCTGATTCGAAAAAATCGTAGATCCGGGGCTGAATATAAGCAACTTTTACTATGGGATCAACTTTCCTACTTAAAAAAAATTAGCTGTTTCCTACAAAATGCTATCTATGCCGTAGCCCTTTTGTAGGAAATAGTTGATTTTTTTTCAAGTAGGAAAAATTATCCAATAGTAAAAGTTGCTTATATTCAAGAGTATAATATTCACTCCTGAAAGTTTGGACACTGACTGAAAAAACATCCGGTATATTATGGATTTAGGTTACGATTAGGTACAGTATCTTTCAACTTTATATAAGTAAGTATTTGTATATTTAGAGTTATAGCCAGTAAACAATCGTAAGCGTAATGATTACCGGCTGAGATCCGAAATAACAATAATTTGTACATCGTAAAATTTACAAAATTGCCGAATCGATATTTCAATTTATCTGTAAAAGGATAATTTTCTCGTAATATTATGGTAACGTTTCTCGTTAAGATCTGACCTCCGCTTTTAATGGCCGCACTTTTTAAAACCTTTATGTGAAAACCTTTACCTCATTTTATGAGACAAAATTATTAATTTGGGCTTTGGCGGTACCACTGATGTGGGTATTTCGATGGTTTTGGGTAGTCGGCGATCGCAGATCGGAAGCAACAAGGACTTTTTTTAAATCCTTTAAAAGTCCTTGTTGCTGCCGATCTGTATGAAAATACTCCTGTATCAAAAATACAGTTTTCTGTAGCCATAAAAAATATAATATATTTTTTTATTTACATTGAATTAATATTCTTCGGTTTTATGAACAGGGTTAATTCACCTATTACAATTTTGTAGATACAAGTTGCAACCGTTACAATTACAAGTGTGATTCGGGGGGACGTGGGTACCCTTCGTACATCGTCTTAGTTTTTACACAGACAGGCTAGACTAGGATGAACCTCAAATTCAGTCTTAATTATTGTGAAAAAAGACTGCGCGCCCTCGGTACTGTACAATTAACAAGCAACAGACAACTAAACTGGCAAATGCTAAATAGTTTATTGAAGTACAATACTACTTACTAGTTACTAGTACAGATTGTCGTACCTAAATTGCCATATGCCTATGTTGGAGAGCAAACTTTTGCTATTTTCTGTAGCAAAGACTTCGTCTGTTTACATTTACATTGCATTTCGACTTCAGACCGTGTATTCGTTGCGTCTTGCGACTTGCGACTTGCGAGCGAACGATTGTCGACACTCGACGGCCGAAACTCGAATCACGAATGTCGCCGTCGGACGTCGGTTCATATCGAACGTGGCTGTTGTACTGTATGCGCGTGTACAATAACGTGTTCCTTCAAAGCAACACATCGCGATCGTAAAATTTACGCGAAATCTACAAAGTTACAATAAATTACAATTAGTGAGTGAGAGTTTTGTGACGTTTGGGTACTCTTGTGGAACTGCAGTTATGTGTAGCCATTTTTAATATAATTTTAGTGAGTATGTTTTGAGTATTTTATACATACTAAATATACTTATAGTACCTACTTGGTAAAAATTATTTGCTTATTTTTATTTTTATTTCAGTTTTAATTTTACATACATATTACCATATTTTTGATTAGTTAAACAAAATATGGAACACAATCATCATCATAAAGGAGTGGTTTTTTTCAATTAATTTACAATATTTTTTTTATATAAGAGAGAATTAATAATTTTTATTGATTGTTACATTGACTTAAAACAAAGCCTTTTTTAAGCTTTATACGTCTAGTAAAAATTGTACGATGGCAATCTACCCCCAAGATAATACTACTCTTTGGTATACTTTTTACTAGACTTTTTACTATATTTTTATTTTACATACATAATATAGGTATATCCAATTTAAAGAAACATCGGCGTTATTATTGTTATTTAATTGATGTAAGTTTTTTTAAAATTAGTTTAGGTTAACGAAACTTAATAAAATATTAAGATTGTGTGAAATAAGTACTATGAATTTTATCTAAAATGCGATGCGGCGCGGCACCATCATGGTTATTAAGCGAGATGTGCATAGTATACTGAGACCGATTACAGCGCAAAAACTCTCGAATGCAGTTTCGATTTCGGTTTGCCGCCGAAACAGAGTCTAAACCGTTAGTATTAATAATTTAGTACTAATAATAGGTATGCTACTAGGCAAAACGTACTCAAGTATTATATACCAGTAGATAGTAACCTAGGTAGTTAAAAATATTTAAAAAATCTTTTATTATGGAATATTTTTTGTGAAATAGGTAAGTAATAATATGTAATAACGTATACATAATTAGTAGATAGCGCCTACCTACGTATTACTAACTCATATTTTTGTAATACTATAACTAAGGCAAGTATTTAAAAAATCACTATTAGAAAATGATGGTTTAGCAAAAATTCCTACTGTAAAATCCTGAAAGTGCACGCTATTATTACATAAGCATCAAAGGTTATACATATAACAACATTTCCTATTAAAAATGTAGTTTTATAATTATTATAAATTCCAGAACTACATAATATTTACAATTTTACATAAAAACAACAAAGTTCAATTTTGAGGCGATTGTACATTTTTATTTTGTAGGAGGTTAATGCAAATTTGTGTCGTTATGGTAACAATATTTATTTTTCGAGCACTTACAGATAACTAACCCTTCATAATATCATTTAAAAAATCGCGTGGGTACAGTACCTACAGCCACGGGACTAATGTCTTTCGGAAATCTTCATGTCGTTTTTGTAAAATCCATGATACCGAGGGACATTTACAAATGAATTGTACTGTACCGTGTACGTAAGTGTAATAATAATAATCAGATAACGTGAAATATTAGAAATATGCTACTGCACGAAGGTTCCCACTGTCCCCTGTACAAAGCGTAGCTAATAATAATAATAATAAATCAAAACATAATAATAATATTTGATTTTTTTTATTGAATTAATATAGGTATTTTATATCGTTAATATATTTTATAATAACTATACACAATGACTATTAACAGTATTAACACTAGCTAACATTGGTCGTTCAACATTTTTTGATGATGATGATGATGAGGATAAAAAGTATTCTATATCCTTATTATATAGTCCTTATGAGTTATGACATCAGCTCAGTGAAAGTCCCGTGAAAATCGGTCCAGCCGTTTCAGAGATTAGCCGGAACAAACAGACAGAGAGACATACAGACAGACAGACGGACAGACAAACATTTTAAAAATTGATTTTATATTGTATGTACCTGTAAATATATACTTTTATATTATGGATAAAGCGAAAAGCTGTTTGTTTTTTAATTACAAACAGACACTTAAATTTTATTTTATTGTATAGAATATATATTATTATATTTCTTACATGTTAAACTCATCAACACTCAACAAAACGCCGCTATAGTTTATTGTTAAATAAAGTCATTTGATGCATCATGCAGCTACGCAATACGCATATTATAAATTATTGCCTTATGTTTCAAATTGTGCTAATACTAATTATTATAGGTTATAACTTGTAAGCAAAAACGTAATTTTAATTAAAATTTTAATACAGGTCAAGTTCGTAACTAACTTGTTCGTGGTCTAAATTAATAAATACAGTAATTGGAATATTGTGCTTTGGTCTGTGACTAGGGTTGCCAGATTTTTTTCAGCCTGTGACAAATGTTTATAATAAGCTCAAATTTAATTTTTTTACCCGGGACAAAAAAAACAATTAATTAGTGACAATTTTTCGATATTTTTCTGAGAATCTGGCGATCTATAGCATAATGTTTTGATTAGTTTTGGAGCTCTAGCTCATATTTATGTGTATGGGATATACGAGCATTGTGTGTGTGAGTACTGAGTACTTTTTGTTTTTAACCCTAGATCGCTTGACTAACGATTTACGGGACAGCGCTTGTCGCGGGCGTGACGTTTTAAATAATATCTAAACACTTACCTTTTAATACGGTTGAGGATATTTAAATATACTATTATTTACTGATATATGGGTACCTAGTTTCAATTGAATCTTACACATTATAGTATCTAGCTGTACTTGTATTTAATCTTACTAATTATTATTACTTGTATGTAATGCTTCTCACTTAGGTGGTATGTCACTACATATTATCACCGAAGTGAGAAGCATTACACAGTTCAATGTTGAAACTCGTAATCAAACCAATTACGTACTTATTAAAATATATCCTGGCCCTTAAACTAGGATCCGGGTTCAAACACTTACCTTAATACGGTTGAGGAGGTTGTTTATTTGATCATGTTTTGGTTAAAAGTACCAGACCAGGCTCGCAGCCAGATAAGGAGATGGAATTCAGGCGGCGCGGCGGCGACAAAAACCCACGAGTCCAGCGCAAGATATGAGTGCACCGTAAAACCACGGCTTTACTTACTTTATCAGCGAAGTCGGTATCTGCAAAGGTTTACAGAACAGCACCGCCATCAGACTGTTACGCAAATATACCAAATTTTCATGTCACGAGGAAGTTTACAACTTGTAGGTATAATACGAAAACGGGGGATAATTACAAAATGTCTAATAATAAGTTTATTCAATGCTCATTATATTTACATATTATTATGTGTACTAAGTATGTCCTGTTTCTCAAGATGGTAAGTATAGTTATGTAAAGTATTTGGAAGTAGTTACTTAAGAGTTAATACCGAATTAGGTAGTTTGTCTCCTGAAAGCCTATCCGGTCTTCGGTAGATTATGGTTATACGCTCAGTCTGGTGTCAGTTCAATCCATCAGTCTGGTCAGGCTAAGACTGAAATGGTTACACTATCAATCCAAGACTGCAATCAGCAAACTGATAAAACATAAGTTAGTCGCCATTTGAACAATGAAGACGACAGTCAACTACTTATATGTTATTATAACAGTGACATGCTCAACCATGGATATTTCAAAGGAAGAAAAAAAGCCTGTGCTATTGTAATCATCGCTTTACTGTTAAAAACGCAAAAGGAAGCGATGGATGAAAATCTGATCTTGTTCTATTGCGATTGGGACGCAGACTTACGCGAGAATGATTCGAATGGCTACACTATCAGTTTTGCGTCAGTCTGATGTCTTTCACGCGACGAACGCGTTCATGAAAAAAACTTAAAATATGTAATTTTCCGTCCGTCAGTCAACATGGTACACGGTCATTCTCCTGAAGCTCAATTCTCGTATTTAAAGTAGATATTAATTTATTTGCTTGCATTTTATGTGAAGCGACTTGTTATCATAAATTAACTTTGTGAAGTTTGAACCAATCAGGACGCGTTTGACACTAGTTTAACGTTTACGAGAATACCGGTTTGACAGTTTCAGCGTGTCGGGACTCGGGACTTGATTGTAATTGTATAGCCTGCAAGGCTTTATTTAGCAGAATTGACCCTCAGATATTCTGAGCAGACTGATGGACTGAACTGACACCCGATGACCAGACTGGGCGTGTAACCCATGGAGCAGATATATTATATACTATAAACTAAACTATTATATTATAGGCTTTGCCCGCGTGAAATTGGGTTTTAAACGATATCTTTACTTAACTTTCATTTCTATTAGGTTTAATATTAAAAAATCGCTGAAATACGTAACATTATTTATCCGTACTCAATTCATACAAAATTTTATACAAATATGTCCAAGGAGTAAAAAGTTTCATACAAACTTTTATCCCCTTTTAACTTGGGAGTTGAATTTTGAAAAATAATTCCTCCTTCGTCATATTATGAGGAATACGTGTGCGAAATGTTAATTTTATTGTATTAAGTACTTGGCCTGTTTGTTTATTTAAAACTTTCATTCCCTATTTCACCCTCCAAGGGGCTGAATTTTAGGAAAACGCTGAAATACGTAACTCATTATTTTTCCGTACTTAATTCATACGAAATATCATGCAGATATGTACAAGGAATAAAAAGTTTCACACAAACTTTTATCCCCTATTTTATCCCCTTGGGGGTCGAATTTTGAAAAATCATTCCTAAGTGAATGCCTACGTCGTATGAGAAATACATGTGCAAAATTTCAAATTTCTTGCCTTAAGGACTTTGCCTTTTATATAATTTAGATAGATTGGATGGTGTAACCCTAGTCTTATTTTTTAAATAGTTGCTCGTCCCACACTTTTTCCAAGAATCACGCGAGACACTGCGAAAGTTCGGCAAAAATGTAGTAAATCATTACGCGAAAGAAAAATGTGCTAATCGGCTCCACGCTTCGCAGTTAACGTTCTCGGACTATTCGCAGTGTTGCGCGCGATTCGCGGAGGCAGTGTGGAGCGGGGTAAACAAGGTTGAGAAACTGATGACACGATCATTTATTTTAATCGCTGTCAATACAAAGATCACAACTTAGCCGTCTCCATAATTTTATAATTTTACGGAAGTGATTACTTTTGGTAATAACACGATATTCGCGAACTCATCACAAGTTTACCCAAACCTTGAGCTGTGGGAAATTACTATACATAAGTTGTTTACAGATTTTATATGTGATTAGGTAGTTCATTGTTAACACAATGTCATAAATCTAACTGATTCATATTTCATATTATAAAATATTATACTTACCTACCTAAATGTTCTTTATTTAAATTTTTGCCAGAATAATCTAAAATCTGCAGATTTGTTTTCCAAAGTATGCTACCTAATTTAAAAGATTATTTAAAAAAACAAAATATACCAACTATAAATTATTATGATATTATGTTTTTAAAACAACTCGCTTATGATCCACTTTTAATTTCATAACAAACAGGGAATACGCATTTTGTCGCCCAATGAAGTCTTAATATATATATTATTTAATTGTATTAATCAATCAAAATGATGAAAACCAAAAACAGCGGGCTCATAATGAATTCTGTACGCATCCGGCCCCGGATATTGTACGCGCTGTCAGCCAGTTTTGTCCGAAATAGCGCTGATAAATATATCCTGTGCATTAGACAACCTGCGTCTTTGTACTAGGGATACTCCTTAACTTAATTGGTTAATACGTGTAGTTTACTGTTTAGAAGACATCCTCTTTCCGTGCAACTTTCTAAGCTGCTAGAATTCGATGTATAGCTTGGCAAAAAGAGTTGGACGCGGTGACAGATGGAACTAAAAACTTTTTCAACTGTTTAATCTTTGAACCATTATAGATTAGAATTACATTAAAACTATGTATCTATTATATTCTAATCTATTATGGATAAAAACTGATACACTTAAAAAGATTTTAGTTGCATTTATCAGCGCTACCAACTCTTTTTTGACAAGCTGTAAGCATCTGCTATGTTAATGCTTATGCGGTACCCAAATCTTCTTGTTCATAGCTTTTCATTCATTCAGTTAACATAATGCTTTAAAAATTATAACATGGTGAAAGTGCATAAATAGAGGGGAAGGTAATAATTTCTGCCTGCCGAATTAATTCTAGCATAAATTACCATTATGTATTAGACTGTATAGGTACAATGTTGATGCAAAAAGAGAGAAAGATGGTTTATACTGATGACAGAGTAATTACTGAGGTTAATCTATATTTCTTATAAATATTGCTTCCGTGGGCACTACGTTGTTGTAATGGACTTTATATTATGTACTAAGATGAAAGATCTATGATTTATCTAGACGCTGCCAGCGTTTCTCTAGATTTTCCGAGACGTCATTACGTACGTTATAATATATTATAATGATCTACTTATACTTTAAAAGAGACGATCTTGTAATATATATAATCGGTATCTCGACAACGGCTACAACTTACAAGTATATTACTATGAAATTTAGTATGCAGGGAGTTTTGGGGATGAAAAATCGATCTAGCTAGGTCTTGTCCCTTAGAAACTGCGCATTTTTAACCAATATATGTTTTTTTATTTCGTCGTGCAACAATATATATCAATAATTTCGACACTCTTACAACAGTGTAATTGGCAGCTTGGTATGCGTAACTACATATACCTAATTTTTGTATTATTTGGAAATTTGGAATGTGGTGTGTTCGAACCTCGGTAAGATCAATATTTTTGTGACTCTTATTGTTTCTTCTTCTTTTATAGGTAAGTATTAGGTCCTTACATATGAAATTGACGTTTTGTCGTACTGGCTTTGATCTTTAATGATGATTGATTACACTTTGATCTCAAATATATCTTCTTTGGTTAGGAATTCCAATTTAAAATTTATACCGCTATTTACTCATGCATCGTGTTTCGAAAACCATAATTCATTTGTTTTTTTCTCTTTTGGTTTTTATTTGCGTCACTCTGTTTACAAAATGGAAAACTTGAAATATTGTATTATTTTCGGGTACGAGTTCCACGTGGCACCAGTGCTACAGAAACGGCTCGAAGGATTAATGATGTGTATGGCGGCGGTGTCGCAAAAGAAAACACAGTGCGTTTTTGGTTCCAACGTTTTAGTTCTGAAAATTTCGACCTACAGAACAAGCCCCGTGGACGGCAGGAGACCAAAGTTGATAATGTAGAATTGAAGGCTATTGTGGAAGTGGATCCATCGCAAACCACGTCTCGCAAAACTCTTTTAATCCACTTGAACCAAATTGGGAAGGTGAAAAAGCTTGAAAGGTGGGTACCTCATGAATTGAGTGCAGCATACCGACAAACGCGCGTCGACTGCTGCGTTACATTACTCAACCGGCACAATAATAAAGGGATTTTAAATCGAATCATTACCTGTCATGAAAAGTGGATCCTGCACGATAATCGGAAACGCTCATCGCAATGGCTGAATCCTGGCGAACCAGCCAAAGCCTGCCCCAAGCGAAAATTGACTCAAAAAAATGTACTTGTGAGCGTTTGGTGGACTAGTGCCGGTGTCGTTCACTACAGCTTTCTTAAATCTGGCCAGACGATTACGGCAGATGTCTATTGCCAGCAAATACAAATCATGATGGAAAAGCTAGCTGCTAAGCAACCGAGGTTGGTCATTAGCTCTAGGCCACTGCTGCTTCAGGACAACGCTAGACCACACACGCAGCAGGAAGAACCCGGCCCTGGGGACTCGGGTAGCTTCAGTAAGCTTTTTTTGATATTTCTTTAAAAAGCTTATGTGCGCCCGGACCCCATGCGCCTAGAGTTTCCACTCCAAAGAACCAGGGACATTCCATCAGGTCGCTTGACATCGTCGCGCGCCAGACCGGAGGGCTCCAGTATAGCTGGCACACCAGCGGTGACAAGAGCCCGACGAATGAGGTCATTCAGGCTGTGATGCTAGGAAATGAGTAGTTTAGGCGCTACAGTGGAACAAACGTACATAGACTGCCAAAATCATTACCCTTCCTTTTGGCTTCGTCTAAGTCAGGTAAAAATAACCATCTGCGCCTTATAGCATCGAACCTACTGCACAGAGCCTTAGGAATTTGATTTCCATATTATTGTCTGAAATATCTAGTATCTGTACCTGTGCAGTGTGCATCTTTTCTTTTATATTGTGTGATGTCGTATGTTAAAAATAACTAAAGACGTTAAAAAATTTCTAGGAAAGAGAACCGGAATCGGGAGTTTTTTTTTGCGCCATATTCAGGTCAGGTGTCATTGGACTCCACTGGCTCTTTTTACTCGACTAAGTCGAAGCCAAAAGGAAGGGTAATGATTTTGCCACTCTATGTAACATGTAGTATGTTTGTTCCACGATCCACCGTAGCGCCAAAACTGTCCGGTCCGGTTTTAATAAATGAGGTGTAAATAAATTTATAATAATAGCCCGGGTAACATACGCTTTATAATTTACGTAGTCGGGTTATAGTTTTTTTATTTTAAAAATTGTAGTTATTACTTCAAATAAGATATAATTTAGTAGCCTAGAGGACGGACTTGTCTGCAAATCCTCGTACTATTATAAATGTGAAAGTTTGTGAGAATGGATGGATGGATGTTTGTTTGGTACTACTTTCAAGCAAAATCTACTGAACGGATTTTGGTGAAATTTGATATAGTAGTAGCTTAAGCTCTGGATTAACACATAGGCTACTTTCTATACCGAAAAAGTTTCTGTGGGACTATATTTGGGCGGGCGGAGCCGCGGTCAAAAGCTAGTTATGTAGATACTCGCGATTTCTCGTACTTATTCGATTCGATCTCGATTCTTAACTATTTAATGTTACAATCTTATACGTAGCGTCGTGTCACGTGTGAACCTAGGTTTCCTATGAAGTAACAGTAAACCGGACTTATTTTATGGCGACAAATTCTCGTTCCCAGAAGCTCCATGTTTCCTCAATTTCGTAAAAACGGGCGATTGTCGCAGCTCGGCAACTAATGATGTTTAAACAAAGTCAACAAACATGACTTTAACTCTTTATCTTGCCGCGTTTACACTAACTTTAACTGTCATTTAAATTTTAAGAAACAGTTTAAAGTGGAGAAGCACTCAAGTTACGAGTTACTAGAATGTGCGGCTTGAGAGTTTTTGCTACTTGCTAGGCACTAGGTAGTGTTTTAAGTTTCTAGTCGTTTCAAAGTAAATCTCCTTGTTCTTTATCTATAGTCTATACTAATAATATAAAGAGAAAGGATTTGTTTCTTTGTTTGCATTGAATTGGCTCCGATATTACTGGACCTATTTTGCTAAAATTTGGTACATACTACAAATTTTACAATGATAGAGTATAGGTACCACGGGGAAGGACTACTACTTTTTATCGAGGGAAAAATAAAATTTAATGTACGGGTACGAAACATCTAGTCTATACTAATATCATAAAGAGGAAGATGTTTTTGTTTGCTTGCATTGGCTCCGAACTACTGGACTGGACCGATTTTAATGAAATTTAGCACAGATATAGAGTAGAGTGTAGACGAAAGGGAAGAACATAGGCTACTTTTTATCCCGAAAAAATGTACGATTCCCGCGAGATATTCCTTCTTCGCGTGATATTTTATATTAGGTATATATGTAATATGTATAATAGACAGAGGGAACAAGATTATTAAACAGCCAGACAGTTATGATAACACCAAAGGTCAGCAACGAAATCTAAAAGAAATGCTTTGTTTGATAACGAACATTATTTATTGATAAACTTGTTTAAATAATAAAAATAGTGTTATCATTGTAATGCTTCCAAAAATAGATATGAAATAAATTAAATACTAAAAATAAAAATTTCAAAACATTGTCACGCTTGAAAATGATTAGTCCAACATTCTTATTGTAATTCCGTCATCCGTGTGAATGTTTAAATTTGTTTGTTTAGTTTGCTTAAAATAGTTGCATATTAATAATTAGGTATAATGGAGCTCGATGGAGCATAATACATTATTTTTATTCCATTTTTGTAGCTTTTTTGAATTTTGAAAAGCTGTTGAAGAATTTATTTCATATTGAAAAGGAAAGTACTGCAGTGCACATACATAATTATATACATAATACTTCAAACGCATATTACAAGATCATTTTATCCGTGGGAACTGAGGGCTATATAACACATACTTACATAATAACAAATTCTTTTGATAATTTTATATTATAGGATAACACGAAAGGCCACATCTCATTTATATGTTTCCTGTTTCCAATGTTTTAAAAGATTGATTTTTTATTTATTTCGTGGTGGTAACTGGACATTTTATGTCGATTATATATTAAAATGTCAATTGATAAACATTAAATATTTGTTTTTATTAAGTTCAAGTTGTAAATAATATGATAAATACCTATTGATAAAACAATGTGCAGTATGAAAAACGATTTCGAACGAATATATTAGGAACTTGGTTTTACTGTAGTATTATGTAAGTATGTAGTATAATTAATATCCCTACTAATATTATAAATGTGAATGTAAGTTTGTTTGTTACGCTTGCACGCGAAAACTACTGAACGGATTTTGATGAAATTTGGTATGCTAGTAGTTTAGACTCTGGATTAAAACATAGGCTACTTTTTATCCCGGAAATGTACAGTGTTCCCGCGGGATACTGATAGTATATTTACACGGGCGGAGCCGCGGGAAACAGCTAGTATTATAATAATTAATGATGCACGGTGTGATAATGATGGTGATTGCAGTTCTTCTAACAATGCCGAAATTTCCATAACTATATCTTGAGCCTTGAAACAAAATGTAGGTGAAACACTTCTTGGCAGGTACTTCAAAAAAAGTTGAAATCACTATATTCCTCATAGGTCTCATCATCAGGTCTAAGTTGGTCCCAACTTAGAAGTATATCTACTCGCCTACCCTCTACAAAAAAACAAATGGTATCGCGTAACACACATACTTACAAAAACACGTACAGTTGAATTGTAAATCTTCTCCTTTTTGGAAGTCGATAAAAAATTGACCACCATCGTTTTTATTCAACGGACACGAATTTTTGACGTGATAACGTCTTATAATTCGATGGAGCCGGCTGCACGCACGTAAAACATGACTCATGCGTTACCAAGTACTGTTACCAAGTACCGTTACCTGTTACCGTTACCAAGTACCAGCGTTACCTCGCATTTTATTATTATTATTATTATTGTTGTTGTTGTTGTTGTTGTTGACGTTGTCACGTTCAACTATCGTCAGTAAACCGACTTTACAGACAACCGATATTTTTTTATTTGCTTTTATTTTGTACCGGGATTCGTCTAGTGACGGAAATCCGCGTCTGCGCTCGTGTCGTCATGTCAGTTAATAAAGGTCGATAAAATTTGTGTTGTGTCATATTCATAAAGGTCATATGGCGACATGGCGCTGCATTTTTAAGATAGCTATTCAAAATAAAACTTTATTTATCACATAAGAAGATACACGTTTCATTGTAAGAGTTCGAATGTCAAATTGCATCGCGCTACACAGCGCATGTGCAGTGTATGACTGATGTCATATGAAACGTGTATCTTTCATCTACTTACCTAGTGAATAAAGTTAAAATTTGAATAGCTAATTAAAAAATGCAGCGCCGCGTAGCGTCGTGTATCGTCGTGGTGTGAACCTCAAAAGTCAAAAGAAGTTTGACATCGCACGCCTTCGGGCGTCACAAACGGCGAATATACTATAGTATTTTATCTTAAGATGCCTGGATATATTATATTTCATATTACAGTACGTAATATGATGAAAGTTTATACCTAGTATCTTCGCCGTCTGTGATGCACCCAAAATTGAAAAATATTTTTTTCTTGTCTGCACAGTGTATTTCTTAGTCCGATTTTCTTTATCAATTTCAATTAAATCTGCTATTAGAATTTACACGAAGTAGTTGTCGTATCACTATTTGGACAAGCTTTCTATTAAGCTTTTTTTCTTTCTATTAAGATTTCTATAAGATTTCTTTGTTTTTTTTTACACAATATTTCATTTAAATTTATCTGAGACATAATTAATTTTGGTTACGTTCATATTAATAGCCATTAGTATGAACGTAACCAAAACTTTTAAATGGACTAGCCAGTCCATTTAAAAGTTATGTAAAATTAATATAATATAGGTACCTATAATATTATAGACGAGGCATGTCTAGGCAAAAAGTCTAAGTGTGGACCACTTAAACTATCTAAAAAGGCCACTTCGAGTGTTTCGTATTAGGGTCAGCTCGCACGGAAACGAGACGATACACAACACGGCGTTGCATTGTTTAAATAATTATTCTAACTTGAACTTTATTCAGTACACAAGAACGGTGCAATTTGATATTCGAAGTTCGAACTCTTGCAATTAAATACGTATCTTCTTGTGTAATGTGTACTAGTGAATAAAGTACAATTTTGAATCGCTATTGGAACAAAGTTCCTTATGGCGCGTTGCGAAAGGGGGCTAGACGGAAAAAATTAAGACTGTAACGACACTTTTTGCCACTCGAAATCACAATGTAATAACGACTATTAAGAATGATACAAAAACGACCTTATCACCTTGACAATAATGTAGAATTTAGCAATTACACATTGTGACTGTTATCGGCATTCCTTCGTGCAATTCAAATTCGTGTGATTGTTTCTTTCTAGAATGTTCTGCTACTCAAATAGGGATGTAATCATATGAATGTTTATGTTTATGATGTTGTGGAAAATCGATAGATTCTGAAATCAATCAATATAAATAATATAGTTATATGTAAAAAGAGTTACAATTATTGATCGTGCGAACAAAAATAGTTTGCGACTGCACATGAGCACACTGTGAATTTGGCACATAATTAATATAATATATTATATCTATACAGATAAAAAAATTGAAGTGTCTGTTTGTAATTTCAAATTAACAGCTTTTATTTTCACTTAATGCATTTAAAAGTATGATCGGTACTTACAATAAAATATAAATTGTTAACATTTTTCTGTCCGTCAGTCTGTGTGTTTGTTCCGGCTAATCTCTGAAACAGCTAGACCAATTTTCACGGGACTTTCACTGGCATATATATCTGATATTAAAATATATATCTTCCAAAATAGGCTTCAATTCTTCATTATCAACTATATATTTATAATATAATATATATATTATAACTTCGTTCCATCCGGGTGTCCCTTGACACCTCTCAAGTTTTTCTTAATAATGCAGCGCCGCGTCATGTATAGATGATACATGACGTTTCGGTGTGAAGTGTAAACTGATGCATGCGTTCATAATGTGTTTCATTTCAGATATCATAAAATGGCTATTCATCTGACATCGATGATTATAAATAGTATAATATTAGACATTCATGAATTTTGACAGTTTTCAATTATATGTTCATAATGATTAATAAGAATTGTATTATGTAATAAGAATTTCATAGTAATTGTCAATTAAGGGAATTGTTACAAGTTACTGTAAGAGCAACTTCTACAATTAATAAATCATATTGCTGTGGTTAGTATCTATATTTGGTTTTGGACTATTCACTTAATGTGGTCATTTTAGACCTGCTGATGTTTTCATAGTCCACAATCCCACATAATACACGCCGAACGTTCGTGACAGAGGTGTTAAAATCTTTATGCTTTTCCTACGTGCATCTTAAACTCAAGACTGCATCCTTGACATGTCAGAGCCGGTTCGTTAGCCTACACACCCACATCCTTATTAGCCTCGTTATGCAGGGCGGTCGAGTCCTTGGAGCTAGTAATGCCAATGTCCCTCCGTCCGTGCTATAGAAATGTAGGGGCACGGCCATTCACGCATTTTGGGTCTAGAAATAAGTAGTTCACTTAACACATTTTACAATATTTTTTAGTTATCTATACTTATTTTATAAGGGGAAAGGTTTGTTTCTATGTTTGTTACTTGGCATTGAATAGCCTCCGAAACTACTGGGCCAATTTTGATGATATTTGACACAGACATAGATTAGACCACGGGGAAGGACATAGGCTACTTTTTATTGCGGCAAATAGTACGGTTTCCTTTTCCGCGTACGAAGGCGGGAAAGGAAATAAAAGTTTCTAGAAAAACTTCGATAGAGGCCCATTCACTTTCTTGAGTGTACCCAACATCCATTTGCATTTTATGTAATTTTAGTTTATTTTTTACAGACAGAGAAGAAACAGAATCTGAACATCGAAGGGGTCGCGATTCGCGACTATCGAAGCGAATTCATGTAAAATGTAAGTTTCAATCACTATAATGAGTAGACACACCGATTCGCGACTATCGAAGCGAATTCATGTAAAATGTAAGTTTCAATCACTATAATGAGTAGACACACCTGACAGAGGTGTAGGTCAGGGCAGACAGAGAGGAATAATCCTCGCGCGGTCTCTGGCATGTTCTATTTTATATTGGACACATCTTCGAGGACGCGTGAGCATTTTTTGTCAGGTTCAAGCATGTATGCACGTTATTTTAATAATTTTAAAGTTTATTTTCGAGTACGTTAAAAAAATGCTCTCCGCTGCGCTCCTCTCTTAGGACCTTAGGAGTGACTTAGCATTTATATACATACCTAGCTATTACCTACTATCACAAACAAACAACATTGAACTTTTAATGTTCCTACGTAGTTCCTGTCTAAGTATCTAGCTAGTTACATGCTGTTCCTAAACAATCATATTTTGCTAGTCGCGTCGTCTACTTTCCATGTTTAGGTGTATCGGAGACCCCCTCCTGTCTTTGTGCTTGAGCTATTAAGGTTTAGACACGCCTGCGATGCTTTGTTATCCTTGCAAACGTCGCCTGAAGTGCGACATAAGTGACATGAGCGATCAAGGGGGTTTCACTTTTACCAACGTAATTACTCATATGATCACACCCTAGGCTTATAGGCTGGTCTTCATTACAAATTAGAGTGTGTTCTTAAAAACTGAAATTCTGAGTCACGGAGTTTTACAAATTAATATTATTTATTACACGACAGACATTATAAAATGTTGTGAATTGTATTACGACATCTTTGCTGACTACAAAGTCACAACTCATAAAAACTCAAAATTTTTGCCAATTAAAAAACGTCGTTTTTTTCATTTTCGAGTAAGTAATCTTTTTTTAATTAAATAATCTGAATGCTATTTAAAACTCCCTCTTATAGAACCTAATTTACTTAATACATAGTTGTGTCTTGCATGTCTAACGTTCGACGTCCTAGTCCTTTAATCTTCCTAATACATTTTTATTAAAACCCACCTACTTCATGTAGACATAAACGAAGACAATAAATTATGGACGCGCCCTTCCGCTCCCCCGGGCTTACTTTACTCTACTCGTCGCAGACAAGTTATTACTTATTAGCAGAATTTTAATATAGAACCTTACATTGCTTTACAACCTAGCTAAATGTACTTAGATTAAAATATAAATATTTTGGCTATTGATATTTGGTAATTAGTTCTGAAAACATACTTTTCTGTAATCTGTTATTTTGTCAAGCATTCATTTCATTCATGATATTATAACGAAAGCGAAAAAGGATGGATGAAAACTTCGTCAGATTTTGATTTAAATTTATTTGGTTTCATTATGACTTGCATGCTGCAGCCTTTTCTACAATCATCATTTAATAATACCAAAAATATGTAGACGGAGAAGCGACGCGACGGTAGAAAAGCTTAGACAAGCCACTCGTTAAGTTTAAGCGCTTAAAGCTTTAAGCTTATAAGCAATACATAACTTCGAAGTTGTGGAAAGAGGTTTCTGCGAAAAGTAAAACATTATTTTTGTCAGAAAAGGACATAGGTACTCTTATAAATTACATAATTTACTTGCCACCCCAGTAATTGGATAACTAGTGGAATGAAAATTGGTAATTTTATCAATTTTGATCTTATCTTTTCGAACTTTGGCGCATAATCTTCATAGTGTTTTTTGTTTCCGCGCAAATAAACGTTAAAAATATTCTTGTCCTTATAATATAAATTGTCCTTCTAAATCAGTATAAATATGTTTATACAATTCCTTTAAAAAATTAGATTTTCGAGCTCTCAAATTCTAAGAGATAAAATGTTTTAAAAACCACAAAAAATGTATTTACAAAAAATCTACATAAGATTTAAACTTCAAAACATTTAAACCAGAGATGTCTCTGGTTAATATTAGTAAAAATTAAAGTGATTTCTGGCCAAACACCAACGACGAAAGACCACGCGACGCCCTACATATAGAAGTGAAAGCAAAACAAAAACGATATACTTAATTTAACGATTCTCTTTTTAACAAAAAAGATTCGAACCGACTTCAAAATTAGGAACATTGAGTAGAGAAATAGTACATTTTTTAGTCGAATTTAAAAGTGGAATTATTTAGAAAATAAGTTGTATTTTATACTTTTTTGTGCATTTTCACTTTGGAAGTCGGTTGTAATTTTTTGTTTTAAAATAATATTTTTCCTTTTTTTAGTTAAATTGATTACTTATATTATTATAAACATACTGATATCTGTGCACAAAACTCTGATGACTAGTGAGTACCTATGTCATCATAATAATGTGTTGGTGTTTCTTGTGAAGATGGTGGTGATGTCATCATCACCACCATGAGTTCTTTAAACAACACCGGAATCCCCAAACATGTATCTATAAGGAGTCAGGAGTTCTGTTCAGTACTTTTGGATCCAGGGTATACCTTGGTGCAAAATCTTACTTTTTGGTAGCATATGCTTGAACTACTTCAGAAAAAGTTGAAATCACCATGTGTCTAAATTATAAATTTCGAGGAGTTCCCCTCGATTCCTCATGGGTCCCATCATCAGGTCATCACTTTGGTGAAAACGGGACCAATCAATTAAGGAATATACACAAATTTACATCAAAATAAGAATTTTGAAAATCGGTAAACAGACGGTGGAATTATTGTTGAACATACAAAAAAATATATTATATAGAGCCGAATGTATAACCGCCTCCTTTATTTGGAAGTCGGTTAAAAATGACGCGACTTGACACTGCAACTATTCACGACTACAAATATAAAATATATCTTTCTGACAAAAAAGTTTCCTCAAAATTTATTCATAAACAAAAAAGTTAACGCCGATCATAGCAGCATTCGCGCGTCACTTGACGTTAGTTGTTGAAGAGTTCCAGGTGTATCTCCGAAGATTTTCATCAGATCTTGAAACGTTGTATGACAATAACCTTCCCTGGTAAATTCCCTATTCAATGGTGAAATACCCCGTCCAAATAGCAGCAGTAGTTTTTGAGAAAATCGCGGACAAACATAGATACATATATACATACATACAAACATACAGGTCGAACTGAGAACCTTCTTTTTTGTAAGTCAGTTAAAAACACATAGCGCCAAGTTTGCGGAAATCTTATGCAGTAAACTATTGAACTTAGAAAAATATTGAAAAGACATGAACTGAAGGTAATTTTCTGTAGTTTAATATTGTAATAAGTATATGTTTTTATAGGTCGAGTTACGTGGTGGCAAAGTTGAAATTCGTAAAGAGCACATCAAAATCTATAGAATTACCAATTTCCAAAACTCCCACAAGCCCTTCCAGCTAACCCCCTTTTTCTCGCACACTTGTCTGGGGTAAGCCTTTTCATAAGATTTTCATAAAAAAATGCCCAAAAAAATATGATTAGGCCCTGCGCCATAGAATTTAACAAAAACAACACAAAATTGTTTTACCACGATCAACTTTCGCCATTTGCCGTTTAATTGTGTATTGGAATACTAATGCAGTATGCAACAAGATCGATCTATCAGCTGAACAAATAGTGCATGGACCGCGGACGTCATGAGTGTTGGCAATGCGGGATATGATGGCAACACCTGCACCGCTTGATCAAACACTAGGTACAATACGACGCACTAATTTATTTAAAAAAATAAAAACCGGTCAAGTGCGAGTCGGTCGCGCGCACGTAGGGTTCCGTACCATTATACCAATGATTTTCATGTTTACTTATTATTTCGTTATTTTTGTACAAAGTTTTCCAAGTAAGTGCATTTTACAAATTAAGTCTCTATAACTCCTAAAGTTTACCTTTAAAGTTCATCACATGGACTACAATCATGTTTCATTCAATCATTTTTTTCAGGTTTTTCGAGCTAGCCGTTTAGCTTTCAGACGCCAGTACCCCCTCAACCGTACGTTTTGCTGCGATGAATGCATGCCTATGTGTTATTCCAGAGTCTAAACTACTACCATATCAAATTTTATTAAAATCCGTTCAGAAGTTATTGCGTGAAAGAGTAACGAACATCCACACATCCATACTTGATACATCCATATACCCTCTTATAAACTTTCGCGTTTATAACATAAAGTAAGGATTTAATGCTAGTGAGGTATTAATGAGGTGATGTATTTAACTTAGTAGTGACGATTTAATACCCACGATGAAAAAATATTTTACAAATTTTCGGATGGGAAATATAGCTTTGCGTAGGTTTAAGAGTTGCGTTATGGATAAGAGAATGTTTGATGCGCAAAGAAAATCAAAAACTATTGTTATGGAAAATAACAAGTAAGTAGACCGTAGGTAATATTTTAAACTTGTTTTTGTTACACTTGAGGATGTTAGTAACATTTAAAAATACCTAACCAAGAGCATGTCAGGATATAGGTTTAGGGTTCCGTAACTATAACCGCGTAAAAGGTTTTTTCAAATTACTTCAAAATTTACTGTCCGAATTCGTTCAAAATAATTTTCTTAAAGAGTTTTTAGCATGATCTATCAGCATGAAAAATTGCAAGATTCTATCTTTATATATATAATTCTACGGTACGTATGTCACTTAACTCCTCCTAAACGGCTGTACCGATTTGAATGAATTTTATTGTATGTGTTTGGGTGGCGCCCTGGATAATTTAGATTCACAAATCACCCCGTCCGTCCGTCTGTCTGTCTGTCTGTCTGTCTGTCCACGCTTCTAGCTTCTGTAATTATGAATATAAATGGATGAAATCTGGGAAAAGATCTCAGCTTTAGCATCATAAAATAATAATAATATAAGAAAATATAAGTGTTCCTTATGTATTACGGAACCCTAATAAATAAATCGTCTAGTTATCCGAGAGTTAAATAACAATAAAATATATTTGTCGTACTTAAATAGAGGAAATTGCTTATCCGTTCCAGTTCACAATATTATTGTCGCCTTATTGAGGTTATTAATTTATATGAGAGCTTCTAAATTTACATCCTACCCATTTCGATATACCTATTACCTAAATACCTAGTAACGAAAGCATATTTTGCGCAGACGTTACCTAGTTACTTTTAAATCATATCATCTCAAAATAATGTTCTAAGTTCTATGCATAGAGGATACGTAATAAAACTTTTCTAATTCGGTACATTGTAGTTAGTACCACATGTACAAAATAAACTTCCTCCGCAGTGAATGCAGTTTATAAACTGAGAAATGGAATCCCGAAGCTCAAGAACAGACAAATATCCGTCCACGTAACAGACAGATCAAAGATATCACTTGTCTCTGTTGCTTTTATTTGAATGCACGAGATGTTGAATGTGACTTTGATTCTTGTGTTTCTATTTGGAAGCAAAATATTTGTGAAATATTTAACCACTTATGCGTACTGACAGATGAAATAAAATTTATATTTTACTAGTATGATTTATGTGTAATACATTTTGTATGGACAGTACATACTTTTTATCGCGTCTTTCGGTGTCTATAATTTGAATTCTATAAAGCGAGTATGCTTAAAGCACCATAAATTGTTTGAATTCTAATCAATTAAGTAAATGTTAAGTAAGTACACAGACAGATACTTATTACAAAATAGTATTTACTCTACGACTCTAGATAAGATATTTTTAAGATAGCAATTCAAATTGAACATTCGCTACACAAGAAGATATACGTTTAGTTCCAGGAGTTCGAATTTCAAACTGCACCGAGCTGCATACCGCGGCGCCGCTCGTTTTACCCGACTACGGTGAAGCCAAAAAGAAGGTTAATGATTTTGGCAGTCTATGTATTCGTTTGGCAGTCAGTGTATGTATGTATGTTTGTTTCCTCGTAGCGTCTAAACTACTGGTCCGATTTTAATAAATAAGGTGGCAAAATACACGTTTAAAATGTGGTCGTACAAACCCAGTTGTCCAATTTTCGAACATTACGTAATATGAGACTATAAATGTATAATTTTTATATTATACATACTTTTTTACCTTCATAAAATATATTTTATTTTATAAATATTATAATATTATTATTATTATCGTTCTTAAAATCTAGAAAAAAAATTGGCTGGGTATTATTTTTAATTTGAAGTGTTTTGATTAGGTAGTTATTAATATTATTCCAAAAACATGTTCGATTAGGAAACGGAAAACTATGAAATAAAAAATTAAGTTTAAAAAACTATAACCCGACTACGTAATAAAAAAGGCGTCTAGAAAGGCCGAAACAAGAAAATAATTCAGACAGAAATCCAGAAAAAATCCAGCATAGGTACAAAAATGGTCAAGGTAGAGCCGTGGTCGCGCCGCACCTACTTTACAAGGTTCGGAACAATCGATGTCAAATCGCAGCCGTCTGTATCTATCTTGGGGTATAATTCTAGAAACTTCTCTAGGCCTTAGCGTCTCTGTGTAAGCTGCAGCTTAGATGCCGTTGGTGGGTGCGACCACGGCTCTAGCTTGACCATTTTAGTACCGATGCATTTCTGGATTTCTATCTGAATTATTTTCTTGTTTCGGCCTTTTTAGACCCCTTTTTTATCACGTAGTAGGGTTATAGTTTTTTAACTTTTTTAATATACCTAAGCATTGAAATCGATCAAAAATGTTTATTGAAAAAATAACTTTCTCAATTAAAAATAGAACCTTATCTGCAGACCGAAGAATTGCTGTACAGATTCCAAAGCAATTACCAGGCAAGTCGCTGAGCCGGTTCGATACCTTTATTCTACACTGCACGCGTGTCTAGACTCTAGACCGCCTAGCCTGGCCTGTGGGCTGTGACGTCACTCCGCGGATCCGCGTGAAACTTGCGAGCCAACTATATTTTTATTCGTGTTGCCGTTTTCAAATCTTATCCCTTAATAATGTCTGCGGCAGCCTGCAACTGAATGATGGAAAATTCCTGTATTCTTTTCAGGATTGTATGCAATGTACGACACATTTCAGGTAAATTCTTGAATATTTGTGTCTTTTTACATGGTATCTCTTTGTCTGAGATTTATTTACTGTAATCTAAATGAAAATTATAATAGACTTTCATCTTCAATCTATTAAAATATAACCTACACGTACGTATAGTATACCTATTGGCTATTACTTACTTCTTACTAACTATAGCTAGAAGTAAGCGTCAGTTCACACCGAGACGAGACGACGAGACGAGAAGTGACGCGCGATTGAAATTGAACTTCATTCACTACACAAGAAGAGTTATACACATTGAATTGCAAGAGTTCGAATTTCGATCTGCGCCGAGCTGCATACCGCTGCGCCGCTCTTGCAATAAAACGTGTATCTTATTGTTTAGTGATCATAAAAATGCAGAGCCTCGGTGTGAGCTGACTCTTACTCAATAATCATCTCGCACCGCTACACATATTAGCTGCGCTGTGGTATTAGGCATGTTAATATCGAGCGTGTCCTGTGGACTAGGCGGGCTAGTCGGCCACACCATGGCACACGGTGACGACTATATTTAGCCTTAGCTATTTTAGTTTCTTTCATGAAAGCGAGCTTCATTGAGACGTAAACGACATGGGATATGGATGGAGTTTTGTCACGAAATGGTCGCTAAGGTGTTTGATGTTATAACGCAGCTAACATTGCAAATGAGTGCAAAGCAAAAACATGGACAGCCAGACAGCCTACAATTAAAAAAAACGGGCCAAGTGTGGTCGGGTTCCGTACAAAACGGCTAAAACAGATGACGTTTGTTGTATGGGTGCCCCCTTTAAATGTTATTTTTTTTGTATTTGTTTTTATATCGGCAGCAGAAATACACCATCTGTGAAAATTTCAACTGTCTAGTCATCACGGTTAAGGAGATACAGCCTGGTGACAGACAAACGGACGGACAGATAGACAGACAGACAGCGAAGTCTCAGTAATATCGTCCCGTTTTTACCCATTGGGTCCGGAACCCTAAAGACGTCCAAAAATGTAAACAGTCCCCCCATCAGATGCTGAATTTTGGGAAATCTCGTAGCGGACGGACGCCTACGATAAGATTGTATGCGAGTCTTTCAGCGCTATCAGTTCAGAGATTTGAGCTGTATTTTGATTGTTGAATTAGCCAGTAACGGCTGTAATACATACAGATTACAGATACATACTTTATACATCATAGCATAAATGAACGGTCTAATTAACTTATGACGGCAAATTGGGGGAGTAGGTACAGCTTTATTGCCGTTCCTTAAATGTGTGGTCTAGACAGTAGACACCAGACACCGTAAATATGAATCAACAAACTGAATTCATATTCTCAGCTCTCTTAAGCCAATAAAATATTTTATTTAAACTTTTAAATGGTGGAAATAAAACGGTAACTTTTGGTATTTGTAACATTAATATGATCAATTGCTTATAAATAAGGAATTTAATAATGTACATGTTATTTCAGATTATAATAATAGTACCTGGGTAACCGAGCTTCGCTCGGAGCTCTAGTAGATTTGAAAAAAATAAAAAGAACCACAAAAATATTTTACCGGGATTCGAACCCACCACATTTCCAAACAAGGCAAAAATCTCGGGGAACCGTACATTTTGGCGTGGTAAAAGTAGCCTATATCTTTCTCCGTAGTCTAATCTTTATTGTCACCCAACAAAATCGGTCCAGTAGTTTCAGAGCCAAAAACAAATATTTCCTCTATATAATATTAGTAAAGATATACCAATTGTGTAATCTGGTACCAATCATTAAAATCCTAAACAATGGAGATAAGTTAAATGTTAAGTGACAATTACAAGAATAATTAAGGCCTTTATAATTAAGCCTTAATAACGTCCTACTTTATGCCTATTAGGGCTTTGAATCACAGTCGTAGGGTCAAATGGCTTGTACGATAATAATAATTATTAAACGTTTCGTCATCAATGTCTGCTGCTGCATATTAAACTTTCTTCGCTCTTAGTCACAAATGGCAACAAAAGGTGGCTGACACTTTGTAAGAAATATGTAAATAATTACATAATCAGTAGGCATACAAGTTTGAGTTGCTAATTACAAAAATATGGTATTATTAACAAAATAAAACATTAACAATTACCTTATAAGTTTTATGACTTTGTACATTTATATTATTGTTATACACCCACAAGAATGGTAAAATTGAGTTATTTCAATGTTTTTAAATATTAAGAAATAGAAGCTACCATATTGCGATTATGATACGTTTTATCCCACAAAATGCACAAAACTATATGAATTTATTAAAACTGTAAGTGGTTTCATTCGCTTGGCGCTTGGAAATGAATTAAAAAACTAATATCAAACGAGTGCAGCCAAAGTGGCTGTGTGCAATCACTTTAAACTATACGAAAACAGCCCTAATATTAGCATTCAGGCTTTTAGTAATATTTTGACGCATTGCGGTAATTTGTACGTGTTTTAAATAAGTTTATAGTCATCATTATATTAATACGCGAAGCAAAAATTTCAAGTACAGTTTTACGAGAATTGTACGGATATACGGATACGGATCAGAGTGAAATTTGGTACATTTATAGTTGAGACTTTAAAATTTAAAATTGAATTATGGTCGAATTTCGACCACAGGGCGACCTAGCTTTCCATAGTAGTAGCTCATCTCAAATACTCTCGAGGAAAATTATTTCATTATTTATTTATATTTTCAACAATGTTTAATAGTATGTTAAATGTGTAAAGAAGAATTTGACTTTTAAAGGTGTTGGTCCAAAATTGACCAAGAGTCAACAGCAACGAAATGTTTGCCAATGCTTTCCATCATATTAAATGTCACCAAAAGGGCAATCTCGAAAAACACCGGGCATAGGAGCTATGAGCAAGAATATGATGTTGCCCCTTTGGTGACATCAAATATGATTTAAAGTGAACTCATTGGCAATAATTATAATGCTGTTGATTCTGGGTTTATTTGAAATTTGAATAGATTTTGGACTATGACCTTTTGAGATAATACCTTCATGTTGAGTACTGAAGTAGGTAATATTCAGTACCGGATTAGCTATATAGGCGGAGGCAGCAAGAGCTACGGGCCCCGCGCTCCAACTTCTGTCCGGCCGCATCGACTGCGGAAGCGTGAAAACTAATTTTCATTCATAGTTAAAACAGCGCTGAAAATCTCTGCTCTAATACAATAATGCTGAAAGGCAAATCAATTAAAAAACTCGCTTATGAGTTAGATTCAGGTCTTTTGTAATTTGTACCTTACCCAATAGAGCTGAAAATAGTTCTGAATACAAAAGTACCTAGTAAAGTATATTTTTCCGAAGTTCACAGTCTTTCAGGGTTGAAAATATTTTAATCTGGATAGCAGAAAAAAAATTTTTGCTCGCTCGCTCCGCTCGCTCACGTTTCACATAAACAACATATTATGTTATTTTGTACCAACGGGCGGTTTTAGGCTATTAATTTAATTGTGTTTTCTGAAGTAAACAGTCTTTCAGGGTGTAAAATCTAGTTCAGGCAGTAAAATAAAAGATAGCTTGCTCGCGTTTCATATAAAGAGCATAATATTATGCTCGCTCTCTCCGCTCGCTCGCTTTTCGCTCAAGGGCCCCGTGGCAGAATTTGCTACGGGCCCCGCGCTGGCTTAATCCGGCACTGGTAATGTTGCCGTTAGCCATGTAGTATGTTTGATTTATGCCCATAAATCATCCATAAATAAATAAACCCTTTCGCTAATTAATGACATCATGGTCTGGCTTATATTGTTAACTAATTGTTATCCCTAGTCCCAACTGCCACTGACTACTCTAAGTGAACTCAATTGTTTCTGACAGATTTGTGCATGCGCACGCCACATTCGTATTTATTGCCCTCAATTGTCTAAAGTTATTGTAAGTGCCATTCTATTTAAGTCATAGAATTGCAATGTGTGCTGACGTCGTACTCCAGTTATTCGTTAATTTGACCATATTAATTAATTTTACTAGCAGTAGTGTACGAGCGGAGTCGTCCATTAATGCTTGTTTAGTATAACCGCTGACCGTACACTTTACATACGCTATAAAATTGTGTAAACATGACTATATTTTTAATGACAATAAACACTTTGAACGGGTCACTGATGTCGTTATTTCTTGTTTCTAGTTTTGATTTATTTTGGACTTAAGTACATCCAACATCAACATCAACATTCCTGTAGGGAAACATCCCTACAAGTAGGTAATAATAACTAACTAAACTTACGACAAAACGACGAGCGAAGTAACCACTCTTGAAATACTGTAGTGCCTGGGACAGTTGGTTTTTATAGACATTATATTATTAACTATAGCTATCAAAGATAATGTGTAACCAAAACCAAACCCAAAACATTTTCATGTATTTTGCCTAGATGCAGTCCTGGATTTGTCAATCGTATAGGCCGCGGCGCAGGGGCGGAAGATTTCAAAGGATGCTTACTCGATTTCAGAGAACAAAAGTCACACAAGTTCTGAGGGCGGCAAAAACTAAATTGCCTCCGGGTGGCAAGTGTGTAAATCCGCCACTGCGTAGACGTTATACGATACCAAAATACTATGCCTCGCGCTGACCAAATTTATTCAAACGTCATATAGAGCCTAGCGTCTAACTTTACATGACCTAAGAAGTCATTTCACAAACACACTTAGTCAAAATATGTGACTTGGACATTTTCTGAATGTATGTAATGTGAGAGCTTTAGGTAAAACAGATTTATTAAAATTAAACCTACTCTATTTTCAAAAGTAATAACATAAGGTATTATATATAACATTTAAACTTTACCGTTACCTAACTACAATATTTTGCAATGCATTGATTAGAACTTACACTTTAAATGGCATATAAATCAATTTTAAATCATATCGACACTGCAAATACAATCACAAAGATTAATATTTCAAAAGATGTAAATTACGGCTTACTTCGTTAACTCGGGTATAACTCGAGAGTCGAGACATTCTCGAAAATTTCTCGAGACAAAACACTTGTCGAGTTTTGCCGCATAAAACATGATGTCGGGACTTGAGGTGAGTTATCATCTGCGAGTAGTCTCCACTCTCAATTTACTGACTTGTATTGAGTGTGAGCGTGGGAACGGTGGACCACTTGACTGTTAGTTTAATTTAGTTACAGTAAGGGTTGAGTTGGATTTATGGTGTAAACACTTTTGTCAAACCCTATGAAGATATTGTAAGTTATAACTTTTATTTATTGTGTTCTATGAATATCTAACAACATCTTTTGTTAACAATTTGAAGCTTTTACGTTATGGGAGCGCACTTTGGGCGGATGGGTGATTTCAGTATTTGGTATTGGCAAAAGTCGTTTTATAACACCTAGGGCCTGTTTCACAATCTTCTAATAAGTGTCGCATAGCTTATTCGGAAGTTTTATTCACTTTATATCGAGCGCCAGAAACAAAAAAATGAGCAAAGAAATGAGCTATCTGACACATATATTGTGAAACCCTTAGGCCCACTTGCGCAGATCCTGAGTTAAAGTTAACTCTGGGTTAAAATATCATGCCTTCTCTTTCATAAATACTAAGAACGAGAGATATAACATTATATTTAACCCATGGGTAACTTTAACCCAGATCTGCGCAAGTGGGCCTTATTGTATTATTATTCAATTAATGTTATTAATCTAATGGTTTTCTTATTATTCAATAAGAAAGCTTTTAGCTAACATTTTTTCATTTCTAATAGTAAACATACTAATTTCTAATATGCCCATTTGAAGCGAACTAAATGCTGAAACTTTTAGACATTGTTTCAATTATTTCAACAAAATTTAAGTTTAAACATAAAGCTGCATGAAAGTCTCTTATCGCGAAAATTCGAAGACAATATTTGGCAGTTTTGATCTTTTCAGAGTGAGACCCATTCGAAACTAAGAGGCTTTTAAATACTTGTCAAGTTCTGCTTGCTAAGTTGTACTCCACATTATAAGTATGTATTTTATTACTTTTTCACAATCCTGTTTGGCCTGTTGGGCCTGTTTGACAATCTTCAAATAAATGACGAATAGTAGTCATATTCTGAAGTTTTCTGAATTTGTCGCTGCTTAGGTATTTTATATCGAGCGACAGAGACATAACATCTGGCACTTATCAGTAGACTGTGAAACAGTTGTTAAACAGTTAGCAAGTTTTGGGTATATGTATTATGGGTATAATATTTTTATATGGTATATTATAACAAGTTGCCGCTCGACCAGGCATACGATGAAAAGCGCTTAAACAGCGCCTTTGAATCGTACACACGTGTAAATACGTACTTCAACCTTGTCGGCTGTCGTTGCGGTCAGTTCCTTTGTGTTCGTCCTAGCTCAAAGGAAAATATTTAGAAACTGGTTGAGTACGAAATTCGTCGATATTGTACAAGTTTACGAAATATTTTAAACAAACAAATGTGACACACAAAACTAAATTTGTTATTTTCAATACAATGCAAGAGAAGGCTATATTATATTATAAGGTTATATACGAGACGCTAATATTAAGTTACTATTGTCTCGTGTTTGTACAAGAACTTTTATTTACGACTAATTGTCTTGTAAGTATCTTATCTTTATCCTCCCACTGTAGGTACAAGCTCATTCATCTATTTATTATCTGATTGAAAAACTTATTGTAGCTTATTAAGCAATTACCTAATCCGCAAAAAGGAAATTGACTACAGATATATAATACCAAATACCAGTAAAAAGGTCTGTCGAGGGCTTAACCCTAAAATACGCTATGGTTTGTTCGCAATAAATAATATCAAACGCCCTATTAAGTTGGGCAGAAACATTAATCTTTACAGCACTTTTCCACAAGCATTATTACTTTTCTAAGTGATATTGATTATTCTAACCCGGTGATCATTTCTTGTCTGGCGACTTCCCTCGCTGTTCGAGGGAGGACCTGCGCTATGCGTCATAGTGCATCCCGCTTTTACCCACTGTACTCTAATCGGAGTGAACGAAAGAAAAGAATGCGAATTGATTCATGAGATGCGGATGCTGGGACGTGGTTATGCATGCTCGGCTAGACACTTTTTGGAGCCAGTGCCGAGTACTGTCACTGACCTTATTTTACATAATTATATAATTTTTATGCGGCATAGCTGGGTGCTCTTTTTGCAAAAGCGGTGCTTAAGGATTGAATATTGCCAAGTAATGAATGATTAGTATACGATTGATGTGATATTATGATATTATTATATTATGACACATATTATTATTATTATATTAATAAACCATTTATAGTAAGCGAATCGCAATCGTCAATGCTCGTATACTGAAAACAGCTAAGTATTATTATTTAATTTTTGAATTACTACTTAATATAATAAAACTTAGGCCTTTTAATCCGTTATTGGATGATTTATACAGTATTTTCCGAGCGAAGTAACCACTCTTGAAATACTGTAGTGCCTGGGACAGTTGGCTTTAAATGTCATATGCCATGTCCAAGCACATATGGCATTTTCACAACATAGTCAGCCTAGTCCAGAGGAATGACTGGTCAATATGTCTGGGGCCAACCATGTGCGGGTTTCCTCGCGATGTTTTCCTTCACCGTTAGAGCGTCCGTATAATGTACTTGAGATCTGAAAAAGTCTCATTGGTACACGCCACAATCAGGGAATCGGACCTGCACTCTCTCAAGTGCGAATCAAACGGTCTACCCACTAGGCCACGGAGCTCTTTTAGTATAATAAACTACAGTTATATTAACTTCCTTGTTAATTAAATACTTAATAATAAATTTAGGAGGGGTTCAGACAAAGCCTTTTTTCTATTCATATATCATACCATTTAAATGTTCATTAAACCATTTTAATCATGAAGCATATCATAAGCAATATTTCAAATACGTAATTGTATAATAGGGTAAAAGCATTCTCGCGTTCGCGATATATGTAAGTAATTAGTCATTAAATTTATACATTTGAGTTCAATTCATTACGCAAAGTAAAATGTGGCTCGGTTTATAAGTGAAATGGTCGAAATGGCCTCAAGTATGAACTTGACCTTCTCGTGGTTCCGTATAGCATGAGCCGTCCACTTTCCCAACTCCTGTCTCCCGGGTACGAGCGAGGCGAGCTAACCGGGCGGCCGCGGCGGGCCAGTCTCGTGCGCGCCGCGTCGCCGGCACAACACTGCCCACTTGCCCACGGAAAGACAAACAAAAAATTCGATATGAATTAAAAGTTACACGAACATTTTATCAAAACACACACCCACCAAATGCATCACCCGGTAGGTTCAATTTATGTCACTTTTTGCTTGTTATAGGTACTTAATTTTTCTACACGAACTCAAAGCAGTACTTACGAGTTAAGTACAACTTTACAAGAGACCTAGGAGTAATTAATATATATTTCTTGTTCTTTCAAGACACGCGAGGCAAGAGTAATTCTTATAGTTATTAATAATAGGAATTGCACGATTTTCATATTATGATTTTTTCATGAGAAATTACTTTTAGCCCGAAAAGTATTTTTTGTGAAACAGCACAAGTAAAATTATCTTAAAATAACATTTAATTCGAAATCAGGTTAAATTATTATTCTTGAATTAAAGCTACGTTGTAAAACTTGTAAAAACGACTTTAAGAAATTAATATGCGCTAAGGTTTATGGTAATATCACAGCGTGTGGTACCTAATATTCTGTAGAAAATAGTATTTTTATTATTATTATTCTATTAACATTACATAGTGATTAGTGATAAATATTTTTGATTAGATACCACTTAGATGCCTCCAACGTGTTACGTGATGTAAGTTAAGATGCCTATATTAAATTTTATGAGTTATGACAACCATGCGAACGGCGCCACAGGTCGTAAATAATTTAACTACCTTAAACTTAAAATAAATGACTAGCACAGAATTCTCAGGATAAGAATAAGATTAAATTACCTTTTTTTACGGAGAAGTCTGAGATAGCCACATTCGTCAGAATCAAAATATTATATACAACAGCAATACGAATTGAAGACCTCCGAGACTTAATAAGCGGTAAATAAAAATTCTATCCTATCTTAAGTACCACTTCGCACCTACTATCCACTCGTTATAACTTGGGTTAATTTGTCTTTGAGCCTGTTATTTAGATTTTAGTGGTTTTATCTAGGGATGGTATGGAGCTGCATAATGGTACCTAAGCATAACTATCGGATATCCGAAATAAAAAACTATAGCTACCCAACCGTAACAGAATCCAATATAAAAGTTCTAAAAGGAAGGCCTCAGTATTGTATTGCATTTATATGTATGTAAAGTTAACAATGAAATATTTAGAAAATAGTGTTGCCTGAACTGGATTCAAATAAAATTTCTTTTTATCGAAAATTGTTGAAATCTCTATGATCAAGCCAATTTGTAGTGGAAATGAAATTCATAGGCGGAATAACGAAATGGTCGCGTGTCACGAGATATGCACGGCCGACAGTAGTAGCCTTTAGTCAAGATGCATAATGTATTCGATAATTTCGACGGCGAAGTTCGAAAACAAAATGTATGGGATTCGAAATAAGGCATCGCAAGCGACATGTCACTTAACGTAGACTTATGTCAAATCCCATACATTTTTGTTTCGAAGGTCGTCGTAGAAATTATCGAATGCATCTGACTAACGGTCCAGTCGTGATTAACTGACTTCATTATGGTGATGAAGCGTGACAGACACAAGCCTGATGGTCTGATTGATAGCTCATAGCTGGTCAAGATCCTCTGTGATATCTTAATTTTTTCTGATATAATAGTATAATAATAATATCTATGGACGCTTCACACCACGTCAGTCTGGTCCCGTGGTAAGTATCCGAAGAACTTGTGTTACGGGTACCAGACAACGGAAATATATTTAATACTTTTTATACTGTACTTATATTTAAGATTTTTATTATATTATACACATATTTAATAAACATCCATGACCCAGGAACACAGAACTCTTTTTTTTTTATTCCCTGGCGGGATTCGAACCCGCGACCTCCGGTTTGAGCGCCAATGCGCTAACCACTGAGCCACAGAGGTCGTCTGATAAATTTGTCAAAATAAATAATCTTGATCGACTAGTTAATTATTTAATCACTTTGTGTAAATAATTTATGATCGGTCCAGTTTTTCACGTTAAATACACCGCTGCGCGAATTCCGTTGCGGAGTCCATGCGGTTTGACGAATTTAGATTACTTAAACTAGTACAAGTAAATAAACAATTCCCTACATAAGTGATATATTAGCGTACCATAACTCCGAGACATTGTAAAGACCAAAGATGTGTGCTCTGATAACATTGTCGGTGACGTATGCTTAGAGCCTTAGACGGAGAAAAAACAATTTTCTCTGGCTGATAGCAACATGCACACACATACATAAGGTCTTATCAACGTACATACTGGTGACTCGTCAGGCGTGTCACGTGAGCAATATTTTCATACATTTCAAAGAAGGCCCGTCCAAAAAGATTGAAGTTTATTAGATATGGTTTTGTTGTAATTTACTGAGAAACCCTTCGTTATTTTCAAGTGCAAGATTAATTATGCATTAACTTCCGGCGAAAATCTACTACTATTATAAATGTGATAGTTTATGAGTATGTAGTGTAGACTGTAGAGTCCTCTCTACAATCGGTATTCATGTCCAGTTATTAAAACTCCAGTCAATGATGTACAGGATTTATACTTCTTAGATTATCATAAAATATTGTGTCTCATTGTCCGTCTCCCGCTCAGAATATTCCCACAGCGTTCATCCAAAACGATTGACGATGCGGAATAATATATTTTTTATATAAAGGACCTGGGTAACCGAGCTTTGCTCGGAGCTCAAGTAGATAAAAAAAAAAGAATCACAAATATTTTACCAGGGTTTTAACCCACCACATTCCGAATTTCCGAACAACGCAAAATTTTCCTAAACTACCAATCGGACTGACAATGGACTGCCATTATTAGAGTCAAATTTATTGATATATTGTTGCATGACGAAAGAAACATAACTTAAAAATACGTCGCTTCCCAGGGATAAAACCTAGCTAGTACGATTTTTCTCCCCCAAAACTCCCTGCATACTAAATTTTATGGTAATACTTGCAACCGTTATCGAGATTACGAGTATATATATATACAAAATTGTCTCGTTAAAAGTATAAGATTTAAACATTACACTTTGAACATCATTTCATAATTATGCTTATGATATTATTTTTAACCCCACACCGCGGTCCCCCGACTCGGCGACGCACATATTAAAAATATCCTTTAAAATAATGAAAGGCAATGAAAGGCAGAAAAAAAAGTATACATTTATTTATTTAGTTTTTATAGATTTTTTTACTTTTTTTTTTAATTAATTCATCGCATAACCAAATATTTAACAATTAATAATAATTAACTCATATTACACATTTCAACCATTAATTGTACGATCATATAACTATTATATAAACTAAAATAATATGCTTACGGTATGGATGTATGGATGTTTGTAAATTTTACACGCAAAAACCAATAAACGCATTTTGATGAAATTTGGTATGATACTTCATAGTATCGTTTTGGCTCTGGTTTAACACATAGACAACTTTTTGCATGGTAAAATGTATTGTTCCTGCGAGATTTCTTTTTGCGCGTACGAAGTAAGCAATATCTAGTCTGTTAATCATTAATGGGAACAAATTTAATATAAATAAAAGGTAATGAAATCTATGTTCACTAACCAAAATTGTTTACGATTACAACTTGGGTTTGCTCCTTTTACGACTCAAGAAAATGGGAGTGAAACTATTTTAAGCCGGAACTACATACACGTGATCGGGCGAGAATTTCTACGACATTATAGAAAATGATCACTATTGTCTGTTGCTATTTGCTATCAACAGTATTAGAGCGCATTTTGATTGATACATATATACATGACAAGATACCTTCATATCGTCTGTGGCTTTTGCCAGAAACTACTTGTTATCTTCTTCTTCTTTTCAACCTAACGGCTATCCCATAAATTTTGCCTAGACGACAGACGCCCTTTAGGTGCCGTGCTAGTAACCGATTTTTGGGAACTTAATTACCCGGCGAAGACAAAAGGAAGGGTAATGATTTTGGCAGTCTATGTACCTATGTATGTAAGTTTGTTCCACCGTAGCGCCTAAACCTATCCGATCTTAGTAAATAAGGTGTCAAAAGATTCGTAATAATAGTAGTAAGTACCCAAGTAAGATAGGCTAAAATATAATTTGCGTGGTCGGATTATAGTTTTTAACTTTGATTATTTTTTATTAGTCGAAGCATCGAATTGTTCGTTAGATCGAATTCCAGTTGGTCGTTTGGTTTTTCGTTGTATAAGATCCTGTCTATGCTGCTATTGTTCGGGAATAATTTATGGGGTTGAGTTTTCATATTATACTTAGTGTTTGAATTGGTCGTGCACGGTTTGCGAATTAGCTTCTCCAGCTGTCAGCCTGTACACATTGTCACGCACCATGTTCACAGTATGAGCTCCAATTCGTAAACAATTCAGCATACAATTAAGCCCCTTATTAGATTGAACGCGTTAATTCCGCAGTCTCGTTTAACCGACAAGCCAACCCGAAATTAAGCAATTACTTGTTATACGACCGAATAGGTACGCCACTGCAGATTGGATACGAACAAACACAATTTTCTATTTTATATAAAAGCTATGTCGAGTGTCGACTTTCGACTAATTAAGCAATTATTTGTTATACGACCGAATAGGTACACCACTGCAGATTGGATACGAACAAACAATTTTCTATTTTATATAAAAGCTATGTCGAGTGTCCCCTTTCGACTAATATTATGTGTATTGACTTACGACATACCTACTGATAGATCAGGACAATTAACACCCGGAAATATAAACGGCTGTAAGTAAATCGTCTAAACAGCGAAATATCAATATTTCAAACATTTTAAAATGCATGCCGTTTCTCAACTTCCACTGAGTTCTATTTTCATTTTAGTTTACTTCCAATGTTAATCTTCTTTTGAAAGACGAAAATGGACGGCCAAAACGGTCGTTCCGTCTCCCGTGGGTTCGACATTTATAATGAAGATATAGATTTTTAGAACAAAACTCGTTCACGGTTTAACTGTCAATAGGCTAGACGACAGATATTTTTTATTGCATACATGAACAGTACTCTTAAATGAGTACCTAACTTCTCAGAGGAAACAGTATTTAAAAAATCAATATTTTTATAGGTAGGTACAGCGATTTGTGTACAAAATTTCGCAAGTCTCGTGAAAACGCTCCATACAAAAGTAATGCATACCTACCTAACTGTTACGTCACAGGTAGAACTGTATGAAATATAAGGCCGCAGGAACATATTTCTTCATATCTCATACTTACCATAATTAATGTTTTTGTATATTATGATGTAGGTATAGTAAAGAATGATGTAGGGTTTTTTTACTAATTTAGACAAAAAAAATGTTACTTATTTATATATTTAGATGTATATTCTCATCATCAAACTACACATAATAACTTATATTACATTTTTTTACGTTTTTTATGCTGTATTCTCCAGCTCATCATCGGATGAGCTAGAGATCACCATCAATAACTAAATAATTATGTATTGATCGTGCGTTTTTTATTCCGTACACAAAACCCGGATGATGGGTGATGATACTTACACAATACTAATATCGTGTTTTCCAATAATTTATGCTGCTAGGAAGAAATCGAATCATTACAGATATGTGAAAGTGGCGGGCACGCGTCGATATCGCGCAGAACAAAAATATAAAATTACTTGCAGCCTGAAGACTGCAGATCAACGTTACTCATATTGTTTACAGCCCATTTTGGTAAAATATATCAAATTTCTCTCGTAAAATGAAATCATTGAACAATACTGTTCTCAACAGTAACTGTTACATATACAACAATATCCAATTATGTCAATCTTTCGATTAAAACTTAAAATCATTAAGCAGCGTACATACTACATATTTTATTATTTGTTCATAAATATATTGTAAATGAAAACTTTAGTTATCATAAACCACTGTCCATAACATAATTAGATATTACACTTACAAACGTAACTGCTTAATTAATTACGTAAACTCATTAAAAATATATTTCCAAAATATTTATTGTGTAAATCTTTTAATCTGTATGTATCATCTGTAATCCACGGTTACCAAAACTGTAGTTAGCGTTTTCCTGCCTCACTTTCGCTTTCTTTGAGTAAAAGTTAACTCCAGGGGCGAGGAGAACTGTAGTCGATATCTTGCGAGCGTAGAAAATTATGAAAGTGTTACGAATTTATTTTTGTATAAAAATTAGTTTATGTTTCACGGTGGTGAAACTGATTTTTGAACCATAATTTCCTTGCTATTTTTTGAATATTCAAAAGAACAATAGTACATAATATAATTTTTGATTTCAAAAACTAAAACTATGTTAAACATAAAAAATATATTATACATTGTATTCATAAATGTATTTTAATGTATGCACATGCTGTACAAAATTTTATGCATCCTAAATTCTCTAGCGACAAGACAAGAGAGAAGAGCTAGTCAGCCAAAATATCGTATCAAGAATCTATGGAAAATAGATAGTAACGAAAAAGATTGCCTAATGTTTTGACATGTTGTTACGTATAACTATCTTAATGATCTTATTTAATATCAATTTCATCCCACACGCACGAGACTCCGGAGTTTAGCAACATTAGCGATTATAATTGATATTTTATCGAGTCGGAGGCGAAACGAATGCGCTAATGTCCTATTGATTGAGTGGCCTTTGCCGTCAATAGCTTAAATTGCTTTATGCCGTGACATTGTTTGATAAAGCTTATGAAATCGGTTATACGAGTAGTAGAGCTTAAACTTAAAAGAAGATTTGGACTTTTTGAAACTTAAACGGCTATTTTTAAAATCTCTATCAATATGCTAAATTATATATGCAACACGAGTAATTACTTCATGATAATCATGACCTTGTCATTGAGCATGATTGTTAGTGCGCTAAAGCGCATAAATGAAACACATAATAAAACCGTCAAAAATTTCCTCCATGAAACCACAATAAAAACGTTCTCGAATTAGTTATATACTAGTGTCATCAGTCATCAGTCTGAGGTATGGTGTGCTTTTATTAGTTTCATGTATTTTTTAAGCATTATTATAAAAACTATATACTGCTCTGTTCGCTTAATTTTCGTAAAAAGGCGTACAAAGTTTTAGCTCAAAGTATTAATATAAAATATTATGATTACGGATTACCTTGTACTTTGGAATGTGAGGTAGTTCAAAATTTAGAGAACAATAACAACTAAGTATCGCATTGTTAATATATTTTGGAAAACAGGCTAATGATCATGATTCAGCTTTATCATAATGTAGCGTCATAACCGTACCAATTTAAAAACACAAATTGCTTAACTCATTACAAACGATGGTCCTTACAGTTCGGTAATCAGTTCAGACGCAAGGCCATCGTCAAGGAGAACAATATAGTACGTACAATAAATGTCGAAGTATTTTAACAACGTTCTTATGTTAATGGGAGCAATTAAAATGTACGTATCGCTAGTTTTAATTGTTGGTTACAATTATTTCGCGAGCGTCGGCAACTTTTTTTGTTTCATAATTCGCCTTGTACATTTTTTGCTGGCGTCGTGGTCCGTGGCGTGACGGCATATTATAAACACTATACTCGTACATCGTTTTAAACAAGATTAACAATTATTATGGGCATTTCACGTCAAGCTGACAACCAAAAAAAAATGAGGTCATGAATTTTGTTTATACTCCGGTCAGTTATACTTCTAGTAGACGTGGATGTGTATACACAATGTTTTTTTCGTATCATACTTTATTGCTCAGTTATGAGCTTTTAAAAAATTACTAAGAGTGAAGTCCGTTATTTTTGGATGCTTAATATTTTCATCAATTAATTTGTAACAAAAACCAAAAAGTATTGTTTCTTATAGGTAAAAAGTAGAAAATCTTATATATTTTTATCGAATTTTAAATTTGAATGTTTTGCGTATAATAAACCGGAAGTGAAAATTTCAAATCGATATTTGAGTACCAACTTCGACGATTTTCTTTCGTTCTTTTTCATTCGAATATTATATTAAATATTAAAGTCTCAAACAGAAAGTTCAGTCTGCTTAACTTAATTAGTTAATTGACACTTTATCGTACTCGACTCAAGCGTCTTAAGACGTTCTTTTATTAACCGACTTCCAAAAAAGGAGGCTGTGCGGTGCAACAACCGTACAGATCATCATCAACATTTTTGTACATTTTCATAAACTCGCACATCATTTTAATTAGTTATTAAGTTAGTTCACACATAACCGTCGCGCGTTGCGGACTAGGTGGCACTTATTAGCATAATATAGCATTTTATCTTTTATCGCTTAGCAAATATACATTTTAGCAGCAGCATCTTAGTTTTACTCAGCACACAGCATCTCAAGTAGTACGAACCGTACATCTTTATGGTATACCTTTGTCATCCATTAGAATCAGCGTCCTAGAAGCCTCCGTGCTTACCGTAAGCGGGATCCACTTCGCGAGTGTTTAGCAAGCAGTACCTCGAGCAGTAGAAGGCGTTACGTAAGTTCCAGCAGCAGCGGTGAGACACCAAATTTTCTTACACTATCAAGAAGCTCATCACCTGATTCATCATGGTAGGTTTTACGGTTATACGTTCGGCTGTATATATATATTTGTATGTTTAACGATAACTCCGCCGTCTGTTGACCGATTTACAAAATTATTTTTTTGACGTTAAGGGTATAATCCGAAGTTGGTCCCGTTGTCAACAAAGTAGTGACTCGCTGATCCCATCATCAGGTTATCATATATATATAATACTTTCAAGAGGGAAGTGATAAAAAAGTTTTATTTATTGTAGTGCAGTTCTTAAGAATATAAAGCTAAATAGACTGAGAATAATTACGAAAGCCCAAGATTTCTAAACAAGGTGGACTGTTCACTGTTCTTGTTACAATTTTAATAACTACGATTTAAAATGAAACTGAAAATTGGAACATGAGCGCGGAGCATGAAATTTAACGTTCAGGCAATGAAAGTTTGCATCTCAATCATCGGATTCATTCAGCCAAGCACGGGGAAGTTTCATAACGTGATTGATACAATATCCGGCGAAGAAAAAATACGTCGGCTGTCATCATTATGACTTTAGGCGTTTGAAATATTTACTTATGGACTTGAACGTCTCACAAAAAAGTTCCTTCCGGTAAACTCATTCATTTTAAATTAAACCTAGAATGGAGCTAGACTGCAAGATAGCCATTTGATGCCCTTAATTTGTCTTAGAGATTTTTAAGACGGGCAATTTGCCCACCACACATACGCACCCCTGCAACTCCTGTGTAGCCAGGATCCACAGTGGTGGTAGCCAGGATCTACAGTGGTGGTAGCCAGGATCTACAGTGGTGGTATCCAGGATCTACCACAAAAACTCTATGATATGATCTCAGGGGTGCGAGGGACATGCTTAATCTGTCTTGGGACCCGCAACGAAATTAATCAGAAGACTGTAGGAAAAGTAGGCAGTGTTCCAGTTTCCTGATTGTCTGAGATTTTATCAGTCGTAATTTTGGCTCTTCTTTTCACTTTGTTGGTATTAGGCGCCTAGAGAAACGCTCTACCCTACGGCTGGCACTGTCTTAAACCTTCTTATTCCTTGTATAGACTTACCTAAATATATATATCTCTATCATTAGGAAGACTGTATTTCAAAAGTTTGTTCCAATATTTTAGATATTTCATCAAGTCTTACCTATCTAAGTTTAAATGGGACACGTATATTTAAACATTACGTTTTATCCAACATATTTTATGCCCACACTTAACAACAATTTTGTAACTAATTTGCATGTCGTCAATGTGAGAGACATCTTTTATACTGTGTTATTAATTGTTTATATGAATGACACTATAAAGATAAATTATAAAAGCTTCTGGAAAATACTATTAAACTTCGAGTGACTCGTAAGGTTAAATTGAGGTTTTTGTTTGAAAGCAAAACCACAAAGCATCACAGTGACCTGTTTTTGGTGCAAGCAAACTTTTATTGAGCTAAAACACCATAAAACTAGGTTCTTTTCCTGGCGGATCCGGGCCAGATTTTATTTATTCAGTAGGGATTTGACTATGCTACGTGTCACGCCTGACGATGTTGGTGGCACTGTTTTTACCTCCTGCTATTTCTGAAGCGCTCTTGGTTTCATTTTTTAAATAATTTCAGCATGCTTGAATATTTTTAAGAATTTGTAACTCTACCTACATAATATAATGTATAAACTTATATTACATTTAATTTGTTACAGTTGTCTGCTTGTTGGAGGATGGTGAAATTTTGACTATCGGTTAGTATCTTTTCGCCTTTTTTTATTATGCCATTTATTGTTAGATAAATGAAACATTTTAGTCAAATGTACTAGTAGGTCTAACAAATATGAGTTGTATGTGCCAGGTGCACCGTACGTACATAATGTATTATTCAGATCAGTTTTAGTAATCAGTACGCGTATATATTTTAACTTATCACTGCGATTTGCATAAATTAAAGTAACTGAATTTTTAACGCTAGCTGAATGCGCAAAATAAATGGCACCGTGTCTCATCTTACTTGTATTTCGTATGGTGTAGGTATATAATATATTCGTTTGAAATGATATTCAAAATAAAATATACGAGAAACTCGTGGTTTATCCAAAATTTTGATTGTTTGTTCAGTACTACGTTCAGTATGACGATATTGGTAATAAACGACTAACCAGTTATATTAATTTTATTTTTTAACTTATATAACATGTTTGTTATTATTTAAATAATTAATTATTGTAACTATGTAATATAGAAATAAAATTCTATATCGTCCCATTAATAGTTTTCCGGAATCTGATCCAGTGTCAGCTTGAACTAAATTTGTATCTTTATTGTTTAAAAGATAAAGCTTAAGTTTATGGTATTAGTTTTAAGAACATACGTTATTGTTAATGTAATAAAGTACATCCAAAACTATGAATAAAAATAAAATATCGTCGCGATCTCTGCTCTATGTAGAGCTATGAGGACTTTAAAGTTAGCTTGAGGGTCAAAAATCTCATAATTAGATCTAGGTGAAGCTATGAACGTACTTGTACAATGTGAGACAGCACCAAACCGCAGAATATCGTTAACCTAGTGTCCAAATAATGGACGTATTACCGACGCCGCATGCGCCGTTGTTGCCTCTACGCGCCCTGAATCTTTAAATCAAAACTGATTGTAGAATACTGACAGCGTCTAAGTATTTGGTCTTTGATGTGAAACAACTAAAATCTACTGCAGGCGGAGCAAACGTGGCTAATAACGTGTCGCCAGCGGAATTATTGTACCAAATACCAAGACTGCTACAACAGCTGATTTGTAATAATTCCGGCAGGCGCCATGCGACGTCTTATTTGTATCATTATTGCAGTTAATTGTAACTCTAGCTATCTAATATCTAACCGCTAACGTTACCTGAGTGCATCGTCTCTCCCATATCTCTGTTGTCTTGGCCGTGTTTGGTCCACTGCGGGATCGTTGCTCTGTTAATGTGTCCATTGAGTCATTGTTGGGTCGTTACTCGGTACACATTATACGAGTATGATAAGTGCATAGTGCATACGTTCTTAATGGTTTAATACTATGCAATTCTTTCCTTTTATCATTATTTAAATCCTCTAAGCTTCTTGAACATGTAACCTTTTAAATCGGTGAAAAGACACATATTTATTTTTAATCCTAGAATTTTCTGGATTTCACATTCTTAATGATCAGTTATATTAATGTTACAATGACATAACTGAGCATATGAAAATAGTCTGGTAGCAATCTTAGCGATCGGGATGCGCGACCGCGACCAGCAAACTAGCGAATCAGGTTCTCTGGCTACGCCCACGTCGTCGTCGCGGGATTTGTTTAGTGCTGCATATACCTAAATTCATCTTTTATTTCGAGTATGATCGAGTATCTCGAGATTTAAATTCCCATTCAGTCGCGGCCTTATGCGAATGCGAAGGGTTTAGTATTCCCAGTAGGTTACCAACGTCTGTCACCTCATTACACAACTGAGACAATGTATTGGATGTAGCAATAGACGGCTAATCAACAGCAGATGGCTGATGACGCAAAGGTTCCGCTTTCCGACGCGACATGACGTGACGGTAAGTAAGTAATTCGAGAGTGCACAATCACGTACGGGTGTTGAATTTCGGCTTTTGTTTAACGCTTCCGTACAATTTTTGTTTCTAGAACTTTTCAATTTGCATAAGTAGATTGTAGATGATTTCAAGGACTCGTCACGTCACGCGTAACGACACGATATTGGATACAATACCATCTCTCGGAAGCTACTTATACGTCATAGGTTACTGATACACACAAAAACAACAACATAACTTTCTAAACTACGGCTCCATAAACAAAAGGCGCTTCTAAGTTAAGTGACAAGTCCTTTAGGCACGATGAGAGTAATTTTGAATTTTAAACAATGAATGATGTTTCATTTCTGACACGTATACTCTGTACATGTCATGTTTTATTACTAGAATTATCTACTTTTTAAGTATTTAATTTGTATAGTGCCTTGTGTATTATTTATAACACTATGTACCTGACATAATTAATAACTTCATCAGTTAACCGTTTGATGAAGGTACATAATATCTTGGGTTAATATGGCCGTCAGTCAGCGTGGCTTTATCTATCTGTCACTACGTCTCCTCCTACACACTCGTCAACGCCTCATTTTAAACGCTTATTCCAATTATAAACACTAATACTACGAGTATCATAAACATATTATTAGGAACCTTTCATTATGATCATAACAATTGAAATAATGTTAAGCTTCTACAAGGAAAGTTGACCAAGAAGCCTTAATGATAATTGATAACGGCTTCTTGGTTCTCTAGAATACAATCGCTTGACATTTTCTTATGAATCTTCAGACGTACCTACATAAAGAAGAAAGAATCCAGTAGATAATGTTACTTATCTCATTCCTATTTTTTTTCTCATTTCCTCTATTAAATGCAGCATAGGGCTTGTACATTCTATAAAACAAGCACTGCACCGTATAAATGTGCGTGAAGTTTGGTTTTTACGTCACGGTATTGCACAAGTGCTCCATCTGCTCCCCCTGTCTGTGCCATACCTGAACACGGAGCCCTGCCGAGCTGTCTGTCGTCACACGATACATCTGTCGTTTCCAGTTTTAAAACGGACTATAAATAGTAAAAAAAGAACTTCTTTAGATTGTTAATTAAAATCCTGTAGATTGCAGAATGTTTTTTTTTATGTGGTTTGTACAAATAGGCGATTATACCGACTTATTATATATTTATACAGTTAGTTATCTATAGATTGTTTGTTTGTTTGCATTGAATAGGCTCCGAAACTATTGGACCGATTTTAATTAAATTTTGCACAGATATAGAGACCACGGGGAATTATCCCTAAATTATGTCGATACTGCAACTATTAGTTTTAATGTTTGCTCTATTTTATAATATACTAACATTCAATTATCGCATGCCCGAACGGGCAAACATTTGACACTATCAGCAAATTTTTAAGCAATAAAATATAGTTCTTTGTCTTTGACATACGCTACTTCGGCAAAACGTACTGTTCCCGAGGTATTTCCTTTTGCACGCACGAGGTCGTGGGCAACTTCTAGTCATAACTCGCACATTAAGAACGACTTAAGCACTTAAGAAATAAAATTTGAAAACACATAAGTTTCGTCCATGTCTTATTGTAAAGTTACTATCATTATATGTTTTAGTATGCGATACAGTAACCCATGCAATATTACAAATCAACAAAGCAGTTCGTGTTAAATGTTGAATTAAATCATTTCGCTGACACAATTGTCTGAATTGAACGGTTTACTGTTGAATCAATTAATGGCCGGCACGAATTTAACTCGATTGATAAGACAATTGTCCGCGAGACCGCGAGGTCACTCCACAAATCCGGTCACGACTCAATAGGATCTAGTAATCGCTCTACATACTAACTCCTATCATCCAGCATTCAAAGGTAACGTTAAATGATTAAGTGTCTAATATTGCAACTTTTCAATCAATCAACATTGACGGACAATATTGACGGATAATATTTGCAATGAGTGCAACTTAGTATGTACTTACTTCATTTGCAATTCTCTAACCGAAGTAATAGTTCAAAACGTATCCCCCTTACTAATAAAAAGATTTACACAACGGATAACTTAAACAACGTTGCTATCTTTGTCTGTCAAGTGACTTTACTAACGCATCAGACAAAGACAGCAATGTTGTTTAAGTTGTCCGTTGTGTAAATATTTTTATTAGTATGTATAAAATTATAGATCATATTTAAAACCCCTACTTTTAATTCTTTTATTACTTTTTATTTACTACTTTTATTACTTTCCATTCCAGTTGGTTCGGTGTCCACGTTGTTAACTATTTATCTGACGGCAGTGATTTTAGATTAAAGATTAACTTTAAGTATTAGGGCCTGTTTCACAATCTTCTAATGAGTGTTTAATAGCTTATTCGGAAAATTTGTCGCTGCTTACTCTATTTCGAGCGACAGAGACAAAACATGCAAATAAGCTATCTGGCACTTATCCGTAGATTGTGAAACAGGCCCTTAATATCGTACCCAAAATTAGCGTCGACAGCATTTTTAGACATTTTAAGTTCTTACGGCATACTTATTAGCAGGACTTTAAATAATAAATAAATCTGACAAGTACTCGTTAAATCTGGCTCGTCGTTAATTTGATGGCGCAATGTACATTGTTCGTCAATAAAGGAAAGACTACAAGAAGTTGCTGTACGCTCTCCGCAGTCGGAGAAAATTCCTCGAATGTTTAGACAATCCTTTCCCGCCAACCGCCTTTCAGAGAATGGTTGTTTTACGACCCAAAACAAGCGGCACAGTGTAAACAGATATCAAAGACATTACAAATGATCCATTTTGAAGAGCTACAAAAGTGGTTACATTAACTGGTAGTTAAACGTAATTTCCATTCGTAAACAAGTACGTTTCTCTGTTTATCGCCGACATCTATCGCGGATAAAATAAAGAACCGACAGATAATTAAAAGAAAACTTTTATCTGTTCATCGCGCAATCTTAGCTTTCATTTGCTAACCTACTGGTACCTAACTCTACTCGATGATGACGATGCCTATGCATTATGACATTGTATGTATTTCACATTTGTATTTAATATTTACAGACAAAATAATATGAAATAATTCATTTTGAAGAATATGTATCAGTAATTTACCTACTGGGACTAGATTTATTTACTTTGCCAGTATTACTGATTGTTTAGTTTTTTCTCAGCTAAATTACATAGATTACAATTTACAACAGTCAACAGCTAATGACAATGAGCAGTTTTTATGAATGCCAGTAATTACATTATTACTCTTATATTGTTTTATTAATTCCAGAAATGTTAACAGCTCCAATTCTTCTTTTGTTTCGCTAACGGCCGAATACTAAAACGATAGCTAAATTAAGGACGCTCAAGTGACATGCAGCCCCTGTCATTTCGGCTAGCAGACACAGCGACAGCCTGTGAATAGGAGGGCTCCTAATTTTAATTAGCATTTCAGTCTACGGCCGGTCGACTTTGACTGCCGTGTCGGACGGTGTAGTAAATTTTTTGCGTGGCAGGCAGCCAATGGGAGCTTCTTATTTATAACTGTTCTCTTTGTAACAATGTGAACTGATTACAATACTCCATATACATCAACCACCTGTTGCCCGAGGTGTTATTAATTGCGTTGTAAAAATATCACAAAAAGTTTCCATCTGCCCACGCAACTGACAGATGATCTAACGATTCTTCCATAAACGATAACGCCGTGATAAGCGATCTACAAGCTGAGCTAGTGATGTCATTTTCTATTTTCATTCTCTAATTAGGCAAAGACCGGCCCGTCAAATTAAGATAATAATATGCATGCGACTTCATTGTTAATATAAGGAAAGTAACCACGAAAGAAGATTAGACTATCTACAATTTATAAGTTCTTATTTGTAGAGTTAGAATTAGTAACGTTTACCTAATTGGTGACTGTGGGGTAAGCACGAATAATTGACAACGGCGTATTAGTAACGTTATCGAATGAAAATTGTATAGACGCTGTCATGATTTTCATACAATACTATTTCGATAGGGTTACGAATACGTACTTGTCAATTCTTCGTGCTCACCCCACTGATTGGCTGTTAGTTATAACAAGGATCCTAAAACTAATACAGTGCAGCGCGACAACAGGAACCGTATTTCCATTTAAAATACATACTTGGAGTATTTTTATCGTAATATTTTATTGGCTGGGTTAGTGCCTGGTTACTGGTATATTCGTGACGTGATGTGGGGCTGTCGTTCCGGTCTGGTGGTTCCGAGGAGGAAAGCACAATGATGAGTACGGTACATGCAAATCAACCTATTGGCCCGGTATACATAATACCTTATTGATACCATTAGCGTCGCTCTGTGCTCCAGTTTACAAAACAATGAAAACCCGACTTGAACCTTGTTATCTGAACGTGTTAACTCTATCTAATTTTGTTGCATCAGGTTTTATATTTTGATACGCATCGCTTATGAGTTAAACGTTTTCTAGCTATAAATTACTTCTTATTGTTCAATATATTATTATTATTATATAGACTATGTTATATTTCGACAAGGTTTTAGCCAAAGACGATATTATTGATGATAGAAGGATTTTTGTTGCTTAAAAATGCTGTAGAGTCTAGAATCTAGATTCTACAATCTACACGAAGTTTAATTAAGTAGGTAATTGTATTATTAAAATAACGAATGAAACCGATAGGATACTATTCACAGTAATTATTAATAATAATCCTTCTTAGTTATTATATTGAAATGGTTCAAACTTCAAGCTATAAGCCTAGTAATAAGCAAATTGGAACAAAAGCAATCGAGTGAAGAATTAGGGCTAACTGTTTGATGGGCCGTTTCCCCAGTAAGGAGGCTAACCACTGTAGCCAGTGAGCGCACTGCCTCTACAACTTGATAATGCGAAGATTAGTCGCGCGTAGGCGCTCTAATAACCCGAAAAGCCACGGGTTACAACTTACAACAAGGATTTCGGAGGCAGAGTATCTGTTGACAACATGCTGCTTTGTAGAGCATGGAGCATACGGCAAAACTCTTCTCAAAATAAAAAATATGCTCGGAACTATATATTTTTTATCTTGATTTATGTAAATAGTTCCTTGTTTCTATTATGGTAACAAAGAAGGAAACGCCGCCTGCCAAATGACCCAAAATCCACGTAAAGAAGGGAATGTCGTAACAATAAGAAACTGTTACTATTTTAGCGTGCGGTCGAGATGGAGCCGACTAGATCCACGCGACCACGAAGAATGACAATCGACATGCGACTCGTGGTGGCGAACAATATTGTGTCACAATTTTAAATTGACTAGAATCATCCTGTGGTTGAATATCACCCATAATAATTAATATAATATTCAGTTTGAAATGTATAGGGGTTCTTTTGCCTCGTATATAGAACAAAAAATGTAAATGTTGTGACAGATTGACAAACGTCAACGAGTTACAAAATCGTAACTATCAAGCGCAGTGTGTTAACAACGTGAGGTAGTGTGTGTGGTTCTTATTTTTTATTTAATGTATTTCTAAGCATTATTTAAAAAAATATCTTTTTGCACACCTTCCTCCACATAACCTTTAACTTTGCTAAATATCATACTCCTCCGTTGGCAATATTCTCGTAAAGCTGTACCAAATTTTTAACCTGTATATTACGAAATAAAACTATCATATTCATTATATGATAGTTTTATTTAAGATATGACTACATCGACCGTCGCGTAATGAGTGTAAACTAGTGCTTTTATGTTTTTCTTGTGTACTATGTATCAATTATGCATGATAACAAAGTGCAAATCATAAATACTCTTGAAATAAGCCTAGAAAAACATAAAATACGTCATTATCACTGTACCGTGTGTTGTTATTGTGTAGTAAATGAGAGTTGCTCTAACAGTTTTTATCGATTGCGTCCATTTCATTGATTGCTCTTTTAAAGGGCTGCACTGAACAATACATCGCCAGTTCGTCAGTCGGCTCTAGTGTACTGTCGACTAGTGCGCCCGATCCGTCAATGAACTAGCGCTTCCGCTGCTCGGTGCACCGCCCTTGTGCTGTGGGTTAAGTCATAAGCTTCGAATATCCCTAACTTCATTAGGCTAATAGGATTTACTAGTTTTGGTGTGCATCATCTGATAGATGGGTCAGGTGCCAATATGCCGCACGCATGCAATGTGTCGCTATGCCGTTAACATTTTAAAAAAAGATGTCTGATGTATACATATCTATACATGTATACATCTGTCAGATGCCCCACGTCTAATGGTCGCGCCCACAAAAATCAGCAATGCATACCAATTTATTATACTACATTGCCATTTGCCGGACTTAAAATCTGAAGCCTAACTATAGAACTGTCTGTTTAAAATTGCTTGCTACCAGTATAATGTACGCTACAATAATTTGGAGGGTAAAATGTCTATCAACTGGTTTTAAGTTTAAATTAGCAGTTTTTGCCACATCCGAAGATTGCGAAAGAATATTTGTGACTACTTTCAGAGAAACCGCTTAGTCTCGTGACTTATGCCGTATTGACCGCTCCCGCCCTATTGTGTCTACAGCGAACACGTACAGCCAACAAAATAAACAGTACAATGTATTCTCGGCTTCATAAAGGCGAGCTATCGCTATGCAATGCCCAATGCGTTTACGTAACGTGCACGTTTTATACTCCTAGCGAGAACAACTTGTTTTCGACTATTTATAGATCAGTTTGTTGTTAAATGGAATCATTTTGATGCTGGCTTTTGTTGTTTCTATAGCTCTACTTATTAAACAAGCTTAGGAACAAGCTTTGAAGTATTCTTCAGAAGAATTCAATAATTGACGTTGGATTTTATCTTGTTTGTCTCCATTAATAATTCAGCACTGAAAGTATTAATTTATACTATTAAGAGAAACATTTAGAAAACAATACCATTTGTCTAGATATCCGATGCGTAGCCTAGCGGTAGCGTGTCACCCAATACCCTGATGAAAGCGACAATATGCGGTGGCGAACAACGGTTCTGCGGTCGGACACCAATAGCTTACAAGAAATCTAGTGAAAAGTGGGTAAATGAACCGGCTGCGGGGCACCTCACCTATTTTACTAAAACATAATTAGTTATTAGATGCAGAAAAAGTTTAAGTGCAAGTAGGCGCTAGCGGTCTCACCGCTAGCGCCTACTTGCACTTAAACTTGTGGAGCTGTAATCTGATAGTCTAACAAAATGTTTATAATATTCCATGTAGAATCAATTATGATATAACAAGGATACATCATCTTAAAGCCCTCTTCAATTATAATAGACAGCAACCCTGTTATGCGGAGCTTGAAGGATACTTGGTTACTGTCAATTGTCATACTCAAGCAGTGAAGGGTCAGTTCAATCCTTGTTAGGTAGGTAGTGTTGATGATTCCCTTCTGAGATATTCCTGAGTACAAGTGGTTCTCAGGAATATCAAGAAAGGGAGTGTAGTAGTCTAGTCAAGAGTTTTAAGACAATAGTTCTTAACGAATTGGCAACAAATTGGACAACGTAGCTGCACTAAAATACGGAATAAATTACTCATTGTGGTCTTGAGTATAGATTAATCTTAACGTCTGTGCTGATATGCGGAAGTGAATGCGATTATCCAATTAAGGAGTTGCAGGCAGCAGGAGCAACGCACTCCAGCCTGGATGCGGGAATGTCTCGCCGGACACCGCGATTGTCTGCTGATTAGCCATACATTCATCGAGATTGGACATTCCTTATACGTTCGCAAATATTCCATGATCTTTATAAATATTTGTCTGTGGTTTATTAACTTTAATAAAAATCTCTGGTAGCTTTAAACAAGCTTTGATATGATAAGGAATGATTAGTGAGCCAAGGTAGGAATGTAAGTGATTTTGATTAATGATGGTCCGTCTGATTAAATTTTTAAAGACCGGAAGATTAATGACACTCTGCCTTTAATGTTTTGAAGAATTAAAGCTTGAAATATGCTATGATTTATCTGTTTACCTATTGAAGCATAATATATAAAACCACAGGTCGTTTTTTATATATTGACTGAATGTTCATCACAACACACAACACAACATAGTTGGATGTTAAATGACATATTTATGGCATGATCTGTTTAGTATTTACTCAGTTAAGTGCAATAAGCCCATGTTCGTACCTCAGGGGTCAAAGAGCTTCTGTCAATACGTCTTCGTGTCTCGTGTAGGTACCCCATTTATCCTTTTCATCGTTACCATATAGAAGCACAAGATTTATTATGGCCGTGAGTTTTAAATAAATTACAGTAGCGACGTGTGATTTGCGTAAATTTATTCGTTGCGCCCGCTCAACTTGACCTATTCGTAGGTCCGCGTAGGCTTCGAGTACAAAGGGCGGACCGGCAGACAATGCCGAATTGTTCACGGGACTGTATCTCTTAATCCGGTTTAATATAGCCGTTTATTGCGTGATCATAATTTTACGAGTTGACCCGGGTATAATAGGTTTTTGTTTGCTGAGTGACGTTGAGGAGTCGGTGCGTTATTGCTTAGACGTTCTCGTGAAGGGTGCTCTACGTTCTCGCCCGCTCCCGGGTGGGCGTACTTTATGTGTAATGTGTTGGAATGCATTATTTAGAGTACTCTTGCGAAATGAAAGTTCATTTTTTTGTAATGGTCTTGAAAGCACTCGGTTGCAATGTTGGTTTACGTAAATATTTTTTCCACCTTTGCGCAAGTTGGGATGCTGCTTTTCTGTTTACGTATAAGACGTAAACTATTTCGGATCGTCTTAAAAACGATCTGCTTCTGGTTATATCGTTTCTCATAGTAAGCAGGTTTACCTTCATTCCATAGGTGTTATGGCTTGCTATATGTAGTAGCTATAAACTACCATACCACCGTAAAACAGTCACGCTATTGGTTTATTTGAAATTGGATTTTGCGATAATAGCTTCGATAATAATAATAGTGCATTCATTGGCATTATCAAGGCCCGTTTGAAGAAGTTTGTAGCTTTAAAGAAAATTGTCTCAGAGGTAAAACATAGACTAAGTAACTAAAAGATTACTGAAACAGAAACAATGTTAGGTTAGGTTACCTTTGAAAGAAAAAAATAGATTTTTTTAGACACAGGTATTCTATATCTTTTGCTCTATTTAGAATCACCAGGCTGAAAGGTTCAGTAAACTTTGAATCGATATATCACAGCATCGAAGCCATATCGCCGCAGCACAAGGCGGCAACCATTTATATTTGCATTTTGCGTGCTATCTTTATATTTCCTGAACACATTCACGTTCAAAATGAAACTCTAAATCATGGACATTCAATTCACTTTCATTTACATAAAGTAGTTTTCAACAATTTTCATGCATTGTCCCAATTTGATCAGATCAATATTTTTTATATTTCCGTGGCAAGAGTACATAGATCACGACCATGGTGCCACTCGGTTCCATCCTCCCTGATATGATATTGTTCTCTATATATTTTTATGTGTGTCTGAATAAAATTGATTTGAACTAAGCTCAAATCCAGTACCGGGTCATTCGGTATTCGATCTAATGTACTAGATCACCATGTTTTCCATCCATCTGGATGGTTGATTAATAATAATATGTAAGTAATAAAATAACAATAGGTACATCATTGGTGTCATACAACTATCCGATACTAATACTGTGCTCTTTAACATGAAACCCAAACGATTTACCGTTGGGACAGGAATGCTCAATCTGCGTCTAACCACATAAATTATACATAATATTATTACCTGCTTGTTTAACTATAAATTTAGGTATGGAACGTAATTCCATTCCACAAAATTGCATATTACCTAATTCTCTTCAGCATTTAAGTTCTTTAAGCTTTGTACTAAAGGGGAATTTTAAATAAACAAATGCAAAAGATTGAGGCAAATTTGTTTTCCATGCTAGATTTTACTAAAGATACATACGTATTGGATATTTAATTACCTGTAGGCATACAAATAAGCTTTAGACAATTTAGATTTGTGGGATTGTGAAGCGTCGCGCGTCGTCGTGACCGCCATTCTGTCACAAGATTCAAGGCTAAGGAGAGCACAATGGGATCGCATTGTGGGAGAGTCAAACAAAAGCCATTAGTTCCCATAAGTCATAAGCATAACCAGCCATTGTAATTGTTAATTAACAGTGCAACGAATATTAATCAATTAGTGTACGTTTTACAAAGTTATTTGGTACTTTTATGTAGGAACTCGAAATTTTTTAGTTAATGACGCGGTTGTGCAAGTGCAATGCGTAAATTGAATTGTCACGTCGTTAATGTATTAATTTACTTTGCGCGTAAATGTCGTGAATTTAATTTAAATTCCAGTCCGTAAATTGCACCTTTTTGTAGCACCTCGTATAGTGTAATTGCTATATTATTATTTTTTACAGATCGCTAAGCCAGCATGGCTTACTACCGCTGCGGTCCGACGGCGATCGGCAGCCGGGCGTCGTGGTCGGTGACATCACCCACGGTGGAGCCCAAGAGCTTCGACAGACCACTCAGCGGCAACTACGATAGGATCTTCAACGCCTTCGAGAGGACCAATGCCTTCGAATACGTCAGGAGCACTTTCGAGGGCAAGCAGGAGGAGAGACACGTTGGCCACGGAGACATAGTAGTGAATAGGAAAATGAGTAGCAGTTTCGAGCGGGCGGACTGTGCCCTAGCAGCTCAGACTCCATGCTCCGATGAAGAGGACTTCTACAGAGAAAAGATACTGTACTCGCAGGCGAGGCAGCTATTCCCTCTACAAGAAGATTTGGCGGATTGGATAAACAAAACTATAGGTAAGTTGAATATCTCGCAATGCACTGGTGCCTTTTATATTCTTAATCCTTTGATTCTGAATAATGCCCGTCGACATAATATTTTCCTCAATATTCATGTTACTCGTACATGCACACTTTTTTAAAGAGGCTTAAAACCTTTGGGCTATGTCAGCCTCATCGTACATTTACTTTATTAACTACACAAATATTCTATTGAGCTCTTAATTTTAAACAATTATTAACAAATGTAACTATGGTCTGCAAATCAGTATGCGGCAATCTTATAAAACTAAACATTAACCCTACATCATACAAATTAACTTTAAAAAACTTAAACAATTCTAGTCGAAGAGCTTCATACCGAACACTCCATAAACATATACATACACTTTACAACCATTGACTTCTTTCTGTTAAGTTATTTAAGTCAAATATAAAGGTTAAATTACTATTTAAAAACCATTTTCGTGCTAGTTGCATCACGATTCACGACTAGTAACTCGTAGTGCACTATCGTCCAAATATGATCGACAATAGAGGCGATGTCAACGAACCCGCACACCCGATGGCCGCTTTGTTAGCCACTTGAGTATCATAGAGGAATACTTCATTGCGTGATGGAATTGCAATTGCATCTCTACGATTTACCTACTTCACTGCACCTATCGCTGAAATTCCTAACAAATATTGAGTATTGAAACAAAGCTTCCATTCGTAGACCGTATTAGGTACGGACGTATGAGCTATCGCTGCGCGACCACTCCATCCATGCTGAGGGTCAGATTTTTACACTTACCGAGAGCGTTACACGTAATACGAAATATATTATATTATAGGGCCCTTACTAATAAAAATATTTAAATAACGGATAACTTATATTTTGCTAATGTCTACATAGGCTGCACTAAAAGTATCGGGAATGGAATATTTCCACTGTTCCTGTCATATTAAAATCTTTTTAATTTAAAACTCCTTGGTTTTAAAAATCGAATACAGTTTATTTATTTAAAAAAAGATTCTCGGTCTTGTCACAAGGTCTTGTCAAACTTGTTTAGTCGTTGAGAAAATGGAATTGACTCGAGAAAATTCTAGAGCGATGATTTATTATGACTTTCGAAGTGGTTTAACACAAAAACAGTGTGTTGACAGGATGATTTCTGCATTTGGTGATGAAGCCCCATCCAAAACCACAATTTATCGCTGGTTTGCTGAATTTCAACGTGGACGTGTCAAGCTCAGTGATGATCCCCGTCAAGGTCGTCCAAAAACTGCAGTCACCCAAGAAAACGTTGATGCTGTGCGTAAGCTGATTGAGGAAGATCGACATGTGACATACCGCGAAATTCAGGCAACTTTAGACATTGGCATGAGTCAAATACAAATAATCTTACATGAACAATTAGGTGTAAAAAAGTTGTTTTCCCGATGGATACCGCATTTGCTCTGTGAAGAGCAAAAAGCGGCTCGCGTTACTTGGTGCGTCAGAACTCTCGAAAGATTCCACGCAGGATCCTCAAATGCTGTATACAACATCGTATCAGGTGACGAATCCTGGATATATGCGTACGAACCCGAAACAAAAAACCAGTCACGAGTTTGGGTGTTCGAAAATGAGTTAAAGCCAACAAAAATTGTTCGTTCACGGAGTGTTGCAAAAAAAATGGTGGCCACGTTTGTCTCCAAAACCGGCCATGTTGCGACTATTCCTCTTGAGGGACAAAGAACGGTTAATGCAGAATGGTATGCTAACATTTGTTTGCCACAGGTCGTTTCTGAACTCCGTAAAGAGAACTGCAACCGCCGCATCATCCTCAATCACGACAATGCGAGTTCTCACACCGCGCACAAAACAAAAGAGTTTCTAGAGCAAGAAATCATAGAATTATTAGACCATCCGCCGTACAGCCCCGACCTAAGCCCTAATGATTTCTATACTTTCCCTAAAATAAAGAATAAATTGCGTGGTCAGAGATTTTCATCACCTGAAGAAGCTGTGGACGCCTACAAAACGGCCATTTTGGAGACCCCAACTTCCGAATGGAATGGTTGCTTCAATGATTGGTTCCATCGTATGGAAAAATGTGTCAAATTTCGCGGAGAATACTTCGAAAAGCAATAAATACATTTTAAATAGTAATGTTGTGTCACTTCCTTGATTCCCGAAATTTTCAGTGCCGCCCTCGTAAAACGTTGGAAAAATCACTTGACAGACAAAGACAGCGACTTGTGTAAATATTTTTATTAGGCTTAGTATATAATATGTAAATGGTGAAACGCTCTTTATTACTATATATATATACCTAACGCTACGCTTTATACTATAAAGTTTCGCTTCTTTCGGGCATCCCTAGATGGCACTGTTTTTTTTTTGTTTTCTTCGAATTTAGAAAATGGAATGGTTGTTTATATTTTTAACCTGTGGTTGACATTTGTCGTCAATTAGGAGAGCAGGTACTAGATGCATATTATTTTGGCACCACAATATTAATCACACAAAAGTTGGCCTCAATCAAAAGCATTGTAGGATCAAATTATGCAAAAAGCTAAGCACGTGGAGGCGATTGTGTCATCGCGCCATGTTGGATTTTGTTTTTGTTCGCCATTCATCATAACGCTCCGGTGGTCCGCTGTGGACTCGCGTGGGCCTGTCAATGAAACCCTTGTGTCTCCTCAGTCTTCTCATGATCCCCCCTACTAATTAAGATATTTACACAACTGATTAATTCAATTATTAAATTCAATTCAATGTTGCTGTCTTCTTCTGATACGTTGGAAAAGTCACTTGACAGATAAAGACAGCAAAATAGAATAGCTAAATTAGTTTTGTAAATATTTTTATTAGTATTAGGATTAGTCTAATATTGAGATAGTACTCTCAGTAACTCTTAGTAAGAAACCTAATTTTAAGTCACCACACGACTTCAAGCTTGGTTGAAAAGCAAAGAATTCAGAAATTATAATGTGATGGAAATCCTATTTCCCAGATGTTGCCTAGCTGTAATATAAATATGATTATTGATAGTCTTATACAGGTAAGTTAGGAAGTACCTAAGGTTCTTTATTCTGGTTAAAGTCTACCAGTATTGATCAGGTTTTCATTTGAACCAAAGAAATCCTAGGAATACTAGCCGAGCTTTCATTTTCGTAGTAAGTATTATCGATAGGAATTCTTAACAAGTTTAATGCCGGCTTTGCAAGTTTTTTGCTGTTTGTTTTGCAGCCACAGCCCACAACTAATTGCTTAAGTAGCTAACTTTTCCTCCACAGTCCAAATATGTGTACTTGACTTTTTTTATACAAGCGGCCTTACGGTCTTCCGCAAAAACGATTACCTAAGTGTCGGGAAAAAACTTTTAAATATTTAGTAGCCTCGAGTGGTGCTTACTGCGTACTTGCGTATAATAACAGAAAGTATACAAAATACGCACATAATAATAAACCTACGACTATTTATGATGCAGATAGCGTACAAGCTATTTAGTTACTACGCCCGTAAACCGTCCCACCCACTCGATTCGCGACAGGATCGACCACGTACATAAAAAAGTACCTTAAAATATAGCAAAGCCTAAGGCCTAATGTTAGGTCATAAATAACGAGCAATAGTGTCCATTAGGGATAACGACTAAACAAAAGTACATTTTAGTTTCTTATTGGTCTGAGCCTTCGGACAAACGTAAAAGTTTTATTTTTATTTTATAAAGTTTCTTTTGTCCTCAGCAAATCTATGATATCAACGACACCCTATAAGCAAAATAATTGCTCGTCGTAAAGCAAAAGTTGTAAAATTAATGGCTATTAGGACACTGATGAATTTTTATTAGATCTACGTGAGCCATAAGCGACGTGGTGGCCACTAGCCGCTTACCACCGCCCACCATCAGACTTGTTGTTGGTATCATTACCTACTTGTTACTTGTTGCCTTGTTGGGCGTATTCAAGGTCAGGTTGTAAATACTAATTTATTCAATAGTAACACAAAACTGAACTATCGAGACGTACTGGCTACAGATATTTAAATTGGCTTAAAGGTGTAGATAAATATTGCAATTTATTGATGACCAATTTTTTTTAACGAACTTTGGTCAAAAGTTAGAAATCAAAGAAATATATGATAGAGAAAATAAAATTATGAAAAATCAATAAAGTTGAACTATAGGTAGAGAAGAAAATATATCGTATCAGATAATAATAATTTTATGAGCAAGACTATACGACGAAAATATACAAAGTATCGGAACTCGACACTGTGATTATAAGCACGTAGTTTCTCTATAGACATGATACCCTTCATCCAGGGACCAGGACTTATCCTGGATGAAGGGGAAGGGGAATCTAGATTGTACCAAATGAACACAAGTAGAGCAAAAGATTTTAACCGGTTTTGTACATGTGAGCGTGTTTTTATTTTTTTGTCAGCGTGTCAGCGATATATACATACAAGTAAATTCCAGGACATAACTGCACTGGAATTTAAAAGGCCTTTAAACGAATTAACATTTAAGTCTTTGGTGAGGGTAATAACTAAATTATAATTTACACCCAAGCGAAGGCAGAAAATATTGTTTAAGCTTTTTGTCCAGTAATGAATGGCTCAATAGCAGTTTCCTTGATTCATTCAATATTAAACGAGCAGGGAGCTACAGGAAACAGACCTAATATTCGTCGTTACTATTAATTCATATTTAGAAATTAATACATACGTAACTTGTACAAGGAAGCGAAAATCCTGTACGAAACCACTGCTTTAAAAAAAAGTAAGATCATTTCGACTACTTTCTATACAGCTTCCGTTCCGTATACATGTACCTACCTTAATAGGCGTCAAGTTGACTCACGGCGCTGTTACAAAATAATAATGTATCAGACATTTCGTGGCGTGAGTCGCAGACGTAACATGAATATTCAATGCGGATTGTCGCAACTCACGAGGGGTAACTGTATCAAGACCAACAACTTATCACATGGGGATGATGATGACACGGTCGAAAAGATATCATTTGTTATTTTTGTGGAATGGGCCAGGAAACGAGCAGACCAATCGCCTGATGGTAAGTAATTAACGCTGCCCAAGGACACTCGCAATAATAAATACACTTACAACTCCTCTGGTATTGCGCACTTGCGTTCCTGCCTCCTGGTCCTTAAAATCCCCAACCCCCTTGGGCCTCCGACATGGCATTAATTATGGCAATAAGTAGATATTGTATCTAGTTGATTGTAAACTGTAGAGTCACGGCTTACTATCCGTAGATATATAGTCGTTTATCGGTAGAGAATAATCTTTATTATTTTTCTATAAATTCGTTCTTTTCTTTCTTCGTGATACCAAGAAGATATTGTACTGATTAGGTAAATTATATATATGTTGACATCACATTTGAAATAACGTGCATTTTTACCAAGTATCAGATTTCTAGTAAATCTTTACAATTTAAATATAATTGAAGTGTCTGTTTGTTTGAACAGCTTACCACTGAATGCATATTGCGTATTATGCATACGGTACCAACAACCATAGACTAAGTATAATTCCTCCATGCCAACTTTTCAAATTTTTGTCTGTCTGCCTGTCTATTTGTTCTCGCTAATCCCTGAAAAGGCTGGACTGATTTTAACCAGACTTTCACTGGAAGATAGCTAATGTTATGAGGAGTTTCTTAGGCTACTTTTATCTTAGGATTCCGTTTCCAAACGATGTTGTGGGCACCAGCTAGTCCAGTTAATCTAAATTCTATAATATTGTTTAACGTTTACCTACCTGATTTTGCGTATCCATATTGTGCCCAACATTATAATTTGTATCGCTTATAGAGCCATTCAGCTGGTGCTGGTGATAGTGCAGTGGTGACACAATTGCAATAACCACACCGTTACGTGGCTTGCCGTAACTTCGTGTGATGAATTATTATTAATTTATTATTGGTCGTCAATTGTTATTATAATATCTTTTAAATCTTATTATAATTCATCATGATTGAAACTTTTAATATTATCTTGCTATTATGGACCTTATTTTATTTTTACTTTATTAATAAAAATCCTATCTTTAGGTTTAGTATGCGGAAATATTCACTTTCCGCTTGTTTCGCTAATTTCCTCTCATCAATTTAGTAATAACTGGCAACCTTAAGCCTTAGAGTAGTAAATAAGTAATGGTAGCGACCAAAAATTTTTATTCTTATTTCAATACTAGGAACCTAACCTACCTAACTATAAGCTAGGTAAAGGTGTGAGCAACGTTTACTGTAAGTTTTTGAAACACATTTGTCCGTAGTTTGTTGGATTTAATTCGGTAAGTTGATTTCCTTGTTCACTTTTATTGTTGTCAACAAGTAGGTAGGCAAAAAATTTTTACTGTCGGTAGCTCTCGCGCAGCGCCGGCCGCTCTCTTCGAACAGCTGTTAGTTATTTACCTATTCAATCTTTATTTTGGCCATTGTTTTTCTATTGCATATTGAAGTGTAGTATTTAAATCTTTTTAGTAAGTACCTAGCCAGAATGTCGAGTCATAATATGCCCCACCGGATAAAGATACTAATCCGTTTTCGAAAAATGTCAAAATTCCCCGCTCACCGCCAACTTCTTCAGGTACTAAACGTTTATTGTCACAATTATCGCCCTCTTCTTTGTCACCTGATGAAAAGCGCCACCAGCCCACAAGGGACGATCAACCGCCCCCCGTAATTTCGTTATTGGATACAAGCCGTGGCCCCGACGATACGTGCAATTATTACGAGCTAGTTCGCGAGGCCTCTTCATACTTATCTAAAATAAATGAGTTCGCTAACGACACAGTATCTCGTCGCAATAACTTCGCAAACAAAGCAGAAATAATGAACATGACACAAAAATTAACGGCCATCGTCTCACTTCTGGCACTTAAAAATTCGTCATTAGAAACTAAAGTCGCTAATTTGGAAAAGGATTTGCTGACCGCCAAAACTACTACTCAGGTTGAGCAACCGGCCGCCTCAGGGCCGCCATTTTCTTATTCTGACGTGCTCAAACTCAGACTCGCGAAGTCGGTGCCACCTATTGAAACGCGTAGACCGCTCCCGTGCGTAATAGCTTATCCGACGCAAGACAAATCGGCGGAATTAAAATCCTCAGACGAGACCAAACAGGCATTAATGAAAGCGATCAACCCATCTGACGGCTTTCAAATCCACGGCGTCAAAAAGACATCTAATTCGGGCGTGATCCTGCGCTTAACAAGCGAGTCACAAGTCAGGAGATTAAAATCCGTTGAAGGTTTAAAATCAGCCGGTCTGCGTCTAGAAACACCGAGAGGGCGTAACCCGCGTATTCTAATTAAAGATGTCCCACAAAATATTACGGACGAAAATTTCCTTTTATCGCTTTATAACCAAATATTAAGGGCGAAATTAATGTGACACAAGAACAATTTGTGAACTCGACAAAAATTATTAGACGGCGCATAAATAATAACTACAATCGAAAATGGATGGGCCTAGAGGTAGACCCAAAGATTCGAAAACATCTCATTGAAACTAAACAAAAACTTTTTATTGACTGGGCAATGTGTCGGTTCATCGATGACGTCGAACTTGTACGCTGCGCTAATTGTCAACAATACGGTCACATTGCTAAATTCTGCCGCGATTCAGACCCGTGCTGTTGTCACTGCGCCGATAAACATACCTCAATTAACTGTCCCAAAAAAGACTTAAGAGATTTCAAACCGGTTTGCGGAAGCTGCACCTGGTATAAGAAACCTAACGCCCACCCCACGGGTTCCCCTGACTGCCCAACATACAAGGCAAAAATGGAGCAATTAATTTTAACAACTCGCTATGGATAAGTTAGTTATAGGACAGTTGAACCTACATAACAATAAGCACGCGACGATTGAATTAGAAAAATTGGTGTCGGATTATAATTTAGACTTAGTTCTCATACAAGAGCAATATCAATCCGCGTCGCTAAGGTCGAAAGTCGTACAAGTTAACAACCTAGCGCGCGCCGGCATTTACACACCTCAGTCTAAATTTTCAATTACGGCCCTTACAAATCTGTCAACGTCTCACTGTGCGGTAGCGGAGGTTTCGTGTCTTCACTTTAGATTGTACGTAGTTAGTTGTTATTTTCAATACTCCGATCCTGTAGGTCCTCACTTACACCAACTACGTCATGTCCTACAATGTCTTGCGGGGAATAAAATTGTTATTGGTGCCGACGTAAATGCTTCTTCACCCTTATGGCATGGGGAACTTAGATACACTGACCGCGACCGTCGTAGCTCAGTGGAAGACTTCATAGCAGAGTTCAACCTGCAAATTCATAACACTCCCAATGCACCACCTACATTTAGCAGCCCCTCTGGTGAATCTTCCATCGACGTCACGCTTTCCAGCGCGTACGTCCATAATAACAATATAATAAATTGGCGCGTCATTCCTGATGCGTCATGCAGCGACCATCGTTTAATTGTCTTTGAGTTTATTCGCGCACCCTCGAGTTGTCCCGTGATTGAGTCGAAAGATTATAAATATAATGTTAAAAATGGTAATTGGAATTTATTCCGGTCTCTTATGTTCGCTCATTCCAGAGATTTCACTCGTCCAGATTGAAACTCAAATGATAGTGCGGAAATAATGACCAACACCTTTGTCTACTGTGCCGACACCGCCCTGGGCCGTAGGCCGCTTAAAACAGAAAATAAGTGTAATTGGTGGCACGATAATTTATATAACTTGCGTCGGGAGTTTAGGAGAGCCAGACGGAAAATTAATTATGCACGTAGACAGGGACTCAGTCTATTGGACGATAATTACGTATCGTACCTAACTGACCTTAGGGCTTCAAGGTCGCGTTATCGCGCCGCCGTCACCTTAGCAAAAAATAATATGTTGAGAAATGCAGCCGTTAGACTGGATAAGGAGGGACCATGGTCTTCTTTATACCATGAACTCAAACCAAATAATACCACTGCTCCACAGTATTTTTCAAATATCAAGATTAATAATTCGTATACTATATGTATTTAAGAGACACGGCGAAGGCGTACCTCGACGTACTAATTCCAGACGACAAGCCGGACTTGGACAATGATTTTCACCGCGAGATAAGATTCAGAATGTTAGACCCCATCAATACGCCGGTATCTGACTTACCTACACTTGATGAGTTCACTTCAACAGTTAATTTGTTACCTACGAAAAAGTCAGCAGGCGAGGATAAAATATCTAATATTATGATTAAGCAGGCGTGTCTAGCGGTAGGCTCATCTATATTACAGGTTTTTAATAAATGTATTGCAGAAGGCACTTTTCCAAAAATCTGGCGAATCGGCACAATAAAATTAATTCCAAAAGCCGATGATAAACCACCAGATGATCCGAAATCCTACCGTCCTATAACGCTATTATCATGCTTAGGTAAATTATTAGAACGTCTTATTGTTCCCCGCTTGCTACCCGGTGGCCCGAAATTTAATAATAAGCAATTTGGATTTACCGCCGGGAAGTCAACAGTGGATGCAGCAATCGAGGTCAGAAAAACAGTATATCTATCGGAGTGTAAATATGTAGTAGGTATATCTCTGGATATCGCGGGTGCCTTCGATAATGCCTGGTGGCCAATGCTACTACTGAAGTTAAGAAACAGAGGCTGCTATCGTAATATTTATTATTTGATTTACTCGTACTTCTGCAACGGCGTAACAAAACTCCAACTCGGCCATTACACACATTCCAAAAACTTAACGCGCGGCTGCCCTCAAGGATCAGTACTATCGCCGCACTTGTGGAATATAAGTTTTGATGATTTATTATGTGTTCCCTTGCCTCCTCTGTGCTCTCTGATAGGTTATGCTGACGATAGTTTTCTTATTATTCAAGCCAATTCGCGATCTGAAATTGAAAACAAGGCCAACAAGTGCCTCAACGTAATATCGAGTTGGGGCCACAGAAATCGATTAGAATTTGCAGCACATAAAACCTTTCAAGTACTTTTAAAAGGTTCATTAATATCAACTCCTTGCATTAAACTGAACAACATCAATGTGAAACGTAAACAGTCACTTTGTTACTTACTTATTTTAGAAAATAAATTTACATTCCTCGAACATATAATACAGACCGGTGAGAAAGCTAAAAGGAATTTCTATTGTTTCACAAAAATATCAACGTCGATATGGGGCCTTTCATTTAAAACATTAAAAATAATTTATAATGCGACGTACCTCGGCAGCATTTGCTTTGGCGCACCGGCTTGGGCAGATAGGGCTACAATAGGAGCGGTCCGTCGTAAACTTTTGCAAAGCCAACGTCTCGCCTTAATATTTTTATGTAAGGCATACCGTACCGTAAGTACTGAAGCACTCCCAGTCTTAGCCGGAGTCCTACCAGTAGATTTAGAGATACAGCGTCGTGCAGCGCTATATTATAAAAATAAAAAAATGACTAACCCTGTTTTAAGCGCGAAAGAGAGTAATAAGATAACTAGATTATTCGAGCCATTAGATATTTCTATACAGAACCTAATTTCTGAGTGGCAGGAACGGTGGGACAACACTATCAAAGGGTGTCACCTATATAATTTCTTCCCTTCGGTACGCGATCGACTCTCGAAGCAATGGATAGAAATAGACCACTACGTCGCACAATTTTTGACAGGACACGGAAACTTTAAAGCGAAACTATTTGGATTTACATTAGTCTCGTCTCCGCTATGCGAGTGTTATAAGGTATATATAGTTATAGTGTTGTAAGGTAGCCCTTATGAACAAACTGCTCATCACATACTCTGGGAGTGTGATCTCTGGTATGACGAAAGAATCGAAATGTTGAACAGCGTCCATTGTGTTTCTAGGGTTGTGTACTATGAAGATCTCGTGGGCTGCGCGAAGAACTTCCGAGCTTTCAAACGTTTTTGTCATAAGTACTATTGGAAACAATGCAACACTTTTTTGTCATTATAAATGCATTGTAATCAATTGTCATATTATAAATTAAAACATTTAATTACATTCTGTCTTGTAGTCAACATGTTATTCCCGTGGTGCTTCCCCTTTAATTCAGAATTTTTGTCATCACAATTTTTGCTGTCTCCCGCTTTGCTTGGGGAGGGAAACTGGAATACTTCCTACTCCTCCTACAATCTTCTGATTAATTTCGTTGCGGGTTCCAAGACAGATTTAGCATGTCCCCCGGGCACCCCTGAGATCATATCAAAGGGTTTTTGCGGTTGGTTACCACTGTCGATCCTGGCTACACAGGAGTTGCAGTGGTGGGTAAGTTTGGTGGGCCAAATAGGTAGGTTACCTAACTAACCTAACCTAACAAACTGTCCTAAAATAAACTTATAGATCATAATAATAGAAGTCCTCATTATGTAGATAATAAATAGAACACTTCGGTAGGTAAGTACTGAAACAGTTTTGTACTCGTGTCTGTATTTTTATACTTATGAGCTGTGACACATTTAAGCTCTGCTTAATTTGTTTATTTGTAAAGGCTCGGCACATATCGACCGGTTTAATTGCTTGTGTAGTAGTTACATTAACCTTGTCTCGAATTTTGTTCTTTTTCATGGTGCTTAAATTATTATGATATGAAATACTTACGCAAAAATTAAAAGTACACCTCAGCGTCATATTCATCAGCGTTTATGAGAACCAAACTAAAGTGACATTATCTTACCATAGAGGTATAATCGTTACTGCAGGAGCATTACATAGGACAGCAGATGAGTAAACCTAGCATATGTATAACTAAATATATATTAAACTAATATATTATATATTAGATATAGTATATTAAACGCTTGTGCAAATGGAAATAGAAGATCGAGAAAAAATTTATGTGTCTCTTACTACGAGATAACCAATGGATTTTGAGTATTATTCGTGTACTTAATAAACAATATGACATTAATACCATTAAATCAATACCGAATAGGTACCTACAGTAAATTGAAAAGTTGTTAGATACTTAACTCCGGAGTCCGAATTTCGATGCTTTTTCTATTCTCATGCAAGCTCTGTTGCGTTATTGTATCATAAATATTTATGAAATTACCAAAGTTCCCAGACCAAACTAGTTATGTGTGCATAATTGTAAATCGGTTGCACGGTCGTAATATTTTTACCGCCAGGAAAGTGCGATCGACCTTCATAATATATTTCATACCGATAATATACTCGTATGTATTAAATGAATTCACAATGCAGATATGTTTTAAACTCATTTTATAAAATCTTTGAGAAGGTAGGAAGAACAGGATAAAGGTCAGTTTCTCAGTTGTCTGTCTGGGGAGTGGGGTCTCTCGTCAATGCAACCCAAGTAGGAGAAGATTGATTGTTGGTCCTTGCAGAGCTCTTGTATACCAGCACTCGAATATATTTTTAACCCCCGACGCAAAAAGAGGGGTGTTATAAGTTTGACGTGTCTGTTCGTGGCATAGTAGCTCCCAAACGGATGTACCGATTTGGATCGAGTTTTTTTGTTTGGAAGCTGACATGATCGAGAGTGCTCTTAGCGACAATTCATCATCATCAGCTCGCTGACTTCTTGTCAATTCGGGTTACTTTAAAATGTTGTTTATTAAGTGCCATTTTTAACTGACTACCAAAAAAGCGGTTATACGTTCGGTTGTGTATATTTGTATTTTTTTTTGTATGTTCAACGATTACTCTGTCGTATGTTTACCGATTTTTAAAATTAATTTTTCGCTTTATAGGGTATAATCCCAATTTCGTCCTGTTCATACCCAGGTCCATGAAGAATCGAAGGAACTCCTCGAAATTTATATGGACACATATAGTGATTTCGACTTTTTCTGAAGATACCCAACCATATGCTACCAAAAAGTAAGATTTTGCACCAAGATATACCCTGGGTTAAAAAAGTAGTGAACAAACTCTTGAGTCCTTATATTTGGTGATTTCGGCGTTGTTACAAGAACTGCAGGCATATGTCACTATGTCAATTACAGTAATAGTCATCATCAACACCATCATCACACCATACATCATCACATTATGTAAAAGTAATAGATACTTTTCATAGTCTATTACATCGATACATATCCTAGAAATTACTCTGCCGTTTGTGGACCCATTTGGAATATTTTTTTGTTGTTGTAAAGGATATAATTCGAAATTCCTTTAGTCACCAAAGTGGACACCTGATGATGGTATCCATGAGGAATCGAGGAAACTCAAAATTTATACTATAAACAAAAAGTATGCTACCAAAAAGTAAACTTTTGTGCCAAGGTTGTACCCTGGATACAAAAGCATTGAACGTCCTCAGTCTTTAAAGATACACGTTTGGAAATACGGCGTTGTTTTAAGAACTGCAAGCATATGCCATATGCAACTTACAGTAATTAAACCATGTGAATTTGGCGTTTTGTCGTACTGGCCAATTTGATCTCAAATATTATATATATTGCCAGCAACTGCAAATCATGATGGAAAAACTAGCTGCTAAACAACCGAGGTTGGTCATTCGCTCTAGGCCACTGCTGCTTCAGGACAACGCTAGACCACACACTGCACAACAGACGGCTACCAAATTAGAGGAGCTTCAATTGGAATGTTTAAGACATCCACCGTACTCTCTGGACCTTTTTCCAACAGATTACCATTTTTTTCGAAATTTGGATAACTTCTTGCAACGGAAAAAATCAACTCCGATGGGGTAGTCCAAAGCGCCTTCAAAGATTTTATTGATTCCTGTCCGAATGATTTTTTTAGTAAAGGAATCAATGAACTCCTATAAGATGGCAAAAGTGCATAGATAGCAATGGTATATACTTTGATTAAATAAATATATTATGTTTGAAAAAAATCGACTTTATTACTCCTTTACAAAACGCCAATTTTATAAATATGTAATGACCCCTAATACAATACCTAATGGAAGCTTGGCGCGTGTTCAATTATTTCATTCGAAACATAAAACATAACATTTTAAACTTTCTTAAAAATATAATAAATACGACTAAAAAGGGAAAACATATTATTTTTAAAGAAAAAATTAAACCGACTTCCAAAGTAAAAATGCACAAAAAAGTATGAAATAAATCTTATGTTCTAAATAATTCCTCTTTTAAATTCGGCTAGAATTTTAACTATTTCTCTACTCAACCTTCATAAATTTGAAGTAGGTACAAGCCCAAACAATATGCTGATAAAACAATACTTTTTTATGCATTATTATGTTGTTTATACCAATGTATATACCAATGTCTACCAGGACTTAGTAGCAATAATACTTTTGTTGATTCGGTACCTACGGTAGGTTTTTGCTATGGTTTGTCATTCAATGGGCAGTTATCGCCCTGCCCTAGATTCAAGTATTCCGTTTACTCTCTCGGCGTTTTTCCATAAGGGGATACGTTTTTAAGGTGTTCTCAAACCTCCGTGACGGTTTATACAGCTATAACGGCATCGTGTGCATCAGCTGGAAATGTTTTTATCATAGGAAGTGTTTATATATTGTGGTATTTGTACAATGTGATTTCTTAGTCCTTTTTTACCAACGCTTGCGGATATAGTTTTTAAATTTTTGGTGGACCTTACTTATCAAACTGAAGGCACTGCAAAGTTTTTCAAAAAAATAATGAAACTGCGGTGAGACGGTCATAGAAACTGTTGGTAGTTTCTACGACCTCACCAGTTTAATTTTTAGGTAATGTTATTGGTGGATATTATATATCATTATACTTGTCTGGCCATAAATACTGTTACAATTAAAAATAAACAAAATATTACATTTGAATTTGGAATTCTTTCATTTTTATATGATTGTTCATTGTGTTTTCTCATTTTGGCGCCAATACATTGTACAATATTTTGCGATATTAAAATGGAGTGGGGTGATGAAGATAATAATCGCTGTGATTGCATTACACAAAGTAGGTATGGAGCCAAATGCAATTTTTAAAACTCTCCATACGCTTGGTATTAGTAAAATGTTTGGGTACCGGGCTATTAATAGGTACAATGAGACCTCCTCTGTTTGTGGCAGAAAAAGATCTGGCCATCCATGTAGTGTTCGTACGAAAAAGGTGGTCAAAGCAGTAAGGGAAAGAATTCGAAGAAATCCTGTCCGAAAGCAAAAGATTTTATCTCGGGAGATGAAGATAGCACCTAGAACTATGTCGCGTATTTTAAAAGATGGCTTAGGACTTGCAACCTATAAGAGACATTTCTTACTTTTCGTACTAGTCATTTCTTAACTGATAATTTAAAAAAGAATAGGGTGGTAAAATCGAAACAACTACTGAAGCGGTACGCAAAGGGAGGTCACAGAAAAATTATGTTTACAGATGAGAAAATTTTTACAATTGAGCAACATTTTAACAAACAAAATGACCGTATTTATGCTCAAAGCTCTAAGGAAGCTTCCCAATTAGTCGACAGAGTGCAATGTGGGCACTATCCGACTTCAGTGATGGTTTGGTGGGGTATTAGCTATGAAGGAGTGACTGAGCCATACTTTTGTGAAAAAGGTATCAAAACATCGGCTCAAGTGTATCAAGATACCATTCTTGAGAAGGTAGTGAAGCCCCTTAACAACACCATGTTCAATAACCAAGAATGGTCCTTCCAGCAATACTCGGCGCCGGGTCATAAAGCTCGTTCTACGCAGTCTTGGTTGGAAACAAACGTTTCGGACTTCATCAGAGCTGAAGACTGGCCGTCGTCTAGTCCCGATCTTAATCCGCCGGATTATGATTTATGGTCAGTTTTAGAGAATACTGCTTGCTCTTAACGCCATGATAATTTTAAGTCCCTAAAACAATCCGTACGATTGGCAGTGAAGAATTTTCCCATGAAAATAGTGCGTGCTTCTATTGATAACTGGCCTCAACGTTTCAAGGATTGTATTGCATGTGTATTGCAGCCAATGGAGACCACTTCGAATAAGCTTTTTATATTTTAAATTATTTATATTTATGTATTAAACTAACATACTGTAAAAGTAATAAATGTTATTTGCAAAAGAATTTTTTTTGTTTCAGTATTTATGGCAAGACTAGGTATACCTAAAAGCATATATGCTTTTGGAAACTGTGCAACAAAAACTACAAATACTTGGTTGAGTGATGCCTACGGCTTCTTGAAATACAATACAGTGTAATTAATTTCCTGTTCACCCATTCCGTATTCGAATGTGAAAAAAATCGTCTGAAGCGTCGCAAATTGACAATTGATCAATGTGTGTGTGATGTGATGTGATCAATCAAACGGGTGTGCATTGCGAAAACATTGCGGAAATCAATTTTGCAGTTGTAATCTCGCAATACTTTAATTTGCCCAAACAAGTTAACTTCACAATAAATGTTTTTTGTTTTTATGTAATTTTCATGGGTTGGGGACTTACGTTATATGTTGTATAATAGGTGATAATTTTACTAAGAAAATATTATCACTTCAATCTAAGTTCCATCCTTTATAATTGCTGCATGGTTCCGTCACATCTGAGCGACATGCGCCTATTTTGTGTATGCCCTGTTTTTTTTCTAGAAATAGTTTACTTTTTTTTAGTTAGTTTTGTTCTGCCTTTTACATTATTTAGATATCAATGCCTAGTCGTTTATTTGTCGCCAGGTATAACATACTTGACGGGCGAGAACTTCCTGGACGCGCTGGACAACGGCGCAGAGCTGTGTCAGCTGGCCGCAGTCATACACGAGCGCGCTAGAGAGTCCCTGGATCAGGGTCTCATTGTTGGGGTAAGCTCATCGATGAAGCTGCACCTCTCCAAAAAATAAAAATATCGATAATTAGGAAACCTGTAATTAGGAAATTTCATTTCCTAATTCCAGGTTCTCGCTTAGAAGCCATGAGTAATGTTTAAACGTAATGTTCTCGGTTTCCTTTTCTTGCCATTCTTAAAAAAATATTAATTTTCATTTTTTCTTGGTTGTCCCTACAACTTTTTTTGTTCTAATCATAATAACCCCCTTACTAATTAATAACAATATTTACACAACGAATTAGCTATTCAATGTTATACGTTGAAAAATTCAATTGACAGACAAAGACATTGAATGCATAACCGTTGTGTAAATATTTTTATTAGTATTATGGTAAATGTATAAGGTATCAGCACAATGTCCAACCCCATGCTACCCCCAGCTGTACGTACACTTGTTAATAATTATTGTATCTTGATATCCAGCCGGTCCCAGCGATCCGCGGCCGCTGCTGGCAGCGCGCCGCTCGCCGCAGTTTCTTCTCACGAGATAACGCCGAAAATTTCATCACATTTTGTCGGGAGCTGGGCGTGCATGAGAACCTTTTGTTCGAGAGCGATGATTTGGGTAAGAGAATCATTTAATTTATTATTCACCACACAATAACAATTCATATTCAACCTATAGGTAGACTAGCTGTTGCCCGCGGCTCCACCCGCGTATATACAGTATCCCTAAGGAACACTGTACTTTTTCGGGATAAAAGTAGCCTATGTTTTAATCCAGAGCCTAATCTACTACCATACCTTTCATTTTACCAAATTTCATTGAAATCCGTTCAGTAGTTTTTGCGTGAAAGAGTAACAAACATCCATCCATCCTCACATACTTTCACATTTATAATATTAGTAGGATGTTCACTTGTTCCCGACTTATGGAAACTAGAAATTCTTTACTTCCTCATCTAAGATTTTAGCTCCTATAGTCTAACCATTGTCCGTAATCTTGAACCTATATTTAGTAGTTTAATTCGGAAGCAATAAATACATGTTGAATTGGGTCCAACCATTTCCAGTTCTGCACAACCAGCCGCGTCAGGTGATACTCTGCCTGCTGGAAGTGGCGCGGCTGGCGACACGCTTTGCGGTGGAGCCGCCCGGTCTGGTGCAGCTGGAGAAAGAGATTGCGCTGGAGGAGCGAGACTCTGGCCTCGACTCCGCCATGTCCGGCGCCTGGCAGTTCAGGGACACGTCGCCGCTACCGAACGAGAAGTAACACCTTTTTGCATTCCTAAAATTTGGTATTACACTTGGCGTAACCCTTTAAAAACCACTTTTGAAGTTTAAAGTTATTGTCACTAAGTTAGCTGATGTAAAATGAATAGTATTTTAATAATGTACTTCATTGCTTTTAGGTCTGCGATTGAAGAACCGCCTTATTCGCCTGATCCTAAAGACAGTAAGTTTCCGCTAAATTTGTACCCACACAATGCTACCCATGTACATACTTAATTAGAGTTTAAATAAGTACTTGGGAGACCGAGCTTGCTAGGAATTCTAGACACATAGTACGCAGTAGGTATGGAAAAAGAGATTTCAATAGGTACTTAACATTGTTTCAGGGTTATTTTATGAGTTTTGCAGTAGTTAGTTCTGATTAGGTTCTAGAAGTCACTACTGACCTTGTAAATCTTTTTATATTTTATATTAAACACAAAAAAACCAACTTTCCAAGAATGCAAAAATTATAGATATTCACGCATATCAAAGTGCCATTCGGACTGACATTTATGGTGTCGAAATTATTGGCATCATGTTACATGACCAAAGAAAAGCATAATATGCCCTAAAAGTGCGCGGCGTCCCATTGATAGGTCCTAGCTAGATCGATTTTTCTCCCCCGAAACTCTAAGTAATAGGTACGGATTTGGATGAGGGTCTTCAAAAGGTAAGCGGTAAGTGAAGCCGATTGGAATAGAATTATAGGCCCCCACGCCACTACAATGCACATATTAATATTACAGCGGAGGAGGGTGTACCTGACAACGTGGACGCAGAGAGCACCAAGTCCGGGGGAACTGAGAACAGCTCCGACAACGAGGTGCCCTTGCGACCCACCAACGAGCTCGACAAGAGGGTTTGTTATGTTTTCTTCACTTCTAAAAGATAGAGTCGTTGGTTAAAAAAAACTACTCAGTAAGTACTTAGTACTTATTAAATAATTAAAATTGGAACAAGAGCAACGCGAGCATTCGCTTAAACACATCATCGGTGCATAGATAAATGATTGGTCTAGGCACTCGACAAGATAACGCTGGCGTATTTCAAAAATGCGGCAGCAAATAGTACGCCCAAGTCGGCGTGCCCGTGGCCGTCACACTGAAATCTTTGTGTCAGTTGTACCTAACTACGTACCGAATTCACGCGAACTAAAAATTGTCTTGCACACAATAATATTATAAACTCACTAATTAGTAAACGGATCACGGATCTGGTTGTTGTTAGATAGCGTGGTATTTAGTCTAGCGCCGAGACCAATCATTTATCTAAGCATCGGTGATCTAAATTCTAAGTTTTTATAATTCCAAAATAAGTTAAATAAGCTTAGAAAATGGAAGGTATTTTACTTTCAAATCTTGCATTTTAGGTTCAGCTAGTGACGCGGTTGATGCAGCGCGGCTGCAACTGCGGCGCAGGCCGCTGCTCCAAGTCGCTCAAGGTCAAGAAGGTCGGCGAGGGACGGTACAACATCGCCGGCAGAAACGTCTTCATCCGGGTAAGCACGCCACTTTTTCTACTACCAACATTATTATTTATTGTATACAAACATTTTTTATATTTATTAATAGCTACTACCTTTTACATAAGATGATAATTATTATTATAATGGTTATACAAAAATCCTAGTTTCTTTAGTAGACAACTTAACAATCGCGATAGCGATGAATGATAGCATAACATAGCAATTTTTTTTATAAATGAATGAATTGTTTGTAGTTACTGAAGGGTCGCCACATGATGGTGCGCGTGGGCGGCGGCTGGGACACGCTGGAACACTTCCTGTCGCGGCACGAGCCCTGCCAGGTGCGGCTGGTGGCGCCGGGCGTGCGTGCCGCTCCCCCCCAGCCTCGCACCGCCGCGCCTCCACCCCGCCCGCGCCCGCTCTCCGCCGCCAGCAGCCGCTCCTCCCTGCGCGACCTCTCCCCGCACACCCCGCCGCGCACCTCCCCCGCGCCCTGCAGCGGCACCACATCTCCATCCCCCAGGAACGGCTCCTCCGGCACGGTATCACCCACGAGCAGCAAGTCCTCCCTCGGGAAAATATCCCCTATCGATCCCAAAATGGGCGCGAGCTCTGCCAAGACGTCCCCGCTGGAGGCACGGCGCACGTCCACTCCGACCAGGCCGCGGCCGTCGATGACCCTACCCCTCGATTCCGGGGACCGGACGCCCCGGGGCCGCAAGCAGTCCGCACCCGCCAGCAACAGCACACCCAACACGCCCACCGGCCGCGCCACCCGCACGCCGCCTGTCGAGCTTCGCAAGTCCCTCACTAGCGCACACCTCAATGCACCTAAAAAGTCGCGCAGCATGAGCCTCGCCCTCGCGCAGGACGACCGCAAACATTTCTGCGGCACCGACCGCCTGAACCAGGGCAAAAAGAACCGAAGCGCGACGGCCGTCAACAACCCTCCAGACTCGGGGGTCGGCAAAAAGAATAGGAGCCAGAGCCTCGCGTCGACACCCGTGAATGAGCCCAAAAAGACATTCGCGGGCAACGGATACGTGAAGAAAACGCGCAGCATGAGTCTCGCGACGTCGTACGACGTCTCTAAACCGCTCATCAAAAGTTCCTCCGTGGGCGGCGTGATCACGCAGGCCGCCATAGAGGAGAGCATCCGACTCTCGCTCGAGGCCAGCATAGCCGACGAGTCCGCCAAGAAACCCTTCCTGCACATCAAGGCCAAGTACCGGAGTCCGCCGCCGCGGGAGGTTCCACCGAGATAACTCCGCTCATTCCATTAATTAATAATTATATCTATGGACGCTTTCACACCACGTATGGTCTCGTATCGAAAACTTGTATTATAGATTCCAGACAACGGAAAATATTATATTTAATACTTTTATACTACACATATTTAAGATTTTTAATATTCTATACATATACATACTTTAATACACATGACCCAGGAACACAGAAAACCTTTTATTCCTTGGCGTGCTTCGAACCCGCGACCTCCGGCGCACGAGCCACAGAAGTCGTGATTTTTTTATTGATACTTTTAAGTCTTGACTATGTAGCGGTGGGCGGGCAGCACGGCCGAGCACGCTGCACCAGTATTTAAAGTCCAATTAGTGTTTAAGTATTTTGCGCTGGTTTTATATATCATGTAAGCGTAGATCTCTTAAGCAATCTCATATTTATCGTTTTATACTAAGTAAGTAGGTGATAAATACGTTCGTTGATACTCCGGCTCCGGAACGCTAGTCATAATGAATTTGTTTCACGATCGAAAAAAGTTATTAATTAAGTATTTTGATGTATGTATTAATTTAATTATTTAATTTCAATATTTCATTTCTTTAAATTGATATGAATAATAAATAATATGTTTCTTTATTAAAAATTATTTTAAAAGTTAATTTAATTTCGTTTATGTTTTTTCACAATAATTTAAAGATTATACTTAATTAAAAAAAATCTGGATCGACATTTTCAAATTTGTTTGATTTTATTTATTTCATTTTACCCGTGGCGTTATATTGTCTAGACTCTAGAGTAGGCATGACCAACCTTTTCAAGAGCGTCCCATTCTTATTATGCTATTTTAGCAAAACCCTAACGGACCGCACATCAATGAAATTAAAACCTACAATTCGTCCACAAAAATCAATGTTTTTCAAACATTACCAAATATTGTCATAAACGCTCGGCCGCCAGGCGAATATCGGACCTACCGTTACAGAGACGTTTTTTCGTGAATATCGGGATTTTTAGATAGATCTGTTTGTAAACAATCCCGATCCCTCTACTGTTGACAGTCTGAATGACGTAATAGACTTATCTGTCAGTATAGATTTCGGCCTAGAAATAGCTACCCGTCACATTATAATACGAAAACTCCCTAATTTTGTATGAAATATATATACTATGCTGTTAGAATCTGTACGATGTAAACTAACTGAATTAATACTACTGAATATCATAATAATATAATTAATTAATAAAACTTAATAATAAAAGTAATAAATAATAGTTTATTATTTATTTTACTCTAAAATATTTTGTAATCTAAGGTGAAAGTAGGATACGCGAATATTTCGTGTCATAATTAAAAAATAAATCATTCATTCAATTTTCTTATATTGTACGTAAAAAAGGATACACTGTTTTACAATAATCTATTAAAAAAAACAACACCTTTTCATACTGGATTTTATACCATAAACTTTATAGATAAATAGGGCCCGTCTGACGACATGCCAGTAGGTATCGGATTTCTGTTGCGTATTTTAGTTACATTCATTACGCAACATATAATCGAAGATATATATTTAAATACTAAATACGGAGGGAAATATCGACCTCCCGCAGGCGTCCGACAGATACGCGTTTTTTGACATCGACCTGCTGATGAAGAATGACAGTCGAGGGGAGGTTCAAATTAGCTCAGGTGCCGCAAGTCAAAGGCCCCCGGGCCGCAGGTTGGTCATGCCTGCTCTAGAGCTATAAATACAAAACAATATCGCATTTCAAGGTCTTAGCAATCTTAGAAAACATAATAAATGCCCTGAAAAATAGTGTTATAAAATAGCAAACCTAGGTTTGCTAAGGCCTACAGGTGTTCGATACCTGACGATATAATTTATACTTAGTATAGTAGTAAACTTCTGCCCCCTTACTTATAAAACTATTTACACAACGGATAACTCAAACAACGTCGCTGTCTTTGTCCGATACGATGGAAATGTCACATGATAGAAAAAGGTAGCAACGTTGTTAAAGTTATCCGTTGTGTAAATATTTTTATTAGTAAGGAGGTTAGTATTTAGCTAGGCTTTAACACGTATTGAATAAGCAATCAAATGTGGCCTCTTGCACACAAGTCACCTCATTGGATACAAATTACGTCCACGTCTATTTTCATAAAAATTACCATATTTTTGCACCTAGATTGATAAGTAATAGTTACCATACTATTTTATCAATTATCATAAACTCATAATATCATTTACCTATAGCAAATATACATTATATTATTATAATGCAGTATCACAACTTTATATTATTGTTTAAAATTAGCAATTCCGATGACACTGATTGTCTAAAACTAATTGTTTTTTTCTGTTCAGTCGGAGAAATTATTTTCCTGTGGTGGTAGTCCTCGAGTGAGATTTTTGGAGGGTTTTTTTTATAAACAAATAAATAAAAAAAAGCTTCTAAACCTAAGACACATTGCACACACTCAAATCTTTTACATAACGCTTTTTCTACAAGAAATCATGTGCCCTAAAATCAATTTACCAAAAACATGTCTTCCCTTACATTATAATAAGTCTTATTATACAGACTCCACTTCCACTATAATGTTAAGCAATGGTATTTACTATTTTAGAATAATAACGATCTGATTTGTCGCTAGAAACAATGCTTTCTTTCCAATGTGCCAATTGTTGGTAATGTACGGTTGATATTATTAAACTTTTCATATTTATTATACGCGTTGTTTCAATGAGTCGAATACTATAATTGTCTTTATACAAATAAGTTCAAACCCTTAAAAAATAGATGTCTTGTTTAAATAACTGCTAAGTACAATTGCATCAAATACGTGGGCAAAGAATGATATTCGAGTATTTACACAACGTTGAAGGACACAACGCTGCATAGCTTTAGCACATTGCAATTATACGTAAGTACTTAGTTATTGCTTTTTATTGCAAATACATAAAAAAAATCTGTCTGGTTAAATACAAATAAACTTCGTGTCTCAGCACTCTGGGACCTTGGGTGCATTCCATTATGGAATACCTTAATTTTAAAAAACTTTAAGCAGGCGTACTTTTATATCCAAGCTCACTGAGTGAGACCTACATACTCGTAAATTATCTAAATTAATCATTGAAAACACTAAATATTATGAACTATTAAAATTATCCACTTTCGTCACATTAATCTGTTTGCAGTATGAAATCATCATTCATTGTATACTGGGGGGGTAGAAATGGTAATGCTATAACTGGTACTGATTATATGCAATATAATTCCATATTCAAAATTATTAAGTTCCATGTTTTATACTTCTGAATATTTAAACGTTAACGTTTATTTTGTAGTGTGGCAAGCGCAATCCCACAAGCGCGGTGGGCGTGTACGTTCCCGTGCGTATGTCCGTGACGCCGCTGCGGCGCCGCTACACCTACTACAACAAGATGTTCAAGCCCATGTCGTATGAAATACCACAGCCGCTGAAAGTGTCGCTCATATGAAATCCTAATAATATAACGAAGCTATATAAATAATTTTGTTTCATATATAATTAATATAAGAGCTCAGAGCGATTAGCGATTTTACTTGTCTAATGTAGTGCTTAGATATAATTGAGTCATGAGCATCGGGAACAGAAAAAAAAACCATTTAAAATTTTATAATCATTATTATATATTTATAATACAAAGTATAATACTAAGGCAAACGCCAATCAAATGGATAAATAAATGCAAGATACAAAGTATGTCCGTCCACTAAGAGCAACAGTCTGACATTTTCAAACTGAGAGTATTATGTTTGGCAAACTTTATGATAAATAAATCCTGTATTTCCAATTTTTTTTGTTAATTTATTCTTCTGTTCACCCCTAAAATATAACTGTGAGTATATCATAATCTCTTATAACAATTTAAAACTGGAGATGTACCAGATGACAATATTTGAGCGCAATATTATTATAACGCTGTACTAAATAAAGTTAGTTCCTTTGATGGCTTATAATTTATAAATATGTTTTAACGATACAATAGCTTTAGCTTGTCAATGAGGATCAATCACTTAGTAGCAAATCTGATTTTTACTAAGTACATCGTATGTGTATTAACTTACTGAGCATTTAATTTTTTAAATTATTAAAATCCGTCAAGAAATGGTGGATTTATTAAAGTTTTTCTGAACGGCGAGTTTGAAACTCGCGCTTCCGCTGAATTGGTTACGATGACGTCATCTGTCGGGATCCGTGCGACAACGGCTTTATTGTACTCGACATGCTTCATAGGTATTGCATAAGTATTCATTGTCTGATTCTTGACACTTGTGGCTCGTGTGCATTGTTTTTGTTTACGTTATATATTTTAGTGTGTTTAAAGGGGAGGTGACGACTACAGATGACGCCACAGCGACTAGCTTCATTTTCAGGCGCGTTTTTGGAACTAATGCACTAAAATTGCTGTATCCTCGTCATTTTTGGTCCGATTTAAATAATTTCTTTACAGTATTATTTTTTTTCGCCATAAGTCTTTATACCCCACAAAAACCATGACTGATCCTCATTGTCATGGGTTTTTGTTACTGTTATTTTATTAAACATATAAAACTAAAAAAATTACAAAGTACTTATTACAAAATACTGCTAGCACTTGTAAACATAGATCAAATATAAAATTAATAAAGTTACAAAAAGTACATAATATTACGACGACTTGTCAGAAAAAGGGGGTGGATGAATATAGGCCGTATTATTTGGAGGTATCAGTTCAAAATCCAGTGCAGTAGTGATAGAATTTCGTGTAAAATGTATATGATTTCAGAGATTTATAAACCTCAGTAACTGTAAATGGAATGCAAGTAAATAAGTCTTATCTTATCTTCGTGCTAAAATATTAATATGTGTAGTTTATATTAATGTTCAATGAGAGTATTTTTTGATATTGTGAAACTATCGTAATTAAAATTAAACAATCTTCTCGGCGTTTCTCGACCATTTTTAAATAGCTTTTTTTTGTATGATTATGCGTTTTATTTCTCAGATTATACACTTATAAACATAGCACATCTTAACTTACCCTAAATAATAATATTATAAATAAATTTTGGTATAAAATTTATAGATTATGGCTAAGTGCGAAACTAAATCTACGTTAAATCAAGTTCATTGCTTGTACATACTGCTTACCCTAGCAGTACTACACGCGCTTACTCTAAATATAAAGTTTTTCTTCATTAGAAACACTATTATGAACACAATGCGAAATAAACTTGCCGATGATCTCTAAAGTAATTTTGTTTCTAATTTTTTATTAATCTTTTGACATTTTCAAAATCTAGAAATTATTTAACTAAAGTACATTTTTTTCCTTGTATTTGTCGTACACGAAACGCGTTACTAGGTGTTAAACCGAAACGTAAGCTTTTATTACGTATAAAATATTAAATATTTAGACGTTGCGTCGAATTTGTTGTAAGTGTGTTTTAGATTTAACAGTAGTATGTTACAGGTATTTTTTCTTTACTGGCATAGTTTCTATTACTATTCGAGTGATAAAATACATGATACAGTTGACGACGATGTCTTTATGATAATATTATTGTGCATCATTAATTAAATTTACGTATTAAAGAATTGCTTCATTGAAAAAATGAAATTGATATTATGTGTTTGATGGAAAAAAACAGCTTCCTCAGTAGTCTATACTAATATTATAAAGAGGAAAAGTTTGTTTGTTGGCAATTGAATAGGCACGAAAACTACTGAACCAATCTTGATGAAATTTGGCACAGATATAGAGTAGAATCATGGGGAAGGACATAGCTAATTTTTATCGCGGAAAAATGTACGGTGTCCGCGAGGACTTTGACGCGCACGAAGTCGCGGGCAACCTCTGGTAGATAATAACTTTAGAGGATGACGACATACTGTACGTGTATATGGATGTGGGCGTCTACTTCTTCTTGCTCTTGCCGAGCGTGAGCGTGTGGTGTGACTGCGCCTGCTGCTTGCGCCGGTTGAACTCAATTGTGTCGTCCTCAATTTTCTTGCGCAGTTCCTCAAGACGCTTCTTCTCCTCTGTGTGATCTTTCTTCAGCTTATCGAATTTCGAGTGAAGCTGTAAATATTAAATAAAATTATGAGCCATTGCACGACGCTTGACATAGAAACTGTCGGAAACTTTTTTACATCAAAATAATAAAACTTGATATTTTGATGTAAGCAAGAAAAAAATTTAATTGCTCTTTTAGCCAATGTTTATACCATATTTTAACATTGTTGCAGATTTCTCTATCTTGCTGCCACATTTCAGTCGAATTGATTCAATAGTTTGAGCTATGTTATAGTTCAAATAGTAGAGATGGCTTATTCATTATTTTAATTAATTAAATACTAGTGTAAGCGAAGTGGGACATTTCCTCAGCTCACAGCTATTTACCTCCTTCTCGGCCTCCTTAAGCTCGGCCTCCTTCTCCTTGACCCGCTGCACGAACATCTGGCGCATCTCGTTCTCCTTCTGCTCCAGCTCGGCCACGTGCGCGCTGCGCTTCTGCTCGAACGTCTGCTGGAACGACACCTGCAATACCCGACAAGAACATTTTAGTTATTACTGGCATTATGGTATTTATACCGTCTATGCTAGCAGACGGATCGCGTGACTGTAAGCGATAATCATATAAAAACCCTTAGCACCAGTTCAAGTGTTTAAATGCATTCTTAATCATCACCAGCACTGACAAACGACGAAGAATTTGGCAGCATGCTGACTTAATAAAAGGTTGTCTGGAAGAAATTGCTGTTTAGTAATATGGCCGCTTTTGTGTACTATCGTCTATATAATATTGTTAATAATTTTATAAAATATATATATATATATATATATATATATAATTAAATAAAACATATATAAGCATTTAACAGTTATTAAATATATCGCTTTATTTTTAATCATGTGAATCATAATTATTAACAAAATTCAGTTTTATTTTCATTGTAGTGCTTTGTGATATACGATGTTTTTTGTTTGATTACCTGGCGCATAGACAAACAAATCTGATGGTTTTCCAACACGGGAACAGGCAACATACAATTGACCATGTGTGAAACATGGGTTTTCCAGATTAATACCACAAACACTTAATGATTGCGCCTGGGACTTGTTTATGGTCATAGCAAAAGCAAGCCGAACAGGAAACTGTAGTCGTTTAAATTCAAATGGCACATCAGTCGGAATCATTGGGATGCGCGGTATGAGAACATCTTCTCCTTTATACTTTCCTTTTAGTATAGTTGCTTCTATCGCGTTGTTTAGTAACTTTTTTATCGCTAACCGTGTGCCGTTGCAAAGACGCGGTTGGTTGATATTTCGCAACATTGTAACTACCGATCCAACCTTTAATGGAAGATTGTGAGGTGTCAATCCTGGCAAATCTAGCGAGTTTAAAAATTCCGGTGGATAGTTGACTACAATATCTTGGTTAGTAGACGAATCAACTGATTTATATATCCTCGATTCGCCTGTAATTTGTTCTTGAATTTTGAAATTTAATTCATTTACATCTATGTTTTTTGCAGCCAATATAGCTCGTTCGCTCAACCAATTCTGGTTTCTGTAATTTTGAGCAACATCTGGAAACACCTCAATAAGTTCATCTTTTGATCGAGTTAACTGACAAAAACTTTGAGGAAAGTTAATGCAGCCAGTCAACATGTCTATAGGAAATTTGCCATTACCAATGTCAATGAGTTGTTTAGCGAATATATTTCCAGATTGGTCATTTTGCAACTCGACACGCATATTCTTGCTTAAATGAAGTAGGTACTTTGACATGTTTCCACAAATTGGAGGACTTTAGACATGCATTGAGTTCATCAGCTGGCCTTGAGTTCATCAGCTGGCCTTGATCGTGGAATCACTGGCAATGTTTGACGAAAATCTCCTGCTAATAAAATCATTGCACCACCAAATCGGTTATGAATACTCCGTAGATCTTTTAAGGTTCTGTCTAAAGCTTCCAAAGATTTTTTATGTGCCATCGTGCATTCATCCCAAACAATCAATTTACATTGCTGCAAAACCTTTGCCATTGCAGAGTTCTTCAAAATGTTGCAGGTTGGAGTTTCATTGCTTTGCATATTTAATGGTAATTTTAGTGCTGAATGGGCTGTTCAACCACCTTCAAGCAAAGTTGCTGCAATTCCCGACGAAGCGAGTGCAAGTGCAATTTTATTTTGTGAGCGAATTGTTGCTAATATTAATGAAATCAAAAAAGTTTTTCCTGTACCACCAGGTGCATCTAAGAAGTAAATGCCTCCAGTTTCATCATTTGTTACTTTCATAAGAGCATCAAATACATACTTCTGTTGTTCATTCAACAGTGGAAGATTTGTTTGAATTAATTATTTCAAAGTGTTGAGATCATACAGTTTTTCTCGATGCAACTCTTGGTTAAAAGCATCATGCATTGGACGATTGGGCGCGGCCAGGCCTAATTGAATTAATAATTTGTTTGACATCATCAAGCACATGTTCTCAATTGAAATCAATGTTTCGTTGTAAATTTCTTCACTGATTTGTATATTAAGATTTCCCATACTATTCCGTATTTGATGTTGGGTTTGACAGGAAGCATGTAGATATGATTATAGAAAACAATGTTCGTATTTGATGAGCTTGTGGTGATATTACAGCATCATTAAGAGTTTGATCCCAATGAGCGTCATTTTCTAGCAATTGCAAACGTTGACAGGCTTCTCTGTAGGATCCATACAATTCACCATCAACAGTTCGTAAATGTTGGAATGATGTTGGGCCACGTACATTGACTAATAGTAGTCGTAAATAAAAACATTCATCATTGCTTGGATGTACTGAATAAATTCGACCAATCGCATCGGTGGAATATACATCTGGGTATCCTGGAACTGGTTTTGCTTGTTTCCGTCGTATAAATCTCCTGAGGATTGATTCCAAGTATAATATTTTGTCATTTCAGAATATGCTATGTTTGTGCAAAATCATCGTTTTGGCATGTCTCAAAAAAACTGGTTAATGTAGTAGATGGTGGCTGAGCAGCTCTTTGTACTGCGTTCTGTGCTGTAAAATACACTCTTTGTCCATTTTCTAAATGCACAGCTAAGTGTACAACAGAAGGGTGTCTCTCATGAATAGGAAAAGAAAATATACGCCAAACTGTTTCATTACTACTAACATAGCGGCCCATTTGGTATTGATTAACTTCATCATTGGAATTCTCTGCACCAATTCCAATCACAGCCATATGACTCCCTTTGGTTACATATTTGCAAATGTATTTGATACATTTCACTGAATAGCAAGATTAAACATTGATGTGTGCTTTGAAGGTCTTTGATAAAATGGGTGAATATGGAACAAAAGCTCAAATTGACTCTACGTTTTAGTTAGAAAATGTTTGTATGGGAAAAAGAAAAGGGCTGTTTTTAGGGTTTTTCCGGGAATTATTAGAATTTATCTCGCCGTAAAAACCATCCTTGAACTTCAATGAACATTTAAAAAAAAGAATTGGCTTACCAACACATTTAGCGATTCATTTTTATATTATAGATATATATTATGTTTGTGTAACAGCTGATTGTGCACAATAAAGTATATTTTCATTTCACTAATTTCAAATGTCGATCGGACAGACATATCAATCGCTCTAGTTTGAAGGGCTCCTATCTGTATTACTGTGGTGCAACTGTACCGGCTTGTTGTCGGCGTCGACGTCGCTGAAGCCCATCTGCTGCAGGCGGCGACGGCGGTACAGCTCGTAGTGGCGCCCGTGCGTCTTCTCGCGCATGTCCTCCATGTTGGTGCGGATCAGCATCTCGCGCAGCTTCACGAAGTCGCAGTGGGACTCGTTCTCCACTGTACATACAAACATATTAAAATTATATTGTTTAATTTTACATACACAACGTCAATATGGCTCGGTTTTCAAACATGACACAATACGTTTTAAACTGCTTGTAATCTGCCCCAATTTCTAAAAACACTGTTTAGGAGTTATGATAAAAAATCTCTATTCTTCAGAACATAAAAGTATAATACGGAACATAATACTAAGACCTTAGGGTCATTAATAGAAGGGCACACTAAGCCTTTGCCGTTTTGAAGTGGTATGAATAATAAAAAAATAATATTTAAAGATTTGTATATTTACTTTATATGAGTTTTAAATTAAAATAAAGAGTCAATTCACCTTGTACAGTCCCCCACGGGTACTGTCTAGCGCGCACGGTCTTGTTGCCTATCTTGACGAAGTCAGTGCTGCCCACCACTGCAAAGGGGATATGGCTGTTCATACCAGCATTCACCTCTGATACAGACTCATCGTCCACAGGGAACTGGTAAATCTCCACACCGTTTGCCTGCAGCTCATGCATTATTTTTGACTGAAATTATTCATTAGTTATAGTTTTATTTCATTGTCTATAAACGAACTTCATATTAAAGCGAATTATTTGTTATGAAACTTAACAAAAATGATTCCAAGACCTTAGAAAGAAATACCAATTTTTAAAAGTAAATATATTACAGGTACCTTAAACTTCTGGAGTTCAGTTTTGGATATAGTGTCAGCCTTGGCAATGATGGGTATAATGTTAACTTTGGTATCCAACTTCTTCATACACACCAGATCAATAGATTTCAGTCCATGCCCTTAGAATAAAAAAGTAATTTTTATTGTACATTTAATTTTCCAGGAACTTTACACTAAAATCTATCTACACATGTAATTTATTAATTTGCAATTTGCATTGCATAAAATGGAGGGTCCATATTAATACGACCATGGCAAATTAAGAGAGGAAGCTTTAATTCCGCCGACACAGTGTGCTCTACATTATATTATCAAATATTAATGAATCATTTTTAAACAATAAAAAAAATACTTTTATAAATGTTATAAAATGCCTACTAGGAATACTGAGTTATGAATCATCATTAACATTTCGATAGCACTTGAAAGTGAAATCTTAATTATAGGGGGTCCCAGATATTGATTCGTGATTATATTTATAATGGTTATAAGAAGTCGTTTAAATACTATAATTATCGATACTGACGGCGGTTGGCGCATCACCGAGTAATTAATCATCGATTAATTAGTGGCGCCACAAGATAGCTGCAATTGAATGCATTGATACAACAACTAAGTAGGACTTGCTACTTTCTCTATATTTAATCAAGTTATTAATCGTTTATACTACACCTAAACTCTTACCTAAATATATTTGAACATAGAACTAATGTACATAGTTCTTGTTCTCCTGTAGTAGGTACTTTTTTAAAAGTATTTTAAATACTTTTGTATGTACATATAATATAATATGAGTATAAATAGTTACTATATATGGTATTGTAACTGAGACCAATTAGTAGTAGCATTGTAAAAATGGTATATTTTTAAGCCTTAACATAATCAGATCAGTGTAAGGCTACTTACTGGCTAGTGTAATGTATTCATTCAGAACATTAATTAAATTATTTTAATCCTATCTACTAATGTAATATCAGTTCAATATTTACGTTTCAGAAAAGTAAAACAAAGTGAAATAGCATTGATGTAGGCATTAAACAGTTACACTCATAAGGCGATCAGGATTTTGTGTCGCGCGCGCTCTGAATACATTGGCCATGATTATGGCAAGCTCAAGGACACTCTGGGTCACTATGCCACAAAATAGAGAAAGTAAAAATGTCAACCTCATTTATTGTTTTGTTACTGTTGACTTGGGTACACATCAGCAACAATAATTCTTTTATGAGATGATCAATGAATTAAAACAGAGGAAAAGGTTTTATTGAAAACTATGATCATTTACAACTGGTTTTACCCTGTTTACTTCACTTTTAATAGTATTGTTACATTCTTCAAAGTGCATATTAATGTGAATGTGAAATCAGTAGTATTACATATTGGTCAAACCAATAACTGTGTTAATTGGAAAATAAATTATTCATGTTACATTCCAATGTACTTACCACTTACTGTGTGTACAAACATTTTGTTTGTTCAACAATATTATCTCATATTTTCTTTCAATAATAAGGCATCTTATAAAAGCTTCACACCTAACATTTTATTTTAACAATTTATTGGTATAAGCCGAACTGTCCGCCTACTTGACTCATATTTAATTTCATACATTGAAGGAGTATTTCCTTAAGTGCTTAGCTCAGGAAAACGTATTGTAGCGATATCATAAATTAAAAACTTAAGATTGATGAATAAAGTAGATTTAAAAATATGTATTTTTGTTTTTTAATTTCTACTTATGAAAACATCGAATCTGTAAATAAATAGTTCATGACATCTTAAAAAGTTATTTATGTCAAAACATCAAACGGAACGCAACACCCCCATTTTACTACTACGGACTATAGCACAGATTACAAATAGTACTAGTATGACGTCACAGCACAGATAATCTATCAACCAACATGGCGAATAGTGTTTTCGGCGGTTTTTAAAAAAGTGTATTGAAAAAAATATATTGTAGGTTTTTAGGTAAAAAAAAAGTTATATTATAAAGTTATGTAATGAAACAATTAAGAAATGTTTAGGACATAAATAAAAACAAGGTCAAGTAGCCTATTGTGTGTATGGCAAATCGTAGCAATTTATAATAACAATTTGCCATATTGATAAAACTGCATAGTTCTGCTTAAACACTGTTAAATTGTTACGATAAAACATTAGGTGTAGGGTGTTACATGTTTATGCTTATTTTGACACACCAACAACAGCTTGTTGGAGTTGTAGGAATATAAGACTTGAAACTAGCCTAGCTAAAACATACTATGTAATGTACAAACATGATGCTTCTGTTTTGGCTGTTTATAAGTTTAGAATAGTTTGTTTTTGAGAAACTCTGGCTCAGTGGTTGAGCACTGTTAAAGGAACAAAAAAGTTTTCTTAGTTCCTGGGTAATGGATGTGTATATCGAGAACTAAGCATGGGACTAGATTGACGTGGTGTCAAAGCGTCCATAGATATTATTATTACTGTTAATTATCACCATATTCACAAAACTTACCAGTAGGACAGATAAAGTACAGGCACACATGAAGGCGGCTATCATGATACTGCGGCAATGCTCTTTTGATCTTCAGCTCTTCCTGCAGGAAGGCTTCAAACTGAGCATCAATGTAGTCCACTACTGCCTTGAAACTGTCTTCCTTGTTTACTTGATCCCCATACCCAATAGTGTCACATATTGTCAGCTAAAAATAAAGAAATGTAGATCTCTTAAAATACTTTTTTTCCATATAAACAACCTTCTATTCTGCACCATCGATGCATATTTGGAAATATTAGTTTTTTTTTAAATCATGTTCAGCAGCTCCATAGTTTTTGGTATAAAACATACATGGTTAAAACAACTAGAAACTTACCTTTAACCTGACATTGCTTTCTTGAAGTTCATAAGTGTGAGCTTTTAGTTTGACAGTGGGCAGGTTGTGGGGACTTGGAGCAGACTCAAAGTTGGTGTTGAATAATGAGTCCATAAGAGTAGACTTTCCGAGACCGGTTTCACCTATTTGACAAAAATAAATGTTCTCACTAAAATTCGTACCAAATTAAATTATTATTAAGCTGAAATTGTGTTATAAGTTAGTGATATTATTATTATTTGTACCTGGGAGACCAATAAAATAATTAAAATAAATGAAAGAAAAATAAATAATAAGAATCATAAAAATATTTATCTTACTGGGATTCAAACCCACCAAATTTCGAATTTCCAAACAATGCACAAATTATATTATGTAGGTACGCATACCAAGCTGCCAATCAAACTGACATAAAAGAGTCGAAATTATTGATATATTGTTGCATGAAAATAAAACATATATTGCTTAAAAATGCACAGTTTCTAAGGGATAAGACCTAGCTAGATTGATTTTTCTCCCCCAAAGCTCCCTGCATACTAAATTTCATGGTAATACTTGTAGCCGTTGTCGAGATACCAATTATATATTATATAATATACAAGTTAAACGTTTAAAAGATTTAAGTTTTTTTCAGATATTCATTACAAAAAATAAATTACAGATATTTTTTTCATTTTATATTGGGGCTCCCATATGACAAATGTGATTTTTTTCATCCGTTTGTGAATGGTTGATTAAAGCTATATTCCATAATATTATATGTAGTACATTCAGTCAGCATAAATATTTTATAGATAACAAATGCAGGAAAACAATTAAAATATTCTGTTCCCTCTATTGTATAAATGCCTGATGCCAAATAAACTATAGAATACCTAATTTATAAATTTCGATAGAACAATATTGTGTGTATGTTATCTATAACTGCTTTCAAGACACACGAAGAGAAAAGTACTCTTTGTGTGTGGGAGTGTGCTAGTGATTAACTGAATGATTCATTGCTTACCAATGCACAGAATGTTGAAAACAAATCCATTCTGAACACTTTTATTCACCAACTGCTCTGGAAGACTGTCGAAGCCGACATGTCCAGACAGTTTTAGAGTGCGCATTGCTGCTTCAATCTAAAACAAAAATATACCGCTTTTATTAAAAATTATAATTCAGCCAATTACACTCGAAAATTTCGAATTTTTTTTTAAAATCTTTAAGAAATTTCACATTAAATAATAGTAATCGGTCAGTCCGGCGAGCATTATTATTATTAACTTCCTTTTAGTAACGGTCTAATTAGTTTATAAACAAAATTAAAACGATATAAACGCCCAAGTAGGGCACATTATCTGTAAGAACAAGGACTGTAGGAAATAGTTATAAATTGATTATTGAAGAAATATTATCAATACAAAAAGTATATCAATGATCTATTTTCTTATTCTTTTTATAAATTGAGTCTTAATTTATCTACTTACTTTAGCAGGTTCGATATCAATCGCCGCCATGTTTCGAGAAATCTCAAATGAAACTGAAGTGAACAATAAATGAAGAAAATTTGACATTTGACAACTTGACAGCTATTTGACATACGCTGCTATTGTGGATATAACTTCATATTACAAGTTAGACAACATTACAATTTAAGTGCACAGCTGGTATTATCGACAACCCAAAAATAGATTATACATCACTGTGATTTGAACGAAAAAACAGCAATTTCCAAAAATAACAAAATACTTAATCCATTGCTAATGTAATATAACAAAATGTGCTAAATTAGCTAGAGAATTAATATTTAAAAAAATCATTGGAATCTATGTTGAAACTCTAAGCTGAACTTCATAATAATAATTGAAAAACAAAATCATTTCTCAACGTTGGTAGTAATAATCAAGGTTACCAAATTTAACCAGATATTCCTAATATTAGGGGGATTTCAAAAACTGCAATTTAAATATATTTTTTTCAATATTTGATTTATGGAAAAAGTCTATAATTTTAATTGCATAAATCGAGATTTATTATTATCACCATAAAGTTTAAATGTATCATGGAGAGTTTAAAATATTATTAAGAGCTAAATATTCGGTGTCTCAATAAGTTCAAAAATCATAAACTTAGTACATAAGTAGAGACTCGAAACGGGGATTCTCTGTACCAGAAACTTTATTTCTATTGTAAAGAAAGAATATAATTAGTTTGCTAATAACTGATGCTTTTTTTTATTTACGGTTTCTTGAATAATAATATGTCTATAAAAATTATACCTCCGAAAATATTTCCCCCAAACTATATTGATTGGTCGGGGAAACAGTGTGTTGTTTTTAATAGCAACACTTCTTATTTCCAAAATGGCAGAACGCGACATCGGTGTGTTATCATGTGAGTCGAGGAAATAATGTTTTCTTGAATTTTCGTCGCGTGTGTTATTGAAATTTGTGTATCAGTGCATTGTGACAAAGTGAACCATGGCGGACCTTAAATCACCGCCTTTTAGTGACATTAAAAGACCTGAAGAAGTAGTTAGAATGACTACTAACGACAGTCTGAAATTCGCAGTTCTTATCGGACTGATTGAAGTCGGACAGGTAACCAACCGGGAGGTGGTGAACACCGTTTTACATCTGGTAAGTGGGCCATGAAAATCAGCAAGGGTCGACATTATCTGATAACACAATACATGCAAAGGTTAGGTGGTGAAATAACGTTTTCGTAATACATTTCTTCAGATATTCGAATATTATTATCATACTCATTAAAATGAATTTATAAATTACATATAATAAAAACTAACGAGTCTTTGAATCAATTTTCACTGTTTTTATCGATCGTTTATTATGCCGTGAATCGTAGGATATCGCACTGACCTCGCAAGTCGCTACTGCCAGCGGCCGGCGAGAGCTGTTTGTTTTGATGACTACATTAACAATAAGCGCATACCTAATCAATAAAATAATGTATAATACAATATTATACATGCTGCCTGTGCGTTGTGATCTAACTAATAATGTAACTTTTATAGGGACGTTTCTTTCGCACTTGAACAATTCTATTTAATTAAATATTTTATAATGTCCCATACATTTTTTTAAATATGAAAATTCTTACGTTTATAGTACGTCTGTCATAGGGGTAGTTTACCTCAAATGTTTTCCGTTTAAATAAAATTTGATGTTAAAATATAATATACCTACATACATAATATATTATATAATGTATTTAAAATTGGGTAAAAATATTGTTATATTTTTATTAAAAGTACCTGGGTGTTTAACCATCCCAGCTTTGCTCAGAGTTCTGATAAATAAATAAAAAAATGAATCACAAAATATTTACCTGACCGGGTTCGAACCGAAAAAAATTTCAAAAAAAACAATAATTACACATAAGCATACCAGTCTGCCAATCGGACTGACGTAATAGAGTCGAAATTATTGATATATTGTTGCACGACAAAAGAAAAAACACATACCTATAACTGAAAAATGCGCAGTTTCCAGGGATAATACCTAGCTAGATCGATTTTTCTTCTCCAAAACTCCCTGCATACTAAATTTCATGGTAATAGGTACTTGTAGCCGTTTTCGAGATACCGAATACCGATTATATAATACAATACAAAATTGTCTCGTTTAAAGTATAAGAGTACCTGGGTAACCGAGCTTTGCTCGGAGCTCAAGTAGGTTAAAAAAAAAACGAAAATATTTTACCGGGGTTCTAACCTTTCCGAATTTCCGAACAACGCAAAAATTAACCATACTGCCAATCGAACTAACATTATTGAGTCGAAGTGATTGATGTATTATTGTAGCACGACGAAAGAAAAAACATAATATTATATAATTTAAAAATGCAGTTTCCCAGGGATAAAACCTAGCTAGATTGATTTTTCTCCCTCAAAACTCCCTGCATACTAAATTTCATGATAAACATGAAATTAAAATACTAAATGATAATCTTGAAGCCGTTCCCGAGATTACGACTGTATATATACAAGATTTTCGATCCTTTAAAGTATAAGATTTTATTGATAAAAATTTAAGAGTACTTCGCTACTCCCAATCCGTTTAGCTAAATTATGCCATACGTCATAATTTTATTGTATGATGTCCTCCTCCTCCCTCTATGAAATGATCCGGAATGATCCTATTACCTAAAATGTGCCTGTAAAATTTGCATTATACCTATTATATTATTTTTTTCTTCCTTCCTTATTTCTTTCTCACAAAGAAACTTGAGAACCTACCTAATCCAATAATCTTTTTCCAGTCAGAATCCCTAGAATTTAGCAGTAATTCCTACTGCGGACTCCACTGCCGACCGTCCGTAGGCGCGCTGATTCCCGAGAGAAGTTTCGGTCGTCAGGATAGGCTTCACCCTACAGTCTACAATTCTACACTCTACATGATAGGCAGGCGCCATTGCAAAACCTTGAAAAAACCAGTCTAAGCTAGCTAGCAGTTAGCTCTGTTCAAATAAATAACGAAGAGACGAAGACCTTAAGGTCACCAAATTCGTCTATAATTTACACAACAGATCGAGTTCTAGAAACTTTATTTGTTCAGTAATAAAACGATATCGTGTGTCCTTATTACACCATAATTGACTACGAAGAATATGAATTCTGACTGCAAAATAGTTTTATTTTGCAGTCGGAAATACGGAAGCCCAAAGTACGGAAATTTCGACGAATTCGATTCTCGTAATATATTATGTATTGAACCATAAAGTCGCCTTTTTATATTGAAAGAATTTGCATATTTATTGAAAAAAAAAAACATATTCCTTAATCTTTACAATCAAAATTCGTACAATAAAGAAATTCGAACATCGAAATGTCGACATCAATTATGTTTCATGTTTGCCTCGAGATTTTTCAGATGTCATCTTTTAGGCTTTTCCCTCGAGGCTCTATATTCAAAATTAAATAAAAATTCAAATTCACTGTAAAATTGTACACATATAACAAATTTATTGCGCAACCCCTACACCAGTAATTCCCAAAGTGGTCCAGGTGGACCCCCAGGGGTCCACGGAGACTCGACGGGGGTCTATGTTGGACGTGACAAAAAATGGGGGTCTACAATCGTAAACAGGGATGCATGAAAATTAATTTGGTTAGTGAAGAACTAAAATGTTGGCTTGTTATTTTAAATAATATGATACCTAAATTAAACCTTCTCAATAAGACAATTTATAAATAAATTGAGAAAAAATGGATAGTTCCGAACTGGGAGTCGAACCCAGACCATGTCGGTATCGCGCCGAGTGCTCTACCAGTTGAGCTATCCGGGCCTATGCCACTTTCCTTTTTCAATTTCATTTATAACTTATGAGCCACACCTTCCATCATACGGTAATACAACAACACAAACAATATGTTACCTAAATTAAACCTTCTCAATAAGACAATTATCTCCTATCAATATAAGCAGATAATATTTTAAGAAGCTAAGCGACTGTTACGTGTAAAAACTTGCATATTTCATATTCAGTACATCGCGTCGAGACTTATTGCCGCGCCGGCCGCCGCCTTCCCGTCCGCAATGCGTGTTCAAACGTGCAAATTAATACGACTTGTGGTGTATGTACTTGCAATCTTGTATTAACGTGTTTAATTCTTCACCAATATAAATACGAATGTCAAGGATAAACGTTACTCATTTGTTTACGAAATTTCATAAAGAAAAAGTGAATCGATATTAGTGATTACCAGTGTCGGAAAAGTACCTACCTGCCTATTTGTATACCTACTTACCTGCCTATATAATACAATATCGCGTGCCTAATGCTAAAATGGCGCATTTTTCAACATTTTGTATTAAAACTTGATTTTTTTTATTTATTATTTACAGGTAGGTAAATGATGCGAAACAGTCAGTACAGTGTTGAATATTAAAAATTTGGTTTTCTTCCATCACAGGCAGATAAACGATTGCCCACATTCCTTTTATACAACAAAGTTTTGAGCAATGACTCTGTGAAACCATCAAAACAGGAAGACTACCTAAGAAGGTGTCATCCTGATAAAATAGGTAAAGATTAAAAATATTTTCAAACATTAAAAAACAAAACAATTAAACATTTAAAATATGAAAAGAGACCCACCGTGCACAGTATGTACGCTTCAACGTCTGAAAGCAACGATGATGGCTTGCGGGCTTCTTACAATATCTCATTACTTATAGCAAAATCTGGAAAACCGCACACCATTAGAGAACAGTTAATTTTACCTGCTGTTGAAGAGGTTTTAAAAACTGTTGTGCACAAATCTTCATTTGACATACTCAAAGGAATTCCTTTGAGTAACAACACTGTACAAAGACGTATTGATGAAATGAGCTCTGATGTTGAAAGTTTCTTGTGTGATTATCTGCAAACAACTCATTTTTCTATTCAACTGGACGAGTAAACTTTACCTGGCAATGAAGCATTATTATTGGCATATGTTCGATTTGTTATGGGCGAAGAAATTCATGAACTAGCTACTATTCGCGAAAACTTTGAAGACGGACACTAAAGGTGAATCAATATTTCATGTCCTGAGTGATTTTTAAAAGAAAAATCGTTTCCATTTACAAACTTTATTTCGGTGGCAACAGATGGAGCTCCTGCCATGGTCGGGCGATATCGTGGGTTTATAGGCCATCTTAAAATAATTATACCCGAGGTAACTGCAATTCACTGTCTTATCCACCGACAACATCTAGTAGCGAAAAATTTGAGTGATAGATTGCACCAATCGCTTCAATTTGTGATTGATGCAGTTAACAAAATTAGAAGCAATGCATTGAATACGCGGTTGTTTGCACAATTGTGCGATGAACATGATGAAAACTTCCAACGATTGCTGTTACATATCGAAGTACGCTGGTTGTCGAAAGGTGCATGTTTATCAAGATTTCATTCACTTTTTGACTCAGTTTTAGAATTTCTGGAATGTAAAGATCCTTATTTAAAAAAAAAAAACCTAATCAATTTTAAAGCAGACATCGCGTATTTGACAGATTTGTTCAAAAAATGTAATAACCTGAACTTACAATTACAGCCTTAATTTAATAAAAACAAAGAGTGTAATTTCAGCTTTTATTGGTAAATTTAAATTTATGAAGGAAAATATTAGTCGGCGCGAATTTTCACAGTTTTCAAACTTACCGCAGGTAGAATTCCTTGATGAAGATATTCAGACATACGTTCAACATTTGATTGCCCTGCATGATGATTTTAAAATCAGATTTGAAGACATTCTGTCGATGGAAATATCACCATGGATCATAAATCCATTTGATGAAACGGAAGTGGAGAATGTAATATTACAAGAGGAGCTACTCGAGCTTAGCACTAATGAGGAGCTGAAAGTGATATTTAAAAGAAGGTATCAAAAATTTTGGCTGCAGGCAGAAATACCTGAAAAATATCCTGGACTGTGGGGAATGGCGTAAAAGCTTCTGATAGCGTTTCCCTCGTCATATCTCGTTGAAAAAAATTTTAGTGCCGTTACAAACTTATTAATAAAAAAAGGAACAGATTGAATATCACAGAACGGGGAGATTTGTGGTTATTCCTTACAAAACTCAAACCAAATATTGATAATTTGCTGTCAATCCATCAAGTACATGTACATCCATCTCATTAAAATTATATATTTTTTTGTAATTACCATTGTAGTAGTTACATTACGTTATAAATAAGTGTTTAATTTTGAATATATACGACTGTTAAAACAATAATAATTATTAGTGTAATAATTTATATATTTGAATATATAATATATATACCTACAACACAAGGAAATATACTATAATTCTTTTTACCACTCCGAATGGGACGTTTTCTAAATAAAATTTGTGAGAATTGATTAGTGCTTGTGCTGAGTCACTGTATATTTCAAAAAGTAAAGTTGGATGGATTCACTTTATCGATTGGCCAACATTGCTTTTTTGACATCCACTCACAACACAATGAATTAAAATTTAATTGAAAATTTGTTTAGTCTACCTACTTTATTATCAAATAATTAACCCTATCAAGCAATCAATTCTAACCATTTTTTTTCGAAAACTATTAATTCGTCGTTGAAACTCAGCCACAACGCAAGTTTCCATAGATAGATAGATCTAATCTTCACTTTTTTTTCGATTTAGAAATTGGTAGTAATGTAGAATGTAGATCCAGGGGGTCCACCGGATCCAGCAAAATTTTTAAAGTGGTCTATGAAACAAAAGAGTCTGGGAACCACTGCCCTACACTAAGAATCTATATCTTCTTTTCTTTTGAGTTATCGCCTATGATTAATGGTTGGTTAATTTAATTTGATTTATATTTGGGTCCCTAATATTTAATTAATTCTCATACATAAGCTAATTAATTAAAAAGTTTAAATAAAAAATATACAGGTGAGCAAGAGGCGCGCGTGGGTTTCCCTTATAAGTTTTCTTTTTAATTGCTCTAAACTATGCAAGTTTGCGGTTATATCGTATTAGTCCTTTGCCATGTTCGTTTTCATAACTTGAAAACGGAACTGACTGGGAACTGACAAAGTCTCTCTGTATTGGCTAGAAACCAATTAGCACAGCCAACGCAATTTTCATACGTCATTTGCACACCGTCGCGTGGTCGTCCTTATACCATAACTATGAAAAACATAAATACATAACAATAGTTCAACTTGATAAGAAAATACGTGCAACTGCTATAAATTTGGTATTGAGATTGAGATTTGGTATAAAAAATTGATATTACAATTTGTAGAGTTTGATGTTCAGATTGTTTTATGACCATCGTCGAAAAACAATCGTATTAACGAACGAGGTTTGACTGAAATAGAAGTTCTAAAATCATAAGCTTGCTTGATATTAGGATTAAATGCCTACTGCATTCCTGATACCTCAAGCCTATTTAAAATTTACTCACCATCAAAGTTCAATCCGAAACATGGGAAATATTCGCTTTACGGATTAGGAGGCCGAAACATTTGGAGGGTTTCACCCAAACCTGCGGGAATTTCGGTTGAGTTATTTTGTATCTGGGCGTGTCCCGGTCTTCCGGTACGTTCAAACGTCCTCACGTTACAAAGTCATTTGAAAATACCGCACTAACTAAAAAGACAAAACATAGTGTTAAATAAAAATATTGATTATCGTCAAAGTTTGAAGAATGAACATCGCTCAACAACCTCAAAGCTGTGAAATTTATGCACCGCTGGTTTTGTAAAGGGTTATCGCCTCTGACACAAAGTTATTATCGATCAAAATTGAAAAGCTTTTGTCCCAAGTTTTACATTAGCTAAGAACAATCCTCTATTTTTATTTTCGCCCTAAAGAATTTTAATGAATAAGCCCGTAACGATATAATGTATTCGGAGTAAAATTTTGTATCCTATTAACAAAAAAAGCAAAATATGAAACTCAAATGTAAGCAAGGTGTAAAAACGAAGATTGTATCCGACATGATCCAACGTGACAACAAAATGATTAGCTGACACCGAATACAAACATTACTGATAACAATGTTTAGACTTCCGGACCACCGCACATTTAAATGACTGAATTCCATAAGCGACTCTTGGGACAGGCCGTGCTGCTTGAAAATAAGAATAATTGCTGTTTAAGCGTATTATACGCTGCGTATAGTAGGGTAGGTACAGCTGACAGCGACCTTGTGATACCATCGGCTGTCTTGTAGTCGGTAATTTTATCGAAAGCCATGGAGACCATAACCGTCGGTCGCTTCGCTAATACAACTATCGTTTCTTTGAAGTAATCGTTTTAAATACAATATGTTTTAACGTCGCTTCGTATGGATATGAAAAATATATTATGAACTGAGTTCCTTAACAATCCAGGCCCAATAAATGTGTATTACATACATAATATATGTACATCTATCTAGTAAGATCAAAAAAGAAATATTTAACTGTATGTCCGTCCGGTGGTCGAAATCGAGTATCGGTAGTGTGTGTAACTTTTCTTATTAATGTTATGTATTTCTAAGCATTCTTTGAAAATATTTGATCTTCTGTACACCTTCCCCCACATAAACTTTAACTGTGCCAAATTTCATACTACTCCGTTCGCACAATTCTCGTAAAACTGTACTGAAAGATTTTGCTTCATGTACTAAACTAGACACCTATATATTATGATGATCTGCTGTATTTAATAAGTAGGCATTGCACAAGATCGCATAATGGTGTAAGTGTTTTCAGATGTAATTAATATATATATATATATATATTAATTACATCTGAAAACACTTATTATACTATTTATATATAACACTTATTTATATATAAACTAGCTGTCCCGGCAAACGTTGCTTTGCCATATTAAGTATTTCGCCCATATTATTTTATTGAAGTGACTAAATAAGTATGTCACCATGGCAACGTCGATCGCTATCCCGTCACACAAACAATATGGTCGCCGTCAGTCTCGAGTTGTAATAATTTACTATTTTTCATTCAACAAATGCACTTATCAATATATAAAATACCCAGTAGCTGATTCTCAGACCTACTGAATATGCATATAAAATTTGGTAAAAATCAGTAAAGCCATTTCGAAGGAGTACGGTAACTAACATTGTGACATGGAAATTTTATTTATTAGATATACGTCTTTGGTTGTAATATGAAAGTTATTTTTACGAAATAATACCACAGAATAATACAGCACGGGAGTTTTGCCGGGGAATTCAATGTTGTGACTTTGTGGTTCATAGTATTTCTTTCATAAAGTGTTATTTCGGTTCTTAATGTGTAATATTGGTAGAATATCCTACTAATATTACAAATGTGAAAGTTGGTGAGGATGGATGGCTGTTTGTTACTCTTTCACGATGAATATGAAATTTCGATGAAATTTGGTATGATTAGGCTCTGGATTAAAGAATAGGCTTTTTATCCCGAAAAAGTACAGTGTTCCTTTAAGATACTGTATTTACGCGGGCGGAGCCGCGGGTAACAGCTAGTTAACCATAAATATTCGTTAACGTGCACAAGTGTGGGCAAGTGGTACAACTTCATAAACATGCTATTTTGTGTTCCTCCAAAACTCCCTAGGAACTTTCAGTAAAGTTTCTACTACTTTACTGAATCGACTGACTTGACTCATTGAATGCACTGACTATTTATTTGGACTTTGACTAGACTTAAGACTTGACAGTGGCGAAAATTGAAACGAAAATTCTATTTCCCGCCTTTTTAACTTGACACTGGCAAATGGTTTTAAGGCGACGCCATATACATATTTAAATAAATTAATAAAATACAATACGTATTTGACGTAGGTATCTAAGTAACATAATAAGTAATAATATTATGATCTGCTGAGGTTATATGGGACATTCGAAAAATAACGACTATATTGAGTCTTAGAGCCGAAATCTTGCGTTTATTTACATCGGGATATAGTAATCTCAAGTAACCGGAACCTTGAATATGTGAAAATTGAAGCTGACTGACTGGTGAGTAGTAATAATATTTTAAAATATGCTTATTATTTATTAGAATTTCTTCCGCCGCGACGATCGATCGCTGTTTTGTCTGCGTTGCCGTAGAAGATGTACATGAATAGTAGTACATCTAAGACTTGCTCTGTTGGCATGGTTTCGACTTAGCGATCCGTCGCTTGGCTGTAGCTATGCTAAAAATCTATAAACGAAAAAGTTTTTGTGACCGAGTCCGCCGCCGCCGCCATATACCCAGTGTCATAATCCTGTCGCCTGCACGCCACTGAGGAACCCGGAGCATTGCGGGCCACTTAAGGAAAATTGTGAATAAAACTGCGGAAATTACTTATAATATAAAAAACTAACAGCCTAAATGTCTGTTAGTATTATTATTCTTTAAACTAAACATAAAATAATCATTATACATAATACCTAATTTAAGTAGAAAATAAAGAAATGTCATATGCAGGGCATATTCGGGATATATATTTTAAAAGCTGAAAACGAGCACAAAAACACCAAATGTGAAGAGACTCGTCGTCATTATACTCCTACACCAGCACAGGAACTGAAGTACCATCTGTAGCAGGCTCGGCATGAGACCCAACCCTCAGCAGATTGCGAGTACCAATCTCCGGAGTAAAAATACTCTACGACTTCTTCTTCTAACTCATTGTCCTTTTTTTTTAATTCAAAATACCGATCTATAGTTACCAGTTTGGTAGGTCTTGATCGTGGCCAAGCAGCCCATTTACAGCATAAAATATCATTTGTCACTTCCTTCCTTTCGGCTATTTCCACATCCTCCAAGCTTCATCTTACACGACCGGTCTTCCATGCGTAACTGTAAAAAAATTATTAATCTTTGCAATTACCGGAGGTAAAACGCAGCCTTCCCCTTTTGCCCCGCCCATAATGCCCCCGAAAACAAGTGAAACTAAGTTTAACAAAATAATGAAGCTATCTGGTTATTTTATGAAAAGAGACAGACTCTTTCTAGACATTTAGTTACATCACTAAACATAGTAATGAAAACAATACAAGGTAATTTTTCAAAATAACGAATTAGCTATAACACAAACAAATAACGTAAAATTAATATCAAATGTTGATACTTATGTTTTTTGTTATGTTAACCCCCAAAATACTGCACACACAAAACTACGCGCGCGAGGTCGACTAGAATACGAATCGCCAATTCCGAGGGTCTCGAGTTTCAATCCTACAGGCTCCCCTGTAAGAACTAGAGGCAGCCCGCTATGCCCCAGGATCCCGTTATGCCCCGTGTTTCCCTAGTTATTGGTTTTCACTACACACTCTGCATTGGGACATTTGTATTGCGTAACTCTAGGAGAGCCTTCATGCCATTCATCTGACAACCCCCGCATTGCTATTCGCAAATCGCAATATAAGAATTGAGTTCGTCACTATTGTTCCTGCGATTTTGATGGCGCAATATCGCTACTTAACTATGAGTAGTGTTTATCGAGAACAACTAGAGAAACTGGGGACACTATGACTACTTGATCCCCCCTTTTGTTTTTTACCCGTATTTATTTATTTTACAATACCAATCTATTTTCACTTTTTAATTTTTTGTGAATTTATTAGTACTTTTATAGCTTTAATTTAAGGTTAAAATATTTAGAAATAAAAAGGTCGAAGTTACTCAAATAATGATTTGAAATTTTCACTTTCGGCTTACTCAAATTTAGAATTCGATAAACTAATAAAAAATTTCAACTTTCTTACCATAAGTAACAATAATTTTATGTTTTTATTACAAATTAATTGATACAATTTATAAGCATCTAAAAATATCGGACTTCACTCTTAGTAAATTTTTAAAAGCTCATAACTCAGCAATAAAGCATGATATGAAAAAAACATTGTGTGTACACATCCACGTCTGCTAGAAGTTTAACTGACCAGAGTATAAACAAAATTCACGACCTCATTTTTTTTAGTTGTCCCCTTGACGTGAAATGCCGCATGTGTAAAAAGTCGTACCTATTACTAAATGAACTTTATAATGATTTAAGAAAAATCAATAATAAACACTGTGAACAATGTGATACCTAGCTCAGTTATTGTGATACATGATACACATAGGTAACATGAGCACACCCACGAGCCAACAGTTCGTCTGCCGACTATTCAATTAACAGTAGTACAGACTACAGTCGTATGTAAATATCGATTCTTTGGCAACAAATTACTCAATTTGTCGCTAATTAGTTGCATTAGCAAACATTTTTTTTTAATTTTGCCGATTTTGAATTGCCAAATTTATAGAGCTCAAAATCGTTGTAGGTAAATGTTTGTTAATGTATCTAAGGTAGGTACGCTATAACTAAGCTAACATGACGTCATGCCAACACATTAGTTTTGAATGGATTTGAGTAAAGTTGTGTACCTACGTAATTTGTATGTAAGTAGACACTATATAGACAGCGTAAATAAATTAAACATAGTATAACATTCTTTGAGTAGTAAGAGTAGGTTATATCTACTAAAACATGTACTCTATCGGCTTAGAAATTTTAAGTTAGTGTCTACATTTTTGTAACTCCTTTTCTAAAAGGTGCAGAAGATCTGTTTTATGACTAAAATTAACAATTTAACGTTTCAGTGTGAATTGAACCTAAAAGGCAAAATAAACTTAAAAACGTTAAAAGTTAAAAATTTGAATATGAATTATGGTCCAAATTCGACCACTAGGCGATCAAAAGTAATAATTATAGTACTTACAAGATTAATAAGCACTAAAATAAATCACTACATAGTATAAAACAAAGTAGCTTTTTCTGTCTGTCCCTATGTAAGCTTAGATCTTTAAAACTAAGCAACGGATTTTGATACGGGTTTTTTTAGTAGATAGAGTGATTCAAGAGAAAAGTTTATATATTTTTATACATATAACATGCATGATATAGTAGAGAAACACTGAAAATTTTAGAGGTTTCTATGGTCATAAATAAACACTTTTTTGTGCTTACATTGCAAATGCTGGCTGAACCCTACGAGACAGATCAAAATAATGTACTACAGTATTGTACACCTTGAAAAGGTCTACAAAAAAGTCTGTGATGATATGTCTGTCTCTTAGGGATAACCCACAATATTCATTTTTATCCTTTAATTTTTACGAGAAATAATGGCTTATTTACGAAGCGGTTTTATGCAATACAGCATTTATCCTTATCCAACCAATTAAGTACCTTAAATACATTGTGCATTTAATATAGATCAATATGGCCAACATCATGCAATTTAAATGAATATTTTCGAAGATACCTATTACAGATTTAAAGTGCAGGGACATAGCGGTTGGATCGTAAAATTTATATTCAAACGCGAAAATTATAATAGTTATATCAAGAGGTCTCGCACGTCACCGCGTCGAGTCGGGGTGATAGGGTCCGGTCCCGTTTTTATCCATTGGGTACGGAACCCTAAAGAACATTTTCAATATTGTATACATAAAGAAGTATATAGCAGTGAGTAGAGTTATTTGCTGAAGAAGTTTTTCTCCAAGAACACTATTCCACGCGGGCGAAGCCGCGAGCAAAAGCTAGTAATGTATAAAATAAAACATTTTTTGTGAAAAGACCTTACAATAATCTGTAGGTACACATAGGTACTGTTTACTGCCTAATGCCAACTAAGCGGGGGTGCGGCGTGCGCCCACCGTACATGAACATTGAACTGATCCGCATCGAGTCTATTAGGATTTATAGGACGAGACCATGTTAATTTTACCTACCTATTTGGAGAAGCTGCGAGTAATATAATAATAAAATAATAAGGCGCGCCGCAAGGTTCTCTGTTTAGTGTTATTAAAATTGTATAATTACCTAATGACAAACAGTGACCCATTTCAATAACGAGTTTCGCTTAATAGGGGGCATACTACCGACTGGGGCCCTGGCATTCCGCCCAAAATTCATTATCGTTGCTTACAGCTTTGTCCATTTAAATAATAATTAAATGTCCTCGCAACAGCGTACATGTGTTAACCTTTTTTTTGTGTATTGTCTAAACTAGCTTGTACAGTATGTTGACGTCATCACACGATGTCTAATCATCATTTGGGCACGAGTATATCTCATTTCTGTAACCTATGTCTAACTGACACCTCAAAGCTATTGTGTTTGGTCAGCAAATCGTTTTTGTTGTTGAACTACTGTAACATACATATTATACCTGTTTATATTATACATATTGTTCCTGTCTCTGTCTTCTATGTTGCTTGTAGGTAATATTAGGTATGTACTATGTAGCCAAAATTTAACTAGCACTAGATTACCCTGTCTCGGCGTGATAGTTTGTTCACTAGCGGCCAAGACGAGGCCGCGGGCGGGCTTATCACTTCACTGCTAATAAATATCTCTAACGGCCCGTTGCAATAACCTATCTACCAATAACTATTTGTTAGAAACGTCACATTTGTATCGCAAAAAACCGGCAAATTATTGAATGACGACGTTTTTAACAAATAGTTATTGGTGGATAGGTTATTGAAACCGGCCGTTAATAGACCGGCTTGTATCTGTGGCTGAGTTGTTAAAACTTTTCCACCTCATTTTTTTGTGATCCTATTTGGATACAAGCTGATCTAAAAATATCTATTTATTACATAATATTCGATATCGAATATCGATTATGCCTATTCTCGGTATTTCAGTGGCAATATAAGAGCGTGAGTATTGAAATATATTTACGTCAACCGAATCAGGTACCTCCCAAACATACATTTATCCTATACTCTAAACGAGACAATCTTGTATATATATAATCGTAATCTCGGCAACGGTTGCAAGTGTATTTACGTGAAATTTGGTATGCAGGAAGTTATGGGGGAGAAAAATTGGTTTCGCTAGGTTATATCCCTTCAAACTGCGCATTTTTAGGTTATATAATATGTTTTTTCTTTCGTCGTGCAACAATATATCAATTATAATTTCGACTCTATAATGTCAGTCCGATTGGCAGTTTGGTTAATTTTTACGTTGTTCGGAAATTCGGAATGTGGTAGTTTCGAACGCCGGTAAAATATTAATAGGTGATTCTTTTTTTTTTAAATCTACTGGAGCTTCGAGCAAAGCTCGGTTACCCAGGTACTTAGTTTTCATTGGATAATTATATTTTTAACACTTCAATGTAATTTTTTATATTGCCGACATTGAATACATAACATGATATGAATCTTTAAGGTTTACGAAATGTTTTAATGTAATATGATACAACAATGCGTTGTATTCCAGTGCATGTGTTACAGAAATGTTATGCACTTTACCTTGTGTTTTGACACGATATCCGCGGACCGCGGCGCCTAGCCTCGTCGATGCACAGGCATCTGTTACTTCACTCGCTAGTCGCTACTGAATACTTTTGCAGTTTGTACGAACCCGCTACGGTGTGCTAAGTGTGAGTTTTTCTTTTCGCATTCGATCGTGAACGCGTTTGGCGTTTACTAGAATTTGTTGGTGATTTTTTGAAATGCCAAAAGAAAAAATCACACATAGCATTCGGTACTATCGAAAACCCGACAATTATTATGTTTATGAGTATGTTGACGAGATTATTTAGGTAAGCTAAGTTAATGTTGTCTAATTAACTTAAAATATGACGATAAACCTTTGATTCAATAAACCTAAAACCTTATGACCAACCACGGTTATGACTTGTGGATAAATATTTAACTTTAGTCGCCGGTATGATAAAGTTTGCAGTTAAAACGGAGAAGCCAGAACTGATACGGAATATTTCGAGCCGTACGGCTTAATTATTCATCGCAATTACAGTCCGTGTGAGCGGCGGCCGGCGCGGCTCCGCTAAAGTCCCGTGACCTCAGGGCGCGGGCGGGCGGATGTCGCGTCGCGGTATAGAGTTTAGACAATATGACACAAGGGCAATTGCCGTTATGAAAGTATTACTTAGAATCTACAGACGGACTTTCTGAAAACTTTCAAATATACCTGTACAGTAACGAATTCATTTTGATGGGGTTATGTTTGATAGAAAATGTTATAATTGACGACGTGCGATATCGACCAGCGAATCAGGTTTTCTGGCCACGTCCATCAGTCGTGCGACGCGGTCGCGAGATTTAATTAGTGCTGCATATAAATTCATACTAAGCACTTATAAGCAGATGATCGCGCAACCCGGTTGCGGTCGCGGTCGCACGTTGCCGTCGCTAAGATCGGAAGGCTACCTTTATGCTAAGGAAATAACAATTTGCTTATTTAGGTACCCTTAAAATCCAAAACTAGTTTTAAACATAATCTTATCATTTTCAATATTACTCATAACTAAATGACAGCATATTTTGTGCATAACTAAAGCTATAAATAATTAAGTGTTTTAATAAAATATCAGGTGGTCAATTTAAATATATCCAAATTAATTAAATTTCTTATGATAGAGTCTAATCCTTAATTCTGCCTTTGTCAGGGAAATCTTAATATTAAGACGACTATTGGTTCACCTCTACGTACCTACTGCCTCATCCTCTAAGTCTAGTCTATGTAATTTTCGTAGGCTAGGTAGACGTAGTTCCTAATGAAATTCTCCGTCGTAGATATATTTTGTAATCATCACACGAAAGAAAATGTCGATTTTCAATTTTTTTGGAAAGCCAATTAAAATGAAATTCTTCCAAGCGCCCCAAATTGTAGATAATTAATCAAACTTTTAATTAACACACAATATTGAAAGACAACAACAATGAAGAAAAGTCCAAAAACAACATCCGTAATTCAACACGGTTTATTTTACATCTTTGTATCAAATCAAATCAAATCAATTTGTAAATCAAATCAAATCAAATTGTATTCCCCGAAGTTCGTAAAGACAGCACCAAATTAGATATAACTGCATGTAATAACTGCTGGTAATAACTGCAACCTAGCTTGGAGGTCTTATTAGATCTTTCTTTCGTAGTAAGTTTCTACTATATAGGTATTATCAGTTTTTAGGTAGGTTAAAGTAGGTAGTAAGAAAAAAATATGCTGTTTTAAATCGTAACTGCTGAAATGTAGTATCTTAAATAGGTACCTACCTATTTAGAACCGATGTTATGTCTACATGTGGACGAACAAAAGTCACTAGTGACTAGACCGTATGTCTTGACGACGCGAAAAAAAAATTGGACAAATTAATTATGTGCTTTAATATTTTTAAGATATTGATACCGATTTCTTTTTTTATCTATTTCAATATATTCCTTCAATTCAATTTGTAGCTTTTCTCTAATATATATTCAAAAAGGCATAAGGCCCTTGGCGAACACCAATTACAAATTAGTACCTGTCATTCGGAATTAAGGGAGCTTAGGGGAATCCAGTTTGACACTTGTAGTCAGTGTCTTCATTTGATATTAAACGCTCAAGACGTGATGTCCCAATGCAGACCTATTTCTGTCGGTTGGTACATAAGAGGGTTACAGGAAACGAGAAAATACTCCCACACGAATGATTAATTTTGGGAATTGAAGGTGTGTAAGAGCGATGGGCTCCATTAGTGCGTTGCGTTGCGTCGTCGCTGCGTAAACGCTGCGTCGTTTTTCATAAAATTATGTCAAATCAATGCGTTGAGTCGTCGAACTAGATTTTGAACATGGAACTACGGACAGGAGACGGAAGAGTAGGGATGGATATTGGATGAGGTGCTGCGCGATCACCCTCTCGCATTGGGATGCAATAATTCGTTGCAACGTGACGAGGCGACGCAATGCAACGCACTACTTAGTGCATATAGCCTAAGTGGTTGCCGGAATCATGAGCATAGAAATGTATTTCGGATTTCCTCAACTGATGCCGCGAACTATAGTTTTGCTTATTGGCACTGGTATGTTACGAGCGCCTTTAATAAAATGTGATTAAAGTTTTAAACCTTTTGCTCCCAATTTTTATAAGAAATTTCTAATGTCCTTTTTAACTTTCTTCTTAAGCACCGGAAACAAAATGAGTTTATGAATGTCCGGTAAACAGGACAGGGTGTCAACTGTCAGGTAAGGCAGTGCAGGCCGGGCAATATCGTCAGGTCAACTGTTGATTGATACGGGCGTGGCCGACAGCCCACATGGGCGCGTAATTGGTTTGCTTTATTGTGGACTAAATCGAACGGTTTGCACTAGACCGGGTCAAAGGTGAGACGGTCTTAAACTATTAACCTATCTTATGCACTACCTACATTTATATCCGTCTAAAACAGGTGCTAGACTGAATTAAAAAATGAGGAATCTTAATTGCGACAGGCATTCAAACGTCAAAAGACTGAAAACTTTCCAGATTAATAATTAATTTCTATAGTCCATTCGCATTAAGTGACATTTGCACTGATGACTCACTGCAAACTTAACGAGAATAGTCTTTGCTTTATTTTGTTGGAGGCCGTATCGTTATGTGGCCGTGGGTTACGTATCTTCCAAGTTCAACTTATGAAATCATTTAGTATCTGGGAGAACGGGCTTTGAGATATAATAATTAAAGATAAACAAAATAATATAAAAGAAAAGAAAATGAAGATCACAAAAATATTCGTCCGACCGGGATTCGAACCTAAGACACCAATTTGCCAACAATGCAAAAATTCTTATTGATATTCAGAAATCGAAATCATTCTTAACTTATTAGGTACGCAAAACACTTATATAACTTAAAAATGCGCCGTTTCCATATGCTCCCTGCATACTATATTTCATGGAAATACTTGCAACCGTTTCCGAGATTCCGATAATATATTTACAAAATTTACTCGTTTAAACTGTACACAAACGATAATTTTATAAAACTGTACCTATAAATATCATTGTTAGTTACCAACTAGCACTGTAACATATTATTGTAGGTAAATAAAGAAATTAAACATGACATATTACAAAACTTATACAACAATAACGTGATACTGATGTAAACAATGCGATATCTTGTGAATCACTAGGACGATGGATTAGAATGACGTAGAAAAAGTCTTAAGCATTATGTCGCAGTCATCGGCCATTTATCACCCTACTAACGTCCTCTGTTGCACACTAGATACGGATATCACGTTACATTCATTACAGTGTACCTAACAATATTTTTTATCTCTCACCCCAAGCGAGAATTGGTGTCGGTCTCTCCCTCTCTCTTACAATCCGTTTGCAGTTATTTTACCTCGGAGTTTCTATGATCCTTATGTCGTTGGTATAAAGGTCCTGTCAGAGGTAAAATAACTAAAAATAATTGTTCTGAAAATAAACAAACTTGATCCGTGTAAAATATACTACGCAACTCTTGATTTATAATTTCGTTCCAGCAAGTTACCTGATTTAACAAGTAGCTAATTCCTGCACAAGCAAGGTCACTAATTCACGGTAGTGGGCATAACTCGTGCGTCACATTAAAGGTCTTTTAGGGCTTCATTGTAACTAGTCACTTCTTACCTAGTTACCTACTAGTGAAATGTTATGAATGCTAAAAAAAGTTTTTATTCATCTTTAATTAATACATTTTTGAATTTTATTCAGCCATCCTCTTCATAATTTAGTTTGTGAGTTGGAACCATGTTGTCAATATATTAATATCTTATGTATATCTGTTGAGTGTATATTATAGATATTGTTACAGCTAACGAAGTGCCTTATGTCCTGTATGTATAGTAATATGTAAATACATACCTCCATTGTTTGTCTACTGTTATGCAAATCGAATTAGCTCAGGTGAGGGTAGGCCAGCGATCTTAATTGTATTAGGTAGGCGAAGGCGATGACTTCGTACTTAAAAGATGTCTTTGGTGCATATATTACTTGAAAATAGTATTTTAAACACTTACGGATTGTGTCGCGGTGCACTTTTCTTTTTCCGACGTGTCCGTAAATCCGTAAGTGTTTAAAACAATGAACAATATTCGCGTAAACCTAAGAAATCAATATTGAAAATAGTAGATAAGTAGTTATAAGATTATGGCACTGATCCACAATCTACTGATAATCACTGTCGCTCAGTATATAGTAAGTAGTGAGAAAACTATCGAATAAGCTATTTGACTCGTAAGGCGTGAAACACGCTCTACTAAGATAAATGGAGCATAGCATTAGTTTCAAGTAACAATGAATACTAGAGAGATTATGTCGTGGTCACTGATTTAGTTATAATTAAGTTTGATCAAGTGCTTAGACTGCTTGTAACATTTCATTTATGTTGGGTATATATGTAAGAAAATAGCACTGGATATTAAAAATAATGCATCTAACCTACTCCTAAGTCCTAGCCCACCACGTGAACAAAGTGTGGTTCCACCTCAACGATTAATCAGTGCAACATTAGCGAACACGATTTACTTGAAATACTCACTGAAAGAACCCAGGGATTGTTCTCCACGTACCTACCTACAGTGAACGTTCGAGATGATTAATGAAAGAAATATACGCAACAAACGTCGAAGGGGAGGCCAAGTGTCGAGGGGAGACGCTGAGATCGATTCAGAAAAATCCCACAAAAACGGGAGCGTGATATATCTCACTATGAAGTGCCGAGAAAGTGAATAAAGTTCATAAAACAAACTGATTCGCGCCAAATTAATGTGATAAACACATCAAATTAATGTGATATTACCTACATAAACGATGGTACCTACGACTTTCATAAAAGAGGAAAAAGAGGAAAATCCTCAAGTACGGCTTCCAATTTACCCTTTTAGCCAATTTAATTTCTTTTGGGACGAATAAGCATGTTCAATAATTAACCGAATTCATTTTGCAAATTGGAAACACCATGTTTCAATGTAGGTAATCAATTTTCATTGTATACAAAAAATGTCCATTGTTGTCAACTTAGGAACGCTACATACAACAACTGCATAATATTATATCAGATAGCAAACAGTATTGAGCTGTGTCTGGGATGTTGTGTATTGTGTACATATTGTATCAACTTGCAGTGCTTTGGGAATAACCAGTTAGAAAACAATATTGCATTACAACTTGGCAGTGTGCGCAAATGATTTATTATAGATACTTGTTTAACATGTAGAATTTATGTGGTTACTTTTTTAATTTATTACTTACTTACATATGAAATGAGAATGCTGTACAGGTTCTCTCTACCAATGCAATCGAAAAAGGCATCGAAACGAAGGCAACTTTCAATTGAAAATTTCGATACTGAAAAATTCTTCCCACGACTATTTTGCTATATAATTTAGATGACACTAGAGATCGTTCTGTGGTCGAAATCTCAAATATATCTTCTTTGGTTAGGAATTCCAATTTTAAATTTATACCGCTATTTACTCATGCATTTGTGTTTCGAAAACCGTAATTCATTTATTGGAACGTAGTTCCTTATGGCGCGTTGCGAATTGTATGGAAGCTAGGCGGATTATTATTTATATATAATTTATAAAAAAAATATTTTAATTTGAAATTACAAACAGACACTTAATTTTGTTTATCTGTATAGATATAATATATTATATTATACAAAACAAATAGTTGAACTAAGTATATATAGTGCGCGCGGAACTAGCGCCTTAGGTAAGGACAGGGGTGAGGGGGCGGGTTGCTTGCTGCTCGCAGTGTTGCCGCCGCGAAGTCCAGCTCCGTACTGAGTAATAACATCTTACATCAAGCGCTCGGTGATTTCGAGTGGCAAAAAGTGTCGTGCCAATTTAATCCGCCTAGCCTCCAATTCGCAACGCGCCATAAGGAACTTCGTTCCAAAAATTTTTTGACCGCGCGATTCGAATCCATCATTCCGAATTTCCGAACAAAGCAAAAAACTCATATCAAACTTGCCAATCGGACTGACATGATAATGTCGAATTTTTAATAATTATTACAAGAAGAAACAAAAAACATACCTAGATATAGCTTAAAAATGCATAGATTCTCGGAGAAGAAACCTAGCTAGATTGGTTTTTCCTCCCCCAAATCTCCCTGCATACTAAATTTCATGGTAATACTTGCAACCGTTTTCGAGAAGCCGATTATATATATGTACAAGATTGTATCGTTTAAAGCATAAGATGATTTTGTCTTATTATTATATCGAAATACATCAATATAACAAAAACTAATAGTCGTCGAATTCGTAAAAGCAAGTTAGTAGGTAATATTGTCTAAAGCGAGTGTCGTTAATGCATTTTAATGCCGAGCTAATGCTCCATCTCGAGAGGCTTTCCGCTGCACGGCGAGCGGAAACTTGCTACGAGCACATTAAGCACACACAAAGATGTCCAATGTGAAACTGGGTGAGTTAATGTATTAGATATACTATGTAATACACATAAAGTAAATTACATAGTTTACTAAGCCTGTATGCAATCTACTGATACGTAAGGCTGGGACTGGGAAATTCAGAGCAGTGAAAATAGAACTCTGCGCTAATACAATAGACCTGAAAACCGAACACATAAGTGTTGAGTCAATGTCATATATGACAGCTCGACACTCGAAACTTCGATTTTCAACTCTATTTTATTAGTACAGAGTTCTACAGGCATGCTGGATTCCGGATCATAAAGTAACAGCTTTAGTGTCATCTTATTTGCATGTTTGTAATATAAAGTTAGCAGCGACAAAACTTCCGAATAAGCTATGCGATGAATTATAATCCGACGAATTCTAAGAAGATTGTGAAACAGGCCCTAAATATGCACTTTATTGTATCAGTTGTTTTCTTAGAAAACTGGCCCTTCTAAGTATAGGTACAGTACATTTGGTAGGTACCCTACATATTACCGACATACCTTGATATATTTTCACTATTAAAGGGGTAGAGTCATGATCATTAAAATTATGACGTGAAAACACATAATATTCCTAGATTCTGGATACATTTTAATTCTTTATTGAGTAGTTATGTAATTTTAATATTTATGCTGTTATGCTGCAGTAACATTGCTGTAAATGACATCTTTACGGTTTGTCGATGGGTGCTCCAATTAGGTGGAACTCTCGATCGCGTCGGTCGCGCCTGACACCACTCGCCGCCAATCGCCACCTCTCGCCGCCACTCGCCACCACTCGCCGCCACTCGCCGAGTGCTGCGGCTGTCGAGCGCCGCTCTCAAATTATATGCCGTTGCATTCTTATTGTTATTATAAAACTAATTTACAAATAAACTAGGTATATTAGTTTGTGCGTAACATTTGTTAGTTAAAATAACCAAAACACAAACATTCGCATTTATAAAGACAATATAACCTACTCTTGATACTGGAGTACCAATACCAATTCCCCTTTCAGTTAAACATTCACAACATATAAACATTCACAATATCCTCTTTCAGTTATTACTTACGCTAAGTCTGAACAGATTCAGTCACCCGCAATGCGATTAGCGGCGGAAATCGCAATTTTAACGGAGCGTAAATCCATGTGTAGTTAGATCTTTATCTAACTTTGTGATATAGAACCGGCATCGGCGCTATTTACGTTGTCGCTAGGAGCTATCCTTCATCCTAACCACACGGAGGCACATAGTAGTGTAGATGCTACGATGTCGATATGCCGATATTTCGATATACCTACAGGTGTCCTATGAAAAGTTTGACCGACTATTTTGTCGCCTTTTTGAAGGATTGAAGCTGAATTCTTGGTTTCATAACCCTAGTCTTATTGTAAAGTACCCTTCTAGCTACTAATTTGAATCCAGGTTCTCTAAATAATCTGCTTAAGGTATATAATGAATTGAGTGTACATCTAACGAGTTGCATCTCATCATCAGGTTAAATGAAACCGGTCTTGTTTATATATAAACTATTGTAAAAACTGACGTTGCTTGTAGGTTGCTTTTATGTGACACAAGGAAATGTACTTGGCTACTATCGATATACAATTCGAGTTGTCGCATCTCTAGATGCAACTCGTTAGATGTAACTAGAAAAGCCGGCGCTCCGGGGAATAAATAAATATGCCAAGATTTTTCTTAGCGCTGAACGACCCCGTATGCCGGCGGGCAAATATTACAGTAGCTTCACTTTGTGTACTAAATTAACGTGCGCTAAATATTTTCTGCCTACTAATAATAATATTTACACAACGCATAACATATTCAATGTTTGCTGTCTTTGTCAGACAGCAGAAAGACAGCAACATTCAATGCTTACCCGTTGTGTTATGTGTAAATATTTATGTAGTATAGTCTATATTAGAATCTGAAATAAGATAATCCGTTGAGTAGATCCATCCATTATGTAATTTCTGTGTATACTGTTCAATATTAATTATAGGTAATTTTAATAAGATTAGATGAAGAATAAAATTAAATAATATTGTAATTAATATGCTTGTTTTTTCACGAAATGCACGATTTTGACCAGAATGTCGTACGTGCAACGTTAGCGGGAAGCTAGTGCCTAATATCTTATATCTATAATCTATCTTGTATATATATATAATCGATTTCTCGAAAACGGCTGCAAGTATTACCATGAAATTTAGTAGGCAGTGCAGGAAGTTTTGGAGGAGAAAAATCGACATAGCTAGGTATTATCCTTGCGAAACTGCGCATTTTTAAGCTACATATGTTTTTTTCCTTCGTCGTGCCACAATATATCAATAATTTCTACTCTATGATGTCAGTCCGATAGGCAGATTGGTATGCTTATGTATAATTTTTGCTTTGTTCGAAAATTCGGAATGTGGTGGGTTCGAATCCCGGTCAGATAAATATTTTTGTGATTCTTTTTATTTATTTAAATTATTATTTATTAGAACTCCGAGCAAAGCTCGGTTACCTAGGTACTTACTATTACTATAGGTATTAGGGAATGCTATTGTCTGCTTCACGAAATCAATCGCAGAACGTAGGATTTTTGCCGGAATGTCGTAGATTCAACGTTAGCGGGGTGCTAGTACCTAATATTATCATTTAGGTACTCTGTCCTAGCGCTCAATCATGTAAGTGTTGCTTTCATGCGCTTAGCTCAGTTCCGTGTTGGAACTGACTACAGTAGGGATTTGAATATTAATCATATTAAAGTTGTATTAGAAAGTGTATAAAGCTGCAGGTACATTACGTCGTAGGTGTGTTACGCCTTAGTAAGGCGTCCTTATGTTACTAAGGACCGATGCATATATGGCTTTAAATACATACTAGATGCATAGTGACCATAGTTTTTGGTAGCCGTAGTTTTGAGCTCGAGCAAACGGACGACCGACTTCTGTGCAATATTAGTGTAGTAGCGGCGATTCAAAGTTATTGAAATTGTGTAAAATTTGCGCGCGACTGTTGCAGTCTGTCGTGCTTATGCGCCGAGCCTTTCGTTCAAAAGCTCGTATGCGCCGACCCTTTCGTTCGAAACGCCGTCGTAGACCGTAGCTATGATACGTCGTAGATGCGTTACGCCGTAGAGGAGTTACAACAAAGCTGATACAATGTAGCTACATCGTATCAGATTTGTAACTTTACTTACACTACTGATAATAGTTGATAAAGATTGGTCGTTATTCCATTTTTTTAGTTAGGCACGTAATTTGAGTAGTACCTACCATTTATATTTTTTAAGATTATTTTTTTATTTTTCATTTGGTAATGTATTTTATCGATTAGAATAATTAGTGGTGAATTTAGTCGGTGTTATAATTTGAGTATACTGCTGCTGGTCACGCGAAATTAATGGAGTTGGATGTACGAGCCCCAACAGTGGGTCAACGACCTTTGTATCATTTTAGGACGCTATATTTATATTTCATTAAAGAACGAACATAAATATTCATGAAATGAATTAAAAAACTTTCAAATTTTCGGAATTACCAGAAGTATGTATTACTAAAACAGCCAGGATTTATAAAGGATTTATGAATTAATCAATTCAAGGGAAGGGTGGCATTATCCCTTTATATTACATAAACGCACTTTTGAGATATGTAATTTCAGAAACAAAGCAAATACAGCGAATAAAAACAATGGATTTGATACACTGTGTGTAGAATGAAATATTTGCTCTTTTCAGCTATACATTTTGAACTGTTGCTAGCCAAACAGCTTGCGCCGCCTCGCGACAGTTGTACATAACTGAGAAATGTGTTCGACATTTTATACGTATAGCCTAATATTAGCCGCTTGTATTTCTATCTTCGCGATTTATTTACTTAGATACTGGTATCTGATAGCGCGGCAGCGCTATCGCCAAGTATTAAGCGGTCGTAACTATCTTTTCTCGAAGCATTTCCCGGCTTTTTCGTGCCCCCGTATTTTCGTTTGAAACAAAGCTAGTGGTCTAGATTTTAGAGGTCGTTAGCGGCACAAGCTTTTGTTTTAAATTTCATAAAAATCGAGTGCATAGTTTAGGAGATATTAAGCGGAAAAAATGGGATTTTGAAAGATATGGATAAATGGAGGTATGGAGGTAGGGAGAATGAGCATAATTTAAAGCAAACTTCTAGCAGACTTAGAAATTTCAAATTTGATGTCAGGCTAGATTATTAGCTATATATAAAAGGAAAATATAGAGAAAGGAGCATTTCTGAAGAAAAAAATTTTTCGAATTCACAGGAACAAAATGTATGAATACAAGTTCACTGATAACTTTGTAATCGTTATTTATATAACAAATCTCATAAATTGAGAAGTGGTAGGTTATTTTAGGTTACAGTAGATGCTTCGGGACGAATGGACTCACTCGACCGGATAAATAAGACGGCCTCACAGAAAACTGAAGGGAAATAGCACATGCGTTGTATGTCACTGCATGAGGTACCAAAGTCCCAAAGAACCTTCCTCATGCAAAACTCGTAAACGCACTTGTGACTCTTCTGGTGTTGCGGATGTCCATGAGCGACGATAAACGTTTTAATTATGGAATAGATCTGGACACCAGCAATCGGTTCGCCCGTTAGTATGAAATTGTAATAAGTTCTTACTAATTAATTTGTAAACGAGCAAACCGATCGCCTGGTGGTTAGGAATTGTTATAATTTCTTACATCAGAGGTTGGTGCTTTTAAAGATCGGGAACGCACTTGTAACTCTTCTGGTGTAACTCTCTAAGTCTAACTTAACTGACCAATGGGGACCGTTTATCGATTACATAACTCGTAATTGACATAGCTACTGATAGATGGTGCTGACACAGAGAGGAATTAAAAAACTACAGAAAAATATTGTTTTTGTTGGTTATAGTAGTTTATAGCTAAATTTCACTCCCAAAGTAAGAAATGTTTTTCATAAAACAAATAGATAACATTGCCGTATTATAGCAAAACTAAATAACTTTATATTAGAATTTAAAAATGATTCATCAGTGACCTAGAGATGACACTTTTGGGATTCGAATACTCTGCACCAGCTGAACTTAAGTTTATGTAGAGTTTGTTTGAAATGAATTTGCTTTGGATGATTTATACAGTATTCTCCGAGTGAAGTAACCACTCTTGAAATATTGTAGTGCGGGACAGTTGGTTTTTTAAATGTCGTATGGTTGCCAAGTACATGCGGCATTCTCACAACACAGCCTAGTCCAGAGGAATGACTGGTCAATACGTCTGGGGCCAACCAAACCAAGCCAAAAAAAAGGGTCAATTCACACCGAAACGAAACGATACGTACATGGCGCTGAATACTGCTACTGTATTCATTATATAAGCAGACACACGTTTCATTGTAAGAGTTCGAATGTCAGGTTGCAACGCGCTGCACAAGGCATGTGCAGTGTATGACTGATGTCAAATAAACCCGTATCTTCTTGTGTTGTGAATAGAGTTCAATTTTCATTAGCTATCTTAAAAATGCAGCGTCGTGTAGCGTCCCGTATCACTGCGGTGTGAGCAGACCCTAAATATCACTTTATTCCAGCGGCAATTATGGAATGTCTCAGAAAAACGATGTAGCTTTTTGTTTTGTATTAGGTACCACCATAATTTGATTTGTCGTGTCATGTCGCTTTACGATTGTCTTGTTTGGGCGTCGCGCCGTCCTAAAACAAGACTGGCTCGACGTTAATGAATGAGACAGCTTTTAGGGATTTGTCCTGTTCAAACGTGTAACGGATTTATTGACATACGGTTTTCCCCAGGGAAGTGTATTAGGACCTACACTCTTTCTAGTATATATTAATGATCTCTGTAATTTAAATGTCATAAATGCCAAAATTATTTCATATGCCGATGACACGCCGATTGTATTTAGAGGAAAAAATTGGTCTGAACTAAAATATCTTATAGAACATGGTATGAGACAGGTCGCACACTGGTTAGCAAGTAACCTTTTATGTTTAAATAACGCTAAAACCTATTATATATGTTTTAGCATCCTCAATCGTTTGCAACCTGAACCGGACTACACTATAAAAATACATACCTGCCAACCTAGTATATTATCTTCATCCTGCTGTAACTGTCCCCTTATAGAAAAAGTAGACAAAACAAAATATCTAGGAGTAATAGTTGACCAGAGGTTATCTTGGCACCCGCATCTGGAACAAGTGGCTTCTAGAATTAGGAAACTGACCTGGATCTTCAAATACTTTACGACCCGTAGTGCCCAATCCAAATATCCAGTCAAGTGAGCGCCACTCCTCTCGTAATGTTTTGAAGGAAATATATACATACGGCTTTAGCTGAGTCTATCATGGTCTACTTACTGCATACCTGTATGGGGAGGTGCGGGCAAAACTAAACTTTTAGAAGTAGAGCCCCTCTCAACGGTCGTTATTAAAAATCATACATTTTAAAATAAGAAGAATGCCGACCGATGAGTTATACAGAACTAGCAAGGTCATGTCTATAAGGAAATTATATATTTTATTAACAATTAAAAAAAAAAAAAACAATAATAAAGATGTTGTTATTTCTAAAAGTAAACGTAGCAAAGGAAATATAATCAAAATACCTATTATAAAATCGCATATCGCATAATCACATAAAATCACAAACACATATATATGTACAAACACAAGACACGCATCTACACATACACACACACACACACATAGTTACATGTTAATTTAGATTTTATTACACGTATTGACGTCAGAGCTATGCTGGTAATAAATGTTTAATAAAATGTTTTGTTATTTTTAAATAACCATAACTTTATTATAGTACTCTAGGAAATAAGTTTCATAATATATAATATTTTGATAGGTACTAATATTACTAGTACTAATATTAGCTGTGGAAGAGCCTAGTCACCTGATACAGGCGTAAGCTTACTAGGTGACTACGAGTTCTACATTTTAACCTGTATTTGCTTTGGTTTTGTTGTTGTCGTTGCAAAAAAAAAAAAATTAATAATTGATTTCCAACAATTAGGTATAATTAAGGTCCGACCGAGATCTCGGCGTTCTCGGCCAAAAATCGATCTATGTCCATTTTGGCTGTATGTATTGGCGGTATGTCAATTATTATTTACTATTTATATCGTACAATATAGATAGAGTATCGTTCAATTTTGAATACTAAACCATAAGAGTAGTAAACCATTTTTTTTTCTAAGCTTCCGTGCTAAAAAATATTGTTTTTATCTTAGGGGTGATTTTTCAATCGTCAGATAATCTGAAGAATTAATATGTTAACCAACTGTTATATTCTAAATATTTAAACATTTTTTGTGCAAAATTCGTATTTTTCTTACCTACTTAAACTATTTTATAAATTATCAGTTTCGGTCTCGGCCGAGAATTGCATTTAGTCTCGGTCTCGGCTGAGACAAAAAAGGCGTTCTCGGAGGGACCTTAGGTATAATTATAATAATATCTGTGTACGCTTCACAACACGTCCATCTGGCCCGTGCAAAGTATCCGAAGAACTTGTGTTACAGACACCGGAAAGTATAAATTATTACTACTATTATACTATACATATATTTTAGATTTTTATTATATGATATACACATATTTAACACACATCCATGACTCAGGAGCACATATAACTTTTTGTTCCTTTGAGCGCTAACGCACTAACCACCGTACCACAGAGGTCGTCAAATTTTTACAAACAAATCCTTTATATTAAAGACCGCTATAGTAGTATAAGTATTTTTGCGAGTTCTTACCGTGAGCACTGTCCCGTTAATCTGGGACGAATTGGCCCACTCGAGATTCCCGCCACGTCCGCGCAGTATAAACATTTTACGCCCGCGATACAGTAGGATATAACTCCCAACATTATATCTGCACTGTAAATTATTTACAGAACATTTGAAGAATAGCGTAGAGAAAAAATTTATGTTACTTTTTATTGTTCCCAACAAAAGTTATTGCTACACGCTCCTGAGTTTTTCGTATTGTAAAGTATACATATTTTTGTGCATATTTTAGAATGCGACCAAAACTAATTAATAATTATATTATATTACGTACATTGTAGGCACTTGTAGCATTTGTAGAACACAAAAGACTAGAGTTTCAACCTAACATCCCGATAAAAAAATTTCTGTCTACCAAGAATTGCTTCTAACTCTACATACAATGGGGAAGAAATAAAGGTATTGTAATTCATCGAATTGCTTGCCTTTCCTTGTATCCATCTATAAAGAGGGTATGACCGATCGATGATGTACGACGCCAGGAATATACGTTATAGTTTTCTTCTAATGGGTTCAACCTATTCAAAGGAGCTCCAATACGATTTAATGAATAACCCGATAATCTAAAAGAAACGCACTTGTCATTCTTGTTTTGCGTCTCAGACTACAGTGAACAATAATCGCAAAAAGTTAGAAGCTAGTTCGATTGTCATTTAAAATCACAATTTGTATGATTAAAACAGATGACTAGATACAGAGATTAGGGTTATACGTTGGTGGATAAATTGAGATTATATTATGTGTAAACCCTCAATATTTATGAACGCCTGGTGCGTGCGGTCGGTGTCGCCGGCCCTTCGCCTGACGTTTAAATTACACGCTTATCACGCCTGTATCGACAGATAGTGCCTCATCCACGTACAATGTACCATGAAAGATTCATACTCGTGCAAACTGCAAAGTACCTACATTGATTTGGCTTATTATTATTCATAAGCGAAATTCGTACCAATTTAGGTACCTATGTATTTTTCTTTTAATAATAATAACAAATATATTTTTAGACACTATCCGTTTGGTTGAATAATTCACCCTTCGCTGTTTTATACATATTGTCCAATAGAGGCTTGGTATAACAACTGTGATAAAATTAATCTGCAAGATAAAAAAAGACACGCGAAACACTAGTCTATTCGTGTTAAGTTTGTGTTATATTTATGTGTATAGCGCCGAACTGAAAACTTCGATAGCGCGATTCAGGATCGTGGCGCTAATTGGTCCGCCACACTGTGTTCATATTAACCAATTATAGTAAGAGATTTTGACATTTATACTGAAGATTCATTTGGACATTAATTCAATTCTGATTTGTAGGTTTTTCCCAATGAGACCCAGACCCAATGACACCAAAGAGACCGCAAGAGGAAATAAATTACACGTAGTCCATTCTAAATCGTATTTTATGTTTTGTTTACACGACATAAACGAAAAATGACGCCACGGGGTGCATATTGTCCGAGACTAAATGGCGTGCGACGTCACGAGCTAACCGGCGGAGATGTACCTATGGGACAATGACGATGGGGTATGAGTTACGACGTACAGATTGAATAATAGGTAAACATAGGTAATATTGTGTTATTGGCGTTTGCCAATATATTTTGGTTATTCTGTAATTTGTCACAACTAAGGGTCAGTTCACACGACGATACGTGACGCTACGCTGCTATCTTAAAATGCAGCGCATTGTCGCGTATCGTTTTGTCTCAGTGTGAATTGACCCTAAGTGACTTTTCTTCATAGGTACTCGTGCTATCTACGAGTACCTATTACGTTTCTTTGAAAATTTGTCGCGTTTTTGTATGCCTAAGTGCTCTTGAATATATGTATGTGCATCAACATATTAAATGCATGAAGAATTTGCAGTGTTAGCGGAACCTGTTGACAGTATTGTTAGGACGAGAGGTCTAAACTCTAAACACGCCGCCCTCGACTACACAAGTCGTTATCTAGACAGTGAGGACGTCTGGCTCTCTGCGCCTTTGTACCTCTACCTACCTACCTCCTTGTATATAAGGATAAAGCCTTGATTTCTGTGCAGAAACTACAGACATTTAAACGGGCATTTATAGTTATCCTAATAGATAACATACATGATAAATACTTTCTTGCATAATAGATGTCTATTTGATCAACCCATCGAATAGACATCTATTATGGGGTTACCGTGTAAGAGATCAATGACCTTAACAGCGCCGTAAAGAACGTAATGTAACTTTATTTAGTACATTTTTTAGAAATTTTTATTAATTTTTCAGCCTAAACATATGGCTTGACATTAGCAGTAGATCATATGCCCAAATATCCGAAATTGATTTCGAACAACCTTATATTTGTTATAGATTAAAATACGTATAGTCAATAATATTTCATTATTAGGTTGATAGAGACCTGCCTGTTAATTTCTTATTAAGTCTCATGCCTTATCCCTTTCAAGAGTTTCAGTCTCATTATCTCTATACTTTTTGTCGAGCAAACAGTAAGGTTTTGTGACAATTTAATAGTCCTCGATAAAAGTACAATAGAGCTTATTATTAAATAAGTATAATGAAATGGGATTGAATAAAAATTGCGGCTAGCTATTTTAATATAACCCCGCCGTAGGCTATTAAATAATAGGACTTCACGTGTGCGGCCTTCAAGTTGAGTTTATTGCTACTTTACATTAAACATAGCTAGCTACCTCTAACAAAATTTTACATAAAATTTAATCGGTTCAACTATAGTTGATAGTGCAACTATCTTATCGTTATCAATTAATATTGGTCGATAAATAATCAATGGTAGAGTTTATTGTATAACCGCGATTGTAGTTTGCCTTTGTTTAATGTATTAATTACCGTTTAAATTTCACAGAGAAAACCGTGACAAAGATTAAAATCAGATGATCAAACAAACGTCTATTAACTACAAATACAATGAGTTTATCTCTATATATTATGGTCAGGTCAATTCTTCAGTATGAAACATTGAAATGTAGGGGACGCCCGGGCAAGAAGGATAAGCCTAAAGCCAGGTAAAAAGAATAATGTTTTTTTCTAAAAATGTATACTAGATGGCGTTACTTATTTTGCATAGGACTCGCGCCGCGGCCGGCGAACGCCATGGCATTTTGACCAAAACAATAAGCGCGAGTATGTGTTGTGGAGATAAAAAAATGATTAGTGTTGTTTTCTAAAGACTTTTGCAAAGGTTTGTATACTGCGTTTGTATATTACCAATCAGCTACTTATAAATAATATTTGTTTGTTTATTCCATTACTAGTACATACGAGTGTAATTTGCGATTATTTTTCTTTTACCTACTTGCTATAGTTCAAGTCATAACTTGTTGTAGATATTAGTACGTTGGGCAAAGCTAATATGGGAAAAACGGTTAGGGTATTTATTATATATAAGCTATAAAATTTTAAAAGGCGAATAATAAAAAGAACAGAGTTAGCTGGCCCCAGCAAGATAAAGAAGAAACGATGCCTTGACAAACCGCTAAGCAAAAGCCCGAAACCTGATTACTGTTTGGTGTGCGCTGAGAGGTACACTGATCCTCCAACAGAAGATTCGATTCAGTGTAATCAGTGCAAAAGTTGGACAAGAAGGTGCAAGGAATTGGGCAAGGAATCAGTGCAAAAAGGGACAAGATTAATGTTTATTTTATTAGTATATCTTTTTGCCCTTTTTTTCATTTATTTAAAAGAGGCTTAAAACCTTTGGGCTATGTCAGCCTCATCGTACATTCACTTTATTAACTACATAAATATTCTATTGAGCTCTTAATTTTAAACAATTATAAACAAATGTAACTATGGTCTGAAAATCAGTATGCGGCAATCTTATAAAACTAAACATTAACCCTACATCATACAAATGAATTTTAAAAAACTTAAACAATTCTAATCTAAGAGCTTCATACCGAACACACTCCACAAACATATGATGGACATCCTCGGTGACACCACATATTGATATATGTGGTGTTACCGAGGATGTCCATCATCATCAATCAAACAAATCAAACATCAATTCGGGGACGCTACCTTTCGCATTAAGAATCCAAAATTGTTCAATGGAATGTGACCAGTACGAATTCTAAACATAGTTATTAGCTCATTTCTGTTAAAGCGTAAGTCTATAAACCAGGGCTTAACGAGAGAATGACCTGAACTACTCTATACCAGATACCCTTCTCCTTAGACCTTTCATCAAAGTATTCCTTGCACAACTCAAAGCACGATCTTTTATATTTTGATGAAACCTCAAAGGAACATGGCATTACACTTTTTTCTATTCCAGACGTATCAGCACATCTAGCCAAACGATCGGCTTTCTCATTGCCTGCAAGACCAATATGAGACGGAATCCATTGAATCTGTAACTTTTTGTTAGACAATTGGAAAATTCTAAAAAGACTTCTCTAATATATTATACCCTAATTGAACACCTCTATGTCCCAGAACACATTGCATTATGTGTTGTAGTCCACTCTTACAGTCGCTAAAAATAACAAACTTATTACAATCAAGTATTTCGGCATATGTAATTGCTTCATTAATTGCCAGTAACTCTGCATTCATAATCGAAAGATTACCAGGCAATTTAAATAGTGCACTATTTTCTAAGGCACTGTCGAAAAATGCTGCGCCAAGACTATTGACATCCTTAGATCCATCAGTGTAGATTTTCCGATAGTCACAATATTTTTCATTTACTTCCTTAAGAATATCAAAATGGAGAATATGACTATCGTAACTTGCTTTAGAACCAGTGACATTATGGAGACTAGTAAATATTATGTTTTTGATATCTATACAGCTTAACTAATCACTCAAGGAAAATAAAGGATATTTATCTGTGGAATACAAGTTTTCACTTTTAATCTTAGAATAAACTACAGGTAAAAGAGGCTTCTTTTTTCTACTCCAATATATATTACTGATAAATGAGTTTTCAAGATAATTAAAATTATTAAAAATAGTACTATTAGACCAGGACTGTAACTTTAAACAAAATTTGAATCCCAAATATTTACGTCTCAGACACAAAGGTGGGACACTAATCTCACTCTCCATTGCGGGAACCGGCGTACTTTTTATGAAGCCACCAACAATTCTTAATGCTTTATTTTGAACAACGTCTAGCCTATTTAAATGGCAATCTGCACTGTTATCATAAAAGAAAGACCCATAGTCCATTTGACTTCTTATTAGCGAGATATACAATGTGCGTAAGTGTTTCGGATTCAATCCCCAACCAGAACCTTTTAAGATATTTAAGAAACGGAGAGTTTTATCGCGTGTTTCATTGATGTGCCTGCTCCACCTTAAAGAACAATCAATCCACATCCCAAGGTATTTAACGCAACCTGAAGGTACAAGCTGTGTACTATCTATTCTAAGATTTAAATCTTGTCTACGCCTCCCTCTACTAAAGATAAGAAGATAATCTGAGACCCAATTCACACAAAAGAGATGACATAAGATCCAGAGCAATTTGTATGTTTCTTACACTATCCTCTAATTTAGAACAGCAATCAAATAAAACAAAATCATGCGCATACTAATAAAAATAGACTTGTTGGATTTGTTGACACACTTTAAAAGTACTAAAGTTAAAAATCATAGGTGACAATGGATCACCTTGCGAGATACCTATACTTGCATATCTAATTAAACAACATTCATTATCATCGTCCGTTGTTTAATTTGTTGGAGCCGGCTGCACGCACGAAAAAACATGACTCATGCGTTACCTCGCTAAATATGACGCATTGCCGTTACCTCAGCTAGCTGCGCCTTAGGTATGTGAGCGGTGGGACGGAGAGGCGGGGGCGCTTGATGTTATTACTCAGTTCGGCGCCGGACTTCGCGGCGGCAACACGCCTACCTAAGGCTCGGCCAATTAGTTCCGCACGCACTATAAACATGACGTTGTCACGTTCAACTATCGTCAGTAAACCGACTTTACAGACAACCGATTTTTAGATGTCTTTCCATTAAAAAACTCCAAAGATATTGACAGATCTTTTTTCCAAAACCTATCTCATCAAGAATACTCACAACTCTATCCACTAGTAAATTATTATATGCATTTTCAATGTCTAGAAAACAGCCAATTGTGGGAATATTTTTCGAGAAACCTATTTGTATTTGCGATATAAGTCTAATAAGACAGTCAAAAGAAGACTGACCTTTTCGGAATCTAATGGAGTCAACTGATAAAATATAATTTTTCTCTGTAAACCACTCCATCCGTTTGCAAAGCATGTCGTGGAAAATGTGCATAAAATTAGCGAAATTGGCCTCAACTTGACATCATTACTACTACATCCCGCTTTTGGAATAGGGACAATCTTAATATCTCTCCATTGATTTGGAATATAACCTGATAAGAAAATAGAATTATATAAATCTAATAAAAAAATCTTTGATATTAACGGCAAGTTACATATCATTGAAAAAGTAATATTAGTATAAAATTATTTATAATATTGTCATCCCCAGGAGCTGTGCCTTTTGTTTTTTACTTAACGAATTATGTAGTTCCTGAATAGTAAATAGACTCTCCAATAAAGTGTTACTAGAAACAAAAGTTGGGGCTTTTGGGATGACCGTGTCAGGAGCAAGAGAGCGAAAAGTTCTTCCTTTTTAGCATCTGAGACATGGATGTTTGATACTTTATAACCTTTGACCCAACGCATTTTCCGCCAAATCTCTGACACTGAACAATAATTTCCTATATTATTTCAAAATTGTTTCCAGCTATCACTTTTAGCTTTTTTAATTTTACGGCGTGCTTCACGAATTTCTTTTTCATGTTCATGTAATTTATTAGGGGTGGGGTTTTTTCTAAAGGCTCTCAAAGCAGATCTGCGTTCAGCAATTATTTTAGAAATGTCCGGGGTCCAGTAACTTTTAGGCTTAAAATTATTTATAGAATTTGTTCCTAATCTGCAAAATGGTATGCTTTTATCAGCTGATTTATTAATAGAATTAACCAAGAAATCGTATCTTTGCTGAATACTATTAGAATATACACAAATTTCTGAGAAAAAACTACCTATAAATTATGTATATTTAGACCAATTAGCTCGTTTGAAATTCCTACCTTTATGAATTTTGACATCATCGGAATATTCCAAGTATACTTTAACCACAAGATGATCACTACCGAGTGACTCCTGAGTAACTCGCCAACTAAAATTAATAATAATATCTGTTGACACCAAAGCTATATCTGGTGATGATTTTTGCAACCTGCCATTGACCAACCTTATTCTCGTAGGGCTACCATCATTCAACGTTGAAAAAACCATATACTAAACAAAAGTCAAATAATTGATTTCCTCTACTGCCAGTTTTATAGGACCAAAATGAGTGGTGCCCCTTATAATCGCCAGCTACAATAGTTTTCTCAAAAAACTTACTAAAAAGCAAATCCCAGTCAAATTGAGTTGTGCGTATTAACGATATACAATAGACACAGGCAATATACTTAAGATATTTTAAGTTTAAAACTTCAACACATAAAATCTCAATGCCGGTATTATTTAACAAAGTTGTAAGCGAGCCTTGATAGACTTATGTACAATAATCGCTATGGGGGGGCCATATGAATCTGACCTACAGGATCTAGCCAAGTCTCGCTTATCAACGCTATATGAATTTTTTCTTAGTCTAACAACGCACTAAATTCTGATAATTTAGGACGAATACTCTGCGCATTCCAATATATAATATTCAACTTACAAAAAGAAGATGAGTAGAGTTCCTATCCATTATTTCAAAAAGTAAATATATTTCCTAGCAAATCATCTTTCTTCAGCACTTTACTTATAAAGTCATTAACCTCTTTCAATAAAACTGTAATTCCTTGTAAAATTTTCTCTTCCAAACATTTATCAGAAAAAATGATTTCTTTGAATTTATTGAATAACCTTTTAAAAAATAAAATATAATTGTCTTCTTTATTCCTTTTTAATTTTTGACTGACTATTTCACTTTCTGAGACCTCCATCTCCTCTCCTTCTAACCTATCTTCTTGAGCAGCTTGCGCCTCCTGTCTCTTCTTTTTCTTTCGTACAGAACTAGTTGTTCTTCCCTGATAAGCACTTTTTTCCGTTATAGTAATCTCTATAATATATAATTATATCTTCCGTTATAATAATCTACAGTTGTATTGTCCGTTATCGATGTTTTAGACTCTGATCTAACGAGTACATCTCTGTAAGATTGAGAAGAGCTTGATTGATTTAATGCAACTTCAGTATCAAGATTATTTTGTTCCAGAACTATCCCACTACGCTTCTTCAAATATTGATTTAGTGCAATCTTATACGAACAATTATCATGGCTCATAATATTTCTTATTTCTTTTTCTTTATAAAATACAGGGCACGATTTATCTAATGCCATGTGGTGACCCTTACAATTAACACACTTAAAACTTGTGCTTTCACAATTAGCATGATGATCACTACACTTTGGACATACAACCTTGTTGAGACAGCTTCGAGCCAAGTGGCCGAATTTCCAGCATGTGGAGCATTGTGATACAGGAAATATGTATCCTTACACTTTAAACCGACAACCGTAACCATAAATGAACGGGGGTAAAGTAGAAGATCTAAACATCGCTCGAACGGTTTCACTTGGTGCCCAAATTCCATTCAAAGTTAATCTGTTTAAGCGCTTAATAGAAATTATTTCATGCTCACACGTCCAAGATTCCAATAATTCTTTCTCATTAACGTCAAGATCAACTTGCTTTACAACTCCAAAAGTATAGCTTAATTCCTTTGTAAATTGACATCTATAGTCTAAAAGTTTAAATTTTTCGCAATCCACTAGCTTTTTCGCATCGTCTTTACAACAAAATATCACAAATACTCTACATTGGCTTTTATACTTAATTTTAACAATGTTTTTTATTTCTTCGGACCTTAATAACTTCGCTAAGCCAATTTGTTTCGGTAATGGCTGTTTTGTTTTCATAGACCAAATCAGAGGTTTTTGAAGTCTCAGTTGATAACTTTCGAGTCGTTTTGCCGGTCTTTGTACAGTAATAAAGCCCTCATTATCCTTCTCACTATCGCTAGATGTTAGTGGTCTTCCTCTTTTTGTTGCAATTCTGTCAGGGGAATCTTCAAAGCTAGTAATAACACTATATCTTCCATTATATTATATTCACGCCTATTGATCTGCCTCTCATCGTCTTGTACTAGTTGCTCACTTTCCATCTTTTGCTCATAACATTCTTCTTCAACAAAACACGACGTCAAATCTGCCGTCGAATCACTAACACTCATTGTCACATGTGGGTAGTTGGAGAAAAAATAACACGGCGCGTCGCTCGTTAAACATAAGCAAAGGATACGTGCGATCACGACAACTTTTTTAAAATAGCTATTATTTTTAGAAAAATGTTTAAGTTTCTTAATTTTTATTGTTATATTCCAAAGATGGGTAACCAAAGTACAAATATGAAGTACAAAGAGTTCTATTGTTTATCAGATTGTTGTTTTATTTATACTTTCCCCGGTATTCTCCTATCTTTAGCGATCTGTAGGGCTTGACGCAGGTGCACAATATATTGTTAATTTATTTTTAATTGATGGCGTAGGTATTTATGTACCTACATGTAGTCGCGACATTAAACAACGCGACGCACTGAAGATTTTATAGAACTAATTCCTCATGCTCTATGAGTAACCTACCTAAATAAATCAGAATTTGTGTTTTTAATATAACAAAACTCTAGTACGGCATCGACGGTCGACACTGGTAAAATTTAATACAACACTACCACTTTCTTAAGGTCACGTAATTATTTCGTCTTTGGCAGTGACCGACGATGCAGTAGGTACGAACACAAAGTTTTCTGAAAGGCATTTCGAACGTATAATGTAGAAGTAGGTAGGTACTAAATATCAAAATATTTCAAACAACGTCTAGAATTCTTCTAAAAGGCATTTCGAACGTATAATGTAGAAGTAGGTAGGTACTAAATATCAAAATATTTCAAACAACGTCTAGAATTCTTCTAAAAGGCATTTCGAACGTATAATGTAGAAGTAGGTAGGTACTAAATATCAAAATATTTCAAACAACGTCTAGATACATAGGTATTAGATCTCGTGGCGACGTGACATTTTCTGTCGTCGCGACGTGTCGTGACGCGTAGTATGTGCAGAATACCACTCGCAACAATTTCCAGGCGCTGTTGCGTCGGGTTATATCGAAGCCGGCTAATTGGACGGTGTACTCGCAGCTGAAAGCCTACAGGTAAATCAGTTAAGCTGGATGCGAAGCTTGAAATAACATTTTCATATTACTTGTTTATGGCATATTGGAATACGAAATCTGTCTTTGGTAGACGTGGGTGTAAATGTGATTTAAACTTTGTATGATGCATCTAAGTTAAAAATAATCGTGTATGCAGACTAATAATTAATAGGTCTACCTATGAAATTGCCGTTCTGCAGTACTGGCAATTTCAAATCAAAATAATTTTTGTTTGGCTAAGAATTCTAATTTCAAATTAATTTTATTTTAAAAACATGGAATTCTTTTTCCAAAAGTAGTCATTTGTTTATTGATTAGTGTTACATTTTCATCGCATTTCAATTTTTTTCGTTATCATGGATACGTTAAAAATTCGAGTAATTATGGAATATGAGTACCGTCGTGGTAGCAACGCGGCACAAGCGGCACGCAACATCAACGACCACCACCACCTGTTATTGAGGTTTGGCTGCGTTGAGTGGAGAAAAAGAGCTTACGCGAATGACTTTTTTAAACCTTGAAAAAACCGGGCTAATTGTGAATAAAGATCTGAACGATAAAAAAATATTCCTAATTTGTAGGTAATTGTAGGCCCGTCATAAAAGAAAGAAGGTTAATCCAAAGAATATTTTATAAATATTAATGAAAAGCTACCGTACGTACCGTAAGCTACCGTGACGTAGGGTTAAGTAGGTGACTGATATGTTGGCACTGCAATTAGAAGTTCTACATGAGACCTTCACCCTTTTCACATTAGAATATAAATGCAAATACATCTGAGTTATAATGTTACTTTGTATAACTTTGAAAGGGTCTCCCTCTGTCTCACCTCAGGTGAAAACCATTCATTCATTTTGTAGGTTGTTAAAGTCCTATTCTACCAAATCAAGGTAGAGAGAAATTGATCTCTAAGTTATTCAAATAACTCTGGGACTAAAATATTCTAATCAGATTATTATCTTGAGTTATTAAATTTGGAAATCCACTAATAACGTAATGCCTAATTTCTGAATGTTCTTACCAACGGAACACAGACAGAACTCACAGATAACAGAAAACACACTATAAGTGTAGCTCAGATTGTTTTTACGGCAAAAAGCTATACTAATTCTCTGAAATAGCTCTAGGTGAGACAGCGATTGAGCGCTCTAATTGATGGCAAGCGCTCAACTATCGAGCTAGTAGTAAGATGAACTTGCTGTAACGTAGTTACCGTGGCGAGATAACTTCGCTTAAGGCCTTTGAGACTTCGTTCTCTTGTGATAATCGATTTTCTAATGATTTGTTGTTGTTCTTTTCACTCTGTGAGATTAAACCTGTTTTTACGAAGCCGTTTACGTCGATTCCGGAAAGTAACTTTTAGCAAAGTTTTCGTATTGTTTTAAATACCCTCTGGAAACATTTGCCAAATGATGATTATGTTTCCCACGCCACCATAATCGTCAAAAACGTAACTCGTTATATGTCGCTGTAGTCATATTGGTCCCATTTGAAACGGAGAGCTTTTAACAAGTTTATCTTTCAGCCAGTTAACCCTTTCGGTAATATCCCGGTTGTAATTGCCCCATGTGTTTGTTGAGGCCCCGGGGGTGCCGTAGGTAGGCAGTAGATTGATTTTTTATACAAAAATATTTTTACTCAAAATGTTTTTAATTTAAAACCAAGAAAAATCTGTAAATGAAATGATGAGGACTTTGTTTGTTTACTGACGTATATTTTTTGTGCTTCATTTTTTACTTACTAGCTTTTGCCTGCGGCTTCACCCGCGTGGAATAGTGTTCTTGGAGAAAAAACTTCTTCAGCAAATAATTCACTGCAATATACTTCTGTATACAATATTAAAAATGTTTTTAGGGTTTCGTACGTAATGGGTAAAAATGGACTTTTTTATAGACCTTTTTAAGGTGTACAATACTGTAGAGTGTAGTACATTATTTTTTTTTATCTATCTCGTAGGGTTCAGCCAGCGTTTGCAATGAAAGCGCACAAAAAGGTTTTTATTTACGACATTACAAACCTCTAAAATTATTATCTCTACTATATTATGCATGTTATATCTATACATAATAGAGATCGCCCTGTGGTCGAAATCAGACCATAATTCATATTTAAATTTTTTAGTTTCATTTTTTACGGCCCTTTTGCCTTTTTGATACGCAATAAAAATGTTGTCTAAAATATCATAGAAAGTCTGTAAATATCATAGAAAAAATAAAAATTGTCTATGATATTTACAGTGCCTGATTTACACATTTGCCGCCCACAGGATATTCAGATATTGCCTCTACCCCTAAACTTCCTTCTCAAAATTACTCTTCTTATACTAATCAAGAGTACAATTGTAGTTTTATACAATTGTCCTGGTTGAAATTTGTACCAAATAGCTATTTGAATGGGTGTTTTCTGTAAATAAAAACAACAGCGTAAAATATATTAGAATGATAATATTATGTGTTGCACGTTGAAAGCGAGCGAGTGGAGCGAGCGAGCATAAATTTCTCTAGTTTCGCAGAATATCGTAAAATTTATATTCAAGCGCGAAAATTGTATTGTATTCAGACGTGAGAGTGTTAAGTATACTGTATAGAGCGCTAAGTGTGAGTTTTTCTTTTCGCATTCGATGGTGAGCGCGTTACTAGGAATTTGTATGTGATTTGTACAGCACCACCTAGTTGAAAACGCGACAACTAGGTCAGATCACATATAAATTCCTAGTAAACGCCAAACGCGCCCACGATTGAATGCGAGAAGAAAAACTCACACTTAGCACTCAGTAGGTACCTACTATATTATCTTTTTTTTTTGTTAAATTTTCGAGAATAATTTTTGTATGCAAATAATAATATTTTTAAATTTCTGTAACACAAAAACATATTTAGGCCACGTTTGCCGCCCCCTAAAATTTGCTGCCCTAGGCTTTAGCATACTCAGCCTTCTGGTAAATCCGCTTGGATATTTACTACTACTTACAGATAACAGATGCAATTTTTACAGGCTGCTGGATCTGTAGACTGGACCGTGAGGAGTTTTGCTTCACGTATTAGAGCGTTTCACATTGTGCGATACGATGTCGCTTATCGTGCGCGATAATGTGAGAGACAGCTATATTATTTTTTAAATTGAAACATATACCTACCTTCTCATTTATTATTATTCCTCTTAGATAGAAAAAAGTAAAATAAAAATGCTGTGACAGATTGAACACGTCAACGTGTAATAAAATTATATTAAAAGCACGTTATATAGTGTGAGCTAACTGAGGTAGCGGTAATAATTAGGTATAAACTATAATAATTAATGTAATAATTAAGAGAATATTAGTCCAGTTCCATTAAAATTACAAAAAATAAAATACGTGTGGCACTCGGGGACTGCCGCGGTAAAGCTATTGCATAGTAAGTCTACACGCATACGTCTAGTCGCACGCACACATACACAATGCCGAAGTCTGCCGAACTGAAACGACGTTAGACGATGCACGGCCTTCAAGCCACACCTCCGTGCCCGTCGGAGTGGGGAGCGTGAGGTTTTTTCGTTACGGAATTTCTGGATTCGGTCCCCGCGCTCAAGGCCCGCGATAGAAGCTATGCAATAGCTTAATAAAATTTCACTAGTGATTTTCACGATGAAACCGAACGTCAAAACTCATAGGGATTGACAATAATGAATCGACCATAAATCGATATAGTTTCGACAATTCAAATACTCGTTATTGTTTGACGGCGATTTGAAAATCGATTTGGTTTCAACTAATAACTTTCTCGATTGGACAACAAAATCGTTTAAACTTCTTAAGGGTACAACACAACAAATTTCAAACACAATGTGTCCAAACTGTCTCTAGCTTGTAAATACACTGTAGTGTATGTTGATAATATTTTAATTAATTTAATGTATTTACGCATTATTTTAATAAATTAAGCTTTTCGTACGCCTTTCTCGGCATAAACTTTAATTGTGCCAAATTTCACTCTGATCCGTACGCGCAATTCTCGTAAAACTGTACTTGAAATTTTCGCTTCACGTATTAATATATAGATAAACCTTCCTCTTGAATTACTCTATCTATTAAAACCCCGCATATATTGCGTAGTTTTAAAGATCTAAGCATACATAGGGACAGACAGATAAGGGACTGTGTTTTTTACTATGTAGTGATTTTACGTTAAGAAAATCATAACTCAAGGTAAATGAGTAATAATGAAATACGGATCCTTGAAACTTTTCTACTAAAATTTCATCAACAAATGTTACCAAGATATTATAACAGGCTTCATAACGTAAACATACTTTTACTCCTACGACGTAAAAGTATAACATTTCTTGTATGTTTTTACGTGTGGTAACTCGTAGGTATGGGGCGTGGGCTACGAGTGGCATTGCATTTATGCCCATGATTTTATTTCCAATAACTTTTTTTTTTACTTCCTACGTTTTTAACTATTGAAATTTTTTCTTTAAAATTAAAATTAAACAGTACTTAAGGTGACAATAGAAAGGCAAGCGATAGGTAAGCTTTGTTTTTACTAGATACTTAGATTTAGCAAATATAATAAACAAACGTAACAAAAAGTTGCGTACAAGTTTCGGGATAACAAATATTTAATCTGATCTAAAGTGTCGAATCAGCGCTGCGATGATCAACGAGATCCCCGATAGAACAACTTGTCGACCTTGTGAGTCTTCAGTAACTTACTTCCGAGCTGTTCGTCTTATCCCCCAATCTGATCTAACTTTTAAATTGCTTAGCCACCTACTTGTGGATTTCTGATTGATATCGATATATTCAGATGTACGGTCGTCGACACCGGTGTATAACTTTTCGACCTTGACTTGGTGATCAGGTTCAAAAACACCGATTCTGGCTGCGACTGTACCTATCTACCTTTGGCCTACCTTTGGCCGAGTAGCTGTTGCTCGTGTCTTCGTGCGCGTCGAAAAAAATTCAATTAGTCCAACGGGATAAAATAAAATAAAATAAAAATAAAAAAGCCGTTTATTCAATTTTCCTACGGTTACAGTATAAGTTGTGTTAGTAAAGTAACAGTTTTTATTAGTGTTTCAGTACGTACGAGGGCGGGTCAATAAGTCCGTGACTTTTGGAATAAAACACAGATTTTTTGATAAATAAATCATTTTATTTTTCAACGTAGTCCCCCTTGAGCTCTATACACTTTGTCCAACGCTTCTCCAATTTTTTTATCCCTTCCAAAAAATATGATTTGTCGAGGTCCTCAAAATAGGCCTTTGTTTGCGAGATGACTTCATCATTGGAGTCAAATCTTTTTCCACCGAGCCATTTTTTCAGGTTTGGGAACAAGAAGTAGTCACTCGGAGCCAAATCTTGAGAATAGGGTGGATGTGGGAGCAATTCATAGCCCAATTCATGGATTTTTGCCATGGCAACTGCACATGTGTGCACCCTTGCATTGTCTTAGTGAAAAAGAACTTTTTTCTTGGCCAAATGAGGTCGGTTTTTTTTCAAATCCTCATTGAAGCGGTCCAATAAGTTGGCATAATATTCCCCATTAATTGTTCTTCCCTTTTGAAGATAGTCAATGTGGATTATCCCACGTGCATCCCAAAAAACAGTCGCCATAACTTTATTGGCTGACAAACCCACCTTGGCCTTCTTTGGCGCCGATTCACCCTTAGAAACACACTGTTTTGACTGTTGTTTGGTCTCTGGTGTATTGTGATGGATCCATGTTTCGTCCACGGTTAAAAAACTCCTCCATATTGTGATTAAACAACGCCAAACCTTCCTGTGAAGTTGTTACACGATTGCGTTTGTGGTCGACTGTGAGCAAACGCGGCACCCATCTTGCGGAAAGCTTTCTCATGCCCAAGTGATCATTCAAAATTGAAACCACTGAGCCATGCGAGATGCCTATGGCTTCCACAATCTCTTGCACTTTCAATCTTCGGTCGGCCAACACCATATCGTGAATTTTTTCGATTGTTTCGGGTGTAGAGACCTCAACTGGGCGTCCAGGACGTTCGGCATCTTCAGTGCTTGTAAGGCCACAAAGAAATTCAGTAAACCACTTTTTTACCATTGAAATCGATGGTGCAGAGTCCCCATAGTATTTATCAAGCTTAGCCTTGGTCTCGGTAATGGTTTTTTTTCGCAAAAAATAATGCTTAATAAGCACACGAAATTCATTTTCCATTGTTTCCTTAGTTACTGGATAGTCTGATAAAGATAGCTGTAAAACACAAACTAACTGACGCAGCAAGTTCAAATTTTGATAGGAGTCAACTGACAGATGCCTGTTGACAGGAGTAGTGTTGCTTTTCCAGTAAGGAGGTTAGAAATTCAAAAAGTCACGGACTTATTGACCCGCCTTAGTACTTCCATTTTCTTATTATTCGTTCTTATATCTTGGGTTAATCTGGAAAATCTGGAAAATTGACCGCACTACGGGTATAGGCCTCCCCCAACTTTTTCCAACGTTCCCTGTCCTTGCCTATATCGGTCCAGTTTTTTCCCGCCACCTGAATTATATCATGGGGCCATTGTTGCTTTGGTCTACCAACTTTCCTTGTGCCCGAGGGTCCCTTCCATTTGGTGGACTCTATTGTCCACCTTTTGTTCTTTGCAGCGCGCGATGTGGCCAGCCCATTGCCATTTTAAGGTAGGTAAGTGCATGTTTTAGTGCATCTGTGAACTTTGTTTTTTTCCTTATTTCTTCACTTCTTATTTTTTGTATCTTCCTTATCCGTAATATGCTTCTCTCCATTGCTTTTTGGGTATTTTGTATTTTGGTTTTAATATTTTTTGTAAATAACGGTCCACGGGATACACCTATAAATTAAAACAACTTAACTTGATATATTATAAGATTTAAATAATATTAAGAATATTATGGATATCAAACAAGGTACCTACAATGTGTAGTGGTATCCGGTCAAACCCAGTACAGTTGGCTTCAAATAATAACTTAAGTTGTAATTTAATGTATGTACGTACTAAGTATGTATTAGGAAGGCTAACTAACACTTTGAGATTTTCAATTACTACTAAGTGCAGATGGTAAAAGCTAACAATAATTATGCACTTACCACGTCGCGACGTATTTGAATATTGTACAACGTCAAGCTTGGTCTCGTAAGTCTTTCGTCGACCGTTTTGTTTACGATTTTTTTACGACGGATGTTTTGACGACAAATGTTTTCGATCGACGTAAACGCGAAAATTAGCACTTTACATTTCTATAGAACTATAGAAATGGATTGAGATCTATATAGAGGCTAAAAAATTTTGTACATTTTTATTGTACCTCAGGCCGCCCTGCACACGAGAATTGGCCCAAGGCACAAACTACCGAGTGCATATACATGATGTGATAGTGATAAAATGTATATAATATTGTAGTATTAGTATTCACTAATACTACAATATGATATACATTTTATCAGTAAGAATATAATAGGAGTGACTGACGGGCCTGGGAACTCAGTCCATAAGACATTACCTGGGTAACCGAGCTTTGTTCGGAGTTCTGATAAATTTAAACAAATAAAATAATCACAAAAATATTTTTTCTGACCGGGATTCGTATCCACCATATTCTGAACTTTCGAACAAAGCAAAAATTATACGTCAAAATTATTATTATATTGTTGCACGACGAAAGAAAAATTATATGTTGCTCAAAAATGCGCAGTTTCTCAGGGATAAGACTAGACTATATTGATTCTCTAGCTATATTGATTTTATATACTACTTGAATGAATGAAATATTCTTTTATAATAATCTTCCAGGCAACCTTGGGTAGAGGAAATAATAGAAAAGAATTTGGCATGCATGAGCAGTTAAAAAGAACACAATAAAATACAAAAACAATTAATACATGCGTTTAAACAATATATATATATATACGTATACATACATACATATATAAATTTTTATAAATTACTTTTATTAAATAAGTACCTACATACATAAATAAATACATAATATATATTACACGGATACACAAATAATTTTAATTAAACTTTATAGTCTTAAGACAGAAAATAATAAACAATAATAAAAAGAAAAAAAAAGAAAAAAAAGAATTGTTGATTTACCTGACTACAAATAGTCAAATAATGCATCTTAACCATAGTTTTAAAGCCATTTAACGTTTTAGCAAGTCTGATATGTTTTGGTAAAGAATTCCACAGCTTTACACCAGTAACAGCAAACGAGGAGGCATAATATTTAGTTTTATGCATGGGTAATTCTAGTTGAAAATTGGATGCAGATCGTAATTCTTTAACAGTAGCTGTCGAAATATAAAAATATCTTTTAAATATGAGGATAAACAAGGGTCATGTATAATAGAGAAAACAAGAGAGAGAATACGAGCGTCCCGGCGAAAACGTATAGGCAACCACTTCAGTCTTGATCGAAAATCTGACACATGGTCAAATTTTTTTAGACCGAAGATAAACCTTATCGAGAGATTCTGTAGTCGCTCGAGCTTATTTAGTTGTTCTTCGGTGAGATTGGTAAAACATGCATCTGCAAAATCAAGAATTGAGAGAAACAGGAGAAACAAAAGAAACAAAACACATTCAGCGATTTTAATCTTAGTTGGAATTGAAAGAAGGTAACGAAGGCGACAAACGGAGAACCAAGTTGCAAAATCTTTTTACTAATTTCTTTAATATGCTGAGGCCATGATAATGTGTTGTCAAAATAAACACCCAAATTTTTTACACATTTACTAAAATAAATGTTTACATTATTTAAAAGAAGGGGGGGCAAGCTGTTCCAGTCAATCCTCGACACCAGCCCAGGGCTTGATTTTATATATATACACAAGATCGTCTCGTTTAAAGTATAAGATTTAGGTAAATAGGGCTGATAAAGTTGATACTTAAGTACCTACATAGAATCTGTAGTCCAAAGTTGTTGGTAGTTTTTTATTAGTACTACTTACTACCTATTTTAATATTTTGTTTAACACAAAATTTACTTATTTATTTTTCCCGTGTCGGAAGAACTTTTACGCTGAATAATTAAATATCTTTACTGGCACTGTGAAATTTAAAATTAAATCCCGAAATGACCGTGTTTTAAATGCAATGTCCAAAGCTTAATGAATAAAAAATAAATCTGAGAGCGGGAGACTCCATCTCCTTTGTTGTTCTGTCGGTTAATAAAGCGTGTTCATTCATTACAGAGATTTATGGTCACATTGCATTCACTCAACATTTTTGTATAATGCACACAGGCAATAATTGTCAGTGAATAGTGAATACTCATTTACAGTTGATTGAAATGAAACAATAGTAGCTTACATTTAGTCACGAGTGTCGAATGTGGATGTTTAACAATACCTATCACCGATCGATCATGTCATTTTATTCCATTCCCATTGTCTATATTCTATAGAGTTGTTATTGTATAGTAGGTGACGACCTATGTGGCTCTGTGGTTGAGTGCGTCAGTTCTCATGCCGGAGGTCTCGGGCTCGAATCCCGCCAAAGGAACAAAAAAAGTCTAGATTCCTTGGTCATGAATGTGTAATAATAAAAAATCTTTAACATATTGTGAATAGTATAAAATTATTAAATATATTTCCGTTGTCGGCCGGCGCGGGAGCACGGGACCAGATTGACGTGGTGTGGAAGCGTTCATAGATATAAAAAAAAAGAGTTCAAAACCATTCATGGTAGATTTTGACTAAAACTTTATCAGTGTTATTTTAGTATGCTTCTTTGGTTTAAGATGTTTGTACAGTTTAAAAGTATTAGCTACGTGTGAAAATAAGTGAATGATTTTAATTATTCAAAGTCCAACTTTTAACTATTCGAGGTCCCTTCTTATAAATTTAAACCTCGTTTGTCATTATAACAGACCCATTGTATTTTCAAATTAGGAGTCGATGTAAGCGGTTTCCGCCGGAAATAGTATAAATTTTGCGCGAAGTGCGAACAAACTTGTCGCAGAGTCATTTATTTTTGTTTTACAATAAAGATGTTATTAAAGTGTCCTCTTTAGAAGCAATTTTGTTTGAAAGCTTTAAGGTTTAATGAATGAAGGCTCTAAAAGTATATATATTATATATATATATATATATATATATATATATATATATATATATATATATATATATATATATATATATATATATATATATATATATATATATATATATATATATATATATATATATATATATATATATATATATATATATATAGCTTATTAATAGAACACTTTTTTATGTAAATTGTTATGAAAATAATTTCGAAGAAAAATCCACCAAATGCGAGTCGGACTCGCGCACAACGGTTAAACACTCACATACGCTAAAACGCACTCGGTTCTGGATATAACGGCAAACAATTTAGTTTATTTTTGAACTATTTAGTTCCAAAATAAAATATTTTTTACCTAAGACAACTAAATGTTATGGGAATATTTAAAGCATCCATTAGTCTAACAAATGTTGTCATAGCGGTAACAGAAATACACCTTCGACGATAACTTCAACTATCCTATCAAGGTTAAGAAATTAGGAGTTGCAGCCAGGTGACAGACAGACGGACAGACAGCAAAGTCCCAGACTTTGGATACGGAACCCTGAAAAAAAATTTTGAATTACCAATCATACATATTTTCATCATTTCATCAATACATATTTTACGTCAATTTCACTATTAGATATTGTTATGGTAGCTTAATAGGTAACGTCTGTGTGTGGAGTGTTTTGTCAAAATTTCCTGCATATAGGTATATTTAAGAATGCTTTAACTATATTGAGTGAGCTGCATGGTAGGTGATCTTACTCGTACATTCATGTACCTAAGACTATCTACTTAAAAATAGTAATAGGGGGGGGTACCACTTTTTGAAATCACTACTTATAAAATAAAGTTAAATTCTTTATTTATTAAACCAACCGGTACTTCGGGTTTTCATTGACCAATTTATAAAAAGTAAAAAACATTTCCTTGAATATTTTCGGAGCATTAGCGATTTTAGCAGACCTCTTAATTTTCGATTGCCCTCTCTCGAAACGAGGCAAGTATCCCTGCAAAACTTTGATCGCATTTTGCCTTCCCAGGCAATTACATAGAGACTTACGACAGAGTCAACTGAGTGGTAGCTGAAACTCTTTCAATAAATAATTGAAACAACATACAATTCATTCGCAAAACTAGAGTTATTAAAATCGGGGCAACTCTATACTCCTGGGGCAACTATCCTGGTCTTACCCTATAGAAAGCACTAGAAATTCAATAGGTGTATTAAGCTAATGGCAGTCACGCGATGAATGACCTTACATATTTATTACAGGTAGTAAACGAAAGTTAAACCTGAGAAATGGTGGCAAATGAAAAATTTTAATGTGAAATGTATAAACCACTGAATTTATGTCAAATTTTGGATTGTCAAATTAACTTTGAAGGTCATATAGAGTTGCTAAGGTAAAAGTTTGCAAATAACCCAGTTCAACTTTCGTTTGCCCGACTCTATTCTGGAAAAATGTGTTCTAGACGAAGGCTTGAAGGTGCTTCGACCTTATGGGGTTAATAAACCTATTTTAAAAAATTAAGTCTTAAGAAAATGCCCCAACCTCTAAGGCTAAAAGGCTAAATAGTAAATACCGAAGTGTGAATTGAAATCATCATATCACATTATAATATGTCAATTGTAAAATTGTAAATCGTTCTACCCATAGCAACTTTAATATAAGTTAGTTACTATTTCACTCATACTACACGTTGTTTTTAAGTTCAGTTGATCTGTTTCACTGCACCTGTATATTGCTTTTACAAACTCGGGTCTGAAACTAAAATAGATCGTTTGGAGTTTACCAATAGACGGTAATTTCTTCCAATTTATTCCTTTATTCTATTGCCATATACTTGTATTAGTTAGGTTAGTTATATGGCGATATCATTCAATTTCCTGTAGGTTAACCTACTTATTTGAAAATTGCATAGCATACAGGGTTATTTGTTGAAAAGATTCTTACTTAAACTCGCACCGGACTTGCTAAAAATTTCTAAAGAAGGGAGATAAAATATATAACCGCCTCCTTTTTTGGAAGTACTAAGGTTAAACAGTTTTTAGTTTTGGGCATGTAAAAGAAAATGCTTTAATAAAATCAAGGTAAACATTTAATTTATTAGTCAAATGCCACCGCAATATTTCAAAATTCATTAGACTCCCAATTATACTAATTTGGCTCACCAAATGACTTCCCCGTAATTTCCGAGCGCCAGATTTGCGAATTTTTGTAATTTCGTCGAGCCTGCCGCTTTGTTATGATCATTCCGCTTTCTTTATTAAATCACTTTATTATACTCCTATTAATATTCCTTTCTAATTTCCTCCGTTCTCTCAGCTATTCCAGATTTTTTGTGATTTTTGTAGTTATGGGGAAAGGGGTAAAAATTCGATAATAACCTACAATACATTATCTAGTATTGTAGGTTATTAACCTATATTATAATGAGATAAATAGTATTTAACACTATCTATTAAACTTTTATTTTAACTGAGCCAATACCTGTAGGTTTTTTATCTACCTTTTTGCCAAATGCGCGTTCGTCATAACTGTCTTGAAAGAAGGGAAAATGTTATGTTTTAATAAAATATGAAGTTTATCTGAAGTGCTATGGGGCGTGAGCCTATCGCTTTGCAGCCACTCATGAGATGTAACGTTATCCTGAGGGAGTATTAAAGCTAATATTTGCGCATTGATCCCCGAGGTTGATGCGCTGCTCGCTGGATACTGGGCTGTTTGTTTTGGCTGGAAAAATTGAAAGTCAAGTGATGTAAACAATAGTTGGTTTGTCCTTATCAAGATTTATAGTATCAACCAGTGTTTTGCCAAATATTTACTTTTAAAATGTCAATAAATTATTGTTTTCTTTATTTACATAAAACATGATTATAAACCGTTCAAAAGGTAAGTTTGTGTTTTGATGGAATCTTAAAAGTTCTTAGATTCCGTTTGCCATAAGTACCTACTACCTATCTATTTTAACTAAAATGTTTACTACTTAGTTGATATACTGATGACATACTAAAGTTTTTCAAAGTTAAGAACTCTTTAAATCACAGACTTTCACTGTTTCTGCTAGACAGAATGACATAAGGACTCTTAACTTTTAGCGTTTGTAAATTTGGGCGTATTAGGTGGAGCAGTATACATTCCTACTCATATTCAACTCGTTTAGTAAAAACACCAAAGCAGCAGCATGTTACAGGATATTTAAAAGCCAACAGGCAACGTAACATCGCATGACATAATAACGCGATGCCGGAACTATTTTAACCTGAAACGTATCCCTTGTGGGATGATGCAAATGAACACGTGCCCCGGTTTTATCCCGTTACGAGGCTGCGGATAAATGTGCTTTTATCCACGGAAATTATATTATGACATTACGGAATTATTTATTATTGTTCATTTGCGGAATTTATAGTACTTTTGAGGATAATTCGACGTTAATTAAACGAGTTTTACTATAATAAACCTTTTAGATTAGGTAAATACATATTATTTTAATAAATACCTAATATAATATTTTATGGTTATAATAAAGACCTATTAAAAATTATTAAGTAATAAAATGCAAGATACAAAATATGTAATCATACAATTGGCTCATGATTTGGGTATGGGTTATGTAAAGACGTTTAGGCAGAAAAAAATCGGGAAAAATGCTAGTAATGAGACGAATCTTTGCCGCTGTGATCATTCACCTTGTGACCTCACACTATCAGCTGATTCACCGCACAGCTGGTTTTAAACCACTTTTTTATCTAATATAACTTGCGTTTTAAAATCAGCTGTAGCTGTGAAGTAAATCAGCTAATAGTGTCAGGTCAATAGCCTCAGCGGCGAAATTTCGTTTCATTACTAGATATATAGATTTTTTTTTTAATTTTCGTATTATTTTCTGCCTAAACGTCTTTACATAAGCAGTAAATCATGTGCCCAAATTTTCTATAGTTGATGAAAAAAAAGTTATAGGTATATTAAATGCCTATTTAGCTTTAAATTCTGAATTTGTGACAAAGATTGTAGGAGGTTCGTTATTCAAATGAGGCCGTGAGTGGCCTGGAATTGGCCGATACCTAAATAACCACGAAGATAAAATCAAGGAGGTACCTAAGAACAGTACGACCACGACCTCAATGTCTTTCGGCAATTGTCGCTTTCCATACATCGCCTGTCATTTCCATAAAAAACGAAGATTTCCGAGGACCATGGTTTAACTGTAACTATAGTTACATATCCTTATTAATTTTTAATATTAATCGAATCTATGTATTATTTCTATTCAAATAAATTTTAAATGGATTATATAACGGTTTATTTTACCTAAATATTGAGTTTACTGCTTACATATTCCTACGTTATTTAAACAAATTTAAACTTAAGCTCAAAAATAAACGAGCATGTTCAAATAGTAATTACACTGTCTACATTTAGTAGCGTCTGTAGAGTATTTAAGCAAATAAAGTGATAAATTCCAAGCTCGTAACTTCGAAGTATTGCAGTCAAAGAAATGAAGAATGTCTTTATGTCGTCAGCTAAACGGTAAAGGCCGAATTTTAAGTAGATTTCCTTAATCGGCCAGTTCCTAAAGTATTACAAATTCTTTTAGCTGTGAATGCTATGCATTTTGGCTTCTAACGTGATGGTGTGATCTTTGCTTTTTGAAAACTATTAAAACACAAGAGTTGATTTATATCTATAGTGTCGTAAATTGGCATTTAAGGCCCCCACCGTGCGACATTTGCATTTTATGTGCCCCTAGTAACTTAGGCCTAAATTCACCTAAGGGCAAGTTAATATGAATACCGTGAATGTAGGTAACATTATGTCGAGTAGCCTACGTAGATACGCTCCTTATAAGTTACTTAAAACTTCTTTCGAAGTAATTCAGGAGGATTAAACGACTATCATAAAAGTAATTCACTGCTGTCCCTCACACATTACATACACTAAGTGCCTTTTGTCATTTCTAGCTATTTATGGAGTAGATTATTAATAACGTTAAATGTTTGATTATATATTCCAAAAATGTTTACATCAAATTAACCATTCATCTTCATGAAGTATTTTAAAATTTAAAGCAACATTTTCATAAAACAATTACCAAAAAAGGGAATCCAGATACGCTATAAAGTAATTGTTGGTATTACAAAATGATTCAGAGGAACGATTAAATTTTAAATCCAAACAAATCCGTAATAAAAAACTGATGGAAAAGTTCGTGCGAAGGCTATACGAGGCAGATATATCACTGCATATTGAATATATTACGAGTTTCATTTCGGTGACTCGTCAATGAGTTCGGATCAAAAGATATTGGATTTTTGTAACCGAAGCCAAGATGTTGGAGGATTCTTATCTTGTTATTTTATTTTAAAACATAAAATATATTATATGTTTTCATCATAGTGTGCTCGGCTTTATCAAATGGATTATTGAACCTATTGAAGCGAAAAATATTGCGCAAATGAAACAATTTACAAAGTTTGTTTTTTACAAGTTTTTCTAGAAGCTGATAGACAAATCAATTGATATTAGAACTTTTATTTTATGATATAAAACAGCAAAATATAAAGTCTAATAACGGGCAAAATGCCCTTCATAATGTAAAAAAAATTGGCACTCGACAACTATCGCGCTGAGCGGTGGATGCGGCTGATGTATCGGTCAAATGTCAATTTCTTGGCGTCTTTGCAACTTGAGGCGAAATACGGCGTCAACCTTAAAACGACCGCAACTTCATACTTTTATGTAATGAGTTGTGACATTTTTTAAGACTTAAACATCCTTTTATGCACTTAAGGGCCTCACAGACGGCGAATATACATTTTAGTTAATATTTTTATCTTAACATGCCTGGATATATTTCATATTACAGTACTTTCGTATGATAAATATAGTATCTTAGCCGTCTGTGATAGTTCATACAAACTGTATAGCAAGCGATATATTATCTACTATAGTATCTTCGCCGTGATGGGGCATACGCACGTGTAGAGTTTTGTGGAGCATTATTTACAACATATTTTTGCAAACGAAAGCATTTTTTATTTATTTATCTAGTTATATATAATATATATACTGTCCCACTGCTAGGCAAAGCCCACGTCCAAAGTCTCTCGCTTCTCCAATTCCTGCGCCACTGTTGGCTGTAATAATGCCTAGATATAAAAAGGAGTAATTTGATCTCAGATGTCTAATGGTCAATGGACAAGAAACAAAATTTAAAGCTCATTGTACATCAATAGACTTCTAAATCGACAAGCAGTATTTAAAGTGTGACTGACTGAGCTCCGTATTGATCTCCGCAATCTGTAGGATTATGTCTGTCGATGAAGTCTCTTTAGCTAAGGATTTATGCAATCGACTTAAAACTTTTTCTTTCGTTTTTAGGGTTCTGTACCCAAAGGGAAAAAACGGGACCCTATTACTCTGAGACTTCGCTGTCCGTTTGTCCGTATGTAACTCACCAGGCTGTATCTCGTGAACCGTTGAAATTGTCACAGATGATGTATTTCTGTTGCCGCTATAACAACAAGTACTAAAAACAGAATAATATAAATATTTACACACCTACAACAAAAAAAAAATGCCTTTTTTGGTCGTTATTAATAACGGCAACATATGATAGACGCTTCAAATATTCACTGAATATTGAGTTGTATATGCTATTTAAAATAAATAGTAAAATAATTACTTATAAAATAAGTATTTGAGGGGCGCTCCCAATCCCATACAAAAAACTAGATTATTGCTCGATATTAATAGCCATGCTCGATATTAGTACTAATATTGTTTGCAGACTGAGACACAAAATTAAAAGTTAATCACAGCAGGCTGTTAGTCACTGTCAGATCGCATTATATTAAAATTTAAAAGTCACTGGAGCAGTAATTTTACCTGCCACCTCAGATCTAATAACGTTAGCTTATAACGACGCCCCCCTTGTGTCATCTATTTTACTACACCGGGCGATTTACATTTATATGGCAATTTCTTATAACAGTCGGCCGGTTCTGCTAATTAAGTCCTACTATTATTATAAATGTGAAAGTTTGTGAGGATTGTTGGACAGATGGATGGATGTTTGATATTCTTACACGCAAAAACTTCTGAACGTAGTTCGACGAAATTTGGTACCTATGGCAGTTTAGGCTCTTGATTAATACATAGGCTACTATTTACCCCGATAAAGTGCAGTGTTCCCGTGGGAATTACTATATATATGCGGGCGGAGCAGCGGGCAACAGCTATAGTCTTACAACAAAACAGTTTCGATGCAGTCTCGATATTACATATGTTAGAACAACAAAATGGTATTCTCATACACGTTAAACCAACGTTTAACGCGTTTTGATTGGTCCCAACTCTTAAAATTAATCTATAATATCAAAACGATTCATTTATAATTAATTGAAAGTAATTTGAAAGTCTTAAGTTGATTACGAGAATTGCGGTTCAGATTCTATAATATAGGTATTACTGCTACTGCTACTGCGGTCTGGTGTATTTATATTGAATTTTAAAACAGACCCATTAAGAATATTTCCGCGACCGTAGACAAGTAATCGACGCCGCCGTTTTCTGCTTTGATCGATTACGTCCTCGCCGCCTGTAATTGGCTTAATGTTTATCGCTGATATTTATAGATAGTAGATACTAGAGGCGTATTATATTAATTTTGCGATTAAGAGAGTCAAGAAAGTCGTAGCCGAGTATACTAATCCTCCATTTGTCTCGAACACAATAATTAAACAACAATTTTAACTGTAAGGGTCAGCTCACACCGAAACGAGACTAAACGTGACCCGGCGCTGCATGTTTAAAATATGTAGAATTTAAAATTTAAATTTATTCAGTACACAAGAAGAACATAAACGTTTTATTGCAATAGTGGCGCTGGGCTCTTGCAAATAAATAAATGTGTATCTTCTTGTGTAGTGAAAAAAGTTCATTTTTAAATAGCTTTCTTAAAAATGCAGCGCCGCAGCACGTATCGTCTCGATTATCGGCTCTAGAAAATGCTACGATACTATGTCCGCTACTGCCTACGGGCTATGATACGTGTATGTAGCTTAATATTATTATGCTAAGTCGTAGAGTCGTGCGTAGCGTATGACTACGAAGCATATATTTTGCTCAAATTGAGCAATGCTCATGTCTTGAGTTGCGAATGAAGTGTACTTTTATATTAAAATCATACCCACAATGTACAAAAAGTATTAGCATGCTGCGTATTCGACCTTCTTTTGGTTAACTATTGTAGGCAAATTGTTGCCTTTCTACCTTATAGAATAATATCTATATTCTGTAATATTGTCTTTAATAAATAGTACCTTATGTACAATATCGACAAAGTTTCCGCTCGACAATTATTTTAACACAAAGGCAGTGAGCACATCGACTGCAGACGTGATTGAACTCCGTTTTTACACGTGAGTATGTGTGCGTGCACGTTATTTAACGGCGCTGCTAAACGATTTTCACCTTATGCCCGGTCGAACGGCAGCTTGTTCGATAGTACAGAAAATTTGAAAGATATTTTTAATTTACATGTTGAAAATAGCAATTATGTCTGGTGCTCACTCGTTTCACTCAGTGTGCGTTGTGTATTTCGTTGTAATATCGTTGCCAGTAATCTTGTATGTGATGTCTCTGTTATTGGATTTTAAGGGGGACGGAGGGAATGTATTGGAAGAAAACGCTTTCAATTTTGCTTAATGATATCCCGTGTATTGAATCAAGAATAAATATTTTTATAAAGCAGAAGATAAATAAAACTGTCTGCTTAAACAGTTATAGTGCAATGCATTAAGCACTGAGTCGCACTAATAGTTTTTTTACTTATTTTAATCAATGAGGTGTCGTCTGCCGCGTGTTTTGAACAATATTTATCTACTATTAATCCATTCCATAGTGAACTTTAAGAAAGTGCCTATCTGAAACGTAGTATAGATAAAAATAAACCTTTGTACGAATACGAAAACCTACTACGAATGTTCTCCGAAATATATACTCTAATGCATTTAACGTTGCCTATTTCAGGAGACTGCGCTAAGCGCTTTGTGAATTTTTTATCGGCCTATCTTTGGGTAGATTACAAAATATGTATTTTGGTCCTGAAATACATTTGTGAGCCTATAAAAGTCTTGTCTAATAACCTGTAAATCTTGGCAACGGCTGCAAGTATTTACATGAAATTTACAATGCAGGGAGTTTTGGGGGAGAAAAATCAGTCTAGCTAGGTTTCATCCCTTAAAAGTGTCAATGTTCCAGACTTTTATTTGGCTCGTATATTTCAAATCAAAGCTGCAGTTTGTCAGCTGCAAACACCACACAAGCTTTTGTTATATCTTTGTGCTTTTGAAAGCGATCGCTCGGAAATGTTCCTGGAGGGAAATTGTCGGTTTTCGTTTACACTCGCACTGTATTTTGTAAAATAAAATGATCACTGACGTTTGACTGGGGGGATGTTTTGTTTTTTGAGCGGTGCATTCGACTTTTGTCCCGGGCAGATATTATACCTATTGCTAATTTATCAACACGTTGGAGAACTCGGGTTTGATTACAGGATTTATTTAGTGTCCCGCTTGTTATTTCAATTTGATGACGAACATTGTATTGCGTATAATATTTTTTTTCAGCTAAGTTTAATTGCTGGTCCACGGTGAAGAGAACTTAACCTGCGCTCATAATTCTTTTCACAATAATTTGGTATTTTTTTTTACAAGGATAGACCTTTTAGGCTACTATTACCATTTTCTAGAACTTTCGGTAGCATTCTTTCTCAATTATTATATTAGACCGTCGAACAAAGCTTTTAATAATATAGTAGATATAGTAATATAGTAGAATAATGTAGTATATAATATGGGGTAACTGGGGTCGGTAAATATTTTACCGGGGCTCGAACCATCTCTCCACATTCCGAATTTTCGAACAAAGCAAAAACTATAGTTACTTATGCAAACCAATCTGCCAATCGGACTGACATAATAGAGTCGAAATTTTTGATTGATTGATTGAATGATGGTTGCACGACGTAAGAAAAAACATATGTAGCTTAAAAATGCGTAGTTTCCGAGGGATAAGACCTAGCTAGATCAATTTTTCTCCCCCAAAACTAGCTGCGTACTAAATTTCCTGGAAGTATTTTTAGCCGTTTTGGAGATTACGATACTAAACACACCGGCATATTTAGCGGAACACGTAATATAAATAAAAAATTATTAAAAAAATATGGTTTTATTTTAAAATCTACTTACTACACTTTTGTTATTTAAAGTTTCATTTGTTTTACTTAAAATGAGATCACATTAAGAACAGATTTTGCGAGTAAAGGCTATTTGTAAAAAATGGTACATTTTTGAACTTTTCATGTAACCGGGAAAAGTGAAAATTAATATTAAAATAACAATTAATTAAATTAGAATAATGGTGATTAATATCGCGTATTTCCTCCACGTGCTCGTATTAAATTTTCTACCCGTCTAGGCATACTGAGAATGATGTTATCGATGGTCTCCTGGGATAGTCTCCGCCATTCCTCAATTACGGCGATTCGCAGTTCACCCACGTTGGCAGGAGCTGGAATTCTGGACTTAACTTTTCTTTTCAGCAAGTCCCAAACGTGCTCTATTGGGTTCATATCCGGTCATCTCGCCGGCCACTCCATAACAGTGATATTCATATCATTAAGATAAGCTTGAGTTACCCGAGCGGTATGCAGCCGAGCATTATCCTGCATAAAAACAAAATCGTCACCGATATATGGGGCAATCGGTACGACATTTTCTTCTAAAACTTCTCTGATATAGCGGTTTGCAGTCAGACTCCCTCTGTCAATCACTACCAAGTCTGTGCGAGCTCCCAAACAAATGCCCGCCCAAACCATTATTGATCTACCACCGTATGCAACTGTAGTTTAAAAATGTGTCTGAATGTATCGTTCTCCTTTGCGTCTGTATATTCTTTGCCTGCCTTCAATTTGATTTAAGAGAATTCTGTACTCATCACTAAACAATACCTTACTCCATTGGTCCGCGTTCCAAAGTCGATATTCCTGAGCAAAAGTTAACCTGTTTCTACGATGATTTACCTCGAGCCTTGGAGCCTTGGCGAGCACAAATGAACCCAAACCAGCTTCTTCGAACCTTCTTCGTACCGTACGCTCACTTACGGTTACACCCCGCACTGCTTCTAACTCATGTCGGGCTTGGACGGCCGTCAAACGGGGGTTCCTATGTACACGAAGCCGAATGAAACGATCATCCCTACTCGAAGTACGTCTTTTTCTGCCTTGTCCTGCTCTTCTCACATAAGTACCGGTCTCCCTGAACCGTTGAATACTGCGATGGATCGTTGAAACTGGTCGACGAAGATATCTGGATATCACTCTGTAGGTTTGACCATTTCTTCGCATTTCGAGTGCCCTGGCAATCTCCGTTTGGGCTAAGTCAGGCATAATTCAGTCCTCAACTCCAAAAAGATACGCGATTAAAAAATAACTAACAAGTACAGTACTAAGTACTACAGTACAGTAACTAAGAAACAGTATTTCAATGAAATTTTAAATCAAACTCAGAAGGAAGAAATACTCGAAGTTCGCTCCAGATAAGGTGTATTTGAATAAAATTAAAACAATTGCATAAAATGTGATGTTCAGTTGTTTTCTTAATTTGAAAATATTTCATTTTAAATTAAATGACGTATAAACCAGCCAGCAACCTTATATGATACTGATATCAAACCTTTATTTTATGTTCCGCTAAATATGCCGGTGTGTGTATAAGATTTCTTAAGCATTCAATAAAAATGCATCACACACAATAAACACATCTTGACAGCGAAAGAAGACACTTTCTATCTCAAAAACATACCTAGTAGGAACCTACGTACATATCCCAATAGTACTTAGGTACAAAGTTAGATACCTACAACTCAGAATATAGCATTAGACCTCAAAATGTAAACCTAAATAAAAATAATAACAACAACACACACAACTCATAATTAATCGTAGATTAGACAGGCAAGTACATTAGGAATCAAACCACCAAAGCCGGTAAAAGTTTAAAAGCTCAGAGGCGAGCGAAGAAAAACAAGAGCTTCGACTGGAATAAGGCTGGGGTTATTGGTTCCGATGTAATATTGATGAAGTTACCGACGCGATGTAAATATAGATCCTTTTACCATACCCGCCTGTGACGCCGCCTTACCTACGTTATCTTAATCATAGAAAAAAGGTGTTTCAGGTTTTACCATATTTCCCGATATTCATGTAAATAAGGAACAGTAATATAAATAATAACTTTATTCCTAAGTATTCTGTTCAATCAACCTGTTGGTCGATTCTGCTAATTAAATATTACAATAATGCAGTTTCGATGCAGTCTCGATAGTATATTAAAACAGTATATAAGTGGTATTCTCATAAACGTCAAACCAACGTCAAACGCGTCTTGATTGGTACAAACTCCAGAAATCAGTTTATGTTATCAAGAAAATTAATTATAATTAATTGAAAGTAAATTGAAAGTCAAAAGTTAAATACGAGAATTGGGGTTACGTATGTTTATATGCGTTTTTAAAGCCCTGTAGCAATAAACAAAATGTACGCTCTACAAAATTTACGATTACATCAGCATCAGCATCAACAAAAGAAAACCGCATCAAAATCTGTCTATTGGTTAGGAGCTACAATGCTACATACATACTTTGACAGTTTATAACACACACAAATTATACCACAACTCTTTTAGCGTCGAGCATCGGAGGTTAAAAATTGGGATGTTATAAAGCAGTAGTTTTTAACATTAATTGAAGTGCCTGTTACTATCGATTAGTTGGTGTATTTTATACCTGAACTGTACTTTTTCGAGATTGAAAGTAGCCTATGTGGTAATCCAGAGCTTAAACAACTACCATACCAAATTTCATCAAAATTAGTTCAGTAGTTTTTGCGTTAAAGAGTAACAAAAATCCATCCATCCTATCTATCCCATACATCCTCTCAAACTTTCACATTTATATTAGTAGTAGGATGACATTAACTTCTAGCCTATATCCTCAAGGTATCGATTGTTACGCAGGCGACTTTTTCTAGACCTCGTCTAATTCATTTTAAGGCTAATACATATAAATTATATAAAACAGTGTATTGTATAATGTATAACGCTAAATGCTGTGTATATACCAACTAGCTGTTGCCCGCGGCTTGGCCCGCGTAAATACAGTATCCCAAAGGAACACTATACTTTTTCGGGATAAAAAGTAACCTATGTTTTAATCCAGAGCCTTAACTACTACCATACCAAATTTCATCGAAATCCGTTCAGTAGCTTTTGCCTGAAAGAGTAACAGACATCCATCCATCAATACATACATCCATCCATCCTCACAAAACTTTCACATTTATAATATTAGTAGGATGTAGAAACACTTCAATTGCCCCGTCAACGGTTCTACTATACCAAAATATAAAAACTAATTAGTTATGTAACTTGGTATAAATGATTCGTCCCAGGGCTACTCATGAATCCTTAAAAAATATGCTTGCAAAATATAAAGCTCACAATACATCTATTTGTATGATGAAAATTAATTAAACGAAAAATACCTCTACTTATATTTTGCTAACAGATGGATACAATTTTGTGCTTCAGAATAAAAACGATTCATTATGTAACTAAATAGCTTACCATAAATATGTAATTATCTTAAGCTCTATAAAAGCTGATTACTTAATATCTAATTGTTTCTGTTAATGGAATGTAATGTAAATGGTCCTTACTAAAATGGTACCTATACATGGCTGCACTAAAAGTATCGGGAATGGAATATTTCCACTGTTCCTGTCATATTAAAATCTTTTTAATTTAAAACACCTTGGTTTTAAAAATCGAATACCGTTTATTTATTTAAAAAAAGATTCTCGGCCTTGTCACAAGGTCTTGTCAAACTTGTTTAGTCGTTGAGATAATGGAATTGACTCGAGAAAATTCTAGAGCGATGATTTATTATGACTTTCGAAGTGGTTTACACAAAAATAGTGTGTTGACCGGATGATTTCTGCATTTGGTGATGAAGCCCCATCCAAAACCACAATTTATCGCTGGTTTGCTGAATTTCAACGTGGACGTGTCATGCTCAGTGATGATCCCCGTCAAGGTCGTCCAAAAACTGCAGTCACCCAAGAAAACGTTGATGCTGTGCGTAAGCTGAGAGGAAGATCGACATGTGACATACCGCGAAATTCAGGCAACTTTAGACATTGGCATGAGTCAAATACAAATAATCTTGCATGAACAATTAGGTGTAAAAAAGTTGTTTTCCCGATGGATACCGCATTTGCTCTGTGAAGAGCAAAAAGCGGCTCGCGTTACTTGGTGCGTCAGAACTCTCGAAAGATTCCACGCAGGATCCTCAAATGCTGTATACAACATCGTATCAGGTGACGAATCCTGGATATACGCGTACGAACCCGAAACAAAAAACCAGTTACGAGTTTGGGTGTTCGAAAATGAGTTAAAGCTAACAAAAATTGTTCGTTCACGGAGTGTTGCAAAAAAATGGTGGCCACGTTTGTCTCCAAAACCGGCCATGTTGCGACTATTCCTCTTGAGGGACAAAGAACAGTTAATGCAGAATGGTATGCTAACATTTGTTTGCCACAGGTCGTTTCTGAACTCCGTAAAGAGAACTGCAACCGCCGCATCATCCTCCATCACGACAATGCGAGTTCTCACACCGCGCACAGAACAAAAGAGTTTTTAGAGCAAGAAATCATAGAATTATTAGACCATCCGCCGTACAGCCCCGACCTAAGCCCTAATGATTTCTATACTTTCCCTAAAATAAAGAATAAATTGCGTGGTCAGAGATTTTCATCACCTGAAGAAGCTGTGGACGCCTACAAAACGGCCATTTTGGAGACCCCAACTTCCGAATGGAGTGGTTGCTTCAATGATTGGTTCCATCGTATGGAAAAATGTGTCAAATTTCGCGGAGAATACTTCGAAAAGCAATAAATACATTTTTAAATAGTAATGTTGTGTCACTTCCTTGATTCCCGAAATTTTCAGTGCCGCCCTCGTATCATAACAGACAGCAAAAACCGAATATGGGGTTTAAATAGTTTACTCAAACGTTAACGTAAACTAGGCTGTAACTAGGATGCGTAGCGGTGATATTGTGGTAAATGCTTTTATGGGTACTCAAAATCCGTTCTGTCTGTAAAACCGTATGAAACCAAATACACTTTATAGTCATAGTGTTAAATTTAATGTGCAGGGTAGGCAGGCATATACTATTGCGTTGGAAGTAACATAGGCCTGGCCTATAGATACAGGATTGGAAAAAAATCACGATTTCTTTAAAAAAAATCCTAATTCATCACTTTTTTTTCGTTATATTATTAAATTTAACTATATTTTTGCGCAAAATGGAACGCGCCCTCAAGGGATTGCGCGGACACAGCGCGGGAATTTTAGATGGAGAGCTACTAGGAACTAAATTTAGAGCAGATGTTTGAGGCAAGCTGAAACCTTGTCCTATACTTGTCCTATTGTACCCCAACACGAGACTGAAGGACTGGCTAGTCAGTAGCGGGGCTAAGTGAATATAAAACATTTTGAAAAGTTACTTTTTTATCCTAAATAATATGTTTGAGGCAATTTGAAATTTTGATATAGTATTAGTTTAATGTTTAAGGAGTTGCGGAAAAATAAAACCAGAACATTTAGTCGGGGTTTTAACTTTTACATTCCAGTGTAAAAGTAAATAGGCTGGCTATCAATTCATGATTTTCTGACATATATCGGTCATTTTATGAACTACTTCAAATTATAAACGTATAGTAGACTCGATCGTAGTTCATAAAATGACCGATAGATGTCAGATAATCATGAATTGATAGCCAGCATATTTCCAATTTTCTTTTATGGACTGGGAATGACGGTTTTTAAATTCATGACATCTGACAGCTTTTTGACACGACAAGGACCGTCGGGCTACCAAGTGCCGCCCGGTGACAGAAAAAGAATCAAAAATTCTTATTGACCGTTTTTGATACCACTTATCAAAAACCCTCATTGAAAAGGCTGGAAAACTAGTTTTTTTATTTAAATATTATAATAATGATATTGATTTCTCAGATTTAAACGTATTTCGATTTCGTAGTTTGTTACTTAATTATAATTTTTAAATCTGTTTTTTATGTTGATTTCTGTAAAAGAAAGTGAAATTAAACATTTTTGATTAAATCATTGATTTTTATTGTAAACATCTAGATTTAAATCATGATTAAAATCAAAATGATTTACTCATGCCAACCCAGGTTAGATATAACTAGGCGGATGTTACTTTTAAATTTATAAAAACAGGCTGATTTTTGATTTAGTCTCTTTTAAAAGTAACTGTAATAAACATGCGAAATGTCAAAAGTAAATTTTTTTCCATACGAGCTGGATGCACACCATCCAGGCTGGTCACTGGCGACGTAGGAACGAAATACCTAGAGTACATTAGGAGAGGCGTTTGTCCAGCAGTGGGACAGTTTAGGCTAAATAAAAAAAAACGCCATAACTGCAAAACATGTTTTATTATGTGTAAATCTGATAAAAAATATAATATACCTACAGATTATATTGTATAATCATAATATTGAGCTAGCGTAATCCATGTAACTGTCATCAAGACAAAATCATGAAGTCGGTAGAGGCTGAAGACGATTTTAATAAAAACAATAAATCGTCCCAAGTGATAAATCTTAGATGGCATTAGCAGCGCGATCCCTCAAGTCGTTTATACCTACCGTTAATTGATGTGAGTTGTGACGGACGCAATAAGGGCTCGCCTTAGCTTTTAGCTAATTAATCACAGATCACACTTTAATTAATACTGTTGACGTGTTTATAGGCAATGTTGATCGAATCTTCAGGAACTTTCCTAAAGGGAAATGCTGCGAACAGAAAATAACTGCCCCAGCGGCTCAGGATTAGAAAAAGTGTTTGATTTAGGGCGACAACTTGAACTCTGACCGCTAACCTACATAACTAACGCACCCTCTATCAACGGATTTTTTTATTTCGAACACCAACAGCCCTTCAAAAAGGGCCTGTGCCTAAGGATTGTAAGAAACTCTGATAAACGAGGAGTTTCTTCTGATGTTATCTTCAGAAGAGAATAGAGATAAGCAGATTACAACATTCTGTTCCTCTTAATTTCACCCGCCCTTCGCCATAATAATTCTTTTTTTAATACTACGCACCGCATTTAAATTGTAGAATTGAATCCAGAAGTGAATACGCAACAAAAATATCAGGTACCTTGTATTTTTAGTGGCAAACATACCTACTCTGATGTAAATAATGAATTGGAAGTCGGTTTAATTTTTTGTTTAAAAATAATATTTTTTAATTTTTTTGTGATATTTGTTAAATTATTATTAATACATTTTAGGAACGTTTAAAATAAACGATCGAATGTATAATTGAATACGCGCCAAGCTTCCATTGGGTATTGTAAATAAGATGATGATGATGATGATGATTACTGTAAGTTACATAGTGGCATATGCTTGTAGTTCTTTGAACAATGCCGAGGAGACTGAGGAGTTCTGTTCAGTGCTTTCGAATCCAGGGTATACCTTGGTGCAAAATCTTATTTTTTGGTAGCATATGCTTGTGTTACTTCAGAAAAAGTCAAAATCCTTATATTATGTGTCCATATAAATTTCGAGGAGTTCTCTCGATTACTCATGGACCTCATCATCAGGTTTCCGCTTTAGTGACTAAGGACCAATTTCGAATTATTTACAACAACAAAATAATTTTGCAAATACGTTATAAATATTTATAAATATAATATATTTATAAATATTTATGGACGGTCCATAAATGGCAGAGTAATGTTCAAAGATATCCGTGTCGGTGTAAAATACTATGAGAAGTACCTTTTATATCATCATAATGTGATGATGTATGGTGTGATGATGATGATTACTGTAATTGACATAGTGGCATTTGCTTGCAGTTCTTTAAACAACGCCGAAATCCCCAAAACATGTATCTATAAGGATATCTATATATCTATAGATCTATAGATCTGTTCAGTATATATATATATATATATATATATATATATATATATATATATATATATATATATATATATAAGATGATGTGGTTTTTATTTGTAGTGATTAGGACGACAAGGTTAATCAAAACAAACTGAGTTTCTCTGTAAGAAAAGAAGAAAAGAAACGACATTTAATGTTATTAATTACAATATCGATCCTAAAACACAATTATTAACTTATTACAAATAAAATTTAAATGAAAAGGTACTTTGACACTAATGCTTTCTCATAATAGGCCAGATCCGTCACTCTAGACTATAGAGTATAAATTCACAATTCTGCCTCGATGGCGCTTGATGCGCGGGAATATTCAAAAGAAAATCACATTTTTCTTTACATCTCCCCCTCCCAGAGAGTATTATAATAATGCGATACGACTATCTATTCTCATGGAGGTCTTCAAACGCAGGGGCCGGAGTTAGTTTCGAGATGTGGAAAAAGTTTGACTCTGTTTTCTTATGGCTTGTGTTAATCTTGTAAATACTTGTGACTTAGATATTTTTTCTATTATTTTATAGGGACCGATTCTTAGTTCGTCGATTTTTTTTCTATTTAGTTTGTTTCCATTATCCACAAAAACAGTATCACCCACCTTGAAATCTGCATGTCTTCGATTTTTATTGTAAATTGTCTTATTGTTATTTTATTAATTAATTACATTATGTGATCTTAATGTCTTTTCCAAAGCTTTTTTCCTATCTTGGATCAAATCATACTCGGTCCTTTTAAGTTTCAGTTCATTTGGTAAAATTGTGACATCTGTACCATTTAGAAGGTACTCTGGAGCATATCCAGTAACAGTATGTTCAGTTTTATTATAGCTCTTTACACAATTTCGTGCTATAGTTGTCCATGCTATCTTAGCGTTGGTTTCATTTATCTTGCATCTGATTTTATTGACTAACGTCTGATTTAGTCTTTCATTTAATCCATTTGAGAAGGGCGAGTCTACAGCAGTAAAAATTATCGGAATATTCTGTTCTTCCAAATAATTTTTGAATTCTTTAGAATTGATACCTGGATATTGATCTGCGAGAATCATGCCAATGTCGTTAGTTTCCGCACAGTTCCTCACAAGTTTCGTGAAATCATTTGCATTTTGTGTGCTTGATGTCAAAATGTATGCATACCTTGTGAAATGGTCTGACAGTAAGTGCAAGTATCTCTTTGTTGATCTTGAGCTCCCAAATCCTCCAATTGTATCAATAGAACATATCTGAAAAGGTTTTGTGGCGGGACCCAAATGGGACATAAATCCATATTTGTTTTGTCCTCTTGATTTGTTCTTAATACATACTATACTATACTATATAAAAAGTATGTGCTTTAAAAAGTTCCTTGAACCTAACAAAACCTATCTGGACAAGTTACGGATTCTGCACATGCAAAGCCTTGAATCAAGACGTGCTATGCTGGATGCGTCTATGCTCTACAAAATTTTGCATGGAGCAATAGACTCGGCAGATTTACTGTCAAAGATATCTTTCAGAATACCCCACCGTATGCCGCGTTATCCAGTCCCCTTGTTTTCAAAATACGCATGCCGCACGAATCTTCGTAAACATTCTCCCTTTTCCATAACTATAAACTTGTATAATAGTATTTCAGGTCAGGTTGATGTATTTTTTGATAGCCTTACATTAATAAAAAAGGTTGTTTTAGGAAAATTTAATCACGTTTCAGATAACTTTATTTAAATTATTATGATTTTATTACCAATTTAAATTCAAATCTAAGTTCATCTGAGATTATTTTTAAGCTTGTAATGTAATTTTTAATGAATAAGTATCATTATATCTATATCTTTGTATCGATCTATATATTATACAAGTATTTTGTATATCGCGTACTTTAGATATAAGCAACGCAATTTTATGAAATGCCTATTATTACTTTATATGTATATATATATGGGTGTGAATGTGTATATGTGTGTGTATATATATATATATATATATATATATATATATATATATATGTATTTGTATGTATGTATATATATATATATTTGATTTTGATTGACAGTATGGAATAGATAATCACAGTGTATTTGCATATACATTGTGATTATTTGTTCTATACTTGGGTTGGTGTTTTATAATTAGTAATAGAGTACTTTAATTTTTAGTGTAAAATAGTCCAATGCATGTTGAGGCCAAATGTAATTAGTTATTGTATCTAGCTGTAAATTTGAATGTATTCTATTATTCTACGTTATTATTGATGCAAAACTGTTTTTGGTCCATAAATAAATAAATATACAACTTTCACAGATTCTTTTTATGTTTTTTGTCAAATTTTTTGCTGTGTACCATGAGCTAATCATTATTTGCATTTCTTTAATTCCTATATGACCCAGATCTGCATGTACATCTTTAATAAATTTTATACTGAATTTCTCTGATAGGATTATCTTTTCATTTTTCTTAACTATTTTGTAATAAACATTATTTTTTGTTATTAACTTGTCTTTATTACACTGTATCGTATCATTTTTACCTTGGTCTTTTAAGATATCCTCTAATGTTATTATATTGACTATTTTCAATTGTTCATCCAGGTTTTCATTTGCTTCTAGGACTGGGTTTCTGCTTAGACAGTCAACTTCGATGTTGTATTTTCCTGGAGTATATTTAATTTGGAAATCATATTGTGATAAGTAGTATGTCAGATCTCCTAGTTCTTGATTTTATGTTCATATTCTCTAAGGGCTTATGATCTGAAAAAACAGTAAACTTCCTACCTATCAACAGATGTTGCCAATACTTCACACATCCTTTAATTGCTAGGCATTCAAGGTATATAGCTTTCTTCCTTTTTTGAACTTCATTCAGTTTTTTCGAGAAGTATGCCACTGGTCTCTCTTCATTGTTTTCTTGTGGCTGTTTGAGGACTGCTCCTACTCCTAGAATACTGGCATCTGTGTATATGTGGATAGGTAAGTTTGGATCAAAAATGGTCAATATTGGGTGAGAACATAATATTTGTTTCATTTCATTGAATGATTCTTGGCATGTTTTAGTCCAGTTAAAAATTTGTCCTTTCCTTAATAGGTTATGTAGTGGTTCTAATTTTATTGCGATTCCTGGCACATACTTATGATAAAAGTTTATTTTTCCTAAAAAATGTCTCACATTTTTTTGTGTTTTTGGAATAGGGAAAATTTTTATTGATATTAAGTTGTCTTTCAGAGGTCTAATTGAATTATTCTGTATTATGTGACCTAAGTACTTAACTGAGTCGGATGCAAATTTACATTTAGAAAATTTTAGTCTTAAACCTTCACTTTTAATTGCTTGAAACAGCTGCTCCAGATACCTGATATGTTCTGAGAATGATTTTGAGAATATTAAGATGTCATCGATGTAACATACTGTGAAATCTCCAATCTTGTGTTTTCGTATTATATTACACATTATTCTTTGAAATATAGCTGGGGATGTCTTTAAGCCGAATGGCAAACAGGTCCATTGAAAATGACCATCTTGGGTGATGAATGCAGTCTTGTATCTGTCTGTGACACGCAAAGGTATTGACCAAAATGCTGACATCAGGTCCAGTGTAGAGAAATACTTGCAATCTCTAGTTTTTACGATTAGGTCCTCAATGAGGGGAAACGGTTGTGATTGTAGAACAACGATCTTATTTAGGTCTCGAAAATCTATGCACAATCTTGACTTTTTATTTTCGTCTCTTTTGTAAGCCATCGTAACTGGAGCTGCAAACGGGCTATATGATTCTTCCATTATTTTTTTTTTAATAATTTTCCAATTTGGTTCTCAATTTCTTTTTTATCTTCTATTGTGCAACGATATGGCCTTTTACTGCAATATTTTTCTATTGACAGATCAATGTGTGCTTCATAATCTGTAACCATTCCAATGTCATATTTGTCCTTTGCAAATGCAGATTTATTTTTCGAAATTAGGTCGTCAATTACTGCTTGTTGTTGATAATCTAGATGATTTACCCACATTTTAAAATTTTCTCTATTGAAGTTCTCGTTGACTTTATTTCCTTAGAAATGTCAATACTCGATTTATTTGTTTCCTTAGAAACAACTTCAGTTTTTTGTATAGGAATTTTTTTAAAGATTTCCAAGTTTTCATTTTGAACTAAGAAAAATTCTTTTGTACAGTCTAATCCGATTAAAAAATCGTAATCAAAATTATTTTTGTCTATTACAAAAACATTCATTTTTTTCTCCACATTAAATATGGTTATATCTAGTGATATTAAGCCATTTGCCTTTCTAACGCCATTAATTGTTTTTAAATTAGTATTGCTTGAGTAACTTAATTCTTTGTTGTTTATCCTCAATAACTTTGAGTTTATCAATGACACATTTGAGCCAGAGTCATAGATTCCATATAATATGCTTATACTCTTATTTAATAATAATTTTACTTTAATTAATGGCGGCGCTATTAGTTTTTTGGTTCTTCACATTGTAGTTCACATTCCAATTCTGAATTATTAATGTGCTTTATTTGTTTATAATTTCTGTCTTTTCCATTATTAATTTTTGTTTTGAACCAACAGGCATCTTCTGAATGATATCGCACACCTTTTTGTAAACTTTCACAAATACTACATTTTTCCTTCGTTGGCTTATCATCTTTTTTTTAAATAAATTTCTTCTTTGCAACTAAATGTTCTAACTTGCCAAGTTCATTAAATAAGTCTTTTGTTTCTGCAATTTCCTCTTTGTTAATTCTATCTGTTATAAAGTCCGGTACGCCAGCGGCAATTATGTCAATAAGAGTCCCTTGATCTATTGTTTTTCTTACTTCTAGTAGAAGTTTTTCTTTTTTGATGGCATATTCTAAAAGAGACCCTGATTGGTATTTGAAAAATAAAGCATACTTGCTTGTAGACCAGCCTTTACTGGCATAGGTTTGCAAAAAGTTTGATTTCCATTCAGCCCACTTCGATTGTAAGCTATGTTTGATCATCATGGAAGAGTACCAATCAGTGCAGGATTTCTCAAGAAATAATCTGAAAATTTAAATTTTTTCTTCCTCTTTTACTACGTCAAACCTTGTACATTCTTTTTCAAATGTTTCCATCCAGTTATATGCATTTACACTTTTTCCATCAAATTTTTCAATCACAAACCTATCGGCAATTTTTTTTATACTTTGTTTTTCTTTGTTTTGTTGACTTTCAATCAATTTTTCCAGAATTTTTACTAAAGGTTCATCTAAATTCTTCTTATTGACAGTAGCTGACTGTTCCTCGGTGATATCCTCAAGGAATTGGTCTTGGAAAATCATGTTTTCATCTTCATCACAGTATGTTTGTAACAGATCATTTGTCATTTTTATCCATACGCTTCTGCTTTGATATCTTTTCTTCAATGTATTTTTCACTGTAGCGAAAGCTTTATAGTCCAAGAGCTAGTGAACCCTGGGAGTAACGGTCTCCCTGTAAGGTTAGAAATTTGTATACTTACGATTTATGGCATTCTAAGAGCAATAGCCATGACCTGGCAGGCGTCATCCCTGCACGTCATCAGCCCCTTTATTTTTTGGACTGTTAAGTAAATTGAGTTTCAAAACTTGTTTCTGTAAATTTGAAAATTTAATAGGATAAAGTTTATTTATTGTACATCTTAAAAAAAAATTGACAGGCGATTACAATAAGCAGAAGTATATGACAGATCAATTAGAAAACGCACAGTTGATGAGGTAAAATAAACTTTATCCTGTATACTTAAAATTTTTATATGTTTTCAAGTAAACGTCTCAGAGTAAATATGCTCGGAAACATGGACCCTCTCCACAATAATAATTTAAAAATTTATATGGAATATGGCACTAATAATTGTAAATAATGGATAAATATTTCTGAACTATATACAAAATTGGGACCTTCTATATGCCAAAGCTTACCGGGATTTCATGCATTAACCGGTTGCGATTTCAATCCGTCCTTTTCAAGAAGAGGTAAAAAAAAACCATTCCAAGTATTGCAGAAATCGAGTGTATATCAGAAGGCATTCAAAGAATTAGGAAACGCAGAAATAGTAGAGAAGAAAGAAAAAATTTTCCCGATACTAGAGAAATTTGTATGCCATATTATGTAAGGTTTGAAATGTTCAAAATTAAATAATGCACGTTATGAAAAGTTCCTTGCTACGTACAACACAAATAATCCTAAAGTGTTTATGAAAAAAGTAGTAAGCTATGATTCATCGAATTTACCACCCTGCCAACGTGAACTACATCAACAATTATTGAGAACTGCCTACATTACAAATATATGGCGAAATTGTAATTTAAAAGAACCAACAATTCTTATACCTGAAAATAACGGTTGGAACTTAATTGAGTCGTTACGATTTTAATTGGTTTGAGGGGAATACGGTTCCATCTTCTATATACGACATACTTTTACAAGGACCTGCTGATACTGCCACAGCACAATCGACTGAAACTGAGGAATGCATTTCAGGTAACATACAACTATTTTATTCCGTAACATTTAATATGCAGTCCTATGTAATTGAGCTTGATATTTAATTCTTAACATCCTTATTGATTCATTAAAATATATTTTTTTACTATTTTCAGATGAGGAAAAGATTGTTGAAGAATCAGATAATGATGAAAACAGTGATAGCGAAATTTCGGATGATGCTGAAGAAAACGAATGTTAAAAATAATGTAGATTGCATAAAACCCAATAAAATACATTGCATTTACTGTATGCGTTCATGTAACATTTCTTATTTGCACGCCCTTAGCAGCTGTCCCCTCGCCTGTCAAGGACTTATGCTGTTCAAAACCGCCTGGCATTTTACATATTTACTCTGAGACGTTTACTTGAAAACATATAAAAATTTTAAGTATACAGGATAAAGTTTATTTTACCTCATCATCTGTGCGTTTTCTAATTGATCTGTCATATACTTCTGCTTATTGTAATCGCCTGTCAATTTTTTTTTAAGATGTACAATAAATAAACTTTATCCTATTAAATTTTCAAATTTACAGAAACAAGTTTTGAAACTCAATTTACTTAACAGTCCAAAAAATAAAGGGGCTGATGACGTGCAGGGCTGACGCCTGCCAGGTCATGGCTATTGCTCTTAGAATGCCATAAATCGTAAGTATACAAATTTCTAACCTTACAGGGAGACCGTTGCTCCCAGGGTTCACTAGCTCTCCAGCTATTAGAGGTCTGGATATGTTTGTGATACTGTGATACTGCTTGATATTCCTCCGGGATTAAAAAGACTTTGTCGTCTTGTGTGGTAATTGAGGTTATGGCAATGTAGTTTGTCTTACCGTCTATCAATGATTTAACTTGAAAAGTAAATTTTAATTTTTCCATTTTCATTTTGACAATAAATGTCGTTTTATAAGATGATGTGGTTTTTATTTGTAGTGATTAGGACGACAAGGTTAATCAAAACAAACTGAGTTTCTCTGTAAGAAAAGAAACGACATTTAATGTTATTAATTACAATATCGATCCTAAAACACAATTATTAACTTATTACAAATAAAATTTAAATGAAAAGGTACTTTGACACTAATGCTTTCTCATAATAGGCCAGATCCGTCACTCTAGACTATAGAGTATAAATTCACAATTCTGCCTCGATGGCGCTTGATGCGCGGGAATATTCAAAAGAAAATCACATTTTTCTTTACATATATATATTCGGTTATTACTTAAATTTTATGTATATTAATATGATAATGTAAGGAATGGTTATTCCTACTAATATTATAAATGTGAAAGTGTGAGGATGGATGTTTGGATCATTCATACATACATCCATCCATCATGGATGATGGATGTATTGGTGGATTAAAACGATAGGTTAGGTTCTGGATTAAAACATAGGCCCGGAAAAGTACAGTGTTCCCGCGGGATACTCGATAGTATATTTACGCGGGCGGAGCCGCGGGAAACAGCTAGTTATTAATAAAATCTTGATACTGTTAGCGCTGTGGGTTAGAGTAAGGGAGGAGGAGCCTGCCTAACGCTGCCGTATGCGTGAGAGAAAGGGAAGCCAGACAGACTGGCGCCGTAACGTGTTACGAAACGAAACGGTTTACCCTCCCATAAGAAGTTATCACTTCAAAATTCTTTATTTATTAACGAATGTAAGTCTTCAACCCCGTGAGTCTTATCTTAAAAACGCCATCAAGGTTTTATATATTATTATATAGAACGAATGTTACGAATAATAAGTTCTAAATAAAAATATTGATAATCCGCGTCTAGGCTGTGACCTTTGTAGTGTTCATTCGTTTAATAAGTGGTGTGAGTGTGGCGGAGCGGCCGAGTGGCTGAGGGTGGCGCGGCGAGCTGCGACACGCTATTGCGTCTTTTCACCCAGAGCCAAGAACAAAAAGCGAATATCCATACAGAGAGGTCAAACAAACAAACCCCAGGATCTTAAAAGTGTTTTTTACCGTGCTAGATTGCGCTGGAACAACTAGGCAGACGTTATTTATTATTAGTACCTGGAACTCCGACGCTAACTGAGCCGCCAACTGTATTTGACATTTAAAAATCGAAATCACATGACTAACTTATTACGTACACGACGAAAGCAAAAACATATATTATACCTAACTTCAAAATACGCAGTTTAGTCCAGGTATAGGACCTAGCTAGATCGATTTTTCCCCCCCAAAACTCTCTGCATATTAAATTTCATGAAAATACTTGCCGTTTTCGAGATCCGATCAGACCCGATCCGATTTCCGATCATATATTATGCATATACAAGATGTGCTCGTTTAAAGTAAAGATTTATGTCTAGGTAGGTGAGCAGAACTGTATACTCTTTCAAAGCCCGGTGAGGCGTGTTACAGTCTTAAACAAAGAACTAACTTTGTGTGTCCATTTTATGCATGAAATGGTAAGTACCTTTTTAGGGTTCCGTAATAATCAAGGAACCCTTATAGTTTCGCTCTGACCGTCCGTCCAGATGGTCGGACTGTCCGCGCCTCTAGCGTCTGTAATTATGAATATAAATGGATGAAATTTGGTATAAAGACTGTGTTCATATCGTAAAATAAAAATAATTTTATATTTTAGGGGCGGCTCCCTATATTGTGAAGTGGGCATGAAAAATATTTTTTCACTCTACCCCATCGTGTGGGGTTTAATACATGACTTTTTTACAAAGTCAACCATTTTTGAGTAATCGGCCTCCAAAGTGATTTATTAGTTCCCTCCACCCTGGCATTTCTAAACTATTAGACTTAGAAAATTGCAATTTTTCATGCTGGTAGGAAAATTATTACACCTATTACGCGTTTGTAGTTACGCAACCCTCCTTAAACACGTCCTGATGTGCTCTTGGTTAGGTTTTTTTTTTGTATGATTCTACCAACCATAACTATATTATTTTCTGAATAAAACTTAAACCATGCTTCAGCACACACTATTTTCTTTTACAATTCAGTCAAACCGGTGAACTAGGTCGCAGGACACGACATCTTGAGTGAGCCATTAAAAATGTTTAAAGTTACCCTCTGGATACCCACTCTGACATCGAGAGCTCGCGTTATGTACTCACGTAGGTGTTTTCATACTTTCTACAGCGTCTGTGATCGACGGACCACCTGATGGTATGATGTATTGGCTGCGTTACAATGGATACTTAATGTGGTCCTTGAGTTCTATTTCCCACCGAAAAATGTTGGCTGCCGCCTGCCATGTATAACGATAATATTTTCCAAGAATTTGTTTTGCTTATCGTGTTTATTTGTTGTTTTTTTTCTTCAACATATTCCTTCCAATACTAAAATGTGAAGTGGTATTTTATTTTTTATTTTTTTTTATATTAAGATATATGGCGTCGGCTTATAACCATTTGCCAGTGTCAAGTTGAAAAGGCGGGAAATATTTATATCTATTTATTTATTATATCTATTTTCGTTTTAATTTTCTACACCGTATTTCTAAATCGTCAAGTCCAAAGTCTAGCCAAAGTCCAAATAAATAAAGTTTTTTGAAATTGTACCACTTGCCTACACACTTGTGCACGTTAACGAATATTTAATGGTTAATATTCTACCAATATTACACATTAAGAACCGAAATACCACAAATTTAAGGAAGATTTGCCAGTGTCAAGTTGAAAAGGCGGGAAATATTTATATCTATTTATTTATTAATATCTATTTTCGTTTTAATTTTCTACACCGTATTTCTAAATCGTCAAGTCCAAAGTCTAGCCAAAGTCCAAATAAATAAAGTTTTTTGAAATTGTACCACTTGCCTACACACTTGTGCACGTTAACGAATATTTAATGGTTAATATTCTACCAATATTACACATTAAGAACCGAAATACCACAAATTTAAGGAAGAAATACAAAAACCACAACGTCACCCATTGAATTCCCCAGGATTTAATTTTTCTAACTTTAATATTTTTTAGTATTTTCAAAAGGATTGGCAGTAGTAAAAAACAAATGTGTAATACACCTGAAGATTAAACTTAAGTTAATATTATTTATTTTTAAGGTTTAATACTAACAAAGCATTTTTTTGTTTCAGGTAAGTATAATTGACGACATGCGTATGGCGGCAAAACTATTCTTCACACAATGTAGCAGTATGTAAAACTACACACAAGTGTTGTTAAAAAATAAATATTTTTCGCAATTCTTAGGGGAGGTTTCAATGTTATTCAAAACTAACGCCATCTAGTTAAAACCCCTCGAGCTCGTTCGTATGGGTGTCCTCATCTTACCAAGAACTTTCTTCGAGTATTCGGTACCTGTGACTCGTAGCAGTTCCGACGAATTTACATAGATGGCGCTGCATGTATTCTTGCGATTATCGTATCAAAAATATTTAGTTGTTTTAGATAAATATTTAATAGCAGGTATATAATAATAGATAAATAATATCTATAATAATAGAGTTCTTGACTGACTTTTTAAAATGATTACTAAAACAGTAACAACATTATTAATTTCAATCCCCTTTGTTTGATTATTACAAGTTGGTATCTAGTTCGGTACGTTGCTTGTGTTGTTACCTGCAGTTGCTTCTTTGCTTTTCCCTGGATACTTCTAGAATGTAGGTTTACCGGCTTGCCGCATGACCCAAAATTTTAAATTGTTTGCCACGGACTACAAATAGATGGCAGCACATATTCGATTGTGTCTACTGTATCTAAGGGCCCCATATACAGTCCGGTTTTCCTTCAGTTCGGCCTGAACGGATGCAAAATCGTATCGTAATCGTATCGTATTTCGAGATCGCATCAGTCGGCCGCATGAACTGAAGCGATTCGTTCCAGTGTTGCCAACTCTGTTTTTGCGAAACTATTAAACTCGCGTCGTTTTCTACTAAAAACTACTAAAAGAGTACCGAAAACTATAAAAAAGCTACTAAACTTAGAAATACCTAAAAACCACTGTTTTAATATATTGAAAATAAAAAATATACTAGGAAATATTACGTATATAGAAATTAAATGGGTAGTTTTAAGCGACTTACGGATGCGTACTACTATGTGCTATTATGATAAGGTGTCATAATAGCACATAGTAGAAGGCCATTTTGCATATGATTACTGTCTGCCTATTTTCTACAAAACAACTACTAAACTAAATGAAAACTAAATTCCTACTAATAAGGAAATAAGATACTAAATTTAGTAGTAAAACTTTGTAAAACAATTAAGTTGGCAACATTAATTTTGAGCTGAACGGATGGACGGAACGGTAATGAAATTCGAGTGTAAAATAAAACTGGCCAAGTATGCGTCGGCAATTGGGATTCCCTACAAAACGGAAAAACGTTTTTACCTTTTGGGTACGTAACCCTAAAAAAGACAACGTGGTCTAAAGAATATTTATTAGAGTTCATTAAAGTATTTAAAACTTTAGGACAACTATGGTTGATAAAATGTTAAGACTATTACTATAAAACAAAGAGAAACGATTTCTATAACATAATACTTGAAAAAATGTATGGCAGAATAATTCGGTTTCGTCGATAGCGTGACTACAGTTGCAGCAAAATACAATTAATAAATCAAATAATAGCCTAACCTTACCAAGAATATGTCATGACATGTCTAAGGTGGGTTCCGAAACCATCGACGTGCAATTATAGGTTTTCTGTGAATTACTTCAAAAGTTAATGTCATAAAGTTATTACAGAAGCTAGGAGAGCGGACTGACAGACGGACGGACAGAGCGAAACTATAAGGATTCCTTAAGTATTACGGAACCCTAAAAACGACCGAAGCTCGCGGCCAACCAGTCGCGATTTTCCGTGTATGTGCTCCAATCTGTTCAGGCCGAATAGATTAGAGCACATACAGTTCAGTTTGTTCGAACGACCCGTCAGTTGTCAAGGTCAAACGCTAGTGCATATATTATGCGACTGCATATATTATGACGGTTTGTGTCGTTATTGGGTGTCACAATGCATCGGAAAATAATAAAAAAGCTTCTGACATAATATTTCATTTGTAAGTACAACTTGACTTGTATTAAGCCAAATATTTAAAACATTTTAAAAGAAAATCATATTATGTCGCCACCTGGCTGCCCAATAGGGCAGCAAGTCCAACTTCACTATTCACAATAGTGAATAGTGAAAGTGTTACTAGTAATAAAAAAATATTTCAAAATTGTTATGGCTAACTAAGACAAAGTTTTTTTAATATTTTCATTTTTTTTTAACTAGCAATTTAAAGTATTAAGATAATCCTTAATATATTCCTTAATACGAGTTTAATATAAATAATGTTCACAAATCATGTTTAGATGGTTTAAAATGAAATACAAGTTATATCTCACGATATTAAGAAAAACATTAAAGTTTTGTTTGTGTGTGTGTCGGCAAACGTAAGTATGAAATGCTTACATCTATCTGTTGCTTGCTTCACTTTGTACGATGCGCTTGTTTGAAGACTATCGATCTAGTCGTTATTAATCTAAGGGCCGAACTGACGTCAGTTCCAACTAAAACGATCGGCCTCTCGTCTGCGGGAGCCTTAACGATACTGATTTTGTCATAATGTTTTGTTTTCAGCTGTTTATAGATCTTTTATTTTATTATGGCGTCTTAAAAAATCTTTCCAGTCAATCATTGTAATCGCATATGGAAGAATCCACAAGAATTCTTTATGCATTAATGTTCTTGTTCGAAACTTGTTCAATAGTACCTCTATTGAACAAGTTACCGCCCGACCAGGCATAAGATGAAAATCGCGTAACGACGCCGTTGAATTGAGCGTACGCACATACTCACGTGTAAATATATAGTTCAATCACGTCTGCAGTCGTTGCGGTCACATCCTTTGGGTTTAAATATTTTGAGGTGTCCTAAAACCAAGGAAAATATTCACAAACTGGTCGAGAAGGAACTTTGTCGATATTATACATAGCATTTTTTGTTTATGAAATATGGTATTTTTGTTTCTCTTTTCCCATGGCCCAGATCAGAAACAAGTATAATATAATAAGTATAATAAAATTATTTGTTTCGGAAATAAGTCAATTTCTCCACCGATCGTTCCCGAGAGTGTAGAGATCGTATTATGACATAGAGCTGTTTTTTGCCCACTAAAATCGATTAAATATCCTATGACCTATTTAACACCTTTTAACGTTCATGTGTATAAATGAAACAAAGTTCAAAAGCCATCGAGTGATCGAGCGATGAACGCAAATCACAAAATGTTTAAGAATTTAAACTAATATTCTCATATAAGTTGAAGTTTTTAAAACGATCAGCAGGTCTAAAATGGTCACAATAAGTAAATCGTATTACGAATTACCTTCTATACAATTTCAATAGATGATGTTTCGTAATACGATTAGTGAAAGTCGTATTATGAAACACCATCTATTGAAATTCTATAGAAGGTAATTTTAGATAATAATTGTGACCATTTGAGACCTGCTTATCCTTTTACAAACTTTAACTAACATAAGAATATTTAGTTTAGGGAATAATCATTATATAATAAGATAAACCATGATACCATAAGCAGTAGAACATTTTATGCCCAAAATGTCTGTCATTTATTTCGAACAACCTTATCGGAATCTTGGAAACGGCTACAAGTATTTCTATGAAAATTAATACCTATGCAGAGGGAGTTTTGGGGGAGAAAAATCGATCTAGCTAGTTCTTATCTCTGGGAAACTACGCGTTTTTAAGTAATATATGTTTTTTTTTCTTTCATTGCGTCGTAGTCATGTAACTCATATTATATGAGTTATTCATTCTTTTTTAATGAAACTGCAATCTCCACTTTTAGTAGTCAATTTAGTATTCACTCTAACACTGAATACTAGATACAACAGTGTGTTAATATCTCTACCGGCTAACAATTAATATATTATATACGAACACCAGTGCGTTCGTCTCTAGCGCCTCAGGTAGAATGAATCCACTCCGACCCCCTGTCTCTTCCGTCATACATATCCCCACCACGCCTGGTGTGGTGTCACCGGTGTGAAGGAAGGTCATGATACTTTAATATAGTCACAGCGCGTGGCTCAGCTACGTCATACATTAGTGATTATACCACGACTTCCCAACCTTTTTTTCACGGAGCTCCACCTCGGATTATTATTATACTTTTATCCCTCCCTCCGTGATATTTTTATTCAAAAAGAAATCATTTTATCGATAGGTATTTATTTGTTTATTTTCATACAAATATCTTTTTGTATGGAAGTCTCGTGGTCGAGTACCGGTCAGACTAATATATTTGTGATCAATTTTTTTATTACCTATCGCCTTTGAATTTTTTTCCATAGACACTACAGGAACTCCGAGCAAACCTCCTAAACTATATAACCTCCAAAACTGATATCATTAATTAATTGAAGTATATAGGTATTAACTGTCATAAATAAGATCTAATTTTACGTCGCTCCCCACACAGGTTAACAATCAAAACTGTTCCGACATAACTTCAATACCTACCTACCTGAACGTCTGAGACGGATATTAACTACTCATGACTACTTAGTTATTAATAGTATTATGAAATTGACAATTCAGTAATAAGTAATGAAAAGATATTGGCTATCGCTTTTTTACCCGACTACGGCGAAGCCAAAAGGAAGGGCGGTCTATGTATGTATGATTGTTCCACCGTAGCACCTAAACTACTAGTCCGATTTTAATATATGAGGTGTCAATAGATGCGTAATAATAACGTAGTAATAGTAACCGGGTAACGTAGGCCATATAAATTAGGTATTCAAGGACGGGTTATCGTTTATTATAAAAATTGTAGTTACATTGTTTTTGCAGCCTATCCGGTCTAGGCACGTGTATGTTGAAGGCTGGGAATGACATGCACTCGGTCTCGTCAGTAAATGTTTGTCTAGTGCAAACCTAGTAGCAAAGTCCACAGTGGATTTTTTTAATTTCGTCGAATAATTTACGCATACAAAGTAAAATAAACTTAGCACAAGCAGGTTTTTGGAAATCCTCCATCATCTACTAAATAAAATTTTACAGCTATTAATTATCATTAGGACATTATTATATTAATGTGTGAATCATAAACTTTGAGTACAAGTTTTACAAGATTTGTGCGTACTTTTTTCTTTCTTTTGGCTACGCCGTAGTCGGGTAAAAATATACAAAATGATACGGAACATTACAGTTGTCCTACTCACGTATGGCATTTGGAAAACTGCTATTTTATTGTTATTTACAACTAGCTGTCCCGACACACGTTGATCTGCCTTAACTATGAACTGGAATAAATAAATTACTTATATCTACGACAACAACCTACTCCTACGCCTACATCTACACCTACAACTACATCTACTCCTACATCTACTCCTACACCTTTTCCAACATTTCTCCCCGTTTAAACCTTCCCTGAAATTCTACAATTATTTCAAGACCAAAATAAGTCAAATCAGTCGAGACGCTCGAGTTTTAACGAGGCTTTGGAATTGCAATCCATTTTTATATATAAGAAGAAGAAGAAGAAGATAATCGTGAATGATATTGGCACAGTCAAGTGGATCAGCTTTATTCCCTTGTATCAGCAAATCGCACGAGTGTAATTGGAGGCTCAGACCGACTCGTGTCTAAGCCACTTTTAATTGCACCTCCATATAAATAGGTCAGATTAGAACATACCGAGGTCTACATTCGTTCTCTGAGCTCACCTAACTCCGAGATAGTTTAACTATTTTAATTACAGTTCAATGAGGCGTATAATTAAGTTTGTATACAGGTACAGTTGTGTAAATAATGTATTAACGAGATTACTGCTATCGCGTTATAGCTGTCTTCTGTTTGCTGGGGAACATATCGGATTTTGATGTAAAACATAACGCGGCGGCTCAGACGGTCTGTTTTACAAAATGTATTTGACGAGGACCGTCCTTCATATCTGGTGGCAATTTAGGTAAGTATATGATTAAATCGTCGTTGATAACACCCCACACCGATTTCGGAGACGGTGGCCGGATTCATTGAAACCAGGCCAGATACGCAGGAGTAATGTTTTATAGTGTCCAAGTGTGTGCGCAGTACACAAGAGCACTATCTCTTCCTTTACTCTCATAACCCAGTGGGCGGATAACCGACACGACTGGCGAGAGGTCCGACTTTTTACATGCCCATCCGACTCATGGATCATCTTTATTGTCAGACAATCAGGTGATCAGCCTGCATTGTCCTAATCAAACTTTGGAAATAACATTTTTAGTTGTCTCAATGCGGGAATCGAACCCACGACCACCGAGTCGAGAGCCAAGCTCTAACCACACGGGGGTTGTTATAACTATGACATACCTACCTAATGTAGTCTACAACTATGTCAACTATAGCAAAATAATGAAGAGTTCCAGTAGCTCTGATTTATGATTATAAATAATTTCAAAAATTAAGGTAAATGAAACTGACAACAAAAATGATATTATCGTTTCGGAGGTTTTTTTATCGGTAGTTTATCTATTTAACAGCCCTTTTATTGGATGACACAAACGCGTTAACCAATCAAAAGCGCTATTGTATAAATAAACAACCGACAAGAAATTTAAAAAACCGGGCCGTAAGGGGGGGTCTCGAGCGTTTCAGTAGGTATTCGGCCGATAGCAACATTATGACAGTTATATTTTTTGTTGCTGAGTGTTAAGTGTGCTAAGCTATTGTGGTTGAAGTAAGTTTGTTGGCTTGGAAATTTTCTTGGTTTAATTCTATAGGTGAAATGAATATCATAATATAAAAACTTTATTTGGAGGCGCCGGGTATCGATCCCGGTACCTCTCGCATGCTAAGCGAGCGCTCTACCATCTGAGCTACGCCCCCTGTTGACAGTCGGTCGAATAAGTTGCATAGCTCGCGCCTCTCTCGGACACTGCGGAGTGTTTCGGGTTCTTCGTACGCTTAGTAAGCCAGTTGTACAGAAAGGCATATTCGCTGCGAAACGGACGAATAGCTTCTCGGCGAAATGAATGGCATCTTTCCTGTAGCGCGAAAATGTCAAAACTCTAAATAGATACCATTGCAAGGTTCAATATCCCATCCATCCCTGTTTAATAAAGTGGTTTTGCTACAAAATATAAAAAAATTAGTAAGAAAAATTCTTTTAAGAAATTTGCAAACTTTTGTAAACATCAATAATTTTATTACAATGATTTTCTGATAGGTATACCTAATGCGAAAAAATTAGATCTCTATTAATACTTTTTGATATTGGTTACAATTTAACTGCAATTCAATATTTATTTTATTCGTGTCTGACACAATGAATTGTTTCGTACAATATACATTTCCATTTAACCATAAAGTTGAATACGTTTAATGCGCGGCGGCCGCCATTACCGAAGTTCGAAAATAACGTAAACATGTGGATGGCGAATCAATCTGGAAAATGCTACTCGTATTATAATTGAAATTTGCGTGCATGATGCATACAAATTTTAATAATAGTATTCTTTCCTTTTATTTAAATTTCACGCTGCCAGACTGAAAACATTACCTGCCATTTATTTTATCCGGCCTTCAACATTTCCAGCAAAGATTTATGTAACGTAAACAATTTTAAGGCCAAAGAGTGGTAGCGAATGCAATGAATTGTGTGCCAGATAATTCGTGTTTTTGTTTTTTAAAGAAAAATTCATCAAGAATTTCGGCAAGTTTATAATTAAAAAAAAAAATAGTTACAGGTTCCATGTACAGTTCCATGGCAGACTTCGAACCCGCCTTGATAGCGGTGCTGACTGCTGTCCTAAATACGGCTTGTGATACAGCGGTGAATGCTACAAGAACGTGGTCCAATGTCCATGCCAATTGCAAACCAAAACAATTATATTCTCTTGCTAGGAAACCGCGTCATAATCTCCTAGTATAAATGAAACAGAGGGCTGTTATAAGTTTGACGTGTCTGTCTGTGATCGCCTGGTGAATGGCGTCGTAGCTCCCAAACGGATGAAAAGATTTTGATCTAGTTTTTTTGTTCGAAACCTGACATGATCGAGAGAACTCTTAGCTGTAAATCATCATCAGCTCGCTCACTGCTTGACAATAATTCGGGGTTAACAAATTTTTTTAAATTTTGTTTAGGTATGTACCCACTGACTGTACCAAATGGAATCTTTTCACCCTGGCATTGCAGTCGTTAGGAAGCGGCTATTCTATTGTTGCCGCTCCGAATCGAATTCGCCGAGTTTCCAGTTTCCAAGGTACGGAGTAAACGTCCATTCCCAAATATCCTTCGTTTTTATATAGATACTATCTCGTGAAGTTTTTCAAAAGTTTCATTTACATTTCTCCCGGGCCTTCAATGTATTTGTATATTTGAACTTCTATTTTTGTTCCTTTTTCAGGGTGCCGTAGCTGTGCATACAATTTTCACTATTATTGTTTGCCCGTAAGAGCGAAAAAGAGTTGCTATCGTTTTGTACTCACGTATAAATTAATATCCTAGCTATAGGAATGCTGTAGCCTGTAGCTATTGATATAATATTGTGTGTTGTAGTTGCTCACAGTTCACTACACTTTGTACATTTGAATAAATCTATATTTACATCTATATTCTATATACATATAAATAAAATTGAAGTGTCTGTTTGTAATTTTAAATTAACAGCTTTTCACTTAATGCACATGAAAGTATATATATGGTACCGACCGTAAAAAATCAATTTAAAGAATTTTGTCTGTCTGTTTGTTCCGGCTAATCTCTGAAACGGCAGGATCGATTTTCACAGGACTTTCATTGGCAGATAGCTGATTTTATGAGGAGTAACTTAGGATAAAACTGCACACTTCGGCTCACGGTAACGATTTAATGGTGTAAGGGTCAGTTCACACCGCAACGATACGCGACGCTAAACTTTATTCACTACACAAAAAGATACACATTTCATCAGTCAAAGATGTGCAGTACATGCGCTGTGCAGCGCGGTGCAACCTGACATTCGAACTCTTACAATGAAACGTGTATCTTCTTGTGTAGGCAGGGTTGGCATGATTAAATCATTTTGATTTAAATCATGATTTAAATCACGATTTTAATCAAATGATTTTTTCAATAATAATCAATGATTTAATCAAAAATGTTTAATTTCACTTTCTTTTACAGAAATCAACATAAAAAACAGATTTAGAAATTATAATTAAGTTACAAACTACGAAATATAGGTGCATTTAAATCTGAGTAATCAATATCATTATAATATTTGAATAAAAAATCTATTTTCTATTTAGTCTATGTTGTTAATATGAAGATTGTAGTTCATAAAATGACCGATAGTTGTCAGAAAATAATGAATTGATAGCCAGCATTTTTCCAATTTACTTTTACACTGGAATGAAAAAATTAAAACCCCGACTAAATGTTCTGGCTTTATTTTTCCCCAACTCCTTAAACATTAAAGTAACACTATATCAAAATTTCAAATTGCCTCAAACATATTATAAATAAATTTGTTTATTGACTTAGTCCGGCTTCTGACCAGCCAGTCCTTCAGTCTCGTGTTGGGGTACAATAGGACAAGTATAGGACAAAGTTTCAGCTTGCCTCAAACACCTGCTCTAAATTTCCCAGCAGCTCTCCATCTAAAATTCCTGCGCTGTGTCCGCGCAATCCCTTGGTCGCGTTCCGTTTTGCGACAAATATAGTTAAATTTAATAATAAAACGAAAAAATTAAAAAATCGGGATTAATTAGGATTTTTTTTTAATCATGAGATTTTCCAACCTAATGAATAAAGTGTAGGTAATAAATAAAATTAGATTTAAATATAGCTATCATAAAAATGCAGTGCTATGACACGTTTTGTTCCGAATGAATTGACCATAAGGCTTATTTTAACACTAAATCGTTACGATGAAACGTTAGATGTGTAGCGTTCATTAGCTTGAAAAAGGAACACCCAAATTGGCATTTCAGGTCAAATCGTGGTATTTGTACTTTTCCCTAGACTTTATATTTAAATATAATACCGTAGATATTTACTTTCATAGAAATATTGTAGAAAAGTATTAACTAGCTTTTATTTTTCTCGTTAACCCTTTTGAAGTTGTAAAGCTTAATAACTCGCCAAGTACGGTTGGACCCTTGACTTTTCTATACGCTCGTGTATTATACTTACTTATCTAGATAATAACCTCGTAGAGCCGTATTCCGGCATTAGTACGTAGGTATGCTTCGTCGAGTGTTATTATATAACGAACTTATTAGTATTAAGTATGTAATGTATTATGAGTATACTATTAGACACGTTTTGCTTCTTACTTAAATAATATTTTATTCGTCGAGATAGGCGAATAAATTGGTAATTGGGAAGATATAGACGGTTGGGAAGTATAATGTACCTACCTATCTAATACTGATTGTACGATATTTACTACTTTATAACAAATATTTCAAATAAGGATGGGCTATGACGTAATCTTCATTCAAGAAAAAGTTACGCCATCTTGATTTTAGAAGACTGAATATACTGCGGAAAGCAAATGTGAAAATGTTAAGATGATAAATGTCAAACCTAAATGGCCCCATCATTGGGACCATTTAGGTGTAGAGTGTAGACACTTTTTTGCCTTGACACGCCTCTCTAAAACATTTGTATTTATTTCAAGTGGTTTCATCCTATAAGAGATAGTAATTTGGTAATATTAATTTATGGATGCCGCGGACGCGTTAGAGGTCAATAAATAAACGCGGGCAATGGGTCGGAAATAGCGGGCAGTAATAAAGGAGACTTCCCCTCTCCCAGCTACTCGAGAGTCGAGACTCGAGACTCGACCGACTTCGAGGGTTTCGCCTCGATTTGTTACAGGTTTCGCCCTGTTCGGCCGGCTCGCCCCACTGGTACTCGTAACAATGGCCCGAGTTTGACCCATTGTTTGATAAATATAGGCAAATTGGTTTCCTTTGTCAAGCTTTGTTGGTATCTATTTAACCGCCATACCATTTTTGCCCGCGACTGCGTCCGCGTAAATACAGTAACCCACGAGAACACTGTACTTTTTCGGGATAAAAAGTAGCCTATGTTTTAATCCAGAGCTTAAACTACTAGGTACCATACCAAATTTTATCACAGTGACGTACATTCAGAGTAACAAACATCCATCCTCACATACTTTTACATTTATAATAGTAGTAGGATTTATACCTTCTAGAATATTTATTATTGATTTGGGAAATATATCAAGTAAAGTTTACGCTTCGAGAAAAGGTGGTCTGGTAGTGTTTTGCGCTTCACTTGGCTCGTCTTGGCAGGGGCACTACAGTGCCCCCAGATAATTTTTACGAATCTGTGTAATATGTAAGCCTCATTTTGTAAATGGAAAATGTTATTCGATAATCGATAGTACATACTTTCCACTCAATGTACGGATATTGAGTGGGAAGTATGTACTATCGATTTTTGGACATTGGAAAGTAATCCTCTTATGTACAAATTTCTATTAGGTTTAATAGTTATGAACTATCTATCATACGTAATAAAATGGTCACTATCATAGTTTTATTATTTACGTACATACAGACCATTTATAAGTAGGAATATATTTATTTATTTATATATTTAGTAAACAAGCGCAAAAGAAAAAAATCGGTTATCTGTAAAGTCGGTTTACTGACGATAGTTGAACGTGACAACGTCATAATAATAAATGGAACGCCTCAGAGCGAGGTAACGCATGAGTCATGTTTTTTCGTGCGTGCAGCCGGCTCCATCGAATTATAAGACGTTGTCACGTCAAAAATGAAATTGTAATTATCTACTTTTGACTCTAACTGCCAAGGAAACATAACAATTAGAGGTTATTATATATTGCTATTTCAAAGGACGTTGTTGCGCGCTCAAGGATTGTCATCTGCCTATATTAAATACCAAGTATCGTTGGTAAGGTTTTGAAGCTATAAAACATTTCTTGAACTAAGAAGTGACGCATCAAGTTCGAAGTTGATCTGATGTGCTCGAGATTAGTTGAGCAATGTTTTAATTGACTTCAGCATGTCCCGAGATCCCTTTGACAGTTATTATAGGCTTTAAACTTAACTTGTTCTAAACAATAATAGCCTTTTGGTGGAGACTGTTATAATATTCCATTTGTAAACGCAATTTCAAGTTCAAAAAGCCGATGGAAATGGAATTCTTTATTTTTGAAGGGTAATGAAACAGACAACTACCTAATTTTAAATACAAGTTGCGTTAATAGCCTCAGTGAATATACAATTTATTTCAATTATTCTGTTTTATATGTATTTAATTAATTTGTTTAATAGAAAGTAATATATTGTATTGTTTTATAAAATCATGGTGTATTTTCAGTAAAGTGAGAAAATGTTTCTTCGTGATAGTTATACCGCAGTCTGTGTAGTATCTATACAGCTAGAACGTTCAGTTTCTTAAAGTTTTCAAAAATATCTCAATCAACAATAAAAAACATTAAATGAAAAAAACCCAAGTCTCTCCTTTGCAAAAATTTTAAGTAATCATAGAAGCCAAGTCCAATTTAAAATAGGCCATACAATTAGTTACTCATTAAAATTTTGTGACTATGTGTGGATAATTTGTTTTTTATAATTATTATATAATAGTGACTTGGCAATGTGCACTTACATGTCCGGTACCGGTGTTCATATTTTAAAACAAATAGGGAATATGGTAAAGTAGAGCTGTGTACAGTCGCCGGCATACTCGGGAAACTATTTCAACGTTATCATTATTCTACGACAATAAGGTTCTATAGTAGTATAATGTACCCACCTATTCGTGAGCTCAATAAACTATCTTGCTAAACAATACATTATAGTACAATACACAATTGTTGGTTGTTTTCGATATGTACATTTAGTTTAACGTATCATCAGTTCATATTTAACATCAGTTGATTAGATATGTAAATTGGTTGAAAGTTTCAAAGTCCTGTTTTGTCCCTTGTTAGCATACATTCGAAGTTAAATGTCTCACTCTGGCTCGCCGCTCAATCAAATGTCTGTGTTGGAATGCCCGCGACCGTTGTGCTCGAATCTCTTTTGTTAACAATCTGTAAAAGTAGAACAATCTACTTAAAACATTTACTAACGAACGATTTGTTTTCTTTTGTTTCATTAATTCACATTGTTCGTTCAATTTCGATTTTCGCTTTCGGTGCCTACATGTTTTAGCACACATTTGTATTAAATTAATTATGTATCGTTTCCGCTATGTTGGCGCGAGATTTAGCCCGTGTCTTAATATTCATAATGTAACGGTTTGCCGTAATGAGTTTAAAACTCACCCGCGACTCGCGTCACGTAGTCGGTGCAAATTTTTAATGAGTTCCGTAAACAAGAAGTTGTATAATGTTTATTAATTTATTGCCAGCATTAGGTGCTTAGATTGAAACGCGTGCACGATGACGATGTGCATAATTAGGGGAAACTGGGGACACTTGATCCACTCTTTTGTTTTCTTAACCCTTATTTCCTACATATATCCTTGTCTTTTTTCCTGCTTGAAAAAATTTGTCTGAAATACATTGAATCGTATACTACCCACATAGTCACACTCCACTGTAAAAGTAGGTGTATATACTCGTATATACAGGCTGTGTAAATTGAATGTACCTAGTCTCCCATAAATCTCAAGTCTCTCCTCTCGTAGGTACCACCGCACATAAGAACCTATGCATATCGGTATTAAAATAAAATAAATAATATTATAAAGTTATGTACTGCTAATGGCTAATTGGGTATTTTCCATAAATGTATTTTTTTTAAATAAATTAAGAAATAATTAGGTATAGCCACTTGATAAAAGTTAAAAGAATTAGGATTTTTTGTGTAATTTTGTAATTATATGCATTTCGAAGTCACAAAAAAGTTGAAATATTTATTTTAAACATTAGTGTATAAAACCTACATAATTAGTTTACTGACATCAAATACAAAAATATTCACTATGGTATGTATCAACATGAACGCGCAAACTTCGGAGATATCAGAAATGTTGTGCATATGGCCATACATTTCGTAGCAACACAACTAGCGTGTGACGTCACCCACTAGTACGACTTTTATATGGGGCGTTTTCACTCACAAAAGTGCTTCAAACAATCCGCAATATCTTTGAAAATTTTGAATTTTAGTATAAAATTCCTTGTGTAAACTGTCTTATTTTTCAGAGCACTATTCATTTATGTAATATAAAAAAAATACAGGAAAATACCGTATTGCAAGTTAGATTTTTTTGCCTGTAGATTGAAAATATATTTATATATAATATATATTTATATAATCAAAATGTGTTTCATTTGAAAGTGTGTTTATTCAAGAGTATTATAAAAAAAAAAACATGGAGTTATCTTGAAAAACATTTTTTTTTTTTTTTTTTTTTTCGAAAGGGTCTATGCTAAGGGTCGGGTTAAGACCGCTGTAGCTAAGTCGGACTATAACTAGCCTGGTGGCTAGTTTATTTGGTTAGAGTCGATGGGAGGGTTTGACCCTCCCTAACATCACCCGGGTGATGTTCAGACCGGATTTTGGGGACAGCTACGAGTTGTGAGCTATTATTATGACAGGGGAGACGCGGGTCTCACCTGCTAAGGGGTCCGACCCCTTCCTCACTCGCTGATGGGTGAGGTTGCTCGCGCGCGGTAGCATAAGCTAGCGGCGTGCGAGTTGTCGCGATAGAGGAGCTCTCGTTTTTATCGCTATCGGTACTGAGAGGGCCGTCCCTCTCCCCTTCCGCGTACGGTCGGGATGACTCGCGCGCGTAAGTCCTAATATCGATGAGGTTCGCGGTATTGATAGAGCTCTCTATAACAATATCGCGGTCGCGGGCACTATTTTGGAGTGAACCTAGTCTACTGGGATGCGAACTCGAACTCGGGTTCGGGTCCGGTCCCGTGTTAGGGTCGGTCTGTACGTCTGTACGTGTTGTCGTGTCGGATGTGGGACCTCGGGGTAGGCGCCGGCGTCGACCCCGGTGTGATGATAGTCGCGCGGGTGCGTGTGATTTGTGTTTACGTAACTGTACACAGTACGTTACGTATTTTGTGATCGGGTCTACGGGATCGGCTAAGATATGCTTAGGCCGTTTGTACGGGTGTCGGAAGGTCTGTGCGTCGTGTTCATAGTCCAGTGCCTTTTTGATAAGGGGGTTGGGGTGGTTTTTGCCTTTATCAAAGAATCTCTCTACGAGTTCCTTGATGTAGGCTTTAATAGTGACGATTTCGCAGTCCCTATGCAAGTCGATGTTACGCATGTACCAGGGGGCGCCTGTTGCCATGCGTAGAAACCGGTTTTGGACTCTTTGCAAACGGTCCAGTTGAGACTCGCTTATCTGTGCGAAAGAGACGCACGCATAAGTGAGTATCGTTCTAATGCAAACTTTATACAGTGTAAGCTTATGTCTTAGGGACATTTTGCTTCGCGAATTAAGTAGCGGATATAATTTGTAGAGTACAAATTTCGCTTTACGTAACGTGTTACTAATATGACTCGAAAACGACATCGACTTGTTTAGTACTACGCCTAAATATTTCACCTGAGTGACCTGTGGGATTTTGTTGCCGTGCAGGCTTATAGGGCTCATAAGTTTACGGGGGCAAGTACGCCTCATTGCACTTTTAATATCAAATTGGATGGCGTGACTTTTGTCGGGATTGACTTCTATTCTCCATTTGGAGAACCAGTTACCGAGAGCGGTAACTGACTCCTGGAGGGCTTTTGACGCGGTACAGGCACGTATGTGGGAGTAATAAAGGGCTGTATCGTCCGCGAACATAGCTAATTGCACCTTAGCGTGTTTGGGGATGTCACTAGTATACAGGTTATATAGGGAGGGCGAGAGGACCGAGCCCTGCGGCACTCCCGCCTCCATATATCTTGGCGACGACAGTGCGCCTTCAACGCGGAAATGAAATTTACGGTTTTTTAAAAAGTTACTAATCAGTAGAACAAGATAATCGGGTATTTCCATTTGATAGAGTTTGTATAACAGTCCGTTATGCCAAATTTTATCAAAAGCTTTTGCAATGTCAAAGAATACGGCGCATGTCGTCTTCCTGTCGTTTTTGCTAGATATTATGTACTCCGTTAAGCGGTGTACTTGAGCGGGACAACTGTGCATTTCGCGGAAGGCGAACTGCTCGTCTGGAAGGAGTTTTTTGTCGGATATGACGTCATTGAGGCGCCTTTTGATAACTCTTTCGTAGACTTTACCGAGGGAGCTAATGAGACTTATTGGACGGTAACTACCAGGCACCTTCCGGGGTTTCCCCGGTTTGTGGATACCTATGACAATAGCTACTTTCCAAATGTCTGGGAATGAACATCCTACTAAGAGGGCGTTAAAGATGTTCACTAGGAGTTGAATAAGCTCGGACGGTAGCATTTTAAGTGTTTTGTTTGAAATACCGTCGAGGCCTGGGGCCTTTTTGGCTTTCATACACTTAATAATGTCACTGACCTCCTCCGAGTCCACCATCCTCACCCTATCTACATCAGGTGGCCTCGAGAGTCGGCTGTCGACCTCGCTATTCACTAAGCTAAGGTGCACGGGATCAATCGGGAGAGTACTCGGCCGGCACTGTTGTTCGAAGTTATCAGCTAGGCACTCGGCCTTTTCTATGTCTTCGAATGCAGGAGGACGGTTTGGTCTGTCTAACGGAGGCATATCGCACTCCGTGTCGTTTTTGAGGGCCCTCGCGAGTGGCCAGTATGCCACGTGAGACGGTTCTAGGTCACTAAGAAGTCGATCCCAACTCTCGGCTTTGTGTTGTTTGATCTTAAACTTAACTTCCCTCTCGTAGTGACGGAGGGCTTTCCTCCACTCTTCCGACGGGTAGCGGTCATATGTGCGCTTAGCCGCATTTCGGAGTCTGATGGACTCCCTTATGTCCTCAGGGAGGGGCCAACGGCCCTTGGGGGTCGTTGGCACCTCCCTAGATGATCTCTCTATGGTCGCTACCAGGTGATCGGTCAAGTGGGAGGCGGCCTCTATGGCTATCTCTTTACTATCTATAATATCGGGGATTTTATCTAAGTGACTAGATTGGAGGACTTTGATGTTCTCCGCAAGTGATTTATAATCTACTATCTTCCTAGTACTGCAATTATTGGGGTTAAGACTACCAAGTGTAATCATAACCGGTCTGTGGTCCGAGTTAAGCTCGTGGAGGGTCTCGATATAGATATTTAGGGACACATTTTTAACTAGAGCTATGTCTATAGTACTAGGATTGCGTATGACGCCGTTGATGTTTTCATTGGTGTCATAGCGAGTGGGGTCCGTGGGAGCTAAAAGAGCAAAATTTAATGTGTCGGTTAAGCTACAAAGGATTGAGCCGTTCTTATTGTTATTTATATTGCCCCACTCAGAGTGTTTACAATTTAAGTCGCCGGCAATGATGACAGCGTTGCCTAAATTGAATAGCGCCTGCAGGTCGCTGGAATGTAATTCATTGTTACATGCCAGGTACGCGCTAACTATAACAATGGGTCCGTGACCGGACATGCTAATGTGACAAACAGATGTTTCTAAACTTAACAATGGCGGCGGCTCTAAGGGAATACAATGTAATGATTTTTTATAGTAGATAAGAGTGCCTCCGAGTCGGGGTCGAGTTCTATCATTTCTGATTATTTTGTAGTTAGCTATTTTTGGGCTCCTAATACTAGGTTTTAAAAACGTCTCCTGCACTAGAAGAATATCGACATTTTGGCTGCTTACAAAATCGCGAATTTCGCTTATGTTATTCCTAATGCCGTTCGTATTGAACGACACTACGCGTAACGAGTGCGGCTTTGTCCTTCCCGAAGGCTCCATTAGATACCGTTTGTGGAGAGAGCCTTGATCTGACGGATCAAGACCTAATGGTCTGACAAAGCTTGGATGCGGTCTGTGGCCGATCCTTTTAGCTTTGTCGCTAAGATGGAAAGCTCCATCGGGTCAATAGGCCCGACGTTGCTTAGGAACTGCTGGACGAAAGAGAGGTCTGCAGTGAAGCTGGGAGTCGGAGGGGGGGTGGCCTTAGGCGCTTTGGGCGCGGAGGGCATGGCCTTGCTGGGGAGAGCGGGGAAAGCCGCTGGCTCCAACCTACTGTTCTGCGCGGGCTTGAACCATGCAGATTGGGAGGGTAGGGGGGCAGGGACGAATCTCTGTTTTGGGGGGGCACCTTTCGTCTGTGGTGCAACGCGTTTTTTAACTTTGGGTGCTTTTTTGCACCCTCTGTAGTTGGCGGGGTGTCCTTGGGACTTGCAGAGAACACAGCTAGGGGGTTCGGACTCCTCAGCTGGGCTCTTGCGGGGGCAGTCAGAGGTGCCGTGGTCTCCGAGGCACTTGACGCAACGCGGCCTGGCTTGGCAATTCCGTGCCGAGTGCCCGTAAAGTTGGCATCGGTGGCACTGGCCAGGGATGCCCCTTTTACGGGGGGGCTCCACACGGATGCCCGTAATGTGACAGATGGCTCGGATATTGAAGATATCCTTGCTCTCTGGTGTAAGGGGGAGGGTTACGAGTACCATATTGTACTCGTGTTTTTTGATTGGGTGGTACATACGATGTACCTCTAGTGCGGGATAGCCCTGGGACTTGATGTCCACAAGTACCTCTTGTGTAGAGAGGCACTTGTCGACTCCGGTAATGACGACGCGCAGAAGGCGCTCGTCTTCAAGGGCATAAGTATGATAACCTATGCCTTTATTACGTAGGAACGCGGTGAGGAGGCGGTGGTCCTCCGAGGTCTTAACCTGTACCTTGATGCCGATTGGGGTCGTGTGTGCAGACGAGTAACGCAGCTTTTGCTCGTTAATCGCCGCTGAGATGAGGTTCCATTTTGCCTTCTCCTGTATGATTACAGGAGGAGGCATTTTAGAACGGACGGCCTGAGGGGCCTGAGAGGCCTGAGGGGCCTGGGAGGCCTGAGGGGCCTGGGGTGCCGGAAGGGCCTGGGGGGCCGGAGGGGCCTGCGAGGTTCGGGGGACCTGGGAGGCCAGAGGGGCCTGGGAAGCCAGAGGGGCCTTGGAGGCCGGAGGGGCCGATGAGGTAGTAGGGGCCGCGGAGCCATGAGCCTGCACGGTTTTCCTATTCTTAATCTTAATGACCGACTTGGTCGGGGAGCTTAGGACTGGAGAGGAGGTGCCCTCTGGACGCTTCCTCTTCTTCGTCTTTTTATGATGGACCGTAGTGAACTCCCCTTCGCTACGGTCGTCTTCTTGCTCTGAGCAAGACATCTCTGAAGGAGATGATGGGGATTCAATGTCGGCCGGAATTAACGCGACGTCGCTATCGGGCGACGCCGGTGAGTCAGCTTCGTGCATGCGCACGAAGCGTTCCCATTTGGACGCTACGTCGGGGGATTCTAATTTCAAAAACTCCAGGAACTTTCTGATCATGGCGTCAGTCATGATCGGGAAGTTTATCCCGGGAGTGGGATTCTGCTCTCTTAAATTTTTTGGGGATACAGTCCCTCCCGGCGACCGGGAGGGAAGGTGTGTAGGAGGAGAAACTCCTCGTGTAGTGTGCCTAAACGTGTCACGGTACTTACAATTGTTCCTCGGGCGGGCTGGAACTCACTCACTAACGTTACACTAGACACTAGGGCGCTAGTGTTCGCGAACGAGACGCGGCGGAGCGCGAGCAGAAGGCTCGCGCTAAAACCGAGACAGACGATGCGACCGGTCGCACGCTCGTCCTCACGCGGCGATAACTACGCGGCGGGGTGTGCGAGCAGAAGGCTCGCACAAAAGAGCGAGACGGACGATGCGAGCGGTCGCACGAATCGTCCGGTAGGCGGCGGTCGCGGCGCGAGACACGGTACGGCACGGGTCGGGCGGCAAAGGCGGTTGGGTGGCGCCTTGTACTCTTCTTTCTTGCTGTCTTGACTCTTGAGGCTTGACTCTTGCTGTCTTCTTTCTTCGGGCTTCCTTCTTCAGTGGTACACACACACGCGAGAGTGCGATAATGCGGAAACGACGGAACGATCGGAGCGAGCGGAGCTGTTCATCGGACGGTGTCCGAGAACAGAATTGATGAAAAACAAAGAAGTTACAGATTTATGACACGAAAATGGCCTAAAGTCCACATAGTGCGGCGTAAGAAATAATATAAGTAACCTACTTAAAATATTCCACTGATATATGTTGGTGTGCTCGCTGAGTAAGCTGGCAGCCTGGCAAACACTGGCGGTGAGATGATTTACAGTTGACAACGAAATGCATTTGGTGCTGAAGCTGCTGCGTGAGCATCGATTACTTTGGTAAACCTATTTATGCAGTGCTGATAGCAGAGGAAAAATAGAAATGTGAATTTTTATTATTGGGTTTTCCTATACTTTTAAGTTATATTTTATAGGTAACTTAAATTATAGTCTTGTTCTTATATATATAAAAACTAGCTGTTTCCCGCGGCTCCGCCCGCGTAAATATACTATCGAGTATCCCGCGGGAATACTGTACTTTTCCGGGATAAAAAGTAGCCTATGTTTTAATCCAGAGCCTAAACTACTACCGTACCAAATTTCATAAAAATCCGTTCAGTAGTTTTGGCGTGAAAAAGTAACAAACATCCATCCATCCTCACAAACTTTCACATTTATAATATTAGTAGGAAGTAGGATAGATTGCAATTTCAATGTCTCGCTAAAACTTGAGAACGCCTGGGCCGATTTGGCTAATTTTGGTGGAAAGGTTTGAACAGTGAGAAATATTGGATAAATTGCTGGAAATATACAAAAAAAGTCACTTGACTGTCAAATACTTATAGGTGCGTTCAGTTTACCTTTTGGTTTCGGACGGCCCCAGTAGTTTCTTAGATGTAGGTGAAGGTGTAGTCGTAGGTGTAAGTTGTAGGTGTAGGTGTAGATGTAGGTATCGATGTGGGTTGTAGGTGTAGTTATTTATTTATTCAGGTTCATAGTTAAGACAGAACAAGGTATGTGTGATATGATATGTCACTTAATATTTTCCTTCAACTCACAGCTTCGTAAGTTTTACTCCGTGTGTTAAATACTCATTATGTATTAAAAGGGGATCTAATTCTGGTAGACTGTTCTTATAACTTGTTCGTATTATGATAGGATATATAGCTTAGACATATTATAATTATTGTCATTGTTAAATAAAATTAAACGTTCTCATAATTTGTTCGTCTTCGCTCTTAGCACATGCATAGGCGTTCGCATGCGTCAAAACTGCGAAAAAAAACTAAGTAGTATGGCAGAGTCTCGTATATTATGCTATCTCTCTCTAGCCCTAAGCTAGATGAAATGGTTGCGTCCTTGTCGGTAAAGTTTCGCAAGGGACTGCGACATGGCCGTGACACAGACTGCCATACTATTTACAGGTTTTTCGTAGTTTTGCTGATGCATACAAACGAGTATGTGTACTAAGAGCGTAAAATACGAACCAATCATTAGAACTCTCTGCTTAAGGATTGGATTCCCTCATAGTATATACAATATAATTCGAATTGTATAAGGCCACGACTGGCTTAAAAAATCTTACTCATAGTTTTATATAAAACATTTTTCTTATATCATCTTTTTTTTCTTATATCATATATATATCATATATATGATATAAGAAAATATAAGTATCCGTTTGTATATTTTTGGCTGTATGTTTGGCTGCGGACAAAACACCTCAAACATAACATCACAGCTTAAGACTTTAAATCCGCAAACAGACAGCGGACGCTCTCGTCCGCCAATCTTTTTACTCCTGTCGTCTAGTCGCTTACAATTCTACGAAACAGTATGAATTTGATAGGGCTTCTAACCAGTGTAATGTTATACAGACTACCTCCAGGGACCATTCAATAGCCTTGCGGACTCAATACAACGAAGTGGTAAAGATTAATAACATACCCAGCTATCTTCGCATTATCTTGTCGACTAGCGGCCCGCTTCAATAACCCACCTATTACCTATATACCAATAACTATTTGTTATAAATGTCACATATGTATCGCAAAAAACCGGCAAATGATTGAATGACGACGTTTTTAACAAATAGTTATTGGTAGATAGGTTATTGAAACCGGCCGTAAATAATTCATTTCTATCTTCCATCCTTGGGTACTGCTGGGAGTGCTTACCCAATTAAACACTTCTCAATGATCTAGAATACCGTAGGTACTTGTCTCGCAATATGGAAAAAAAATTAGAACAAAACTTTGTTAGGCCCGGTATTTGCTAAGAATCTTCATCTTAAAAGTTTGAAGTACACAACCTCCTAATATTAGTATTAGGTAATCGATCAAAAGTATAAATTCCTGGCCGTAAAGATTTACCCTTTTAACAAGTTTTTAATATAAGTGTTTGCCTGAACGTAGTCAGCGGAGTATTGAGCACTGAAACAGTTGGTCTCCTGTTTTATTATTTTTTCCTATAGTAAAATAATTGAGAGATGCTGTTGCGGGGATGAATCCGGGGTCGAGGGGCGGGCGGCGCCCGGTACGCCTTCAGTGTTCCGCCGCCCGCCCTGGCGCCTGCACGCGTTTCGCCGCCGTACCCAGTGTGCCAAAACACCGTGTGTACCAGGGTGGCTTAACCGATGTGGACGTACTCTCATAGTGATAGTGAGTGATCTGACCTGGAGCTATTTGGAATGCGAGGTACACTGATGGATATCGCTATCTATCAGTTGTTGACAACGGACTGATACATATAATGACTCCTACACGGCTTTTTCACTCTATCAGTCATACTGTCGATTTGTGATATTCATATCTAATTTGTCTATTGGTAATTTTTATATATTGCATTGTGTAATGGATAGCATACCTGCATTGTATATAACTAGCTGTTGCCCGCGGATTCGCCCGCGTAAATACAGTATCCGGGTCAGTAAATACAGTATCCGGAAAAGTACAGTGTTCCTTTGAGAACACTGTATATTCTAGGAATTTTATTTTATTGTAACAAGAACATAACAGAAAGATTAATAAAAGAACATAACAGAAAGTTTCGATTAAAGGTAAATCTCTCTCTCTCTCACGCACGCACACACACACACATGCACACACATGCACACACACGCACATGCACACACACGCACACGCGCACACACACACACACACACACACACACAAAATTGTTGCCCGATTTTGGAACACTAAAATCACTATTTACCTACATGGTTGTGGCTGGATGCATTTTATTAATTAAATAAGTTTCAAATTTGATTTGCCGAAAATCCCATGTTTATATAACTGACTAGCTGTTGCCCGCGGCTCCGCCCGTGTACATATCCCCATGTCCACGGTAATACTGTACTTTTTCGGGATAAAAAGTATCATATGTTTTAATCCAGAGCTTAAACTACTATTTAATTTTATTGAGCTCCGTGGCCTAGTTGGTAGACCATTTGATTTGCACTCGAGAGAGTGCAGGTTCGATTCCCAGGTTGTGGCGTGTTCTAATGAGACTATTTCAGATCTCAAGTACACTACACGGACGCTCTAACGGTGAAGGAAAATATCGTGAGAACCTAACCCAACCATGTGCGGGTTACACATGGTTGGCCCCAGACGTATTGACCAGTCATTCCTCTGGACTAAGCTGACGGGTTGTAAGAATGCCGTAGGTATGTGCTTGGGCAACCATACGACATTTAAAAAACCGACTGTCCCAGGCATTACAGTATTTCAAGAGTGGTTACTTTGCTCGGAGAATACTGTATAAATCATCCAATAACGGCTTATCATCTAATAATCCTAAGCTTTTTTTAAACTACTACCATACCAAATTTCATCGAAATCCGTTCAGTAGTTTTTGCGTAAAAGAGTAACAAACATCCATCCATCCATCCATATAAACTACTAGCTGTAGCCCTTGGCTCCGCCCGCGTACATAGAGTATCCCAAAGGAATACTATACTTTTTCGAGATAAAAAGTAGCCAATGTTTTATTAATACAGAGCTTAAACTACTACCGTACCAAATTTCATCGAAATCCGTTCAGCAGTTTTTGTGTGAAAGAGTAACAAACATCCATACATCTATGCTCACAAACTTTGACATTTATAATATTAGTAGGATGTCGCTCCCAAATAACGTAGCCTTCTATTGGTAAAAGAATTTTCAAATTTGGTTCAGTAGATCCAGAGATTACTTACCCCCTGCAACCTCACAAACTTTACCTCTTTACAATATTAGTAGGTATAGATATAGTAAGAATTCTTGTTAGTGTAATGGTGTATTGACTAAAAATTTTATTGAAATATGAAAGATTTTGGCAAAAATTTGTACCTATAGTCCAGTAGCGGCACTAGAATTTTCAAGTTGTAATAGCCCTAGAACTTTACCTTCCACCTAACAAAAGGTTGACAAAGGCGAACTTGGTTTGACAGGCGACATCGTAACTTGTATACATACCTACCTGGAGGAGGTCTTTTATTTTTAGACAGTCATTTTGTTGCCATAGAACAAGGTGTGGCTATGATCGATTGGACCAGATTAGGTGGGGTGGGTTTTAAAGTTTTAAAATATATGATTTGCTTCCTAAACCTATTACTGAAATAATACAAGATAAGTTATCAATAGACATTGAGATAGATGTCTTTTAATAATTTAGTATTAATCCGTCTTAAGCCTCAGCTCCAGACTTTTCGAAAATGAATTGATTTAATGATGGTTTATGCGCGCTAACTACCTAGCAGTAAGAATAGTTTCTGCTAATAATTAATATTAGCAGAAACTATAGTTACTGCTATAGTTACTGCTAATAATTAGCTCTTCACCATACACACTCTAGGTAGATCTAAACTCTTAAGCATGGCTATGCTTAAGAGTTTAGATCCAATCGATAAACTTGGAAAATCTATAGTGGTCCATTGCTCCAAAACTTGCAGTTATAAAGTTTCAATCTGCACAGCGTCTATAAAAGACAATCTCTCAGATATAGCCAGATATATTCACAATAGCTTTTTCGAGTTTTGATCCCGATTAAATTATAAGTATTATAGGATTTAATACCCTGATATACTGAAACCCTAAAGTAAAAAAATAATAATGCATGGTCATAGGTACCTTACCTACCCTTACATACACAAAAAAAATATACTTGAGAACATCCTCAGTTTTTTTCGTCGGTTAATAATTGTATCTAATGTGAGAATAAAAGAGTTTCATTGTATTCTTTTTTTAAACAACATCTCCATTTTCTATCTTGTTCCATTGTTTCCTACTATTGAAAGGTGTATTCGACTAATTAAAAATGGTATACTTTGATGAAAGGTCCATTGTATCGTGTACTCGAAATTTTTTATCTGTGTAAACGAAAGAATGTTACAAAGTTGCCAACGATGTAGAGCAGCATTTGTCTAACCTGCCGCAATCAACTGCGCCATTTTTAGCCGCCTTTTATTTTGTGTTCTTTTATTTTTCGAGATTACAGTACAAATTAAATTCTCTTGCCATTACAGTGTTTATGTGGTATATATTTTTAGATAGCTTTGTAGGTTGTTCCCGTAGGAGTTTATCGAGAGTTGAAGTTTTACATTTATGTATATATTCTATTTTCTCTTTCTGGTTAAGTTGAGTTATTAGAATGGACATAATCGCCACTAATCATTAGTGACGTCAGCACATGGTCGCCATTTGTAGTTATGTGCATAATGAAATTAGTCTCAGCTAATGAGTTTGCTGCTGAATGTTACTATCATTTGTGTGGTACGAATTTGATTTTATATGTATCTAGGTCTTATATTATTCAGGGCTAGGGGCGTAAGGCTATAAACATTATTAATTTATGTTACTATACACATTTTTTTTTCCTTTATTCCATGTTCTACTTTTCATTGTTGTAAGGGTAAGGTAGCCAAAAAATAGCCTACAAAGAAGGAGACCTATATCAAAATGCAACTGAATTCTTTACTTAAGTGCCTCAAAACAAAGGAATCCTTTAAAGTGTTCAAGCTCTAGTAACTTTAAAAATGCTTTACAAATTTATTTAGATATGTAATCGTTCTAAATAAATTATGCAGAGCTACGGACAGGTTGGAGTTTACATCCATATACCTCTATATTTTAAGGTTGTGTAAGTTTATATTCTTAAGCTAGGCTACCTACCTTTTACCTATCATAAGAATTGAGGATTTTTAACGACATTTAATTTTTTTTCTTTATTGCAATTTTACTCCAGCCAACGTTAGAAAACTCTGCTCCGTTGTCAGAATAATAAATAAATAAATATAGGTACATATTCTTTTTGTGTTTTGCAGTCAACGAACGTCTTAGACAAATGTATTCTTAAAGAAAGGTAATTTGCATTGCAAAGATCTCTGGAAGTTACTTTTATAGGTACCTATCTCTATTTCGAGTTGTGTGATGTCTTTGTTATATTGCTCTTTACAATCTAGAGAATTATACGTTTTATTGCAAAAATCCTAATACTGCGAGTATTTATACTGCTAATTAAAAGATACAAAAAGAATCGCGAGGTAGGACGTATTTTGATTACAATAATCGTTTTCTTCTTAGATATATACAAATGAACTGCAATTCCAATGTCTCGATAAAACTCGAAAACGGTTGAACTTGTTTGCCTAATTTTGGTCTTGAATTAATACTGGAAGTTCAGGGAAAATTTAAACGGTGAGAAATATTGGAACAATTGCGGGGATAATACTATAAACGACGATTGAATGTTCCCATACGAACTGCTCACTGTATTCAATTTGACACTTGACTGTTAAATATCTATAGGTACGATTTTTTTTATTAAACCAAACAGGTAAACTGACCTGTTTGGTTTAATTTTAAAAAATCGGCCGGCAGGTTTTGTTGTAGGTGTAGATGTAGGTATAGTTATTTATTTATTCCAGTTCATAGTTAAGACGGAACAACGTGTGATAGCTAGTGCATGGTAATTATTGTTTTATAAAGTTACCTTGTCTGTCAAATTTAAACTAGCTTCCTAGTGAATTTTAGTATAAATCGAGAAGTTGTTTCGAAGTTAAATCTCGAATAGAGATGGAACGGATAACTTTAGATTATTCGAACCGCCAGGTTCAATTCTATACGTATCTTTCATTGTCAATAAATATGCAACTGCAGAAGATGTAGGAGGTTTTAAAATTGCTTTGACGCAGAAAGATGCTTGATGATGTTAATAAGGAAGATTTTAAAAATATATTAATTAAGTGATGAATGCTCTACATGTCATTGTATAATGATGCAGGTAAGCTATTTGTTCAGAAGCAACGTAAACGTATAGCACGAGCGCACCTTTCTAAAAAACAGACTTCCAGCAGACAATGTGCTTTCAGCACACAATGAAGTAATTTTCATATGCGACTCGCTCATACGAAGACTGTCTTTTCATGGTGATGTGGACAAAAAAATTACTCGGAAAATGGAAGTTGGAATATTAAGGTCGCCTGAAGGGTTTTTTATCAATCCCTTTTTTATCCAAAAAATAAAAATACTAAAAATCGTAATAAATCACCGATCGACCAATTTCTAAACATTTTCTTTTGCACTAGGACATACTAAAATAAATACCTATTGTATTTATTTAAATTGATTTCAATTTTCATTACAGTTAAGTAATATTCATTTGGGACTTAAGTCTTTTTTTGAAAATATTAAGAATTTTAATCAATTAGAGATGTTTCAAAAATGTTATTAAGTTCTGTAAACTCCGAAGTAAAAAGACATTATCATCGGATCTCCGTTTCAGCGCTGATTGTTGACATTACCGTCTTTCAGCTTTCAGCGAAATAGAAATTGTCTGTATGGGATACCCCATATATATCCATAGATATCTTATATAATTTGTTTCTATCCCAAACTTTTAGTTTCAGGTGATTGACCAAGCTACTCGCTTACTCGAGGACGCTATAAATTACTATTAAATGTAATTGCTATCACCGACTGATTGACTGTCCCATTACCTACTACATCAAGTAGTCACATTAGTGAGATTATATCTTTGTCTACGAGTAAAATGCCACGCCTGATAAAAATATTGTAACTATTTGTTGCATAGCCGTCTTCGTGGAAATAAAAAATACTTGTAACACAAAGGATTATTAAAAATATTTCATTTTACGTTGTTAAAAGTTCCGTCGTGGAATTTGTAATAAAATGTCACAGGGTTGTGCGAAATTCATCTGAAAATAGAATTTTTACGTTCGTCCGCTTTCATCTTTGGCGACCCTTTCAGCGATACTGTTAGAGGTATTTCCTTATTGGAGTATATTTTTTCAACGGCACTTTACTTCGTCCATTGAATTTTTTTTTATTTTTATTAAATAAGGGGGCAAACGAGCAAACGAGTCACTTGATGAAATAATGCTATTTACGTATGCTTTTATATTTTAATAGGAGCTATTTCATAAATTACCAAATGCCTTTGCTGTTTTACTTTATCTGTAGGTAGGTGCATACTACATAGGCCCCTTCCTATAGAATATTCTGGTATGTAAATAGATTCATAACATAATCTAAAGCGAAGTACACCGCTGTAGTTATGGTTAAAAGTTTTGTATTCCATTGGGCAAAATAGGTTTCCCTACTAAAATAAAAAACTGTAAATGATGACAAAAAAAAAACCCCGAGAATATGTTAATCTAAAAAGCAATTACCTGTTATTGTATTGTGTGTACCATGTTTGATTCGATCCCGGACCAGGGTAAGTCTAATAAAAAGGTAAATCTCTCCCGAATCAGCCGTTCCACATTTTTTTAGTGATTACAGCGAGTTCGACGGATCCTCTAATCGGAGAAATCCCTTTTTCTATTCACTACACTTCGATTCAGTTATTACATTTACAAAGGGTAGGGAAAGCGAAAGCGTATTAAAGTACGGAGCGACTATTGAAAAAGTTTAACACCTACAACGTGACTTGACAGAGATAAAAGTTAATAATGTGTTATTTGCACTTTTTACGTTATATGCTAAGTGATTCACCGCCAGTTTATAATTACTAGAGAAAGCTTAAAATATAGTCAAATATCTTGCTATTCCTAATATCGGTATATTATATATAATATTTTCCCCTATAAATTATAGATCTTGCCCTAAAATATTGTAATAAAATTTGCTTTAACATTATTTCATATTTAACAGACATTTCGTAGCCGAGACGGTCTCCAATAGACATTTGCGCAACCGGCGTCTTCAATCTTTCAGTTCAAAGACTGTAGATATTATATTATAGATTAGAATCTAGGCTTTGTCTGGAACTATTACACGCGCTTCGCCGGAGCGTCGCCCGTCGGCCAGGATCGTATTGTTTGACTTTCCGCTCTATGCAGCAGATCTTATTCAGCAAAAAATATTCATTTGGAAACGGTATTCTTGTAACGTTATGTCACAGAAAATATTTTTTATCAAACTGAATTAGATATCGGTAAAAATACGAATCATAAGAAGGAAAAACCAAATAGTTTCTATGAAAGTTTCAGTTCGCCGTTCGCGTAGCTCATCTGTCTGTACTAATGTATTTTGTCTACAAATTAATACCCCCGTTGCTTATTAAATTATAAACCAAAATAAGTAACAATTTTAAAAACATATAAAAGTGTAGCATAAGAATTGAGAAATATATTTTAATTTAAAATAACTAGAAGAGTTTTCTATGAAAGCCGGCTTAAGTTCTTCTGGATTGTAGAAGGTTGTAAGTTGGTACGCTTAGAAGTTCTCATGGGACCCGGTCCCGCCTTGTCTGTAAGAGATTAGGCGACCGGAGGCTCGCGAAAGCTCCTTAAATTGAGCCCAACGGGCATTGGTTCCACGAGCGTAAAATGTTTACTTTAAACATATAAAATGGATTATTTACAATACCTATAGCCTATAGGAGAATACGCAAGAAACTTTCGTTTTAGTAGTTTCGTAGTAGTTTAGTAGTTTTAGTAGTTTCGTTTTAGTAGAAGTTTCGTAGTTCTCAAGATTTTATTTCGATCCGTAATGATCACTATTTTGGTAAATTCTTAACGCAACTCTAAAGCTGCTTACAATATAAATTTTGTGCTAAAATTATCCTACAACATAGCGTGAAGTGGCGACTCTACTTCAGTACGGTGTCGAGTGTTTAATTGCAAAGGGTCAACATTATTAAATATTTAGGATTGTTATACCCGTATATTTTGTTTGTATTTTCCGCGTCAGATTTTTTGGTTTTACGCGCACCTTTTACGTCGTTAATCTACTTAATTGCCGAAAAAGCCTGTCCAAAGTAACGCCATTATAAAATTCAATTGACCATTTCTACATAACATTTACCTACTAAATCGCCTCTTCTGTATTACTCTCATTGAATATATTACACAGAAACATTTACTACGCAATGTGATGTTATCTATACTAATATTATATAGAGGAAAGATATGTTTGTTTGTTTGCATCGAATAGTCTCCGAAACTACTAGACAGATTTCTACGAAATTAGACATATACACGTATAGAGTAGACCACGGGGAAGGGCATATGCTACTTTTTATCGCGGCAAAATGCCTTTTGTGCGCACAAAGTCGCTAGCAACACCTAGTTCTCAGGTTTGCAATATTGGCCTTAAAAACAAAAATAAGACGATTTTGATAATTATGAATTGATAAAATAGACTGAAATTGTGGTAAACGTGTAACATATAATTTATAGAACTAAAGCTAGCTTGCAGTTCATAACATTAAAAACAGTGACACAATTTAAACACGAGCTGAACGCTTCAGGCGCTTCAACGCATTTGTGTATTCAACCAACTGTACCGACTGTTCAATGGAAAATGTCGCATCGGCCATAACATTTCACGCGCTGTCGATGAAGAATCCAACAAAATACAAAAATAAACATTGTAAATAACATGTTTACTCTTGGAACGTATCAATTAATTAGGAAAATTTCGGATCGAATTAATTTTGTTTGATAAGTTGAGGGCTGAGACTGTTGTTAGATTCGCTCACACGAAGTGTTGGTACGAGAAATTGCTTGCTTGAATTATTTAATAATAGACAAGACGCCTTCGCCCTTTAAACAAATGAACAAAAATTTTAACAATATCCATAAAAGACACACTTTATTAATTTGTAAAGCCTGAAAATACAGTGATATAATATCTACAACAGAAAATAAATAAAACGCGTAACTCTAGTTGTATGCAGTAGTTCAAAGTGGAAACCCAGATAGATCTAATACGAAGCTTCAGCAGCTTCAGTGCGTTTCGGTTAAATGGCGCATATCGAATATCAACACCGACTACCGAGTGAATTAATTGTAACTCGACCACCGAAGCGAATATCCAGTCTGGAGACTTGAAGTACTGCCCGCAAAACTTTCATGTTAATTCGAGGAAAATCTTCGGTTGGATTTCAGCTCTCGGACTTCGTAATTAGAATCTGTTGGCGAGCACGCAAATAACTTTTAAGTACATAAACGATGATGGAGGATGCGAACCTATTTCTTTTAGTTATATCTTACTTTTATTTTTGTTAAGTACCTTTTATGTGGGTTAAGAATGTTAGATCTTGTGATCCGCGAGGGTTTTTCCGGGCGGCTTTGCATGAAGAATGGAAATTAATACATGAGACATAACCATCCTTTTTCGCATTGGGAAAACCACTAAAGCTTTACTGTAGGCCACACATAAGTTTTATAACCTGAGTACTTTGGAATTTGTTATTGCATACCTATTATTGAAATGAAACTGATTTAGTGGCGTTGAGTGTGAAGTTTCAAGGTCGCGTCATGATGTCACGTCATGATTTTGTATATATCGCTATCTTTCGGAAGCTACTTATACTTCTTACATAACAACTTAACTTTCTAAAGTACGACTCAATACACATATGGTATAGATACACAGGTGTACTTTTGAAAACAAAACTATTTTTTTTTATTAATGTGTTTTAGGCACGATGATAATATTTTAGGATTTTAAATGATCAATAAATCATTTAAAATCCTAAAATACTATCATTTCTGCCACGTGTACCTACTTCGTACACGCCATATTTTTATTGTACTTATAAGCTTTAAGTAAGGAAACAATGGCTGTGTGTGACGGAAAAAAGCGTTCGGATGCGCTCATAAGCAAAACGGCGATCGCTAAGCGCTGTCAACTGCTAAATGCTATTTTCCTGTAGGACGCTAAGTTAGCGTTACCGGGGAACCTAACCTAACTTAAATATATGTTAATAAAGTATAAAAATTAATTTATATATTCATTATATACAAATATATTTCACTATTTTTTGGGCTGACATTGTTAATTTTAATAATACTATATTTAAATTAATTGCACATTTGATTTCAAAACAAACAAAATGAGAAAAATGCCGGATTGTATCAGCGCTATTGAAGTTAGTAAACGTGTGTGTCCTCGTCGACAACTATTTTTTCCCAGCGCTAGCAAGCGTTCTCAAGCGCTATTTTCCGCCAAACACAGCCAATTATGATGAACATTACGTTTCAGCGTAAACACTTTTCAGTCGGGCACTCCCGCAAGTATCTTCTTAAAAATTACTTCAGAATATTCGAGAGGGAGACAATTTAAATGTGGAACTTGTTGTTTTATCAAGTTTCGTCGAGTGCTGTCAGTCGTACGAAGTGTCCGCCTACCCTAATTGAGAAAGTTAAGCGGAGCGCGAGAAATTCTTTAAAGGCCTTGCTGTGCCCGTCCGATACCGACTTCCCTTCAGATTACACAACGATCTCGGATTCCGCTTGCAAATTTTATCCTGAACTTGCTCATTCCAGTTCGTCATGCTAGAATGAACTGAGGGAACTTATTTGAAACATGTAACTTATGTGGGAATATATTATGTGTTCCTAATGGATATAAATAAATAACCTAACCTAACCAAGAGCATGTCAGGATATGTCTAAGGAGGGTTCCGTAACCATAAACGCGTAATAGGTTTTTTTTCAATTAACTTCAAAAGTTACTGTTAGATTTCGTTCAAAATAATTTTCCTTAAGAGTATTCAGCGTGTCCTATCAGCATGGAAAATTGAAAGTTTCTAAGTCTCATAGTTTAGAAATGCCAGTCCAAAAGACCTATTCAACGATACCCCACACGATGGGGTAGAATGAAAAATAATTTTCCTTCTCATTTCACATGTAGGTATGGAGAGCCACCCATAAAATATGAAATTATCATTATTTTATGATGCCAAAACCGAGAGCTATACACAACTTATAACTATACCAAATTTCATCAATTTATATTCATAATTACAAAAGCAGGAAGAGCGGACAGACAGGCAGACGGACGGACAGAGCGAAACTATAAGGGTTCCTTGAGTATTACGAAACCCTAATAAATGATAGATTATTATGCATATGATATTCAGCTCTAAGTATTATATATTTTTAAACTGCAGAAACATACATACATACATACAAAAGTATAAATCGTATCGCAATTGTTTTATTTTTCAGTCTGCATAAAATACGTAGATTTTTCGATTTTTATAGTGACGTCGAGTGCTTGTTCAATCACTTAAACTGTAAAAAGTTTGTTACGCAAAGTCACACATGTATTAATTAATACTAGGGCTTAATAACGAAATGGAGGTATTGAAAATCACACGAGAGGATTAATTGTGAGCGGCCATATACGGAGAGTGGATCTCCGTAATCAGTAGCTTTGCGTGGCTTGCTGTTTTATTCGTTTGCTTTACATGTGCCAAGTAGGTCCGAACCGACGCTATTTTAGCACATCCATTAGCTAATTAATAATTCGTGGAGATTTGTATGTATCCAAGCTTAGTTGTTTGTACTCAACTGTTTGGGTTAATAAAAGCAGGTGAAAAGGGGAGCATCAGGTAGATGTACATAAATGCTTAACTTATAAATAATTATTTACTTAGAAATAATACATTTAGGAACATAATATGGGGTAGTCGATTAAACTCTTATCACGATATTGTAAATATTTTTCAATTTTGATGTTTTATGTTAAATATTAGAGTTGAGATGATTTTTGTTAGGTTGCTAAGTGGAAATTAAAAAAATTCTCCAGATCTGTTATTTGTAACGATTTTTCCCAAGAGGCCAATTTCAGTCTTTTTTCTCTTCTGGAAATGATAATATTTATCTTCAATCTCTTATTAAAATTACTTTAAAGTATTACAGTATAGTATTATTATAATTTATATTATAGTATATATTACTTTAAAGTATTCTAGTATAGTATTGCAAAATAACACTTTTGGCGCTGAACCAAAAAGTAGGAGGAATCGTGCATAGAGTTATCCTACAGTAAAATAAACCCCTTCTGTACGAACAATTTCAGTAGAGGAAGCCATAGCATGCAGATGATCGGCGGTTTAACGTTGATTAAAGCTTTTTAATGAGCTCCAGCTTTGAATTGTACTTCCTATAAATCCTTTGATTATACATTTATGGTTTATATAATAATTGTTTTAAACACTTACGGATTGTGTCGCGGTGCACTTTTCTTTTTCCCGACGTTTCGGCTACTTTCCAGCAGCCGTGGTCACGGGAGGACTGAGGTGTCAATTGTCCTATTTGTTGAAGTTATGCAAACTACCCGAAGATTCTTCAATTATTATTTGTGTTCCGATCCACGCAAAACATACTAACAGTATCTTGAAGCCGCGGTGATTTTAAATTACATTTTATTTTGTTAATTATTGGATCCCAACTAGATGGCAGCACCCAGCCATCTTCTCGGTTAAAATTAGGGTACTTTTTAATTTCTATAGCCTCGCGTATCATTCTTGGACGATAACGGTGTTCCTTTGCCAGTACTTGTGGCTTATCAAATCTTATGTAATGGCGAGGTTGATCCAGTGTGTGTTCGCAAATTGCAGATTTATTGTTGCGACGGTGTTTAACATCTGCAATGTGTTCGTAAGTGTTTAAAACAATGAACAATATTCGCGTAAACCTAAGAAATCATTATATAATAATTGCCGGAAGCGGGTTGTGGAAATCGCGAAAATTGTTAATTAACTGGGAATTGGCGAATTGAGACCGCCCAAACTTTGTAAATCATAACGATTCTAAATTCTAATCGTCATTATTAGCTGGTATTATTTTAAATAATGCTAGACCAATTAGCGGTCTAGTGAGGCTAGATCGTCATAAAATAGCTGATATTACAACCTAATGCGAGGTTTTGGCTGTATAGAATTTCCTAATTTATTTCAGGATATGATTTTGATTGTAATTAAGTATGCTCTGGTAAATATGATTGTTAAAATCAAAACTTATAAGTTGTAAACCTAACCTAATCTAATATTTTCCACGCCTCGCTTGTACCTACAATGCATAATGTTTTAAGGAGCGATCGAGAATCTTTGCTGATGAAATACCTGAACTTTATCGGAAATACTTGTGGCTTATCAACTCTGAAAATTATTAAGCTTAGTTGATACGTGCCTCACATATAAGATGTTTGATGAGGTTTATAAGCACCATGAAGTTTATAAAATCTCTTAATTTTTTTCCTTATAAATCTTACACTTTAAACGAGATAATATTGTGTGTGTATATATATGTATATAAGGATTTATAGGAAGTACAATTCAAAGCTGGAGCTCATTAAAAAGCTTTAATCAACGTTAAACCGCCGATCATCTGCATGCTATGGCATCCTCTACTGAAATTGTTCGTACAGAAGGGGTTTATTTTACTGTAGGATAACTCTATGCACGATTCCTCCTACTTTTTGGTTCAGCGCCAAAAGTGTTATTTTGCAATACTATGCTAGAATACTTTAAAGTAATATATACTATAATATAAATTATAATAATATACTGTAATACTTATATACCTTAATTTTTTCCTTATAAATCTTACACTTTAAACGAGATAATTTTGTATATATATATATATATATATATATATATATATATATATATATATATATATATATATATATATATATATATATATATATATATATATATATATATATATATATATATATAATAAAATCTCCAACCTGCGCGCGCATCTTTAAGTTATATTTGTTTCTTATTTCATCGCGCAGCAATATATCAATAATTTTGAATAAATAACTGTTAGTCCGAGTGGCAGAATGTCATGCGTATGAATAATATTTACGTTGTTCGAAAATTGGGAATGTGGTGGGTTCGCACCCCGGTCAGATAAATATTTTTGTATTTTTTTATTATTTTAAATATACTAGAACTCCGAGCAAAGCTCGGTTACCAGGTACCCCAATATTCAATAAAAATCATCTGTAGGTCTATTATTATTTCAAACTTATAGTGTCAGACTTTCTGTTCGTAAACCAACATTTTTAACACGCTTTTATTAGCTCGGGTTGTATGTATCTATGTATGTAACGGAATCTTTGAGCTTAATTTCCACCGGTTTCTAGACGTCTGATCAACTTGAAACTTTGCACACGTCTTAAGGGCCGATGACAATGCAATAACCCGATAAAATATTTCTAAGCGTGTTTTTTTAGTTTTTTTAAACTATTATATTTTATTTATATAAAATAAATGTACCTAGTGCAGTCACGTAGACATTCGGATGGATATTCTCGTTTGAAAAGTTTAAAAGAATCCCCTGCAGTTGCATGGCAAGGCGACGCTGTATATTAGTACACCACGATTCAGTCTAATTTAAAGCTCTGCAGCGCATCCTCGGGCAATACCGCTGTTGTTCAACATATTATGCCTTTATGCAATTTGTGGTTTACGGCGTTTTCTTAAAACGTTCAGTTTACAAAATCCCTAGGTAGGTAATGAGTATTAGAATAGTAGTAAAGTATTTCAATATACATTTTTAAATAATTTAGGTATATGATTTTGGAAGAGTACCTTCATTTATAATTTTGTTAATTTCCATTATGCACAGGTAATATTAATATGTTTCGGGAAACTTCAAATCCGGTAGTGTCATTACTTACCTACTTTGTCATTTCGTGACCTGTGTCACAGTAGAGTGCCTATGTGGCGGGCGGGACGGCCGCGACTAGAATAAATAGGTAAAAGTATGAAACAGGTATTCTGAAGCTCCCGTACCTTACATATTCAGAAATATTTCCACATTACAATATTTCGTCGTAACTCCTTTCTTCAAATAAATTAAATTTTTATGTTCAGCTATTTCAAATTGTATACCTACTTAGATATGTACCTACTACATATTATTATTTAGAAAATAAGCAATATGGCTGTTCTTGTGTATTTATTAGTTTCGAACTCTGGAACGAAAACTCTTTCGATTGTATTAGCGCATATTTTCAATGCTCTGAATATTCCCCGACCTACCGGATTCCCAGCCTTAGAGATTTCTCTATTTCATCCACGTTTTCATTTTTGTTCTAATAAACGTATCGCTAAATGAAATTTTTATGCCCATAATTAAAGGTTTTGGACCTGCCAAAACATTGAATTTTCCAAGAAATTTATTACATTTGCAAAGAACAACTTCTTTCCTTTCAACCGATCAGACAGTTCGGTCGAGCCGCAGGTCATTCAAGCAGGGATAGCTATTTCATACACAAGTTGATTTTATATAAAGTATTTTAGGTTATTAGGTACAAATTAGTCGAAATTAAATTCTCGGAATCGATTGTAAGACAGGGGTTTCTGGGGAATAATGTGAAAAGTTTTCGTGAATGTGAATGACCTTTCCAATTATTTATATGCCGGCGGAGAGCGATCGGGTCGGCGGCGTAAATAATTTGATTGGTCCCTCACAATGGCGAGCACAAGTATGGGCGAAGGACTGAATACGTCATGATTGAGGGCTGTTACGTGAGACCCCGCTATTCCGGCACAATGAGCCCAATCACTACCGAGACTTGTTGTCGGAGCTAATTTCACGTACCTATTCCTAATAACATATTATTGAAATAAACAATTACAAGGCTCCACATTTAATCCGCCCGCGTAAATATTGAATTCCACGGGAACACTGTACTTTTTCGGGATAAAAAGTAGCCTATGTGTTAATCCAGAGCTTAAACTACTAGCTTCCATACCAAATTTTATCAAAGTCCGTTTAGTAGTTTTTGAACGTGAAAAGTAACGTGAAAGAGTAACAAACATCCATCCATCTATCCGTCCATCCTCACAAACTTTAAGATTTATAATAGTAGTAGGATATTGCCTATTTTATTGGCATGCCAAATGTTAATTGTAATATGTTTTGCTTTGGGTATTAAGCGTAAAACTAAATTTATTATTGGAGTATTTCGACATAAATCTCCTTTTTCGTATGTTGTACAATTGAATAGAGTGCAGCTCAATAACTCGGGCAAATAAAGCGCGGTTCGGTAATACAATAACAGATCCCGCAAAAACGTTCGCGTTTTTCGTACGTTTATGAGTTTCGGGATTCCCGCAAGTAACCCCCAGTCATTTTATAGAGTGGTCGTATCGACTTCTTCCTTGCTTCGTTCTTATCTCATGAGCTGCACTGTTTTTGTCATATTCAGAGAATATAAACTGTTTATTGTAATAGTTGCAGAAGTTATTTACCTTATAGGTACTAGTACCTAAATACATACCAAACTAAAATTGAAATTTTTTTGCTCCCCTAATACGCATAATATACTTGGTTACTATTCTGTATTCATAATTGCGACGTATGCAAATTGATAAATAAACTACTCGTGTTTCATTTAACCTAGATAAATATATTTTTGCATTATAACGTTGAAAGTTAATTTAAAATAATCGTGTTCAAAGTATAAAAAATATAATACAAAACGATATCCGAATGCAAAACAGTTGTTTGCCGTGATCGTGTGTAGGCGTGAAGATCACGCTTCGTATGTAAATCAGAGCGGTACTAGATAGGGGCGGTAATCAAAACATCGATATATATCTGTTCACACTCCCTCATTAGTAAATAGACTCGAGAAGGTTTCGCATTACTCGACATTTGACTACTCTAGTAAATAAATTACCTCCTATTTACTCGTAAATATTGGAAGAAGAGACAATCCTGAATATGTTAATATGTTCTACATTAGGTTGTACTTCTTTTTCAAATAGCAAAAGGAACGAGATTGCAAAAAGCTAAGAGCAATGATTTCAAAACTAGGGATGGGCTATGAGGTATGACGTACCTACATTTGACAGATCTGATTTGACTCTCATTGTTGTCAGTAAGTATTGCGAAAGTAATACTTATAAAGGATTGATATCTCTATCTTCGCAAAATCTTCATGCAGGAAAAAGTTACGCCATCTCGATTTTCGTAGATTTTGTCAATTAAATTACCTCCTATTTACTCGTAAATATTGGAAGAAGAGACAATCCTGAATATGTTAATATGTTCTACATTAGGTTGTACTTCTTTTTCAAATAGCAAAAGGAACGAGATTGCAAAAAGCTAAGAGCAATGATTTCAAAACTAGGGATGGGCTATGAGGTATGACGTACCTACATTTGACAGATCTGATTTGACTCTCATTGTTGTCAGTAAGTATTGCGAAAGTAATACTTATAAAGGATTGATATCTCTATCTTCGCAAAATCTTCATGCAGGAAAAAGTTACGCCATCTCGATTTTCGTAGATTTTGTCAATTAAATGTGGACGGATTATACTGCGAAAAGCAAATGTCATAATGTCAAGATGACAAATGTCAAAATAAAATATGGCCATCTTACCCTTACTAACTGTTGCATAATGTTAACAGTATTATAAAGTAGAAATATCAATGTCATATTGCCAGATGTCACAAGCACGTCTTATCTATTTAGTTTATTTTAGTTAGCCAAAAGGCTTTATATAGTGTGGACGTATCTGTGTTAGGCATATCTCATATGTAATACGTATCTGTGTTAAGCATCTCTCTCATAAGTACCAATAAAGGAGAATATAAGAATTGTTGCTGTATTATTATTATCACCACTCAAGCATAAGAAGAATATTTAAAAACCAAGACGTTGTAGTTCTCTACACTAACCTTTCGTCATTCTCTAATATTTTTCGTACCTTGATAGCAAAGCATTATTTACCGGGTAAATCACGAGCTCGATGTCAAAACAAAGTATAGATGCCTCAAAATATAACCTAGTTGACGGTATGAAATTGAGGCAGGTTAGTAGCGAAAATATTTCCAGCAGGTAACATAATATCGCCACAATATTGGATTTATCGTCGATTTTTGCAGCTCTCGACTAACGCGCTCTAACGTTGAAAATGACGCGCACGTCCGTGAATTGTTGTTACCATTTACCTCTACAGCGGTTTTGTGAGATTTTACCGAACGAGTACATAAATCACGCATGCAGTTTGATGCGATTCTTGCTTCCGAAAATCCTAAAAAATAAAATTTTTGACCCAAATATCAAGTTTCGGATAAAAGCGGTTTTGACGTAATACCGGGCTTTGTAATGCTTTTAATTATTTCAGTACCAGTGGTTCCATATGACATTTTCCGTCTATCTGTTAAGTTTTACTGTAGTGCAACTGTCTAAATAGCCTATCTATTTGCATTAGGTAGATTACCAAAATGACTTAATACATTGATTAGATGGTTTTTTAGGGTTCCGTAATACATAAGGAACCCTTATAGTTTCGCTCTGTCCGTCCGTCTGTCCGCGCTTGTAGCTTCTGTAATTATGAATATAAAAGGATGAAATTTGGTATAGTTGTAGATCACGGATTTGGCATCAATAATAATAATAATTTTCGTATTTTAGGGTTGGCTCTCCTCCATACATGTGAAGTGGGGATGAAAAATATTTTCAAAGTTACTATTTTCGAGTAATCGGTCTCCAAGTGGTTTGTAAGTTGCCGTATCGTATCGGTACTGAGAGGGCCGTCCCTCTCCCCTTCCGCGTACGGTCGGGATGACTCGCGCGCGTAAGTCCTTATGTCGATGAGGTTCGCGGTATTGGTAGAGCTCTCTATATCAATATCGCGGTCGCGGACACTATTTGGAAGTGTACCTAGTCTACTAGGATGCGAACTCGAACTCGGGTTCGGGTCCGGTCCCGTGTTAGGGTCGGTCTGTACGTCTGTACGTGTTGTCGTGTCGGATATGGGACCTCGGGGTAGGCGCCGGCGTCGACCCCGGTGCAATACTAATCTCGCGGGTGCGTGTGTTTTTTGTTTACGTAACTGTACACAGTACGTTACGTATTTTGTGATCGGGTCAACGGGATCGGCTAAGATATGCTTAGGCCGTTTGTACGGGTGTCGGAAAGTCTGTGCGTCGTGATCATAGTCCAGGGCCTTTTGGATAAGGAGGTTTGGGTGATTTTTGCCTTTATCAAAGAATATCTCTACGAGTTCCTTGATATAGGCTTTGATAGTGACGAGCTCGCAGACCCTATGCAAGTCGATATTACGCATCTACCAGGGGGCGCCTGTTGCCATGCGTAGGAACCGGTTTTGGACTCTTTGCAAACGGTCCAGTTGAGACTCGCTTATCTGTGCGAAAGAGACGCATAAGTGAGTATCGTTCTAATGCAAACTTTATAAAATGTAAGCTTATGTCTTAGGGACATTTTGCTTCGCGAATTAATTAGCGGATATAATTTGAAAAGTACAAATTTCGCTTTACGTAATGTATTACTGATGTGACTCGAAAACGTCATCGACTTGTTTAGTACTACGCCTAAATATTTGACCTGAGTGACCTCAGGGATTATGTTGCCGTGCAGGCTAATAGGGCTCATTAGTCTACGGGGGTTATTACGCCTCACTGCCCTTTTACTATTGAATTGGATGGCGTGACTTTTGTCGGGATTAACTTCTATTCTCCATTTGGAGAACCAACTACCGAGAGCGGTAACTGACTCCTGGAGGGCTTAGACGCGGTACAGGCTCGTGTGTGGGAATAATAAAGGGCTGTGTCGTCCGCGAACATAGCTAATTGCACCTTAGCGTGTTTAGGGATGTCACAACCTGTATACAGGTTGTATAGGGAGGGCGAGAGGACCGAGCCCTGCGGTACTCCCGCCTCCATATACTTTTGGCGATGACAGTGCGCCTTTTACGCGGAAATGAAATTTACGATTTTTTAAAAAGTTACTAATTAGTAAAACGAGATAATCGGGAATTTCCATTTGATAGAGTTTGTATAACAGTCCGTTATGCCAAATTTTATCAAAAGCTTTGTCAAAGAATAAGGCGCATGTCGTCTTCCTGTCGTTTTTGCTAGTTATTATGTACTCCGTTAAGCGGTGTACTTGAGCGGGACAGCTGTGCATTTCGTGGAAGGCAAACTGCTCGTCTGGAAGGAGTTTTTTGTCGGTTATGACGTCATTGAGGCGCCTTTTGATAACTCTTTCGTAGACTTTAACCAAGGGAGCTAATGAGACTTATTGGACGGTAGCTACCAGTTTGTGGATACCTATGACAATAGCTACTTTCCAAATGTCTGGAAATGAACATCCTACTAAGAGGGCGTTAAAGATGTTCACTAGGAGTTGAATTAGCTCGGACGGTAGCATTTTAAGTGTTTTGTTTGAAATACCGTCGAGGCCTGGGGCCTTTTTGGCATTCATACACTTAATAATGTCACTGACCTCCTCCGAGTCCACCAACCTCACCCTATCTACATCAGGTGGCCTCGAGAGTCGGCTGTCGACCTCGCTATTTACTGAGCTAAGGTGCACGGGATCAATCGGGAGAGTACTCGGCCGGCACTGTTGTTCGAAATTATCAGCTAGGCACTCGGCCTTGTCTATGTCTTCGAATGCAGGAGGACGGTTAGGTCTGTCTATCGGAGGCATATCGCTCTCCGTGTTGTTTTTGAGGGCCTTCGCGAGTGGCCAGTACGCCACGTGAGACGGTTCTAAATCACTGAGAAGTTGATCCCAACTCTCGGCTTTGTGCTGTTTAATTTTAAACTTAACTTTGCTCTCCTACGAGGAGATGTGGAGAGTGGAGGAAAGCCCTCCGTCAGTAGTGAGAGGGCTTTCCTCCACTCTTTCGACGGGTAGCGATCATATGTGCGCTTAGCCGCATTTCGGAGTCTGATGAACTTCCTTATGTTCTCAGGGAGGGGCCCAACGGCTCTTGGGGGTCGTTGGCACCTCCCTAGATAAGTTCTCTATGGTCGCTACCAGGTGATCGGTCAAGTGGGAGGCGGGCTCTATGGCTGTCTCTTTACTATCTATAATATCGGGGATTTTATCTAGATGACTAGATTGGAGGACTTTGATGTTCTCCGCTAATGATTTATAATGTACTATCTTCCTAGTACTAGAATTATTGGGGTTAAGACTACCAAGTGTAATCGTAACCGGTCTGTGGTCCGAGTTAAGCTCGTGGAGAGTCTCAATATAGATTGAGAGAAACATTTTTAACTAAGGCTATGTCTAGCAGTGTGCAATGTGGCAGTTAAAAATGGCAAAGTTAACAATGATTTTTAATAGTAGATAAGAGTACCTCCGAGTCGGGATCGAGTTCTATCGTTTCTACTTATCTGACTATTTTGTAGTTAGCTGTTTTAGGGCTCCTCATACTAGGTTTTAAAAACGTCTCCTGCACTAGAAGAATATCGACATTTTGGCTGCTTACAAAATCGCGAATTTCGCTTATGTTATTCCTAATGCCGTTCGTATTGAACGACACTACGCGTAACGAGTGCGGCTTTGTCCTTCCCGAAGGCTCCAATAATTACCGTTGGTGGAAGAGAGCCTTGATCTGACGGATCAAGACCTGATGGTCAGACAAAGCTTGGATGCGGTCTGTGGCCGATCCTTTTAGCTTTGTCGCTAAAATAGAAAGCTCCATCGGGTCAATAGGCCCGATGTTACTTAAGAACTGCTGGAAATCTCTGTTTGGGGGGGGCACCTTTCGTCTGTGGTGCAATGCGCTTTTCTACTTTGGGTGCTTTTTTGCACCCTCTGTAATTGGCGGGGTGTCCTTGGGACTTACAGAGAACACAGCTGGGGGGTTCTGGCCAGGGATGCCCCTCTTACGGGGGGGCTCGACGCGGATGCCCGTAATGTGACAGATGGCTCGGATATTGAAGATATCCTTGCCCTCTGGCGTAAGAGGGAGGGTTACGAGTGCCATATTGTACTCGTGTTTTTTAATAGGATGGTACACACGATGTACCTCTAAGGCGGGATAACCCTGGGACTGGATGTCCATAAGTACCTCTTTTGTGGAGAGGCACTTATCGACTCCGGTAATGACGACGCGCAGAAGGCGCTCGTCTTCGAGGGCGTACGTGTGGTATCCTATGCTTTTATTACGTAGGAACGCGGTGAGGAGGCGGTGATCCTCCGGAGTCTTAACCTACACTTTGATGCCTATGGGGGTCGTGTGTGCAGAAGAGTAACGGAGCTTATGCTCGTTAATCGCTGCGGAGATTAGGTTCCATTTGGCCTTCTCCTGTATGATTACAGGAGGAGGTATTTTAGAGGAACGGACGGCCTGAGGGGCCTGGGGCCTGGGAGGCCTGAGGGGCCTGGGATGCCGGAAGGGCCTGGGAGGCTGGAGGGGCCTGAGAGGTTCGGGGGACCTGGGAGGCCAGAGGGGCCTGGGCGGTCAGAGGGGCCTGGGAGGCCAGAGGGGTCGGGGGGGCCGATGGGGTAACGGGGGCCGCGGAGCCATGAGCCTGCACGGTTTTCCTATTCTTAGGGTCCGATTTGGTCGGGGAAGATAAGACTGGAGAGGAGGTGCCCTCTGGACGCTTCCTCTTCTTCGTCTTCTTATATTTGACTGTAGTGAACTCGCCTTGTTCACTACGGTCGGATTCTTGCTCCGAGCAAGACATCTCTGAGGGAGATGATTGGTCTTCGACCGGTATATCGACTACGTCGCTGTCGGGCGACGCCGGTGAGTCTGCTTCGTGCATGCGCACGAAGCGTTCCCACTTGGACGCGACATCGGGGGATTCGAGTTTCAGGAACTCCAGGAACATTCTAATCATGGCGTCAGACATAATTAGAAAGTTTATCCCGGGAGTGGGATTCTGCTCTCTAATTAAATATTGGGGATACAGCCCCTCCCAGCGACCGGGAGGGGCGGAGTGTAGAACCCTCCTGAGACATGTCCTGACATGCTCTTGGGTAGGTTATTTCGAATGTAGATTAGTAGCGGCGTTTTTTTGAAAGACACAGATTACTAAATTCACAAAATTGTTAATAGTTACAAAATATTTTCTAAAATAACATATAAATTCAAGCTCCAGCTCCGCAGACCACAGAACCATTTCCGAGAGTAATTTTCTTACAATAACTCTATCGTGACAAATAAAATGTTTCGCCGTCTCGTTTGAATTGTTACGTACAACTTAGAAGACATGTTTAGCATTGATCGAAACATGTCAGTTAATTTGTACCTAGTATCTACACTGGGACGAGTTTACATCGATAACAACAGTGTATGTAGGATTAGGGTGGGTAACAGAAACACTTCTAGACAGCTGTATAACAGACCCACTCGGCCGGTGGTCAGTATTGGAATGGCAGTGGCCAGTGGGTGCCTGATCTCCCCACTCCTGGTTTACCACTACCACTACATCACCGATACCACGCCCACAAGTGTGCGTGAATATATTTATTATTATAAGTGTCAATACAGTACAGTGTATAGACAGTAATTTTGGTTTTGAGTACCTGATTTCGATTTTTTGTAGTAGCTACTAAATTATAAATTGAAATAATATAAAACATTGCTATGAGAGTGATATAACAAATATATATTTTTGACGTGATAACGTCTTATAAATCGATGAACGCCGGCTGCACGCACGAAAAATTGTCACGTTTCGTCCGATTGCCACGTTTACGCCTGAGCCGAGCGTGCAAGCGAGAGCGCGGAACAAGCGATAGGGAGGCACGATCGGCCTAAGCGTTCAGCTTGTGATGACGTTATCACGATCACGTAAAATTATCGTCCGTAAACCGACTAAACCGACAACCATTTTTTGTTAGTAAATCGGAAGGGGTTTTAATATTTACTTAAACGCGATTATTTCTGGAACTTCTGGATCGAATTTAATAGGTAACTCATAAACAGTTATGATCGAGTTGAAAGAAAATATTCCTTACTAATAATTAAAAGTAATTTACAATAACCAAAAGATAAAATTACTTAAAATCCTATACTACTATTAAAAATCGGTTGTCTGTAGAGTCGGTTTACTGACGATAGTTGAACGTGACAACGTCATAAGAAATGGAACAGAGCGAGGTAACGCCGCATGAGTCATGTTTAGCGAGGTAACGCCGGTAACGCATGAGTCATGTTTTTTTCGTGCGTGCAGCCGGCTCCATCGAATTATAAGACGTTATCACGTTAAAATGTAAAAGTTTGTGAGGATGGATGGATGGAGGGATGTTTGTTTGTTACTCTTACAGGCAAAAACTACTGAACAGATTATGATGAAATTAGGTAAGAATATAGGTTTAAGCTCTGGATTAACACATAGGCTATTTAACCCGAAAAAGTGTTCCCGTGGGATACTGTATTTACGCGGTTGGAGCCGCGGGTTAAAGCTATACTATATAATATAAAACGATAGAATAATCGGTAATTTGCTTAGGTGCCCTTTTTTTTGCTAACGAGTTTATAATGTAGTTTTGTCATAGAAATTCTGATCATAACACATGAGAAAAGATTTACCTTCTGTCTTTTTATGCAGACATCGAAAGGATTCACTAAGATTCATAGGCTTCATAAAGTCATTTACTAGTGGAAAATAAATGGATCTTTCTTTAATAAACACTTAATCGTTGGTCTAAAAATGTATTATATGTATACTAACTGACAGCTTTGAAGCTTTCGACCAATTCGATACTGTACGTCGCTATGTCGTTTTGAAATTGTCAAATTAAGTGCACGAACGGTTATCCATTACATATACAATGCTATTTATAACATTCCTAACGTTTTCATATATTGCATTTAGATACTCGAGGGCAGTTAATTAATATCAAAATGGATTGATGTACCTACTATGTTATCAACAGTGAGTGGTGGAGATAGGTACAAGTACCGAGTGCCGCAGTGAACACTATGGAAATATACGTGATGGTGGGAATGGCTGTTCTTATCTATACTCTCCTGGTAGTTTTACTCAAAGGCGATTGCTGTAAACCGAACGACAAGTGCGAATGCGAGGAGTGTAGGGACATGTCTCAATCGAGTAATCAGGCGTTCACCCCCACAGTCTTATCGGTTTCGTCTCGAGTCGACATTATTGATCGCTCTTAAACGTTTTCCCAAAGTAAACGTCTTAACTCTTCAATCTAATATGCTAAGTTTAGTGAACTAGTGCCAAAATTGTCGAGATTAAATTTAATACACATTGTTAGTGTTTAGTGAGTAAGTGAAACGGTTTACCAGTATTAAAAAAAGTGGTTATTGCGAGTGAGTGATGGTGAAGGGTTCGTTATGGACCCTCTAGCCCGTCTCATGGAAGGCGCGCCGCTGCCAAGCGTGCTCGGCGCGACCAAGGACGCACGGCCGCGAGGGGCTCTGGTACACGCCAGCCTGGCTGCGGCACCGCACCTTGGCGATAAGAAAGGCAGACACCTCACAGGAACTTTTTGTCTTACCGGAGACACCATGGAGGGCATCATACAATGTCTCGTTTTTCTTAAAGCTTTTTCGGTAAGTATTTATTATAAGGCTGCTGTAATACATAATTGTTTTTATTATTGGTATATGAAATCTGTCAAAAGGAGATCTGTCTGTTTAAAACGAAAACTTGTAGGATCGTGGCTATTGACTGGTCGGCAGAACAGAGGCAGATCCAAAAAAAGATGGAGCGACGAATTTGATGCCTTTTATTAGGACTGGCCGATCATAGCGAAGGATCGCGATTTATGGAGAAAAAGAGTCCTCTCTTTTTCTCCTTTGCCCAGCAGTGGGATACAATAGGTTTGCATATCTAAAAAAATAATACAAATTAATAAAGATATTTACACCACGGATACGCTAATCCATGTTGCTGTCTTTTTCTGTCAAGTAGCTTTCCAAAGTATCAGACTAAGACGTTTTGTGAATACTTTTTTAACTAGAGTCCTAGAGTGTAAATATAACTCTCGTAGATACCTACATAGTACTTGTATCATATCATTATAATGGAGAACAAACTTCTATTTTTCAACGAAGATAACGGATACAAAATTAAATGTAACCGTTATGGTTAGTGATAGCACGTTAGATTGGAACGTGAAACAATGAAACTCGCAGCTTTCGGCATGACTGAGTAACAAACATGTTACTGACTTTGGGTATTGTGGTTCTGTCGTGTGGCCAGCTCAATTTTAGTGAAATGTGCCGATGTGAGGAGTATATTCCACCAGCGTTTCTATCGCAAACACCAGTAGGGTTTATACGTTTAAATTGTAAACAATTACTGGTATTGATTATCCTTTGAAATATATACAGTAGAGTTCGCTTGCGGAGTTATAAGTGTTATCAGAGATACCGTTTCTAGTTATGCCTACTAGAATCTCGACTCCTTATATTTTGGCAGCTAAAAGTATGAAGTTATACAAATAATAAAAATATCGTTACGTTTTTGTATTAGATACATTATTGTTATTTGATAAATATCAAATACGTCCGAACCATTGATTTTGTTGTGTGCGATGAGATCGAAAATCACACGTCATCATAGCATCGAATAATATTTGATGTGTTTGGTGACGCGGCACGGCGCGACAATATCATTCCCATTTTTATATCTTTACACTCCCTCGTAACGATCCAATTTTTTATTATTCGTCTTTGAGCTATTAAGGAATGCAGTTAACTATCTTTAAGTGAAAGTGAGTTTACGAAGAACATCTCAAGCACACGTTAAAAAAGTCATGTTACGGCTTCTTAAAACTTGTTCTAAAGCGTTGTCACTTATTAAGGTGCTCTAAAATCCTTAGTAACAATTTGTAGGTAGGTATCAATTTATTACCTATTATCCAGGATCAATTCCATGTATTTTAATAATAATTGTTCCTGTTGTTTAACTGTTAAAAAATATTTAAATCAGCCTAAACTTCTCGCTTATATGGCGCCTGTTTAAAGGTACTAATACTAGAGTCCGGGAATCGACAGATGTGTGAAAATATAAAATGGCTCGCGTAAAATGATTTTTACAACAAGGTTGTTACCTCGACGCTGACATATTCGAGAGATAGAGCGGCGCGATATAAAAATGAGCACAAACTCAAACTGCGTGAAGTCGCCGGTGAAGTGCTCTCGTAAAAAACGAGTGTGCTGAGCGTGAAGTCGACGCAAAATGATCCTAATTTTGTTAACATCTTTAAGCGGCGCGACCTCCTAGCTTATAATTTCGTTAACGTTTAACCGAGTTAGCTTAAGCCCTTTCTGACACTACCCTGAAACCGGAAAGCCGTTACTGGATCACGAGACGTAAAATTTTGAACGCAAATTAAGCGGAGCGGCTTCAAAATTAATTTGAATTAACGAAGTAACATAAAAAGTAAGTATCTAACCAACTTTAAATAAATAATTTAATTTCTTTAAAGACATTTGAAATTAAGAATCTAAGGGATACCTGACGTCGGAGAAGATATTAGGAGACGTTTATGGTCTTATTTATTAAATGAAATAATGAAACAAGAAGGAACAGCCTGCTCCAGTTGTGCAAATATATTTTGCGCCGAGCGGATAAGAGTTGATTCCCACCAAACAATTTGAACACCAGTTTTATTTGATTTCATTGTATTTGTTTGTGTTTTTAATATTTTAAAATAAATTTTCTGTTTTTAATAAATAGATCTAATTAAATTTCCCTTAAGTTAACTTTGGCTAAAGGGTACTGCCTAGGCTTCCACACCCATAGGGTAAAAACGTAGGGTAAAAAATAGGGTCCCCTATTATTAAGATTTCACTGTCTGAATACAGATGCACTATATACTAGACAGTTGAAATTTTCGCAGATGATGTACTAAGGCGGGTCAATAAGTCCGTGACTTTTTGAATTTCTAACCTCCTTACTGAAAAAGCAACACTAATCCTGTCAACAGGCATCTGTCAGTTGACTCCTATCAAAATTTGAACTTGCTGCGTCAGTTAGTTTGTGTTTTACAGCTATCTTTATCAGACTATCCAGTAACTTAAGAAAACAATGGAAAAAAAATGAATTTCGTGTGCTTATTAAGCATTATTTTTTGCGAAAAAAAACCATTACCGAGACCAAGGCTAAGCTTGATAAATACTATGGGGACTCTGCACCATCGATTTCAATGGTAAAAAAGTGGTTTACTGAATTTCGTTGTGGCCTTACAAGCACTGAAGATGCCGAACGTCCTGGACGCCCAGTTGAGGTCTCTACACCCGAAACAATCGAAAAAATTCACGATATGGTGTTGGCCGACCGAAGATTGAAAGTGCAAGAGATTGTGGAAGTCATAGGCATCTCGCATGGCTCAGTGTTTTCAATTTTGAATGATCACTTGGGCATGTGAAAGCTTTCCGCAAGATGGGTGCCGCGTTTGCTCACAGTCGACCACAAACGCAATCGTGTAACAACTTCACAGGAAGGTTTGGCGTTGTTTAATAACAATATGGAGGAGTTTTTTAACCGTGGACGAAACATGGATCCATCACAATACACCAGAGACCAAACAACAGTCAAAACAGTGTGTTTCTAAGGGTGAATCGGCGCCAAAGAAGGCCAAGGTGGGTTTGTCAGCCAATAAAGTTATGGCGACTGTTTTTTGGGATGCACGTGGGATAATCCACATTGACTATCTTCAAAAGGGAAGAACAATTAATGGGGAATATTATGCCAACTTATTGGACCGCTTCAATGAGGATTTGAAAAAAAACCGACCTCATTTGGCCAAGAAAAAAGTTCTTTTTCACTAAGGCAATGCAAGGGTGCACACATGTGCAGTTGCCATGGCAAAAATCCATGAATTGGGCTATGAATTGCTCCCACATCCACCCTATTCTCAAGATTTGGCTCCGAGTAACTACTTCTTGTTCCCAAACCTGAAAAAATGGCTCGGTGGAAAAAGATTTGACTCCAATGATGAAGTCATCTCGCAAACAAAGGCCTATTTTGAGGACCTCGACAAATCATATTTTTTGGAAGGGATAAAAAAATTGGAGAAGCGTTGGACAAAGTGTATAGAGCTCAAGGGGGACTACGTTGAAAAATAAAATGATTTATTTATCAAAAAATCTGTGTTTTATTCCAAAAGTCACGGACTTATTGACCCGCCCTCGTATTTCTGTTGCCGCTATAACAACAAATGCCTACTGAAAACAGAATTATATAAATATTTAAGGGGTCCTATGCAACAAACCTGATTTGTTGCCGTTTTGTAAGGAACCTTTCGTGCATGAGTCCGACTCGTACTTAGCTGGTTTTGTATATTTTTTGCACAACATAATTCGTAAAGACAAAGAGACGCCTCATAAAAAAAAATACATTAAAATTTCATAACACCGTCTAATAGATATCTCAGGGCTTTATGTGGTTTTAAAAATGCGGCATAAAATCGTAATAAAGAAACATAAACACAATATTGTTTAGTGAACGCAATATTGAAGATAATAAACGGCTAACGGCTTACACTGATATTGAGTCGAGCCGCCCGCCCAGCGCCGCCCGCTGTAAAACTTGTAGCGTCGTAGTACGCTACAGGGGAAGATGTACGCTACGTTTCCTAGTGAATATTTCACATCTTTAAATTTTTTTATGAAATACATACTGCATCTATATCAACGAAAAAGACATAATACTATTTCATATTATAATATGTTGTTTTACAAATAAGTTACTTCTATTTTGATAATATGTTAATCGCATTCTAGAAATGATTTTTGCTAGTTAAATTGGTTAAGACCTTTTTCTGAATCCAGCTGGTATTATAATGTATATATTCAATACCAACAGTGAATATGAATACGAAATTGTGTAAAATTAGGTACATCGATGAGGCACTCGTTCCGTACCTATAGTTTGATTTAATCGAGCCTTTATCGTTTTGCTAGAATAATTGTGAATTGTGTCTGTTTAAAAGTGTATATAACAAAAGTAAATTACGTCTTTACAATTTTTGATGTGTAACATCTTTCTTCTCGCTTTCTTGCAATTTGTAGGAGTGATTTCGTGAAATGAGACGGAAGTGTATAACAGGAAGTCTCGCAAGCGCGCGCTATTTGAATTGACGAATGAGCGTGCGGTGGTAGACTTGGTTGTCAGATTCGAATAAAATATTTCAGTATTTATCATGTAGAGCCTCACGTCACTTTGACAGTCCGAAAACCGCAAGCGTCACAGTACTTTTGCCGCCATTGGGCGTTTATTCGTTCATTCGCGTTTATTTTTTCCATGATTATATTGGTATAATGTATAATAATGTAAATAAAACCTATGCATGTTATGTATATTTAAAAAATAGAATAAATTTGCTAAGTGATGATGTAATAAGAATTGAAGTACAAAGATTTAAAAAGAATTACAGTTATTAGTAGATTCCGTATTAACTGACGCGTATCCACTTGAAGTACTTGATCGTAAACAATAGGCGTATTATACCAAATACTCGTAGTCAGAGATGTTTATTTTTGTTTTTATAATGGTCTCAAGTATAAACACGCTAGGTAATATTGAATACACTATAAGTACCTAGACAAGTTTGCGGGAGCGTGAAAGACTTTTTATAGAAAGATGAAATTTTATTATTAAGTTACATTTAATACTTAATTATAACTTAACTATAATTAACGGGCAGAGCTTTTACAAGAAAGTTAGGGTCTGTCCGGAGACTACCTAGCAGAAGCTCATGCTATGGTCGACTGACTTCCTATCCCGTCTCAAGACGGTGGTCAAGCCAGATTACAATGTAATGCTTCCATGAATTAAGTCTTAAATAAACAAAACCTTAACAAGAACTATTGTTGATAACTATGTAATGCTTCCATGAATTAAATCTTAAATAAACAAAACCTTAACTAGAACTATTGTTGATAAGCAGTTAATCTGTCATCGCTGCATTATATAATGATGACAGGGTGCTGAGGGGTTGATATAACTCCTCCCTCCCTAAGTTCGGAACCCTCAGGAATTTCAACTTCTTGAGGGTTGCGACCTTTAAAACACAAGAATCTAAAAATAGAATTTCTATATTTTAAAATACTTAATATTAAGGTTACACAAAAGATTACATACAAAATTATGGTCGCTACACTTATACTTTTCACTTTAATGACTTTTATATTTTCACTTTCACTGAGTTCACTCATAGACTGCATCTGCATCTTCACTAAATTTGTCAAATACTTTGTGTCATCTAAGTTTATTCCCTGCATGTCTATAGGGGTTGCTTCTGTATCTTCAATCTTAATTTTATTTAATTTAATGCGGGGTGTGCTTTTATAGGTTATTTCTCCAAATGAATTTTGTAAGTGCCTTAGGTATAAATTTCCCAAGTTAACTTCACAACCTGGGTCCGTCTTTAGAATATACGTCCCCTTAATAGGTGTTTTATTTATTTCCTTTCCGCATTTATCTGTCGTAATTATATTATCCTTTGAATATATTATCCATTCTGATGTTGAAAGGCGTTGGACCTTAATATCCTCAATATAGACAGCACAAGGGATGCACAGCGACGTATCTTCATGATATTCCATCAGCTGTTCTACACAAGTGGGCAGTTTATATGACACAATTTCTTTATCGGTGCACAGGAATTCCCCATTTGATATTTATTTACAAGGTGATGCTACAGATGAGTATGACGAACCTTTCACCATAAGGAAGGGATATTCAGGGATATTCAGGGATTATAATAAAGGTCTTGTTCTTAATCTCGTTATAGACTGGTAAAGAATAAATTTGGTAAAAGTCGTAAGTATTATTATATTTATCAATGGGACCTCTATTATAAACGTTATCTGGTTTCCTTTTACATAGGCCTTAACTAATAACATACGTTCTATTTTAACTAGATTACTTTCTATTACAGAATATAGCAAATGATTATTTGATTTTTGTACATTAATCAAAATTTCAAGTAATTCTGTTGAATTTAAAACTGACTGGTGTAAAACAGAAACTTTGCTTAAGGCAAGAGCATTTTCAATTTCATTTAAAATAATATATATTGTTCTGAAACTATTTATAAAAGTTGTAAACATACTTAATATATAAGTAGAGTAAATTGACTTATTTTCTTTATTGTTTAAATCTTTAACCATTGATTCAATTCGCTTTAAACGTTCGTTTTGAATAATAGAATTATTATAAATAATTTCAGTATTGTTGCTTTGATAATCCAATACTTTGGTAATTAAGGTAATTTTGTTTTGTAATAAATTTTGATTCTTGTTTATATCCTGAATTAGGCTATCATATCTGAGTGCATCCTCATTGTCTAGGTTTCCAGTGATGGATTTAATCACTGTACCTAATGGATTTAGTAAACCTCTTTTGAATCTTTGCGTGGAGGACGTTTAATATTTTTTAATGGGACCTTGCTATTTCTAGCTCCTATATTTATTGGTACTGTGTTACGATTCTCTGGACCAATGACTTGGGCCTTTTGATATAAGGGTTTATCTTTACTTTGACGCTTATTTACTGCTTTAGCAAAAATAGTGCTTCCTTCATTTAATTCGGGACTAGTTTCTCCACCTTTCCTTTTAATTTCTTTTTCTTTCAACTCTATCATTCTATTAGTAATAAAATTATATAAATATTCCGTTCTTTTTGCATGATCCTTTAATAACTGTTGCATATATGTTTTTTCGAAGCTAATATTAAATGTACTGTTAGAATCTGTGTGTCCAAAGACTACTTCAAATGGTGTAAGTTGTGTTACACTATGAATCGTATTATTGTATGCCATAATTGAATATGTCATTACTGATGCTGCATCTGTAAACTTTTGTTCATATTTTGCCAATCTATAAATTTCTAAAATGGTGGAATGAAATCTTTCTATTTTACCTGTAGAATTTGGGTTATTTGGTGTGGTAATATGTAATTCAATTTTATACATTTCTGTTAATTCCTTCATTAACAGGTTATTAAATTCAGTCCCAGGGTCGCATGATATTTTTCTAGGGATTCCATAAAATGAAAAATATTTAATTAATGCTCGGACTACTTCCGGCGTTGAACGATTACTTATATTAATTGCTTGACCTAAATTACTAAAAGCATCAACTAAAGTTAAATAATATCTACCCTCTATGCTAAATAAATCTATAAATATTTCCTGAAAAGGCGCATTTTGCGTCTGTGTAAGTTGTTGAAAGGGTTTTATAGGTTTTCTTTCATATTTCATTTTCCTACATAATTCACACGCATTTATTATAGCTGAGACCGTTTCCTGTAAATTTTCCCAATAGTAATTTCTTTTAATTCTAACCATTGTTTCTTTAATTCCACGATGGCATGTTTTTCCTTCGTGATATTTTAATACTATCGCTTTTTGTTCCTTTTCGTCTTCTATATACACTACTCGTTCGGTGCATTCTATCATTTTTATTGTATCCTTTTTAAATAATGTTATAATAGTTTTTGCAAAATCAACCCTGTGTTCCTTTTCTTCAAAATAGATAAAATATTTAATTTTTGGTCTTACATATTCCTTTAAAATGTTTTTAACTAGTTCTATATTATTTAAGGGTAAAAATACCTCTAAAATTCTTTGCTTGGGTCTAGATAAATTTTTTACATGTAATTCGTTTTTAAACCATGAAGAAACTAAAATTTGATTTTAGTTTTTATCAATTCAAATCGCTTAGTATCAATTGCTTCCTTTAATATTGGTATACCTGAGGTGTCATAATTTACATTAGAATGTACTGTTTCATTACTGCTCGATACTGAAGGTATCGGGTATTGTTCCTCAAATTCTAAATCATCTGGGCTTACTGAAATGGTAGCAGATGAATCTGAAATGGTTATTGTTTTGGACTCTTCTGATACTCTTTGATTTTCGGCTAATCTAGCTATTTTACCTGTAACATTTGTTAAATATTTTTGTAAATTCTTTTCCTTCTCATCTACGTTAACTACTAATGAATTTTTATCCTCTTCTATTATATTTAATTTTACGCGAGATAATGCATCTGCGTTTGTATTTTGTTTTCCTTTCTTATAAATTATTTCAAAATCGTACTCCTGTAATCTTAAACGCCATCTCGTTAATTTACTATTTGGTTCTTTAATCGAATAAAGCCATGCCAGTGGGCGATGGTCTGTGTAAATTTTAAATCTTTTGCCAAATAAATATGGCCTAAAGTGTTTGACTGCCCATATTATGGCTAACAATTCACGTTCTATTGTACTATATCGCGATTCTGTATCACTTAAAGTTCTACTTGCATATGCGATTGGATGATCTTCGCCAAGCGATCCTTGAGAGAGTACTGCACCCAACGCTATGTTTGAAGCATCGGTCGTTAAAATAAATGGCTTATCAAAATCTGGGTATTGCAACAATGGTGCATTTATTAGTAACTCCTTACATTTCTGAAATGACTCTATATATTTTTCGTTAATAATTATCTTATTTCTTTTCTTTAAACACGCTGTCATAGGCTGTGTTATTTTTGCAAAATCTTTTATGAATCTCCTATAGTATCCTACCAATCCTAAGAAACTTTTAATTTCGGTAATAGTTTTAGGTATAGGGTAGTCTAATACTGCTTTTATTTTATCGTCATTTGGCTTAAGGCCGTCCTTAGTGATTGTATGCCCTAAATATAGTACTTCTTTTCTTAAAAATTCTGATTTGTCTAATTGTACTTTTAAATTTGTTTTACGTAGTCTATCAAAAACTATTCTTAAGCTTTTTACATGATCTTGCAATGATCCTGAAAATACTATTATATCATCTATATATACCATACAATGATATCCTTGTAATCCTCTTAAAACATTGTCCATTGCTCTCTGAAATGTTGCCGGTGCAGTTTTTAAACCAAATGGCATTCTTAGGAATTCAAAATGTCCTGATTGTGTACTAAAAGCTGTTTTCTGACGATCATTTTCATTGATTTCTATTTGATGGTAACCACTAGCTAAATCTAGGGTTGAGAAGTATGTGCTATTTCCTAATTTATCAAAAAGATCTGTAATGTGTGGTAGTGGGTATTTATCATCTACCGTAATTTCATTCAGGCGACGGTAATCTATCACCATTCTATATTTTTGTTCACCCGATGCATCTATTTTTTTTGGAACTAAATGCACAGGTGCACTCCACGGAGAAAATGACTCTTGTATAACATTATCCCTTAATAATTTTTCTACTTGGTTTTGTATTTCATTTGACTGTACTGGGCCCTGTCTGTACGGTTTAATATAAATAGGGTCCTCATTTTTTGTTCTTATGTAATGCTTAACTTCATTGGTAAACGATAATGGAAAATGTTCACAGTAAAATATGTCTTTATATTCTCTACATAAGCTATATATTTGATTTTTTTCTTCTTCATTCATGTGCTCTAACCTTAGTTTGTTTTTTAAGTTTTCTTCTAACAAATTATCAATTCCTATATTATTATAATTATTTATATTATTTATTTCGCATTTACGCATGTATCCGTTATATTTAGTAGTTTCAAAAGGTGCTAGGTGCTAGAATTGTTAATATCACCTCTTCCTCTCTTGTATTTTGTATAATGGTTTTCGCAAAACCATTTTCGCATGTGACTAACGCACTAGGCATACGTATGCCAACACAAAACTCTACAAAATTTAAAATTGCTTCGCCTGACTTTAGTGTTGTCGGTAAGTAACGTAATTCGTTATTCACGTAACACGTAATTACACAACATAATACGTAATTCACAACGTGGTGGTAATTTAATAATATGACTTTTTTCGTTATATATAATTGGAATTTTACCATTTTTAATATTAAGTACTTTATTTTTTAAATCTATTACTGCATCTAATTGTTTTAATAAGTCATTACCAATTAATCCGTCGTACTTACAATTTACATTATACACATAAAACTTATGAAAATTATTTCATTTAAATATGGGTAATAAAGGAATGTTAATAACTTCGTGGTGTATGCTCGACGCATGTGTACTGATTACTTCAAATGGCTCATTATACATATAGTTACTAAAATATTTATGCGCTATATCAGGTCTTATAAATGATCGCGTACTTCCCGTATCTATCATGAATTTAGAATTTATTTCCGGTATATAAATGTGCGGCAACCTAAGATTTTTATCACAGTTTATTTCAATTATTTCATGGGACCCTTTAAGGCTTTTCCCCGAAAATTTTCAATTGGCTGCGCTACATAATTTTTTGAATTAAAACTTATATTATCAACTTCGTCCCGACCATAGTCCTGGGAAGTTGAAGCTTGAGGATTCTCCTCATTTAATTGTAAATGATTTATAGTTGATCTAGGAGCTGTCCTCATAGACACATCCGTATTCTGTTGTTGAACCTGTGGTTTGTAACCTAAGTTTTGCGGCGGTCTATAGCCGAATTGAGACTGTGGCATCTGGCCATGTAATTGGTTAAATGGTTTATTTGAGAAATGGTTCTGAAACTTATTATTTTGACCAAACTGTTGCGGTGTCATTCGCTGAAAATTATTATTAAAATTTGGTCTATAACCAAACTGATGGTTGTTATTAAAATTAGGCTTATATCCGAACTGTTGATTATTATTATTGTTATAATTATTAAATTTAAATTTTTGTGACATTGGTTTTTGATAATTAAATTGCGCCTTTTGCGGAATTCCAAACTTAAATGTATTTGGCTTTTGCATAAAATTATTTTTATAATTAAAATTATTGGTCTCAAAATTTTTATTTTGGGAATATATTTTATTTTTCGCGTTATATTGTTCATGAAAATTCACTTCCTCTAATACAATGCCTAGTGCATTTTCCAAATTATTCGGTACTTTTAGTCTCACTATTCTTACCATATGCTCAGGTAAGTTGTATAAAAATACATTCAATGCCATATTATTATAAATTATAATTTTACTTTTCTTAATCTCCTCGTTGTCTATTCTATTGACTTTAGAAATTAAATTTGATCTGACAGATTGTATCCTATTGCAAAAATCCAAATAGGTTTCGTGAGTTCTAATTTTTAAATTTTCTAGCTCAATGGCTATGCACTCTTCGTTACGTTGATCACCAAAATGTTGGATTAACAAATCCTTAAAATCTGTCCAAGATACTACATCCTCTCTTTCGCTAATAAGAGCAGCAGCATTGTCTATTAACCTGCTCATTAAATAATGCATAATATAAGTATTTTGGGCTTGGCTACCCTTAAACTTTTCAATTATATATTCACATTTTCTTAAATATAAGTTTAATTGTCTTTTATCACCATTAAATAATGGGATTAGTTTTATAAATTCACTCGGAATCAGTGTAATTTGCTCCATTTTTGCAAATTTTAATAATTATTTTGTTCAATATGATTTTTACTTTAATATATTTATTTATTCAATAATTCTCTTTATAATTCAATAATATTTAATTTATTTTTTATTCACTTTTAATTTACTTCATATAGTATTTTAATAATAATTAGGTATTTAATTCATTTATACTTTACTTATCTTTTTATTAATTTATTCATATAATATTCATTTAATTTTTTAGCACATATAACACACTTAAAAATACTAACTGGGAAACTAGATTACGTTAAAACGGAAGATTTATTCCTGGATTAACAGTGGGCAAGGGAGGTGAAAAAGTTCGACTCACCAACACGCCGTATTCATCTTTCTTCCAGCTGCCTTGTCGAATTTGTTTGTAGGCTCCGGATCTCTCCTTCACTGCGCCAGGCTCGTTCACGATTTATCAGATCGATGATTTAAACGCGACGATTGACGTAAATGATTTTTCGGAAAAATCCTCGCCGGCTGCGCCAGACAAGTTTGCGGGAGCGTGAAAGACTTTTTAAAGAAAGATGAAATTTTATTATTAAGTTACATTTAATACTTAATTATAACTTAACTATAATTAACGGGCAGAGCTTTTACAAGAAAGTTAGGGTCTGTCCGGAGACTACCTAGCAGAAGCTCATGCTATGGTCGACTGACTTCCTATCCCGTCTCAAGACGGTGGTCAAGCCAGATTACAATGTAATGCTTCCATGAATTAAGTCTTAAATAAACAAAACCTTAACAAGAACTATTGTTGATAACTATGTAATGCTTCCATGAATTAAATCTTAAATAAAAAAAACCTTAACTAGAACTATTGTTGATAAGCAGTTAATCTGTCATCGCTGCATTATATAAAGATGACAGGGTGCTGAGGGGTTGATATAACTACCTACTATTGCGTTTCCCGTGTTTTTTTTTCAAGATTATATTGTTATGATGTAAATAAAACCTATGCATGTTATATATATTTAAACAGTAGAATATATTCCCTAAGTGATGATATAACTGGAATTTTGAAAAATACTAATTTAATAAAAGGAATCATACAGTCAGTAACAGAGGAACATAAAGTCGATTTTTTTAAACATAATATATTTAATTAATCAAAGTATATACCATTGCTATCTATTCACTTTTGCCATCTCATATGTTGTTCATTGATTCCTTTAGTAATCGGACAGTAATCAATAAAATCTTTGAAGGCGCTTTGGACTGCCCATCGGAGTTTTTTTCCCTTGCAAGAAGTTATTCAAATTTCGAAAAAAAAATGGTAATCTGTTGGAGCAAGTTCCGGGGAGTACGGGGTATGTCTAAGACATTCCAATTGAAGCTCCTCTAATTTGGTAGCCGTCTGTTGTGCAGTGTGTGGTCTAGCGTTGTCCTGAAGCAGCAGTGGCCTAGAGCGAATGACCAACCTCAGTTGTTTAGCAGCTAGCTTTTCCATCATGATTTGCAGTTGCTGGCAATAGACATATGCCGTGATCGCCTGGCCACACTTAAGAAAGCTGTAGTGAACGACACCGGCACTAGTCCACCAAACGCTCACAAGTAACTGTTTTTGAGTCAATTTTCGCTTGGGGCAGGCTTTGGCTGGTTCGCGAGGGTTCAGCCATTGCGATGAGCGTTGCCGATTATCATACAGGAACCACTTTTCATCACAGGTAATGATTCTATTTTAAATCCCTTCATTATTGTGCCGGTTGAGTAATGTAACGCAGCAGTCGACGCGTGTTTGTTGGTTTACTGCACTCAATTCATGAGGTACCCACCTTTCAAGCTTTTTCACCTTCCCAATTTGCTTTAAGTGGATTAAAACAATTTTTTTACTAACACCGCAGTCTGCAGCTAACTGGGACGTGGTTTGCGATGGATCCGCTTTCACAATAGTCTTCAATTCTTCATTATCATCTTTGGTCTCCGGCCGTCCACGGGGCTTGTTCTGCAAGTCGAAATTTCCAGAACGAAAACGTTGGAACCAAAAACGCACTGTGTTTTCTTTTGCGATACCGCCGCCATACACATCATTAATCCTTCGAGCCGTTTCTGCAGCACTGTTGCCACGGTGGAACTCGTACTCGAAAATAATACGATATTTCAAGTTTTCCATTTTGTAATCAGAGTGACGCCATGAAAAAACCATCCACCAGAAAAAAATTCAAAAGAGGAAAAAACAAATTAATTACGGTTTTCGAAACACAAATGCATGAGTAAATAGCGGTATAAATTTGAAATTCCGAACTAAAACCGAATTTCCGAACCGAAGATATTTGAGATCAAAGTGGCCAGTACGACAAAACGCCATTATCATATGTAAGGACCTAATATTATGGGAATTTGCTTTATTTACGTAGATGGATAAATTATTTATAAAATTTTAATACAAAAACATTTTTTATGTATAAAACAAATTACAGTCACCTATCTACTACTACAACTATCACAAGGGGATGAACGCGCGAGTTTCGCGCGGTTTTTTTTTCAAAATTATATTATTATAATGTTAAGTAAACCTATCCATGTCATATATTTAAAAAGTGGAATAAATTCCCTCAATTATGATGTAACTGGAATTTAAAAAAATACTAATTTAATAAAAGGAATCTTGATGCAAACACAGCACACTTAGTCTTTTTTTCATACTTTATTTCAAACCTCAACTAAAGCCGCATTTATGTTTGTATTTAGTGAAATTATTATTTACGTAGGTGGATACATTATACATAAAATTTAAATACAAACACGGAACACAGAGATATACAACAAATTACAGTTAATGTGAAAAAGAACTGATGCTGACTTTTAATTGCTCAATAAACTGTAACTGGGATATAATAAGAGACGTATTTTTATGTTTTTATACAGTATATGATGTTAAATATTAAAGTAACTTTAATATTTTACAATGCACGTTGAGGGTACCTACTTCCCTCTTTGAACCCTCGGAAAATATAATTTTTTGACTGTACTGTCTTACAAAAACAATCATAGTAACTAATCTACTTTACTATCCATATAATCCATTCCAAAACTCTGGAATTAATACTGTTTCTAATAAAATCTAAAATTCGACATTTTACAATAAAATCATAAACTTTTTTTTTATATTTATTTTATATAAGAGGCTTTTGCCATACAAGGCATGCCAGCTCCATCATAACTTACGAGGGCGGGTCAATAAGTCCGTGACTTTTTGAATTTCTAACCTCCTTACTGAAAAAGCAACACTACTCCTGTCAACAGGCATCTGTCAGTTGACTCCTATCAAAATTTGAACTTGCTGCGTCAGTTAGTTTGTGTTTTACAGCTATCTTTATCAGACTATCCAGTAACTTAAGGAAACAATGGAAAAAAGTGAATTTCGTGTGCTTATTAAGCATTATTTTTTGCGAAAAAAAACCATTACCGAGACCAAGGCTAAGCTTGATAAATACTATGGGGACTCTGCACCATCGATTTCAATAGTAAAAAAGTAGTTTACTGAATTTCATTGTGGCCGTACAAGCACTGAAGATGCCGAACGTCCTGGACGCCCAGTTGAGGTCTCTACACCCGAAACAATCGAAAAAATTCACGATATGGTGTTGGCCGACCGAAGATTGAAAGTGCAAGAGATTGTGGATGCCATAGGCATCTCGCATGGCTCAGTGGTTTCAATTTTAAATTCACTTCAATTGATCACTTGGGCATGAGAAAGCTTTCCGCAAGATGGGTGCCGCGTTTGCTCACAGTCGACCACAAACGCAATCGTGTAACAACTTCACAGGAAGGTTTGGCGTTGTTTAATCACGTTGTCGTGGACGAAACATGGATCCATCACAACACACCAGAGACCAAACAACAGTCAAAACAGTGGGTTTCTAAGGGTGAATCGGCGCCAAAGAAGGACAAGGTGGGTTTGTCAGCCAATAAAGTTATGGCGACTGTTTTTTGGGATGCACGTGGGATAATCCACATTGACTATCTTCAAAAGGGAAGAACAATTAATGGGGAATATTATGCCAACTTATTGGACCGCTTCAATGAGGATTTGAAAAAAAATCGACCTCATTTGGCCAAGAAAAAAGTTCTTTTTCACCAAGACAATGCAAGGGTGCACACATGTGCAGTTGCCATGGCAAAATCCATGAATTGGGCTATGAATTGCTCCCACATCCACCCTATTCTCCAGATTTGGCTCCGAGTGACTACTTCTTGTTCCCAAACCTGAAAAAATGGCTCGGTGGAAAAAGATTTGACTCCAATTATGAAGTCATCTCGCAAACAAAGGCCTATTTTGCGGACCTCGACAAATCATATTTTTTGGAAGGGATAAAAAAATTGGAGAAGCGTTGGACAAAATGTATAGAGCTCAAGGGGGACTACGTTGAAAAATAAAATGATTTATTTATCAAAAAATCTGTGTTTTATTCCAAAAGTCAAGGACTTATTGACCCGCCCTCGTATAACTAAATATTATATTAATAAAGAATTTTATACAAAAATTTTGCTGCTTCACTCGCAGGTGAAGCGAGAATGCTCATATTATATAAACCTACATCACAAATATTAAACTTAAATTAAAATCATAAACTTATTATAACAAAATATCAATAAGAACGTAAATTTTTCGTTCGATTTTCCGAAGTAATTTATTGTAGAATAATGGAAAATACTTAGTATACGCATAAAAAACTTAAATTATTTAGCTAAATTTTAAAATTATGTGGTACAAAAAAAACACTTATAATTGAGAAATACATTTCTATGGGCGCTCCATCTTGCTGCCAGGCGGCCTTGCCTTGTAACGGTAGAAATGTCACTTGCTGGCAGGCGGCAAGCGACACATGAGAGGTTAGAAGATTTTTTAAATCTTGACGTTAATTTCTGTCACAGCTTATTGGAAAAGTGTTCGTATTTTTTTATCAAATTAGATAATCTAAGCATTGTGTTTTTTTTAAATATTTTCATAAAATGTTACGACATCATATGACGAAAAATAACTTATTTAAATATTATTTGGTATGGTTCGGCATTTTGAACGATACATAATATAACAGTTGTACAAAGTTAGTTTTGCTCATAGTAACTTCTACATTGATGAATTTGTCGATATTGTTACATTCGAGTATTGTTTAGAAAGACCCGGACTCGGGTTTATTGTGTTCGGTAACGGCAGGGATACCAGCTCTCAATTGAAATTCACTCCAGAGGGATTTTAATGGACTCCAGGCAAATCGGTGTTTTGGGAGTTCTCGGGAAGATTATGAATAAAACATGTCTCACTGGAAGAATAGGAGAGGACTCGCCTTTGGTGACAAATTTTAAACTACTTAGGAATAATTTAACAAAACCCCAAAGATATTTTGGATTGAAATTCGAAATTGAGTTAGTTATTGAAATTCGAAACGGCTATGATAACAGAATATTTTCAGTTTGTTATTAGCAGCTAGCTTTCTTTATCTCCATTTTGATTGATTCTAAATTTTATCTTAGGTAATTTTTACGGATGCACCATTGATCACTGCTTAAAATTATAGCCAGCAAAATTTTTCCAATCTAATATAGAATTTTTTATTAATTTTTTGCGCAACAAATCGTCAGCGAAGGTTGTTATTATGATATAAAACATGCGTAGAGCTGAACATGCGTAAATTGTGTAGCGGCCAGCGGGGCAATACGGCTGTCAAATCGCTCGGTCGACCATTAGCAAAATGGAAGGTTCAGTTATGATAAAAATCGTCCAAGTGCGAGTAGGACTCGTGCATGAAGGGTTCCGTACTATTATACCAATATTTTACATGTTTAATAATATTTTTTCGTAATTTTAACAAAAAAAATGCGCTTTTAAGTTGAATATCTCGCAAACGGATACCTAAATCAAAAAAACATCGTAGCAACCTCTCAATGTTTTTAAAATACCTATCTATATGATACCCCCCACACATATTGTGGGGTATCATATAAAGGGTACTAAGCCTGTAATTTGTGTTTAAATATAAAAAAAATACCAAAAAATAGGTATTTCTACCTACTTATGTGTTGGACATAATAAACTCTTTTGAGGTGAGCATTAAAATGTTCCTCCTCTCGTAGAAGGGCGTGAAAATAATTTTAGATTCTTGGGATAAATTTGTGGTCCCCTGAAAACTTCCCAATTTGTGAATGGGAAAATATTTGCGCTGGCTGTGAATGACAGTTCGATTGTGTATTGATCATCCTCGGGGAGGCGCGGCTCCCGCCCTCGACCTCAGCTGATTGGTTTCGACATTTAGATTCATCATATTACGCTACCTCGTTTGTGTTAGCAAATCCGACATCGAAAATATACTTACTGTGATTGATCAATAATAGCAATCGTTTTGTATGTCGAGTCGATGACAAAATAGCAAATATTTAGCAGAAACAAATGTATGCACAAAACATAAGACATAACATATGTAAATAAATTATTAATTGTATGGCATAATTATTATGATATTCAATAAATAATATCTTTCTTTTCAGGTAAGTATCGGCAAGCGACCATTTCTATTTACGAGTTGTCTCGTAGTTGGTAAGGAAACAAGTTTCTTGGACATAAAAGTAAAGACTAGACAGGACTGTCTCTTCTGATATAATATGTAATGTGAACGTTACTACTTTCAACTACACAGAGCAAGGTAACTAAATAGCTACTAAGTGCTATTTAATAATCTATAATACTTTTGTTATTTCGAGTCGTTTTGAACCGTCTCTCAACCCTATTTATGCGACAGAATACATGCAAATAAAGCCATAAAGTTATGAAGTTACTTTAAAACTGGAAATTGTTACATTAATGTAAGCAATTGGTTTCTTTGAGTTTCTCGAAGAGTTCTAATAATATTCCGAAGGTAGCATACTGGATCATATTGTCTAGGGATTGTTTATAAATTGTTTCACGTAAGTATTAAGTTTATTTTTGTTCAATTATTGCATCCCAGTATTAAATCTGCATTTAAATGTGTCTGTATTCTGTTCAAACTCATCATCATTATCATCCATCACCAACATTTAAGCAGGGGCTCGGATCTATTTTCTATTTGCGGATTATCTGTAGTCCGCCATGCTGATTGCATTAAATCATTTTTTTATTATTTTAAATACCCGGATTCCACTTAGATTACACGCTGCGTCCTTTATTGAATGTTTGCATTTTTAATAAAAATTTAACGAGCAATATTTTAAAGAGATATTAAAATGTGGAAAGGGGGACATTTTATCGATCGACGGAAATAAAACGGACAGCGTCCGCAATTTTCAGAAAACTTGTCATCAAAGTCGTGTTTGCGCCTATAAACTGGTAATTGAAGTCGGTCTCGCGCGATTAAACTCTTGATTGTTTTAGGTCTAAGTCCGTATCCCGTTTTCGATAAATTAAATTGTTCCTCGACCTTCAAATTCGCAAACGGTCCACAAACTCCTTATCGTACTATATATAATATTATTAAAGCCCTTGGGGCTGGTTGACTTGACGAAACTTTATGAATATTAAAAAACATCGGACCTCATCTAAGATAGCTCAGTTGGGTACTTTTCAGTAGCACTAAAAGCAGATTTTTCTAAGAACAAAAGAAAACAAATCTGATTTGACTCTCATTGTTGTCAGTAAGTATTGCGAAAGTTATACTTATAAAGGATTGATATGGTAATAAATACTTCATGTTAATACTGGTTTGCCTTGTTATGAATAGATTGTTGAGAAGACTTCAAAGCCCTCGTGAATAAACACAAGCCCTTACTTTATTAAATTGAATGTATCCATTACGTTGTATTATTTGGGCTTCTTTGAACGCGTCTGTAATATTATCTCGTTTCGTCGTACACACTTTCGTCAGAAAATACTTACATTCGGTCCGTACTTACAAAAGTATTTATTTACCAGGAATCTTGGTATGATTCACTTGTTGGTAATAGTTAATAAAACAAAACTAAATAGTATATTCTTACTTTTTACATTTTAGATATTTATTTCTCTTAATTGTTTTCTATCCCCCTAACTTATAAAAATATTCACAAATTTATCCCTGTCTGTCTGAGTTTTGGGCAGGTTTAAGTATTCCAGACTGACGGTTTTCGAAAGAGAATTAGAAGACGAATAGATAACTTGACCCTATGACCTTTTTTACTAAAAATTCTTACATGTTCAGGGCTGTCTGGAAACTGGTCAAGAGTTAGAATGCCAGACGCATTTTTATGGGTTTTCAGTTGGTGTATCAATGATCCGTGTATCAAACAGTTTTCTTGTTCGTTATGACCTTTTTTTTCTCAAAAAATCTTCACACATTTTTGTAAATAAAAAAAAAACTACCAAGTTTAGAACTGCCAGACCGGCAGTTTTCTATCAACTTTTGGGTCCCTAGCGACCTACGATAGTTAAATGCTTGTTCGCGATGACCTCCTTTTTCGATTGCTCTAGTAGGTATAATAAGTGCTCGTATTTTGTATGTTTATTTTAAGACTTCAACCTTATTATCAACGTTATCTTGTAACGCCGAGCTAAAGCAAATTCATATTCCTTTCATATGTTGATGTTAATATTTCTTCTTGTTTAGGAAGTCTCCAAGATCGCTGATCCTCATAAGATAAGTTTCGTGCTACTATAGGAGGCTCGTCACTATAAGTTTGTTAAATAAAACAGTTTCTCATAACCACACATTTATTCAGTTCCACTCATACCATATTTGCTCTTACGCAGTAGGCACACTTCACACATATATTTTATTCAATTAATAGTTTCTTTATCAAAGTATTTCTATATAGGAAAACGCGCGGCTATACTGAACGAAGGATGTGAGCGGACCCTCAGTCCTCGATACCATTATTTTTCAAAAAACCGAGTGACATTGTCTCCCCGTCAAAATTTTATTTTTTACAAGCTGCCACGCTATTAGTTATCTTCTATCTAGTATCTTCAAGAAATGATTAAACATTAGAGCGAATATTGATGATGTGATCTTTTGAGTGTAAATTATTAGGTCATTACATATGAAAAAGGCGTTTTGTAAAGGAGGAACATAAAATAGATTTTTTTTAAACAATATATTTATTAAAAGTATATACCATTGCTATCTATGCACTTTTGCCATCTCATAGGCAGTTCATTGATTCCTTTACTAAAAAAACTATTCGGACAGAAATCAATAAAATCTTTGAAGGCGCTTTGGACTGCCCCATCAGAGTTGAATTCTTTCCCTTGCAAGAAGTTATCCAAATTTAGAAAAAAAATGGTAATCTGTTGAAACAAGGTCCGGGGAGTACTGTGGATGTCTTAGACATACAAATTGAAGCTCCTCTAATTTTGGTAGCCGTCTGTGGTATAGCGTTGTCCGGAAGCAGCAGTGGCCTAGAGCGAATGACCAACCTCGGTTGTTTAGCAGCTAGCTTTTTCATCATTGTCGAAACACAAATGCATGAGTAAATAGCGGTATAAATTTGAAATTGGAATTCCTAACCAAAGAAGATATTTTTGAGATCAAAGTGGCCAGTACGACGAAACGACAATTTCATATATATTTTTATTACCTAATATATAAAAGGGTAGCAATTTGTGTAACTGTATCGATTCAACGAAAAAAAAACTCCATCTTTATATATATAATTCTACTATATGTGTGTATGTCACTGAACTCCTCCTAAACTCCTCCTATGCGTTTTGGTGGCGCACTATGTGGACACTCCTAAGAAAGCCGTGCCATAAATGCTTTTTCCAAAAGTCGGCAGAGGTACATGTATTGTACCTCAAATTGTAGAAAAAGGACCAATCTACCTAAATATAAACGATTTATACTTGTGTCTGTCCCTATTTTTGAAGAAAAATCGCTCAAAGTCACTGAATGAAAATTTGTAGAAAAATATTCTTAAAATGTGGACATTTAACTTTGATTTTATAGTGACTTTCCTTTGAGGAATATATAAGTGTTATACCATTTTAGAAAGCTTAAAATATATTCTTTATTATGAATTAATTATGTATTGGGTTTTTTCATATATGACACCACTAGAGACGTACATCTCATAGTATGTCGTTTTTCCTTATCTTCAATTGTCGATTAGAGTTTTGACGTTTATCGACGTTTATCGGCATCGAAAATGCCGAAGTTCTGTAATTAGTTTTATTTTGTAGCAAATTTAATGCAAATTTGCTTGGTAATTTTTTTTGTTGCGGCCATTTGTTTATTATGCAATAATTTTTATAGTAAGTTATGAGTGTTATGTCATTTTAAAAAGCTTGAAATGTTTTCTTTATTATAAATTAAATTAATTTATATATATATATATATATATATATATATATATATATATATATATATATATATATATATATATATATATATATATATATATATATATATATATATATATATATATATATATATATATAGTAGTCTACTTTATTGTGGGTAGTATATTGATAAGATGTATGAAAATTTTCTTTTGATAAGATAACAAACCTCACAGCCACATATAGGTTTCGGGGTAGATAGTAATTTATGAAAACAAATTGCATACGATATGCACACGTCTCCAAACTATATTTTAGTATATATAATATAATTGCTTGATAGCAAAGAATTGCTTATTATTTCCATATTATAAATCAATCCAGGAAGCTAAACAAGGTTGCTATCCCCCAGAATCTAGCATAGAAATAACAAACATTAAAGCAAAAATTAAATTGCAAGATCTCTTAGATCACACGACAGCCAGGATTATAAAAATAAATGGCGTTTATAAAACAGGATCATTTCATTTAAAGTTATTTTCTAAATGGGGTTGTGATGGATCAAGTGGACAAAGTGAGTATAAACAAGTATATATTACCTGAAGAGAGTGACATAATTTCCGACACAAATTTATTTATATCATCAATGGTACCTCTCAAACTTGTTGATACCGATAGTAATGAAACACTGTGGGAAAATCCTGCTCCATCATCAGTCAGATTTTGTCGTCCAATTTTAATAGAATTGAAATAATAGAATAGAAATAATCGAAGGAGACTCCAGAAAAGACTCAAAGTGTAGTTGATGAAATAAATAATTAAATAACTACTCTTAATCCTACATTACTCAACGAAAGTGGGAGAGGTATTGAAATAAAACATATTTTATATTTAACAATGATTGATGGAAAAGTGGCTCAGGTTTTAACAGAGACTTCATCAGGTGCTGTATGTACTATTTGTGGCGCAAAACCTACAGACATGAACGATTTGGAAAAAGTACAAAACAAACCTGTTGATGAAAGTGCTTACCAATATGGTCTTTCAACTTTGCATTGTTGGATAAGATTCATGGAACTTATTTTACATCTGTCTTACAATCTAGCCTTTGAAAAATGGTCTGTCACAACAACAGAAAACAAAGAATTAAAAAAACAAAAGAAAGCTTACGTTCAAAGTAGGTTTAGAGAACAACTTGGTTTAAATATAGATACACCTAAGCAAGTTAGCGGCAACTCCAACGATGGAAATACCGCACGAAGATTTTTCCAAAATTATCATTGCTCGTCAGAAATAACTGGTGTAGATGAAGAACTAATAAAAAGATTTTATATTCTACTCCAAGTTATGTCGAGTGGTAGAAATATAAATCCTACTAAATTTGGTCAGTACGCATTAGACACGGCACAACTTTATGTTAATAAATATAAGTGGTATTACATGCCATCTTCGGTGCATAAAGTTTTAATTCACGGTGAAAGTGTTATCCGACATTTTTCTGTATTGGCTCTCGGGCAACTCTCCGAAGATGCCCAGGAATCACGAAATAAAGATTATAAAAAGTTCAGACTTCATCACGCAAGAAAATGCTCCAGAATAGCCACTAATGAAGACGTTCTGCACACACTATTGTATACTTCGGACCCTTATATATAGAGTTTAAGGAAGCCTATCTATAGAAAAACTCAAGAACTTCTAGAAGAAGCTGTGGAACTTTTGGGCGAATTTAAGTAGGTTACTTTTTTTTGTATTTATATCTTTAAATATTAAATAACATATAATAATCTTATATGTTATTTAATTAATATAAAATATATAAGTAATTATTATAAAATACAAATATTATGGGTATCAAGTTGTTTGCGTGTTGTTTCCATGGGAATACTATACTGCATTTACAAGGGCGGAGCCGCGAGCAAAAGCTAGTTTTAATATAAGTTATTAGTCATTTTATATTTACGATATTGTTTAATATATTCAATTTCGTTGTTTTATGTAGAATAGTATAACATATTATAATATAAAGATTATCAAATATTCCCTTTTTCAAGTTTTTTTTTTTAACCAATTAAAAATATATTTATATAATCAAAATGTGTTTCATTTGAAAGTGTGTTTATTCAAGAGTATAATAAAAAAAAACATGGAGATATCTTGAAAAACAAAGAAGTTACAGATTTATGACACGAAAATGGCCTAAAGTCCACATAGTGTGGCGCCCTGGATGGTTTAGATTCACAAATCAGCCCGGCAGAACAACGTCTGTCGGGTCCGCTCGTATGTTATATATTGTTTTTGTCAAGCTAGGTATACATTCATTCTCTATAGACGTGTCCGAAACAACACTCTTAAAGTGGAACACGACCAAAATCCTCAAAAAAACAGCGTATACCTGAAAATGTATGTTTAAATCGATAGAATATAGATGGTTGGGGGCTGACAGGCGTTTAACCGTCCCCGTGCGGATGACAATCCGTCACACGCCTGTGTACGCGTAATTGGAATTCGGTAGTGAGATACCGAGCGATATTGCGTCCCCCTTGATTTGGCCGATACTGGCTCGATCAAATAATAGGCGTAGAACACATTCCATCCATGTAAAGCTGTAGATTCAAGTATCTTCAAATTTCAAAGTCCAGGTATAGTAGTTTTAGAACTGCCTGTCGTTTACTATTTACCATAAAATAACTTATAAAATACGAGTTTATTCTAAGTCTGTTAAAATAAATGAAATTTTGGTTTTTAACAATTCATTGAAAACTTTATTACAGAAAAAACTTGCAAAAAGTAAAAATGTAAAATTTAGTAATACTTTTGGTCACTTAATTTGTCCAAATTACAGAAAAGCATTATGAAATTTTCGTAGTTTTTGTGAACTTTGGCTTAGGCCATTCAAAGATAACTTCAAGTCTCATTATGTCTGGTGTCTAGAGACTCGTTACCGCGTCTTAATTGCCTCATGCTTTTGACACTCTGAGGGCATCCCGCGTTCCCTTTGTTCCGCGCTCTCACCTCGCTAAAAATAACTCATAACTTTTATTTCATACATTCGGTACCTATAGTAGGTACCTTCCTCTAATGAACACGTAAATTTTGTGATTAGTTCTATTTATCTGACACCAAATACGAAATACGCGTCGGCTACTTAACAACTTATAAACACCTAAATCATTTTTTATTCGCAATACCCGTATATTGTTTGGTATCTTTCCCTATGCTATAACCAAAGGTCTCCCTTTATCGACATGTCATTCAATGTCAAAGCCCTCGTTCGTTTAGTACGAAATATATTGAAGATAGATGAAACGAGTGAGTTGACAAAACTTACGAACTTCATAGCGCCTCTGACGGCTGTCGATACTTGATTGACGAGCCGCACTTTGTCTTAATCCCATTTTTACAAACGACACAATGGAGAACATTGTTATTTCGGCGCCGCTTATCTTCAAGATAATTAATATCATTTACTTTTGGTGACGACGTAGTATGACGTCTCTATTACTCTATTTTCTTCTTGTAAAATAGGTAGGTATAAGATTTCTTTTCGGAGAAATGCTTGATAGTGAAAATTCATAACGTTGTGTAATGTGTTACATTTAAGTTCAAAATTAATTTTTGAATCAATGGAACGCGCTCGGTGTCAAATACCAATTAGCCGGAATTGGCGGTTGAAATTGACGGTATCATGGCAGTATCACACTGTAGGCTAAGCGGATTACCGAATGCTAATTCCTACTTTGACGGTCAACAATGTTGTCGATGTAGACTTCGAAACGTAATTTGACGCTCGCAGCTCCGTTATGCAATCAGCTGAACGTCAACTGAAACGCAAAATTAAATTAAAAAAACCCCCAATAAAATACAACAGTAGTAATATATTCGGAAGCACTTACATATTTATTTCCGCCAGCGCGAGTGATGTTGAGTAACGCGCGCATTTCTGAGATAAATCGAAAATGGCAATCCTTGAGAGGCTGGATGTCAGCTGTCGGCCGGCGTGCTATACCGCCACATCCATCAACGTGTCTAGAGGCTTATACAAACATATGTGGAAATCTTTATCGATCATGAATTATTTTAATACCTTTTCCTCTAATTGAAACAATATTTTTGTGTTCACTAGCTGGCCCGACACGTTGTTTTGTCATAAATATGAACTGGAATAAATAAATAACTGCACCTACAGACTACAACCAACATATACATCTACAACATTAAAAACTTCACCTACAACTTTTACATTACGCACTTTTGAAAAAAAAAGTGAAATAGCAACATTTGCATACCAACATAAGTGAAATAGCACATTTGCATACCAACACAATGTAATATATTTGCTACCGTCAGAATGAATATCAAATGTTTGACAGGAACATTAATGCCCGTATTCTCAAACTAGGACTCAAGACCGATTAGCTTCTCAAGATGGTCTTTAATTAATAGTATGATTTCAAGAGCGTAGATACTGTGATTGAGATCACGTACTCAACATTTAAGCGTCATCTACACGACAAAGAACGAATGAAACAACGTTTCGTTTACACTTTCAAAAAGAACGGCTTTATTGGTTTTACATACTATCAATATTTATTTTTAAAATGTAATATTAGGTCATTACATATGAAATTGGCGTTTTGTAAAGGGGAAACATAGTCGATTTTTTTTTAAACATAATATATTTATTTAATCGAAGTATATACCATTGACATATATGCACTTTTGCCATCTCATAGATAGTTCATTGATTCCTTTACAAAAAAAAAACATTCGGATAGGAATCAATAAAATCTTTGAAGGCGCTTTGGACCGCCCCATCGGGGTTGAATTTTTTCCCGTGCAAGAAGTTATCCAATTTTCGAAAAAAAATGGTAATTTGTTGGAGCAAGGTTCGGGGAGTACGGTGGATGTCTTAGACATTCCGATTGAAGCTCCTCTAATTTGGTAGCCGTCTGTTGTGCAGTGTGTGGTCCAGCGATGTCCTGAATCAGCAGTGGCCTAGAGCGAATGACCAACCTCGGTTGTTTAGCAGCAAGCTTTTCCATCATGATTTGCAGTTGCTGGCAATAGACTTCTGCCGTAATCGTCTGGCCAGATTTAAGAAAGCTGTAGTGAACGACACCGGCACTAATCCACCAAACGCTCACAAGTAACTTTTTTTGAGTCAATTTTCGCCTGGGGCAGGCTTTGGCAGGTTAGCCAGGGTTCAGTCATTGCGATGAGCGTTTCCGATTATCGTATCCACTTTTCATCACAGATAAAATTATTCGATTTAAAATCCCTTAATTATTGTGCCGGTTGAGTAATGTAACGCAGCAGTCGACGCGCGTTTGTTTTCAAGCTTTTTCACCTTCCCAATTTGCTTCAAGTGGATTAAAACAGTTTTTTCACTAACACCGCAGCCTGCGGCTAACTCGGACGTGGTTTCCGATGGATCCGCTTCCACAATAGCCTTCAATTCTTCATTATCAACTTTGGTTTCCGGCCGTCCACGGGGCTTGTTCTGCAGGTCGAAATTTCCAGAACGAAAACGTTGGAACCAAAAACGCACTGTGTTTTCTTTTGCGATACCGCCGCCATACACATCATTAATCGTTGGAGCCGTTTCTGCAGCACTAGTGGAACTCGTACTCGAAAATAATACGATATTTCAAGTTTTCCATTTTGTAAACAGAAAGAAAAAACCTAAAGAGGAAAAAACAAATTAATTACGGTTTTCGAAACACAATTTCATGAGTAAATAGCCGTGTAAATTTAAATTGGAATTCCTAACCAAAGAAGATGTATTTGTGATCAGAGTGGCCAGTACGACTAAACGCCAATTTCATATGTAAGGATCTAATATTTAATAATATAAATACCAAAAAAGTTTACTGTTTTTTTTATATTGCAAAACTGATTTTCATTAATTTTCACTCAGATAAATATATAATAATATTCTCTACATATTAATACTACATAATATCCTTTATTGTTTTTATAACAATTATGTAAAATGGAATGCGGATCGTTGTCATTCGAAAAAGGTTCTGCTTTATTTGAGTTTATCTCGAGCATAAGTATGTTGTAAGTGAGCATCAATAAATTATAAGAGCATCTCGAATGTGTTAGTGGCATCCCTTATATACGTTTCCGAAATGGTATCCGGCCAAACAACTATTCGTAGTCGTCAAGATAATCATAGTTATCAATTTCAGCAACAATTTCCATTTTAAAAACCACAGATCTTTTTATAACACAACCAACCAAAAGCACAACAAATAATATTGTACTGTATCCCAAGCCGTACTCATGTCAAGGTTTGACTGCACTCACGAAACAGCGTCTCAAGTAACAGTTTGACAGCGAACTTGAGTAACGAGTGACGTTTATCAGTTCGCATTCTGTTGATACGCCACACCTACAGCTGTACTTAAGTACGACCTCTTAATTAAAACAACATCTCAAGTACTGTCTTGAGTATGGTCTTAGCGATAAGAGCTGTTTTTTAATACGGGCCTTAGTATGGGGAAATTTAATTGCATTTTCCGATAATTTCCTTTCAATAACTACTGAATGGATTTTGATGAAATTTGTTATGATAGTACCTAGTTTAGAATCTGTATAAACTCATAGGCTACTTTTTGCCCGAAAAAGTACAGTGTTCGCATGGGATACTATATTTACGCGGACGGAGCCGCCGGTAAAAGGTAGTTATTATGATACGTAGGTATAAAGTGGTCCCTGGGCCAAAGGCCTTCTGTCTTACTTTCTACAATACATGACTCTTTGCTGTGTTTAGCCACTTTTTCTGGTTACTCTATTTTAATTAATAAATCTGAATAAAACATCTATGTATCAAGATGTAAGTAAGAGCCAATATGTTCAAAGTTTGAAATCAAAATACATAGTATCTGCAATACCTTTTAGCAGCAAAATATCTCTTAGAATTCTCCCTGGCGACTTTAGCCTTTTGCTAGATACAAAATTCACTTCCAATTGAATGATATTTGTCAAGCATTCACGTATCAGTATTGTCACCTAAATAAAATTTGTCTGTTTCATAATACAAAACATTTCCGTTCGATTTCTAAAAAGTTCTCGTATATCTTGTTCGTTTCAAAAAAGTCGGGGAAGTTAGGTTTAGGCACGAATAGGCTGGACCAGTGGGATATGTCCGTGGCCTCACAGCACAACGGTGTAAAATAACGCTTGCGTCATTCTGCAGGTAAAATAGTTTAAGGACCGGCAACGCAGTTATGTTTCCTCTAGTCTGGTCTTGTTTATTATATACTTAAGGTCTTTTTACTTTCCAGGTATCCTCACGCGCTAAGCACTCAGGTTTTCGATCTATTATGTAGTTGCCCTTACGTCCGTGACGAGGGTCCACAAGGGGCGACGCTGCTTTAACCGAATTACGCTCTTAAACGTGCTCAACATTTACGCGAGGGATGTATGAAAATAAATACTTAATTGACGTTGTTTGCAACACCTTCGTTTAGATTTCTTATAACTTCTGGGTACTGTGTGTTTATTTGATTATTGTATGTTAGCGTTCGTTTAACATCTGGTAAATTCGTGAAAAAAACATGTTCGAATCGAAACCAGTTATAAATTGATTACGAGTCTCTATTTATTTCGACTTGGAAATTGTCTAATTACCGCAAATTAATAAATCCGAAACTTTAATTTTTATTATCATTCCGCTGCTCTTCCGCCCAGTTTTGTTGAAAACTTATAATTTATTCACTAGAAATCTTTTCATAATTTCAAATAACTTTCGTGAAATACTTTATTAAGGTCTTCAAAATTAACCTAATATTCATTTAAGAAAAAAAAAATCCATCAATTTATTTCAAAGTTTCCTCTGAATGCTTTATTAAGTAACTTGTATTTGCTCACCCTTATGTCTTTGGTAGAGATTACTGTATCGCCGTTTTTGTTTCGACTTATTTAATAAAACATGTCCTTGGAAATTGAATTGTAGAGACTGGCTGCTACGGTTGTGTTGCTTTTGCTTGTTAACATAAGGTGAGTATACATTGTACTGTAGTGTTCTTGATTTTAAAGTTTTATGGCTATTAATAAACATTTGAATCTTTTGTCACATGCGTTTCAAGTATATTAATTACTAACTAGCTGGTGACCGCAACTTCGTTTGCACAGAACTAACAGAAACGGAACCCGGAAACGGAATAAATATGTTACATCATCTATCTGCCAGTGTTTCATCAGCTATCTGCCAGTGAAAGTCCCGTGAAAGTCCCGTGAAAATCGTTTCAGCCGTTTCAGAGATTAGCCGGATCAAACAGACAGACGGATGGACAGACAAAAATTTCAAGAAATTATTTTTATTGTGAGTATCGTACTTATATTCATTCATTTGTATTAAGTGAAAAGCTGTTATTTTCATAATAAAAACAGATATTTCAATTTTATTTATTTGTTTAGATGATTCTAGACTGCCTGTAAACATAGGCATATCGATAGTATTGACTAGCTTTTTCCCACAGCTCCTCCCGCCTAAATATATCGGATATCCCACGGGACTACTGTACTTTTTCGGGATAAAGAGTAGCCTATGTTTTAATCCAGAACCTAAACTACTACCATTCCAATTTTTTTCCAAATTTTTAGGCAAGCAGTTTTTCAAATTTAGTTTAGTATATTGGAGTTTACTCCTTAAGAATAGATTTTCATATAAGGCCCCCGGTATAAAAAAAATATGAGGAGTTAAATCTACTGAACGAATGACCTCGTTACGTTTTCGTGCGCAACCTATTCTGCGCACCTTTCACTTTTTTTCACATGGCGCGAATTTTTGAACTCAAATCGATCGCTAGTCGCTTTGCATTGCACACAAAATTTTACTTTTTAGAGTAAACTCCAGTCGTGCGTCGGAGCTGACACACACTTTTTTATTTTTTAATTATAGTAAGTGTATAGTATATTATATTATATATAGTATATTTGTATATAAAATTATAGTATATTAGTAGTTTTATAATAGTAGGATTGCGCTACTCTCGGGCCTTGGCGGATATTATGTGAATCTGAAACCGACTACGACACTACTACGTAGATTGTAGCGCACGTGTTGGAGCGCACGATTCACACATTCATATCTTGGGTAACCAAGCCTCTAATGTTGCCTTTAATGCACAATATCATTATTTTCACTATCGTTTTAAAATTAAGCCCTGTATGAATACCGGACAAGAGCTAGTCGGACTCGCTCGCCGAGGGTTCCGTAAAAAGTAGGAACATCATAAATACTTAGTTGAAGAATCGAGTCAGGAATGGGTGAAGATAGTTTGTATGCAGACGCTATTATTTTTGTCATTTTTCCTTTTTGGATAAAACTAGTGCGACGTTAAAAAATAAATAACAGATGTTTTGGAATTTTCACATTAAACCCTTTCATATAATACCCAATTTGAACTAGTAGGTTCAACTTAAAATTTCGACCCCCTCTTAGACTTTAGACCCCTTATTTTGTATGATTTAATTACAAATATACATTTTTCAGATTTTTTCCTGTACTAGTAGTACTTATAATATTATAGGTAACGATGATACTTACTCATAGTTCTAGGTCATCGGCAACGCACTTGTGACTCCTCTGGTGTTGCGGATGTACATGAACCTGATGGTAATCGCTTTCCATCAGGATGATTCGTCTGCTTGTTTGCCCCTTATTTCATAAAAAATGTGTGCGTTTTGGGACGCCGCGCCCGACAGAAGTGATAACTTAAACTAATCTCAGTTGAACTATTTAATATTGAAATTGTCTAACTTGAGAAAAGCTTCGGTTATTACTTAAATTTTATGTATATTAAATATGATAATGTAAGGAAAGGTTATTTATTAATAAAATCTTCTTAAATTCTTAATTCTGTGGAAATTACGGGTTAAGATGCTGCATGGTACTTACTGAGTGAGCCAATGTCAAAGGGTTTGGTAAAAGTTGTCTATATAGCGAGCGCACTTCTAAAACTCCGAGCAATGCGTGGTCTCCCAGGTACTATAGTATAATATTTTTGAAAGCGGTAGATATACCTAAATACAGTTTTCAAACAAATGCCCAATATACATTTCTATAATAATTCCTAAGTTATGTCAACTTTTGAGTGACTAACATTCTAGTTAATTAAAACCGAAAAGGAAATAACTTTTGCGCTGTAACTAGTACCTGGTTATAGCTAAATGTAATTTCTTTGAGAACTTTTCCCTAAGTAATAACCTTGTAAATCCTTTTAAATACTTCTTAGTAAAGATACTCCAGTGATACTTAATTAAAATTGAAAAGAGAGTAAGTACCGGGGAATAAGGAATTATTATTATCACTCTATGTTATTAGAACAAGGCGTTACACGCAATTTCTCTAGTGATTATTGTAATGTGATTAGTGATAAGTGAAATGATTTTTTGCGTATAACAAAGGAGAATTTAGTTCATTGCCTTAGGTACAGTCAAGTCAAGCACTGATCAATTAATTTGTTCTTCCAAATTTAGGTATATTTGACTATTACAACTAGCTGGTGCACGCAACTTGGTTTAGCCTAGAATTATCGGTAAACGGAAACCTTTTTTAAACGGAACTCTAGGATAAAGTAGCCTATGTTATACTTTATATCCTCAGTTATCTGCCAGTGAAAGTCCGGTAAAAATTGGTCCAGCCGTTTCAGCGATTAGCCGGAACAAACAGACATATAGACACAACTTTTTTTAAATTGACTTTTTATTGTAAGTACCGTATTTTATTTCAGATGTATTAAGTGAAAAGCTGTTAATTTTTAATATCCAAGCAGACGGACTATTTTATTAATTTGTATAGATATACCTGTTACCTAATTGGAGCGGTGATTTGCAGTAAGCTTTAGTATTAGTAAAATGCAAAGTTTGCTTAGTTACGCTGAGATGATACTCGTAGTTAGACGGGGAGTATCTCAGCATTCTGCGTAAGCCGTAAGTTCGTGGAACCTTGTTACTAGTTGCCCCGATATAGTTTGTTATAACTTGATAGTCCTTTGAAGAAAATCTAATATCGAGAAGATATAGCTAAGCGTCACATTTTGTACAAATAAATAAAATTGAAGTGTCTGTTTGTAATTTTAAATTAACAGCTTTTTACGGCACTTACAATAATAATAAAAAAAGTTGTCTGTCTGTTTATTTGTTCCGGATAATCTCTGAAACAGCTAGACCAATTTTCACGGGACTTTCACTGGCAGAAAGCTGATATTATAAGGTCTAACATAGGCTACTTTATCTTGGAGTTCCTTTTTAAAACATAGGTTTCTGTTAGTTCTATGCAACAAAAAAAGATGTCCCTCAAAATATTACGGACGAAAATTTCCTTTTATCGCTTTATAACCAAAATATTAAGGGCGAAATTAATGTGACTCAAGAACAATTTATGAACTCAACAAAAAATATTAGACGGCGCATAAATAATAACTACAATCGAAAATGGATGGGCCTAGAGTTAGACCCAAAGATTCGGAAACATCTCATTAAAACGAAACAAAAACTTTTTATTGTAAAAAATAATATGTTGAGAAATGCTGCCGTTAGACTGGATAAGGAGGGACCATGGTCTTCTTTATACCATGAACTCAAACCAAATAATACCACTGCTGCACAGTATTTTTCAAATAATTCGTATACTCATAGTTTAAGAGACACGGCGAAGGCGTACCTCGACGTACTAATTCCAGACGACAAGCCGGACTTGGACAATGATTTTCACCGCGAGATAAGATTCAGAATGTTAGACCCCATCAATACGCCGGTATCTGACTTACCTACACTTGATGAGTTCACTTCAACAGTTAATTTGTTACCTACGAAAAAGACAGCAGGCGAGGATAAAATATCTAATATTATGATTAAGCAGGCGTGTCTAGCGGTAGGCTCATCTATATTACAGGTTTTTAATAAATGTATTGCAGAAGGCACTTTTCCTAAAATCTGGCGAATCGGCACAATAAAATTAATTCCAAAAGCCGGTGATAAACCACCAGACGATCCGAAATCCTACCGTCCTATAACGCTATTATCATGCTTAGGTAAATTATTAGAACGCCTTATTGTTCCCCGCTTGCTACCCGGTGGCCCGAAATTTAATAATCAGCAATTTGGATTTACCGCCGGGAAGTCAACAGTGGATGCAGCAATCGAGGTCAGAAAAACAGTAAATCTATGTAGTAATGAGTGTAAATATGTAGTAGGTATATCTCTGGATATCGCGGGTGCCTTCGACAATGCCTGGTGGCCAATGCTACTACTGAAGTTAAGAAACAGAGGCTGCTATCGTAATATTTATTATTTAATTTACTCGTATTTTTGCAACGGCGTAACAAAACTCCAACTCGGCCATTACACACATTTCAAAAACTTTACGCGCGGCTGCCCTCAAGGATCAGTACTATCGCCGCACTTGTGGAATATAAGTTGTGATGATTTAATATGTGTTCCCTTGCCTCCTCTGTGCACACTGATAGGTTATGCTGACGATGGTTTTCTTATTATTCAAGCCAATTCGCAATCTGAAATTGAAAACAAGGCCAACAAGTGCCTCAACGTAATATCGAGTTGGGGCCACAGAAATAGATTAGAATTTGCAGCACATAAAACCTTTCAAGTACTTTTTAAAGGTTCATTATTATCAACTCCTTGCATTAAACTGAACAACATCAATGTGAAACGTAAACAGTCACTTTGTTATCTAGGACTTATTTTAGAAAATAAATTTACATTCCTGGAACATATAATACAGACCGGTGAGAAAGCTAAAAGGAATTTCTATTGTTTCACAAAAATATCAACATCGACATGGGGCCTTTCATTTAAAACATTAAAAATAATTTATAATGCAACGTACCTCGGCAGCATATGCTATGGCGCACCGGCTTGGGCAGATAGGGCTACAATAGGAGCGGCCCGTCGTAAACTTTTGCAAAGCCAACGTCTCGCCTTAATATTTTTATGTAAGGCATACCGTACCATAAGTACTGAAGCACTTCTAGTCTTAGCCGTAGTCCATTTAATAATAACATTAATAATAATAATAACATTTATTCAACAAACATGCCTCACGCTACACTACATTATCAACAAAGAAACGACCTTAAGCACAAACAATCACGAAAAGTTTACAAATAACAGAAATAATACGAACATTAAAAAAAAGAGAAACATAGATTATAAGAAACATATACATAATATTAACAAACAATAAACCATAGCAAAATAACATATCATAGTAAAAAATAATAATAAAAAAAAGAACAGGTATAAGGCAGTGCAATGCGAGCAAAATAATACGAACATTAAAAAAAAGAGAAACATAGATTATAAGAAACATACATAATATTAACAAACAATAAACTATAGCAAAATAACATATCATAGTAAAAAATAATAATAAAAAAAAGAACAGGTATAAGGCAGTGCAATGCGAGCAGCTGTCGAAAAGGACTCCACTCAGGTGTACGATCGCGGCGTAGTAATCAACTATACCGCAATCTCTGGTATTCTGTGATTATATTATGTGTTATATTATTTAGAGATACAGCGTCGTGCAGCACTATATTATAAAAATAAAAAAATGACTAACCCTGAGTTTTTAAGCGCGAAAGAGAGTAATAAGATAACTAGATTATTCGAGCCATTAGATATTTCGATACAGAACCTAATTTCTGAGTGGCAGGAACGGTGGGACAACACTATCAAAGGGCGTCACCTATATAATTTCTTCCCTTCGGTACGCGATCGACTCTCGAAGCAATGGATAGAAATAGATCACTACGTCGCACAATTTTTGACAGGACACGGAAACATTAAAGCGAAACTTTTTGGATTTACATTAGTCTCATCTCCGCTATGCGAGTGTTCGACCGAAGGTAGCCCTTATGAACAAACTGCTCATCACATACTCTGGGAGTGTGATCTCTGGTATGACGAAAGAATCGAAATGTTGAACAGCGTCCGACTTGCACTTGCACAAACAGCGGTTGTGTACTATGAAGATCTCGTGGGCTGCGCGAAGAACTTCCGAGCTTTCAAACTTTTATGTCATAAGTATTATTGGAAACAATGCAACACTTTTTTGTCATTATACATGCATTGTAATTAATTGTCATATTATTAATTAAAACATTTAATTACATTCTGTCTTGTAGTCATAAAAAAAAAGAAAAGAAAACATGTTATTCCCGTGGTGCTTCCCCTTTAATTTTGACTTTTTGTCATCACAATTTTTGCTTTCTCCCGCTTTACTTGGGGAGGGAAACTGGAATACTTTCTACTCCTCCTACAATCTTCTGATTAATTTCGTTGCGGGTTCCAAGACAGATTTAGCATGTCCCCCGGGCACCCCTGAGATCATATCAAAGGGTTTTTGCGGTTGGTTACCACTATCGATACTGGCTACACAGGAGTTGCAGTGGTGGGTAAGTGTGGTGGGCCAATTGCCGGTTTAAAAAATAATTCTATGCAAACGAAGTTAGGCATCAGCTAGCTTAAACATAAAATAATCTGTTTACATAACGATACTTTTACTTGGTTCTCATAGAGTTGACTATATTATTCATATTATTATTATTATATTATTTTACTTTATTAAATAATAAATGGGTTCCAATGACAGTTGTGTTTTCGTTTATAAATAAGTTTTTACGATACCACATTTGGCAGTGATACGAGCTCGTAATGTTGTATCATTATTCGATTCTATTTTGGGCTTGTTATTTTTTATTGAGACAGATAATCAGGGTATGATAATCTGTGGTAATTTTTTTTTAAATTTCTGTCATAGGCGTGTAAAGTCAAAATAAAAAACGTACACGCTCTAATTTTTATAAAAAAGCCTGGTTAGCTTCACATTACTTCCGGTTTACAGTAAGGTAAAATAAACAAGGTAGCTTGCAAAGCACTGCCGCGGAAAAGGAGTACCTAAAATTACCGCCTTAGATACCTACCTATACTTTTCGAAGCAAAATTACTATGTATTTTCTTTGTTGTAAACATCTGAGTACAATGTCCTTCAGTTTATTTGCTGTCGAACGCTGAAAATAAACAGGCAAATAAATCTCATCCCTGGACATTTAGTATGTTCGGTTCCAAAACTTGTAACTACTTGCGAAGTGTTTTTAATTGTGATTGAATTAACAGTTCCTATATTGTTTCCTTATGTATCTATGTTACGCCTCGTTGTATGAATTTAATCAACTAAAATACATTTTACATCGACAAATGTACGTTGCCAAATATACAAGAATGTTTTTCTTACTTCTAAAAACTTTTGTATTTTATATCTAAAGGTACATTGCCGCTGTTCGAATAACATGTAAAGTCACTTTAGACGTTTATGTACCTATTGTTAAGAAAGATCCAGAATGGAGTAAAATCAAAAGATCACGTATCACTTTATGCGATTTATTTGATATTTATGATTTTAATATACATAGCTAATTTAGTACATTCAATCACCAACTTTCCACATATAAAATAATTCAACTAATACATTATTCGAATTTAATATCATCACCAAGTTACTAAACCTAAACTGGATACAATAATCAACAAGTCTTACTAACCTGTCTTTCCTTGAAGGTGGCTCGTTCAGAAGTGATGGCCGTTCTCATGAAATCACCTTAGTTTCTTGACTGACATGAATGACATAAAGTCTGTCAAGTGTCTAAAACATTTGACAGACGTCATAAGCATCGATGTCATTTAAAATCATGACTACTACCAAATATTATGATTTAAAAAATAAAACGGGGATGATATTATAATTGTGTGCGTAACACTATCTACCCCTCACCCAAGATAACTAAAATATATTCTTTGTTACATGGCTACTAAACATTCGTCGAACCGACTACGCCAAGTAAAATGCGTTTCTTGGAAAAAGTATTTATTAATCATAGGAACTTCTGACATTGGTAATTTATTTGGGTCATAATTAAAGAAAAAAAAACCAAAACAGTAACTAAGTTCTTAGTTACTGTTTTGATTATTCCATGTTATTCTGCGGGTCCAGAGGTCCATTCTGCGGGTCTTAGATAGACTTAAGTTGTAATGTTTGGACACATTCGACGCAAAAGGAACTGGAGCATCTACAGGCTGAGTAATACCAAGAATACCCTGAAGCATGACCTTGATGTCCCGCCACAAAGTACAGTTTGAAATTTTTGACTCAAACAGAGCTTCATAAGTTGGTCGGCTAACTTCAGCACAAAATCACGCCGCTGCAAAAGTTTTTTTCTCCGCAAGGAATTACATACGTTGATAGCATATGTGTTGGCAATAAATAGGTTTAGCACACTATAAAAATGCACATGAGCCATCTCTTGGTTTTACGGTTGATACATATATTTTGGGTGCTGGCCGTGGAAACATTTCTCTTATCCTTAGAAGATTCGCTGCATCATATAATAATTCGTGTTCTGTCTCTTACTTGGGCGTATGTTTTCTTCTGACCTAAAAAATTCGTGAAATGAGTCAGAATGTTGGTAGGCCGGTACTTATTTCTTCTTCTAAAATATCCTCAGTTTCTAATTCTCAACCCCGAGATTCTTCCTCGTCTTTGTCAGTGTCGCTTTGCTCTAGCTGTCGACAAATCTGCTCCTCATTTCCCCGGTAAGTTTATGTTGAAATATTAGAAAAAAATCTCGTAAGGAATAAGGAGATACAAAATTAAATTTCTATAAATAAAAGTATCCACACTTGGACTTTCATCTATAAAAGAAATATTATTCATAAAAGCTAATAAATGGAAACAATTTAGAAAAAATAAACATTAACAAATATTTTATTACAATATATGTATTATATCATACATACATACGATCAACACATACATACCTCGTTGTTACTAAACATTCGTCGAGCGGACGACGCTATGGTCACATCTCCTGTTCTAATGCGATCACTTTCGCGTCACACGGTGCACTATTAACATATTTTAGGAAGGTAAACAAAGAGGCGCGAGGAGGAGCCACCTATAAGTACACGAACACGTGAATCGCGAGTAGGTGGGTCGTCGAACGGAATAATGTTTTTTGTGTTTTATCTAGGTTAAGGGACAAATACAACGCTTTTACTTTAGTTCAAATTAATTTTGAAGCTTCATGCTTCTGAAATGGATGTAATTAACTTATATATCCGCGCGACAATAGAGTCGTGGAGCCGAATAATGCAACCATTATCTTAGGGGTGCATCAGTGAAGGCATCTGTTGGCTGTACGTACATACGCTAGTTCGGGACATTAAGTGGTAACTTGTGAGACTTCAAGAGGTTATAGCTCCTCGCCTGTTCTGTATTCCTGGTAAAACATACTGTGTAAAAGGATATAATAAATAAGGTCGACTTAGATTCATGGACAAAATAATGATTATTAAATTGGGATTAGGTACGTATGTGAATAAAATATATCAACTATGTAACAAAAAAATATATCAACTGAATATATCAATGAAATTCTTCTTCAAGTGCCTCTCCAAACATTGAAGGTAGGCAGGCAAGCTCTGAAACTTTTCCTTGTCCATCCCGTCTGAAAAGTTCTTTTACAGAAAAGTCTGTAGAGAATGACTGACGGACGGACGAGAATGGACAAGGATAAAGAGGGTCCATTCTCGGATATTTTTCAGCCAAGATGTTTCACGTCTCCCTGGTTTTCGTTTCCCGATGATCTTAGCCATCATTATGTTTTGTAGAAGCCTGTACCAGTGGCGAAGGGTCTAAACTCCATTCTTATCGGCTGCCCTTTCAGATTACCTCATGAAGTCCCCAGTCATAACTACTATGTGGAAAACAATAAAACACAAACACAAAAAAAACTCAAGTGACATCTATGCGCTGCACGTTACAACTTTGATTGATATTCGTGATATTGGAATCACAGATCTCTTTCTATGCCGATATATTCGGAGTTATGGAAGATCATAGGAGCCTTATTTTGTTAGCAATAAAGTTGATATTCAAACTTATTTTTAAAAGCCGGCTGGCCAACTAAAGAACAATATTATTATATGATTTGTCCGATGACAGTTGGGTGACAGTGACAGATGACATAAGGGCTATTTTTCTGTAACATTAACCCGCAATTTTGTAGTTTTCACCAATGAGGAGCTGTTATTAGATAATATCACGTGTACCATGAGACGAATGAATTTTGGTAAGTACCTTCGGCGGTACCTCAGCCGCGCGTCCCTGGATTTAAAATCATGTTATTACGTTAATAATAATTATTTTTCAACTTTTATTTTTGAAATTATATTGAGCCGTGAGAAGTGATAAATATAGTTCCGTTTAAAAGTTTAAACTAATACGTATTTATGTACTTATATGTGAATATTGAATGTGAGACTACTTAGTCCTTATGTTGTGTTTATTGTTGGTGATAAATCGTTTGAATAAATTGACTTTTACGGTAAGCGGAAAGTTGGATACGTACCTACTATCAATTGTAATTTGTAGTTAAAAACTACTGAACGGATTGCGATGAAATTCGGTATGGTAGTAGTTTAGACTCTGGATTAAAACATAAGCTACTTTTTATCCCGAAAAAGTAGTGTTCCCGAGGGATACTATACTTATGCGGGCGGAGCCGCGAGCAACAGCTAGTATATTATAATTTAACAGGCGGTAGTACTGTGGAAGTAATTTAATATTATAATTATCTTACAATAGTTAATTAATACACAGAAAAACGTTTTTTTATTAAGTACCTATTTCGTATTTTGTACCTAAATATTTACAATTTCTCTCGGACACGACACAACTCTACACGCTTGTAATGACCTTGACTATCACACATAATATGGTGCTAAATTTCCTTAAAAAAAAAACTTTCACAACTCACGTCTGGCGACTAGGGCTTCCCTTTGAAGTAAAACCACCCTTCGCCACTGGCCTGTACTGATCGTTTCTGAGGTTGTGGCCCAGATACGCGACTTTGCTTTGCTTGATGGTACGGACAAGCTCCACTTTTTTACGCATATGTTTTAGTACTTCGGCGTTCGTAACTTTGCCCGTCCATTTTATCCGCAACATTCGCCTATACGTCCACATCTCAAATGCTTTCAGTTTTTTCCGTAGTTCATCCTTCTTTCTTCTTTCTTTCTTCCTTCTTTTATAGTCCAAGCTTCACAACCAAAGAGAACTTGCGGCCAAATATAGCATTTCAGGAGCCTAGTTCATAATTCAATAGAAAGAAAGGGGTTTATAAATGTTTTTCTCATTTTCATAGTAGTGGCCCTCGCTATCTCTATACGGGAGCGGATCTCAGTCTCCCACTCCCAGTTTTCCGTTTCCCAAGACCTTAAGTATTTATATTTATCCCCTCTCGTCAGTAAGGTATTGCCTACTGTAATTAGTGCATTCTATGCATTAGCAACATTTACATAGCACAACCATTATTTTTGTTTTGGAACCGTTCATCATTAACTCCGCCCTGTCTGATTCACTCGCAAGTCTGGCAACAATACGCTGTAGACTCTCCTCCAAAGTTGCAAAAAGAACCGTGTCGTCGGCGTAGCGGAGGTTGTTAATAAGCACACCATTTGATAAGCCCGTCTTCGATGTCTTCAATGGCTTTGCTTATTATTGCTTCCGAGTATATGTAAACAAGGTTGGGAAAAGGCTGCATCCTTGTCGAACGACGTTGTATAGCTACGGGATCTGTATTCTCACCATCTACTCTTAACAGTTGCTGTTTGGTTTGGGTAATTATTCGTACATCTTTGCTATCCAATCCAATTTCTTGGAGCACCTTGATGAGGATCTCGTGTTTGACTCGGTCAAAAGCCTTTTTGTAATCTACGAAACAAAGATATACGTCCTGTTGCATGTCTCTACATTTTTGTACCAAAACGTTAAGAGCAAACTGAGTTTCTCTAGTACCCGTACCAGAGCAAAAACCAAACTGACTCTCCGTGAGATAATCTTCGCATTTGTATTTAATACGGAGATGTATTATAGAAAGAAATACTTTAAGTACATGACTCATAAGACATATGGTGCGATAGTCTTTACAGTGTCGTGCATTTGGTTTTTTCGGTTGAGTAATGAAAGTAGATTCGAGTAGGTCCTTAAGTATAATGCAAGATTCGTAAATTGAGTTAAACATGTAAGTAAGGGCATCAACACTTTCAGGTTTGACAAGTTTATGTACTAAGGCGGGTCAATAAGTCCGTGACTTTTTGAATTTCTAACCTCCTTACTGAAAAAGCAACACTACTCCTGTCAACAGGCATCTGTCAGTTCACTCCTATCAAAATTTGAACTTGCTGCGTCAGTTAGTTTGTGTTTTACAGCTATCTTTATCAGACTATCCAGTAACTTAAGGAAACAATGGAAAAAAGTGAAATTCGTGTGCTTATTAAGCATTATTTTTTGCGAAAAAAAACCATTACCGAGACCAAGGCTAAGCTTGATAAATACTATGGGGACTCTGCACCATCGATTTCAATGGTTAAAAAGGGGTTTACTGAATTTCGTTGTGGCCGTACAAGCACTGAAGATGCCGAACGTCCTGGACGCCCAGTTGAGGTCTCTTCACCCGAAACAATCGAAAAAATTCACGATATGGTGTTGGCCGACCGAAGATTGAAAGTGCAAGAGATTGTGGAAGCCATAGGCATCTCGCATGGCTCAGTGGTTTCAATTTTGAATGATCACTTGGGCATGAGAAAGCTTTCCGCAAGTCGACCACAAACGCAATCGTGTAACAACTTCACAGGAAGGTTTGGCGTTGTTTAATCACAATATGGAGGAGTTTTTGCGCCGTTTTGTAACCGTGGACGAAACATGGATCCATCACAACACACCAGAGACCAAACAACAGTCAAAACAGTGGGTTTCTAAGGGTGAATCGGCGCCAAAGAAGGCCAAGGTGGGTTTGTCAGCCAATAAAGTTATGGCGACTGTTTTTTGGGATGCACGTGGGATAATCCACATTGACTATCTTCAAAAGGGAAGAACAATTAATGGGGAATATTATGCCAACTTATTGGACCGCTTCAATGAGGATTTGAAAAAAAACCGACCTCATTTGGCCAAGAAAAAAGTTCTTTTTCACCAAGACAATGCAAGGGTGCACACATGTGCAGTTGCCATGGCAAAATCTATGAATTGGGCTATGAATTGCTCCCACATCCACCCTATTCTCCAGATTTGGCTCCGAGTGACTACTTCTTGTTCCCAAACCTGAAAAAATGGCTCGGTGGAAAAAGATTTGACTCGTTGGGACTACGTTGAAAAATAAAATGATTTATTTATCAAAAAATCTGTGTTTTATTCCAAAAGTCACGGACTTATTGACCCGCCCTCGTATAACTAAATATTATATTAATAAAGAATTTTATACAAAAATTTTGCTGCTTCACTCGCAGGTGAAGCGAGAATGCTCATATATAAACCTACATCACAAATATTAAACTTAAATTAAAATCATAAACTTATTATAACAAAATATCAATAAGAACGTAAATTTTTCTACGACTAGAGGACTACGTTGAAAAATAAATTGATTTATTTATCAAAAAATCTGTGTTTTATTCCAAAAGCCACGGACATATTGACCCGCCCTCGTATGTCAACACTGATTTCATCGGACCCTGAAGCCCTTCTTGCCTTTGCTTTATTAAGAGCCCGAATCACTACCAATTAAGGTAATGCCGCGCCGTACAAGTCTTCCTTTGGTAAGACTCGTAGAGATCCACTGTGTAAGGTACAAAAATAATTATTACACTAAATTTATACAAATCATATTAGTAGCTTATAAAAATAAACGTTATTGTATTCATTAATTTCATATTGTACACAGCATTGTTAGTAAAAAAATGTTATTCAACGTCTTAGTTACATAAAATTTGATATTGTGATGTATGGGCAAACGTACGAACGGGTCGCCTAATGGAAAGCGATTATAGTCGCTCATGGGCACACCAGAGGAGTAGTTAGTAGGTTGTCGGCCTTCAAAATTTATTAATTTCAAATTAAACAAAGTTTTTGCATCCTAAATAATGTAAAAAATGCTGGATTCTTCATTTTTATAGCTACCCCTCAAAATAGGTAAATGGCCCAAAAATTGTGCAAAAATAGCCCAAATACACAATAATCAGGCAGAAAGAAAAATAAAATCCTACTACTATTATAAATGTGAAAGTTTGTGAGGATGGATGTATGGATGAAGGATGTTTGTTAATCTTTCACCCAAAAACTACTACACGGATTTTTATGCAATTTGTTATGGTAATAATTCGAGCTAACACAGGATACTTTTTATCCCAAAAAATTATAGTGTTCCCGTAGGATACTGTAATTACGCCGGCGGAGCCGCGGTGAAAAATCTAGTGTTTATATAAATTCACCCTTTTGATATACAAGTCGAGGTTTGTCTCTGCTAATTAATTTAGCCGAAACACTTTCGCCAGTCGTCGTCGTCGGACATTTTCTTTAAAAACTTAATTGAATTTGTGATAAAACAACGGAGTTTATTGTTACTGTTGTATTTTCCTTTTCACCTTTTATCAACTAATTTCTTCGGTATTGTTTGATGTTTGTAGTTGTCTACAGTTAAAGACTTTTCTGTGTGTTTCAATGTTTTGTGTGAATGGTTGAAAATGTAAGATTTGATGCCTGTCGGCGTATTTGATATCGTCAATAGTTGAGTTTGCACGAGATTTCAGTATTACCACATATTACCGATAAATGTTGACCTTGTAAACAATTTTGCAGATACAGTGCACTATCCAATATTCAAATAATCTTTTCAACAAGATACGAAAGAAAGGGCTTATTTTGTCAGTAGTTTACTCACATAATAAGCCTTTAAAGCACTGTCTCCACTTACCTACATAACTTACTGGAGCGGATCAGGCGTAGGTCCGACTTTTTACATGCCCATCCGACGTGTAGATCATCTTTCTTGTCAGACAATAAGGTTTAGCATTGTTAGGGCAGACTAGAAAACAACATTTTTCGTTGTAACAACGCAGAAATCGAATACTACACAACATTAACGGTAATGTTAACGGCTGCTTAAAATGTGTAGAAAGAGGGATAGACAGAAAAATAGATCGTTAAACGCATGTGAAACTTTGCCAGCCTTTACTTTACTTTTGTTATAATTAAACGTTCCAGATTCAGTATTTTTCCTGCTGAAAAGTTTGTCGGGAGCGCTGAAATTTTTTGAAAAGAACTCCTTGTAACTGAGCTATTTAAATATTCCCGCTCCCATTCAACCTTTTGTATGAAAAGTAGCTATTAGTTTTTTTTTAACTATTTTATCTGTTTGGGTGTAGAAGCTATTCAGGGTGGGCTCTCCTACCCTTTTGTTTCGCCACAATGGCCAGAGTCTGCTGTATCTCTTTCACCTTTGATAGCGGACATGGGAGTATTAGGTCAGAAACATTTTATATTGCAATTACCTGCTACGGAGAAGTGAACGAGCCACTCGTAATTTATAGTATTGTGAAATACTTTACCAAACGATGCACATAAAAAAGCTGTGGTCTGTAGTAACGTTTCAATGTCTATTTCTTTTGAGTTTTTGTATAGATAAATAAAATTGATTAGTGGTCGAGTCTTGCTACGCTCGTAGGATCCTCGTAGCATATTACGTAGAAGTGTTGTGATCGTAGCAGTGTTGCTACGACATTACCGTAAAACTTGATTTTTGAGAAATACACGACTAACTACGAGGGCGGCACTGAAAATTTCGGGAATTAAGGAAGTGACACAACATTACTATTTAAAAATGTATTTATTGCTTTTCGAAAAGTATTCTCCGCGAAATTTGACACATTTTTCCATACAATGGAACCAATCATTGAAGCAACCATTCCATTCGGAAGTTGGGGTCTCCAAAATTGCCGTTTTGTAGGCGTCCATAGCTTCTTCAGGTGATGAAAATCTCTGACCACGCAATTTATTCTTTATTTTAGGGAAAGTATAGAAATCATTAGGGCTTAGGTCGGGGCTGTACGGCGGATGGTCTAATAATTCTATGATTTCTTGCTCTAAAAACTCTTTTGTTCTGTGCGCGCTGTGAGCGCATTGTCGTGATGGAGGATGATGCGACGGTTGCAGTTCTCTTTACGCAGTTCAGAAACTACCTGTGGCAAACAAATGTTAGTATACCATTCTGAATTAACCCTTCTTTGTCCCTCAAGAGGAATAGTCGCAACATGGCCGGTTTTTTTTGCAACACTCCGTGAACGAACAATTTTTGTTGGCTTTAACTCATTTTCGAACACCCAAACTCGTGACTGGTTTTTTGTTTCGGGTTCGTACGCGTATATCCAGGATTCGTCACCTGATACGATGTTGTATACAGCATTTGAGGATCCTGCGTGGAATCTTTCGAGAGTTCTGACGCACCAAGTAACGCGAGCCGCTTTTTGCTCTTCACAGAGAAAATGCGGTATCCATCGGGAAAACAATTTTTTTACACCTAATTGTTCATGCAAGATTATTTGTATTTGACTCATGCCAATGTCTAAAGTTGCCTGAATTTCGCGGTATGTCACATGTCGATCTTCCTCAATCAGCTTACGCACACATCAACGTTTTCTTGGGTGACTGCAGTTTTGGACGACCTTGACGGGGATCATCACTGAGCTTGACACGTCCACGTTGAAATTCAGCAAACCAGCGATGAATTGTGGTTTTGGATGGGGCTTCATCACCAAATGCAGAAATCATCCGGTCAACACACTGTTTTTGTGTTAAACCACTTCGAAAGTCATAATAAATCATTGCTCTAGAATTTTCTCGAGTCAATTCCATTTTCTCAACGACTAAACAAGTTTGACAAGACCTTGTGACAAGACCGAGAATCTTTTTTTAAATAAATAAACGGTATTCGATTTTTAAAACCAAGGAGTTTTAAATTAAAAAGATTTTAATATGACAGGAACAGTGGAAGTATTCCATTCCCGATACTTTTAGTGCAGGCCTCGTATAATGTCAAGCAAACTCTATTAAAGTTCAACGCAATCCTATTCGCGGTACATCATTTATTATTATGAGCTGCGAACATCAGAGACAAATGACAACTTTACGTGAATTAGGTTCGTACTTCAATAAGACTGAATATTATATTGGACAACTTTGTCTTTGGAGACATTTTAATAACATATTCGTATTCTCTTTCGCAGATATTCAATTAGTAATCAATTGTTATTCATGATGTGAAACTCCCAAAGCCCAGGAGAGATGATGAGCATAACGACTTATTTAATTAACAGCTGTTGACTGCTACATTATAACCGTTTAATCACGTTTCGCTTTTAATCGGTTACATAAGGCGATTAATTAGTACCATAATAGATGCTTGATTACTAATTAATACAAAGTCTACATCATTTGAATCCTCTACATATGTTTAATCAGTAGCTAGTTAGGTTAGCCCTTGTTCGCACGAGCGCTTTATTATTTTCTTCTTTTGTATAAAAATGAATTGCAGTTCCTTTGTCTGGCTAAACTCGAGAGCGGAACTCGGCGGAAAGATTGCGAGGCAAATACTAAAATTGACGATTGAATTTTCCCATACTAATCCTTTTTACATCTGATCCTACATGTAAAAAAATTGAGCACTCGTACTTTATGTTCTTACACCAGTCCACCTTTTTGCCACGTTACAACCAGCGAATCTCATTCTAAATACGACGTGTTACGAAGTCACTGAATTCTCAATAAAACACTATAGTAATTAATTTGTGATATTGCCGAACTTAATGTAGTGAAACGTTATTTAAAATAACATTTTTGTAAAAGAAATGATTTATTAAATTTATATGTTCGCTGTAGGTGAACCTGTGTCCACAGGCTTTTCTTATTGCATTATTCTTTCTCAAGATAACTCCGTGGCCTAGTAGGAAGACCGTTTGATTCGCCCTCGAGAGAGTGCAGGTTCGATTCCCAGGTTGTGGCGTGTACCAATGAGACTTTTTCAGATCTCAAGTACATTATACGGACGCTCTAGCGGTGAAGGAAAACATTGCCAGTCATTCCTCTGGACTAGGCTGACTGGGTTGTAAGAATGCCGTATGTGCTTGGGCAACCATACGACATTTAAAAAACCGACTGTCCGAGGCACTACAGTATTTCAAGAGTGGTTACTTTGCTCGGAGAATACTGTATAAATCATCCAATAACGGATGAAAAGGCTTAAGTTTATTCTTTCTTACAAGAAGAAGAAAATTGTGCTTTTATAATTGGCGAGCTCTGAGGCTGCTGAAGTACTTTTTCTACCTTATATGTCTGAAGCTAGACTTAGGCCGAGTATTTTGTAGATTTTCGATCGTCTTTGCCGCATAAAATAATATATCCTCATGTAAAGCGGTAAAGGCCTTCTGGACGTGTTGAGGCCAAACCTGTGTGACGTAATTGCTCTGGTGCCAGCCCAAATTGTAGCACACAGTTGGCGTCGTGCAGTGCACAAACAGTTTTCAATAATCCCCTGATAGCTGAAACAATAACTTGACTGAAAGTGCCTATTAGAAATAATTAGTATAAGCACTTTTGATCAAGATGAGACAAAGTTGCAACGATGGAGAATAAATCGATGAACGCCGGCTGCTCGTACGAAAAATCTACACGTTCCGCCCGCGAGCGTGCAAGCGAGAGCGCGGAACAAGCGATAGTCGAGAGGCACGATCGGCCTAAGCGTTCGGCTTGTGATGACGTTATCACGTAAAATTATCGTCCGTAAACCGACATAACAGACAACCACTTTATAGGGACATTTTTATTTACTAACTCCATGTACAATATCGGCAAAGTTCCTGCTCGACCAGTTTCTAAATATTTTCCATTGCACTATATCGCCTTAAAATATTTAAATACAAAGGAAGTAACTGCATCGACTGCAGACGTGGTTGAAGTCCATAATAACACGTGAGTATGACGTGTGCGTGCGCATGATTCATTAGCGCTGTTAAGCGATTTTGATATTATGCTTGCGCTACAATTTTTTCGATAGTGCGTTGTAATTTTCGTGCCAAAAACAAAATGTCGCACAAATCCATTCACAATTTAGCGCTTTGATTTGATTCATTCATGTAGTTTGAAATTTATTGATTTTCTCAGAAATCTGTTTGAGAGGGAGGGAACAATTGGAGCTCTAGAGTTACATAATGAAAGTTATGTGTAAGTTCCACAATAGATCGTCGTTTAGCAATGTACCGCAACGCCGTGAATCGTGATACATCTTTCTAGAAATTGCGGACGTACAATAGTAGAGTTTTGAATATAAGTACATTTTATGATACCTCTGTGGCTCAGTGGTTCAGTCAGTGCTCAAGCCGGAGATCACGGGTTCGAGAGGAGCCCTGCCAAAGGAGCAAAAATTTTCTATGTTCCTGGGTCATAGATGTGTAATAAATATGTTTATAATATAATAAAAATCTTAAATATGTTTATACTATAGAATTATTGAATGTATTGGCTTTGTCTGGTGCCCGTAACGCAAGTTCTTCGAGAACTATTAGCACGGGACCAAATTGACGTGGTGTGGAAGCGTTCATAGACATTATCTTTATAATATTATTATTTCAGGTCAGTGCCATAAATGACATAATTAAGTTTTTTCTGTTTCTTATTGTTAGTCTTATGTTTTTAGCTCTGATATAAAGTAGTCTATAAAGTTCATTTCTGCACTTTAGAGCAGAGCATTGTAGAGTTGGTAATACACAATGTTTGTGGCAAGCCTCAGTCAAACGCTGGGAGCCAACTTTATAGTTTCACCTTAGAAATGAAACAGAAATAAAGTCAATAAAACAGTGCAGATAAATTACATCTTCTTTCTAAAATACATCGTGACACAAGGGTCTAATATGAAGGAAAATAAACAGAGGAAATCCTCGCCGAAGTGTATATGCGGGTCGATTACAGTTTCCAAATTATTCGGTCTATAATACGAAGAAAAGGACGTAATGCCGTCGAAAGTTTGCCGGCTAAGTTGCCCGTCATGTCACGTACAACTTTTAGATATACGAAACAAACTTATTCAGAGATCCGTCTATGTTTTAGATATATAGTGCCTTTGAAACTAAAGTTGCATTTTTCTACCTTTAATAGGTTTATTACAATTTTGAGTTAGTGAATTCAAAATGGCTGCTTTCATAAAATGGAGGTCTTTATATTTATTTACAAACTCCTAGATATGGGTATCATCTGAAAGGGCAAAATATATCAAAAACACAACTAAAATATCCGTCTAAGATTTTGAAGCGCTAAAATTATCAATTTGACACAAACATAGCTTAAATTGGAAAGGAACTGTATCTAGTTCAATTTTGTACAACATATTTTTATCGGAAAATGCGCCTGTAAAGGAATATAACCAAAATGTTGCTATTTTTAAGATGACGGTTCGAGTGTTAGCTATATGAGGTAGCAAATTTTAAATTCGGAAAGTGTCATAAAATATATAGTAAAAAGTTGCCTCAAAATACTGCTCTCAAATTACAAGTAGCTCTCGGGCTAAGAATTTTATAACGCAGAATTTAGTTGCCCTAGTAAAATAATATTTTTTGGCAAACACAGTTTTGATTTCATGTTTGCTGTAGGTACAAACGTCTCGTAAAGAGCGATTAAACTTGACACCCGGTCGGAGCATAATGTGCTTACTAGTGGAATCTGAGTTCTTAAAGAAAACGTTTGTAGGTAACTTCCTGTTTTAGTTCATAGAGAGTGCTACACATTGTAATTATTTTGTGATGCTTGTAGCATTACAAAGCCTTCGCTCGCTTGGTTATTTTAGTAGGGTTTGCTACCAAATTGATAGCGACACCAGCGGACAGCATATAATCGTACATATTACACCTGCGAGAATTTTAATGAAAATCCCAAAAGCGCTAATGACGGGCTACTTGATCCGGTTTCGGGCATGAGGACTTATTTAAAATAAATTGGTGTGAGGACTTGCGCTATTTTATCATCACGTCCGAATGACGCCACTCAAACTCTCGTGTCCAACAAACCTGGGCCTGCGCTTATTGTTATGTATTTGAGATATTTCCTACGGCTTTTATTTGTATTTAACCCCCGAATGGTCGTTGCGGCGATAATAAAACCTTGCGCACTCCACATAAAACTCATTTTCATGGTCCGCGGTTTTACGGCATTTGACCTTTTGTATAAACATCAATGGGATTCTTTCGTTTGGAAATTTAATAATTAATTCCAATGTGGCGATTGTATGTAGATTAAAAGTGGGATGTGAAATGATTCCCGACAATTTTGAAGATGCTATGGAGTTTACTTAACAAGAAAGTGGTTAGTGAAATCCTTCAAAGTACCTAAACTTGTAATAAAAATGATTTGCTTTCTTACAACCAAATTAAAAAAAAAACCGAATAAGCCCGGCATCGTTTGCATAAAAAGTCATTAATAACCAGAAGATTTCGCCTACCATCATGAAAAAGGCAATTTTTTCACACTTTATCGTGCACATGTCAGTAAAGCAACTGCTTTTTGCAATATCCCTGCGCGACTGTAAAGCGTTTGCGCCCTTGCCAAATTTTTGCTGTATACGTAGAGTGCGAAATATTGTCTCGAAAGTTGGGCTTCCAGGGGAGGACATCACTTTTATTTTGCTACATTTTTTCTTATTATTTAAATGGTTTTTGTTCACAACTTTATGCTGGAATACCTATAGCAACATGGCGTCAATTTGCGGCTGCATTCTGTGTACGCAGTCAATATTTGCTGTATCAAGTATATTGTGACATGTTATCACATTGTCATGGCTCCTGCGCCACTTATCTTCCCATAAAATATGTGAATATATTCCAAACAACCCAAAGTCGCTTGTATATGACCCTAAAACTTTGTATTGTTATGGTAGCATGCCAAAGCACATGTTGTTCCAATTTTTATTGACACAATCGTCTTACGAGTCACCCACCCGGAAATCTCATAGTAGGTTTGTATTACAGCAAATAAATCCCTAAATCTTTTCAATTTCGTTCGTTAAATACGTGTTCTTTATCCATTTTCCTGTGGTGAGTTTTAATGAAGGAATTTTGGCTCTCGTGAAAATACGATAGAATGACGCCTTTAATTGCGTCTACTTCTTGTTTGTTCTGTTATCCTTGTGATCCCACCTTTATGGAAAACGTTTGATTAACACAATCATAAGTTTAAGCTACCATAAAAAATAATATTGCTATATATAAATATATAGCTTGCACTATTCTAGTAATTGCGTTACAGATTTCAGGATTTATCATGATTTTGTCTAGATATGCTTTTACGTCATAAAAAGTAGCTAAGTAAACTAAATGATATTTTTAAATGTAAATGATAATATTAATCGTACATTGATATAAATACAAAAATTTTGGAATTTTTAAAGTTTGTGAGGATGGATGGATGGATGGATGGATGTTTGTTTGTTACTCTTTCACGCAAAAACTACTCAACAGATTTCGATGAAATTTGCTACCTACCTATGGTAGTAGTATTAAGCTCTTGATTAAAATATAGGATACTTTTTATCCCGAAAAATACAGTGTTCCCTTAGGATACTGTATTTACGCGGGCGGAGCCGTGGGCAACAGCTAGTTCGTTATAATTTTAAACAGTAATATGAGAGCTTGGGGTGAGGCGGGGTAAATTGTTGATCTGCGCGGGTCGATGCCATAATGCATAAAACTCCCTCTGCTGGCGGCTAAATAAATATTTATGTCGTATATTTATAACGATTCTGACACGTTTTGCGATATTTATAGCTACGATCAAACCACCACCAAAATAATAAATGATTTTGTCTAGCTGAGGGAAAAATCATAAGTGTATACTTTAAATAGGTGATTAGTTTTAAACACTGCGATTTAAAAATTAGCAGCAATACATGCCTAAGCGAATATATGAATTGGCCAAGTCCTTATTTCAGAAATATCTGACTAAGAAATACATGTAGGGACCTAAGGTATTAGGTATTATAAATAAATGTGATAATGTGACCGGTATGAAACACTTGGGTGCGCACATAACGCACCGAACTGGATCAAAGATAGAATAGAGATTAAAATGTCCTTGCGACCGGTGCAGTGTAACTTCTATTGCACGGCGAGATCAGAGTTCCGTAAATATGTCACGTGCGGAGTGCGGGCAATCTGACTCACTATAAATGACTTTTACATGTTGTCATGGCGACGAATATTTATATAAAAGTTTATTTACCGGGCACAAATTTTATTTTTATTAGACGAGGATTAGACGAGCTTTAAACGTGTGTGTATTCTCCATGTAATGACTGTTTTAGTTGTTATTTCCATTGGAAATAAAAATAAGTATATTGGAATAGTTATTAAGGTATTGGGTTAAATTTAACTTTCTAAAACTGGTTAAATTTAACTTTTTTACCTACTAATACAACAAAATTCACATTACAAAACAAGGTTTGCTATCGCGTAAATTAAAACATAATATGACAATTGTGTTAAAAAAAAATACTATTATTTTAGTTAGTTTCAACTAGTGTTCCGTCGAATATACGTTTTCATGTACTTACCTATCTATTAATATTTTAATATGTTCTGGAAATTTTAATTATGTTCTAGAGAATAATATAATATGTTAATGTTATTTGTCTTATGTTTTCGAGAAACCTCCGGTCTACGAATGTAAAATAAAGATTTAACTCGAATAAATGTATTCCGTTTTACGCGAGCATCGCTTCGCAAAGTGTAAACACAAGAAATAAATAGCATTGAATTCGCTCACCTTTATGACGTGTCGGTTTGTTTTTTTTTATATTTTTAAATTATGCCGTTTGCATATCCAAACAAAGGGAACGCCAAATAGTATTCGTCCCAATCTCCTTCAATTTGGAGAGTTATCACAATAACTAGTGGAAACCGAAAATCCGGCTTCGTTAACCCACCGCTCAATCTACTGTACACTCGGTTCTATAAAGGTATTTTATAGTATTTGTTCGTGTAGGTTTGGGAGCTCCGATGCACGAGCCACGAGCACGGGGAACGAGGAGGTTTATGTACCTACTCGTTCGGTGTTTATTTTGTGCTGTGAATGCGGCTTTGTACTATACTAATAACAATGTACTTATAGATATTAGCTAAGGGTTGCTTAAGTCGTTCCCTTGGTTTGCTTAAGGAAATAATACTGTAATATTAGGTATATTTTAACGTTTATTAATGGTATTTTAACTATTAAAAAAATAAAAATTTAAAAATAAAAAGGATTTTTTTTTTATTAAGGCGCCTAGTAGCCCTATTCGTACCAATACATAAAGAACATACCGGTTGTCTGTAAAGTCGGTTTACTGACGATAGTTGAAGATAGCTGATACGTGACAACGTCAACAACAACAACAACAACAATAAAAATAATAATAATAATGAGGTAAAGGCAATGCGAGCTAACGCTGGTACTTGGTAACGGTACTTGGTAACGATAACGGGTAACAGGTAACGCATGAGTCATATGTTTTTTCGTGCGTGCAGCCGGCTCCATCGATTTATAAGACGTTATCACGTCAAAAATAGGTTTAAGTTATCACGTAATAAACTTTTAAGAAAACTACATTATTACCAGAGATCACATAAACAACTAAGAATTACAAAGTCTTCGTCTTAGTCTGAAATCAACTTTTCTTTGGTAACTACTTATGTCCACTTTTTGTCGTAATTATAATACCTACGTCAAAAAACTGCGATTTGTTCAACCTAAGCGGCGAGCGTCGCCTTTTCATTCTTACTAATTTCATTTGACGATAGAGAATAAAGCCGAAGAAGAATAAAGATTACATTGATAGTGAGATTTAAGAATCTTATCCGATAGCAGATAGGACGTGAAATGGTCCCGTCTTAAGGCGTGTACTCACTTGGCGACCGGACATTGTCCGGAAGCGTACCGACGCGATACGCCCAAAATATTTATATGATTACGCAGTTTTTGGGTTAAAAAAAATACAACCGCAATGTCGCGTATTTAAGTTATTAGTACAAACGTACTACGTAACACGTTTCCCGGCCCCCGGGTCGGGACCCCCACGCGCCGTTTGGAGCCGACCGCTGGTCTTGGTCGGGCCTGGATTGGCATATCGACACTCCCTTGCTGTTGTTGGATGCCCCCCCACGGGTTTCCCTCGCGTTCTGCCGCGGGGGGTCTTCCCTAAAAAGCTGACTCTTTGCGCCCAGTACTCGTACTGGGCGCGTCATCCCAATTAGAGGGGCTATGCCCCTGGTGTTGGTTACCGCCGTAAGGCCCTTTTCAGGGGCCCGGCGTCGAGAGAAGATTCTCCTTCTCTAACATTGTACTACGTAGACATCAGCTACGAACTTAACATGATTTACATAACTAAAGGGGGTGAAACGGAAATCTATAATTTGGGTATATAGGCGAAAGAAAATGGTCATCAAACGTCACTTTGTCGTGCCTTATTTTCAAATTCGTTGCGTCATTTCTTTCTTTGCGTTACTTTTTGTCGTGTCTTGTCTCCAAATATGTCGCGCTACTACTTTGTCTTCTAGTGTGTAAGCACATCGGACGGCCGATAGGAATGGCCTCGTATTACGGTCGCGTCTCGGTGATCTTGTAATGGAAGGAGCCCCGGGAAGGCCGAAAGCGATTCGCTATATGTCGCTATTTCTTTTTTTGTCTCCACTTCGATATTGCAATGGCATAAGGGTGCTTTCGCTTTAAAATTGCGCTACATAGAATAGAATAGAATATTTTTATGCGAAACTTTACATCTGTACGAGTACAATGTTTAATACACGCGTATTTAAATCGAGACCTTTTATAATGAGAATTTATACCTATACAATTTTTCTTATTTCAGTCAAGAAATTGCCAAGTAAGTCATTACGTTTGTACCTACTAGGTAATATGACAAAGAAGGAAATAAAGTGCCTTTAAAAGTAATTTAAGTGACTGAGAAAATAAATAATAGTTTAAATGAAACGATGATGGGTAACGATTTTCAACATTGAGTCACTTTAAAATAACGCAAATGGTTTTATTTGTAGATAAACATCTTACTGGCATTGAGAGTGAAATTTCAAGGTCGCGTAACGACACGATTTTGGATATAACGCCATCTGTCTGAAGCTGCTTATACTTCTTACATAAAAATTTAACTTTCTAAAGTACGGCTCATTACACAGATGGCGCTAAGTGTAATTTTTTCCTTTCTTTTTGAAGTGTCTTTAGGCACGATGAAGGTATTTTAAATGATGAATTAAGTTTCACTTTGCTACACAACTCTGTACATGTCTGTTGTTTTGTTTTGTTTCTCTTAGTAAAATGTAAAAAAGGCGCAAACATATTTTTAGCTGTCGTTTAACGCACAATCAACGTGGTTTTTCAATATGTAAATGTATTGATCAGAGTAACAAAACAAAAAACAACCGGCCATTAAATAATATGGTCCACGACTGGTATGTTTTGATGGTCCTTCGATTTTTGTCACAAATTGGAAAAGTTTTATCAGCGATCTACGGGGGACATTTATCCCGTCCTTATGTTGTGAGCGATAAAATAAGTTTTTATGAAAGAAAAGACGTTTCTTTAAAATTATGACTTCAATGTAAAAATATGGTCCGAGTCAAGAGTCGATATTGAATAACAATTTCACTTTGCGCTATTTACAAATATATCTCAATGATGGTGTTTAATATTTTTGTGCCGCTAGGGGGCAGAACCAACGCACACAAAGCGTTACCTGGTGCCGTAAGTGGTACCAAAAACGGTCAATAAGAATTTTCGATTCCTTTTCTGTCACTCGGCGGCGCTTGGTAGCCCGACGGTCCTTGTCATGTCAAAAAGCTGTCAGATGTCACGAATTTAAGCTCTTTAAAGCTCATTAAATGTCAAATTCATTTACAGAATACACGAAGGTACTCGAAGGTGAGTTACAAATTAATCCTTAACGATTTCGGCTTTAGAATTTGTTTTACCAGATATTAGTGAGCCATACAAAAAATACCTATGCCTAGCCATGAAAAACTATTTTATTTAAAATTCACTGTGTAAAACAATAGCATAAGGTATTTTTTTAACTGTAAAAGTCTTCAGCTACACCTGTTTTTATTTTAACGGAATAGGCAAATTGCTACAGGCGTGCTAGTTTCACCAGTTTAAACCATTACTTTGTAGCTTGTTCGAATAAAAATGCATGTGCTAGAGCGTATAGGCTACAGTCGCCTACACGGCGTACCACTTTTGAACCTTATTGCTAGAGAAATAAGGTCGAAAAGTTGTACTGTCCCATGCCATGCGGCTGAAGCGGGACATAGTAACGAGTGGGTCTGTTTATTTTGCCCACAGCGCAAATGTAATTGAGTGCTATCACCTAAAATTTGAATTTGCATAGCCTGCGCGGTGGCAAATTTTTATTATGTTAATAACGCCAAATTGTTAGTTTTCAAATACATCAAATGTGTTTTGTTTTTTAGTTTTGTAGTACGTGTGATTTTTCGTAATGTTGTGCAATAATAGAAGGGTTAGTAATGTATAAGAGCTCCGTGGCCTAGTGGTTAGACCGTTTGATTCGCACTCGAGAGAGTGCAGGTTCGATTCCCAGGTTGGGGCGTGTACTAATGAGACTTTTTCAGATCTCAAGTACATTATATGGACGCTCTAACGGTGAAGCAAAACATCGTGAGGAAACCCGCACATGGTTGGTCCCAGACATATTGACCAGTCATTCCTCTGGACTTGGTTGACTATGTTGTGAGAATGCCGTATGTGCTTGGGCAACCATACGACATTTAAAAACCAACTGTCCCAGGCACTACAGTATTTCAAGAGTGGTTACTTCGCTCGGAGAATACTGTATAAATCATCCAATAACGGATGAAAAGGCCTAAGTTTATGCAGTAATGTATGCTTCTAAATGTTAAAGGTATCTAAGAACACTAGCTACTAAAATGTCATGGTACTAAAGATAATTTGATAATAATGTTAATTGGAATAAAAAAAAAAACTTGAGATTTTAAGATTGTGCCCTTTATTTTCAGGTTAGAAGTTGAGTGTAGGTACGCTTGTTTTGAAATTAGGGAGGTCGAGGAGCGAAGTGCGGACATTTTCCGCATCCATGCCCACTCGCAGATACCAAGTTAGATGAGTTTTTCGCGGAAACTGCCGCGGTATAATTGGAAACACGACTGATCCAGAGCTTACTTCGTTTAGTCGAAGCCCGTCTTTGTTTTATTGTGCTGAAGCTCCTTTTATGCCGAAAGACTACGCTCACCGCTGCCGGGCACCGGCCCGTCGCTAAGTAAATTATGATAATGGAACAACAATTCTCATTCTTTTTAACTTTTCTTCTCGTTCAAAATAAAGAGTAAAATAAATATTTTACAATTTCTGCTAATCATTTGTATGAAACTTTCTATACTAACTTTATTGAAACATAAGGGTCAGTTTACACCGAAACGAGACGATACGTGATGCTGCGCTGCATTTTTTAATAAAGCGATTCAGGATTAATCTTTACTCACTACACAAGAAGACACACGTTTAATTGTAAAAGTTCGAATGTCAAACTGCACCGCTCCGGATAGGCCGGGCGCCGCCGCTCTTCCAATGAAATGTGTATCTTCTTGTGAACAAAGTTCAATTTCGAAGCACTATTTTTCAAATGCAGCGCCGCGTCACGTATCGTCTCGTTTCGGTTTGAGCTTACCCTTACGCCGTATTTAATTCGTTATCAGGCGTTTATTTGTCAAAAGCGCATATAAATTGGGGAGATACCAGGACAGAAGCCACACTAGGTAGGTAGTAGGTACCTACCCATAAGTGGCGTGTCATCAAAGAACATGTGGAGTGAGTTACATGTGGGGTTCGTTGTAAATAAAAGCACCAAAACACATTTTGGTACCACGAATAATAGCATACGTTTCCATTACCAACATAATATTATAATCATTCCCAAATGCCAATTGCTTTAATTTGGAAATTGATTGTAAAATTTTACGACGTCGTTTGTAACTGGAGGTTTTTAATTAATTATTCGAGTATTATAGAATCACAAACGGAGGGATCATTAAGATCCAAATAAAAATATTTCAGAATCGAGAAAAATAATAATTGAGATTGTCGTTGGCTCGAGTTTGCGAATTCAGAGCTCGAAACGAAATCGTTCCGTTTCCGTTCCGTCCGCGTAATTAAGGCGTTCTTTCAAAAAAGCCGGGATTAAACCTCACTGTATGGTACCATTGGCCTGTCAAAGCATTTGTATTCAGTTTCGCCGCGCTGCTGGAATGAGCACGCTAAATAGACCGGTTTAACAAAATTTAAGTCTCCCCACTTTTTAAAATAAAAACCGGCCAAATGCGAGTCGGACTCGCGCACAAAGGTCTCCGTAAAAAACGGCTGTAAAATTCACGTTTGTTGTATGGCAGCCTTACTTAAATATTTAATTAATTCTGTTCTCAGTATTTGTTGTTATAGCGCAACCCAAATACATCTTATGTGAAAATTTCAACTTTAGCTATCACGGTTCATGAGATACAGCCTGGTGACAGTCGGACGAACAGACAGGCAGCCAGCGAAGTCTTAGTAATAGGGTCCCGTTTTTTCCCTTTGGGTACGGAACTCTAAAAATTATCTACCTAATCTCTCGTTCTTTCCTCACATCGAATCTCACACAGAGAGATCTCATATTTTAATTTATATATTTTAAGCGAAAACTGTGTTCGCCTAATCTTATATTGAACCGTCTTGTTAAATATTTTATACACTGTACAATTTGTTTTAAAAAGATAGATCCCACATTAGCTCAAATGCAAATCGCGTTTCAATGTTTCAAATAGCATTTGATGCTGTGTTTATTTGATTTACTCTTTAAAATATTTATAATACCCCGTCCTCTTACGGGAAAAAAATAATGTCTATTTTTATCATTCTAGAGTCGAATTCTCGATCGATTGACCTACGGAGTAGGTATGTCAAAAGATGCAATGTTGTGTATTACCAAAAATTTGGGTAACCAAGGTATATTGGCAATATTTTGGTCGGTGCAGTTCACATGCGTTCTGCACTGCGGTACTATTACGTGATCTGATCCACATATCGCCACTTGAAGGCGAAAGTTTGGATTTTGCGAGTAGACCATTCTAAGACTTAACGAAGGGAGATATATTTTAACGTTCGTTTATTATTTTACACATATCACTTAGGTTCAAGTACCACGTAGGTAAGCGTATACCTAATTAATTATTATTTACGTTTCATATTTGGAATAAGACAATTGAACGGAAAGTATTTAAAAATGTTTAATAATATAAAATATTATAAACATTAAATTTTAATCGATCATCAGAAAACCTATAAAAATCTCAGTTTAATTTTTTATTTCATCGTATTAAACCAGATACGCCTTTGGATGGAAATAAAAAATATATCCCTTACAAAATAAATTTGCAACTGAATAATATTATTCGCACAGCGGTACCAGGAACACATGATATCAACGGCAGTTTCATCCGCAATTTTGCAGGGGGCGTTCATCCGCACAAAAAAGGGGGAGGGTGCGTCAAATTCAAATTATACGTTTTAAAGATCACATACCTTCGGTACGGGGTCCACATGCCCACGCATTATCGATTTTCACAACATGGGACATAGGTTATCTATTATGTTGGTATGAAAACATAATGATTTATGATATGTCATGTTTCATCACTTTTGTTCAGTAAAAATGAAAATAGTTTTGATGCGAATTTTTTTTAAATGTCCCTTATCTCTAGATTTATAAGTTACACAAAATGTTCTACTGAATATTTTGTAATTTAGGTAGAAAAGGGTACTTAACCTTAGATGTGTGGCCTTTATTAAAAACGTTCGTTCCCTTCCACTTCTAAATCTGGGGTAGGTACTTTCTGTACACAAAACCGCGTTCTCTTTGTGGAAATTTAATAACCCGCAAATCGTAGGTCTTTTCATCACCCGAAATTAAAATTAGTATTTTTTAATTTCGCCAGCTACTGACGAATTTACTATCATTAACTTAATGATGTTTTTGTGTAAAAAAAAGTATTTTTTCATTAATTTATGAAAGCAAATTTTACGCAACGTAAAAATGTTTTTAAAAATAGACTAAAAGATGTATTTAGGTCATAGTGAGTTTTCATAAAACCAATGTTATGCGTGGTTGTTTTAGTTTTTGACGAAAGTTGTTTTGTTATTTCATAAGCAGAATTTTTTATTTTATATTTATTTTGATAGAAACCTATAAAAATAAATGTGAAGAAAATATTATTGAAATAACATTGCGTATCTTTCTTAAAGAATAATATTTTAACATTTTTGTCGAGTCGCGTCGCTAAAGTGTATTAAATGAAAATGTCTTGCTTTTAAATACAATAAAGTTGGCGTCTCAGGTTTTGGATTAAAAGAGAGTAAATTTAATTAAGTTCACCTTAACGGTTTGCCGAGAAGTAAGTCGAGATTTCATTAAGAGTAACACGTCAAAGTTGCTCGGCGCCGGCGGGTAACGGCCCTACTCCCTGCTCCCTAGTAGTCATGACATATAATATTTCTTCGACATTATTCCTTATGGACAAGATATTTTTTGTAAAATATTTGCGAACTTACGGAGATGTCGTATAACACGATTCAGGCTGCTTACCGCTAATTCTATTAGTGCCCTGCACATACACGTACAGTTCAGACCGCGGGAAATAGCACATGCCGCTCCAGCCCTCGCTTCGAAACGAACGTGTGCGGCGCCGACAGTCCGATTTGGCACGTCGATGACAGCGTATATTCCAGTATTAGATCCGCGCGCTATTACGTATTTTGACGTATTATGTAAGACGCCGGCAGTCCTTACCATGACGTAATGTAGTTGTAATGTAGTTGTAGACGTGATGTAGTTATTAGCACCACATTCGACCCGCAGTCCAATCCGCACATATTCTTCCTTACGTGGTTTGGAACTCAGTCCGATCTGCGGTCCGAACTTACTGTTATGTAAGACGCCGGGAGTACAAAACGTGGACGAATTTGACGTCGTAATTAGCACGACAGTTCTAGCCGCAATCAAAACCGCACATGTACTTCCGCGGTTTGGAACGCAGTCCGTTCTACGGTCCAAACTTTACGTGCGCAGGGTGCTATTGTCTACTATCTTGCCGTTACCATATATTTTATGGTTTTTGGATTATTTATGAGACCCAAATGTTTTCAATTACAAGAAAATTAGGTAGATAATCCAGATTATATGTAGTAACCAAAGTAATTATAATTCTGTTGCGACCTCAGCAGCAGACTAGCGCAGGCGATGATGACGGTGGTACTCCAGGCGGCCGCCTGCATCGCAAGTAGCGCGATTACACGCCGGCTCATTTGCCGCCTAATTACACTTGTTATACGTCGAGACTCAAGGCGGCCTAATGGATTTAATTTTTTCTACCTATCGCCTACAAAGTTGAGATGGAAGCTGCGAAGGATATATATATAGAGAACAAGCTCGGCTCCGCCCACGTAAATATAGTATCGGGTATCCCAGAGAAAACTTTTAACATTTTCGGTATAAAAAGTAGCATTTATTTTAATCCAGGGCCTAAACTACTACCATACCGAATTTCATCGAAATCAGTTCAGTAGTTTTTGCGTGAAATTTTAGTCATTGAAATTAAAATCTTAATAAACTAGCTTTACTTTCTGGCTCCGCCCGAATTAAGTCGGTTACTGAATGAAGCATCCTCCTTGTACAATCGTAAAAACAGCTTTTAAATCTACTGCATAGTATAAAAGATCTGCTACGATAGACAAAATGTCAAATTAAAAATGCACAATCACATGGAAGACACACGTAATTTAAATGTGGATTTGCGCAAAATAATCGAAACAAAATTGTAGGTACCTACATAATATTTGTCGGGAAGTCGGTATTCAAATGAGAATGTTTATCACAATCAGGGGCAGGCTGTGGGGCCGGTCGGGGCGGCATCAGTTCATCACAGACAAAGGCTCGGCCAGTGACAAACGGGCCGCAATTATATCGTCGGACCATTAAACATTATTTCATAAAAATTACGATCGTCATTAATTTACTCTTTATTTTTTTCCATAAAATATTGCTGTTTTGTGTGCAAATATACCTATAGAGTTGTACGGACACACAGACTTACCACTACTGTGTCGTAGTGCAACCTTCGACCAACATAGGTATAGTTGATAAGGCTAACTGCATACATATAGAAGTATTAACTATACCTAGGTGTTAGGTATATTTATACACAAAATTAACAATTCTAAGTAACCCCCGAAATGTCAAGCAGTGAATGAGCTGATGATGATGAATTATAGCTAAGAACACTCTTGATCACGTCAGCTTTCAAACAAAAAAAAATGCATCTCACCCCACTTTTTGTGTCGGGGGTTAAAAATGAGCCTAAATCTATCTATCCACGTTCAGAAAGCATTTCTATGTCTCTTAAACTTGAGAACGGCTGGACCAATTTGGCTAATTTTAGTCTGGAAATAATTGTGAAAGTTCAGGGAAAGTATAAACGGTGAGAAATATCGTAAAAATTGCGGAGAAAATACTAAAAACCATTATTAAATTTTACGATAGTAACTGGTTCTACCTGTCAAATATTTGAGGTTCGTTACTTAAGTGAGTAGTCTTCACTGTAACTTGACTGTCAAATAACTATCAATGCGTTTAGTTGATCTGCTTAGTTGGACTGCAAAACAGTTCTATTTTTAAAAAAAAATCGGCTGGCCCCAGTAGGTTTTAGGTGTAGATAGCAGATGTAAGTTGTAAGTAGGTAGATTGGTAAGTGTAGATGTAGAAGTAAATGTAATTATAGGTATAGGTTGTAGTTATATGTGTAAAAGTAGGGCTAGATATTCGTGTAGTTGTAGTTGTTTTTATTCTAGTTCATAGATACGACAAAATAACATGTGTCGGGACAGTTAGTAATAATTACAGAAAATATTGTGTAGTAGATTTTTAGATATAAAATATAATTAAACTATTCAAAAATAATATAACGTTGTAAAATGTCAATTCTTAATTACATTTACGAAAATTTAACATTATTCATTTTGAATTGGGGATAGAAGATTTGAAACGGTCTCTGTTTGCCTTCGTTAGTAAAGTTTGAACAAGTTACAATCAGATAGTATAAAGTTTTAACTTTACATGAGAGCACGGCTTAGATAAAATTATTGAATTGAAATAATGTCGAAGTTTCTCTTTAACGCGTCTGAACTCTGAAGGACATTAACGAACATCTGCTCAAAAATTATGAATATTCAGAACTTGGGTTGATCATCATCATTATTTTTATACGTAAAGAAAAAACTTTCAGTACAGTTTTACGATAATTGTGTGAACGGAGAAGTATGAAATTTGACCGGTAATTTAAAGTTTATGTGGAGGAAGGTGTGCAGAAAGGCAATATTTTTTTAATAATCCTTAGAAATACATAAAATTAATAAAAATAACAAAAAAAAACACTTCCTCAGATTATTAACACACACCACCGTGCGTTTTGTAGAACAATTGTGTTACACGTTGACTTTTGTCAATCTGTCACAACATTTACATTGTTTAGAGCCAAAAAAATTCTTACAAAGTTAAAACTTAAAAAACTAAGTATTTCCTTCGCAAAAAGTTATGAAACGCCGTAGAGGCCAAGTGAAATTCAAGATAGTCCATTTAATTAGTTACTCATAAAAATTTGTAACCGTAAGTGGAAAATTTTATTTTTTGAATTTTATTATATTAAATAGTGACTTGGCAATGAGAGAAAAGTTCAAACTTAAAAAATGAATTATGGTCTAATTTCGACCACTAAACGACCAGTAGTAATTTTAAATAGGTAAGTAAGTACTTTGTTGGCGTGATAACGTCTTATAATTCGATGGAGCCGGCTGCACGCACGAAAAAACATGACTCATGCGTTACCAAGTACTGTTACCAAGTACCGTTACCTGTTACCGTTACCAAGTACCAGCGTTACCTCGCATTTTATTATTATTATTATTGTTGTTGTTGTTGTTGTTGACGTTGTTACGTTCAACTATTATCAGTAAACCGACTTTACAGACAACCGATATTTTATCCTTGGGCATAATATTGCACAAAGCTGAACAATTAACGTCTAGAAACCGGGTACGCGCATGAAAAGTGAAGCAAATCATACTTAAACATATCGGCTCAGTTTGTTCGAATGACCCGTCATATATAAAGGTCAAGCACTAGTGCATACATCTCCGACAGTTAAAAACATTATAACGGTTTGTGTGGTTAATAGGTGTCACAATGCATCGGAAAAGAATAAAAAAGCTTCGGGCATAACATTTTATATGTAAGTACTACAACTTGACAAACTAAGCCAAATATTTAAAACATTTAAAAATAAAATTATGTAGCCATTTTGCTGCCTATAGTGTGTTTTTTTAAATTAATTGTGAGCTGGATGCTGAGTCCTTTGCTAAAAAAAAACAGTACATAAACGTCAAATTAAAAATAAGGTAGTATTTCTAATAGACTACTATTCCCTTTTTCAAAATTAAAATAAAAATTTACTTTCAATAACTAAATTTCTCCATCGTTGCACAAATAAATCGGAATAAATATTTATAAAAAACAAAGTTCGATAAAAGATATTCGGGGCGGCGGCGGGGCACACTTAAATCGTTTTCATTACAAATTATATTAATTTCTGAGCATAAATAATACTAACTTGTCCAAACTTATTGCTTTTCAAGCAGTGACCAAATCTCATCCTTGTGAGAACAGTAAAAAAAATTCTTGAGTCACATTCTATCTTGTTGTACCATGGGTCTATACTAAATTCTTTTTTAAATATCACTGTACCATTTACCCTTTATATTCTTTACTTGGTTCCAATTTCTTTTCCACATTTCCAATATTCGTTCTTTGATTACCGGAAAGAAGTCTGTGAATGGCATCTTTAAAATTTCATTATGATCCTCATCATGTGGTCCTTTGGTATACCTCTGTGGCCCACCCATACTAATTCGACATTATTTTTTATACAGGTTAACTCACATAATATATTTTTAATTTAAAATATTTAATAAATTACATTTAAAAATTAAATTAACATTGTCTAAAGCTAATAAAGCACTTTTATTGTCCGATATAATAAGTACATTATTTACATTGGTCCGGGATTTCACATACAATATTGCCATATAAATGGCATAAAATTCAGCAGTATATATATGGAACAATTATTGTTTACTAAAAAGCATTTAGTAACAATCAGATTTATATCATAATAAGCTGATTTAACCTCATCCAAGGTTTTGTTCTGTTTCTCTGTTTTTTGCTCTACGTTGTAGTAGTACGTAGTTGTTACTAAATATTTCTTCTCTATAGTACTTTCAAAGCTGTCATAAATTGCCCATAGATCACTACAATAGATAGTGTCATTTGTCATATTTAAAACCAACTGTAATAAAGTTGGCGTCTTAGGCAAAGTTCGACAAGAAAACTGTTTCTTATGATAATACAGAAGAATCTAATAAACTAGCTATTTCTTCAGACACTCTTAAGTTTTCTTACAGGTAATGACGATTTAATTGCATATAAGTCGTCCTGTACGGTGCAACAACCGTACAGAGCATCATCAGCATTTTTGTACATTTCACGCGTACGCTCATTTTAGATATATTTTAGGTTTAAGTCAGTTTACGCAAAATCGTCGCGCATTGCGGACTTTGTAACTCATTAGCATATAGCATTAGCATTTTATCCTGTATCTTAGCAAATATACATATTAGCAGCAGCAAATTAGTTTTACTCAGCAAACAGCAGCATCTATAGCGGTAACAGCATCTCAAGGTGTACGAACCGTACACGTCCCAAGACCAAAGGAGGTATATCAGTTTCAATTTCCATAGAGTTTATTGGGGTTGATCTATATAGCTCCAGTTATAAAGCGCAACGCTTAATTCTGTTTAAATAAGATAGACAACTATAATAAAAGTGCCTCCTAACCAAACTTTTGTAAAGCATTGAAAGAATCTTTGGCACCCCAAAAAAACTCCCGCTAAACATCTCACTATGTTAATTGTCTTATAGGATTTATTACATATAAAGTCTATATGAGAATGGAACTTCAGTTTACTGTCTAAAATTATACCCAAAAATGTATGTTCATTTACTATTGAGATGTTTTCATTATTTTACACCTTACTTCGACATTAACATTACTTCTGCCAAAAACATAACTGAATTTTAGAAGAATTTGCATTATGCTTAAGTTTGTTGTTATAATAGTTTAGTAACTGTCTAAGTGCTAAATTAATATTGTAATTGGCAGTCTGTACAAGTTGGTTTATACAATATATAACTTTATCGTCAGGATATTGCAAAATATTAACATCTAAAATATTTACATATTTGGGAAGTATACAAGTTCTACAAAATAGGAGACAATATTGCTCCTTGCGTTAAGCCTTTAAATGCAAATTTTGAACCGTGTAAAATATTATTATATTTCACATAATCAATACGACGATTTAAAAAGTTATATTATATCCGTTTCAATAAACTACCAGGAATGCCCAATTCGCTTAAAACTTTAATAAGTATATACAAGATGGCCTTGCACATCTAAAAGTAAACAAATTGCATTTGAATGAGCAAAAATATAATTTTTTATATCGTTTATAAATTAAACAAAGCCATCAACTATACTTTTTCCTTTACGGAAACCTACCTGATATTCTGGTAATAATGAATAAATTTCTGTAGTCTAGTCTAACTTTTTTCATATTTTCAAAAACTTTTCCTATACATGAAGTTAGAGATATTAGGCGGTAAGAGTTATGATCTTCAGTTGGCTTATCTTTTTTAAGGATGGACAGTATATATTGGGTTTTCCACACTTTTGGAATAATTTGCTTAGACCATAAAATATTGTAAATATTTAAAAGTATAAATTAAACATCTTAATATAAATTTTTAATCATTAAATATAGAATATTATCTTGAGTAGAATCTTGTCATTAACGAAGTATAAAATTCATCCCAACTAAAATCTTTCATATATGATATAGAAGTTAAAATATTTACTATCATTATTACTTTTAAAAATATCTGCTAATGAACTATCACATTCTTCATCATGAGTAAACTTTTCTAAAAATTCAGGTATAAAACTATCACATTTGCTATTAACACTTACATCCTATACCTATTAAATGAAGAACATAAATTATGCCATTTTTTCTTCTCTTCCTTTATAATTCTTTTTTAAGAGCATCTTATTTCTTATAGTTAATATATTTTCCATATTTAAATTATTTCTGTATATTTTAAAGCCTCTTTACAATCTCTTACAGCCTTCTAACAAGTATTATTCCACCAAGTAGCAGGTGTCCTTTTTAATTTTTATTAGAATTACCATGCACTTTAGGTATACATTCCTGCCTGAAGGTATTAAGAAGGTCACAAATAATGGTTGAATAATAAACACTTAAAGCATTGCAAAACTGGAGGTATGTAATCATGTACCTTAAACCTCCAACCGTCTAAGAAAATACTGTACCAGAAAAAGTTATAGTTACTCTATTTAATGGAACCAATGTATTTTTTTTCTTTTTCATAAATCTGTACACCTATTATATCCATTATATCCATGTAACAACAATTTTTTTCAAATAATTCCTTATTACTAATATATTTAGGTATGTATTTTACTACCCTAACCATTTCCACAGAGGCCGCTGGTATATAAGCTCTTAGATTATTTTCTTCAATAAATTGAGCGTTAAGAAAATAATTAGCCAGAATAAAATCACGTGAAAAAAAGTGTCAGTCAATGTGCTGTAGGTCGGTAATCCATAATTTTAACAACCGTGTCTCGACGTGCATATAAGGTTGATGTGAACCAATTCGGTTAGTTCAGGGATCCAAATTCGATTCTCGCCGAAGCGGGGTGCGACCTCCAGGTACATGTAATACGAACACCCCCGATTCAAATTCAATCACATATAGCGGGAAACATTTTTATGAAATTTGCAGGTGCGCCTCGCGAATATCAAAATTGCTTTTTAGGACGCGATATCTTGTAAATTGTAAATTCTAAATATTTTGCCAGCATATCGCTCATGGTGGTTTAATTTTTCGAAATCTAGAATGGTAGCAAAAAAATAAATAAATAATAAGCCAAAAATTGTACGAGAGTAAGTTTATTCAATTGACGAAATAATTAGGAGAAGTATACATCCTCGGAGAATTCGAAAAATTGAGTTAACTTGTTATTAGATAAAACATTTTCCCTTGAGACTAAATATGTTTGCTTGAGGTCAGTGTATTTAGGATGGGACTACAAATTAAGCCTAACTTGCGCGGAATGAAGACAATGATTTGATTAGCTTGAAAGATGGCAGCGCGTTGCTTACTGATGAGATGGTGAATATCTAAGGCGAAATTGATTACCTACCAGAGGTTGTTATTTTCAACAACTATTTGTTGAGAATTTTTATCAACAGTCAGGTACAGACTTGTCAAATGAACCCTTTTTGCCTTATAGAATATCTTAAGCAAAATTTCTGATAATAGGTACTGTCAAGTCTAAACTTCTTATTTACTTATTGTAAATTGACACATCAACAGATCGTAGGAGTTTTACATTTGAGCTTAAAACAAAATTACATGAAATAAATTATGTCCTACTTACTGATAATAGATGTACATAATTTAATAATATATTAAATAAAATATTACCATAATCAACTTTTAAAATAAGAAGGTTTTCTTATTTTATAAAAACCGATTTTGGTTTGGATAAGAAGTTGCTTATGATAAAATTTTCAAACTTTGTAAATATTCGCCTCGAGGGAGTATTTTCTTTAAGAAGTAATGCATGTTAAATCTCTACGCTTCAAACTGTTGCTTCCACTATTAAGAAAGCTTGTACGTTCTTCGGGAATAGTTTGTTAGCTGCTTACCTAGTCAGTTGCTCAATATTTAAGTTGTTCACTACAAAGAGTTCTCTATAAACATTAAATAACACTTCTTACTACGTATACATCCCTGGTACCTCTACTTGCTTCACTTACTCACCGGTCGTTGTTTAAAACTTAGACTTGAAAACTTTCTAAAGTCATATTGAATCATGAACATGGGTTATCATTGTATGCATGCATGGGTAACAAATACTTGTAAATTTATCGGATACCATATAATTTGAATAATGTTCATAACAGGTTGTATATTCATATATAAAAATTTAGAATTGTGCTATTTATTTGTTGCATCTTAACATACTTTGCTACTCTAAAACTTCTTCCCTATCTTAATTATTTTGTAACTTGAACATTTAAAAAAAACTTAGGCCTTTTCATCCGAAATAGCAATCTTGAAATACTGTAGTGCCTGGGACAGTTGGTTTTTAAATGTCGTATGGTTGCCCAAGCACATACGGCATTCTCACAACATAGTCACCCTAGTCCAGAGGAATGACTGGTATTGACCAGTCTGGTCGTCTGGACACCTAGATGTGAGACCAACCATGTACGGGTTTTCTCACGATGTTTACCTTCACCGTTAGAGCGTCCGTATAATGTACTTGAGGTCTGAACAAGTCTCATTGGTATACGCCACAACCTGGGAATCGAACCTGCACTCTCTCGAGTGCAAATCAAACGGTCTACCCACTAGGCCACGCAGCTCCAACTTGGAACATAAAAAGAGACTGAAAAAGCCTATCGTTTTATTCAATAACACAAAAACATGCGTCGTTCACGTAACTCTTATTACATGGAGATATTATAACACAAAGCGTTTTATTCATGTCATCAAAACAAACAAGCTGGTGTTGCAAGCTGCACGCTATGCTGGTTTTGATTAGCTGGACGTTTCAAACAACAGGCCACGGACTACACACGTAGCCTTGCTAATGTCCCTTTCAGAGCTAAAGAACATTGAAGCATTGAACATTGAACAACATATCGTGTGTATGATTTTAGAAGCGCTGTTGTTTGATCGTTTTTGCAGTTCCATGAACCGTATTAAATGGGGATCTTCTTGTACGTACTAAGATATTGATTTAAATATATGTATAAATTTTGTAATTGCTACCTTATTGTTACGTAATACCTGAAATAAATAATATCGATTAGCAGCTGGTAGACAATTATATTTTACCAAAACACAATTTGAAATTAGAACAAACTTTGTATTTGTGGGCTTGTCACATTTAATGCGATTAATATTTGAGGTTTCCATTGAAAGTAATAATTCTAATAGTAAATTAGTGTATTAAATAAACCAATCATATACTAATTAGATAATAATTAAAACTAGCAGTAATGTTTGAAAACAAATAGAACGACGCTGAAATTACAAACAAATATAATATAACTTCAGACGTAACTAACAATTAAATAAATTTGAATTAACTTAACAAATTGACACGTTAAATTCTAGTAATATTGTTTGATATTAAAAAGTTAAGATGTTGTAGCAAAATGAATCCACTTTTCATACTCGTATTTATAACTCAGTACGAGCTACGAAGCCTGAGCACGTTCTGAACCCCTGTTCCCGTATTCTCGTTTCTAATATTTCACACGGAACAAATTATTGAAATAGGTACGTCAAAACATCTGTTACACTTGGGTGTGAAATAAAATCCAATATCCTCGCTTTTTTGGACAGCCAAAAAATATTACATGAATTATGTACTTTTATATTTATTGGTATTTATTGAACTGTTGTTAATTTTATACAGTGTGAATTTTTGCAACTGGGCACGGTAGGTGAAATCCGAAACTATAAGCAATATCGAAAAACAATAACCAATGATGGGTAGTAGTACTAATAAATTACGTCTTTCATTCATATGGACTCTACTTAATTAAAACGGAAGATTAGTTTGTAGTGGAATTGGAATCTGTTAACTGAAAACCTCAAAGGTTTAAAGTAGAAACCCTTAAAGTTTCGCTTTTGAAAATACTTTATTGATAGATTTTACAGCCTTCTGAATTAATTAAAGGAAAAATACTAAGTATTAGTACCTACTGTCTCTACAATGTACATAAAATGTGTTTAAAACTAAAATTATCACAGCACAAAGCTGTGATTAAGTTGCCTAATATAAAGTCAGTAAGAGTTTAGACAGTGACTTAGACGGAGGTTTGAGGATGAGGCCACTAAATTTGATGAGATTAAATTCAGATTAAAGTGCCGTAAAGCGACAGACGGGGCCTCATTTGTCACGGTGCTCAAACCCGCGGTCGTTATAAATTACAACCACTATTTACGAATACAGCTTAGGACCCTAAAAACTGTACGGTATTTGGTCATCATTAGCACGTTACAAATCCACTGCACCTTGACACGGCCTTGTGTTTGAGAATAAAGTTAAAATAAAAAACCGTAACCCAACTATGCAAATTAGATACATACAACCCGACCCATTGTTGCCAATCTTTTGACATTTCGTTCATTAAAATCGGATCAGTAGCTTAGGCGCTACGAAGGAACAGGCATACGTACAAGAATACTACATACATAGACTGCCAAAATCATGACCCTTCCTTTTGGATTCGCCTTAGTTGGGTAAAAAAGATTTAGCCTTGCAGTACGTTAAACGTTAATATTAATTTGACTATATTGTTATTGCGGTAGGTAGGTACGCTTTATGTAGATACCTAGCTTGTACCGAATATGACAATCATTTTTATTATTAGTCAAAAGTATAATTACATATACCTACCTATTATAGTTATAATTTTTTATAACATAACGGAATATATGTTTGAAAACGATCAAGGAATAGGTTTCAAATTCTTATTTAAGCCTACCAGCTCTTCTTTTTACGTAGAAATAATTCTACATTTAGAAAATGAGTGACATTATTACGTAGATAAAATATTACTTCGTTTTAGCGAATGCCTTCGTCAGCGTCGGATCAATGTTAGAGTCAGCAGTTATCAGGGCCAGGCGGGGGGCAGTGACAGATTTGTTGGGGTAAATCATCGTATATGAGCCTATTTTTGCGGACTCGCGCTAATCTTGCGGTTCCTAAAATAACGAACTTTGTCAGGAGTCTTGATGAGACCGTGCAAATGTAATATGAGCCCAGGACCTTCCATAAAATCTGTTCGACGAGGGAAAAGGGATAAAGTATAGTAATACATAGATGCATTCGAAACCAACCAAACAAAAAGAGACCAGCTGTTTAAAAGTTTGCTGCCTGAATATATTTGCTTTTTCCAGTTACGTGGTATTTTATAATGCTCAATTATCTAACCTAACCTTATAAATATTGTTTTTAATAAGTGCCTACTTAACAAGTAGCGGAAAAGTTCCATACCTTCGTGAGCATAAATATACCTAAATTGTTAGTTTAGGAATGACGGCAATTTTTCCATTTAATAAAATTGCGATTTTCACGCCCGTGGACCGGAAGGTCTGCCGCTTATAATTTAATGCTCGACTCATCTCAGATTTATGTTATACGAAGTTTTATTTATTTATTTACAACGCTTTATGCAACAGTTGTACAAAAGCGTACATATTTTACAGCTCATATTTTTCATAGTTTTTTTTACTTAGACAAGATTAAGTAATTAGGTATGATATTATACTATTGAGTATGGGTATAATACGGAATTCATGCACGACTAACTTCTCAAATTATGATTTTAAGGAATTAAAAAGGCATAAATAAGTTTTGGCGGGATGTGAAAGTGTGACGTTGTTGTTTTTGTATTTCTGCCATAGATTTGTGTTATTTCGGTTTTGTAATATTAGTAGAATAATAACCACTAATTATTGGTTAACGTGCAGAAGTGTGATCAAGGGGTATACATTCAGAAAGTGTTTCATTTTGATCTCTCCAAAACTCCCTAGGAAGTTTCAGTAAGACGCTTTACTGTATCGACTGACTTGACTCATTGCTGCACTGACTATTTATTTGGACTTCGACTTTGGACTTGATGTATAAAAAATACGGTGTAGAATTAAGAAAACTTAAACGAAAATTCTAATTTTCCGCCTTTTCCATGACTTCAGCAATGGTTATAATATGGTATACCGCCATATCAAAAAAGGGCATAAATATACAGAAGGTTAAATATAAAGTTGCGACATGGACCTCTTCATCGAATTCTTACCTGACTTTATATCGGATCTGAAAAAGTTTTCACCAGTAAAGGATTTAAAACGAGCGAATTAGTTAACCGCTTCTAATGAGACATTCGTTAGTTATATTATTACCTTAGAGTTTGCGTCCAGCCGTCGTCCGGAACAGTTTTAGTTTGACCCTGTTAGTGATATTGAAACATATTTCACTTCTAGTGTCTGAGGTAAGTTAATTAGTGTTAATTAGATGTGAAATGGTGCTAACTGTTACCTACTGAAAATATGAATATCATTAGCATATTGTTATAATACTTTGTGGTTATAAAACTAATGGGTGCTTTTAAAAATGTCGTAACCAGAAAAGTTATAGCATACTAGATATTGCACGCGTCTTCTTGCAAGCTAAAAGAAATTCCGTAGGAACCGTACATTTGCTGTGATAAAATTTAACCTACTAACTACAACAATACCAAATTTTGTCAAAATCCGTTAGTAATTATTATGTGAAAGAGTAACAAACATCCATACATCAGGGGCGTGCGCTCCTTGTAGGCAGAAATGCAGTGCTTTACTTGTCATTCAGATATATTTTAATGAAACGTTCGTACGTTTTAGATGACTTTAATTAATAGTAAATTAATTAATTTAAAAAATATTATAACTTCAAAACGCCTAATTTTTATAAATAGCAAGTCATGCCGGTAAGTTCTGCAGGAAAAATCATCGCATGTGCGTGTAATTTTCATACTTCGCAAACGCACACATCCATGAATATCGACATGATTATATAGCGGTAACTCATGCGGCATGCGCTTCCGAAAGCCGCCGAACTGGCTTGTCGGAAATTATTCGTTGCCTATAATCCGACTAAAAATAATACGACGCGAACTAATGAATCATGTATGCACATTATGCATTTTTGTTTAGTAAGGTTTTATTTATTTAAATAGAAGAAACATTTTGTGTTTCGCGGGGGGCATATTGCATTGTTCATGTGATAAGCATTGTTTACAATTTAATCGCTCCTGTTTATTTATAGTTTTCTTAAAAGATTTTTCATTTTAACATTTGAAAGTACATTTAACAGTTTCTTACTGAGTTTCTATAAGAATTGTAGTGATTTGCTTTTACTAGTGCGTTTGTTGATTTTTTAAAATGTTATTTGATTGTAAGGGTTTGTGTTGATAATGTGTGTTTATTAAAAATTAAAAATAACAAGTTCTCACAATTGTCATTCAGTGAAAAGATTCAAATTCTGTCTAAAGGTAGGTGTGTACCCGAGTTACAACAATTAAACCAGCAAAAAAATTATGTAACTCGAAAATTTCATGTTAAAAGTTATGAAACGTATAACTGGCTGTATGGTTGTGTACACACGATTAAACTATATTGTTTTCCTTGCATATTATTTAGTAATTCTAGTACAGTGTGGACTGATTCGGGATATTCAGATTTAAATCATTTCTATTCCGCGGCCTCACTCACTTGGATAAGATATTTGAGGTGGCCGAAATTTTGCGTTTATTTACATCGGGATATAGTAATCTCAAGTAACCGGAACCTTGAATATGTGAAAATTGAAGCTGACTGACTGGTGAGTAGTTATAATATTTTAAAATATGCTTATTATTTTCCTTATTAGAATTTCTTCCGCCGCGACGATCGATCGCTGTTTTGTCTGCTTGCCGTAGAAGATGTACATGAATAGTAGTACATCTAAGACTTGCTCTATTGGCATGGTTTCGACTTAGAGATCCGTCGCTTGGCTGTAGCTATGCTAAAAATCTATAAACGAAAAATTTTTTGTGACCGAGTACTTCGCCTCATACCCAGTGTCATAATCCTGTGCACGCCACTGCCATACATACAAACTTTCGCGTTTATATAATATATAAAAGTCTCGTCTCATAGTGTTCGGGGACACACTCCTCCGAATCGGCTTGACCGATTCTTATGAAAACATTTTTCCATGCTCAGTAGGTTGAGAATCGGTCGTAATCTTTTTTTTTAACCTCTAAATGATAACCCCAAAATTTTATTTTATTTGTTTGACCACTTTTTGTATTTTTATTATTACTTAATAAGACAGAACAACGTCTGTCGGGATCCAAATTGGTCCTTTTGACATCAAAGTGGGACCTGATGATGGGATTCATGAGGAATCGAGGGAACTCTTCGAAATTTATATGGACACATGCTACCATAAAGTAAGATTTTGCAACAAGGCATACACTGGATCCAAAAATACTGAACAGAGCTCCTGAGTCCTTATATTTAGATACATGTTTGGGGATTCCGGCGTTGTTTAAAAAACTTCAAGCATATGCCATCATACAACTTATAGTAATCATCATCATAATAACCACCATCTTCACAAGAAACACTAACATATTTTTATGATGACATAATAACTCATTACTCATCAGAGTTTAGTGCACTGATATCAATGTCTTTGAAATTTTGCTATTGTCAAAATTATATTCGTGATCATCATAATCACTATAGTATATTTAATGCTTACTGTTACATTTTTTCCGCTGACTACTACTAGTTCCTACAATAGATAATAATAATTATTTAATAATATAGTATCTAATTATTATCATCACTGGTGATTGTTTTAGGTCAACATATCGGTAATGCTTAATTGGTGAAATACCACGGCCTCTCTGAAAACTGAATGAATGAATGAATGAAATATTCTTTATTGTGCACACAACATAAAAAAAATATAAAAGAAAAGAGATAAAAAATAATAATATACACAGGTAACACAATGGCGGCCTTATTACTAGGTAGCAATCTCTTCCAGGCAACCTTGAACTGGTCTAAAATAACGCTTGAGTTTGTTTTGCCGAGAGAGTGAGAATAGCGAAGGCTTTTTTGTATTTATAACTTTCTTAAAATGTGTTAATAATAATATTAGGTCCTTACATATGAAATTGGCGTTTTGTCGTACTGGCTACTTTGATCTCAAATATATCTTCTTTGGTCAGGAATTCCAATTTTAAATTTATACCGCTATTTACTCATGCATTTGTGTTTCGAAAACCGTAATTCATTTATTTTTTCTTCTTTTGATTTTTTCTTTGCGTCACTCTGTTTACAAAATGGAAATCTTGAAATATCGAATTATTTTCGAGTACAAGTTCCACCGTGGCACCAGTGCTGCAGAAACGGCTCGAAGGATTAATGATGTGTATGGCGGCGGTGTGCAAAAGAAAACACAGTGCGTGCCAACGTTTTCGTTCTGGAAATTTCGACCTGCAGAACAAGCCCCGTGGACGGCCGGAGACCAAAGTTAATAATGAAGAATTGAAGGCTATTGTGAAAGCGGATCTATCGCAAACCACGTCCGAGATAGCTGCAGGCTGCGGTGTTAATGAATAAACTGTTTTAATCCACTTGAAGCAAAGTAGGAAGGTGAAAAAGCTTGAAAGGTGGGTACCTCATGAATTGAGTGCAGCAAACCGACTAACGCGCGTCGACTGCTGAGTTACGTTACTCAACCGGCACAATAATGAAGGGATTTTAATTATTTTTAAATTTTAACATTACCTGGGATGAAAAGTGGATCCTGTACAATAATGAGAAACGCTTATCGCAAAGGCTGAACCCTGGCGAACCAGCCAAAGCCTGCCCTAAGCGAAAATTGACTCAAAAAAGTTACATGTGAGCTTTTGGTAGACTAGTGCCGGTGTCGTTTACTACAGCTTTCTTAAATCTGGCCAGACGATTACGGCAGATGTCTATTGCCAGCAACTGCAAATCATGATGGAAAAGCTAGCTGCTAAACAACAGAGGTTGGTCATTCGCTCAAGGCCACTGCTACTTCAGGACAACGCTAGACCACACACTGCACAACAGACGGCTACCAAATTAGAGGAGCTTCAATTGGAATGTCTAAGACATCCACCGTACTCCCCGGACCTTGCACCGACAGATTACCATTTTTATCCGAAATTTGGATAACTTCTTGCAAGGGAAAAAATTCAACTCCGATGGGGTAGTCTAAGGCACCTTTAAAGATTTTATTGATTTCTGTCCGAATGGTTCTTTTAGTAAAGTAATCAATGAACTATCTATGAGATGGCAAAAGTCCATAGATAGCAATGGTATATACTTTGATTAAATAAATATATTATGTTTAAAAAAAATCGATTTTATGTTACTCCTTTACAAAACGCCAATTTCATACGTAATGACCTAATATTATAATAAATATAAATAAAAAGAGAAAAATTATTATTTTAAACAAAAAATGGAAACCGACTTCCAAAGTAAAAATGCACAAAAAAGCATGAAATAAAACTTATTTTCTAAATAATTCCCCTTTTGAATTCGGCTAAAATTTTAACTATTTCTCTACTCAATCTTCATCAATCATCATTAGAAAATTTGTTTTATTCCATGCTTTTTTGTGAATTTTTACTTTGGAAGTCGGTTTTCATTTTTTGTTTAAAAATAATAACTGACATATTGTCAGATGGTCTGATGTAACTTTTTTATATTTTATCTTTGCATAATTATATGATACTGTATAGTGCATATAATAGATTGCGGAAATTAGATTTTGTCTTCATTAGGGTTGCTTATCTCAAAAGGAAAATACATAACCTTTATCATGTTCATCCTTTTCTTCTTCTTGCACTCTTCTGGTCTGCTTAGTTCTGAGTGATATCCCCCGACTTGGGTTTCATTGTCGCAATTTAACCACATATCTTTTTACCCGACTACGACCAAGCCAATAGGAAGGGTAATGATATTGGCAGTCTATGTATCTATGTACCGTAGCGCCTAAACTACTGATCCGATTTTAACGAATGACGTGTCAATAGGTTCATAATAATGCCCTGAGTAACTTATAACGGTTTTAGTTTCTAACTATTGATTATTTTTTAATATTGTGTACACTGAGAAAAATATCTGAATAATCTGAAATTTAAATATGTAGTATTAGGCTACATTCAAAGTCGTACCTAGTATCGCTGCATACAGTTTCTTATCATATAAAGTTACGTTGATGTACATAGAATAAATTAAATTTGGCAATTTCTATATTTAAATTAAGTAAGTACATAATAAACGCATATCTTGTTTTACTTAAGAATGGATTCCATTTCAATGTCTCGCTAAAACTCAAGAATGGCTGGACCGATTTGGATAATTTAGATCTTGAAATAATTGTCTAAGTGCAGGTAATATTTAATGGGTAAAAAAATGCGAGCAACATACCTACTTATAGGTGGCGATTGAATTTTCTCATACGAATGTAGGTGTAGATGTTGATGTTGGTGTAGGTTTAGTTATTTTTTTACTCCATTTCATAGTTAAGACAGAACAACGTGTGCCGGGACAGCTAGTTATAAATATAAATTTACAGACATCTTGAATATTCGCATTTTTACGTTTCACATGTGAGCCGCTTGAGACGGATGACACTCAAGATGCGGCGCTCTTCGTTGCTCTCTCGACAAACCATCTAGAGAAAGTAAGATGAAGCCACGTGGAAAACCGGAGATAAACTGAAAATAATACCTAACTTTTATGAGAATAAAATGATTTTACTTAGATACTTTAAATATTACAAAGCAAACGCACATTAACATGTTTAACACAAAGACAGGAATCGTGAACATCTAGATATAAATAATATAGGTAACTGATAAGAAAAATGAAAGCGAAATAAAAATGGAGCGTATGACGTGTCCCATTATTTAGATTTTAGAACCTGTTTTGGCACACGTCGCAAAGCAGGTGTGTTTGCTCCCAACATCCTTACCCGTACACATATTGCTGAGCGCCTGGTAGTAGCCGCACGTACCTCAAATGCATAATATAAAAGCAATGGCGTCCATGTGTCCCTGGTGACTCCAACATTGTCCAGAATTTTGCTATAATTTAATGAATTTATTTTTAATTAAATATGCCAGGACGAGCTATAAATATGGGATTAGTCCCAAAGTTTCGTCTCGACATCGTCCCTAATTGAAGAAAAAATTAGAAGAAACACATTCAGGATTCACTCAATAATAAAGTTTTCATAAATTACCTTAGGGTCCACTAATAGAGTAATCTGTAAATTGCATTTTTCAACACAGACAGTTTAGGAGATCAAATTAATTTATGAAAACTTGATTATTGAGTGAGTATAGAATCTGTGTTTAATCTAATTTCTTCAATTAGTGACGATGTTCATTGAGGTACGGCTAACAATTTTTTCGTAATCCTAACCAGAATAAAGTCTTATTCCACCTATTATACAATAGTGGCCGTCTTCAATAACATATCTAAAATTAAAGAAAGATAGCTGTCCCCGTTAAACAGAAAGCTGTTGTTTATCGTTAACTTACGTTTCACAATCAAAGATAGGATGTATATATTCTTGTCCAACGAAGGATAGCATCCTTCCCTCTCGCCTATCCAAGCCTCTTGAAACGTTTAATTTGTTGCTAACTACATAAAATTCTTGTTTTAAACAATTATATATTTATTTACAATTAATGTATTTATTCGTTAAAAGCGTAAATTGTACTTAAAAATGAGAATCAAAACTCGGGATGATTTTTTACTATAGTAATCATGTTTTTTTATCAAATTCAACAGTGAAACATAACAGTTTGACGTTAGGAGTCGCGTGAAAAGGAATATGAAATTTGATGAAAGGAATAAAATGAAATCAAACTTCGAAGCCAAGAGAATGTAACTATGCTACGTTATAAGAGGTGTCACTTCGAATAAAAAAGCCTAAAAAGGAAAACTATATCTATACAAAAACTATACGTAGGTTGTTATTATCGATTTTTGATTTTAAGACCAATAATTGGGTTAAAAAGGTAAATGAAACAACAAAACAACTATAATTCAAAAATTTTTCTTCTATTTTAAAGAAAATAAAATACAAAAGTAAGGCTACGATCCTACTGATAAAGAAACTTTACGTTACTTCCGTAAGAAAAAACTGTACTTTAAATAGAACTCTGCGTTAATGCAATACAGCTGAAAATCTTGTACACCTGTCAAATCTGACAATTGACACTTGACACTTCGATTTTCAGCTTTAATGTACTAACGCATAGTAGGCATGTTGCCTAAAAATTATTTTTCGCCAATTCGATGTTATACAAAATGTTAATAAACAATCTAGAACCTCTTTTCGTATATCTTAAAAAATAACGAAGATACAAACAATCTATATTTACTATATGAAAGAGAGCGACATATCGGTCTGTGACGTCACGAGTTGCATCCGCCATACATTTGTCATTACAAAATATATGGCGGTTGCAACTTGTGACGTAACAAATCGTTTTGCGAGAAAGAGCGAGCGCTATCACAGCGCCGCGTCAGGGGTATTCTTTTATGAAAAGGACTTTATCTATTTACATCTATTTACCTTTTAGATGTTACAACTAAATGTGGTTGTATAAATACAAGTAACTGATTCACAGCACTTTTATTCAGCCTAAATCTGTACGAAAATTCATAATCATTTAATTTAGACATATTATAATTCACACGTGGTTTATATTCCTTTTGTATGATATTAAGTTGTATCACTGTCTTCATTGCAATCTATGAACATTTGAATTAATTCAATATCACTATCGTCACTACTACAGTATTCCATTATATATGTATCTAGAAAATAAAACCAAAATAAAACTAACGCTAAATAATACAAAAACAACAACGTCACACATTGATATCCTCAGCAAAAGTAGCTTCTCCGTTTTGATAACGGCCGACATTGACAGATAACCAAATGACGTTATTAAAGTAAGCTCCGCCTATCAGAGAGTAAGTTGAAACTTAAATTGAAATGCAGTTAGCTAAGATTTATATGAGCGTCCCTATCTCTAGTAGGCTATCCGACCGCTCGCCAATAGATGAGCCGCTTCGGTAGGAAATGCCATCTGTCAGTAGGTTAGTGAAACGCGAGTAAAGACAAAAGCAAGGATTTAATAGCAAGGATTACAGATAGATAGGTTATTGAGAACGGCCGTTAGTAACGTTAGCGTTATATACATATACATTAAGTTGAGGCCAAGAAAAACATAGTGCTGAGTATATTGCCTTCTCCTGTAAAACAATCATTCACAAACATATTAACTGACGATAATAATTCAAAGGGCCTTAAATTTTCTCCATTTATAAAGTCCAATAATTTGGACATTGTTTACCAGTAAGAGTAAAGTAATTATGAAAGTGCGAAGTTGTATCGTGTAATCGCTGTTTGTTAGTTGTTTCAAAGGATATCCGAACTTCAGACGTAGGTACTTGCGACTGGGTCGCACGTTTATAAAGATGCGTTTATATGGGCTTTGAGCAATATATTTTAGTTGTCTAAAATTTTTTTTGTCTATTCGATTTTAGACGACATGTTAATAAACGATCTAGAACCCATTTTCGTATATCTTAAAAAATAACGAAGATACAAACAATTTAAATTTACAATATGAAAGTGAGCGATATATCGGTCTGTGACGTCACGAGTTGCACCCGCCATACATTTGTAATTACAAAAAAATACAAATTGTCCAGTTTCTTGGAGTTATCCCTTATATGAAATTTTAACTATTTATCTACTCAATCTTCAAAATTTTGAAGTCGGTACCAGCCAACTTGAACGTGTGTTCTACTTTAAATATTGTTTTATCAGGATGTTGTTCGGCTGGTACCGACTACAAAATAATGAAAATTGAGTATAGAAATATTTAAAATTTCAGCCAAATTTAAAAGGGGAATTATTTAGAAAATAAGATTTATTTCATACTTTTTTTCTTTGGAAGTCGGTTTAATTTTTAAGCTATTGCATAGCTTCTATCGCGGGCCTTGAGCGCGGGGACCGAATCCAGAAATTCCGTAACGAAAAAATCTCACGCTCCCCACTCCGACGGGCACGGAGGTGTGGCTTGAAGGCCGTGCATCGTCTAACGTCGTTTCAGTTCGGCAGTCTCCGACACGGCCTTGTGTGCGTGCGACTAGACGTATGCGTGTAGACTTACTATGCAATAGCTTTACCGCGGCAGTCCCCGAGTGCCACACGTATTTTTTTTGTTTATGTCACGTCCCAATTGACCATAATTTACTGTTTACTGTTTATTTCGGGTAGGGATGGCGAAACTTTATGTATTAATGTGCCATTTTTATAAAGAAATGTTTAATGAGGTCATAAACGTGCCATCAAATTTTTAATTTCATTTTTCTTTGTGATTTATAGGTGTATTTAAAGATTTAGCGCCCCGGGCCAATATTTTGCGCCCATTACGCAGTGACGAATTATCATGTTAGTTGATTATTTACGAGTAAAAAACTTGTTTATTTTATGGGTTAAAATCTGTTTACTCATGAAATCTTAACTGAAAGACTATGCTTTGAAAAATACATAAAAATATAAATAGCCTAAAACCGAATGTCGATAATTTAATATGTTAGCGCTAGCGAGCGTAGCGAGCGAGCAAAATGTTTATTTTTATTTTACTTGTTTGAAACATTAAACCCTTAGACTTAAGACTTAAAGTATATCTATAGCGTAAAACTGAACGTAAGTACTAAATATTATAATATATTCTTAACGCCAAATACTAGTAAAAGGAGCAAGCGATCAAAAAATTTTTTTCCATTTTACAGATTGAAATCTGTTCAAACTAAAACACTGAAAAAACGGTGATCTTCGAAAAAATACTATAAAATCAACCGGCTAAATGTTTAAACATAACATCGGTACTTAATAATATAATGTTCTTTATGTTAAACGAGAGCGAGCGATACGAGCGAGCAATGCCTTTTTCTTTTTTAACAGGTTAAATCCGTAACTTTAAACCCTAAAATGCTGTGAAAATAGGATCATTTTTAATTTAAATTAAAGCAAAAAAATAGTGTAATTTCTGATGTTGCAAAATATATGACACAAAACAAAATCATTATATTAGGTTTTAATATTACACTTTCTTCGTAGTACATAATTACAAAATTTTGTGATCGTGCCGAAAATATTGTGCCGTGTGCTATTGATGCCACGCGTGCCATAGGTTCGCCATATTTTTTCGCATAAAGTCATAATTATGTCATAATTTAACGTGGCATAATTTAATTTGTCCTAATAATAGTTACGCATAATATTAATTTGGCATAACTGTTTAGGCACAATTTTTTTGACATACCTTATCACTTTAAGCATAATAATTATTACGCATACTTATTGTTAAGTATATATTTATTTACGCATAATGATATTTAAGCATACTTTTACAAACCATAAACATATTTAAGCATAATGTTATAAAAATATTTAAAGACGTTATTAACGCGATAAAAAGTGCTAACCTAACCTAACCCAAAACTAAACAAACGTTATTTCACGCCGGGTTTTTGTGAGGCCATATTACTATTCCGAAGTCGTTTTGAACGTGATAATAAAGTTGTAACTTAACCTAACCCAAAACTACACAAAGGTTATTTCACGCCGGGTTTTCGTGAGGCCGTGTTACCACTCTGAAAACGTTTTGAACGTGATAAAAAAGTTCTAGTATTATTATGACAAACAAAATTATTCCCATTGATACATATATGCTACATTAAATTATACCAAAAAAATTATCCGAAAAAAAAAGGAATTTACTTAGGTCGTAGGTTTACTTTACTGCCAAATTTCATTTAGCAATGATTACTAGGTATATTGATTACTATAATATTGTCTTTTTCCGGAACCCGGAAGAACAGAAATACTCTTCAGCTCTTTAAAATTTAACACACACACGCTTAGCATGACCACCATAGAAATGCATTTTGTCTATACAAGAATATACTTATGGAATGAATGACCGCTTTCCTTTGTCAATCTATCACTTTGTCTATTCTGCCTTAGAAATAAACCATTTCAATGGTGGTTAATTTTGCTTAAAAGTAATTCTTAGACGACTCTACAAAAATATCTTTTCTGTTTATGATATAAATGATTATAAGATTAAATCCCATTTAAAGTTTGTTTTCTGTAAACATTGCCTGTAGTCCTAATGCTTGTTGCTAGAACAATAATTTGTTCTGAGAACACCTACGTGCGTCCGACGGGCAAATCCGCCCTAACGACGTCAATACTAAACCCGACTTGATAACGCTCTACCTTTAACGACTGACTATATTACGTGAAGGCCTTGTTATTTTATAGTTTAACTTCTCTTGTGATTGTGAATGGAAAAATATATTTCTATTGAGGCTTACCTGCTTACTATCACCTAAATCCTGATCTTAGGATCGCTAGTTTATAAAGAAAGGCGCTTATGCGTACGTACGCGTACGTACGTAGAAATTATAATTTAGGTGTTGGGTACACCTAATTCGATCTAAAGTCATGTCCTCCTCAATCAAATTTTGGCCTCAAGTTTTTGTGTTATTTCAATTTATAATTACATTATTTAAAAATGAAGTATGGCTAAAGTTTGCGAACAGTTTTGAACGTTTTCTCACTCGGCGAAATATATTTTCGCAGTCGGCGCCACGACGGCGCGGCGTCTTCAGAGACTGGTGCTTAGCGACTTTATCACAGTTCACGAACCCCATATAGGTAGTAAACAAAACTTCTGTGCGTTCATGCAGTCCTATTCTATCATAAGAAAATAGGCATAACGAGTTTTACCTCATAATATGCGTTGGTAGATGTTAGGTAAATAATTCCTGTATACCTTACCTTTTATATAGATCATTAATATCTAAGTCAGATTTGACTTAACTAAACCTAGTTATCACAATTTAGTTATAAGCTTCATAGTTCTGGGGCTCCGAAAACAATATTAAAAGACCTACATATTTTAACAGAACTTGCAGTAAGTAACTAAGTTCTAATTTACACTTTATAAATAACTAGCTGTTGCTCGCGGCTCCGCCCGCGTAATTATAGTATCCCTCGGGAACACTACTTTTTCGGGATAAAAAGTAGCCTTTGTTTTAATCCAGAGTCTAAACTACTACCATAACGAATTTCGTCGAAATCCGTTCAGTAGTTTTTGCGTGAAAGCGTAACAAATATCCACGCTTTCATATTTATAATATTAGTAAGGATGTACTTACTGCAAATTATGTTAATAACTTAACTAGCAGCAACACCAAAAATGGAATGTATATGTAAGCGGATTTTTGATGATCATGTAAGCGTGGAAGCGGTGCAATAGTAACATCTACGGACTATAGTCCGTAGATGTTACTATTGCACAACAAAACAAAATTAGTTTCCAGATATACCCGGATGGGAGTTTGCGGAATCGCGTTACTTATTAATTACTACAACAGTTAAGTCCTAAACAAACACCTTGGAGCACATGCTCATTGTACGTACTCACTAATTCTGTTGCTTTAGTAGGATCGCAACGGTCTTGTGATAGTTTTGATTAGTTTCATTAACTGTAGAGAGTATGGGGTACCAACTATCCTTTGCATTCGTATCCCTCTCTATTAAAATAATATTTGTAATTACCTTTCGGTATCAAATTTAATTAAAGATTTATTTATACGTATTTAAAAAAAGATCATATAAAGATTTAGAAAAACGAGAAATATTTTCCGTAAATTATTTTCTTATATAATATGTAGGATGCCGTCGCTATTTTCACATTATAAAATGTCTATCTTAAATACATAACAGATAATAAAATAATAATAAATACATACATAATATAGTCTACCTGTAAAGAGATAAATAAAATAAAATTCCCGTTTGTTAGATATTTATATTCCAATATTCCTTTATAGAGAGATCAAAGTGTAAAATCGTTTCTTTTCAGTACACATAAGTAATTGTTAAGGGAACAACCTCGGTAGCCCTAGCGGAATGATTTCCACACGCTTCAAACATCCGAGCTTGGATGTAGAGAGAGATAGAGCATGAGAAAGAGAGAGAGAGAGAGAGCGGAACATCAAAGAATTTGATAGCGAGTCAGTCCACGGCTTTGTGCTACCAATTTCTGTCGACACTCGTCAACAATGTTCGTGCTGATTCCCTGTGAGAGGCAACCTGTTTGCTTTGTTATGCGACTGTTTACTGTTTAGGTTAGCCTACTCAGTTTGACACATTTCAGGTTTTACGCTGTTTACCAGGTACATATTATGAAATAGCAATTTTTAATAGTTTCCACCGGTGACCTTAAGTACCTAATGAACTTACCTACCTTTACAAAGGGAATATTATATTAGCTAATATTGTATTATGATAATATGCCTACCTAATATATTACGTTCTCGTCGACAACTGCCTCCAGTCTCCGAATGAGCAGCCAGCTTGAGATGATAACTGAGATATGTTTATGTACTAGTAATAATTAACGCCAAGACAGACACGCTAATCAACGCGATAATATTATGTAGTATGGATTGAAATTAAGAAGCAATGAAATGGGGGAGGAAAAATAAAATGCCACTAAAAAGTATTTAAAATTAAAAACATAATAAAATTCAAAGCTCTGCAAAGTTTTAAAACTTTTCAGTTTTGTCAATAAAGAATTTATTATCATTTAAATTTATGACTTAATAAAAAACGACTGCGATTTCCTCCTTCAACATTTAAAGTACTTTATAACTTTGAATTCCTTGAAACTTTTCTATTCTTAAAATTTTTACTAAGTTCTTGGTTGGTGAAGGGTTGACCGCAAAAATATAAATGTTACGTGTTTTAATTTATTTATATAGAAAATTTTATTAAGTGATTGGTGACATATCAAGAAATATAATTAAATTACTTACTTTTTTTAAATTTGTTTGGGTGCGATGACCTTATAATATTATAATAATATGATAGACTCGATCACTATTGCGCTGTGCTACTTCATGCAATTGACAAAGTTTTACCATAGTTTTACTAACCAACAGCAAGAGAGTAAATCCTACTAATATTATAAATGTGAAAGTTTGCGAGGATGGATGGATGGATGTATGTTTGTTACTCTTTCACGCAAAAACTACGGAATGGTTTTCGATGAAATTTGGTATGGTAGTAGCTTAGGCTCGGGATTAAAACATAGGAAACTTTTTATGCCGAAAAAGCAGTGTTCCTTTGGGATACTGTATTTACGCGGGCGAAGTCGTGGGCAACAGCTAGACGCTAGTCATTACAATATATCGGCGATGAATGAAGCAAAATTAGACGTCAAATTAAATCATGACGCGGAGTGTACACCATGCGGTGATGCGGTCTACACTCTACTGGGGCGGGGATACATTATTCACGACTTGTCAGCACGAAACACCTCTCGCTTATGTCGACCTGGTACTTGCGTGGTAAACTATGACGTAATCGCCGTTGCTGTCAATGTGGAATTCCCTGAAGCAAAAAAACAAAAACAAAGCACTTCCATTCTATTAAAGGGAAATATTATTCTTATTTTCTCTTGCAATGCAAAATTATTTAAAATTGGGTGGCAGTCAACGCTAAAACATTAATTATTTTTGTTTCAGGTACGTATTAAACGCGCAGAGACATACAAAATTGGTAATTAAGACGGCAAACAAAGTATGAATTCTTATTTTCTACTCGATGCGTTTTACCATACTATCTACACTACCTAAATATATTCCTTCTTTCTATTATATTTATTAATCTATTATAAATATAAAATATTTAATTGTATGTATGTTTGCTTGAATTGAATAGGTTCCAAAACTACTAGACCATGATGAGGAAGAATGAAAAAATATATTTCACATGTATGGGAGCTACCACTAAAATAAAATAAAAAATATTTTATGATGCCAAACCGAAATCTATACACATTTTGTAAGTCGATTATAATCTTACACTTTTAATGAGACGATCTTGTATATATTATATATTATAATCGGTATCTCGACACGCGGCTACAAGTATTACCATGAAATTTAGTATGCAGGGAGTTTTGGTGGAGAAAAACCTTTCTAGCTAGGTCTTATCCCTTCGAAACTGCGCATTTTTAAGCAATATATGTTTTTTTATTTCGTCGTGCAATAATATATCAATAATTTCGACTCTCTTACGCCAGTCTGATTGACAGCTTAGTATGCGTACCTAGATATAATTTTTGCATTTTTTTCAATTCCAAATTCCAATCCCACCACATTTCGGGGGTAAGAAAAATATTTTTGTGATTATTATTATTTCTTTTTCTATTATACTTTTAATTATTTTATCGTTCTACTAAAACACCGAGCAACGCTCGGTCTCCCAGGTACTAATAATTTATAATTACGGACAATAATTAGAAGCTAGTAGGGCGGACAGTTCCTTGAGTACTACGGATCCGTAATAAAGCAGAAAATGTGTTTCAAATGAAATTTATCGACCTACTAACCCGACCGCAATAGTAAATATGCTTGAGGCGTGATCACCGGAGCGATCTGGATATCATTGATTTTCAATAGCGAAGTAAACAGTGACGTCCCGGACGTCCCTAATGGAACTCCGTATAGGGCATATTATTCTGTACTGGTGACTCGCTAACGATTACTACTCAAATATAGTCTACACAACTAGCTGTCTGATCTTTTATAGAGTTAAAACCAACCAAAAAACATACCCAAACGGGACCCCAGTAATAAGACGCCGCTGACCGTCCGTCTGTCTGTAACCAGGCTGTACCTATCACATGGACCGTGATAGCTAGACCGTTGAAAATTTCACAAATGATGCATTACTGGTGCCGCTTTAACAGCAAAATATTCTTCTTATTCAAAATATGGGGCTTTCAGACAACAAACGTGATTTTTTGTCTTTTGATATGGAACTATTTGTGTGCCAGTCCCACTCGCAATGGACCGGCTTTTTTATTTATGTAATCGACCAGAAACGAGCAGACGGATCGCCCGATGGTAAGCGATTACCGCCGCCCATAGACACTTTCAACCACAGGTCTTTCGCACTTGCGTTCCTAGTCCTTAAAATCCTCACCCCCCTTGGACCTCGTATTAGGTAAAATAATATATAGTTGAATAATCATAGGGCCAATGTTTCAGATTGCAAGATTTAGTAACCAAAAGTACCCAATTGCAATTAAAAGCCTGAAAATACTAACAATTAGTTAAATATTATTTTAAAGAAATTGCATATCAAATGGGTTACAAAAGTTAAATTTTATAAAAAGTTGTATCCCTTAATTTAGTAAAGTTAATAGTTAATTTCATTTAAAATACATTTTCATGATTTCTTTATATACTTTTCTTTGTCAGGTATCTGAGCGATCTGTCTGCCCCAAAGTGTCGTTGTTATATCTAATCCTTTCTTCATTATTATAGATTGTCGTGTGATTGTGTACTTACATTGTTACCGGTATAATAAATAATTGACTTCATTACAGGCTGTCAGCTGGAGATACGGTTATCCGATTATTGGTGTGAAAATTATATCTCCGTATTAGACGGTTTATTGAACTTCTATGTGTATTTGAACCTATGTCTGTTATCAAATTATTGAGTATTATTCAAGTTGACTTACCGGTAATGATATCTAAACAATATTATTAGCTTATGATGCCTATTTTTAATCCCTGACGAAAACAGAGGGGTTACTCTGTGTGTCTGTCCGTGGCTCCCAAACGGATGAACCGATTTTGATATAATATATTTTTTGATTTGAAATCTGACATAATGACATAACACAGAGTGTTCTTAACTATAATTTATCACCACCAGCTCGCTCACTGCTTGACGATTCGGGGTTACTTGAAATTTTTAATTTTGTTTAGATATAAGCTTAAATGCTTAAGTTCCTAATACGTTATACTCGTAATGTTCGTTTATGTAACTTATTGAAAGTATGAGGTTGATTTTATACCACTTTGTTACTAATCTACACAGAGTAAGATCATAACGTTACCTATTTGGGTACTTTTCCACAATACTTTGTTAAAATTACCATTCGGTCTGAAGTCTGAAACCATAAGTCATGACCCAGATGTGATTTTCATTCGGTTGCGAGAAAATGTCATAATGTATTTTCTTCTTTGAGTCCATCGATGAATTAAATCACTTGGAAGATATTATGCGGCCGACGATCCGTCCTAAGTTTGGAAACGTGCCAAATTGACCGTTATTATCTCCGAAAGTTTTTTCACTCAAAAATATTTATGAAGGCTTAGACAACGTCGTTAGACTACCCATTAATATATAATGAGACGAGAAGACGGCTTATAGTTATAAATATAAACAGAAGATTTATTTGCGACGCCAACCTCTGACTTGTATTGATCGTGAGCCGTAAGACTGCTATCACAATAACTGCATTGTGCCATTCTAATGACTTCGAAGCTTCAATTTACTCCCAGTTTGATTTCAGATCAATTGTTTGTGTTTAAATATGTTCTTTATTTTAGTTGAAAACGCACTTTACAGAAAAGCTGTATAAATTTTGAGGACGAAAAATATTTCCTTCTAAAATCTTCCATAAAACAGTCCCTTTCATTGAATTCTTGTGTGATAAATCATCCGGAGAATAAATGTACAAGGCAGGTTCAATCTGTAGAGCAGAATGGACAACGATGTCAAAGTCAGATCGGACGAGTGTGCCTCAGAGCCGGTCTAACACATTGAAAACATCAATCAACCGACTGCGCGTGGTGTTTTTTTTTTCATTTTTGTTACGGGGATGCAAACGTATTGTTCGCCATGTTGTTTATCCGACGTGGAAGAACGGGAACATTCTAGTACCAGTAGGTCATATAAAAGGGGTCGCCGGACGGAACAATTGAAACTCCACAATGCATCGGCAGTAAACACCAAAAGAACTCGGGTTTTTCAACTTTTGCCTCTCTGGAATGCCTGACTGAAGTACCTAGTGTAGATACGAAAACAGACCGGTAAAGTCTCGCAATAACCATAAAACAATGGGATTGGAATAGGTATATATTTTTTTCATTATCCCTCTATTCAAATTCCGCTCCTAGGTAGCCGAAGTATCACGAAATAAATCTACAACGACCTCTAAATTGCCGTAATATAATTTAAAGGGGCAGATTGAGCGGCGCGGCGTGTAGTTGGACTTCGTTTATCTTGCAATTTCGCCGACCTTATAATTTGGCTCCGAGTCAAGTTAATACGGCGAATATTATTCAAATTTCTTGAAAGTGCGGATGATTATTCACTACTCACAACTAAATTCACTATGGTAATAGAATATTCATATTCACAGCTGGGTAATCAGCTAGTGAAGCGGGCTTATTTCAATCTGCACACCGATGCCGACTTCTACACATACATAAATTCCATTAAGAACACTAAAATCAAATGAAAATTGGGTCACAGTTTTTAATATTGACTCTGCTTTTTAATAAAGATAATTGTTTTCATATGACCTATTTTCAAAATGAATGCCACTCTCGATTCCAGTTTTAATTAGGAGATTAAAATAGCTGCGGATAAAATAAATAAATATTATTAACACAACTGATGCTTTAGCAGATATATGATATAAATAACTTGTGAAGAACTGAATTTTAATAAACAGTAAAAGCACATAATATTTACATATTATGTGCATGAAACACAGGATTTAATATGCCTATAATAAATATTTTAAATTCTTTTTGACGTTGTTAGTTAATCGGTCACAACATTTTCATTTTTTTTCTATCTAAGAGGCAAAATAACCTATATATATCTTATACTTTAAACGAGCTAATCTTGTATATATATATATAATCGGAATCTCAGCAAAGGCTGCAAGTATTACCAAAAAATTATGTATATAGGTAGTTTTGGAGGAGAAAAATCGATCTAGCTAGGTCACAGCTTGGTATGCGTATGTAAAATTTTTGCCTTGTTCGGAAAGGAACATGAGTTCGAATCCCTGTCAGGTAAATATTTTTGTGATTCTTTTTATTTTTTTAATTTACTAGCATTTCGAGCAAAACTCGGTTACCCAGGTACTATATTATTGTGGGCGGATATCAACCACAGGGCACCTGCAGGGCACAAACACCTGCAGTTAGATAGACGCATCTCGTAACAATATTATATTGCGTAATAATTCATCGTTTAATTAAATCCTTTCGGACCCCCGGGGTCCACATACCTACTTAATTGAACCCCAGCTATTTGTCAGTGGTCAAACCCGAAAATCGCCACGAAATTCAACCCAAAAGTATTTCACGGGGAAATTAATGTTATTAATTGAATCCGGAGCTAAATTCCAGATTCAACGCATAAAATTATATATTATGAACAAAACGGTAATCGTTGTTCGCTATCGCTTAGAGGAATGTTTGTGTTAGATATGTCCAACTATATAATATATTAATGTAACTTTTTAAATTGTTCGTATGACGCAGATTGCAATGGTATTGAATGGCGAGCCACCGTAACACCGAATATTGTCTACTGAATTTATTTATCTTCTTTCTTCTATCCACCTTACTAATAGAAATATTTACACAACGGATAACTTAAACAACGTTGCTATCTTTTTCTATCATGTGACATTTCCAACGTATCAGACAAAGACAGCAACGTTGTTTAAGTTATCCGTTGTATAAATAGTTTTATTAGTAAGAAAGTATATTATATATAAAAGGCAAAGCCGATTGACTGATGTATCAACGCACAGGCCGAACCCTTACGACTAGAAATTTGAAATTTTGCACACCTAATTCTCATATGACGTAGGCATCCACTAAGGAAGGATTTTCCAAAATTCAACCCCCAAGGGGGTAAAATAGGAGATTTAAGTTTGTATGAAACTTTTCATGTCCAGGGCACCTCGAGTTCTGCAGGTGCGGCCGGCGGCAAATCAGGCGGAAAACCTCAAGCGGCGCAAATATGAAAACCTTAGTGGGGATCTCATATTTGAACCGTTTGGGGTTAAAACCCTAGGTACATGGGGTCTGGGTGCGCACAAACTTTTCAGAGAAATCTCCAAAAAACTCATTGAGGCCACCCGAGACCCCAGAGCCGGCACCTACCTGGCCCAGAGAATAAGTATCGCAATCCAGCGAGGAAACTCTCTGAGCCTTCTAGGTACTCTGCCTGGTGGGGACGACCTGGGAGATTTCTTTGTTTTGTAGCATTTTAAGTTTTGGAGTAGTTATTATTGTTTTTTAGTACTTACCTACTTGTACAGTTTGTAAATATTTTATTTCCTGTATGTATTAATATTGCTCTGTATATATTTTCCATGCAATTAAAACTAATGTACTATTTAAAAAATGAAACTTTTATTCCTAGGACATATTTGCATGAAATTTCGTATGAATTGAGTACGGAAAAAAATAATGAGTATCGTATTTTTCAGCGTTTTCTAAAATTCAGCCCCTAAGGGATGAAAGTTTAAAACCTAATTTCATGTGGGCGAAGCCGCGGGCAAATTATGCTATCTAATAATAATCAATTTTAATAGTGATTTGACAAAGTTAATCGTTAAACTTAATATTATATTTTATACCTAATCATCAGGTAGTAATCTACTTTGAACACGGTACAGGCAGCATCTGCTTAAATACGTGTCTGTGGTGGATGGGTTCAATACGGAAACGGAAATTCAGCCATTGTTTCGTGTAAACGACGGTTTGCTGCCGCAAGTATCTTCCAGACATCGATGCTGCCCTGAATTTTAACTGTTGGCATTTATACGATCCGTGTTTCTCAAACAAGCAAAAAATAAATGACAATCGTTTAATGTTTCAATTAATTTTTATTCATCCCTCAGATTATAAAACAAAAGGTTTATACTTAATTAATCTGAGATTCCTCCTATACAACAAATAAGTTTAAACTTTAAAGTGAAACAGTATCCATGTCAACCTGTCCGAAGTTGATTTATCAATAAAACTAGCTGAGACACTAACTCGGATAGGGAGAGAACAATTTTATTTTAGATAATGTTATTTCTATACCTCGTTATTTCAATTAATTCGCTGTTTCGTGATAATTTTGCAGTTGTAGTTACAAAGATCTTACGAGAATGTAGGACAGGTGGGAGTGACGTTATACAATCGCGAGACCGCAATTAGGACAGTATGCGAAGATGTGGCGAAGTACGTGCCAGGTCGGCCGAGACGCTATACCAGCTACTTACTCTACATGAGTCTGAACTCTGAAGGACTCACGAGTCCACTTGTTAACTTTACTTTGTTTGATATTCGGTTTGTTTATTATAAGAAATTGAACATGTTTTTGTATAAGTTGTGGTTTTAATTGTCTCGACAATTTTGTTGGCGTCACAGACGGTGAAAATACAATAATATTTTATCTTATGATGGCTGGATATATATCATACTACCCTTTGCCAGCGGCACCGCCCGCATAAATACTTTTTCAGGATAAAAAGTAGCATATGTGTTAATCCAGAGCTCAATATAAACTACTATCATACCAAATTTCATCAAAATCCGTTTATTAGTTTTTGCGTGAAAGAGTAACAAGGACCCTTCCATCCATACATTCATCCACCCAACTGTGAAGCAAGGGATATTTTATTTTATCATAAAATATTATAGTATGATAGTAGATAATATAGTAGATATTGTAGTATATTAAAGCTGACTGTGATGTCTCTAAACCAATTAAAAGCTCAGAAATAACCTTAACTAGGACTTCATAACATTAAGAGTGATTTGTATAATATCTACAACTCCTTAGTCCTTAGCGGAACGAAATTATGCCTAAATTATAACTAGTTATGTATTACATTATTATCTTTCCTCTTTGCTTAAGTGGGATTTACTCAAAGAAAAAATAAAAAATATAAAATGTTTGTCAAAAACATTCCCGAATGCATTAACCGTCTAATGTGGACCGTGACAGTGTAACTTAATACTCTGTAAAGAGACAATTTCCTTGAGTACAGCATCGGAAGTGCTGGTCGCCTTTATTGATGACCGAAGTCGCGTCTGCATGGAGACGAAATTTTTGCCACCAAAAACACCAAACTTTTATTATAATTGACAGACCTAATAAATTGGTAGGTACGCTACTAAGAAAAATAAACAGCAGAAAATATTTTTTTAATGATTAGCATTATAATGGAAATAAGTAAATTACGATCGAGGAAATGGAAGTGTTTTGTACGTAATTTGTATCTTCCGCAGCGGTTTGGGACTTTCACTGCGGCTGCGAGCAGCGAAAGGGGGGTACTTTAAATACTTTCCTGTGAATAATATCTAGGTGCCTGATTCTTTTCTTTAAAAAGGTTTTAAATATATAAATGTTTAATTTCTATCAATTATATTCATTAGAACATTTTGTTAACCTGTTTGAAAAATATGTGCATTTTACATATTATATCAGTTCACAACTAACAGATTAACGAAATAGCCAATGCATGCGATGCTTCAATGTTGTCCAAGGACGCGTTTACGAAAAAGTTGTTTGACCGGTTCCCGAGTATGGAATGACATATCTTTAGAAATGTTTTGTGCAATAAATCCCGTCAGTTACCAAATAAAATAAAACTTAGTGCCACGTTTAAGATTATGCATTATCTTAATTACGCGGCAGTAAGGTTTTTAACAACAATTGCTATTACAAAACCCGTGAAAATATTGAGGAGCCTTTTATATAAGCTACATAAGAGCATGGAAATGATCCTAAACACGACCTCTTTTTGTAAACAGTTCTTTGGGTGCCTCTTCACCCAAAATAGAAAATTGTTTTTGCTTTACTAAAATCACTTACATCTGTATTGGATACCTATTGTGACACTAAATTGTTGACTCCGCCCATAACAAAACTGAGTACACGGTATCCGATATCAACATGCATGGGGTTGCTTCTTGTAATAGTTTATATTTCATTTTACTACATCCTAACGACTTCTGTTCGCCTAGTAGTTTTCAAGACATGATACCCTTTATTCCCTTTTTATAAGTCCCTCCCTAAACCGGGATGAGAGTCTTACATGAAAACTTACTACTTTATGTTTATAGTAGCCTAGTACTCTAAGGTATTGAAAGATTCTTTGGTTTCCCACGGGTCGTAAATTTTTTTGCGAGGCAAGCGACACACCACTACAGGATAACAATTATTATGGTGAATGCAACCTTGAGTTCTATACGAATACCCCGGTTCCCGATGGCTAAGAATATTTTAATCTTATATATAAAATTCTCGTGTTTGTACCGTATAGAACCGTATAGAACCTCTCCGAAACGGCTTGACCGATTTTAATCAAATTTTGAATGTGTATTCGGTAGGTATGAGAATAGATTGAAAATTATCTTTATACCCCTAAAACCTAAGTCATCAGGATTGCACACTTAGGGGTGATCAGGGTTGCACACAAACAAACAATTATTGACACTATTTTTCATTCTAATGTATAAGCAATAAAATACATGTTACTCTATACATCTACAACTACCACCTGCACCTATAACTACAACCTACATCTACACCTATAGGCTACAACTCTACATCTACTCCCACCAATATACTGAGCATTGAAAATAGAACTCTGCGCTAATACAATAGAGTTGAAAATCGAACACATGAGTATTAAGACAAATGGCAATGTCATATCATACAGCTCGACACTCATAACTTCCATTTTCAACTCTATTGTATGCGCAGAGTTCTATTTTTAGTGCACTGAATTTTCCAGGACCAGGCTGAAGCAAATCTAAGAATAGAGGAATCTCGATCCTCGAAATTTATGTTTTTTTTTATAATTCGCATAATGTTGTAAATAAATAAAATCGAAAAAAATCTATAAATTCTCGACACTGGCAGAATGGTGCAAAACCTTTGAAACCGCCTTGCCATAAATAAAATACTGATTTTAAATCATTTTTTCTAGCCTAATGGATAATATTTTACCAGTAGATTGTAGAAACGTTTAAAAAAAATACATGCATATTCCTATTATGTCAAGACTAAAATAAGCTAAAGCGGTCCAGCCGTTCTTGAGTTTTAGTGAGCCATTGGAATTGCAATCCATTTTTGTATAAGAAGAAGAAAATTACTTACGCTGATGGCTATGTCAATAGCTATTAACTGGCAATGGACTCATAAAAAGTAAATAGAAGTATAAGCGGCAGGTCAAATTCGAAGTGTATTATGACACCTAAATGTCCTATAAGTTTTTGTGCAAACGACGCAAGTATCATGGTAACGTAGTATCTCGTTGCAAAGGCATCAATATTGAATAGCCGTATAGCTAATTTATGAATTTTGATTTAAACTCCTCGGCTGCTCGGGTAGGTTTCATTTTGCTTGTGTTTTAAAAGAGACAATGACGTCACCGGCGTATGGCGCCCGTGGGGGCCACTCTCTAATTATTCAGCAAACAAGTGATCCCGTTCGAACGATGTATAATTACCATCCTCGTAATTGTCAGGTGCCGTCGGGCTCAAGGAACTTTTATTACACAAACTCGGCATTAATCATTTTCCGATCCAATCTGTCCAAATTAGCAGTCAGATTTGTCGCGTTACGTCTTCGTTTATCGGTAATCGGTAGCACCTTTGAAAGTTTGAACACATTGCATTGACGATTGTTAAATTTTAGTTTTTATAATCCATAGACCCTAACGCTGTTTGTCCACCGTTACCGTCAACGGGACGTCAACGAGAAAGACATGACGGCGCCGAAGTAGCGATACATACATTTATAACAGCCGTAAATCCACCGCGTGTCCACCGCTACCGTCACCGAGACGTAAACAAAAACATAAAAAGATAAAAACAAACAAGACAAAAATGGCCAAGAAATTTAAATACGCCATTTATTCATTAATAGAACTTGTCGAACGTTAATAAAATATTTGTGGAATAAAACTAAGGATGCATCCAAAGAAAACATTTTGGAAATAAATGCATGACATAAATGTCTTTCTGGAGCCGAACATTAAGGAGATGGACCAGAAAATTAAAAACGTAATCAGTACAATGTACGTACATATTAATGTAATACACAGTGAGAACAAACTGAACCACCGAGAGTCGTCGCGGTGGACAAGCGATCGCCGTCACGTCAACTTAATCTCGGCCTGAAATAATCTCGTTCTCCGCGACGTCCCGTTGACGGTGGCGGTGGACAAACGCTGTTTGTTCACCACAAGTTACCGTCACGTCACCGAAAACGACATGACGGCGCCGAAGTAGAGATACATACATTTACTATAGCCGTGTGTCCACCGCACGCCCGTCACGTAAACCTAATCTTGGCCAGAAATAATCTCGTTCTCGGTGACGTCCCGGTGACGGTGGCGGTGGACAAACGGCCTTAGACCCTCATAAAATGTAACACTATTTGGGCGTGTTTATATGACCGCGCGGTCGCACCGCTCGTCTTACTAGGGCCCTATAATTTTATTTGAATACCTAATCATGTAACGAGTAACTAATATTTGTAAAATATGACCTGCGAGGCTGTTCTATTTAGCAATTTAAATTCAACCTGCGCGGCCAAATGTAACATTACGCTCGGGAGAACATTCAGGTAGTTTCATGATAGTGCGGGCAAATTGTCACAAATTGCAACAAAGTGGCCGGGACGTGCGGCCGCCCGCTATAATTCCCTTGATGTGATTCAACGCCATTGTCGGGAGTTTGCTAGCCAACTTATCATTGCGTCTTACATCGTCGGAGCCTAGGAGGGACTTACAAACTGAAATAATTACTGAAATAGTTCGCCATATAATTAAGATGTACATGTAATACATGACGAAAATTGTTTCACAAATGTATTTTCGAGCGTCGAAAAGCAAAAACTTTTGGCACAAAAGTTTATGGGGATCGGTTGTAATTAAGTTCCCTACGGTCTCGTTAAGGAGGCCTGAACTTGATATCGGCAGGAGAATCTTTTTCCGGTTCCAGCTCCGAGGTAATCCTTATTCGTTATAGGTTAAATAGGTGTATACCTTGGGCAGTGGCAGGATTGAAGCAAACTACATCCTCAGTAAAATAGATGTTAATCCAATCTTCTCTTTATCACAGTGTTGCCAGTCGGTCGTGTCAGAAAATCACCTAAAACATATAAAAAAGTAACCTTTTTGTAAAAAAAGTTACCATTATTTTTTTTTTAGTGAAAAGGTATTATAAGCAGCCCCGGATCTTCATTTTTTCTTAGGTGGGGCAAAAACATGTCAGATGACGAAAAAAAAAGGTCATTCAGTCCTTGGAGGGGTCCAAGGACTGAATGACCCTTTTTTTTTTCGTCGTCTGGCGTATTTTTGCCGCCCCTACTATTACTTGCTCGCTTTTATTGATCATAAATAAAATTCATAGGTACATAAAGACGATGACAGCAGCGAAACTAGCGCCACCTCTCATTTTGTTAGTTTACTCCTCTACCAAATCAAATTGAAAAAATCTATTAAATAAGTATAAGTACATACTCGTAAGTGTAAAATTAGCGATTTCCATATTCAAATTTGTAAATTGATTCAATAAATATTTTTTTACCTGTATTACCTGTATGTCTGACTGCACCATAAAATATATATTAAGTAATTAAAAACGGGCTGTAGTACGAAGTTGTATAATATGTATTATTTAAGTAAGTCAATTGTAATTATGAGACTAAAATAATTATATGAAATTAAAATGATGACCGAAGAATACATGAACACAGACAGCACATCAGCATCTGAAATTTTAAAATCAAATGTTTGTTCTGCGTTTTCAAATAAAGATTTCGAAAATATTCTCTTGAAAAAAAAATTGCTGATGTGTTAAATAATAAGAAAAAGCAATAAGTACCAGCCTTCACCATCATCATCATCACCATCCTTGCTGTATTTTACTCTAGCATGCATTAATGCTTTTGATGGCTCAAATGTTGAAGCATTTTTTACAGCCGCTTTGGTAGCCATCAAAGCTGCAATTGTGTTCGTATTTAGTCTGTTCCTGTGGTCCGATTTTATCAGTTTTAATTGGCTGAAAACTCGTTCCACACATGCATTGGAAAATGGCAAAACGAGCAAAACCATTATTACTTCTTTTAAATTTGGGAACATGGGTTCTACTTCATTCCCACCTGTCAGTTTCAAGATTTTACTCCAGTACTCTTCCACCGGCATCTCAGGCGAAATGTTTATTTCGCCGAAGTCGAGAAAAGCATGTTTTTTCCATTCCTTATGTAAATTTTCTGTATCAATAACAATATTTGGAAATCTTTTTATTACGCATGATAAGTCTTTGACTTCAAATTTTTGTGCTTTGATTGGGTTAAGAACATTTTCTAATAAATCAAAAAGAGGATCATCAAAATTAAAGCGTTTTCTTATTTGTGCTAAAGCTTCGATATAAAAAGATAAACATGTTTTTCGGAAATCAGCAATTTGAGCTGGAGGTATTTCTCTCGAAAATTCATCAATTGATGCCTGTGCTGCCACACCTAAATATATCTTCTCAAGTGGCAAATAGAATCTTGGATTGGCATACTCTATTGTGTAGGCATCAGTTGTCTTACAATAAGTGAAATCCATATAATTACTGGCTATTGTTTTAATTAATTTGTGTACTTCTGGTTTTAATTGATGTAGCAACGGTTTCTCAGATTGAAATAGTCTATTAAAGTCATTGAACAGATTTAGCACGTAAGACATAAATTCGAGATAAATTTTTGTAAATATATTATTAAAACTTGTAAGTATGTCTTCAGTTACTTTGCTTGGATCCTCGAATACTTCCAATTTGAAGTACTCACCGAGTACCTGATATTGTTCCAAGGTTCTATTGACACATGCCTCTAATGATAGCCACCTTGTTGTTGCCGGGCTTAATATTTTATGAATGTCGACTTTAAAAAAATCCTGAAACTCTTTTAATTTGTTTTGCCTCTTAGTGCTTCGGGTAAAATGAGCTCCTATACTCCTTAAAAAATCTTCTATAGATCTTGGCAGCTTAAGACACGCTTGGGATGCCACAAGATTAATCATATGGCAGCTACATTTGATGCATGCAATGTGCGGTACTTTTTGTTTCAAGTGACTAAATACAGAGTTGCGTTCGCCTACCATGCTATTAGTCGTGTCCGATGCAAAGCCTACAAATTTTTCTACAGGAATTTGCCGGTCTTGTAGCCAAGTTAGTAAACCATCACAAAGATCTTCAGCCTTTCCAGATTGGACTTCATATATATCAAGAAACTGTGTGCGAACACCATCTACTTCGTCATAATATATAACTGTTAGTGCACATTGTTTTTTTACACTTATGTCAGTTGTCTCGTCCATTATAATACTGAAAGGAGATTTTTTTAACTTATCTACGAGTTCTTGAGTTAAAATGGGGCCAAGGACAGTTTTTATAGTATTTGTTGCTTTCGTCCTTCCTAAATTGATGGTTTTGATTGTGTTAGAATCGGTAAAAGTATTTTTTAAAAATGGGATTAAGTCATCTACTAAAGAAAAAGATAAATTGTGCTGTGCAAGAAAAGCGCATATTTTAATCTCTGCTCTTTTTTTTAATTCCTCCTCCGGTTTGGATTTCAGTATTTGTGTAATAGGCGTAGTTTGGGTTATTGCGCTAATATTTTGAATATGTTTAGTTGTATTCATGTGCTTGACCAGTGCTGGCTTATGATTAAGAACAGTACAATTGCACACTTTGCAAAAAGCGGCAACCATGCCACATTCTTGATCTCTCTTCGAAATCCAATTTTTAAATTTAACATCCGTCAGCCACTTTTCATTAAAGTCGCGGTGTCGTTTTTGTTTTTTTGGCAAAGGTTCTTCAGGTATCGTAATATTAATATCGTTTTCATCTCTCCTCTCCTCTTGCCTTGAAGTCGATGACTTAGATATCAAAAATTTGTCCATTTGCTTAGCGTAGACTGATTGTATATTGTTAGTAGATTAAGTAAAACCATGCCAAGACCAACACCAAAGCCATGAAAAGAAATCAAACAAATAAAATGAATAAATCATCTACGTTATTGTTATGAAAGTAAAATACCTAATGCAATACGTGTAATTACAAACAAAAAAAATTAAGGCGTTACATTAAACGCATAACACTATTATACATCATCATCATCATCATCATCATCATCAGCCTGTTTTTACCCACTGCTGGGCATAGGCCTCTCCCATAGCACGCCACTGGGCACGGTCCTCGGCTACTCGCATCCACATCCTGCCAGCCACCTTGCGAATATCGTCACTCCACCTAGTCTGAGGGCGTCCTACACTACGTTTGCCGATACGCGGTCTCCACTATAGGACTCGTTTACTCCATCGGTTGTCAAGTCTGCGGCTTATATGGCCGGCCCATTTCCCTATATACTATACTATATACTATTATACTTTTAATGAAATGCCTTAATTTTTACTCAGTACATTACATACACACACACATTTTGTTAAGTAACGGGGTTGGTGGGAGTTTATGACAAAATTCATACACATTTTGTGGAAAAAACTTTAGTGAGGTAACACTACTTTATTACCTAATGTCATATCCAGTTGTCAATTATGTCAATAAAATTTGAACGAATGTCATAATTTTAAAATTTTGGCGGGATTAAATCGGGCGGAATAAACATGTATCGTAGCGTATTATATATTATGATTATGAATAATATGTGAAAACAAGAAGCCTTTTGGTTTAATTCACTGACCGCTATTAAACCCCGCTCAGTGGTTTAATCTCAGTAACTTATTTTACGTAAGTATATTAATAACTGACTTGTACGTACTTACTATTTTATTATCTAATTAAAACCAAGTTTAAATAATTAAGCATTTATGGTTTGTTATACATAGGTATGTACATCCCTACTTTATTGGTCTGATTAAAACGCATCGTAAATTTTATTATTAGTCCCTAACCATAAAAAACCAAAGTGTAACACAGAGTAGGAACACAAAACAAACATGCACTGCAATCGTAAATAGACTTACCAAGCTCCCAGTAAATGTCCAGTAGGGAATTTGTCTTATTGTAATTATTAATATTTCGATTACAACAAATTGAAGAAGTGGTGGCGGCGGCGCGCAAACAAAATACAATCAACAACGAACGAATGAATGAAATTAATCCGACCGACCGATCCGACTGAGACTGAGACTGCCGTCGGCGAAAGCGAGTGAGCGAGATACAAGTGGTGTAAGTGTGAAAGACAACAACGTGTTCATGTTGGTTGTTCCAATGTTAACGAAGCTTACCAACATGAAAAATTCTAATCTAAAACGAGCGCAAAAATTAAAAGTTTATTCTACAAATCTGGAAAAATCACCTAAAAGTAACCTTTTCATTAGTGTAACCTAAAAGTAACCCATGCAGTTCAAAAATCACCTTAAAGGTTACAAAAGTAACCTTCTGGCAACACTGCTTTATCATGCAGTAGCCACATTGGTAAAAAGAAATTACCTGTCCCCGTCCCCAGTATATCCATGTTGGGTCAGTAAAGTGACATTTATAATTATTATAGACCAGCTTTTAACCGCGACTTCGGCCGCGTGAAATTGGGTTATACGCAAATTAAATAATTTATAGCCTATTCGTAATTCTGACTATTTGACCCGTGCCCACTTCGTTGCGCGTTTAACATTTTCTGACGATGGTGATAAAAAGTGTTCTATGTTACGCCTTATAATATCAGCTATCTGCCAGTGAGTCTCGTGAAAATTGGTCCAGCCGTTCCAGAGATTAGCCGGAACAAACAGACAAGCAGACAGAAGGACAGACAGACAAAATAAATTAAATTGATTTTTGATTGTTAATATCTTACATACATTCATATGCATTAAGTAAAAAGCTGTTAATTTGAAATTACAAACAGACACCTCAATTTTATATATCTGTGTAGAATTGATTTTTTCTCGTGTACCTACCTACTTGTTGATTTCATGATAACTCCTAAGATATTCATTTTAACCATATGGTGTAAAGGAGTATTAAAATGTGTGTGAAATGACTAACGCATTTAATTTAGCGAGTATCGTATATAAGCATTTTTACTACACATTATACATGTAACTTTAACGGTTTTTGTTGAGCATCTCAGAATAACTCTCAAATAGCAGATTTTTTTCCTATTGACTTGATACTTATCGTTATATTTAAGACAATAAAACATAAATACATTTTATAGCCTATGTGTAATTCTGATGTATGTGCAATATTATTGTAATGTTTCTTTAAATCCATTCAGTAGTTATTGCATGAGTAACTAACATCCATATAATATTATTACAAACTTTCGCGTAGTAGGGATATAAGTAAAGGATTATCTGAACCACGAATGAGGAGAACCGTGACTAAATAATTTCTGTAACGTTAATAGTAAACGGCTCGTAATATCTGTCGGGTTGGTGCCGAAGCACATTCCCTTTGTTCAATAAATCCCGACCACTACGCGCTCACTGATTATAATTAGGGTTGTCCCAACCCTTGCGATAACTTGTTCCCATAATAATTGTCCTTATATGGCACTTTAAGTCAGAAAATACATTTATTTGTTATGAAAAGGTGTGTAAACGAAAACTGTATTAGTTAGTTACCTATTGTTAATAATGTAAACCGTAAAGTAACATTGTTTTATTATGTGGAATTAATAGATATTTTTTCAATTCTACTCTTAGTATTTGTTTTATGATTAAGGATGGTAGTCATGTACTACGTTAGTGTATGTCCTAATTTGTCAAATAAACGTTTATTTTATTTTTTTTACATGCACCAGGACATGTCTAAGGAAGGTTCCGTAACTATCAACGCGTAATAGGTTTTTTTTTTTTAAATAATTTACCCCAAAAGTAGTATTAGAATCCATGTCTATCAGCATGGAAAATTGCGAATTTCTAAGTCTCACAGTTTAGAAATTTCAAGGGTGGGAGGACAACTTATAAACTACTTTAGAGGTCGATTACTCGAAAATATTGAATAGAATTGGCTTGGCAATAATAATAACCGCCGCGCAAGTCTCATCGTTGAAGATTTTTGTTCACAATTCACATAAACACAACGGGTGCGCCTAATTATTGTATGCAAGGATCTTCCGTTCATAATAAAAGTCCAACGCAAAAAACAAACATAACATAGCGAATTCAGAACTGGAAGTATCCGGCTTTCACCCTATATCACCCTGATACTCTGAATCACCTTTCTAACACCAACCCCCATTGCTTAATAGCGATATTAAAACTGTAAGAATCTTCAACGCCCAGTGGTCGATAATTCTTTCACACATCATCTATAGGTTATACTGGTAAGAAGTAGGTAGGTGTAGGTACTAGGTAACTCGGCGTAAGTTGTAGGTGTTAGTAGGTTAGGTAGGTGTAGAATGTAGGTGTAGGTTGGTGTAGAGTAGTTGTAGATGTAGGTGTTACGCGCGCCAACATCGGCTCCGTGAAAATTAATGCTAAAAATGTTTTAATAGTAGTTTTTCGTATGTTTTATGATAAAAACTATGTATGAGTGAACAAACTTTTAGTAGCATTTTAATAAAAAGTACATGGATTAAATTAAAAAAATCTCCAAATCTTATATTTATTATATATAAATATTTAGAAGTGTAAATATAAATTATAACTTAAATAAAGTATTAAAGGCTCCACAAAACATTATTTTGAATAATAATACTTGAACTTGCATAAATAAAGTCAGTGTTGTATAAATAAATGAAATTCGTTGAAAGCGTCATTACAAAAGAAAATGTAAATGTTTTAACGAACTTTCAATGCGAAATAAAAGACTAATGCTAAATATCGCATTGGCAGAATAAGAATTTGCAGATCAGTTGGTCCGCACTTCTACACGAGTTCGATCCTTGGGTCCCAGTGAAACTGTAACAAGTACTTTTTCTATTTTCAAATCGTAATGAACAAAATTGATAAATACCGTGTATTTGCTAAATTATAAAAAAATGTTAGATTTGATGAAATTTCCTTGTGAACCGTGAATACGAGTAGTCCTAAGGAAAGCAATAAGGAGTAAATAAGATTCGTTAAACAAAAGTCAATTCAAGACAATGTAAGAGAAAAAATGTAAGAGATATCATTGCTACAAATATAAAACAAGTATTAGAAGCAAAACTTGATGAATTGAAGGCTGACGTATCAGATCTGGCACTTAAAAACAGTCAACTAAGACAAGACCTGAATATTTACTGTAAGAAATGTATATGTTTAGAAAAGGAAATTAAAATACTGAAATCTAACAAGAAAGGAATAAATAAACATGTCAATAGCAGTAATAAGCAGAAAAATGATCCGGCAAATTTAAACGCAGCTAATATTATGAGCCCGCTACTGCCGCTCCCGCCATTGCGGCCTGCGCCTCGGACCGTCATCCGCGCCCGCGCAGCCACCGATCGCGCTGTTTCGACCGAGCGCGCGCCGGCAACGGAATCCGCGCGCCCCGCGTCGCTACAGCCACCCGCAACGTATGCGAGTGTGGTCACGAGCGTAGCTAATGCGGAATCTTATGATGGTTGGACAGAAATAAAAAGGAAAGAAAAAAGGAGAAATACTATTAGGAGAGGTGAAAACAGTGTGGTTATGTCTATAAAAGCGATTGAACGTAGGAAATACTTGCATGTTTGGAGATTAGATAAAGCCACAACTGAGGAGAACTTATTAGAGTACATTAAGGAAATACTAGGAAATGATTTAGAAATAAGCATTGAGAAACTAAAACCTAAAACTGAAAGAGAATATGCATCTTTTAAAATAGGAGTAATTGAAAGTAAATTTAATAAACTGTGTGATTCGGATGTGTGGCCACTAAATGCAGAATTTAGCGAATGGATATTTTTTCGATGCTCGGCCCTCAATTCAACACAAGCATAAGCAAAAACCCAGTAAAACAGTAAACATTTTTTACCAAAATGTAAGAGGGCTAAGAACAAAGACGTCGAAATTTCTATCTCTTTTGGAATCTTCAGCTTCGGATTGGATGCAATGAGTCTATCTATGACGCAGAGCTTATATTACCGGGATACCGAATATTACGATGTGAACGAGAGCGGAAACATGGCGGCGTGTTTCTAGTAGCCACACCAAGGTTTGAACTGCGACAGGTAAAATTACCAGATGGTATTGATATAAACAACTATAAATTCGAGTTGATATGCGCTACTGTTTATAAGCAAAATAAGTTTTTATTCGCCTGTTGTGTAGTATACATTCCACTATATATTAATGCAGGACAAATATATATTAATGTTTATGATTTTAGAGAAACTGTATAACAATAATGAAATAATTTTAAGAGATTTTACTTTGTTTTCTAGCAGTACCAATATAAGTAATTGTTACGAGTATTTTGTGGCCTATTGTTAAGTTGTACAATGTAACAGCGTACCTAATTGTAATAACAGACAACTAGACTTAGTATTAAGCGGGCGCAGTGACGTGACGGTCTGTGCCGAGCTGGAGGGCCTGCAGCCGGTGGATGCCTACCACCCACCGCTGGGCGTCGTCGTCTCCGCAACCCTCGCGCCTCCCGTACCTCCCCGCTGACGTCCTCTATGACCGGCGAAAACAATAATCAACGTCGCGTATTATTTAAGGAGTGGAACTTTACAAACTTTCTTTATTTGATAATAAAATATTTTTATTTTAAAATGGGTAAAACACAACGTTGCCACTTATCTGACGCACAGCATGGTTTCCGGCCGGGAAGAGGTACGACAGGCAACCTACTTAATCAGATGATAACATTGATTCCAGCAGTTGGACGCGGGGCTACAAGTGGATGTGGCATACTTGGACTTTCGAAAGGCATTTGACACAGTCGACAATGACGTCTTACTTTGTAAGCTGGCAGATATGGGTTTCACACCTCACATGCTAAAGTTCTTTGCAAGCTACCTGCGCGGAAGATGTCATTTTGTCAACTGTGGCGGATGCCACTCTGAGACTTACTGCACTTTATCGGGAGTCAGTCAAGGAACTAATTTAGGACCGTTTCTTTTTAATATACTGATAAATGACCTACCAGAAATAATTGAGGACTGCCTATCTCTACTGTATACAGACGACCTCAAAATAATCAAGGTTATCAAGGATAAGGCCAAGGTCTTTAAGAAAGCATACCGAAATTTAGGGTTCGTTCTACATCAGGCCACTGAGTTCACTAACATTAGGGCTTTAAAAGCTTTGTATGAAGCATTAGTCAGGAGCCATCTCGAATGCAATGCCATTATTTGGAGTCCGAATGAAGCCAAATACAAAGCAATGTTGGAGAAAATACAAAACAAATTCGTAAGATTTATTTATTCTAAATTGTATAAGATATACTATTGTACTACAGTACAATCAATAACATATCCGTCATTATATCCAACATTATTTTTGTTTGGAATGGTTGGACGTTATCAGCTGGAAGTAAGGCGTGAAATAACACTATCTACTTATTTATACTTCTTCCACGGAAAATTCATAATCCGAATGTATTGGGGGAAGTTAGATTATGCATCCCGGATAAATACGTGGTGCGACGACGGCGACCGCAGCTGTTAGCGGTACCGGAAGCGTGCACCAACCTCCTGCAGCAGGCTCCACTGACGCGTGCTCTGCGCACGCATAATGCGGTAGCCGAGCATGTTGACATGTTTATCTGTTCGTTGAACGACTTCGCGATAACAGCATATTTTATTGTATGCTATAATTAATTACAACTTAGATAGTTTTAGTATGTATATAAATGTTGTAATCTATTTATATATATGTGTTTTTAGGATTTAAATAGTGTTAATTAATATTAAATATTAGTTATGTACTTGTCTGTCGAATTTGGTTAAGGTCCTGTTATGATAAATTTTAAGTTTTGGAGAAATAAATAAATAAATAAAAAATGTAGTTTGTAGGTGTAGTTGTTAGTGTAGAAACTGTAGGTGTATATAGGTACCTATATATTTATTTATTCCAGTTCATAGTTAACATAGAACAAAGTTTGTGGGGTACAGCTATTAAAGATTTAATGATAGTTGTTTTTAAAATACAAGACAATCTCGATAGTTGATCTATCATAAAATAAATAGATACCAACGTTAGTAAAGCTTTACTCTAAGCTTCAAATGTAGAGTCGAGATATAATATTCTTTTCAGCTATCCATTTTTGGTGTTGTGCATTAGATAACCATTAATAATATTTGTAAATTATTTGTTTACATAATTAACGAAACACGTGGTTGCAGTAGCAATCATGTTATATACTCCATTACGCCGCACATGTTGCCTATTATTGCGAGGGTAGTTTAAAATCTACTGTCATTATATATAATGACTTCCAATTGGGATAATCTGGTTCGCCCGATACTCACGCTCGTGTAATGTTTGTTAATTCTCGGGAAATTGTGTTTTAAATGGTTCGAACATGTTAAAAATTGGAATTTGCAGGGGGAACTGTTTACTTTTAATTATTAATAGCAAACAGTTTAACTTGCACACAGCTTAAGCGTCAAGTTTGACATTTGTACTCATGATTCGCTAAGAAGATAGAAAATTTTCACGAGTGCCAGTATCTCTATATCAGTATTATATTTATAATCTGTTCTCGCTACCAAGGCAGTGAATCATGCGTACGAATGTGAAAATTTATCAATGGCGCATAAGCTGTGTTAATGTGATTAACCAATAAAAGTGAGCCATTTCGACATATTTTTGAATATTTGTAATTATTAGTTATCAGAATTTTAGTTTTCTGAATACAATAAAAATAAAATAAATAAAAATAAATAAATAAACAGAATAACAGTGGCGTGCACAGGATTATGACACTGGGTATGCGGCGAAGTACTCGGTCACAAAAACTTTTTCGTTTATAGATTTTTAGCATAGCTACAGCCAAGCGACGGATCTCTAAGTCGAAACCACGCCAACAGAGCAAGTCGTAGATGTACTACTATTCATGTACATCTTTTACGGCAACGCAGACAAAACAGCGATCGATCGTCGCGGCGGAAGAAATTCTAATAAGTAAAATAATAAGCATATTTTAAAATATTATAACTACTCACCAGTCAGTCAGCTTCAATTTTCACATATTCAAGGTTCCGGTTACTTGAGATTACTATATCCCGATGTAAATAATATGCAAGGAAAACAATATAATTTAATCGTGTGTACACAACCACACAGCCAGTTATACGTTTCATAACTTTTAACATAAAATTTTCGAGTTACATTATTTTTTTGCTGGTTTAATTGTTGTAACTCGGGTACACACCTACCTTTAGACTAAATTTGAATCTTTTCACTGAATGACAATTGTGAGAACTTGTTATTTTAAATTTTTAATAAACACACATTTTCAACACAAACCTCACAATCAAATAACATTTAAAAAAAATCAACAAACGCACTAGTAAAAGCAAATCACTACAATTATTATAGAAACTCAGTAATAAACTGTTAAATGTACATACTTTCAAATGGTTAAATAAAAAATCTTTTATGAAAATTATAAATAAACTGGAGCGATTGAATTGTAAACAATGCTTATCACATGAAATATGCAATATGGCCCCCGCGAAACACAAAACGTTTCTTCTATTTAAACAAATAAAACCTTACTAAACAAAAGTGCATAATGTGCATATGTGTCTATTATTTTTACTCGGATTATAGGCAACAAATAATTTCCGACAAGCCAGTTCGGCGGTTTTCGGAAACGATCGGATAGCCGAGAGCCATCGCCTGCCGCGGGAGTTGCCGCTATATAATCATGTCGATATTCATGAGTGTGTGCGTTTGCGAAGTATGAAAATTACACATACATGCGATGATATGTCGTGCAGAACGCAACGGCATGAGATGAGTTACTATTTATAAAATATTAGGCGTTTTTAAGTTATTATATTTTTTTAATTAATTTATTTACTATTAATTAAAGTCATCTAAAACGTACGAACGTTTTATTAAAATATCTGTGAATGACAAGTAAAGCACTGCATTTCTGCCTACAAGGAGCGCACGCCCCTGCAGAATAAAGATGGAAAAGGTAATTTATACGCTTCTTTATCTCTACATTATTCATCAGATGTCCATTAAGCCCATTTTCATCCATCGAAAACCAATTGCAAAGAATTAATTATAAAGTAACAAAATTCTCTTAGAGGTCTGTATTAATTGTAGAATCAAAGATTATGCTCAAAATTTTTAGTGTTTAAAAATTCTCTTATCTGATATAATTAAAATTGGAAAACAGGATTTTCGCTAACGCAGGGTAGTGAAAGTTGACAAAATGAAAGCAATAGATAGGTAATTGATTTTCGGCAGTTGTATAAAGAGCTTTTAGAGTGACTCCTAACGATAGAAGAGTGAATGGTCCTCAGAGGAGCACTTATGTGTGTTTTATTCAGTTGAAACTATAATCCATTGGTATTTGATATTAAGTGCATGACAGTTTGAGATTATAGACATATTTTATAAATGATAATGCAAAAAGCGATAATTAAATAATTATAATAGTCAACGTAAATTTACCTTAATTAAAGTAGATATTTATTTCACTATTTTCGCTTCGCACCTGACTTGTTTGAGTGACTACGACCATATTTTCATATTTTCTCTGAAGTCGGTTCAACCTAAACTAAGGTCCAACCTTAAAAAAATATGCTTGCCCATTAGCGCCGAAGCTGGGCCGACCGGATAAATATCACGGCCTCACACAAAACCAGCGTGAAATAACGCTTGCTTTGTGTTTCGCCTAATGATAAGGTTACCGGAAGCCCAAGGGGGGGTTAGGTATTTTAAGGACCAGGAACGCAACTATGCAACAACAGAGAAGTTGCAAGTATAGCTCCTCTGGTGTCGCAAGTGTCCATGAGCGGCGGCAACCGCTTACCATCAGGCGATCCGTCTCCACGTTTCCTGGTCCATTTCATTAAAAAAATTGTACCACAACGTAGAGTCGAGACAGTAAACTCCCCGCCGCGGTACTTAAAAACTCCACTATTATGACAATTTTTCGATGGTAACTGGCCACAGGTTGAGCAGTGAGCACATTGGTGTTGCCGATGGCGTCGCGGCAGGAGCGGTGAATACAAAATGCAATATTCTTATTCATGAGACATTTATCGAGCCAGGGCTCGTGCTGGCGACGTGTGAACCGCCTGCAGATATCATGCCTATAAATAAGGTTCAAAGTCCCGGCTTCTGAGGTTTTTGTCGGTAGTTTTAAATCTATTCAAACACTTTTTGAAAATAGATAAACTACCGACAAAATACTACACAAACCGGACATAAGTTGTCTACAAAGTAGGAATAAATTACATTCCAAAAAATACAAAACTACATATTTGCAAAAGGTACACACGCCTGATTGTGCATCAATTTTTTAAATTTTCTGACTGCAACCTAAAATACAGCAAAAGAAACACAAAACGCCTCCCTATTGTAAACCAATATTATAGACGATTCAAAGTATTTTTTTATGCAATATTGCTCTGTATTGTAGAGTTCACAGAATACATTTTACATCTAACGCAGCTGTTCAACATTTTTTGCTATAATGAAGCGAAGTAGCCAATAGAATGAATGGAGAATTGCTACCCTTTTAAAACCCTACAAAAAAGGTCTCCTGCGCTTTCATGTTACCTTAGTACAAGGATTAGATGAGTTGTGTTATTTTAAAATTTTAATTGAAATTAACCAGAGGCCGTATTATGGATCTATTAAAAACCAGCTTGTTTCCAAGCAATTCAATATACGGCCCTAGTGCCTAGTTTTTTTTCGTTTTACAACGACATTTCATTCTGACTGGATTCATCCTGGTTTGGTTGCCGCTGACTGGTATATACATAGGCTGCACTAAAAGTATCGGTAATGGAATATTTCCACTGTTCCTGTCATATTTAATTTAATTTAAATTTTAATAAAATAAATATATATATATAAAATATATATATATAATAAATAAAAATTTTAATTTAAAACTCCTTGGTTTTAAAAATCGAATACCGTTTATTTATTTAAAAAAAGATTCTCGGTCTTGTCACAAGGTCTTGTCAAACTTGTTTAGTCGTTGAGAAAATGGAATTGACTCGAGAAAACTCTAGAGCGATGATTTATTATGACTTTCGAAGTGGTTTAACACAAAAACAGTGTGTTGACCGGATGATTTCTGCATTTGGTGATGAAGCCCCATCCAAAACCACAATTTATCGCTGGTTTGCTGAATTTCAACGTGGACGTGTCAAGCTCAGTGATGATCCCCGTCAAGGTCGTCCAAAAACTGCAGTCACCCAAGAAAACGTTGATGCTGTGCGTAAGCTGATTGAGGAAGATCGACATGTGACATACCGCGAAATTCAGGCAACTTTAGACATTGGCATGAGTCAAATACAAATAATCTTGCATGAACAATTAGGTGTAAAAAAGTTGTTTTCCCGATGGATACCGCATTTGCTCTGTGAAGAGCAAAAAGCGGCTCGCGTTACTTGGTGCGTCAGAACTCTCGAAAGATTCCACGCAGGATCCTCAAATGCTGTATACAACATCGTATCAGGTGACAAATCCTGGATATATGCGTACGAACCCGAAACAAAAAACCAGTCACGAGTTTGGGTGTTCGAAAATGAGTTAAAGTCAACAAAAATTGTTCGTTCACGGAGTGTTGCAAAAAAAATGGTGGCCACGTTTGTCTCCAAAACCGGCCATGTTGCGACTATTCCTTTTGAGGGACAAAGAACGGTTAATGCAGAATGGTATGCTAACATTTGTTTGCCACAGGTCGTTTCTGATCTCCGTAAAGAGAACTGCAACCGCCGCATCATCCTCCATCACGACAATGCGAGTTCTCACACCGCGCACAGAACAAAAGAGTTTTTATTGCAAGAAATCATAGAATTATTAGATCATCCGCCGTACAGCCCCGACCTAAGCCCTAATGATTTCTATACTTTCCCTAAAATAAAGAATAAATTGCGTGGTCAGAGATTTTTATCACCTGAAGAAGCTGTGGACGCCTACAAAACGGCCATTTTGGAGACCCCAACTTCCGAATGGAATGGTTGCTTCAATGATTGGTTCCATCGTATGGAAAAATGTGTCAAATTTTGCGGAGAATACTTCGAAAAGCAATAAATACATTTTTAAATAGTAATGTTGTGTCACTTCCTTGATTCCCGAAATTTTCAGTGCCGCCCTCGTACGAGCATGAAGGTGACGTACGGAATTGTGAAATTCGACGTAATCCATTCAGTCCGTATTTTTATGGCATGCCCTTAGTAGGTACAGAGTTAGTGACGAACGGAAAACTTGTACTGTAAGATGGGGCTATTTGAAATATTGCGATATTTGGATGATGCAATAATGCAATCTGGGCCGATATTTGGAACGGCATTTTAAAACTAATATATTTTTTACTATAAATATAATATGTGCAGTTGTAATGATAGTTATAAAAAGAAAATTGTAAGGGCTTGATAAAATAGCCATCGTATTTGTACCTATTAAAAAAAAGTGATAATTTTCTACTAAACAAGGGACTGTTTGGTAGAAAATTATCACTTTTACCGGCAGGTAATGCAATTTATTGTGAACATAGGGTTACGAAGATTTAAAAAAAAGAATTCACAGTTATTTACTCTCAGAGTTTCTATGTGAGTGATCGTCGGCATAAAGGTCCTGTCAGAGGTAAAATCAGTGTTGCCAATTTAACTACTAGCTATATAGCTAGCTTCTGGCCAGCGAATGATGAAACTTAAAAATGGCGGCAAATTTAAAGAATCTGGTATGGTAACTCTGATCTGACCGGACTGTAGATGATTTGAAAATTGAAAATTCTTTTATAAAATATGATCTCAATAATTATTGTTGATTGAAATTATTAGGAATGGTGATTTGCTTAGTGATTTTGGTGTTTCTCGTGTGAAGCATTATTTCTAGAAATTCAAACAATTCTAACTCGTCAGTCGTCACACATGTTTGTTTTCTATGAACGATATTTTATTTTACTCGAATTCCCATTAAAATAAATAAAAGAGAGCACTATAATATAAACAAGGCAATAAAAGCTAATGAAGTGTAGCGTAAACTGAACCGCAAAGCTGTTTTGTAAAGACAGTTTTGGCATAAAAACAAGCCAACTTATGTCAAATTTATTGTCATAATACGAAAATACCACGCAAGTTTTAATACAGAAGCAAGTCAAATGTCACGTGACTGCTGAATGGCTGACAATAAGTAGTCATAATACGAAAATGCCAGCCAGTTTTTTTTTTATGGCGTAAACTGGCTGGAATTAAGAGCTTGTAATACGGCCCCAGGCTGGGAAAATATCTAATTTCTTTGGATACTTTTAAATCACACTGTCAATGGTAGGGATATAAAGAAATTGCATGTATTTAAACTTGCGACAAAACAATTAAATTTTGGGTGTGAAAAAATCGAATATTGAATACTAAATTACCAAGTTGGCGAAATAATATAAGGAACAAAAAATTTCAAATCTGATGACTAATTAATACCAGTTTTTTCACTGAATATTCCGAACTGGCAGACAGATATTATTTACGCGAACAAATAACTATCTTGGCGACAATTTGAGAGTACACATTTAATTTAAGAATAGGTACATATAATATTTTCCCTGATGTAGGTAATTCAAAAAACATAATAAGCAGCAAAACGAGCGCACTCCTCTCCCTTAGTAACTCCACATCCACATATTTTCTTCATGATTGGAGAAAAAGAAAAAGAAATTTGAAAATCCTAAATTTTCCAACATTTCTGTAGGTTTATACATCGCTCGTATCTAAATGTAGGCATTGCCATATTTTTTCCTATAATTACGTCTATTTTAGAAACGGTGCATCCTACTGAAAAAATAATGAAAATTTCCTCCGCCTTAGTAACCCCGTAACCACGTATTTTCTTTATGATAATAGTTTTGTTTTTGAAAATCTAGAATTTACAAAAAATTCTATAGGTTACATAGCTGTGTTAATACTCATAAGTCCTAATCAGCATCCGCAAAAACTTTTAAATTAGTACTCAACTCATTTTAACGAAGAATGAAAATTCTCCATTTTGGAAATTGAAATTGGAACACAATTTTATAATCAGCACCCCCAGAAACCTAGAAAAGGACACCCATATTATTTTTAATGAAAAAAATGTACGCCATTTTGGAATTTCAAAATGGATTTAATTTTTATGTTATTCTGCACCCCAAAAACCTTGAAAACGACCAAAGGAAAACAAACTCCAACAGTATCCAAAAATGCGATTTTCCGTAGCCTGCAAATTTAGCAGCCATTAATTTATAAACCCAATCTGGTTTTATAGCTGCTTACATCGTATAATAGTCACCAACTCGAAAGTTAAGTCGCCAACTTATAAATTTCGGTGCCAATTTGGATTAAATCTCGCCACTTTTTATCTGCCGATTTTTGTATTTTTTTTCACCTGAGTGCTTTCGCCAGTTTAGTAATTTAGTCGCCAACATATTAATTCGCTGCCAAATTCAGTAATACAGTATGATTATGTGCAGTCGCCAACTTATATTTGTTCGCAAGATTAATTATATCCCTAAAGAAATTGGAGGTAAATCTATCTTCTAAGTAAAGAGAGTGAGTGAGACGAATAACGACTATATACTTGTATACGATAACTTTAGTCGCTCGACTAAACGACTCGCTAGACGACCTAGCTCGGGGTCGAAAAGGGAGGTCATTGCGAACAAGCATTGGACGACTGTAGATCGCAAGATGCCCAAAAGTTTGATATAAAACAGGTCCCTACCTTTATTTGGTTGAGTTATTATAGACAGCAAACTAATAAAAATATCCAGCAAGCAAGGTTTGTGATATTCTCGTTTCTATAATCTTCATTTGTAAGGAAAATACTTGGCATACAGTGGAGTATCATATGAGGGCACTTTAAGAGGTCTAATTACCTCCGTTAATATACCCGGCGCGCAGCCTCACCCTCTTTATAATGAGGCCAGGTTTTCAATAAACTCTTGACTCCGTACTGTCACAACAATGTCTGCTAAATAATAATGTCGGGACTAATTGGATGATGTTAACGTTAATATTTGATAAAAATTGTAATACATAATTAGTTTCAGCATTTGTTTCACGACAGATTTGAATACGCTATATCATTATGCACGATAAAGTTTTCTTTTTATATTTTGTATTAGCTACTTATAATGTATTAAATAATGTACCTGGGAGACCAAGCTTTACTCGGTGTTTTAGTAGAACGATAAAATAATTAAATATAAATAAAAAAATATATAAAAGAAAATGCAATAATAAGAATCACAAAAATATTTATCTTACCGGGATTCGAATTATATACGCATACCAAGCTGCCAATCAGACTGACGTAAAAGAATTAAAATTATTGATATATTGTTGCACGATAAAATAATAAAATATATATTGCCAATTTGTAAGGGATAAGACCTAACTTGATCGAGTTTTCTTCCCCGAAACTCCCTGCATACTAAATTTTACGGTTTCCCTAGTTTTTGCCGGGTAACCAGGCTTATTTCAGTTGAACAATGATACGAGTGCCACTTACAGAGCACCTCTCATAATGAACCGCACTGGTCGGAGGTTACTTCACATTATCCACGTTATATTTAAAGGCGCTGTTGCAAGCTTACTGGCATAATGATATTATGTAAGCTATTTTCAGAGTAATTGTAAATAAATAGTAATAGTGTAGAGCCTTTCATTTTTAACCCCGCATTTTTAACGCAAAAATAGGGGTGTGTCTGTCCTTGGACTCGTAGCTCCTAAACGGAAGGTCCGATTTAGATGCGGTTTTTGATGTGTAACATCTTTCCTTTCGCTTTCTTGCAGTTTGTGGGAGTGATTTCGTGAAATGGGACGGAAGTGTGTAACAGGAAGTCACGGAAGCGCGCGCTATTTGATTTAACGAATGAGCGCCCGCTGGTAGTATCAGCCTTCAGATTATAATAAAATATTTCAGTATAGTTATTGTAGCATGTTCAAATTTTGACGTTTATTTCTGTCACTGCTTAATGGAAAAGTTTCAGTTTTTTTTTTATCATAATATTAGAAATAGACCAGGGTAGAAGCCTTTTAAAATAATAAAAAGTGAAAAAAATAATAGTAGGATAAAACCCATTAGAAAAGAAGGAGAATATTATAAAAATGTAAGGAAAAATAATAAAAAATATATTTCAAAATACAAAAAATATATTAAAAATCTATAAAATATATATCGTAAATATATTTTTAATAACTTTTGGCCGATTTTCATGTATATTTCATATATTTTAGATATATTTTAGATACATTCAAAATATATCTTAAAAGACATAAAAAACATAGCTATAAAAAAATATATTTTGAATATATCTGAAATATATTTGAAAGTGATTAAAAATATATTTACGATATATATTTATATATATTTTATAGATTTTTAATATATTTTTTGTATTTTGAAATATGTTTTTTTCATGGGAGTAACTAAATTTGTTTGTGCAAAATTAAGGAGATTATTATTTTTTAATCTTGTACTAATATATCATTCAATTTTAATCTTTAGGTTATGTTACCTTAAGCATACTATTTTTAAAGAAAATATTACTACTTTTGTTTGAGTTGATTGATACTGATAAAAATAGAGATAGTATTTACCTTCCTATGCAGATTCGAAAAGTTTTTTATTTAAGTAAACTTGTCACAATTATCTTAAAGAAACTCAGCGTGCACGTGTATTTTTATAAACGATGTTGTATACTGTACTGTATTTCGAATACTGGCTAGGCTAACGGTTGTTACAGCTGCTACGAAATAGTAGGTACGTATGTAGTAAGACCCAGACCCGCCTAGCCCCTTCCCCACTTCTCTATGAAATACCTTTGGATGGGCTAAAATTTTTCGTAGGTCACTCAGGTATATAAGTTATCTTAAAATAGTTATAAATATGCATCTACGCATATAATTTAAAGAAGATTCGACAACTTTCTCCAAATATTGTAGATGTCTTATTAAATATTAATTTTATTAACTTATTTGTTTGTTAATTATAGTAGTATATTTTGATTTGCAATTTTTTTATCAATTATATCGATTTTTTGCATTTTCTGAGAAGATTTACGATAGTAACATTTTTTTTTCACCATCGGAAAGTAGAGATTTCAACGAACAGAAGGCATACCAACTTTTTGAAAAAAGCTGATATTTTGACGGATGAATTTTCGATTGAAAATTTGGGTGCTTTTTCGATATTAATTCAAAATAAGGTGAAAAATAAATATTTCTAATCAAATAAATTACAGCGTATTTGGGACATAAAAATGTAAGTTTTCACCAAATCTCGTGAAAAAATATTTTTTTTTGTAAAAGATAAAAATAAAAAATCAAAAACTTGGATATTTTTAATTTCACATAAATTTTGAGGTTATGTGAAAAAAGTGTAAATACAAAAGTTTTAGATCTTTTTAATACCTACAACTTTGCCATTTAACTTTTTTCCATAGGACTTTTAGTTTTGCCGGAAATCGAGATAAACCGTTTTTTACCCTTAAAAACTCACCCCCGTCCCCTTCCCGACCTCAGATCGCCCGTAAATTATTTTTCCTTTCATTTTTATAATATTCTCTTCCTTTTCTAATGGGTTTTATCCTACTATTATTTTTTTTGGTTTTAAAAACTATCGACCCTGGTCTAAAAATCGTACTAAGCATTGTGTTTTTACTAAGGTACTCGTAAGATGTCAAAAGTTACGCATCATATGCGATTCCTGTAAGGCTCGATCGTTTTTTTTTGTTTGAAAGCTGACGTGATCGAATGAGTTCTTAGCTATAATTCATCATCGTCAGGTCGCTCGCTGCTTGAGAATTCGTGGGTTACTTACATTTTTAAATGTTGTTTATGCTGCTTCTTTTCAAGCCGGCGCTATAGTATTTCACATAATTAGTTTAGTATAATCTACCAATTTGAAATAATTGTATAGAGAGTAACTTCAGCAGCTTTGTAATGCAGTTTCAAACAATACAAACAGCTATAAATACACCGATTAGTTTTCAATTTGCAATTGAAACTACATTTAATGAATTTAATTAACATGCAATTTGCGACGCTGCGTCTAACATTAACTTGATATTTGATGTTACTTTTAAAACCATGAAATTACAAAATTTTTAAATCCTGGTCAATTCAGCCGTTCAAAGTCCCTGCAAATATTTAACGAGTTGGCTGCAAAGCCTGCTCCGTAGTTAATAGAAAGGGACGACGTGCACCCTTTAGTATGCGCAGTGCCCATTCTCTCTTTAACCACAGGGGTCCACAGCATCCATGTTGCGAACTTATACCCTCTTCCTTTTATGTCAACCTGGTAGTTTTATTGCATATTCATGGTTTATTGTTGCGAAATGCTAACGAAACAGAAAATTTCAAGTTTTTGCTGGCTTATTAGGGTGCGTGGGTGCCGGGGCGGGTGGGTTTATTTGTGAACTTAGCCGCTTTTGGGTCGTTAAAAATAAATTAAATAATTGTTTCATTGTTTTTTACCGAGTATAATAGAAATAGGTATTCAACTAACTTAGTTTTGAATATATTTTTTAGTTTGTTTGTATTGCTTTGTTTTAAGGTGCTGTGAAAATGTGTGTGTGTAAATTATACTACTACTCTATGGGTCTACGTTTACCATCATGTGGGGCACAAGATTTATCACGAGCACGTTGATGTGCTCGATTTTACGAACCATTTGTCTTGACTTAACTAAGTGACATACGCCGAAACACTCTCAAGCTGAGTAAGCACAATGTAGGTAATAAAAGTTCCGTTCAAAGTTATTATTTTAAAAGTTAAGTTTTGCAATATTATATGTTTAAAAATTATGTTTATAAAAAAACTTTGAAATCTAGATAGTAATTAATTGCGACTGAGAACAAAATGTTTTTTTTAAAACTCTAAATGGATAAAAATAACGATACGAATATATATATATATATATATATATATACACATACATACAAGATTGTCTCGTTTAAAGTATAAGATAATATTATGTTTATTTAAAAAACAACATAGCTATTCCAAAAAAATCAGAAGTACCATTTAGGAAAATAGCGTCCTTGTTTAATAATAACCGATGTTACTTTTGAATTAAAGTAGCTAACTTTAGTGTAAGAGTAGAGTAAGGTTAAAAATAGAGCGTTTTTATTTACCAACATTTCGTTTTACGTTATTGAAAAAAAATTACAAACATCCATCAAAATAGCTTACGACTATTATAATAACTTAAATAAATTAAATTCTATGAATTTCTACAATGTACGATCTGATGAAAAGCAAAAAGTATAACACAAAATATAATGTTAAAATTGCAAACCATTCCCTTGTACCTAATCCTTTGTTGAAATACCAAAGCTGAAAAGAAAAAAATAATGTCTGCTTATTCTGCTAAGAATTTTCTGATAATATTTTTTTTAGAATGCTTAAATTATGTTAATGAATTTGAATAATAGAAAATTGTGCTCACTAAAGGAAATACTGTATGCTTTGTATTTTCTATCAGTGTTTCATGCAATAATTATGAACGCATGAAATCATTGTGAAAAACCGGGATTGATTGGCACGGTGTCCAGTAAACGGAGTATTTTCAGCGCCGTTCTAAGACTGGAAAAATTGCAATTATTGAATATAACTGCTAATATATTATTGTGAGTTGTACTGATTTCGTCTGACCTTTTTTCTGAATTGTGAGTCGTTTATCGATTCACTTGTGTTTATATCTTTGAGTTTAATTACTGTACTAGGTATCGTTTATAAAGCACATAAGATTGTTTATTTATTACATTACAATTGTTTTGTTTTGGAAATTGCAAAGAAATACATAATATTATAAAAAATAATTTTACACATACGAAGGCTTTGTAATAATATTACTTATCACAACCTAAATTAAAGGACTGACCGCCTAATTACCGTAGCCAGCTGGATGTAAATCCTAATTAAACGTCAAACTTCAAAGTGCAGCTGTTCCTAAGTTCTAACCCACTTAGCTTTGAGGTGTAACCCCGAATATTACTTACATGAATATCACCATGATATAGGCTGCATAGTAATACATAGTAAGTGTAAGCCACTTAGAAAAAATTGCAAATCTGTTGGGAAAATGAATATTGCTAAATTGAGAAAAAAAAATTGCCAAAATGTAGAAAAAAATCTACTAAAGTCTTTTAAGTGTGGCTTGACGGTATCTGTAGCTCAGTGGTTAGCGCATCGGCGCTCAAGCCGGAGGTCGCTGGTTCGAATCCCGCTGAGGGAACAAAAAGTTTTTAATGTGCTGGATCAGATGGAGAGGATGTGTATTAAATATGTTTATGATATAATAAAAATCTTAAATATATGTATAGTAGCACTAAAGTATTTAACATACTTCCCGTTGTCTGGTCCCCGTAACACAAGTTTTTCGGGTCCATTGCACGGGGCCAGATTGACGTGGTGTGAAGAGTCCATAAGTATTATTAGGTCCTTACATATTATGAAATTTGGCGTTTTGTCGTACTGGCCACATTGATCTCAAATAAATAATTGGTTAGGAATTCCAATTTCAAATTTATACCGCTATTGCATACTCATGCATTTGTGTTTCAAAAACCGTAATTCATTTAATTTTCCTCTTTTGGTTTTTTCTTTGCGTCACTCTGTTTACAAAATGGCAAACTTGAAATATCGTATTATGTTCGAGTACGAGTTCCACCGTGGCACCGGTGCTGCAGAAACGGCTCGAAGGATTAATGATGTGTATGGCGACGGTGTCGCTAAAGAAAACACAGTGCGTTTTTGGTTCCAACGTTATCGTTCTGAAAATTTCGACCTGCAGAACAAGACCCGTGGAGGGCCGGAGACAAAAGTTGATAATGAAGAATTGAATGCTATTGTGGAAGCGGATCCATCTCAAACCACGTCCGAGTTAGCTGCAGGCTGCGGTGTTAGTGATAAAACTGTTTTAATCCACTTGAAGCAAATTGAGAAGGTGAAAAAGCTTGAAAGGTGGGTACATCATGAATTGAGTGCAGCAAACCGACAAACGCGCGTCGACTGCTGCGTTACATTACTCTACCAATTGTGCCAATAATGAAGGGATTTCAAATCGAATGCTCGAAACGCTCATCGCAATGGCTGAACTCTGGCGAACCAGCCAAAGCCTGCCCCAAGCGAAAATTGACTCAAGAAAAGATACTTGTGAGCGTTTGGTGCACTAGTGCCGTTCTAAAGTAAAAGTTCGAACGACTAGTGTCGTTCACTACAGCTTTCTTAAATCTGGCCAGACGATTACGGCAGATGTCTATTACCAGCAACTGCAAATTATGATGGAAAAGCTAGCTGCTAAACAACCGAGGTTGGTCATTCGCTCTACTTCTGAACTGCTGCTTCAGGACAACGCTAAACCACACACTACACAACAGACGGCTACCAAATTAGAGGAGCTTCAATTGGAATGTCTAAGACATCCACCGTACTCCCCGGACCTTGCTCCAACAGATTACCATTTTTTCGAAATTTGGATAACTTCTTACAAGGGAAAAAATTCATCTCCGATGGGGCAGTCCACAGCACCTTCAAAGATTTTATTGATTCCTGTCCAAATGGTTTTTTTAGTAAAGGAATCAATGCACTACCTATGAGATGGCAAAAGTGCATAGATAGCAATGGTTCTTACACTTAACTTTGATTAAATAAATATATTATGTTACTAAAATCGACTTTATGTTCCTCCTTTACAAAACGCCAATTTCATTTTTAATTAGCTATTATTATTATTATTTGTAGAGTCTAAATGTAATAAAAGGTTTTTCTTTACAGCTGGTTGGTGGCGAGTTCGACATGGAACTGAACTTCGTCATCCAGGACGCCCAGAACATACAACACATGCTGGAACTGCTAGACCACTGCCCGCCCAGCTTACAGGTAAGCGTTCTCCTTTATTTATATTTGGTTTGGCTAAAGTCATTTCTACGACTAAAGGTTACAGCAAACTTATCAATGCTCGAGGATGTGTTTTAGTCCCATGTTCTCTATCTGATACAATATTTACAACTCTGGGTTTGTCACGCCTTAATGTGTATAAAAAGTTTACATCCCCATCCCTATCTATGGGAATTGGTCTCCTTATTTATCATGTTCGCCTAGTACATTTATGGGATTGGGGTAGAAAGTCTATTGTTACGGTGTTTGCACACCACGCAACCCCACTATAATAACAATAATCGTGACGTAAAACGTTTAGTGGTGAAGCCATTGGGCGGAGCCAATAAAACCCCATAGTTCATGCGTCAACTCTTACACTCTTTTTATGTTTTCCTGGTCTTGTAACACCATAACAATAGAGTTAATTTTCGTCACTAGCCTCGCACGCGTCTAATGTCGATACTCTCTTATGGTGAATCTCTCGATACTCTCTTAGAACTCTTTTATGGTGAAGTAAATAAATAGATTGAACTAAGTATCTAAAATTAATATTTAATATTGTACCTCATAGCGTTTATGCATCTAAAACAAAGAAGTAATAAAATGTTTTTTTTTAAGGGATTCTTACAAATTTTTTATAAGATAAGCTAGTAAATAAATAGTTTAGGTATCATAATTAACAATAGTAAAACAACATTACCAACATGGTGTTCAACTCAATAGAATATTCCAAAACACCGCGCCGTTACCTATGGGTTTTAGGTGGCTTTAGTATAAAGATCCCATCTCTTCAAAGGCCATAACTGCCTGGTGTTAAAGTAGAACATCTCAACCCTTTTCTTCAAGCTTTCGTGGCTGGGTTGTATTTACAAAAGACAGGTGCGCATTTTTTACCTGGTTTAATATTAACCCGTTAGGTTCGTTCGGCTTTTCGACGACGGACGAATAGCAGCTATCCCTTTTTATGCTTCCCTGGTATTATACCAGTTTAAAAAGGGTTAATTTCTGAATGCCCTTTGCATATTTTAACAATGAATGGCACCAGATCCACAGTTAAAGTTTTTCTTTTCGTTGGCCAGAAACATTTCAATTACATAAAAAAATAACGTCATACTTGAGTTTTGTTATGAATTGTCGCAATTAATCGTTACGACTGTGCCCCAGCAGATTTAATAAAATATCACATTCTGTAGGCATCATAAGCGCCTGAGTAGAAAGGGGGGGTCTTTTAATCTCCTTCCGAGTGATGAACGACGTGACTCGAATCTGCAGAGTCATCTTATGAGATGTGCTATGATAGTACTCTATATGAATGTCTGATAAATTAGCCGTAATAACTCCTAATATTTACATTTAATTCAACCATTTACAAATAAATTGACACAAAAAGACAGCGCTACAAATTGTTTTCAATAGGGAAGTTAATAATTTTCAACTTCAAATAACGTTGTTTCATCATATTTATTACCTCAATATAATTTACGTAACGATCCCTTTTCCTAATAAAAATTTGAGAAGCCGCTACCGACGAATGTTATTCATTATTTTTATTTCTTTTGCCCTAATATTTCTATATTCATATTTTGTCGACGTTCTTTTTATTTTTGCTACTGATTATGAAGTCTTCTTTTTGTGTAATATTGAAACCGTTTTGTTGATGTTATTATTATAATTAAATATTAGGTACCTTGAAAAAAAAAAGTCAATGATTTCCTAAAGTTGTTTTTGCACGGAGCAAAATATGACTGATGGAACCTGGAGTCCTTTTTCATGGAACCTTTTGTATTTTTAAGTATATACTAACCCCCATACTAATAAAAAATATTTATACAACGGATAACTTAAACAACGTTGCTGTCTTTGTCCAACGCATCGTTGGAAAAGTCACTTGACAGACGAAGACAGCAACGATGTTTAAGTTATCCGTTGTGTAAATTTTTATTAGTAAGGTGGTTAATGGATAAAAACTTAATTAAGATTTCATTAAATAAGCGATTAAACATCCAGCAGTAATCTGGCTGGCACGACCTATCAGGGTTTTATTGCTCTGCGGTCAACTGGCCTGATTAATTGGAAAACTTTTCATTTGGTCTAACGTCGAGCTGAAGTAAAAATTTAATGTGCCAATTACGGAGTTGAAATGAGCTAGTCATGTGGCACAGCCGCGATTCTGTTATAAAGTCTTTATACCATGACATAGGATTCGAAAAGGTTGATTTTTATATATAAATATGTGTAATTTATATATAAATAATATAATACCCTTTTTACGAAAATAATTAAAATGAATATGGAAAAGATGTGCAGAATGCTTATCCTACTACTATTATAAATGTGAAAGTTATATATTAGTTAGATATTTTTTATCGCCTGTATTTTTGTTTCAGAGGTATAATATATTAATATATATAATATATAATATATTCATTTAGATATAGGTAGATTTTTTTATATCATTTGGAAACAAAATTATATATTGAGTAGCCATGATGAAAACTTTGATTACACTAATATTTACTCTCCTTTGACAAAAGGATATTAAAGTAGATAAAATTAATTGTAGTCAAATCTCGACCACTGGGCGATCACTAGTATATAATGATAAATATGCAAATTAAGCTGCCAATAGAAAATAACCTTTATCTGCAGGTAACAGCATTTTCAAATTGCCCAGCTGCAGCTCGTGAAATGGCACACTTGCACAAATTGTTTCGGTAACGTCCCGAGAATGTAATGCAAAACAACAATCGGCTTCGTTAGGCACCTTGCTCCTTCTTGTTATCTGTTTCATACTTATGATAACCTGGTTTTAGTGGTACCAATAAGACATCGACGTGTAGGCCGAAAGCGGGTTTAAATTACTATTCAAGCTTCGGCAAAGGGGGGGAGAGAACTTTGATAGACCTCTCTTTTATAGGCTATTCGGGTTAAGAAGGCATCATGCGTACATAACATTATGTCAAAATTACTTACTTTGATTGGTTAATGTGAACACAGACCTGTACGTTATTTTTATCTATGCGAAATTTGTCAATAAATCACTTTTGTACCCATGATTCCTTCCTTGCCTTCTTACTGCGAAAGCGAAATTATTTAAAAAAATTATGTTAGGTACCTACAGCCAAAGGTTGACCAATGCTTCGGGCAAACCCCGAAATAAATTCCAATTTCGGCGTTGGACTAAAGTATTTTTAGTCAACCCTAGAAGGTCCCACCTTTTCAGCCAAACGTCGAAAGACTATAATATCTTTTTCTCCGTCGATCTTGGAAGCTACTGGCGGACTCGAGTCAAAGGCTGAAAGAAAAACTTCAATTATTTTTGTTTTGATTAAGACGTCGAATCAGACCTGAGCATTATTGACTAGGCAAACATATAGTTTGAGTATGTCGGAATACTTAAATATACTGTAATTGTTGCAGGCTGAAATATGGTCGGTGTTCATTGCGATCCTGCGCAAGAGCGTGCGCAACCTCCAAGCGTGCACGGACGTGGGTCTCATCCACCATGTCCTGCAGCGTCTACCGCATGCCGAAACAGTTGTTGCTGGTGAGTGATAAAGAAGTTATAGGCTTGTGCTATAAGTTTCAGAATCTGGAAGACCGGAGAAAATTAAGAGTATTGCAAAATAGGACTCTGCGCTTATACAATAGAGCTGAAAATCGACACACAAGCGTCGAGACAAATGTCAATGTATGACAAAATATATGACAGCTTGACACTCGACACTTCGATTTTCAAGTTTATTGTATTAGTGCAGAGTCCTATTTTAAGTGCTCAGAATTTTTCCGGGTACGCCGAATTCCGGATCATGTAGTCCCGGCCTTACCTATGATTTTATACCTACATAATATTATTAAATAGCATTTGCTCGCATGTGTCCGCGCTGAGTTCAGTACTAAAATCAATCTACTCAGTTCAATTTTACAAGCAATTGGAATGAAAAAATAAAGAAATTAATTTTAAACACAGAATAACAAAAAAGCTGATTACACAGCAATGTACGGTTATGTGTTAAAATTCACTCATTTCTTTTGTCGAGTTTTCGCGAGCACCGTTTTAACATTTTTGTTATTTTTCCAACATTAAAAATGCAATTACGTGGGAACGAGTTATAATTTTTATAAAATTATCCTTTGTATCATTTTCCTCTTTTTAAATTATGCCAAGAATAGGTACTCTACTTAACTTTGGTCGACTTAACTTAAAGAAATGTATTATAATATTTTTGAAATGCTTTTTTATGTGGATAAACGTATTTTATAATAATTATAATAAATTTTGAAAACTCATAAAATTCTTAATTTACGTTGATTGCATAAAATTCAGCCGAGTTTTGCAAATTCAGCAACATTAATTAAAGTTTAATAGTAATTATATTAAGAAATTAAAATAGAGCCTAATGTGACCGACCAGTTTTAACGCTTTTATTTGCATTACCATTAACCGTATCGTGAAACAAACTGGGTGTGCTCCCGATTTATTTCTTGTGCTCTTATAGATGCCTGGTACATCTTTGCCTTTATTTCATTTTATTAACTTTTTATTTTATCCATCAATTTTCTAATGCTGATTGAATGATTCGCCATTATATTTTTATGCTATCGCTGATGTTGAAGTTTCTTTAAAATTCTCTCAGGCCCGAAAAGGGTTACATTTTTCTCACGCCTACCAGAGCTGCATAATGTAGAAGAAGTTTGAATATTGTCAACGTTCGGGCGCATTCAAGTAAAGCTCCAAAGGTTGGTTTTTTGTAAGAATGTTGTGCGTTCGTTTTCCCATGTTGCAATTTTTTCTCAGGCTCAGTAAGAAATCATAAACTAAAAGAGACAGTGCAGCAGCATGGGTTTTATTATATATGCAACATAGTGCACTGTCCATGTTGAATAGAACACAGGCGCTGAAAGGGGTAAACGTCTTTCACATGCGTACTAGGGTATAATAATATGGATGGATATAAATTCCTAGATTTTGTATTGTTAGGAGGAAGTTTATTGTAGGAGTAAAGGAGTCTTTGTTTTAAAAAAAGATAACAAAACCGGCAAAGTGCGAGTTGGACTCGCGCACGACTGGCTCCAAATGTAACGGCAAAAAATCACGTTTATTGTATGTGAGCCTCCTTAAATATTTATTTTATTATGTTTCTTAGTATTTGTTGTTATAGTGGCAACAGAAATAAATTATCTGAATAAAATAAAATATATATTGAAAATTTCATCTAACTATAACGGTTCATGAGATACAGCCTAGTGACAGACTGACAGACAGACGGACGGACAGTGGAGTATTAGTAATAGGGTCCTGTTTTACAATTTGGCTACGGAACTCTAATAAAAAACGAATAATTAAATACGTAATATTGACATTCATTGATTAAAATTAATATTCTTAAGTACCTATTGACTAAAAATAAATGCCGGCGGATTTTTTACTAATCAAGTGTCTACTATATTAAAAACAGGTGAGGAAGAAATCTCTAAATACCTAATTTTATATCGTGGTTTATATTTTAATATGATACATTATGTATATTTAACCTATGAAAATCAGCGAGCTGTGAGCGCGATGCTTTAAAAACGTCCCATGCGATTTGCTGACGTATTAATACGTGCCTATTGTGAAAGTCATATTGCTTGCGACATAACTACTCGAGTAATTGTAACACGAATGTAGATTGTTTTATTAAATTGTCTTACACAGGGGGCGTAGCTCAGATGGTAGAGCGCTCGCTTAGCATGCGAGAGGTACCGGGATCGATACCCGGCGCCTCCAAATTATGTTTTTATATTATGATATTCGCAACTTATTCGACCGACTGTCAACAGGGGGCGTAGCTCAGATGGTAGAGCGCTCGCTTAGCATGCGAGAGGTGCCGGGATCGATACCCGGCGCCTCCAAATTATGTTTTTGCGTAAATATGTAATATTTTGAAGGCTTGAGATATCTTTATCTTCTATAAGTCCAAAACTTTGATCCTTTTGCCTAATTTAAGTAGGATGATTGTCAGTTTTATAGTAGTTTAATCCCAGGTATGGAACTGAGGTACAACCCGGATCAGGGGGCTTTGTGTTAAATCCTTCCAAATGTACCGCTAAACCCTACTGGGACAATCTCAGTGTGAATTTATTGTTAAATTTGTAGTTATCATTAATACCCACCTACTTATTAAGTCGATGTTAGGTAAACTTACCAACAACCATTTAAAATTTAAGATATGTGTAATTTTTATGTACTTTACCTGAGTAGTATTTATTTTGGTGAAACTATTATCACCTGCCTATGACGCGTGTACTGAATATGCAGCGCTCCCTTGACACAAGAGTAAATGCAATGGTATCTTTTTTAAAATCAAATAAAAATCATAATGCGAACTCGCTCTGAAAGTTTTGAAATAATAGCAAAACTTTTGTAAACTTAATTCCACGCAAATGAATGGTCGTATGCTAATTCGTGTGCACTAGTAAAAAACCTTCGGTCCTTTTTCGGAGGAGCGACTCAAATGTTTGATCCCGAAATGGAAATTCACACTCAATTTGAAACGGAAAAGCTGTAAAAAGTTTGTATTAACTTGTATAAATATAAGACTAAAAAATACTTGGAGGCGCCGGGTATCGATCCCGGTACCTCTCGCATGCTAAGCGAGCGCTCTACCATCTGAGCTACGCCCCCTGTTGTCAGTGATGTGCAAAATTAAGTTTAATTATTAAAGTTACTTTAAACAACTTACTTTAAATTAATCATTACAATAAAAATAATATTCAATTCTTAGGGTCACGAAAAACAAAGGGTAAAAACGGGACGTTATTACTAAGACTCCGCTGTTCGTCCGTCCGTCTGTCTGTCACCAGGCAGTATCTCATGAATCGTGATAGCTAGACAGCTGATATTTTCAGATATTGTGTATTTCTGTTTGCCGCTATAACAACAAACATTAAACCCTGAATAAAATTATTTTTTAAGTGGGGCCCATATAGGTATAATAACAATCGTGTTTTTTTGCCGTGATTGTATGAAATCCTTCATGTTCGAGTTTCGAGATTTCAACGTTTGGTTTTTAAGAGTTAGAATCGGCACTTTTTCCGGGGACCTAACAATAACCTGTAGCTTTTAGATACTTTACTAATTTAGTAAAGTATCTAAAAGCTACAGGTTATTGTTTGAAAATTTTATGTGTTAAAAAAAAGTGTAAAACTCGTAGGTCATAGAGTTTGTAGGTAAAAGAAAAATGGTAAGTAATTTCTTTTGTAATTGGCATATAATGACATACCCATGTTAGCTCTCTCGACTTCTGCTCTACATATTTTGTCACTAATCTGTACGCGCTGTGGAATGAAGATAGTGCATTCTTATACTGCAACTGTGATCATACCTTATCCTGAATAAGTAGGTATCCCCCGAATTGTCAAGCACTGAGCGAGCTGATGATAATGAATTATTGTTAAGAACACTCGATCATGACAGCTTTCAAACAAAAAAATATAGATCAAAATCGTTTTATGCGTTTGAGAGCTACGATGCTACAGACAGACAGACACGTCAATCTTATAACACCCCTCTTATTGCGTCGGAAGTTACTTCTCATTAATATAACAGTACTAGCTTATTCCCGCGGCTCCGCCTGCATAAATACAGTATCCCAAGGGAATACTGTATTTTTTCCGTGATAAAAAGTAGACTATTGTTAAAACATATGCTACTTTGGATTAAAATCCAGAGCCTAAACTACTACCATATCAAATTTCATCGAAATTAGTCCTGTAGTTTTTGCGTGAAACAGTAACAATCAAATCCATCCATACATCAATACGTCCATCCATCCATCCTCACAAATTTTCATATTTATAATAGTAGTAGGATCTGGGTGACCGAGCTGTACTTGGAGTTCTAGTAGATACTTAGTACGGGTTGCAATACGTACCTTTTATTGTATCTGGGTTTTTAATACATTTTGGGGAACTTATCGCATTGACAATCCGGCTAACCGTGGAACCGCCGCATTTCGAAACTGTCTTGTTTTATAAACGGCTAGTCGCAATGTAATACGACGGAATCGAATAGCTCGCTTAAGGTATAGGATTTTAGTTTTTTAATTACTTTCAAATGTTAAATTACAATGAATAATCTTAAATTATAACTATATATTTAAACTACTTTATTAGAGTGAAGTGAAAGGTTGCAACTTGTATGTATTAATGTCACGTACTCTTGTTTACGCAATGGTAGGTAGAGCAATTGTGGACTGGTTCTGTACAGTCAGCAACTCGGATCATTAAATTTAATTAATTAAAAAAATAATTACTAAATGCTTACGCGCAAATATTATATAGATGCACTGCACTGTCTTAAAGTGGTATGCCTAAATATATTGCTATTCATATAGCTAATTTTTAGTAACATTCAAGTGTTGTTAAATCGATTAAGTAGAATCACGTCCCTAATCTTAGTGCTAAATAGATTTGGAAGAAAAGTGTTTAGACTTTTTTTTATTTGTCAAATATATTTTAGTGCTGACTGTACAATTATAAGAGTACTACAGCGAGTACAAAACACGTCTTGAAATAAAAAATCTGTACCAAAATTTTGTCTTTGCATTCAACAGGGGGCGTAGCTCAGATGGTAGAGCGCTCGCTTAGCATGCGAGAGGTACCGGGATCGATACCCGGCGCCTCCAAATATATATTTTTAACTATCTATCTATCTTATATATTAAATAAAAGACAAAGCTGGTATATCAACGTACGGGTAAACCCTTAAGACTAGAAATTTGAAATTTTGCAGATATATTTCTCATAATATGACGTAGGCATCCTCTAAGGAAGGATTTTTCAAAACTCAACCCCCAAGGGGGGTGTAAAACAGGTGATAAAAGTTTGTATGAAACGTTTTATTCCTTGGATGTCCAAGGAATAAAAAGTTTTGCATGATATTTCGTATGAATTGAGTAAGGAAAAATAATGAATTACGTATTTTAGCGTTTTCTAAAATTCAGCCCCTAAGTGGGTAAAATAGGGGATGGAAGTTTATATTGTATGTGTATTAAACCTAATTCCACGCGGGCAAAGCCGCGGGCAATTAATGCTAGTTAGTTAATATGTGACTTGAGGGCTTTAAAATTACGCCAAGTTGTCAATTTAATATGTAAATTAACGCTTCACAATCAAACATTATTGTAATATACCTGAGTTCAAATAATTAAAAAAAATAATCAAAAGCAAAACTATTCTTTATACCGCTTGGGATATTCAAAAATATGTTTTGTTTCCAAGCAATTCATATTTTGAATAATTGTGTCGTACGACTCTGGTACCTGTTGCGCTTGAATAAATGAAGGAATCAAATCAGCGGTATTGTGCGGTGTTTCAGTCAAACAATGGGCATCGCTCAGTCAATAAATTAATAAGTTCATTTGCGACCTATTGTTCTACACGACTGTCCTGTACAGTCGCCACTGAATAACCACGTTTTTTTTTTCAGAGACATGCCAAATAAATAATTTACTTGTTAAATTCCAAATAAATAATTTCCTTAATAAAATTTACTACAATTTAGTGATCACTAGAACACTTTGATGACATGCGTTACCTTGCCAGCCTATAAGTTACATATTCTCAAAGTATCTCAACCAATATTATTCAATATTTCAGCGCATAAATTTATGCATTTTTATTAACAATATATTCAAGTAAACATGGAAAATCATTGCTAAATTTAGCATTCTCTGCAAAATATACTTAAATATACTAAAATTTTGCTACAGTATTCAAATAAATGATGTGTTGCTATGTATATTCCCCTTAACCGTCATATAATGCATTTTTAACTTGAACGCAGTACATAATAATGTATTTATTATGCGATTCCAAGAAATTCCTTGGGGTCTTAAAGGGGTGAAGTCGGATCGTAATCGCGTAAGGCAGCCCGGCGTATACAATTTGAATTTAATTTATAAATGTATCAAACAATTGCATAATAAATTGCTAGCTTTCTGATCCCCCTTAAGATTCCATTGTTTTGACAATGAAACGAAAGATTGATAAGATGTTCTCTAGCTATTGTCTCGCACTGAAAGGTCTGATGGTGATTCATAGCGATGAATATATATTCAGATTATACACAACTTTAATACAGATTAATAACAACAACCACAGTGTAAAACTTTTGTGTAAAAACTATCTTATAGGACATCTGTCGTATTACAGCTATTGTATGTGTATGTAAGTAGAAATGTAGCGCCGTATATATTATTATGTATTACTAGCTGCACCCATCTCCCACACGCCTAAATTCTACAGCAGCATCTACAACTACAACCTACACCTACAATTCCACTTTACACCTACACATATACCCGTAACCTACAACTAGATGTACACATACAATTACACCTACCGAAATAAAGTAAACAGATGAACTGGACGCACGTGACACGTTACTCCTATAAGTATTTGACAGTCAAGTGACACACACATGTTAATGTGTGTGTCACAGTGTGTGTTACAGTGAACAGTTAGTATGGGAAAATTTAATCACCGTTTTTAGATTTTTTCTTGTAACTTTTACAATGTTTCTCACAATTCAAACCATCACTGAACATCCACAATTATTTCAAGGCCAAAATTAGTCAAACCAATTCCGGCTGGACTGAGTTTTAGCGAGACATTGAAACTGCAATCCATTTTTATAAAGAAGATGTGCTATCGCCGATAAATCCGGTGTATCATTTTTGAACCTTATTGCCGAGTAATAATTTCGAAAAGTGGTACGCTGTAATCTGTCTTCGATTGTACCTAGGATATAGATTGTATTGAATGTGCCTCACTTATATGAAACATAAACACACCGGCATATTTAGCGGAACACAAAAAAAAGGACCATAATTAAAAAAATATGGTTTTATTTTAAAATCTACTTACTACACTTGTTTTGTTATTTAAAGTTTCATTTGTTTTACTTGAAATGAGATCACATTAAGAACAGATTTTGCGAGTAAAGGCTATTTGTGAAAAATGGTACATTTTTGATCTTTTCATGTAAGCGGGAAAAGTGAAAATTAATATTAAAATAACAATTAATTAAATTAGAAAAATGGTGATTAATATCGCGTATTTCCTCCACGTGCTCTTATTAAAGTTTCTACCCGTCTAGGCATACTGAGAATGATGTTATCGATGGTCTCCTGGGATAGTCTCCGCCATTCCTCAAATACGGCGATTCGCAGCTCACCCACGTTGGCAGGAGCTGGAATTCTGGACTTAACTTTTCTTTTCAGCAAGTCCCAAACGTGCTCTATTGGGTTCATATCCGGTGATCTTGCCGGCCACTCCATAACAGTGATATTCATATCATTAAGATAAGCTTGAGTTACCCGAGCGGTATGCGGCCGACCATTATCCTGCATAAAAACAAAATCGTCACCTATATATGGTGCAAACGGTACGACATTTTCTTCTAAAACTTCTCTGATATAGCGGTCTGCAGTCAGACTCCCTCTGTCAATTACTACCAAGTCTGTGCGAGCTTTGGGAGCAGAACAAATGGACGCCCAAACCATTATTGATCCACCACCGTATGCAACTGTTTCAAAATTTGTCTGAATGTATCGTTCTCCTTTGCGTCTGTATATTCTTTGCCTGCCGTCAATTTGATTTAAGAGAATTCTGCACTCATCACTAAACAATACCTTACTCCATTGGTCCGCGTTCCAAAGTCGATGTTCCTGAGCAAAAGTTAACCTGTTTCTACGATGATTTACCTCAAGCCTTGGAGCCTTGGCGGTCACAAATGAACCCAAACCAGCTTTTTCGAAACTTCTTCGTACCGTACGCTCACTTACGGTTACACCCCGCTCTGCTTCTAACTCATGTCGGGCTTGGACGGCCGTCAAACGGGGGTTCCTACGTACACGAAGCCGAACGAAACGATCATCCCTACTCGAAGTGCGTCTTTTTCTGCCTTGTCCTGCTCTTCTCACATAAGTACCGGTCTCTCTGAACCGTTGGATACTGCGATGGATCGTTGAAACTGGTCGACGAAGATCTCTGGATATCACTCTGTAGGTTTGACCATTTCTTCGCATTTCGAGTGCCCTGGCAATCTCCGTTGGGGCTAAGTCAGGCATAATTCAGTCCTCAACTCCAAAAAGATACGCGATTAAAAAAAACTAACAAAAAACAGTATTTCAATGAAATTTTAAATCAAACTCAGAAGGAAGAAATACTCGAAGTTCGCTCCAGATAAAGTGTATTTGAATAAAATTAAAACAAAATGTGATGTTCAGTTGTTTTCTTAATTTGAAAATATTTCTTTTTAAATTAAATGACGTATAAACCACCTAGCAACCTTATATGATACTGATATCAAACCTTTATTTTATGTTCCGCTAAATATGCCGGTGTGTGTAGATACATTTTCATATCATGCTTTATCGATTGGTTTTAAGGATTATTACAACATTTTTAAACATTTTTATTACCTTTAGGAGAAGAAAAACCTACATAAAATAATATATATTTGTTACATATTACAATTTATGTTGTACATTCAAGTACAGTCTGTACTTGGATGTTTTCCGGCATTGTTTTTACACATTGCTTAGAGACGAACAATTACAGTCGCCCATTGAACAACTGGTGCAGTCGAATTAGCAAAATAATGAGATCCTGAGAGCTACAGATTTGCTTTGTAAAATTCTACAAGGTAGTAGGTACATACTTCTATTAAAAACAATACCCACTACTTAACGAGCTTATAAGTAGCCTAGTAGTTGGCAGTTAGGCAGGAAGTTAGTTATTCAACGAAAAGACCTGAAAGCTGAAGATTATTGCAGAAACTAGTCAAATATATATTTTTGAATGTGGTGTAGATTTTTACTGGTGTAGAGTGTAGAGCATTAAGCCTTATCGAACAAAGTCACTGGCAAAGGCTCTTTCACAACTTACGCATGTAAAAGTGAACGTATCTGGCCTTAGTTTATTTTAAATTAAACTTAATTTTGCATATCACTGGCAACAGGGGGCGTAGCTCAGATGGTAGAGCGCTCGCTTAGCATGCGAGAGGTACCGGGATCGATACCCGGCGCCTCCAAGGATACTTTTTGTTTTTTCAGGGACCTGTCCGTAGTCCCAACAAGCTTTATTCGTTGGCATATAATATGGTTTACTTGAAAATTGATTCTTCACAGAGCATAGAGTAAAAATATATTATTTTCAAGTTAGGTTACTAAACAATTTAAGTAGGTACCTACCTATTACCACTAGGTAGTACCTACCCTATGAATCACTATAATTGTACAGGGGTAAAACGAGTGATGAATATATTTTCAATTGAATGAATTCGGACAGAAAAATACTTTTAATGGCATTTGTCGTAAAATGTGCGGGCGAAGCCTTTGTCAACAAATTTTTTACAGCTAAATGAAATATATCAAGCATTCCCTGATTACAAATAAAATCCTTTCACAATATTTCAGCGAGTCGAAAAAATACTTCCTGAATCGGAAAATGGATTAAAAATACTCAGTATTTTTTACGGAAGCTTATTTTTCGTAGCTTATGTGGTATACTTACTATGTAGATTGTAGGTAGTTTAAAGATTTTGAAATAAATAAACATGCTTATTATTCGGAACTCGGAACTGAAGAAATAGGTGTATAGGTACCTAGATTATTATTACTAGCGTATGCTACGTATAAGTTGTAACAGTCGCAAGAATGTATTTATTCACAGTTCACACTGCAACGATACGCGGCGCTGCGTTTTTGAGATAGCTACCTATTCAAAATTGATATTTATTCACTACACAAAAATATACACGTTTCATATGACATCAATCATACACTGCACATGCGCCGTGCAGCGCGGTGCAGCCTGACATTTGAACTCTTACAATGAAACGTGTATATTCTTGTGTAATTAATAAAGTTCAATTTCTAATACATATCTTAATAATGCAGCGCCATGTCGCGTATCGTTTCGTTTCGGTGTGAATTGACCCTAACTGATTATTAAAAGTATGTGTAAGGGTACACATAGTTTTAATATCAATCGTTTATTTTAGCGGCATGAAAGGTTGTTGACACGTATACCTATAGCAACGAGTACATAATATGTAACTTTACAATATTAACTCAATCGATCAGTACTTTGAAAATCGATTGTAGCAGGTACGACGTACGAGTACCGCGGAGAACTCGCTAACACGATACGCAAATAGGCTGATGGCATTATGCAAATGTTCCTGCACAGGAGCCGGTCTTGCGGTTAACTGGCAGCTAATAGCTGTTGAGCTATTATAGCGCTTCGCATGTTATGCGCGCCTGGTTGTCGATTGATCTCGCGCCGAGTGATGCATGATATGCAACGTTAATTAATGATAACTACACTCATGTTAAGTGCGCGTTTGCAAATTTGACACAAATTGGCTGTTTTGCGGTACATTTTACAAAAACTTTTAATTTCATTTTTGCCAAATAAAACCAAATCCTAGAAAACTAACAATTTTCATAAATAGCTATCTAAACATTGGTTGAAAATTATTATAAAAAATATGATTTTTAGTATAGCAAAAATAACTTACTAACCTTTTCATCTAAATTTTACAAAAAGAGGATTATGACGTGTTTAGAGTAATTTTTTTGCTTTTATATAAGTAGTATAGTTTATTTTGGTTGTTTAAAAATACCCAACGATAGCAGATATAATCACCTTAAATTCGATAAAAAAAATCAAACCATATTTAAAATTGATTCGGAAAAAGCATAAAAAGTCTAATCAAAATTTGCACGCACTTATTTTGCTATCATGTATGAATCTTAATGCATGGCATGCAGATTCATGTATAATTGCAAAATAAGTACGTAAAAAATATTTTATTTATTTTATTTGGTCACTGTCTGGATTTATTACACAAAATATTTCTAATATCTTTGCAGTCTGCTCCTCATACTCGAGTACCTGTTAAACAAATTTTCGTAAACGCATCCTTAAATTAAATTATTGTCTAATGTCCCGTTTCAAAAACCTATCTACCTATAACTTTTTGTTAGAAACTTCAAACTTGTATCGCGAAAAACCGTCAAATGATTGAATGGCGACGTTTTTAACAAATAGTTATAGATAGATAGGTTATTCAAACGGGCCGTAAGACTACGTTCCACCGAGCGTTGTTTATGGTCGTGACAAAAAAAAAACTGCATTGTAAAATATCTTAACTCTGCGCTAATACAATAGAGCTGAATATTGTGTATAGCTGTCAAATCTGACACTTGACCCTTCGATTTTTAGCTCTATTGTATTAGCGCAGTGTTCTATTTACAGTGCAGTATTTCTGTCGTGACCACAAAAAAAAGATGGCCAGTACAATACAAATTATTTTCGTCTGGATTCGAAAGGAAAATTAAAGCTTACCCCAACCACCCAACCATGAACCAATTTTACCTAAATAATATCTAGATAGAAAATTAACTTATTGATTACATCATCATACTAATATTATAAATGTCAAAGTTTGTGAGAATGGATGGATGGATGGATGTTTGTTACTCTTTGACGCAAAAACTACTGAACGGATTTGGATGAAATTTGGTACGGTAGTAGTTTTGACTCTGGATTAAATCATAGGCAACTTTTTATTCTGAAAAAGTGCAGTATTCCCGTGGGATACTATATTTACGCGGGCGGAGCCGCGGGCAATAGCTAGTTATTAATAACGCGAACATAACCCATTGAAATAGACTACTTTTGGCGTCCAGCTAGGCGCTCGAATTGTGCAATGACTATTAAGGTCACAAAGTACAATCTAATAGCAATGGTAAAAATCTGTACTTTGTGGCCTATTCTATACAGTTCAAATTGTAGTTCTTGTGGTCATATAAACGCGCCCTTACGGATTTTATCGAGGGTTATTATCATTTTAGTTTTCTAAATCTTTTGGTTACAGCTTACATTGCAGCAACCATATAGTCACCTGTCATCTCAGTCTAATAGAGGAGTCCTACGTTTGCTGTAAAGAAGCTAGTTAATAGCGATTGCCTAGTTAATCGAGATTAGTACCTACGAGTTGTTAGTAGCTACTCATGGTTTTCGATGTGATATAGGTATATTTTGTAAAAATATGCCCTCACCTATATAATGGCATTTAATGGAGTGTTTCTTTTCAGATCTTCTCATAGAGATGCTGGGTGTGCTCGCGAGCTATAGTGTCACAGTTAAGGAGCTCAAACAACTGTTCATTGCAATGAAAGCTGTGAATGGAAAATGGGTTAGTAAGGACTTTTATTTTCAGCATAATATTATTGAATAGGGTATGTACATAATGTTTAATAAAACTACGTTCATTTTTGTTTCTGAATTTAACATAAATAAAAATATTTTAACAATGTCGTAATAAATATCGATGAAAAAGTTCAAAATTTTATTTCCAAACGAAACTTAACAAGCTTTTTTCGGAAAATCAACAGAAAAAGCTACCACCGGTTCAACCCTTACCCGCCGAGAAGAACCGGCGTAAGAAACTCGCACGGGGCCATATTTTAAATTGATATGTAAAATAAATGTATAAACTTAAATCTATGTTATATATGCTATAAAAAAAGTTAAAAGTACATAAGTACATAGGAGACAGCCGTGCAGGGGTGCATCTTATTCCCAAGGTGTGCGATCGTTAATAAAATCATTTACTTCATAATAAGCTTTAGCACACAAACGTTCCTTGACTACTTTTTAAAATTTATTAATAGGACGTTTTCTGGGATTTTATTGTATAGGCGTATACATTGGCTCTTAAAAGATTTGCTTACTTTTCTAAGTCTTATCACTGGTACATCTAGCTTATGCTTGTTTCTAGTGTTTGTACAATGATTATCACTTTTCTTCTTGAAATTGCTTAAGTTTTTTCTAACGTATAATAAATTATCCAAATATAGTGAGAAACAACGGTCAGTATTTCTTTAAACTTTTCTCTCAGAAATTTCTCGATTTCTGAAAATATAAAAATTATATATTAACAAACCTCTATAAATGAAATATGAAACGAATACAAAATACCCTTTAAAAAATGGTTGTCTGTTAACGGCGGGTTTCAATAATGTATCTACCAATAACTATTTGTTAAAAACGTCATATTTGAATTGTAAATAAATTAAATAAAAAAATATTTTTATGTTAAACGGTTTTATTACATTAAAATAATGTAGGTAATGTCCTAAAAGCTAAAAAATAATTCGGTAAGTCCTAGCTACCAGATCGCACCAATCTTCTCATCAATCTGGGGTCAATTGATCAGACAAATAATAAAATCGTTGGGCGTTGCGTATCTAGAGTTAATATATGATAGTTTCTCGCGCCCAACGATTTTATTATTTGTCTGATCAATACCCCAGATTGATGAGAAGATTGGTGCGATCTGGTAGCTAGGACTTACCGATATATTTTTTAGCTTTTAGTACATTACCTACATTATTTTTATTGTAATAAAAACCGTTTAACATAAAAATATTTTTTATTTAATTTATTTTCAAGTTTTTAGTTTTGTTGCTAGATGATACTTCTCTAGATAGGTTAGGTAGATAGGTTATTGAAACGGGCCGAAAGTCGGTTTACGGATGATAATAATTTTACGTTATAACGTCATCACAAACCTAACGCTCTATCGCTTGTTCCGCGCTCTCGCTTGCGCGCTCGGAACGCTCAGGCGGAACGTGACAATTTTTCGTGCGTGCAGCCGGCGTTCATAGATTTATAAGACGTTATCACGTCAAAAACTGATATTGTTTGTATCGCTAGATTTTTTCGTTAATAAATTGCTGTGCTGTAAAAGTTACAAAATATTTAACCAAGAAACAAAAATATAAATTTTCGTCCAGCTCTCAAAGCGGCATAAACTCAAATTAGGTGGAAATTCCTGTTGGCTAATTACATCTCGCTATATAACAATGCAAATTTGAAGAGCGCTTCTGGTTGTACTAATTGAATGTAAAGCCGCCTCTTTCGTATTTGGCCGCGTTCCACTGTCTCTTTTGCCTCATGTTTTCCTGGTACACTAATGCATGAGATGCGGGGGAGGCTGCGAGCATTTATCTTGTCTTACCACGAACACGCAAATGCGCTTTGAAGGACTTAAAAAATAAGAATGATAACGTAGGTAAATAAATTTTGCTTTATACAATAAAATCACTTTAAACGAGACGACCTTATATATATATATATATATATATATATATATATATATATATATATATATATATATATATATATATATAATCGGTATCTTGACAACGACAACTTGGTATGCGTACCTATGTATAATTAGCGTATAATTTTCGCATTACTATATAACATTATGTGAATAAACATAAATGTTTATCAATCGACGGGTAATTATTGTTATAATTATTATTTATTAGCCAAGGAACACCAATACAATACGAAAAATAATCATCGTATTTATTATGTCACTTACAATGTTACAGCTATTTCATCTAGCAGGTACTCTGAATATCCGCAATAAATAGGTCACCTTTAATAATCACCTCTACGGAATTGCCAGTTATTCGTAGTGCTATTACCGTGGGTCCGCCCTCGCTCAATTAATGCTGAATTACACTAAGTTGAGGCGATCTATTCATTACATGCGAATGACCACAATACCTCTCGACCCCTGTAGCCCTGGTACAAATTGAACCCTTACTAAAATGTTCAAACAAACAGGAAAAGCTAGGGTTACAGCAAAGATTTTATGATGTAAGGGTTTTTGATGCCTAATATGTAAACTCTTTTGTCGCAAATAATAATAATAATATTACGGGTAAACTAGGTATTCATAAATTTTTATCTTCTAGGTTAAGAATTAAGAATTTAGGTTAAGATCTGTTAAGAATTTTAACAAATCCATATGTGTTTAGTACACATCACCTATTTTCTTAAGGTAATCTATTAATTGTAGCTACTTACAGTAGTTTTTTTACATAAACTGAGCTAATAATGACGTGTTTATTGCAGCCGCGACACTCGGCAAAACTCCTGAACGTCCTGCGCCAAATGCCACACCGGAACGGCCCAGACGTGTTCTTCAGCTTTCCAGGCCGAAAAGGATCGGTAAGTTGATTTCTGTTGTAGTTTTTATAATAGGTACTGTACTTAGTCCCTTAATGTAAAAAGCGTTAAGAATAATTAAAATTAATAAAATGTAACGAGGCTTCCTAACAAACATTTTTAAAATAAATTATATGCAAAATACATTATGAAATATTTTATTAACAATTAACGATGAGAAGACAGTGAAATGTGGCAAAAAAATCAAAATTGACCAATTACGTATGAGTCGTGTTCACATAAACCGATTAAAGGAAGCCATTTTGATATATGTACGCATTATAATTGACATATTACTGCGTTCTTAACGCGAATAGACTGTAAGTAAAATATTTTGCGAGATGACATAGAATGCATAGGTTGTAGGTACGATGAATTTTGATCATGAAGTAACATTAACGGAGCGGGGATAAACCTGAAGTGACTCTAAGGATTTGTTATTCCAGTCTTTCGGAATTGGATATGAGCCGGCGATCTTATCCGAACAAGCTTTTGTTATCGAATCGGTTTGATGGCTACACTACTAATGTTATTATACCCTTGTAATAATAACAAGCGTAGGCTTATGGCGCTCTACATCGTAAAAATAGGCTTTATTTTAAAAAAAATGAGACGAATGGATACATTTTAGTGCAGCAAAAAGATATATGATAATCTTGATCATATTTGTAAGGAGACATTTTCAAAACACGTTTTCTGTAAATTTTCTTGATAAAAAAATATCATAAAATAACCATTAATATACTATGAAAATTAATTACAGTTTCGTAATACATAATAAAAGGAAGGGAATTGTCGTTTTTATTTTTCGATTGGAATAAGATATTTGTTAGGATTCATTTATTTCAATGTAAATAATTCGGACGGTTCCAATGAAACATCGCGAAATAGCGACCTGTCATTCCTTCTCTTTCACATTTATGGAATCCGACAGTACCGGTTAAGGTCTCTTGTTATGGAGATGTATGTCATTTTTTCCGCTTTTTTTGCTCAAAAATAATTCGAATTTACTGTTGAAAGTCCTTTCAAAGTTATTTTACCTCGGACTTGACCTTTATGCCGTCAACATAAGGATCTTAGTTTGGCATGTTTCTTCCTTTCGTCGTGTAATACTAATAAGATATGAGTAATTTCGCTATTTTATGTCAGATACCCGATAGTGCAGCTACGTAGGCCATTGGCTTTTTGCGTTGTTGACCAATTGGTCTCGGGTTCGAATCCCGGTCAGGCAATTTTTTTTATTATTTTTCTTACATTTTCTTTTATAATATTTATTTTTTTCTCGCACTAACACCGAGCAATGCTTGTTCTCTTAGGTATAGTATATAGTATATTGTTGAAAGCGGTTTACCCTGATATATTAAAAAAATTACACCCTTACTACCCTTATAAAAAAAGGTAAAGAAAAAAATATGAGCTGAGCTAAAAAAATATAAAAGATATAATAATAAAAAAGGATTGTGTGGTTTTATGAAACCACGGTAAAAGTGAAACTTAATAACAATAAAATGCGCTTCTTGTGTCTTCGCGTGAACTACATAACGAGTTAAATGCGGTCTTTATCAATATACAGACTGTTTATGCATTAGATTTTAAGTTAATTTTCTTAAGGAACTTTGGTTCTCATATGGCATACTAGATGGCGCTGATTTGCCGCTAGATAACGCTATAGGTAAAGCGAACCTATTTGCATAAGATGTTTATGAGGGCCTTACTAATGTGAAGTATTTTTGGGTTGTAAACCAATCAAGAAAAGGATTGTGTGGTTTTATGAAACCACGGTAAAAGTGAAACTTAATAACAAAATAGCGTGGAGCACTGGCACAAATGAGTACTAGTCTATACACTACACGGTCAGCTGATGCGAACTATAGGCGCCGCCATATTGGCCTCGGCTGCTCTGACGAGCGCCTTTCATTTTATCCTTACTCCGCGACCGACCGTCACGCAACATGTAACACACAGACGAAAAAGTTTGAGACGATGTAATAAAAATTTTTCATTAATAATACTTTTATTCATTAAAAATACAATATGATAAATTACAGGTAGGTCAGAAGTAGGTTACAATTTATACTCAATGTACATAAAGTTAACAAATTATTTTTGTTTGTAAAGTGTATTTAATTATATCAATTATTATGATCAATTCTAATCCTAATAAATAAGTCCTTCATTCACCAAGAGTAATGTGAATGAATGAGAAATCGAATGATGAAAACGTCAATGTGTGTAATGTGTAATATGTATGTTGTAGTGCGTATATTCCGCAGTACTTCGACCGCATATTATAATAATATTATTTTAGCATTTTATTATTTAAGCGTCCATGAAAAGGGCACAAGTTGTATTTATGTCGTAAATATTAGTTCAGTTTGTAAAAAATGGGTGACAAAAAAATAGGGAGAGCAATAAAGCAAAAATATGAAAATACGTAGTGATATATTATTACCTATTTATTTAAAAACTACCTGACCATTTCAAAAGCTTAAATGTAAATAATTTTAAAAGGCAATTAACCAAATGGCTGTTGAATAATAGTTTTTATACATTTAATGAATATTATGTGATATTTAAAGAACATAAAATAAAATTACTATTAAATGCTATTACAAAAAGTGACATTAGATATCTTTAATTTGACTATTTACATGAAATTATAATGATATTTGACATAATATTATGAATGAATTTATTTAGTTTTATGATAATAAGAATAATAGTATTATGTGATTTTATGGTTATAATAACATATTAAGCTTTATTTTACATGTACTTTATTATTAATAATTGTTGAAAATCATGCTTCTCTCTCTGGTCATGGACATCTAACCACCTCTTTGGTGCTGGAAATATAAAAGACAAATCGTTTATAATATGATAATCACATTATAACACCGTACAATATAGGATTATAAAACATTTACCTTATTGTTTGCACCACGTGTTTTATGAGGTCAATGTCAAACGGGACGAATTCTTTCGGCCACGATGTACCTACCTCCGCCTTTTGGGTGCTAAAAACAATAAAGAAAATAGTTTAGTATAAGATAATCATATTATAATAATTTTCTTAAGATATAAAAATAAAATTACCTACCTTTAATGTATGCATCTCGTGTTAATGAGGTCAACGGGTTACGGGACGAATCCACCTATATTTCGTAAATCCTGTTTCGTAATGCACAACAAGATTAGATGCACATGTTTGTAAAAATAATGCCACGTAATATCTTATTACCACGTTAGAATTTAGTATAACCTCTTTGAAATTATGACAGTTGAGTATTGCCACTTGTCACATCGTAACTTTTTTTTTTGTTTGTTTGTTTTGTCCTTTTTTTAATAATGCCTATGACATGCCCAATACTAAAATTAGGTATGTGATTTATGCATTATTTAATTTGTTGTGATTATTAATTATTGATGTTCCTAAATTATTAACTGAATGTCTATATTTTATTTTATTTTAATCTGTTGTTGCAATTTAATAATGTTGAATAACTTCCCACACCTTGCATGTTCAGGATATTTTGTGCGCCATTGTGATGGCAGAATGTTGGATCTTAGATAATACTATTTTGTAAGACCTTTATGTATACAACATTCTTGCAATAAATTATTTATTAATTGATAAAAAACAAGAAAAATATATTAATTTGTAATGAGATTTAAACCTAGACGCTACGCGCCTAGGGCAAAAAACCGCCAGCAATACATTACGAAATTGTCGAAATTACGCTTTTGAACATTATGGACACATTATTTTGACGTAATTCGCGCGAAGCACCCCGTAGTTACGGGGGCGGCACGTCCCCCACTCATCTCCTTCACTCCTTCGAATACTTCATAGTTGTCGGACTTACCTCGCCCTAATGAAGCTAACTATCTAATATCCGCCCATCATAATATCGATTTCACTTGTTACATTAGGTGACATTATTATAATGAATATCGTAGGCATTCTTGTTATTTTCTGTAAATAATAACGCAAAGGAAATTACTAAATAATATTTATAAGGGTTGTGTTACAAAATAACATTTTGGAGGCGCCGGGTATCGATCCCGGCACCTCTCGCATGCTAAGCGAGCGCTCTACCATCTGAGCTACGCCCCCTGTGACAGTTTTAACGAATTTATCTTACGTGGCGCGAGTTGTAAGATCGAGCGAGTAAAATGTCATGCCATTGATCACCTTGAAATAAGCTAGCGCTACCAGTGCTGAGGTGAATGGTTCATTTTGTAAGTACCGAGGTTCGCTCGGAGTTCTAATAAATTTAAATAAATAAAAAGAATCACAAAATTATTTTTTCTGACCGGGATTCGAACCCACCACATTTCGAATTTTCGAACAAAGCAAAAATTATACATACAAATATGCCAATTAGACTGACATGATATATTGTTTGTTGCGCGACGAAAGGAAAAATATATATTATATTATATAACTTAAAAATGCAAACAACAACACCAAAAAACAGTTTCCCAGGATTCAAACCTAGCTAGACCGATTTTTTTCCCCCAAAAGATTAATATTTATTTTAATTTAAACATTGATGGTTTAAAGCGCTTTCAACAATTTTACTATTATGTTGATGATCACTTTAAACCATTAAATTATAATATTCATTAACTTGGCGTGAGCTTAGCGCAAACGCTTTCAAATCTTTATAACATTTTCAGCGCATCTAATGGACGTCAGCGCTTTATACGTCCATTAGAATTATAAGTATATAATCGTATAAGTCGTTAAGTATAACGACGTACCAGAGGATGAGAAACGTATTGAAAACAGAAAAAAAAATACATACTTACGTGAATAGAAATATAATTTTTTATTTCTTCTCGGGTGGAATTCGATGGTAAAAAAAAAAATTCATTATTATTATAAAAATAAAATATTCCTCATTATCTACCCTTAATATTGATACTCAAATTAAAAAAGAGAAAATATTATGAGGTATACATAATGGTGATTAAAAAATAAATTTGAGGGGGAAATTTCATTATGATGGTCTATTTTCGTCAGACCGGCGCTGTGGTATTTAATAATTTTGTAAGGGATCCTTGAGGTCATGATTCCATTGTAAATACCGTAAGCGTTGTTAAATAAACACCAGAACTTTATAAGAATGTAATGACATCATTATCGGGATTCATTTTAATATACCCATTTTGTAGAGAAGTTTCATCTCAAAATTTCTTGCTTAGCAGTGGTAGAGTAAAAAGATGGATTGAAAAGTAAATAGGTAAGTATGAAGTTACTTACCTATTTACTTCTATTTCTTTTTTTTTACTTCTATTTTATTATTATTTACTTCTATTTTATTGCTTTTGTACCTACCGAATAGGTAGGTAAAAAAGCAATAATAAAGAATTATATATATGCTTGATCCAAGAGTCTTTCGGTAGGAACTTTTTGTTGTCACCAAAATATAATAACACGAGGAATAAAGAACAAATAATTATATTTACTTAAGTCCTCTAAAGTCCTCGTATTCATTCACTTGTAAAAATATTTCGTTTGTAGTCGAGACAAAAAGGAAATAAAGTTTCAACAAAATATGACGATCTTTAGGAGAGCGTATCTATTTGTTGTTTCCTTTAAAATGAAATTGTCGTCGTCCGGTTCAGTTTCCCTGGCAGTAATGATTCGTCGCTGATATTGCATTTCCGATATCAAGATTCGGTGGTTTTCCCGGATCAGCTCCGCCTGAGAGTGGATTTGATTCGGGAAAAGTATTTTAAAAATTAAAAATAAAATTCGAGTGTACTGGCTCCGGGTTTGAATCTTTTATTAGGGTTCCGTAGTACTCAAGGATTATAGTTTCGCTCTGTCCGTCCGTCTGTCAGTCTGTGTGCTTATCTACCTGTCCGTCTATCTGTCTACCTGTCTGTCCATCTGTCTACCTGTCTGTCCGTTATTCTAAGTTCTGCATAGTTTTAGATTTGGTATAGTTATAGATTCAATATTGTGCATAGATTTCGGTTTGGGCATCATAAATTAATAATAATGTTTTAAAATTTTAGAGGTGTGGATTATCGTCTAATAGGTATTTTTAAATAAAGACAAGGTGAAAGTTGAATTGTAATATATACTTAATGGTGAAATTTCGACCACTAGACGGCCTAGTGCGAAAAAGCGGTAAAAATGTATGGAAATATTATAAAATATTAGCACAACATAATATTATGTTGATAGTTTCTATTTCAAATAGTGTCAATTGCGGCACATGTATATAACGAAATTGAATGTTGTGTGTAGAGATAGTAGATAATTTTATTGAAACCCGTTAAATATTCACAGCAAAACTATCAAAACTGTACGTGAATAATTTATTACGTGAATTTTCAATGATCGCCAAATTCCCGTGCCTCAAATTGGAGCAATCAGTATTAAATTCGTGTGAAAGGACATTGGACGTTTCACTGTGGAACAATTATCTACGGCGACCAAAGATAAAAATTGGATAAGATAGTAAATAGTAAGTATACACCTGGATTACAACGGCATAGGTCGTATATCTGCAGGCAGCGTAGAATAAATACTGTGATATTTAACTTATTTCAACGAATATCCTTCTACTATTATAAATGCGAAAGTTTGTGAGGATGGATGGATGGATGGATGGATGGACTCCATAACTTCTGCCGTAACATTTTCAATTCGTACGTTCTACGTGCTATATTATCAAGGCAGTATACAAATCAGAACGCAAGGAAGTATAATAATAATAAAAACTTGGCAACGACAGGGCAACCGATGCGAGTCGCATCGAATTGTGTTGGAATTTAATAAGTAACGCCTCCAGGACCACCTGCCGGTGACAATAACTCGGGTCAAATGAAGAGTTACGCCTGGCTGTTTAGCGACCGTTTGTATTTGCTAACTTTATCGACTTCTTTGTACTTTTTTTGTTAAAGCCGCGCTTGTTTTGAAGATACCGATTTAGAAAATACCTTTACATTATAACTATTATATAATATATATATATATAAAATATATAACTATAATATAATATATATATATATATATATATATATATATATATATATATATATATATATTTATAATGTAAAGGTATTTTATATATACATTATAAATATTTATTACAGGCAATAATTAGCCTTATCAGCTTGGGCAATGTCTTTGAATGCATTAAAAAGGTTGATCGTCCCTTATCCATTCAGTCGTGTGTAAAATCGGTGCCCGAAAACCCGAAGCGGTCCAGTCGGATCGATACCAGGCGAGCAGAACATTTTGGGAGCACCGCTTAAGCCGGTTCCTTATTGGCAATTCTTATTCAAATAAGGGCTTAGCTTGTGTCCGTTTTTTTTAAATCTCTAATGTTTGCAGATTACACCTATTTAATACACCTAATGCTCAATGAAAATGAAATAAGATCATATGTAGGTTTATCGGATCATAATATAATATTATGAGCGTTGTTTTATATAGCTCAGCCTACTTTGATTTAATGATAAATGCTGCTAATAAAACAACACAGATGCATGGTTTTTGACGCGTACCTACTGGGATACGCGTCAAAATCCTTGGAGTATGATATACGGCGTGCCCGAATGGAGAAATCACGCCGGGCCCCCACGCCTTAACTGCTCCTTTGCCTCTGTCTTATCCTTGATCTGACACTTAACAGACGCATTTCATCCCGCCTGTTTGACCCTCATACGAAAAAATTTCAAGGCTGATATTAATCTTAAGCCATTTCGATATTTCCTTTTTATTAGGGTTCCGTAGCAATACAAGGGTTCCCTTGTACATTCGCACTGTCCGTGAAATAAGCACTCTAGTGAATATAAATGTATGAAATTTTGGTATGTGTAAAGATTGTGTATAGACTTTATTCTTGACCACTCTAACTTCGGTAATAATAATATTTATACGTGAATGAAAAACTTTTAGTGCAGTTTAACGAGAATTGTGCAACCGGAGGATTATGAAATTTGACCGGTAAATTAAAGTGTATGAGGAGAAAAGTGTGCAGAAAGCGAATATATTTGTTTAATAATGCTTAGAAATAAATGAAATTAATAAAAATAACAGTTGTTATTTTTGTGTGTTGTTACTTGTTACACACACTACCTCAGATTAATAACACACTACCATGCGTTAGATAGATACAATTTTGTTACACGTTGAAGTTTGTCAATATTATGTCACATTTACATTTTTATAAATTTTTCTACCTTAGAGGAAAAAAAACTCTTATAAAGTTCACACTTATAAAATTGTATTATTATTTACCTATTATGGGCGTGTGGTCGAAATTCGCCCTCTGATGAATATAAATAATATATGAAAATTGGTTAATTGTGTATAGACTTTATTGTTGGCATCATAAAATAATAATAATAATATATTTTAGGTGTGGATCCATATATAATGTACAGTGGGGATGAAAAAATTTATTTTACTCTACCCCATGGTAGAGTAAAATATTTTTTTATATATCTATTTTACAATACCCTCCCAAATATCTATTTTACAATACCCTCTGTATTGTAAAATAGATATTTTTAAATAAAGGCAAGGTTTCATACGTGACTTTTTATAAATATTTAAACCATTTTCGAGTAATCGTCCTCCAAGTGGTCTATAAGTTGTTGAACCCCTCTAAACTATAAAAGGTAGAAAAATGTATATTTCTGTAGTGATGTTTAGGAAAATTATTTTGGGCGAAATCGGACAATAACTTTTGAGGTCATTAAAAAAAATAAATGTACGTAACCCTTCTATAAGCTGTGTCCTGACACGCTCTTGGCCTCTTGGTTAGGCTATTTTGTATAGAATGATAATAGTATATACTATATATTTCGACGACCTCTGTGGCTCAGTGGTTAGCGCGCTGGCGCTCAAGCCGCGGGTTCGAATCCTGCCGAGGGAACAAATAGTTTTCTGTGTTCTTAAGTCATGAATGTGTATAAATGAGTATAATGTAGTAAAAATCTTAAATATATAAAAGTATTAAATAAACTTCCCGCTGTCTGGTACGTAGACAAATTGACGTGATGTGAAGCATCCCTAAACATAAAAAAAAAATTTTGATACTTATCCAGATGTGTTTGTGCTCTATGCAATAATTAGCAAATGTTTACGATTTACGATTTTCCTAATCTACTACTCTATTCACTATATTATATAGAAAGGGGAAAGATTAGTTTGTTTGTATTTTTGTATTTTTTTGTATTGAATAGGCTCTGAAATATCTGGACTGATTTTGATGAAATTTGGCATAGATATAGAGTAGATCAATAGACCACGGGAAAAAACATAGGTTACTTATTACCGCGGAAAAATGTACGGTTCCGCAGGATTTTTTTTGCGCGTACGTTATAATATCGTTTCTAAAACAATTTCTTAATATTTATTACCTACGTTGAGATTTCAATTTAATAAGTAAATTACAATAAACATGAGAGCCATTTTTCATTAGTGAATAAATGAAATTTTCATTGCTGTAAAGTTTGCCGTAGAGACCTTAGCGAGTCGAAAAGTGGTTTTTGATGGATTTTTAAAGGGAATAAATCCGAGCTCCATTGACACTTGAACGGCGAAAGGGCCATTACATCCAGCAGGCTCGAGCGCTGAAACACAGCTATGTTTCGTTATGATTTAAATCTACAAATGAAAAAAAAAATGCCTCCCATTGTGACGCCTTCATACTGACTGATACAGAAAACGCGTTTATTACCTGTTCCCTGTTACAATATTCTATTTCCGACTTTTGTATTCTGATTCTAATTTACTGCTAATTGTTTAGGGTTAGAGCGAGATTCTGTGTCGGAGTAGTATTGGTCAACATTAGCAAAAAAATATTTTCCTTTAATTATGGATGTATAACATCTTTCATCTCGCTTTCTTGCAATTTGTGGGAGTGATTTCGTGTTCGGGACGGAAGTGTGTAACAGAAAGTCGCGGTATCGCGCGCTGTTTAAATTGACGAATGAGCGCGCAGAGTTTAATGGAAATTTCTAATTGTCTCGGTTTAATGGAAATTTCCGTCTTTTTTTATCATATTAGAAAATCGTACTAATTATTGTGTTCTGAACACTCTTATATTAGTTTTACCTGTATTTTTGTGGGCTTGTATGTTTGTAACCGACTTCTTCGGACTCGATTTTGATCCACTTTAATTCAAACATTGTACACATATCAAGAATCGGTTACAGTACAATAATTTAATAAGTTTATCTCGTTATCCTGATCAGCATCGCCAGGATTAAATAATTACCACAAAAATTGCTTACATTGCAATATTTGCGATTACTGAATTGTCATATTTTGTCAACTGTCAATATTAACATCACATCACAACAGTTTTATTTAAATAAGGTATAACATTAGTCCAATGCCAGTGTCTAGACTCTAATTTATTAATTTAATTATAATTAGCATTAAATAAATATAGTTAAAAAAAACTAAAACACACGCTTCATATCACAAACTAAAAAGTGAAAAAAATTGTAGTTTAAAAAACTAAAAATCACGCTTTTAAAGCACATCGAACTAAAAAGTGAAAAATATTTTATAATAACTATAATTTGTTTAATATTTTCATAAAATGTTACACATCATATGCGACTACTGTAAGGCTCGCTCGTTTTTTCCATTGCGGGCGTAAAACAACTTGAGGAGGTACCTACCCTTGAAATCGGTCCTGACTCCCATCACACACAGTTCTGTTCTCAGGTGTTGTGTTGGTGGAGAGAAGCAAGGTGTGGTGGACCAAGTTCTGTTAAAATAATTATCTATTTCATCATTAATAGAATTACCCGTAAATCTATATCAGCATTTATTCACAAGTATAGAGTAATATAAAAACAATTTTGGGATGATTCGTAAGTTTTAGAAGTGTTTTAACATCAAACGCAATCGGTGTGAAAGTACCATTAATGTAAACCTCGAGAACAATACGCCGCTTAAAACAATATTTGCGCTGGTAATGTGTATACCCAACTTCAAAATAAACGGACGTGAAACAACTTTAAAATATACGAACGGAACCCATTATTGAAACTAACGCTAAAATACAGACTGTATTTCCGTAGCTATAATTCTTTCGAAATATTTGATTTATATTGTAAAGGAGAAATAATCTACGGCTTGGTCGTGACAGCCGGATTATTTTATATTTTAACGCGTAGGATTTTATGGTATAAGCTATCTATATGTATCTCGAAAATCGAATTTTTTCGAAGTTTTATTGAATTAGATTTTAAGCGTTATTTCACTAAGAACCATGAGTTACGAGTATTACAACCTACAAAAGCGCCTATTCATTTTGTTTTAGTAGCACTATATTGCTGATGAAAAATTAAATATGAAGACTGCTTCTTGATGTACAAATAAATAACAAATTTTAAATCCCTTGGGTAGAGTTAGCATGTCTTAATACATATTTTATCCCTCGACATACAAATAAGGTAGCGGGCGAACCGTCTGCGTCTGTTCAAGTGATAATTTATCAGATAAAACCCACTTCAGCATATATATTGCGAAAACTATGCTGCCGGCCCTTTCCCCGGTACCAGGGAAAATCGCCTGGTCATTATTTACAAACTAACTGTTGAAGAGCGTTTTAGCTACGTACTTAAAGTAGTTTATGTGTTTATGTGTCTGTTTGTCCGTGTCTGTCCGTTGGATCGTAGTTCCTAATTGGACGAAGCGATTCTGATCTAGTTTTTTCGTTAGAAAGCTGACGTGATCGAGAGTGTTCTTTGATATAATTTATCATCATCAACTAGCTTACTGCTTGACAATGACGCGGACGCCACGGGGTTACTATATTGTTTAATTTCGTTTATTTTGGTAGGACTAGGATAGTAGAGCCTGCGTGCTTGAGGGGTAAAAGCACTTCTCGAGACGGAGGCAGTGGGTTAAAACATTTTCCGAAAATAACAGATTACGATGTTTTGGATCTCTTCAGGTTAGGTCCGAAAAATACTATTTGTGTATTTAATATTATAATAGAAATTAATGTTTATCATCGACCTCTGAAGTTCCGACTAAAGCTGAGCAATGCTTTTTCCTCAATGTTAGGAGCAGGTTTGTGGTGAGTCTACAAAGTCATTAAGATTAGTAACCCATCGATTACAATAATATCGTATACCTAATATTACATATATTGGGTATTGAATAGTTGATAACGCTGGGCTGGAGGGATGTGTGACGTCCTAATCCTAATCGGTTGCGATATAATGGATCGTTAGTGGGTGTATCGGAGAGGTGGCTCGTACTTGGTACTTAATTAAGCGGATACAATCGATTCCAAACTGATATTTGTGATCTTGTCGGGATCATTTCAAATGTTAACATAAATTAAAGAGGTGTTGAACTATGTTGACGACAATAATTATTGTGGGATATAATTGAGTTTTCTTTTCTTGGACATATGATATGTGTTTCCAATACGGTGTACTAGTAGACAGCTCATATCATCTTCTAATGACCGATTTTTGAGTTAGTTTTTTGTCGGTAGTTAACTCAATAGTGCTAAGATTGGATGACGCAAACGCTTTAATTAAACAAAAGCGCTGTTGCATAGATAATTCTACTGTCAAAAACCTCAGAAACCGGGCATAAAAACCTTAATGCAATGGAGCTACTATTTCAGATTTCTAGTTCTCTATTGCTTACGAATAATCTAATGAATCATGCACCCATTTCGGTATTTTTGCTTCAGCTACGCCAAAACAAAAGAAAAGTATCCGTTACATTATGCACGGTAAATAGTTTAGACATTTTACTAAGCCCCAGCTGCGCTGTAGCGATTCTCCCCGACACCTTCACGTCTCTTTATCATAAATTCATGTCAGACATAAAAAATGTGCTAACGTGTTGCGTCCGGGACGGGGGCCGTTTTCGTGACGTTTTTCATAAAAATAATGTGCGTTACTTTTACCTTCTTGTCATATTTATGAAAAGGATTTTTTAAGAATATTTAGGCGTTATTATTCGCGCTTATATTATGCACAACCTCCTACTTTTCCCAAAGATAAAATAGAACCAAATATTACGTTGTTCTCTTTAATAACAAGTCACAGGACTGAAATTATTCTCAAGTATAGTAATAGCTCCCACACCGATTTCGGTGACGGTGGACTGTTTCATTGAAACCAGGCCAGCTACGCAGGAGTTATGTTATAGTGCCCAAGTGTGTGCGCAGTACACAAGAGCACTCTCTCCTCCTTTTTACTCTCGTAACCCAGTGGGACGGATAACCGACATGACTGGCGAGAGATTAGGCGCAGGTCCGACTTTTTACATGCCCATCCGACGCATGGATCATCTTTCTTGTCAGACAATCAGGTGATCAGCCTGAATTGTCCTAACCAAACTTGGAAACAACATTTTTTTTTGTTCCAATGCGGGAATCGAACCCACGACCTCCGAGTCGAGAGCCAAGCTCTAACCACTAGACCACGGAGGCTGTTGATGTATTCTCAAGTATATATTATGCATGAAAGTATTGTATTGCTATGTCTACTTACGTAATAGGTATAAAGTTGTGGGAGTAGTGATTGCCCCAAAGGGAGATCTCCGACCGAGCGAGGTGATGCTCGGTCAGGCCGAAGCCCACTTGTATGAATTTCGAGTCGTATTTATATACTGTCTTAAAATTCAGCACAGTCAGAAACTGTTTAAAATACACACGAGTTCAAAGTATTCACTAACAAGAAAAGGTTTGAAGTTCAAGACTTTTGCAAATCCATAGGAAATCCGTACATATACCAGTTTGAGGCGCTTCATTAAAGATTTCCTCTGCAAAAAGACGTCAGCGCAAAGTGAAGCGACAAGGAGATTACGATTGATGGGATTTTACGGAACGGAATGTTTCGCAGAACTTCGGCTTTGCGCTTCCGTCGTGTGTGAAATTAGTTTTTACTACTCAGTCGACATGATTTCCTCGATATTTCCTATCAGTGACTCCGTTATTCATTTCAGAGTTACGATTATATGTACTGAAAAATTTAAGAATGCATTGCATGAGAGATAAATTAGAGAATATTTTGTAAAAAAAAGAGACTTTTTATTTTTATTTCTGTCTTAAAGTCAAAGTGCCAAACGCCTTATAAAGTCAAAACTTTACATTTTCTAAGTTCGTTTTGATCATGCTGAATAAAACTCTTACGCCCTTCGCCAAGCGTGTATTTAGTGTCACTTATGAACACTAAACGGACTATACAGAGTGAAATTTTCAAGTGGGCATGGTAGGCAAAATTCGAAACTATGTATAAGTAATAGTGAAGATGCTGAACGGAGTTGCGTGCCCTATTCTGATAAAAACTGAAACTGCAATATTAGATTTTTGATAAGTCAATTGATTTATTAAAAATTTCTTGACATACCAAGATGTGGAGCTTGGCGCCCTAGTAACTTCTATTCAGCTGAATAATACCTATCCAACGATGTGTCACACGTAGCTTTATTAGAAAGTGGGACGTCTCTCACTATAAACTTTTTAACATCCTCATAATAAACTGACCTATGAAACAAAGTATGGAAAGTGCATAATTTGTTAAAAATACCTACCATCAACGATGTCCACTTGAAAAATGAACCCTGTATAAATTATTGATTCACTTTTTCTTTTGATTTTATTCGATATAGGAAACATCGCCTTCCTTAGCGTGCCACTACAATGCTAAAATATATATGTTTTGTTTCAGGCAATAGTGCTGCCGCCGCTGGCGAGGTGGCCGTACGAGAACGGGTTCACATTCACCACATGGTTCAGGCTGGACCCCATCAACTCTGTCAACATAGAACGAGAAAAGCCATATTTGTATTGGTAAGAAAATTACTAATTTATTCCTTCTATTATGTTACACCTCTTACAGACGAACGACACTTCGCCACAGAGTAGAAAATATAAATACTTACATCCAAATCATACAATGAAACAGCATTCATAGAACGCACCAAATCGATCAAAATTTGAAAATTTTGACGTCCACTTCTACGGCCCACAATTTTTCCACACACACATCGTGGACATATCGTATACTTGTAGTAGAGCAATCAAATCGAAAGCTAAGTGTGTAGCTGTTTATCTGTTCCTCTTTCTTTAATCTGTGACTCCGCCATCCGCAGTCGACTGTTGACTGCAGCACGCTTAGCATGACCACTACTGAATCGCATTTTGTTAACGCAAGAATAGACATATTATACTGACAGATAACATAGACAAAATAATACCTTTTCTGTCTCAATCTGTCATTTTGTTTATTGTTCCGTAGAAAGAAAGCATTTTTACGGTGTATAGGTATATACATGACTAGCTTTTGTCCGCGGATCAGCCCACGTGGAATAATGTTCGTTGCAAAAATATTTTAGCCACTATTAGTTACTCTAATGTGTTAGCTATATTATTGTAAAGTAAGACGGTTCAGCCCTTTGGGCGCGAAAGACAGTCATATACACAATACACATATAAATACAGTATTATACGGAAACACTTTATTTTTCGAGATAAAAAGTAGCTTAAGTATTAATCCAAATTCTCAACTCCGTTCAGCGGCTTTTGCGTGAAAGACTCGCAAATATCCATACATTCTCACAAACTTTCACATTGTGATAATAGTAAGTAGTAGTAGTATTTAAGTAACTACTTAGTAAGATTAAAGCTTTATTTAAACCGATGTAAAAGAATCTAATTGTTTTTAAGTCGTAAAATGGTTACCTACTTATTGGAATACTATTGTGGTTTATTATTGCAAAAATTATATTAAGCTATAAAAACTTACCATAGAAAAAATGTAGCAACATAAATTGTGTTACCCGCCAAGATAAAAACACGCTCACGAAACTAAAGAATTATCTGTGGACGCTTAACTATGATGAACGTTAACTCGAAAGAGCTTTTGGGCTAAAAGTGTAGGCGATAAACCAGCGGCATTACCGCGTAAATGTGCTTTTGTTCAAATATTTACGTGTTCTACGGCTATTTATTACGTTCTATCGAAAGTTAAAGTTCAACAATCTCGGCTTATGAAGATATTTAGTGGCTACTGGCTGAATATTTATTAGTCGAATATTTTGAATATCTTGTATATTTTGAAGTACGAATTAATTAAGATCGATACGTACAACTTGTTTTGCACGTTTGCATTTACTAATTCTTCTTCTTTCACGATTCAAGAACAGTATGTACCTATTTACCTACATACTATCAAAATATTATTAATCTCTCCCAATTATAAATGTTTTAATATCGTAATATCTACCAAGTAACTAGCCAAGGGCTTGTATAAAGTGTTTTTGTTATTAAGCCTAATTAATTTAATTATTCAGCCGAAACAATACAGTTGCACATTGGACATGAGATAATTGGTCGAAATCTACTGTGGTTCGAGATAGAGCCCTCTGACTATCACGAGCTCGGATTTAAACCAAATCCGCTACGTGTTATCCCAGAACTGTCGATTTAATGAAATTTAATTGCATACACTATTAAAGTGTTCAAAACGTTCTAGATAACAAAATTACAGTATCTAATAATGCTTTCCTAATATTTATTAATGTCTTCTTTCTCTGTTAATTTATTTTCTTTATAAAGTAATATAAATAATAAATGTACTTATGAAATAAAAACCTATATGAATCTTCTTCGAATAACTGTCTGAAATATAAGTTATATACCATTTCGTATTTACATAATATTTATATTATTATGGGCACATCGCTTTAACCCATTGATATTACAAGCGATAAACTTGCTCCGTTTTAGTCCCTTGAAGATGTTAGTTAGGAAAAAAGGCAAACGTTAGACGTTGAACATTTCTTGAAACATGCAATAAAACTCTTGCGTGCTCCAAGTTGTAATGTAGCTTTCAAATTGATAGGAGCGCAGAGATTTTATAACGCGAATCACTTTATTTTATGTAACTTTTTTTGGATGTGAAATATATATTTGTTTCGGTGTGACAAAACGACAAACTGTTCTTAGACTATCCAAGATATGCTCAAAGTGAGGCTCTCTTAATCTTTGGAAGTAATGGCTAGAGAGTATATTATTAGACGCCCTCAAATATTAGGTCATTACATACGAAATTGGCGTTTTGTAAAGAAGGATGTTCCTCCTTTACGAAACGCCAACTTCAAGTCATATAAAAACAAGTCGATTTTAAATAATTATATATATATATAACTTTAATATTATAAATAATATTAAAGTGAAACTTTTATTACATCGTCTCAAACTTTTTCGTCTGTGTGTTGCATGTCGCGTGACGGTCGGCCGCGGAGTAGGGATAAAGTGAAAGGGGCTCGTCAGAGCAGCCGAGGCCAATATGGCGGCGCCTATAGTTCGCATCAGCTGACCGTGTAGTGTATAGACTAGTACTCATTTGTGCCAGTGTGCTCCACGCTATTTTGTTATTACGTTTCACTTTTACCGTGGTTTCATAAAACCACACAATCCTTTTTCTTGATTGATTTACAACCCAAAAATACTTCACATTAGTAAGGCCCTCATAAACATCTTATGCAAATAGGTTCGCTTTACCTATAGCGTGATCTAGCGGCAAATCAGCGCCATCTAGTATGCCATATGAGAACCAAAGTTCCTTAAGGAAATTAACTTAAAATCTAACGCATAAACAGTCTGTATATTGATAAAGACCGCATTTAACTCGTTATGTAGTTCACGCAAAGACGCAAGAAGCGCAAATTTTTTAAATAATATATTTATTTAATCAAAGTATATACCATTACTATCTATGCACTTTTGCCATCTCATAGGTAGTTCATTGATTCCTTTACTAAAAATATCATTCGGACAGGAATCAATAAAATATTTGAAGGCTCTTTGGACTTTTTTCTCTTGCAAGAATATCCAAATTTCGAAAAAAATGGTAATCTGTTGGAGCAAGGTCCGGGGAGTACGGTGGATGTCTTAGATATTCTAATTGAAGCTCCTCTAATTTGGTAGCCGTCTGTTGCGCAGAGTGTGGTCTAGCGTTGTCCTAAAGCAGCAGTGGCGTAGAGCGTATGACCAACCTCGGTTGTTTAGCAGTAGCTTTTCCATCATGATTTGTAGTTGCTGGCAATAGACATCTGCCGTAATTGTCTGGCCAGATTTAAGAAAGCTGTAGTGAACGACACCGGAACTAGTCCACCAAACGCTCACACGTAACTTTTTTTGAGTCAATTTTCGCTTGGGGCAGGCTTTGGCTGGTTCGCCAGGGTTCAGCCATTGCGATGAGCGTTTCTGATTATCGTACAGGAGCCACTTTTCATCACAGGTAATGATTCGATTTAAAATCCCTTCATTATTGTGCCGGTTGAGTAATGTAACGCAGCAGTCGACGCGCGTTTGTCGGTTTGCTGCACTCAATTCATGAGGTGGGTACTTTTCAAGCTTTTTCAATTTTAAATTGATTACAGTGGATTAAAACAGTTTTATCACTAAAACGGCAGCCTGCAGCTAACGGACGTGGTTTTCGATGGATCCGCTTCCACAATAGCCTTCAATTCTTCATTATCAACTTTGGTCTCCGGCCATCCACGGGGCTTGTTCTGCAGGTCGAAATTTTGTCTGTAAATAAAACATAATTTACGTGTATGAAGCTATGGTCTATGATGAGTTTATAGAGTGAGATATTCTAACCCGAAATAGACTAACAGAATGCTCAACGAGGAAAATTATAGAATTTTTGACGTGACAACGTCTTATAATTCGATGGAGCCGGCTGCACGCACGAAATAATATGACACATGCGGCTTTACCTCGCTATGCGGCGTTACCTCGCTCTGAGGCGTTGTCACGTTCAACTATCGTCAGTAAACCGACTTTACAGACAACCGATTTTTGACCAAACTTGACAGACCGGAAAACTAGCAGACGTATCGCCTGGTGGTAAGCGACTACCGTCGCCCGTTGACACTCGTCACATCTAAGGAGTTAAGACTGCGTCGCTTGTCTTTAAGGCTTGAACCTTCCCTTCTGTTTCAGCCGCCAGCATCCACACTCATTCGACGAAACACACCGAAAGTATTAGGCGCTTCACGCCGGTTTATTGTGAAGCACCTCTCCGGCTGAGCTGACCCATTCGTGCATCTTCTACTTTATAAGTTACCTATCAATTAGAATTACATAACATGGCTTGGTATATGCCTTCAGGTAGGCTTGTATGGTGACGTCAGACGGGCGGTCCGTGATGAGGAAACGCATGCTCTTGTACTCAATGAGCGAGGGCGCCGGCCTGATGTCCTTCTGCTTCATGACGACAGCCGAATGCGACTCTATTTCCACACAACACACATCAGTTCCTCGGCTTGTGTTTAAAAAGGGTCCGATTATGTCGCGAGAGCTCCCAGCATGGAGGTCGCCTTCACTCTCTACCGCACATGCGACCACCGAGCGAGGGGGTGCTAAACTAACCAACTACACACAACATAAAACGTGAACTTCAGCCGGTGATATGCTCCAGTTACTGGGTGAACTGATGTCGATAACTGAAACAAGGAGAATGAATTAGCTAAGCCCAAGAGAATTCTTGGAGTAACTCCAGCGCGTCACGCGTTTGTTATCTCGTTGGAAATAGTCAAAATGCTAGTTTTCAACGATCTGAATTTTCTCGGGCCCATCGGATTCATGCGTCATTCATCATCATCGTATTCATCGAAAACATATCATAATATAGTCCCAGCCTATGTGGCTATTATATTTTCCCCTTCTTTTAGGCTTTTCTCCTTCTACCCTAGCAAAAATCAGATATTAAAGCTCAATGCTTTTACAGTTTCAAGACAAGTAAAGGCGTGGGCTACACGGCGCACTTCGTGGGCAACTGCCTCGTGCTCACGTCCATGAAGGTGCGGGGCAAGGGGTTCCAGCACTGCGTCAAGTACGAGTTCCAACCGAGGCGGTGAGTAGCGTTAGTTATTCATTGACTACATAAAACAAAATTTTAAAAATATCTGAATCTTTTTTTTTTAATCTAGTAGAGCTCCGAGCAAAGCTTAGTTACCCAGGTAGGTACTTTAATATAATATAAGCAAATTATTTGCAACTTAATTTAAAAAAACCGGCTAAGCGGCACGAAGGGTTCCTTCCGTACCGAAGGGAAACAAATCGCGTTTGTTACGGAGCCCCACATAAATATTAAAACTGTTTTTAGTATTTATTATTATAGCGCCATCTAATATGAATATTTCAACTGTCTAATTAATTGCGGTTCATGAGATACAGCCTAATGACAGACAGACGGCCAGACGGACGGACAGCGGACTCTTAGCGATAGGGTCCCGTTTTTACCCCTTGTGTACGGAACCCTAAAAAGATGGATAGTAATACTTGTTATTATTTCCAGATGGTACGCGATAGCAGTGGTGTATATATACAACAGATGGACCAAGAGCGAGATTAAGTGCCTAGTCAACGGGCAGCTGGCCTCCAGCACAGAGATGGCCTGGTTCGTCTCAACCAACGATGTGAGTCTATTCTATGCAATCTAGGTTTTCTTTTCAATTTTCGTTAAAACCTGCACATATTACCGATACATTTTACTTATGATCGTCGCTGCCCAAATATTTATATAATATGATCCAATAACCACCCCTTAAATATTATTATGATCGTGCATGCTATAGCGAATTTATTCAGAATAAGGGCAATAAATTATTCCTAACGACACATACGTGACGACTACAGGATATAACGCAGGGGATGGTGTTACGTCAAGATAAGTGTATCGCATAAGCTCCTATAATGTTATCGTGCCCTGGTACCTCAAGAAAAGTTAAGGATATACGTACAACTTGTAAAGGACACGGGATCCATTGAAATCTTAGCAAGTTGAAATATAACTTTTGCCATTGGCATAGAGTTTAAAATACTCTATTAACAGGTTTATGGCACGTTGTGTAAAGCGAAGGGTAATTTAAACGGTACGAAATAGAGGCTTAGATTATAATATTCTCATTGATTTATTATTGAATAGAAAACATTTGAAATATTAATTTTACAATATGATTTTTGTAATGATTCTGATATATTTGATAGGTCAATTATCAAACATTAAACAAAGGTAAACAATATAAGATTCTTTTAGTTTTTTTTGCCACCATGTCAATAAACTTTCCTTCATCGAAATTTGCTCATACTTGAAAACAGAGAGCCATCATCTAACTGAACTCATACTTAATTTACTAAGGCGGGTCAATAAGTCCGTGACTTTTTGAATTTCTAACCTCCTTACTGAAAAAGCAACACTACTCCTGTCAACAGGCATCTGTCAGTTGACTCCTATCAAAATTTGAACTTGCTGCGTCAGTTAGTTTGTGTTTTACAGCTATCTTTATCAGACTATCCAGTAACTTAAGGAAACAATGGAAAAAAGTGAATTTCGTGTGCTTATTAAGCATTATTTTTTGCGAAAAAAAACCATTACCGAGACCAAGGCTAAGCTTGATAAATACTATGGGGACTCTGCACCATCGATTTCAATGGTAAAAAAGTGGTTACTGAATTTCGTTGTGGCCGTACAAGCACTGAAGATGCCGAACGTCCTGGACGCCCAGTTGAGGTCTCTACACCCGAAACAATCGAAAAAATTCACGATATGGTGTTGGCCGACCGAAGATTAAAAGTGCAAGAGATTGTGGAAGCCATAGGCATCTCGCATGGCTCAGTGATTTCAATTTTGAATGATCACTTGGGCATGAGAAAGCTTTCCGCAAGATGGGTGCCGCGTTTGCTCACAGTCGACCACAAACGCAATCGTGTAACAACTTCACAGGAAGGTTTGGCGTTGTTTAATCACAATATAGAGGAGTTTTTTAACCGTGGACGAAACATGGATCCATCACAACACACCAGAGACCAAACAACAGTCAAAACAGTGTGTTTCTAAGGGTGAATCGGCGCCAAAGAAGGCCAAGATGGGTTTGTCAGCCAATAAAGTTATGGCGACTGTTTTTTGGGATGCACGTGGGATAATCCACATTGACTATCTTCAAAAGGGAAGAACAATTAATGGGGAATATTATGCCAACTTATTGGACCGCTTCAATGAGGATTTGAAAAAAAACCGACCTCATTTGGCCAAGAAAAAAGTTCTTTTTCACCAAGACAATGCATGTGCAGTTGCCATGGCAAAAATCCATGAATTGGGCTATGAATTGCTCCCACATCCACCCTATTCTCAAGATTTGGCTCCGAGTGACTACTTCTTGTTCCCAAACCTGAAAAAATGGCTCGGTGGAAAAAGATTTGACTCCAATGATGAAGTCATCTCGCAAACAAAGGACTATTTTGAGGACCTCGACAAATCATATTTTTTGGAAGGGATAAAAAAATTGGAGAAGCGTTGGACAAAGTGTATAGAGCTCAAGAGGGACTACGTTGAAAAATAAAATGATTTATTTATCAAAAAATTTGTGTTTTATTCCAAAAGTCACGGACTTATTGACCCGCCCTCGTAATGTACGCGGTGTGGGTGCGAGTTGCGACGTTAATTCAGTAAACGAGTGAATACCTGACGCGCGTGCTTGCTCGTGTTTACTGCCGAATTATCCCGGAACCTTTCAACTTATACATTATGAGATCCTAATAAATTATTTTATCAAATTAAGCTTTCAGTGAATTGAAATATATATCTACCCCCGCTGCTAATCCTACTTATCCTAGAGTTATAATTAACAACCAATATAAAGTTGGCTGTTACTACGGTTAGAAGGTAGGTAATAAAATTAGAATATAATATTACTATGGTAGGGAAGAAATTATTCGAAACAAGAGATTTGTAAATTAGATTTTTATTCAATTTACTCAAATTGAAGAATCTTAATAGGCGTCGCTTATGACGAACCGCGCGAAATTAATGTATTTACATACTTAATCATTTTCGGCGCTACCGGAGTAAGAGCTCGTGAAACTCTACATAATATCTTGGTTAATTTATATGTTACTGTGTCTGTGTGCGGAAGACATTAATGCCTGCCAACTACATTAAATATTTAAATCTGATTATGTGTCTTCAATACATTTCTTACCTAATCACGCGGTTCTTAACTTTGCTGACAAGTTTTACTTACTTATTTGTAAAGCGTCAAAGTGACTGATTAACACTTGATAAACAGTTAAGACATTAATATTGGAATATTGGGGGTTTCAACAGTAATTTTGTTGCAGCCATTCGACAAATGCTACATCGGTGCTACAGCGGAGTTGGACGAGGAGCGAGTATTCTGTGGTCAGATGGCAGCTATTTACCTTTTTGGAGAAGCCCTTACGACACACCAGATATGTGCCATGCATCGCCTAGGTCCCGGATATAAGGTATATACTATTATTTTTTATTTTAATTAAAAAATTATAAAGATTAGTTATAGCCATTAATATAATTTAAAAGTATTCTCATATTGAAAAGAGGCCAATTAGATACTTGAAAACATAATTACAGTTCATTAAGAATTAGTTAAATTGAAAGCCAATTGAAGCAGTTAAATTTTCTTACTCAAATTAATATTTATTTCTGTATTTATTCATTGCCTACCATGGACAGAGTCAATTCCGTTTTGACAACGAATGCAACATCAGCTTACCGGAGAACCACAAACGGGTGAGCGAGACGCCCGCTCTCATGCTTAATGCCGAGTCCTTTTCCGAAGTCCCGAATGTTCCCGAAATTCCCGATATCAATCCTCCCGAACCTGCTTCACCGAGTGAAGATACTAAGGCGGCAGAGAGCGAGGAAGCTTATGTTGTAGCTAAAGAAGACGCTACGCCTAGAGGACGCCGCTTGGCGGACGAGGCGCGCGAAGTGGCGGCTGCGCATGCGTCTCTGCTCGTAGATATTGAAGCATGCAAGCGTGTAAGCATGTCGCGCCGCTCGCAAATTTTTGTTGTATTCGTCTAGCTTACATCGATACTCGTATAGACAGAAATCATTAAGATGACTCTAAATTGCCTATCTAAAAATATTTTTAAAACAATTGTTCAGCTCAACGATTTCTCTAGCACTTGCATTTGTGTATTGTCACTGTATATTTTTTTTTGTTTCTTGTGTGGTGCCAGGGTCAGTTTAGATTCGATGCAGAAGCACAAATACCTCTTCCGAGATCAGAGATACGGATGGACCGTTTCGGTGACCTAGTACATGATCCAACACAGAACATTCACGAAGTAAGATTAGTTTGTTTTACAATCGGATTTAATATGGGAATAATCGGTGTGGAAGTAAAACTTAACTAAAGGTTTGCATGTGACTATAATAATGGTGTTGTGTAGATAGTTATAAAATTTAAATAGATAATAATCATAAATCGTGATAGAAGAATATTAGGTAGGTAGCAAAAGTCTTACAACTAGTGCTACAAGCACGCAATCTTGTTTTCGTACAAAATTACAAGCGTCACTAACAAATCGATTCATGGAAATATTTTTCTATAAGACAGTAATTTTTATATTTCTGACAATACATATAACTTCGGTTACAAACGTACCATTTGCACGATATTAATGGTGTTGTATCCAGTATCACATACTCCACTAAGCTACCAATTAATTTTATACTAACCCACTAAATAACTAATTTACTAACGTTAAATATACACACAATAGGTTTAATAATTTCTGCATAGAATGTAATAGTTTTCCGTTCTATCCTCGTACCTAAATATAAATCACCGTCTAGAGAAATGCGCGGCTTCATTGGCTCTAAATAAATAATAGCCGGGCCGGGAGCAAACAGAATAGGTTAAAGGAAGAGTGTTGAACAAAGCTGAATTAATTACTAGATACCCAATACACACTAACACATACACAAGCACATACTCACACATGCATACACTTACACTATTAGGTAATGTGTGTGCCTGCGCGGGGTGTATACTGTATACGTATACACGCCTATACACACATACGTACAGCGTACGCATATTATGTGTATAGGCGCACACACACGTAAAGCTCTCCCGAACTGAAGATCCTATTTGCCATTACGGATTTGTTTAATCCTTAAAGTTTGGCGAGCATTTAAGGTTGTTGTAACATTACTTGAAGTTACTATGCGGATTATTTTAATCTTCAAACAAATGTGTTAAGACTTAAGAAATAATTTGTTGTTTGAAATTAGTCCTCCAGAGTCTAGAGAAACGAAAGAGTAAAGAATGCGGAATTACTGCTTGCTTACTAATTGCGGAAAATGATAATATGTAACGATGACAATATCATTACGATTTTGGCATGATTTCCTTAACTTTATTTGGTAACTCATAGTTCTTCTTAACTTGAAACGACCTAAATGAGATACAAGTCCATTAAGTGACATTTGAAAATGGTTTCGTATGTGGTTCACAAGAATATTTGCCGGGATTTGTGACCCGGAACCGCCCGGAACGTCAGACACGTAGGACTCGTTCGTGCTGCGTAATTACCCGCTTCCCCGGGAAGTACTCCGCTCGCTGTCCGCCGCAAAACCTCTTTGTGGCATTCTCAATTTTATATCCCAGATGGCACGTCTTATCTAACTTACTGCAATCTGGTGAACCGAGGTTATGTTTCACCAGAACCTCAATTCTCGTATTTAAAGTACTTTCATTTTACTTTGATTGTATTATAAGTGAAGCGATTTGTTATCATAACTGATTTTTTGACGTTTGGACCAATCAGGAGGCGTTAGACGCTGATTTAACGTTTACGAGAATACAGGTTTGGCAGTTTTAGCGTGTCGGGACATGATTGTAATTGTAATTGTAGGTTTTATTTAGCAGAATTGAATCTGGTGAACCGAGGATTAAGGATATGTTACACCAGCTTAAATCAAAACTATTTTGAATTGGTTTCTTACAAGAGATGTATTTTCTTGTTCGATCTGAAAAGGTAATTATAAGTAGTTTTCGTGAATTACTAATTTATTCACATCGCATTCACATCCCTCAATGAAAACCGAAATCAATAATTTCCTGTATACATTAGCAGTAAATACATTACGTCCAGCTTACAAAGATCCGAATCAAAGCGAATCGATTTAGCTTAACAACCGTGCCGGCTCATTATTACAAGCTTCGTATAGTGTAGATGTATTGCGAACTAACCACTGACTTTCCCGTACAAGTTTACTCCTTAATCATAATAGGTATTTACCTATGATCTGCCGTTCTGCAGTACTGGCCATTTCAAATCAAAATAATTTTTGTTTGGCTAAATTAATTTTATTTCAAATACATGAAATTCTTTTTCCAAAAGTAGTCATTTGTTTATTGATAAGTGTTAATTTTCATCGCATTTCAATCTTTTTCGTCATCATGGATAAGTTAAAAATGCGAGTAATTATGGAATATGAGTACCGTCGTGGCAGCAACGCGGCACAAGCGGCACAAGCGGTACGCAACATCAACGACGTTTACGGAGCTAACACTACAAACCAACGCACCACCTGTTATTGGTTTGCTCGCTTCCGTTCTGAAAATTTCGACCTGAAAAATGAACCTCGCGGTCGTCCGACGACTTTGGTCGACAATGACGGATTAAAGGCGATTGTGGAAGCTGATGATACACAATCTACGGCTGAATTAGCAGTAGCTTTCGACGTTAGCGTCAAAACAATATTGATCCATTTGCGTCAAATTGGCAAGGTAAAAAAGCTTGAAAAATGGGTGCCCCACGAACTCAATGATGGCCAGCGCGAAGTACGCGTCGAGACGTGCCTTGCACTGCTTAATAGGCACACAAATGAAGGAATTTTGAACCGCATTGTTACCTGCGATGAAAAATGGATTCTGTTTGATAACCGCAAGCGCTCAGCAAGTTGGTTAGATCCTGGTTCAGCACCTAAACAATGCCCTAAACGAAAACTTACCCCTAGAAAAGTGATGGTCACTGTTTGGTGGTCTAGCGCCGGTGTGATTCATCACAGCTTCTTACCAAACGGGGTGAGCACTACTGCAGATGTGTACTGTGAAGAACTGAACACAATGATGGAGAAGCAGGCTCACCTCCAACCAGCATTGGTCAATCGCTCGTCTCCGCTGCTCCTGCACGACAACGCGCGACCCCATACTGCACAACAGACGGTCTTCAAGTTGCAAGAACTGGGGTTGGAAGCTCATCGTCATTCGCCCTACTCACCAGACCTTGCGCCTATAGACTACTACTTTTTCCAGAATGTGGATAACTTCTTGGCGGGAAAGAAATTTAATACCCGAGAGGCAGTACAAAATGTCTTTGAAGAATTTGTTGCCTCCCATCCAGCTGATTTCTTTAAGAAGGGCATCAATAAACTGCCACTGCGTTTGCAAAGATGCATTGATTGCATGGGTGATTACTTCGATTAATACAAATAAAAAATACATGAAAAAAAATCGTTTAAATTTTTTTATACAAAATGGCAATTTCATAGGTAAAGCTAATAATTATTAATTTATTATTAATTTAAATTTAGACTTGTTGTTAAATACTTAAACTAATCTAGATCGATTGAAAGCTTTTTACTTGTATTGTGAAAGAAAAAGGTTTTTATTTCTACTTTTCTGTTAGAATTAAATCCCTCGGGTTTCGTCTGCCTTGATTGAAACCTTTATGGCTACTAAAATATTCAGAAAGGCTCCGTATAAAGACACTGTACAGAAAGAGGTAACCATACACACGTTCATGTTATCCTGGTACATATTACATTTCGGTTGAAAAGGGGAGCTCAGTCACCCTTAGACACAATGCCATGAATTTATAAAAAAAAAATGATATTTTATATTTTGCCAAAGTTGAGGTTTTATGGGAGAATCTAGAATTAAAAGTAATTGAATACATATATGACTAGATCGAAATGCGCAGTTGTGGTCTGTAGCGCGCATTACTATGATAATATTAAATCTTATGCATAAGCTTTCAAATTGAATCCACAAGTTTAATACAGTTTAACATATAAGAGATAATAGTTATCCTTAACATAAAGCAAATTTGATAAGAAAAAAGATGTAAACAATAGCAATTTTGATTTCAATATGTTAAATATAAATACACAATAAAATATTATACAATTTTCATTTCTGGCAGGTATTAAAATTTTGGGTTTTATAGGTAAGCCAATGATTTCAATACTAAGGATGGGCTATGACCTACATTTGACAGAAAATATCTTCATACTAGAAAAATTACGCCATCTTGTATTCAGAAGATTTTGACAATTAAATGTGGACTGATTATTATACTCCGTAAAGCAAATGCCAAAATGTCAAACCTCAATTGCCCCAAACAATTCAAAATTGGGGCAATTTAAGTGTGGACACTTGTTGTCACGACAAGCCTCGTTTATAATAATATTTGTATGAGGTAAGTAGTTTTCCTAACAAATGATAATATATAAAACAAAACGTAAAGCACGTTTATTAAATTAATCCGCTGTGAAGTAGGCGCTCGCATAAAATCCACCGCCTAAGCCAGATTTAATCCTGAAGCAGAATAGCAACCAATTATGTAAAACATGCTTTTATCTCGAATTGGGTCAAAGAAATTAATGTTCCCCACATGGTAATGATCTTTTTTATTTAATTTATTAATAGAGGTGAGGATGACGTATAAAATGTCCGAACCCAAAGGAGCTTTTGTTATTATAAAGGAATAACCTGAGGGTTAGGCTTTTGGAATACCTTTTATGATTTGTTTTCAAATTACATCGTGACCGTGTAATAAACCCTTTATTTTAATTATAATAGTATGTTTTTATGATTTATTTCATGTGCGTCTTTTACTTTTTTTTTTCAAAATTCTCTTGTAGGTATCTAGTGTTAAATAGCGTCTCCCAAAAAACAGTTTCGCCAAATCAGTTAGGGTCAATTCACACCGAATCCAAACGATACGCGACATGGCGCTGCATTTTTAAGATAGATTTTAAAATTGAACTTTATTCATTGCCCAAGAAGATACACGTTTCATTGTAAGAGTTCGAATGTCAGGTTGAACCGCACCGCACTGAATCGCGCAGCACAGTGCATGTGCAGTGAGTGTATGTCTGATGTCATATGAAACGTGTATAGTGAATAAAGTTAAATTTTGAATAGCTAGGTATCTTAAAAATGCAGCGCCGCGTAGCGTCGCGTATCGTCGCGATGTGAACTGACCCTTAGAGGATACCCGAGGCCCAAGGGAGATTTGGAGGTTTAAATACAGAGCAAGTCCGCTTGTGAGAAACGATTCCAAAAGAAAACTAAGGCAGTTACTGTACTACCTATTTGAACTATATTATTAGTTTAGACTAAACTTAGTAGTCAATCCTGAAATCAGACACTAATTAGAGCAAAGCAAGATTAAACATCAACAAACATATTTCATTTCACTAATTGGCTTTTACATTTTAAATAATTTTTCTTAGCTTTACTACGGCTCCAACCGCTTAAATTTAATTTAATTGTGTAGCTGTTAACAAAATGAAAATATTAAGATTACTGTCCATGTACATTCGGACGCATGCCGTTTCTTGCATTGTCGTTGTATCCGTGTCAAAGCAATTCGAGTCTGTCTAAAAAAATTGAGACCTACCCATTTGCCTTAACCAGGCTGGATAACGATCTCTGTAAAATCAGTTATCTTTAAGTAGATGACTATAATACACAGAAATCGTTTTACTACATTAAAGGCAACTTCTCTTATTTCCTCAAGTAACAATTATCAAGTTATATACGAATACAATACACACAGTTCTTATTTACAGGAAACTGCTTATATTAAGTTCCAACAAACATGTCTAGTTTGTGGTTGTCAGGGCGAATAGTCTTGTGTCCAAAACTTTCAGTTGTTTGTTTCGTGACTGCATTTTATACAATAGAGAATGCGAGCAAACACCAGTTATTATAACTTAGTTTGCAGGTATAATACAGAATTTTTAAATTTTCGCCGTGGTGTTACGTAACTGTTCTGACCGTGCATTATAGCACCTACAAATGGCTTTTCCAACGTATCAGACAAAGACAGCATCTGGATTTTGCGTACCCGCGGTGTGAATATTTTCATTTATAAGGGGGTCTGAGTATTATTGACATTATTTAAGTTTAATTCTAAATTTAATGAATCCTTTACTAGGTTAGAATTTTTTTTAAGAACACAAGAGCTTTTAAAGTGCTCAAAGTCAAGTAGCTCGGACGTTTATACAACAAAGACATCAGACCGACCTCAGGCTGTAGTGATTAACATTAATGTTCCAACTGGGGTACCTTAAGGCTCACATTTAGGTCCACTCCTATACAACGCGTATATTTATGACATAGGTTCAGTAATAAAACACTCTAAATATCTAATGTATGTGGACGATAAAAAGATTTTTTATAAAATTACCACAGCTCAAGACTGTTTATTACTTCAAAAAGATCTCGATAATTTATTTTCGTATTATATAATGAACAACATTACAGTTAACTCGAGCAAATGTGAGTGTATAACTTTTACTCGTAAACAAAAACCTATTACCCAATATTACAACTTTAATGGTAGCGTAATTCCAAGGAAACGAGGTGTTAGGGATCTAGGTGTTTTTTTAGATACCAAGTTGATGTTTTCTGATCATATCGAAAAAATAATAACCAAAGCTCACAAAAAATCTTGGCTTTATTCTCCGCAGTTGTAAACCATTCACAAACATTACAGTTCTCAAGTCTGTCTATTCCGCTTTTGTAAGAACTATCTTAGAATATAGTTGCCCTATTTGGTCTCCTCATTACAAAATTTATAAGTCCAGACTAGAAAGAACACAAAAAAAGTTCATATCCCATCTTAACTTTTGTAACCGCAAATACTTTAACACATATGAAGACGCTTGCGCCGAGTACGATATGTTGACTCTGGAACACAGACGCATTGTCCTCGATACGGGTTTTCTGTATGATATTATAAATAGTAGGGTAGACTGCATTCACCTTGTCTCAAACATCGCATTTCGAACACCCCAATATCGAACCCGTAACACCACTCATATCATATAATAAATACTTTAATGACGTTGATCTTTTTACTAGCTCTAAAGTTAATTTTAAAAATAATATAATAAAAACAATAAAATCCCTAAAATGATGACTCATAAAATATTAATTGCTTGTTTGCTGTGTTATTGGAGTAGTCTCTACTGCTACAATGATACAGGTATATTGTTTTTACAAATTCCTAATCTACATGGTAGCTGTAAAATTTTAATTTAATTCATAGCAAGAGATACTTTTTTTAATTAAAATTGTAAACCAGTTTTTTTTTAAGAATCTATTTACATTTCTTACTTTTAAATTATCATTCATCTTTTCACGTTAGCACTATTGTTAATTATGGGAAACCTGTTATTGGCTATACCTTTGTAAAATACTAATCTTGTAAAATTTATTTGTATTAAGCTGTTGGTTTTCATAATAAATAAATAAAAAAAAGAGATTAGTGTAATATTGGAAACGTAAAAATATCATTACAATTTACAAGTGACTAGGCTCGCAGAGAGGTTTTATATTAGAACGACAGAGCATCAACACAATGAGATGTCAAGTACATCTTCTACCTACTTGTTTGTGTTCACTTTTATTACGGTTTTATGGTTTTATAACAATATGCTAATAAAAGTGAGGCATATATTTTACCTCAATTAAACGTAGATTTATAACATCATAAGCTTTATACTAGGTTTATACCCGTGAATACGGGTCACTTTATTACTTTGATTTTAAAATCATTATCATTATTGTTTGCCATGATCAACATAAAACACATAGTAGGTTCGTATCGTTATTAGTTGCAAAGCGAGTTGCAACCGACGAGAAAAATATTTTGATACTGGAATTAGGAGCCCATTTCTAAAGTAATTGTGACTAGAAATTCTACCCCTTAATGTATTTTGCTAGTAGAACAAATAATCATTATTATGGGTTGGTACATAGTTAATTTAAAAATATCTTGGCATAATGTCTCATCTGTTATGCAAATTACCTACGATTTAATTTACTACCTAATTTGTATGTATATTAATTTTCCAGCTTACTAGAGTTTACAGTTCCATCTGATAAATTTATATTTATTATAATACACATTCAAATAATTAATAAAGTTAGCTAAACATTGAATTTAATTTATGTCCGCAAGAGCAAATTATGTGGTTGTATTTGTTAGGTTGGGGCCGCTGTTTATAATTATAATACTAGCATTAGTCCCGCGTGATATTGGTTTTTGAACGATATCTTTATGATAATTTTAAAATTTTCATCCCCTATTTACCCTTCTAGGAATTTTAGAAAACGCTTAAATAGGTAATTCATAATTGATTTTCGTACTCAATTCATTCGAATTATCATGCAAATATGTCCAAGGAATAAAAGTTTCATACAAACTTTTATCCCCTTTTTTACCCCCTTGGGTTAGAAGAAGAAGATATATAGATTAAATGATAGTAAAGTTTTATAGATTTTTTCTACTTTAAATTCTTCACTTTTTCAAAAATCAAGCACTTCGCTATGCTGAATTTTGAAAATATGAATCCTCTGTGTGATGCTACTTATAAAGCATATATAATACATAAGGCACTATTATTACCTATGACCTATATAGGTATCAACTTTACTGGTGTCCTCTACCTTATACGGTAGAGTTTACCGTTTAAAACATTATGTTTTTTTTTAATATTTATAATTTAATTTTATAATGATACTTATTACTTACGCATTATTTGACACTTTCCGTCTACCAGAGAAAGTAATTACTAGTCTAATAATTTTAACAAGTTGGTGACGTCATAACACTAGCGTAGGTAATCAAACAGTTCAATTCAAAGAAGGTAATCAAAACAAAAAAAACGGGGCAATGGGAATAATAATATATCTTATATCTACGATGCGTATTATGTGTATTTAATGTACGTCTATAACGTATTTGTAACACACATACATTTCACTTTTACAGACTCCGGCTTTACCTAGGCTCTAACTACTATCCAATTATTATTGTTATAGTTACTATATTTGTAGTTCTATTCCAAAATTCATTCCGATCATCCACATTTATAACCCTTCATGCTAGTTTTTGGACCTTATTCTAGAACATTTCAAAAGGAACTAACGAGACTAAAATAAAGCGAATATCAATATTTTCTGTGATATTATCTTAATGTTGCCGTACTGCTTTATACTATAGAGGCATGCTTGTGCTAATGTATGTGTTGTATAATATTCTATGTCTTGTCGATTGATGTGTAATGTCTATTGGATAATATAAGGTTGTTCAAAATCAATTACGGATATTTTAGGCATATTAACAATCATAATATCAACTGTTAATATTATAACAAGAGGCAGAAAAAAATCGCTCTTTACGGCGCTGTTAAAGTTAACCTTACACAGCTGGTGCTATTTAGGCAAAGTATTTCCTTCCTCTTTAAAACAGCTGTTTCTGTGACGTAAATAACCTCAAAGCCTGAGTATAACATAGTATATATTTATTATTTTTGTGCCTAAATCTTTTTCCATAAGTAGTAGATTATAATAAGCCCAAATATATAATCGGTTAGTTATAACGGTGTGGGTATTTTGGCAATAACTAACTAATAAGTCACTACTAAGTTAACATCAAATGTTCGGGGATAGGTTCAAAAAGAGTATTTAAAAATACCAATTTTGAATATTTTTTTTATTTATTTTGATTTTAGTATATTTTAACGAATGTACTTTAATATAACATGCCATTGATTATATCGACTTTAATAACCTAGGGTATTTCAATATCCAAAATTCCTGGTCAGCTAACAATTTCCGGTTGATATTTACGTAATATATATCGAGTCTCATCGTCCTAAGATAAATTTTGCATAATTTTTACTCTATAAGTTCTGGCAGCCAGGTTATATAAAGCGATAATCAGCAATTAATGAGCTTACCTTTTTAATAAAGTAAGATTTCGTTGAGCATGGAATAGAATATGCTAATTAGATTTAATAAGTTTTTAAGTAACTTTGCTACAATGCTGTGCCAGGCTTCGCTCGCTAACTGCGCAACATCAAAAGCTATTTTATATTGAAATTTTAAAGAAGGTAGTTACTTAGCAAAAGTAAAGTTTCACGAGTCTTACTCGAGATTTTATTCATATTTTCTAAAGGTTTTTAAATTTTCAGGTTCTTTACGACGGTAAATTGTCGTCCGCCATTGTATTCATGTACAACCCGGTGGCGACGGACGGACAGTTGTGTTTACAGTCGGCGCCTAAAGGCAACGTGTCGTATTTTGTGCACACGCCCCACGCGCTTATGCTGCAGGTACGAAGATCCTTTTTGTCTCATGTTAGCCTGGTACATAAACATCGCATGACACCGCGCATTAACCCTTTGATACCCAAGTGGGGAGTTATTTGCCCTTTTTTGGTGAGCGGAATTCTTATTTTTAAATAGAGAACTCATTACGTCAAATTTTTATTTAAATGTTTCTTCGAGTACAATGTACGTTTCAATTAACAAAAAATATAAAATGTCTTTTTAGAATAGAGCTCAAAGTTAAAACAAACGATTAAGCAAATATTTGACATAGGGAGCCATCTACACTTAGGTATCCCTATGTAGGTTTATTTTGGCACTCGGTCCGCTCTCTAAAACAATGTGCTTTAAAATCAAAGATTTATTTTACTTTTACTGAAATATATACACTTAAAAACAAACCACCGTTACGTAAGATTCACCTAGGATTTACGTAATGAGGAATTTTGTTACGCGTTTGAAAATGCGATAAGAAATGTAAGATTCACGCGAAAACGCGACGCTACATAATGGTTGCTTAGGGTTACCGCGTCACGTACAACGGGATCAAGTATATTTTGAGTGAAGAGGTTTATAATATGATGTAGGTACCCAAATGATAAAGGGATATTTATCGAATTCAGTTTTCTCAAATTCTCGTTAAATTCCATCAAGAGAAATCCCAGAGGTGGCGAATTTATCGCTGGAAAAAATCTGTGATATAAACGCAATGTTAAAGGTTTCTGTCACGGCATCAGAATGTGTTAATGAGCAGATCGTCATTATCATCATCATATACATTTTAACAGGATTACGTAATATTAAACATTTCAAAATTAGCTAGGCTTAAATTCTGAAAACGTACGGCAGCTGATCACGAAGGACGTGCCCGCATAAGTTGTTCACACCCAGCACAGTTACTGAACGGAACATGTAAAGCGAACGTGTTTTCCAATAACTAAAGTGGCAGAATTGTTTTTCAGGAAGTCAAAGCTGTGGTGACGCACTCGATACACAGCGCGCTGAACTCCATCGGCGGGGTGCAGGTTCTGTTTCCGCTGTTCGCGCAACTGGACCTGCCGCATGATGCCCCGGCTTCGGACCCCAAACGAGACCCCATGTTATGGTATGTTTCTAAACGGTTATTTTATTTTGTGGATAATGTGGAGTGGAGGGTAATGATTGTGAGTAATGATCTTAGATGTGTGCATGTAGGTAAGTTTGTTCCATCGTAGCGCCTAAACTGCTGATCCGATTTTAATGAATGAGGTGTCAATAGATTTGTAATGATAACCCGGGTAACATAGGCTATATAATTTGCGTAGACGGGTTAAAGCATTTAATGTTTACTAGTTCTACAAAATATGGATGTATTAGGGAGTTATAGCAAAGAACATTATTTAATGACTGTTAGTTGGGGCAAGGTGATCTATGGGATTGACATTGTCAACCAAAAAAATATGTTCCTCTTGAACCGGAAAGAAAACTAAAGTATGTAATATGTATGTATGCCCCATTTGCCCTTATTAAATCCTGTCTGTTACAAACGAAGTAGATATATAGAAATATGTGAAAGTATGTAGCTAAAAACCTATGAACAGTAGGTATATTAGACAAGTACATAAAATTTAAATGCTATCGGCCCCATTTACTACGAAAAGGTTTAGCTATCTGAAGTGTCTGTAACGCCGCACGCTCGCTCAGACAAGTGACGTCGTTAAGCCCGCAGTCGTGAGTTTTGTCCTTTCTGGATTTAAATGATGACTGGATTTAATTAAACGTTCAGATTCCCGAATGTCTTGAATCTTGAAATTATGATTCTTTATACCCTTATACACACTCATTAATTATATTCTTACAAGGGCCTAGGTACCTACACAAGGGCCTTAAATAATGATAATGTTTTTATTTTAAACACTAAACTCGATCGAAAAATTGACGTATATGGTAATACATTATTAACTTACGTAATAAACACATAACTGAACTTACTAATCGTATAAACCCATTGTTATCTATTAGTTATAGATAACAATGGGTATATCTGCGGTTCCGCCCCAAGACCATAACACTTCCACATAACTAATTGTAACACTTAATTTCCATTCATTAATATTCCGCAGTAATGTTGCTCCGGACGGGTGTCCCCACTAAATGCACATTCAATGTCATAGCCTAATCCCTCATAAAGTTCGTGTCTACGTCAAAGTGACCGAATAATACTTGCAGCTAACTCTTTGGCGCTTCTAATTGCCTGATCACGAGCCGGGATATGCGGACGGATTTATCGGGGAAAAGGGATTAATTAGTAGGATGATTGATTTAAATTTGAATTGTTAAATTGTGTAAGTTTCCTATGCCTTTTGTATTATTGAAGGATAATTATGAATAACTATTTTCATCCTCAATTTTACAACGTCATCATGAATACACTTTTTTTACAGTTCAAAACTGCTTGGATTCGTCTGCTCTTTAGTGGAGTCGTGTAGCACTGTACAACAACACATGCTGCAGTGCAGGGGTTTCCTGGTAATATCGCACATGCTGCAGCGTTGCGGTCGCGACCACCTCACACCGGACACGCTGGCGTCGTTCCTACATTTGACGAAACATCTTGTCACTTGCTGCTCTCCTAATTCGGATCTATTGTTGAAACAAGTATGTCACTATAATTTTAGAGTGCTGTTTTTTTTTTAACTGAGAGTTTTGATTTTGATGTCAAAAGATGTCATAAGGACATGCGATCTTGCTATCGGTCGTAAGTCGGGACGATCAGTCATTTCAGAAACCAAATAGTATAGGAGCTAGCAACATCGAACGCTCATTTTAGAAGTTTTCGCACTTTCGGCGCCCTGTACTATTGATGAATTGGCCGACCGCACATACTCTTGTACACACTGATATTATATGTTTTACGCAAATTTTACAGTTTGATATATATTTAGCAGTTTCTGTAAATGAAAAATAGTGAGGCACACCTGAGATCTTAGTCCATAAGTGATCTACTATCGTAATGATCGATCGCACGTGAGTAGATACAGTCATTAGTCATATTATATTAGAATTTTGTTAAATAGAAGCTTATAAACAAACGATCTATTCCAACAGATACATGATTGCCCTAGCCCTAAAGGACAGTAGATACCGACATATATAATAACGACAGTCGTTTTAATGTCTCTACTGTTTTTTCTTGAGTAGATATCGCAAGCTTAAAAGTTGCTCTAGAGAAGCTGATATTATAATTTGCACAATAAAATGTGTAAATTATGAGAAGATAAAACGTGCAAATTTTTCTTAACCAAACTTAGCCGAAATATCTGGAGGGGCTCACAAAATTAGTAGCGTTAAATTAAGCACTATCCAATATTCATTTGCGATCAAATCATGGAGATTAAGTTATTTTCTCCGCAGGTTCTATAGTGGGTATTTGACAGCCTCCGTGGTCTAATGGTTAGAGCTTGGCTCTCGACTCGGAGGTCGTGGGTTCGATTCCCGCATTGGAACAAAAAAATGTTGTTTCCAAGTTTGGTTAGGACAATTCAGGCTGATCACCTGATTGTCTGACAAGAAAGATGATCCATGCGTCGGATGGGCATGTAAAAAGTCGGACCTGCGCCTAATCTCTCGCCAGTCGTGTCGGTTATCCGTCCCACTGGGTTACGAGAGTAAAAGGAGGAGAGAGTGCTCTTGTGTTCTGCGCACACACTTGGGCACTATAACATAACTCCTGCGTAGCTGGCCTGGTTTCAATGAAACAGGCCACCGTCACCGAAATCGGTGTGGGGAGCTATTATTATTAGTGGGTATTAAGTACTTCATAAATAAAGAGACCTTGCTTGCTATAAATATGGGATACTTTTCACACTTAGAGCTTATACCAGAGGCGGATTAAACGTTGAGAGTGCCGTAGACAAGCATCTCATCGGCGCCTACATTATATTAAAAATAATTCGTACTTTAGTTTGACCGAAACCGCTGTACCTACCGCGCCTCAGGAAAACGCGGTCAGATGGGGACCAAGGGAAAAAGAGTGAGTTTACATGAGTTCGATATTGTCCGACAGATCTTACAATTTCGGTTTACAATATTTTAAATCTTTAAGGTACGACTAGCATGTAAACGCCAAAATTATGAAATTCCCTATATAATAATTTCTGGCTTTACACCTCGCCAGTCGTCTGAATTAAGTTATTGAACAGGATATGAAATGAATTAAATCAGTGTATCTAATATTTCATTTAAATATGTAATTAACTCACTTTAATACCTAGTCTTGCCATAAATACTGAAACAAAGAAGAAGAAAAAATTCTATTGCAAATAACATTTATTACTTTTACAGTGTGTTAGTTTAAAACATAAATATAAAACAATTTAAAATATAAAAAGCTTATTCGAAGTGGTCTCCATTGGCTGCAATACAGTCCTTTAAACGTTGAGGCCAGTTATCAATAGAAGCACGCACTCTTTCCATGGGAAAATTCTTCACTGCCAATCGTACGGATTGTTTTAGGGACTCCAAATTATCATGACGTTTAGAACAAGCCATACTCTCTAAAACTGACCATAAATCATAATCCAGCGAATCGTACGGATTGTTTTAGGGACTTCAAATTATCACGACGTTTAGAGCAAGTCGTACTCTCTAAAATTGACCATAAATCATAACCCAGCGAATTAAGATCGGGACTAGACAACGACCAGTCTTCAGCTCTGATGTAGTCCGAAACCGTTCGTTTCCAACCAAGACTGCGTAGGCCGAGCTTTATGACCCGTCGCCGAGTTTTGCTGGAAGGACCATTCTTGGTTATTGAACATGGCGTTGTTAAGGGGCTTCACTACCTTCTCAAAAATGGTATCTTGATACACTTGTGCCGATGTTTTGATACCTTTTTCACAAAAGTATGGCTCAGTCACTCCTTCAGCTAATATCCCACCAAACCATCACTGAAGTCGGATAGTGCCCACATTACACTCTGTCGACTAATTGGGAAGCTTCCATAGAGCTTTGAGCATAAATACGGTCATTTTGCTTATTAAAATGTTGCTCAATTGTAAAAAATTTCTCATTAGTAAACAAAATTTTTCTGTGACCTCCCTTTGCGTACTGCTTCAGTAGTTGTTTCGATTTTACCACCCTATTCTTTTTTAAATTATCAGTTAAGAAATGACCAGTACGTCTCTGAGAGGCTGCAAGTCCTAAGTCATTTTTTAAAATACGCGACATGGTTCTAGGTGCTATCTTCATCTCCCGAGATAAAATCTTTTGCTTTCGGACAGGATTTCCTCGAATTCTTTACCTTAAAGCTTTGACCACCTTTTTCGTACGAACACTACGTGGACAGCCAGATCTTTTTCTGTCATAAACAGAGGTCTCATTGTACCTATTAATGGCCCGGTACACAAACATTTTACTAATACCAAGCGTATGGAGAGTTTTAAAAATTGCATTTGGCTCCATACCCACTTTGTGTAATGCAATCACAGCGATTCGGGTCTCTTTATCACCCCACTCCATTTTGATATCGCAAAATATTGTACAATGTATTGGCGCCAAAATGAGAAAACACAATGAACAATCATATAAAAATGATAGATTCCAAATTCAAATGTAATACTTTGTTTATTTTTAATTGTAACAGTATTTATGGCCAGACTAAGTATATTATATTTACTTAATTCGACCTCGATAGTATAGATAGTGATTTGGCGGACCAATGAGGGTTTTTAATTCGTGACATCTGACAGTTTTTTGACACAACAAGGACCGTCGTGCTACCAAGCGCCACCTGATGAATCGAAAATTATTATTGACCGTTTTGATACCACTTACTCCACCAGATGACGCTTTGTGTGAGTTGGTCTGCCTCTTAATGTCAGAAAAAATATCAAAAACCCTCATTAGCGCCATGATCCTGAATCGGGCTATCGAAGTTTTCACAGTTCGGCGCTTTAATTACAACATCTGAAATGACTATAAATGGGCTTCCGCCTGACCGGGCATACCACCTCGCTCGGTCGGAGATCTCCCTTTAGGGCTTCCACTACTTCCACATTGGTGACCCTCGACAGAACACGCCTTTTCTGGACATCATCATCTCATCATCACTCTGCACCCCTACCCGATACCCGTGTTACCCGATAAGTCTGATGCTGGCTGGAGAAGTGCGACCGGTCCGGTACAGCAGAGCACATCTCCTGGTCAACACGTAGCATCGGCCCCGCACGGCACTCCGACTCACTGGAGCCCATGCAGGGACTCTCTGGCACTAGCGACGCAAGCAGAAGAATCAAGATTCGGCCTCCTGTCTTCGGTGGGGAGTGATGTGACGGACCAATTAACGCCACGAATCCTGAATCGCGCTATCGAAGTTTTCACAGTTCGGCGCTTTGAATACAATATCTGAATTGCTTACACGTGAGCATCGGCCTGACCGAGCATAAGCACCTCGCTCGGTCGGAGATCTCCCTTTGGGGTTTTCACTATTCCCACAGTGGCCTAGGTGTCTGCCGGAAGCGCGGAAGGTCCCGGATCTCTTTCTCGATCGGTCAAATTTGGGAAGCGAAGGTCATCGTGAATTGTCTGGCGCTTTTATAAAAATAAAGAATTTATTAATACTTGGTAAATAAAAAAAACAAGTTACGAATTATTTATTTCAACACTGATTTAACTGACTGACAGGGTTAAATTTTCAATACGATCTGAATTTTTATGTACATTTAACGTGAACTTAAAGGCACTCTGGTAACATAAAGTTTTAAAAATTTTAAAAATTTAAATAATTTAATTATTTGCAGAAATTGCTCTTTCCTCCTTAATTTTATATTCCGTGTTCACACCTGACCGCTTAGCCCTCGCGCCGCACCCTCGTCCCCGCAATTTTAGAAGCAGGAACGTCGGCGTCCGATACTCACTCGCGTTAGTATATAATATCAAGGTACTCTGTGCTCGCGGTCGACGCGACGAACATTGCAGTGGTATGACGTATCTTTCCAACTTTATCAGAGATCATGTACCATCGAAAAGGTTAGGTTAGTTGTAGACGTAAGTTTTAGTCAGTCCCATCCGTTAAATTTATCTTTTATTATAAATTTAAGCAAATTGAGGTTATGAGCAAAAATAATAGTTTTTATTGTGTAAGTCGGTGGCTTAATTACTGACGCAATTAATTTTATGCTGTATTATATATTTTTTCTTTTTGTAACAATTCCGCCTGCGCGCCCCTTTGTATCCTCGCGCCCCTAGGCACATGCCTAGTTTGCCTTTAGGATAATCCGCCTCTGGCTTATACGCAATGCTTGTAGTTTTCAAAAGTAAAAGTTATATTTGGACATAAATGAGCACACATTTTAAACGCAATTTATTATAGTTTTGTGTCACTATCATTATTCGATTTAATTTTTTACTTTCAGTTTTATTTTTAGTTGGGGGTATTTACCAGTAACTATGAAGCTTTTTAATAATTACCTTACCATTATGGATATTGGGTAATTTGCTACATACCTAGTGAAAAACATTGTAGTTATTTCAAAAAAATACCGGTAATCATTTTGGTTACTAAACAAGTTTTATGTGTAATATTATATTTCTGTAAATGTTGTAAAATAGATCAAGATTTGTGTATCTGGATTCTGGGGTATTTCCTGTCTGAGGTTCTGTTACAAAAATGCACAAAACTGGTATTATTTTATAATTCTGATGGTTGTAAGCGCACGCTCCTTTAGCTGTAAATTCTTTTCCCATTTTCATCTACATTGTACATTGAACTCCACAAATTATCCATTTAAGCACTTTTATACTCGTTACTTTCACGCAAAGTTTAATGCTTTTAATATTTTAATAACTTTTATCCAAGGATACTGCAATGCTGTATTTTGCACAATTTTGCATATCTTCAAGATCCATAAATTTAAAGTTTATTACACAAAATGTGTAATAAACTTTAAATTTAATTTGTTCAATAATATTAAATGTATCTTTTTTAACATTGATCGCCGCAAAGGAGCCTTCGCTTTCATCCATCGAACAGTAATAGTCTATGCTAATGGTAGTCTTTCTGTCAATCGTTTCTGACGTGGCAGCTGCTGGACCATATTCTGTTCAACCCGTCGCTGTGGATCCACACGCCGGCGGCGGTGCAGGCGAGGCTCTACTGCTACTTGGCCACGGACTTCCTGGCCGATGCCCACATATACGGCAGCGTGAGACGCGTCAGCACAGTACTACAAACAGTGCATACTCTGAAGTATTACTACTGGGTGGTCAACCCGAAGACCAGGAGTGGTATCACGCCTAAAGGTATAGGTAAGTTTTTAGAGTATGTATTTGCCTAAACAACCCTACACTCTTATGCGAGTTGAACATAAATTTTACTCTGGATTATCTACGTGTAATTCTGCAGGGTTGCCTAGTTGTTTCAAAAATGATTTCAAAAATTCCAGATGGGCCTAGACCGGCACACAAGGACATTTTGACGATCCGAGCGTACATCCTATTGTTTCTGAAACAGCTAATAATGATCGGCAATGGAGTGAAGGAAGACGAGCTACAATCTATACTCAACTACCTTACTACTATGCACGAGGTTAGTAAGAGTCCTCTATTGAATTCTACATGTTTCCTAGTGTCATATTATTATGCTTGATGTATGAAGTAAGCTTGTTTTTTAACCTAAGTAGCTAATGCAACTATTTCGTGGGCCAAATAAGGAAGAGCCTACTCCATATATAACAGTCCGTCTTGTAACAAGAATAATGTAATTTTTTAAAATAGCTGTTGCCCACATCTCCGCCATAAATACAGTATTTCACGGGAATACTGTACTTTTTCGGGATAAAAAGTAGCTTATGTTTCAATTTGGAGCCTAAACTACTACCATAACAAACTTCATCGAAATCCGTTCGGTATGTTTTGCGTGAAAGAGTAACAAACATCCATCCATTCTCACAAACTGTCACATTTTTAATATTAGTAGGATTTATTATTTTATTTCATTATTTTCAGGATGAAAATCTTCACGACGTTCTACAAATGTTGATCTCATTGATGTCCGAACATCCCAGCTCTATGGTACCTGCTTTTGACGCTAAGGTAAGAAAAATTCTATACAGAACATAATGATTATATCTTAATCTTAATTAGAAACTGCTACGTCAAACCTATTTAATATATATACAATAATATATTTTTTTTATAATTTTAGGGTGGGGTCAGAACAATATTCAAGCTGCTGTCGTCCGAAAGTCAATTAATAAGGCTACAGGCTCTAAAATTGTTAGGATTTTTCTTAAGTAGGAGCACACACAAGTAAGTCGTAGTTCGAAAGTTCGCGTACCAGTAATTGTTTTAAAATATTTTGATATATTAAATGACTAAGCGGTATGAAAGCCATTTAATAAAGTTATTATTAAGAAACAAGCTTTAAAAAAATACGCTTATGATTTCAGACGCAAATACGACGTGATGTCTCCGCACAACCTGTATACATTGCTGGCGACGCGCTTGGGCGGCGGGAACGGTGGTCTAGCACTACCAGTGTATAACGCGCTGTACGAACTGCTCACAGAACATGTTGCCCAACAAGTGCTGTACACTGCGCATCCTGAGCCACAACCGCATTTTCGGCTTGAAAATCCAAGTAAAGAAAATTGTTTAATATTAAGTAGATACATAATTATTTTATCTATAGGACTGTTGTATGTTACACAATTTAAATCATCTGATAATCTCTCGATTGTCCTATTTTTAAAGTAATGTATTGTAAAAGCAACTCAGCGTAAAAACTAAGATTGTATTAGTTGGCCTTATGTCCTGTGATATTGTTTACTAATATTCTGAAGCTTTTAAGTTGTTTGCAAAGAAATAATATGTACTAAAACTAATCCTTTTTCATTTCCAGTGATCCTGAAAGTAGTGGCAACTCTAATAAGACAATCAAAACAAACTGAACAGTTGCTGGAAGTGAAGAAACTATTCCTATCCGATATGACTTTACTATGCAGTAATAATAGAGAGAACAGACGAACGGTCTTGCAAATGTCAGTCTGGCAGGAGTGGCTTATAGCAATGGCGTACATTCATCCAAAGAACGCTGAAGAACAGAAAATATCTGACATGGTTTACTCCCTGTTCAGAATGCTGTTACATCACGCCATCAAACACGAATATGGAGGATGGAGAGTGTGGGTGGATACTTTAGCCATTGTACATTCCAAGGTAAAAATATATTTACAGTTTACCCCAAAAAATATTATTCATTTTAAAAATTATTATTAAAACAAATAATTTTGCAGGTTTCATATGAAGAATTCAAGCTTCAATTCGCTCAAATGTATGAACATTATGAACAAAGACGTGCGGACAACATCACTGACCCCGCTGAAAGACAACAACGACCAATCTCTACAATTTCTGGTTGGGATCGACACACGGACGGTCACGTCAAAACAAAAGTAGTCCATGAAACAGACGATAGCGTTGAAGATAATTCAATACGAAAACAAAATGTGCTTAATCATGGAGCGCAAACCGAAATAGGCAAAGGACTTTCATTACGTGAAATTGAATCGTGTAGATGTAAAAATGCAAGTGAGAGTGCAGAGGAAAGTCGGACTACAGTAGTGTATAGTGAAGTGTGTAAAATTCATAGTCCTAAGCATGATACCGAAGTGCCCAGCGTAGAATGTTGTGATAGTGTTAATAGTAATACGGAAGTAGAACATGCGGTCGATGACACCGAAGAGATCGACTGTGACGACAAAGTAATTGATGTTAATACCGAATTGGTTGAATCAATAATAGAAAATCAATATCTTCAAAGTTCAGAATCGGGAATTGAAACGATTGAAATGGATTTGCAGAAAGCTGAAAAATCATTGTCACGACAAGGAAGCCTCGATTACATTCCAGTTAGAGATATAGGCGATACTATTAAGGATGATAACACTGATAAAAGTGAAGGCCTACCTTCAAGTTTATCAGTTAGTGAAACGGCTAGTCCTGAGAGAATAGCTGACGGTCTTAACATGGCTCACGAAAGAGAATCTGAACTTTCAGATCCGTCCGAATTATATTTAACTCCAAGTGAAGCTACAAGCCCAAGAAGAATACAAGATAAGACTGATATAAGCATTCCTGATGAAAGTACTTTAGATGATCCTAAACACATAGCTATCAACATTGTAAATGATGTGTTAACTATAGCTTTAGAAACTGTAAGAATTAAAACTGATGATGATACTGATTCTGGAGCCATATCTGGCGGTCAAACATCTGATGGTAATACTCCTAATGGTCGAGAGGATTTAGAACAAGATATGGAAGAAATAATAGACGAGAAACAAACAGCTGAAATAATTGCTAAAGATATAGTTTTAGATATTATTTCAAGTGTTGTTTCAGACAGTGCAGAAATAGAAGAAATTATAACCGATGACAATGATAACATTCAAAGAGTTTTACCGTCTGATCATCCTCATGAAGGAAGCGTGCTACCTCTTGACGAGGAATTAAGAAGCGGTAAATCGGAAATTGATGAAGGTGAAAACATTGATATTACATCTGAAAATTTAAAAAATGAAACCCACCGAGCAGAAGCTAATATGGAATACCAAGAAATTCCAGAAATCCCGCCGATATCAACTATCAGTGAAAATATTTCCTTAGCAAATAAACAGGAACGGGAAGAGGAGGAAGAAAGAAATCGAGATGGCGAAAGAGATAAAAGAAGAGTTAGTTTACCTGGAGACAATGAGATGAAGCAGGACAGCAGAGGTGAAGGTGTTGCGTCCCAGGGCACGAATACATCGACCTCACCAAAGAGACCGCGAAGCGCATCTACAAGTACACAAGTTGACTCAAATCATTTTGGTAAGATTATAATTCTATTCGATTATGACGAGATAACTTTTATCATATTATGTGAAAAAATACAATAATGCTTTAAAAGTTTTAAATTGCAGTGACTCGTATACCATTTTTAATTTGCAGAAAGCAAACGTCCGTCGAAATGCAATCGACCAATGTTTTCTCCGGGACCGACGCGACCACCGTTTCGTATACCTGAGTTTCGTTGGTCGTATATACATCAGAGGTTGCTCTCAGATGTCTTATTCTCTCTGGAAACGGACATTCAAGTAAGCAAGCTATGTTTGTTAATAAAAAAACACATTTTTGTTGATTTAAGTCTGTAAAAGACGCCAAGGCCATAGTATGTGTGTATACAGAGTGTCCCGTAAATCGACATCAAGCCGTAAACCCGTGATAGGTCAAGTTACAATAGTTATCAGAAAAATTAAAAAAAAAAATCCAAGTAATGTGTCTCAAAAAGTACAAAGCTTTTTAAAAAATCGACAAATCGACATCTTGTGGTGGTTTTTTAGTTCCCGGCACTACAAATTTCTACTTTTCTTGTAATTTTTTTTTTTGATGTAATCCTGAATCCTCAAACGACTCCGACTTGAAAGGAAATGAGGCTTTTTGCCCAAAACTATGATTCGAATTAAATAGTTTGCTCGACTTTAACCGACTGTACTGGAAAAAAAATGTATTACGCTTGTTTGGCAGGTAATTTTAAAAGTTGGCGCAGTTAATAAGGATTCCAAAATGGTATGACACTTGCTAGATTGTTTCTTAAATTTTGGACAATATTGATTTTTGTAAAGGAAGTCAGTTTTCGACAATTTTTTCTTACTGACTTAAAATGATTCAAGTGTACCCAGGAATTTCTTCTAATGAAGTTCATTTCATCGAGTTTTTGTGAATGTGCACCGTTCACTCTCAGAGGGACGATTCCCAAGCCAAGTACACAGTAAAGGAAGAAGTCGCTTGCCTTACGATGACATCGTACTACAAGCAGTCGCAGAAGATCCAAGTACTTCAGTACGACAAATCGAAGAAAGCACAGGAGTGCCCAAAAGTGTAGCCCATCGAATCATGAAAATTCATGAGCCCCACCCAAAGCTTTGTATTTTTTGAGACACATTACTTGGATTTTTTTTTTAATTTTCTGATAACTATTGTAACTTGGCCTATCACGGGTTTACGGCTTGACGTCGATTTACGGGACACCCTGTATATCAAATATCTGAGTAAACTGAAAAAATATTTTTCAGGTATGGAGAAGTCACTCTACAAAGTCGGTAATAGATTTTGTAAACAGCAGCGAAAACGCGATATTTGTTGTAAACACTGTGCACTTGATCAGCCAGCTGGCCGATAATTTGATCATTGCCTGCGGAGGATTACTACCGCTGCTGGCTTCTGCTACCTCACCCAATGTAAGTGGTAGTAATTTAATCTTTTCCTTCTTCTTCCTCACATATAAAAATGGATTGTAATTCCAATGTATCGCTAAAACTCGAGAACGGTTGGACCAACTTGGCTAATTTCGGTCTTGAAATAATTATGGAAGTTCAGCGAAGGTTTAAACGGTGAGTTTAAATATTGCAAAAATTGTGGGAAAAATACTGAAAATTACTGATGAAGAATGAATTTTTACATACTAACCGTTCACTGTGTTTTAAGTTGTCACTTCACTATGAAATAAACCAAACAAGTAAACTGAATGCACCTACGTTCAGTTTACCTGTTTGGTTTATTCCAAAAAAATCGTCCGGCCCCACTAGGTTGGTAGGTGTAGGTGTTGATGTTTGTGTAGGTTGTAAGTGTAGTTATTGAAGTGAAAACTGCTTTAGCTTTCTTATGGGTTCGCCTCACCGACATGCTCATGACTGGCGCATGCGCAGCGGCCGTGTGCTGTGCACGTTAGACGCTTTTTGGATGGGTGATATCTCGTGCGTTCGCGTCACCGACATGCTTATACCAGTATATATGTAGCTATATAGCTGACGTATTGTGCAACATAAGTGCTGTATCTTATAAGTGAAATTGAATGGATTTAGTGAAAAGTTCAATGTGTATATTATACATTATTGAAATAGTGTTTTCGTTTGATTATTATTTGACTTGTTGTTGTGTGTCTAAATAAATATGCTAATATTTTTCACTTTTATCGGCAGTCCCTATAACTGCCATTTTTTATTTATTTATTCCAGTTCATAGTTAAGTTTATTCATAAAAAATAAAACTAATGTTATACTCATTTTAATGTTCTACAGTAACAAAAAACAATGATTAGACATGGTTTCTTTATTCTGTGTTACCTGAGTACTACCAATGGGACAAAAGGATTTTAAACGGCTTTTCCCTGTCCATTGTGTATATATATTTTCCAGCCAAGAAAAAAATAAATTAAAATATATTAGGCGTAATTTTATCTTATTTCTTTTTTTTAAACAGAACGAACTAGACGTTATCGAACCGACTCAAGGCATGCCAGTAGAAGTAGCTGTGACGTTTCTACAACGTCTGGTCTCAATGGCGGACGTCCTCATATTCGCAAGTGCGTTGAATTTCGCCGAACTTGAAGCGGAGAAGAACATGTCTAGTGGAGGAATATTGAGACAGTGTCTACGACTGGTAAGCAATTTTTTGATAACTATTTTATTAAACCCACTTATTATGAATACATAGTAGGTATAAGTAATAGAAATGTTCGTAACGTTTAGTTTTGAATTATTTTTTTACTTTATTAGATATTATTGTTTTTTATAGGTATTTTATTTTGGTTTTAGTCTGTCTTCTATCTGAAAAAAAAAATTATCACCAGTAATTATTACCTTATCATCCAGGAATGGTATGTTATGCTGCTAATTTCTAAGGGCTTTTATTATTCTTCTTTAAAATCATATTATGTAATGTATAAGTTTATAGACAGGACAAACAACATACATATAAGTTTGTTTATTTCTTATTTCATATAATGTAACTAACCTAATTAATTAAATTTCATTTTTGGTAATTTTTAAACAAGTAGGTACAGTTTATTCTTGTAGTTGTATGTAAATGTGTAAAAGCTTCCCTTTTATGATTTACAACTTTTCCTTCACAATAAACTTATTCGGGCATGTCAAATAAAATAACTTAGAAATTGCCTATATAAATGTTAGTTTAGCACACGAGAAGCGTGTGTAGAGATTAGAGTTAGTGTAGTGACGAATTCAACAGGTGTGCACGTGCGCCGTCCGCAACTGCCTCGAGTGTAAAGAGCGGCAACGGTGTCGCGCCCCTCGCGGTAACCGCGCGACCGACTCACCCCCTCCAAAGGTAAACCCGTTCCAGCTTATGCGTTCCTGGTACTTTTCTAATTATAATTTTGTTGTATCATATTAGCCGTTTGGGATACCGCCCTTAATTTTTTCCTACCGTTTTACATTGTCAATAGTCGATGTCAATAGAACACGCCTATTTAAAAATATTTACTTTGCTACTATTTATTATTACTAAATAAACAAACAGTTAAATCATTTTAACAGAGTGTCGTTGCGAGCTTAGCTGACGCCTCGAGCCCCGTCAAAGATCCCGAGAGGCTACTTCAAGATATGGATGTGAATAGGTTACGTGCTGTTATTTATAGAGACGTGGTAAGTTTGTAGTAGTATAGTAAATAGCTACAAAAATTTGATAAACAACATTTTATACGTTTGCCCTGATTTCAATGGTGACTATCAATTTTTTGTCTATTAAAAATTCCTTTCACAAAACATTTCAGGAGGAAACGAAGCAGGCTCAGTTTCTGTCGCTCGCCATCGTTTACTTCATATCGGTGCTTATGGTGTCCAAATACCGGGACATATTGGAGCCCCCGGCGCACGCGCAGGCCGACTGCACCAGGCGGCTGCACCATACGCACGAGCATCATGGTGGGTATTTGTTCACACAGGAAATGCAGTTTCATTGACTTTTTTACTGAGCCGGTTTATGTTGAAAGGGTTTTTGTCTTGTTCTTTTGGGGTTTGTCTGTAAACGTAGTAAACCATTATGTTGTATCTGGATGATCGCATAATTATTCTGATGGTAACTAATTATTTTTTTTCCTAGAAAACTTATAATGTTGCTAAGAATTTAGATTACCGAATGTGCTAATCTTGTAAATAACATTTATTTTAAAAACTGTTGGTCTTGTGTTAGCAATTTGATATCATTTCGATCCTGTGACATTTACATAATGTTTCATCTCAATACCAAATAATTGTTTGCTTCTTTCTAAAGGCTTCATTGCACATACATGAATTGTATCATAATCGACAATCATCAACTACAATGGCGTTGTTTTTATAAAAAGTGCGTTAAGAGCAAAGGGCACCGATCTACGATGAAAACGATTATTTTTATTTTTGCTGTAAACACAATAACTATTGTATATTATCGTTAATCGTTTAAAACTCAAATGTGTCGTTTTTCTTTTTCCACGCCGCTTGATATTCGCGTCACGATTTGGAACACTGGTAAAATCTACGTTACTTACGACACGCTTCACGCCAACCTTCAAAACTCTTACAACACAACGCTTGTCACGTACCGACTCATTTCTCTAAACGAAACTACTGTTCCTATTCCTTCCTTTACTTTCGTCGCCTAAAATCTATCTCCTTACTTCTTCTCATCTCCTGGTACTTGTCTCTTCCGTGGTTGGATAAATTTTTGGTTCAGGATCCCGTCCATTGTTCCCGCAGTGGTCCCACCACGTGTACCCCCAGTTCCTGCCTGGTGGGCACCCGGCTCATCGCCACACGCACTGCAAACTCGATTGCGGCCAACACGTTAATAATAACACGCACGCGCACGCACGCATCGCTAGTTACCACCGCGCGCACGCAGGTAAACGCGGCCCGCAATACGATCGCATCCCAATCATAATTTAATACACCTTAAAGAAGCTAGTATAGTAATTGCTATGCTTATCGAACGACCTTCATTATAACAATGCCTTTGATATATTAATATGTAACCTATGCCAAGCTTAAATACGCTTGCTTTCAAGTGTTGCGCTACTTTCCGTACCGTAGTTGAAAATGGATTGAGATGCGAGCGCCTGTAACATAGAATGTGGTCGATGTTTGCGCACACTGTTTTGTCGTCAACAAGAATTATATCCCGGGGGTCTAAAAGGCCACTTTAGGTGTTAGATATTATGTTACATATATTTTTTTCAACTCATATTATGTGCGCCATTTTACGCATTTCTATTGAAAACTATCAAAATTGATGTCTTCTAATATGATGAAATCAGATGATTCGTGTAGCCATTTTACCATTTCACGATTTTTGTATGGAAAAAAATATATGAAACATAATATGAAACACATTAAGGCGCCTTTTTAGACCCCCAGTTACGCAGGAGTACTCATTTATAGTGCCCAAGTGTGTGCGTAGTACACAAGAGCACTATCTCTTCCTTTACTCTGATAACCTAGTGGGACGCATAACCGACACGACTGGCCAGAGATCAGGCGCAGGTCCGACTTTTTACATGCCCATCCGACGCATGGATCATTTTTCTTGTCAGACAATCAGGTGATCAGCCTGCATTGTCTTAACCAAACTTGAAAACAACTTTTTTTCCCTTTTTTTGTTCCAACGCGGGAATCGAACCCACGAACCTCCGAGTCGAGAGCCAAGCTCTAACCACTAGACCACGGAGGCTGTTAATTAACAATTAACAATAACAGTGTTAGGACAAAACGGTGTTAATTAAACACAGCTTAGGCACAGCTATAATTTTTATGTTGTTTAAATATTATTTGCCGAATCATCCAACATTGATATTATGTTAATCATTTGCATGGTTTTAGTCGATTTCGGAGTTGTTAAGTAGGTATAAATTACGGTAGTTTTTTTGTTTTGTATTAAAGGGAATGAAATTTGTTTTAGGTAGGCTTATCACTTACACGTTCACATTAGATTGTTTGAATTTGTAGATAGGTTGATGATAAGAAATTATAGAAAGCAGCAAACCCAAATAGACATCCGTAATCCGTTGCTTCGTAATGCTTCTTGGTGTTATTAATAACTGTCGCAACGATATTTGTGTAAATATTAAAAGTTGTTTTTGTGATAATTTGACAGAACACAACGGCGATGACGTGGAGTACGCCATGATAGTTGTTGACGAGAACAACTCTACGATGAACGAGCTAGACTCGCCGTCCATGAAGGTGAGGTTTAATTTGTATAAGGTTTACATTTGCATTAAAATTGGCATGTTCTATCGATGGACGATTCGTAAGTAGTAAACATGATAGGTTTTACTACATTATTATATTGTAGTTAGGTTTTGTACTGGTCTATAGAATATTTAATATAGGGTGGTAGTTTATTTGAATTTAAAGTGTTTGTCATGTTATTTTCAACCTAAGTACCTATTTGTTTTCTTTTCATAAAAGTATCTTTAATTCGGAATCAGCATGATACTTTTGTTTCATGTACATTTATAAAATTAGTTGACATCTGAATTAAATTTCTGACTGCATGACCCCTGTTATTATCATAACAATACATTGTGTTGAAAATTTTTATTTGCAAAGCGCATTATATTACCCCTATTCGTTATACGTTACTGCTGTTGTACGTGAGATGTTGTGGTGCATCGTTACCATTTACTGCTTTTTACAAACATTATTTTTTGCCGTCGCATATATTGTGAAGGACGAAAAGGACGAGAGCGTAGCCAAAATTGAGACCACAACGGACGAAGTTAAACCGAATTCGGGGGAAACGCCAAAGGTGGAGGAAGTTTCGCCGGCTTCGGAGAAGGAGGAACCGCTGTTCAAATCGAGCCTGCGGGTCAAATCGCAAGCGAAGCCAAAGGTCAGTTGAAGGTGGACTAGGGTTGCTTTATCTTTTAGACAGTGGACCTTCCGAACTGATGTTTTAAAATCTTGGTGTTGATACTGGGTGTCCCCTTTCTTCGTTTTATCTTTCTTAATGTTCAGACAAATGTCATTAGTATCTCGATATTAGATGAAATTTAGTTTTTTTTTAATTAGAAAATTACAAACATTTGTAAGTTCTAGCCTTCATTGCGTTAAAATATTATGTATCATCTTATACTCTAGACTTATTTACCTAATTTATTTATTTATTTGTTCAAATATAAGCCTTCAAAGCCGAAATCATTGCCGGAGATTACGGTGTCGGTTGTTAATCTGGTTCGTAAATTGAAATTGACTCGTTTTGTATGTGGACACTATCTAATATTATTGTTATTATTGGTCTATGGAAGCCTAGTATTTTTGTTTGGTGATGTGTAAATTTACGTCAAATAAACATATTATTTTGTAAAAACTAATAGAAAGGATACCATAAGGGAATTTCCAAATAGTTTTAGAGTATAATAAAGCATATTGAACATCGCTTATGCTGTAATGTAGTTTAGATTTTTTTTTGTAATGAACATCTTTATTAAAAATACTGTAAAAAAATAACAAGATCATCGGCCAACTTAGTACGGGCTTCCTGTGCCAACATAACATTCACTAATCACAAGCTTTATACTGCAACATAAGTAACAGCTTGACAAAGTTTAAAAAGCTATATCTAATATTGCTACGATCACAAAAGTACCTACACACATTTTGTTATATTATTATACATAAGTAATAAGCTAGACAAAATAGCACTAAAGCACATAATTAAACAAAGCATTGCAGCTAAATATTTTAATGTAAGTATATTTTATTTATTAAAAAGGTGAAGGATTTGAAATGAAAATTTATAAATGTTAAAATATTTAATCATTTTGTGATAAATAAAATTAGTGAAATATATTATAAAAATTTATCCCAGGATTTCTTATTACTATTATATGTTCGTACCCTGCTCTCCTACGCCATTTTCTACTTCCTTTACAATTTTCTTCAGGTGTGCTTTGTATTTTATGGAGGATATTCTTTTGATGGGTCTATATGATTCTCTTTTATTATTTCTATTGTATGAAAAAAAAATTGAATTGTTGTATAGTTTAACTATACCATAATTGCATGATTATGCCTTGCTTTTTATGTGTAGTGCATGGTTTCTTTCACACCTAGCTTTTTGTATTGTTTTATATTTATCATATTCTCACTATAACACCATTTTAAATCTGTAGTACTTTCGGCTAATACAGATAACTAGATTCTAAGAGCGCATTGAAAGTTATAAAGCGTATAAAGGTAAGATATAAAAAGAGTTTTAAGAAAGTGAATTTATAGGTATGTTGACTAATAAAATATTTTTCGTCTATTGAATGAAAGATAACATCGAAAATCAACAATCTAAAACTCATTTTTGTAAATAAAAAAGAAAGAATATATCCTATATATATACATATATCAGTCTGAGGCGACCAATGTGTAACGCCATACATATGTCAAGGCGCTAGAAGATTGTGACGTCATAAATCGTTTTGCGAGAAAGAAATGGGCAATATTTTTTATTTGTTTTTAATCGCGTGAACCTAAATAACTTCTTCTTCGTATATTTATCTATCTCTATTCAACATTTTTAAAATTTAATTTATAAAAATGTGATATTCGAAAGTTTTAGGCAACTTCCTTATTGTTAGCAATATATATTCATGCATTTGAGGACTTTTACTGCGAAAGGAGGTAACATAATATATTATATTGGTGCTGTAAAAAAAACGAAAATAAATGTTGAAATACACTAGATTGTAACGTGGTCCTGAGTGACTTAAAAGACGTAGTTTTCAATCACTATTAATTATTATTAGACGTTTTGACTAAATCCTTAATTAATTCATGTGCGAAAAACTTAGACTTTTGAAATAATTGCAGAGCGTAGACTCGATAGAAGATGCTGGGTCGTTCCACCTCAACTCCACGGAGACCACAAACAATGATCCAGAGACATCCAGTGAAATTGCTCTGGATGATAACAAGCAACCTGTGAGTAGATACTTTTTACATTTTGAGAATGTAATTTTAACAGGTGCCTAATGTAATTTTACATTGGTACCTTTACATAAACTGAAAAAGGAATTTTTAGGAGTTCGAAGTGACAATAGTATACTTTGATTTTTAATCACAGTCAGTAAAATTAGCCTAAACCTACTGTACGTCTAGTAACCGACAATTAACGACAAGGAATAGAAATGACATTGTACTGACCGAAATTATAAAAGTTAAGTTTAGTACACTAAATAAACTTAAGTTAAAGTTAAGTTTAGTACACTAATAAACTTAAGTTATAGCTGGTATGCCATGATTTTTTTGTCTCTGTAAGTATTTACGGTTTTAAATAATGTAATTTGTGTATTAATGATGATTGCAGGTCAGTAACGACGAATCGTGGACTGATGTGAATCTGAACGAGGACGGTGAGCGGGGCCCTGCCACCATCACCGGCCGTACACGAGACCACGAGGGAAACATCCATGAAGGTAATAATATCTTATACTTAAAACGAGCAATTCTTGTATATATACATAATCAAAATCTCGGGAACGTCTTCAAGTGTTTCCATTTATGCTAATCTAGCTATTCTTATCCCTGAACCTGAAATCGCGCTTTTTTTTAGGTTTTTGCAAGTTATTTCTTTCGTCGTGCAACAATATGTCAATAATTTCGACTGTATTAATGTCAGTCCGAATGGCAGTTTTGTTTGCGTATACATACTTTTTGCATTGTTGGCATATTTCGTGTCTCGGGTTCGAATAGCGGTCAGATATTTTTACGATACTCAGTATATATATTTTAATTATTTTATTTTTTCAGACATAGATAAACAAATTCACATGAGAAACTCTGAACACCATCATGCGTTACAGCGGAATCAAAATAGAAACCTTCAGACAGCTCAGCGTCATTTACATCCAGTGAGTGATTTGTTTTCTACAAATTCCAAAATGTCTTAAATCTCAGCAGCCTTGCTAAAAGAATGATAAATTTGGATTATATACGGAAGCTACATAATACGAGGCATGCCTTTTATGAAAGCAGATGCGGTTTCCAACGGCAAACTAGCATTCTCACACCAAGATATTCATGCAAGATCTTCTGAATGTTTGTCCCTGAGATGCCTAATAGAGCCTCTATCTCTCGATACGTCACATGACGATCTTCGAGAATTAGTTGTCTCACAGTAATGATGTTATCTTCAGTGAAGGCGGATTTTGGGCGTCCTTCGCGAGATGTCACTAACACTAGTATGTCCACGGTGGAATTCTAAATATTCCGTTCGACAGTCAGCAGACATGGGGCTTCATCACTAAACACAGATGTAGCTAACATCTTCAATCATTCAAAACACTGAAGCCGTGTCAGGCCTCTTCTAAAGTTGTAGAAAATTATTGCACGAACATTTTCCTTAGAAATATTTATTTTTGTACGTGACCTGACAGATTCCAATCGACGCTGTGACTAAACAATAGAATTAATCCTAATACTTTCAACTGTTTTGAGATTCAACATTTAAACACATTCGAATATAGAAAAGTTCCAAATTCAAAATTGCCGGGAAGTATGGAAACGACAGAACTTATAAGGCATGCCTCGTAAAAACAACATAACGTAGTGATTAATCAAATATGTATATTATTTTATTTCAGGACAACGAAACACTAGCCGGGTTGAGTATGAGCGCAGGTCTCGCTGCGGGTAGCGCGGAGGGCGCGTCGCGAGAGGCGTCCCTCACACACAAACTGGAGACAGCCCTAGGGCCCGTCTGCCCTCTACTCAGGGAAATCATGCTAGACTTCGCACCATTCCTTGCCAAAACGCTTGTGGGAAGCCATGGACAAGAACTGCTTATGGAAGGTATGTAGAGTCTATCGTATTTAAGCAGTTTAAACGAGACAATCTTGTATATATATATAATCGGAATCTCGGCATCGGCTCGTAATGTAAAAATTTTCCTCAGGAAGTGGACCTGCGAACAAAGATCGTTCTTTGTTCGCAGGTCCACTTCCTGAGGATGCTCCGGGTTCAGGCCGAAATGCGCGTCGAGTTTTGCAACCTGCATGGTGGCCCCACTCCCTTGCACGATCTTACTGACATTGATACTTGTGTGGTGGTGGTGTTTGCACGATCTTGTTTCTGAGTGTACGCATAAGCAGTGTGGGAGGAGGAAGGTACTTTACGCATGCTTATGCGTGCATTCATACATTTGCTTGCAGGTTGTGGGTATTTTTTCGCGGGGTATATGCTGGATATAATATTAATTAAATTGTATGCTATGGATTACCGCAAAGTAACGCCTGATTCTATTACTATTAACCCGTAATGTCCACCACGGCACGAACCCCGGTAAAATATTTTTGTGATTCTTTTTTTTTTTAATTTTCTAGACCTCCGAGCAAAGCTCGGTTACTCAGGTACTGTAGACAATAAAAACAAAAAAAAAATAACCCCCGAATTGTCTGATGATTTAGATTTTAGAACATTGAATTAAGAACATTCTCGATTATGTCTGTCTTCACACAAAAAAAAACTAGTTCACACAGTAGATGCCACAGACATGCAGATAGACACGACAAACTTATCACACCCCTCTGTCGTCGGGGGTTAATATTGTATGTTTTAGAAATATCATTTAAAATTTTATATGAAGACTTCATGCTTAGGTAAATGGAAAAGAGTAATACTTATGACTTTCTCCTTATTTCAGGCCTCCAAACGTTCAAAACTAGTACTTCTGTAGTGGAGCTAGTCATGCTACTATGCTCACAGGAGTGGCAGAACTCTTTACAGAAGCACGCGGGGCTGGCGTTCATAGAGCTCATCAATGAGGGCCGGCTCCTGTCGCACGCCATGCGCGATCACATTGTTAGGGTTGCTAATGAAGCGGAGTTTATATTAAATAGAATGAGAGCAGACGATGTATTGAAACATGCTGATTTTGAGGTACGGATTTTAATTTTTGAGTACTGTAATAATTTATATAATAACTGACATAATTGTTAGTAATGTAATCATTTAAAAATTACATAATTCTCTCTTTTATATAGTGACACCCGGCACAGATATTTGCTCAACGTGAGGAGTTAAGCTGTATTCCGCCAGGGTAGTCTAAGCTCTTTAAGTTGTTAATTTAACCTTTAATTTTGCTGACATCACGAGCCATTCAATCGTTACTCTTACTTTTACTTGTGATTTTACAAACATGTCATAATATATTCGCAGTGTCTATGCGCGAACACAAGCGCCGAGCGCGCGGAGGAGGAGCGTACGTGCGAACGTCTTATCGCTGCAGCGCGCCGCCGCGACCAGGCGTCAGCAGCTCGACTTCTTGACAAGCTGCAACACGCGGCCGCCGCTAAAGCCGGGTAATTTACGTTTAATAAGATACGTACCTAATAATTAAACTTGCAATTTTTTACTGAATGCTTTACCCAGATTAAATTTACGTTAATGTAAAGGACATCATTCATTTTGGACCAAAAAATGAAAGTGCCGGCCAGAAAAAAAAACTACGATATTCGGATAGAATACACAATTTCTATAATTTTTTACTATGACGTCCAATCTGTGCGCACAACGGTTACGTCGTAATAACATAAAAAATAAAATATTTTTTTATTAATTCTTTGTTGTTAAAAAAAGATTGGAGTGACATTATAATATAAAAAAATATTATATTAAAACTTATTTAGGTACATAATCGCAAAATACTCAAGGTCAAAACCTAGTGGTCAAGATATAAAATCGTACTATTTAACACATTCATATTTATTCTTTATAATAAAGAATGTTGTCTGTTTAGAGTCAAACATGGAGCGACGCAACTAACCACGGAACAAGCAAACAAGTCACGCCTTGTTACTATTTGCCGTTGGGTTGTGGAAGTAGTAAATGGCCGATTTAAACGAGATTTCCGCCTGTTGAGAAACGTTCATATTAATATACATTGCACTATATGTTTGAATATTTTAGAATCGCAGCAGCATTAATAAATGCTTATCACGTGTTGATAGTAGATAATGTCCATGCTTCTGATTTTTTACAAATAATCCGGGAAAGGATAAACATGCCCAATACACTGGCAGATCTTGTCGCCAGACGTAACTTGAACAGAATGAGAGCACAGTTCCAGCCCATGTCTGCAGATATGGCTGAGTTTAATGACTTTCCTACGCTGACCGAAGAAGAATTAATATTATTTAGCCTCGGTATATATCAGCTGAAACAAGCGAGAAGTTACTATGGAGAGCATGTTCAACCAGATGGAGTTTTTAGCATTGAGCTAAGTGGTGGAATTCCTCTAGAGCTTGTAAGGGAATTGGAGGGAGAGGACTTGTGGTTGATCGAGGGCGAATACAATCCCGACACATCCGATCTAAAACATACTATGTGTATATTGCTCTGGATAGAACAGCAACCGGGCGTCGAGCAATAAAACATTACTATTGCACATGCCATATAGGAATGAGAACCATCGGATGTTGCTCCCATACTATGTGCATAGTCTGGTACATGGGTTATGCTAGACATGACCCTTACCTCAGCCCACCCGCAATAAGTTTAGATGAGGTATTTGTAAGACTAGAAAATGTTTAATTGTATGTCATTAACTTATTATTGTTATTAGCCTTTATTCAGAAGAACAATACATTTATTTTATATACATTACAAAATATTCAAATCAATAATTGATTTTTCCGTTGCGCGGTCTCTGCTTCTGAGTGCCTCTTGGCAATGGCCTCCCCCAACAGCTTCCACTCACATCTCTGACATGCCACTCCACATACACTAGTCCACATTTTGCCAGCCATTTGTACCATTTCATCTTCCCATCTTTTTAGAGATCTGCCCTCTTTTTTTTTAGCCCTTCTGGGATACAAAGATGTTATTATTTTTGTCCATTTGTCTGGCCCTCTCAAAATCAAAACATGTCCGGGCCGGACATGTTTTGATTGTTTGTTGTTTCATTTCAATTTTTTAGTTTTATATGTTACATCAGTTACACGTGTCATTTTTCTCAACTCCTTGTTTTCTATTTTGTCTATCCTTTTCTTTCCAAACATACTCCTCTCCATAGCCTTCGGCCCAACTTCCAGCATACTTGTATGAGCTTTTGTTAGTGCCCAAGTTTGGCACCCTTATGTTAGAATGGGTGGAATCCATGTATTAAATAGTTTTCTTTTGGTGCTCATGTTTATACTTATGCATTTTACTATTTCTTTAAAGGACCAGAATCTTTTCCAGGCATTGCCAATTTTTTTTTTGTATATCTTTGGTTGTTGTATCATATATATTAGTTATAACCACTGATTCTAAGCAGGAATCTTGCGGTTAATATTGTCTATTTCTCCCAGCGCCATCACACCTTGCCAGAGTTGCCAGAGCGTTTTTTTCTTAGTAATGTTGTCATTACCTTGTAATATCGATCAAACAAAACAAATGCTGTTTAGTCTATTTATATTTCTTCTTCTTATATATAAAAATGCATTTTCAAATGTGTTAGTCGCGCTAAAACTCGAAAACGGCTGAACGGATTGGGCTGATTTTAGTTTTAAAATATTCGTAGAAGTCCAGGGAAGGTTCTAAAGTGACACGAAGTTCACCGGGACAGTTAGTCTTCTTCTTATATATAAAAATGGATTTTCAAATGTGTTAGTCGCGCTAAAACTCGAAAACGGCTGAACTAGTTGGGCTGATTTTAGTCTCAAAATATTCGTAGAAGTCCAGGGAAGGTTTTAAAGTGACACGAAGTTCACCGGGACAGCTAGTACTTGATACATATTTTTTATTTTTATTTTATGACTAAATATTTTTTTCCAATACTATTTATCAACCTTACCACTGTGTTTTACTATCAAGTATTATATCATAACGTAAGATATCCATGCTTTTAATAGTGACACTCCAACCTTTTTATCACAAAAGGATTATTTTTAAATAATTTTATTACGACGTAACCATTGGGCGCACAGATTGGACGTCATAGTAAAAAATGTTAGGAATTGTGTATTCTATTCGAATATATATTTTTTTCTTTCTGGCCGGCACTTTCATTTTTTGGTCCAAAAATGTATGAAACGTGAATGATGTCCTTTGCATTTAAAATTACTTAGATTCAAAGCTGTACGGCTGAAGTGAACACTAAGGACTTAGCCCACTTGTGACACCTCTGATGCTGCAGATGCCCAGCTTGAATAATGATGTCTGCTTGAATAACCATTTACTTGCTTGTCCCTGTACCACAGGGGCGTGCGCTTCATATAGGCAGAAATGCAGTGCTTTACTTGTTATTCACAGATATTTTAATAAAACTTTCGTACGTTTTAGATGACTTTAATTAATAGTAAATAAATTAATTTAAAAAATATAATAACTTAAAAACGCCTAATATTTTATAAATAGCAACTCATGCCGGTAAGTCCTGCAGGAAAAATCATCGCATGTGTGTGTAATTTTCATACTTCGCAAACGCACACATCCATGAATATCGACATGATTATATACCGGTTACTCCTGCGGCAGGCTATGGTCGAACCTCGCCGAGCCGAGCTGGGAGCTCGGTTCGGCTATCCGATGGCTAACGAAAACCGCCGAACTGGCGTCGGAAATTATTCGTTGCCTATAATCCGACTAAAAACAAAATGACTTGAATCTAATGAATTATCTATACACAAAAATAATTTTTGTTTAGTAAGGTTTTATTTGTTTAAATAGAAAAAATGTTTTGTGTTTGCGGCGGCCATATTGCATATTTCATTTGTTTGTTTACAATTTAATCGCTCCTGTTTATTTATAGTTTTCTTAAAAGATTTTTCATTTTAACATTTGAAAGTGTGTACATTTGATTGTGAGGTTTGAGTTGATAATGTGTGTTTACTAAAAATTAAAAATAACAAGTTCTCACAATTGTCATTCAGTGAAAAGATTCAAATTCTGTCTAAAAGTAGGTGTGTACCCGAGTTACAACAATTAAACCAGCAAAAAAATAATGTAACTCGAAAATTTCATGTTAAAAGTTATTTAGGTAGTTAAGTAATTTTCATCGGGATATAGTAATCTCAAGTAACCGGAACCTTGAATATGTGAAAATTGAAGCTGACTGACTGGTGAGTAGTTATAATATTTTAAAATATGCTTATTATTTTACTTATTAGAATTTCTTCCGCCGCTACGATCGATCGCTGTTTTGTCTGCGTTGCCGTAGAAGATGCACATGAATAGTAGTACATCTAAGACTTGCTCTGTTGGCATGGTTTCGACTTAGAGATCCGTCGCTTGGCTGTAGCTATGCTAAAAATCTATGAACGAAAAAGTTTTTGTGACCGAGTACTTCGCCGCATACCCAGTGCCATAATCCTGTGCACGCCACTGCTGTACCATAAGAACCACAAATAATTCGTTTATTTTCTTAACTTCACAAATTATCTAAAACGCTAACCAAAAAGATACAATTTAGATGGATGGAATGCTGCGACAAAAAACTATGTTAGGTGTATCATGTAGCTGGTTCACGCTCGATAAAAATTCCATAGTTATAAAATATTTACAATCAAATAGGAAAAACAAGAAATGCATATATAAAAACAAGAATAACCTTTAACGACTTACAGGTACAAGTAATGTATTACGAGATCATTTTGTATATTTACACTTAAAAATTATTTATTCCAGCGCCGGAGAAAGCGGTGGTCACTGGAAACTAGATTCTTGGGAGGACGACGCACGACGCAGACGGCGGTTGGTGCCGGATGCGCGCGCCCGCCGCGCCGCTACCGCACCACGCCCTCCCGCGCACACGCCGCCACACGACGCTATATTACAGGTAAATTTACCAGGAAATAAATAATTAAGTTCTTGTTCATTGTTCTTTGTCTGTAAAATGTACCTATCAGCTCTACATTGAAAAAAACATATTCGTTTGTCACACATCTGAAATACAACATTCATTTTAATGCTAAGTAAGACTAAATAAACTATTTTGGTAGCAATTTAAAATTTATTTTAAGTTTATATAACTACTACAACTAACCTATCGTATTGTGCAGGCGACCGAGGAGCTACACGCCCGTATCGCGCAGGCGGGGGGAGGGGCGCAGCTGCCGGCGCTGCCGCCCGAGCTGCTCGACGACGCCGAACTGCTGCTCGACGAGCGAGACGCCGAGCAGGAGCTGCCGGGTAAATAAATTAATTTAAAAAACTTATAATTCTATATGAGTAAGTACCTACCTAAGTCTGAAACTGCCACTTTTGAGAACGTGAAAGGGAAAATCACTGATTGCAAACTAACCAATTAAAATGAATAAAATATCTTAGATTTTATAAACTTTAGAATGATCTGATTGATGATAATAAAGGGACAAGACAGAAACAGACAGTAAATTATTGAATTGAATAAACGTTATCATAATATTTTGTACCTGTGGTTCCAATGGGACGTGCGTTCTTTGGGAAAAAATTTTTTTGACGCATGCGCAGTATACGTGCGCGCGCATGTTTAATAAAGGCGCGGAAATTTTGACATTCGAAAAATTACGTGCAGAAGTTTTGAGCACGTATACTATGCATGGCATGGCATGCGCCAAATGTTATAAAATGGTTCCCAAAGAACGCATTTAATAATATTATTATTTTTAACTGGTCTTCGTATAAGGTTCTTAAGGTACCGCATGTTTGCTATTATTTTTAGTCAGGAACTTTATGAACAATTAATTTTTATAAACTACCCCGGTACTGTAGTGCCTCAGGCATATTTGCAGATGCTCATATTGATGATTTTTATGCTATCATGAGAAAGAAAACATGTTCTGTAGTACAAAGGTTAAGGGGTAGTTGCAACAGCATCCTGGAAATGATAGCAGGTAGGCTGGACTCAGCAGTTTTGGGTCGCTTCACTGAGTTGCATGTGAGAGGTGCGACTGGGTGCCTTGACTCAGGCTGCTGTCACTGGCCTTACTTCTTGCTACTTTTTGTTTCTTTTTAATTAAACTTTTAAAATGTGAACTAACATAGGTTAAGATTTATGTTACCTACTAACAAATATGGACTGTAATTGTCTGAAATAAAGAAATTTTTAATTTTTAATTTAAAAAATTTAATAAATACCTTGTGTAAAGTACTGCTGTTTACTTTCGAACTTAGCTGCTAACACTAATCCTACTCACATTCCAGGTCCCGTGAACATCAGCACGAAGGCGAAGCTGGTGGCGCCGGGGCTAGTGGCGCCGGGCACCGTCTCGCTCACCTCCACCGAGCTGTACTTCGAGGTCGACGAGGACGACCCTGAGTACAAAAAGATTGACCCTGAGGTAAGAGAGCCACTTCGTAATTTATTATTCTCACTATCTGGTGCCCGCAATTTCGTTTGCGTAGGACTAACGCTAACGGAAACGGAACCCTAAGATGGAAGTAACTTATGTTACTACTAAGAACATCAGCTAGATAGCTAATGTTATAAGGATGGACTTTCACTGGCATCTGCCAGTGCCCGTGAAAATCGGTCTAGTCGTTTCAGAGATTAGCCGGAACAAACATACAGACGGAGTGACAAAAATTTTAAAAATGGATATTTTGGTGTTGATACCTTATATTCTATCATATTATATTAGACATTTAGCGCAAATCTGTTAATTGAAAATTACAAACAGAAGCTTCAATTTTATTTATTTGTATAGATTATTTGTTAGCAAAAAAAACGTACAATATATTTTGTGTTTGTAACAACGATCATAAATACACAAAGATGCCCCACGAACGTTCGAAGTGTATCCCCTTTTGACAAGTGCTAAAACCCTAGTAAGCACTTGTGTCTCGCAGTGTCGCGCAATTTATCCGACCGACAACATGCCGAAGTGCTCGGCGAAAAACTGCAAATATAATACATTAACCATCCTAAAAAAACATGGGATATCTTATTTTCGGCAAGTAATTATTTAATCTTTGATATTTTAATGCGTTTGTAACTAAATATGTCTTATAACTTGATTAAAATGTTATTCAACGTAAATATTTAAAAAATCAAATACATCGTATACCTCAAAAGCGTGTCAACAAGGACGAAAAATAGTAAAATTCCCAAAGTTTACTAGTTATAGATGCGCCAACGCCACTCTAAAATTGGAACTAGGTCTTAGACAATAATAATTAATCATCAGAATGACCATATTCCAATATAACTTACGGTAATTTATAGTTATCGCATTGCAAAATGTTCGCGAGCCTTATAAACAAACGCCAGCGTCTTCGATAATGCGATGCAGTAGCCGCTTGTTAGTAGTTGTGACTATCCGAAAATTTTCAAACAGTTAGTACCGGAGTGTCGTGTTGAGATGTCACTGTTATCTGTAAAGTTGTACATCTAAAAGAGTCACCGCCCTGACGTGACGTCATGATAACACATTTTAGCGTTTTGGCGGCTTTATTCATTATTTAAACATTTATGCTGATTTGCAAGGAAAGGAAAGAATTTCACAAAGAATAGTCTAAAATATTGCAAATGTATTAGACAAGTCAAAACGTCAACTGTTTAATATTCTTTTTTTTTTTTCAGGAAACATAAAAAAAAAAAAAGATTCTTTATGTTTTTAAATATGTTTTTCTAGTTACTTGATAAATTTTTTCTGTCTGGGAGGGCATTATACAATATTAATGTAACTTTAGGCATATAAAACCTTTTTGCCTTTTTGGATTGATAAGGTAGCGTAAGGAAGAAGCTAAGTTTAAACCGTATAGGAAGCCTAGAAAGGTTAAAAAAAAGTGTATAGCCCTATGGTTTTAAAAATAATGATAGTAACATGCAAAAAATGAAATTATTTTTACAATCTTAGCCTTATAATTAACGTGATTCATCATTTAATTCGGTGATTTGGAATACGAGTATGTTAGAGCTTACTACATACTATTAAAATTTTAAAATCAAGAAAATAATATAATTTAATTAAAATATAAACTTGTAAACTTTAAAGCGAATAAATAAACCCTTCAGTGGAATTTTACTGCTGCATATTAACTTGTAAAACCGTAACCAATCAAATTATAATTAACGATTATCTATTAGTTTTAAGTGCAACTATTTATATTGAAGCGTCGTCCACGTTAATTGTCGTTATATACGATATAGTGACGGTAATAATGTTTTATTGAACATATATTAGATAACCTTTATTAGAGAGAAGGATTGATGTTTGGCTTTACCCTAATATCGATACTTTAAACAAAACTGATTTCAAATAAGGTGTGACGTTGGTCCTTTGTTCGGTTATTTATTAAAGCCTTTTATTTGTTTTGGAGTAGTAAAGACAAAATTATGATACGTGCCACCCGGGCGAACGTCGTATGTAAATTAATAGTGTCGTTCGAAATTATGTTTTATTTGTGAGCGGTAAAGTTTATATTCAGTTGTGATTCGGTGTCATTTGCGACAATAGTGTATGGCTGAGATACGGATAGGCTGTATAGGCGTGTAATATAGGCGGGTAACCGAATATGAGGCACTTTAAACAGTGCACACAATGCAGCCCCGCGGCGCACTGGCCCGTGAGGCGCCACGATAGTGATGTACGGCCTCCCCATAATTTATCGATTGCCATAATTTATTACTTAAAATCAATAATCGTTAAAATTAATTACAAAAAGTATTTATGTTTACAGGTTTACACTCCGTAAACCTGTTAAGTAATTAGAGGGGTTTTTGATATATTTACTTTAGATTTTTCATAGTCATAATATTGCAGTGATTGATATCTAAAACATAGAAGTAGATAATCTTATACCTATATAAAATGGATTTGCTGGACCGATTTGGATAATTTTTGTCTTGAAATAATTGTATCAGTTAAGAGAAATTTTTAACGGTAAGAAATTTTGGAAAAGCTGCGCGGAAAATATTAACACTACATTTATTGGTGCGACAGAACAACGTATGTCGAGACAGCTAGTACAATATAAAATACTCTGATTATAATGAGTATTTTAATGACTTTCGTCCTAACTTATTTGTAACATATTTTGAAATGGTTTTAGAATATTATAAGAGTAATCTCACATGACTGACATCTTTTTAGAAGCAAATGGCTATGGTATCTACACATATACCCCCTTACTAATAAAATATTTACACAACGGATAACTAAAACAACGTTGCCGTCTTTGTCTGATACGTTGGAAATGTCACATGACAGACAAAGACAGCAACGTTGTTTAAGTTATCTGTTGTGTAAATCTTTTTATTAGTAAGGAAGTAAATGTATATTATTTAAAAAAATATAGACGTTAACAATAATTTTGCTGCTGCCGATCTCGTTTTATGCTTAAAATCCACATTACCAAACGTGAATCGATAAATGGGTCCACGTGCCTATTTCTCAGCGGTGTGTGGCTCGAAGCCTCAGCCTCGGACAGCGGGACAAAGGCGCCCCGCGGTGAATACGGCGGATTAAGAGGAAGGGGCGCTGACCCTGCTGCCCGCGCCGCGCCGCGCCGAGCGTGCATATCCGCAAATACGACACGTGATTCCTAGAACTAATATTATCATGTATGGACGACGTATGGCAAAAGGCTACTAGAATAATGTTAGGTACTAAAATCAAATTTAACTTAAAAAAAATCAACAAGATCAAGACAACAAGATATGTTTAAGCCATTATTTCTTAATCTCTATTTCAAGTTAACATGCAATCAACTGACGTTTCTAAAAAATTATCTTGAAAAACTTAAGCCATAGAAAATATTTTGATGGAAGCAAAGAACTACACCGCACTAATAAGTCGATGGGAACAAACATCGTTAATGTTTTGTAAATATCATCAATCAATAAAGCTGCTTCTTTTTTGGGATTTTATTGCGATCGCCATTATTTTTTGCACAGCTTAATTAAAATAATTAATGGTAGTTTTTCTACTGGAAACTTATAGCATTCGTGGGCGGGGGGTCTTTTATTTATTATATTACAAATGTCATAATCGAAACTATCAAATTTTATTTTAAATATCATCCGGGTTATAATGTAGACGAAGGCTTACAATAAATAAAACTAATAAGAACATATTCGATGATAATGAAGTAATACATCCTAATCTGAAATTCATTATAATGATTCAATTATTTTATCTAAACTACATTTAGACGAGTATTGTTGCGGCGGGTCCCGACTAGGTGATATTTTACCTAAGTACTATTACGATTAGTATGGCCAGGGGTTATATTTGCTAAGCTGTCGAAATGTAATAAATATATTATTGGGTGCCTAAAGGTACGTCCATGTTGTAAGAGGCAGCGATTGTAGAGGTAGGTTAGGATATTGTTATGGGCTGACGCCATTCTTCATCATCTGAATTATATGCTTATGCTGTCTAAAAATCATTTAATTATTTATTATTTGAAGCTTTTGACAAATGGCCTTTAATTACGCTTCGTTGTCATTGCCTAATAAAGTCTCGTAAATTCTCAATATTATGTTGAATTGCATTTTTAAACCACACAGATTGAAGTAAACGGTGAATCTAAAATTAAAATAAGAGATTATGTTCCCATGTGAATAATTTGTACCGATGCAGAAAGAAAAGGGTTTTTTTTTTAAATAAAACAATAACTTACTTCTACATTCCGAGTAGAACGCTTTAGGCTATAGAAGTATTAAATTAATATAGCAGTCCGCGATCGCTTGTCGCCTAAACCCGCACGCTATTATCTCAACTGTATCCGAAGATATTATTTACTGCGACCAATTCGAACGTTTTCTGAGATGGTAAATTGAATTCCTAATGGGCCATTTTATTTGTTTATGCTAATGTGTACCTTTAATCATGGGAGATGGTGTTCAGGACGGGCAGACGGTACAAACATTTTTGGAATTTCAACAGTTCCGAACAGTTCTACTGTCTATAACAATATGCTTCCTTTCAAAATTCTGAGCGGATGCGCTTGAAAATAGAGGTTCCTAATCCTAGGAAGTAGTTATTTTTTAAATATTATAAATGTAAATGTTTGTGAGTATGTATGGATGTTTGTTACTCTTTCACGCAAAAACTACTGAACGAATTTTGATGAAATTTGATATAGTAGTAGTTTATGATTAAAAGTAGCCTATGTGCTAATCCAGGGATTAACACATAGGCTACCTTTTATCCCGAAAAGGTACAGTGTTCCCGTGGGATACTGGATTTACGTGGAAAAGCTAGTAGCTTATAGGTATACCTGAATAAGAAACTGTTTTCGCGGGATCGACGGATTTTTTTTTTGTAGGAGTACAAATTCCTTTGCCATTAAAGTATCTATAATGAAGCGGGTTATTTTTATTTTAAAATTTATGTCCATCTCAATTTATAAATGATCAATCATCAAACAATTAGGTATACTTAACTGAATATAGATCAGGTTACTAAACGTTGAATGAAAAAGCCCATCCTGGTTCGCGCCTAGGGATGTCCATTTTGTTTCCATTATATTCCCACGTCATCGATGATGCCGACCCGCTGTCATAAATAAACACATTACGTCACTGTGACAGCTCCTGGTATACCTGACACGTGTCATCGTTATGTAAGATTTATTACATCGGGTGATCACTCAAATTTAAATCTTAAATACACGACAAGAAAGTTGAATGTCAGTCCCGAAAATTTTGAGAAGTTCGTTTGCGTTTTTATACCCAACAAGGCATATGGTGCCTACCTGTCGTATCTGTATTATTATTTGATTGATTTTAGAATTTGATAATGCTAATTTTAGGGTTCCGTGGCCAAACGGGTAAAATCGGGTCCCCTATTACTGAGACTTCAATGTCCGTCCGTCAGTCTGTCACCAGGCTGTATCTCGTGAACCGTCATATCTAGACAGTTAAAATTTTCACACATGATCTATTTCTGCTGCCGCTATAACAACAAATACTAAAAACATATTATAATAAATATTTAAGGGGGCTCCCATACTACAAACGTGATTTTTCAGACGGTCGAAATATTCACCGAATATTGAGTAGTCTTTAAAAATACAACTATTTCCCAAAATATTTGCTGTTTTTTGCTCGATATTAATACTAGTACGAACTATCTATGTATATACAACTAATAGTTGTATATACATAGATAGTTCGTGCGCGGGTCCGACTAGCACTTGGCCGGTTTTTTAAATAATTAATGTTAATATCCTTTTTAGAGTTCCGTAGTACAAGAAAACCTTATACTTTCGCTCTGCCGTCCGTCTTTCCGTCTATCGGTCCGTCTATCCGCATGTAGTGCTGTAAACTTGAGTGTTTAAAAATTAATTAGCGTTTGCCCATTTGCAGCTTCGCCGGCGTGAAATTGGATTATAAACGATATCTTAATATTAATTTAAAACTTTCATCCCCTATTTTACTTTCTTAGGGGTTGAATATTAGAAAACACTGAAATACGTAACTCATTATTATCTGTACGCAATTCATAAGAAATTTTATGCATATAATATGTCCAAGGCATAAAAAAAAATCATCAACTTTTATCCACACATTTTATTTCACCACCTTGGGGGTTGAATTTTGAAATATCCTTCCATATTGTATGCTTTCGTCAAATTAAAAATAAGTGTGCAAAAATTTATTTTTTACTCCCTTGGGGGTTGAATTTTGAAAACTACTTCCATTGTGGACCTTTGTCATATGAGGAATACGTTTGCGAAATCCAATTTTCTAGCGTTAACAATTTGGCCTGTGCGTTTATTTAAAACTTTCAACCCCTATTTTACCCTCCTAGGGGCTGAGTTTTAGAAAACGCTGAAATTTATTTTTTTCGTACTCAATTCATACGAAATATCATGCAAATATGTCCAAGGAATAAAAAGTTTCGTACAAACTTTTATCCCCTATTTTATCCACTTGTAGGTTGATTTTGAAAAATCCCTCCTTAGTGGATGCCTACGTCCTAATAATACTTGTTATAATACTTGTCTTTACCTATGACATTGCCGTTCTGCAGTACTGGCCATTTCAAATCAAAATAATTTTTGTTTGCCTAAGAATTCTTATTTCAAATTAATTTTATTTTAAAAATATGGAATTCTTTTTCTAAAAGTAGTCATTTGGTTATTGATTAGTGTTACATTTTCATCGCATTTCAATCTTTTTCGTCATCATGGATACGTTAAAAATTCGAGTAATTATGGAATATGAGTACCGTGGTGGCAGCAACGCGGCACAAGCGGCACGCAACATCAACGACATTTACGGAGCTAACACTACAAACCAACGCACCACCTGTTATTGGTTTGCTCGCTTCCGTTCTGGAAATTTCGACCTGAAAAATGAACCTCGCGGTCGTCTGAAGACTTTGGTCAACAATGACGAATTAAAGGCGATTGTGGAAGCTGATGATACACAATCTACGGCTGAATTAGCAGCAGCTTTCGACGTTAGCGTCAAAACAATATTCGTCCATTTGCGTCAAATTGGCAAGGTAAAAAAGCTTGACAAATGGGTGCCCCACGAACTCAATGATCGCCAGCGCGAAGTACGCGTCGAGACATGCCTTGAACTGCTCAACAGACACACAAATGAAGGAATTTTGAACCGCATTGTTACCTGCGATGAAAAATGGATTCTGTTTGATAACCGCAAGCGCTCAGCAAGTTGGTTGGATCCTGGTTCAGCACCTAAAGAATGCCCTAAACGAAAACTTACCCCTAGAAAAGTGATGGTCACTGTTTGGTGGTCTAGCGCTGGTGTGATTCATCACAGCTTCTTACCAAACGGGGTGAGCATTACTGCAGATGTGTACTGTGAAGAACTGAACACAATTATGGAGAAGCTGGCACATCTCCAACCAGCATTGGTCAATCGCTAGTCTGCGCTGCTCCTGCACGACAACGCGCGACCTCATACTGCACAACAGACGGTCTCCACGTTGCAAGAACTGGGATTGGAAGCTCTCCGTCATCCGTCCTACTCACCAGACCTTGCGCCTAGAGACTACTACTTTTTCCAGAATTTGGATAACTTTTTGGCGGGAAAAAAATTCAATACCCGAGAGGCAGTATAAAATGCCTTTGAAGAATTTGTTGCCTCCCGTCCAGCTGATTTCTTTAAGAAGGGCATCAATAAACTACCATTGCGTTGGCAAAGATGCATTGATTGCATAGGTGATTACTTCGATTAATACAAATAAAAAATACATGAAAAAAAATCGTTTAAATTTTTTCATACAAATCGGCAATTTCATAGGTAAAGACCTAATATGAGAAAATTGTGTGCAAAATTTCTAGCCTTTTAAGAGTTTGGCATGTGCGTTGATTCAAAAATCAGCTTTGCCTTTTATATATTAGGAGTATATATATATATATAGTACTCAATAATAAAGAGATATATTATTGAGTTCGTCGGGCACCCATTTGTCAAGCTTTTTTACCTTGCCAATTTGACGCAAATGGACCAATATCTTTTTGACGCTAACGTCGAAAGCTGCTGCTAATTCAGCCGTAGATTGTGTATCATCAGCTTCCACAATCGCCTTTAATTCGTCATTGTTGACCAAAGTCTTCGGACGACCGCGAGGTTTATTTTTCAGGTCGAAATTTCCAGAACGGAAGCGAGCAAACCAATAACAGGTGGTGCGTTGGTTTGTAGTGTTAGCTCCGTAAACGTCGTTGATGTTGCGTGCCGCTTGTGCCGCGTTGCTGCCACGACGGTACTCATATTCCATAATTACTCGAATTTTTAACGTATCCATGATGACAAAAAAGATTGAAATGCGATGAAAATATAACACTAATCAATAAAAAATGACTACTTTTGCAAAAATAATTCCATGTTTTTAAAATAAAATTAATTTGAAATTAGAATTCTTAGGCAAACAAAAATTATGTTGATTTGAAATGGCCAGTACTGCAGAACGGCAATTTCATAGGTACCTATTATTATATAGATGGACTGTAGAAAGTTTGTGCAATTACACATTATATATTATTTAAATTTTTATCAATGTTCTTAATCTTCCTATTCATATTTGAAAACTATTTTAAAATTTCCTAATCATGCCATCACGATTTCCATAAATAAATACTATCTAACTACTATACCTATTAATGTACCAGAAATTATTTTAAAATTATTACATAAAATACACGTCTTATCCACACTCATATCGTCGTCTGTCCGTACGTACTTCAAGTTGCTTATGCTTGTCCGTCAGTGGCGGTTTCTATTTATGATTAGTGTAGGTTGCAGTGAAGAATTTAGGCGCCAGATGAGGGCGATAACCACCCGCAGAGAGTTTTCTATCTACCAATTCATCGACGCATAGATAACGTTGTTTCCGTGTCCCATCACTTTTCAAACGGTTGACGTGATATAATATTTTAGTATAGGAAAAAGTTGTGTATTTATATAAATTTTGATTTAATTTTGTGAAAGTGTCACGCATAGATACATACTGCAGTTGCTGTTAAACCAATGCAGCGAGCACTCAGGGGCTTAATAAATAATGTGATATATGCTTAAACATCCGTAGGATATCTGAAACGAACATAATGTGCATAACTCAAAATAAATCCATAAATAGGAGTGGTATGTTTTTAATTTAGTTTTGACAAACCTAAAAAATTTAAAAACAAATAAATCAAACGAACCAAATGAATCAAAATTGTTTTATAATTAGTCACCAGACGTACACATAATTACCAGGCTCGCATACCTCGGTGGGAGATCCAAATATTCGAAGCATCCGGGTGCGACCCCGAGGGTGCTGTAGGAGCGCTAATTGCTGTCAATGGAGCACTAAAAGTGGGACGGAACTACAGACTTGCTTCTAATTGAAAGTATGCGGCGCAAAAAAATGTCGTTTGAATATGTTTCTATTTAGAGAGGAAGTATCATCGCTGTGGTCCCTTGGGTGACACAACAGTTTGGAAATTGGGATCTTCCGGGTTTTTATGTTACTATTTTTTATTAAATTGTTTGCTTTAAATTCTCAAGTACGTAGTTACCATTAATTTACCTCATTAGTGGGAAAGCTTACAGTTGTAAAATATATTTTACCAAGAGACAAGACTTATAGGTAGTAAACATATGCTAAGTATTCCTTTCGTATTTGTTATTGAAAGAATTCATTAGTATTGTTTTTTTATTAAAATAAAGTATAAACCTTATTTGGGAATGGAAACATAAAATTCTATTTTCGTATGAGTCTTCACGCCAAACCTTTTACGAACCTTAAACCATCCTGCATTCTGATGAATGTAATTTAGAGTGACCACACTGTCCAATCATATGATATTTGATTACTGTTCCTCTAGTTTGAACTTTGAATATCAAGAATAGGTATACTAAAAGAATGCCTTATCATGTTTCTGAGAAAACGTCGTTTTTTAGAAATCACCTATCATGGTGTCATACGAAATGCCTAAAATTTTTATGTTGTACATAAATGTAGTTGTCACTTTTTGTGAATCATAGCCAGATTAACGAAGATACGGAAAAAATACTTTTTAAACCGCACGTTTTATTACTCCTGATAAATTATTGAGTTCATTAATATGGATACCCTACACCAAGTGCAATATTTGTAAAGTATAGGCGCCAGCATTGGTGCACGTAGTGATGTGAACAAAAAATACAATAGCCGATAAAAGACGGGCGTGCAATATCAAAATAAAGTCATCTTGCTACGTGAGCCGAAAGACTGAGTGCACGAACGAATCAATGTCTAATATTCTTGGAAGTTATGGCCGTAATATGGCTAACCGTTTGGAAATTTAGCATTCCTCTGCGTGTACTACGTGGTTTCTAAGAATTCAGAACTAGTATGTGACTCACACGATAAATGTAGAAATAATAAATTTTATTTACGAATGATATTTTGTACAACCTAATTACTGTAACCTACTCGGCTAGTCATAAATGTTAGCCAACGATTATTATCAGTTTAAGCCCCTAAACCTGAAGATAAAGTATGCAATTTTCCCCGCATCTACCTGTTGCGATTTTGATATTTCCTAAAGTTTTATTAGTCTCCCGGTGACTATTACTCTATTAACCTGCCAGTCTCCGTTAGATTGGACTAGGGGACCATAAACGCGGGTACCGTTGTACTCAAAGGTAAATTACTCGGTTGAAACAAAATTTGCAAGAGCGCGTGCTTGCCTCAGGCCGCTCGCGGGTGGGCCCGCTTGTTTCCGCTTAAGACCTCCTGTCGGTGTATGACAGCCTAGTGATATTCAGTTTCACCTATTCACGTGGAAATAGGTCTGTCTACTTGAAGGCCAATTTCTGATTGTTTGGTTCCACTCTAGTCTAACCTTAGAATAAGACATCATTAGTTGTAGTAACTACTTTCAAGTTTAACGAAATTAAACAATGATCATGGTTTCATAATCCATTAGACAGAACTTTATTTTGGTTATTCATAAACCAATATGAGATCATTAGTACTAAACGGTGGCGATGGCTTCTGTTTGACGTAACTTCAGTCGCCGAACATATCATTAGCCGCTTCCATTGAAGTTCGATTTTAGTCATAGGTTACTTATTAACTATTTAAAAGTAGGGACACTCTACCGGTATATTAGTTATCCTGAACTCATTGAACGTTATTAGTCATTATTAAAACTGGCTACCGTTAATAGCTTTCGAAACATAAATAATGTTGGGTATCAATAACATGCTTCTCATAATCATAAAATAATGCACAAGCTTGTTGGTAACGGTAAATTATTATTATTTATTTTGTAATTTATTGGTTACAACTTACGATTAATGATTGCCTGAACTGCAATAACGATTAGAAGATTTAGTTAAATTATTAGAGCGCTGAAAGTAAATCAGCTACAGCATATTATAACTATGTATGGTAAGCTGATGAAACGTTCATATATGTTGACATCTTCCCCAAGTCTTCAATTAAAAAGGCATAATAAATAACCTATTATGTAGCTTTTGTTTAATGCAGTAAATCAATCAAATTATTTAAATTTCGCTAGTAATGGCATATTTTGATTTTATTACGGAGTCAATAACATCGTAGGACGTTTTTATAACTTAGGCCCGTATTAATAAAGCGTTCTTATCTCTAAGACAATTCTCAAGAAAGTACTTAAGATGTTGTTTTAATTAATAGACCGTACTTAAGTACAGGTGTAGGTACGGCATATCAAGTGAGTGTAAACGTATTAATAAACGAGACTCGTTACTCAAGTACGCTGTCATTGCTTTCAAACTGTTACTTGAGACGCTGTTTCGTGGGTACAGTCAACCCTTGACTTGAGTACGGCTTGGGATACAGTACAATATTATTTATTGTGTTTTTGGTTGTGTTACAATTATGTTAGTTAAAATCTAAATACTTATGATTAAACGAACTCAGATTTTTTTTTGGCAATCGCGGTTGCAAAGGTTTCGCACCATTCTGCCAGTGTCGAGTATTTATAGAAATTATTAGTAGTATAAGCAATAAATACTCATTTATAGAAAGATTTTCGATTTTATTTATTTATTTACATTAAACGAATTACCTATTTGATTTATATTAATAGCACTCAGTACCAAAGATAAAAGTCAAAACAAAAGTGACTTGATTTGACACTTGACAGCAGAACTTTTTTTTCGCTGCCCAAAAAACAATCCTCATTATATGATCCTCTCCCTCCTACGATTCCTCGCCCTATCAACTTTAAATCTCTGTCTATCTCTGTCTATCTGTGTTTTGTAAATACTCCTTTTACTGAAACTGTATATTTATTAACAAAAGAAAACTGTGGTACTGACCCTAAATGTTTGTGTTTGTTCTGGGTTTTAGATTATTCAACAGACTTCCTCCTGCCCGTGCATGTGTCCCTACGCCACACTGCCACGGTGTACACGGGAAATGTGCCCGTGTACACCGTGCCCTTGTTTATTCATAAAACCCACTCATAAGGCAGAGTTTTCATCAACACAACATATTGGCGAATCATTAAAGAGCCACTTTAAAGAATAAGAAGAAGAAGAACTTTTTTCAAATAGCAATGCATTCCGCATTCCGTTTTATGTAGTTGTTAAAAAAATATGGATATTAATATGCTTGACAATAAAAAAAAAATTATATCTACGTGAAAATGAATGAAAATCAGTTTTTTCAATATAAAAATACAGACTAAACTTTTTTTGGTATTTATATTATTAAATATTAGATTTTTAAAAATAAATACGGAAGGAATGTATAATCAATAAATCCGTTCTTTGTAGAAGTGTAAACGAAACGTTATTTTATTCGTTCTTTGTCGTGTAGATGACGCTTAAAAGTTGAGTAAGTGATCTCAATAACGTTATCAACTGGGACGGTCTTGAGATCATACTATGAATTAAAGACCATCTTGAGAAGCTAATCGATACTTGAGACTGTCTCAGCCAAGAAAGGTCTTGAGAACCAGTTTGAGAACGGTTTATTAATACGGACCTTAATATAAATAAAACATATTATGTTATAAAATATGCTTTATGTATAATAATCACGCCCATTGACAATGGGTGTTATTCACCATGTTTGCCAAATACACGTTATATTAGTGTAATAATTATTATTATAAGTTTTTGTTGCTACAATAATAATTACTTCTTTAAAATATGTTATAAAGTCATTTAATGATAAAAAAAATCATTCAATGTTTTCATAACGTTTATGTATGTATGTAATTAATAAATGTATGTATATTTATGTAATATGGACGCTTCACACCACGCTAATCTAATCTAATCTAATCCCGTGCTAAGTACAGACACTGGGAATATTTATACTTTTATACATGCACATATTTCAGAAAACTTTTTATTCTTCGGATGCGGATTCGAACCCGCAACCTCCGACTTGAGCGCCGACCCGCTAACCACTGAGCCACAGAGGTCAGAGGTTTAAGTGTACAAGTAACAAGTAAAATTGTCTCTGTGTCAATATTAACTACGTTTTATTGTTATCATAATTGACTTCTCAGTCTATACACCGCCAATAAAAGCTTACTACTGAACTCGCTATGAAAGTGAGTCTTGTTAGTTAAAGAATCGCCTGAGGCTTCATATTATATTTTTAACCGACTTCCAAGAAGGAGGAGGTTATGTATTTGAAGGAAATACTTCTATACTATACTTACGATTTTTTATTGCACGCCTCAAAAGCGAAGCGCTTGGTTAGTGCTCTACTCTTGACATTTGAAAAAAAGTACGACAAGGACCGTCGGTCTCCCAAGCGCCGCCTGGTGACAGAAAAAGAATCGAAAATTCTTATTGACAGTTTTTGATACCACTTACGCCACCAGATGACGCTTTTTGTGCGTTGGCTCTGCCGCCTAACGACAGAAAAATATCAAACACTCTCATTGTTCAAGCACGCAAACAAATTGATTTGTAATATCCGTCGCTTTTATTTCGATTGTTTACTGTCATCGGATCACGTATGTCCATTGTCCAACGGGGTATAAGTTCAATAAATTGGTGTCATCTAACATGTGTCGAAATATCGGATAGGGTTTATCTATTATGGTACCTACCTTAGGATTGATATATGTGGTGGCTTGATTTTATAACAATGAGGGTTTTTAAATTCGTGACATCTGACAGTTTTTTGACACGACAAGGACCGTCGTTCTACGAAGCGCCGCCTCGTGATGAAAAATAATGAAAAATTCTTATTGACCATTTTTGATACCACTTACGCCACCAGATGACGCTTTGTGTGAGTTGGGTCTGCCCCCTAACGGCAAAATATCAAAAACCTTCATTCGATACTTTTCACTCCTGAATTGTTTATTTATAATTATAAAAAAATACTTAAGAAAAAAGACTTACGGATTAACTTTTGCACCAAGGCTAATATTTTAGTAAATTTCATTAAAAGTTCTCTAACATGGCTTAAGACTATCTTATACTTTAAACGAGACAATCTTGTATATATATATAATCGTAACCTCGGCAACGGTTGCTAGTATTTACATGAAATTTAGTTTGCAGGGAGTTTTGTCGGAGAAAAATCGGTCTAGCTAGATTTTATCCCTATAGATCTGCGCAATATTAGGTTATATATGTTTTTCTTCCGTCGTGCAAAAATATATCAATAATTTTGACTCTATAATGCAATCCGATTGGCAATTTGGTAAATTTTTGCGTTGTTCAGAAATTCGGAATGTGGTGAGATTGAACCCGGGTGAAATATTTTTGTGATTCTTTTTTTTTATCGACTAGAGCTCCGAGCAAAGCTTGGTTACCCAGATACTATTATCTTAACATGTATTCTAGTTGTAGCTCTACCATATTTAATCTTACGTATTAAGATTTGTTCTTGCTCTACATTCTAGGGTCTGCTTTTTCTTAGATTAAAGTAGTACTTACCTGGAACCAATTAATAATATGCTTACCGATTATCGACACATCTTTATGTAACGTCTCCAAAAAATTAAGTACAGAATTATTTTATAGTGTCAAAGTGTGTACGCAGTACACAAGAGCACTCTTTCTACCTTTACTCTCGAAACCCAGTGGGCCGGATAACCGACACGACTGGCGAGAGATCAGGCGCAGGTCCGACTTTTTAGATGCCTATCCGACGCATGGATCATGATCACAGGACCACGGAGGCTATTTCACTCAATCGTCTAATGTATCTCATGTGACTCCGCTAAATGCAAACAAACACGCCCATATAAAGATTTATTTTTCGAGTATGACAATTATTATTCTGCCTACTACTGTAAACGTCTTTACATAAGCAGCAAATATTGTGGCCGAAATATCTTTGATTGATTTTTGGAGACGTTATATAATTATAACGACGGGATCAAATATTCAAAACGCGAATTAAAAAAATACAATATCTCATTAGTGGACAGGAATTTACATAAACTGGCGTCGTAAATTACCGGCGAGCACTGACAACAGCTGGCAGTCGGCGACTGATGGCCCTGATAAGGGACTGATGGAAAACCGTACTTTTGTTAACGATATGCATTATGTATCGTATTTGAATTTCGACGTCTGAGTAATACTTGTGCCACTGGTAGATAGAATTCGCTATCTATGGACTGAGGACTTTCGGTTGAACTTCCAATCATCTTCTTCCAATCAATTTGTGACTCTAAAGTCTAAATGCTTAAAAATATAGAGGTCATGTATTATCATGAACTCTACATTTCTTTTAATAATCGGAATCATCAAAACTTTTCACAGAAAGAATAGCCTTATGTTCTTACTTTTCTAGAAGCTGCTTTATTCAATAAATGATGAGGAGTATAAAAGGCTAAATTTGTTATAAAATATAAAATGTTCTTATAATATGTAAATCAAATTACGAGTTTAATTTTATTACCTATGTATAAATACTTAATTTGGGCCGCAAATATTGTCCCTTTAAATGGTGTCATATTACGCAAAATTGACGGCCTATTAATCACTTAGTAAAGTTTTAATATCAATTACATTTACCATTAAAAATAATTAGGTAAGTATAATATGGCTGCTCCATATTTTTTGCTTTTTTGCTTTTGTAATGGTGTTTAATACTACTGAAAGTTATTCATAAGAATATAAAATAAAGAGTAGCATTCGCCATTATTGAAATACCTACTACATTTAAAATAACTACATTTGAATCAATACTTAATTCACATGCTAGTATCTACGTGGTAGCAGACATACGGCGCACCTGGTGTTTTCTAGCACACTTATCGATACCAGCTGTTGCACTGAAATTTGATTATATACAGGAGTTAGATGTGATGCAAATGAACTATGAGTATATTTAGTTGACCATTCACGGTAAAATATCGTTTAAAACAGGCCAAGTGCGTAACGGACTCGCGCACTAAGGGTTCCGTACAAAACGAAATCACGTTAGTTGTATGGGAGCCTCCTTAAATATTTATTTTATTATGTTCTTAGTTTAGTTACAGTTACAGCGGCAATAGAAATACATCACCTGTGAAAATTTTAACTGTTTAGCTATCAAGGTTAAGGAGATACAGCCTAGTAACAGACGGACAAACAGGCAGCGAAGTCCCAGTAATAGGGTCCCGTTTTTTATACTTTGGGTACGTAACCCTAAAAAACTATGATTAGGATGACCTGGACAGACAGGACACAATGCGCAATATTAAAGCTTTAACAAATTATATCACAATAAAATAATATATTATTATCATGTAGTGCCCATCGCGTGGAGAGTGTAGAGACCACAGGCCGCGCCGCGCACCGGCCGATCGCGTCGCTCTGCGCTCAACTCGCCGCGTTAGCCCACCGAATTATTAATTTAAATGTACTTTTAAACTTTCTAAGGAATGTCCGAATCGCCGCGGGGAATTCGGAACGAGGATTGTTTTTTATTTGAACAAGTCCGAGAAAAAACAAGTGTGGTCGTGTATGATGGATGGGGAGGCTGCGGCGGGCGGGGTGCATATTAAAAAACAATAAGGCCGTGTCCGCCACAATTCGTGTGCTTATGCACTTATATTTATAAACCACTTACGAGTCAATTCCTACTTTGCGCTTAATGAATTCGGTAGATGTTTCAATATTGACCGTGTCTAATTCTGGTGATGGGTTGGATGCTTGACGGTGAATTGATTCGATTTTAATTGGGTAGCGCTGATGGTGTGTTGCGTTTGATTGTTTAGTTGGTTTAAGTAAGTAAATTGAAACCATTTGTGGAATGGTTTTCGAATGATGTGGCAGTAGTGATGATTATTAAATAATGAAATCTCTCAAATTAATTTCCCATTTAGATTATTTTTTTACTCAATTTTATTGTTTTCTTTTCAGGTAAGTTAATTAAGGATAGTCCAACGATTTTCCCTACGAATGTTTTGGTAAGTTTCTACTAAGTATCGAAAATAATTAATATTACATAAGTCTCAAAAGTCGCCCTGAGGAAGGCGATATTATGTTTATATCGGGTAAAATGAATATTAATATTAATTGTATGGTACACATAAGTTATGCAAATAATGAGCTGTCAACAGTCAGGTCGCGTTGGGGATCGATCACATAAACTGGAGTGTAATTATAGTGGTAGCGGTGATCACGGGACACGGTTGTGGAAAGTGATCATGGCTCGCGCTTTCGGAGGTTTTCTGATGGTACATGATCGGATGACTTTAAGCTGTGCCCATTTTTGTGACATTGGCGTTTTACATCCCGGTCCTGCGTCTTGTGCATCAGTTAACATTTTGTCTTGGGTTAATGGATGCCTACCTCATATGAGAAATACTTGTGCAAAATTTAAAATTTCTAGCCTTAAGGCTTGTGTGTTGATACATCAGTCAATCAGCTTTTTGCCTTTCATAAGTCGCTCCATGGTCGAAATTAGCCCATAATTCATATTCTAATTTTATGTTTCAACTTTTTTAGGTTTCGTTCCCTTAGATACACAATATGTAAATTTTGTCTATGAAATGCGAAAGAAAGATTGATAATTTTGCAAACCAACACCTGCCGTTATTATACAAATGCATGGTAGAGAAAGTGATGTAGTATGTGTAACTTTATTTTTAATAATTTTATGTATTTCTAAGCATTATTTAAAAAAGGGTTAGCTTTCTGCTCACCTTGCGCCACATAAACTTTAACGGTGCCACCTTTAAACTCCTCCGTTCGCAGAATTCTTGTGAAACTGTTCTCAGAATTTTAGCTTCACGTATTTTATATGATTACATTATTAGTATCTTAGATTAAAGAACTGCTCTTATTTAAAGTTAGACAATTCTGCGAATCATCGCAATAAAGGTAAACGTGTACTTTACAAACATTACCTAAATGTATAGATAATGTTAAAGAATTAAAAAATAACGAAAAAAAGTTGCATAAAATTTATAATGATTTAACCTTTTTAACAACCTTATCATATTCTGTAAATTTATCATTGTCAGCTTAACAATACGTGTAGAGTTAATTATCAAAAAAAGTCCTAACATTTCCGTTCTCACCTTCGTCATGTTAGGTTTTTACTTGTTCAGTTTACATTATGTGTGCATAAAGATTTTTAACTTAGATTAAAAAGTCGCAAACACCTAGTTTTAGATAGAATTATCTTAAAAATGCATCAAGTTTTAAAAGTGATTATTTTAATTTTAGGATCATCTTGTATTGATAACTTCTGTTCGATGCTAATTATGCAAACGTTTTATTATTATGTATTCGTTTAAAATTAAAATTCATTTAAAATATTTTAGGAGTGCATGTAGCACAATATAAAATATTAAAATTCTAATTGATTTCGCCAAATTTATGACACAGTATCTTCGATATAAAATCGTTTAAATTTATTAAAACAAACGGAAAATTATTTAAATCGGCCCAAATGTTACTGTTTGTATTAATTAACATAAATTTGAAATAAATATTATTATTTTATTCCTGGCATCACTAAAAAATAGTCCATTATTATGTATTATTTCTTAATAATATTCCAAACTAATATTACGTAATTTCCAGAAACATTATTTCGGAAAAGATACGTTGACACATATTTAAAAATATAAAATCATGCATATTTATATTGTAACAAAATATAATCAAAAACGACTTATCGCCGTTTACAGTTACATTAGTCACATAATATAGTGATTTTATAATGAAAAAAGAATCTTTTGTACCAAGGTATACCCTGGATCCAACAGTACTGAACAGAAATCCTGAGTCCTTATAGATACATGTTTGGGGATTTCGACGTTGTTTAAAGAACTGCAATCATATGCCATCATACCACTTACAGTAATCATCATTATTATCACCACCATATTCACACGAAACACCAACATATTATTATCATGACATAGGTACTTACTAACTACTCATCAGCGTTTTGTGCACCGATATCAATCAATGTCTTTGAAATTTGAATAATGCCAAAATTATATTCGTGATGATCATCATCACTATGATATTATATTTAATGCTTACTGCTATATTTTTCCCGCCGACTGCTACAATATATAATAATAATTTAATAATATCGTGTCTTATCAATATCATCACTGGTGATTGTTTAGTAGGTCCATAGATCGATGATACTTATTCGGTGAAATACCACGGTATACTAACGCTTGAGTTTGTTTTGCCGAGAGAGTGAAAATAGCGGAGGCTTTTTTGTATTTACAACTTTCTTAAAATGTGTTAATAATAATATTATAATAATAAAAAATCAAAAATCAAAAAAGTTTTTTTTTCATATAGGCTACAAAGCAACGCTTATGGAATTGTCCCTACGAACACGTAGGGACGTACCAAAAAGATGGAAAATTGTTCTTTTAAAAAAATCATATATTTTTGCAATATGTAAACTTAGTCTATATAATATTAACAAAAGTCAGATACATATAGTACATAGAGGCAGCCTTGCAGGTGGCCATCCTATTCCCAAAGTGTGCGATCGTCAATAAAATCATTGAACCTATAATAAGCTTTAGTCCACTAACATTCTTTAACTACTTTTTTAATTTATTAATGAAAAGATTTTGAACGTTTTCTGAAATTCTGTTGTATAGGCGTATATATTGACCTTTAAAGGATTTGCTTACTTTACTTAGTCTGATCACCGGTATAGCTGTGCTTATTTTTTGGTGTTTCTAAAGTGATTGTCGCTTTTATTTTAAAAATTACTAATATTATTTCTAACATATAATACATTATCCAACATTTATTGATAAGCGACGGTCAGAATACCTATATCTTTAAACTTTTCTCTCAGAGATTCAAATGTACCCTACATTTTGTAAATTGAACGTATTGCTCGCTTCTGCAGCACAAATATTTTTTATTTTAATATTTGGCGGTGGCATTTCCGCATAAAAGTATGCCGTAAGACATTCTATTATGAATGTAACTAAAATAAACTAGTTGCGCCGTGTCTTCATCAGAAATTCTCTAATTTTATATCTCTAATTTTTCTGACTGTATGTGTTGCAGAACTGAGCCTATCTGCAAGATTAGCAATATAAGGACCCAACTGTAATTTACTATTTAGTGTTATACCTAGAAACACAGTGGTGTCCACTAAATTCATTTTCTCATCATTTAATAGTATATTGCTTCGCACTTGCCTAACATTAGGCAATGTAAACTTTAAACATTTTGTTTTTTAGAATTTGAAAGTAAGTTGTTTACATTAAACCAATGTACTATTTTGGAGAGAGCACTAATTAACTTGTCGTAATTTGACTGCTGTCGCTTCACATTAAAAAATTGTGAAGTGTCATCGGCTAAAAGTACTATCTCATTATCATTATTTTCAACAAGATAAGGTAAGTCATTTATAAAAATAAAGTTTAAAATTTATATAAAAAAATAAATGGGCCTAAAATGTATCCCTGTGGGACACCTAATACTGTTTTAGTTCCAGTGGACCTTTTACTATTAATCTCCACCCTTTGATTTCTATTTTTAAGGTAAGAACTCAAAAGTTTGAGTGCAGTGTCCCAATACCATAGTGGTGCAATTTTCTGATCAATGTAGCATGCTCAACACAATCAAAGGCCTTGGGGTGGTCGCAAAACACACCTAATGCATCCTGTAATCCCTCCCAAGCTTCAAAGACTAAGAAGACCCATACCAGCATCCGTTGTGGATCGACCCTTCGTACAACCGTATTGATTATTATTTAATAAATTGTATAAATAAATTTTTTTTTTCAAATATTTTGTAAAGGTCGGTAGAATCGACTGTAATTTATCGCATCAGATTTATTTCCAGCTTTGAATAATAATATTACCTTGCATAAAAGACCTTGCTATGCTTCATTAAGTCAGGGAAAACATTACTTTTTATACATTCATTGAATATTATGGCTATAAGGAGCTGCGATGTCAATTTTTGTTGTAATAACTTTTGTAGACTTGCCCCAGAAATCAGCAGTATTTTTAATATTCAGAAACTTGAATGTGTTAATAATATATCTGGAGTCAATTTCTTTAAACTTAAAATTGACATCACATTCCTTTACATTGTCTCTAAGAAGTAAATTGAATTTTGTTGTAGTTGAGACCGGAATGTCAGCAAAAAACTTTTCGAAGACCGTCGCAACTTCTAAATCAGTATTAATATTTTTATTTTCAAAACAAAGTTCAAAGTCAAAACTACGACAATTGAATTTTCCAGTATCACCAGCCATTCATTACCTTCCATGTTGTTTTAATTTTATTTTTAGAATATTTAATTTTATTCTTTATATAAAGAGCCTTAGCTGCTTTACATACTTTTTTGAATAGTTTTTAACATATGTTTTAAATCTTTCATTATTATTAATACCTTTTTCAGCATATAATTCATAAAATCTTTGCCTGCTTATTTAAAATAAGCAGGCAAAGATTATATGAATTATTTCCTGCTGTTGCCCATTCCTGCTGTTGCCCATTCAATAAAGTTACTTTGTTTATTAAAATTAATAATAAAAAAATATATGTTAAAAAAACGTAAATATGTTATCAATACAAGTACAGTTGTGTCTCGGACTCTTGTCGGATCAAGAAACAAATTAAAGAGGTTATACGATTTCAATAAAGATGTGAATCTAACAGTTGTGGAGTTTGAATCTAATAAATTTATATTAAAATCGCCACATATAATTATTATGAGATGCACATATTTTTGACAATACTTGTTCCATAGTTTAGTAGGCCTGTATACGCTTACAATAATAAGTTGACTCAACTCTATGCAGGCTACTTTAATAATTCGTTCAGTTGAGAGGCTCACGACATCTGTTTGTGTTGTTGTTTTTTTCGTTTGTGTCAATTCGACAATGTTTTATTATTTTTTAATTATTTCTAATTAATATTAAAGATCCACCTCTAATGGCATTTTCTCTACTGAACGAACTTGCTAACTGTTGATCATTAAAATTGAAAATGAGTTCAATAAATATAACTAAAAAGAGAATAATTATTTTTAATCAAAAAATTAAAACCGACTTCCAAGTCGATACCAGCAAATTCGAACGTGAGTTCTATAAAATATTGTTTTATCGGATGTTGTTCGGGCTGGTACCGACTTCAAAATTAAGAAGATTGAGTAGAGAAATAATTAAATTTTTTGCAGAATTTAAAAGGGGAATTATTTAGAAAGTAAGTTTTATTTCATACTTTTTTGTGCATTTTTACTTTGGAAGTCGGGTTTCATTTTTTGTTTAATTCTTCTAAATAAACGAATTCTAATTAATAAGCTTTTTGCGTTGTCGTATGTCGTAATCGGAGTTTGTTTTCACTGTGGCGTTTACGTTAAGTTATCGCTGGAAAGGTTATATTCATTCATTGCTTTTTGAAATTTCTTGTGCAAAGAACTAGTTAGCGAAGTGCATATTAGCGTTGGTGCTTTTTATTCATTTTTAAACGTAATTGTAGGTTTTCGAAACGTGTTATAAGTAAGCCCCACAAATGTTTATAGGGCTGCCACTATCAGGTTAAATACGGACTCAAACGATAAATACATCACATACGAACATATTTTGATCCACTTGACTACCTGTAAATAGAAAAGATGATTAAATTTATGAATACCATTTTTGTTTTCTTATTCCGTTATTTTTTCGGTGATTCTTATTACATTATTATGTGTAACATCTTTCCAATCGCTTTCTTGCAATTTGTGGGCGTGATTTCGTGAAATGGAACGCAAGTGTATAACAGGAAGTCGCGGAAATTCGACGAATGAGCGCGTGGTAGAGTTGGTCGTCAGATTCGTATAACATTATTTAGATTTTTTAAATTTTGATCAAGTGGAAAGCTTCCGTACTTTTTGATCTTATTAGAAAATCGTACTAAGCATTGTGTTTTTTTAAATATTTTCGTAAAATGTTACATCATATGCTCTACTACTGTAAGGCTCGCTCGTTTTTTTTTTAATTAAATACTAGCTGTAGCCCGCAACTTCTATAGATCAGATGTAAGTACGTATAGTTTTTTTTTTTAAATTAAATAAGGGGGCAAACGAGCAAACGGGTCACCTGATGGTAAGCAACTACCGTCGCCCATGGACACTCGCAACATCAGAAGAGCTGCAGGTGCGTTGCCGGCCTTTTAAGAGGGAATACGCTCTCTTCTTGAAGGTTTGCAGGTCGTATAGGTCCGGAAATACTGCTGGTGACAGTTCGTTCCAGAGTTTTACAGTGTGCGGCAGAAAGTTACGCGAAAAGCGCACGGTGGAAGACTGCCACTCATCAAGGTGATGAGGATGGTATGTTTTTCGCGTGAGACGATGGCGAAAAGTTACAGGTGGTATGATTCCGAACAATTCCTCAGAGCACTCCCCGTGATACAACCGATAGAGGATGCAGAGTGAAGCTACATCTCGGCGTAATTCCAAGGGATCCAAGCTGTTTGAAACACTATGGCACTCAACAACTCGAGCGGCCCTTCGTTGGATACGATCCAGAGGGAGCAGTTGGTATTTTGGCGCCCCTGCCCAGAGATGAGAACAATATTCCATATGAGGCCGAACCTGCGCCTTGTAGAGTTGTAGGCGTTGGTCCGGACTGAAGTACTGTCTCGCTCTGTTAAGAACACCAAGCTTCTTCGAGGCTAATTTGGCCTTACCCTCTAGATGATATCGGAACTGGACTTCGCTCGATATGTTGACGCCAAGTATCTCAATGCTAGGGGCGATGGTTAAAGATGTGCCCTCGAAACGAGGATATACGACCATTGGTGACTTTTTAGTGGTGAACGCGCAGACTTGTGTCTTGGCGGGGTTGAATTGGACTAAGTTACGTCTACCCCATTCAGAGACTTTCTCCAATGAATTCTCTATTTTAGACACAAGTTCGTTTCGACTCTCAATGACATTTAGCCGAGAAATATTGGGGGAGCCGGTATATACAGCATCACCTGTACTATCATCCGCATAGCAATGAATGCCGTTGGTCTGTAACATGTCATTGATATGAATAGGGTAGGCGATAGCACACAGCCCTGAGGGACACCAGCATCAACAGACTGAGTTTCCGAGCATTCGCCGTCAACTACGACCTTTATGCTTCTATCTGCTAAGAAACTAGTGACCCACTTACATAATTTCTCGGGCAGCCCGTATGATGGAAGCTTTGATAGCAGCGCTTTATGCCAAACCCGATCAAAGGCCTTCGCAATGTCCAAACTAACAGCCAATGCCTCTCCCTTCGACTCAATTGCCTGAGCCCAACGATGAGTTAGGTACGCCAAGAGATCACCAGCCGAGCGACCCTTACGGAACCCGTATTGTTTGTCGCTTAGTAATCCCTGGCCGTCCAAGTATCGAAGAAGCTGGCTATTGATAATGGATTCCATTATCTTCGAGAAGAGAGAGGTTATAGCGATTGGTCTGTAGTTGGAAGGATTTGAGCGATCACCTTTTTTGGGGATCGGGTGCACCAAGGCTGTCTTCCAAGAAGCCGGGACGATGCCAGAAGAGTAGGAGAACCGAAATAGACGCGTCAAGACCGGAGCCAACTCTGGAGCACACTTTTTCAACACAATAGGAGGGATTCCGTCAGGCCCACTCGACTTTTGGATATCAAGGGAACGGAGGGCTTTTCGCACTGAGCGCTGATGAAACCGAATATCCGACATGATGCTCATGCATCGCGGTATGGTCGGCGGTTTCTGCCCCCCGTCATCCAGGGTCGAGTTTGACGCAAAGAGCTTGCCCAGAAGATCGGCTTTGTCCTTTGCGTCCTGGGCCAACGATCCATTTCCTACGTGTAGGGATGGTAGGGTTGGCTTGCAGAAATTTCCTTCAATAGCTTTGGCCAGAGACCAGAATGCACGGGTTCCTGAGGGGAGGCGCTCAAGTCTCTTACCAATTCTATTGACGTGCTGTTTCTTTGCCCGAGTGATCTCTTTCTTGAGGGACCTAGAGGCAAGGTTGTACTCCTTTTTATATGTGCTGGTATTTAAATCCCGAGCAGACACTGCATTGGCCCAGGAATGGTAAGCCTCCTGCTTCCGGCGAGAAGCTTTTTTGGGGGATGAACTAAACCAGGGACGAAATCTGCCGCCAGTTGGCACTACAGAGGACGGAATGAAAAGTTCCATCCCTTGCATCACCACATCGGCAACAGAGTTGGCAGTGTTGTCGGGATCATCCGGCGAGAAGCACACGTTCACCCAAGGATAGGATGCAAAAAACGACCGCATCCTATCCCAGTCTGCCGACTTGTATTGCCACACACGACGGTATTTAACAGCACGCTGTCGTAACACCGTCGTAAGTGGCACAGAACTCCTAACAAGGCAGTGATCCGATGTACCAAGTGGTGCGATTACGGATATTTGGTAGCCGTCAGGATTTGAAGTCAGCAGAAGGTCCAACAAGGAAGGATTCTGACCATCCACATCTGGGATTCGCGTAGGCGTAGTGACCAGTTGTGTCAAGTCGTTCGCAAGGGCAAAATTGCAGACAGATCTCCCCGCATAATCAGTTTTACTGGAATTGAGCCAGTCGGCGTGGTGGGCATTAAAGTCGCCAAGTATTATGATCTCTGCGGATGGGATCTGCCGCTGCACAAAATCTGAAGCAGCTTGCAGGTGTTCCAAGAGTCGGTCCGTCTCGGGGTCACCACTATGGGACCTATATAGGCACGCATAGACGCGAGGGTGGTCGTCGCAATCTATGCGGAGCCATAACGTTGACAGGTCCCTGTCCTCAAGATTGCTGAGGCGGCGAGAGCTGATATCATCTCTGACATACACACACACTCCAGCTTTGGGCAGAAAGGAGTGCTCGAGTGAATAACCTGGGTGGGAAAGGTATGATGTGTCACTCGGAGATGATATCTGCGTCTCGGTTAAAAAGAGCAAAGCCGGCTTTGCCGTCTCAAGGTGGTAATGGACGGCATTAAGGTTGGAGTGTAATCCCCTGATATTACAAAAGTCCATGTTTAATATCGAGGGGGGTGCCTTTGTGCGTTTGCTCTTGCCCCGAGCAGATTGGAGCGCAGTTTTGCCCTCCCCAGAATACGAGGGGCAGCCCGGACGTCCACGTTCAGTTCCAGGGGTTCCTGAGCATGGACGTCCAGAGAGGGATTCTCCAACGCAGTTGGTACCCTCCTGGGGTAACAAATTGCTTTTCAACTGCGGCATTTCTAGGGGGGTAGGGGATTGGACCTCCGGCAAACTCACTCACTCGGCGAAACACAGCGCAAGCGCTGTTTCACGCCGGTTTTCTGTGAGCCCGTGGTATTTCTCCGGTCGAGCCGGCCCATTCGTGCCGAAGCATGGCTCCCCCACATGAAATGATGATGAAGTATATAGTGTATGAGCTCTTACACATTTCAATAAGCCTTTTAAACTTTCAGCAATTACGTGTTTTTACTTTTAGCACCTAGTAAAAAATAAATAGCCAATAATTGGTCAATTATATTAAAAATAGGTAGCTGGAAGATTAATTACCGAATACTAAGAAACAGTCAATAGTTGAAATTGTTTAAACAACGCCCAATCAATAGTAACTCTAAATTAATGTTAACTATCGGGGCTGGTCCCTTACAAGTGTTCTGGCACGTTGGGGCGTGGGTAATTCGCCGACGCCGTGTGTGGCGGCCCTAAGTCACGGGCCGACCGGCCGGCCTGCGCCGCTGACGGGTTAAATTGAAAAATAAACACTCCTGAGTGATGGGCGCACGGTGCACGGGTTGTTGACTCTCATTTCGCCATTTTGCAAAATCTTATTTCGTGACGTGATGGTGTAATTGAATCTTATGCTATAAACTCCAACGTTTATTTATTGAATATTAATTCTGGCGCTGGGGTAATTTATCAGAAAAGGCTAATGTGATTCGTGTTTGTATATAAAATGAACTGTGACAGTTTAAATATACGTGTACATACTATTATTTCGGAAATTATAAGATAATAATAATAATCTTTATTGTTTCAAAAGTTACATATAAATTCATAAGTATACCTCTGGTCTCCACACTAGGATTCCCTGTGTCGTGGAGACCAGTCCCATTCATCATATACAGTATAAAGGAAAAAAAATATCTTACAGTGTAGACTAGTATAAAAACAGTTAATAGTATTTATGCCTGTTTTAATCATATGAGAAAAATAATTACATTACCAGTACATAACCAATATACCACAGATTACGCAAGATATAGTAGTATGAGTAGTAATATGGGAAGAAGTAAAATGCGGAAACATGTATGTGAATTGTGTTCTAGTACCTTTGTCCGTGTATGCCCTAGGCCCTAGCCATACAACTGCGCAAAGGCTCAGTGCCTATGTACGTCTTGGGTTCAGTAGCTAGATACTGCTAGGATACGCGTGTATGGGGTTGTTAAAATATTATGTATGATGTGTTCTGTGTCATGATCACTTTTACTTAATAGCCAATCGTGTACTAGTTTTTTACAGGACGACTTTGTCATCTGGATTATGTTTAAGGATTTATTTCGTTTACCATACAATGATGGTGCAAAGGATTTGCTACCTAACTTTAATTTACAGCGATTTATGTTCCATTTAGGAAATCTACGTATACGCTCATCGATCACTATGTTTGACATTGCAGTCTTGTGGAACTTTAAAGTAACAGAGATAATATACAGTTGGCGTACCGTAAGATAGCGCCCGGAAACTTAACATTTATCTCCTTTGAGAAATGTTCACGAAATATTAATTATGCGTCAGCCTCTACTTGTGCAGGCCGCGAGATAGAATCTCAATAAGGCCAAATGCGCTTGCAATAATTATACCCTTCTCGGGGGTGAGTGTAAACAAACGCGGTGGAATAAATCTCTCGCGGGCCTCAACGGCCTGCGCCCGCGGCGGTGGCGCCGCGTTTGACCGCGCCGATTTCGGGTTGAGTATTTGTTTATTGGCTCTCAAAGATGATATGTATTGTTGAAATGTATAATACTAGCTGTTTCCCGCGGCTCCGCCCGCGTAAATATACTATCGGGTATCCCGCGGTAATACTGTACTTTTCCGGGGTAAAACGTAGCTGATGTTTTAATCCAGAGCCTAAACTAATACCATACCAAATTTCATCAAAATCCGTTCATTAGTTTTTGCGTGAAATAGTAACAAACATCCATCCATACATCCTCACAAATTATCACATTTATAATATTACGTCTTTACCTATGAAATTGCCGTTTTGTATGAAAAAATTTAAACAAATTTTTTTCATGTATTTTTTATTTGTATTAATCGAAGTAATCACCCATGCAATCAATGCATCTTTGCCAACGCAGTGGCAGTTTATTGATGCCCTTCTTTAAGAAAACAGCTGGACGGGAGGTAACAAATTCTTCAGAGGCATTTTGTACTGCCTTCTGGGGTATTGAATTTTTTTCCCGCCAAGAAATTATCCAAATTCTGGAAAAAGTAGTAGTCTGTAGGCGCAAGGTCTGGTGAGTAGGGCGGATGACGGAGAGCTTCCAACCCCAGGTCTTGCAACTTGGAGACCTTCTGCTGTGCAGTATGAGGTCGCGCGTTGTCGTGCAGGAGCAACGGAGACGAGAGAGCGATTGACCAATGCTGGTTGAAGATGTGCCAGATTCTCCATCATTGTGTTCAGTTCTTCACAGTATACATCTGCAGTAATGCCCACCCCGTTTGGTAAGAAGCTGTGATGAATCACACCGGTGTTAGACCACCAAACAGTGACCATCACTTTTCTAGGGGTAAGTTTTCGTTTAGGGCATTGTTTAGGTGCTGAATCAGGATCCAACCAACTTGCTAAGCACTTGCGGTTATCAAACAGAGTCCATTTTTCATCGCAGGTAACAATGCGGTTCAAAATTCCTTCATTTGTGTGTCTGTTGAGCAGTGCAAGGCACGTCTCGACTTGTACTTCGCGCTGGCGATCATTGAGTTCGTGGGGCACCCATTTGTCAAGTCTTATTACCTTGCCAATTTGACGCAAATGGACCAATATTGTTTTGACGCTAACGTCGAAAGCTGCTGCTAATTCAGCCGTAGATTGTGTATCATCAGCTTCCACAATCGCCTTTAATTCGTCATTGTCGACCAAAGTCTTCGGACGACCGCAAGGTTCATTTTTCAGGTCGAAATTTCCAGAACGGAAGCGAACAAACTAAAAAGGTGGTGCGTTGGTTTGTAGTGTTAGCTCCGTAAATGTCGTTGATGTTGCGTGCCGCTTGTGCCGCGTTGCTGCCACGACGGTACTCTTATTCCATAATTACTCGAATTTTTAACGTATCCATGATGACGAAAAAGATTGAAATGCGATGAAAATGTAACACTAATCAATAAACAAATTACTACATTTGGAAAAAGAATTTCATGTTTTTATAATAAAAATAATTTGAAATTAGAATTCTTAGCCAAACAAAAATTATTTTGATTTGAAATGGCCAGTACTGCAGAACGGCAATTTCATAGGTTTACTTATTATTACTAGCTGTTTCCCGCGGCTCCGCCCACGTAAACATATATACAACACGAGTATCCCGCAGGAATACTGTACTTTTTCGGGATGAAAAGTAGCCTATGTTATAACTCAGAGCCTAAACTACTACCATACCAAATTTCATCAAAATCTGTTCAGTAGTTTTTGTAACAAACATTCATCCATACATCCATCCATCCATCCTCACAAACTTTCACATTTATTATATTAGTAGGAAGTAGACTACAGTGAGTAGTGACTGTATTTACTTACACCAACATTACCTATGTGTTTTCACTATGTTTAATTATTTTATTTTTTTTATTTATTTTCTTTTGAATTGGAAATACCAAAATCCAGTTACGAGGGCGGGTCAATAAGTCCGTGACTTTTGGAATAAAACACAGATTTTTTGATAAATAAATCATTTTATTTTTCAACGTAGTCCCCCTTGAGCTCTATACACTTTGTCCAACGCTTCTCCAATTTTTTATCCCTTCCAAAAAATATGATTTGTCGAGGTCCTCAAAATAGGCCTTTGTTTGCGAGATGAGTTCATCATTGGAGTCAAATCTTTTTCCACCGAGCCATTTTTTCAGGTTTGGGAACAAGAAGTAGTCACTCGGAGCCAAATCTTGAGAATAGGGTGGATGTGGGAGCAATTCATAGCCCAATTCATGGATTTTTGCCATGGCAACTGCACATGTGTGCACCCTTGCATTGTCTTGGTGAAAAAGAACTTTTTTCTTGGCCAAATGAGGTCGGTTTTTTTTCAAATCCTCATTGAAGCGGTCCAATAAGTTGGCATAATATTCCCCATTAATTGTTCTTCCCTTGTGAAGATAGTCAATGTGGATTATCCCACGTGCATCCCAAAAAACAGTCGCCATAACTTTATTGGCTGACAAACCCACCTTCTTTGGCGCCGATTCACCCTTAGAAACACACTGTTTTGACTGTTGTTTGGTCTCTGGTGTGTTGTGATGGATCCATGTTTCGTCCACGGTTAAAAAACTCCTCCATATTGTGATTAAACAACGCCAAACCTTCCTGTGAAGTTGTTACACGATTGCGTTTGTGGTCGACTGTGAGCAAACGCGGCACCCATCTTGCGGAAAGCTTTCTCATGCCCAAGTGATCATTCAAAATTGAAACCACTGAGCCATGCGAGATGCCTATGGCTTCCACAATCTCTTGAACTTTCAATCTTCGGTCGGCCAACACCATATCGTGAATTTTTTCGATTGTTTCGGGTGTAGAGACCTCAACTGGGCGTCCAGGACGTTCGGCATCTTCAGTGCTTGTACGGCCACAACGAAATTCAGTAAATAACTTTTTTACCATTGAAATCGATGGTGCAGAGTCCCCATAGTATTTATCAAGCTTAGCCTTGGTCTCGGTAATGGTTTTTTTTCGCAAAAAATAATGCTTAATAAGCACACGAAATTCACTTTTTTCCATTGTTTCCTTAAGTTACTGGATAGTCTGATAAAGATAGCTGTAAAACACAAACTAACTGACGCAGCAAGTTAAAATTTTGATAGGAGTCAACTGACAGATGCCTGTTGACAGGAGTAGTGTTGCTTTTTCAGTAAGGAGGTTAGAAATTCAAAAAGTCACGGACTTATTGACCCGCCTTAGTATTTCACATATTTTATGTTGTAATTTTAAACGTTGACAAACTAGTAATAAATAGTCCGAATAATTTCTTTTTTTTCTGGTAACTTTGTTATATATTTTACCTACAAAGTACAAACAGAAAGCTATTGTATAACTAAAAGTTAAAGCTAATTATTTTTAAAAAAAATTAAACCGACTTTTAAAGTAAAAATGCATAAAAAAGTATGAAATAAAACTTATTTTCTAAATAATTCCTCTTTAGAAAATAAGTTTTATTTCATACTTTTTTGTGCATTTTTACTTTGGAAGTCGGTTAAATTTTTTGTTTAAAAATAATAATAACTTTTCCCTTTTTAGTGATATTTGTTAATTTATTATTAACACATTTTAAGAACGTTTAAAATAAACTACAAGTTACATAATGGCATATGCTTGTAGTTCTTTAAACAATGTCGAAATTTCTAAACGCGTATATTTAAATACTGAGGAACTCTGTTCAGTGCTTTTGGATCCAGGGTATACCTTGGTGCAGAATATTACTTTTTGGTAGCACATGCTTGGGTTACTTCTGAAAAAGTCAAAATCATTATATATGTCCATATAAATTTCGAGGAGTTCTCTCGATTCCTCATGGATGCCATCATTCGGTCACCGCTTTGGTGACCACAAGACGAAAATCGAATTTTATCCAATACATCAAAAATAGAATTTTGAAAATCAGTCCATAAACGGCAGAGTAATGTTCAAAGATATCCGTGTCGGTGTAAAATACTATCATCATTATGTCATGATTTATGGTGTGATGATGGTGGTGATGATGATGATTACTGGAATTGATATAGTGGCTTATGCTTGCAGTTCTTTAAACAACGCTGAAATCCCCAAACATGTATATATAAGGAGTCAGGAGTTCTGTTCAGTACTTTTGGATCCAGGGTATATCTTAGTGCAAAATCTTACTTTTTGGTAGCATGTGCTTGGGTTACTTCAGAATAAGTCGAAATCACTATATATGTCCATATAAATTTCGAGGAGTTCCCTCGATTCCTCATGGATACCATCATCAAAGTGGTGAACTTTTGTGAAAACGGGACCAACTTCGAAGTACATTACATAAAAAAAGAATTTTGAAAATCGGTCAACAGATAGCGGAGTTATCGTGGAACATACAAAAAAAATGCAGCCGCGCGTATAACCGCCTCCTTTTTTTTGAAGTAGGTTATAACAAGAAAAACTAATACTAATAAAAAGAAAACTTATCTACAAATATCACTATCTTTACGAATATATACCTATTACTTGAAATCCCCAGATAGTCCCCATCTGGCAGGGGTAGCAAACTGGACAGCATTGCCTCGTTGGATATCAATAGCTATCCGTTGTGTGATTTCTTAAAATTTTAAGGAATTTGATATCTGAACGATTCAGTCGTGTTGTCTGCAGCCACCTTAAATTTAGTAATACATTGCCTTCGAATTTCTCAGATCGCTATGAGTAAGAGCTCGTTTTACAAAGAAATGATTTCGATAACTTCATATACTTAATGCAGATTCCAATCTCATTTGTCATTGCCATGAAGTTGATAAGATACCATTTAAGTGCAAAATTCTTTTGCAAAATTTTGCTACACAAAGAAAGAGACCATTGTTTATTAGAGCGATATCGCTTTCGGATGCCTTACAATTTGTATCTCTTATACAGATAAAAGGCACAGGATAATGTTTCTTACTTCGAGTGCTCGATGGCATATTTTTGCGTAGCTTGTAGAACGTTTTGTTGTCTTGTTCTCATTGTCAACAAATGCACCTTTTAAGATGGTCTCTACATTAACGGCTCTATGTTCGGAATTCATAAATTAACATTTACGTAAATGATATTTTGGTTGTGATTATTGCTAATATAGATTATATGTGCGATTAGTGTATTATCTTCAGATAGGAAAGCACCAGGTAAAGCTGCAGTCCAATAAAGGCGGCCTTTCGTCCAATTTTCAAAGATATATTTGCTGAATTAATAATGACAGTGTTTTCGGTATACTTAATAAAATAAAAATATTAAGTTTAAGTGATAGGAGGAGAAGTATGCCTAGCGACCCTCGGGCAGGCGTTTGTCACTCGCTCAAGGACATGCGTTATTTGCCTACCGCTCGGCGTGTCTCTTACGGGACAATCGACAAAGGGCCGCACACCGTACTCGCGTACCAGATCACTCGCACCGCACGTTCCCGTGCTTACGCGTCGAAACGCCATGTAATTATTGTGCAGTGGATGGCTGCAGAGTAGTAGTTTAACAACTAAATTTAGTAATTTTTGACCTCTTTAGTAAATATTTAGTTCTTGGTAGTTTTTTTTTTGTAGGAATCAGCCTCTAGCCGAAAAAAATAGCAAGAGCGTTCTTAAAATAATTATTTATTATAAAATAACAATAATTCTTGATTTTAAAATTGCAATACTTACTTATTTTAAAATTTATTGATTTTTCTCTGGTTTACTTAAAATTATATACCAATTAAAATTATTTAGATGATTTAGGATATTATCAACTATAAAATTTAATAATTGAGAATTCAATTAAGGTTAAAAATGTATACTACTTATATAACATATTTGATTGACAAATAAATTGCAATAATCCTCATAGGTAGAACCCTGGCTCATTCGTGCGATTAAAGGCCCGCGTGACTCACGTGTAACTTGCGTCGCACGACCGGTAACACAATCTCGACTCTTTGTGTACTTTGGTACATTTTTTCTCGCTGCGAAAAGCTGATATTATTATTAACATTTTGTAGGAAATTGTAGCGTAGGTATTTTCGCTTTTGTATGGGAGTGATGTATCCGTTACGTAGGCAATGCATAACGTTGTGCCAACTGCTTATTGTAGAAGAATGTGCATTTATTCCCAAAATGGGCGAATTATCATCATCATTATATAATTCATACAAATTAAATATGTGAAGCAAGCCACTTTAAGTACAGTTTTACGAGAATTGTGCCAACGGAGGAGTATGATATTTGGCACAGTTAAAGTTATTCTGGAGTAAGGTGTTCAGATATCTTTTTTTTTAATAATGCTTATAAATACATACAATTATATATTGACAGTTATAGGGACTGGCGATAGAAGTAAAAATTAAAATGATAAAAGAATAGAATTGAAAAGAATAAAAATATTTCGTCTGACCAACATTCGAACCCGAGACTAATTCATAAACAACGCAAAATTCAAACGCCTACGTAACTGCGATACGCGGATCTGACATTAGTATTCGAAATCACTCATACTTATCTTATTTACAATTACAATATTACACGACGTAAGAAAAAACATGATAAACTAAGATCCTTATATCGTCGGCATAAAGGTCAAGTTGGAGGTAAAATAATTTTGAACAAGTCAGTCATACGCATGTCGGTGACGCTAACCTATAAGATTTTTCCCCAACAAAAAGTGCCTAAAGGGGCTAAAGAGTTTTCTTCAAAAAAACAACACTACCTCAGATTATTAACAAACACTACCGTGCGTTAGATATATACAATTATTTATTTACACGATAACGTTTGTCAATCTGTCACAAAATTTACATTTTTAAATATTTTCTATTTAATAAGCAAAAGATTTACCATCTGAAGTTCAAACTTAAAAATTATATTAGTTACTAAGTTCGAACTTCGACCACAGGGCGACTGCTAGTTTATTATTTTAAGATGTATTCAGAACAATGAACGGTGTAACATAATAAGGAAAAGAAAATATAATAATGGCTATTATGAGGGTATGTGACTTTTGTTTCATGCCTTTATGGATTTGACGCGTAATTTTTTTGAGCAATTTATCCATCTAGTTTTTTAAACGGCCTGTCCTTCTGTAGGGAAAATGTCCGTAACACAGTAGGAGTTTCATAACACAGTTTGCCGTTTGCCGTTATTCGCCATCCGTTATTCATAATAATGATTTACATAATACTTTCTGCTCGACGTTAATAAAAACTTCGCATTGTTTGAAAATAAAGCGGTGTGTATTGTTTTTCTTCAATGAGCGAATTCAAAGCAGACTGCCATAAAAAAGAGTTCAACGAAAGAAATAATTTAGGCTTTTTAAATTAATTTAATTTAATTTACTTACTTTAATTTTTTTGTTTCTCTTACAGTAAAAAGGTTAAATTGTGTGCAAGTAAATACATGGCTTGTATTAAACCAACGTTGAAATACAAAGTATATATATATATATATATATATATATATATATATATATATATATATATATATATATATATATATATGTATATTATTATAATAAATTGTTCAAAATTTGTCCAGATGTTTTGTTGTAGCGCGTGCGCATGCGCAAGAAATAACTGACCAAATAGCAGTTAATGGACTTTGTTAAGTGTTGTTAACTATTATAAATTCAGTTATAATTGTATAACAAATGATTGTCTGTTTACACGTTTCATGATAAATTGGTTTTACTCGAGTTTTTTTAAAAAAGTTTTAAATTATTTTTGTTTATGGATGGCGGCTGCAGGGTAGGTTTTTCTTGAGGTTTTCACTTTCCACGCGTTGGGCACAACATCTCAACACAACTAGTGTAGAGCTGGTGTTATTACTATGTTTCTTTTACGAATAAGGTGCCTGAACTACCTTTAATATGTTTTCTACCACCTAAAACCTTTTTAAAATTTTATACATCGTTACACGATTTTAGATTTTTAGAGTTTACTCCTTAAGAATCGATTTTCATATAAGGCCCCAGGTATGAAAAAAATATGAGATGTAAATCTACTGAACGAATGACCTCGTTACGTTTTCGGGCGCAACCTATTCTGCGCACCTGTCACTTTTTTTCACATGGCGCGAATTTTTGAACTCAAATCGATCGCTAAAGTTTTTGCTCCTTCTGAGGGACGTGTTTTACTTTTTAGAGTAAATTCCAGTCGTGCGTCGGAGCTGACACACTTTTTTTTGTACCTACCTTTTGAAATGGTAAAAGTTAAAGTTTCGCCGCCATAGATGTATATATTACTACTAGATGTTTCCCGCGACTTCGTGCGCGCAAAAGTTAATCATGCGGAAATCGTACATTTTTCCGCGATAAAAAGTAGCATATTATATTGTCCTTTCCCGTGGTATCTCTGCCAAATTTCATCAAAATCGGTCTAGTAACTTCGGAGCCTATTCAATGCAAACAGACAAAGATACAAACAAACATTTCCTCTTTGTAATATTAGTATAGATAGACGAGGCATATCGAGGCAAAAAGTGTCCACACTTAAACTGCCCTACTTTTTCGGTTGTTTGAGGCAGATGAGTGTTGACATTTGCCATCTTGACATTTTGACATTTACTTTCCGCATTATAATAAGTCTCGCATCTAACAGCTTTAGATAAATAGCCTTAGGGCAGGGGAAAATTCAGAGCTCTGAAAATAGAAATCTGCGATAATACAATAGAGTTGAAAATCGAAGTATCGAGTGTCGAGCTGTCAGATTTGACATTGACATTTGTCTTGACACTCGAGTGCTCGATTTTCAGCTCTATTGTACTATCGCAGAGTTCTATTTTCAGCGCTCTGATTTTTCTTTCCTTCAGCCTTCCAGATTCCGGATCATAATATAGTCCCAACCTAATTGACAAAATCTTCTGAAAACATGGTGGCGTAACTTTTTCTTCTTCATATGTAAGAAGATTTTTTTTTTCTAACAAAAATGTACTTCATAGGATCAGGCTTACCAAATCATTGTTCGCCGCAGCAAGGCCGCTCACCGCTGTGGCCGTAGGTTGCGTCTTGGCCGCGTCTGCCGCGCGCGCACCGCAGGCGCATGTAATTGCCGCCCAATGTTTGTTTTATTTGACCCCCAGCCATCTCTCTTCCACCTGCGCCACGCGACGAAGCATCGTCCCGCTCACACCCACCGCTTCGATGCTACTTAAACTTTATTTATCACGTCTCTCCGCAGCTTTTCTTCGGTTGCAATAATCTTCAGCTTAGGCTTTATTGTTGCTCCAGAGGGTTCGTATTGGCGCAGCACACGTCTAAGCCGAGGTTCGCTCGGTGAATCCGAGGACGTCGATATGGGGTGATTAATGATCGCTATTCAGTATATATATCACGTTGGTTATTATTGATTGTAATTATCATGGCGCCCTCACTTAAACACCGGGCGATCACGCAATGCTCGTAGAGCAAGGGATTTATTATGCCATTTTGTGGCATCGTGTGGCGGCCGTATTTATGAGTGCGCGATGAGATATTAATTGTTTAAGTTCCTCAACAATTTCTAAGCACGTTTTGTCAACAATGTGCATAAAGTGATTCCTAATAAACTCCATTCCTACAAAGAAATCAAAATTGCAAATCCTCCAAATCTCTTCGAAAATCTTAAAAGTAAACCTTATTTTATAAAGTGTTTCTAATATTGAATAGGTTTTTACGAAGCTGAACAATATGCAATAAATCTAGGACTTGTCCAAAGCTCTCGCCAAAGAATCTTGAAAAGGGTTAGCGACGACCGACGCGACCCGCAGATCTCCGTCGCCGCAGACGAACATTTTTCTGTAGATTTACATAGAAGTAATATATTATGTTATTTATAACTTTTTAATTTTTTTTTACGTTAATATAAGGTAGTAACTAATCAGTAAGTAATCACTTAAATAAATAAAAACCTGTCTGCCTGTACTTTTTAGGGTTCCATGGTACAAGGATCTCTTATAGTTTCGCTTTGTCCGTTCGTCTGTTTGTCTGTCCGCTCCTGATAATTTCTGTATTAATGTTTAATATTCGGTGTAGATTAATTATTAAGGTATAAGATTGCGTTTCGGCATTTTACTTTACTTTTTATTTTACTTTACGCATAAAAAATGACAATTTTAGATTTTAGGCAGGCATACCTATATGTTAGGTGGGGATGATTTTTTTTTTCTAGTTCTACCCTAACTTGTGGGGTATCGTCGAATAGATATTTTAGAATAAGAATTTTAGAAAAATTATAAGAGCTTGCAGAAGCTTGGTGCTGGGCCGCCGGACCCGCCTAAGCGAAGTATTTTCAGCAATATCGGACAATGACTTTACAAATACTTTTACAAATACTTAATACATGCAGTTAATAGAGTCTATTTGTTTAGCAGTTCAGCTAGTAAGAACCCACGGTAGAGCGCCTATAAATATGTATGTAATTGATTAAATCGTTACCAATTACAATACAATGTCCTACGTATAAAGCGAGTGGTAACATAATATGTGTTATATTCACATCATTTGTAAAGAATTGTCCATCGCTTTGTTTTTTGTAAATAAATTTTGCGAGACTTTGAGACTCCCGAGTGTTTGAAGGCTTCACGAAAATGTTAGGTTTTGCGATCGACGGAGTTTCCAGAACCTAGACTACAGTTCGAAATCATTAGACACTGATTCATGATGCATATCAGTTTCCCTTTTGTTAAATATTTATGTTTTGTCGTTAAATTTTTTATATTCACTTGGAAAACTAACGAAAATGTTGAAAATAAAATGGTAGGTAGCTAATCTTACTATTTAAATGTAATTTATTCCAAATAGGAAGTTAAAACTAAATTCAAATTAGCTTAATAAACTATGCTCAAATCAAATTTGTGCACAACACTAATTTCTCTTTTTGTTGCTTACCGCGCATTCTACCATTATTATAATTATGGAATCGGAAATTATTTCATTTTTTTTTGTTTGTCGGAATTTTTAAATTATTTTAATGGCTTATAATTTTTATGCCGTAAATTGTGTTTTAATTTTAATTGTAGGTACGAATATATTCACGACTTTATGTGCTAATGTGGAGGTCAAGTGGCTACCGAATTGCAGGAAATTTTTTTACGGTACTTTTTTAAACACGAAACACATAAAATCAAGTAATTAAAAGCCACATAAATTAAATAAGGGTTAAGCTATTTTTATTTTTGAATATAAAATATTGTTGAAATTCATGAGGAAAAAGCTACATAAGTGAAATTATTTTATTTATTTATTTACACTTTTAACCACGACGGCATAATTATAACATATTTATTTATTTCTAGCTGAATCCCTGTTGATGACGTAAATGTTACAGAAAGAGATTGTTATAGCAAGTTCATTAACAAGAATAGAGAACATAATTTTTTAAACACAATTGGATGGACAATTTATGCGCTGGCCTATTGTTTCTAAAATTACTTAGGTATTTTTTTGAAAATATTTCGATTATATACTTTGATATATATTATATATACTTATAACTTAATCTATTTGTTATTTTGTGTAGTTTTCACGTTGGCATTCATAATTCGAATACCCGTTGAACGTTGGCAGCGCGGCAGCGCATAACTCCCGCGCGAGAAATGTGGAAAAAATTCGGGGTCGAAAAAGAGGACAATCTCCCGCCATCTAGAGTTTCCCGAGTGGTCGGGATTAAAACATTGCCCGGGAACCGGCCCTGATACTATCTGTGGCGTTCGCGATTTATTTCACGGTGCGCGGGTTTGTTTATAGCGATATGTACTCAGCCTATATATAGGTACTTTGTGGACCACAATCAGCTGCAACTGATACATAACTTTTGCCCTATGTTGTAGGCAAAATTATTTTTGACCATAGAGTTAGTCGTAGTCGTAGATCTGTACAGTCGTAGCGGCTACTAAAGCTTAGAGATTTATGTAGATACTATTACTAAAAACTACTACTACTACTATAAAGCTGAATAGTTTGATTTATTTGCTAAAATTATCCTTATAACATCATTCTTATTAGCATTATGAAAATGTTCAATCTTCCTTCGCGTTTGCTCTAGGCTTTTGAATACGGCCCCTTTATATCCACAAAATGCAGTTAAATATTTAATGCAAAAACCTCGAATAAGGATGGCCGGCGACTGACGCGGACGGTTGATCGTCAGAAAACTGATATGGCATCTGCAGTTTTTGCGGCGAACACTGCGGGAATGGCATTCGACGTGTTAAAAACCTTCGTCCTTTTGGTATTTTGATAGCGCGAGGCGGGCCGAGGCGTCGATGAAGTAATTATGTTTTTACTCAATGTACCAAAATTGATTTTACGTGACAATCAATTCATCGCATATAATTGAATTATGCACAAAAACTGGCCGAATATTTGAATGTTAAGGTGGACGTTTAAGTATTCCCCTTTTTGTCCAGAGTCCTCAAATTTGCAGACGATGCTTTTGAGAACTCTCTACGAAATGTGTTGAATTAAATAATTATAATTACAATAGTATCGTATTTCATCTATATCGTCCCATCTCGTGTATTATATTTTAGTTGCTCTACGTTTAATTAATATCTAAAATGATTAAAATGGGGATAGAGGTGACGATTGACTTCGACATTATCGTTTTAGCCACAAAAACAGTTTTAAATTTCGTGTATTCAATGTTTTCATAACCAATTTACTTTATTTTAATCGTCAAAGCGAATTTAAAACTTTTTGTGTATTTAGTAATATTCAGTGAACACAGGCATAATGTTAAAGCTCGTTCAATAATTGTTTTATGACCCCGCTACACGGCGCGGTACTCTTTGATTTTAATTTGAACATTTGAAAACCTCCTTTATTACATGTTAATAAGTTATGTATTTACATGAACAATTAAATACAGAGCCGCTTGCCGAAGTCGAGCATGTAAATCATTTATCATGTGCACTTTTTTGTGGCGCAGCACATTCGTTTCGATCTATACGGCTGCTCATCGATTTATTTATTGTAATAATAAATAATTGAAGTGATCATTACTGATGGTAATTTATAGTAGGCATACCTGCGACCTCCAGTTGTAAATCAATCTGTAGGGCATCGTCGTGTTGAACTTTTATGATAAAGATGTAACTGTAAAGGCCCGTTTCGCAATCTACTTATAAGTGTCAGATAGCTTATTTGCATTTTTTGTCTCTGTCGCTCGATATAAAGTAAGCCGCGAAAAAACTTCCGAATAAGCTATCCGACAATTATTAGAAGAATTTACGGAGAGTTAAAGGAAACCAAAGTCTTTGTCCATAAGTCGAATAAATTAATATCTAGTGTTGGCACTCGTTTATGTCTTTAGTTCTCAATAAATTACTTGGAAATAAAATATTAATGAATATTTGGCGCTTTGGCGCTGAAATAACAAAATCTGATTAGCCAGTATTAGAAGGCGAATGAGTCATAATACAAAGCAGACGCGGGGAGGAGTACAGGAGTTCAGGACTAATGAAATCGGAATTCGATTAGAGTGGGGCTAATGACGAGGGCTGTAACGAGATTACAGAGTGCACTCCTAAAGTGATTACTCTGTGTACTTATCCCCACACGAGAGCTGGTGATTTGTGACCTGTTTGTTTTGATGTTCGCTTTTATGTTTATATCCGTTTTATATTATGTTCAGGCGCAGGCAAAATGCAAAATTCGGTTGGTTGTAGTTTAGTGCCTCTTACCAAAAAATAAAATATCGAGGAAATAATTTAATCATATCTTCATCATCAGCCTGTCGCCGTCCACTGCTGATCGTAGGCCTCCGCCAATGAGCGCCAACCATCCCGATCTCATTAACTCTCATCCATCCTCTGTCAGCCAGCTTCTTCAAATCGTCGGTCCATCGTGCCGCAGGACGTCCTACACTACGTTTCCCTAAACGTGGTCTCCACACTTACACTTGTCTGCTCCATCGACCGTCTGTCCTCTGCAGACATGGCTGGCCCACTTCCACTTCAGCGTGCTACACTTTAGTTATCTGGTGAATCACATCGTTACGAATTTAGCATTACTCTTTCTATCGCACGCCGAGTAACCTTGAACTTGTGATCCAGCCCTACGGTGAGTGTCCACGTTAGAACGCGGTAGAACGCACTGATCAAATCTAATTATAAGAATAATCTTATTGTGTCGAAGAAAATCTTATACATATGAGCTACAGTATCTTGGTGAATAATGCTAGAAATGAGGTTACTTTAAATAATAATTTGTATTTTTCCCTACGTTGTTTGCTCATTATCAAAAACTAGCTATTGACTCAACCCATCTTACAACAACTCCTCATACGATGCGACTCGCCGGGGCCGGGGGCATTAGAAATTAGATTACGTTAGACATTATTTCCGGCTCATAGCACTCCTCCCTCGGCAGCGACATTATTTTTCATTTGCGGCCCTCTGCCGTTTGTTTATCGAGTTAAATTCGCGCGGGTCATAAGTAATGTAATTATAATAATATTGATTGAACGATGTTTCCTTAGCTGTCATCTGAAACAAAAAATTGTGAAACAAAAAATGTTTTAACAATACATTTTGTACCAATTTTACTAACACCTGTTAGTGTTAATCGCTTGTCTAAAATATATAATCTTCTCTTTCATTAAAACAAAGAACGAAAGAGATAATATTTCAAGCGTGGGTGGTGTTGGCACTTAATGTGACATACATATTATCGACCTTATTAAACTGGTAGGCAAACGGGTACGGCTATAGTATATAAATGTAAAATAATGACATTAAAATAAATATAAAAATAATTATTATGGTCTAAGGCAAGAAATAGCTTGACAGAAGCTAAACAGTCGAACAATAAGAATATTAAAATTGAGAATTTACTCTAACAAAATAAATTACTTTACCATTTTCGCCTGACTACCGAAGCATGGTATTGGGTCGCGTGGCTCGCTCGCTTCATTCGCCTCGCCCGCCACGCCCTGCATCACTTGACTGCAGTGGCGTGCACAGGATTATGGCACTGGGTACGCGGCGAAGTACTCGGTCACAAAAACTTTTTCGTTTATAGATTTTTAACATAGCTACAGCCAAGCGATGGATCTCTAAGTCGAAACCATGCCAACAGAGCAAGTCTGATGTACTACTTTTCATGTACATCTTCTACGGCAACGCAGATAAAACAGCGATCGATCGTCGCGGCGGAAGAAATTCTAATAAGTAAAATAATAAGCATATTTTAAAATATTATAACTACTCACCAGTCAGTCAGCTTCAATTTTCACATATTCAAGGTTCCGGTTACTTGAGATTACTATATCAGTTCTTGGCCGCGGAATAGAAATTATTTAAATCTGAATATCCCGAATAAGTCCACACTGTACTAGAATTACTAAATAATATGCAAGGAAAACAATATAATTTAATCGTGTGTACACAACCACAAAACCAGTTATACGTTTCATAACATTTAACATGAAATTTTCGAGTTACATTTTTTTTTTTGCTGGTTTAATTGTTGTACCTCGGGTACACACCTACCTTTAGACAAAATTTTATTTTTAATTTTTAGTAAACACATTATCAACGCAAACCTCACAATCAAATAACATTTATAAAATCAACAAACGCGCCTTGTAAAAGCAATTATTATAGAAACTCAGTAAGGAACTGTTAAATGTACACACTTTCAAATGTTACAATGAAAAATCTTTTAAGAAAACTATAAATAAACAGGAGCGATTAAATTGTAAACAATGCTTATCACATGAAATATGCAATATGGCCCCCGCAAACACAAAACATTTCTTCTATTTAAACAAATAAAACCTTACTAAACAAAAATGCATTTTGTGTATAGATAATTCATTAAATTCAAGTCATATTGTTTTTAGTCGTATTATAGGCAACGAATAATTTCCGACAAGCCAGTTCGGCGGTTTTCGTAAGCGATCGGATAGCCTGCCGCGGGAGTTACCGCTATATTATCATGTCGATATTCCTGGATATGTGCGTTTGCGAAGTATGAAAATTACACACACATGCGATCATTTGTCCTGCAGCATGCACCGGCATTAGTTGCTATTTATAAAATATTAGGCGTTTTTAAGTTATTATATTTTTTTTATTAATTTATTTACTATTAATTAAAGTCATCTAAAACGTACGAACGTTTTATTAAAATATCTGTGAATGACAAGTAAAGCACTGCATTTCTGCCTATATGGAGCGGCACGCCCCTGCTTGACTGCTAGTCTGCTACTAGAGAACCGCGATTCGATACTGTGATTAACTCTGTCATTATGCACCAGAAATCCGTGACTTTCGTTTGTTTTCATGGAAGCGAAAATATATTTGTCATTGATTCATGCCATAAAATTCTCATCCGTATTTCGCTCATATATTTAATATTACACCTTTTTTAGCAAATTAATGTACGAACAAACGAAATAAATAAATTGCCACGGCACCTCGACATCAATCAAAAAATAACTTTTGCGTGGTTATTGTTTTACTTGGCTCTATTCGTAAGATTATATAATGTCTTTTTATATAAATGTACCAAATGCTGTTGCAAGTTCAAGTTTCTTAATGCCTCCTTAATGTAAGCCTCAACTATGAGCAGCTGGTCGCGGTGTCGCGATGACAGCTGTCGGTGCTATATCATTGGCGTTCTAATCCCACGGATTAGAGGCGCTTGGATACCGAGTATTGTGGTAGGTATCTTATGGTAACGATGAAGAGTGAGGAAGAAATAAATGCCCTATTAATTATTATGGTACAGCTTGGTTGGCAATTAAAGGATTAAAGTCTTATGTTATGAACTAGCAGACAAATTGTGCTGAGATTTTGGATGAAATTTATGAATTCATTAATTGTACCGACGCCGTTTGTAAATTATTTTGTAAATCGATTAATGTAATAATAAATAATTATGACGACCTTTGTGGCTCAGTGGTTGGCTCCGCCCACGTAAATACAGTAACCCACGGGACCACTGTATTTTTGTTGGGATAAAAAGTAGCCTATGTGTTTAATCCAGTGCTCAAACTATTACCATACTAAATTTCATCAAAATGCGTTCAGTAGTAACAAACATCACTTTTATAATAGTAGTAGGAGGTGTATAATATCATAGAAATATATATATGTATACAAGATAATATCTTTGAGGAAACATAAACTATTTTGTTTCTCTGTAAATATGAGTTATAAATATGAGTATAAGTCGATATCAAAAACATTACTTTTAAACAAACTAAAAACTACATTTAATAACATATTATCATACCTGTAAATACGAGAACGACAATTATGTTTATTGTTATTCCTCCAGTATGGTATTAAATTAAAATCTTTTGTATTATATTATATATTCTTTGCTTTTAACATTTTTCCATTTTAATAAAATTTTACAATCTCAATCAGACTTCAAAATAATTTCTTCTAAAAATATTTAAATATCTAGCACATACCACTACTCTAAATACTTAGCACGGAGCCACGTTGACGTGGTATGAAGCGTCCTTAGATATTATTATTATTAATATTAACTATCTAGCCATAGAGGCTACTTACTAAATAATCAACATTTAAAAATTAAATTCAACGTGATTCCTTTTCGATACATTAACAAGACTCTTCTCCAACTACATGCAGACTAATTAAAGCATTCCAAACTTAGTCTAGATATCAACGGAGATCAAAAAACAACAATCGGAACCTATATTTTGTGCTAGCAGTCTAGCACTGATTGAGTAAGCAGAGATAGTGAGTGCTATTGGAGTTGACTGTAAACGTATCATCGTATGCGGCAGCGCCGAGGTAATTACACGTCATGTTAACACTTTTGCAGGCTTTTTAATCTATGTATGTTTTATATGCACAAGTATTGTAACAATCAATCGCAAATATATTCAAGATTATTTTATTATTGTAGTGTCGCCATAAACACTGTCGGTCTAACGAAAACTTTTGAAAGGCTAAACTTTAGTGAAAATCGATCATGTGGAGCGCGACTATATTTATATATATTTTTTTAAATTTAAGAATTACGTAACTGTAGGTACTCATTTGCATGCTTATCAGAAAATGAACATTACACGCGCGATATATTTTTATATGAGCATAATTAAAAGATAATATTACTTGGGTAATTGGAAAAAATTGAATTTATAATACATATAAGCCACGCACAGGCCTGTAGCAAATATTTTATTATAATTTAACTATTAGGAACTAAGCATCAAAGATATACGGCCGCCTCCATCTAGTCATTACATTAAGGTATCCTAAGGATCTGAGCTATTAGCCTAAGGTAATACCGGCTCGCCACGGGGCGCTCGTCTCGGTAGGAAATTATTGTGCTAAATATTAATTGATCCACATACCTGAATCGATTTATGTGCTGAATCGCTCGATTAAGCCTTCATTTAACCTTCGGGCTTACTAGAAATACAACTAATTTGTACAAAAAACTCCATCTCCTTTTATTAATAAAAATGTTTACGCAACGGATACGCTAATCAATGTTCCTGTCTTTGTCTGGAAAGTCACTTGAGAAAGACAGCAACATGGTTTAGCGTATCCGTTGCGTAAATATTTTGAGTAAAAAGGGGGTATAAAGATTAAACAAAGCTTTAATTTTATAATAGAATAACGAAGAAAACTCTATCTAATAATCTACGAAGGCTCTATGTAGCTGTAATTTGCAAGTATAAAACTATTTAGTATGCTACAGTTTCGCCTGAATAGCTCTTGTCCCGATAAGGAAACAGTATTTCCTAGTAGCTAGTAGGTACATAAATGTACTGCCACCTGCGAATAATAAACACCTGCTAATGACATTGAATATCGACTCTACATTTAACTAGTTGAACTCTATGATATTTTAGAATTAGAAACAAAATTTAGAATATATATTTTTTTAAATTATAGTGGGATGACGAGGTAGCGAGAACACGAATATTCCCTAACATCTTCTTTCTCTCAATCATACTTTAAAATATGACTATATATTTTAATGTTTTGTATTGTATGTTTGAGTTCTACTAAGTGTTTTCGCTAGTATAGAGTCTTAGACGTACATTTATTACCGTCAAACTTTCTTAGGTAGCATGTGCTCACCGTCAGTATTAAGTATCCACCGACCTATATTTCTGATATAAATAATGTATGAGCTTTTAAACAGGTGATAGTTATTTAAACTTTGAAAGCATCATGTCGTGTAACAAGTTGACAGAAACCTGAAATGTAAAATGCTAATCTTCTTTGAAGGTATGTCAAAGATAGAATAAGTATTATGCAAATTAATTAGATAATGAAAACTTTGATAAATTATTATTTCCCAAAAATTAAAATAAATGCCGTTGCAGACTATCGATATATTATGTTATCAATTAAATGAACGATCAGAATATCTTCATAATGTTTATAATTTGTGTATCAATTAATTATTGCTGGATGGGACACTCGTTCGGGATACGGCTCCACCTGTCTGTTATTTAATCTCGGAGGTGTATTCTTCTATCGTGCTTGCGAATGGGACGAGCGGACTGAGTAGGGTGAGTAGTTGGGCCAATGCACGGGCGGCGCCGACGGCATTACACATAGTCTGGTGCGCGCGTGCGCTCCGCTGCACTGTGCTCATCCGATGCGCCTGCGCAAGGCATAAGAGCTGACTTATTTTGAAACAACTTTTGGGTAACCAATGTTCACTTACCATTAACTTACTTACTACCACAGTCTTGCCAAGTGCCAATAATTTCCATGTGTCCGCCGGGCGTCCCGCGAGAGCTTTTCAGATTAGGAAAACTGTATCAGGAAAGCTTAGTTCGAAAAGAAAATACAATGTGCTTGTTTCACAATAGGCAGGACGTCATTACGAGTATAAAAGTGAATTTCGAGTAATTATATTTCTCTTCTTCTCTTTAATGATTTGAAAATTATGAGGGACGAATGACGGGCTCAAATTCGGTTGGGTTTATTTTGTACGACACACTTGGGTATTTGCTTACAAGTTCATGTAAAGATGTACTTCTATTAAACATTCAGAAATATTAGGTGTTACAACTTGATAAAAGTAAAAGTAATTTAGATTTTATGTGAAGTTTTGATATTAGTAGCATTTCAAAGATACAAAAAAGTTGGAATATTTTTTTAAATATTAGTGTAAAATACCTACATTAATTACTTACTTCAAATACAAACATATTTACTATATAAGTATGAACATAAACGCGCAAACTTTGGAGATATCAGAAGTTTTGAGGATGTGACCATGCGTTTCGTTGCAACTTACAAGCGTGTGACGTCACATGCAAATACCTACGACTTTTGTATTCGTATGAGCGTTTTCACAAGACTCACAAAAGTGCTTGAAACTTTCCGGAATTTCTTCAAAAATATTTATTTGTACTATTCCTTTTGTAAACTTTCTTATTTTTTCAGAGCACTGTTCATTTATGTAATAAAATTTTACAGACAAACACCCTATTAACGACAGACAAATATTTACTCCGCTCAAAGCCTATTACTTGAGACTACGATCGGCTAATATCTTGATTACTCACAGCTTTGTCCGGACCGACCTTTGTCTCGCCACTTATCAGCTCACAACCACCGTCATTTCCAGCCAAATGAACAACATCATATTTTGAACGTTATTCCAAACGATATGGATTCAATAAAGGACAAAGTTTGTTCGTCTGCGGCTGCACTTTCTTAGATTTGTAGTAACTTAGGTGGTAGTTTTAGTTTAAGTTGGAATGTTAGTATCAGTAAACTAAAAATGCAATAAATACTATAAGTTGTGAACACTTTTGAACAAATGATTGACAAACGATAAACTAGTCATGAAATTGTTTACAAAATTAAGATTGCTATTGAAACTACAACAAGGTATATGTGTTTTATAGTTCCAATCGCGTGAGTAACATTATTTAAATGAATTTTATGTTATTAATTGCATTGCGTATTAATTTTGTACATACGCATTCAATTAAGGTGCGCGTCTGTTCGCCGCCTTTTTATCGCGCATACTAAAAAAAAAATCCATTACTCGGTATTACGATCACGCCTTTTCGAGCAAAGCCGCCTCTAAAAAGAACCTTTCAAGTACTATAAGGACCTTTGCTAAAGTATTGGCGTGACTACAGGCGATTTTTGTATTCAGTACGTATAAGCTTGTAACTTCACAAGCTTGTAACTTCACGTTGTAACTTGGTATTATAAATCCTAAAATGAAAAAGGCTCTTGTAGGTTATTGGTTCATCATGTTTTGGTTTTTAAATTCATCAAAATGACTTTAAAAATGACTAATTGGTAGATATAAAATCTGCTAAAGTCATCACGTTACATTATGTACTAAACATTACAATTGCGTTCCTTATTTAATTAAAACCAGTGAAAATGTTTAGGTAAACGGTAAGCAGTTGGAATTAGTAGACATACACTAGAGCCATTTAACTAATAAGCAAGACTCATGTTATCTTCAACATATTGTGTGTTGTGTAATGGATACGTATAAAATCCTACTAATATTATAAATGCGAAAGTTTGTGAGGATGGATGGATGGACGGGTGGAGGGATGTTTGTTACTCTTTCACGCAAAAACTACTGAACGGATTTCGATAAAATTTTTGGTTTAAATTTTTGGTGGTGGTTGGTTTAAATTTGGTATGGTACTACCATAGTTTAGGCTCTGGATTAAAACATAACTACTTTTTATCTCGAAAAAGTAATTGTTCCTTTAGCATGCTGTATTCACGCGGGCGGAGCCGCGGGAAACGGTTAGTATTAAATAAAACCATAACCCCACCTTTACCCGTCAAGTTACCTCAAGTTCCAATTTTATAAAAGCGGTGCAGAAACAAAGAAATTCGAGGGCCCTTTGAATCCAAATCCCGTCTTAAATCTCTATTGACTATTGTTCCCCGAGCACCGCCATTTTGTGCTTTTTCCATACGTCCATTAACAACAAGGTAATGCAATATAGTATTGTGTCTAAATGCGATCTGGTATCAGACGCGTTTTGTGTTTAACGATTCTAAATCTTTTCATGCGTTTGTTTGCGGCCCGTAACTTTTTGCACCTGGAGTATGGATGCTACGAGATGAACCTACTATGGATCGTTTGCTATGAGATGTTTCGATGTTGTTTAAGAGCTAAGAGCTAAAGACATCTAAACATTCAGAACTCCTTTTATTATATAGAACTTTTATTAATACTTTTGAACAGATAACATACAGATAGAGATTTTCGTTTTATTAATTTATACCCGACTTCGGCGAAGCCAAAAGGAAGGGTGATGATTTTGGCAGTCTATGTATGTATATTTGTACCATACCATCTTAGCGCCTAAACTACCAATCCAATTTTAATTAATGAGGTGTCAATAGATTCGTAATAATAGCCGGTAACATAGGCTATACAATTTTCGTAGTCGGATTATAGTTTAAAAAATATATAGTTATAATTACAATAAATGATATCTGTTCTGTAGTACTCTCTTGTGTGGAACTAACTTCAATTTTCAGATTTAACTTCAGTATCCAATGTTATGAGTTAAGCAAAAGAGTATTTGAAACTTTTTTATTTTGTATTCAAAGAATCAAAAATATAGAGTTATTTGTTAATTCACAACACGTATACAAACATTATAAACAAATAAAAAACCTCAAACATAGTAAGTTGTTTGTACTATCATAAATGCGCGTCCCCAGCGTTTGTTCTTTTGTCCGCCTGTCCGTCACCCCCGCCCTCGTGTCACGGTGACATTGTGATGACAACCATTGTGGTGCGCGCGCGCAACGTTTTTATCAATCCTACACTAATCATACCGCCTCGTTGAGAAGCTGTCACAAATGTCGTCGCTTTGTTTAAAAAAAAACTTTCGTCTGCCAATGTCCAGTAATCTAACTTGATGGAAATCATCTTGATCGTCATACAAATTCTGAAAAATAAAAATCTAAAACTTTACATAAATTCGTTACCTACTTAATGACGTAATAGGCTGTTTAAATCAACACTCCGAGAGAGAAATCATTCTGCATCCGGCTAGTAAGCACTAGACAGTAGACACCCACTCGAAACATTTGTTCCCGTAATGCCCAACATTATCTCAAATTGACACGACGACATGAATTATTGACATTATTGAATTTATACATTTTGTTGGAATTGTAGAACCGATAGATCTATAGGCTAATAAAAGGCACATTAAACAGCCGCACTATCTTCTCGTAGTAATTACTAATGGCCCGTTTCAATAACTTATCTACCAATAACAATTTGTTAGAAAAGTAAAATTTGTATCGCAAAATACTGTCAAATGATTGAATGACGACATATTTAACAAATAGTTATAGATAGATAGGTTATTGAAACCGGCCGTAAGTTATCAATATGCAAGAGTAACACCGCTTATCTACAACAGGCTAATTAGCTCCTTCGCCCGGTCCTAATGAAAAAAAATTGTTCAGTGATAACGTTTTAATGTAAAGCTCCTCTCGATATTAATAATTGTCATGAAAACCACTTAAACGACGCGTTAATAGCTGGCATTCCGTTGATAGATGAAACTAATTTAATAAAGTAAGCCCCGACTCGACGACACTAGCGATCTCGGACACAAAACTGTCGGGCATGAGCCGATCAATCTTGGCGCGTACCTGAGTCCACAGATCGGATCCACGAGATAACCCTTCCTCGATGCGTAATACCATTAAAACAACGGTGACAAACAGACAAAAAAAAATATTTTTTACAGCTCTCGACCTCTATTCCTCGTTCCGATTTAGATCTTGGACGATCTCGTTAGAGTTTATATTTGAATGTATTCGACATTTTTATGTCCGATGATTAAAAATGTGAGATGATGATCATTGCGGGGGCTCCCACTGTGAAGGTTTGTTTAAGGTCTTTGTTTTTCTGGAATCCTGGTCGTGGGTCCGTTTTAATTAATGCCCATCACGTATTTTTTTCGACGCCGAAACTTTATCGTGTTTTTTTATGTTGGTATACTTTTTTTGGTAAAAATTTTTTGAAATATGCTCGTGGGTAGCGTGTGATGCGATATCTCGGACGTGTGCTATTGTTTTCGTTTTGATATATTTATGCGTCGCCTTCCAGGGAGTGTCCGCCTCGATATTTCTTCTGCGGTGAACTGGTGACGCGCTATCGTGGATCATCGATTGTTTCAAACGCCGACTGTTGATGTTATTTATATGGGTTGGGCGAATTTTAAATGTCTAGCCGTGTGACAGTCCCTTATCTTTGTTCGTCCCTTTCGATTCGTGTTTTTCTCTTGTTTCATTGAGTTGTGCCAGTACTCGGAACGAAATGACAGCATATTTTACCTTCTTTATGGTCTAAGAATATGCAAATATTGAGCTACTGGCAACCGTAAATGCTTATATTTCAGTAAACCGTTTATGTCCACAGCCGGTGCATTATTAAAAACATAAACATACATTTTCCCTTTTAATAATGTAACTTTATTTAATTTGTAATATACAAACATAATGGCCATTGGGCCGTACCTGCGCTGTTCTCCGCCATTAAAACTACTAGAGAATCATCTAAATATTATGTAAAGATCATGTTAACATAATGTTGAACATTTTATGAATGTATATCGTATGTCGTGCTATAAATTGTATTTTTTATTTCTTCCAGGTAAGTCTTGACGAAATTCGAGCTTTATGCATCAGATTCTTCAATTGATCGGTAAGTAAGATGAATGTTATGTTTAGTCTTGTGTTAGTATATTTTATCGTCGTCGTTATGCAGTATGTGGCATTACAGGATTCACGTATCTATTACATAGGTGGTTGTCGCAAATTCTTTACAGGATATGCACACACCACACAGGTAAAAGTATATAACTTTACGGACGAGCTTTTTAGTATGCTCTATTTAATAATATATACTTTATCTACTTACTGAAAGTATTCTCGTAGGTAGGTAATTAATATCAAACTAGATTCATGAACTCGAATTCTTTGTTCACCGAAAACAATGCGGAGTTTAATCGTTAGGTACTTTATGACTTTGACTTAGTTTATGGTTTTTTGTCATTTTCCGGAAAGAATAACTACCCACCTAATTATTTAACTTTATTACCCTTCACGACTTTAGAATTTTATAGTCGTTTAAATTTTCTAAGTATATTTTTGATTATATCATAAATAGTATTATGATCTAGAATGTAGTTTTTATGAAAACTTCTGAATTCTTAGTTGTGACACCCGATGTCCAATCGGTGCTTACTCTAGAGTCTAGAATATTGATAGTTTTATGTTTTACGTGTGTGTACGATACACACAACATGACAACCCAAGCAGTGCCTTATAGGTACCGACTTTACACCTAATACAATCCTAATTTACCTACTTAACCCTAACATAGTATAAAATGAGGGCCATAATCTTCCAACATAATTTCTTAAAGTCATAAAAAAAATGTTAATGGTTACCTTATTAATTTAATTCAGTGACAAACGCGGTATAAATATTCCTATTGGTGTACAGCCATACTTTCAGTAGGCACAAAATTCCCGGTAAACATTGTAAAAACTGATCTCGAGATAAGGTTGACCACTCCGGAATTCTCATATTAACTTATTTACATACTTACCAAGTTTTCTCAGATCGTGAGATACTGACCCGCCATATTTCTTCCTTAATTGATCAACAGTTTTGTTTTGAAAATAATCACCGATCAGTATTTAAAAATGGTCTTCTTGAATTATTTATCTAGTAACTACAGTTTAATATTTTTAATCATTGCAAACAAATAAATAACCTGAATTAGTTAAATAAAATAATTAATCTGAAATTGATATTTAAGGACCTATTTAACACGGAAAAGAACAAATGTCCACTTTTTCTGATGAGAGTGAATTTAGAAATTTGACAAAGTAATATGCAATAGTTATCTGATACGTACTTACTAGTCATACTACTTGTTTTGTCAAGAATCTCAGGATCGCGTGTTAACAATCTCAATCTCAATTCTACGCTTGATTAAATAATTCGTGATTAAGCAATTGAATTTCCTCACGATAAAGGTAGATAATAAAAGATTTCTACCGATCAATTTCATATTTACTTTAACGTGAGAACAACTTGGTTTTAAATATTATAATTAAACCAAATAACATATGAAAATGGTAATTTTAAATAATTACACAAATTATAATGTTTTGCCTGAAAAAACTATGCGTCACAGAAATAGAAGGCATATAAAAAAATAGCTTTTTCTCTTATGCTTCATTTTGATCCTCCAGTAAAGTTCATAGATTAGAAAGGTGCATAATAAATTCGAATATAAAATTTCAGAAAATATTACAGCAGCTCAAGGGAAGGGGTCCGTACTCAGTACGCTGGGGAGCGTAATGTAGTGTTATTTGTGTACAAATTTATCTATTTGTCCGCCGGTCTCCCGTTACCGGTCCCGAAGGATTAAGGATTACTACCCCGAACTTGTATGTACTCAATTATTTGTTAGTCTTTTGCGATTGGCCTTTTGTTTTTTTGTTTAACACGATTGTATAAAATAACAACCTTATGGGGGATTTGCACGTCATAAAGCCGCTCGATTTTTGCCGCAGGGCGAAAATCTTTTTGTTTTGTACGGAACCTTTCGTGCGCGAGTTCGTCTCGCACTTAGCCGGTTTTCATACAATTTAATATTTTGCCATAAGGTCATTAGCATCGGCATCGTCGTGAATTTCGCTAGCATCTGCAATGCTTGCAACATCTCTACATTATAATTACATCCACAATCACAACCCGTCGGGGACCACTGATCTGGAAAATTGAAACAAGGGTGGACAGGTTCTTGTTACTTCTCCACAATCTTATTTTTCGTTTATTTTGAATTCTACTACTACTCACTTAAGGGTGACTTTCGCTTACCATAGCTTGCTATAACTTTGCCAACAGCAAGAGAGATGGAACGCTCGTCCCAAGCGATTTTTCGGGATTAAGGGGATTTTACAATGATTATTAGGGACTCATGACTTCATATCGCAACCATTTATTTTGGATTTATGTACGAAATAAATACTTTTCGTTGTTATAGAAATAACGAACGTTTATTCCTCTTCATACTATAATATTGCTAAGGTTGTTTAGTTGGTAATTGATTTTACTTACTTTTACCTTTTCATCTTGTTGTCTTTTTACTTTTAGCCTCCAAAATAAAAATAAATTATACAAAGTGTTTTCGAATTGCAATGCGCGTCTGTAACTACTGAGTAGCGAGCTAAATATACTTTAGAATCATACACTTAATATAAAGGTATTAATTAATTTTAAATTAATATAACTTTAAATTAAAAGTTTTTCAAAACTTCAAGTGAATAATACAAAAATAAAGTAACTCTGCAGTTTCCGTAAACTTTTGAATCTTTTTTCAACATGGAAAATTTACTTTCTATTAACTAAATTGTCTCTTAACTAAAGTTTTTTATATTAGACTGAATAGTGACTTATTGTCACTATTCAGTCTAATATAAAAAACCGTTTTGTCAATCCCTTACTCCCAAGGGCAAAGAAAATCGCAACACGATCGTCATTTCGAAAATAATGATGTCATCAAACACTAATCCCAAAGCTTTCATGTGGATTACAAAAAGACAAATTTAGCTAGTGGATAAGGAGCAAAGAATAGCGTCAACTCCAATTCTTATCACAAAGGAATAAGACTCAATATTGGGTCTACGCAAATATAATTCAAAAGAATGTGTCGCTGTTTTATAAAGTGCGACGCCGATTTATCGTTCGAAAGTGACTCTTTTTCGTATACTCTTACAGTTTAGTTTCGATATAAATGGTAACTCTAGTATGTTTCTTTGTTAAAAAAAAGAATGAAATTTTGATCCTATGCATATATGGTCTATTTTACATCGGCGGAATCATAAAGGTGATAACACATTTTCGCCTGGTGCTTTCGATTCGATACATTAGGCGTGTGATGTATGGGCGGGAAACGGCGAAGTCACAACATGCGGGGTGTTCAACATTTGCTGTACCGGCATTATCTCTCTACTATTAGGGTTGCCTCCTCGTGATCACTCACAAAATAATTTAACTTTACTAAAAATCGTCACAGCTGTAACTCACTCGACCTTGAAATGATAAAAATAGCTTTTTATGACAGTAAAACTCGGTAGTAAAATATATTATAGCTTTTTAGTATGTAACATGAAGTACCTACGTTCATAAAATTAGACGATGGTAATGAATTTATTATTCTCACTATCAATGAATAATTCAGGGGCCTAAATAATAACATTTTTTATGTTTCCGATTCTATTTTCACACCTACCGCACGTAAATTCAAATTGTCTGCGCTTGTAAATTTTTACTATTTTCGACAGCTATAATTATTGGAAATAATTCAACACTCACTTAAAACACTTTATTATTTTATAATTTATACACTTCACAACACTTTATGACGAGTGTGTTTCTTGAAGGTTGATTTCCGACTGCTTTTCCTCCGTTCTGCCGAGCTCCCACTCCTACTCTCCCCACTTAACCACACCACTCAACGGATATAGACTCAGTTAATCAGTTATATCACTAAAATCAACCTTCAGGAAATTCTACTATGTGCTTACATAATGTATTATATAATAAATATTATGATTCGAAATGGAATTTCCATTTCATTATAGGACACTAAGCTACATTGCATATTATAAATGTACAAAGATATTATTGTTGCAAATGCTTAACTTTCTGTCAAATGAAAAAAAAAACTCTTAATTGCTATTTTCGCTACCTTTTGCCTTAACAAAAATATATAACTCATACGCGACAGCCCTGTTCTAAGACAAACTAATAGGTTCAATTCCCGCGAGAGGCGCGGGCGCTACTTTCAAGAGCACTCTACTTATTGAGAGCGGATTTGGTTTTTTACACGAAAGTAGGTAAAAAGCATACAAAGTAGGTAAAAAGTGCTATAAAATATGTATCAACATAATTAAAGATTTTATTATAGTCAATACAAAAAATATGAAATAAAATTATAAAACATTTTTATGTTTTATATTGAAAATACTTTTCTACATAACCTTAGTTCAAACAAATTACTTTTCGTAGTAGGATTTTGAGAGTAACTTTAACGTCATTACTCCGGAACGATCCTGGCTTTAAAGTGAAAAGTGACTTTTTTTTTTTTTGATGGCGCCCTGTGAAAACTACCCCTTACTAATAACTATTATATTTTATAAAAATTATAACCGAAGTACTTAATTTATAGCCTGGGCTATTATTAAGAATCTATTGACACCTCATTCATTAAAATTGAATCAGTAGTTTAGGCGTTATGGTGAAATAAACATATACAACATAGAGTGCCAAAATCATTGTTACCCTTCCTTTTATATTCGGGCAAAAATAATTACATAGCTGATTAGCTATCAATATTGATGTCTTTGTCGGTCAAGTGACTATTCCAACGTATCAGACAAAGACAGTAACATTGAATACCTAACCAGTTCTGTAAATATAGGGCTAGTTATAGCTAGGCTAGCTAATATATATAAAATAAAAATAATTAGGTTAGTCCTTAGCCTAATATGCCACATCACTATCCGGGATAAAAATTGTCGTTAAGGAAATAAATATAACGTTTGTTAAATGCACTGTTAAGTTTTATTGGTCGTAAACTATTTAACTGCAGTGGTGATTCGGAATCTTGTCTTTTATTACTTTATTAGTTCTCATGTATAGGGACAAGCGTTCCGCATGCTTTTGTTTTAACGTCCATGATTACCTTAACAAGTGCTTATATTTTGGTGTGTATAGTTTTAATACCAAATTAACATTTAAGTAATTAACAAGTCGACTATTCTAATCGGTAAAGTCAACCCAACTTAGAGCTTTTACTCTATTTGATACATTCTGTCAGTCCATACTCTATACCTCCTTCATAGGTACTCTGTATAGTAGGTACTCTTATTATGAAAATGCAGCATTAAAATGTTTAATATTGAAATGCAAGAAAAATATACGCGTGTGGACATTAGCCTCCTCCGTTTTTTCGTCGGTTAAAAATTGAGTATTATAAAGTCATTTGTTTATATTTTTCAATGTAAGTTTTTGTATGTAATCAATCAATCAATCAATATTATAAAAATCAATTGTATAAAAATCCTAACCAGATCATAGGCACCACTCAGCAAAAGTCTAATGCATCATAAATTAAAATCATGGGGTCGAATATACCCAAGCGAATGGGGGAAGAGCTTTTAGGAATTAATTCCTAAAGTAATTTTGTATTGAGCAATGAAGGGTTAATAGAACGAATTGTGTTTTGTGTTGTTTAATTTGTTTTTATGCAAGCGATTTTTAATGGGGACACAATAGGGTTGAACATAAATAAAATTTATTTGGCGTAATTGTGAAATGTTTTTTAACCAGTGAACTTCTTTTAACATAACTTTAACTTGTATACATTTTTATTTTTGTATATTAAAGTTAATCTGCGAAGTATCAAAATATTTAAAGATTTTTTACCATCCAAGACAGATTAATAAATCGTCGCCTTGTCGTTGATGTTTTCTCTCATTTGGTAAAGTGGCCTGAGCTATTAGGATCGTCTCGAGCACCTGGCCACCAGTAATGCGCCTTTATTCTATTAATACGGTAAAACATTTTAGGGCGCGTTTAATGTGCGCCTTCCATTAGGAGCTGTAAATTATAACTTACTTAAAAGTTATGGACGCCTGGTACTTGTCTAGTAGCTACCGTTTTACTGGATTGATAAATATAAGTTTTACTGGTGATGATAATACTTTGCTCCATTTTTCAGTTATTGATAATTTAAATACCCTAATTTTAGTTACTAGTTACTACTCTACTTATCTACCTGATTTAGCAAATCTGCTACTAGCATAAAAATGGCCAGAAAGTATAAGATGTGTAACATAAAACATCATACATAAGTACACAGTACACTTTTAGGATCTGCTAGTTGCAAAGGGGCTTAAAATAACGACAACATTCAACTCTATATAGTCGGTTATCCTACGTATTAGCTTAAACACCAGATACTTTATTAATTATTTTCTACAATTCACAGATATAAGATAAAACATTTCACCAAAATTGGTCATTCGTTTAATTACTGTGACTCATTTAATGGCAATCGTTAATGCCAGCACATTCATTGTCTGCATCAAACACATTGCTTAATTTCAGTGTAACTTTCGAATGTTATTACAGCAATAAAGAGTCGATTTTAAAATTCAGACAGTAATATTTCACTAGGGCGTCTCGGAGCTACTAAAAAATAAAATATTCTTCGAACATTAAGTACGATCGAGCTCCTATTCTCGGTCGGCTATGAATTTCATTTTTTATGAGACGCGAGTGTGTCTCTGTCATTTGTTTTCATTACGCGTTTACCCTCACCAAAAAATACTTGTAATGATTTTTTGTGATTACCAAATGTGAATTTTTCATTATACCGCTGTGTTGTAATTGTCTTAAAATTGCAAAACAAATGTGTTTTTTTAGACGGTAAACTTAATAATGTATTTAATTTTTATTATGCTTACTAAGCTTAATAAGACATGGACAATTTATAGTTACAATAAGATTAACCAACGCATAAAAGTATATAAAAAAATCTAAATAAGTTTACTATTAATAACACATACTTAGATAACATGAAATGTTATCTATATATTTTTTTTTTTGTAGAGAACAACACATTTTATGTTCTCCATGTGTTTGATACAAAAAAGGGCGGCGTGTGCTACTGCTATTGAGCTAATGTAACGATAATATTGTTTGTTCAAGTGCACTCAACACGAGTGTCACGTCGTCGTCGTCGTCGAGAGAGCTTTTGCCATATGAAACACCGCGAAGTGTAAAACACCGTTAATATTCGTTAAGTGCTTAAAATAACACAAGTAGGTACTATCAATGGTAAATTCAAATTCTTATAAATATTCGATACTAGCCGTTTCCCGCGGCTCCGCCCGCGTAAATACGGCATCCCTCGGGAACACTACTTTTTCGGGATAAAAAAAAGTATTTTAATCCAGAGTCTAAACTACTACCATACCGAATTTCATCGAAATCCGTTCAGTAGTTTTTGCGTGAAAGAGTAACAAACATCCACGCTTTCACATTTATAATATTAGTAAGGATGTGAGTTGTGACAACTTACAAGTAATATTAATTTCATGTTTATGACAAGTTTAGCGACAGATCAAATGTTACGTAAAAAGCTCGTTTTAGTTCTATTATGTTTAAATTTCATTAAATATATTTTGATTTTACGTTTAAATTTTGTTACTAGAAATTACATTCTATTGATACAATATATTAGGTCTTTACCTATGATATTGCCGTTTTGTATGAAAAAATTTAAACGAATTTTTTCCATGTATTTTTTATTTGTATTAATCGAAGTAATCACCCATGCAATCAATGCATCTTTGCCAACGCAGTGGCAGTTTATTGATGGCCTTCTTAAAGAAATCAGTTGGACGGGAGGCAACAAATTCTTCAAAGGCATTTTGTACTGCCTCTCGGGTATTGAATTTTTTCCCGTCAAGAAGTTATCCAAATTCTGGAAAAAGTAGTAGTCTGTAGGCGCAAGGTCTGGTGAGTAGGGCGGATGACGGAGAGCTTCCAACCCCAGTTCTTGCAACTTGGAGACCGTCTGATGTGCAGTATGAGGTCGCGCGTTGTCGTGCAGGAGCAGCGGGTCCGAGCGATTGACCAATGCTGGTTGGAGATGTGCCAGCTTCTCCAACATTGTGTTCAGTTCTTCACAGTACACCTCGCAGTAATGCTCACCCCGTTTGGTAAGAAACTGTGATGAATCATACCGGCGCTAGACCACCAAACAGTGACCATCACTTTTCTAGGGTTAAGTTTTCGTTTAGGGCATTGTTTAGGTGTTGAACCAGGATCCAACCAACTTGCTGAGCGCTTGCGGTTATCAAACAGAATCCATTTTTCATCGCAGGTAACAATGCGGTTCAAAATTCCTTCATTTGTGTGTCTGTTTAGCAGTGCAAGGCACGTCTCGACGCGTACTTCGCGCTGGCGATCATTGAGTTCCCCCTGAGAGTCCCTGAGTCTGAGAGATCATTGAGTGGGGCACCCATTTGTCAAGCTTTTTTACCTTGCCAATTTGACGCAATATTGTTTTGACGCTAACGTCGAAAGCTGCTGCTAATTCAGCAATAGATTGTGTAACATCAGCTTCCACAATTCAATTTATAATTATATATTATAAATTATAAATATAATTTAAAATTAGAATTCTTAGCCAAACAAAAATTATTTTGATTTGAAATGGCCAGTACTGCAGAACGGCAATTTCATAGGTAATTAATTAATTCATGTGTGAGTTTTATGTGATGAGTTTCTTTTGAAAGTAATTATGTATACTGGTAACGCGACCCCCACTGTTACTCAACTAAACGTTACCTATTAGGTAATCGTTTGTGATAAGAAATGTCATGGCGGATGAGTGCTGACTTGTGTACATAATTACACACAAACTCCCTACATCGAATAAAAAAAATATATAACTGATTAAAGATTCAATGATGCTGTCTTTGTCTGATACGTTGGAAAAATCACTAAACAGATAAATACGGCAACATCGAATAGCTTTAAATCCTAATCAGGGTGTAAATATTTTTATTAGTAGGGGGAGAATGTTTTATTACACTAATTTATATTTAATTCTTTACTTTTAAATTAAGTATAGCTAAAGAAAGCATACCTATAAAATAGTTCCTAAGTACTGTATAAAGTGGGCATGAAGGGCATGGCTTTATGAGAACTAGGTATTATTCATTAATTTTCAACAATCCTTTTAATTCATATTGGAAAGGATTATCATTAACTAGTTTTTGGAACCGGCTACGCCCGCGTTAATACAGTATCCCACGGAAACACTGTTATTTTTTGGGATAAAATGTATTATATGTCTTAATTCAGACCCTAAACTACTACCATATCAAATTTCATCAAAATTAGTTTAGTAGTTTTTGCGTGAATGAGTTACAAACTCCATCCATCCTCACAAACTTTTACATTTATTATGGTAGTAGGGTATAATGACTATGACAGTAAGTACTATTAAAACTATACTTTAAAAACAGTAAATACTATATACCTAAGTAAACATAAATAAATACGTGTTTACCTAACTACAACTTTACAGAACCTGCAGAACTTTAAATGTACCTGTGACTACCTCAAACAATTATGTGCCGCGACATTTTCCTTGTAAAGACGTACGTATATCTTACGACACTACTATTGCCTACTATTGCCTTTCGATTGAAAAGCGACATGCTTTATTTGACTAGACGATAACATAGTAAGTCTGGTTGTGAACAGCCTAAAAACTATTTGTTTACAAGTATTTACGATTCGGTTTTACGTTTGCGTGGCGCACGCGGCGGGCGGTAGGCGCCGCGCGCCGCGGTGCTGCGCTCGAATTCCTACCCACTAGGCATCGGGTGCATTATTTGTTGTCCATTTTAATCAATCCATAAATCATTACATAATTCTTTGTTTATAAATATTTTGGGACATTATCGGTTTTGTTTCTAATTTTTTTATTGTTTATCTAAAGGGTTATAGGTTAAGTCTATGTTGATCCATTAAGGGGTTGTAGTTTCCATTCTTTTCAATATTTTCTACAATGAAAATTATTATTTTTGGTATGCTTTAAAGAAAAAACTACAAAAAAATTGTTTTTTATTTTTTATTTTTCAATCTTCTACGACTTAAAGTTATTATAGCTAGCGGCATTAATGGTTTTAATCATAATAGAGCATTATCTTATTAGCTACACAAAAACTATAAAAACAAAAATATTAAAATCACAAACTTTAAAAAAAAATGAGAAGAGATTAAAAAATCGTTTTTTATTTTTATTTAAAGTCCAAAGAGTAAAATATTAATTTTGGAAAATTCGCTTACATTGAAAAAAATTGTGAAATTATGGTAAGTACAACCTCTTAAAGGATCAACATCGACCTAACCTATAACCCTTTATAGTAGCTGAGCAAATTCTTAACAAAACTAAGAACGAATGGTTTTGTGGTGAGTAGGTACTATGTACTCGTGCCCTGTATTTTGACACTCTCAGACGTCATAATACTGTTAATTACTTATGAGTTATGAATTTTGATGTTGATTTATGAGTTATGAATTTAATAACAATTAAAAATAAAAATAAAACAACATTAATTCAAATTTTTTATTAAAATTATTTTTTATTATTATTATGTACCCCGCAATCATTAACAAAGCAAAAAGTGACTTAATCATCTCTTGCCCTTTTTTACGATTTTATGAGTGTTGTACAATTCTTAATTTTTATACCCTATTATAATTGTTTATATTATATATACTTAGTTGGCACTTAAGTACGGTGAAGTGAAAACTTGAAGGTTTTTGAGTAATTCCGCAATCGGTCGGTACTAGGGAATATTATTCGAACATTCGAATATTTGTCAATTTTATTATTCGAATATGACTGGATTCAGTATTCGAATAATACGAATATTGTTATTTATTTTTCAAAATATGTTAATAATAGTAAAAAAACTTGTATAAAGCGGAAAATTTACGTTATTTCATACGTTAATATTATTGTTATTCATTAATATAGTCGTCAATGATATCTGAAAACTGATATTACTATACTGTTAGTGAAAGAATATAAATCTGTTTTTAAAGAAATTAAAAAATTAAGGTGCATAACTGCATACTTCCTACAGACAACAAGCGAAAGGATGCTACGCTCACACGCAATATTAAAATGACCTAACCAAGAGCATGTCAGTACTTGTCTAAAGAGGATTCCGTAACTATAAATGCGTAATTCGCTTTTTTTTAATTTTTAAAAACGTCCGATTACGTTCAAAATATTTTTCCTAAAGAGAATTTAGCATAATCTACCAGCATGGAATGGAGAATAAGTCATGTATGATACCTTGCAGTTACTTTAAAATAATCAACGATAACCCACACGATGTAAAATGAAAAAATATTTTTCATACCCACTTCACATGTATGGAATACATGAGTCAAGTGGGGATGAAAAATATTTTTGGATTTATGTATGAAAAATATTATTTCAATTATAATATGGCTCTCCAGCCACCCCTAAAATATATTTTTTTTTATTTATGATACCAAAACCGAGATCTAGATACAATATAATATAACTATACCAAATTTCATCTATTTATATTTATAATTACAGAAACTAGAAGAGTCGGACAGACAAACAGACAGAAGTATGGACAGAGCGAAACTGAGAAAACTGAATTTTAAAAAAAAGTCAATTACCTAACTATTAAAACAAATGTATACCTACTTAGTTGAGTTGATCATTACAATAGAGTACGATATTACACTGGCCTCCAAAACTAAGTACAAATCTTTTAATTTCATATACTTTTGTAAACTATTATAACAAGTTTTATCAGTTTTCTTTGAAACCAGTAAATTATATAAATCAGTATATTATTTTATCTTTATACATAAAATAACCATTTTTATCTAAATCTTAAATACTGAATTTACATATTTTATAATATTGCGGCTACAACAGCTTGGAGCGGGTTTGTCATACTGAAAACGAGGTTTTAGAGCCGATTTATGCTATATTCTCCCATTCTTCTATCTTGGCGTGTTTCAGTCCTCTGAGGGTGCTAGGTGACAGTCTGCGACTTCGACTTCTGACTCGCCTTCCAAGCTCATCTCAGGGTATGCTTGATCGGGTTGAGATCTGGTAATTAAATTGCATTATTATCGATCCATCATCCATATTTGCTAAATACGGGCTTGCATACTCTTTGCGAATCTCTTGAGCATATCTTTCTCCTCTGCCCCACTATACTCTTTCTGAAAAGTAGGCTTGAAGATATCGCCTACCAGGTCACCTGTACTTAGCCTCCTTGCAGAAGTTCACTTTAACTTCAGAAGTTAAAGTTAGTAAATCGATCGATCGAACGAACCCAGATGAGCTGGGAACAAAATTCTTGACCATTCTCGTTCATCCCACTGTATGTGTTCACGTTCGTATTACAGTGTTGCTACTCGATACAGAACTCTCGAGTTTGAGAGTTGAGACCACTCGCTGGTCTTAGGGGTGTCAGATTTGCTTAAGCAAGTCTTCTTCTCACTGTACTGTCAGTAAGTACTGTAGTCACTTCGGGTCTGAATAAGCTGTTGTTGAACTTCACTGCGACGCGACTGCGACTGAAGTGTCGATTTTCAACAAGTAGAAGCAATTTAACGGTCTTCTCGGGTTCTAGTACACATGGGTCTGCCATTACAAGGTCTTGTCAGATGTTTTTCAGTCTCTTCGTACCTTCGCCTCATCTTCTGAACGGTTCGTAACATCGCACACTCGAATCTTGCAGTACGACGCATACTGATGCCTAGTTCTAGAAAAATCATCAGCACATTCTTCGGGTGAAAGGGCTTTGATAAATTTTTAAATCTGCTTTTGAGAAAGTCAAAAACAAGTTAGTAAAAAAAATTCAATTTTTTTGGTGCGCGATATTTTGGAGAGAAGAATGAAATCAAAAATTTGAGGAAAAACTCCTCTGGACTCTCTCTCTCAGCTACAATTTGAGCCTAAAACAATGGCGATCGGGTTAAGGGTTTGTCATGTAGATTAACCTTTTTGAAAAAAAAAAAGAAATATCTTTTCTATCTAAACGAGACAATCTTCTTTATATATAATCGAAATCTCGGCAACGGCTACAATTATTACCATGAAATTGAGTATGCAGGGAGTTTTAGCTAGGTTTTATCCCTTAGAAACTGCGCTTTTTTAATCAATATGTTATTTTTTCTTTCCTCGTGGAACTATATATCAATAATTTCGACTCTCTTACGTCAGTCTGATTGGCAGCTTGGCAGCGTACCTTTGTATAATTTTTGCGTTGTTTGGAAATTTGGAATGTGGTGGATTCGAATCCCGGTCTGATAAATATTTTTGTGATTCTTATTATTTCTTTTATGTTTTTACTAGCTGGTGTCCGCAACTTAGCCTAAATTACGTCTTCTAACATCAGCTACCTGCCAGTAAAATTCACGTGAAAATCCAGTCGTTTCAGAGATTAGACGGGACAAACAAGCAGACAGACAGACAGACAGACAGACAGACGGACAGACAAATATTTTTAAAATTTGAATTATTTAAAATTTGTTGTAAGTACCGTATATACTTTCATGTGCATTTAGTGAAAAGCTGTTAATTTCAAATTACAAACAGACACTTCAATTTTATTAATTTTAATTATTTTAAAGTTCTACTAAAACTCCGAGCAAAACTCGGTCTTCCAGGTACTCTTTTACTTTAAGCGAGACAATCTTGTCTATATGTATATTATAATCGTAATCTCGGCAACGGCTCCAAGTATTTACATGAAATTTAGTATACAGGGAGTTTTGGGGGATAAAAATAGGTGTAACTAGATTTGATCCGTGCGAAACTCCGCATTTTAAGTTGAATAATTATTTTTTTTTTGTCGTGTAACGATATATCAATAATTTCGACTATAAGGTCAGTCGGATTGGCAGCTCGGTTAATTTTCGCTTTGTTCGGAAATCCGGAATGTGGTGGGTTCGACCCTGGTAAAATATTTTTGGTGACTCTTTTTTTTTTGTTTTATCTACTAGAGCTCCGAGCAAAGCTCGGTTACCCAGGTACTCTTCTTTTTTATAATTTAAATAATAATAATTATTTTTTGTAATAGATCGAATTTTTTAAAATTCGATCTATTAGTTGGCTTGGAACTTTGTAAATAAATCTAAAAGAAACACATATTTCACGATTTTTCGATATTCAACCCTCCTCTTCGAGCTCTTTATTTTGATACCCGTACCCAGGAGCACACGAAAGGATGAGTTGAAGCCGTGTTTAAATTCATACTAGTGGAGTCACATACAAAAGCTCGCAAACATAAAAAAAAAACATAATAGTCCATTTGAGAGGTGAACAGTCTGCTGAACAATTTTATGAATTCTTGCTTAAAATAGGAAACGGCGATTACCCTACAATTGATGGTAAAATTACTATTCCGCAATGTTTGGCAACAGCGGTAACATCACTTACAGAACTCACTCATGCAGTTTACCCTGATATCACCAATCTCATGACAAAGCCCATAGAAAGGTTGTATTGTTAACGTGCCATTTTGACTCCAAAAAATGAAAACGCAGCCACAATAAATGAACTTTTACTCGTGTCATTTGAAGCAGATTAAATACAATATAAGTCAGTGGATTCAGTAGTACAAACTGACGATGCAGTAAACTATCCCGTGGAGTTCTTTAATACTCTAAACACAAAAGGTCTTTACTTTATGCACACAATATGGTACAAAGGCGGGCGGGCGGGTATTGGAGCACCAGTTATGTTAAGCCTCCCAAAATTGTGCAATAGCACCAGACTCCGGATAAAAGTTCTCCATCGCAACATTGTCGAGGCCACTGTACTCACTAGATATGCTCAAGGGGAAACTATTCATACCTAAAATACCATTGATCCCATCAGGGTATCCATTTGTATTTACAAGACTAGAGTTTGCCCATCTTCGCCATCAATAAAGCTCTGGGGCAGCCATTGAAAGTGGCTGGGATTATACCTAAGAGAGAACTGTTTCTCACACGGACAGTTCTATGTTGCGTGTTCCAGAGTAAGTTCGACTAGCAGTCTGATGGTGGTGATGCTCCGCACGGCAATACAGTTAATGTTGTATATATAGAGGTCCTTCAATAGCATAATACACTCTAAAAATAAAATAATCTGAAACCATATAATTTATTTTTAGCATATTTAAAGTCACTTTCTAAAAGTAATAGGAAATTAGTCACCTCAACATTTATGCGTACGAAGTCGCGGGCAAACGCTAGTCTAATAATAAAATAACTATCATTCAACGTTGTAGTTTAGTTTCGTATCCTTTTCCTTATCCCGACTTTCTCGTCGCTCAGCGACAATATTTTTTCGAATTCCGTAGATTCATTTCCAATGTGCTCGATAGTCGTGTGAGGCGCGATATCTGTGATTTTTTTTAAATAATTTAACCAGTTTTTTGACACAACATCTTTTTCGAGTGCTTATTATTTTGACAGTTTATCTTGTTTACCTATGTAGATTGCACACGTACCGATTTATCCTGGATCGGACCAATATGACAGGACGACACTCGTGTGATTGATTTTCAGCTCTATTGTATTAGAACAGAGTACTATTTACAGTGCATTCCGATTTTTGTGCTGTGTTCCGACTCTAAAAAATATTTCTCCCCAAACTTAAATAAACTGATAAATAATAAAAAATATATATTCTGTAATATTGTCCTTTATACATTAAAATATTATACTTTCAAAAGTTTATTTTCTACAGGCTGACTTTACAAATCGCTTGTGGATGTTATATGGATCAGTAGTTTAATTTAATCTATATATTCTCCTTACATATGAAATTGGCGTTTTGTCGTACTGGCTATTCTGATCTCAAGTATATCTTCTTCGGTTAGGAATTCCAATATCAAATTTATACCGCTATTTACTTCATGCATTTGTGTTTCGAAAACCGTCATTCATTTGTTTTTTCCTCTTTTGGTTTTTTCTTTGCGTCACTCTGTTTACAAAATGGAAAACTTGAAATATCGAGTAAATATCGAGAATATTATTTTCGAGTACAAGTTCCACCGTGGCACCAGTGCTGCAGAAACGGCTCGAAGGATTAATGATGTATATGGCGGCCATACGCGTGGCCAGACGATTACGGCAGATGTCTATTGCCAGCAACTGCAAATTTAAAGTTCATTACCAATATTCGAATTATTCGATTACTAAAATTAGTCAAATAATAACATACCCTAGTAGGTACAGAGCAAATAAAAATTAATTTATAGTAAAGACGAAATGAATTAGAGGTATCATTAAAAATTTTAATGTGCGTAATATAATATTTAAAATTTATTAAAGTAGTAAAATTTAATAACATAAAATATTTTAACACTTTTTTACTATTCTCTTTGTGACATGTTTATTGTAACACTAGCTGTTGCCCGCGGCTCCGCCCGCGTAAATATGGCGTAGTAATAGTATCCTTTGGGAACACTGTACTTTTTCGGGATAAAAAGTAGCCTCTTTTAATCCAGAGCCTAAACTACTAATACCAAATTCCATCGAAATCCGATCAGTAGTTTTTGCGTGAAAGAATAACAAACATCCATTCATCCTTACAAACTTTCACATTTATAATATTAGTAGGATTGTATTTATGTCAACATACTCGTATGTGTTTATGTAAAAAATTGTAAATTGTATATAAAAAAAAACGAGTGAGATTTACAGTAGTCGCATATGATGTGAAGCATTATGGAAATATAAAAAAAACACAATGCTTAGTACGATTTTCTAATATGATAAAACATCTGAAACTTTTCCATTAAGCAGTGACAGAAATCAACGTTAAAATTTAAAAAAGCTAATTATTTATTCGAATCATTTTATTCGAATCTGGCGGCCAACTCTACCACCGCGCGCTCATTCGTCAATTCAAATAGCGCGCGCTTCCTCGACATCCTGTTACACACTTCCATCCCATTTCACGAAATCGCACCCATAAATTGCAAGAAACCAAGAGGAAAGATGTTACACGTCAAAAATGGGATGTAAAAATACGTAGTAGAAGTAGATACAAACGTTAATATAAGAATTTATTTGCCTTACCAGCAATGGTTGATGGACAATTAATTAAACATTTCAATATGTAAATATGTTAATAATATACAATTAAAATAATGATCTAATGGATCTAGATATGCTAATATTTCGTAAGCTTTAAGGTCAATTGACATTTTTTTAAATAACAGCACAGATATAGAGCAGACCACGGGGAAGGACATAATCCACAGTTTATCCCTACAAAATTATCGGTTTTCTGAGGATTTCCTTTTGCGCGCACGAAGTAGCTGGTAACTTCTAGTGTTACAATAAAAAAATACCTATTATTTTTAGAATAGGCCAGATTTTTTTATTCTTTTGTCCCCTGTATCTTGTAATATTTTTTGTTGTGATCAGTCAACACCATTTGTAAAAAGTTGTTTCCCAATAAAATTAGAATTTTATGTAACAACATTAGAGCGGTAAATGGCTGTCGTGGGAAAACGTACTTACGTCGCGGTCGGTGTTATCGGGAACATGTTAAGCTGCTTGGTAGCAGCTAGTAGGTAGAGCCAAATACACCTATTGTCGTTTTATCGCCAACTCTATTGCCAAGTGCTTATACTGTTTACTATTGCCTAGGTCTACTGAACTTTATGCACTGAGATCCCAGGCCCACCTGACTACCCTTATATTCTAACTGATAAAATGTATAACATGTGAAATTGACACCGATTACTTATTTTTATGTTATGGTTTTCTTAAAAATAAAAAGAGCAAAATCAATAATCAACCATGTAGAAATTAAAGTCAATTAAACTTCTAACCTTGATATCTCTGTTCATACTAAATTTGGAGAAAAATATAAAAACCGATTTAAATAACTGATAATATAGGGATGTTGGCTAGTGTGGAATATCACATTTTTATAAATTAAATTTTAAAATTGTTGACTAAAAAGCATATATCAAAAAATAGGTATTTACGTGTCGTAAGGTGACGCGATTAAAAATTATAAGCAAATAAAAAATATTGCCACATCTCTTTCTCGCAAAACGATTTGTTACGTCACAAGTTGCTACGGCCATATATTTAGTAATGACAAATGTATGGCGGGTGCCACTCGTGACGTCACAGGCCGATATATCGCTCTCTTTCATATTGTAAATTTAAATTGTTTGTTTTTTAGGAAACATGCCTTTTGCATACCTGACCGTTAATAGACAAAATATAGTTTTTCTGCTTCGTACTTCAGAATACCTTTTACGGCGTACTGGTACTGTGTACGTATGAAGAACCTACAATGCTACACATTTTACCATAGTATTATGACATAGTATTTTAGTCACACATCACTATTTAATACTAAAATACTAATAGCGTAAAAATCCAATTGGCATTTGAAGCTGGAATCGATAATGAGCTAATTTACGAGGGAAGGTAAAATATTTTTTGCCGATTCTAGTTTATGTGACTTTTTATAGCAGTGGCATTTGATAGTAAACCTGTTTTTACATAACTGTAATTTATTTATTAATGTAATTGACGATTAAAAATAAAAATAACTGTTTAAAAAAAGAGGATCTCTTTTGGACCATGAAATTTGTCAAGCAATCTATAATTATACATATTTGAATAATGTATTATCCATCTCATTTTACTTTGTCGTCGTTATATTTCGCAGAAAATGTTTTAGAAGCACTGTCAAAAATAGCGTGTTACAGCCCATCGACAAAGAAAGTTTGTTTAGAAGAAAATCTATTAATAATTCTTCATGCATTAGTTTATATGCGGCACAAAAAATTTGGAGACATTTGGTTAATAATTACTCAGGAAGCCAGTAACGTGCCGCACTCAATATAAATCATCCACTTAACACTTTTTTTAATGCGACAAGGTTGGTTAAATACACCAGGCAAGCATGAACCGAAGTAGTTGTAGAATAGCTGAACAGATCGACGCCTATTATCCAATAAGTATCATAATGTTAATAAAAAATATTTTAATGATAATTACGAATTTAAAAACGTTGTTAATAAGAATGTTTTGTTACAAACTTTCTTGACACAAAACTTTGCGTGACCACTTATTAGTTGTTACTAGGTAGGAAAAACAAAGTAATTTTGTCTTCATAACATGTAATGATTTTAAACATTTAATGTCCTACTTACTTTAAATGTAATTTTTACCCCTACCTAATATATCGTTCCAGAGATAAAAGACACGGCAAGTAAAAACCAAAGCGATAGTGGGGTATTTTTAAACATAAATTTCGCCTAATATCCTCTTTTTGCATCGAAATTGAAAAATGTTTTCGGGTGCATGACGGTCGGCGTTGTTTTTTTTTTTTGAACACAGAAATGCTTTTTAGCCAGCGTCTGTTATCGGGCGACGAACAGTAAAAAGTTCGCGAATGTGTCAATGCATTTTATAAATATTAAATACATATTGAAATTCCTATCGTATGATTGTTTTGTGCAATAAAATAAGACATTTTATTTGTGCCTTACAAATAAAATGGCTTATTACAGTATGCTTGTCAGTTATCAGATTCTCATTTCTTGCATTCTGTATTAATATGAAAAGTGCAAAATCTACAGAAACCATACTTTACCCCAATTCTTACTTATATCGCATTTCATGTTTTATGCAATATTTTCTAAATAAAAATGAAACATGATAATAAAACGCCTCAATAACAAGTTATTATACGAACTTCAAGATCACAATAGCGTTTTTTGCTAAGCTTTATTTGCTGTAATAACCCGTGCAAGATGATCCGTTTTTAGTAAATTTTCAAATCCATACGTGCGCCGCCTGTTACGTAGAGTCCCACTGTTAGCGCATTAATGAAAGTTTAACGTAAATAAATACAACATATACCTGGGTAGGTGTAGTAAGCTCTTTTTAATTCCAAAAAAATTACAGCAAATTAGGCGCTTACTTTCCATCAAATCTTGGTACTTGGCAATTTTGCTTATCAGAGCCACATTATTCTTCGTTCGGACTTTTCGTATTATTCAAAACTAGAGATTGTCCTGTGATCGAAATTCGACCATATTTCATATTAACATTTTTCAGTTTTAATTTTTAGGGTTCTTTTGCCTCTGATACGTAATAAAAATGTGTAAATTTTGTCTATTATATTTACAGTGCCGGATTTTAACGCCACACTCACGGTCCAACCTGCAAATCCAAGGCCACGGACTTGAAGGCTATTCAGTATTTTCATTCGCAAACATAATTGTGTTTTGTATGTTGAAAGCGAGCGGGCAAAAACGTCTCTAATTTTGCAGGTTCTATTGGATAAATGCCTATAGATCAAAACAAATGACACACAGTAACACACTGTCAAAATCTGCAGAGTCGCATATCTTCTCAATACCAAAAGAATCCGTCGCCTGCCGCTCTCATCTAAACAATATTGAATTTAAATTGTATTTTATAATATTGAAACGCTTTTAGAATATTTTGCATCGTATCGCAAAAGTGTAGTTTACACAGCGTTTAGTATTTTTTTGTATTCAGACGTTAGAGGGTAAAGTATACTGCACAGTGTACAGTACTAAAATATTATTTTTTTGTTAAGTTTCATTCAAGAGTAATCTTTGTATGCAAATAATAATGTTTTTGGAACGTAGTTCCTTATGGCGCGTTGCGAATTGTATTGGGGCTAGATGGATTAATATAGGCACGACACTTTTTGCCACTCGAAATTACAATGTAATAACGACTATTAAGAATGATACAAAAAACGACCTTATCACCTTGACAATGTAGAATTTTGCAATTACACATTGTGACTGTTATGACTGTTACATATTGTGACTAGCTAGCCGAGCGCTTGATGTTATTACTCAGTACGGAGCCGGACTTCGCGGCGGCAACACCTGTCCCTACCTAAGGCGCTAGTTCCGCGCGCACTATATATACTTAGTTCAACTATTTGTTTTGTATAATATAATATATTATATCTATACAGATAAACAAAATTGAAGTGTCTGTTTGTAATTTCAAATTAACAGCTTTTATTTTCACTAAATGCATTTAAAAGTATGATCGGTACTTACAATAAAAATTGTTAAAATTTTTCTGTCCATCTGTCAGTCTGTGTTTGTTCCGGCTAATCTCTGTGTGTATATATATGTATATATATAGAGATTAGAGAGATATATATATATATATATATATATATATATATATATATATATATATATATATATATATATATATATATATATATATATATATATATATATATATGTATATATATATATATATATATATATATATATATATATATATATATATATATATATATATATATATATATATAGATATGTATATTTCTTCCAAAATAGGCTTCAATTCTTCATTATCAACTATATATTTATATTATAATATATATATTATAACTTCGTTCCATCCGGGTGTCCCTTGACACCTCTCACGTTTTTTTTTATATTTCTGTTAGGCAAAAAAATGTTTAGGGCACATTTGCCCTATAAAACCTTCCGCCTACCGTACCGCCTACTCAGCCTTCTGGTAAATCCGCCTGGATATTTACTACTATTTACAAATAACAGATGAAAAGATATAAACAAATCATTGATAGGCTGCTGGATTTGCAGACTGGCCGGCCCTTAAAATAGGTCCAAAACCGTGAAAACGTGATTTTTACTTCAAGTATTAGAGCGTGTTCACATTATCACCTCTCGGGCGCCCCAAGCGATAAATGACATATGACGTCAGGCGCCCCCCTTTAAATCTGACGTATGACCTTGGTTACCTAGGTACGCTAAAATGCAGATTTCGACGAAAATTCGTATGAGTGCACTAGCTTATATTAGTATATTCGGAATCTACGTAAAATTTGCTTTAATAAGTATATAATATAATCTAAAATAAAGCACAAGTGGAATTATTCTAATAAGAATATCGCACAAGTTTGTAAAATCACACCTTTGTTGCCGCAAAAAGCATTTAAAAAACAATTTAAGACGCTAGACACATTATAAATAGCCTAATTATATTAAAAACAAGTTATTTTATTATTATAAATTAGACACAATATCCTCTGCTTAAGAAAATTGCAAAAAATATAGTTTAAAGCGAATGCGTTATTTCAAAAATAATCATTGTAAAAGACGCGACTTCAAAAGCCTGTTTGGACCAGATTATCCACATAAAATGTATTTTTTGTGGTCTCATATTAAACCTTACCTAATATAGAGTTTCTTGTTAAAAAAATCATGTATATTAAGTGGCCCGATCATTATAAATCTTAAAATACAAAAAAAAAACGTTTTCTTAGGCTTTTCTAGAGTTATTAAAAATTATTTGAAAAATTGATATAATTTCATAGTTTTGTAATAATTTACGAACAAAAAATTTTCGGAATCGTCTTTCGTCAAATTTATTTTCATGTTTTGTAAGACAAAAATTAACTTAATTTACTATAAAAGTATATATTTTATTTATTTATAGTTTTATTTATCATATAGTTTGTATGTTTTAGTATGTTTTATAAACGAAAATAGAAAATTGGGTTGTATGTAGAAAATAAAACCGACTTTTAGGCGACTCCGCCAGTTGTATGTTCATTAGTAATATAAATTTTCGCAGCCATTTTGCTTTGAAAATGCCGGGCGTCCCGACACCGTACAACGGTTACTAGCAAACATCGTATTATTATTTTTTATTTTATGATTTATATAAAACACTAACTAGTTATTTTATTATAGTAAAACAATCTTTAATAATATTTTCTATTATTAGAGGTTAAATATTACCAGAAATATTCATAGTTAATTATAATACAAAACTGTTTTTAACGGTTATTATTTGGGTTGGTATATGGACGCAACTAAATTCTAAAATACAAGTTCATATTAGCAAAACTATCACGAAAATTGATATTACGAGGGCGGGTCAATATGTCCGTGACTTTTGGAATAAAACACAGATTTTTTGATAAATAAATCATTTTATTTTTCAACGTAGTCCCCCTTGAGCTCTATACACTTTGTCCAACGCTTCTCCAATTTTTTTATCCCTTCCAAAAAATATGATTTGTCGAGGTCCTCAAAATAGGCCTTTGTTTGCGAGATGACTTCATCATTGGAGTCAAATCTTTTTCCACCGAGCCATTTTTTCAGGTTTGGGAACAAGAAGTAGTCACTAGGAGCCAAATCTTGAGAATAGGGTGGATGTGGGAGCAATTCATAGCCCAATTCATGGATTTTTGCCATGGCAACTGCACATGTGTGCACCCTTGCATTGTCTTAGTGAAAAAGAACTTTTTTCTTGGCCAAATGAGGTCGGTTTTTTTTCAAATCCTCATTGAAGCGGTCCAATAAGTTGGCATAATATTCCCCATTAATTGTTCTTCCCTTTTGAAGATAGTCAATGTGGATTATCCCACATGCATCCCAAAAAACAGTCGCCATAACTTTATTGGCTGACAAACCCACCTTGGCCTTCTTTGGCGCCGATTCACGCTTAGAAACACACTGTTTTGACTGTTGTTTGGTCTCTGGTGTATTGTGATGGATCCATGTTTCGTCCACGGTTAAAAAACTCCTCCATATTGTGATTAAACAACGCCAAACCTTCCTGTGAAGTTGTTACACGATTGCGTTTGTGGTCGACTGTGAGCAAACGCGGCACCCATCTTGCGGAAAGCTTTCTCATGCCCAAGTGATCATTCAAAATTGAAACCACTGAGCCATGCGAGATGCCTATGGCTTCCACAATCTCTTGAACTTTCAATCTTCGGTCGGCCAACACCATATCGTGAATTTTTTCGATTGTTTCGGGTGTAGAGACCTCAACTGGGCGTCCAGGACGTTCGGCATCTTCAGTGCTTGTAAGGCCACAACGAAATTCAGTAAACCACTTTTTTACCATTGAAATCGATGGTGCAGAGTCCCCATAGTATTTATCAAGCTTAGCCTTGGTCTCGGTAATGGTTTTTTTTCGCAAAAAATAATGCTTAATAAGCACACGAAATTCACTTTTTTCCATTGTTTTCTTAAGTTACTGGATAGTCTGATAAAGATAGCTGTAAAACACAAACTAACTGACGCAGCAAGTTAAAATTTTGATAGGAGTCAACTGACAGATGCCTGTTGACAGGAGTAGTGTTGCTTTTTCAGTAAGGAGGTTAGAAATTCAAAAAGTCACGGACTTATTGACCCGCCTTAGTACCTTTATTTTGTATAAAATTAGCTACTTACCAAAAACATTCTTAACAAAATTGCACTTCACAACACACTGTAATCCAGTCGCGAAGTACACTAAACAATGAAAGCAATTTGATACCACTTAAGTTGTCTTCAAGTGGCTATAGCTTTTTATATTTGTTAGGATTATAAATGTGTGTATCATAGATTTGTCATCCATTTCATTAGCTTCAATATTAAATAAATTGAAAAGAGACCACCATATATTTTTTGAACGTAATTTAATTTGTTTTTGGTACTATTACCCAACTGACGAAACGACCGTACGTAGCTAATAACCGTACAACGGTGATGGGACGTCTGATTATACGATACGATGTCGCTTATCGCGCGCGGAAATGAGAGAGACAGCTACCTTCTTATTTAATATTTTGTCTCTTAAATAGAAAAAAAAAATGTTTTAACAGATTGACAAACGTCAACGTGTAAGTCATTGCATTAGTCATTCCCTGCACTATACGCCATCAGCTTTTCACTGAACATCTGCTCCATCACTCTGACGTTGGCAACTCCTATACAGGGGAGACTATGCCAAAAGAAGAAGAATAAAATTATATCAAACGCACGGTAGGTAGTGTGAGCTAACTAAAGTAGCGATAATAATTTTAAACTATAATTATTAATGTAAATATTAAAAAGATATCAGTCTGTTACATTATAATTACGAAAAATAAAATTTCACTCATGCTTTTCAGGATGAAACCGAGCGTCAAAACTCATAGAAATTAACAATAATGAATACGTGTGTATATTGTGTGAACCAAATCCATGGTAGTGTGTGTTGATGATATGTTCAGTAATTTAATGTATTTCTAATTTAAGCTTATCGCACGCCTCCTCAGCATAAACTTTAATTGTGCCAAATTTCACTCTCATCCGTACGCACAATTCTCGTAAAAATGTACTTGAAATTTTCGCTTCACATTATTTAAAATAATAGATACTTAAATTAGCCTTACCATCATACTTTATATCATATGAATAATGAATAACAAAATGTATAAAATATATTCAGTAAATGTAATCTAAAATAATAATAATAATATAATATTTATCAATGATATACTTACCTATGCCTAATTTTAAATTTAAATTGTATTGTCATTTTAATTATTAATTTTGTGATATATTGTTTGCTATGGGTCTCTGAGACTCGAAATTAATGGATTATTTATCGTCCAATTGCAAGACGCTGCCGATTGGATCAGTTAGAACTGACCGTATATGGGCGTGGATTGACAGCTTTTTCCAGCTTTATCCAGCTTTTCGACTGTATTTATAAAAACCTTCCACGCTCTCCATTCCGCTTTCCGCCGACACTCGGGCCGGCGCCTTTGGAGTGTACGTCGCATCGCATTATACGCTCGAGCGGTCGCAATGTTCGGATGAATTATTAAATATCAAACTGTATGTTCCGGTGTTAGCTTACTCCGGCACGGTGCTCACTCGACTATGCATGCCTGTTATTTTGTTTGCTCTTTCTTTAATAATGATGGGATGGGACTAAATTTAGTTAACGTTTGAAGTTTTAAATTTAAAAATTTCATGTAATTAAATAAATTAGGTAAATTAAAGTTGAGGAACGTACCATTAATGCTGCTGCGATGTGTTTGTAAAATGTATAGTCCTTTACGGCACGATCTTCAAGCCACAGAACCTTCCAGAAACGCTAGGAGTGACTTCATGAAACTATTATACTGTAAGTAAATACTAAACAGTCAATGATCATTTCTTTAAATTTCGGATTTGATGTCGCTTAAATTCTGTAGAACATTGAGACCACTCTGAAATAGAAATCTAACGTTCCTTTAAACAGTAGGCGTACGTATCTACCTACACCAATTGATATTTAGGAATGAGCAATCGAAAATGTTGTATAAAAGGCGTAAGTTATTTTAAACTAGTAATTACACCAACCATAAATAGGCCTACTTTTCATTGAACGGAAAATATACGGAGTTGTATCGCAACAATGTAGAGCTATGTTTAGGACTCGCGATGATAAAATTCTAAATCTCTAGACGGTGTAATATATTCTAGTATTTGTAATACAATAACTGAACGATAAAGAAGTACGCCAGACAGCTAGAGTCCAAAAACTAGCGACCTTGTATTTACACAGACCTAGAATTGTGCTTCTTCACCTAATATAGATCGTTTAGTGTATATGAAGTAGGTATTACAAAAATAGCTGGCGATACGCAATATCATAAATTGTGAAGAGCAAACCGATTTTCAAAAATGTTTTTGGAGTGTATGGTGCACAATATTTGAAACCTATTTATTACTTTGTAGATGCAGATATACTTACATGTGTTGTATAGTTCCATCGGAGGCCGCTGATATTTCAGTAAGTAATAGTAAGTACACGTCTGCCTGCAATCTGGGGGGCAATTAGTATCGGCTAAATCTCGGTTGGAATCTCAGGCTATCCCGTTCACACGCGCACGTATGGGACGCGTATGCGAATGAATCAGCGCATTGACCAAACTGAGATTATATCGAAAGTAGTTCGGAGAATTAGGCTTGTGAAAATCGCTATTTTTTCACTCAATTACGTATATCACCATATTGAAACGCAAAAGTTTCTCCCACCTGTCTTATTCTTTGCATTAACATTAGTACTACTCGCTACAGGAACTTAAAAATAAAATCTAGCAATAATTATAATTTGTAATATATAAAGTAGTGTGTGTAGCAATTTAAGCGCCACCGAGACGGACAAACGGATTGACTCTTACACGTAGATTAGGTCGACTTTAACTATTTTGGTTGTTTACACAACTAGTTTGATAGGTTTGTCAAACATTTAGGGGTAATTTATGAAATTACATATTTTGTTGTGTTTGACGCGTTTGCCAGAACCAAACTAGCGTAGTCCGGTTTGATGAACCTTCAAACCTGCATCGAATGGTTGCATCAAACACGTAAATTTGGATTCTGATCCAACTTTACGTGTTTGATGCAACCATTCGATTTTGAACATACCGTTTGACCATCTTGGAGGCGCCTTAGCCCCGATTTCGCCAAACTTCTTTAAACACGCTTAACTATAAATCCGGATCCAATCTCCCTCATTCATTGTGAGAACGGGAAAAAAAGATCTAAAACCATAGCTCAGCATTAAACGTTTTAATACGTTGGTGAAATTAGAGCTTAGAACCTTCAAAGTTTGACGATATGTAGATAAAGTTTACCTAACATCCATGACGTGTACACGTGGCAGAAGTAAACTTCATTAATTATTTAAAATCCAAAAATGCTTTCATCGTGCTTCACTTCAAAAAATAATAAAAAAATTAAAATTTGTACACTTAGCTTCAGGTGTATTGAGACGTACTTTAGAAAGTTAAGTTTTTAAGTAAGAAGTATAAGTAGCTTCAGACTGATAGTGTTATTTCCAAAGGCATGTCGTGACGTGACGCGACCTTGATTTTGCTCTCAATGCTGCTATAGAAGTTTTCACTTCCAAAATATTTAGATATGGATATTTTATATCTATGATAATGTCTATCGCACCTGAAGAACATAGTGTATTCGTGCGTATACCTAGGTTGCGATCATCGGGCACTAAACTCGGATGGTTATTATGTTTAGGCTCGCTAGTCGCTGGGTATCGGCTAGACGTTTACAATCGCAGGTTACACGCTCGTAATGCTCGTATGTAAATGCAGATATTAATCGAATAAAGATGAAGCCGGGACCGCAATATTGAATAATTCATCTGACAAATTGTAATATTATACAAATTACATTGGTTTTCTCGCTTTGGACTCTCTCACGCATTCTACGGTGGCATAAAACTCGATGTCGCTGACAACAGTCGATATGGTATGAAAAGTTCCGAGACAATTTGTAGCGCGGCATAATTAGCATGCTAGTTAGTGGAGTAGACACTAGACACTAGTCGTGGAATCGATGGAACACGCACCGTACAAGAAACATGCAAATAAAAGATTGGTTGTAAAATTCAATCGTTTAATTTTCTTTAGCGGGCAATGGTTGTATTCAACTATGAAGTTTATTTGACGTGGTAGTAGCCGATGATAGTAGATATTCAATTGCCAGCTACTTAAAAGCTTAGCCTGTTCAGGTAAGACCTACACAACTATAATATTTGACATAGTTCGGTAGAAGTAGAACGTTTATATCTTATACTTTAAACGAACTAATCTTGTATATATAAAATCGTAATCTTGAAACCGCTGCAAATATTTCCACAAAATTACAGTATAATGGGAGTTTTGGGGTTGAATGAACGATGTAGCTACGTCTTATCCCTGGGATCTGCGCTTTTTTACGTTGATTTTGGAACGAAGTTCCTTATGGGGCGATGCGAAGGGCTAGCCGGGAAAAAACGTCCGTAACGTAAGATTTTTATGTATAGTCTTTATTATTTTCTTTATACCTCGAATAGAACTAAAAATTAATATTTTTATAATAAGGAACTTCGTTCCTATCCGGTGCCCCACGACACCACACGGTTTTTTTTTCTTTAGTCGTATTGTTCCACGACTTTATCAATATAATTCATCGACACGTTATCAATAATTTCGATTCTAATATTATGTCAGTTCGATTGGGAGTTTGGTATGCGTGTGTGTATTTTTTTGCGTTGTTGGGAAATTCGGAATGTGGTGGGTTCGTACGCCGGTAAAATATTTTTATGATTACTTTAATTTTAGAAATCTACTACACCTCCGAGCAGACCTCGGTTACCCAGGTACTAATAACATAATACACTAAAACTATAAAGACTTACGGAAAGTAATTGGCTCACTTAGGGCGGATTCGACCAAACTGGAGTAAAATTTTACTCGAGTGTAAATGTTTCCTAATCTAAGAGTAAGTTGGTTTTGCGTTTTTCCAACTTCTAATCCAAGAATAAGGTATATTACACGGGAGTAAATATTTACACGGGCGATTTTGACGGAGTAAAGTATTAAACTGAGAATAGTGGATAGTCGCACAGCTGGCTGGCAATTGTCACGATCAATGTCATTGTGAAGTGTTATAATTTGATATTGATATTTTACTGTTTTACTCTACGAAATTAAATTATTATGGCGTACAAGTCATTCTAATACAAACAATAGTACATGATTTTTTTGTCGGTTTATACATTCGTTCATTATTCATTGAATGAGCATAGTATACTCTTCGAGTAACTTGGTAAAACGCAAACGAAGATATCCTAGAGTAAATTGAAGGAGTAAAATTATTCTCATTATATTTACACTCGTGTAACTTCAAATTTGGTCGAATCGGGCCTTAGAGTGCTAAGTGTGAGTTTTTCTATTTTTATTTGACTTAGTTGTCAAACAAATCACATACAAATTCCTAGTAAACGACAAACGCGCTCACGTTCGAATGCGCAAAGAAAAACTCATACTTAGCACTCTAAAATTTTTCATGACTTTTCATAGATCATTACTACCAACAACATAACAAGTTATATAATATTTACGCTTATCATTGTACAAAAATAACAGAACTAACGTAATACAATCGAATACATTGTAAGCTACGCGTAGGAGTCAGTGGCTCGTCTTAATTAATTTTATATATTGTGTATTAATGTCATACGTGTGTACGTCCCGTAGTTCTTAACGGTTTTTATTTCAATTATTACGTGCTTGACGCCACCGTCTTCGCGCACGCTTGTCTCTACAGTCAACACGAATTAAATATTTAATAATAATTTTTGTTTCTCGAATCCCGCTGCCAGGAGGCACGAGGAATATAGGTATCCAACTTTTGTTACAACTTGCATTTTTAAATTAATATATTAGAATGGACTCTACAATGTGTACTTTGGAGATATTTTCATTCTAGTATATTTGAGAAATCTGATCGCATATGTATTGAAAGACAACTATTCGGATGTGCATAAAATTGTCGCTTGTTAGATTCATATAATACAAGTTATAAGTTCTAATTAAAATATTCACTAAAAGAATATAAGTTCACTAGAACTAGATTGGTATGTTCATAACTAGATTTATGAGTTTTCTTTATTCAGTCCCGTCCTGAAATATATGCGGGAGAGCGATGGAATTTTACGAAACATCAGTTTCCAAGAGGTCCTGTATGAAAAATAGTATATATTTTTTATATAACTTTAACCCGACTACGTGAATTAAATAGCCTATGTTATTATTAGGAACCTGATGACACCTAAGTTATTGAAATCGGATCAGTAGTTTAGGCGCTACGGTAGAACAAACATACATACATACATACATACATTCATACAGACTGCCAAAATCATTAACCCTTCCTTTTTTCAAAGAATAAATAATTCTAATAATATAATTTTTAAAAGCTCTACTTGCAAGTTGTAACGCACTGTCGAATGTCGATACTATACAAGCCGGATTAGCTAAAGTCCTAACGATTCGTTCGACGAGTGGTTCGGTTGCTTCAAGTTAGTTTTTTATAGTAGGTTAGTTTTGACGGGTGCCCGCCCCGTTTCACCTCCTCGTTACTGCTATAATTTGTGTACTATTCAATTTCCGTAACAATCCGTCCGCCCATATTATGATTTATGTTCCATAAAAAACCACGTAAATTTCGCTTCGGTCCGATGTTTATGCGGCGCTTCTCTAAGGCGCTACTGATTCGGTTTGATTTTAGTCATTTAATTAACAATTAAAAGGTTGAGGTTTGTGGTCATAATTGACAAATTAGAACTGTTTTAACCATCGTTGAGTGCTTTCTTTATTACACCATTAAATTGTGATGGTTATAAAATGTATAATTCCCTTATAAAGTTATAAAGTTACCATGGGAAATTTGGTTAAGTCTTTATTAATTTATGATTTAATAACAAACGGGGAAATGTAGAGAATTATATACCAGAATAAATTCCGGAATCTGGCGGAAGGTTTCACAAGTAAATTTTCAAGCTGTACTTTCACCAAACTGGTGGTGTAGGTACCCAGTGCGAGTTGCTTACGTCGGCTCTTCTCGGTTACTTTATTAGGATGAATGTTTTTGTATTATAATATGATATGAGTAAATTAATGATGTAGGTTTCTTTACTAGCTTAGCAAACATATTTAAACTTTATTGTATTTTTTATTTGTATCCGATCACTAAACTACACATAAAATAATATATTTTTTACGTTAATCAAGTAGTAACATCTCTATGTTACTGTCTACTTGTGTAGTCATATATTAAGATGAAAGTTGCTTCTACCCCTGCAGGTCTCAAATGGCCACATTAAGTGAATCGTACTACGAAACGTCAGCTATTGAAGAAGTTGCTCTTACTTACGTTACCAACCTCTAATATATAATTCGCGTTATTGACAATTAAGTAATTCTTATTATATGTACCATTTTACACATTTCTATTGGAAACTGTCAAAATAGAATTGTTAGAAGTTACTGTAAGAGAAACCTCATCAAAAGTTGTATTTTCATAGTACGATTCACTTAATGTGGCCATTTGAGACCTGCTGATCTTCATCTCGTGGCTCTACACGGTATTGTTGCATTTGTTTTTTTTTACTAAGTTTCAATAACGTTTGTTTACATAAAAATAACGCAGTGTGTGCACACATCCAAGAAAAATCAAGTTTTTAAGTTATGAATAGTAATGTGTTGAAATATTATAATGCGCAATAGTAGTCCACTACAAAAATACAAAACGTTACCATAAATAAGTTACCTACATCGACAAAAATTCTTACTTTATCTCAATACTAACACATTCAGCGATTAGTTTTGAAGTTATTGGCTCATATATATATAAAGTGGGAGTCAATTTGACTATTATAGTTAAGAATGTATTTTAATAGAAACTATAAAGATAGCGCAAGACGGTTGACGCTCATTTGATTTCCTCTCCAATAAGGCTCGCTACAAACTTGTGGAGATTTTGTCAAGATTGTCGGCTGTTTTATAAATTGAATAGTTTAGTTTCAAGTAATAAGTAGTTATGTATAACCATACACGTATGCTATTATTTTGTTTCGTTACTATTTTCGGTATAAAATGTTTTCGGTATAAAATGCGACAGATAGATAATAATCTTTTATATTTACATTTTATTTAAATTAATTGATAATAGGTATTGACTTACACAAAGTAGGTATGGAGCCAAATGCAATTTTTAAAACTCTCCCTACGGTATTAATAAAATGTTTGTGCACCGGGCTATTAATAGGTACAATGAGACCTCCTATGTTTGTGGCAGAAAAAGATATGGCCGTCCACGTAGTGTTCGTACGAAAAAGCGTTCGGTGGTCAAAGCAGTAAGGGAAAGAATTCGAAGAAATCCTGTCCGAAAGCACCTAGAACTATGTCGCGTATTTTAAAAGATGGCTTAGGACTTGTAGCCTATAAGAGACGTACTGTTCATTTCTTAACTGATGATTTAAAAAAGAATAGGGTGGTAAAATCGAAACAACTACTGAAGCGGTACGCAAAGGGAGGTCACAGAAAATATTTGTTAAATTTTTACAATTGAGCAACATTTTACCAAACAAAATGACCGTATTTATGCTCAAAGCTCTAAGGAAGCTTCCCAATTAGTCGACAGAGTGCAACGTGGGCACTATCCGACTTCAGTGATGGTTTGGTGGGGTATTAGCTATGAAGGAGTGACTGAGACATACTTTTGTGAAAAAGGTATCAAAACATCGGCACAAGTGTAGTGTATGTACGTGTTGTTAACATGTTCAATAACCAAGAATGGTCCTTCCAGTAAGACTCGGCGCCGGGTCATAAAGCTCGATCTACGCAGTCTTGGTTGGAAACGAACGTTTCGGACTTCATCAGAGCTGAAGACTGGCCGTCGTCTAGTCCCGATCTTAATCCGCTGGATTATAATTTATGGTCACTTTTAGAGAGTACGGCTTGCTCTATACGCCATTTATATACCTATAATTTGAAGTCCCTAAAACAATCCGTACGATTGGCAGCGAAGAATTTTCCCATGGAAAGAGTGCGTGTTTCTATTGATAACTGGCCTCAACGTTTAAAGGACTGTATTGCAGCCAATGGAGACTACTTCGAATAAGCTTTTATATTTTAAATTGTTTTATATTCATCTATTAAACTAACACACTCTAAAAGTAATAAATGTTATTTGCAATAGAAATTTTTTTTTCTTTGCATCAGTATTTATGGCAAGACTAGGTATAGAAGAGGCGCACGCTTATAATTTCATCGTTCTGGTAGTCTGTGTGCAGTTGTATGGCAGTGCGCGCATTAGATGATTAATAATAATCGACTGACCAAACTATCGAAGTACGATTGTGACTAAAGTATCGGTCGATCAAAAATCGCGAGTGCGCAGTAACCACTGCTTCATCTTAATCGAAATTAGAGCGTTTGAACTGCGATTATTGAAGCACTACTTCTATAATTGTATAGTAACTCAATACTACTCGTAGCTTTTGCCACGAGTAGTATTCCGAATTAAGACATTGATTCTCATTTTTATGTGGAAACATTGGCGGCGTTAATAAATTTAGGTGTAAAGAGAGCTAAAAACGTCGCACGTAGGCGTGCGCGCAGTTTATTGGTCGCCATTAATTGTTTCAAGTATTCGCTTTTTATTTAAATGTCGACTCTTTAACTATAAAAGGCGAAATAATTAATTAACATCAACTTCCTGTTCGTTTTATAAGTACACAAAAGTGTAAATTATTAACCGCGGTTTTGTAAATAGTTTGCTTAGTGTGTTAAACTGGGTATAATCAATTTCAATTCATTTTACCTAGACGCTATTCATTAGGCATATAACTTTTAGAGTTACACTAAAAATGTAATTGAATTCATTTGGTTTTGTGTTTGTCGATATTGAACCTTAAAAACTATGAAAATTTCAGTTTTCAGAGTTAATTTAGTTTCTTTTTAGTCGTTGATAAATAAATTAGTCTAAACTGAATTTGTATAATATGAACATATTTAAAAGATATTGTAATTTGCCTCTGATTATTCGAAGTAGACACATGGAATTCTAATTAAGATAAGCCAGCAGCGATACAGTAATGTAGAATAAAGATGTACTGACTAGTAACTAGTGACTTGTCAAATACGAAAGGTGATTTAGCCGGAAAGTTTTTTTCTTTCTTTGTGAGTTTTCAAATTAACTTTCCTATAAAAATTAAAGTTAAGGAAGTTGTGACTTTCTCAATTATAATATTATTATTCGGTAAATAGGAATGCGTAAACGTTACTTGAGTGACGCAGAAGAACTTAAATTATTTCAAAAATAAGTATTCAAGAAAAATTTTTACTAATTAGCAGGCCTTTAAAATATGTTCATCACAAGCTTTCGTTCCATGGTATGCTCAGTCAGTGTACACTGTTAATTGTTTCTAATTAATTCTCGGAGGTATTCGTAAATTTATGTCAAAGGTAAAAGAGTATTTTCCATGTTTAATGGCAATGATATCGTAAATGTCAACAATAAATCTATAGATGTATACCTACATTAAAAAGGGGTCGTAAACATTTTTGTTTTCTCTACTTTATTTGATTATAAACTGAGGACTTTTATATTTCAATATATATTATTTTTATGGAAATGTATGAAAAATAAGGTGTGCCTACTGCCAAGTCAAGCCCATGATATAAGTAAATTTATTCAGATTTAACCTGAGTGCTGTTGCGATTAGAATTTAAGTGTAAGATTTATATTTTGTGTTATATTATTTATTTACTTTTTTTCATTTAGCTAGCCCTACAAATATAATATTAAGTCAAAATTTGCAAGTATGTATATAAAATAATAATTAGTATGAATGGCTTAGAAATGACTAATGACTAACCAATATTTTAAAATGAAAGCGGTTTGGCGTAGCGTTGGATTCTGCGTAAGTGGCAATTGCGCTCTACGAACTATTTTAAATTTTTTATCAATTGTTAATACCTATTATGTTCGATCTCTATAAGACTACGAAAACAATTTTCGATACGTTCAAATAGACACTTCCAGAAAGAAATGAATCCTTTATGGAGATGGAGGTAAAATATGGCCAAGTAACATGATATACCCGCGCTGGCCGCTCGCTCGTAGAGCTTGCCTTTGCTTTTATTGCCTTATTTCTCTTTAAAAATACATCCTTCGATAAAATGCAGCTTGAGCTCGCATTACATCCAACGCTAGTTAGTCGCACGTATCTCCGTACAGCGCACAATTAATTGGAAAACGTATCATCTATTTCTTTTAATTTAAATACCACGGACGCTATTAAGAACATTATTTTGTAGTTTTTACCCCGAAAATTAAAAAAAATCGTATTCAAAATATGGGCGTGCAATAACTATTGCCAAAGTAGGATTATTATAAATTATGTATTATTAATATAGAGTATTAAATACTTAAAAATAGAGCTTGATATTCACTAAGAAGTGAGCGCAAAGTGGCGGACTTGGTTACACCGTACGTGACGATGATTTTGCTGGTGTAGGACTACATTATGTCTCCAAATCATTCAATTATATTTAGTACATATCTATAAATATAGATACTACTATAGATCTACAGTATTTATAGGTTTGGAAATTATGGAATAATCAGATGTAGTATTTTTTTTGTGCACACTTGAAATATACAAGTAAAGCAGAGTTTAGGACGATGTAGAGTAATTACAGGCAATATTTACTGTTTCAGTTCCAGATATTTGAATAATTGTCAAGCTAAGTGAATAACTTGATCGATGAGAAGTCGGAGTCTTGTTTTAAACAGCCTCATTGCTATTTCAAGTTGATTGTCCTTTAGGTGTTCGTGGCTGCAATCGTGTCACGAAATCAAGTCGACGCCTTTTTTTAATCGCTCTCTACAAAAATACCCGTTTCCTTTTGTTTATTTGTCAAACAGAACTCGTCGCGAAGATCATTACAGGTCGCTCTGTCCGGCGTCCCCTGTCGTTCCAATACTTTTTTAGATTGCCCTTTATCAGTTATTTTTTTCTAAATTAAAATTCGGTTGGGCTAATTGTTTTAAAAATTGCTCACGAATCTGAGATAAAATTATTTACACAACTAATAAGCTTTTCAATGTTTCTGTCTTAGTCTGATACGTTTGAAAAGTCAGTTGACAGACAAAGACAGCAAAATTTTATAGCTTATCCATTGTGTAAATATTTTTATTAATAAGGGGATGTTTCAGCCTACGCCTGCACTTCAATTGCAAATGCAAGTTACCGTGAATATTTTTATGCCTTAACTCTATAGAGTTAAGGTAAAACTACACAAGCCGTCGAATGGCATTTGTTTGGAATTCATTTAATTACTGTTAAGGCTCTTTTATATCTACCCACGCAACAATCTTGCACTATGATTAATAACTACTTTTTATCGCGTAATTTATGAATACCTACTCGCTTATCTATACTAATATAATAAAGAGGATAAATTTGTTTGTTTGTTTGCATTGAATGGGCTCCGAAACTACTGGACCGATTTTTTGGCACAAATATAGAATAGACCACGGGAAATTGAAATTTGGCACAAATATAGAATAGACCACGGGAAATTGAAATTTGGCACAAATATAGAATAGACCACGGGAAATTGAAATTTGGCACAAATATAGAATAGACCACGGGAAATTGAAATTTGGCACAAATATAGAATAGACCACGGGAAAGGACATAGGCTCCTTTTTATGGCAGCAAAATACGGTTTCCGCGGTATTTCCATTTGCGCCATGAAGTCGCAGGCAACATCTATTAACTTATAAGTATATCTACTGACAAGTAAGTTAACCCATTTCCTCCCCAAAAAAAATTATACGTCATAGCTTCTAAAATACTTATTGAGAATATTATATTCTGTAATTTGATCATATTTTCACGACAATTATTATAATAGGGATGAATCTTTCATCTAAAATATTTAGTTTCATTAATATACTCAGAAATATTGAGGCATTACGACTTGTTAAATGTAAAAAAAATGTAATATTTTATGTCTAGTTTAGTAATTAGTATCTAATCTAAAAAGTACAAAAAAGTTTTTTTTTTTGCTAAATTAGTAAACAAAACCTACATCATTAGTTTACTTACATCATATACAAAAACATTCATTATGTTAAGTATGAACTGAAACGCACAAATATCGGAGATATTTACAAATATGTTCCTGCAGCCTTATACTTCATACACTTTAACCTAGGCGTGACGTCACAGCTAGGTACGACTTTAGTATGGAGCGTTTTCACGAGACTTGCAAAATTTTGTATACAAATCGCTGTACCTTTGAAAATATTGATTTTTAGTATACTGTTTCTTCTGAGAAGTTACTCATATTTAATACGTTTATGCAAAAATAATATTTAGTCATCTAGCTTGTCGTTGCTAAAATTAATAATTGATATAAATAACTTTATCTTTTACGAATTATATTTTTCTATAAAAACATAATACTTAGTACCAACTTAAAATTGATTAAATTAAGTCATAAATTATCTTTTTTATTTCTCAGCCATATTTAACAAAATTACATAGAACAATAAAAATAATATATTATTTTTAATATAATTAAATTCATAACCGCTTCGGTAAATTTATTATATTAAACGACCTATTACGTATCGCATCTCAATTTCTTGTGCATTAGTTTAGATGAAACTAAAGTAAACCGGTGTCGTAATTATTACTATAGTGCATTAATTTAAGACACATTAGATACAAGACGGACATTTATTTTTCAAAATAATAATATACAATTGAGATGTTATCAGTTATTCCGTGATTTATTATGAGTTATGACAGACTTAATTATTTTCAATATTTAAATAGAACATCAATTACAATATTGATATCAAATTTAAATACATTTGTTGAAATAAAATACATAAGTTCTTCCAAGAGTTTCTAGAATGTAATTATATTTCCTTAGTGTTAACATTTTCTTTGGACTACTGAGCTTTTATAGGATTTCGTACGTTTCGTGGCACTCTCGTGCAACTAACGTGTTTTTTTGCCGTTCTGTACCGACCCTTTGTGCGTAAGTCCGGCTCGCACTTGGCCTGTTTTTGTGTTCAAAAGCCGACAGTTTTCTTTTTTATGTCCGTTCGCAGCTGATTAGGCTTCGGCTCTTTAATTAAATTCCTGTTTCCTCTATTAGAAGTACTAGCTGTTTGAACCACTCTTGTGCTATTATTTGGATAATGTCACATAAATTAAATTAATAAACAAATGTTCGTGCTCCGAAAGAAAACAAAGATATAACCACAATTCTATATTATTTATTATAATATTATACTATAAATTTTTCTTCAGTCAAATAAATACATGTTTCATATTGTTCCTTTAAAATAAATATCACTAAATTGTACAAAGATTAAGCTATTTACATTATATCACAAATAGTGTTTAAATCATTATAATCTAATAGTAGTATCACTTCTACTTACAGTCTGTTCCGTGCATAAGACTCATCATGTGGATAGTCATCGTTCTCAGTACCATCACTTTTACATACACCGGCTCTTACGACAATAAACGCACTTATCTACACCGATAAAGCAACTAAATGACTCGAATAATTTCCTATTGGTACGACACTAGTTCACTTCACAAAACATAATATTCACAGCTTCTCGAACGCTCTCGAGTTGGTCAGCATCTCTCTCGTCAGACGCCACACCTGCTTGGCGGCGTTCTCCATAGCCGTCGGAGATTTTCCCTTGAACAAGTCGACGTGAGGAAGAAAGTAGTGGGGACATCTACGGCATTGAAGCGACGATATCAATTGCAAAAAGATGCCATTGATTCTATCGCCGATAGCTCCCTCGTCCCACTCGTGTTCTCGCGGATGCTTCTCGCACTCGTAAAGCAGTAATGTTTTCATGTGATAACACGTTACCGGGTTACCCGGAAGGTCCAGATGACGGTCCCTGATCGTCTTCAGAATACTCAAACATTTTCTGCGGCAGCCGCCTTGAAGCAATCGGTTCTCGGCTTCGAAAAAACTTAACACCCACGCGTCACCTTCCATAGCCGAATTTTTACCTTGCAGAGTTAGACACTCCTTAGATAGGAGATCGAAGCCTTCTGTTTTCACTTCAGCGACGATATTAGGATGTGGCCACGGTATCGTCGGCAGCGGCCAGTGAGCAGCGGACCTCGGCCACAAGCCGGCGCATTTAAACGCCGGCGTTATCTGCACTATGTACCGCTCCCGTATCCTTAACTTCACTTCCGTCGTCTCAGCGATCATTTTTACACAGTCACGGTACGAGCACTTGTCGCAAGCTTGCGCCACGAGAGTCTGGAAACGCGATCTTATTTTTCTGGCTGACAGGTATCCGGAGGCGGTGATGAATTCAACCCAGAGGGACATCGAGCGCTTGCGGCCGTCGCTGAGCTTTAGCACGGCACAGCCGGGGAGGGATCCGTCGTCGACAAAATTTAATACACCCATTTGGTTCAGATAGATGATGATTTCAAACTCGTGCGGTGACACCACTTCTAATCCATCGAATCTTCCATTGTAGTCGGTCAACGACGAAATGAATCTCGGCTCCTGCAACTCCACTTCCTTGAGAACATCCTGAACGATCCTGCAGACTTCGTGTATCGTTTTCGCAATTTGCGCCTTGCGGTTCGCGACGCGCTCATTGTAGTACTTGTTCATCTGGTAGACTAGCTTGGATTGAGCTGCCATCATTTCAGGTGGCACTAGCATCGTGGCTGTGTGCCCTCACCCGGTTCGCATGGCACGGTAGCGGCGTTACACGCACGCGCACGACACACAGACGCTTTCGGACTGAGCCGTGTCGATTCATGGAGCGATGAAAGACGGTGTACGCCCCATGGGGAAGTGTGCTAACGAATAAGATGGGTGTATGCCTTCTCTTTCGCGCCTGCGTAGTAATACGGGCATAAAAATGAAACGGCTACATTTTACTCCCCCAGCACTTGTGAGTTTTATGTCTGTTGGAGTATTGATCGCAGCCTGACTCCTCCCCTCGGAGGTAGGTATTCGTAGTGACCTTACGGTTGAGGTGATGGTAATTATGTAATAGTGTTTGAGTGTTGTTCGTTAATTCAGTAGTCACACCATGCCGCTACTTTTGGGTGACTCTATATTTTTTCTATTGTGTTTTGCTAATATAAAAATATTAGATTGAATCAATTTAGGTACGAAATTATTTTAGTGAATACTGAGTACTGAGCCATTGCCAAGTTGAATTGTTTATTAATTAATTTACACAAACAAAAGAATATTTTATTAGTGGGTCTTTTGTAAGTTAATTGGTAGGTCCTCTTCCTAGTACCTAACCAGCACTTATGTCTGAACTTCTTAAAATTGTTGTTTATTGACATTCTTCCTTCATTTTCTTGTAAATAATACAAAGGTTCCTCCTTTTTTGAAATTAGCCAATATAAACACCTATTTGTAAAATTAAATGAGTGTTATTAATTATGAAGGTGGGTTCGCCTACCAGCGGGCGTAGCATGATCACCCTAGAAATGAGTCTACTCTATGAAAGAATAAACAAAATGACAGATTGTAGAAACATTAATATAGTTCGTAGCAAAATAGTTCTTATTGCAATTTGTAAGGCAGCAAGTTCGACATATCGTCGTCAAGAGAAGACAACATTTCTTTTCATCCATCGTCGATAGCCTTTATAGTAAAGTATGACATTAATTATTGGCAGCAATGTGTAGATACGTTTGTGGGAAGAGTGGATGCCCCAAAGGGAGATCTCCGACCGAGCGAGGTTGTATGCCCGGTCAGGCCGAAGCCCACTTGTATGAATTTCAGATGTCGTATATATAGTGCCGATCTTAGAAAACTTCGATAGCGCGATTCACGATTGTGGCGCTAATTGGTCCTCCACACGTTCCTTCTTAAAAATATCAAATAGTCTACTTTGTGTGACCTACACAAGAGCGACGATTTGTATTGTTCTAGGGCAGCTAGTCTAATAGCTCTGTCAGTGATGCTTGATGACCACGACCTTGGGGTTTCCCCTTTAATTTAGGAAGAAAGGATATTTATAAAGGGTTTTTAAAGAAAAATTTTATTTAATTGATTTTAATTTAATTTCGCTAATTGAAATTGCTTTATCGATAAGTGATTTCAAAAGTCAGAAACTGAAGAAAATTTAGGTACTTTTGGAAGTATTAAATAATTTATAAATTACAGAATAATATCAGGTGCACTATATTTATTGTATTCTATATTTTTTAATCATACAAAAATCATTCAAGAATTTTCAAGTAGGCAACTGTTTCGAATTTGGAGTTTTTGGGTGGTTTTGAATTAAGTTAGTGAAGAAATCTATTTTGTGAGCGCTCGTAACACAACACCGTGTTATCTTTTCTTCAAAAAATAGAAAACAGTTCGGCATGTTACACCTTAGAAAATTTTGATTTTGGATTATAACACAAATACATATTTTGTATTGGTTTTTGTATTATAATCCAAAATTGAATTATGTTATTTTAGGATATTACCTTACAAAATAAATTCTTACTGATATTTTCAGTTGCTGAAATTATTGCCAATTTTTCATGTTAGACCATGGAGTAAGGAAAATTAATATTCAACAGTCAAACCTAAAAAATACAGGTGCCGTCGGGGCGGTGGCATAAATCTATTCAGTATATAAGAAATATAGTATTTATCTACATGTATATTGGTTAATTATATTTAGTAGGTGCAAAGTGAAAAACTTTTCCTTACCTTTCCCTCCTTCCTTAGCTAGTACAGTAACGCAGCCTAAGAGGGGATTTTTGGAATATCTCGAGCGCGTCAGATAAAATAATGTAGGGTTTTCCACATGTTTTTGTCACAATTGACTGTTTCTCGTTCCTTTTTGCGACCAAATGAATACCAGACCAAATGAGACCGATGAGTCACAAATAGAGTACTTCTTTATCTATAATTAGTTTAAAAAAATATGATTTTTAGTACAGCAAAAACAAATTTCCAAAAGCTCTTCACCCGAAATTTACTAAAAGAGGTCGTGTTTAGAAATGTTTTTCTGCTCTTATGTAGCTTACTTGGTGCGTTTAAAATTACCCAAAAATTGCGGATACAATCACCTTAAAATTGGCAGTCAATAATCCAAAAATTTTTTTTTTTTGGAAAAAGCATAAAATACACCAATTTTTTCACCGGTTTTGATATTGTGAATTTAATGCGTGGCAATAAGGTTTATTTTATTCGGTCACTATCTGAATTTATTGCACAAAACACAACTCATTTTAAAAGAAATGTCAGTCCGTAGATACTAGTGCGATACTAGGCCACTCGCTGACAAAACAACACATTTTGTAAACGCGCCCTTGAATAGTAAAATAGTGGTACCCTTTCTTATCCTTCCTAATATACAGTATTTAACTACCTAAATAATACCTATGAATCCTTTTAATTTGTCTCTTCTTCCTTAATTCCTTGTGAACATTTTGACTTTAGTAACGGCATATTTTTTCAAAATACTTACATAGCAAAAGTTTATCTTAAAAAAAATATTTAATTTTCTTCTATTTAAACTTTTTTTTAATGTAGCCTTTCTCTTTGTACGGCAGTAAAAGACAAAACTTAACTAATACCGAGTGTAACTAAATGATTATTATTATTTAAGTTATCGGAGATCTTATCTTAGTATGCTAATAGGAGGCCAAAGATACTATTAGATAAGATTACCTAGTTTTTTTCTTATTCTATCTCATCGTGTGAGGTATCGTTGTGTCGTTGATTAAGTATTTTCATATAAAGTTAAGTTATGTACACGACTTTTTTATAAAGTTAGTCTCCTCAATTAAAATCTATAAGGCCCACTTGCGTAGATCTTGGTTAAAGTTAACTCTGGGTTAATTATTATGTTATCTCTCTCGTTCTTCGTATTTATAAAAGAGAAGGCATATTATTTTATCCCAGGGTTAACTTTAACACAGATCTGTGCAAGTGGGCCTAAGAGAAACTTGTAGTTTTCCACAGTAGTAGCTCATGTCAAATACGTACTCTCGAGAAAAAATATTTTCAACTATCGAACAATAACTTTTGAAGCATTATAAAAAAAAACTATTGCGCGTTGATATGTACGGAACGCTTCTATAAAACGTGTCCTGGCACGCTCTTGGTTTATGGTTAGGTTTTCAAATAACACGGGTTTACTATTAAATAACTCCTGCCCAAAATCCTCTTGAGGCTTATCCACATATATTTTTTATAATTAACTAATGTAACAATCACTATTATCTGCTAATTACTTAAGAGGCTAGAACATTTAACCGATAGACACGTCTAAATAGTTTCGATTCGACGTGTTGAAGCAGCTCTTAACGCGTCCCTATAAAGTAGACTACAATGGGCCGCAGCCCGCAGTTAGACAACGCTCCCTGTAGGAATGCCTATTTCGGTGGGCACGATTGATGGCGAGCCGCGTCGTGATGGATGGGCTCACGCCGCTTGATTTACGCGACGTCTCCCCGCGACTCGTGCGCCCCTAGTACCTGGAAGCTGGGATAAAATTCCGCCGGAATTAGATTTAAGCCCGCTCGTTTGGTAAGGGGGTTAGGAATTAGGATGCGAAGTTCCAAATTAAGCGAAATAAATTGAAGTAAGGCGGTTTGTACTTTGCGTAGTATTTTAATTTACAAGTAGGTAAACATACCTTCTTATTCAAAACGACTTGGTATTAATTTTTAACAGTTTAGTTTAGGGCCCGTTTTACAATCTACTGATTAGATTTAAGTGTCAGATAAATTAATTGTATGTTTTGTCTCTATCGCTCGATATAAAGTTAAACTAAGTACTGTACTGTACTGTAGTAACTAGTAAAACTTCCGAATAAGCTTTCCGACACTCAGGTATTAGAAGGTTGTGAAACAGGCCCATAATAATTTATTGACTCATCTTCTTTTCAGATAATATTTTTTCTTTTGTGTAATTATAGCTGTAGCAATAGCTATTTAGACAAGTAGTAAGGAAAATTATATTAAGGTGATTCATTTGATTTTTATTCTTAATCTAAAATCGGATACGTAGGCATTTCTGAAATCTGTACCTAATAACTACATTAAGGAAATCCTGTAACGATTCAGTGTTTTCTCAAAAACTTTAGGATCTGTCATTTTCATTACAATTTTATTAGGTAGGTATACCTATACTCTCAATGAAATTAATATTTAAATAACAATAAAAACAAATTTTATAGAGTTAAAATATAAAACACAGTGGCGCACGCGCGGTGGTGTCAAAATGGCGGGTCCGCGGCTCCGCCCACTTCCGCCGGATGTCCACCATCTTCCCGCAACCCTTGGGAGGCTTGCGATATTATAAGTTATTACTTACGTCTCACTGTCTCGTGGTTTTGAGGTGGGGTTCCGTAGAATGGTCATCAGAGTTCCGCCAAATTATATTAGCTTAGCTGTTATATTATATTAGCTGTTAAATAATACCGCGGTTACAAATATTATTATCATTCTTAAAATAACAACTTTAACTTAAAAATAATGTGCTTCAATTAGGTAGGTACCTTATTAGGTACCAACCTAATTGAAGCACATTATTTTTATATTACACATTTCTCAAAAAAAACTTAAATTATTTCATTGGTGATTTGTAATAATTCGATATGGGGTTCCACAGAATAAAAGGTATTTGGTTGAGGTTCCGTTATCGTTTAAGTTTAAGAACCCCTGAGCTAGAGAATACAGACATTTTCTCTAGATCAATGATGTCCACCGTCTTCTCGAGCGCTGTGTACACGTAGTGTGTTGTTGGAACACCTTGTGTAAAGTTACCTATCTGTACCGTTATATATTGTATAGGTACCTATTTGGTACTTAAATAAGAAATAATGCTTGTTTCTGTCCTCATCTGCTCCAGACAAAAGCGAATCTTGTCAAACATAAAGGACGATGTCGTGTGCGGTGTGTGGCTTATCATGCGGCTTGTGACGTCGCGCGTCGGCTGCAGTTGTGAGCGTGACCGTGACCGTACAGCGCGACGCGTCCCATATTTATATTGTACTAGCTTTTGCCGCGGCTCCGCCCGCGTAAATAGGTACAGTAGGTGTCCCAAGAGAACACTGTACGAGGAGCTACAAGTGTACTGTAAAAGTAGCCTACGTGTTATTCCAGAGCTTAAACTACTGTCTACTACCATACCAAATTTCATCAAAATCCGTTCAGTACTTTTTTGCGTGAAACAGTAACAAACATCCATCCTCAAAAACTTTCACATTTATAATAGGTAGGTATAATACAACCTAAACTTTGATGTGATTATCAAGCTATCGGTGTCTACATTTTCGTTTCAAGGTTATTTTTTTTTATTGGAATTTAATCTTTCTATTAAATAATCAATTAATTAAATACTGTTGTCTATTTGTCTACATTGTTTTTTCACCTGGCATCAGTAGAGTCACTGCGTGATCTATTTTTTCCAAATGTATATTAACTATCGTGTATCGATATTTTCCTCTAATACTCATTAATTGATAATGTTTAATTTATAATTTAGCGTTAGCCAGTATAATATTTGCGTAACATCCACAGCATTACCGGCAACATGAAACAAATAATGATTTACGACGAACACATAATAGAGACACTAATGCTATCTACGACAATATAAATAATTCAAACGGCACAACACTATCGCTAATGTCTATTAATCCGTCTAATATCGTTTAAATGTACACGATTAAATTGCTGAGAGGTTGGGCAACATGCGACTCTCAACTCCTAAGGCCGCCGGTTATTTACGAGCACAGATCAGATACGACGCACATTATTAATACTCCTAAACTGTTTGGATGTATGTCACTTGCGATATCGTTTAACTAGAGATAAAAAAAACAAACGCCTGTATAAATGATACGATAGAGAGCGCAATATCAGACGCTGTGTTGTATTTATGGTGGATAGAATTTTCTATCGTGTTGTATGAGAGATGGGCCCAAAAGGACATCTATCTTCCCCCACCGTTGTTTACAGACTAACGTTGCGCCGCCTCTCCGCTCGGGGGTGGGGAGTAAGCTCCGCCCACTTCGGAACGCGCCCTGAAACACGTCAAGCGCATGTGTAACTCTACGTAGTAATTAAACTTCATTTTTAATGTCTTCTACGTAAAGCTCATTTTCCATTGTTTTCTTATCTCGTTGCACATTAGTTTTGCGAGACGCGTTACTTTTTTTGATAATTATTTTTCTTGCAAGTGGAAGATATTTTTGTGCACCGTACCGGTAATTGGATTCAGGCGGCTCGTATGAGACACTTCGACCCTCACACCGCAATACTACTTTGCGACAGCAGCCTCTACTGTTTTGTAATAATCTCCAGATTCGTATGCACTTGTATTGATTTTGAGGATATTTCGCTGGTTGTTCGTATGGCGACGATTGAGTTGTCATGTCGAGTATAATTATTATAAAGATTGGAGATAAAAACTCCACGTATCTGTTTTGTTGCGATTCGGTTTTTGTTTAAATCATTAGCGGTATTTTTAACTGGTTATATTTTTAGTTGGTTTGTTTTATTCGACCATAATTATAGGAAATATGCATTTGTTTTAAATCAGCAAAGGTCGTATTTTCCGAAATGAAATATAAATATGGACCGAAGAATGCAAAAAGTATGTAAGTACATTAATCGGTTGCTAAATTTCATCGCTAAAAAACACTTTTTTTCCGCTGTAATTGAAAACCGAAATTACAGTTCAAATCCTTATGATACTTGTAAAATTTTATATACATAATCTCAGTAGTTAGATTAATAAAATCAACTTTGTATTAATCTCCATACATTTTCAACTGCGGTTTTGGCCAGTGACGTTATTTGTGATGATCACATTTTTTTGTATAGAGCGTTTTTAATACTCTCCAACGATCTCACTTTTGTGATGACTGGATTTCGTCAACGGTCGATCGTAGATATGCCATTGCAAGTATGCATATTCCATATTGCTGGAATGAAATTGCCTGGTGACCGGTCCAGATAACCTAGGTACATGTAGGTAGCCGGAGAGAAGACCACAGGTCCTGCATAGGTTCCTTACTTTTGTTTTCTTATAGAGCTAATAGTGGTATAAATGATATCTAGAATTCTTATAAGAATGATATTTCTATTCTCTCATTCTAATAACTGTTCTCTTATAATTACTCCGTAATTTGTTATGAAATAAGCTACTTTAGATATAGTCTATAGATCATACTGACCTTTGGATAGGTAGTTTTCTCTTCTTAAGTTATGCAATAGGTACACAACATAAAAAATATATTTGAATTTGATTGAAAATTTTTATTTGAATAGGAAAACTCATTTTTGGTATCGTTGTTCGAAAGGCCAACTAAAAGAATTTGAAAGCTCCACGCAAAAATATTTATCTATATTATGTTATGTTAGAAAAATGTTTACCTAATTTAGATAACTATAAACTGTTGTTCGGCAAAAGTAGGTAGGTATTTAGTATTGTATACAGGCCTAATGTATGTTACGTAGGAACTATTTATTATTCTGTACTTTTGTGTTCATGAGCGGCGATAGTCACTTATAAGTCTTAGAACCTGGGTAACCGAGCTTTGCTCGGAGCACTAGTAGATTTAAAAAAAAGAATCATAAAAATATTTTATCGGGCTTCGAACCCCGAATTTCCGAACACCGCTAAAATTAACCAAGCAGCCAATCGGACTGACATTATAGAGTCGATAGTATTTATATATTGTTGCACGACGAAAGAAAAAACATAACTAACTTAAAAATGCGCTGTTTACCAGGAGTAAAACTTAGCTAGACCTATTTTTCTCCCTCAAAACTCCCTGCATACTAAATTTCATGTAAATACTTGCAGCCGTTGCCGAGATTACGATTTTATTGTCTCGTTTAAAGTATAATATTCTATAAAATATAAAATAGCTTGAGTACTCATGAATATTTTCAGCATTTGAAAGTCATTAGTATTACTTACCGCAAACTAAAGTAGCTTATTAATTCGAAAGTAGGTAGGTATAAATTATTAACCATAGGTATGGCAAGCCGCGAGATTTGAGTCGTTGATAATAATATTTTCAACACTTAAGAAATTAGTACCTGGGTAACCGAGCTATGCGCAAATTATCTAAAAAATTAAAAAAAAAAGAATTACAAAATTTTTTATCTAACCGGAATTCGAATTTTCGAACAAAGCAAAACCAAACTGCCAATCGGACATAATAGAGTTGAAATTGCACGACGAAAGAAAAAAACATATTATGTATCTTAAATATGTGCAGTTATCCAGGGATAAGACCTAAACTAGATCGATTTTTCTCCTCCAAAATACCTTGCGTACTAAACTTCATTTTAAGACATGCAGCCGTTTTCGAGAAACCGATTATATATAATATACAAAATTGTCTCGTTTAAAGTATAAGATAAATAAATCTAACCAAAATCATCTCAGAACTCAGGGCAATATGTCTGTATGGTAAATATGGAGGGTTCCGTAGCTATCGACGCGCAACAGGTTTTCTTTAAATAACTTCAAATAAGAAGGTTCTCCGATTTTGCTCAAAATAATTTTCCTAAGAATTTTAATATTATATATTTCTATATTTCTTTTTTATTATTATATACAAGAGTTCCTTGAGTACTACGGAACCCTAAAAATCAGTTGTCTAACACAAATTAGATAATTGTCGGAAAGCCAATAATACCTAATTGGATAATCCACTACACGTGTTCTGCGCGCCTGGTACACCGGACGCTGCATGTGGAGATGGCGCCACCACCAATTTCCGAGTTTCTTTGATAAGTCTATATTTGCTAGACGTATTCGGGTATTTACCCGAATAAAAATTTGGTTGCAAACAGTTATTTTTTGTACGAATGTGCAAAACCAGATAAAACAGATAAAAAAACAAAGCTCTGGTCAGGAGCACCACAGGCATAGTGAAACCAAAAACGTAGGATCGTTTGCTCTCGATCCGATTTTCCAAAAGATCGGGTCATCCCATGTATTTAGGGTAGAAACATTGCCAGTCGTAAACCATTACTTATCTAACTACGACGCGACGCGACGCCGTATTTAATCCTAATATCTCTTCTGGAATATTTACATAAAATTTAATGAAACCTCAACAAATCACTGCGGTGAAGAAAAAACAAGGAACTGCCGAGGCGGGAAGTAGTTAATCGCTCATAATCCGCACACGACACCTCGTAACTTGAGCCCCGGCGCTGATCCCGCGAAATCCCGCGCGGCTCTACGGCTTGATATACGCCAACCTGTCGCACGCGGCACGCCGCACGACGATTACAGACGGTCAATTTATTCTGTACCCGTATTAGGGCCAATAGGTGAATGTTAATATTAGGGAAAATTACAAAAGAGAGCAGCAGATACGCTAACAACTATTGGAGGCCATGAATTTTCCAGATCCAGATTCCAGGTCCAGACCTAAGCTAAGCAACTCAAATTTATTATGGACGTTTTTATAACTAACAGGCAGCTGGGCACTAGTATCCCTATCAGATTTTTCAAAAATCAATCGAAAAAAAGGTTGCAGTACTGATTCTGCTACATCAATTAAATGTTGTCAGTCTTTCACAAAAGTAATATGTATTCTATTTTTATAATATAGTTGACTAAGATGAATTGCAAAACTACATCATCATTTATAGATCTTCAATAGTCAAATAAAAAGCGACAATAAAGAACAGAATATATTTAATTAGAAATGCTTCATCGCTCCACAGTCTTGTAATTTAACAGTTTCAATAAATTCATTAAGTTTTATAGTGAAAGTGTGCAATGTGAACGCGTGTAAAAACTCCCATAACGCCAGAAATAGTCTGCGCCAGAGACGCGATGACAGGGAATTTATGAACCATTCGAGATGACTAACTGCGAAATGGGGACTGATTGTCCTTACCAGTGGTTCTTGATCGAAAATATCTCGAACCAACTTAAGTCAAATACGCAAAGTTCCTGAGCAAACTTAATAATGAAAAAAAAAACTTAGTTTATTGATTATGAAGATCGTAACAAATAACACTAACGAAACATTGAAAAAATTGCTATTTAATATTTTAGATGCTACTATTATACTTCGTATTATCTATCATTTGACTATCAATGGTCTTATAACTCATATTATAATATATCAAAAATGTTGCCCAGGTTAATTTTGTATATCGATAAGTTCTTACCGGTATCGCTCATATTTCCTACAAAAACCGAAAGATGAAGTAACACTGAAAACTAAATCTCTAACATATTGTCTTTACGAGAATCCGTAGTAAAATTCTTAATAATAGAGGCAGCGAGTTCGAATCCCGAACGACTGTGATGTACGAGTATTTAATTAGTATTTCCTCTGGGCGCGCGGGCGGCCACCGCGCCACCGCGCCACCGTTGCGTCGCGCAAACGTTTACTGGAATTACTTTAAACGATTTTGATACATATTATTTTCTTTTAGCACGACAGCTAATGGAAGGGATATTTCTGGAAAATTATATTATCTTGTCTCATTTATCCTTACGAGTTATCTGTGGGTTTGCGTTTGAATTTTGAAATGCATAATGCATAAATAATGCATAAATGATTATAATATTAGGTAGGTATATTTCACAAATTTTATTTCTATGGAATTGTCTCTATACTCTGTACTTTGGAATTACTCGTAGGACCTAGTAGCCACGATGTTACAAATTTTTAAGTTTAAAAAATACTTTTAATAATGAGACGACTACATGTAAAATATTTAGTTTAATTTATACACTCAGAAATATAATAATAAATATACTTGATCAACGTAAAAAATATAATATTTTATGTGAAGTTTCGTAATTAGATATTGCCTAAAAATTACAAAAGAGTTTCAAAATTGTTTTGCTAAATTATTTACAAAAACTCATTAGTTTACTTACATCATATACAAAAACATTCACAACGGTAAAAATGTTGTGCACCATTCGGACTTCCTAAAAAAAGTCGAAATTTTATTATAAATTGATTAATTATTATTACAATATGAAAAGTACTAATTCTAACTGCTGGACTGCTGACGCCGCGCCTCGTGCCGCTGCCGCGTGACGTTGTTGGAGTGCTGCGTCGGCGATCTCCTTAGGGTACCGTAGCATAACACGGTAAGTATAAACTCAAACGTACAAATGTCGGATATATTTACAAATATATTCCTGCGGTCTTATATTTCATGCACATTTACCTAATCGTGATGTAGTCACAGATAAGTAGTACAACTGATGTGAAGAGCATTTTCACGAGACTTGCGAATTTTTGTAGTCAAATCGCTGTATCTATGAAAATATATATTTTTAAAGTGTTTCATCTGATAACTTACCTTACCTAGCAAATTATTGTAAACTTTATTTAATATCTTACACCAGAAATTACGGATATGTTAGAAATGTTTGGCGCGAACGGCGCGGCGGGATGTGTCGACAGATCCCTGAGGATTTCGTGGAATCGCACCGGTGTCTCCTCTCTCACGCTCGTAAAGTTTCCTACTTGATGTCAGATAGGTTAGTAATGATTTCATAATGGTGAAGAAAAAAGAAAAACTTGTATTATCTTTCTGTTACTTGCATTCTTACTGGATTTGTATATTACGTAAAGGTGATGGTCAAAATTTGACCCAAAGTCGACACTTAAGAAAAGGTGGCCAATGTGTTCACTTGAAATCATGTTTGATATAATGTAACCAAAAGAGCAATCTCGAAATACGCCGGGTATAAACATATTGAGCGAGAATGAAATCAAAAAGCAACCAGATTTTCTATGAAAATGACGAGAGGTTAGACGATGTATGAAAAACTAAGATTCCCGGAAGACATTAAGAACATTGTTGCAATGTACTATACATATATATTTGTTAGTCGGTGTCGGTGGGAGGTGAAGGTATAGTTTTTGGTGGTGAAATTGTAGGTGTATTCGTACAATTTCAATGCCGGTACAATAGGGATGTTGCCTAGAATTGTTACGTCACAAGTTGCTACCGCCATACATTTTGTAATGACAAATGTATGGCGGGTGCAACTCGTAACATCACAGGCCGATATATCGCTCTCTTTCTTATTGTAAATTTAAAATGTTTGTATCTTCGCTATTTTTTAAGATATACGAAAATGGGTTCTAGATGGTTTATTAACATGTTTTCTAACATCGAATAGATAAAAAAAAATTAGGCAACATGCCTATTTCTTGCGGAAGTTCCGCAATTACGGAGGCGAAAACGAAGCACCGTTACAACATTAATATATACCTACACATACCCACCCACAACTTACAGTTCCTATACCAATAAATACATCTTAACCTACTTACTATGATTTTGGATTCCATTCTTGCTCATAACTTCTCTATACCCGGCATATTTCGGGGTTGTCCCTTTAGTGTCATCAAATATGACTTAAAGTGAACCCATTAGTAAATATTTTATCAGACGATACCTACGTGTAATATTTTACATGTATAACGCTCATACTTGTAACTTAATATTTATTTAGATATTCAAGAAATTTAGGAATTCAAGAATCGGGAATTTAATTTATATTCGAATTAGGTTTCGCAGGAATTTTACAAAATTCCGCTTAACGAGTAAATTGATATAATATTCAGGTGTCGAGGTATGTAATATAATAACCTCTTACCTACATAAAACGTCTATAAACTTAATAGTGAAACAGAAAATTAATTATCGTTCGGTATTTATATATGCTTGTGTGCGACGTCGACGGGCGATGCCGTATAAGTCCTAGAATATGCTTGCTTGAGATTTTCCCCCGGTCAAAGTATGGAATCGCTTGGGTATGAAAAGTGTTGCTGAAAAGCCTTGTGTAGTGAGGTGTTAAGTATTTAACTTTCTACGACAAGCTTTTGAATCGATTTCATTGCTAAATATATAAAAATGGATAACAATTCCAATGTCTCGCTAAAACTCGAGAACTGCTGAACCGATTTGGCTTGTTTTGGTCTTGAAATGGCCGCTAGCGGCCATCGGCGGCCGTGAGCGGCGGCGGTTGTCTCGAACAAAACTGTCTTTTATAGTAATGAAGATAAGGTTTAAATTATTTTTACAAGTTTCTATCTCCTATGGCCCATATGGGGCCAACTTATAAACCACTTTGGAGGCCGATTACTCAAAAATGTTTTACTTTGTAAATAAAGTCATGTATGAAACCTTGCCTTTATTTTAAAAGATCTATTAAATGATACTACACGATGGAGTAGAATAAAAAAAATATTTTTTATCCCCATTTCACATGTATTTTACATGGGTTTTCTTTAACGTATTTGTATCGAGTCTGACAATTACGATACTTTACGTGGTATTTGAAATTCTGATATTTATCAAAAGTACCACTTACGATTGTTTTGGAGGATTTTTTTCACCAATTTCGATACAAGTACCTACTTATGTAAAAATAAAGTTTCATGTTTAATTATAGGGACGCTATTGATTTTCTGTATGAAAACATCATTAAATTACATATTTATTTAATTTACCCGGGTTGGTGGGTGATGAATAGAAGAATGATGGATAGAAGTTTACACAAGAGGTTTTCACAGTTTCAAAATTTCATCAGCAAGCTTTAAAGTTTTAGGCAGCAAGCTCAATCACATGTTATAGAAAATCCCGTTAATAAATGACTGTTTTCATAGCAGAAATTGGCAGTACATAAGAGGCACCAATGAAGAGAAATGCATTTTTTTTTTATAAAAAAATGATAACCATCGACAAGTAATATTATTAAAGCGTCATTTCAACAGTCTGTTAAGGGTCCCCGAGACGATCAAATGGTTAAACTCAAACCTTGTGCTTGATGCGACCGTTCGTCGTCGGTTTGATCGGTTTGTCAAACGGCACTTTTCAGTTTCACTGTCACTGTCAAAGAAAACAAAAATATGTAGTTTTATCAAACGAGCTTCAAACCCATAAATGTTTGACAAACCGTTCAAACTAGCTTTGTAGACGATAAATTTTGGTTTGACTCAAACCAAAATTTACGTGTTTGAGTCAAACCGTTTGATCGTCTCGGGGCCTCTTAAGATCTTTAAATATTTAAATATTGTATGTAGAAGAAACCCGAGCCCCAGCAGTGGTGACTGCTGATGATGCCAACAGATGTAAGGATATAAATTATTATTGTTTTATTATTTAAATTTCAAATATTATAAAATCATAACAATATAACATTGAACTGAGTGTGCTGAAAAATAGGAAGTAACATAGTTGGTGTTGCTGTGTGAGGTGTGAACTAAAAAAATATATAATAATATACTTTGTAGAATAATTATACAATTTTGGATTATAAGTAATAGTTTTTATATTTTTATTGCTTCAATTAAAATTTCGAACAAAGAATAACATGAAATATTAAACTGATTGTTCTATTCCCTTACAACTTTTTATGTCGATGTAAAAAATGATAATTTATTATCTGATGTTAATACAGGATACATAAACATTTTCTGAACTCAAAAGTATTCACTACCTACTCTCATTACTGAAAATGTACGGGCTTGTAAAACATAGTGAGAAAAATTGTTAAGTATTTGTTTGGATAAAGATATCAAATTTGTGCCAATATTTCACACTATTGTGCTTGCTACATATATGCTATTTCATAAGTATTAATTATGTAGTCACTGAAACTGTCGTCTAGACTCACAATTCCTAAATGTTCGGCTTGAATTTTTGCATTTCAATGGTGTTTAATTATTTATTTACAATTTACACTTCACTGCGTAACGATTCTCCAACATACGTAAGAGTTTTACTACAAAATATCATTGGCTCTCGAAAAGCATTAGCATAGTGTTTTTCTAGTACATTATGTAATGTTATAAAATTACTTAGAGTTTTTTATACGTACGTAATACGTAAATTACGACTACGTAAATTATATAGCCTATGTTACCCGAGCTATTATTACGAATGTACACCTCATTCATTGAAATCGGACCAGGGCCTCTAGCCAAGTTGTCTTCGTTAAAATTCGAAAAAATCTGTCGAATCGTCTTCTCTTTTGAGATTACGACATTTATGCCCTAGCCAACGTCACTCTGTTGTTCGAATCGCAACGATGAATTGCTCAATCATTTTTATCACTTCTTGCTTTGATTTGAACGATATATTCGCCGTCAGTTGCGAAGTGTCAACTGTCAAATGTCATAATTTTTTTATTTATGTATTGAGGGCGTTACGGCTTAAAACCATTTGTCAGTGTTAAGTTAAAAAGGCAGGAAAATAGAATTCTCGTGTAAGTTTTCAACACCGTATGTCTAAATTGTCAAGTCTGGAGTCTAGTCTAGTACTAGTTAAAGTCCAAATAAATAGTCAGTGCAGTCAATGAGTCAAGTCAGTCGATTCAGTAAAGTGGTAGAAGTTTTACTGGAAGTTCCTAGGGAGTTTTGTAGCAAATGGATTTAAATTTCAACTGTAGAAACTTAAAATAATAATAAAGTAGGTACCTAATTATCACTTAACACAGGCGATTATTAAGGTTGTAAGGCTGGGACTTTATGCTCCGAAATCCGGAACACCGGTGAAAATACAGAACATTGAAAGTAGAACTCTGTGTTTATACAATAGAGTTGATAATCGAACACGTCATGATTGTCGAGTCAAATGTCAATGTCATATAATATGACAGCTCGAAACTCGAAACTTCCTTTTTGATCTCTATTGTATTAGCGCAGAGTTTTACTGCCCTGAATTTTCACCGGCGTTCCGTATTTCGAATCTTAAAATAGTCACAGCCTTAGGCCGGTACTATATTACCGGAATCTCCTCGACCGCAAAAAAATTAAAGTATTGAAAATAGAACTCTGGACCAATACAATCGGACACACAATTTGACAACTGTCACATTTGACGTTGACATTTGAATCAACATTCGTGTGTTCGATTTTCAACTCTATTGTATGAGTCCAGAGTTCTATTTTCAATACTCTGAATTTGCTCCGGTCGGAAAGATTCCAGATTGTATAGTCCCAGCCTCAAGCAGAACCAGTCTTGCCAGATATACGGACTTTCGATGTACGATATAGATTAGATGCGTATGCGGATTTTAACAGACATTACATAATATTATATTATTCATGAGTACAGTTAAAGGAATACTAACAATAACATAATAAAATACATAATATAATTATAATACATTATAATATCTTCTATTTTTCATTGATCATACAGATTTTATACAGATTGCTTGTCAAATTGTCATATGACACACATTTTATGCAGATTTTAACAGGTTACAGATAAATAGTGCAATGATCCTGGCAACTCTGGGCACAACTTAAAGAAGAAGTAGAAATACATGAATTTTTAATTCGTTTTTGTAAATTGTACCTAATTAGTTTGTTTACAATTGACTTAATTATACACATAGATGAGAGTAATACAATAACTGAGATTATACAAGTATAAAGTAGCTAGTTTGATTACCTAAGTTATAAGTTACAAGATCGTAGTCACCGCTGGTCCCACGGTACCGAGAGCAGGAGGTACGACTAGGAGGGCTTCATACTGGTGGAGAGAAGAAAGAAGAGAAGGCCCGCCGTCTGCAACCACCGCAGCACCGCACCCAGCGAACCCAAGTAGCGCCTCTACGCGCGCGCCACACCGTGCACGTGTCCCGCCTGCAGTGGTCCACGCAGGTTGAGGGCGTCGTGGACTGTATCCGAAAGAAGACGTCTTTCACCTTTAGGGTCAAGCGTCTGGAGTCTCGCCACAAGGTCAACTTCAGTTCCTATGTGGTGATAGTACCGACGTATCTTCTACCGACCTTCGAGGTGGAGGAGTTCTGGCCGACGGACGTGTTCTACCGGAGATTTCAATGAAATAAAACGAAGCGCGCATCACGGTGCTGAAAAAAGACAATAAATGATAAACTACAGTGTGTATGTAAGAGAATATAATAATATAGAAAATAAGATTTATGTATATTGTATAGTATTGTAGATTTGTAGGTATTATTATAATTATACGTGAAGCAAAAATTTGAAGTACGGTTTTACGAGAATTGTGTTTAAGGATCAGTGTGAAATTTGGGACATTTAAAGTTTAAGCGGAGGAAGGCCTGCCGAAAGCTAATATTTAAAAAAATAACGCTGTTACATAAAAGGACCCTATCCTTTTATGTAACAGCGTTATTTTTTTAAATAAAAGAAAGTGCAAGTGGGAAATGCGGGCTTACCTTCGATATCTGGGCTCTTTGGCTAGTTTGCTCGCATCCGGCGACAGGTTCTCGTGGCCACCTTTCTGGATACCACTGCACTTATATCACTACATTTATGCACATACCGCGTTTTTTGATGATTGTCTAATTTCCAAAGAAGTGAATGTTCACATAATACAAACAAAAATATAATTTAACTTATTTTTGACCGAACAAACGCTTAGAAATACATTAACATTATTTTTGTTTGTATAATATGAAAACATGTTTGTTTATATAACAGTAGTTTTGACACAATTGTCAAAATTGAGTATCAATCATCTTTCTTTCACATTCCTTAAACTGAAAAGAAAACGACAACCTACAAGTCAAGACAACTTAAGCTTGGATTTGTCAAATAATATTATTCACACGGTAAAGCGATACAGCCTGCTAAGTATTGAATTCATTTTTAAACACGGATTTTCTATTCATAGTAAAAAACCAATAAAAATGATTAGTGAAGTATTCTTGAATTCTGAAGTTCATTATAATATTATGCGGACATCGTTATGCTTGTGATTTATTATTTACTAGCTGTTGCCCCCGCGGCTCCGCCCGCGTAAATATAGTATCCCTCGGAAACACTGTAATTTTTCGGGATAAAAAGTAGCCTGTTTTAATCCAGAGCCTAAACTACTACCATGCCATATTTCATCGAAATCCATTCAGTAGTTTTTGGATGTAAGAGTAACAAACATCCATCCATCCTCACATACTTTCACATTTATAATATTAGTAGGATTTTTGACTACTAAAATATTACCTTATACTTATGTAAAATGTGTTCTAAATCTATATTTTGTAGGTATACAATAATGGTGTTATTTGTTTATGCAGTTTTACTGTAGTGACATAAAATCTTCATAATGTAATTAATGTATCAGAACCGCTCCCAACCTAAGTTTATTTGTATTCATTCCGTGACAGGCCCTGCCTAGTGTATGTAAATAATAATTACAGTGTTGAATTTTGAAATTGTATAATAATATTTGTATTATGTTACCTTAGATACTAAGGCGGGTCAATAAGTCCCTGACTTTTTGAATTTCTAACCTCCTTACTGAAAAAGCAACACTACTCCTGTCAACAGGCATCTGTCAGTTGACTCCTATCAAAATTTGAACTTGCTGCGTCAGTTAGTTTGTGTTTTACAGCTATCTTTATCAGACTATCCAGTAACTTAAGGAAACAATGGAAAAAAGTGAATTTCGTGTGCTTATTAAGCATTATTTTTTGCGAAAAAAAACCATTACCGAGACCAAGGCTAAGCTTGATAAATACTATGGGGATTCTGCACCATCGATTTCAATGGTAAAAAAGTGGTTTACTGAATTTCGTTGTGGCCTTACAAGCACTGAAGATGCCGAACGTCCTGGACGCCCAGTTGAGGTCTCTACACCCGAAACAATCGAAAAAATTCACGATATGGTGCTGGCCGACCGAAGATTGAAAGTGCAAGAGATTGTGGAAGCCATAGGCATCTCGCATGGCTCAGTGGTTTCAATTTTGAATGATCACTTGGGCATGAGAAAGCTTTCCGCAAGATGGGTGCCGCGTTTGCTCACAGTCGACCACAAACGCAATCGTGTAACAACTTCACAGGAAGGTTTGGCGTTGTTTAATCACAATATGGAGGAGTTTTTTAACCGTGGACGAAACATGGATCCATCACAATACACCAGAGACCAAACAACAGTCAAAACAGTGTGTTTCTAAGGGTGAATCGGCGCCAAAGAAGGCCAAGGTGGGTTTGTCAGCCAATAAAGTTATGGCGACTGTTTTTTGGGATGCACGTGGGATAATCCACATTGACTATCTTCAAAAGGGAAGAACAATTAATGGGGAATATTATGCCAACTTATTGGACCGCTTCAATGAGGATTTGAAAAAAAACCGACCTCATTTGGCCAAGAAAAAAGTTATTTTTCACTAAGACAATGCAAGGGTGCACACATGTGCAGTTGCCATGGCAAAAATCCATGAATTGGGCTATGAATTGCTCCCACATCCACCCTATTCTTAAGATTTGGCTCCGAGTGACTACTTCTTGTTCCCAAACCTGAAAAAATGGCTCGGTGGAAAAAGATTTGACTCCAATGATGAAGTCATCTCGCAAACAAAGGCCTATTTTGAGGACCTCGACAAATCATACTTTTTGGAAGGGATAAAATATTGGAGAAGCGTTGGACAAAGTGTATAGAGCTCAAGTGGGACTACGTTGAAAAATAAAATGATTTATTTATCAAAAAATCTGTGTTTTATTCCAAAAGTCACGGACTTATTGACCCGCCCTCGTAAAACAGTGAATTAAGCTTACTATTAACTAGGTGCATTGATAATTTTGTAAGAAATAATAGTCATTTTTACAGTTTATGTTTCTTTTCTTACTTAAAGGTATAAAACTATGAACTAAAATAAATTTAGATACTCTTGTATTGTGTTATTATTTAATCCATTTTAATAAGTCTAGCAAGACAATGCCTGTTACTAATTCTAAGTATTATGGCCGCTCGTAATATGTTGTATGTATGTGGCATATGAAACTGTTAGGTTTATTTATTGCAATAGTACCCTGTGCAGTCGAGGTACTTACAATTTATGACTCCCAGCTAATTATACTTCCTTTAAAGTTATAGTCCTGTAAAATTATATAGATATTTCAATTAAATGATAACAAATATACTATAGACAATAAATATTAAATATTTAATCGGTTAATACTACTTGACTGTTTATAAATAGGTATATTATTAGTTTACTTTAAAAAAACATTTTTTGCTCACACCCTAACGTAGGTACATATTATACACCTAAAGATTGCTTTCAGCCGGTATAGTAGCGTACAACGTACGTAACAAACTGCAAGTAAATTACAAAATAAGACATTTATATAAAAAAACAAAGTGTTGAATTCAATGAATTAAATACTAGGTATTGACAATAATTATGATACTATGAATACATTTACAAATAACAGCTGATCAATAAAATCCGCCATATTGTTCGTAATTAGAGATAAATCCACCTTCCTAGGTGTCTTGATCGTTAGGTCATTAACGATCAAGATGACGATCTGCTAAGTATCACTTAAGGCCTCTTGTCTAGGCATTGTATTGGCGAAAAGCATTTGGGCAATTCGCTGTTTGAGAGATCCTAGGTTAGCCTTATCGTTCAAAATGGCTATTTGGCTACCATTTTTTTTAACGAAACGATGGAACATGTCATTTAACGTACGCTTATGTCAATCCCATAGATTTTTATTTGCGAAGATCGCCGTCGATATTATCGAATGCATCTTGACTAGAGGCCCAGTAGTTAAGGCGCTGCGACGGAACAAACCTACATATATGATAAACATAGACTGCCAAAATCATTACCCTTCATTTTGGCTTCGCCGTAATCAGGTAAAAAGTCTTCTCTAGTAAACTATTTTGCGTCCATTAATCGGTAATATTCAGTGCCACCTCTATCAGGCGTGTTTGTATGCTGATCGCTGAGTGGTTCAGGAATATATCGGCACCCATTTCTCCCAGCCCGCAGTCGCATGCTAAGGAGATTCCTCGCTAATCGCTTGGCAATCTCTACCTCGAGCTGGTTTGCGACAATTTATCGCCTGACGATATCATCTCCGTTCGCATACTAAGTGCTATTAGAATAAAATAAGACCTGCGATAACTGGACGTAGGTATTCTTATAGGATTGATGTGAGAACTAGGCGTATAGGCGTCGTGCAAGCAATATAAATACTAAACTGACGGAGTTCATCAGCATTCAGCATGCAGATAAAGGATGGTTAGAATATGTGGATCAACACATTGTATTCAAACGGATTATTGTGATTTTCTTATAGATATTACAGTATTTGTTTGTCAGGTTTTTATTAATGTGTAGGGCCTAAAGGGTTTTATGCGCTTTGCACTACATGATCAAAATTATTTTCTGCTGCGTATTTTGATAGAATGTGTTCCTACAAAAACAGCTACACTCCTCTTCTTACCTGTCAACATTTCAACATCCCCTATTCGCCATTAGGGATTCATATCCAGCTATATGTACAGTAATTAGTATTGATTATGTTTGCAGCACGTGTCATACTCCCACAATCTCGGGTCGCACTCATGTCGTGACCGGAGGCTATTAGGGATGCTGGTGAATGAGTACAATAGTACCCGGCGCGCAGAATAAACGCAGAGGATCATTTTTTAATCTGCAGCTTACAGACTGTTTGTTCCCACGTGTAGAATTACGGGGTATTGGGGGTAATAGAAACAAATGTAATTATATATTTAAATAAATCTCTATAGTAATTAGTAACACTATATTGTCATGCATTACCTAATGATTGACTTTGATTTCTAAAAATTCACATGTTACTTAAACTCGACCTTTAGGCTTTTTGGACCTATAGCTGTTTTACCTAACTATTCTCTGAAAGCTCTGAAAGCCAAACTTAGATACAGTTTTTTTATAAATGGCAATAAGAAGAACTATTAAAGTCTATGTGGAATCGAGAAGTTCCATAATTACACACTTAAACACTTTTAAATTTTGTCACTTAAGACTTTGAATTAATCAAAACCTTTTCTCATATCGTGTCTTTTAAATGAAATAAGTATGTTACTCCCTACCACAATAAAAAGTACTAAAACATAAATAAAATAAGGGTTCGGATTGCCGCGGAGGGCTCCGGCAAGCTCACAAAGACGTGTGACAAATTGCGTTACAATTGGACCGGACGCGCCCTCGCGCGCTGTTTGTCTCTAATGAGAGCACAAAAAGGGCCTAAAACATAGACCTTTTTTAGTCTATTTTTGTTACCATACTAAATCTTTGTTAGTATAATCTCTATGGTAAAATTTAGAAATTGTAACCAGATGAAGAAATGAGACAGACATTTTTCTTACTTTCAGTACGTTTTAATTATTTTTTTCAGTTTTACGGTAGTGCTATGAACACACCGACTTCTTCCCACGACTTCTTTCTTGTTGAGCCGACCTTTCTATATCTACCTACATTTTGCCGATATACACCTGAGTAGGTACGACTATATGGAATGGTTCCTATATTTTATACGACGCTATACTCTATCAGCACCTATCAGTGTATACTTATATTATTAAAGTATTGATTAGATGATCTATTGTGCACATTTTCTAGTGCTAAAATATTAATCGCCTCTAGTTAAATTAAAGTTAGTGGAAACTAACACATTAGTGATCGCGCAATCGACTTGAACATCTGTTTAACGTCATTCGTTAGCATGCAGTATGTAATTAATAAAGTCGAGTAGTAAATAAATGAAATTGTCGATAAGATATTATAATATTAATTATAATATCAAGCAAAATTATCGATCATGTTCGTAAATGCCAAGGTGTATAGCGTGTCGAAGAACATTTCACTTGGTATTATAAAATAGACGGGTATAAAAGCAAATACATTGTAATTCGATGAAAGAGCATACATTATGTTCGTAAATATAATGGATGCACTTCGCGGATCCCGGCCCCGGCAACACGCCCTAAGCCGATAATAATAATAACCAGCGATAACGTTTCTATTAAACGAGATATTATTTGGTATTTCTAGAGGACATTATACGTGGATATTTAGTGTTAATTGTTAAAAACTTAAATGCATCGCTCTCATTTACAAGGTCTTCAAAAGACTTCTACAAGAACTCTTGAGTTCTATGTACAGGTCTGAAAATTTTGAAAATCTAAGAGCGATTTATTCAAAGCATAATTAGAACGTAATAGTCATTCAAATATAATATCTGCCAAATTTGCCATCCAATTAGGGTACGCAAAATTTATTTATAATATATATAAATTTATTAATAAAATTTAGCATTTTTGCCAAACAGTACGAGGGCGGCACTGAAAATTTCGGGAATCAAGGAAGTGACACTACATTACTATTTAAAAATGTATTTATTGCTTTTCGAAGTATTCCCCGCGAAATTTGACACATTTTTCCATACGCTGGAACCAATCATTGAAGCAACCATTCCATTCGGAAGTTGGGGTCTCCAAAATGGCCGTTTTGTAGGCGTCCACAGCTTCTTCAGATGATGAAATTCTCTGACCACGCAATTTATTCTTTATTTTAGGGGAAAGTATAGAAATCATTAGGGCTTAGGTCGGTGCTGTACGGCGGATGGTCTAATAATTCTATGATTTCTTGCTCTAAAAACTCTTTTGTTCTGTGCGCGGTGTGAGAACTCGCATTGTCGTGATGGAGGATGATGCGGCGGTTGCAGTTCTCTTTACGGAGTTCATAACGACCTGTGGCAAACAAATGTTAGCATACCATTCTGCATTAACCGTTCTTTGTCCCTCAAGAGGAATAGTCGCAACATGGCCGGTTTTGGAGGCAAACGTGGCCACCATTTTTTTTACAACACTCCGTGAACGAACAATTTTTGTTGGCTTTAACTCATTTTCGAACACCCAAACTCGTGACTGGTTTTTTGTTTCGGGTTCGTACGCGTATATCCAGGATTCGTCACCTCATACGATGTTGTATACAGCATTTGAGGATCCTGCGTGGAATCTTTCGAGAATTCTGACGCACCAAGTAACGCGAGCCGCTTTTTGCTCTTCACAGAGCAAATGCGGTATCCAACGGGAAAACAACTTTTTTACACCTAATTGTTCATGCAAGATTATTTGTATTTGACTCATGCCAATGTCTAAAGTTGCCTGAATTTCGCGGTATGTCACATGTCGATCTTCCTCAATCAGCTTACGCACAGCATCAACGTTTTCTTGGGTGACTGCAGTTTTTGGACGACCTTGACGGGGATCATCACTGAGCTTGACACGTCCACGTAGAAATTCAGCAAACCAGCGATAAATTGTGGTTTTAGATGGGGCTTCATCACCAAATGCAGAAATCATCCGGTCAACACACTGTTTTTGTGTTAAACCACTTCGAAAGTCATAATAAATCATCGCTCTAGAATTTTCTCGAGTCAATTCCATTTTCTCAACGACTAAACAAGTTTCACAAGACCTTGTGACAAGACCGAGAATCTTTTTTTAAATAAATAAACGGTATTCGATTTTTAAAACTAAGGAGTTTTAAATTAAAAAGATTTGAATATGACAGGAACAGTGGAAATATTCCATTCCCGATACTTTTAGTGCAGCCCTCGTACGTAGTTAATTACTACTAATTAAAACTAGTTGATTCTGCTAATTAAGACTCACGATAATACAGTTTCGACACGGAGTAGAAAATATATTATATGCTTCGTCGCGTACAGCGAAACAGCCGGAAACAGAATCAAATTTGAAAATTTTGACGGCCCACACAATTGTGGACACACCGTATGCTTGTAGTAATGCAATCGAATCGAAAGCTAACTATATAGCTGTTTATCTATTCCTCTTTCTTTAATTTGTGGTTTCGATGCAGTCTCGATATATTGAAACAGAAAATATTCTCATAAACTTCAAACCAACGACGTCAGACGTCAGTATAAGATATCAAGACGATGCATTTATAATTCATTGAAAGTAAATTAAAAGTGTAAGTTAAATACGAGAATGTGGTGTCTGTAATGGACAAAAGAGTTTAGTTATAAGGTAGAGATGAGTCATGGGGGATAATAATAATTGTTGGTGTTAGAATAGAGCCTTACTAATAGTACCGTGTATCTTTCCAGGTGTTGAAGTACTGCGAGCACCTGCACGGCAAATGGTACTTCAGCGAGATCCGTGCCATCTTCTCCCGCCGCTACCTGCTGCAGAGCACTGCCATAGAGATGTTCCTGGCTAGCAGAAGTTAGTAGCAATTTATTAAACTCTTTGACGAGAAAAATCTAATCGAAGTAACAGTTGGCGTAGTTTGGTGGTAGTGTAAAGTTGAGGCTTGCCATTGTACGGTTAGTGCAAAATAAATACATGTTTGTTGATTGGCGCCTACATTTTGTTACACTGCTCGGCACTTAACGCTTCAAACATACCTATATATAAATAAATATATTAAAAAAAATCATAATGAATGACGTCACTTGATGATACCGCAGTCGAAAATTTATGGTAGATTTTAGAAATTTCATGTTATTTACGTAACTACTTTTTAAAGGTTTATGTATAAGCAATATTTTGTATGAAAAAAATGATACAAATAACATGAGGATAATTTACCAACTGATTACTATACTTTTGTCAGTTTTCAGACCATATTCCTTTTGTAAAATATACTACTTTTGCTAATTTAAAACAAATGCATATTCCGTTTTTTTCATCATTTTTAATCATTAATTATTATTAATGATTATTTTTTTCTAATTTCAGCGTCAATATTCTTCGCGTTCCCGGACCAGTTGACGGTGAAGAAAGTGATAAAGGCTTTACCCCGAGTCGGTGTTGGCATCAAGTACGGCATCCCGCAGACCAGGTCAGTGCTATTAAGTTAAAAATAAGACATGCTACATAATATAAGCCTTATAGTATACGTGAATACCGATTTAGTTCCAGTTTCCTTAACTACAATGTGCTCATATTAGAAATACTATGAGTATCAGTACCTATCAATATAATATAAAAATTATCTTTAAATCACAAAAATTTTATCTGTCCGGGACTTATACTACTTACTTAATAAGTCCCGGACAGATAAAATTTTTGTGATTTTTATTTAAATTTATCAGAACTCCGAGCAAAGCTCGTGTCCCCAGGTACTATTATCATAAACAAGATTGTCTCGTTTATAGTGTAAGATTTTATCATACATGTGCTGCCATCTATTATAAAACAATTGAACTTTTAAAAGGCTTTCAAGGTAAGGCAAAATGTATTCGCTAATAATGTTCTATTGTACCAACAGATGGCGCTGATTGTACATAATTTAATTTTTATTCGATGTATTGCGAACTTGGCATACGTCCATTATTTTCATTGTATGAATAAAAGCTAAGAATATAACTTGCTGAATAGTCGATTATAAGTAATAAGCTACGGACTGGCTACGATAAAAATATTCAATACTAGCTTTTGCCCGCGGCTCAGAACGTGTAAATATAGTATCACTGTAATTTTTTGGGTAAAAAGTAGCCTATGTCTTAATCCAGAGCAAAAAATACTACCATACCGAATTTTATCAAAATCCGTTCAGTAGTTTTTGCGTGAAATAGTTACAAATATCCGTCCATCCATCCATCCTCAAAAAACTTTCACATTTATAATATTATATATATATATATATATATATATATATATATATATATATATATATATAGATATATAATAGTAGTAGGATATTGGAAATGTAACTTTATAACATTTATTAAGTAACTTTATTACACCTTATCAAAATCGGTAAAAAAATAAAGAAGTAGGGCATTAGTCTTAAATTGTAAATATTTTTATTTACAATTTAAGACGTATTATGTAAAGCAAAGTGTTTGTTTATCTTTTCTAGCTATGCTGGCTAGCAATAAGGGAACAAGCTAAAAATAAAACGCTCCACAAAACAACATTAAAAACATTTATTCACACAAAATATAGTAGGTAGGTACATACTTATTTCTTCAAAGTAGACAAGAAGTATCACCATTAATGTATTGTATATAAATATTATCTATAACACTTAATAAAATAATTTATTTATCACCTTAACTAAATAAATTCAATATTCTTTATTCAATTAACTCTACCTACAGTATGTATTCTTAAGTTTAATAAATGACGTTACCTGTACTAAGTTATCACAATGGAATGTGGTTTGTACTTATCGCGACAAAATCACACAGGTATAATACTGATCACATAACAAGAATTGTAAAAAAAATACCCTGGAGCAATGTAAATATAGGATCATTGATAACTTTTCAAATATTTTTAAAAATTATCACATCACTTTTAATCTCAGATAAATTCCCAATTCTTTCCAATTTACTGAAATTTGCAACACACAATATTCAATTGCGTCGTTACATTCTTCGAATCATTTCTCCAAAAAAATATATCTAAACATTTAGTTAACATCACGTGTGCAGACTCTAACACTCCTCCAATCTTACAAATGCGGCCACGACTAACGCAAATCGCACAAATCAACCACACCAAACTCCAACTATACAACTACTCGGTAACTTTTTCACAATATCTTTGCATCCATTCCTCTGCGAACGCCTTGTTTTTCTCCAAGGAAACTGTCGCTCCGGCGCTGTGTCTTCTCTGCACGGGCTTGCCTTCTATACTCACTCTCTTAACGTAACCCACTTCAGGATCTATGTCTTTTTTCTCCTCGTCGAACTGTCTCATAATTTCAGTCAGAGTCTTCCCCTTTGTTTCCGGCAAAAATAGAAGACAATACGCCGCTCCAATGAGAGCACAGATACCGAACAGATATAAGGTTCCGTTACTCGTTAGGAAGTATTCTAGCCGAGGATATGTTTTGATGTTGAAGAATATGAGAATATACGCGCAGCATGACGTGGCCCCAGACATAACTCCTCTTATATCCTGGGGGTATAGTTCCCCTGACATAATCCAGGGCAGTTGCAAAAATCCTACCATACTAAACGAAACATGGAGTAAAATACACGCAAGTTTTATGATAGGAGGACCCTGTAATGTATCACAAATAGCAGCACCGAGCATTGCTATACCTAGCAACAATCCGGAGACAGCTGCCAATGTCTTCCTTCTAAAGCTGTTAATGAGACAAGCTCCAACTGCCCCCATGAAGACTCTTACACCGCCAACAATAATGGAAGCAGTAAATTCGTTGACGCTGGTGCCGACCGATTTAAAGAAGTCCACTGCGTAATACAGAATTATATAAATACCCGACATCTCTTGGAACAAAAAGAAAACAATGAGAAGAGCGAACGGTTTTAAGACGCTACGCCGTTTGAACAAACCGAGTTTCTGTTTGAAGCTCATTGATTCGTCTTCTAATTTTCGGTCTTTTGTAAACTCCATCAGCTCCTGCTGGGCGGTGTTGTTGTTTTGTCTCAGCCAAAACATGGAGTTGTAGGCCTCCATCATTTGGCCTTTCGAGGCGAGCCACAGAGGTGATTCTGGGACGAAGTACATAAGGAAGGGCGTCAGAAGTGATACCCCGGCGCAGATCGCAGCCACCTTCCTCCAGTGTATGAAAGCCCCCAGAGAGTATATGACGAATATTCCCGTTGACACCAAACCGGGCCCTAATGCACTCAGGACACCGCGTTTCTCTGGCGTCGTTATCTCAGCTACGTATATGTAGGACACGGTTGACATACCTTGAAAACGAAATAAGTTATGTGAGATTTGTCTTAAAATAAAGAATGCACAGGTCGCATTTCTGCTGGAGGTAGGGTAAATTCTCATACATTTTAACAAATTTCAACGAATATTCATATAAAATATAATTTGCAATATATTGATTATCTCCACTTCTCCATGGATCTGAATTAAAATAATTACAGTAAATGAAAATTGTATTTTGGTTTGTGGTCGACACTTTTTTAAACGGGTCATAAACGCCCAACGTCTTTTCAATCCACAGGTTTGGGTCGTTTAGGAATTAAAGTTGACCAATCACAAACAATATTTGCCGTATTTTTTTGCTACGAACTTGAAGAAAATGCTTACCGATAGTAAATCCAGTAATGAAGCGTCCCACACATAGGAAGACATACGTCTCAGAGAAGGCTATCACAAGCCAGCCTATGAGGTTGGGCAGCACTATGGACTGCAGCAGCAGACGTCTACCGACAGCGTCCACCATCATACCGCCTAGGAGGGCCCCGATAGGGTTCGATATTACACCCAAACTTGCTGGAAAATTTATGTAAAATATTAGGATAGGGTCATTATACACCGAAACGAAAACATACGGGATGCGGCGCTGCATTTTTAAGATAGCTATTTAAAATTGAACTTTATTGATTACAAAAGAAGATAACGTTTCATTGTATGAGTTCGAATGTGAAATATCAACGCGCATGTACTTGTGTATAACTGGTGTAATATAAAACGTTTATAATTTGGTAAAACGTTTTGTGTAGTCAATAAAGTTCAATTTTGAAATGCTTTCTTAAAAATGCAGCGCCGTGTAGTGTCACGTATCGTCGCGGTGTGAACTGACCCTTATTGTAAAATTTTAGGATTAGCCACTATCGCACAGATTAAAGAAAGACGAACAAATAAAAAGCTACAAAGGCATTGTCCTTTCAAATCTCTTTCGATTTCATTGCACTACTACAAGCATACGCTGTGTCCACGATTGTGTGGAAAAATTATGGGCCGATGAAGGGTAAGTCAACATTTTCAAATTTGGATCGGTTTGGATCGTTAACGAGCTGAGAGTCATCCATACCTCAGATGATTTTTTTACTTTGAGTATGACAATATTATTTTGCCTAAACGTCTTTATAATAAGCAGTAGATCATACCCAAATTGTAAGATTGTAATATAACTTGTGAGTTTAAAAAATGTCACAAGATTGTCAAATAAATATTATGCTTACAATTTTACACATTATTTTTCGTTTTATTATAATATAACGAAATTAAACCCGTTAAATTGTAAAATAGTACTCAACTCGCGCTGTTTGGTTGAACGGCACATCTATGCCCCGCGCTGCCATATTTGCTTGCTTAATCATTTGTTATCGAATGTTGTTACTAATAAAACATCAAAATTATAATGGTTAAATCACATAAAAATGTTAGAACACTGGATTTTTTTTTTCAGTTTTGTTTTCTAGAATATAACGCGTTTCAGTTCTTTATATTATAAATTATTATATAACGAAAAAGTATGCGTAAAATTGTAAGCAGAATGTTCATTTGACAATCTGTCGACATTTTATTATCTCGCTAGTAATATTACAATCTAACGGTATTTACAATTTTACGGTGACATGTATATTTTACTCTGTGACTAAAGCCCCTATTAAGGACACTGTTCTCTACTATTGAGAGTAAGATGAGATTAGACAGTCCACAAGGCTAATCCATAGTGTAGGTATTGGATACATACGAGTAGGTATTTTTGGATTTACATTTTTAATTACGCTAAGGTCTCTAGATAGTTCGATCTCGTCCCATATAGTTGTTATTGTTGATACATATATACACCTACTGGGTTGCTTGCTTGCTTGCATACGTTACTGGAATCCCTTCCCCTAACCCCCCCGCCTACGAACAGAGAAACGTGCCTGCACATACTTTGTACGTGATCACGCCCTTATCTGCACTAACACGAACCATTATAATATTTGCTCTACACAATAAACTGCAAATAGATACTATCTTGTTTGCGCAGGCCTTGATATCGATATTTGTTTATTTTTCCACTTTCAGTAATCAGAGCATATTAATGATGTACATTTTTCAAAATTTCTCTTTTGTTTTAATTATTATTTGTGATTGTTCAGAAACTGAACAATATTAGTTAAGTGTATTATAGTTCATCTGTATTTCTTATACATGAAAACAGAATACATAATGCTAGTTCTATGACATATTAAAAAATTATGATTGCCGAAAGGCATTGAGATCGTGGTCGTTTATCGAGAAACAAAACAAGAATATAACGACCATCGAAAAAATGTCTTACATAGTCGTTGTATGACGTGTAATTATTATCATATTATTAGATGTGTAACATCGACAAAAATAATTCGGAAGGTTAATAAACCTTGACAAGGTCAAACATATGCCCACGGTACATACATGATGTATGAATTATTTCGATTTAATATATTATTATTATTATTAATGTTGATGATGTAGTTACATAATTTTTATGTTTATTACATTAGACTAAACTTGCGTGACACGACAAAGACGCATCTTCCAGTATGCAGCATACTATGATGACAGACTCCAAGTTGCATAGTATCTAATAGATATTATTTTAATTAGTATTATATATATATATATATATATATATATATATATATATATATATATATATATATATATATATATATATATATAATATATATTGGCAAATGATCATACTCCCATTTTTTTTAAATAAATATACATTACCTATCCATGAGCTCTGTTCGTATGTAATGGCCGGATGTTCGTTTGTGTATTGGGGCAGCAAAACTGCGGAGAAGCCCTGGCAGAAACCCACCGATATGTTGATCGACTGGGCGGCAAGCGCTGCGAGCACCTGAAAATACATTACAAAACTATTTACACAACAGATAGATACTTGAAACTAGCTAAAGAAATAATTTGGATAAAGATTTGCCGTTATTCAGTTTTAAGTCACCACAGGATATTAGAGAAATTGAGACCAATCTTATACCTACTAACTTGACTGAGAAATAATTTATGTTAAAATCAGCTCTATTTCCAAGCCATTGTTATAAATTTAAATAATCTTTTAATTCTGTTGACGTAGGTAAAGTAATCGTTACAACTAACATTCCTGAACATTGATATTATTCTTTTCGGTAGATTTATTTTAATAAAATCGCTTTAGAAATATTTTGCTGAATCTACGTCGATTTTGCTAGTGCATTGACATATAGAGCGGTGCCAATTTTTGTGGTAAACAGTAAACACATTGACTCATATATTACTATAGTAAGAACGGGCCATGTTTACCCGAAAGATGTCTCCAACGTGAGAGTCCCAATTCAATCGGGACACTCGCGACGACGCGTCATCTACGGTCCCCAAGACTCCGCGAGGAGAGAGAGACTATAAAGTAGGCAAAATGTTCCTAGGGATCATCTTTAATTTCAAAATCTTTGGAATCGGCTGCTTAGAGAACAACGTGAGAGCGGCGCGGCGCGGCGGTGTGGGCGACTCACGTGTCTAATGTGACGTTAATAGCGGGCATTATCTCGGCAGCCCAGTCGTGAAATTACTATATCTTGTCGCCTAATCGATTTGACGTCACGTATGATTGATATTTTATTCGACCGCGCTCACGAGAGCGATTGTCTGCTCTACTATTTCGCTTATCTATTGTTTTGTTATCTTATACCTACCAGAGTCGATTTGTATATCAATAACCTATACTACTATTACCATTCCATCTAAAATTGGAAACAGATATCATTTATGCTATCGGAATAATATTAATATGTTTATTTTCCATAGCAACATCGATGACTTGATAGAGATAGCTTTGTTCTACAACAGAGATGCAGATTAAGTATGGCGTTTAATTAATTTTAACTAATTAGATATTTATTATACCCACTAACACATAGGCTACATTCAGACTGACGAATGCTTTAATTTCTTACGTGTCATTTTTAATATCGATTTAATATGTTTTTGTGATATTTGAGTAAAGTAGGCATAGTGATGTTAGTACACACGTCGCACATAATATCATAAAAAGCATCTATCGATTCACGTAGTTGATAATCATAGTAATATTATAATAAGTCTACTAAAGTATTTGTTTGTGTAGCTCTTGGTACGTTTAAAACGATACAATGAAATAACGAAACTGTCCACTTTTTGCAAGATGGCAACACGTCACGCAACTCACGTGTCGCGCAAATGAGTGTTTTCGCAAAAGACAATGACGGATTAGCGAGTAGCTGTAGAAATTGTCCTGATAAAAAGCATAATCGTGGTACATATTGTGTCGTTTATGTGCAATGATCCCGTGTAACGAGCGGAACGAGACCGACTCAATATGATTATCCGATGTTGCCAGATAAACAATGATTATGTTGCATGATGTGCGGAACTTGCCGAGCAATTCGGAGCTGAATATGGCACTATTAACACCGCCATACAATTTCGGTGAAAATTGAAATATAAACAGTCGTTATCATATTATGCCTTTGTGACTCGTTGAACATTGAACCTTTATGTTAAGGTACTTTATTTTTTGTAATACAAATTATTAAGCTTTTAGTTATTTTAGGGTACAGTAGTACAGCAAGGAACCCTTACAGTTTCGCTCTGTCCTTCCGTCGGTCTGTCCGCCCTTCTAACTTCTGTAATTATGATGGATAATAATAAATGGATGAAATTTGGTACAGTTATAGATTAGTGTAAAATAATAATAATTTTGTACCTAATTTAGGAATGGTTGTCAATAAAAGTGAACCGGGGATAAAAAATATTTTTTCATTCTGTCCCAGCAAGCTTGACATTGTAAAAAGTCACTTTTTACAATGTCAACCATTTTCGAGTAATCAGCCTCCAAAGTGGTTTATAAGTTATGTCCCTCCCCCTTGGCATTTCTAAACTATAAAAGATAGAAACTTGTACGTTTCCATGCTGATAGATCATGCTAAAAACTTTTAAGTAAAATTATTTTAAGCGAAATCGGACAATAAATTTGAAGTAATTTAAAGAAAACCTATTGCGCGTTGATATTTACGGAACCCTCCTTAGACATGTCCTGACTGTTGACACGATCTTGGGTTATAGATATAATGCCGGAAAACATCAGAGATAAAATGTAACAAAAATTAATACTATGTGGAAGATATTATGTCAGTGTGACAAATCTATTAGTTTTCTTAATTCCGCCAGAATGTATCCATACAGAGTGAATGTAAGGCCGTACACGTTTTTGCCATGAAATAGTAAAACATTATATATTATTAGGTATGATTGTGTGTATATTGTGATAACGCAACACAACTACGATAGGGCTGCAAATTATTGTGTAATGTTAGAGATATATATGTGCGCATAAATAGTGTTAAACCGACTCAAACTACAACGACAAAAGCTTACCTAGGTAAAAAGTGCATTATAAGAAATCTAATTCAGTTGTTGTTGCTAAATACTATCTAAGAGATAAACTTCATAAAACGATCAAATATAATAATAATTAGCTTATTACCAAATCCCAACACACGTGGTTCTGTCTTACTCTTAACTATGAAGTATGACTATTAACTACACCTAGAACTTACACCAATATCTACAACTCACTCCTACATCTACACCCACAACGACACGTTGGTGGTGGTGTAGATGTGGTGTAGTAGAAGTTGTATTTTAGTAGTATGTATAGAAGTATTTGTTGTTGTTGTTGTTGTAGACTGTTACTCATTCAACTACTTGTATGTTACTTACTTACTACAACAACAACAAATGAAGTGTCGGTAGGTTGGTAGGAGTAGGTCTTCACCACACTTCATTTCAACACCAAAAATGTCACTTACTTCCTACAACTACACCTATTATCTACACCTACAACCTCCTGGAGCCCACCGGTTTTTTTTTCTCAAATAGAACTGTTTTACAGTCCAACCAAACATATTAACTGAGTGCACCTTTAAAAATTTGGCAGTCAAGTGACACCGAAGTGATCCGAATGGCGCGCCTTAACAGTTTAAGACTTCCCTGAATTTTCACAATTATTTCAAAATCAAAATTAGCCAAATCGATCCAGCCGTTCTTGAGTTTTAGCGAGACAAAAAGACTGCAATCCTTTTTTTATATGAGAAGATAGATAGTCTATTAACTGTAAGTTACTGAGCTTTGAAGTTCCAAAAATTCTCTAGAAACTACTGGTAAATGATAACAATAACATAAGGCAGATTTGAAGTTCCAGAAATATTCTCGAAACTTCTAGTAAACATATCGATCGGTATAAGGCATGACTGACGGCTATGTCGTGGCCGTCTCATGCTCTTGTTCATGATAGTTACTGGTAACTTCTAGTAGCCACCATCGACTTACGAGCCCTTCACGTCGACCTAGATTATATTCAAGGTCACATACACACTTGTGTTCCTATTAAGTTTAGCACCAAAACAATGACATGACATGAAACAGATAAAGTTTTATATGCGTCCTAAAAAATTACAACCAATGACAAAAGTATTTTTTGCGTTGATGCAAATTTTTTATTCAAATATATTATGATTGTGGAAAACTTAAAAAGTCTAATATTATAGACGAGCAGTATTTGGCTGTCGAAAGGGATGTTGGCAATTATGTTGCAGTCTGCTACCATCGCGTTGTTCGTGTCACGTCGACAGTAAACGGCGACAGCAGCAGTTATATCCATCGACAGCACAATTCTGTACTCTGTATGCGATCTAAGTGAATAGATTGTTTTAAATATGAATCTGTGCGTGGATATAATTTTCAAGTTTGATCTTTATTAGGGTTCTTTTGCCTGCGAGATAGAAAAATAGTAAAAGGAAATGTTGTGTCAGTGTTGTTGTTATTTTATGAAATTGTATGTATTTCCTAAGCATTATTTTTAAAAATAAGCTTTCCGCACATATTCCTCCACATAAATTTAATTTACCGGCAAAATTTCATACTCCTCCCATTGTACAATTTTCTTAAAACTGTACTGAAAATTTTTGCTTTACTTAATAACAATAAAAAAATTTAAAAAGATATGTAAAGATGTATGTAAAGATAGGCGTTTAATTGTAGGAAAAAATCATCTGCTAATTACATAAGTATAATGTAATTTTATAAAGATACAATACGGTAGGTATTGTATCTTTAGTCGTGATATATAGATTGTATTATTAGTATCTATAGGCGTGATTGTTCAAAGTAAAAGAAGCTAGTCTTAGTACATTTGTAACGTAGCCGGAACTACCAGGTTCAGGGCTGGTATAAGTCGGAAGGATATCAGGTCTTGCAGTATTCCGTCAACAACCTACGGCCTTGCTTTCATCTTATTTGCGCTCATAGAAATCGACATATCACATAGCATTAAATAACCTAAACAAGAGCATGTCAGGACATGTCTAAGGAGGGTTCCGTAACTATCAACGTGTAATAGATTTTTTCTAATTACTTCAAAAGTTACTGCCCGATTACTTTCAAAATAATTTTCCTGAAGAGTATTTACCATAATACGAGGGCGGGTCAATAAGTCCGTGACTTTTAGAATAAAACACAGATTTTTTGATGAATAAATCATTTTATTTTTCAACGTAGTCCCCCTTGAGCTCTATACACTTTGTCCAACGCTTCTCCAATTTTTTTATCCCTTCCAAAAAATATGATTTGTCGAGGTCCTCAAAATAGGCCTTTGTTTGCGAGATGACTTCATCATTGGAGTCAAATCTTTTTCCACCGAGCCATTTTTTCAGGTTTGGGAACAAGAAGTAGTCACTCGGAGCCAAATCTTGAGAATAGGGTGGATGTGGGAGCAATTCATAGCCCAATTCATGGATTTTTGCCATGGCAACTGCACATGCATTGTCTTGGTGAAAAAGAACTTTTTTCTTGGCCAAATGAGGTCGGTTTTTTTCAAATCCTCATTGAAGCGGTCCAATAAGTTGGCATAATATTCCCCATTAATTGTTCTTCCCTTTTGAAGATAGTCAATGTGGATTATCCCACGTGCATCCCAAAAAACAGTCGCCATAACTTAATTGGCTGACAAACCCACCTTGGCCTTCTTTAGCGCCGATTCACCCTTAGAAACACACTGTTTTGACTGTTGTTTGGTCTCTGGTGTGTTGTGATGGATCCATGTTTCGTCCACGGTTAAAAAACTCCTCCATATTGTGATTAAACAACGCCAAACCTTCTTGTGAAGTTGTTACACGATTGCGTTTGTGGTCGACTGTGAGCAAACGCGGCACCCATCTTGCGGAAAGCTTTCTCATGCCCAAGTGATTATTCAAAATTGAAACCACTGAGCCATGCGAGATGCCTATGGCTTCCACAATCTCTTGCATTTTTAATCTTCGGTCGGCCAACACCATATCGTGAATTTTTTCGATTGTTTCGGGTGTAGAGACCTCAACTGAGCGTCCAGGACGTTCGGCATCTTCAGTGCTTGTGCGGCCACAACGAAATTCAGTAACCACTTTTTTACCATTGAAATCGATGGTGCAGAGTCCCCATAGTATTTATCAAGCTTAGCCTTGGTCTCGGTAATGGTTTTTTTTCGCAAAAAATAATGCTTAATAAGCACACGAAATTCACTTTTTTCCATTGTTTCCTTAAGTTACTGGATAGTCTGATAAAGATAGCTGTAAAACACAAACTAACTGACGCAGCAAGTTCAAATTTTGATAGGAGTCAACTGACAGATGCCTGTTGACAGGAGTAGTGTTGCTTTTTCAGTAAGGAGGTTAGAAATTCAAAAAGTCACGGACTTATTGACCCGCCTTAGTATATAAGCATGAAAAATTGTATGAAACCTTGCCTTTTTTTTAAAGACCTATTCAACGATATCCCACATGATGGGATAGAATAAAAAAATACTTTTCATCCCCACTTCTAATGTATAGCCACCCCTAAAATATAAAAATCTTATTTTATGATGCCTAAACCGAGATCTATACATATTATTTCACTATACCTTATTTCATCCATTTATATTCACAATTACAGAAGCTAGAGGCGTGGACAGACAGACAGACGGCCGGACAGTGCGAAACTATAAGAATTCCTTGTATATTACGGAACCCTAAAAAAGCATGACATGTACAGAGCACACGTGGCAGAAGTGAAACTTCGTTCATTGTTTAAAATCTTAAAATACTCAAATCGTTCCTAAAGAACATCACTTAAAAAAAATAGAAAAACTAAAATTTGTAGACCAAGCGCCATCTGTGTACTTTAGAAGTCGTCCATTAGAAAGTTAAGTTATTATGTAAGAAGTATAAGTTGCTTCCGATTAAGAATCCGACGTAAGAAGCGTTATATCCAAAATCGTGTCAAAATCGTGTCGTGATGTGACGCGACCTTTAATTTAAGAAAATCAAAAAAGACGACCTAAAAAAGTTACACTTTAAAAATCCAAAATATATAAGTAACCGAAAAGTCCTTAAATTTCAATTATCACAAGATTAAATCATAGGTAGTTTATGTCAAAATCGAAAATTATCATATCTATTTTAGTTAAACTATACCTTCACGAAGAATACCTGCTTACAATATTATTACGGTAAGTTTAATACCAAAAACTAATAAGCTAAGTAACGAGCAAACTAAAAATATTACATACAAAAAAATAACACTTCTTAACATCATGATACCTATTACCTAATATTATAATCCTAAATATTTTCCATAACATATTATCGTGGAAATATTTTCACGCAGCGCGGATAATGGAAGTATTTTGAATATTAATGTCAGATATGCGTAACGTAGTTACGAAGGCGCTTGGATTTTGCGTTGTTGACCAATTGGTCTCGGGTTCGAATCTCGGTCAGACGAAATATTTTTATTCTTTTTTTGCTCTATAATTTTAATTTTTCACTTCTATCGGCAGTCCCTTTATCTGACAATATATTTTTTATTACTATGAGGACGAAAAAGGAAATATAGGCGTCACAATGAATATAGGATCCAGGAGGCATCCAGGGTTGACACCCTGGGCTAACGCAAATAAATGATTACCTAATTGGTGCAGTCGGTAGATGTCAACACCAAGCAAGTGTTACCTACATTTCAACCATTGGCAGACAAACCACATAAAAGTTGGTATTTTCTAGAACCCCTATAATATTATATGATATTATATGCTTAGGTACACTAAAAAATGAAGTTTTCATAGGATATGATGTGACATTTGACACACAAAATTAAAATTATGATGATGATGGGACTGGCGAATGTTCGAAGGTATTGATATTGGTGTAAAAGAATAAGAGAAGTACCTATTTCATCATATTATGATTATCTATGGAATGATGATGCAGGTGGTGGTGGTGGTGGTTTTGATGATGATTATTTAATAGTAACATACGCTTGCCGTTCTCTAAACAATGATGAAATATCCAAATGTGCATCATTAATGACTGCGGAGTTCTGTTCAGTCCTTTTGGATCCAGGGTATACCTTGGCACAACATTTCACTTCTTGTTAGATGTGAATGTTCAAATAAATCGATATCGGTGTAAAAGACTATGAAAAATACCTATATCAACATAGTATCATGATGTATATGTGTGTGATGATGGTGGTGGTGATGATGATTATTCAATAGTTGCATATGCTTGCAGTTTTAAAAACAACTGTGAAATTTCCAAACGTAATCTTCAGAGTCTGACGAATGGCGTTCAGTTCAGTGCTTTTGGGTCCAGGGTATACCTTGGCACATTTCACTTCTTGGTAACATATGCTCGAGTTACTACAAAAAAAAGTTAAAATCACACTTTTGAGGACTTCTCTCGATTCCTCATGGATCCCATCACCGGGTCTACCATTTGATGACAATGGGACCAATTTGGGAGTCAACCCTTTAAAATACAAAAATAATTTAGAAAATCGGGTCCACAAACGGCGGAGTAATCGCGTATATACAAAAAAAACATACACACGAATTGAGAACCTCAACCTGTGTTTTGGAAGTCGGTTGAAAATTATCAGGTTTGGTATAATTTAAATAAAGGTAATATAAAATATTTAAATACTTTTAACATGTTTTAAAATAATGTTCCTAATTTATTCATATTTAGAATTGTTATTATTCACAGGAGGATTATTTGAGGTAAAACATATCCTGTTTAATGTTTATATTTATTATCTGGTATTTTTAGAAGAAATGGCTACAAATCGACCAATTGCCTGATACTAAACATGCAAAATAAATCCTACTACTATTATAAATGTGGCATTTTCAATGATGAAGCAGTAGAGCTTTGACACAGTGAGCTTTGCCTGTAGGTACTGAAATCACAAACGGTGTACACTGCAGTATTTAACTGCAATATGCAACATTCTTTAACACCTTTTTTCAAAAATGTATAGATCATTAATCTAGTAATTACAACACTATATTTTACATATTTTCTTGACTGTAATTTATTCAAAAAGGTAAGTAAGTCATCAATCAAAACACACTTTCATAATACATCGTATACATAACTCATACTCTACATTTTCATTGAAACAACTTGATGAACTGGTATATATATAAAAAATGGAAATGTGTATATGTGTATATGTGTATATGTGTATTCATAAATGCGCATGCGGCGGCATTGACTCGCGCGAGCAGTTCAAGTTCAATACCACTCGCGCTTGACCGCGCGCTTCCGCACTGCAACCTTCCCAAACTACATTGCCCTCTACCTAGAGTGTCCATGCGTTGGGATAAAGCCGGACATACGAGTACTCACTACTCATGTTTATTGCTAGAATGTTCGGCTAAATTGGTTGGCGTTCTGCCTCCAGACCGTCCGGATGCTATTAGGATTTATTAATTTAATCCGAGTTCCTAATATAGGACTTGGCCCTTTTTAGGATTCTGTAGTACTCAAGGAACCCTTAAGAGCCATTTACACGGCTCGGCTTTCGCCGTGCGGCGAGCCGTTTGGCAAGTCACCTCACCTCGCCGATACGCCAGCCCATTTACTCGGGTGGCTGAAACGACGTGACACGTAATGATTTTCTCATAGAGGCTATAACGAATGATTTCAAAACTAAGGATGGGCTATGATGTACATTTGACAGAAGAAACTTCATCCAAGAAAAACTTACGCCATCATCATTTCAGAATATTTTGTCAAATACATTAGGCAGACCAAATATACTGCGGAAAGCAAATGTCAAACTCGACTGTAACTATAAACCAAATATAATATAAACTAAACAGAAATAACCCAAATGTAGGCCAGTTTAAGTGTGGATACTTTGTTTCCACACGACATGCCTCCTCTATAGTAATGTGATAAAGAGAAAATATTTGTTAGTTTGTATGTTGGTTTGTATTGAATACGTTTCGAAACTAGTAATGGATTGATTTTGATGAAATGATTTGCGCAGATATGGAATAGAACACGGGGCTCCTTTTTATCACGGGAAAATGTACCCCGTGGGATTTCTTTTTGCGTATTGGCAACATCTATTCTAGTATAAAAGTATAGGTATAGGTCTACGCTTAAAGCATATTCATTTCTATTTTTCCATTATTACGGTACAAATTTGTATTATGATAATATCGCTCGACGTCGCGCGTCGGCGTGTTTGTGGAGTAGTAGTCGACGCGTTTTACTCGGGCGCAGTGTCGCGTCAGACTTTAACTAGACGGCGTGTTAAATGTTTCGGCAGAATACATTTTTCAGTAGACAATTTTGAAAACCTTGAAACACATAAATAATATCGATTTGTAAATAGTCGTCACCCTGTATATTATTAACGTATAATTTATAAAGGCAAGGATCAGTTCTAAAGTTTTGAATTAAAAACAAAATACGTCCACTAGTGTAACTCTGTAGTTTCATTCAGTAGATATATTTGGGATTCTGTGTGGATATTATATGAATGAATGATGATATTATAATAATTATGGTCATTTTCATTTTTCGCCTGCAACTGAGCGTTTGACCAGTGTGACCAGAATAAATTAAATCGACCATTCTGCATTTCGTATGATATCAGAGTTCTGCTAAAATCTACCAAAAACTTTTAAATTTAATTTTCGTCGTGTAAAACATATCCCCCGCGCAGAGCGTGCCGAATATATATGAGGTTTGTTTTAAAACAATTTTTTTTTATTGTCTTCTAAATCTGGAGATTTTATAAGATTCTCCTAAAAACTGCTAATTTTTCAGATCTGCGATACAATCTACAAAACTCTAAAATTGTATTCTGATTCTGCTAAAATCGCAGGATTTTGCTAAACCTGGCCACACTGCCGGGGGCCGTGCTGCGAAAGTCGAGTAATACCCAACTTTGGGGCTTGCTGCTTTTAGGTAGTCACTCGCGGCCTCACCGAATTGGCATTTACACGGTCGATTTTCGCAGTGCGGCTAAAATCGCGCGGCTTTAGGCACCCGTGTAAATACCTCATTATCTACGAATTGCGTTAATATTTATTAGGCCTATTTGAGATGACCTTCGTAAAATTGAACTTGTGGAAGGCTACCGAACTCTTGGTTTTACATATCCTTCTTACGCTTGAGTGGTGATAATAATAATACAGCAACAATTCTTATATTCTCCTTTATTGGTGCTAAACACAGATATGTATTACATATGAGATATGTCTAACACAAATACGTCTACAGTCTACACTAAGTATTATAGCCTTTTAGCTAACCGAAATAAACCTAACTAGGCTAAAAAACTAAATAGGCTGTACCTGTGACATCTGTCAATATGACATTGACAATTATATTTCTTATAACTTCTGTTGACATTATGCGACAGAACTGTTTGCCAATATATGCTTTACAATTATTAAAGTCCATAAAAGTACAAATATATGGAACGAACTGGATATACAACAGTTAATTGTTCTAATTATTTAATTATCAGGTTAACGCTGCTACCATTTTTTGTACTGTATCTACTGTATCTATCTGAGCTGGAGAGCTATAATTTACTTACTTATAATAATTTAGAATGTTGGACTTAAGTATCAATTTTACTTTTCATAAATATTTAGTTATAATTTTTTAACTAAGTACCCATTAGGAGTTACAATTAGCAAATTTTAAAAAATCACTTTTACCGTGATAAAATTTGTACATCTGCTAAACAAGTTTTATGATTGCGGAAGCAATGATTTAAAATTATGTAATTGAAGCTTTTTATGTTTATTACTATTGAATTTCAATTAGTAATTACAAATATTTGAATACATATTACAATGATATTTCAATTGTTTTATTCTTCCGCGGTACCGCGCTTTTTCACAAGAATGTAGAGCAAACCAACGTTTAATTATAGCACTTTTCCATAGACTTGAAATTATAAATATGATGTAACTTGTTGTTGCATCAGATATACACTATCATAAATATTGAACCTCAATTACTAATATTATCTCAAATTCTTCCTCGTCGTAAACTAGATTTATAGGGATAAAGAACTACAACGTTTTGCTCTGTTAATAACTGTAAATCAATTATAATATCAATTATAATTGATTTAGAGTAAACTGTAATTATATTTTGTTATGGTGATTACTTTGTCAATGTACTAGATGTTTGCCGCGACTTGGTTCGCGTAAAACAAAATCCTGCGGGAACCGTACATTTTATCGCGATAAAAAGTAGCCTATGTGATTCCCCGTGGTAAACTCTATACGTGTGCCAATATTCAACAAAATCGGTCTAGTAGTTTCGGAGCCTATTTAATACAAACAAACAAACATGCATACAAACAAACAAATCTTTCCTATATTATTATTATTATTATTATTATTATTATTATTATTATTATTATTATTATTATTATTATTATTATTATTATTATTATTATTATTATTATTATTATTATTATTATTATTATTATTATTATTAGTAGTAGTATTATTATTATTATTATTATTATTATTATTATTATTATTATTATTATTATTATTATTATTATTATTATTATTAAGAGGAAATATATGTTTGTAAGTATGTTTATATTAGTGTAGATTAGCAGTATAGAAGAATTGATGAACAGTCATCTAAAATAATGTTGCTTGTATAAGATTAAGAGATTAATCGGATCGGATTGATATCGATAAAATCAAAGTTATTGGCGACATAAATCATCATTTATGTCGCCAATAACTTTTTAAAATTAATCATAATAATATCTATGGACGTTTTACACAACGTCAATCAGGCCCCGTGCTAAGTATCCGAAGAACTTGTGTTACAGGTACCAGAAAACGGGAAGTACCTATATTTAATACTTTATACTAGACATATATTTAAGATTTTTATTACATCATACACATATTTAATACACATCCATGACCCAGGAACACAGAAAACCTTTTTGTTCCTTCGGCGGGATTCGAACCCCCGGCTTAAGCACCAACGCGCTGAACCACAGAGCCACAGAGGTCGTCAATTAGTATAAGCACTAGTATAATAAGTACTTTAATCATAAATCCCACGAAAATAATATAAGGCACATAATTAATTATTTTATTATCATCAGTATTTTCTTGTGGGAATTGTTAATAAAAATTATAAATATACTATATCGAAAATTAGGTACTTTATTGACAATGTGAGAATGAATTATTAATTTACACTTTGATTTTAAATAGATAGGTATAAAAAGCCTAATTAACAAAGTTTGATGTTATCGATTTTGATGTTTATATATTGTTATTGTTAAATTTTGTTTACGAAAACTAATTAATTATTGTTTTCTTCCTTGTCGTATAAAAACTTTAATAATAATTAAAATACCTATTTGAAAATACAGAAAAAAATATACACATTTTTTTTTCAACCTGTTGAGGTTTTAATGCTATGTCATTAAAAAAATATTTTAATACAGTACTTACGTCTACATGTTAGTGCATATGGACGTATTGATGACTTTATTTTATATCAATTCAATTAATTTAATAGCACATTAATTGAATCTTATTGAATTGAATTAAATCAATAATCACGAACATCAATATATTGAACCCGGCGAAAATGAAAACTGTTTACGTGTCTATGATTTACTTCTCAGAATACATAAAAATATTAGATAATTAATAATCATGTACTATCGGGGAATTCATAATCTGGCAGGGTGTTCTCATTATTTATTTGCATTGTAATGACGGCATACAGTCAACAGTCACAATACAATTGTCGACAACAGTACCTGGGTAACCGAGCTTTGTTCGGAGTAGATTAAAAAAAAAAGAATCACATTTCTTTTTTCCGGGGCTCGAACCCACCACATTCCGAATATGCGAACAATGCAAAAATTAACTAAAATGCCAATTGGACTGACATTACAGAGTCGATATTAATTTTTTATTATTTATTTTTATTATTATTGTTGCTCGACAACAGAAAAAACATATTTAACTTTAAGATTCTCAGTTTCCCTGGGATAAAACTTAGCTGGACCGATTTTTTTCCTGCAAAATTCGCTGCATGTTAAATTTCATGTAAATACTTGCAGCCGTTGCCGAGATTACGAATATATAATATATATATACAGGGTTGTCTCGTTTAACAATCAAATTTTAAACAACAATTACAACGGTCAACATGCTTAAGAATTAGACCCTAGAATTGTACCTAACTGATATTGCGTTCGTGTTCAACAGTAATATGTAAATATCTTGCGATGTTAATTGTTGCCACCTTTAATTAATTAATTAATTATTAATTAATTAATTACTTATTAATTAATTAATTAATTAATTATTAATTAATTAATTAATTACTATAAAATATCAATGCTGTAGAATTTATGATTTTTCGTAACTAAGCTGTTTCGCGTAATTTTTTTAATAATAATAACTCCCCACACCGATTTCTGTGACGGTGGCCGGTTTCATTGAAGCCAGGCCAGTTACGCAGGAGTAATTTTACAGTGCCCAAGTGTGTGCGCAGTACACGAGAGAACTCTCTCCTCCTTTACTCTCGAAACCTAGTGGGACGGATAACCGACATGACTGGCGGGAGATCAGACGCAGGTCCGACTTTTACATGCCCATCTGACGCGTGGATCATCTTTCTTATCAGACAAATTGTCCTAGCCAAACTTGGAAATAATATTTTTTGTTGTTTCAATGCGGGAAACGAACCCACGATCAAGCCAAGCTCTAACCGCTGGACCACGGAGGCTGTTAACCTAATTGATTTACAAACTCTTGATAACGAAAGTTGAACATGGGGCTATTTGCAAACTTTTGACATGGCAACTCTGTCCAAACATTAAAGTCAATTTGGCAAAATAAAATTTGACAAAAATTCAATGGTTTTTGCTTTAGTTTGAATGTCAATCGATAATTTCACATTTTATAATCATCATCCTGATGTGTTACGTTGTTGCCACACTTAGATTATTTGAATATAGTGCTATTTTTCAGGTTCAACTTTCGTTTGCCCGACTCTACCCAAGTTCCTACGTTTTTAATTGTACTATGTAAATTTGTGCGATATGTATAATATCGTTCAGATTTATTTTACCTCGGAGTTTCTATCGGCATACGTCTATGTATGTCAATTCTCTGTTGAACAAGATATTCTTCGTTCAACTCAAACCAGACACAGATATAAAGCTATCAGTGAGGAATTACATAAAAATGCGTGACTAACGATGCTGGGTAGGGCTCTATCAGTAGCAGACGTGCTTTTATTGTCATGCAGTGTATCACTAGGTATTTTTCCTTTGAACAATTAAGCGTTTAGGCATTTTCTTACGAATTTACTAATCAAATTGTTATAGAAAATTCTAAAGTACGGATCACACACATGGCGCTAGGTATACCAATTTGAATGTTTATTCTTGTTTTTTTTTAAGTGATGTTCTTTAGGCACGATGAGTATTTTTGGATTTTAAATAATGAATGAAGTTCTTCTGCGACGTGTATTCTGTACACGTCATGTTTTTTTAGATTCCAAAATTCGTTTGTAGTCGTTTCGAAAATATTAAATTACTATTTACCATATAAAGATCGCCATATCGCCAGACTTTCCAGAAGCCCTTGATGCTCGCGAGCATGTTCGCGCGCCGCTCGCTGTACCGCGCCGCTGCGACTCGCCTGGAACAAAACATTACAGATACAATAAAAACGTAAGGAATCAATTTTATTCGCAAGTTAAATATAATAACAATTTAAGTAACAAATTTTATTACAGTTAAATTTCACAGATTGTTTTATTAATTCATAAAAAAAATCTGGAATTTAAAAAAAAAATACGGAATTCGAAAAAATATTGTCGCAAAAAGGTTAGGCTACAGGGCAAACCCTTAACCCGATCGCCTTTGTCTTAGGCTCAAATTGTATCTGACTAAATTGTCCAGAGGAGTTTTTCTTAAATTTTTGATACCATTCTTAGTTTCCAAAATATCGAATAAAAATTAAAAAAAAAACATTTTTTTTTATTTTGGATAAAAAAAAATGTTTTTTTTTAAATTTATTTTGGCCATAACTTTTTTCATTTTCGACTTTCTCGAATAATTCTTTTTGCACCTTACAGCTCTCGTGAATACGCGTCTTTTGACCCTTCTTTAAATATCATATCTTCACAACTCTCCAAGATATAAAGGGATCGCACTTTTTCGTGAAATCGGAGAGATACACTGGAGCATTTTCAAATGTCAAAATCATTAATATACTATTACAAATATTCCATGGCTATTATTTTACAAAATATTATATTAATAAAATACAATTTATACAACAATGTAGTATTCATAATATTTAAGTGATCTAGTTATTATAGATGATTGTAAAATACCATACCGACGTCATTTTATAAACGTGTAACTGTCGTATTACCAATAGTACCTGGGTGACCGAGCTCGGTTGAGTGCTCGGTTATTACTATTTATTGTTATATGGTGAAACTCGAAAGCATAAATCTTATTCACGTAATCAGTATAGGTAAATGTTAGACATATTTATGAGAAATATATATTGTTATCTCAAACATTAACTTAATTTTTTTAAACTAAAATTTTTTTTAACAAAAATAAATAAAAAATGATATATAAAAGAACATATAAAAAAAACAAAGGTAAGTCACCAAGCGGGATTCGAACCCGTAATACTCATTTATTGCCGTCCGCGTCTTAACCCGCTGGACCAGACGGACAGTGGCCGGCAAGACGAAATTAGCGACCATATTCTGCGTGGACAGAAAAACGCCTGAAAACTCGAAAACACGCGTTTTCCCAAACATAAGACTGATCTAGACCGATTGTTTACCCCCGAAAACCCCTATATACCAACCCATAACCCATACTATAACACAATTTAGTATTTTATGCTTATTCACTACTTTTCTTTACACATATAATAACATGAAATATTAATAATGAGAACACTTGTCCATATTGCTCTGTTTACACTTTGCAATGTTTGTATAACTATGATATGTCTGTCGCCTTTCTTTGCAGCATATTCTTTATACCGTTAAATATAAAAAAAATACGACGCAGATGTAAAACACAACGGACTTCTCACCCCATTTCACGCGAATGCACATCCAGTGGACCACTTCACATAGTTAGAACATAAGACTACGTAATCTGAGAGTCTGCTTTGGTTAAAGTGTACTAAAGTATACGGGCTTATCAGATTTAAATGTGATGGCTATAGATAGCGACAGACACGAACTAAGGCTGTATCTACACTAGTCATGCGTTAACGCTGACAGGAGTTATCCGGTCAAATGTATGCAACTTTAAAATAACTGATTTTAACAGTATTCCTATTTATGTCGATAGTATGTACATATTATAACACTAGCATTATTTACCCGTGGATTCGCCCGCGTGAAATTAGGTTTTAAGCTTTCATCCCCTATTTTACCCACTTAGGGGCTGTACTGGGGCACTTTAGAAAGCGCTGAAATACGTAACTCATTATTTTTTCCGTACTCAATTCATACGAAATTTCATGCAAATATGTCCAAGGATTTATTCCTTTAAGTTTCATACAAACTTAAATCTCCTATTATACCCCCTTGGGGGTTGAATTTTGAAAAATCCTTCCTTAGTGGATGCCGACGTCATATGAGAAATACGTGTGCAAAATTTCAAATTTCTAGCCTTAATGGTTTGACATTTGCGTTTATACATCAGTCAATCAGCTTTGCCTTTTATATATATAGATAGATAGACATTATCTTATCACAAATTCATACATTAGCCCCCTTACTAGTAAAAATATTTACACCATGGATAAGCTATACAATGTTTTGTCCTTGTCAGACAAGGACAAAGTATTGTATAGCTTATCCATTGTGTGAATATTTTTATTAGTAACGGGCAAGAGTTAAAATAAAGCTTGCTGCAGTTTTACAATATTGCCCCAAAATAATATCTTTTATCGAAACCTTAGCGATTGGTGTTGATGAAGAACTTGTAGGTAGTGGATTTTTTTTTAAATTCTTTGTGTGAAAGTTATGGTCCGTGAGTAATGTGTACAATCTTACGCTTCAAGACTCATCTTTGTTTAGAGTTGATTCTGATAAATAACCGATAACGAGTGACGACGATTCGAGTAACGTATTTTTAAATTGTTACGTGTGTATATTTTATATATCATCGCTACTGATAAATCATATCCCCAGTAACTTGACATATATTATGAAATCACGAGGATTTTATAAAACCAGATTGTCTATTTTTATTAATTGTGGTTGTTCATTTTTTTATATGGCGTCGGCTTAAAGCATTTGCCAGTGTCAAGTTAAAAAGGTGGGAAATAGAATTTTCGTTTCAATTATCAACACCGTATTCCTAAACCGTCGAGTCTAAAGTCTAGTCAAAGTCCAAATAAATAATCAGTGCAGTCAATGAGTCAAGTCAGTCGATTCAGTAAAGTGGTAGAAGCTTTACTGAAAGTTCCTAGGGAGTTTTGGAGGGAACACAAAATAGCACATTTTTTGAAGTTGTACCTTACACTTGCCCATACTTGTGCACGTAACGAATATTTAATGGTTAATATTCTACCAATATTACACATTAAGAACCAAAATAACACAAATTTATTAAAACATACAAAAACCACAACGTCGGCAATTGAATTCCCCGGCAAAACTCCGCGGTTGTTCTTATCTAGCAATTGTCTTTTGCATATACGATTACTTGGGGTATGTTTTCCCCGGCCGTACGGATTCCGGACAATATAGCCCCAACCTAAATATTATTACAAATTTACATTTCTTAGGCAACGATTTGTATTTAACACTTAGATAGATAGCTACCGCAGATGTAGGATGTAAATTGATAATAGGGAAGGAAGAGCCCGTTTGTCTATGACAATCGTTCCATAAATTTAGTCATGTTATCTGGTAACCACTACAATTAATGATAACACTTGAAGAATACACTGAAACCATTATCAAAACAAACAATAATTAATAAGTCAATTATTGTAATTAGCAATTAATTATTATTGCTATAAACCTAATCACTTGGTAACATTGAAACGCTGAAACAATCGCTCTAATATGATAGCGTCATTGCCAATAAATATATTGAATTAATTAAATTATCCGTTTATCTTTATAAGCATAATCGATACTTCCTTGCAGGTAAATGTTATTTTACCGCCAGAAAACAGGGAAAATATACAAGCTTGGCAAGCAATTCAGTCGGAACCAATAAAATTTTAAAAATTAAATTCCGTGTAATTATACTCTGTATTCTAAAGCACTTTTTAATAAAGATGAAAAGCAAACTTATTTTCTAAATAATTCCCCTTTTAAATTCGGCTAACATTATAACTATTCCTCAACACAATCTTCATAATTTTGATGTCGGTACCAACTTAAACGTGAGTTCTATAAAATATTGTTTTATCAGGATAATTTTTGGGCTGGTACCTACCGTATTTTTACTTTGGAAGTTGGTTTTCATTTTTTGTTTAAACATAATTAATTTAATACGTTTATGTATTAGTATTAATACTACAGATTTATGTTAAGTGAGCGTTCCTAGTGCGGTTATCGGTTCGATTATGTGATAAGGATTAAAGAGGCGTGAAGCATGAGCGATTGGCCGATTTCAATCAATCACACATTTCCTTTCGTGACGAAAATATGAAAAAGAATTTTGTATGTAAAATTTATATCTGAAACAGCTTGATGACCGATCTTCAAGAAATTTATAGACATATTTGATAGAAGATCGCGGTATGGTCGAAATTCGACCATAATTCATATTAAATTTTTGTTTGTAGTTTCTATTTTTAGGGTTCTTTTGCCTCATATATATGCAATTAAAATGTGTGAATCTTGTCTTGAATGTGTGATGTTTACAGTGCCGGATTTATACATTTGCATAGGCTATTCAGTTGTTCTTTATTGTAAAACTAGAAAAGTGTTTAAATAATTGGAGTTAAGGTTTTTTTTTTCTTCGTGGAGCCCCTCTTATATAATGATTTTCAAAGTATGTACTGCACAAGATCACATCGTAAAATATTTACATAATATGAATACTCTGCTTATTATATGTTGTTAAAGTTTACAAAATTACTCAGTTTGTGAAAACTACAGTAATTTTGTAAACTTTCACAACACATTATAAACAAAGTGTTAATGTTATGCGAATTTTTACAACGTCATCTTATTAAATAATGTATATAAAAAGGGCTTCTAGAAAAAAAAAATCTTACCTCCAATTATTATTTAAACACTTTTCTAGTTTTACAATAAAGTTGAAATTTCTAGAACATTAACTTCTTTCACAATCGTCTAACTCATTCAAAAATTAACTGAAATATAAATTTCTAACGGGAATCAATTCTCTAAAGTGTTGAGAATACACAATATTTATTTCAATTTTTTAAATGAATAATATTGCTTTAAAAATATGTTATTTATGCGACGTACTTACTCACTGGAAACTCACTCTGAATAACTTTGATTTCTAAACTTCTGGAGCGGTTAGAATATGGAAAAATTCTATAGAATTAAGTTATAGATAATTTTATAGGCTTTTATTTTCTCTGAACAACTTTTGCTACAATGCACCGTTTTTGAGATATTGTCGAAAAACCTAAAATTGAGACCTTTATTACCTTTGCTCCTCCCCCCGGCTCGCCTCTTAAACGTCAGGACTTTTAGTATGTTTTCTCCCTAAGGCGTCCCCCACATTAGGCATGCGCGTTCTTCGGGCGTGTGAGCGATGCGGGCGCTGCGTGCGCGCTGCGAGTGCGCTGCGTGAGCGTCGCGTGTTGCCGCCGCGCTCGGCGCTTGCATTGGCCGCCCTGTGACTGACGACCGAAAGTGGCGAAGACCGAAGACGGGGTAAGAACGCGCTGCGAGCGCCGCATGCGCTCTCCACGCACGCCGCAGAGCAATTAAACGCGACGCTCACACAGCGTGGTCGCGGCGCGCGCGCTACTCACACGCCCGAGGAACACGCACGCTTTATGTGGGGTCAGCCTAAGGCCTCCCCCACATTAGGAGTGCGCGTTCCTCGGGCGTGTCAGCGATGCGGGCGCTGTGTGCTCGTCGCGAGTGCGCTGCGTGTCAGCGATGCGGACGCTGCTCGCGCCACTCACATACCCGAGGAACGCGCATGCCTAATGTGGGGTCAGCCTAAGTACCATGAATAAGCTTCTGAAGAAATCGCTCGGTCACGCACGTTCACGCACTCTATATCCCCTTTTGAGTCATTCATTGACTGGAGTAAAACGCACGGTAAGTAGTGTGAGCTAACTGAGGTAGCGATAATAATTATAAACTATAATTAATGTAATAATTAAAATAATATCAGTCCAGTTGCATTAAAATTACGAAAAGTAAAATTGCATTCATGTTTATCACGATGAAATCGTACGTAAAAACATACAGGGATTAACAATATTTAATCTATCATAAATCGATATACGAGGGCGGGTCAATAAGTCCGTGACTTTTGGAATAAAACACAGATTTTTTGATAAATAAATCATTTTATTTTTCAACGTAGTCCCCCTTGAGCTCTATACACTTTGTCCAACGCTTCTCCAATTTTTTTATCCCTTCCAAAAAATATGATTTGTCGAGGTCCTCAAAATAGGCCTTTGTTTGCGAGATGACTTCATCATTGGAGTCAAATCTTTTTCCACCGAGCCATTTTTTCAGGTTTGGGAACAAGAAGTAGTCACTCGGAGCCAAATCTTGAGAATAGGGTGGATGTAGGAGCTATGAATTATAGCCCAATTCATGGATTTTTGCCATGGCAACTGCACATGTGTGCACCCTTGCATTGTCTTAGTGAAAAAGAACTTTTTTCTTGGCCAAATGAGGTCGGTTTTTTTTCAAATCCTCATTGAAGCGGTCCAATAAGTTGGCATAATATTCCCCATTAATTGTTCTTCCCTTTTGAAGATAGTCAATGTGGATTATCCCACGTGCATCCCAAAAAACAGTCGCCATAACTTTATTGGCTGACAAACCCACCTTGGCCTTCTTTGGCGCCGATTCACCCTTAGAAACACACTGTTTTGACTGTTGTTTGGTCTCTGGTGTATTGTGATGGATCCATGTTTCGTCCACGGTTAAAAAACTCCTCCATATTGTGATTAAATAACGCCAAACCTTCCTGTGAAGTTGTTACACGATTGCGTTTGTGGTCGACTGTGAGCAAACGCGGCACCCATCTTGCGGAAAGCTTTCTCATGCCCAAGTGATCATTCAAAATTGAAACCACTGAGCCATGCGAGATGCCTATGGCTTCCACAATCTCTTGCACTTTCAATCTTCGGTCGGCCAGCACCATATCGTGAATTTTTTCGATTGTTTCGGGTGTAGAGACCTCAACTGGGCGTCCAGGACGTTCGGCATCTTCAGTGCTTGTAAGGCCACAACGAAATTCAGTAAACCACTTTTTTACCATTGAAATCGATGGTGCAGAGTCCCCATAGTATTTATCAAGCTTAGCCTTGGTCTCGGTAATGATTTTTTTTCGCAAAAAATAATGCTTAATAAGCACACGAAATTCACTTTTTTCCATTGTTTCCTTAAGTTACTGGATAGTCTGATAAAGATAGCTGTAAAACACAAACTAACTGACGCAGCAAGTTCAAATTTTGATAGGAGTCAACTGACAGATGCCTGTTGACAGGAGTAGTGTTGCTTTTTCAGTAAGGAGGTTAGAAATTCAAAAAGTCACGGACTTATTGACCCGCCTTAGTAGTTTAGACAATTCAAATACTCGTTTTTGTACAAATACAAATACTTTCTCGATGGGACAACAATATCGATTAAACTTCTTAAGGGTACAACATTATAAATTTCGAACAAATTGTGTCCAAACTGTCTTTAGATTATAAATAAACTACGTGTATGTGTGAACCAAATCCATGGTAGTGTTGGACACACTGATATTTTCAATAATTTAATGTATTTCTCAGTATTATTACTCAGCATAAGCTCTAATTGTGCCAAATTTACTCTCATCCGTACGCACAATTCTCGTAAAACTGTACTTTAAATTTTTCGCTTCACGTATTAATATATAGATATAAATATGTAGTTAGTTTATATGCCGCTAGGTGATAATAATTTTTGTATCAGAACAACAATTTCCGGAAAGCTAGTATAGGCCATTTCCAAATTTAACTTTTTATTATTTGTGGTAGAGACCAAAAGTGGATTATTGTGAATTTGGCTGGCTGCCGAGTGTGAGGCGTCGAACGTTCATTCTCAATGTTAAACAGCATTGTATCTATTTCTGCGCCGTAATATAAATGAAGGATTTCCTATATTCCACCGTTTAATGTCCCTGAGCGTTTTTATTTGATATTTGTTATACCGATTGTTTTGTTTGGAGAAAATAGTTCAATTTTCATCATCCTAAAAATAAATACACGTCAAGTAATATGATGTTGAACGGTCCGTTAGTTAATCATCTCATCTCAATCATCAATCACACAATAATACTTATCTATTGAAATGATTCTTGTGCATAAAATCAACAATTTAAAAACCTACGTATTATCTCCCATTGCCGATGACCTACTTTGTATGTACGTCAAAAGCAAATATTTAATTGATAGTCACACAATATCAATACCGCGAATATTGTTTTCTGTGAGAGTAATCATGTTTTATACCTAATCATCAGTAATCAATATGATCATGTTCCATAGGTGCTTTATTTTTTATTATCCAAGACAACAATACAAATTCTTTTTTTTGGATCAGAAGCCCTACAGGGGCTTATATGTTGATGACTTAACGAAACATGTATATAACCTAGCACACTTGAGAAAAAATTTAAGAAGTAAGATACATTACGCATACATACAAATGCTGCATCTAATAATATAATCACAATCAATTTGATGTAATAATTTGTGTCGAAAACTGTTATAAAATAAAAACATGTAGAACGTAACAGCGACGTGTAAAATTTGACTAGAATCGTGGAACTTGTAAAGCTTGTTATAAAATTTACTTCCTGGTAAGTTTGTTACTATGCAATTTAGTTCTGCATTATTATATATCACATACAGGTAAAACTTTTCTTTTTTTATATGTAATGGAAATTTTTAAGTTTAATATAAATGAAAATTGTAGCTCAGCTTCTAAATGCGAGTAATACGAGTATCTACATGCGAGTAAAAAATTGAGAAGACTTATTCATCTTTATTGCCTACAAAATACCTATCAGAGTATATAATTATATACCTATTACGTACCTATACGTAATAGGTATATGTATATAATATTAAATTGAATGGATTAAAAAGAAAACTATAAAATCCCATTTGTAATTAGTATTTTATTTAATTAATTACATCTGGATGGTCACTCGTATGTACTCGTGGTACAGTAATATATGATATATTTTTTGCCCATGTCGCATTACGCGATTACGCATCAAATATATATTTTTTAAACAAGTTTACCAAAAAAGCCTGCTATTTAAATGACAACATTGTTCATCCCATATGAACAACACTATGTTGTGCAACACTATAAAACTACTTTGTAGTGTACAGTATTAATGGTTATTATAGTGATCTAATTGAGCGACACGAGAACCTATCAAGAAAGTACTACGATCCTACATTTATGTAGAGTTCATTTTATTTGTACCTACTTAATTTATTTCTGACCAGCTGCTGACCGCGGTTCCGCCCGCGTAAATACAGTATTCTAAAGAAACACTACTTTTTCGGGATAAAAAGTAGCCTGTTTTAATCCAGAGCCTAAACTACTACCATATCAAATTTCATCGAAATCCGTTCAGTAGTTTTTGCGTGAAAGAGTAACAAACATCCATCCATCCATACATCCATCCACCCTCACATACTTCCACATTTACAATATTAGTAAGATTAGTAGGACAAGACGTTGTCAGCGACGTTGCCGCGCAAAAGAAAATCCCGCGAGCTTGCCCTGACCCGTGTTCTACTCTGTCTGTGCAAAATTTCATCAAAACCGGTCCAGTATTTTTGAACCCTGTTCAATACAAACAAACATACATACATACAAACAAATATTTCCTCTTTATTATATTAGTATAGAAGTATAGCTTGTAGATTATTTGACATTTCCTCTATAATATGCAATTGATTTAGTTTAAAAGACGCTAAAAAGTAAACAGTTTATTCATATTTCAGCCACTCATATTAAACTATAGGACTATTTTGAAAAAGCGTTCAGTTTTAATAGCCTTATTACACATCTACAATGCCCTTTGATTTATATCGCCTGCAAGGATTTTAAACAAAAATTACGAATTTTAATTAATTTTAAAAGTAGATATAACAATTTTTAAAGTTATGCCTAATTTAAAAATTGTTTTATCTAATTTTAAAATTAATTAAAATTTGTATTTTTTATACATTTAATAAAAATGAAGTTCAATAGAAAAAAAAAAAAAAAATAAGCTACGGAACCCTAAAGATGATCCCAAGTCACAACAAAAAATTGTGTATTTCATCTACGCACTGCTACGACGCGACGCGGACGGTAGCTACAGCCTACACGCGCTACGAGCCAACTCTCCTGCCTGGAGATGTTGCTAATGTATACTGTTGGCATAATAATTATAATAAAATCCTTTATATTAGCACGACAATAATAGTACAAGTCGAAAGTCAATTTAGATATTGAATAATATCCTGAGTTTTTATATACGCTCATATTATCAAAGTAAAATAAGTATTTCAGTAAATAATTTATAGGATATAAATGAAATATAAGCCTTTAAAAAATTCAAATATTTTATGCTGAATAATAATATATTTTTTCATTAAAATCTAATTTACTGTGTGTTTTTGAAATTGTTCATTATATTGATTGTTATCATAAGACAATGTGTTATATCATAGTTATACATAACAATACTTTATTTTCTAACAAAACATCTGGCATTGTTTGGCAGTGGCATCTGCCAAACAAAAGTGTTGATTTAATTAAAAAGTAAATATTTGCCTTCGTAATCAATCCAAATTCTTAAATGTTATTAAACTTAAGTAGTAAAATTAATATAAAACTAATTATAATTATCGGTTAAATAGTCAAAGTAGGCACACACCAGACCATTCTGGAAATAAAATAATGATTCATTTAAAATCAAGTTCAACAACATTAAAAGTTGTTTTTAATTTTTCGCAATAAAATATTTTTTATTATTAGGAAATGAACTGGGACTTCACTACTTTGTTGAATTATATCGAACAAATGAATTTAGAGCAAAATGTTAAAAGTTTAAACACTTACTCTGGAGCGGTTTTTGTGGACCCCAATTTGCTGATTCAGTAATCCTGTCACTAAATGAAGTCTAGGTACTTCACGTATACTAAACACAAAAAAATATGATTTTTCCGAACACAAAGTTCGCGTGGGAAAACTGTCGGCCACTCGGGATATTTGAAATGCGCGCAACACGTGTTTATGTTTTAAATTTGGAACACGGCCTCCTGGTTTTTTTTTATTTTTTTATTTAACGTTTAGACATCCGGAACTATCATCCCAGATAAAGCCTGACTGTGTACTGTTTTGAAAAGAGTCTGTATGCTCTTGACCTTGCGCGGTGCTCGGGCGCACTGAAGTCGCTTTTCGTCGTCGCTGCCAGTTTTATAACGCATTATTGTGGTCATAACTTTTCCCGCGCGCCGCCGATAGTCGGCCGCAGACTATGGTCCCAGACGTGGCCAACATCCGACGCGTGTGAACATTTTATAATTCATAAGACTAGATATAATATTGATAGTCTATGTAAGTGAAGGCTATCCTTATCTCTGCCGATCGCTACCGATACTGATGTACAGAATACAGAACTTTATTGCAGGTTAATACACACACCGTCATATTTAGCGGAACATAAAATAAAGGTTTGATATCAGTATCATATAAGGTTGCTGGCTGGTTTATACGTCATTTAATTTAAAAAGAAATATTTTCAAATTAAGAAAACAACTGAACATCACATTTTATGCAATTGTTTTAATTTTATTCAAATACACCTTATCTATTTCTTCCTTCTGAGTTTGATTTAAAATTTCATTGAAATACTGTTTTTTGTTAGTTTTTTTTTAATCGCGTATCTTTTTGGAGTTGAGGACTGAATTATGCCTGACTTAGCCCCAACGGAGATTGCCAGGGCACTCGAAATGCGAAGAAATGGTCAAACCTACAGAGTGATATCCAGAGATCTTCGTCGACCAGTTTTAACGATCCATCGCAGTATCAAACGGTTCAGGGAGACCGGTACTTATGTGAGAAGAGCAGGACAAGGCAGAAAAAGACGCACTTCGAGTAGGGATGATCGTTTCATTCGGCTTCGTGTACGTAGGAACCCCCGTTTGACGGCTGTCCAAGCCCGACATGAGTTAGAAGCAGTGCGGGGTGCAACCGTAAGTGAGCGTACGGTAAGAAGAAGGTTCGAAGAAGTTGTTTTGGGTTTATTTGTGCCCGCCCAGGCTCCAAGTCTCAAGGTAAATCATCGTAGAAACAGGTTAACTTTTGCTCAGGAACATCGACTTTGGAACGCGGACCAATGGTGTAAGGTATTGTTTAGTGATGAGTGCAGAATTCTCTTAAATCAAATTGACGGCAGGCAAAGAATATACAGACGCAAAGGAGAACGATACATTCAGACAAATTTTGAAACTACAGTTGCATACGGTGGTGGATCAATAATGGTTTGGGCGGGCATTTGTTTGGGAGCTCGCACAGACTTGGTAGTGATTGACAGAGGGAGTCTGACTGCAGACCGCTATATCAGAGAAGTTTTAGAAGAAAATGTCGTACCGTTTGCCCCATATATCGGTGACGATTTTGTTTTTATGCAGAATAATGCTCGGCCGCATACCGCTCGGGTAAATAGAGCACGTTTGGGACTTGATGAAAAGAAAAGTTAAGTCCAGAATTCCAGCTCCTGCCAACGTGGGTGAACTGCGAATCGCCGTAGTTGAGGAATGGCGGAGACTATCCCAGGAGACCATCGATAACATCATTCTCAGTATGCCTAGACGGGTAGAAACTTTAATAAGAGCATGTGGAGGAAATACGCGATATTAATCACCATTTTTCTAATTTAATTAATTGTTATTTTAATATTAATTTTCACTTTTCCCGATTACATGAAAAGTTCAAAAATGTACCATTTTTCACAAATAGCCTTTACTCGCAAAATCTGTTCTTAATGTGATCTCATTTTAAGTAAAACAAATGAAACTTTAAATAACAAAAGAAGTGTAGTAAGTAGATTTTAAAATAAAACCATATTTTTTAATTATGGACCTTTTTTTGTGTTCCGCTAAATATGCTGGTGTGTTTAGTTGAAATCACCTGAAATGATTCATCTACATCAACACTATGTATTACATAAATCTATAGATTTATGTAATACATAGTGTTGTGATGAATCATTTTAGGTACTAAATGATATTTTAAAATAATAACAATTTTACCCGACTTTATTTGTTATTTCTTTTCCATCTTTTCCAGATGGTGGCGATGGTTCGGAACTACGTTTTATCAAATATTTTTTATGTTATTAGTTTGCTGTCTCTAAGGTTTTTCTACAAGTAACAAACGATTCTAAAATAATTATACCTACAAATTTAAATTGCAATTTAAGAGTGAGCCCATTTATGTTAATATTAGGTACTTACATATGAATCAATATGATCTCAAATATATCTTCTTTGGTTAGGAATTCCAATTTCAAATTTATACCGCTATTTACTCATGCATTTGTGTTTCGAAAACAATAATTCATTTGTTTTTTCCTCTTTTGGTTTTTTCTTTGCGTCACTCTGTTTACAAAATGGAAAACTTGAAATATCGTATTATTTTCGAGTACGAGTTCCACCGTGCAACAGTGCAGCAGAAACGGCTCGAAGGATTAATGATGTGTATGGCGGCGGATGTGTATCGTAAAAGAAAACACAGTGCGTTTTTGGTTCCAACGTTTTCGTTCTGGGAATTTTGACCTGCAAAACAAGCCCCGTGGACGGTCGGAGACCAAAAATGATAATGAAGAATTGAAGGCTATTGTGGAAGCGGATCCATCGCAAACAACGTCCGAGTTAGGTGCAGGCTGCGGTGTTAGCAATAAAACTGTTTTAACCCACTTGAAGCAAATTTGGAAGGTGAAAAAGCTTGAAAGGTAAAGGTAAATGTAAAAAGCAGCAAACCGACAAACGCGCTTCGACTGCTGCGTTACATTACCCCAACCGGCACAATAATGAAGGGATTTTAAATCAAATCACCTGTGATGAAAAGTGGATCCTGTACGATAATCGGAAACGCTCATCGCAATGACTGAACCCTGGCAAAACAACCAAAGCCTGCCCCAAGCGAAAATTGTCTCAAAATAAGTTAATTGTCTTAAAAAAAGTCGTGAGCGTTTGGTAGACTAATGCTGGTGTCATTCACTACAGCTTTATTAAATCTGGCTGGACGATTACGGCAGATGTCTATTGCCAGCAACTGCAAATCATGATGGAAAAACTAGCTGCTAAACAACCGAGGTTGGTCTTTCTCTCTAAGCCACTGCTACTTCAGGACAACGCTAGACCACACACTGCACAACAGACGGCTACCAAATTAGAGGAGCTTCAATTGGCATTTATAAGACATCCACCGTACTCCCCGGACCTTGATCCAACAGATTACCATTTTTTTCGAAGTTTGGATAACTTCTTCTAAGGGAAAAATTCAACTCTGATTGGGCAGTCCAAAACGCCTTCAAATTTTATTAATTCCTGTCCGAATGGTTTTTTTAGTAAAGGAATCAATGTACATATGAGAGAAAATCAAACTACATATGAGATGGCAAAAGTGCATAGATAACAATGGTATATATACTTTGATTAAATAATTAATATATTATGTTTAAAAAACATCGATTTTATGTTTCCCTTTACAAAACGCCAATTTGATATATAATGACCTAATATATAATCCAACAGTTATTTTAAGTCGTTAAAATATATATTTTTTTGTAAATGCTTATCGGAAAAAAAAAAAAATTAAATATTAATTAGTTTTTCCGAGAAACTTCTACAAAAAAATATTATTTAAGGTGGTCGCTCTAAAAATAGGCACAATTTGTAGACAGACTGCGATATCTCAATATGTATTATATATTGTATGCCCTATCGTGTGTGGTATCGTCGAATAGGTATTTTTAAATAAAGGTAAGGTTTCATACATGACTTTGTGAAAAAGTCAACCATTTTCAAATAATCGGCCTCCAAAGTGGTTTATAAGTTGCCCCCGCATAAGAGATAAGAAACTTGTTAATTGCCATGCTGATAGATCACGCTGAAAAACCTTTAGGAAAGTTATTTTGAGCTAAATCGGACAACAACTTAAGAAGTGATTCAAAGAAAACCTCCTCCTTAGACATGTCCTGACATGCTCTTGGATTGGTTACTTTCATATATATATATATATATATATATATATATATATATATATAGATCAGTAGAGCCTCCAAAACAAATGCCGCGCAACGTTGACTGTAACGTTACTAAAAAGAGTTTTACGTCATAGAACTACCTAATTAATAGCTATATTGTATTAAAGCATGAATGATCTGGTGTGATGAAAGTGAACAATAACCATTGTATAGTTGTTCGTCAAATGTGTTGTTCTCGGTCAATTTGGAAGACAGGTGTTTTCCCGCAATTGTTAAATATGTATAAGAATATATTATACAATATCTAGCCACTGTCAAAAGTCAGTAACACATATTTTGAGCATTATATAAGTTGACAGCAGCAAATTGCTACTAGCTACTATGTCCAATGACCAGTAAAATGTTTCAGTTATTTAATAAATTGAGGACCAGGAAATTTATTTCGACATTTTTCCATTTTATGAAGGAAACTGAAAACTATAAAAATTAACAACAACGATGGCCTCAGTTAATTAGAATATGCGTAATGCAAGTGTTATATATATATATATATATATAGAGAAGGAAAATTCACACTCGGCACAAGGAAGGGTATGAACAAATCACCTGCCCACGATATCCGGTTTCTGTAGTTAGTAACTTTTAGCACAATGAGTCGTGCGTTTTGCCAATCGTTTAGTACGCAGCGCACACTGTTGCATCATTTGAATATGAAGAAGAAGGAGGAATTACCCGTCAGACGAGAGGTCGTTTCATGATTTATGGTCGCTTACAATTTTGTCCATGAATCGAGAATACCTAATTCGGACATGGGGATATTTGATGGTCTATGCGTATATGGGTATATATATGGCCAGTGCCAAACAAAAGGTATGTTCCTCTTATCCGGAAAGAAAAATATATTATGCACATACTTACATATTATCTTGCCCATCAACCTAAAACCTTAACTCGTACAGTTTGCACAGGTACGTTTCTTTCTGGGATTTTTAAGTGCAATTTTTTTTAACTCCGTAAACTGGAATTTTCCAGTGGAAAGGAAATAGAACATAATTGACTTGACTTAGTGGTATTATATATTTTACTGTCTATTATGGAAGAGAATTAAATCAACACATATTACATGACTCTGAACAATCCCCGCTGAACATGCGAAGCAATTTTCTCTGATGGAAAAGTGCAACATAATGCGATTGGATATTTGACAACATGTAAAAATTTAGTTTTTTTTAAATAAATTAAGACGTAATTAGGTATTATAACTTGATAAAAGTAAAAAACTTTATGTGTAGTTTTGTAATTATATGCATTTATATGCAATTATTTTTTTAAAACAGTGTATAAAACCGACATAATTAGTTTACTTACATCAAATACAAAAAGATTTACTATGGTATTGTATCTACATAAACGCGCAAAATTACGAGATATCAGAAATGTTGTGCATATGGCTATACATTTCGTAGCAACTTTCTAGCGTGTGACGTCATTGTACGACTTTTATATAGGGCGATTTTCGGGAGACGCACAAAAGTGCTTCAAACAATCCGCAATAACTTTTTAATATTTTGATTTTTCGTATAAAAGGAATACATTTGTAAACTGTCTTATTTTTCAGAGCAATATCTATCATTTGTATAAAAAAATACAGGAAAATGCCGTTTTGCTGTTGCAGTTGTTAATATGTGTTCTGGACTCTGAGGGTCAATTCTGCTAAATAAAACCTGCAATAATACAATGATCAAGTCCCGATACGCTAAAACTGCCAAACCGGTATTCTCATAAACGTTAAGTCAGCGTCAAACACATTCATACCTACCATTATTTATTTTAAAATTGAATATACTTAATGATAAGAGTAACGCCTGACATATTCAGTAAATATTTCAAGCTTTGTTGCCGTTATTATTAATGTCGAGCAAAATATGACGAAAAAACCATGTCTGTTGAATGGGAGCCCCATTTAAATATATTAATTTCATTCGGCTTTTTGTATTATTGCGGCAATAGAAATAAATTTATTCAACATTCTGTGAAAATTTGAACTGTTAATCTTTTATAGGTACAGCCTGGCGACAGACAGACGGACAGTGAAGTCTTAGTAATATGGTCCCCTTTTTACCCTCCAGGTGAGGGAACACTAAAAACTAATGCAAGTACCTCCTAGCCACCTTTCTACAAAATTGTCTGTGATTTTCACTTCGTGTATTATCGAAAATATATTTGGGAACAAATGTAGCTTGTAGCGTGTGCAGTTCCGACATGAGACATAATATCTTTGAAGTTATATGTTTGTTGTGAAGCCGGACATAGGAAGTTAATTGATAATTGTCTCTACATTGATTACTCTATATATATCACGATTTCTCTATCGAGTGGGCGCCCTTGCCTCCGGGTTTCCCCATCTCGATTGTCACTGACACCAATTAATTACAAATTATATTTATTAGCAAACAATTAGGTGTTTATAAAGGTTCCCTATTTTTTCACATAAAATCATAAGTCATAATTTAACTTGGCATAATTTAATTTGTCCTAATAAAAGTTACGCATAATATTAATTTGGCATAACTGCTTAGGCATATATTTTTTTAAATAATCTGTTTAGCATAATAATCATTACACATACTTATTGTTAAGCATACAATTATTGACGCATAATGATATTTAACCTTTGACAACGTTTACTGCACATAACTTATTGAATATTACGACATATTAAAAGGATTTTTACTGTTGTATTGACTTCCGAATTCCGAACTTTTTCCGTTTACAACTTACAGGTTTTTTCTTAATTCTTTTTTTCATATTCCTTATTGACACAATGTCAGTAGGCATGACTAAGAAAACAGAATTAGAAATTTTAAGTAACCCCCGAATTGTCAATGAGTGTGTGAGCTGATGATGATGAATTACACCTAAGAACACTCTCGATCATTTCAGCTTTCAAACAAAAAAACACCAGATCAAAATCGGTTCATCCGTTTGGGTGCTACGATGCCACGGACAGACACACAGGCTGTGTGTTTACACCTCTGTGTACAACTGTAAAGTTTGACGTGTCCGTCAAACTTATAACACCCCTCTGTTTCGGTCGGGGGTTAAAAATAACATTGTTCACGTAACTAGCAAATACTGGGTGCCTAGCAGTAACAATTGACAGGTGCGTAAACGTAACGTTATCGAAAGAGATTTGTATGAAAATTATGACAGCGCCCATACAATTGACATTCGATAACGTTACTTTTACGCACCTGTCAACTATTCCTGCTAGGCATACTGTTAAAATTATTATGTCATAACTCATAGGTATGCTTACAGCAATGATGAAATGATACACCACCAGAGCAACGCCTCACACCTCGCCGCATATGATTGAGCAGGTGTAATAACAACCGGCATTATTGCTTGTTGTGTAAGCTTAGAACATCCAGCGTAAATTATGTATTTGGCAGCCGAGGATGTTAAAAAAACCAAAATTTTATGATGAGTTTATTCTCTTCTTAATTTATAATTTACAAATTTAAAAAAAATTAATTAAACTTAAATTGAATACTAGATACATATGAACCGATTCGAGGCTCGATATAGAATGCCGCAAAAATAATTTAATTTAATTACAATAAATTCCTATTGCTGATTATACATTATTGCAAAACCCGAATGTAGAATACACGCGTCGCGGCGATGCTGCTGCGTCAGCCATCTTCCTTAGGGTTGAACATGTAACTCCTCCACCCCCAGAGCAGCAACTATTTGAGGACTTTCAGCAAGAATGTTGCTGGCAGAGATTCATGATTTTTGGCAGGAACTGCGTAGACAGGATGATCGGCCCGACTAGCTTGGGAGACCTCTTCACTTGGGCTGCTGTCCTTTTGTCGGCGCAAGCGGCGACGTCGAATAATGACAATGAGAAGAATTGCAACTATACCAGATACTAACGTATACGAGGGCGGCACTGAAAATTTCGGGAATCAAGGAAGTGACACAACATTACTATTTAAAAATGTATTTATTGCTTTTCGAAGTATTCTCCGCGAAATTTGACGCATTTTTCCATACGATGGAACCAATTATTGAAGCAACCATTCCATTCGGAAGTTGGGGTCTCTAAAATGGCCGTTTTGTAGGCGTCCACAGCTTCTTCAGGTGATGAAAATCTCTGACCACGCAATTTATTCTTTATTTTAGGGAAAGTATAGAAATCATTAGGGCTTAGGTCGGGGCTGTACGGCGGATGGTCTAATAATTCTATGATTTCTTGCTCTAAAAACTCTTTTGTTCTGTGCGCGGTGTGAGAACTCGCATTGTCGTGATGTAGGATGATGCGGCGGTTGCAGTTCTCTTTACGGAGTTCAGAAACGACCTGTGGCAAACAAATGTTAGCATACCATTCTGCATTAACCGTTCTTTGTCCCTCAAGAGGAATAGTCGCAACATGGCCGGTTTTGGAGACAAACGTGGACACCATTTTTTTTGCAACACTCCGTGAACGAACAATTTTTGTTGGCTTTAACTCATTTTCGAACATCCAAACTCGTGACTGGTTTTTTGTTTCGGGTTCGTACGCGTATATCCAGGATTCGTCACCTGATACGATGTTGTATACAGCATTTGAGGATCCTGCGTGGAATCTTTCGAGAGTTCTGACGCACCAAGTAACGCGAGCCGCTTTTTGCTCTTCACAGAGCAAATGCGGTATCCATCGGGAAAACAACTTTTTTACACCTAATTGTTCATGCAAGATTATTTGTATTTGACTCATGCCAATGTCTAAAGTTGCCTGAATTTCGCGGTATGTCACATGTCGATCTTCCTCAATCAGCTTACGCACAGCATCAACGTTTTCTTGGGTGACTGCAGTTTTTGGACGACCTTGACGGGGATCATCACTGAGCTTGACACGTCCACGTTGAAATTCAGCAAACCAGCGATAAATTGTGGTTTTGGATGGGGCTTCATCACCAAATGCAGAAATCATCCGGTCAACACACTGTTTTTGTGTTAAACCACTTCGAAAGTCATAATAAATCATCGCTCTAGAATTTTCTCGAGTCAATTCCATTTTCTCAACGACTAAACAAGTTTGACAAGACCTTGTGACAAGACCGAGAATCTTTTTTAAAATAAATAAACGGTATTCGATTTTTAAAACCAAGGAGTTTTAAATTAAAAAGATTTTAATATGACAGGAACAGTGGAAATATTCCATTCCCGATACTTTTAGTGCAGCCTATGTATAAGGGCAACGTTGTATGGTACAGTGAAGAAGATATTTGGTTTAATTGGACAAGACTCTGTAGAATTACTTTGTCTTCCAGGCGATGGAGATTCTTCAAGTCGAGAGAATTAAGGGTTATATGGGGAACATCTTTGTCCGTGACTACGGACTTTGTCTTGGATTTCGACGATCTTCAAGGGTTGTCCTTTGATTTCGTCGTTAGTGTTGATTATGTTGAATGAGTTCGTCCACAGCGAACATTCATGTGGAATTGTAGCGAGGTAGCTGCCGGATACTATTATGTACTCCTTCCGTTCACATTGCAGTTGGATTTCAGTTGGATTTGGGAAAATTATGGTGTAGTGCTTATCGTCCAATTGTTCCATAGCTTCCTTCGTTAAGGTGATTCTCGTGGGGCTGCATGACTTATCTAGTGATTGATTGATGATGATGCTTTGTATACAGTCAGGGCTTGGGGCTGATAGTAGTTCATATTTTCTTCGCAGAGAAGGTAATCGTCAAACTTCGGGCATTCAGCCTCTATGTACATGAAAAATTTCCCATCGGTTGCCATATAAGGATGTGGAGGGATAAAAGTTTGTTGGAGCTTATTAGGAACAATGGAGAGACGGAAAAAATCGTAATCATCTAGGGCACTATAGGAAATTTAAAAATTATTACTATACGCTTATCTACGAAATAACTACCAGGCTTAATGATATCGTAGTATTCCCTTAAATCAGCTTCTAGGATCTGCTTACTGTTGTAAATTTTCTTAAGTCTATCTATCATATTTGCTAAATTATCTATACTTAACATGCAATGATGAGTGCTCGATGCACGAATAAAACTCAAAGTATTTTCTAATCTAATTAATTCTAAGTAAAGATCGTCAGTGTTTTCAGTAATCATCGCTAAAAAATTTAGCAAATTTTACCTCTGAACTATATTTATCCAAAAATAACTCTAAAGTTTCGTTAATTTTCTTCTGATTATCTACTAAATTATCAATTAACATATCATACTGATTCGTCCATGCTTTATTAAGACTAATATGATTATTGAATTCCGAAACTAGTTTATGTTCATTTTTCTCTAATGATTCTATTGCGCTATTATACCTTTCGGCATCTGAATGATCCAAATTACCAGTTACACTTTTTATAAATGATCCTAAACCATTAATTATTCCTCTACGTACTCGATTAGGTTCGAGACTTCTTAACTGTGTATTTACTTTAGCTAATTTAGAATATAAGTAGTCAATTTGAATTTCAAATATACTTAAAGAACCGTTATCCAGTTGAGTCCTAAAATAATCTATTTGACCATATACCGAGTCAATACGTTTCTCTAGGTCAGTAAGTTCCACGTATTGTATGAATGAATGATAATGAGTGATGAACTTCGCTCGACCGAGTCTAAATGGTAAAAGTCCAGGTCCACTGTCAAGTTCTTCAAGTCTTATGTCTGCTGCCATGGTCATGTGTATTATCAGCATCAGTCGAAACCTGTAACAAGTTTTTAATCTTAGGGACGCGCTTAAGACGAGCCTTCGCGACGGGCCCCTTTTTCTTCGAGGTAAAATGTGAATTGGTAAGTCTGCTAAAACATTGTCATGAGTGTACCGGGGTGCTAATTTTTGCCTATTAGCCATGGGGTTTTTAATAAAAACTTGCTGGTCTGGAGTGTATTCTATTTCTGGTTCACGATTTTTGTTCCTATTATTCATTAAATTTGTGTCGATCACGTGTAGTGGATTCGTTAATAATTTCATAAACTATCTTCATTTGATCTCGGTGTGTCAAAATGTACTGTTACATTAGATGTTCGGTCAAGTTAATGTCTAATGGATCCCTAGGATCGAAATGTCCTCTAATAATGTCGTGGCCTACATTTCGTAAAACTATGTACAGAACTATTATATGCTAATATTGCGTAAGGCATCTGGTTAATGGTTGGTTCGTCTTTCTGTTTAAGTCTTAATATTCGAAGATGTTCCAAAAGAGTAGAATGGAAACGCTCTATGATCCCGTTGTCATTAGGTGAATTGGGCAAAGTTCTATGGTGAATTATTTTATGTAATCTAGTGAATTCAGAAAATAGTTGGTTGGTGAATTCGGTTCCATTGTCAGTTACAATTGTCAAGGGTAATCCATGGTGTGTACAGTACGTAAGTAGTCCCTGGAGTATACTGACTGCTGTGCCGTCACGTAAATGGTAAGCTTGTCCGTATTTAGAGAATGAGTCAACAAAAGTCAAGTATTTTTCATTATGTGCTGTGAATAAGTCTAGATGTACTATTTCAAATGGTTTTGTTGCTGGTGGTACGATGTTAAGTTGAGGTTTGATAGGATTTCTATCATATTTGCACTGTCCACAGATAGTACATTCATTAATATATTTTGTTATTTCTTCACGCATTTTAGGCCAATAGTATTTACGGGATAAAGCTAAATAACACTCGTTTATACATCTATGATTCGTTTTTCCTTCGTGATAATGTTTTATTATATCCTGTTGTCGCAAATACTCTTTTACGTCTTCCAACTCCGTTTTTGCTAAAACAAGATGCATGGAGGATGATTTAAACTTGCTTTGGAGTATCGGTATTATAGAGTACATACCTAGTGGAGGTGTAATTTTGAGGGCCGTTTTTATCTTGGGATTAACGTACTCCTTTATAGCATCTACTACGTCTTGCTGTAAATTTGACTCAGATACTTGAATATGTGTGCGTGTATGTGTGTCAAATGGCTTAGTCACAGTCTGTCGTCGTTTGAAGTCACCTACGATAGTAATACAGATTTGTCTATGAAATTTGTTAAGTGGTTCGTCAGTTATTGGGATCTCAAGTATAGGGTTTTCAGCTGAAGAATGCGCCGTGTCAGTGGAAGACCCAGCAGAAGGTTCAGGTCTTATAGAAAGGTCAATTCCACATTCTGTGAGAAGGGACTCGATTTCTTCGTTATTAATTTGAACTCTAGATAGGACGTCGGCGTTGGTATTGCACTTGCCTTTCTTATATACTACAGTGTAGTCGAACTCACTGAGTTTGAGTCGCCATCTAGTAAGTCTCGAATTGGGTTCTTTAATATTCATGATCCACTGGAGGGGCTTATGGTCAGTAACTATCTTGAACTTTCGTCCGAATAGATAGGATCTAAAATATTTAGTAGCCCATACAATTGCTAACAGTTCCTTCTCAATGGTGCTGTAATTCATCTCGCTATTACTTAAAGTTCTAGATGCGTAGCTAATAGGTTTGTCAGCTCCAATTGGGCCCTGAGACAGTACGGCGACTATAGCTACATTCGAGGCGTCAGTGGTAAGTATAAAGTCTTTTGTAAAGTCAGGGTACTGTAATATTGGATCGTTGGTCAACAAAGTCTTACCTTTTTCGAAACAGTCGATATATTCCGAATTCAAAACTATTTTACTTGTCTTTTTTAAGCGTTTAGTCATCGGTTTAGTAACACGCGCAAAGTCAGGTATAAATTTTCTATAGTATCCTAGTAAACCTAAAAATTGCTTTATCTCCCTACTTGTTTTTGGTAACGGATAATTTTCGATTGCCTTGATTTTGTCAGGGTTAGGTTTTATACCTTCGTTACTTATGATATGGCCTAGGTATGCGGTTTCTAATTTTGAAAACTCTGACTTGTCCATTTGTATTTTAAAGTTTGAATCGCGTAATCTACGGAAAACTTTCTCCAAGTTCACCATGTGCTCCTGAAGGGACGTGCTGAAAACTATTATATCATCTAAGTATACTAGGCAAATTTCGTTTTGTAGACCTTTCAGAATATTATCCATAACACGTTGGAATGTTGATGGCGAGTTCTTTAATCCCATTGGCATACGTAAGAACTCAAAGTGTCCGTGCTCTACATTGAACGCGGTTATAGCTATATCGTCGGGGTTCATTTCAACTTGATAAAACCCAGACGCCAAATCTAAGGTGGTGAAGTATTGGCATCTACCTAGTTTATCCAAAACGTCAGTGATATTGGGGATTGGATACTTGTCATCGATGGTCTTGTCGTTAAGTTTTCTGAAGTCAACTACCAGTCTCCATTTCTGTTTCCCGGAAGCATCGGCCTTCTTTGGAACTACCCAAATAGGTTAAAATATGTCGGCGTAATTCCTACACAAACTCTCTAAGTTAGCTTTTTCTTCAGGATTCAGATGGTCAGTCCGAAGTCGTTCTAATACATTCTTAATTCGAGTCGGGTCCTGAACAGGTTCTGTACACTCAAGGTTACAAACGTCAATTTGTGTAGGCGAATTAAACGAAATTACGGAGTCGGTGTCTGTCACATTTTTTATTTCAACTATAGCGATCTTGTCAGAAACGGTCGTAATACATTCGTGAATAACGAAGTTACATAAAAATTGTTCCGGTATATAGACTTCGCCGTCGTCATGGTCAATTGGAATGCTAATAAGTTTGGATGAATTTGCAGGAATAGTTTCTTCTCTAATATCTCTCCTACATTGATATCGCAAAAGTGGTAATTTCGCACTATCTGTTATTAAAACGTTATTTTTGAGGTCTATTTTACAATTTTCTAGTAAATCTAATCCAATCAACCCGTCAAAGTAGTTATGAAATTTAAATATGAAAAGCTTTAGATTCTTTTTTTTGTTAAATTCTGGAAAACTAGAAATTATAATAGAGTGTTCGTGTACACTCGTTATGCGTGAATTAGTGACCTCGAAAGGATCAAATATTTTAGGTATATGAGAGAAAAAAATTTCAACGGCTTCAGGGCTAATAAACGATTGGTTAGCCCCTGTATCTATAAGGAAATTTAAGTGGAGGATTATGAATCTGTATGTACGGCAATTCTTTTTTTGACTGTAAATTTAACTCTATTCTGGTGCGGTGTGGCTTCTGCGTTTCTGAAAATCCTGCTTTTTATTGCTAGTACTAGGCTGAGCAAAATCACCAGTGTTGTGTCGGATTTGAATATCTGGGTACCCTATATGTTCTATATAGGGTACCGGTGTATTTTCGCTATAATAATTATAATTATACTGATCGAGTGCAAGTTGTTCGTCACAGTCATTATAGTTACAATAGTCATTATATTCATAGTCCTGTTGGTCATAGTGACTATAGTCAGGGTAATAGTCGGAAAATTCATTGTAATTCATTTCTCCACTCTTAAAATAGTTAGATGGCGGAGGGTTTCCAAACTTCTGCCAATCATGGCCACGGATTCTTGGTGGCATGGGTTTCGTGACAAAATGGCTTACTCCGCTCATGGGCTTTGGCCCTGAATTATTAGGCGGAAAATTCCTTTGAGGAATTCTAAAACCATGACTATAATTCGGTAAAGGTGCCCTAAACATTTGTTGTGTTCGAGTCGATTGTAACGAGGGACGGTGAGGTATTTGGTGATGTTGAAAGGGTGGCGTAAACGCGGGTTTCTGCCAACTAGGTCCAGGTAACGCTCGCGGTACGTTATTAAAATTAGCTGGCGGCATTTTAAACTGTGAGTGTGAAGGTGGTGATGATGATGATGATGGACGAGGAGTATTTCTTTGTTGCAAATACATTACGTTTAACTCGTTTGGACAAATTCCAATGCCTTTTCTATCGTCTCAGGTCTCATACATCTTATGCGAGAGCCAAGAGGATCTTTCAACCCCCGGACGTACGCTTGTAAAGTTAGTTTAGGAATATAATTGTCTTTTAGCCTATTGAGGCTAAAACGTTAGCCACCACCATTGGGTGGTGGCTAACGTTTCATGTAAAGATACGTACGTCATCGTGGTACTGAAAAGGTTTTGGCACCTGTCGTAAAACTCTTGAGGGGTTTCATTCCCTTGTGTTGCAAGAGCTAAATCGTTGTAGAGGGCGGTTTCATCCCTTTGGTCCGCAAAATTATTAATTAATGTATTTCTTATACCTAGCCAATTTTCCGGAATCCCGTTTGAATTAATTGTTCGGGCCGCGGGGCCTGTAATCTTATTTAAAATTCCGTTTATAACGCATAAATTAGATAACTCGTATCCTGGATCATCCTTAACGCATTGTACGACAATCTGGTCACAAATCCTAATGAACCTAGTAAGTATATTGGGGTTCCCGTCGAATTCGGGAACTGGGCGAAGAGCCTTGTAAACCATATCCGGGTCCATGGTACTAATATACGATAGTGTATTACTATGTAAATCTAAATTAATATTATTTGAATTAATTAAAAGTTCCTGCTCATTTAAAATTTCTTGAAAGCAATTTGAGCTCTCCGAATCTAAAATAAATTTAAATGTAAGCTATCTTTGTCACTAGAATCAAGTAGAGGGCGATTCGAGCTCTCTCCTAAATTTCGATTTAAATCTAATATGCTATCCCTACGTACCTGCCTTGAGGATGCGGGCCTATCACTATTTTTAGTGGGACGGAAAATTTTGGACGTGGAAAGCAACACTTATGAGAAAAGAATCAATGTACTCACATACTCGTCGACTTCTCTGGCTTTTTCTCCCGCTGCACTGTAGTTTGAGTGCGCCCCGGCTGCTTACTCTTCTTGATGTTCGTAGCTTCGGTGAACACTTAAGAGCGACAGCTCGAACGACCGCGCGCGGTGTCGATTCTAGACCCCGGAAATCTTATTTTTCACGATCGCCGTAGCCCCGAAATTATCCAAAGACTGCGCCTATTATGTATTTGGCAGCCGAGGATGTTAAAAAAACCAAAATTTTATGACGAATTTATTCTCTTCTTAATTTATAATTTACAAATTTTAAAAAATTTAATTAAACTTAAATTTAATACTAGATACATATGAACCGATTCGAGGCTCGATATAGAATGCCGCAAAAATAATTTACTTTAATTACAATAAATTCCTATTGCTGATTATACATTATTGCAAAACCCGAAAGTAGAATACACGCGTCGCGGCGATGCTGCTGCGTCAGTCATCTTCCTTAGGGTTGAACATGTAACTCGTATGACTTTTTTCTCTACTGTATACCTAAAATATTCTGTGAAAACATTTGGTCGGGTGATCTGAAAATTCCGACTATTTTGGTAGTTTTTGTAAAATACAATGATCTAATGTGTGTTAATTTAACTATTACATTAACCAATTAACACACGCCAAATACATAGAATATTTCTATGTATTTGGCGTGTATTTAATTTAATTAATACACGCCAAATACATAGAATAATTCTATGTATTTGGCGTGTATTAATTATTATTAATTATTCGTATTAATTATTAATTAGTATTAATTATTCGTGCTAAGTACCTACAATTATGTCACTAAAAAATACAATAACATGTATTACATAAGCTGATAGACTAGGTGGCTTGTTGGTTTTTACGTTATTTTAATCGCAATGTATTGGCATTGAACGTCGACATTTTCGCCGTGCGCCGCGCAGGCCGTGTCGTGATAGAAGAATCGTGTCAATTACGCGCGGAACGTAGATCATAGTACGCTGATACACAACCACGCCTAACATCTATAATCTACATACGTTGCCATTACACTTGCATACATGCTTTGTGGTCTTAACTTGCCAGGTGCAGCCTGGGCTTTGTTCCCAAAAATACTAGATTTTTTTCTCTCTGTAGATCTCCTTACTAGTCTCGAAATTTTATACTTACGTTACGTTTTTAACCACAACTATTATTTTTATTAGGTACGAAATTTTCTTGTTTTTAGGTGCGTAAGGATTACTGCTTGATTGAAAAAAAGTTAAATCATAATTACTTGTAACTTGTAAGCGACCACGGACCACGAGTCGCCAAGTTCTACGAATTTGTCCATTGACCTTATTGCTTCATATGTTGTGATTTTATCAATGACATCTAGATTTTGTCTATTAAATTGGTTATTTTACCTACTTTAGATGATTCTAGAAACTCATTAGTTAATTGCTGTAATAAAATCAATAATAAATAAAGTTAGTTTAAAAATTAAATGCTTACAGATAGGTATAAGTATTTTTCAGCTAATCACTATGCAGACAACAATAAGTGCAAATAACCATGACACAGATCTTGATATAATTTATTAGGGAAAATTTTCATGGATAATGCATAATCTATCTTAAATACAATACAATAATAAAGAAACTATAAACCAAGGGATACATTGGAGACAGACATTTCCATAAACATGTATCGACTTACACAAACGGTATTTAGACAAAAGGACTTGTTTTGTATGCAATACAGGTAGCACGAATAAATATACTTTTAAACAAACCTTGTCGATAAGTTTGCGAAAACGATCATAAGGAAAATGAGGCACAAACACAAAAGATGAAAATGATTCCTATGAACTATAGTAGAAGTAACTATGTAATCAATAGTTAGAAAAAACTTTATTCAAATGGTCTTTTCCTTAATAAGATATGTTAAAAAATCAAGACTAAAACGATAATATTTAATGAAAGATGTCATATACTTAATTATGCTTACTTTGTAGAGTTGCCTTATTCTAATATGATAAAAAAACGGGAACTTTTCCATTGAGCAATGACAAAAATCGACGTCAAAATTTAAAACAGCTAAATACTGAAATATTTTATTCGAATCTGACGGCCAACTCTACCACCGCGCGCACCACTTCCGTCCCATTTCACTAAATCACTCCCACAAATTGCAAGAAATCGAGAGGAAAGATGGTACACGTCAAAAATACTGAAGAACTTTATTTATTGTTTTAGATATTTTACACTTCGAATATCCATCCACACAACATTCACTTTCTACACGGACATATAAATTTAAGGTCACTGTTAATCCATGTATCTGACATAATTCGTTCTCTGTTCCTTCCCCGATCTTTTGTGCCTTGTGTTCTTCTCAAGTTATCGAGACTTCCAAAAGAGGTCCTAATTTTAATCATAAAGCCAAAGACTCAACCTACATAAGTGATCAAGTAGTATAAAGTCTATAAATCGGACACGTGACACGATACTTCCGGTACGAACCGTGTAGGAAGTGAGTTCTTCCTTATCACTGTGGTCTAGTAAATCGTACAATTACTTTTAATAATCAGTTTACTGCTAAACAAATCGATCACAAAATAAAATTGAAATCAATTTAACCTGAACCATGTATAAAACATAGTTGTATTTAAGATGAAGCGTAAGTACTAACTACAAATCCTTAATTTATCATAATTAAATATAGTATGGACATTTATATTATGTACCATTTAAATTTTACATCAACTTAAATAATATTGATTTGCCTTTTACGTGCACGTGTAAGATTAATGCACATTATAAAAAAGTTGGTGTATGATTCCATACATGGTAGTTTGAATATGTAGGTACCCTAAATGGCTAGGCGGAAGGAACAAATTTTGTTTTTCATTTGTCATAACAAAATCAAGGTAATAGTGCTTTACTGCTATGAATCCAAAAACACTAAAATTGCAATAATATAGGTATTATGCCAAATTGAGTATGTAACAAACAATATTATGTAGATCAGTTCTACATATTTATGGTTTCACCATAGCGGGAAATATTTACAGTGTTGTAGTTTTGTGTTATTAAATCTCCAATGTCATATTATGCTACTAGGACTAAGTGCTCATCACACTGAACCTATTTTACTGTAACGTCTGTAAACCTTTTTTTTTTTATTTACAAAAAGATTTTTTTTATTAGGGATGTGCCATTGCATATGTCCATTATAAAATGAACGTAAATTTTTATGGTTGTAAAGCTAGGTGAAGAACATATGAAATTTATTACGGAAAAGACCTTTAAACGTATTTTATTTCGGCTCATTAAGTATCAGCTTAATGAACTGCCCAGCCGAGCCGCCCGTGTCAATACTGCGGGTGAACAACCGATTAGCCGTGACCTACTGCGGGCAGCGCACTCGCGCAGACAAACCACACAGTAGGTCAACTAAAAACATGGTTGAATTTAATAATTTAAAAAAATACTGTATATCAATATATAATTACATTCTCAAAGCCGGTAACCAAAATGCTTATAAATTTTTAGCAAAAATCAAAATTTTTGTGAAACTTTTGTATGCTACGCAAAGTCTTTAAAATAAATTCCGAACTATAAACAAACCTAAACACATTATAACAAGGGTCTTTTGAAAAGGGAAATCATTACATTGGTAATATTAAAAAATATTTAGGTAGCTACTTAAGCGAGATAAAATGCCTATGTAAATTGTATTAAAATTATCACAACAACATGGAGTCCCCATGATGCCATTTAGTTGCAAAAGTTTCTTGATGTTATGAAATACTTAGATTTAGATTACACAGTTTACCTTTGAAAAATTGCATAAAATTTACAGAAGTATACAAATCCTTGACCTAATCCATATACTACTTTATCTGTTCTTGGCATACCGTAAACATTATCTAGGCCACGTTGTTTGCGGAAGTAGGGGAGCCTACTGTGGTAGTAAACTTTGATGACACTTATCTTCGTATACTTGAATTTAGATACATCCTAAATGTATCCTAGTCCTATTTTAAGTGAAGTACGATCACGGTGTCAATGTCTTTCGAGAAACAACGATTTTCATACATCGTCTGTCATATAGGTACAAAAACGATGATGCCGATGCCAAACATTAGAAACATTTATTGTACTTTTTAAAGCAATAGGCTGTCTGTAAATCACTTATTGCGAATGACTGCAGAAATAATTACTTGGCGTTAAATTGATTGTAATATTAAATAATTTAAAATTGTTATTTCATTTAACGTAAATAATCATTAATATTACTTAACTCTATCAACTTTTAACTTTGTATAACTGAATCGTTCCGCATGGCAGTGTAATGTTAAAAAGTAGTTCAAGAGCGTACAAACCACATGCAGATGTCAAGGGTGTTCCTTGTTATTTCAATTTCCAGTGAATATCATTGATTTTCGCGGCGATTCTGTAAAAGGGTAAAAAGACATTCGGATAATGGAACCAAAGCCCTTCTGTGGTCCGACTGACCTTGTGCTTATCTCCTCGAGTTCTCGTGACTACTTTAAAAAGGTTAAAAAAAGGAAACTTTTTTCTTAAATACTGGTACACAGATTCAAGAAACAACGGCCTCATTAGCTTATTTCAAACCAAACGAAACCTACAAAAATGTAGTGCGAAATCTTTATCAAACAATTCGTAAAATAATAGGAAACTGGAACTGTTCTAACAAACATAGTTGACGTCCTATTTACCTAACCTCATTGATTACAATATTTTGTGTTGCCGTCTCGGTATTGTTTTGTTCTTTTGTTTTGTTGTGTGTTTGTTATCGCTGACGTTGTGTTGTTGTTGGCTGTTGCAGACGCGCGTCCATGATGTCCCCGCGCCAGCTCATGCGCAACTCGAACATGACGCAGAAGTGGCAGCGACGTGAGATATCGAACTTCGAGTATCTCATGTTCCTCAACACTATCGCAGGTGGGTCTTTATTCACCGGTAGAGTTTTATCGGAGGAATAGAATGCATTTGGGTTAAAACGGAAGTATAAAAAATATTTCTCATAGATGTCGCCCGAGAATTCATGCGCGCGAAAAAATCCCGTAAAAAAAAATACATTTTGCCGCGATAAAAAGAAGCCTATGTCCTTCCCCGTGGTCTGGGGATCAATTTTTATGAAATCTGTGTCAAGTTTCATCAAAATTGGTCCAGTGGTTTTGGAGCCTGCTCAATGCAAATAAACAAACAAAGAAATATTTCCTCTTTATAATATTAGTATATTGGTATATATATTGGTAATGGTTGGTATTAGTATATTGGTGTTGCTTTAAATATAAAAAAAGGAAGGTCTTTTGAAATGTGATTTGCGCTAATTTTTTTTTTGATTAGTACACTGAACAGTTGTCAGCCACAATTAGATTAGATAATATTTTGTTGCATACAATATTTAAATAGGTAAGTACTACCTGGGCACTGACGATATCTAAGAAAACTATACGACAGTCGACACTGAACAGTGATGAACACCATTTTGTAATTTTAAAACAATTACCTATCATTATTTATATTATATAACGTGCAAATTATTACATTGAAAGAGCAAAGTAAACATATCTATGACGCTACTATTACCAGCTAAATACGAACATTAACTCTATAATCTCATGTTTTGAATTTACCTACGACTACATATATATTAATTACCTTACTGGTTAAACGTTACTAGATGACAACTAGAGTTACTACGAGGGCGGCACTGAAAATTTCGGGAATCAAGGAAGTGACACAACATTACTATTTAAAATTGTATTTATTGCTTTTCGAAGTATTCTCCGCGAAATTTTACACATTTTTCCATACGATGGAACCAATCATTGAAACAACCATTCCATTCGGAAGTTGGGGGTCTCCAAAATGGCCGTTTTGTAGGCGTCCACAGCTTCTTCAGGTGATGAAAATCTCTGACCACGCAATTCATTCTTTATTTTAGGGAAAGTATAGAAATCATTAGGGCTTAGGTCGGGGCTGTACGGCGGATGGTCTAATAATTCTATGATTTCTTGCTCTAAAAACTCTTTTGTTCTGTGCGCGGTGTGTGAACTCGCATTGTCGTGATGGAGGATGATGCAGCATTTGCAATTCTCTTTACGGAGTTCAGAAACGACCTGTGGCAAACAAATGTTAGCATACCGTTCTTTGTCCCTCAAAAGGAATAGTCGCAACATGGCCGGTTTTGGAGACAAGCGTGGCCACCATTTTTTTTGCAACACTCCGTGAACGAACAATTTTTGTTGGCTTTAACTCATTTTCGAACACCCAAACTCGTGACTGGTTTTTTGTTTCGGGTTCGTACGTGTATATCCAGGATTCGTCACCTAATACGATGTTGTATACAGCATTTGAGGATCCTGCGTGGAATCGTTTGAGAGTTCTGACGCACCAAGTAACGCGAGCCGCTTTTTGCTCTTCGCAGAGCAAATGCAGTATCCATCGGGAAAACAACTTTTTTACACCTAATTGTTCATGCAAGATTATTTGTATTTGACTCATGCCAATGTCTAAAGTTGCCTGAATTTCGCGGTATGTCACATGTCGATCTTCCTCAATCAGCTTACGCACAGCATCAACGTTTTCTTGGGTGACTGCAGTTTCTGGACGACCTTGACGGGGATCATCACTGAGCTTGACACGTCCACGTTGAAATTCAGCAGACCAGCGATAAATTGTGGTTTTAGATGGGGCTTCATCACCAAATGCAGAAATCATCCGGTCAACACACTGTTTTTGTGTTAAACCACTTCGAAAGTCATAATAAATCATCGCTCTAGAATTTTCTCGAGTCAATTCCATTTTCTCAACGACTAAACAAGTTTGACAAGACCTTGTGACAAGACCGAGAATCTTTTTTTAAATAAATAAACGGTATTCGATTTTTAAAACTAAGGAGTTTTAAATTAAAAGATTTTAATATGACAGGAACAGTGGAAATATTCCATTCCCGATACTTTTAGTGCAGCCCTCGTAATGCACGGAAATTTTGTATATTTTTTTTTATGAAATAAACCAGGAAACGAGCAGGTGGGTCGTTTGATGGTAAGGGATTACCGCTACCCATGGACACTCGCAACCCCAGAGGAGTTATACTTGGAACTCCTCGGTGTTGCGACTTGCGTTCCTGGTCCTTAAAAATCCCCAATCCCCCCCCTTGGGCCTCCGGTAACCTCACTCACTCGGCGAAACACAACGCAAACGTTATTTCACACTGTTTTTCTGTGAGGTCGTGGTATTTATCCGGTCGAGCTGGCCCATTCGTGCCGAAGCGTGGCTCTCCCACAGTAGTTTGTTTGCAATAAGACTATTATGAGCTTTTATCAATCGTTGTTTTGTTACGAACTATGTACATTGCTGACTAGTGTAATTGGAATACAGGATTTTCAAAATTGTTATTAATAAGTTTAAAAAGAAACGAATGACAATGATAATTATTACTATTTATATTGTGATCACCGATGATTGGCAAATGGCAGCTACTAGATAATGTTACAGAGATCTTAAAAATGTTATAAAAGCGTCAGTTCACAACGCGACGATACGCGACGCTATGTGATGCTGTATTTTTAAGATAGCTACTCAAAATGTAACTTTATTCACTACACAAAAAGATACACGTTTCATATGAAATCAGTCATAGACTGCACATGCGCAGCGCAGTGTGGTGCAACCTGACATTCGAACGCTTACAATGAAACGTGTATCTTCTTGTGTAATTAATAAAGTTCAATTTTGAATAGCTACCTTAAAAATGCAGAGCCACGTCGTGTATCGTTTCGTTTCGGTGTGAATTGACCCTAAGGGTGGAAGTCCGACGTTATATTATTATAGCCATCACGACTCTTGCAATCTTACTTATTAGTGCTTTCGAAAAAAATTAGATCAAATCTCTATTCGCTACCAACTCGGAACTGTGGGCCTAGCAGAAACATTTGACGTAACGTTATCGAATGATACTTTATGGACGCTGTCATGATTTTGACAGATTTTCATACAATTCTCATTCGATAACGTTACGTTTACGCCGCTGTGTAATATTCCTGCTAGACCCACTGAATGTAGCCCTAAGACCTTACAACTATTGAGTTACTCATTGTGTGTGAGTAACACACAACAGTGAATAAGTGAACAATCGGCATCTGTTGGTCACACGAACCGCATATCACGTGCCTTATGAAAGGCTTAATTCAGTTTATATGTGCGGATATAGCATTTAACATAACGGATACATTCATATATTATCATAAAGAAATATATCAATACGTCTGTCTGTTTGTAATTTTAGATTAACTTCTTTTCAATTAATGCATATTATGAAATTAGTATAGGTACAAAAAAAATATATTTTTACTATTTAAAACGTTACACATCAGAGATGACCTCAGTGTCGAGAAGAGTGCAATGTAATTTTATTTTGTATGATACATTTTTTAAATTTCACAACATATTTTCTGTCGAATTAAATCATTTTTGCCCAATATTTCTGTAATTGGTTTGCAAAACGTTACTTATTTCCAAATTTACATCTATTTTTGTACATGAGGCTTTCGTGTAGAAAACAGACGTTGATTTGGAAATATAATAACGTTTTGATAAATTTCGTGAAAACTAATTTGTAACAAAACTACGGTAAGTAATTGCCAGTTAACGTAAACAGTAAAATTTCTCATTTGGCAAATATGGTGAAAGCTATTTTTCTGAACTTCATTCTCCTGTCCCCATATTGGTGTTCTATAATATCGAAGATATCAAGTATTATTTTTAACCATCAAGTAACAATAGATACAACAAACGAATAAACAGTCTTTTCTATACACCCATACGCCATGGTATATATGAATATAATAACGACCTTACACTGTCAGGGAAGTGTGATTTTAATGTGACAGTAATGTCGGCAAGTGTAATGCTGGAAGTGCCCGCATTCGATATGTCATATGAGTGACGCTAATCAATGTTTAGTTTGCGACGTTCACACCTTGACACATAAAGGTTTCCCTCATGAACTAACGACTGCTTATTTATATATTGTAGACTCTTATCAAACAAACTTTTCGATATCAACACATCACGCGCGTATGTTTTCTTTAAAAGGGACAATACCAAAGACTATATTATATTAATATAATTCCTCTATAATATGAATAACGTAGCTATAAGCTATCCAACGTTTTATGAGTATAATATGATGGCTAATTAACCTAATAATTCAATTCGGATTCTTATGTTTCAAAAATTTCTGTGCCAATTTGCAAATCTACAGTTGTTTTGTAAATTAGGCAATGTTTTACCACAATACAATTCAAAATTGCACAACTCTTAACCTCAAATTGGACCGTGTTCGGTCTAAAGTCCTAAACTTTAAATGCTAAAAATTTGCCTTGCGAAGAAAATTCGGTTGCAAGCAAACGTCAAGCCCGATTTTCCTCTTCTTTTTCAGTAGGATCAATAAAAATGATAATTGAGCTATTGATTTTTTGATGAAATGAGATGATGAGATAATGAGTTTAATCCTCAGCTGGGCAAGGTATAATGGAGTTCATCGCGAACATGCATTGGACCATTGCAGATCGCTAGGGGTAGTAAAGTTTGATATAAAATCGTCGGCCGAAAAATTTTTCACACATTTTGATCAATAAATAAAAATCGGCCAGGTTTTGAATCGCCAGACCAGCGGTTTTATATCAAACCTATCGATCTGCAGTGGTCCAATGCTTGTTCGCGATGAGCTCCTTTTACGACGGCTAGCTCTATAAGTTTATGAGTAATGCCGCGGACGCAATAGGTCAATTTACCGACTTAATGAGGAACTTGCCGTTTTGCGTTACACGTAACAATGAAAATGTGATAATTATAGTCGTTTAGAAACTGCGTATCGACGCTACGTAATGCTGGGATGCAATGTTATGTAATAATATTATGGTGATCGACTGCAGAATATTGAATATCTATCTAATATCTACATTGCTCAAGTCTTGATACTTGCGACTCTTTCCTCTATTTTTCCATCGAACGCGACGCACGCGTACCTACAGGCGACTTATGATTTTGTTTGAAACGGCTTCCAAGTAGATTTATAGTAAAAGTAACTTTTCGCTGTCGTGACTCGGGGCGTGAATTATCTGAAAACTTGCGAAAGATTCCGAGGGACAAATTCAAATAACTTAACCTAAAGAAAACTACGGATATTTCCTTACATGATTAATTTACACGCGCATTTTGCTCATATTCCGAAGACAATGATCGAACATAAAATTAATGGCCCCAGGCATCCACGTTATATAATAATTACGACTGCTGTAATTACAGGCGTGTCTAGGCAAACCAGCTAATTGACATAAACTGCTATAATAGAACTCAGAAGACGACATAATCAATCATGACATTTTTAAAGATATGCAGGGTGTTTTATAGAATGTAGTAATTCCGTGAAATATAGATCCAGAAATGAAAGACCTGACCTGTTTGGGTCGTACACTAAAATTGGTTTTAATTGTCAATGTTTTATTCCATCGTAATAACAAAAGTAAAATCAACTAATCTAAGCACAATTTAAAACATAAATACTTTTATTGATCATTTAGTTAACGCTCAATTTACAAAACATAGAGTATTCCCGTCTAAAAGCTTATTTTTGAAATCAGTTGTATCCCAGTGTGAGGACAATGACCATCATTGCACGGTCTAGACTATTTCATACTATAATACTTCTTTTTCGATTTTTTTTTCTCAGCATTAACTTCTTTGTAAAACGTTTTTCATTAAGAGCGCTCGATCTTTGAAATGAAATAAAACAAAAAGTTTAAGTGACACAATATTCATAATATTTTAAAGGACATTAGATGTCAATATTATGTATTTAAAATATTTTTGCCAAATAGTCGCCGCGACTTCGCTGTGGAGCAATTTTTGATGATATCTTTGCATAAAAGGGCTTAAAGCAACTTGAGCTAAATTCGCGTAAAATCCCGAGTTATATTTGCTTTAATGGCTGGAATAATTGACGTAGCTTTCGACAACATAGCGACGCATATTTCACGTAGCCCCTCAGAATGTAGTCGAGTCGTGTTAAATCACATGGTTTTAAAGATGGTCAGTTGATGTCGCCACCGCGCGACTACGACGAGGTCCTCGAACATCTCATTCGATAAATTTAATTTTTTGCGTGCTGTACGGCGAGTATTGCAGTCCTTTTCGAACCACATGTTTGTGGGATCAGTACCTACCCGTACCTACCATCTATCTTCAGTTCGTGAAGCTCAATCGGTTTTTGAAGCGTGTAGTTTTCCATGGCAAACTGTCATGACCAAATTTTACAATATCAGGATAACCGCTATGCGCAACCAATGTTCGAGCGTCCCTGTTGTAGAACTCTTTGTCAGCATCAAATACACATCTATTCAAAAATTTGATCATCCTCAGTAGTTTCAACTCAATGGTCTTAACATTTTTTTTAGAAATGATAAATAAATGGTTTGATTATATGTTAAATCGCATTATACTTTTAGCTTCAACTGTATTTTTGAATAAAATTGTATAATTTTCCTTTAAATAACAACCTTCTGAATGTTATATTTCGAAATCATTTTGTTTCTTGCAAAACTAAATATTAATAAGTATCTCACTAAAATTTATTTTATGATAAAACCTAAGTGAAGGTGACTTCTAAATTCTAAGATATTTTGTAACCTTCGGTGCCGTGAAAAATTAGGAAATCCATGGAGAAATCCATGGATTTCCTAATTTTCGCTATGGTCTATTGAATAGAGGCCTAATTTCATTTACACACAAATAAATGCAAAATGTATAGACTACAACTTTTCGAAAGTTATTTTAGATTGAATGTGCGAGTAAAAAGTTACTTAAAGTTATTATCGTTTCAATAAATACAACTATGAATATCCGTTGTATGAATAATAGAAATGACAATAGGTTAAGTACGCAATAATAAGAATTATTAAATTTTTAATTTATTTATTAAATTGGTGATTTGAGGAAAGTTAAGGAATTATTTAAAAAATAGAGAGCATTAGGTACACGTAGGTTCCTTTAAGTAGGTTTCTAAGTAGTTTCCTTTAAGTAGGTTTTTAAGTAATTCCTTCCCTGCCTAGGTTATGCCTGCCTAATTACATATTAGTAAAAGGTAATTTAAAGGATTTTTCTTTAATAGCGTTAGAACTTTGAAATGAAATAAAACAATCAGTTTAAGTGACACTATCACAAGTTTTATAATATTTTAAAGAATATTCGATGGCAATATTGAAAATATTATTTGTGAGATCCATGCCATCAATCCTAGGCCACAACTTCTTTATTTAAAATGCCATAAATTAGACGCAACGCACATAACGTTAGGTGAATGGAACATTAATTTTGATCACAAATTTTAATAACTTCTATTCTTTTTTGAAGCGTGTAGTTTTCGATGGTGAACTGTTCTGACTAAATATGAATTCTTGCCAAATTTTACGGCTGTCGCTTTACCAAGTTACTCGCTATGCGCTGTCAAAGTTCGAGAGCGGAGAGTCCCTATTGAAAACCCCTGAAAACCGCATGCGAACATGACAAGTTAGTAGGTACTTATGTTGTAGGTACTAATATAATGTGGGTACATATCAATTCAGTTAGGACATAGTTTATCAAGACAGTTAGGTTATACTCACATACCTCTTTATGTACTCCATGGATTTTCTCATATCACTGAATTTAAGCAGAAAATATTTAATTGGAAGTGAGACCATTGACGCGTATTTCACTGCTTGTTTATAGTTTCCTCATAATAAGTTATTATTTATTTACGACTAAGGCACAATTTTTATTGTATCTGCGACTTTTTTGAAAAAAGAATTTGTCTCCACTAAACGTCATCGTAACAACTGTCAGTATGAGACATTTCTCTTTCGTTCGGAACGCTTTCACAACTTTTTGCACTTTTATTTTTTATTGCTATACCTACATTATTGCAGACGACTGTGAAAGTGGAGGCCCGACCAACAAATGTCTCGGCTTGCCCAGATGGGAAAAGTGTAGTCACGTGATTACAACAATAGGTCTGTGCATTAAGCGACAAGATAATGTGACCCGCGCGACCAATACAAACATCGTCGGGTCAAAGTGCAATAGATTGCAATGAAAGTTTACACTTTGCAATAATGCCCACATTGATTTCGGGGACAGTGGCCGGTTTCATTGAAACTAGGCCAACTACGCAATAGTTGTTTATAGTGCCCAAGTGTGTGCGCAGTACACAAGAGCACTCTCTCTTCCTTTACTCTCGAAACCCAGTGGGACGGATGAATGACACGACTGGCGAGAGATCAGGCGCAGGACTGACTTTTTACATGCCCATCCGACGCATGGATCATCTTTCTTGTCAAACAATCAGGTGATCAGCCTGCATTGTCCTAACCAAACATGGAAACAACATTTTTTGTTGTTCCAATGCGGGAATCGTACCCACGACCTCCGAGTCGAGAGCCAAGCGCTAAACCACTGGACCACGGAGGCTGTTACAATAAGTGATACTTACATTAATTATTAATCATGAGCATCAACGTTCAAAAAGTAGTGTAACCGTAGACGTATATATTATAGACGAGGCATGTCCAGACAAAAACTGTTTCCACTTAAATGGCCCCACTTTTGGGGTTTTTTGGGGCCATTTTCACATTTGAGGTGTGGTGAAATCAAGATGGCGTAACTTTTTCTTGTTTGACGATTTGTTCTGTCAAATGTACGTCATGGCCCATGTATTGCCAGTGTAACCACAAAAACATAGATTTTGTGGTTACAGTTACAGTTTGAAACAAAAAAACGCGAACACCAATCAAAAGCGCTATTAGCCCAAAAGCTACTAGGAACTAAATTTAGAGCGGGTATTTGAGGTAAGCTGAAACCTTGTCCTATACTTGTCCTATTGTACCCTAACACGAGACTGCAGGACTGGCTGGTCAGAAGCGGGGCTAAGTCAATATACAAATTTTTTAAAAAGTGAATTGTTTAATCCCCAAATAAACACGTTTGAGGCAATTTGAAATTTTGATATAGTGTTAGTTTAATGTTTAAGGAGTTGGGGGAAAATAAGCCAGGCCATTTAGTAGGGGCTAACCTAGCCAATAAAAACACGATATAAACATAAAACCTTAAACATTATACTCTGGTTAATAAGACTAGGATAAAATCCAAACCAAGAGCATGCCACGACATGTCCAAGGAGGGTTCCGTAACCATCAACGCGCAATAGGTTTTCTTTGAATTACTTCAAATGTAATTGTCCGATTTCGCTCAAAATAAATTTCCTAAAGAGTTTTTAGCATGATCTATCAGCATGGAATCTCACAAGTTTCTATCTCCTATAGTTTAGAAATGCCAGGGGGGACCAACTTATAAACCACATTGGAGGCCGATTACTCGAAAATGGTTGACATTTAAAAAAAGTCATGTATGAAACCATGCCTTTATTTTGAAAGACCTATTCGAGGATACCTCACATGATTTGGTAGAATGAAAAAATATTTTTCTTCTCACTTCACATGTATGGAGAGCCACCCCTAAAATGAAAAAATATTATAATTGTATGTTGTCAAAACCGAGACCTATACACAGTCTTTAACTGTACCAAATTTCTGTCTGTCTATCGGTCTGTCTGTCAGTCTGTCTGTCTGTCCGTGCTTCTAGCTTCAGTAATTATTAATATTAGGTCAATACATATGAAATTGGCGTTTTTTCGTACTGACCACTTTGATCTCAAATATATCTTCTTTGGTTAGGATTTCTAAATTCAAATTTATACCGCTATTTACTTCATGCATTTGTGTTTGGAAAACTGTAATTCATTTGTTTTTCCTCGTTTGGTTTTTTTTTTTGCGTCTGTTTACAAAATGGAAAACTTGAAATATCCTATTATTTTCGAGTACTAGTTCCACCGTGGCACCAGTGCTGCAGAAGATTTAATGATGTGTATGGCGGCAGTGTCGCTAAAGAAAACATAGTGCGTTTTTAGTTCCAACGTTTTCGTTCTGGAAATTTCGACCTGCAGAACAAGCCCCTGTGGACGACCGGAGACCAAAGTTGATAATGAAGAATTGAAGGCTATTGTGGAAGCGGATCCATCGCAAACCACATCCGATTTAGCTGCAGGCTGCGGTGTTAGTGATAAAACTGTTTTAATCCACTTGAAGCAAATTGGGAAGAAAAAAAAGCTTGAAAGGTGGGTACCTCATACATTGAGTGCAGCAAACCGACAAACGCGCGTCGACTGCTGCGTTAGATTACTCAACCGGCAAAATAATGAAGGGATTTCAAATCGATCATCGAATCGAATGTGTGTGTGATGAAAAGTGGATCCTGTACGATAATCGGAAACGCTCATAGCAATTGCAGGACCCTGGCGAACCAGCCAAAGCCTGCCTCAAGCGAAAATTGTCTCAAAAAAAGTTACTTGTGAGCGTTTGGTGGACTAGTGCCGGTGTCATTCACTACAGCTTTTTTAAATCTGGCCGGACGATTACAGCAGATTTCTATTGCCAGCAACTGCAAATCATGATGGAAAAACTAGCTGCTAAACAACCGAGGTTGGTCTTTCTCTCTAGGCCACTACTACTTCAGGACAACGCTAGACCACACACTGCACAACAGACGGCTACCAAATTAGATGAGCTTCAATTGGAATGTCTAAGACACCCACCGTACTCCCCGGACCTTGCTCCAATAGATTACCATTTTTTTCGAAATTTGGATAACTTCTTGCTAGGGAAAAAATTCAACTCCGATGGGGCAGTACAAAGCGCCTATTATAGATTTTATTGATTCCTGTCCGAATGGTTTTTTTAGTAAAGGAATCAATGAACTACCTATGAGATACCTAACCCCTCAGAAACTGGGCATAAGAGACCCTTGTTGATCGTTGATCGATGGATGTGATAAAAGTCGAATTAGAGAGTCTCCGAAGGATGTATTGGCCAACAATTACAATTACGATCTAGTGCGTAATGAGGTCACCGGTTAGGCGGAGACACGCCATGGTTTCCGACTGTTTCTCAACTTCTCGGCTCAAAGATTATATTGCGCTTCGTTTATCGAACTTTTTCCATGGATCGATTAAAAACCTTTAATTTTCATAAAAGTGTTTGAACATTTTCATGAAAATTAAAGGTAAGTAATAAGTACATGATGGTTCCCACCTTCGGGATAATCTTTTACCTACTTTTAACATAATGCGTACATACATAGTCTATCCGTGACCAGTTGTCTAGTGAGAATAGACACAATCTATTCAATTTGCAGCTCCGAGCCTCCCGTGAGGACGGTCACAATTAAGAGTTTATACTTGTGAATACAAATGTTTATATGTCTAGGTTATTTTATGCCTTCATCAGCAAATATTGTCATCACATCGTCAAATGTATTTTTGACATGAAACATCTAACGCGGCGGATCAGGCTAATTATTTTTGAAAAGAAAATAGTTGCATGTGTCCACGACACCACTTGGGCTTCCTTCTTACCCAACTACGGCGAAGCTAAAAGGAAGGGTAATTATTTTGGCAGTATATCTATGTATGTATGTTTGTTCCACTGTAGCGTCAAAACTACTGATGCGATTTTATTGAATGCGGTGTCAATAGATTCGTTATAATGGCACGGGTAACATAGGCTATATATTTTACATAGTCGGGTTATAATTTATATCTTTTGATTATTATGGGTAGTAGCGTTGAATTTGTTAAAGGTTCGAATTTCACCAACGAATTAAAACGACGTTTAACGCTGAACTTCGGTTTAAATATGTCTGTCACTTTTATTATTGAATAAGAGAGAGTGATTAAATCCGAGTTTAGCGATAAGCAATTTTAAAGAAATTTGGAAGACGAGCACTGTCGCTTGTAAGAATATGAGTAGACGTGGAGCAAGGTAGAGTTCCATGTGAATAACGAAGCTATGATTTTTTTGATTTCCTTCATTTGTTAATTATTAACATTCCTTTTTTAAACGTAAATGTTTGTTTCCCAGGACGAACGTACAACGACTTGAACCAGTACCCGGTGTTCCCGTGGGTGCTCACCAACTACGAGAGCGAGGAGCTGGACCTCAGCCAGCCCTCCAACTACAGGGATTTGTCAAAGGTTTGTATCACAATCATTTTGCAGTGCCATTTTTTGTTTGTGGTCTAAATTATTTTCGACTACGCCCTAGTGAGGCCTGTAACATCTTTTGGCAAACATCAATGTGTATTGGCAATGGCCAATATGACCGTTATATACAAAAAAATCCGTATTAGACATAGAGTCTTTGTATTAAGTTAATTGTAATAAGTTGTAATTTTATATACAAATCGCTGTACCTTTGACAATATTGACTTTTGATATACTGTTTCTTCTGAGTAGTTACTCATATTTAAGAGTACTATCCATTTATGCAAATTTTTTTTTAAATAACATTAATGACGCGATTTCACTTGTTTCGGTATTCTAAAAATGGTGTTTGAACAAAAAAAATACAAATTGAATAAATTCACAATAATAATGTTATAACATCAAAATTCATCACATAAAATACGACCATTACATTTCTGTTCATATTTACACTTGTCACAGTTTTAACATCACTACGTAGGTAGGTATTACATACATAATACGAGTATATTAAGTCACTACTCACTATGTTCTCCACTAAATAAGGGTTGCCAATTGCCAATTGCCATCCGTCCTGGTTTCCCCGGATTAGTCCTAGTTTAAAGGGCGTCCTGGGAGCATCCGGACTTCGGACCGGATTTCATTTGCTTACCGGATTTTTTGTGGGCACTGGGCAGATTTAGGGAGATGTAATATTTTTCCGATTTTGTTTTGATTTGTATCGAGAGTCCAAAATGTGGGTCTATGCCAGCCCCAGACCCCTATGGAAAACTATTATTATACTAGTACTGGGATATAAACAGGAGTATATTGCAGCCCATCGGCGCGCTGAACCCGAGCCGGCGTGCGTACTTCGAGGAGAGGTACAACACGTGGGAGCACGAGTCCACGCCGCCCTTCCACTACGGCACGCACTACTCCACCGCCGCCTTCGTGCTCAACTGGCTCGTGCGCATTGTAAGTAAAGGCAACATTCACTGTCTAACTCATAGACATATAGTATATTATAGACGAGGCATCTCGAGGCAAAACTGTCCCCACTTAAATGGCACCAATTTTGGGGTTGTTTGGAGCCACTTTGACATTTGAGGTATGATGAAATCAAGATGGCTGACATTTGAGGTCATTCACTGTCTAACTCATAGACGTATATATTATAGACGAGGCATCTTGAGGCAAAAACTGTCCCTACTTAAATGGTCCGCTGTCCCCACTTTTAGGGTGGTTTGGGGCACTTTGACGTTTGAGGTATGATGAAAACTAGATGGCTGACATTTGAGGTATGGTGAAATCAAGATGTCGTAACTTTTTCTTGTATGAAGATTTGTTCTGCCAAAAGTACGTCATAGCCCATCCTTAGTTTTGAAATCATTGTCTAACTAATCTATCAACTATGAACACATAGCTGAAACCACTGAACGGATTACAGTGGATTTAGCACTAGCACCGATAAGCGCGAAATAGTCGAGGGAGTAAGTGTTATAGAGGGAATATCTTGAGCACTCTACAGGGACATCTTTAGCATCTACTGCACGTGTAGCATGACCGCCGTAGAAATCCGTTTTGTCTACAGAAGAAAAGACATATTATGTGGCTGATTTTCTTTATCAATCTAACATTTTCTCTATACTTCCGTAGAAAGAAACCATTTCTTTGGTCATACTACGCGTGCTCGACAGTCCGGACTCTTTAAACTAGGTAGATCTCATGAAGTAGGCAATAGACATCGGCAAAAAGACGTGAAATGTGAATCTCGTGGGCAAAATCTAGTAGGAACTTCTGTAGATGAACCTCTTATTGTGACTGATGCTATGCATTGAATTTTGACGCCCAACGCCTACTCTAACTGAAAACTTTAAAAACATGACAACATAATTATACGGAATATTGAAAATAATTTGAAATTAAAAACTTATGATAATTGACTGATAACAAACTATTCTAGAATATTCTTATTAAAAAAAAAATTTACTCAACTCAAAAAAAATTGGGTACTGGAATATTTTTTAATAAATTATTTATTATATAATTATAGTATAATAATTTACTAAATTGGATAATTTTAAATTTAAATTATTCTAATAAAACTGAATGTGGCATTTTCTGAGTCCTCGGTGTATGAATTACCTAGTATTTTTATGTTAATAGCTAGCTATTAATCTTATTTTTTGTTCCTTTGGCGGGATTCGAACCCATTACATCGGGCTTGAGCACTGACACGCACTACCACTGAGCCACAAAGGACATCGCTCTATCAGAGTCTATGTCAAGGAAAAAGCAGGATACTCTTTTAAACTTAAAAGGAGATCCCAATCCTATGTAATCTATTATATACACGTAAGGAAATAAAGAATCTATTATTATTATTATGTTCTTTCTACTACCGACCGCGATGTATAACCACAGTAATTCAACCATACAATTTTGACATGAAGTATAAGTGTATAAAAAAAGCTTAATCTGACTCTGGTTATAAATATAAAACATGCGTGACGAACAGAAATTAAAAACTAAATGAAGTGTGGACGCTGTAATTTACTGCTATATTTAGGGCTATAATTATTGTGTTCTGCTTTTTTTTACACCACCACAAAAATATCATGATTTATATCCCTCACTAATTGATGAATACAATGTTAGGAGGAGGGGTCACTTGATCCTTATGGGATAGTAGATATACATTCGATTTATCAGTAGTGAGGCGTCTATATAAATCGACATATTATCTTCTCTTATGAATATTAGATACTTAATACTATAATATATAATATTAATTTTTAAAGTAATAAAATACACATACACACACACACCTGATGATAACTTTGTCGAAACCAGTCGTGTAATATATTAAAATTAATGTAAAATACTTATTATAGTGGAATAGTGCAAGAAGTCCTGTGTGTTTTAACTGTATCTAATAAAATACATTTCGGGGGGCTTTACCATTCCTCTGAACTTACGTTTTGCCACCGCAATTTATAGTCTGTTTGGGAAATTTCTAGTTTTACACTACCTATGTCGATACTCGATAGTATAATTATATTAATACCAGCTAACTTTTTCAAGTAAGTAGTATCGTCAGATCTGGAAAATTATTTAATGTTGTGCGATAAATTATTGTTGTTGCAATTAACTTTTTTTTGTAAGTTTTTAATCTGATGAACAGTTATTTAGAAAAGACATTTTCTATATTGTACTATTCTATATTATACTTTCAATAGCTGATTGTCTGTAGAAGGAATAAACTTTGTTGTTGTGATTTACGTAAAATTGAAGGCATTATCATTTAGAGATTCACTAGAAATTCTGATAAATAAAATTTTGGGATTTAAAACGAGATAGATTAAAAAAAATATTTAGAAATTTGGGGTGTTTTGACGATGAAATTAAACCTTTTATCTGCGGTTAACATCTGTTAGGGCCGCCTTATACGGTTCGGCTTACCTTCGGTTCGGTCTGAACGGATGCAAAATCGTATCGTCTGTGTACAATTTCGAGATCGCATCAGTCGGCCGGATGGTTCAGTCCATCCGGCCGACTGCGATTCGTTCCAGTGTTGCCAACTCTGTTTTTGCGAAACTCGCGTCGATTTCTACTAAAATAATACTGAAAACTAACAAAAAAGCTACTAAACTTATGAATCCTTAAGCCACCAAAAAACTACTATGTTTTGTTATATTGACGTTTTCTTATTTATTGTATTTTATTATAAATTTTACCGTTAAATTAAAATATACAAGGTCATATTATTACGTATATAGTTTAGTAATAAAACGGGTAGCTAATTAAAAATAGATTAAATTAAAAAATCTAGCAAATTACAGACGAATGCTACGATGTAATATTATAATAAGGTGTAAATATTTTATTTTTTTTGCCTTACCTATGCCATTTTGCATATGATTATTAATTGGCTATTTCCTACTAAAACACTACTAACAACTTAATTCCTACTAAGTAGGGAATAAAATACTTAATTTAGTAGTAAAACTTTGTAAAATACCTAACTAATTTGGCAACAGTCATTCTGGACTGAATGGATAGACTGAACGGACCATGTGTGACAAATCGCTTCAGTTTTTGCCAGAGCCGCGGCCGTGCGGGCGTGTATCGTGTACAAGCGTAGTGAGTTTGCAATTAATAAACGCGACCGTAGCTCGCGGCAAACCAGAACGAACTGATACGATTTTTCCATGTATGTGCTCGAACCTATTCAGGTCGAATTGACGTCAGTTCTAACTGAAACGATTTCCTCTCGTCTATGGGAGCCTTTAGCCTCGAGACGAAACACAATGTAAAACGAATCCTTATGTGTATGACTATAGTTAATTAAAAAAAGTTTTAACCTTAATCGACTTTTATGATTAATTTGTTACTAGCAAAAACTTATCCTGGGTATACATGGTACCGTCATTCGGGGAGACTTGAATTTAGTTGTCTATTTTAGAATACTTAAGTGACTGTGGAATGTTTACAGTCGTAGGTACTTACTCGTAGTATGAAGATGAATTACAGCTAGGACCAGTAAAATATGGTAATTTACTCGTCCAAATTAATGTTAAACTAGAAATAATTTTAACTGAGTTTATGTTTATAATATGGAACAATGTTAATGCGTGTCCTAAATTGTATCATCAAAGTGAAAGGCGCGGGTGAGGCGTCCCGGTGAATTACTGACAACATTAACTCGATGCGACGACGCCGCGTCAAAACAATTGCGCGCGCATGAAGACGTATACCAACAGATGCGCACGCGCACGCGAATGATCCAAGTCGACACATTTAGACAAAAATAACAAAAATACATTTCCATTTTAAACTAAACAGGGAACATTTAAAATAATTTCGAATGTGCTGTAGTGTTTTAATGTATAATTAATAAGTTGTTTATATTTTTACAGTATTTTGATGTCGTTTCTTTCTTTTTTTTTCAGGAGCCAATGACGACCATGTTTCTTGCGTTACACGGTGGCAAATTTGATCATCCTAATCGACTATTCTCTTCCATCGCAATGTCTTGGAAAAATTGCCAACGAGACACATCTGATGTCAAGGTAGGAAAAAAATTTAACCTGTAATAATCTTAACGCTTTTTGAAGTGCCATGTGTGAAACCGTCGATGTTTATAGTGATTTTTCTAGAAAACATTACAATACAATTCACAATGCTTATATTACTACATTTTATAACTTCCATATTTCATCTCTTCCAGGAACTTATCCCCGAGTTATTCTTCCTACCCGAGATGCTGGTGAACAGCTCGGGCTTCAAGCTGGGCATACCGGAGTCGCCGACCGGTGACGTCATCCTTCCACCATGGGCGTCATCCGCGGAGGAGTTCGTGAGGATCAACCGCATGGCTCTCGAGTCCGAGTTCGTTAGCTGCCAGCTACACCAGTGGATCGATCTCATCTTCGGTTACAAGCAAAGAGGTATATTAGACAAGCTAATACCTTATTTTCCATATTTTTTGACGGAGGTTTGTGAGCACTAATCACAGAAATTGCTTAGTGGTAACTTAGCCGTTTTTTGTTAGTTGTTTACCTTTACGCTTGGCATACCTAATTCACAGAACGGGTAACTCACGTTATACTTAAATGTACTTTTTCATATTATACCCTAGATTAACATACCTACATGCTACCTTTGCCTTGTTAAAATCCTTCTATGGGGTTAACCTATATTGTTAAGGTCCTGAGGCAGTGCGAGCTACGAACGTCTTTTACTACCTGACCTACGAGGGCGGCGTGCGACTCGACCAAATCACGGACCCCATCACGAAGACTGCTATAGAGGACCAGATACGCAGCTTCGGTCAAACCCCGGCTCAGCTGCTGAGTGAACCACACCCGCCTAGAGCGTCCACTATGCACCTCGCCCCGCTGATGTTCGCGGCGGCGCCTGACGACGTGTGCCTGAGACTGAAACTGCCCTCAAATGCGGCCGTCGTGCACGTGTCCGCAAATACGTACCCGCAACTGGCGATGCCAGCGGCTGTTACTGTGAGTCGCTTGTTTACTTGTTTTATAATGGTGTGCCCTTTTTATCTTCCATTCTTAAATTGCTATACGTCTCGTGTATGTTTATTATTGAAGTGCTTTAGAAATGGTTAGACTAATTGTTGACATTTCTGTCTACATTTGGTAGAACTAAGAATTACCGGCTGATTATTAATAATTTATATGGCAGAACAACGTTGGCCGGGTCAGATAGCTATATACAAATATGAAAGTGTCATTATTACCAATGGTCGTCACGCATTTTAGGTGAGCGCGGCGCGCGCGTTTGCGGCTCACAGGTGGGCGGGCGGCGGCTGCGCGCACGCCGCGGCGCGGCATGCCGACCACGCGCCACCGCATCATCCTCTAACTATGGATCCTGTATGGGGTGAGTCTTATAAATTTAAGTAGTCGGTTAGGATTCCACACAGTATAGTATTTTTCTTGTTTTTTGTTTCAACAATATTTTTAATCAGTTTAGCAATATTAGTAAAATAATTATGCAATACACGTAAGATGTTTAAATATTTCTGGCAATTTTTTGGATATGGTCTACAAATAGATAAGCCAATTTAGTAAGCAGGTGATAGTTATAGATCAAAATGCAAAAAATGGAAATCAGCAGTCTTACTTTATTACCTTCACCTGTGTGTGGAAAATATTGTGAACAACTTTCAAGCTATCTGCTACAATTTGTAACTGTACTATCCCCAGCGGCAGGCGGCGCAGCGGCGGCAGCGCGGCGACAGCTCGGCGACAACTTCTCGCAGCGCGTGCGCGCGCGCAGCAACTGCTTCGTTACTACCGTCGACTCGCGCTTCCTCATCGCCGCCGGCTTCTGGGACAACAGCTTCCGGGTCTTTTCTACTGAGACAGGTCAGTGTTTCAGTTCAAATATATTTATTCAAAGAGATATACAAAATAGATGCTAAACACTGGCACACATTATTGCACTCTGTCTTTATTAGGGGCGTTTTTGTTGCCAATGCGATAATTACGTAACGTAGTTCGATGCGGTTTTAGACAGTAATGTTTTACTTTGTACGCCGATGTTATACGTGTGCAGATGTCTGAACTCTGAATAATTGCGTTGGGAATTTATTTATATTGATTTTTACTTGTTTCTAAAATATTTTCTTGTCACTAATTTTTTTAAATATTTAATCAATAGTACCCGGGCAACCGAGCTTTGCTCGGAGATTTAGTAGATAAAAAAAAAAAGAATCACAAAAATATTTATTTGACCGGGATTCGAACCCATCCCACATTTCGAATTTCTGAACAACGCAAAAAATATTATAAAAATATATCGCATATCAAACTGCCAATCGGACTGACATTAGAATCAAAGTTATTGATATATTGTTGCACGACGAAAGAAAACATACAATAACTTAAAAATGCGCAGTTTATTCAGTCAGGGACAAGACCTAGCTAGATCGATTAATCTGCCCCGAAACCCACCACTACATACAACCCATACTAAATTTCATGGAAATATATGAAGCCGTTTTCGAGAAACCGATTATATATATATACAATATTGTCTCGTTTAAAGTATAAAATTATTCTTATATTTAAAATTTATGTTATATTTGCAGCCAAGATAGTCCAGATAATATTCGGTCACTACGGCGTAGTGACATGCGTGTCGCGGTCGGAATGCAACATTACGTCGGACTGCTACATCGCATCCGGCTCGGAGGACTGCACCGTGCTGCTGTGGCACTGGTAAGTACGCTTGTACATACGAAATAAAGACGAATATTAGTATTATATCATTAAGCACGGACCCTTAGCAGAATCAAATTTGTAGAACATTGACCTTTAACCGTGTGCGTATTTTACATGTAGCCATTTCACAATGAGTACCTACGTGTGTTACAAACAATGGAGCTTAATTTCAAAATGTGTGACACCGGTGGCCGGCGTTTAATGCTGCCATACGAGCAGATAACCTATAGTATAATATATCTAAATATATATTCACGTCATTGGTGCACGCAGGTCGGCGCGCCATGGCGGTATCGTGGGTGAGGGGGATACGCCGGCGCCGCGCGTCACGCTCACGGGCCACGACACGCCCGTCAACGGCGTGCTCGTGTCCGCCGAGCTGGGTCTCGTAATATCGTCCTCCATTAGTGAGTATACTTTGTATATAACATCGTAGCTTATAAGTCTAATACTGTCATGTTTCTTTTTTTTAATGTCGACTAGATATACTAGATAAAAATTTTATGAAATAATTATTTACATTTCCAATTAGAAACAGGCATGTGACGCAAGCTTGATATCAATAATATATAGCAAATAAAAACATAAAGGTTCTTGCTCAGCAAATGGCATTTGTTTTAGATGCACCAAAAAACCCTACGGCCTCTATTTAGGTATCTACAACTATTATAGTAGTGATGATAATATTATGTTCAGACGGTCCGGTACTGATCCACACGACGTTCGGCGAGCTGCTGCGGTCGCTGGCGCCGGCAGCTGGCGCGGCTGGCCCGGCGCAGCTGGCGTTGTCGCGAGAGGGCGTGATCGTGGTCGCGTACGCGCGCGGACACCTCGCCGCGTTTACGCTTAACGGCCGACGGCTCAGACACGAGACGCATAATGATAATTTCCAAGTGAGATATTTTTGGTTTAATATATAATATAGTAACCCAGAAAAGATACTTTTAAGACCGCCTTCTTTTATCAGGGGCGTGTGCTCCATATAGGCAGAAATGCAGTGCTTTACTTGTCATTCACAGATATTTTAATAAAACGTTCGTACGTTTTAGATGACTTTAATTAATAGTAAATAAATTAATTAAAAAAATATAATAACTTAAAAACGCGTAATATTTTATAAATAGCAACTAATACCGGTGCGTGCTGCAGGACAAATCTTCGCATGTGTGTGTAATTTTCATACTTCGCAAACGCACACATCCAGGAATATCGACATGATAATATAGCAGTAACTCCTGCGGCAGGCTATCCGAAGTATCCGATGGCTAACGAAAACCGCCGAACTGGCTTGTCGGAAATTATTCGTTGCCTATAATCCGACTAAAAACAAAATGACTCGAATCTAATGAATTATCTATACACAAAATTCATTTTTGTTTAGTAAGGTTTTAGTTGTTTAAATAGAAGAAATGTTTTGTGTTTGCGGCGGCCATATTGCATATTTCATGTGTTTGTTTACAATTTAATCGCTCCTGTTTATTTATAGTTTTCTTAAAAGATTTTTCATTTTAACTTTTGAAAGTGTGTACATTTGATTGTGAGGTTTGAGTTGATAATGTGTGTTTATTAAAAATTAAAAATAACAAGTTCTCACAATTTTCATTCAGTTAAAAGATTCAAATTCTGTCTAAAGGTAGGTGTGTACCCGAGTTACAACAATTAAACCACCAAAAAAATAATGTAACTCGAAAATTTCATGTTAAAAGTTATGTGGTTGTGTACACACGATTAAATTATATTGTTTTCCTTGCATATTATTTAGTAATTTACATCGGGATATAGTAATCTCAAGTAACCGGAACCTTGAATATGTGAAAATTTAAGCTGACTGACTGGTGAGTAGTTATAATATTTTGAAATATGCTTATTATTTTACTTATTAGAATTTCTTCCGCCGCGACGATCGATCGCTGTTTTGTCTGCGTTGCCGTAGAAGATGCACATGAATAGTAGTACATCTAAGACTTGCTCTGTTGGCATGGTTTCGACTTAGAGATCCGTTGCTTGGCTGTAGCTATGCTAAAAATCTATAAACGAAAAAGTTTTTGTGACCGAGTACTTCGCCGTATACCCAGTGCCATAATCCTGTGCACGCCACTGTCATTTATCATATATTTTAGTACTTGCTTTGCAATTTAGCGTAGGCCCAGCAATAAATGCATAAAAAGTTAAACAAAAACAAATTAAGATGTATGAATAGATAGATGGATGCATAAAACAAGTAAAGTTGTATGAATCACCCGAAGTTCACTGGGTTTTCCGCCAATTTTAGACCAGCAACTTTCGTATCCTAGTGTAATGTAATTTATAATAAATATAATATTATGACACTGTCTTGTTCCAGTGCCTGGTGCTGTCGCGGTGCGGCGAGTACCTGGTGTGCGGCGGCGACGCGGGTGTGGTGGAGGTGTGGCGCGCCGCCACGCTCTCGCCGCTCTACGCCTTCCCGCCCGCCGGCGCGCCCGTCTGCAGTCTCGCGCTGTCGCACGACCAGAGGTATGTATATAGGCGAGATAGTGCTGAGATAATGATTATGTTTGCGATTGCCTAAAGTGACAGGCGTTAACTATTTAAGTGAAGCAGAAACTAAGAGAACAAATAATTTATGTTAAAAAAACGATCTTTTGTCGAAATGAAAATAATTAATTTTAATTTAAGCAAAGTATTTACCTATGTATATATATACATAAATTGTCAACCATGGCGCTATTTTTAGGTAAACTTGACAGATTTGTTAACAAAGTTAGTTGAGAAACTGTTTTTTCAATTCGATCCTAACGTTGTGAGCCCCAGAATGTTTGTTTTCTTTTTATTTCTTGTGGTGAATTCGACCTTACATACTATAATTTTCAGTTTTCACACATGACACAATATCACTCGTATTCCAAACATTTCAGGTTCCTCTTAGCTGGGCTCGAGAACGGCTCGCTCGTAGTGTTCCACATCGACTTCAACAGATGGCACCACGAGTACCAGCAGCGGTACTGAGGCTTTCGCTGCTGCGGCCGCGACGTGTAGCCGCGACCTGTAGCGAGTACCTGCGACGTGCCAGTCAGCCAGTGATGTGTTCGTCTTGTACATACGAACTGTGAACCAACTATAATATACCCATGCGACTAGACTGTGACTGACGATTATGTGACTCGAGGTGCAAGCTAAAATTGTACGTAGTACCGAGTAGATGCGGCCACGCTGTGTTATTGATAATGCGCTTAACCAAAATTAATATTGACGTAACGTTATTGTTTATGTATTTGTTGTGAAAATTTTATTTGAAAGAAATATAGGTACGGTCATAAAGGGGCCAAAAAGAGCTGGCTCAACTCAACGGAAGCGAGATCAGTAGCTTATATTGGATCGGACGTTCGATCTGTCGCTCTATTTTGGTGACATTGACATACTTAGTATGACTGTTGCCGACAGATAATAAGCGTCACTAGCGCCACTCTTACTTAGGACCCCAAATAAGTTTCATTGGCTGTACAAAACTATTGGTTGTATAGTAAGGATAAAAATTTTCCTTTTTTTTTTTAATTGATCATATTATTATTATTTAATTGTTATATTTTAATAAAATTATTCCATTTTGAATTTAATTCGATTAAGGCAACTGATAATGTAGGTATTATTTCATTTTAAAATTCTCGACATGATATAATTTAGAAACGCGTGCTCGTTCAACGCATCATATTTTATTATGACGAAGAGATGTAAAGAGCACTAAGTGTCATAGCTTATTGCCAACCATTTAACAATGAAACTACTTCGATAAAATGAACTAGAAATATTTACATTAGTACATAGATTGTAAGCATTATAACGTTACATTCCATTTTTTAGCTGTAATATTTAATAGGCACATATTTTGCTCTATAATGGATTATTATTTATTTAATTTTAGTGCCATAATAAGCGAAACGATGTACTTACTTAAAGTATGGTGAATTTATTTTGATCTCCCAAATGACGTCCATATTTTATATACTTACTATGTACCTACTTATTGTTTTTTTATTCCTATTTTGTACTTAAAAAAAATACATCGCGATTTGCAATATATTTATTTTAAAGTAATTATAGGTATATCGTCTTACAATTTACATAATATTATTATTTATTTGTTCTTTGTTGATGAGCTTCTTTTTCACAGTTTTACTTAATTTTCTATCATCCTGATACCCGTTACACATATATTTTTCTTCGTAACTAGTTTCTTTTGTTTGTTGATATGAACTTTGGTGGTGGGTTATTATAATTTAAGATTTCTTTGAATTAATTTTTTGGTATTATTTACATTTGATTTTATTAAATAGTCATAATATTGACTTTATTCGCTTTTTATTTCCCCTCTTTTATTTGTTTAAATGTAACATAAAATTCTTTAGAGACTAAAATATAAGCTTGAATTATAGTGTTGTGCGAAATGGCGTAAAGACGTTTTTTCTGATTGAATCGATGTCAATAAATGCTTAGAAGGAGTCTAAGTAAATATATTCATAAAGCTAATAATAATTATGTTACGTCTGGATTCGAACCAGTATAGTTTTTTACGCAAACGTATTTTAAAATCATTAAATAAGTTATATTTTTGCATCACCACACTGGCACCGCTCCTTCCGTTCTGTGATTTAGGCTTTAATAATGCACTAGATTAAATGTATCTCCTCTATACTCTGTGCCAAATATTAGTAAATACAGAATTTCAGACTAAAGTAAAACATGAACTAATCGTTATTCCGTTTCCATTATCTGTTTAAAATATTACACTATCATAGCCGATTTTAAGCTGCCCATCTAATCGTTGATATAATAAAATAAGTTGTCAGCCGAATAAGTTCATGTGAACAAATTTATCCTGTTGGCTATCAAAACGACGGATTGGTTTTTTAAATCGGCTAGACAGTGTCAAATCCTTGTACCTAGTAGAAAATATAATAAAGATCCCTTACCTACATCTCACGTCCCAAAATACTTATCCCTAGACAAAGTATCTATGTAGCTAGATTTACATTCTAAAATGTAACCTGAGCCTCCTACGTCCTAGTTATGAAATTCGTAGTTAAAAGGTATGCCCACATACATTAATATTACTGAGTAGATTTTGCCTTATTAGGATTTTTTTGTTAAAAATTCGTCGTCGAATAATAATAATTCAAATACTCATTTTAGGAGCTCTTGTTAGAACTATTACATACTTAAGTTAATTCTTGCTGAATCATAATAGGTGATAACAGTTCCACCAGGTTACACAACTTTTCCAACTTTTAGTAACAAAGGCATTTTTAGACAATTTTAAAATTGCTTCGTTATATAAAGTCTTGCACAAACATTGCTTAGTTTTTAGAAATCATAAAAAACATTGCAGCACGCTAAGAAAAAAAAACACGCAACATGCAATTCTGTCCATTAAGTAAGGTATTTTAAGATGCTAATTAATATTGTAGCTTAGGATTGTCATTTCAAATATGGAGTCACATGTATTATAATATAATCACGGTCCTGTCCATATAAATACTAAGAGATATACACTGTAGGGTGTAGTAGTTTTATTATATACAATTATAATCGAAATCGAAAATAAATTCGAAGCTTTCAGTCACTATACTGTTTACAGCCTACGTATTTCGAATTGCCTTTCAGTCTAGTATATATTAATTACCTACTGCTTCGGCGATAATATAGTAACTGTCTGAAATCACATAACAAGTTTTCTAACCAACTGCCTTTTGCCTCACAACTGAACGATTAATTTAATTAGTTAATAATAATTATGTAAAACGTTGTTGAGCTACTAAGTACTTATATTTATAGTGAATAAAAAATAGCCTAGAATAATTTGTAGATTTGTAGCCGTTGTAGTTTACTTAATTAGAATGAGATTTCAGGGAGATTGTTTATAGTTTAATTAGTATTTATTATTTGAATCCAAAATCAAGTGCGTGTTGTTAATATTATGTGAAAATGTGTCTACATTTGGAATAGCTACATTTGGAGGCTAGGTTTCGAGTCGTTGACTGAGAAAAAATAAGTGGCTTTAGATATTTTAACACAATGACCTATGTCCTAAAGAAATTCGTTATTGTTTAATGTAAATGCTTAATAAACATAGTCAATCTAAGGCGTGTAACTCGTATAAATTAGCAGAAAGACTGAGACAGACGTAGTCTACTTATTATGTTCAGTGTATGTTATTTATATTGACTTTATCTGCCTCAGTCCTTGTATTTAGTTAACGAGTTATAGGTAACTCAATTTGTTACTACTGGCTTTTTGATAGAATCCAGCTTACTAAAAAGTAAAATTGAACCATATTAGGTATGCTGCCTGCTTCATGCAGGTACTTCGGGGAAACCAAAAGATTATTAGACGCTCTAACTGCTGAGAATGCATAATTTTTCCTTGAAGGTATTGTAAACGATGCAACACGTAAACGATGATACACTTAAAGGTATCCTGACCGGTGTGCCTGCACGGTTACAGCTGTCTGGTAAGCTTGAGCTGCGTAGTATGGATACCTGTATAGTTGTGCAACTATACAGGTACACGCTCTTGTTTACCTGTAAAAATCAACTGTACAGGAAAACCTGACAGGTATACCATACATGTGTAAGCATTAAATTTGTACAAATTTGCACTAGCACTGCTTCTTCTGAAACTTTAAAAAGATAAAAGTAGGTATTAATTTTATTTCATTCAGACGATTACCTTAATAATATATAACAAGTTTAACATGCAAAGTCATCTTCATATTTTGCTTTTTTTGACAATTACGTGCTTATCTACCTACATCAAAATAAAAAAATAATTAGATACATTGTGTAAGTACATAAGTGTAAACACACAAACTGCTGTTAATTTTGTAATAGGTAAGTAGGTATATTTTTTTTGCATTAAATGTTATTCATTTAGGGGTTGTAACTGCCCCAATTAAAATTATTGTTATGCTAAGTATATGGTGCGTTTGTATGTAATGAGAAAGTGTTATATATAAATTGCATTGAATAATAATAACCCTATTGTTGTTTTCTTTCTTTAATATTAACTAGCTTTTGCGCGCGGCTTCCCCCGCGTGGAGTAGTGTTCTTGGAGAAATAACTCTACTCACTGCAATATACTTCTGTATACAATATTGTAAACCTTTTTAGGGTTTCGTACCCAATGGTTAATTAAAAAATTACCCAAAAAACCCAACCAAGAGCATGTCTAATGGCCCGTTTCAATAACGTATCTACCAAGAACTATTTGTTAGAAACGTCAAATTTGTATCGCAAAAAATATCGGTTGTCTGTAAAGTCGGTTTACTGACGATAGTTGAACGTGACAACGTCAACAACAACAACAACAATAACAACAACAACAACAATAATAATAATAATGAGGTAACGGCAATGCGAGGTAACGCTGGTACTTGGTAACGGTAACAGGTAACGCATGAGTCATGTTTTTCGTGCGTGCAGCCGGCTCCACCGATTTATAAGACGTTATCACGTCAAAAACCGTCAAAATAATGAATGACGACGTTTTTAACAAATAGTTATAGGTAGATAGGTTATTGAAACGGGCCGTAAGGAGGGTTCCGTAACTCTTAACACGCAATAGGTTTTCTTTGAATTACTTCGAAAGTTATTTTCCTAAATAGTGTTTAGCATGATCTATCAGCATTGAAACTTGCAAGTTTCTATCACCTACAGTTTGTAATTGCAAGGGACCACCAACCAACTTACAAACCACTTTGGAGGCCAATTACCCGAAAATGGTTAAATTTGTAAAAAGTAATGTATAAAACCTTGCCTTTTTTGAAATAGCTATTCAACGATACCCCACACGATGCGATAAAATAAAAAATATTTTTCATTCCCACTTCACATGTATGGAGAGGCACCCCTAAAATAAAAAATTTTTATATTTTATGATGTCAAAAATGAGATCTATACAAAATATATAACTAAGTATACCAAATTTCATCAATTTATATTCATATTTATAGAAGCTAGAAGCGCGGACAGACAGATAGACGGACGGACAGAGTGAAACTATAAGGGGTCCTTGTGTATTACGGAACCCTAAAAACCCTATCACCTAGACGCGACGCGCGGCAGCCGGGACCGCTTGATATATATTTTTCGCGCTTGAATATAAATTTTACGATATCTTCTAAATATAAGATATTAATTTAAACTGTATGGTTTAATTGATAACGCCACCTGTTCCGATCCTATATCGGATATAGGTTCTCCTATGATATCGTATATCGATATCGTTATATGATATCGGTATCAGACTGATTATAATGAGAGAGACAAGTATAATGTTTCACTTTGAGTTGAGCAATGTATATAACATTGTACCTGAGATGTTTCATATCCTGCTAATATTATAACTCTACTAATATTATAAACGTGAAAATTTGTTGGATGGATGGATGGATGTTTTTTACTCTTTCACGCCAAAACTACTGAACGGATTTTGATGAAATTTCGTATGGTAGTAGTTTTGGATTTAAACATAGGCTACTTTTTATCCTGGAAAAGTAGGTACAGTATTCCCGCGGGATACCCGATAGTTTATTTACGCGGGCAGAGCCACGAGAAACAGCTAGTTGAAACATATATTATAAGTACAAGCTATCTTTCACATTATTGGTTCGATATAATATTTTGTCATCTGAACACGGATCGGATAAGGTGAAATCGCTGACATTATTGTGCTTTTCCCGCTGTCAAATGTGGTGTGCCTCTCCCACGGCAACCGGTGATGTGAATAGGCAGTTACTTTAACTATCTTTGCTTTTATTTGCAATGTTTTAAAAAAGTAGATGTCAAAACTCAAATTTGACATTGATGTACCCATTTCTGTTTTCTGTCTTTTTGAGTTCGCTCCGCAACTTTTGCAATCATGGCGGTGAACAACATTTCTAAAAAGCGAAAAGTATGTTACTTTTATACCGTAAAAACCTAAAATATCCCTTGTGTTCTGTTTAATATATAAAGGTTAATAAAAACCATCTTTGAAATATGTCAAAAACATTCGGACAGTAGTGATGTTCGTGGATTTGTTTGACAGTGCATATTTGTTTCAGTTTTATTCGTTCAAAACATTAATTCTAAATTGAATTTATTTATTCGTTCCTTTAAAAATTTAATATCGTCTTCGATCGATTGAATAATTTGTGACAATTAGCAAAATGTGATACGTTCAAATTGCCAAAACATAACCTCTAAAAACTTTCAGTTCGTCGGCGACGGAGTTTTCAAGGCTGAATTGAATGAGTTTCTTACTAGAGAACTCGCAGAAGATGGATACTCCGGTGTGGAAGTACGTGTTACCCCAACCCGGTCTGAAATTATCATCATGGCAACCAGGACACAAAGTGTATTGGGAGAGAAGGGCCGTAGGATCCGTGAACTGACCTCTGTAGTTCAAAAGAGGTTCAATATCCCAGAAAACTCTGTGGAGTTGTATGCTGAGAAGGTTGCTACTCGTGGTCTCTGCGCTATTGCTCAGGCTGAGTCACTCCGATACAAACTCATTGGAGGTAAGATCCAGCAGTTTGCTTTATCATATTATTATGATTAAATTAATTTTGTTACTTGTGTATTCTATGAGTAATTACAGAAAACATGAACAAAATAAGACACCAATTCTGTATGCATATTTTATCACTAATTGTTAAGTTATTTTTACTGAACAAAACCATAATATTATATTATTTTTAGGTCTGGCTGTCCGCCGTGCATGCTATGGTGTACTCAGATTCATCATGGAATCTGGTGCCCGTGGATGTGAAGTGGTTGTCTCTGGCAAGCTCCGTGGTCAGCGTGCCAAGTCCATGAAGTTTGTCGATGGACTTATGATCCACTCTGGTGACCCATGCAACGACTACGTCAACACTGCCACCCGACACGTCTTACTCAGACAGGGCGTGCTTGGTATCAAGGTTAGTTTTGTGCAAATCTTATGTTGGATATTCGTGAAATAATAAAAATAAGACAAAACATTAGGCAAAATAAATATGTAAGAACATGGGGCAGTTTTCATTAGGATATTAACTTTACAAAGCCTGACTTGACAACTGCCCATATTGTTAGCCAATTTTCTTGCATTTATGTAATAGAAATAGAAAAAGAACATTAGAGCACAAGCTAACTACATCAGTGTATATATATATTGTTGCAGGATTATATTCCAATACTTTGAATATTGGACCATAATCCTGTAACAATATAAACAACTAACATTTTGTAGTTATTATTGAACTTTTGTGCCATGTTTCTGAGGTGAATTTGACATTAGTTATCTATTTAATAGCTCTTTTGATTAGTTAACACTAACAAGTTAGCTAACAGAATCAAAAGAGTTATTGAATAGATAACTAATCAAATTCACCTCAGAAACTGAGAATTTGTATATAAATATAATCACCACAATATCAGGGATTGCAAGTTTTTTAGTGACTTGTTGTCTAATATTTTGTGGAAGAGTAAATATACTTGTTTATTGGAGGGTTTGTAACATGCATGCTCTTGTACGGTGCAAGTATAACATTCCATTGGACATTTTTGTTTTAAGTATGACTTCCTCTTAATTTTCACAAACTAAAAATTATTTCCAAATATGCTTGGTAGTTATGTGACTAATTGTAACCAATACTTGTAGGTCAAAATTATGTTGCCATGGGACCAACAAGGCAAGAACGGCCCCAAGAAGCCACAACCTGACCACATTTTGGTGACGGAACCCAAAGACGAGCCTGTGCCACTGGAGCCTACATCTGATGTGCGCTCAATTGCGCCTGTCCCAATTCCACAGGCTGTGCCTGCTGTCGCCTAGGCTAAGTTAATAAAACATTAAAAATCTATATTGAATATTAATTTTCTAATTCCTATTGCATTTTTTTATTAAAATGCAAAAACCATAAAAAACAAAAAGAAATCAGCATCCATTGTGCCACAGAGGCAGACATATGGTCAAGATAGTTTTTTTTTAAATAAACAAGCTTGATTCAGATGTGAAAATTATTAGATAATAGTTAAGTACCTATTAAAAGAAATTATGTGAAAGAGTCATTTACGGACTGAGATAGAAATCAGAATAGTGGTAGATTCTATTTATCATATTAGTTATAAATAATTATCAAATTAGAATGTGACATTATTTAAATTTGCAACCATTTTTCAGGTTCAACTTTCGTTTCTTAGACTAATAAATTTACATTTTTCATCCACAATTTAGTGCAAGTGGGTAACGGAACAAGCTCGTCTCTGCCATTTTATAGTAACGGCACTTACCACATATTTTAACTACCTACATTTTTTCTTTCCTAAATCCTAAATTGTCTAAATTTTCCAGTTTACATCGCTCTGTTATATCTCGCTCCTGTATGCTAATATGCTCACCTAGCTTTCCCATCTGCTGATACTACAGTTCTCCTATCATCCTATATTCTAAGTCCCAGACCATGGGATACTCCGTTTCCATCTCCCGACCGCGGCAGTTGTTTCTATAATTACTATTTAGTTTTTCTATTTCATTACTATTTCAGTTTGTATCATAAATCTTTTTTAAAAAGGCAACTGTGGAGTGTTGTCTAACATTAGTGGCAGTGGCAAGGCATGTTTAAAAACGCATCCCCAGTACGTCTCAGTATATAAGTATTGTGAGAAATAAACTGAAAAGTTCGAGAGAAATAAACTGTTCCAGAACTATATTCCAAGATAAAAGTAAAATACCACATGTTCGCGTTCCTGACAAGACTCAATCTCACCAAGTGTCCGTAAAATCTAAATTAACCACGAATAATAAATAATTGCAAATTAAAATATCCGGTTAATAAAATCTAATAATAACTAATCAACATCATCGTGCATCCAGTCTACGTGCAGCACCTTATCATCGAGACTGAGATCGAGATACGCTCCGAGAAATACACCGCAGACGCTTCTTATCGCTGCATTCCTGTGAGATCTTTGTATTGTCTCTATATTGATAATTGCATTTTAATTGTTAAAATATAATTGAACTTTAAAATACTTTTGTAAATTAACACAATTGTTATTTCACTTATTTTTCGTAAAAAAATGGCATCTAAAGATAGAAATCCAAGCCCAGTTAAATTCGAAGGCGTAGAAGCTAATGTCTCCGATGTGGAAGAGTAAGAGGAGGAATCCCAATCTCCTCGATCATTACAACCTTTTCAGGTCCTCGTACCAGATCTAAAAGGAAGGCCAAAGCAGACCCTCCAAGTAAACCAGAATTAGATTTGAACTTATTATTAAAATTTATTAAGCCGTATGATGGTAACTAGCCGAGATACCTACACATAATTCATTTTTAGTTCATTGCAATATTGCATTTGATTTATCATCCGAGTCACAGAAAGATATTTTACTGAAATTTATATTGTGTCCTGCAAGGAAAAGCCGGAACGGCTTGTTCAATTAAAGAATTTTTAAATTGGCAACAGATAAAAGAATTTATGAAAAATCAATTTAGTGAAAGGAAACACTATGCTCATTTACTCACAGACTTACACAGAGTAGCAAACAAAATCCTACAGAACCTGTAAGCCAATACGCTCTTAGGGTTGAATGCATGCTAAGCACAACTATTAACAGAAAATGCCATTTCACATGGCCATAAAAGCAGAGAAATGTTAGGCCGCACTGCGGCAATGGAAGAGTTAGCCCTTCATAATTTCCAAATGAGGCTATTGCTCCGTATATCTAATGTAGTGAGGTGCAAGTCCCCCAAAACTCTAAACGAAGCAACAAACATCGCAATTTCGGAAGAGAAAATTCAACAATTCCTATAATATAAACAAAATCCCCAACTTAAATCACAATCCCCGAAGCCTAGTTTTAACACCAACCGTCGCTATCAAAATCAATATTCACATTCCAATATTACAATAATCGTTTTTCAAATTATAACAATCGTGTTAATATTAATAACAATAGCGTTTAAAATCCTACTAATGCAAATGCACCCCCGATTTGCCGATACTGCGAAAAAATGTGGGTCACACAAAAGACGAGTGTAGAAAACGTAAGTAGGTACAATAATAATCGCGCTCAAAATTCTATTAAACCTTATAAAAGGGTAAACTTTGCTTCCTACAATGTCGACGGGAATTTTAATGAACAAAACAATACCGAAGAGGATTACGATACTGTCGACAATATACACCAAAAAACTAAACATAGTCTCGTCCCAGTGTCGTGCGGGACAAATTACTATACCAAAACCGACATTTTTCCAACTCAATGCACATGTGGTGCAATTCCTAATTCTAATAATTTTATACAACCCCGCGACAGGGGCAAGTTGTTTAATTTATAAATGCCTAATAAGCATGATCACGCTGGCAACAATTTATCATCTTCTAAATCCTTTAATCAGTCAATCCATTAAATCATTACCTAACAATTCTAAATCCACTGTATCACTACCCAACGACCCTAAATCCACTGTTTCCAAATCCACTGTATCATTTTCATTACCTACCAATTCTAAATCTATTGATTCCAAATCAAATGTTTTTGAAATAGTTAATGATCCTACTAAGACACTCTTATCATAATATGTCCTCGTTGATTCCCCTGTTTCCGATTTTCCACTTTCCTTATTAGTGGATTCAGGATCCTCTGTAAGCTTAATAAGAAAATCTTATCTAAGCAATTATCCGAAACTCAAACACGAATTCATTAATTTAAAAGGAATTGATTCCTCAGGCGACTCTATATACAAACCTTGGGTCATTTTAATCAAAAAATTAAGTTACCAAAATCTACTATTTCCTACAATTGGTAGGTCAAGTAATTGAAAAAAATCATTTACCCCATGACGGCATAATAATATAGGATCTGATATGGTAAATTCTCATAATTGAAAAATTGATTATGATAAAAATTGTTATTATTTTCTAAAAACATGTGTTCCATTATATTTTCCGGCCTATATTATTCCCGCTAGGAGCAAAAACGTAGTCGAATGTTCAGTCGTAAATCCTGAAATCGAAGAAGGATTAGATATAGATCAATATATTTTGGACAGCTTGTTAATAGCGAATTGTTTAGTAAAAGTCAAATCAATTAATCGTTTAAATATAACAATTGTTAATACATACAAATAAACAGCTACAATTCAGTCGAACCTAAATTTAAAATTGACAGCAATTGATTCGAGTCTTCGCCGACATTGGCCTTTGTTCTAGTTAATAAGATAGAAAGAACACAACTTACAGATAGCCTAAGACAAACCAGGCTAGTGCTAGATCAACTTAGAGTATCACACCTTAACGACGAAGAAAAATCAGCTCTCTTTGTTCCTTTGTTCTAATTTTGACGAATTTTTCATTTACCTGACGAAAACTTGACACACACTAATGCTAAAATTAAAAAGACATCCGATATACCAACATATTAAATCTTACCAATTCCCTGAAGTCCACAAAACCGAAGTTCGCAGACAAATAGACGAAATGCTGGAACAAAATATTATTGAACCTTCTGATTCACCGTGGTCCTCACCTATACCTATGGGTAGAAAAATATTAGACGCATCCAACAAACAGAAATGGAGAGTCGTGATCGACTATCGCAAACTCAACGACGTAACAATAGGAGATACCTACCCACTTTCGCAAATTACAGAAATACTTGACCAACTTGGTAATAGCAAATTTTCCTATTTCCAAGTGCCCTAAAGACATAAAATCATTCTTAGGGTTAAGTTTCCTATTATCGCCGATTCATCCCTGAATTCTTTTCTATTTTCAAGCCTCTTACTAATTTACTAAAAAATATTTAACTGGGAGAACCAACAACAACTAGCCTTTGAGACATTAAAATCTAAACTAACAACCGCTCCTCTTCTAGCTTAACCTGATTTCACACAATCTTTTATACTTGTGATGCGTCAAATTATGCAGTAGGTGCTGTCCTGTCAGAAGGACAAATTGGTAAAGATCAACCAGTAGCTTTTGCATCTCGCACCTTGAACAAAAGTGAATGTAATTACAGCACTACCGAAAAAGAACTGCTCGCCATACTTTTTGGCTGAAAATCATTTAGACATTACGGGCGTAAAATTTTAAATAATCATATAGACCATAGACCATTAAAATGGTTATTTAATCACAAAGATCCTAGTAGTAAACTGCAAAGATGGAGGTTAAAATTAGAAGAAAACGAATATGAAATTATTTACAGAAAAGGCTAACTTAATTCTGCGGCTGACGCACTCTCAAGGTACCCAGTTAATCCAATATATCCTGAAAATACAGAACTTACCTAATTTATCTTATCTTATTACTATTATCCACTTCACCGAATCCAACATCACCTGCTAACGCAAATAACGCACCTGACTAACGATCTTTGTCTCCAATTGATTTTAACATTAATTTTTCAGAATTCCAACATGACATACTTAATTACTTGCCTATGACTGATCACGAACTTCCCGTTGTTGAAGAACAAGTGGTTCAGCCAGTAGTAGACACTGAAAATCCTATTCCACACAGTGATTCTAATGATGAAAATATATCCACTTACCCTGAACTTCAGTGCAACCGGAATCTCCTATATCTAACTTACCTGTAGCCGACGAAAATTATTCTAAATTCCTAAAATCTCCTACCATATTATAATACCATAATCAATGAACACAATAAAACTCTTCTAAAGTCATCGTAAAAATTATTAAATGTACCTACCTACTTCAATAGACTTAGACGAGTCGGTACCATATTATGTGCAAGATTTAAATGAAGTAATTGTTCAAATCCTATTGTCGAAGAATTTCTGAAATGGAAAGATAATTGTATACTTTTAATCCTTTAGTTATTGATGATAAAATTTCTCTTTTTATATTTTAAGATGAATTATTTCGATTAATGTACTTACCCAGCCTTATTCAAAGCGCTGAAGTATACACGTGATCATATAATTATGTCATACCCTACATCACATCAAGTCGCTGTAACTGATTTTAAAAACCCCTTTGATAAGTTCTCTTTTGTTAAAGTATACAATGTTAGGATATCTTTTCGATTCCACAAATATTCAATTACACATATCATAATAGCATTATGTATCCGTCATTAAGCGAAATAAAAAAGATATTAAAAGATAATCACGATTTACCAATTGCCAGTCATTTAGGATATACAAATAACTACTATATAATATGCAAATAACTACTACTTCGACTGCACCATTTCAGCGAATATCAATTGATATTGTAGGTCCATTACCGGAATCGGGTACCGCCAAAATCAGGTTTATAATGACCTTACAAGACGACCTTACAAAATATTCAGTAGCATATTATGTTAGATCTTTATCAAAAGAAGCCGATAAAGTTATAAATGAACATAGTTTTATCAATTATGAAACTCATTATTCCACTACTTTAATAATAATTTCTTGTGCTATTGTTTTATTATGCATTTATAAATGTTTTATCTTAATAAAGAGATACAACTGCTGCCTTCGCATCCTTCCAAGATTTTCCCAAACTCTTTCTGTTTCTCTTTCAAATCCATCTCCAACCCAAGATACACCTTCTTCTCCTTCTTCTATTCCTCTTGAGGACTTGGCTAAAGTCAAAATTAACACTAAACCTGTTCCTACACCTAACCTTAGAGTAAATGTCTAACTTCCTTAATTTTGTTTACCATAAACTTCGTCCCCGAAGTTTAGTCTACCCCCGCGAGGCGTTATATCCCGCTCCTGTAATAATCCTAATATGCTCACCCTAGCTTTCCCATCTGCTGATACTGCATTTCTCCTATCATCCTATATCCTAAGTCCCAGACCATGGGATACTCCGTTTCCATCTCCCGACCGCGGCAGTTGTTTCTTAGATAATTACTATTTCGTTTTTCTATTGCATTACTATTTCAGTTTGTATAATAAATCTTTTTTAAAAAGGCAACTGTGGAGTGTTGTCTAACAGCTCGTATCACAAATAGTATTGCCGTATTTTTTTCTATAATCGCATCTATCTCGGAAACGGTGGACCGTAACTCCACTGAAAAAATAACGAAAATTTGCTCCTTCCTCTATTATTATATATAGGATTAGATCCCTGTAATCACTTAACATAAATTTCTTTAGCAAACTCCCTCGGCCTCGAGCGGTTTTTTTCATCAGCTGCGTTTTTTTCAGCAGCGTTAGTAAAAACAGCACCGTAAATAGGACTTCTCGACACGAAGACACGCGAGACACGCGTCGAGTTCTCTAATTGCAGCCGTGTTCAATTTTCAACTCTATTGTATATACCTAACTTAAAAAATTCAATTTTCCACAAAACAGCATTGCCATATTTTTTTTATATAATCGCTTCTATCGGAAACTGTGCATCCCTCAACGGTCCTTACAATTGACTCAATAAGCATGTTGCCTAAAAAATTTTGTTCGTCTATTCGATGTTAGACAACATGCTAATAAACAATGTATTTACCTTGCGACAAAACAATCAAATTTTGAGTGTGAAAAAAACGAATATGAATACTTAATTACCAAGTTGGCGGAAGTTTTTTTCACTGAATATTCCAAACTGGCAGACAGATATTATTTTAGCGAACAAATAATCATCTCAGCGCTGTGCTGTCGCCAGTTTAGTAATTTAGTCGCCAACATATTAATTCGCTGCCAAATTCAGTAATACAGTATTCTCATGTGCAGTCGCCAACAATTTTTTTTTCGCAAGATTAATTATACTTATCCCATAAACACAATCTAGAACCCATTTTCGTATATCTTAAAAAATAACGAAGATACAAACAATTTAAATTTACAAGATGAAAGAGATCGATATATCGGCCTTCGACGTCACATGTTGCACCCGCCATACATTTGTCATTACAAAATGTATGGCGGTAGCAACTTGTGAAGTAACAAATCGTTTTGCGAGAAAGAGATGGGCAATATTCTTTATTTGCTTATAATTTTTAATCGCGTCAATCTATATACCTATTTATTTTAGATTTATGTATCTTTAATCAACATAAAATTTAATTTATAAAAATGTGATATTCCACAGAAGGCAACATCCATATTGAAAATCCGAATTTTCTAAATTTTCCACAGCTTACATGGCTCGTATCTCATTAACACCCATGTCAATTTACGAAGAATGAAAATTAGCTATTTTGATATTTCAAAACGATTTTTATATTTCTTTGTAATCAGCACCAGAAACCAGCAGAAACTTTGAAAACGACCCAACGAAAGGAAATCAAACCAACCCCAACAGTTTCCCAAAATGTTTTTAGCAGACATTAATTTATCAGCCCAGTCTGGTTTTATTTAGTCGCCAAATTAATAAAATTCTACCCCAGTTTAGATTAATACTTATTGCCAACTTTTATCTGCCCATTTTGGTATTTTTGTGCTCGATATTTTGCGCCAGTTTGGTAATTTAGTCGCCAACATATTAATTCGCTGCTAAATTCAGGAATACCGTCGTAATCTTGACCCTCCGGATGGTCTGCGGGTCGCGGGGCAGGAGCGCGCTCAAGTCTCAACCAATTAACTAGTCTGCCGCTGTCCGCCGTCAGTGACTGACGTGAACGCTAGTCTGCGCGTGATATTTTTCCAGCGATTGCTACACACGATAATATTCATCTTGCGACATGGATCAGGATAACCTACCTACTCTGCGTAATAAAAAATTAAATAGACAGGCAAGAACATGTGAATAGAAGATGAATATATGCAAAAAGACAATCTAATAGACAAGACCTACGACGATATGTATAGACCATATTTTATTATCGAACTATCGCAAGATACATAATCGGAATCTTCAAACGAAGAAAGTTCATATGATGAAGAAAGTTCGGATAAATGATAATATTTACTTATATATTTTTCTAATTCCTACTTTACTATATTATTAATTAAAAATAATAAAGATCATTGTTTATTAATATTAGTTCTAATAAATGTAAAATAAACTTTAAAAAATACTTAAACTAAAAATAAATATATTTAAAAAAAATACCATAGGTGCATTTAATCTTAAGGTTAGTTAAATCTCAAGATACGAGTCATTACGTCGTATCGTGTATAGCCGATCGCATCACCCGCCCCGCGCCCCGCAAACCAACAGGAAGGTCAAACTTACGGCGGTTTACCTATAGTCATGTGGAGTCGCAAACTTATTTTTATTCGCACGATTATAAATACAGCCTTAGAGATCGGACAATATCTGCTCGAATATATAACTTATGCCGTCTTAGTATTGTTAACAATTATAATTATAACAGCCTCCGTGGTCTAGTGGTTAGAGCTTGGCTCTCGACTCGGAGGTCGTGGGTTCGATTCCCGCATTGGAACAAAAAAATGTTGTTTCCAAGTTTGGTTAGGACAATTCAGGCTGATCACCTGATTGTCTGACAAGAAAGATGATCCATGCGTCGGATGGGCATGTAAAAAGTCGGTCCTGCGCCTAATCTCTCGCCAGTCGTGTCGGTTATCTGTCCCACTGGGTTACGAGAGTAAAAGGAGGAGAGAGTGCTCTTGTGTACTGCGCACACACTTGGGCACTATAACATAACTCCTGCGTAGCTGGCCTGGTTTCAATGAAACAGGCCACCGTCACCGAAATCGGTGTGGGAGCTATTATTATTATTATTACTATTATTATTAGTATTGTTAATAAAGGTAAATTAAACAGCAAAGAAGATTACAGTATATTTATTGCAAATCCAAACTGTATTCATCCCAAACCATGTGCAAAATGCAGGTACAATGTTGTATAAATACAAAAAACATACAACTGTGCTGATGAGCACCGCTAGCCTACTTCTCTTAACTTGATGCTTATTTATACGGTTTCCAGGTAAAACAGTTAATTAAATAAATGTCTTATTTATAGGTGTATTATATAACTTTTTAGAAATCTACTTTAAAATTTACTTACGTTTTTTATATTTTGATCAATTACATTATATTAAAAACTAAAAATAACTAACCTTGTAACAACCAAACAACATGAAAAGAACAATTTCATATTTTCATTTTAATAAAATTCAACTTTGTCAGTATCAGGTTGGTCATGTTCAATACATATAATACGCCTTTTTGAAGAACTTACGCAATAATTATGTAAAAAAAGCTGAATAAACATTATTACATTATTAAGGGTTAATGCGCATATTACTAAATGCAATAATTTTTGTCATAAAACTATATCACATCTAGCAATTACTATTTTCTAACATAAATTGGACCAAAATCTTCACTCTTATAAACTTAAATTACCTAGTTGAAGTACCGTAAACATCACAAAATACTAAAATACAACCAAGACAACATAATACTAAAAGATACAACCAAGACAACATAATACTAAAATACAACCAAGACAACATATAAACATGAAAAGTTTTGTAAAAGGTGCTTATTTGTGTCTATATTTAAAACTAGGTTTCTGTAATATATTATGAAAATTTAAATGTAGATAGGGACGCAATGTACAGTATTTATTTAGTTTACGTGTAAAATGTACACATTTAGATATATTAAGGTACCTATACAAAATTGTATAGTTAAATTAAAATTTGTCTAATATATTGTCCCACATGATGTGATTGTCACATGAATGTACTGCATCGTTTAAAACACAAATGTGATATTTTACATGCAACAATACGTGATGAATAAGACCTCCACCTGCTTGGAACAGTTTTGAAGGTTATCTGAAAACGCAAAAAAAAACACTAGTTAATATTAACTTATAAATGCTCGGTTTCTGAAGATCTTACTTATAAACATAAAACAAAGTCATGAACTGAGTTTATCAGGCGCTGGGTTTCTGAGCCAATAGTTGTGGAATCAATTACTAGTTCTTCAGTTGGCCACTAGCCGTATTTTTTCCAAATTCGAGTAGAATGTATTTTGTTTTGCTATAATCCTACTAATATTATAAATATGCAAGTTTGTGAGGATAGATGGATGTTTGATTTTCATGAAATTCGGTATGGTAGTAGTTTAGGCTCTGGATTAAAACATAGGCTACTTTTTATCCCGGAAAAGTACACTGTTCCCGCGGGATACTCGATAGTATATTTACGCGGGCGGAGCCGCGGGAAACAGCTAGTTAGGCAATACAGTTAACAAGTTTATGAAAAATATTTGTTACTCTGGTAGTAAAATTAAAACTACGTAAAATAATAATTTTCTATTACACAAGTCTCTTCTTTTCTTCGTTCGAAAACCATCAGTGCCAAACAATTACCTGAGTCGTAAAAAGTAACAACGTCAAACTCTGCCTCGTTTTATAACCTACAATTAATGTGCTATACTGTCGCTTCCGCTTGCATAAACGACATATTAGTACAAGAATTAAAAAACAAATACGTCAAGTAAAGTTATAAAACCAATAAACAACCAAACTTAGTCAGTCAGTCGAGTTCGACTTACTTTAAACTAAGTTCATCTGTCATTCTTTGTTTAGAAACGCATTTCACAAGTTTTATCTTATGTCAAAATCACCTCAGAAACCGGGCAAAAGACATTTTAATGCGACTGTACCATGCCCCGACGACACTCAAGTTTCAGCTTGCACTGTGACACAGTTGATTCCGAATTATAAAATAATAAACGAATAAATTCTTAGCTATTTATCGCGAGCCAGCAATAACAGCTATGAGACATGCTATCTCTTCGCAAACAACAAGATTAAATTCGACCAAATTAATGTGTCACTGTATCATTATAAATTGGTAGCATTACCGTGTACTATTGTCGCACAACTTACTGCGGCTGCGGCTCGGCGGGCGGCGCGAGGCGGCACACGAACGCGACGGCGGCGAGGATGGAGCCGCGCGCGACCGCTAGCGCGGGCCGCTCGGCCGTGCGCTCGGCCAGCGCGCGCAGCTCGCGGAACGTGTTGCGCGTGTACGGGTTGCGCCGCGACGTGTACCGCCACGTCACGAAGTAGTAGTACACGAACGGCGTCATCAGGCCGCAGTATCCGCTGTTGGCAGAAATTGTAATAGTAATAACTATGGAAGCTTTCACACAAAGTCAATCTGGTCCCGTGGTAAGTTCACGAAGAAGTTGTGTTACGGGTACCAGACAACGGAAATATATTTAATGTTTTTATAGTATAAAAGCAGTATAAAATGTATACTATACAATATATATAGTCACTAGGCCTTAGCGTTTACGTTAAGATTACTATGCATCAACATAATGTTTTTGGATGCCCCTAAAACAATTAAAAGTGAACTGTGAACCAAGTGGACATAGGTTTGGTCAATAGGCGATCCAGGCGTTGGGTGCTGATTTAATTTTACTGACCAGTCTTTGTTTTTAGAACTTTAAATGTATATTTTGTCTAAGCGTAGATGCCCTAGGTGGGCAGGGCATAATATTATTGTATTACATACTACATAAATACTAAATAACACAGACCAATTTAAAAGTTTCTATCGATAAAAAGCTGGTACTCACAACAGCGCCATGATGACGACGACGGGGAACAGCACGATCTCTGCTAGCGCGGCGACACGCAGGATGGTGCGCGACTGGAACTCCACCAGCGAGATGAGCAGCCGCGCCACCCACATCGAGTTCTGGCCCAGCGTCTGAAACGTACAGAGTAACTTTGTTAACCATGTCAACTTATATATGTGAAGTTAAACGGGACAAGTTTTATTTTATTGTTTGTTTTGTTAACAAAGAGGTGTATATATTTACTGTATAATTCACATGTTATTAAAATACCTTCTTTATGTCAGTGTCTAGGCACTAGCTAAAAAGGTAATGGCTTTGTAACATTATGATTTTTAAGAAAATATAATGATCCTTTATAAACCTTAATCTTCAACCCACAGTGGTCGATAACTCTTTCACACATAGCCTGTAGGTTGTAGGGGTAGGCAATACGTGTAGGTTTTAGGTGTAGGTTGGTGTAGGTAGTTGTAGATGTAAGTCATAATATGTAGTTTGTAGGTAACTGTAGGAGTGTGTATATAATGTAGTTATTTGTTTATTCCAGTCATGGTTAAGACAGAAAGTATGTTGGGTACACACTACACTGTATATTATAAATACCTATATAGGTATAATTGTAAAAAAAAGAATTAAGAAACGGATAAATTACACAATAGGCTACTTGACTCATATTTAATTTCGTACATTGAAGGAGTATTTCCTTTAGTACTTGGCTTAGGTAAACGTATTCTAGCGATATAATAATTTAAAACCTTAATATTGATAAATAAAGTTGATTTATTAATATGCATTTTTGTTTTTTAATTTCTACTAATGAAAACACCTCGAAGTAACTTCCGGCAAGGATGTGACGACACAAGCACACTAAACACATAATTATGTAGTAGTGAAACGGAACGTTTCTGTAAATCAATAGTTCATGACATCTTATGAAGTTATTTATGTCAAAACGACGAACGGAACGTAACACCTCCATTTTACTACTACGGACTATAAGCACAGATTACAAATAGTTAAGAGGTGGACAATTAAACGAAAAGCTCTTAAAAAATTCTGCGTATTCAACATAAGCAATAAAGCACGTTTATCGTTTTACATATTTCTAGCTTAAAGTGATAAGCATTCTTGATTAATTTTCGCGGCAACAAACGCGGTAACAGTTGTTTTTGCGTTACATAGATACGAAATTATACCTTATTTGTATTATTGGTTAGTTCGATTGTTGTTTGTTTAGACTTTAGACATTCGTAAAAAAAAGCCACCGCCCGCGTTTTTATGTTCATTCGAAATCATACCTTATTTGAAATACTGGTTAGTTCGATTGTTTGTTTACCATTTCGTTTTAAACAGCACCGGCTTTTTTTTGTTTATCGGACCTTATTTGCAATACTCGTACTTCACGAAGGGAATTTCATTGATTGTTAAAACTTTTAACATTTTGCTTTTCGTTTAAATGTCTACCTCTAGTCAGGCCTCCGTCACTCCATGTACTTGCGCGCTATAATTACCTACCGCCCGACCGAGCGGTCTCGGGCCACCGGAGGCAGTGTGACCAGATTCAGTATTTTAATACTTTTTCAGTATATTTCATCGATTTTGCCGAACATCAGTATATTTTCGGGTATATTGCTGGTAGTCAGTATTTTTGGGTATATTTTGGTTGAAGTTATGGCAACACCGTAGTGAGTGAACGTCTTTGCGACAATGTTTGCGGAATTCCCCGGAACGCGAATATCGGGACTTTCCCGGATTTTGTTTATTCTTATCTATGAGTTAGTACGAATTTCTTTCGATAATTCGGGGATTTCCCCAAACTAGAAGATGTTTTCGTCATCATATAAATAGAACGCGATCGATCTTCGTTGTTTTATTTATTTAGTTGCATTCATCCGGACAGCATGTCTAGTTTTCAGCAAAGTTATTTAGCTAAGTGGGAACAAATTCCGGAATTTTCTTCGTGGCTTTCACGTTATAAAGATGACGAGTTCGCCGCATTTTGCAAAGCATGCAATTCGAAACTGCAAAGTAGATTAGCATCTATAAAACAGCATGCAAATACTGAAAAGCATAAATCGAACTTGATGAAATATAAAGGACAGTCAAAGGTAAGCATAACTCGCTTTACAAACCTATTTCAAGGAATTCGAATATATTTTAAGTTAATAATCCTAGTTTTGTTTCTAAAAACCAGTAGGTAACAGCTGTGAAATGCGGCGCTGTTATAAAAAAACTAAGCAACCAAATATTTTTAAAATTTCAGGTTGATACATTTTTCAAAAAGGCCCCACTGAAAGACGAAGTCAAGAAAGCTGAACTGCGTTTATGCAGTTTTCTGTCGGAACACAACATCCCATTTCGAGCTATGGACCATCTTAGTGATGTTCTAGTGAAGTGTTTTACTGATTCCGATATTGCGAAAGAATTTTCCTGCAAGAGATCCAAAGCAGCCGCTATAACTTATAATGTTTTAGGACCCAATTTCGAAAAAGATATGATTGAGGACATACTTGGTACTGCATCTCTTTCAGGTAAACCAGTATATTCAATTATAATCGATGAGAGTACAGATGTTGCAACAGTCAAAGTATTGGCTATAGTAATTAAATACTTCTCTGAAACTAAATGTACTGTACAAACCAAATTCCTTGATTTAGTTGATTTAAGTGGTGAGACCGCAGGTCAATTATTTAATTCGTTGTCATCAAAATTATCCGAATTAGGTTTAGACATAAAAGACGTAATAGGATTCGCTGCTGATACTACGAATGTGATGTTTGGTCAACATTCTGGCATTGTTGCAAAAATTAAAGAAGTAAACCCAAAGTGCTTTTTCATGAAATGTGTTTGTCACTCTGCAGCATTAAGTGTTAGCCACGCCTGTAAAATACTGCCTAGAAATTTAGAACAAATAGTAAAAGAAGTATATGGATATTTTTCTCAAAGCAGCAAGCGTCAAAGAGAATTTGCTGAGTTCCAAAATTTCACAGACACTGAAAATCATAGAATTTTGCGTCATTACGACATAAGGTGGCTTTCACTTCATGCCTGTATTAGTAGAATAATTGAGCAGTGGAGGGCATTGCAATTGTTCTTTCAAGACCAATATTTGAGTGATCGCAATATGTCATCAGAATTTTTATTTAATTCTTTTACCACTGATATAAACAAATTGTATTTTTACTTTTTGGACTACATTTTGCCGATTGTAAACAAATTTAACATAATTTTTCAAGGCGACTATCCGTGCATTGATAGACTGTATGATGATGCATCTAGTATGTACTTGTCGATTTTGGGTTGCTTCATGAAAGCTAATTACATCAAACGTACGGACAATGTATTTACGTTAGACCCAAAGTCTAATGTAAATTATTTGCCACTGAAAGATATGTACTTAGGTATTCAAGTAGGCCAAGAATTAATCAAACACAGAGAAAATCTAAACATGAAAGAACAGATTGCTGAGTTTTTCAGAAGGTGCCAATCATTTTTAATTGAGTTGAGCACGCAATTGAAATTACGTTTGCCTTTTGAAAATCCAGTTTTTCGAGAACTGAAATTTCTTAACCCACACACTGCCGTGCATAAAGAATTTCGCAGTTTACGAAATGTAATAGAAGCTTTTCCAATTTTCCCATGCGAAGTACAGCCAGAACAAATGCAGTTAATTGACGAAGAATATAGAACCCTAAAGTTTGATCGCGAAGTAAGTGATTTGTTACAATCTTCCAGCACTGGCTCACCCATCTCGTGTGAACAATTTTGGGTGGAAGTTGGAAAAATTTCTAACAGTGATGGCATGTTAAAATACAAAAATATAACTAGTTTTAGTAAATCTCTTCTATGTATACCGGTGTCGAATGCTGCATGCGAGCGCATATTTTCAAAGATAAATTCAATAAAAACGGACCAAAGAAACAGATTTATAAACAAAAATGTGTCAGCTATTTTAAAAACAAAGCAAGGTATTAAAGATGAAGGAGGTTGTGTAAATTTTAATCCTTCGAAAAGGATGTTAAAATATAATTCTAACATTTATTGTGAGCATGAATAAATAAAACGTTTTAAGAAAATCAGTATTTTTATTGGTATATCTGTCCTATGTTAGTCGGTATATTTCAGTATTTTTTTGAGGTGCCTCGGTATTTTCTTAAAATTAAATCTGGTCACACTGACCGGAGGCCCAAGCTCAGTGCGGTTGTCGCGAGCGAAGCGCACGGGTGTTTTTACATTTTAATTCGTTCGTACGCGCCTTACGATGCCTTCTGGTACTTTATGTGCTGTAGATGGGTGCAAATCAAGTAAAAGAAGGGATAAACACCTATCATTTTTCTATTTACCTGGCAATGACGAAAGGTAAGTGATAAATTATATTATTATATTTGTCGTAATAAGCATTAGCTTGCCTTTCAGACACATGTTTACATATTTTCGTTACATAGAAACGTTATACCTATCTTAAACACTATTTTAACGTTTTAACTACTTTTATTAGAATAAAATTGTAATAATATTTGATAAGCAGTCGCTCAAATCAATACCTACATACGAAACTTCCAACACAAATCGCGCGGCGGCCGGACTTGTCTCAACTTGTCGTGCTGTTAATGTAAACAAACAAAATTTGATACTTACTATCGGGTGATTCGATTTTAATGCGATTTGTAAACAATATACGTGTTAATGATAAGCGTAAAACCTCAGACACTCCAACTTATATATATTTTAAACCAATTTTGTAAATTATTAAATTTAATTTTCTAGGATTATTTACGAAGATAAGCCTTTTTAGGGTTCCTTACCTAAAACTAAAAGGTAAAAAAACGGGACCCTATTCCTATGACTTCGCTATCCATCTGTCCGTCTATCTGTCTGTCACCAGGCTGTATCTCATGAACCGTGATAGCTAGAGAGTCGAAATTTTCACAAATTGTATTATTTATATTGCCGCTGTAACAAAAAATACTAAAACCTAAATAAAACAAATGTTCAAGGGGGCTCCCATAAAACAAATATGTTTTTTTGCACTTTTCGTATAAAGACAGATATCGATACAGGGTAAACTAAAAGTAAGACCTGTCCTATTTTATAATTCTTATTTTTTTTTCAGGCGTAAAACATGGGCTGAATTGATTGGTAGGCCCGATTTAGCAAGACCAAATATCAAGCCAAAAAGTCATTTTGTGTGTTGTCTACATTTTGAAAAGTCGGCGATTATTCATAAACCCCAATTACTACCTAACGCTTTGCCTACAATACGGCTGTCATCTCTTCCAACTACTTCAAGTGCCGGTGAACCTGAACCAAAATTTAACGAAATATCGACACAAACCAAATATTCGACTGTTAATGTACTATCAGCCATTACCATCAAAGGCGCTGACACAAAATCGGAGTCGGTACAGACGTCTTATAATATTAGTCAAACTGAACAAACTCAGACGTCAACTGCACTTTCATCTAATACACCAAGGAAAAGAAGACTTAGTAAAGATTTAAAAGAATCGGAACTAAAAAGAAGAAAACTTCAGAATGATTTGGACAAAATAAAGCAAGAACTTCAATCAAAAGAGTCACAATCTTTTGAGCGGTTTACTTTTCAAACCGAAGATGAGGTCACAAAAAGATTTTGTAAGCTCATTCAGTGGCAGAGCAATTTAAAAAATAAGCGCAAAGGCAACAGGTATGATCCCGAATTTAAGTTGTTTGCCTTAAATTTACATTTTTCTAGTCCGCAGACGTATCGGAGTTTGAAGACATTTTTAGGGCTTCCTAGTGAAAGTACCCTTGAAAGATTTAAACTGGTTATTCCACCTAAATTTGATGATCGCACTTTAGATTTCTTATCATCTAAATTAAAATCTATGCCATCAAAAGCTAAGTATTGCACTCTGGCCTTAGATGAAATGGTTCTGAAGAGACATTTACATTACGATACCAGAAGAGACGAAATTGTTGGTCTTCATAATATCAATGGTGAAGTGACGTCGGAAATAGCTTCTCATGCCTGTGTAATAATGCTCAGAGGCATTATTGTGAACTGGAAACAACCTATTGCTTATTCTTTCTTAGGATCTCCAAAACATTACGCGAAATTGGAACAATGGTTGGATGAAGTTATTTTGAAACTTTCAAACATAGGGATCGAAGTTAAAGCTATTGTATCTGATCAGGGATCAAACTTCGATAACTATGCTAAAAAAGTAAAAAACGTCACAGCTGAGATGCCTTACTTTTTATTTAATGGTAAAAAAATTTACTACATATTCGATGTCCCACATTTAATTAAATGTATCAGGAATAATTTATTAACAAATAATTTTATACTCGATGAAAATAAAATTTCTTGGGAACATATAGATACACTTTATACTACACAACAGGAAAAAAATTTAAAATTGATTCATAAAATTACGGAAGCTCATATAAAACCAAACAATTTTCAAAAAATGCGAGTTAAATACGCTACTCAGATTTTTAGTAACTCCGTCTATGCCGCATTAAATGTGATGATGTATAATAAAATTTTACCAGAGGAAGCAAAAGCGACCGCCGAATTCGTGCTAAAAATCAATAATTTGTTCGACGTTTTAAATTCAAGTACTGTCCAATCTACTAATAAATTTCAAAAGGCATTCTCATTGCAAAAATACCAACTCAATGTGTTAGAAGACGCCATGATAATGTTCAAGAATTTGAAGGCTATTCATTCAACGAAAGGCGTTAATAACACAAATAAAATCAGGACATTTAAAAATATACAAATTACAATTCAATCCGTAATCATGCTATTCAAGGATTTAAAGGAAGAAAACATTAATTTTGTGTTTACGAGACGCCTAAATCAAGATTGCCTAGAAAATTTTTTTGGCACGGTCCGTCAACAAGGTGGTAATTGTCGAGACCCAACACCGATACAGTTCATGAGGGCTTTCTCAAAATTATTCCTTTGCAATATGCTGAAGAACTCACGGTCTACAAACTGTGAAGAAGACATCTGCGAGTTGCTGCAGAAAAACGATGGATTTTTGAGACCACAGAGACAAGCAGATAGCTCGCACCGCAATATACCTTCACTTTTGAATTTAAGTGGTGAAGTTGATTATCGCTTCGATTTGCCAACTGAAAACGCCTTAACTTATATATCGGGTTATTTACTTTTTAAATGTAGCAAGAAGCATACCTGTCCTGCCTTTGTTGCTGAATTACAGAACATTCCCGATTTGAATGAATCTACAAATAGATTATTTATACATTTTAAATCATTCAACAAAACTTCTTCTTTTTACGGAAAGTTAAAAGTGCCAACCGATGCGTTTCATAATTATGTAAGAGAACTTGAGACTATGTTTATTAATAATTTTGAAAAAAATATGAAACAAAGGCCGGGTAGTATTCTTTACGAGCTTTTAAATGACATAAATTTTGATTCTCCCTGCTCTTGTTTCCCAAAACAATATCTAATAAAACTTTTTGTTAGATTCAGGATTTTTGCTACACTCAAATTTAATAATAGAGAATTTAGAAAGGGTAAGAAATTTATAAAAAATTATATTAAAATAAAACATATGTAACTTTAATTTTTTTATTTTATTTTACCTACACACTGACGTCTATAATAATTATGTTCTATCTAGATTGCACAGTACAGCACTAATTTAGGACTGCCACATATAAGTCAGAACATATTCACAGTTCTCAATAACATCGACACAAAAAGTTATGTTAATTTAATTTTATCAAAGAGGCAGCCCTGCGATTGCTACGTGATCGCGCGGTGCGAAGCAATCACAGCTATACGCTTGAGCATTAAGGCACAGTTTAGCATGCAGTGGTGGCTGACGCGACGGAGTAGGCTATTATAGCAGTAGGTATTGGAAATTTTCTATTGAGTGAAGTATCTGGTAACTATTTAGTAATCTGTGCTCTAGTTAATAGCAACTACAACAGAAAACGAAAAGTTAGCGGCTTACAAAAACGTTTTATCGTTGAAAGTGAAAAAAACCTTTTTAAGTAAAAAGCCATTTTTAAGCATGCTTAATAAAGAACGTGCAACGTTTAAGCGGATAAAATTTTTAAGCCATTTTTTCCATCTACAAATAGTACTAGTAAGTATGACGTTACAGCACAAATAATTAACCAACATGGCGAATAGTGTATTCGGCGGTTTTAAAAAAATGTATTTTTAAAATATTTTTTCGTAGGTTTTTAGGTTTCAAAATAATGTTATATTATTTTTTTGTGTGTAATGAAACAATTATTATGAAGCGTTTAGTACATAGACATATTACAAGGTCAAGTAGCCTATTACCTCCCAAAAACTTTAAATTTTATAGACTAAATTTTTACAAACAAAAAATTTAAATCCTTATAGCTAACATTTTTTTGTTTATAACATTTTAGTGTAATACAGTTAACTGTATATTTAGAAACTCGACTTTCATAATCTCCTACGCAATCAGTTAAGGATCTCGTCAAGGTAATTTGCAATAAAAATCACATCATTGTTATCCGCTACCTATTAAGTGTTGACACACTGTCCTTGACCGGCCGATGAATGACGACGTTTTTAACAAATAGTTATTGGTAGATATGTTATTGAAACCGGCCATTAGAAGTATGTCTGATATTATTTAATGTCAAAAAATAAATGTGTAACGCTGCATCAAATGAAATATTAGGTCATTACATTTGAAATTGGCGTTTTGTAAAGGAGGAACATAAAGTCGATTTTTTTAAACATAATATATTTAGTTAATCAAAGTATATACCATTTCTATCTATGCACTTTTGCCATCTCATAGGTAGTTCATTGATTCCTTTACTAAAAAAAACCATTAGGACAGGAATCAATAAAATCTTTGAAGGCGCTTTGGACTGCCCCATCGGAGTTGATTTTTTTCCCTTGCAAGATATCGAAATTTCGAAAAAAAAAAATGGTAATCTCTTGGAGCATGGTCTGGGGAGTACGGTGGATGTCTTAGACATTCCAATTGAAGCTCCTCTAATTTGGTAGCCGTCTGTTTTGCAGTGTGTGGTCTAGCGTTGTCCTGAAGCAGCAGTGGCCTAGAACGAATGACCAACCTCGGTTGTTTGGCAGCTAGCTTTTCCATCATGATTTGCAGTTGCAGATTTAAGAAAGCTGTAGTGAACGACACCGGTACTAGTCCACCAAACGCTCACAAGTAACTTTTTTGAGTCAATTTATTCGATTTAAAATACCTTTTATTGTGCCGGTTGAGTAATGTATCGCAGCAGTCGACGCGCGTTAGTCGGTTTGCTGCACTCAATTCATGAGATACCCAGCTTTCAAGTTTTTCACCTTCCCAATTTGCTTCAAGTGGATTAAAACAGTTTTATCACTAACACCGCAGCCTGCAGCTAACTCGGACATGGTTTGCGATGGATCCGCTTCCACAATAGCCATCAATTCTTCATTATCATCTTTGGTCTCCGGCCGTCCACGGGGCTTGTTCTGCAGGTCGAAATTTCCAGAACGAAAACGTTGGAACCAAAAACGCACTGTGTTTTCTTTTGCGACACCGCCGCCATACACATCATTAATCCTTCGAGCTGTTTCTGCAGCACTGGTGCCACGGTGGAACTGGTACTCGAAAATAATACGATATTTCAAGTTTTCCATTTTGTAAACAGAGTGACGCAAAGAAAAAACGTAAATTGGGAAAAAACAAATTACGGTTTCCGAAACACAAAGGCATGAGTAAATACCGGTATAAATTTGAAATTGGAATTCCTAACCAAAGAAGATATATTTGAGATCAAAGTGGCCAGTATGACAAAACGCCAATTTCATACGTAAGGACCTAATAAAAGGTCTTTATCTATGAAATTGCCGTTCTGCAGTACTGGCCATTTCAAATCAAAATAATTTTTGTTTGGCTAAGAATTCTAATTTCAAATTAATTTTATTTTAAAAACATGGAATTCTTTTTCCAAAAGCAGTCATTTGTTTATTGATTAGTGTTACATTTTCATCGCATTTCAATCTTTTTCGTCATCATGGATACGTAAAAAATTCGAGTAATTATGGAATATGAGTACCGTCGTGGCAGCAACGCGGCACAAGCGGCACGCAACATCGACGACGTTTACGGAGCTAACACAAACCAACGCACCACCTGTTATTGGTTTGCTCGCTTCCGTGCTGGAAATTTCGACCTGAAAAATGAACCTCGCGGTCGTCCGAAGACTTTGGTCGACAATGACGAATTAAAGGCGATTGTGATGATACACAATCTACGGCTGAATTAGCAGCAGCTTTCGACGTTAGCGTCAAAACAATATTGGTCCATTTGCGTCAAATTGGCAAGGTAAAAAAGCTTGACAAATGGGTGCCCCACGAACTCAATGATCGCCAGCGCGAAGTACGCGTCGAGACGTGCCTTGCACTGCTCAACAGACACACAAATGAAGGAATTTTGAACCGCATTGTTACCTGTGATGAAAAATGGATTCTGTTTGATAACCGCAAGCGTTCAGCAAGTTGGTTGGATCCTGGTTCAGCACCTAAATAATGCCCTAAGCGAAAACTTACCCCTAGAAAAGTGATGGTCACTGTTTGGTGGTCTAACGCCGGTGTGATTCATCACAGCTTCTTACCAAACGGGGTTAGCATTACTGCAGATGTATACTGTGAAGAACTGAACACAATGATGGAGAAGCTGGCACATCTCCAACCAGTATTGGTCAATCGCTCGTCTCCGCTGCTCCTGTACGACAACGCGCGACCTCATACTGCACAGCAGACGGTCTCCAAGTTGCAAGAACTGGGGTTGGAAGCTCTCCGTCATCCGCCCTACTCACCAGACCTTGCGCCTACAGACTACTACTTTTTCCAGAATTTGGATAACTTCTTGGCGGGAAAAAAATTCAATACCCGAGAGGCAGTACAAAATGCCTTTGAAGAATTTGTTGCCTCCCGTCCAGCTGATTTCTTTATGAAGGGCATCAATAAACTGCCACTGTGTTGGCAAAGATGCATTGATTGCATGGGTGATTACTTCAAATAATACAAATAAAAAATACATGAAAAAAATTATATTAATATTTTTTAATACAAAACGGCAATTTCATAGGTAAAGACCTAATATATAGGTATGTAGATTGTTTAGCATGCAATATATATTTTGAATAAAATAAAAAAAATACTTACATCCAGAATCGTTAGCGAGTACGAAGACGCATGAAGTAGAGAAAACAAAAATATTGGAATCAAGATTACTGGTGCAGAGTCAAAGAAACTTCACAATTCACATAATTTCGTGTACGATGTAGGTAAATAATAAATGTACTTTGATATAATCTGAATTTGGTGTAGTATAAACGTTTTTCCACAAAATTGTATGCATATCTATTATATACACAACACAATAATACCCAATTTGTAAGTTTCTGTCTCTACTTGAACTACTTGAGACAGTATGGAAGATCTCATACTGTTGGAAGTGGTCCTTAAAGATCTCCATAATATCTTCTTCATAAATATAAAAATTATTTGCATAACCTGAGTCTCGCTAAAACTCGAGGACCGCTGGACCGATTTGTCTAATTTTGGTCTTGAAATATTTGTGCAAGTTCAGAGAAGGCTTAAACGGTGAGAAATATTGGAATAATTGTGAGGAAAATGACGATTGAACATAGTTAAGACAGAATAACGTGTGTCGGGACAGCTAGTTTATTATAAATATTCAAATTAATTGTTTTCAAGATAATTATAATTATCTACAGACAGACAGTTGAAAACACTTTAATATATATAGAGATTTAGCCAGAAAATATAGCTGTTTCTTCGAAAAGAAAAGTGACAGTAACATAACACAGAAATGTCTCAATACTTACGGTCCGTTTCAATAACCTATCTACCAATAACTATTTGTCAAAAACGTCAAATTTGCATCGCAAAAAACCGGCAAATGATTGAATTTAAAAAAAATAGTTATTGGTAGATAGGTTATTGAAACCGGCCGTTAGAGGATTACTTTGGATGCCCAAAATAGCGATTATAAGACCTCTAGCTTTAAAATTTAATTTGGGCTTATGAGAAAACAATTAATTTGAGATTACAATGTACAACAAAGTACTATAATCGTAACTTAGTATTATTTATACCTACAGATGAAAAAAACCAGGAAAATAAATCTGTTCTCACAGGGTAATGATAGTAAAAAGCCCTCAGTTTTTTAATTGTCGACCTTCTTTGAAGGTGCTTTATAATAAAATGATAAAATAAAATATTTTGATATGTAGTACATAAAATATTGCGATGTCACCGCTTTAAAAATATCCGTCTATTAAAAATACAAAAAGATAGCATCAATAAATATATTTTAGCAAATAGGTACCTAAATAGTATTAATGTACCTAACTACCTATCTACCTATGTTTAGTATAACTACCTTCTAACAGCTATAACTAATAAACAATGATGATTATAATAAAAACAAAATACATTTTTGAGCTAGGTACCTAAATTTCATATTAATTTGACATTGGATAATAGGCTGAATTTTTAATTGCATAAATCTTATAGCTTTAAACGAGCAATTCTTGCATATTTATTTATATGTTTCTGTGATCTCGGAAACGGCTCTAACGATTTCGCTGAAATTTGGTATATAGGGGTTTTCGGGGATAAACAATCGATCTAGATTAGTCTTATGTTCGGGAAAACACGTGTTTTCGAGTTTTCATGCGTTTTTCTGTCCACGCAGAATATTCTCGCTAATTTCGTCTTGCCGGCCAGTGTCAGTCTGGTCCAGCGGGTTAAGACGCAGACGGCAAGAAACGAGTATTACGGGTTCGAATTCCGCTCGGTGACTTACTTTTGTTTTTTTTTATATGTTCAAGTTTATATATAATTTTATATTTTTTTATTGTTTTTAGACAAGTTTAAAAAAATGTACCTAGTTAATGTTTGCGATAACAATATATATTTCTCATAAATATGTCTAACATTTACCTATACTGATTACGTGAATAAGCTTTATGTTTTCGAGTTTTTATTTTATCGAGACTTATGAAGCAATAGTGCAAAACGAAAAATTTACCGATACAAATTTAAACACCTGATCTACACAGAAATCGATTGTAAATAATAATAATTGTCAGTTCACATTTTACTTTTTAAGTTTATGTAGGTTATTACCTAAACACAATTACAATAAATAGTAATAACCGAGCAAAGCTCAGTCGCCTATGTACTGAAAAATAGATGTGAATAACTTCTCAGAAGAAACAGTTTACTAAATAAGTTAAAAAAAAACTATAACCCGACTACGTAATAAGAAAGGGGTCTAAAAAGGCCGAAACAAGAAAATAATTCAGATAGAAATCCAGAAATGCATAGGTACAAAAATGGTCAAGCTAGAGCCGTAACGGCATCTCAGCTGCAGCTTACACCGAGACGCTAAGACCTAGAGAAGTTTCAGACAGACGGCTGCGATTTGACATCGACTGTGCCGAACCTTATAGTGTAACCTTGTAGTGCATTTCTGGATTTCTATCTGAATTATTTTCTTGTTTCGGCCTTTTTAGACCCCTTTTTATTACGTAGTCGGGATAAGGTTTTTTTTCACTTATTCTTTTATTTCGTTTTTTTCCGTTTCCCAATCGGACATGTTTTTGGAATAATATTAATAAGTACCTAAACACTTGTTACCAAATGTTTAGGTACCAAATCAAAACACTAGAAATTAAAAATAATATATTCTTCACGAGCGCGGAGCGATTCAATTTTTTTTCTAGATCTAATGAAGGTAAAAAAGTATGTATAATATAAAAATTATATATTTATAGTCTTATATTACGTAATGTTCGAAAATTGGACAACTGGGTTTGTACGACCACATTTTATATAGGTATACATATTTGTGGTGTGCGCGCCAAGACCTTTCTTTTGATACCAAACACGTGATGATTATCTCGGTAAAAATTTTTTAGATGTTAGAATTTGAGGTTCAATTTTCGAAATACAAAATTTTGAAAAATATATATATAGGCTGTGTTACCCGCGGCATTACGAATCTATTAACACCTCATGTATTAAAATCGGACCAGTAGTTAAGACGCTACTAGGGAACACCGAACAAACATACATACATAGACTGCCAAAATCTTTACCCCTCCTTTTGGATTCGCCGGTACAAACAAAATTTCGCAAGTCTCATGATAACGCTCCATACAAGTCGTACCTAACTGTGACGTCACTATTAGGTAAAAGTGTATGAAATAAAATGCGTTTAAGTTCATACTTACCATAATTAATAATATTTGATGTAAGTAAACTAATGATGTAGATTTTTTTACTTTTTCAAAAATAAAATACTATTTTAGATGTATATTTTTTTACGTTTACCAAGTAGTAATATGTACCTACCACAATATTTCTGAGTTGGTATATAAATTAAACGAAATATTTTACACGTACCTAGTCGTCTCCCCATTTGCAAATATTGAACCTGTTTAGTATATGTGTGTGTAACTCTTTGGCTTCATATTACATGATATTACCGTTAAACTAGAAACTTGGATTTTTTAAGTATATGTTAAGGTATTTACTAAACGATCTGCAAACTCGTACTGCAGGCTTATTAGCATGCGCACGCTAGAAACACTGAAGAATCGACAAAATGACAGATTGAAGAAACATTTATACCGTTCGAAGCAAAATAGGTCTTATTGTGAGGCAGCAAGGTCGATGCATCGTCGATATGAGAAACAACATTTCTTTTCTTCCCGAGCATGAGCTCACAAAATGGCCTCTTTTGACAGCTAAAGTAGAAACCTTTTCTTATTTCAATGTCAAATAGTCTTACAATAATGTCATCTGCTCCACATCATGGCGGTCCAAGACAAATAGTTTCTTTACGTTCAGTCATTTACTTGAAAATTTGATCATTTTGACATAAGATTTCCCGGCAGCCGTTTTAAAAATATGGCTATTTAGAAATGTTGACTTCCATTGACGACCTTGTTATATACATAAAAACTATTTTGAATTGAACTGTTCTGGATAGAATATTTCTTCTTTAAAATTATTTATTCGGATCGCCATGCTAAGCCCGCTGATACAACTTTTAAAAACAAAATAAGAAATTTTAAGTTCCTAACAATGTCAAGAGGTAAGCGAGCTGATGATAATGATAAGTAAAAGTCATAGACCTATATATTTTAGACGAGTCATTGAGTGAGGCATTGAGGTTGTTTGGGGAAGTCGAGGTTTGACATATTTTGTCATCTTGAAATTTTGACATTTGGGTCACTGCGGTAAGCAGTTTAATCAGTCCGCTTATTAAAATACAATAAAAAAACCTTGTGAAATCAAGATGGCGTAACTATTTCTTGTATGTATTTTTTTAATAGCCCATCCATAGTTTCGAAATCATTGGTAATACCTACTTAGCTAAGAACACTCTCGATTAAGTCACCTTTCAAACAAAAAAAAACTAGATCAAAATCGGTTCATCCGTTTGGGAGCTACGATGCCACAGACAGTCATACACAATACATAGACACGGGTGACGTGACTCTTTTTGTGTCAGGACTCGGGAGTTAAAAATTAAGAAAGAAAGCTATTTTCAAACATTATTTAACATATTGTGTTTACAAAGTTTAAATTTTTCTGTAGGTCTTGTAAAGGTCCCACAGACGCGAGGTCGATCGTTTCGTATCATACTTCATATCATATTTCATATCGTGTATCGCCCGTGCGGGCGTATAATATGGCGTATATGTATACACGATACACGCCCGCACGGCGGCGGGCCTGGCGAAAACTGAAGCGATTTGTCACACTGTGTGTGACTCACACATGGTCCGTTCAGTCCATCCGTTCACTCAAACTGCCTGTTATGCCAAATGTTGCCAACTTAGTCATTTACAAAGATTAACTAAACTAAATTAAGTATTTTATTCCCTCATTAGTAGGAATTTAGTTGTTAGTAGTGTTTTGGCAGGAAAGAGCAAGACAGTAATCATATGCAAAATGGCCAAGGTTAGGCACAAAAAAACAAAAAAAAAATTACACCTTATCATAATAATACATCGTAGCATTAGTCCGTAATTTGCTTAAAACTACTAAGGCGGGTCAATAAGTCCGTGACTTTTTGAATTTCTAACCTCCTTACTGAAAAAGCAACACTACTCCTGTCAACAGGCATCTGTCAGTTGACTCCTATCAAAATTTGAACTTGCTGCGTCAGTTAGTTTGTGTTTTACAGCTATCTTTATCAGACTATCCAGTAACTTAAGGAAACAATGGAAAAAAGTGAATTTAGTGTGCTTATTAAGCATTATTTTTTGCCAAAAAAAACCATTACCGAGACCAAGGCTAAGCTTGATAAATACTATGGGGACTCTGCACCATCGATTTCAATGGTAAAAAAGTGGTTTACTGAATTTCGTTGTGGCCTTACAAGCACTGAAGATGCCGAACGTCCTGGACGCCCAGTTGAGGTCTCTACACCCGAAACAATCGAAAAATTTCACGATATGGTGTTGGCCGACCGAAGATTGAAAGTGCAAGAGATTGTGGAAGCCATAGGCATCTCGCATGGCTCAGTGGTTTCAATTTTGAATGATCACTTGGGCATGAGAAAGCTTTCCGCAAGATGGGTGCCGCGTTTGCTCACAGTCGACCACAAACGCAATCGTGTAACAACTTCACAGGAAGGTTTGGCGTTGTTTAATCACAATATGGAGGAGTTTTTTAACCGTGGACGAAACATGGATCCATCATAATACACCAGAGACCAAACAACAGTCAAAACAGTGTGTTTGTAAGGGTGAATCGGCGCCAAAGAAGGCCAAGGTGGGTTTGTCAGCCAATAAAGTTATGGCGACTGTTTTTTGGGATGCACGTGGGATAATCTACATTGACTATCTTCAAAAGGGAAGAACAATTAATGGGGAATATTATGCCAACTTATTGGACCGCTTCAATGAGGATTTGAAAAAAAACCGACCTCATTTGGCCAAGAAAAAAGTTCTTTTTCACTAAGACAATGCAAGGGTGTACACATGTGCAGTTGCCATGGCAAAAATCCATGAATTGGGCTATGAATTGCTCCCACATCCACCCTATTCTCAAGATTTGGCTCCGAGTGACTACTTCTTGTTCCCAAACCTGAAAAAATGGCTCGGTGGAAAAAGATTTGACTCCAATGATGAAGTCATCTCGCAAACAAAGGCCTATTTTGAGGACCTCGACAAATCATATTTTTTGGAAGGGATAAAAAAATTGGAGAAGCGTTGGACAAAGTGTATAGAGCTCAAGGGGGACTACGTTGAAAAATAAAATGATTTATTTATCAAAAAATCTGTGTTTTATTCCAAAAGTCACGGACTTATTGACCCGCCCTCGTACTAAAACTCTAATTTAACGATAAAATTTATAATATAATTTAATAAATAATAAAATTTTAATATAACAAAACATAAAATGCCCACTGCATTTGCAATTTTTGGGGCCTTTAGGGATTCCTAAGTTGAGTAGCTTTTTTGATAGTTTTCAGTATTCTTTTAGTAGAAATCGACGGGAGTTTAGTAGTTTCCCAAAAACAGAGCTGGCAACACTGGAACGAATCGCTTCAGTCCATCCGGCCGACTGATGTGATCTCGCATTGCATTGCATCCGTTCAGGCCTAACTGAAGGAAAACCGTACAGTATATGGGGTCCCTAAGCACCGTAAGCACATAAGCTAATAAAGCACCGGTTTTAAACTCGTACATGTTGACCTTTACATACTTAGTAAGACAAACAAATACAACCGGTTCACACGATGGGAGACTTTAATACAATTATTATAATAATATCGTTAAAAACTTTTTGTAAGCGTTTACGTAATTTTCTGCTAATTTGAACAGTCTGTCCAAGTTACAATGATAGCAAAATGAGGCTAAAATCGCCACGATTCGGGTTTTTGGAATACCTACATAAAATTTTTTATCATTTAATTTCATCCATTAACTGTATTCGGGGCTTTCTACTGCAAATTATATTACGTATATTTTATTTATTCCCATTTAGAAGACCTATACATACTTGGCTGGACTAAAAAATTTAATCGCGTATTATAATTTTGAATAAATATACAAAATAAGTTGCAACAATAATAAGCGACGTAAATATATATAATATTATTAATTATAATTTATTTTATGAGGGTTGTACGTTTGACTATGCAAATACAAGAAATGATTTAGCTGTTATATAAGACGACAGGGTTTTGTTTTAATAGGGAACAAAAGTCAAGTGTTATATCTCAAAATAATAATACTATATAACTAATATTATGGTACCTTTTATATCAATTTATTATTATCATATTGAAAATATTACCTATAAATAATATTTCATACGAATAGAGAAGGATTATTAGAAAATATTATGTAATATCAATTAACAAAAACTAATTTACTGGACTCTAGAAACACGCAATGTTCGAATTACTTGCATAACCATAGGTTGAGTAAACAAGGCAGGCAATTCAGGTAAAAGCAAAACCTGCTGTTTCACCGAGGCTTGTAACTGTCATGTTTGTAACCTGACAGTTGCAAGTGACAAATATGTACCTACTATAACATTGAGCGTGTTGCGGTATTTTTTAAATTTTATATAGCTATTTGAGTTTTTTGCTGTTTTTAATACACCAATGGGATTTTATTAAACTTTATAAACGCAAAGTTACATGTTATGTTTATTAAAAAAACTTGAGAGGTATCAAGGGACACCCGGATGGAACGAAGTTATAATATATATATATAATAATATTATAAATATATAGTTGATAATGATAATAATAATGATGATAATATAATCTTTTGAGAAATAAAGAATCTTTAAACCTAAACCTAATGAAGAATTGACACAGACTGACAGACGGACAGAAAAATGTTAACAATTTATATTTTATTGTAAGTACCGATCATACTTTTAAATGCATTAAGTGAAAATAAAAGCTGTCAATTTGAAATTACAAACAGACACTTCAATTTTGTTTATCTGTATAGATATAACATATTATATTAATTATGTGCCAAATTTACAGTATGCTCAGTGCAGTCGCAAACTATTTTTGTTCGCACGATCAATAATTATAACCCTTTTTACATATAACTAGGTATATTATTTATATTGATTGATTTCAGAATCTATCGATTTTCCAACATCATAAACATTCATATGATTACATCCCTATTTGAGTAAAGTAAAGTAAAAGTAAAAGTAAAAAGTTGTTTATTACTCTTAACGTCTTTTACAAATTTTAAAAAATACACTGTAAATTGTACAAATATAACTAATTTATTGCGAAACCCCTACACTAAGAATCTCTTGTGCTGTAGGGGTTGCCTGCTCTTCAATGTACATTCACTAGCAGGTTACAGTATGAAGACATCGACAGTGATTGTAATAAAGGTAAGATAATCATGTTATATCTTTTGTTTTATTTTATTTTTTATTTTATTTTATTTAATAAAGTTAGAAGCTTTTGTGTGTTTGGTATGTGTGTGTATGAGTGTGTGTATGTGAGCGTGCGCAAGTGTGCGTGTGAGTAAGTGTGTGTGTGTGTGTGTATGTGTGGGTGTGTGTGTGATTGATTGCTCTGTATGATTAAATATTATGTGTGCGGTGTGTTTAATTTTAACAATTTATTTTACTATTTCTATTAAGTTTTCAGTTTCATTGTGTTTAAGTCTGCTAAGCCAGCTGTTAACTGCAACCTTAGCGTCTCTGGTGGTCAACGTGTTAAAATTCTCAATCTCTTTGTTGACGTGATTATACAATAGTGGCCCCAGGAAGTATTGTTGGCGCTGCGCCGTTGCACTACTGGTTTTCGGTACTATGAACACTTTATCTTTTCTTCTTTTATATATATAGTTTTTAGTTAATTCTTGATTACTGGTTTGGCTGTGCTGTGTGAGTAGAGTCTTTCTAATAAATAGTTGTCTGAGCGTCAAAACTTGAGTATGTTTGTAGAGTTCATGTGTGGGAAAATGGTAGGGCTTAAATGTTGCTACTTTAAGCACTGCTCTTTGGGCTCTTTCTAGCAGTTTCATTTGTGTTTTACAGGCTCCTCCCCAAACTGATATGCAATAAGAGAGTACTGATTCACATAAGGCACGGTAAATTTCTAAAACCAGCTTATTATCAGCGACATTGCGCAATTGCTTAAAAACATAAATAAGTTTACGTACTCTTTTGGTAAGTATTGCAATATGATCTTTCCAGGACAAGTTTTTATCGACAATAATACCTAGATATTTTAGATTCGATACTTCTTGCAGTTTGGGACAGTTATAACAATAGGTGTCATTACAGTTGTTATGTATAGCAAGATCAACAGGTGCCATTCGTCTGCGACTGATCGTAAATTTAATAAATTTAGTCTTATTGACATTCACCGTGAGTAAATTTTTAGATAACCATTTAGTAACCATATTCAAACCTAGTTGTGCTAGAGTCCGAGCCTCCTCCCAGGTTTTACCAGTGAAAACTAAGGCAGTATCATCTGCATAGGAGAATACTCTTCCGTTAATAAGTGATATGTTACAGAGTTCATTTACGTACACTAGGAAGAGGCTCGGACCCAAAACACTTCCCTGAGGGACACCATAAGTTATAGTTTCTTCTTCACTTACTATATTACCAACTTTAATTCGTTGAGTTCTATCACTTAAGTAGCTTCTGAATAATTGCAGTGCTGAATCCCGTATACCCATATCTTCAAGTTTTTTAATAAGTATAGAAACAGAGACCGTATCAAAGGCTTTTGCAAGATCCAAAAAGACTCCCAATAACTTTATTCTTATATCTATCTCACTTGCTCTTAATTTTGTGAGTTCAGAAACCTGATCAACCTGAGCAACCTGATCTGAACCCATATTGATGTGGCGATAGTAAATTGTTTTTTTCTAAGAAAGATTTTAGCCGATTATTCATAATTTTTTCAAGAACTTTGGAGATAGACGATAAAACCGATATTGGTCTATAATTTTCGACACAGTCTCTGCTGCCACCCTTATGTATAGGAGTAATAATAGATATTTTAAAAGCCTTAGGAAATATGCCTGTAGACAGACACAAGTTGCAAATGTGTGTTATTATTGGTACTAAAATAGAAGCTGATTGTTTTAGAATTTTTGAAGAGATGCCATCAATTCCGGCTGCAGAGTTACTTTTTAGTCCTTTAATAAGGTAATTAATTTCTGCATTATCGGTTTCCAGTACCCCCATTGAATTTGGTTGTGAAACTGTTTGTTTTATTTTAATACCTGGGTCACTACAGACGTTTGTGTTCTTTCTTATATTAATAGCTAGATTTTTACCTACGTTAGCAAAATAATGATTTATGTAATTAGCAGATTCGGCGGGCTTTTCTCTTAGTTGAAGCAGGTGGTCATTGTAGCATTTTTGGGGATTCGTGTATGTAACTTTTTAAATTATTTCCCAATTTTTTTTCATGTTGCCTTTATTTTTTTCTAATTCTAACCTGTGATACTCATCTTTAAGCCTTTTTACCAGGTTAGTACAATAGTTTCTGTATCTTTTGTAAGACGATTTAAGAATTTCATTGTTTGGAGATTCTTTTAGACGGAGGTGCATCTTGTCTCGTGTTCGCAAACATCTCAAGATACCAGTGGTTATCCATGGCTTGATGGCACTCTTTTTGTGTGACAGTTTAAATGTGCGCAAGTTTAGCTTTATTATTTCTGTGAGTTTTTGGACCAGTAAATTCGTTGCTAAATTGGAGTCTTGAGTATGCAGTTTATCATAAAAATTGGCCTGTTTGATTTGAAGTGCTATTTGTTCAAAGTTTACTTTGGTGCCAACTCTCGATGTAAAGGATTTTTTAACTTATATTTGATATTTATAAGAACAGGACGGTGATCTGTAATGTAAGTATTTAAGACACACGTTGTTCTTTGATATTTCGATTTTATCATTATATGGTCTAGGCCGCTATTGCTGTAGGTATAAGTAGGAATATTGTGGCTCGGAAAAATACCATGGCTAGCCAATAAATCTAGATTATGGACAGAATTTTTATCCGTTACATGTGAAACGATATTAATATTTATGTCACCAGCTATAATGTTAGAGAAGTTTTTTACTTTATTTAATAGAGAATTGAGTGACTCAAAGAATGGATCTAGATTTCTAAAAGAAGGTGACCTATACAGTGCAATTATAGCTACGTTTTTATTAAGCTTCAATAGTAAACAGTTTGTGTCTGCCATAGCTGGTTCCGTTATGTCAATAAGTAATTCAGATTTTGTATACACAACTATTCCACCGTTCTGGTTAGTACAATTTTCCGTATGAGCAGCCTTATAATTGGGTAGCTGGGGGTATTGTTTGTATAAGTTTATCCAGCATTCTGTCAATATGCGTGCATAAAATGTAAATTTCAAGAGTAGCCACCTAGCGTCAAATAGTTGAACTAAGTAGTCAACAGAACATTCTAGAAAGAAACAATCACACGAATTTGAATTAAAACTGATTAAAACCTTGCATCTATGACAGGTGCAAATTTGCATGCATAAAATGCAAATTTCAAGAGTAGCCGTCAAATAGTTGAACTAAGTACCTAGTCAAAGATGGCCGAAAGCACGTCGAAGGAATGCCGATAACAGTCACAATGTGTAATTGCTAAATTCTACATTATTGTCAAGGTGATAAGGTCGTTTTTGTATCATTCTTAATAGCCGTTATTACATTGTGATTTCGAGTGGCAAAAAGTGTCGTTACAGTCTTAATTTTTTCCGTCTAGCCCCCTTTCGCATCGCTCCATAAGGAACTTCGTTCCAATAATTGAAAATATTTAAATATAGGTACCACCAGCGAGGCGTGCATACAAGCCGGCTTCCCATAAGTATACTATAACATAATATATTATTTTTTTTAAATACGGTTTTCAAAACAAAATTTTGCGCCCAATGCACCCAAAAAATTGTGACACACTAACACATATTAAATAATAGATTTAAAGTAATATTCATAAGGGAAGCCGGCATGTACCTACTAGGTACAACAAAAGGTTTTAGAACGAATTATAAGTAGTAAATATGGTAAGAAGTTAAAGCTTATAAAAATTGAAGACACGCTTTTATGTAATGAAATAAAATATGAAAAAACCTTCAAGCAAGAAAAAGTATAACAGAAAAGTATTGTTGATGGATCCTACATAGTAAATATTAACAAGCAGATTGTGAGCGGGTCACGGCTATCTCTATATGTTGTCGTTATATCGATTGTTAGGACTGTGAGAATGTTTAGTTACCGAAGTATGACAAAAATGGTGAATAATATATTATTAAACCTGTCACCTACTTATAAAAGTACTTTAGAATAAATGGAGCTACGTGCTGCTCACCTTACGTAAAATGAGGTTGCGTCCAGTGCTTACTTACTAAAAATAATTATTTATAATTGGTTATTTTAATACATATGTCTGAGACAACAAAATATAATCGTTAATAAATTAGATACCTACCTAAAAATAGACGTGATAAAATGTAGCCTTAGGTAGGTATATCTCGTCGGAACTCAATGGTTGGATGCTAAGCTACTAGTTCAATCGACGATAGGCGTTAGAAATGTTACAATTACAATAGAACTCAGTTAGAGCCCTCCTTCAGGTAATACTTAAGCCTTCCGATGCATGCGACGCGCGACCTGCTTAGTATGAATTTATATAGCACTAAACAATCCCCGCGACCGGTGAGCGTACCTAAAGAACCTGATTGGCTGGTTTGATGGTCGCGGTCGTGGATCGCGGTACTCGCGTCGCGGTCGCATAGATCGGAAGGCTACCTTTTAGTTTCGTCATGTCCGTCCGTCTTCGGCTAACCGTCCAAACAGTTAAATAGTGCTAGAAAAATAAAACATATTTTTGTTAATGCCCCTTCCCCCGCCCTCTAAAAGCTAAACGGCTAGCTCGAAAAATCTGAAAAAAATCATGATGGTAGTCCATATGATGAACTTCAAAGGAAAACTATATTAATATAACTTTTATAGTTTAGGAGTTATAGAGACCTAAAAGCGCTTACTTGGAAAACTTTGTACAAAAATAACGAAATAAAAAAATGACTACGGAACCCTATTCTATGCGTGTGTTTGTGTGTAGCTGGTCATATGTGGTAATAATATAGATTTAATTTTTGTAAAGGATACATAGATTTGGAGCTGTGTTCATGAAGATGATCGAGTAGAAGAGGTAGTGAGCACTGTCCTCCAAGAAGAATCGGTTGATGAACTCTCTGGAAATGGAAATCTCTCTCGCCGGGATACGCTGGTGTAACCGCAGCGCCGATATCGCGGCATTGCCTAGCACCGCTTTGTGAAACGCTGACACAGGACTGCAGAAGGAAAAATAAATGTAGCATACAAAAATATAACTTTTTCCTTATAACGCAATAATTTATCTAACAGGTTTAGTAGGGGAGAACTAGTTGAGGTCACTCTTTCAACAAAATATGTAATATGTGCTAAGTTACACACACATAAACGGGCACTCGACCCTCGGACACTAAGCACACTAGTGATGGAATATAAAAGCTTTTATTGTATGTGAGAGGCAATCTAGTGGGTGATTTTTTTGATAACCCAGTATAATATGAAGCAAAGCTTTTAATATTACATTGGCCAAGACTTATTGATACACCTTTTTGTTTCTGGTTTTAAGAACTTATTTATTAACCCCTTACTAATAAAATATTTACACAATGGATAACTTTAACAACATTGCTGTCTTTGTCTGTCACTTTTCCAACGTATCAGACAAAGACAGCAACATTGTTTAAGTTATCCGTTGTGTAAATCTTTTTATTAGAAAGGGGGTAAGACATTATATTCATAAAATATGTAATAAGGTATAAGTATGGGTTAAACATTCTGTTGTTGCAGATAACAATTATGCAATTATGTGGCATAGTCATGGCATAGCAGACAATTAGTATGTGCCATAGCTGTAAGTTTTAAGTGTATAACCTACCAACTGCCATGCCAACCTTTAGGTCAATCCATTTATGAAATTATCCCTTCGTTACATAAATATTATAAGTTTTATACGGTATTTATTTTATTATTTGATTTTGTTCTCATATATGTAAAGTATACAAATTATTTTGACTAGTTCATTATCAAAATATCTAGACTATTTTTATTAAAACCATACTCAAATATACTTAATCAAATTATCGAATGTTGTAACATGAAAATTTTCTTAATGTTTGTAATAAGAAGCTATATAAATAATATTGGCAAGGTCAGCAGGACAGGTTTTTAACATTGCTCACTATAGGTACAAATTCCAAGTTTTTACAGAAACGTAAAAATAAATATTAATATTTAAACAATTTACTGTAATTTTATGTGAAAAACAAGTTTAACTGAAGTTTTATGTAAACACATTTTTTTACAGTACAATAATATAATATGTTTGTGGTACATGGGGCTGTACAATGTATTAGATTATAATTTGTACATCATAAAATGGCAATGTTATGGCAATGGATAGACTTTTTATACTATAATCATTATTGTTTAAAAGTTTATATGCATACACAATTACACATACCTTGAAATTTAATTATATAGAAGTTCTAATATTTGGATTGATGAAACAAAAATACAAACATAGACTGCCAAAATCATTACCCTTCCTTTTGTCTTCACCATAGTCAGGTACAAACCCAAAACTAATGAACTTCTTTTATATTTCTAAATCTATAAAACTATATTTTTTTTAAATTTAAATGTCAAATGATAACTTACTTGTTGAAAAAGGGAAACACATAGCCAATTGTAAACAGCACAGTCAGTATTCTTATGCTCCACAATGCCACATCAATCTTGTGCGCTATTACATGGGCCTTCAATGCAGGTAGGCCTTTTGGCGGTCCATTTTCTCCACTCTGATTTTGATCTGCCATTTTCTATAAAAATAGAATTTCAAATGGTTGTTTTGATTTTTGTGTAACAACTTTTTGCTACTAAGAATAGTGAAAATAGTGAAAAAAACTATAATATGTATTCTTTTTAAATAAAACGTGTAGGTAATTGTAAGAAGTTTCCACTTTCATATTTTTACTGCATCTCAATCTCAGCAACTATTGTAGTTAAATTGAAAGTGTGTCATAGAAAGTAAGCACACAATAATAAGATTAAGCTTTCATTTTAGGCAAAGATGAGATTATCAAAATAATACAATAATTAAACTATTTACTTTATATAATTTTAAAATATCATATTATTCATCTATATATCTATACATCTAAGTAGGTATGTATTTTGTTATACCTACTTATATACTAAAATACATACTTAGATAGTAATTTCTCCTTTACAAACCAATCAACCATAAAAAGAAAATTACAAACAAAATATTTGTATTTTTTTTGGTTCAATATCTTGCTTCAATATTAATACTAAATAATATGACAACCTGGCCATCTTGATAAAGATATGCAATGTATAGTAATTATTTTGAAGTACTGTTAGTACATAAGCTAATCATGTACAATAAGAACCAAGGACCAGTCTGTGATCTTTGTACCCATTGTGCAAACAAAATAATGGTTCATATTGTAATTCACATATTTTTGTATGAAAATTTGAAATACGATATGATTGTAAAGGAATATTTGAGACCAAAGTAAGTATAGATAAGAGTTGATATCAAAAGATAAACATTTTTCTTGATAACACAACTCCTAATAAGATTAATTAGAAAATTGAAACCATATAAGCTCTTAACTACTCATCAGCTCGATTTTAGCGCCCTCAATTTTATTTTATGGCATAATATTTGTTAATTCGAGACAAAAAGAAGCTTACTTGTTCAAATTAAAATTAAATATATCACGACTACACGTTCACTATGTTAAAAATGTTTTCATAAGTAATTTACATATTTCTTAATTGCTATGCTGACATATTTTACGAAATAATCATTGCAATTTGCAAGTTCTCGTTTTAGAATGGACATGGAATGGACAAAAAATAATTATGTAAAATTTAAAATGATCATTTCTCGATTGACATAGAATTAATATTTTAAAAGTGTATATACTTACAATGAAAAACTTGAAACGGTTATATTACACTAATATTTTATTTATCTTAAGTAAACTGTAATTAAAATTATCACAGCGCAAGGAAACCCGTGAACATGATTTGCCAAAGTGTCGAGTTTTGACCTTTGACAATTCTACATTAAATTGACAGTGACATTTCACTTTTATTTTTTTAATTATGGTAGTACGGCTTACAACTAGTATCAGTGTAAGGTAAAAAAATGAATACATGGCGAAAGTACTTAGGTGACAAACAATACAAAAATCGGCAGATAAAAGGTGGCGAAATTTAATCCAAACGGGCACCGAAATTTATAAGATGTAAGCAGCTATAAAACCAGATTGGGTTGACAAAAAAAAAAAGCTGAAATTTGCTGCTAAAAATTCAATTTTCAGGCTTCGGAAAATCGCATAAATATGCGATTTTCCGAGTTGTAAAACAAACTCCAAGAGTATCCAAATGGATACTCTTGGAGTTTGTTTTACTGTGGTACAGGTGTGTTTTCAATATTATTGGAGGTGTTTTAAAATATGAAAATTAAATCCATTTTGAAATTTGAAATGGCGTATTTTTTTATAAAAATTAATATTAATATATAATTAATAATATGTTAAAGCTATAGATTTTTTTTTATAAATTGAGGATTTTCAAAAAAATATCTTAGCATAATGAAATAACATGGTTACGCGGTTGCTTGGAGGAAATTTTCATTCTTTTTTCAGTAGGATGCACAGTTTCCAAAATAGGAACGATTATAGAAAAAAAAATATGGCAATGCTCTACTTTGAGATATAAGCGATGTATTAAAAACATTTCATTATTTTTTAAGTAGGATTCACCGTTTCCGAGATAGAAGCGATTATAAAAAAAAATATATCGTAATGTTCTAGTTTGAGATACGAACGATGTATAAAGCTATAGAAATGTTGGAAAATTCAGGATTTTCAAAATTTTTTTCTCCCATACTGAAGAAAATATGTGGTTGCAGGGATAATAAAGGGGAGCAAATTTTCAAGTTTTTTCGGGTTTTTTCCGCACCATTTCCGAGATAGTAGAATTTTACAGAAATTAAAATACATCCACCATTTTTAAATTTTAAAAATAAATGTTTTTTTTGTATTCAACATCCCCTTAAACCTAGAAAAGGACACCTTCATTTTATTGAAAATTCATCCTTGCAATTAAAAATGGATATCATTTTTGTATTCAACACCCGTAAAAACCTCGAAGATGACACAAATAAATCGTCAGTGCAGTCAATGAGTCAAGTCAGTCGATTCCGTAAAGTGGTACTTAGACGCTTTACTGAAACTTCCTAGGGAGTTTTGGGAAAAACACAAATAATATCACGCTTTTTGAAGTTATCTTCTTAAGTTATCTCGTTATCATATTTTAAGAAGTATCTTAAACGAATATTTAAGGTTAACGAAAACATTTCAATTCTTTTCCCGCCTTTGTAACTCGACTCTGGCAGTAACTTTATACTATACTACCGCAATATAAAAAAACCTATTGTCTAACATTGACATTTGACACAAACATTTTTTTTTTATTTATTTATATATGGCATCGGCTTATAACCATTTGCCAGTGTCAAGTTAAAAAGGCGGGAAATAGAACTTTCGTTTCAATTTTCAACACCGTATTCCTATATCGTCAAGTCTAAAGTCTAGTCAGTCCAAATATATATTCAGTATAGTTTATGAGTCATGTCAGTCGATTCAGTAAAGTGGTAGAAGCTTTACTGAAAGTCAAGGGAGTTTTGGCGGGAACACAAAATAGCACGTTTTTATAAGTTGCCCACACCACAACCACTTGCCCACAATTGTGCACGATAACGAATATTTAATGGTTAATATTCTACCAGTATTACACATTAAGAACCGATATAACACAAATTTATGAAGTTTTACAAATTCCACAACATCACTCATGGAACTCCCCGGCAAAACTCGACAAACATTGTAAATACAATAGCTTGTATTCTTTCTTCTTCTTCTTTTGGCATAGCCTGCCCTGTAATAGGAGTTGCCAACGTCAGAGTGATGGAGCAGATGTTCAGTGAAAAGCTGGTCATTGAACAAAACCACTCTCATTAGGTAGGTACTGGTATTTCTCATTTATGACCATCAGAATTTCAGGGATCTTGGCGGAAATTTGAAAAAGCGCGCATCTTAATTTTTTCAGAATTGAACAAAAATTTTATTTATTATTATTTTGCTTGTAAATAAGTATAAATAGCTTTATTTTAAATAAATATAGTGCATAAATAATAAAAATGGACGGAGACGAGGCGGGCGGGGATAACCCGCCCACCTCAAAAAGACCTCGGCCTCCTGATGATCCCCGGGGGGCTTCAAGTGCTGGCGGCGGAGGTGGTGAGAGTAACTTTTTAGCTTATAGAAAACCAAATTATAAGAGACTAATTCCGCAAATTCGATCAACACAGATTTCAAAGTATTTATAGAAAACAAACTAGCACAGGAGACTTGGAAATAAAAGTCCAATTTATCTTAACAGTATATTTTCCAACATAAAAGGAGTTGTGGCAATACGGCGTAACGCAAATAAGATAGTTGTGATATTTAAACAACATAATACGGCCAATAATTTAATCAACAATATTAACTTTCTCGAAAAATATGACATGAAAGCGTATATTCCAGCTGCTCAAATTGAGAAAACTGGCATTATACGATTTGTACCAACAAATAAAGAACTATTTACTAATTTAACATCTACATATGAAATAATTGCAGTAAGAAGATTCATGAGAAAAGTTGGTCATGATCTAATTGGTACACAAACTGTTAGCATTACATATTTATCAAACACTACCTGACAATGTACAGTATGACTTATTTTCCTATAGAGTATTCCATTATGTTGCTCCTTTGCAACAATGTTATAAATGTTTCAAATTTAATCATTCAGCTAAGATTTGCAATGGCAAGCAGCGTTGCTCAATTTGTTCAGGCGAACACTTTTATAAAGAATGTAATAAAACAAATGAGATTTGCTGTATCAATTGCAGTGGGCCTCATCTGGCTATTTCCAAACAATGTCCAATTAAGATAAAGAAAATATTAGAAAAGAAAAATAAAATTACTTATGCAAGCGCTGCCACCACTACAAAAGAAAATGTTGACTTTCCTCCTCTGCCATCACGTCCCATCCCTGTAAATAAAATGTAAATAGTGTAAATAATATGTCTCAAAGTGTACATAAACATGTAAATAAATCTGTAAATATTAAACCTATCTCTCAAGATGTAATTATTACTGATATTAAATCTCAAATAATTGGAAACAGTGATGTACTTATGGCCCTAGTACACACTCAGGTTCAAGTAGGTAATAAAAATGATGATGAACCTATTACCACATCATTAATTAAAGATATGCTTATTAAAAATCTGTCAACATAATGGATACGCAATCTTGTGATTCGTCATTTCTACGTATTGCGCATTTCAATGTTCAAGGAATAAATAATAAAAACCCTCTTCTTACTAAATTTTTAAATGAAAAATATATTGATATTTGTCTAATAAATGAAACATGGTTTAAAGACCATCAATCTTTTCGTATCAACTTTTACAACAAAAATTCTAAAAACCCACACCCACGTAATGGTGTTGGAATATTGGTTAAACCATATTTAATACAATATTATAAATACAACCTTTTATAAAGATATACAAACAATAGCTATATGTGTATTATATACTGAGAATACAACATTGACTATTCTCTGTGTATACTGTCCTCCCTGTAGTTGGCACATAAGAATGAATAAATTGCGCAATATTATAAGAGGTTTTGGTAAAACGCAAAACAGGTTTTGGTAAATCTCTTATAATTTTATAAACCCTTATGAGGAATTTTGTAGCAGGCTTGATAAACTTAAGCAAATGGTTGTTCCTAGATTTACTAAGACCAACTTCAGGAGTAGACCACCAGCCCCCTGGTGGAACACTATATCTGAACAAGCCGTCATCAAATCTTATGAAGCTCTGAAACTTAACAGAAACGATCCTACATTAGACAATTACATCAATTATAAAAGAATAGATGATGTAAAAAAGCGTACTATAAAAGAGCAAAAGAAGAATATGTAGTTGAAATAGTTTTTGTAATAGTTTTAATAGAACTACTCCCATCAGCAAAATCTGGAATCTCATTTAAAGATTTAAGGGCATTAGAACTGGTAATAAGTCAAATGAATTGTACAAATGAATTTGTACAACCACTTTTAGACAAACTATCAGATAATTCCAATTTAGTCGATCCAAACTTATTAGAAAATTCTTTTAATTCTAATAATGAAAATCCTCAATCAAGGTTTCTATTGGATCCTTTTACATGGTCTGAATTTTTAATGAGTATATGTTGTAGGAGGAATACTAGTCCTGGTTTAGATGATTTTCCGTATTTATTAATAAAATATTTACCTGATACCGTACAAAAAATATTTTTGAACATTCTAAATAGTATTTGGCATAAAAAGTTAATACCAAGTTCCTGGAAAACTCAATGTGTGATACCCATACTTAAACCAGATAAATCTCCTGATCAGGCTAGTTCATATCTTCCAATCTCCCTATCGTCATGTCTTGGAAAGATATTTGAAAACATGGTGAAGTCTCGCATTGACTGGAATGCGGAATCTAATACTATCATCCCTCATGTTCAATATGGATTCCGCAGAGGAAGGAGTTGTGCTGACAGCTTCATTTTCCTCATAAATGATCTGAAAAATGCAAAAGGTAAAAAATTACACTCAGTTTGTGTATTTTTGGATGTGCAAGGTGCATTTGATAGTGTGGATCCTGGCATACTGGTGTAGGTACTGAGTAATGCGGGTGTACCTGGATGGATACTTATGTAAATGGATTTATGATTTTCTTACTAACATAATATTATATGTTAAACATAATAATATTTTACATGGACCTAGAATTGTATCTAAGGGAACAATGCAAGGTGCAACATTGTCGCCTTTGCTATATAATTTGTATATATGGGAGATATGTAAATATGTGAATATTAAAAATGTAAATATACTTCAATTTGCAGATGACTTAATGTTGTACAGTTCAGATGTTAACTTAACAGTAGCAATTGAAAATGTTAATGCTTGTTTAATGCAGCTATGTAATTATTATAGTCTAAGATTAAATTTGAAAATAAATGCAACTATAAGTAGTGTCATGATATTTGGAAAAGACACACCTGCAATAGATGTTACTTATAATGGTGAGGTTATTCAAGAGTAGCCTCACACAAATTCTTGGGTGTTGGGTGTGATCAGAAGCTACTATATTTTGAAGACCACATTAAATATATATCCAGAAATGCATTGAAAGGTGTTAACATTTTAAGATGTCTAGCTGGTGGGGTAACATGGGGAGCAGATCCCAAAATACTTTCAGTGTTATACAAATCTATTGTAAGAAGCCATTTTGATTACAGTTCTTTGGCCTATTTAAATACCACTCATAGGTACCCAAAAATTATCTGTGATACAGAACAAGGCTTTGAGGATTATATCAGGGGCAATGTGTTCAACTCCCATAAGGGCCACGGAAGTTGAAACAAATATTATGGCTTTGATATTGAGACGACTTTTGCTTGCAGAAAGATACTGTCTTAAACTATTGTCATCAAATAATTTACAAATCATAAATAAAAATGTACCTCACCCAATCATTACAGATGGTCCACTAGCTTCACCTCAAGATCTTCTGACACATACATCTCCATCTTTGTGCCGGATTTTCCTAGAAATACAGTCTCATTATTCAAACATCAAAAAACATTCACACTGGCCATGTTACACACATCCATATAGTAGTATAATACATCCTATTATGATTTTAACTAAGTCTATTGACAACAATTCCTTGTGTTTCAATATGTTCATTGCATTTTTAGAAGAAAATAGTAAGTACCTACTATACAATCTACACTGATGGTAGTAAAGGTAATGAATAATATGTGAGAAGTGCCATATTATATGATCCACAAAAACAGTTTGCTCAAAGCTTTGTTTTAGATAAACAGTGTTCGATATTTACGGCAGGCTTATGCAGTTTTTGAAGCCTTTAAATTGATTAGTGGTTTAAATAATAATTGTAAATATTTTCTAATCTTATCAGAATCTTTAGGTCTCATTAATAGTCTAAAGCATATTAGTTTTAACTTTAAAACGAATTACTTATATTATTTATTTTATTAAAGATTTTGTCTGGCGGTTACATAATAAAGGAGTAACAATTGCCTTTATATGGTTCCTTCACATAAAGGTATTTCTGGAAATGAAATTATTGCAGACTAAACTGCATATGATGGGGTCAACGCCCTAAATGACAAAAGTGTAGTGAGAGTACAGCCCGATTCAAACTTTATGACGTCTCAGAACTTCGTGCGCTAGGCTGCGCAATGTACAATATTAAACTATCAGCGGGGACGCAGAAGGACGCGACGGCGGGGCATCACCCCGCGCGCCCCTCTCTCCCACCCGCAGTCTACTCAAGCATTGAGTTAGTGTGAATTTTACGTCCGTATATTGCACACACGCGCGCTTCTTTGTTTAAGTACAGTTGAGCACATAATTAGTTGTTAGTATTAATCGGATTAATTAATTCGGATAATCGGCGTTCTACTGTACTAATATTATAAAGGTGCAGAGTTTGTTTGTTTGGTTGAACACGCTAATTTTATTAGTAACGAATGTAGAAACTACTGGATTACTAACTAGGATATAATTTTTACCATATAGCTATTGCCCCGTGAATCGGTTCGCGTGGACTTAATTTTACATTCATAGTACTTCTATACTTCTTTATGCATATGTCACCGTTTAATTGTAAAAACCGTTAGATTGTAAAATAACTAACGAGATTGCAAAATATTTTAAAAGATACTATATGTTTATAATCTAATGAAAAATAATGTGTTAATTTACAGGCAGAATATTCACGTCGGAAGTCTATAATTATTTTTCAATTTCACTAGTTATATTACAATCTAACGGTTTTTACAATTTTATGGTTACATATAAATAATATATTTTTGCATGATGAAAGAAACACCCAAAAGTATTTTTAAAGAAATTTTTGATTTCACAGAAATTCTACGATTTTTACATGAATAATTTTAAAAGGTGCCTCTTTATTAGTAATATAGGTAGGTAACTATATTGCGACATTAAAAAAATCAACTGTAGTCGAATCATTGTTGATCCGACTGTACCTACGCGCAACCACTCTCGCAGCTAACTTCCGAGACGTCATAAAGTTTGAATCGGGCTGTACCTATGACTGACATTTATTATAATGTAAATATGTCTATAAGGAAAACGTGGGAAGATTTTTGGAATGAAGACCAAAAACTCAAAGGAAATAAACAGTAATATTTGCACATTTTGTAACGTTGAGATCGCCGACATGAACCACATTTTCTTCAAGTGCCCAAACTTCGCCATTCAAAGACTAGTGTTGGCAAGTGAAATAATGGAAGTCAGTGATACCACCCGCCGCCAATTGTGTGATTTGCTCAAAAATAAAAAGTGTTCTAATGCGTTATTCAAATATATAAAAAGTACTGTGGGATCTATTTAAATGTATATTTAAAAGAAACACCTCAAAAATATAAGACTTGGCTTAAAGGTCTTGTTGCCAGGCCATTAAATCTTCAAAAAAAAAAATCAGAATTTCAGTAGTAGTTTCAGTAGTATTACTTAACATCTATGGTAGTATATAACATCTATGAAAGCATAGATGTTAAGTAACAGTACTACTTATTATCTATGTAAGTAACTAATCAGAAGTACCAACACTTGCACAACACAGCTGATGCCGGTTTTTATAAATCTATAAATTCTATTTAGATACAAACCAATAAAATGTTTTTAAAACTGGCTGTTTCAAGTTTATTTATAAACCATTTAAACAAAAAGCCACTTCTTAAAAATTACAGTCTTATAGCATCAGTTTTAAAATCAAAGCTAGGTGAATCTGCTGAAGTAAAGGTTAGAATAATTGTTTTTATTATTTTGTTTTAAGTAAAAACTATATACGTACTGTACTAACCGTGTTTATAATTATCAGGGTTGGATAAAAAATCTGAGAGTCCAGAAAGAACATATATTTGCTGATGTATATGACGGCTCAAGTGCTGAAAAGTTGCAAATTATTATACCAAAAAAATTTAAAACCGATGCATTGACATACGGTTCTTCAGTACATATTACCGGCAAAATATCAAAAAGTCCCAGAGGTCAGCTAGAGCTTATAGCACAAGATGTCAAAGTTTTTGGTAAATGTGTAGTAATTGATGGGTATCCTTTTAATCCAAGAACTGCTCATCCTCCAGAGTATGTCAGGCAGTACCTACATTTGCGATCAAGAACTAACTATATATCAGCAATATTACGAGTTCGTCATTCCTTAACAAAGCATATACATGATTATTTCTATGAAAAAAACTATACACACATCCATACACCTATTTTAACATCAAATGACTGTGAAGGAGCTGGAGAAGTATTCAAAGTCCAGCCAGAAAATGAAGAAACAATTAAAGCAATGATGCAAGAACGTCAAAATAGAGACACTGTTTACTTTGGTAAAAAATCATATTTAACAGTTTCTGGACAGTTGCATTTAGAAGCAATTTGTCGGGGGATGGGAAATGTTTATACATTAGGCCCAACATTTAGGGCAGAAAATTCTAGATCTAGGCTACATTTATCCGAGTTTTATATGCTTGAAGCAGAGGTAGCATTTTGTGACACACTAGAGAAATTGAAATTGATCATTGAAGACTTATTAAAATATGTATTTATTGAAACAAGAAATACAAATGAGGCAGATTTGTTTATGATTGATAAAAATAATAAAGCCCCCAATTGGCTCAATAATGAATTTATTACATTAACATACGAGGAAGCTAAAAATTTATTACAGAAAAAAGGTAAAAATGTAGGTGAAGAAGGAATAAACAAAGAGGAGGAACTAGCATTGGTTGATATGTGTCAGGGAGTTCCTGTATTTGTTGTAGAGTGGCCAAAAAGTCTCAAATCATTCTATATGAAAGATTCTGCCTCCAATAACAATAAGGTAAATTACTTGTCTGTTACATTATTTAATTTCTATAATTTTTCACAGTTAAAATTGCATATAATTTCAGGTGGATGCTCTGGATTTGCTAACTCCAATAACAGGGGAGATGGTGGGCGGAAGTCTCCGTGAGGATGATTACATAAAGTTACAACATAAACTTCCTTTTGAAGCCTTAAATTGGTATTTAGAACTTAGAAAGTTCGGCAATATCCCCACTGGAGGTTTTGGTTTAGGTCTAGAAAGACTAATGCAAGTTGTTTGTAGTATACCTAATATTAAAGATACTTTGCCTTTTCCCCGGTGGCCACATAATTGTGATATGTAAGAAATAATTATATTATTAAAAATAATCTTTATTATTATATATCTTCAGATCCCCCACATTGTATAACTTAATATTTAACAAAATGAAGTTTATTGAACAAAGCTAGATAAGTGTCAGTAATGTATTAGAAAAAACAGGTTTCAATAGTAATTGATGAAAAATAATAAACACATCCATATTTTATTTAATATTTTATTATTAGTGAAATACCAAAATAACCCATCCTAATAAATTGTGATTTTAATAAGACTTATTTGAATATTGATCTCAAATAAACGCTAAGTAAACACATGAAGTAAAGAATATTTCAAACTGTGAAATATACAGCAAAATTACTATAGAAGTATAAACTTTATGTACAATAATTACTTATGTATATTACCTACTTATCATCAAAGGAACAAGTATTTCTGTATGGGCTTCAATTTAGCAGATTCTGTATAATACCAATTACAAATTTCTTATGAGATTTTATTTGTGAACTGTTTATTTCTAATTGGATATAAATCACAAGAAATGAAACACTGAATATAAGAAACTTACAATTTAATATCACATTTTAAAAAATCCTGCAAAAAGGAAACAATGTTACAGTCAGGTATCTTTATAAACTTTGGGGTCTACTGAAGTTGTTACTTACAATGTAAAAAGGCCTAATACAAGATTATATAATTAACATTTTTTATTTTATGTAATTATGCAAGTATTTCTAATCTATGTACGTACCTAAACTAAGATTCATGTAAAATAAAATTGCTAAATAAACATTTTAAATGTGACTATTTTGTGATTTTTTCTTAGTTTATTACATAGTTACATTATTATATAATTATGGGTTAGTTACGTTTTGATTCCTAAGAAATGCAAATATACATGGAAGAAATTGTAATTGTGTTTTCCATTATTAATATGTGAGCAATTCATTTATAGATAACACTCATAATTTCCATTCATTCATCACTTCTTGCACACTAAAATAAACAACTTATAAAAATATACCTAATAGTTTCGTGAGATGTTGTTGCAGTACAGTTGTAGACAGACACTACTAAACTACAAAAAATAATTTTACCTAATTACCAATCTATTTACAATACCATCAATTGTACGCCATTACATAATCACTTCATTCATATTGGTTTTCTAAATCTATTGTCATAACTTAAATTAATAAATTCGGTGCCAAACGTTATTTCACAACTTAGAACTAAAATGGCGACTGAGTTATCCTGAATGCAAACTTAAAAACACGTCTTATATTTACAAATATTATAAAATAATAATTAAACAGAAAACACACTAAACAATCAAACAAAAAAGTAAATGTACAGTAAGCGTACTATTAAATCATAAGCCTAAAAATACAAAAATTTTATAATGGCCTTCAAAATTGTCACAACCCAAAACAATAAAAAACTTGAGAGGTGTCAAGGGACACCCGGATGGAACGAAGTTCCTTTCGATTAATTATTGAAGGATTGTAATAATTTTTTTTTTTTTAAATTATAATAATTTTTTTATTATTAACAAATATAATGTAATATAAACTTAATCAGGAGGCTCAATTTTAGTAATAATTGAGACAGAGAGAGGAAGAGAGACAGACAGAAACACGCGCACGCCTTACAACTATAGCAAAAAGTGCCGTTACAACTTTGTCTTCATTTTTTCCGTCTAGCCCCCTTTCGCAACGCGCGATAAGTAACTTCGTTCCAAAAGTAGATGTAGTTAGTTAGTTAGTATATTAAGTTGTAGCATACCAAAGCATATTTACATAATAGAACAAAGACCCGATAACTCTGTGCCCTTTTGTACTGGCGGTTGGCGGCTAAAGTGTACTCCTTCTAAGCTGGGTTTGAGCTTGTACTCCAATTCTGTTTCCTCTCCGGGCGGAGCTGGCTCTTCATCGGCACTCACGTCATCCAACGCGTGATCATTGACCGGGGGAAGATTCGGAAGAGCTTTGGATATATTGATACGAATCCCGCCTATCGGCAGCGTAGTTGGTGGCGCAGAATCTAACTGGACGTTGCCGTCGATGGAAGAGGTAACAGTCTTGTGAACTGTTTCGATGATCGGAATTATGGGCTCTTCTTCTGCTGTTATGACCGGTTCATCATCTGTGAAGAATATAAAAACTACTTAATTTACTTCTTGTCTATCACTAGTGTCCCAAGATATAATATTACTATAAGAGAGACATGCTTCGGCGCAAATGGCCCGGCTCTACCTGAAAGATACCACGGCCTCTCAGATCCAGCAGAAAATGACGCTTGCGTTGCATTTTACCTAGTGGAAGGAATTGAAAGGGGGAGTAAAGCATCTTATACGTAACGGGAATCTATGGGTGGCGGTAGTCGATCACCACATGCGAACCGTCTGCTCGTTCGTCTTATGAAAATAAGCCTGACCAGTAGCATTAAAAAACCTGTACTAAGGGCGCTTTTCTTTTTTATTGCAGTACAACTACAAAAAGCTGGGATTCAATTGGTTAAATCTCGAAGATTTCACTTTTATAACTTTTCAATTCAGTTTGGTGTGCATTTTCCACAACATGGCGAGGTTTTCTATATACTCGTCAGGCCAGGCCATAAAAAACATGAGCTCGGCACTTCGCCTCTCACCTGGGTCTACGGGCTCCTGCTTGATCTTTATGGCAGAGAAGTCGATCTGGCGGTCGCGCTCGGCGCGCGCGGCGGCCGTCTCGTCGTCCGTGTCGTCGTCCTCTACGTCCAGCTGCTCGACCGGCTCCGCCTTCAGCACTACGTCGTCGTCTGCCTCGTCCTCTAGCTCATCGATCTGTTGAAAACAATTAATATTTATCAATCCTTACTATAAACACACTTTCTACTAATATTATAAATGTGAAAGTTTGTGAGGATGGATGGATGTTTGTAGTAACAAACGGAAAAACCAATGAACGGATTTCGATAAAATTTAGTATAATAGTAGTTTAAGCTCTGGTATAAAATATACGCTAATTTTTATCCCAAAATAGTTCTGTGTTTCCGTGGGATACTATATTAAGGCGAAAGATTGTGTTTGTGTGTGTGTGTAACGTGTGTATTAGAGTGGTCCAAAAAAGTTTTTTTTTCTAGTGCCTATTGTCTCAATAGCTTCTCTTAGGTATAAAAATAATCCCTCCAAAGCACAGCTTTGCAGCCTCCAAAGCACAATTCTTCATGAAGCTCAATGAATTTCTATTTTTCCATTTAAATAACAGGTAATTTTTTTTAAATTCTTATTTTCCAAAAAAAAAAAATCTTGCATTGATATCATCTCTTCATTCATCTCAGGATTCTCTAGGAGGAGGAGGAGGAATTACACGTAAGTTGTAAGATGACTAATGAAATATAAAAAATATTAAAAAATGTGAGGGTAAGTACAAATTAGTTTGTAGACATTTGCTGGGACAGTTGTTTATCGAGATTTTGCTTGTGGTCCAAGTTATAAGCTGCTCGCTTCAGCTCAAAATATAATAATTTGAAGTAGATGTTTTATACATATATTAAGTAGACTAGTGTTGTGTTATGTAAACATGTATTTACTTTTTCGTTAAAACTAAAGTGAATGTATACAGTGTTGCTAGATTAGTGATGTAAAATTTATTAGTGTGTTAGAATGGTTTTTATCCAAAATTGCCTACGTTAATTTAGATAAGATATTTTCAGTTTGGAAATAATTAAGTGACAGAAGAGATTGTTTTATTGACAATTTAAGGCGAGATTTATTCAATTTGACGATTTCATTGTGATCGTTGAAATATCTATATAGATAGGGGCCCATATAAATTAATTGACGTCTTGCAAACATTGTGTTAATTGAAGTAGTCGGAGTTCTAATGCGTCTTTTATGTAGGGGTAATTGTGTGAGGTCTACATATTTATGGTGTCGGACCACTGCGTTCTGCATAAATAATTGCCGCACAGTCAGAAGTTGGGTCTCATGATAGAGTAATTCTGTAGAATATTTCCTGGGCTTATGGGTCATAACCTTAATAATTGCTCGTTGGGCTCGTTCTAGCTCCAAGAGGTGACTGGCAGCGGCTCCACCCCATACGGTAACACAATATGTCAAAAGCGATTGGCAAAGGGCAATATAGACGTTTTTTATAAGAGAGAAATCAGCAGCATCCCGAAGATTTCTGAATATAGGTAAAAGCTTACGTAAACGCTTGCCCAATGCCATAATATGTGGACGCCAATTTAGGTGTTTGTCTATTATAATGCCTAGGTATTTATGACTGTCTGTTTGCAATACAGTAGCACAGTCACAGTCACGTTCCGAAATACAGACGGAGGAGTGGGATTTAATTTTGAAATTGGTTGGTGGATTATAGTTTTTTTTTTTATAGTTTCCCAGGTACCTTTTACATTTTTCGTATTTTTATTAAATTTGTCTCTATAATAGTTGGTTTTTAAGATTTTACAGTCAGATTACATATTTTACGGTAGTTTAAATATTGTTGTTTTAAATTTTCGTTGTCTGAATACTCTTATCTTATCTCTAATTTTAAGGCACTTAATGATACCGGGAGTAATCCAGGGCTTTAGGGGTCTTTTTCTTTTAGTGAATGTAGTTGTGGAAGTATGTCGTATCACGTTTTCAGTTAGCATTTTTGCTGCAATATTTGGGTCATCCAGTGCTAGAAACAGATTCCAATCTTTTTCAGCAATAGCATTTTTCAGCGCATCATAGTCTATTTTGGTTCTAGTAGCGGAATTTAAGGTTGCAGTTGTCACTTTATCAGGGTGTGAAATGCTCAGTACGATTGGATAGTGATCTGTAATGTCCGCTTCGATTACATAGGATTGAGCATGTAGAACTAGTTTACACATGAAGTGGTCCAGGCAAGTACGTCCGTGAGTCGGGTATTCAATGGCTTTGTATAATCCGTGTAAATAATCCCTGCCATTACTATTTGTAGTGTCAATATTAATGTCACCAGTAAGTATTACATTTTGTGTTTTGGTGGAGGCTAAAAATTTGTCCAGTGAATCTAGGAAAACGTTAAAATTTTTAAAGCCATAGGGGCGGTATATTCCAATTATAGTCGTATTACTTATACTCGCCATTAAACAGTTTGCTTCGTCTAGTTCCACTTCTCGTACTGAGGCATTTATGTTATTACGAATGTACATGATAACACCATCATTTTGATTAAAACTACGTTGGGTGTAAGACATAGCGTATCCATCAATTACAGGGGGAACAGAATCCTCGTTACACCAGCATTCTGATAGGACGATAATATCTATATCTAACCTAGTAAGAAATATAAGGAAGTTGTCTAAATTTTTATTAACGCTTCTGGCATTAAAAGAAATGATGTTTAATTTATGTTCATCGAATTTAAAATTTTCAATTTCGTGTTTAAGATTCTTAGGATTGTTGATTAATTTACATTGGATTTTAGAGGAGTTGTCTATATCGTTTTGCAGTTGAATATTATCCATTATATTTCAATTTAAATGAAGATGAATGAAATGAAATTAAGCATTTCAGGCATGGTGTACTGAATAATTCTAAAAGACTTTCTGAACCTCTTTTTGGAATTTATGTGTATGTCTGAACTTGTACAAGTATATGAAGGTAGGCAAGCTGTAACAATAGTAATAGATAACGATTTGTACACTAATGCAATAAAATCTACTTAATACTATACAATATTTAACACTTTGAACACCGTTTATGGCATTTTTCACAAAAGTTTTGATTATAACAAACATTAAACATAAACTTATAAATATACGTAAACATATAACAAACATAGATGTCAGATATATAGTTACACACTCTATCAGTCATTTGTTTTGTAATTGCTGTAGCTGGGCCTCGCTTTTTACTAAAACATAAGGATCACCTTGCTTCTTACGTAGATATACAAGACCATTTGATGTCCAACAATACGCATAATTCATGTTTTTGCGAAACTCTCTCGCGAGGAAGTATAGCCGAGATGCAGTCGGGGTTAGATGTTCCGAGAGATATATTTCCACCTTTGATCCTTCGAAACCCATGTGCGATGAATTTAATTGTTCCGTTTTAAGCTTGAGGGAGTTCAGTTTGTGATTCTTAGCTGCTATTAAAATTCTATCCTTCTCAAGAGTGGAGAAAAATTCGGCCACTATGACCGTATTAATTCGGTCTGATTTTGATGGCATTCGATACACATCGCGCAGTGTAGTGCTATTAACCCCTAGGGAGATCGAAAGCTTTTTAACTGCGTCAAACAAACTTTCCTTTGTTTCACCAGTTTGCTTTGGCACATTCCTAATTTGGATGCATGTCTTGCGTGAAATCCTTTCCAAGGTGTCACATTTATATTCAATATTAGCAATTTGCTCAGTAAATTGCTTACGCTGGGTTTCTAAATTCTGGATTGTAGATTGTAGGTCATCTAGTTTCGTGTTCACGAATTCGATAGATTTTTCAATATCAAGATTCGTTTTCAGAGTCGTATCATTCTGAACTTTAATTTCAGCGACATGTTGTTCAATTATATCTAGACGGGCATTTTGTTGCTGTTGTATAGCAGTCATCATGTCCCGCAATTCTTCTCGAATAATTGCTCGGAAGTCTGGACTTTCAATTAGCGTACATTCGCCAGAAATTCGATGCCGTTTGTTGTCTCTTTGAGTGACATGGCCAAACTCCGTTAAATACATGGACGTAGAAGTTGATGCCAAATTATTAATGTCAGACTCTGACAGGCTTAATGATTTATTCAAAGGCGGGGAGCGTTCCAGTGGCATTGTGTTACGTTTACGAAAACGCTACCGCTTGTGGACTACAGCAAACAAGGTAAGTGACGTATACGCACGTTAATGTGACGTTTACTGTGAACAGACCGCAGCAGCTCGCAGAATTATGGTTGGCTCCTATCGCTGTCCTTTTCGCACACGCGTTTATACACCTCCTGAACTTTATGCGCGCCTAGTACTTCACTGAATGTGTTTAGTAAATATTTTAATTAAAATTGTTTAAAAATTAAAAAAAAACTTGCACAAATTACACGTCTAATCACGTCCACAGCCCGGAGGGGAGAGGGATATACAAGAATAATTGATGAAAAATTCAGACTTTTTTTCGTAGTTTTACCGGATGAAACGTAAAAAATTGTTTTTAGGTGTTTTTTACAATTTAATTGATTTTTAAACGGGTAAATAGAAATTCATTCAGCTTTTGAGATGATAGGCTTTTTTTTTGTACCACTCTAATGTGTTTGTTTGGCTGTCTCTGATGGTCAAGTGGTTGAACAGATAAAGAGGACATTTGGAATGCAGACTTCGTTTTAATTGGTAGAGAATTTAGAAACATGAGACCGTTCGTTCACTCTATCAATGCTCAGTTTTTTGAGTCCTCAATAAATCAATAGATTTGATGAAGATGACGACGCGTAGCACCGTTTTCGATGATACACAAAAGTACAGACAAATTTTGCACGTACCATAATTAATGCAATTGCAATGCGGTGTTAATTCAAAATCATTTAACCAGACCTTAAAAGTAGACATAGATAAAAAAACCACTAACTTCGACTGGCTCAGGGTCTGGCTGGTTCTCGGGTTCAATGACCTCGACGACGGACTCTGTGTCGGACTCATCTGCGTCCTCAGCGTCTTTGATCTCGATGGCTTCCGTAGTCTTCTCCTCAACGGGCAGTTCCACCACCGATTCATCGGCCGGCTCCTCTTTAGCTTGGCTTGCCTGAAACGAGACAACAATCATTTAGTAAATGTAACACTTAGAAATACATTTAATATGCTCTTAGATATACATTTTATATCATTATACATGTATGACATATAAAGTTAAAAATAAACTAAAATAACGCCATTTAAGTTCGGGTTTTATTACATTTAATATAAACTATAATAAATGTAAAAACATTTAGTGTCATAATTTAACTTGCCATAATTTATATAGTTACGCATAATATTAATTTGGCATAACTGTTTAGGCATATATTTTTTTACATAATCACTTTAACTTTAACCCAAAAATACACAAACTTTATTTATGCCGAACGAGTAATGCCTAAAAACAATTATGCCAAAGTATTGTTATGACAAAAAATATGCCTAACGAGTTATGCCACATTAAAATAGGACAAGAAACATTAGTCTCTTAGATATGCCAAGAAACAAGTATGCCACATTAAATTATGCCAAAAAAAGGGATCCTACATTTAACGCACCTTATAGTCTTCGAAACAGAGCGGATGGTAGTAAGTGTCGTTGTGTCGCACGGAGTTGCGCAGGTGCCACTCGTCCTGGTCCTCGTTGTAGAACTGCTGGAAGCGGTCCCCGCATAACGCGCAGTGGTGCTGCGCGGCCGGCGCCCACGCGCTAGGCCCGGGCGGGCTGCCGGGCGCGCTACCCTCCCCCACGCCCGTACCGCCACCCTCGCCCGTCTCGAACCAGCTCTTCTCTGTGTAACAACGTTTAGTATAATATAAAACACAAAACGGTGAAGTAAAACGCCGTAAGGAAACCTGCATGTCTGACCCGAGCACCAGCAGTAAGTTGTAGTTTTATAAGTTTTACATATAAAATGACCACTCGTTCCATCACGCACGTTTCTCGTTGGGGTAGGCAGAGACCACAGAACCTTTGTAGCCTACTCAACCCCGTAATAAAGGAGTTCGCGAAGAGGAATTTCGCGCTTCCTTTTTATTCCCACGAGTAGCAGAGACAGTCCGCCTCTGATTTTAGTAGGGCCTCGATTTTGTTTGAAGAGACAGTCCAAGCTGTATTATTTAAGATATATTATTCTCTCACCGCGCTCCTCCAGGTCCTCGATCTCCTCGTACTGCAGCCAATCTGGCAGGTCGTAGTGCCAGCGGCGCGAGTGCGCGCGGCGGGCGGAATCGCGCTCGCGCCGGTTCTGTCGGAAATGCCAGTCCAGGTGCTGCGAGTAGCGAACGGTGTGTTCGGGCGGGAAGCGCGCGCCGCACCCACTGCACTGCATCCCGCCGTATAGCCGCGCTACCACGCCCGGCTGTTTCCTACACGAGATTACAATAATTAATGTGAAGCCAAAAGTAATTTTGCGACTTGCATATTTTCGGTTATGTTATTTCTACAATAAAGTGCCGACAAATAAATTTTGAATTTTGTGTGTGAAACCGAATGCAGCAGAATATTTACCGAAATAACATGACGACAGTCGAACAAATTGCAAATAAAGAATGTGCTGTCGCTCAGTATAAAGTAAGCAGCGACAAAACTTCCGGACAAGCTATTCGTCATTTATTAGGTAATTGAGAAACAGGCCCTAAGAATAATAATAAAACTTACACTCTTAAAGTTTCCGGTTTTAGTAAATCTACTCTTTGTATGACACTCTTGTCTTCTTTTAGTTTCGCCTTAGGTTCTTCTTTTTTTGGTTCGATGACTGGCTCAGGTTTCTGATCCTTTACCATTGGGACAATACCGGTTGCAACCAGTTTCGCAAACAAATCATTGACGTTTATATTTCCGAGTAATGGAATAGAGTTCGCTGGTTTTTCCTCTGATGCAGTCTCCAAGCCAGGAATTTTATCAGATTTTGTGATTATTGGCTCGGCTGAACTATATTCGGAGCTGGACGCTGGAGCCATACTCGTTGGCATCAAACTTGCGAGCATATTCAAACCTTAAAAAAAGAACATATTGTATTGTAAGGAAGAACAATAAATAGTTGTAGAAAAAAATGTTTGCAAATGTAAAAATACTACACATCCTACTACACCAATTCACAGTTATACATAATATTAAACTTCATTCAATTTAAACAGAGGACGATGGGTAAAAATGTATGGAACCTGGAACCACCTTACAATCACATATATTATGTTTTTGGATTAAGTCTGTTTTGAGTTATGGGACATTTTTATATATTTAAAAAATATTTTTCAGTATGGTACAGTTATGTTTAATATTTTTATATTATACCCATGTACTTTTATCTAGATTGGGGTGGTTTGTGATTACACTTATTGAATATTTGTTGTCAACAAAGGCCAGCTGTCATAGCAATTGTTGTTCCAATTAAAAGGACTATTCCGAATTTCAGTGTTACGCTTATGTTAAAAAAAACTAAATTATTTACCTTGACTAACGCCTTCAGGACTTGGAGATTTTTGCGGTCGTTGTAGATCTTCGTTTATTTCCGTAGGAATAACCAGTTCAGCTTTATCGGGAACTGGTTTAGAAATGCCGGTAGACACAGACAAAGCGCTACCCTCCATGTTGGCGATCTGAACCTGGCCAGGTTTAATATTCTTTGGCAGTGCTGAGAATCTCACAAAGTGTTTTTCGGAACCAATAAATATTGGCTTAGGCAGATCACCAAACTCTACCTTAAAGGGTTGTTCATTTATTAGAACGGTCCGCAAACAGTCGACAAAACGAATTGTGTAAAACTGTCCATTAACTTGAAACTTTTGAACTTTAGAATCCAAATAAACGGGACATATTTGTGTAGCATTTATAATTAAATTGATTTTTCCGGCTACGAGGTCAGTTCTCTTAATCTTGCCAATATCCACTTGAGGCAGAGGACCCTCCAAGTGTACCAGACGAGGTTTACCGTCAATGATTACGCCCACCGGCTGTCCTCCGAAGTAGCATTCGTACCATCTTCCATTAATATACATTTCTCTTGTTGGTGCACCAAATCTTATGTCAAAAACTTGATCATCGATTTCTACTTGTTTGTAACCTTCATTAAAATTGAGGACGACTGAATCTTTGTTGTCGAATGTTACACGCCGACAACCCGGCAAAAATTTGATCTCCCTGGGGTCATCCCAATCTAGCATTATAACTGCAGTCTCACCGTAAAATCTAATTTCTCTAGGTATGCCATCTATTTGAATAGTTTTGACTGGGTCCTGATCGATGAATTCTAGAATTTTGAAGTCTGTCGGTGGAACACCATATCCCGCAGCACCGAGTGGCGGCGGGGAAATTGATCTTTCATACAGTCTCAAGGGAGACTCGCCTTGACACATTCCTAGTTTGGGAGTAGGAAGAGGCATAGCCATTCTAGGATCGAAAGGTATTCTCGGCATTCTTTTTTCGAATTTGCCTCTAAAGAATGGAGGCATTGGATTTGGACCTCTAAATCTTCGGGGTCCGAATTCCTCCATTCTCATTCCAGGTTGGCCTCTCCACATTGGATAGGGACCCATAAATGGAGGCATCGGCATCATCGGAGGTACGGGAAGAATCCCTGGCTGTACTGGTTCCAACATTTCGCCGTGATTTTTAATTCTCATATCGGAATCCTGATGGGCATTTAAATTATTATCACTAGGTTCTACTAAGTTTGGCTTAAGAACTCTTTCATCTATATCTCCAAAATTATTTCTGTCACTCGGTGACGATTTCGGCGAAGGTACTTTATGATTCTCAATATGTGCATTAAGCTTTCGTTTAGATACCTCTAGTGATTCTCTTTGTTTAGCTTCTTTCAATTTTAGTTTCTCGTTTAGTTGAAGCACTTGATACATCAAAGTGTTGTATTGATTTTTATCCATTTGTCCATCATTAAATTGTTCTTTTGCTTGGTTCATTATAATTGATATTGTCTTTTTATGGTCTTGAGCATCAAAATCTTCCACCTTATCGCTTCTAAGATCTATATCTTCTGAGCTTAGTGTACGGCGACGTTCTCTCTCAATACCTAATAAAAAATTACAAGTATTAAAGTGTCATGAAAGAAAAACAATTAGTTTCAAAATAATAAAGAGGCGACAAAAAAATACATACTTGGAGATTTGCTAAAGTGCAATGGACGCCCAATGCGCTCTTTTCCTTTAGTGGCTTCGGCTAATTTGGCTCTTACGAGGTCTAGTTTTGTAGGTGTTTTCTTAGAATTATCCTTTTCTTCTTTTTCTTTTACCTCATTCCAATCTTTTTTCGGAGATCGAACGGGCGAAGCCATTTTAAAGTCGGGATCTGAATCTTTATCATTATCAGACACATCGTTTGTAATCGAAGGCGGCGGTGGAGTTTCCTCAACTTGAGGCAATTGGCGGAGATCAACATCTTCATTTCCAAAAAGTCTAAAATTCAGAGTAAGCGATGTGTAAATTTTTTACTTATTCAAATAAATAAAAAAATATAAAAGCATAACATTTAATAACTTACATATCGAACTTATCGACTTTATGTTTTTTAACTTTTCCCTCGAGCGTTTCAGTGGACGGTCGCTTCTGGGCCACGGGCGCCGCAACATCAGGTATAGGAGGAGGTAAAACACGTAAGTCAACGTCTTTACTTTCAGCTACTAGTTCACCTATATCTGAAAATATGACTCTATTAATTGCATTGATGAAACCAAGGATTTATCCCATCTTTTGGACTAAGCTGTCCACGGACTGTTTCCTGCTCCTGGGATTTGGAGTACTCTTATCTTCCTTTACAACATTTAAACCTTGGATAGTATAAAAAGGCAGTCTTAACCACGTTGAATTCTTACGTAAGTCATATACTTTTCTTGCCAAATTATGATCAAGTTTACCCTACCTTACCAGTCATGTTCTCCACAAGTTCTTAACTCTTATAAGATTAATAATTGAATTGTTAGGAAAAGTTTTTTTTTCAAAGTTAATTTTACTAGTATATACTTTTAGAGCCTCCTAACAGATAAACCAGTGAGCTGACATCATAGTTCTTAAATAATAATTAACATGGGTTATATAGAACCATTGCAGGACAAATGACTTTTTCTTAAACCTAAAAAGTTAAATAATGAGGTATAATATCTATACTTTTCCGTACATACAAACATACATCCATAAAAAAAAATATATATTTAATATATTTTTTAAAAGCACCAGAAGGTGTAATTAAAGCTCTTTGTTGTATTTAGAGAAGAACATAGTATACCATGTTTGACGATACTTCTTGACAAGATTTTTCAATTGAATTATTGTTATTTTCTATATGTTAATCCTTAAACATACAAATAGTTTGTAATAAACTGAATAACTTATTAATAACTAATTGATAGAAACTGAAAAGAAAGTAAAAATCCCAAGTGAGGACCATTGTAAAATGGTAGTGACGTTGGTACAAGAACCAGTTCGTACACAATATTTTCCTAGATTAGTGTCGATAATCACTTGGAACTGGCAGTATCAATCTTGATCCCTGAGAACCTGGTCCTACTCAAGACCAACCAGGCAGGCAGGAATGGGTTAAGTTATAATTGGTAAGCAGTTCCAAAATGCCCTAGCAAGTGATATACAATGCCAATCTGGGAAAATAATGAATATGATTCGATCCTTAAATAGTAGGGTGTATAAAACTATAACCGATCCACACTCGGACTATAAAAACAAAACGCTGTGAGAAACTTTATATTGGTAAAAAAATATGTGCTGATAGAAGCCACATCAAGGTGAAAAATAGCTGCATCAATCACTATTAAATTAAAAACTATTTTTAAGGATTGGTTTTTAAATAGTTATTCTTCCATGCACCGTCGCCCAAATTAAATTGCTGATCTTTTTTTTCAAATCTAATATAGGTATCATGCCATTAAAGAGTAATTAGTCACTTAAATATGAAAATAGAAGTCACAAAGGCGTAATTTTGTCATGTACGCCTTTTACCAAACAAATTAATTCGCAGTTTCTATCAACTAAGTTTGTACATTGTAATCTGTAAACCACCCAAATGCTTCCGTGAACGTTAACTTGACTGCTGACATATCTCATTTTTGCGCGATTGAATAAATTATAAAAGCAACAATGTTGCGTACGTCTGAGACGAGAGATGGTGGGCGTGGACTGTGTAGGTTACGCCCCTTTTAGGAAGCCAACCACTTACGTTCCGCGAGTTGTCTTGAGCCGTCTTGGCAGTGTTTCCAGGTTCAGCAACATGGCACACTACTATCCAAAGGGAACCAGTAGATTAAGATTGGTTATTTAAAAATAATATTATGTTCAACTATCAAGCACACTTAAAAAAAATTGCAGTTAAAATTTTAAATTTAAAAAATTCGTCTCTTTTTATTGAATATTTTTTATCTATTTATTTATTTAAGCAATAGCCTGAATTACGACCCTGAGATAGTTTGACTATTGTTTAGGGGCCATCCATAAAGCTGCTCGCATTTGTGAGCCTCCACTTCCTCTCCCCGATGTGACGTCACGTATTTTACAACAACCTTTTTATTAATTTTAAACTTATTTCGTAAGTAGGTATCACAATAACAATATAATCTCAAAATAGCAGAACTAAGAAAACGACGACGTTTCATCCGCGAAAGTCAATGTTCAAATGAAATAGAAAGAATATCACCGCTAGGCACGGTGCATTTAATTTTATCAAAGGGCAATTAGGCGGTCGGCACGTAACACTAGTAGAGCGAGTGGCCGACAAAACAATTTTAAACCTTATGTCTCTACTGATAGAGTTGCAAATGTTTTTGAGTTTATGGTTACTAGTTCAAAGTTCGTGTTTTGCTTAACACTTAGATTAAAATATATTTTGAAATGTGACGTCACAAATTTGGGACCCCTCCCACCCCCTTGTTACACAATATCACACTTCGTCGACCCCCTCCCTCCCTTAATGTGACGTAATTAGCGGATGGCCCCTAAGCAAACCTATAATTATTGTAGTAGCGTTTTTAAACGGGAAACAGCAATTTTCCAATGCAGCAGGAGCAAAGCCAGGGTTTCCTGAACAGTTTTACTTCGCGATTCTTCTGTTTGGAGTTGTGCCCACATCCATCAATTCACAATATGCAGCACAATTTCACTTTTCACACAACCTACAATTAGGTTGCTTTAACACATTTTTAGTACATCTTATTATTTATATAAGAAAGGCAGTCCTTAGTCGCGAAAATACTTGTTCAAAAATTATCTACATTATTTCTGCACTAGCTTTGAAAGCTAATTTTTTTAAGAATGGTAAGAAGAATATTTTAATCTTCAAAGTTGAACCAAATCTAGGTTATAAGTTCGAATTAATATTACTCAAAGAACAACCACTATATTTTTGCCACAAAAGTTAAACACTTCTAAAAATATAAGAAATTAATACTTACTTCTATAGATGGTGTTTATAAGAAACGATTGTTACTCTTTTTTTATTGCACTGACTATGGTTGATATCGCCAGCTCACTGGTCATTAATAATTTCATAACTTATGTAAAATGCAATGGGAAAACACATGAATGTGTGGCAAACATTAAATTATGTGAATTGAAAAAGGGCGCAAATCCCATGTGGCAATATGAATACTCCAAGAGTTAAAAAATAATTTATTTTTCTTATGCTGAACTTAATTCTAGTTTTCATCACATCTTGACTAGATAGTAGATATCACAAGATATCACAGACTGTAATGTATTATTTCATGAATTACCCCCGTATTCTAAAACATGTCTTACTTTTGCTGTCATCGGTTGTCTTAATATCTTCTTTTGTGACGGTTTCTGGACTCTCAGATTTCTCCTTATTCCGCCGCATGTACCGCTCCTTGTGATAATTCTTAAGTTCCTTGAAAGCCACAACTTCTGGTTCAGCAGGTTTTTCTTCAACTTCTACACTCTCCTTTAGCTTAACTTTCTTTTCTTTGGCTTTGGACCTCTTCTCGGGAGATGAACTGGAGCTGTCCTTTTCTCTTTTCTTTTTCCTTTCATTATCCTCCTTTTTCTTTTTAGTAGGAGGATCTTCTTTTTCTTCCCGGACCTTTTTCGGTATCGGAGGTAACTTGTTTATCTTTTTAGAATCGGCAATTTGGAGACGATCGATATAAGCGTCTACCGCTTTTTTATCTTGATCACACTTGTCTACTTTCTCGGGTTTGTCCGGTTTATGCTCTTTTTCTTTACTCTCTTTATCCGCTCTCCTCTCCTCCGCTCTTTTTCGGATTCGCGAACGATCTCTTGCTTGACGCGGATCTCTGGCTTCCGGACGAACGTCTATGGTGATAACATTTTTACGTTTCGTAACGCGCTCGAGAGGTTTGATATCGAAAACGTTGGGGGCGATCGGTGGTACCGCAGGTGCGATCGGTGGTACCGCTGGTGCGATTTGAGGCACCGCTCCAGAGACGGGCTGCGCGGCGACGGGCGGGGCGGGGCGTGCGGCTGGAGCCCGGCGGGCGAGGCGCGGGTCTCTGCGCGCGGCCGCCAGTGCGCCGCTCACGGGCGCAATGCGGCCGGCTCCCGCCACTTTGTTTACGGGCTGCAACAAAACCACAGTTTTAGTCAATTTTATTAATGATTTTGTTTAACGCGTCACTTCCATATTATAGTGTCCGATCGAAAGTTCGGTTCGGTCGAGTTTCGGAAAAATAACGGGTTTCGGTTTAGTTTCGGTTTCCTTGCTAAAACTACCACCGAAACTGCATTCGGGAGTTATAGCGCTGTGCTCGGTCATGTGTGATCATGAATTCCATCCAAGCGACGATGACATTCTATAAAGTTATTTTGTTACAACTTACAGGACATGATTTCTTTAATTCCGTTACATTTACTTCTATTCAGAATTCAGATAGGTTACAAATTTTGGTAAAAAAATCACTGTAGTTTGTTTTCAGTTAAGTAAATTTTAATATTGTTTTAATAGTGAAAGTATTTGATTTATTTTAGGCCTTTACGGTTAGTATACCTAACTCACAGAACTACTAACACGCGTTTTGCCTTAACGTCATTCTCAATTAATAGCCATTGAGCTAACGAACGATGCGTATGCGTGCCTAATTAGCTTAAGAACTAGAGGTGTAAAAGTAACGAAAAAAGCGTACCCGTATATATTCGTATATATAAAACAATAAGTACTCGTTACTAGAGTATCGTTACGTTACTTCTAATACCTCATAACATGCTATGTTATGTTAGAGCGACGAATCAAGTTTAGTAAAAAAGGTAAAGGTACATAAGTCGTAAGTAAAAAACTTGGACAACGAATTTCCAAATTATACTTCACTTAATAAACAAACATCGCTCTTTGTAACGTACGTTTTTAAATTCACCGAATAAGCTTGCGCATGGGTAAAACATACGACCAGCAAATGTTTCAATGCACGCATCAACGCTACTTGTGTGAACTGAAACAGTGTAGGTACCAATACTAGGAAAAAATTCGAGTAATGAAATGTATTTGTGTGTAACGTTTCGTTACTCGGTACTAGGCGCACCCGTTACTCAGTACCGAATACATCCGGTTTGCTACAGCTCTATTAAGGACTACTTTGCTGTAGGTACACCTAAATCGTATGGCATAACGCGCGTTATGCCTCAAATATTTTACATAGATAAGAATAATGTAACGTTTGACCACATTTGACTGTCACACAACAATGATATTTTTACGATATTATATTTTCTCCTTAGAGCATTAAACGAACAATTTCTCATATATATATATATATATATATATATATATATATATATCTCTATCATACATTACAATATTATAGTTCTTTTACAATAAACAATAGTAAATATAGAGCTTTTGCCTAAGGAACAAGTTTTATAGCCAAATTTGTATTGGGATAGGTCTCACCCCACCACATACTAAATACCACCTACTATAAACCACATAATAAAGTTTTCTTTATTTTTCTCTCAAAACATGATCGTTAGGCAGTATGGGTTTCGGCCGAAACTGAGATCGTTCTGAAATTCGTTTTCGGTCGTAAAAAACAGATTCGGTCGTTGTTGAGAGTTGAGAACAGAGTTGCCAAAGGATTCATGCGTGGGCTTCAAAAGTTTTTCAAAATTCACCACTCAAGGGCGGGTTTACAAATTTAACACAAATTGGCTGTATTTCAGTACATTTTGCGACCAAATGAAACCAAATCCTACAAAACAATTGTCACAAATAGAGTACTTCTTTATCTAAAAATTGGTAAAAAATAAAATGAATCATTTTTATTATAAAAAAACAATTTTCCAGAACCTCTTCACCCAAAATTTACAAAAAGAGGTCGTGTTAAGAATCATTTTTAAGGTTCCGTCATACTCAAGGAACCCTAATAGTTTCGCTCTGTCCGTCCATCGGTCTGTCTGTCCGCTCTTGTAGTTTTTGTAATTATGAATATAAATTGATGTAATTTAGTATAGTTACGTAACGTGTATACACATCTCGGTTTTAGCATCATGAAATAAAAATAATTTTATATTTTAGGGGTGACTCTCCATACATGTGAAGTGGTGATGAAAAATATTTTTTCATTCTACAATATCGTATGGGGTATCGTAGAATAGGTCTTTTAAAATAAAGTCATGTATATGAATACATGACATTTTTACAAAGTTAACCATTTTCGAGTAATCAGCCTCTAAAGTGGTTTATAAGTTGGCATTTCTAAACTATCATACTTAGAAACTTGCAATTTTCCAAGCTAATAGATCATGCTAAATTCTCTTTAGAAAAATTATTTTGAACGAAATCGGACAGTACCTTTTGAAGTAATTTAAAAAAACCTATTACGCGTTTATAGTTACGGAACCCTCCTTAGACATCCTCTTGGCTATGTTATTATTCTACTCTTATGTAGCTTATTTTGTTTGTTTAAAAATACCCAACGATAGCGTATATAATCACCTTAAAAGTGGTTAAAAAATAATCCAACAATATTAAAAATCGATTTAGAAAAAGCATAATAAAAAGTCACCACAAAATTTTCGCGTGTTCTGCTACTACGCATGTACGAGTTGTATTATGGTTTACTTTAATTTGGTCAATGTCTGGATTTATTAGACAAAATATTCTAACCTGTCATACAACACATTTTGTAATCGCGTCCTTATGTTTTTATGTAGAAGCCAATGCAGGCGAAGCCCGTATTTTAGGTCTTTTCCAACACTACCAAGCGGGGCAATAATACAGGGATGAGTGTTTTCGGGGCTTCCCAATAGCAAAATAAAAATAATTTTGCCAAAGGAAGGGTTTTCGGCAAAGGATTAAAATTTTGTATAAAAACAAATTATTCAATTTTATTGACTAACAAAATCTGACTTAAGTCTTTATCGAGCACTTTTTGCTAATCCTCATAGTTTTCTACTATTTTCACCTTGTATATTTAAAAATCATTTCCCCTTGATTTGATTTGATTTAATGAATGGTCTTCTTATATCATTAAACAATGTGATCATGTTTATACAGTATTATTTATTTTTGAAATAAATTTAATTTTTTGTTCTTATTTACCAATACAACTTTACTTAGCTTATATTTATATATTTTGACTATTTAACGTGTGTGCAATGCAGTAAAAAATATCAGCATCGTCATCATCGCTATGTCCTCTCAATGTTCAGACCGTTTCTCGTTCATTCTTTATTCGACATTTATGTTTTATTTTGTGTTTAGATAAGTCACTTGGAGTGAAAGATGCAAAATGAAAGACGAAAATGATCATAAAATTTTCCATCTGATATCTACTTTATGGTTGTCATGTTTCCTTCATAATTAAAAAATATTGTTGCATAAGTTAAAAATATTGTTGCATAAGTTAAAAATATAATTTACTTACAGGTCCAAGACGTTGTTTAGCAGGTATATGCAAGTTGTCCACCATTGGTAGAGAATTGCTGAGCACAGGTACAGGGCTGACCATAGCCACCGGAGCACAGGCACTGCCAGGGGTTATTTTCACTGCTGAAGCACTTGGAATCTAAAATAAAAAGTATACTATTAATAAAAATAATATTCTTAATTTTCCACTTTCATTACTCAAAAATTTGACAATGCTATTAGTGCACTAACATGTCATAATAAAAATATTTTTCATTTAATCTATACACCTATATAATGAACAGAATATTATATCTGTATATATATATATATATATATATATATATATATATATATATATATATATTTTAAATAAATTAATTTTAGTAGCAGAAAAAATAAAATAGCAGGATATAAGTAGATAACAGTAGAATATTAATAAAAACTTTTTATAATAATAATATTACACTCACCAAACTAGCTTTCTCTGACATCTTAAGTTGTCTTCTTGTCTGCTCAAGCTCCATCTCTACCTTCTTCCTCTGCAGCATCAGCAATTCTTGTTCTTTCTTTGCAACAATATTCCGCATCTGTTCTTCTTCCGGGGTTAAAGTAGCAGTACTAGTTGCTGGTCCAGGCTGCTGATATACAATATCATCTTAGTAAAGAAAAGATGTAACAGAAAAACTGTTAAAATTATTTTTGTAACTCAAAAATTTAAAATGTTTACAAAATCAAAGAAATAATATGAGTAAATTTTTATAACTTTTTATAGATGCATGAATCAATAACAACTTTTAAGAAATAGCATGTTTAAAATAAAAAAATCTTATAATTAACTCAAAAAAAAAAACACCTTTTTCAGAAAATTTGGATTTACATGGATGTTGGACTGCTGAGGATGGGCTTGAATCGGCCATGCTGGATCTATCAGGTTCACTTTCACATCCAGTTGGTATAACTTGGTGGATGGCAACACTTCATGCCATGTTTCACGGAGCTTGAACATTTGAGATCTTACTTTCTCATCAACCTGCAAACAAATCGTGCATTACAACAAGTACAATATGAGATCTTTAACTAGAAAATTTAATTAAAATGATGACTTGTGTAAAACTCTTAAACTATCATTAAAAAAACTAAGAATATATTTACCTGTTTGAAGGTCTTAGTAAACATGTTGACAATACTCTGCGCGAACTTCTGAGTGTATGCCCCACCAACATTCTTGATAATAGAGTCAACTAAGTAAAGAACTGGCAGCTTGATATCTGGAGACACCTGCATGGAGGAAAAATATACTAATCTATCGAGGCATACACTAATCATCATCACATGACAATGATCCTTTTCACATGTATGGTGTGGTTATGGAAAATAATACAAAGATTTATTTTGCACCATTTTAATAAAACTGATACTCCAAAAATAAGAAAACACAGTTTGTTAAAACCTTTATTATACAACATGACGTTGATTTTACAACTGAAAAAATATCAGTTTGTTTACTAGTTTTACAATAAAATAAATAATGACAATTTCCTCATTTCAAGCTTGCACTAAACAGGCATCTCCCAAGTGTATAAAAACGTTATTGTTTAAATTAATAAAATATGTAAATAATATTATTCATGTGTTACTAATAATAATCAGTTTTAAGCACAAAATTTCAGGTAAAATAACAAACAATGATGACGAGTAAAATAGGGAAATACCTGTTTCCTTTTCAATTTCTGGTAAATACACAGAACCTTGAACGATTAGTTCAAGACATTTTCGACAAATTTATGTACTTATTGCGTCACCAAGAGTTACAATTTCTCTTTAGATCACGTGATTGCGTGGCGTTTCCGAAATTTAAAAATAAAATTCACCTTCTCCAGATGCTTCTCCACAGTTTCCACGATGACCCCAGCGTGTTCGATGTTTTCTTCGGCCAGGATCGTAAGCATATTAATAAGTGGTTTACTATTGACCGTCAAGTCTGATAAACTAGATGCATACTCGTCTGCTATTTCCTTCGCCATCTTGATCACCATAGGTTAGTCTTAACTTTCTTTACCATGCCAAGAACGTAATGATAACTAAAGCATATAAGCACTGTAACAAAATAAAAGAAATCCTAGGTTAGACGTGGCTTTAAAATTCAAAATGGCGAATTTCTATACAGCCTCAGGTACAATAAAACTTACGTTATCATTGATAACTACTGTATCAAATTAAGTTACACAATTTTATTTCTTCACTTTAAACAAGATTACATATTGATTTATAACCACGTACACGTACAAAACACGTATATAAACAAAGTACAAACGACGAACAGGAAAAACTATGCAGCGATGCCAACTAGTCACTTGCCTCGTTTTTACCGGAAGTAGTTTAATCCAGTGTTGCCAGGAGCACTGCACAATTTATCTGTATATCAAACTATTGAAATCTGCTTATAATCTGTATGACTATTTTGCAAGAAATATGTATAAAATCTGTTTGATCAATGAAAAAAATAAGATTTGAGTTTTGCCGGGAAGTTCAATGGGTGACGTTGTGGAATTCGTATTTCTATAAAATTGCGTTATTTCGGTTCTTAATGTGTAATATTGTTAGAATATTAACCATTTAATATTCGTTATCGTGCACAAGTGTGAGCAAGTGGTACAACTTCTAAAAACGTGCTATTTTGTGTTTCCCGCCAAAACTCCCTAGGAACTTTCAGTAAAGCTTCTACCACTTTACTGAATCGACTGACATGACTCATGAACTGTACTGACTATATATTTGGACTTTGACTAGACTTTAGACTTGACGATATAGGAATACGGTGTTGAAAGTTGAAACGAAAATTCTTTTTCCAGACTTTTTAACTTGAAACTGGCAAATGGTTACAAGCCGATGCCATATATAAATAAAAAAAAAATATTTTTTAGAACAACGGATTTTTGTGATTGTGAATTTACAGTAGGTATACATTTTCAGTAGGTAGTACTTGTCTTCATAGCATATCTCTTCGTTCTTGAGATCACGCAGGTGAGCAAGTCGGAACAGTGATTCCGGGACGGACTGAGTAAGTAGGTTCAATCCATCCACGGTTCTCGCAGTGACGTCATATCTGGTAGCGTCGTGACCCCGTACGCCAAGTTGTACGAGTCGGCTTTTTTCTTCCCTTCTCTCGGTATTGATCCCATGCATTCTCAGCATCTTCGGTGGGCCGTCTGCGCCGATAGCTTTCGCGACGTCTTCATCCAGTAGTGTCACTGTCGAGCCCTCGTCGAACAGCGCGAAGATATCCGCTTCGCCCCGTGGACCGACAACTTGAATTCTTCTCATCTTAAGTTTCACCGCACGGTCGGAGGTGACCGATGCGGTTATCACGGCGTCCTTAGTCTGTGGAGCGCCGCCGGATCTGTCTTCGTGCAGCAGCGCATGATGAGGCAAATTGCAGCCCTTCACGCCGCACGGCTTCGCTCTGCAGTTGTACCTTCTGTGCCTGCTTCGTATGCACCGGAAAGACAGCCCTTCCTTTTTGACTGTATCCCATCTCTTCTGCGCGCTCAGTTTCTTGAAAGCAGCGCAGCGAAACAGAGCGTGATCTTCGGTACATATCGGGCACTTCGTTGACTCTTCACGTATTCTATTTGGCTGACTGTGACTCGGCGAATCCTTGCCCTCGTCTGCTATCGCGAAGACTGGCCTTCTTGCTCTGGCCTCGTTCTTGTTAGGAGGTGGACCCGGTGTTTCCTTCTTCGGTGCCGTGCTGAATCCGTAGCGCAGCGCCCTGTCCGCTTCTCTCATTAAGAATTCAGAGAGAAGGACGACATCGGGCTCGTTCCTGAAGCGCGACGTCTCTTCTGCGTAGTCGTACCACTTGCTCTTCTCGTATGGGCTGAGCTTCTCCAGGATGTCTCTCGTGAGCAACGGGTTAAAGAGGTACCCGTGCCTCAGCTTCCTCAGGATGGTTACCATGCTCTGAATCTTCACTGCAAATTGGTTGAGTTTTGCCGCCGAACCTCCGAGCCTTGGTATCATCTTCAGGTCTTCCATCATGCGATCGACCAATACCTCGGGTCGACCGAAGCATTGTTCCAAGGTCTTCATTATTTGTTCGGGCGGCGTCGCGACGCTCAGCAGTGGTGCCACGGCTTCTCTTGCTTCTCCCCGTAGGCAGCTTCTCAGGCGAGCTAAGTTCTCGATCGGCTTGAGCTTGTAGAACGCAGTGGTGTCTTCCATGGCTGCTTTGAATGGCAACCATTCGGTGGGAGCACCCGAGAATATGGGCAACTCCGTAGTGTGGCGCGACTGGCGTTGGTTCAGCAGTTTGTCCAATGTTTCGGCAAGATGTTTTACCTCATTAGCCCTAGACGTGGGCGGTGTGGGTGAGCGTGGGCGGCGTTGTTCCGGCCACTCGAACCTCGTCTTCTGGGTTTCACGTCTTCCTCCCTGTGGTGGCATGTTTTCTGGCTTCGGCGTCTCTCTTTCTTCCATGGATGTCGGCTCTTGTCTATGTTCTGCTTCGATCTGCAGTTCCTTTTTACGAAGAGCGGCGCGACGACACTTGCTGTCAATCGACCCGATCTAATTGAAATAGCCTTCTTTCTGGCTAGGGTTTGTTCTTCCGAGGCTGCAGGTGCCTTGCTGGTACCTGGTCTCGGTTTCAAAATAGTTTGAAGCAGATCCGCTCTTCCCTCGGTCGGCGGCGGCTGGCTCGAGGCGGCAGCGGACGGCGATCGTGGCGGATCCGGAAATCTTCGTGGTTGCTGGTTCTCCTCGGCCCCACTCTGACTTCTTGTCATAACCATCTTCAAAAATGTTAAGTTAATCTTCAAATGTTAATCTTCAATGTTAATCTTTTACCACGCACTACTGTTTAGGGGACTGTATTATTCCACAGGGTTTCAACCGCCGGCTCAGATTAGACTCGAAGATAGCAAGGTTACACCGATTTGGGCAGAGCCGGGGCGATAGTAAAACACTATTTGAGGAGAACGATTTTCACATTTTTCGTCTTGCTTACCTGGCTAATGGCAATGCCGTATAGAGAGCCGCACCCGTACGCCTCTTTCGGGCCGATTTGCTATCTCACTTTTGCCTCTCTATACGGCTATTTTCATTCCATAATTTTCCCTATTTTCCATGAGCCAGGTGAAACAAAACGCGTTGTGTGAAATTCTTTATTGTTATACCCAATTACATAAGTCCTTTTATACTAATAATCGTATTCCATATAAAAGATATTCATAACCTAAGGTACACCATGTATGAAATGTTATGTATTTTTACCATTTTTTGCCTTATAACTGCGTATCCATTTATTATATAATTCAAACTGTATTTTTTTCTCATTAGATATTATGTTTATCTATCAACTGTCAACGGTTTGCGTTACCGCACCATGATAACAGAGTTCTTGTGGCCCCAATTGGAAGGACTGGACGACATGTGATTCCAACAGGATGGCGCGACCTGCCACACCGCCCATAAAACAATTCATTTATTGGAGGAAAAAATTCCGGACCGAATAATCTCCCGAAATTCCGATATCAACTGGCCACCGAGATCTTGCGATTTAACGCCTTGCGACATTTTCCTTTGGGGTTTTGTTAAATCTCAGGTCTATGCGAATAAACCACGAACAATTCCCGAGCTAAAGGCCGAGATCCAATGCGTCATCGGTGAGATAGAGCCGCCACTCTGTGAAAAGTCATCGAAAATTTCATGAAAATAGCAAGGGTCTACCGCCAGAGTCGTGGGGGCCATATGCAGGATATTCTATTCCATATTTAACGGAACATGTGTACTTTAAAAACTTAAAACCGCCGTTAAAAAACAAACAGTAAATACGGCCATTGCAAGCTGATTGACACCACAAGCGCATACGCAGAGCAATCGTAGTGTGATGGCTGTTTATTGAATTAAAAATAATTAATAATTAAGGATTTAATTGTTTTTATGATCGAACAATCATCAATAGTGGTCGAACAAACGATAATTAATTAAATTTAATTAATTTGAGCGACAAAAATGAAGATCTCTAGTGAGGGGGGCCAACTTAAGGGTAAACATTTGTTTAATTAATGAAAGAACGAACAAATAATTTTTACATTCGAACAATAACGAACAAATAATTAAAAATAAAAAAAATTCAAAAATCAAAAAAAGTGGGGCCAAATTCAGTGACTCCAAGCAATATTTTTTTGAACATAGATTTTTATCTAAATGGTTTTGATATTTATCTTTTTTTTTTCATACATGGCGTCGGCTTATCTTAAAATCATTTGCCAGTGTCAAGTAAAAAAGGCGGGAAATAGAACTTTCGTTTCAATTTTCAACACTGTATTCCTCCATACCATACCATTCCATATATCGTCAAGTCTAAAGTCTAGTCAAAGTCCAAATAAATAGTCAGTACAGTCAATGAGTCATGTCAGTCGATTCAGTAAAGTGGTAGAAGTTTTTTAACACACAGATAGCACGTTTTTAGAAGTTGTACCACTTACCCACACTTGTGCATGTTAACGAATATTTAATGGTTAATATTCTTCCAATATTACACATTAAGAACCGAGATAACACCAATTTATGAAATATTACAAATTCACAACGTCACCCATTGAACTCCCGGGCAAAACTCAACATTTATCTTGAATACCTTGTTTTATTTTTATAAATAAATATATTATGGCGTCGGCTTAAAGCCATTTGCCAGTGTCAAGTTAAAAAGGCGGGAAATAAAATTTTCGTTTCAATTTTCAACACCGTATTCCTAAATCGTCAAGTCTAAAGTCTAGTCAAAGTCCAAATAGATAGTCAGTGCAGTTAATGTGTCAAGTCGGTCGATTCAGTAAAGTGGTAAAAAAAATTAAACACAAAATAGCACGTTTTTTGAAGTTGTACCACTTGCCCACACTTGTTTCAATATTCTACCAATATTACACATTATGTATCGAAATAACACAAATTTAAGAAAATTATACAAAATGCACAACGTCACCCATTGAATTCCCCGGCAAAACTCCCTTGAATGCCTTAGTTTTATATACCTTGAAATACCATGGATCATTATAACGTACACAAAAATTAAGTTCCGATTTCTGCTTAGGTCTAGATGGCGTTGGTAAATAGCAAGAAAATCAATATATTGCACAAATTAGCGAAGTAAATCAATTATGTTCTCTTTTAAACAAGAAATAATATATAATATATATAAAAAAATAATCGATAGGAATAGGGTGTTGAAAATTGAAACGAAAATTCTATTTCCCGCCTTTTCCCTTGATACTGGCAAATGGTCTTAAGCCGACGCCATATATTTAAATAAAAAAAAACATAACATCATTAGTACCTATAATCTATTGTTTATAGTTAATTGCTGTGTTGTAGTTTTAGTTTCAAAATTAAAGTCGATAATAATTGAATATTACTACGGCTTGCCACTAAATAATGTCAAACGTAAACACTGGAGAATTACTTAACTTTCAGGACTATAGTCCTGAACACAACGAACGCAGTGCACGTATTGATGTAGAAGCTGTTCATACAAATCCATACAACTCTGCTATATCTAACCCAAATTATAATTTTGAAGAGCCAAAATCGCCTGTTGATGAACAACCTGCTTCTACAAGTATGTAATTGATGTAAATACTGACTGCTCTTTAGGGTTCCATGCCCAAAGTGTAAAAACGGGACCCTATTACCAAGATTTCGCTGTCTGTTCGTCTGTCTGTCACCAAAATGTATATCCTTTACAATGATAGCTAGACAGTTGAAATTTTCACTGAAGGGGTATTTCTGATGCCGATATTTTATTTAGTTTTTAGGATCATTATTAAACATCATTTTTTACCGTTTTGTACTGAACAGTTAGTTCGCGAGTCCGACTCGCACTTGGCCGGTTTTTATTATTTAGTTTGTCCTTCCTGTGGTTAGTAATCTTAAATGTCATTTAGAATGTTTATAATTTATAGAACACATAGGTTTATGTTGATGATATTTATATTTAGAGCATTATTTTAGCTAATCATAATTTCTGGACAATTGAATACTATCAGAAGTATTTTGATGTACAAACCAATGAAGTCATGGAAAGGATTATATCTTCAGTCCTCCCACAAAAGGTGTCACGAAACTACTTTGATGAAAGAATAAAGGGAAAACCTGATTTGTATGGTCCTATCTGGATATCTGTGACATTAGTAAGTAAAGAAATTGTTGGTTTTAAGGTTCCAAAAATAAAATACATTATATTATATTAGATCATTACATAATATGAAATTGGCGTTTTGTAAAGGAGGAACATAAAGTCGTTTTTTTTAAACATAATCACAACATGATAATTATATGCCTCCTTACTAATAAAAATATTTATACAGTTGATAAGCAGTACAATGTTTTGTCCTTGTCTTATATGTTGGAAAAGTCGCTTGGTAGACAAGGACAAAGCATTGTATTGCTAATCCACTGTATAAATATTTTTATTAGTAAGGGGGCATATAATTATTTAATCAAAGTGTATATATGTATATCAAAGTGTATAGTATTGCTATCTATGCACTTTTGCCATCTCATAGGTAGTTCATTGATTCCTTTACTAAAAAAACCATTTGGACAGGCATCAATAAAATCTTTGAAGGCCCTTTGGACTGCCCCATCAGAGTTGAATTTTTTCCCCTGCGAGAAGTTATCCAAATTTCGAAAAAAATGGTAATCTGTTGTAGCAAGGGCCGGGGAGTACTGTGGATGTCTTAGATATTCCAATTAAACCCTCTAATTTGGTAGCCGTCTGTTGTGCAGTGTGTGGTCTAGCATTGTCCTACAGCAGTAGTGGCCTAGTAGAGCGAATGACCAACCTCAGTTGTTCAGCAGCTAGCTTTTCCATCATGATTTGCAGTTGCTGGCAATAGACATCTGCTGTTATGTCCGGCCAAATTTAAGAAAGCTGTAGTGAACGACACCAGCACTAGTCCACCAAACCCTTTTTTTAGTCAATTTTAGCTTGGGGCAGGCTTAAGCTGGTTCAGCCATTGCGACGAGCGTTTCCGATTATCATACAGGTTTCACTTTTCATCACAGGTAATGATTCGATTTAAAATCCCTTAATTATTGTGCTAGTTGAGTAATGTAACGCAGCAGTCGACACGCGTTTTTCGGTTTGCTACACTCAATTCATGAGGTACCTTTCAAGCTTTTTCAACTTCCCAATTTGCTTCAAGTAGATTAGAACAGTTTTATCACTAACACCGCAGCCTGCATCTAACTCGGACGTGGTTTGCGATGGATCCGCTTCCACAATAGCCTAACCAAGAACCTTAACCAAAAGAGAAAAAACAAATGAATTACTGTGTTTCTAAAACCGGTATAGCGGTATAAATTTGTATATATATACAAATTATATTATATACGGTATAGTGGCTAAATAGCGATATGAAATTGGAATTCCTAACCAAAGAAGATATATTTGACATCAAAGTGGCCAGTATGACAAAACGCCAATTTCATATGTAAGGACCTAATATTTAATATATGACACTAAAGGACCAGATTCATAAGAAACTAGCTAACAGGTACTAAAAACATTTGTTAAACCTTTAAAAAAATATATAATTGCAGATATTTACGATTGCTGTTAGTGGCAATATATCAAACTACCTGCAGAATGCTAACAAAGCAGTCCATTGGAGGTATGATTTCCATCTTGTGTCATATGCAGCCACAGCAATATTCTGTTATGTGTGGCTCGTACCATTAGCATTATGGGCAGCTTTAAAATGGACAGTGCACCCTGATGGACAAGATGAAATAGAAAACCAGGTATGTTTCTCTGAAATGTTTTGATATACAATGAAAGTAGAAAAACTTTAATTTAATGGTTATCACTTTTCCATTTTTATGTTTCAGGTTTCAAATTCACCGACAATGATGTCTTTGTTCTGCCTGTATGGATATTCACTCTCAATTTACATTCCTGTTGCTATATTGTGGACTATACAAGTGTCTTGGCTACAGTGGCTATTTGTTTTGATGGCAGCCTTAGTATCTGGAGCAGTTCTCATATTTTGGTTGATGCCAGCATTGAAGAAGTCTCAGTATAGCCTTATCTTGATTGGTTCTATACTGGCTTTCCACTTTTTACTTGCAGCAGGTTTCATGCTGTACTTCTTTCATGTACCAAGTAGTGAAGTAAGTGTTACCAGTGCCCCAGTTGTTTCAACACTAAAACCAACATAATTTGCTTGCCATTTATAATCAAAGTTATTGTAAATTTTAATTTAATATTAAAAAATGTATACCATTCCAATCAGGTGTTTTAAATTATTTTTTTATCTAAATGTACAATGGAGACACTTCTGTTACATAATTTGTTAGAAGTGATTGCAGACATCATGTTAGTTATTCTTAATTTTTATCATTATTCAATTAAATTTAGCTATTAGAGACCAATTAAAACTTATCAAGACATATGAATTGGTTTGATTTAATTAAATAAAATAAGACATAAAAATAAATTATTTATTTACAGTAAATTAAAAATATCACAAATCAATACTTAGTCTTTCAAGGTGAAAGTTTGAAAACTTTTTATCCAAGCTTGACTGTGGTAGCTGACAGGTGGCTCTTCAGGTACAGCTTGGAATGTGCTCAGAACCTCCGATAGTATACTTCCTGTAGAACAATAAGATTACGAGATGAGTAAATAATTACTGTAAGACCTAATCTTAGACTAGGTTTTTCCATTAATTTAGTTATGCCAGTTACATGTAAGTCAAGACTCAATGGTAATGACACTTAAATCCAAACAACAGAAAGATAAAAGACTAGAATCCAATTTGGCACAATCTTAGTAAAATTTTGACATGAAATAATATAGAAATAAAGGAAAGAATAACACGGACCATCCCGATCTGTGGAAAAGAAGATTAAATTAAATAAAAACAATCATAAAAACAACATTGGACCATGTATAAATATAAAGCTTTACTACTTTCATTGATAAGGAAAATATAACCAGACGGCTTAGACAAAGTACAATATCGAAATGATAACAAAGTATTAGTCCCATAAAATTATGTCCCTGATTTTATTTTTTTTGTAACTAAGTTAATTTTTATATTGTTGCTTTGGGTAATACTTCAGCAGTAGATAGGAATTTTCACCTAGTTTCGGCACGTCGGCTAATTGCAGCAGCAGGCCACGGTGGTAGCGCAGGCGGGTCATTCGCGCTGCCTGCCCGCTCAGCGCGCCCGCACCTCCCTCGCATACGCGACGCGCCTCCGCACGGGTCGCGCTGTCTACAATGTGAACTTAGATTTGAGAACAATTGCCCGCTCGATCGGACATATACCCCAGTAGTCAGGTGTTGTGGGTAATGGGTATCTACTGTCTATAATGTGAACATAGATTTGAGAACATTATTGGCCCGCTCGACCGAAAAGATACCCCTGTAGTCTGTTGTTGTGGGTAATGGGTATCCACTGTCTAAACTTAGATTTGAACATTATTGGCACGCTCGACCGAACAGATACCCCAATAGTCTGTCTGGTGTTGTGGGTAATGGGTATCCATTGTCTACAATGTGAACTTAGATTTGAGAACATTATTGGCCCGCTCGACCGAAAAGATACCCCTGTAGTCTGTTGTTGTGGGTAATGGGTATCCACTGTCTAAACTTAGATTTGAACATTATTGGCACGCTCGACCGAACAGATACCCCAATAGTCTGGTGTTGTGGGTAATGGGTATCCACTGTCTACAATGTGAACTTAGATTTGAGAACATTATTGGCCCGCTCGACCGAAAAGATACCCCTGTAGTCTGTTGTTGTGGGTAATGGGTATCCACTGTCTCAACTTAGATTTGAGAACATTATTGGCCCGCTCGCCCGAACAGATTCCCCAGTAGTCTGTTGTTGTGGGTATCCACAGGCTGCGTAATTGCTTCCCATTAGACATGGTACAATTTTTTAAATTAATTTACATCAATAAAGTGACCTAGAATTAGAAATGTGACCAGTCAAAAGAAATTTAAACAGACTAGCTTTTACCCGCGGCTCCGCTCGAGTAAAGACACTTTCCCACGGGAACACTACTTTTTCGGGATAAAAAGTAGCTTATGTTTTAGCCCAGAGCCTAAACTAAATAATAATCATAAAGCCATTTATTCCATATCAAAGGTTACATTATGGTTTTTAATTGTTAGTTTAGTGCTTAAACTTAGTGGTAGTAAGGTTATTTTTTCTCTTATATGGTCCCTTTTATTTTAGGGTAAAGGCCTACTCCAATGCTACCCAATCTTTCTGTGGCTAAGGTTTTCCAGTTTGATCCTGCTGTGGCTTTAATATCGTCCGCCCATCGGTATTTGGGCCTTTCCAGTTTGTGTCCACCGTGTGTTTGGTATTGTCCTCCATCGCCACTTCACTTTTAGACAGTGTTTGAGAGCATCTGTTTGATTAGCATTTTCTCTAATTTGTTTTTTTTTTTTAGTTTAGTAATTTAGTTTGTGTAGACCCAAGTTTGGCAACCGTAGGTAAGGCTAGGTAGTATGCATGTATCCATAACATATCACATATCCATATCATAACAAATCATTTTCTTTAGATTAGGGGGATATAATTTCCTTTAACAATTTCCTTTTGATACCAGTTTTTTCCCAGGCTATATTTACTCTTCGGTTTACTTCCTCTTCGTTGCTGTTTTTGCTAAGTGATACTTGTTTTACAAGGTATATATAGTTTTCTACATACTCAATCTGTTTTTCATCCACTGTTATAATGCTTATGAGTTTTATTTGTTATTATTTTTGTTTAAGTAGCGTTCATTTTAAGCCCTACTTTGTTGCTCCCCGAGCTGAGTTCCCTTATCATTTCTTCTAGACTTCTCGCTGTTTCGGCAAATGGTGCGATGTCGTCGGCGAATCGTAAGTGACCGAGGTGTTTATATTTTATTCGTATACCCTAATTTTTCTAATTTAGATTTAGAAACACTGCTTCAAGTACCGCTATTAATAATTTAGGGCATAATGGATCTCCCTGTTTCACGGCACTTCCGATTTTGATTTCCTTTCCTCTGTGTTCAAGTCGTACTTTACTTTTGCCATTTGAGTAAATGTCCTTGAGTAGGTCTATGTATGTTTCGTGTACATAGCAAAGCCTTAGTGCTGACCATATTGCCATGTCTGGTCAGTTTCATACATTGGAAAATGAAGTACATGCTCAGTACGTAAAGATGTCGCTACGAAGCATTGTGAACCATGGAAAATTAAATCATACTAAAAGCACAATTAAACCGCCATGTAACTTGTTTTGTTTTACGTCAGTGATTTATTTAGTTTTATTCTTCAACATTTTCAATGATTACTGAATAAAATATGAATTTATAACAATATTAAATTCATACAACGCCCTCTTTTTTAAAAATTGAATTGATAAAGTACATCGGCACTACGGCACTCTTCATATTAAATGTCATCAATTCACGATAGATGGCCTAGTTAAAACGACGATGCAACGCGCAGGCGGCGCTATGGGCGCTAATTTAACAATTTATCTTTATAGCACAGAGATAATAATATACTACGTTAGTACGTAGATAATAATATACTTAGTTATGTTTGGTTATGTTCGTTCTCTGAAAATAGTGTAATTTATAATTTTCACGTAAAGTGCCATCTAGTAAGTTTTCTTAGTAAATAACATTATACTGACAATCATAGAACTCGTTGTAGTACCAAGCTCGCGCCACGGGCGCCCGCGCCGCGCGACTTAGTGTGGGGTCAAATCGACTAATGGGATTGTCCCTCTGTTGTACGTATAGTCTAGTCGACAAGTTGAAAATGGTACAAAATAGAGATACTGCTCTTAAAATTATGTGCGATAGCTCATTAGATCCGGAATGACGCCTAGAAAAATGTGCCAAAAGCGTACAGCCAAAAGCACATAAAAAATTGCAAAAGTTATAAACAATTAAAGATGAAAAAAAATGGCATTTCGTTTTTTGCCAATATTTCATAAATTATTAATATTAAAAAAATTTCAAAAAAAGATTCTGAAAGAGGAGGAAATTTCCAATACAAAACTCTTAACTCCTGGAACTCTATCTCCATTATTTATAATTTTAATTTAACGCTGAAATTAGGTCTGCGCGCGACATTTTTAGGTTGCGCGCGTGGCGTCAAAAGCGAGTACGGCACATTAATTAATTTATTTAAGGTATTGAATTTTTTTTTTTTTATTTGAAAAAAATATGGTGTATTCTGAACGCTATAAATAATTTATTCCCGTTGGAAATTTTACTTTAAGTTAATTTTTCAACAAGTTAAACAATTGTTAACTAACAAAATTTTCTCGAACTACCGTCTTAATTGTAAGTGAAAAAAAATGTTTAAGTAATGGTCGTAAAAAATTTTCTCTTCGTAGAGCCTTTCTTACATACATACTTAACAAGATCGTGCCATAAAAGTTAAAAAAATATTTATACTTTGTTTATAACAATTTTTTTACTTGCACAAAAACTTAAAAATCCAAGTAATGTAAAATTTTTTTTTTCTTAATCATCATATTATCGTTTTTTTATTAATACAAGATATTTATTGATTAGCAAAAAAAAATTTTTACCGCCATTTGTTGATAACTTTTTATAAACAAATTGATTGAATCAATATTTAAAAAAAATAAAATTTCACAACTTTATTACATTACAAATATTATGATTTTTTAATAAAAATTATTCCTTAATAACAATTTTTAATTGTTTATAATAGTTTTTTTATATTTCTATTGTTTAAATAATTAGTAAAGAAATTATTTTTTTCTAAAAATCATAATTGACAGTCCTCTATAAAGTAACAAAAAAAATATTTCTTTTATTAACAATTCTATTATTTATTAACTTACCAATTTCTTATAAACAAATATTTAACTTTTTTTTATTTTTTTTCTAAAACATCTAAAATTAACAAAAACAACGATATATAACAAAGAAGAAGAGGAAGAAATTGAAGAATCCAGGAATCAACAAGAAGAAGAAGGAGGAGGAGAAGGGAAAAAAGCCGAAAACCCTCCATCTAACGTAGACAAAGAGGTGGCCCATTCCGTTCCACATACAGAAGAACCGAGTACTTCTAAATCTCCCCAAAAAAACGAAGAAAACGATGTATTTAACTCCATATAAATACTATATTTACAATATTGAATTTATTTTCGTATCTATAATAGTTTAAAATTTATTTTAGTTCTTTAGTAGACAAACGAACCAGCCGCTGCAACTTTTGTAACACGTGTTTTTTAAAAGTACAATAAAAAAAAATTCTCTACTTTGTTTATATATGGTTGTTTTTGTTAATTTTAGAAGTTTTAGAAAAAAATTAAAAAAAAGTTAAAAATTTGTTTATAATAAATTGGTAAGTTAATAAACAATAGAATTGTTGATAAATTTTATTTTTTTTTACTTTATAGAGGACTGTCAATTATGATTTTTAGAAAAAAAATTCTTAACTAATTATTTAAACAATAGAAATATAAAAAAACGATTATAAACAATTAAAAATTGTTATTAAAGAAGAATTTTTTTTCAAAAAATCATAATATTTGTAATGTAATAAAGTTGTGATTTTTTTTTATATATTGATTTAATCAATTTGTTTTTAAAAAACTTATCAACAAATGGCAGGAAATTTTTTTTTTTGCTAATCAATAAATATCTTGTATTAATAAAAAACGATAATATGATGATTAAGATAAAAAAAATAAATTTAACATTACTTGGATTTTTAAGTTTTTGTGCAAGTAAAAAAATTGTTATAAACAAAGTATAAATATTTTTTTTACTTTTATGGCACGATCTTGTTAAGTATGTATGTAAGAAAGGCTCTACGAAGCGAAAATTTTTTACGACCATTATTTAAACATTTTTTTTCACTTACAATTAAGACGGTAGTTCGAGAAAATTTTGTTAGTTAACTATTGTTTAACTTGTTGAAAAATTAACTAAAAGTAAAATTTCCAACGGGGATAAATTATTTATAGCGTTCAGAATACACCATAATTTTTTCAAATTTAAAAAAAATATTCAATACCTTAATTAATAAATTAATAAATGTGCCGTACTCGCTTTTGACGCCACGCGCGCAACCTAAAAATGTCGCGCGCAGACCTATTTTCAGCGTTAAATTAAAATTATAAATAATGGAGATAGAGTTCCGGGAGTTAGGAGTTTTGTATTGGAAATTTCCTCCTCTTTCAGAATCTTTTTTTGAAATTTCGTAAATATTAATAGTTTATGAAATATTGGCAAAAAACTAAATGCAATTTTTTTCATCTTTAATTGTTTATAACTTTTGCAATTTTTTATGTGCTAATACACGCTTTTGGCACATGTTTCTAGGCGTCATTCCGGATCCAATGAGCTATCGCACATAATTTTAAGAGCAGTATCTCTATTTTGTACCATTTTCAACTTGTCGACTAGACTAGTAGTATATTATTATCTCTGTGATATTGCGTTATGAGAAATATTATCAATAGATTTTGTGTAGTCCACAAATGCTATGTAAATAGGTTGGTTGGTTTCTTTGGATTTCTCTATGATTTGTTCGACAGTGTGGAAGTGATCACAGGTCGAGAAGCCTGACCGGAAGCATGCTTATTCCGGTGGTTGTTTCAGTTGTATAAGTGGGGCTAGTCTGCTTTGGAGTGTCGAAGTAAAGAGTTTACAGTTGCTGGGTAACAAACTTTGATTATGTCTGAAGTGCACCTGGCCACTGCTTTGGCACTGGCACTTTGGGGGGGGGGTCAAAAGGATATGTGCGCCTATTTCGAGTGCTTCGTTGCTGATATTGTCTGGGCCGCGGCTTTTATTCAGTTTTTTGAGATGTTGCTGTATTTCATTTGTACTTAATGGTGTTACTTCTGGCAGTAATAGGTCTCTTGTGTTGTTTGTTTCTGGTAAGTCATTGTCTTGTCTTAGGTACAGTTATATATAGTTTGCTGTTGCACTTTGTATGACTTCTTTTCGTGGTTTTGTTTGGTTTTGATTATTATGTAGTTTCTGAATCCAATATTTGTGTAAGTACTTGTTTAATAGCTCTCTTTGTACTCCTACACAAAGTTAAGTTTTTTTTCTATAATTTATGGCCTGTATTGTAGTCGTTTCTTATTGCTTTGGTAGTTATTTTGTAGATATTAGTTTCTTTACTTTCGTGCTCAAGTGCTATCAGTTGTTGATTACGTTTTTAGTATTTTCACTTTGGATTTCATTTGTTCTTCCATTTATTTTGGTATTTTTTCTCTATATCAAGGCTTTTCTTAATTCTTGCTTCCAGCATGTTATAGTAAAGATCTACTCTTTTTGTTTATTGTTCTATAGAGTCTAAGTAATTGCAGTTCTTTTCAAGATTTCTAAGGTAAGCTGGTACGTCTTTTTCTGACTTTAGTGACCCTGGAGTACATTTGTAATTCTTTCTAGATTTAGGGATGTTTAGTCGTATCGTCACTTTGAACAGTCTGTGGTCCGAAGGAAACTTAGTTGGTTCAACACGTCCATATTAGCAATTGAGGCGGTGTTATTACAGAGTATGAAGTTTATTTCATTCTTAGTTTTTTTTTGTCAGATGAGATTCAGGTCCATTTACGTTGTGGTGTTTTGTGTTCTCTCTCTTCTCCTACTAAACCTAACCTAACCTAATTCCATATCCGTATTTTCCAAATATAAGGTTATCTTCTTGTTTAGGGTAGCCTATCTTTGTGTTGAAGTCGCCCATTAACCAAAGTTAGTTTGTCGCTCTGATTCATGGCTGTTCTTAAATCCTTGTAGAAGTTGTCTATCTCCAGATCAGTTGAGTTTTCTGTGGGAGCGTCAACTTGTATGATTGATAGTTTTTTGTAACTTATTCTAAAAAGCAACTCTTTCTGAAATTACGATGAAGTCGGCTATGTTAGACCTCAAATACTTTTTGATGAGAAAACCCACTCCATGGGGGCCTGCTGTCTCTCCTACGTAACAAAATATTTGGTTCTGGTGTTCTTCTATTTTACATGCCAATATTCTTACTTCTGCTAGACCTATTATGTCGTATTTGATATTTTGTAGGATTTACAAGAGTTCTATGAATTTGTATGGTTTCGCCAATGATCTGACATTGTAGGTGCCGATGTTCAGAGCATAATGGTTTTAACGTTTCTTCTTTAGATAGTGGTTGTCTTTGTTTCTTTTGCTTTTGGTTAGTAGTTGCTGTGTTTTTTTAGTATTAATTCTAGTTGTATTTGGTGGAGGGTTGTGGCCTAAATTCCCCACGGTAACCGCTTTCCGGCTTAGGGAATGTAGGTTGTTTATTTTTGATATCTCTTTAGTTTAATGTTTTGTTTCTTTATTCCGGTTTTAGGGGGGAGTTTTAGTTTTTTTGGAATAAGAATTTCAGATATTGAGTTTGTTCTGGAACGGCTCGTAAACTCGAGCTTGTTTGTTTTATTTATTTTGTTTGGGGCCGTTTGGCTGTCCGTCCCTCTGTTTATGTGAATGTTTTCGTGTGTTTTTTTAGGTGAGCGTTTTCGTTTATCCTGACTTTTTCCTAGGTTTTTTCCCTTAATTATGAGTTCACCATAGCGGATGATAGCTATGTTTCCTTTCATTATCTCTTCTTGTTGGGCTGCTTTTAACTCGTTTCTAACCTGCAGGACATCCCTTGGGAAGTCTTCGGTGGCGTATATATTTTCAGGAACCACAATACCATACCCAATTTCATCGAAATCTGTTCAGTAGTTTTTGCGTGTAAGAGTAACAAACATCCACCCATCCATCCTCACAAACTTTCACAATTTACATTTATAATATTAGTAGGATGCTAGCACCCTCAATCATAAAATATTAAAACATCAAATTTATTTACCTGCAGTACTTTCTGGAAGCAAATATGTAGAGCTAATCTCAAGAGCATGAACCAAAACTTGTAGAAGCACAAGCTGACATTCACACCTGCAAAATGATGTGGTTCAAAAATATTAAAATACTAATTTGTTTAGGTAGTGCTATTAAAGATAGTACAAAATATTGTAAGTCTTTGGGTTTGTTGTGTAGTGTTAGATATATTTTCAACTAGCCGTTTCCCGCGGCTCCGCCCGCGTAAATATACCATCGATTATCCTGCGGGAACACTGTACTTTTCCGGGATAAAAAATACCCTATGTTTTAATCCAGAGTCTAAACTACTACCATACCAAATTTCATCAAAATCCGTTTAATAGTTTTCGCGTGAAAGCGTAACAAACAAACTTACATTCACATTTATAATATTAGTAGGGATTATTTTATTAGTATTCTAATACAAAAATAGCCCGCTTTATAATGCAATAAAAAAGGTTGAATGATTAATTCTTATAATACTATGAATAATAAAAAGACAAATAAAAAAAAAAACTTACTCAGGGTTGTCTTCCGCCTCCACACTGATAGAATTATACAGCAACAATAAATTACTAGCAATAGAAATCACCGCCCCAACCATTTCTTGTCTTTCTGCACATTTAAGTGCCGCTTCTACTTGTTTGAAGACAATTTGCAATGTACATGAGTCTGAAACAAGTCATGTAACATTTATCTTATACTTTAAACGAGACTTAAATAATCGGTTTCTCGAAAACGGCTGCAAGTATTACGACGTTTAGTATGCAGGAAGTTTTGGGGCGAAAATCGATATAGCTAGGCTAAGGTATAAACCTTATCTTGAACTGCGCCTTTTTAAGCTATATTAGTAATATATTTTTTCTTTCGTCGTGCAACGATTTATCAACAATTTCGTTTCTATTATGTGTCCGAATTTGCTTTGTTCCAAAATTCGGAATGTGGTGGGTTTGAATCCCGGTCAGATAAATATTTTTGTAATTCTTATTATATTTAATTAAAATTATCAGAACTCCGATCAAAGCTCGGTTATCCAGGTACTCTATACTAATTTTATAAAGAGGATCGATTTGTATTTTGTATGTTCACTCCAGATCACGCCAAAACTACTGAACCGATTTAAAAAGATCACCATTGGAATTATGCTACATTATTCAGATTACTAGAAAAAAAAGTAGGAATTCCTATCTAAAACTTCAATAATGTGAGCCAAGGTGTAAAAAATATTGCCATAAAATATCTTTCAGCACATACGCTGCGCAATCTATTGATGATAGAACAAAATAATGTTCTACAACATTATAGAACTTACTTAATATCTACCAAAAAGTCCGCAACTACTATAATTTGGGCAGTAGAACAGTATTTTTATTATTAAATTTACAGAGACAAGAAACTTTGATTTCTTTAGTGATAGGTATAGTATTAATTCTTATCCAAATAAATAGCAATACCTACTCATGAGTCTAAATATATTATTAAAATAAAAATTAAACCCATTTCCCTTGGAGATTCATATTCCAGTTCATAGTTAAGACATTCCGTCTGTCGGGTCAACTAGTTTTGAGTTGTAAGATACACTATTCACTAATTATGGTAAGGTATTGTAGGAATTTCTTAGTATGGCGATCTCTTGTCTATTCCCCGAAAAAACATTTCTATGATGTAGTTTAATTTTTCTATCTATATCTTATATATCCTACTAATATTATAAATGTGAAAGTTTGTGAGTATGGATGGATGTTTGTTACTCTTTCACAAAAAACTACAGAACGAATTTTGATGAAATTTTGTATGGTAGTAGTTTAGGCTCTGGGTTAAAACATAGGCTACTTTTTATCCCGGAAAAGAACAGTATTCCTACGGGATAATCGATAGTATATTTACGCGGGCGGAGCCGCGGGAAACAGCTAGTAATTGTATAAAAGGCAAAGCTGATTGACTGATGTATCAACGCAAAGGCCAAACCGATAGGCCTAGAAATTTGCAATTTTGGAAACGTATTTCTGATATGACGTAAGTATCCAAAGGAAGGATTTTTTAAAATTCAACCCCCAAGAGGGTAAAATAGAGGATAAAAGTTTGTATGAAATTTTTTATTTCATGAACATATTTGCATGATATTTAGTATGAATTGAGTAGGTACGGAAAAAAAAGAGTTAAGTATTTCAGCGTTTTCTAAAATTCAGCCCCTAGGGTAAAATATGAAATGAAAGTTAATTTAACGCACAGGCCAAGTTCTTGTTAGATGTTGTTATGTCATGTTAGAAAGTTGAAATTTCGAACTAAGGAAAGATTTTACAAAATTCAACCCCCAAAGTGGTGACATAGGGGATAAAAGTTTGTATGAAACTTTTTATTCCTTGTAACCTCGGATCTAGGCGGGAGCTAGCCGGGGCCCATGACACGGGCGGCAAGTTCAGAGGGCGGCAAATTCACACTTACATATATATGGACAACTCATCATTTACTTAACTTTGACCACAGAATAAATAATAGCGCAAGTACAGAAATTTCACTCATGTTTTACTGTGTATATGTGTATATCAACTCGACCGATACCCTGAGGAACACGGACCAAGTGACCTGGCGCGGCGAGAGCGCAGAGTGAGATGTGCTGCACGAACATTATTATTCGCGAGTCACGCCTGTTCTGTCACATACCTAGTTCAAAACAGCCCGCTCGCCCGCCGGATAAACTTATTGTTTATTGTATATCAAAATTGAAAAAATATTTTTAAAAATTGTTCTTTATAGGACAGTGTACTTATCCGATTCATGAAATTATTCTGAATCGGTTGATACCTATAACATTATAGTATATTTTTTTTTTAATTAAACAACTTATTTTCCAAAAACTTAACAGTTTATTTCTTTATGAAAAAACGTTAGCAGTTTCTCATTTAATGTGGATGAGAATCACTTACTCAAAAGGAGTCCCATATGCGCAAAACAAATAATGAGAGGTCTAAGTTGAGCCGTCTTTGTCTTACTCGCTCCCGAGTCAGCGTCGGAAAAATTATAAATTTTAAATCCCTTTTTTTTTGCGATAATTTTGAGCGTGCTTTTTATATTTAAAAATGTAGTAGCCGTGAGAATGAAAAAAAACGGAATTATTAGTAACAATTGTAAAAAATAATTGTGAGCTTAGCCGAATTTTTTCTCATGTGGGAATAGTGGAAGCCCCAAAGGGAGATCTCCGACCGAGCGATATGGTATGCTCGGTTAGGCCCGAGGCCCTTTGTATGCATTTCCGACGTTGTATTTACTGCATAGCGCCGAGCTGTGAAAACTTCGATAGCGCGATTCAGGATTGTGGCGCTAATTGGTCCGCCACATCACTCCCCCATGAAGACCGGAGGTCTCGAAATCTTGAGACGTCAGCTTGAGTCGCCAGTGCCAGAGACTAGGTTCCCAGTGAGTCGGAACTGTGAAGCTACTGCACGGGGTCCAGTGAGTCGCAGTGCTGCCGTGCAGGGTCAATGTTACATGCTGACCAGGAGAAATGTGCTCTGCTTGCTGACCGGTCTTTGTAGTGAGAGTGCCCGTTGAAGCCGATGAGGGTTCGACTAGGCCGCGGTGTGTTGGTGGTGGTCGAGATACCTGATGAGGCTGAAGCTGGCTGGCGAGATGCAGTGGGGCGGGGAGTAATTATGATGATGTCCAGAAGAGCCGTGTTCTGTCGAGGGTCACTAATGTGGGAATAGTGGAAGCCCCAAAGAGAGATCTCCGACTGAGCGAGATGGTATGCTCGGTCAGGCCGAATTCGTTTTCGGTCAGACACTACTAATTTTATTGTGGTAAAATGTACGTATCCCGTTGGATTTCCTTTTGCGCGCATGAAGTCGCGGGAAACGTCTAGTGTATAATATAAAAGTAAGCAACAAAAATATATTGTAACAAACCTACCATTTTTATACAATAAAACCCCTTGATCATAGTCAACTTTGAGGTTACCACTTCTGGTACATAGTTTTCTTACATCTTCTGTATGTGTCAACACATACAATATCTGACAGGACACAAATGGCATAGGTCGGGAGTGAACTATAGTCTTGATTATTGTGAAGTGACACTCACTTTTAGTCATGTCTAAAAGATATAACACAGATGACAATAGACCACTGTAAAACATAGCAGAGGACTGAAACAAAATTAAAAGCATGTTAAAAATTAATTAGCAAATGTAATGTATGCATAATGCATATTATGTATAAAATAATCTAGTCGGGTAAAAAATACTCAAGTAAATAATCAGAGTATTCACTTACAGTATTGTCTAATAATATACATATTCTGGTTACTTTCGCTAGAATCTCCTTTATGGGAGAATGTTTATCACCCATAAGCTTCTTGAAAATATCAAAATTTCTTGAATCTTCTAAAATATAAACTAAAATTGTTAGTAGCCGTCTGGCTAATACTCCTTGTTCATCTTTTATTATAGACCTAAAATTGATAAAAATGTAGTAGATGTATTATATTTCATTCAAAATATTATATAAATAACTATTTTTAAAAAAACTTAAAAAATATAATATATATTAATACTAAGAGTATGTAATCACTTTTATGTTATTGTTGTTTTGATTACTGTTTGGTATAAAAAAAAATTAATACATAATTATTACCATTATAATATTAAGAAGAGTGTATCAACACTATAAAAAATCGTTAAATACCTTCCACTTATCAAGTCCATCTTATTAACTATGTCAAGAGAATTTGTTGCTTCGATATACTTTTCATCCATTTCTTTATGAAATGCTGAAGTCAACCTTTTTGATATAGTGTCCAGCTCTGCTAGAACTTCTGTTAATACTTCTTTAACAATATCTAGTAACTGAAATTGGAATTAATAAGAATGTTAAAAAAAACCAACTCCCATCATATTATTCAGATACTTATACAACCCTCTGATACTAAAGCTCCATGCACCCCCTTGAAAGTAACCTAGCTGACATATATGCCAAACTTCTTATTAGATAAAACACTTACCCTAATATTATTTTCTAAAGTATGTCCTTTACATGCTATAATATAAGCTACTTCTTTATAAACACAAGGTAATGATATTTTTGTCTTTTTGTTTCTTTTGATAGCATGGGGTGTGGATGGTAGTTGATGGAAAGCATACAACATCCGACATTTGTTGTGTGATAAATCAACAGGTCTCCTTAACTTTTCATTAAAGTCTAATATGGAACACGTATCTACAGTGGATTCCAATATCAGTGGTAATATGTCTTCTAAATTTGATGAATCTGAAAAACATGCAATTTTAGACATCAATACACACAACAAATAGTCCAATATTCAACAATGTTTCAAAAATATAATCATAATTGGTTAAATCAAGTCATTTTAAAAGTTTTATTCATATGAAATATCATAAAAATACATACCCAGTCTTAATACAGTACTTAATTTTAAGAAGTGTGACTTTCCATCTGTTTGTATTGCATTTGATATCATCTTAATTCTGTTGTATTTTCTTTTATTGTCATAGGCTATTGAACTACTGTTCAGTTTTTGGCTAAAAATTAAATAAAGATATATTATTATGTTAGTTTAATTTTTACAAGCATAAGGATAATAAGTAGGATTATTTTAATTCACATATTAAGTATTCATTTTGGCATATAATTTTGATGAATACCAAAAAGTAATAAAAATTTGTAATTTACATTTAAATTCAAATAATACCTGGCAGATATATCATTTCCTGCTATTGTAACTTGTGTCAATTTTACTTTGGATGACTCCAACATTTTGCATTTCTCTTTAATACTGATTATTTCTATATTCTGAAAAAAAAATTCATTATGCATTTTGGCCACTACTTTTGTGACTATAAATATCTAATTAGTGAATAAAAGTTAAAAACCTTAAAGTCTAGTTGTGTTCGTAAATCCTGCATTTGATTATTAGCTGCTAAGAGTTTATCTGACCATTCCATCTGAGCCTTCTCCTGAACTTGTATCTTTTCTATCCTTGCATTATCAACAGCTGCCTGGCAATTTTTCAACTGACTCCTCAAAATTGATGCTTCCCCCTCTTTTGTAACACATTTCTCCATTAGTTTCCCATTCTCAGATTTTAATTTGGCATTCTCTTCTTGTAACTGAAGAAGTTGTCGATATGCATAGTTCGGATCTCGGTTATTACATATTTTGTCACTTAAAATTAAATCATCGCTAATGTTGATACCATCATTATTCACTTTAGAGGATATTCCAGGAAGAGGGGAAGATATCCTGGCACAATCTTTAACCTTATTTACATAATTAGGAGTGATAGGCTTTTTGAATGCAAATGTTGATTTAGAAGTACTTGGAATGGGTTCACAAATTTGGGTACTGGTAGATGACGGCTGCATTACAATACTGTAGTCTGGTAATGAACTAATATCTTGACCTCCATACACCTCCTCACATGCTTGACTAGCCAAAAGAAGGATTTCATCATCATTATCATCACCCCATTTGTTAGCTTCATTGGCAACTGAAATAAAATTTAAAATTTAAACACTATAAAATACAAAAATACAAACAGTTTTCATCGCTAAATTATTGGATATTTTTATACAGTTTATTATTATTATTATTAACAAAGAGAAGCATTTATTGTAGTTATTAAAGCATTGGCTTGTTAAAAGTTGCTTTGACATGACAACATACAATATAATTGTGGAACAGCCGAAAAAGAAAAAATGATGTTATATAATATATCTGCTATGAACCAGCGATGAGCGAGCACAACAACCATTAAATACCTTCTCTGGATCTAGCAGCATTTTGACTTAGAGGAAAATTATGATCTGAAGCCGTAACATCTAACTTCGCCCTTTTTCTATCGCTGCCTTGCTGTTGATATATAAAACGTTTAGACATTGTGAGGTACTACAATAAAATTGATTTAAATTTATTTTATCACTTTAATTTTATGTACTTATGTTCCTATAAAATTTACAAAGCACTCGAGTTCCTCTTCTTCTTTTATGTATGGCGGCCTCAGTGAGTTGCCAATGTCAGAGTGCTTATTAACATTATGCATGATGCCTAAAAATATGTTTTGACGTGATAACGTCTTAAAAATAGATGGAGCCGGCTGCACATACGAAAAAACATGACCCATGCATGAACAAACATACCTGTTACCCGTTATCGTTACCAAGTACCGTTACCAAGTACCAGCGTTAGCTCGCATTGCCTTTACATCATTATTATTATTATAATTGTTGTTGTTGTTGTTGACGTTGTCACGTTCAACTATCGTCAATAAACCGACTTTACAGACAACCGGTATGTTTTTTTTTTTTCGCCTATTCGATGTTATACAACATGTTAAGCAATCTAGAACCCATTTTCGTTTATCTTAAAAAATAACGAAGATACAAAAAAATTATATTTACAATATGAAAGAGAGCTATACCTATATCGGCTTGTGACGTCACGATTTGCACCCGCCATACATTTGTCATTACAAATTGTAAATCGTTTTTCGAGAAAGAGATGCAATATTGCATGGCAATATTTTTTATTTGCTTATAATTTTCAATCGCGTCAATCTAGATACCTATTTCTTTTAGATATATCTTTAATCAATAATTTTAAAATTTAATTTCTTAAAATGTTATATTCCACACTAGGCACATCCCTATTTGACATATTTTGGAAAATACCCTATTGACTTTCTTCCTATTTTATCAAGTCCATGAAGAAAATTTAACAACCATTGAAGTATTTATGAACTCCTTACAACATTGTTACATTATATTTTTCTATACGGTACCCTACCGAAAATTATGTTATATCTGAATTTAATTTCTCTACTAGATAGAGAAAGAATGGTCATTTAAAGGGTATCTTTTTCAGCTCTACCATAGACAAGATATGGATGCGAAAAAATGGAAATTCGAAAAGTTTAGTAGACTTTTTTGTTGCTTATGGTTTAGTTCGTCTTGAAAAGTTGTTGAGAGTGGAAGTGTATCATGTCTGTTGCTTACAAACTTGGAGATTTAGTTTGGTATGTTTTAAAAAATAACAGCATTTTGTCTCAATGTCACATTTAAATTGAAATCAAACTTAATATCCCATTATTTTTTGTTTCAGGGCAAAAATGAAGGGTTTCAGCCCTTGGCCCGGCCGGGTAAGTTGGATTGATGAATTTTCACCAAAAATGCTTACACTGTATTAGTTAAACCCGTTATTACATTGTTATTTACCCGTTAACATGTGGCTATTCATCTTCGTAAACCATTATTTTCAAATTTATCAGTGAAGCTCTGAGCGGGAATATTTTATTATGGTATGCTAACGCCAACTGGAGCTAGAACAAAACGATGCAGCAGTTTTACTGTTGAAAACACATTTTAATTGTCATCTAACGAACAATAAAAGTTTATATTATAACCTACTTTATGTACATCTTAAACGTTGAGTTTACTTCATTAGCTGCTGATGATGCTTGGCCCATATATTTCTCCCTAACGTCGAGTTTTAATGGTTTTCAGGTAGCTGTTCCAACACCGGAACTCAAGCCTATGCCGAAGAAGTCTATGAATGTCCAGTGCATATTTTTCTTTGGATCTAATAACTAGTAAGTATTGCTATTTTGATAACAGACAACATCAGTATTAGAACAGATTAATCTAGATTTTTAGGTTTACAACTGTCTATTGTCATATTTTGATCTAAATAATGTTAAAGAATGTCCATGGCCTAGTTGGTAGACTGCTTGACTTGACGGAGATGTTGCAGCATTGATCCTGAGTTGTGGCTTGTTACATTGAGATTTTCCTCATGTATATTAAATGGATACTCAAATGGTGCAGAAAAGTGTCAAGAGGAAACCCAAACCTAGTTAGTTGGCTCTAGTTTTTTGTAATAGTATGTTATTAAAGTATAATATTCTTAACAGTGCTTGGATTGAAGAGCATAACATTAAACCATATCAAGAACACAAGGAGCAGCTAATAAAATCATGTAAAACTGCTGCTTTCAAAGAAGCCGTTGCCCAGATTGAAGAGTATATTGTAAATCCTGAGGTTTGTAAGCTTGATATTTTACATCTATTAGTACTAAAGCCCACCATCAACTTTTACCTTTAGTATACTTTTATTTACGTTTTTTACGTTTTTACGTTTCACTTTTAGCATATATGCTAAAAGAAATCCATCGGGAATAATTTATTTCTATGTTTAAAAAATAGCCTGTCTAAATCTAGAGCCTAAAGTATACTTACCATACTAAATTTTATTAAAATCCATTCAGTAGTTATTTTGTGAAATAGCAACAAACATTGTTGTATCGAGAAAGTTATAATTGAAACCAAAACGATTTTCGAATCTGTCAAACAAAAACGAGAATTTGAATTGTCAAAACTATATTGATTTATGGTCAATTCATTATTAGTGAGTCTTCAATGACAGAGTGAGTTGACTAAGCCTCTGCCTTACGAGTTGGTTTAATGGAAAAAAAAGGGTATGGTGAACTGAGTAAAGTGTATTGAAGAAACTAGAACATAGACCACACACCTTATAGTCTATTTTGTTAGTTAGAATATATGTACATAAAGTTTGAATAAAAGGGGTATTAACAAAACAAAGAACGGATTTAAAATTGATGGGGCGAGGAATTGTAGAAGGGAGGGAAATTACACTTTGATGTTTGTCAATCTGTCACAACATTAAATTTACTTACTTTTTTCTATCTAAGAGGAGCTAACCTTTAGAAAGTTCAAACTTAAAAATTATCACATCATCATAAAATATAAGAGTATAGATGTAAATAGTAGTAAATATCCAGTGACGGATTTACCAAAAGGCTGACATGAGAGTAGGCTGTGAAGCCTAGGGTGGCAAATTTTAGTGGGCGCCAAATTTGGCCTAAACTTTTTTTGCCTTACAGAAATAAAAAAAACATTATTTGCATACAAAAATAACTCCCGAAAATCTAACAAAAATGTTTATATTTTAGTGCGGCACAGTATGCTTTAGATTGTATCGTCTGGATACAAAAAATGACTAAACAATCTATAAACTATACTTTTACGATCATGAATTTCCAAAATATTCTAAAAGCATTTAATATTTTAATATATAATTTAAATTCAATATTTTTTAGATGATAGCGGTGGGCGGCGGTGCAGAATATTAATATTTTTAAAATTTGAATTATGGTCGAATTTCACCCACAGGGCGACCTCTAATATAGATGATTAGGTAATATCTTAGATGTTAAGTTTCAACTGATCAGTTACTCTATAGTATTTTATATTATGTAATTCTTTAGATTGATATAACTTTTTTAATTTATGAAGTGATTGTAATGAAACAAGCACTAAATATTATTAAATTAATCAGAGCAAAGCAAACCCATTACTGAAACCGCATCTAAATCAGTTGAGCCGTTTCTGTGATTACCTCTATTTCTATAGTAGACTCCCAGTTATTTGACTAATTTGACAGCAAGGTTTATTTTGGGTATGTCCAGTAGGTCTCAGGTTTACTATCTTACTCTTTAGGAGGTAAAAAATTAAATGATTATTATTATTCTTCTTTTGATAAGCCAACATTAGCTGTCAGCATCTGAACTCCGAATTTGGTAGTTTAGTAAAAATATTTTCAACTTTATATGTGAGTTATATTTGCCTAGTGATTAAATTTGTCAACCTGGACAAGACGCCTGAATACCCCGGATTTTGTAGCTAAAAATCCAGACATGTGAACAGTTTTTTTTAGTAATATTAAAAATAAATTTAAAAAATATATAATTAACCACTACTCTTTTTCCTTTTCTCCCCTCTTGGGTACCACATTGTGATTGTTTTTGTCCATTTGTCTGGCCCTCTCAAAACATGTCTAGCCCACTTCCACTTCCATTTAAATTTTTTAGTTTTATATGTTACGTCAGTTAGCCCTGTCCTTTTTCTCAACTCCTTGCTATCGGTTAGCAAAGTTAGTTAGTTAGAAGGTTAGGTTCAAAGAAAGGTAGGTTCTCAGTTTCACCTGTATGTTTGTTTGTGCGCGATTTTCTAAAGAATCACTGATGCTATTTGGACGGGGTTTTCACCATTGAATAGCACATATATCAGTGAAGGTCATTGATATACAACGTTTCAAGGTCAGGTTAGAAGGTCAGAAGAAGATATACCATGGAATTCTTCAATAACTAACGCCAAGTGACGCGCGTATGCTGCTTTGATCGCCCTTAACTTTTTTGGTTTTGATGCTATTTGGACGGGGCTTACACTAGTGAATAGCACATTTATCAGGGAAGGTCGATGCCATACAACATTTCAATGTCAGGTGAAGATTTTCGGAGATAAACCATGGAACTCTTTTAAATAACTAACATCAAGTGATGGCGCGCGACTGACTGCTGTTTTGATCGGCCTTACCTTTTATAACCGACTTCAAAAACAAAAAAAGGTGATTCTTAGTTTGACCTGTATGTTTGTACTATTTTCTCAAATACTACTGATGCTATTTGGACGGGATTTTATCAGGTAAGGTAATCACTGCTTACTAGCACATTTATCAAGGAACGTTAATAAATCTTTAAAAGTATCAAAAATGGAAAACCTAATAAATATTATTAAACTATTGATTAGTCCTTATTATTAAACTATTGATTAGTCCTAACTCCTAAAATCTGAAATATGTAAATATACCTATCACTAAAAAGTATGAAATAAAAAAAATGAATAAAAACAAACAAAATAAAAAACGACATGCAACATCTTTCTTTAAAAAAAAAACAACCGCCTTCAAAAAACCAACCCACTGAAAAACGCAAAAAATAATTCAATTTAAAATACGCAAAACAATTTTACTTATTTAATTCACTCTTTGAAGTCGGTGCCTCGGCGTATGGCTCAATCTCTTGAGTAATTTAGGAACTAAATTATACTTCTGCATTGGGAGGCACCTAATTCGGACACAATCGATATAGCCACTGGCTATATAGATTATGTCTGATCTTTTGTTTTAATTCCCTCGTATCTTAGCTTAGGTATCCATCCATTCTTCCTTTTCTTGTAAAAGTTATATTTCTTTTTTTAGTACCTGTTTTTTATATAACAGTTTCTAGGGTTTGCAGTCGGTAGTGTTGTCTTTTCTCATATTTGTCCTCAATAATTTACTTAGTTCGGCTATTTCCTTATTAGTTGTGTTGTTTACGTGTGGATTTTATTTTTTGTGCTCTCTTGTTTAGTATATCGTTTGTTTCTTCGGATAGCACATTTTTACCACTTTTAAATTTGTTTCGAGTCCTTTGAGCTATTTATTAGGCTGTGCGTTCCTCGGGCGTGTAAGTGGCGCGAGCAGTGCCCTCATCGCTGACACGCAGCGCGTTTTGTCTTTCTACTTTGACATTTAAAGTGATTTCTGGTAGATTTTGTACGGTATGCTTCTAGCTTGGCTTGGCTCGTCAGAGATGATTCATATACTCATATTCGTTGATTTGTGTTGAATCCTGAAAAAATAGCGTTTCATCAAAAAGTTCCTTTGCAGTTATGTTGATAATAGTGTTGTCTAGTGTTGCTACATTCCATACTTAATCTTACCTATAATATTTAGGAAAAAGCATTTAATTGTTTTTTAAAATTCTTAACAAATATTAAAATATCATATGGTATAATTAATAATAAATAATAATTAATCTATACCTATATTATGAAGAGAAAGGGTTTTTTGCGCTAATAGACGAAACTACTGGACCAATTTTGATGAAATTTAGTGCAGTTATAGAGTAGACCACGGAGAAGGACATAGGCTACTTTTTAATCGCGAGAAAATGTACGGTTCCTGTGTGATACCATATTTACGTAGAATCGCAGGCAAAAGCTAGTTTCATACAAACTTAACATCTCAAAAGTTATTTTATAATTGACAGGAGAGTAATAAATACTAAATAATTTTATTAATATTTTTTTAAGTAAAGGTATGTATGAAGCTGTCCTTACTTAACACATAGGGTTTGAGTAATTATGCTCATCTAATGGGTTTATATCTAGAATGTTCTCATGATCTTTATCTTCATCATATTCAACCTCACCATCAGAGCTGTCGACTCCCACTTCAATGATAAATCTATCAGTTAGCTCATCAATGGCTGAGCCCTCAGCGTAATATTTTTCTTCAATATTTATTACGTGCGCACATTTATTTTCCCATTCTTCTTCTGTTATAGAGGAAAATGCTCCCTCTATAACAGAATCGTTATTTGCACAATTTTATTAGATTCTTGGCCCACATTTTTTTTAGCAATTCGCCTTTTTTAAATACTCCATAGGAGCTCTATCGGATTAAGCCTTACCACTTTATAGCCATGCTCTTCTAATGAGACCGGCATCATAAGCTGGTGGCTCTTAGTGGTCTTTAAATTATTTCACATAGTTGACCCCTTACCATAGTCGGCAAATGCGTAAGACCCTTTCTCGTTATCCAATTTTGCATTTCTATTTTAGTACTTCCCATTGTAGGTGTTTTATCTAGTTTAACTGTGTGGTAGGAGGCATTGTCCATGACCACAATTATTCTATTAGCCAATTTTGAAAATTTATTTTATTCATGTCGTCAGTACGATAGTCGGCGTTTTTATCGACTGCGATTGAAATTTTCGGTATAAAAACAATAGCACCACCTGCATGGACGATAATCCACCTTGGACGTTTGGAGTCAGATGATAATACGCCTTCTTATGTTTTACTTTGACAGCACTTTTCGGCGCAATATGTTGAATTGTATAATGGCGCAATATGTTGGATGTATGTCTAAAACCATCTCGTCGCTGGTATCGCAAGTCAATTTTTCAGCAATTCATCAAAAAATCGCAACCGAACCAACTGACGTTATTTCGGCCTGAACGGATTCGAGCACACGGAAAAATCGCATCAATTCGTTCTGGTTTGCCGCGAGCTACAGTCTTGTTTATTAATTGTAAACTTACTACGCTTGTACACGATACAACGACCAAGCCCCCGCGGCCGCGGCTCTGGCGAGAACTGAAGCGATTTGTGACACGTGTGACGTGGGTCCGTTTAGTCCAGAATTAATGTTGCCATCTTAGTTATTTTCTAAATTTTTACTGTTTTAGTGGGAAAGAGCCAGACAGTAATCATATGCAAAATGGCCTAGATTAGGCACAATTTTTTTTTACTCTTTATCATAATAATAGATCGTAGCATTCATCCGTAATTTTCTTAAAACTACCCGTTTAATTACTGTGTACGTAATATTTCCTAGCATATTTTAATTTAACGATAATTTTATAATATAATACAATAAATAATAAAATTTTAATATAACAAAACCTAAAATGAAGTGGTTTTTTGGGGACTAGGGATTCCTAAGTTGAATAGCTTTTTTGATAGTTTTCAGTATTCTTTTAATAGTTTTCAGTAGAAATAGACGCGAGTTTAATAGTTTAGTACATCCGGCCGACTGATGCGATCTCGAAATTGCAGACAGACGATTTTGCAACCGTTCAGGCCGAACTGAAGGAAAACCGGACCGTATATGGGGGAATTGTTGCCATAGTAAACAAACAGTGGCACTTCGGTAGTGCCGGGAGAAGTGAAAACAATAGCGCAGTAGACAAGAATGCGTTGATCGCCTCATAAGTCATACCGCACCAGTGTCGGTAACACTGTCGCGAGTTCAATGGTTTTATCTTATTTCAAAAAATGCCCAACGCGCCTACTTAAAAAGTATTTTTTTAAGGTTCTGTAGTAACTACAAGGAACCCTGCGTTGTTTTGAGCAGTCCGTCCGTCTGTCCTCCTTTTTGAAATACAGTAATATGATTATAAATAGAAGATTTTTTTATAGATTGCATATAAACTTTATTGTTAGCATCATAAAATAATGTATTACGTGTTAAGTGGGGATGAAAAATATTTATTCATTCTACTCCGTAACGGGGTATCGTCGAATAGGTCTTACTTTTGAAATAGAAATAGAAATCATTTATTTGCATAGTAATTCAAGGAAAACCTTTTGTGCGTTGATAGTTACGGAACCCTCCTTAGATATGTCTTTACATGCTCTTGGTTAGGTTAGCTACAAATTTGTATTTCCACTACAAAGCTATTACAATTTTTTTCGTTTGCCGGCTTCTTGACTTCTGGACCCAAACTTGTACGGAGCGTGAGAAATAGTTAAAATTTTAGCCGAATTTAAAAGGGGAATTATTTAGAAAATATTTTTTTGTTTAAAAATAATATTTATTATACTATAATATGTAAGTTAATAAAATTTATTTTTTTATCTAATTTTTAAAAGAGGCTTTTAAAATTTACGTGTTGATGCCAACCTCATAGGTTCATTCATTGTTCCCTACACAAGGGATCATAGATCCATAAAGTTTTATATTTTGCTTGCCTTTGGGGACAACGGCTCAGAAAGGATACAATTGATCTGACCGTTGTGTAGGCATCCCAAGTCTCCTAAAATCCTAGACCTCAACTCTGCAGTTCAAGCACACTCCAGCAATGCATGTAATAGGTCCTCCGGCTTCTGGCACACGTCACAATTAGGCGAAGGCTTAATCCCGACCTAATGTGAGAGTTACATGAAATAAACCAAGGCTACCATACAAGTTTATTTTGGATGGTTCCGTACCAACCTACACCTCTTTTATGTTTACAAAATTAGTTATCATTGTATTTTATTTTTTTACTATTCAACAACATTTAAAGTAGGATGGGCAGAAATGTATGAATGATGGTACCTACTCAATACTGCGTTCTACCACGCTATTTTTTGTACTTATTAGGAACACAATATATTAAGTATCTATAAATTAGTATTTTTTTAATACCTAAATTGCAAATTAAGTATAGCATACTGTCTTCTTTAGAAATTCGCTGATCTGGACGATCATGTCCGCAACCCTGAGGAGGAGTTTGATAAATTGAAAGACGTCATCAACGAAGAGTCTTCTGATGAGAAACCACCGGAAGCAGAGGAGGCGACACCGGAAGTCAAGAAAAAAAGCACAACCCCCAAGGTATACTACGCTTGTTTTCTTACTACCCATATTATGCCTAGTGCATTAATAAGGGTCATTTAATACTAGAGCACAGTCGAAGCGAATTGAAACGTCAGTCTGAAGATTAATTAGTTAATAGAATCAGGCGTTACTTTGCGGAAATCCATAGCATACCATTTAATTAATATTATATCTAGCAATATCCTGCGAAAAAATACCCACCTGCAAGCAAATGTGTGAAAGCGACAATGTCAGCAAGATCGTGCCACCACCATCAGCCCCAAAACTATGCAGGTTGCATGGTGGTGTGGGGCCTTGCACAATCTTGCTGATATTGTTGCTTGTGTGGTGGTGGTGTTTGCACGATCTTGTTTCTGAGTGTACGCTAGGGGTGTCCCAAAATTTTCAAGTTCGATATTTTTTACGCATACCTTGGCAATCTTAAAATGTTCGTTATATTCGTTATTGACCCAATATAGCATAGAAAAAATATTATCACATTTGAAAAACGATAACCCGTGCCGACTTGCATTTTTAATTTTCCCATCCAAGTTAAAATCTTACAATACCCCATGGACCTGCAATGAAATGTTTCATTTGTCGTTTCATACGTAGTTTTTTAAGATTTCTTGTGCGGAATTATTTATTGCGTACCAAAAGATGTCTGTAAAATTAAAGAGTGATAAAAAAATACTGCCTAGCCGTCAAATAAATGATACATAATCGTCATCACATATGATCACATAATCGTCAAGTTTTGCCAGTCCTATTTTAAGTGTATTTTACATTATTTATGAAGTCAAGTGACTGCCAGTTAAAGAAACGTAATAAGATTATATGCTTAATAAGATTATAAAACATATTCTGACAACTTGAAAAATATTACAATTGAGGAAGACAAATCATTTTCAAAGAAACAAAGAGTCACCCAAACCATTGCTCAGCCGGTTTAGACAAAAAAATTGCGGAGAAAGAAAAAACTTAGACAAAACCTATTACAAGAAGAAGGAAGAAAGTTTACTTTTTGTCCTTTTCTTTATTATTTCATTTTTGTCTACACCACCTAAACAATGGTTTCGTTCGACCTGGCTGGCTACCTTTGTTTCTTTGAAAATACTTTTTCTCCAACAATTTTCATCATTTGAAGGCATTAGGATGTGCAATATCAAATAATGTTTGACAAAAAGAGTTATTAGCTGTCATTTCTACGTTTTCTGTAAATAACATGGAATATTCAAAAGATTCAGTCATATAACATATTCGGAGTTCTGGACGCAGCATGCCAGACGAGATTTTCTAGTTTATGCACGTATCCAGGACAGAAGCTATCAGAATGTCTTTTAAAACAACTTATCCGAAGTAATCTCAGTCTATCAGAATGGAAAACTGTTAACTAATTATATGTATCGACGAAATTTGACGATAGTGAACAGCTTCTTGGACTTAAAAAACCAGGGAGCTTATCGGGAAACATCAAGGTAAAGACATCTAAACTGCACTCTTCGACAGGAATCTTCATAAAAAGTACGTAAATCACGGCTAAAAAAATTTAAAATAACGAAGGTTCTTGTTGCGCTGTGTCTCAACATAGAAACTTGTATCAGGCCTGTAAAAGCTGACCTAAAGAGAAATTATCCAAACTTGTTTTTATTAATTTATGAGTTTAAATAAGTATTCATGTCAGCCTTGTTTTATTTTAATCCTAATTTACCTAATTTTTGCACTAATATTGGCTTTGTAGTAGAACAAAATATCAGTACAGAACGAGATTTTTTGTAAACTTTGAGGCTCAGTTGGCACGGGTTGCAATCATCCTAGAAGGATGAAAAAAATCTTATTTAGGTTTGTTTTAGCATTTATAAAAAATGTGGAGGGTATGCGTTACAAATTTAAAAAAAAATCTTTTGGCCATATTTGGGTCACCCTAGTGTACGCATAAGCATAAATGGAGGAGGGAGGTACTTTACGCATGCTTATGCGTGCACTCATACATCTGCTTGCAGGTTGTGGATATTTTTTCGCGGGATATTAATCAAATTGTCTAAAGATTAATGTTAATATTCACTTTATGTAGCTTATAGTTATAACAATTATAGTTTCGCTCTGTCCGTCCGTTGTTTATTCGCCTTGATAACTTCTGTAATTATGAATAATATAATGAATTGGTATAGTTATTGATTGTCACAGATTTCGTTTTTGGTAATATAAAGTAATAATATTTTTTTTATATTTGAGGTGGCTTTCCATACATGTGAAGCGAGGATGAAAAATATTTTTTCATTCTACTCTATCGTTTGGGGTATCGAATAGCTATTTTTAAATAAAGCCAAGGTTTCATATTAATTTTTTTTTAAAGTCGAAAATTTTTGATTAACGAGATCATTCGTCATACAATAAAATTTTCAAGACCTTTCATTTGATATATGTCTTGTAGTGCTAGTGGTGGGGATGGGCTCTATACAAAAATGTCCCTTGTTCTTTTTCCCACCAATATTTTTTGCCACCTTTTTCAATAAAAAAAATGTTTTTGTATAATTATAGTATCAAACATAATTATTAACCTTATAATCACAAGCGTAAAAAATTGAACTACAAAGCGTGAATGTCTTTCTTCGCCATTCTTAAGAACGAAATTTCATCAGCCATCAATATTTATAGATACGTTTGGGCATTTCAAAGGTGAAATCAGTAAAACGGTCATCATCGGCTGGGCTAAAGTCAGCTCCACGCAAGAAGGTGAAGACCATATCGAGGTCCTTTACCGATACTGACATAGAACACGAAAAGCCTTCGATGTTGAACCATTCGTTCTCCAAGAAGTCTAGTCTGTTGCATCGGCCCTCCAACATTTTGGGACCTGTAAGTTATAATTCTTATTCTATAAAAATAAAAGGAATGGTTTTTGAATATAAAATGGCTAAGTGCTGACCGACTATCATTTGTAATAAGGATTAATTCTCTCAGTTTTATCCAAACGTCGTTAATAAAATTATAATATTCATAAGGAGGTGTTTATACAGATATTTAAATGTAGCCTCAATATTTTAGGAAACCGCTGCTCTGGATTTGGAGAATGTTTCTGAAACTTTGCTTGAGAAGAATATAAAGGCAAGCCAAATGAAGTTTGGTTTCCTCGGTCTGGGCATCATGGGTTGTGGCATTGTTAAAAATCTTCTAAACTCCGGCCACAAAGTACTCATCTGGAACCGAACAGCTGCAAAGGTAAGTGGAATTGGATAGATAATATATACACTCAATGTATTCTTTATGAGAAACTTGGAAATGAATTAAAAACATAACGCAGATAAATAAAAGGAAATCCCAGGAAGTTGATGTCTGCTGACTATTTTGCAATATGATATTATTTATTTATAACTGATTCAATGTTGGTACTGTTGGTTCTTGGTGGAAATTCATAATAATATCACACAAATTTTTTGTAAACTTTTTCACTTTATTTAGTTTTATACAAAAATTAAAAATTGTATAAACCGGTTTCGATTAACTCATCATCAGGTGTAAATTGAAGGTAGATATAGAACATAGACTATATTGAAAATCATTCAAAAATATACCCAGATAAAGATATTAAATATTTTCATATATTACCAAAAAGTCCAAAAATGGATGCGTTCGTAGCTTTAGAAATAAACAAATATAAATAAAAACCGGCCAAGTGCGAGTCGGACTCGCACGTAGGGTTCCGTACCAATATACCAATCTTTTACATGTTTACTTATTATTTCGTTCTTTTCGTACGAAGTTTTCCAAGTAAGCGCATTTTACAAGTTAAGTCTTTATTACGCTTAAACTAATAAAGAGATATAAATTTTTGGAACTCGCTGTTTAGCTTTTGGAGGGGGGAGGGACGCCCTATTTTAGCGTAAGGCGAAGACGGACGAACGGACATGACGAAACCATAAGAGTAACCGAGACGTAAACTACGGCTTTACGGAACCCTACAAAGGGGGAAATTTGCTAAATGACCAATCATGTCTTTTGAATTCAATTTTATTAGACATCGAATTTTATTGTTTAAATTACCTATATTTAATTAAATTTAACCTTTAATGAATTCAGTGGTATGATATTTATTTATTTATTTTATTGAGTATATTAATTTAATTTTAGTGACAAAATATTGTACCTATTTAAATTTATACTCTGACATTTGCATTATGATTCTGTTCTAGGGCATTGTAACTTATTGTCATATTAATTTATCAATTGCATGTGTAAATAATAATTAAATTATTGATATAGTATATAATATTTACCCAAAGTATTAGAAATCTTCATGGAGCGGGCCACATTAATCTGCACAATGTTTTTTAATTATTTTCAAAATAATATTTTCAAATAGATAGACTATTTATGTTCAATCTACCCTCAATTTACACCTGATGATGAGTTAATTGAAACCGGTCGTGTTTTTATAAGGTTCGGTAAAATCAATTACGGATATTTTGGGCATATATCTACTGCTTATGTATAGACGTTTAGGCAGAAAAATAATTGTTGTACTCGAAAACAAAATTCTATTATACGGGCAAGTTTGTGTCGAGCGCAGAGAGAGCGCCTAAATGTCTTTATATGAGCAGTAGATCATATACACAAAATATGCGTGGTTGACTTTACGAAACCTTTTTTAAAAATTATTGTAAAAACCTAAATCATGTGAAGAAATGTATAAAAATGTTGTGTGATATTATTATGAACATAAATTTCCACCATGAACCAACAGTACACTCAATCAGTTATATTTCCAGTTAATTTATTAATTACTGTCAGTATGTTACTGATACAAAATATTTTAATTTAAATTTGATGTGTGGGAGGTAGGCTTGATGAGTGGCTTCGTCACAAAAGAACTGATGTGACGTACTTTTGGGTGCGCCATGAATATGAATAAGATAATTGAAATAATATTAATTCTTATAAAAACGGCTTTCATACGACGCGAATAAATAAATTAATTGTAACGGTCATAGTCCAAAATCCATACAAAAAAAAAACAGAATGAACAGCAATGAAAAGCCTATGAGTTCACTTAAAATCACATTCGATGTCACTAAAGGGGCAACCCCAAAATACGCCGGGTATAGAATAAAATCTAAAATCATAGTAGGTGCAGATGTATTTGTTGGTGTAGGAACTATAGGAGTATGTACGAGGGTGCATTTTTATATTCGCGGAATGGGTAGGTAATTAATAAATGAGGGTACTTTCCTTAGTCGTAACTGGTTAAGTAGTTCATTATTAGTATAAATAGAACGTTTTGTTTTAATCGGGCCATTACTATTTGAATTATCGTCGATCAAACAACTCAGTTGGGAAGAACATTGTGAAAAATGGAGAAAATCGAGCACCGCGCTGTCATAAAGTTCCTTACCAAACAAGGTAAATCGGTTCAAACCATACTAGAAGAGATGTCATCCGTTTACGGGGAGTCTTGCCCCGGTAAAACCATGGTTTATAAGTGGCATACCCTTTTTAAGCAAGGCAGAGCCTCACTTGAAGATGATCCTCGGCCAGGACGGCCGATCGAGGTGACCACTCCGGAAATAATTCAAAAAGTGGAAAAATTAATACTGGAAGATGCTAGACTAAAGAAGAAACAGCTCGCAGAAATGGTTGGAGTATCCGATACAACCATATTTAAAATTCTTCACGATCATCTCGGCATGACCAAAGTCAGTGCAAGGTGGGTGCCGAGAATGCTGACGCCGCCTCAAAAACAACAGCGCGTAGAGTGTTCTCGCGCGTTTTTGGACCTCTGTAATGAAGACCAGGATGGAGTATTGACTCGAATTGTTACTGGGGATGAAACTTGGGTTCATCATTATGAACCTGAGTCCAAACAAGATTCTATGCAGTGGCACAAAAAAGGTACACCACCACCAAAGAAATTTAAGGTGTCACAGTCGGCGGGAAAAATCATGGCGACAATCTTTTGGGACTCAGAAGGAATCTTGTTGATAGATTATAAAGATAAAGGTGTCTCCATAACCGGAGAATACTACGCTTCAATCTTAGAGCGATTAAAGGAAGCAATCAAGGCAAAAAGAAGGGGAAAATTAACCAAAGGTGTCCTCCTTCTGCACGACAACGCGCCTGTGCACAAGAGCCGTGTTGCGTTGGCTTCCCTGCACAAGGTGGGCTTCGATATTTTGGTTCATCCACCCTACAGTCCTGACCTGGCTCCCAGTGATTATTATCTCTTTCCAAAAATGAAAAAAGAACTTCGGGGGAAGAAGTTCTCAAGCGATGAAGAAGTGAAGGAAGCAGTTTCAGCTTATTTTTCAGACAAAGAAAAAACATTTTTTTTCGAGGGTATACATAAGCTAATTGAAACATCTGAAAAATGTATTAGGGTTGCAGGAGAATATATTGAAAAGGAAAAATAAACTTGTATTTTTATTTCCACGTCTTACCCCCGATTCCGCGAACTTAAAAACGCCCCCTCGTAGTTAGGTTGCTACTGTCTAGAGTTTTGAGTTGGAGTTATAACGCAGATTCGGGTCCGCCTCCACAATCGTGGAACTTCCGCAAGAAATCGAACACCTCCAACACTCTTATACATACATACACTCCGAATGCACCGGCGAATGTCAGCAATTTTGACAATGTTGGCGTAAGTCTGAGGTTGACACCAAAATAATTTTAAACGTCGCGTCAGACAAATCTATCATAAATATTATGAAATTATTTTGTCAATTATGTCAAAGCACGAAAGGACCAGCGGCCAGCCCCGTGAACGAAATTCCTGGCTGGAAAAAACCTACGCCCCGCCCCAACCTCCTCATTCACCCAGCTACGCACACACCCGCGAGCTGTCATTCGTGTAAATCGGTGGAATGAAGATTCTTTACGTTAGTAATATATATTCTTTGCCTCCGACCTCCGTACATATTATAGGCATATTTGGAGTATACCTACAATTTCAACACCAAAAATTACACCAACTCCTATTACCTACACCGACCAACATAATATGTAATACATTAAAACCACGTTTTGAATGTCTTTCGAGAATCGTCGTTTTTCATACATCGCGTCGTCTCACATAACTTCTATACCCGACGTTTTTCGGGATTGGCCTTCTGGTTACAACAAAATATGATTTAAAGTGAACACATTGGCAACCATTTCATTGCTATTGACTCTGGGTAAATTTTGGACATCACCTTTCAGTTTTGAAATCTCCTAATTAACCTTATCACCTATGTAGTCGCTTCTTCACTTAAAAAAATAATCACTTTAATTTAAAAATAGTTTTCACACAAAATCGAAAGGAAAAGTGTCTAACGCTATTTATATTTTAATGTAAACTGTGAAAAATTTGACTAAAAACAACAGTCTCTAAAATTCATTAACCACTCAACTTTTATATCGTCTCTTAATAAAATCCAACTGCTTTAGAAAGGTGTAATAATCGTAGCGGTTGCAAGATGTTATCTAGTGTAGTAAAAAATATTTTTGCAAAGGTATATTTTCTATATATTTAAGTTACGAGAAAGGTATAGGACATAGGTATTTAATATATTATGATTAGTATATCATATACTATTTTTTATTGTATAACTATATTTAAAATAAATTCTTATTAATAGTTTTTGGTGTTTTATTTTAAGGAATAATTACATTTATAACACTACAAGTTTAAGTTTTATCGTAACAGGGTAACATCACTATTTTAAACAGCCTTTTTTATTATTTTCAATAATAGGCTACTTGACTTTGTTTTTACCCGACTACGGCGAAGCCAGGAAGGAAGGAAGGGTAATGATTTTGGCAGCCTATGTATGTATGTATGGTTGTTCCCTCGTAGCGTCTAAACTGCTGGCCCGATTTTAATAAACAAGGTGTCAATAGATTCGTAATGATGCCGCGGGTATATATATATATATATATATATATATATATATATATATATATATATATATATATATATATATATATATATATATATATATATATGTTATATATATATATATAATATGTTATATATATATATATATATAACATATTTGTGGTGTGCACAAGTATGTCAAAATACACGTTTAAAATGCGGTCGTACAAACCAAGTTGTCTAATTTTCGAACATTACGTAATATAAGTCTATAAATAATAAATATTTAAATTTTATATTATACATATTATTTTACCTTCATAAAGGGTCCATATATTCCTCCATAAATCCTCATGGATCCCATCATCAGGTCACCACTTTGGTGAAAACGAGACCAACTTGGGATAATACCCTTTTACATCAAAAAAAGAATGTTGAAAATCGGTCCACAGACGGCGGAATTATCGTTAAATAATAAAAAAAATATATATACAGCCGAATGCATAACCACCTCCTATTTTGGAAGTCGGTTATAAATATGTATTTTGTTTTTTAATTTCTACTGATGAAAACACCTCGAAGTAACTTCCGGCAAGGATGTGACGTCACAAACACACTAAATTTGGTTGAAACTAAATTAAATTAAAAAATTTAAACACACTAAACAAACTCAATTAAAATGGTTTGCTGGAAGAGATCTCTCAAAGAGATAAGTATGCCATTGTAATAATATAACTTTAAAATGTGTCTTTTTTTCTTTGTACATAAAGAATAAAAATTGAGTGAAACAAGACGTGTTTCTCTAAATAAATAGTTCATGCCATCTATTTTAATAAGTTATTTATGTCAAAACATATCTTTTAATAAGTTATTATTTTTCCTCTAATAATTAATAATCAAGAAATGCATAGCAAAAAAATGGTCAAGGTAGAGCCGTAGTCGCACCTACTTTATAAGGTTCGGAACAGTCGATGTCAAATCGCAGCCGTCTGTATCTATCTTGGTGCATAATTCTAGAAACTTCTCTAGGGCCTTAGGGCCAGCTCATAGCTAGACGCGACGCATCTCGGTGTAAACTGACGCTTAGTGGGTGCGACCACGGCTTTAACTTGACCATTTTTTTAGCTATGCATTTCTGGATTTCTAACTGAATTATTTTCTTGTTTCGGCCTTTTTAGACCCCTTTTTTATTAGACCTCTTTTTTATTCCGTAGTCGGGTTATAGTTTTTTTAACTTATTTTTTTATATCGTATTTTTCCATTTCCCAACATGTTTTTGGAATGAGAAGGAGGAATATATGGACCCATATGGTGATTTCGACTATTTCTATTTCTTAAGGAGTCTAAGCATATGATACCGAAAAGTAAGATTTTGCACCATGGTATACCCTGGATCTAAAAGTACTGAACAGACCTCCTGACTCCTTATTAGATACATGTTTGAGGATTTCGGCGTTGTTTAAAGAACTGCAATGCAAGCATATGCCACTATGTCAATTACAGTAATCATCATCATCACATTATGATGATATAATAGGTACTTCTCTTAGTATTTTACACCGACACGGATATTTTTGAACATTAGTCATTACTTTGCCGTATGTGTGAACCTATTCGCGAACCTGTTTCGACATTTACTTAAGTATTCCAAGCATATGCTACCAAAAAGTAAGCTTTTGTACCAAGGTATGCCCTGGATCCAAAAGTATTGAACAGAACTCCTCGAGTCCTTACAGTACATGTTTGGGGATTCCGGCTTGAAAGAACTGCAAGCATAACATTAATAGCATAAGCACAAGAATGTGTACATATTATAATGACATAGGACGGTACTCACTACTCATCAGAGTTTTGGGCACCGATATCAATGTCTTTGAAATGTTGCTATTTCTAAAATTATATTCGTGATCATTATCATCATCACCATCTTCACAAGGAACACCAACATATTATTATTATAATGACATAGGACGGTACTCACTACTCATCAGAGTTTTGGGCACCGATATCAATGTCTTTGAAATGTTGCTATTTCTAAAATTATATTCGTGATCATTATCATCATCACCATCTTCACAAGGAACACCAACATATTATTATTATAATGACATAGGACGGTACTCACTACTCATCAGAGTTTTGGGCACCGATATCAATGTCTTTGAAATGTTGCTATTTCTAAAATTATATTCGTGATCATTATCATCATCACCATCTTCACAAGGAACACCAACATATTATTATTATAATGACATAGGACGGTACTCACTACTCATCAGAGTTTTGGGCACCGATATCAATGTCTTTGAAATGTTGCTATTTCTAAAATTATATTCGTGATCATTATCATCATCACCATCTTCACAAGGAACACCAACATATTATTATTATAATGACATAGGACGGTACTCACTACTCATCAGAGTTTTGGGCACCGATATCAATGTCTTTGAAATGTTGCTATTTCTAAAATTATATTCGTGATCATTATCATCATCACCATCTTCACAAGGAACACCAACATATTATTATTATAATGACATAGGACGGTACTCACTACTCATCAGAGTTTTGGGCACCGATATCAATGTCTTTGAAATGTTGCTATTTCTAAAATTATATTCGTGATCATTATCATCATCACCATCTTCACAAGGAACACCAACATATTATTATTATAATGACATAGGACGGTACTCACTACTCATCAGAGTTTTGGGCACCGATATCAATGTCTTTGAAATGTTGCTATTTCTAAAATTATATTCGTGATCATTATCATCATCACCATCTTCACAAGGAACACCAACATATTATTATTATAATGACATAGGACGGTACTCACTACTCATCAGAGTTTTGGGCACCGATATCAATGTCTTTGAAATGTTGCTATTTCTAAAATTATATTCGTGATCATCATCATCATCACCATCTTCACAAGGAACACCAACATATTATTATTATAATGACATAGGACGGTACTCACTACTCATCAGAGTTTTGGGCACCGATATCAATGTCTTTGAAATGTTGCTATTTCTAAAATTATATTCGTGATCATTATCATCATCACCATCTTCACAAGGAACACCAACATATTATTATTATAATGACATAGGACGGTACTCACTACTCATCAGAGTTTTGGGCACCGATATCAATGTCTTTGAAATGTTGCTATTTCTAAAATTATATTCGTGATCATTATCATCATCACCATCTTCACAAGGAACACCAACATATTATTATTATAATGACATAGGACGGTACTCACTACTCATCAGAGTTTTGGGCACCGATATCAATGTCTTTGAAATGTTGCTATTTCTAAAATTATATTCGTGATCATTATCATCATCACCATCTTCACAAGGAACACCAACATATTATTATAATGACATAGGACGGTACTCACTACTCATCAGAGTTTTGGGCACCGATATCAATGTCTTTGAAATGTTGCTATTTCTAAAATTATATTCGTGATCATCATCATCACTATAATATATTTATATAATGCTGACTGCTACATTTTTTCCGCTAAATACTACAATAGATAATATTGATTATTTTATAATATAGTGTCTTATCATTATCATATTTAGTTCACAGGACGGTAATGATTATTTGGGGAAATACCGCGGCCTCTCAGAAAACTGGCATAAAATAACGCTTATGTTTGTTTTGCCGAGAGTGAGAATAGCGGAGGCTATTTTGTATTTATAACTTTCTTAAACTGTTATAATAATAATTTAATAAATAGGTATACCTAACTAAAAACAGAAAAAATATTATTTTTAAACAAAAAATTAAAACCGACTTCCAAAGTGAAAATGCTCAGAAAAGTATGAAATTAAACTTATTTCCTAAATAATTCCCTTTTTAAATTTGGCTAAAATTTTAACCATTTCTCTATTCAATCTTCATTATTTTGAAGGTACCAGCCAAGTTGAACGTGAGTTCTACAATATTTTGTCTTTTCGGGATGTTGTTCGGGCTGGTACCGACTTCAAAATAATGAAGATTGAATAGAGAAATGGTTAAAATTTTAGCCGAATTTAAAAGGGGAATTATTTAGGAAATAAGTTTTATTTCATACTTTTTTGTTCATTTTTATTAAATCAACTTTATTTATCAATCTTAAGCTTTTAGCTTATGATATCGCTAGAATACGTTTTCCTAAGCCAAATACTAAAGGAAAACTACTTTTAAGTCAAGTCAAGTAGCCTATTGCCTTACGAATTAAAATACTTTTAAAATCTAATGGTAGTTTTGTATGTAGATACTGATGGCGACATAATATTTTACGTATAAAAATAAAACCAACGAATACATTGAAAAATAATTTATTTATTCTTCATAATTTTCTATAATTACTTTTGTTTATAATATTTAGAAAATTTTCAACAATATTTGTATATATGTATTACGAAAAGTTATACGATAATTATTAATCATTGCTGGTTTTGTAGTATTTGGCATATCACTGCAAGACGCATCTGATCAATGTATACAAAATAAAATAAACATATACAACATATAAAGGTACCGGGGATTGTTAGTGTTATTTTACCTACGATCGTGGACACGTTATGTATGCTGTATGCTTAAACGATATACCAATATACGGACCTTGCAATAATTACAACAAGTAACAATTTCCTCACACCACATTCAACGAACTTTATTTTTTGAATAAAGTTATTTATATAAAATGCATTATGCTCTACTCTACTAGTTTATTCTAATGAACCATCAAAATTTGAAAAATGATTCAATCAAACCGTTTATGTATTTACATGATTTAACGCCCACGAAATACTTTAATTAACATTTTGTTCACTAAGAGAACATGATCCGCTCTTTACTTAACACTACATGAAATTGGCTCTAAAAGTACGTTATTCAAATCTAATCTATCACAGCTTACTTAGAAGTACAAGCGTTACTGATTTACTAGCGTTCCACGATGTGCATCAGCTGCCCTCACCAACGATATTAGGAATAAGTAGGATAACCAGATATATTTTTTTTTGAAAATAATTTAATTGCTTTATTTTACACATTGCTCAAATCGTTCTAATAATATACTGATTAAAATACAAATTTTCTGGCATTTCCGGGCAAGATAAGTTATACATAAGATGGAGATTTGCTATAATCACAGAGTTGTATGTCTTGAGAACATTGACCTGATTGGGACTTCAACGCGTAGATTTTAAACACACGCGTTAGAAGCCTGTACTACAAGGGTGTATTCTCGCACAGTTTCGCACATTCGCCGCACACTAGTTGGCCCGCCGCGTGTCGCACTTGACACTCCGGTTTGGTGAATTCCACGGCCAGCAACACTCTCGATTGCTCCTTACCGGGTTCCTTTTCTAGCACGCCAAGTTCGGGTGAACTCAAACTCGCCGCCATACTCTTTCGTTTCCTATGTTCTCTGAATATATCGTGATGACCCAACAGCGGCTCGATGGAGGGTTTGGCATCCTCTGTGTACTTTTGCTTCGAGTTTTGTGTCGAACTTCTTGAAGGAGTCTGTATGCCTGAAGTCGACTCGGTCGGAGGTGGCGCCGGGAGAGGCTTTATCATTGCGAGCAAGCGAGGTGGCGCAGGCGGTGCCTTCTCTATCATATTGATGTGGATCCCCTCAGGTATCGACATCGAGTTATTGCGAGAGTTGACAGATCTTTCCGTCGGCGTATAATATACCGATACTCGACTCTCGTCATCTAATATTGGGCTAGGCAGTTTGGACAGTTTTTCGATTTTAGTTTTCAGGTACATGTCGATAACCTCCACGTCGGGGTCGAAAGCCATGGAGTCGCTCCTTCCACAGGATCCGCTACGACAGTTCTCGAAGTAGAAACTCGGCAAGTTTTCCAACACCTTGTTCAGAGTCTGCTGCTGATACTTGTATGATTCCCGAAGTCGCAGTATTTGGTGCGCGCTAAATTTTCTGATCTTGTTTCGTTGGAAAACATAATTTTCTCGAACCCAATTCAACTGGCACGTGGAGTACTCGCGGACGCGTTTCACCTGTACAAACAAACGTCACCATGATTATTATACTTAGTTTAATTTAAACTCCTTAGTTAATTAGTTTACCTAACAGTAGTGTTAGTGTAACACTTAGTTTAATTTAAACTAAGTATAATGTATTCCAGACATTTTTTTATACTTTTTAACTACATTATAATAATTATGCTATTTTAACAATAAGTAATTTTTTTTATGTTACCTGGTCATGATACTGATCTTTCATTGCGGTCAAATGATTTGATCCTATATCTCGTATGTTGCGTAAGTGGGTTGCTTGTGATGTATAACTGCTCTGTATCCATTCCATTTGTTGAGTGCAATTATCTTTTATTCGATGAACCTATTAAAAAGAGATTACGAAAATATTAGTGCTAAATACTTTACTTAAATGTATTATGCTATTTCTTAGGATAATTGAATCACTTACTTGAACTGCATAGTTTTCTCGTAATTTCTCTAATTGCTGTCGTTTGTATTGTTCGATGTTATCTAACATGCTATATATTTGACGCGTACGTGGCGCATCGCGATTGACACATGTACAACAACTACAACAAGTTTCCAATAGACGAAACCTAAAAAATTACATGAGTTAGTGAGATTTGTTAAAAGTATGCAACTAATTATTAAGAAATATAGGTCTGTTTACCTGTAAAATATGTACCGTAATGCTTGAACTAATAATGTTAGACCAAGAAAACTGACTGCACAAAGCGCGCCAAATAGCAAACTGTATATCTTAATTTCTAACATAGTCATGGGATCTATGTTAAGGACTACCTCCAGAGTAGCATTAGCAGTAGGATTCGATGCAAAACATATGTATGTCCCGCAGTCTTCTCTATGGATATCGGTTACGATCAAAGAACCATCGTCACGAATTTTCACCCTGGAATTCGTGTAATCGATGGCACGGTAATGCTGGTCGTGGGCGATGCCGTGCTTGTGGAATATATCAGGTTCGGGCTCGTTAGGATTCCAATGATAGACATCGCGCGTTGGCGTTACCCAAGTAATAGAAGGTGCTGGGTTACCTTCAAATTTGCATTGTAAGAGAGCATCCGATTGAAGTCTGTGCAACGATAATGGACTACTGTAAACGAGATTAGGTGGTTTGCAATTTGTATTATTTAAAATTGCTAACATGTCATTTGGATAGGCCAGTCTACAACTCAGATCAGTTTTCACTATCTCTTTCCTTTTCTCGATCCAGTTTCCGAACCATGCCATTCGGCAATCGCAAGCCCAAGGATTTCCGTGTATTTGTAGTTCTTCTAATTGAGTTAGCATTTTCAATGATAGCGGCAAATACGTAAGTGCATTCGAGCTTATATCTAAATGAGTTATGGTCGGAACGTCCTGAAAAACGAATGGCTCTATTTCTTTTAACCACTCGTTACTCCTAATAAAGAGATGCTTCAAATTATGTAAGCCTTTAAAGTTAGTATTTTGTATTACTGCTATTTCTGTGTGATCGAGGTAGATAGTTTCTAAATATTCGTTATATTGGAAGAGCAGCGAGGGCATAACTTTCAGTCTATTTCCACCCATATTCAGCCATTTTAATTTACTGAGATTTTTAAGAGCATCTTGTGATATGTTTCGAAAATTATTGTAACTTAAATTAAGTTCTCTTAACTCTTCTAAGTTATCAAATATTGCTTTAGGAATATTGTCTAGTCGGTTGCTAGATATATCCAAAATTTCCAATTCCTTCAAGGTGACTAGAGCATTAGATGTAATTTTGACTAGGCTATTATTATTTAGGAACAGTTTTTTCAGTTGGCGATTTGGTTGAAAATAGTAATCTAAGAATGTCGCTAATTTATTGTATGATATATCCAAATGCTGCAAATTTGTCATCTGTCCGAAGACCTGGAATGGTATTGCTTGCAGATTATTATATGAAATATCTAGATATTCCACGTTCACCAAATCAGCGAACGTAAACCTAGGTAAATCTTCGATTTTGTTTCTGGAAATATTTATGTATTTTAAATCAGTCAGTCTTGCAAACAGCCCATGGTCAGTCCTCTGTATTTCGTTTCTGCTCAAATCGATGTATTTAAGATTTTTTAGCCCGTCAAATGCACTTACTTCTATGGAAGTCATATTTGAATTTATCCAAATGATTTCTTCCAGCTCAACTCCATATTTGTTGAGAATTGACTTTGTGAGCTTGTCACCGGGAACTGGAGTGTTGGAGCATCTTAGACTTGTCAGTGTGCAAACACAAGTTGAAGGACATTCTTCTGCACCAACCACTGCTGCGCAAATTATTGCCAGCGTCAATATTTTGTGCAGCCACTGCATTATTTGACTACACTCATAGTCTCGTTGACTGAAACAAAAAACATACTATAGTATCTGTTGAATGGGTATGAAGCTCTCATAACTTATAATAATATGTACTGTGTTGTGTGTAAAAGTTTCTGTTCCCTGTTCTCTCATGAAAATTATAAAAATTAAAATAGTATTAGAAATATTTTGAAGTCGAATATCCATTTGATTAATTTGTTTTGTAATTGTAAATGAGCCATAATTCAATGTTCAATTGTTTAATTATTATGATTTAATATTTATGTTTTAGATGTAATATTATTATTACCTACAACTTTTTTAATTACAAACTTTTACCTTCAATTTAAGTTAAGTAATTCAAGCAATTTTAAATGTGAGGCATAGGTGTAGTATAGTAAAATATATAAATAGTATAATAATAATAATAATAATAATAATAATAATCTATTGTGGCCAATATCAATAATAATATAATAATAATAATAAAAAAATAAATAATAATAATAATAATATTATAATAATACCAATAATATAATGATCTATTTTTATAGTAAAATATATAATTTCTTCATTTTTCAAAAAAATCATTATTTTTCTTTAGGTATTCCAAGTCCAACTTTCTTAGCTTATTAAGAAATTTTGTGTATATTTAATAAATAAATTATAAATTGTGTGTTTAACAAATTTATTGTTTACTTAAAAATGTTCAGTGATGAACGGTGATCATTATATTAATATGTGAAGCAAAATCCTTCAGTACAGTTTTACGAGAATTATGCAACCGGCAGAGTATGAAATTGGGTCGGTAAATTAGAGCTTATGTAGAGGAAGGATAGAAAATTTTAAATACATAAAATTAAAGAAAATATCAACAACAAAACACTACCTCAGATTATGAACACACACTACCATACATTTGATATTATAAACAATTTCGTTACACGTTGAAGTTTGTCAGCTATCGCCTAGGTCACAACATTTATATATTTTTTTTCTATCTAAAAGGCAAAAGGCCACTTTTAAAGTTCAAACATAAAAATTATATGAATTATTTGAGAAAAATTCAACTACATGACGACCTCTAATTATAATAATGTTTCCTGTTGTATATTTTAAGTTGGCCAAAAAAATAGTAATTATTATAATATACAATACAAAAATATTATTACTATTATAATTCAAGAACTGAAACACAAAAGCAATAACATTTTATTTTTAAAATATTATCTGCAGTCATTTAAATTTTAATATTACATTAATTGAACATAAAGCTTTTATTTTTTAGCAAAATATTTAATATTTTAGTTTTAATAAATAAAATATAAGTTCCAAGATACAAAAATTTAATCTGTATTTTTACTTGACCTACCTTAAGGATTTTGGCTAGATACTTTTGTTTTACAAGAATGAAAGTTCTTACAATCAACAAAAACTAAAATATACTTTATAAAAGTTCTTAGAGTCAAAAACTAATAAATATACACTATAAAATACAATAATATAGTGTATTTGCCTAGCATATCTATTTTTCATTACATTTCGTACACAATCTTAAATTAAATTTTAAAGAATTATAATTATTTATTATAAATCATAAATTAATCAAATTAAAAAAATAAAATAAATTGAAACATTAAGATTTAACAAAGAAGCACTAAAATTTATATTCCATACCTAATGTCTGAATAATGAACTAAGTTCTCATCAACATTCTACATACATACAGAATAAAATGTGATGTTGTTCCGCATGTTATATCCACGGTTTTAATTTGTTATTATGTTCTGTACTTGTATATTTTTATTCTAATAATATTCAATCAATAAAGTAGGTACATAATGTGTTTGTATAAATATAATAAATAATGGTATCTAGACTAGAGGTTTTAAAATAATTTAAACTTATTTATATTATTTTTTAAATATTATCGAAATATTAGCGAAATATTTTACTTTTTACTAACAAAAAGTATAATAATCTAAGCCCTTTGGGTAGAGACTGTGTTGAGCAAGTGACCTAAATTAATTTCACTAAAACAATGCCTTCTAAAACTTGCAAGACATCATTACCCAGAGCTCACCTTTACAGGTGTCGAATATGGATAATATTCGACAGTATTTTATTCATTCAAATCATTCCAATCATGTGCACCAACTTTTTAAATTCAATAACACGATATTTTACCTAATTTTCGTCCATATTTCATTCCAACTTGCATAATTCAAGTTGTTTCGTGATGATAACAGATGTGAATACGCCAGACATACTTGTGGTCTTACACAGTTACACGTCACATTCTACACATCACGCACACAAATTATTATTTACTAAATCCACTGATAACGTTCAATGGCACTAAAATATATTATCTTTGGAACTTAAAATTTTCACACTAAAAACGTATAAGCTCTCGCGAAATATAAAACAGTGTCACTACTTTGAAGTCGAACACTAGAAAGAAATAAATGGCGGCGCTATAAGCTGCGCGGTTTTCTGTCCTTGTTTTCACTCGCTGGTTTTGTATTTTGCTATCTCTCTCTGACTTTAATCCGTCAGCTGTAAGCGGCGATCGTTGTCGACCAATGTCGAATGTAGGCGAAAGTGCTTTTAAAATACGCCGCGCAGTGTTGGGAATTTTCTTGTTATTACTTTACGACTTGCTTTAAGATAGAGGACAGTAACTATGACCTACTGGTGAAAAATGATGGCCATATATTACCTTTATTTTATTTCTAATACCTACTCAATGTTAAAACTATTATCCACAAGGCTTCGGAATCACCGGTTACTTTATGTGTAACTTTCCAGGCTTTCCATTGTACCTATTAAATTAAACAATCAGGCGTGATTATTTAATTTAATAGGTACAATTTGTAATTAAGATAACAGGAGTAAAGTCATTTAAACTGTAAGTCTAAAATTGTAATACCCTTGTCGTTTAGGTATACATTATTATTGCAACAAAAAAAATGCGCTGTAAAGTTGAATATCTTGCAAACGGATATCTAAATCAAAAAAATCGTCTTGGCCAACTTCTCAATGTTTTAAAAGACCTTATCTAATTTATAATTAGTAAGGGGTATACCCCACATTAGACGCGAGAAAAAAAAACATTCTCACTTTACGTGTAGTAACTACTCCAGAAAATTATTTTTGATTATACTTGAGCTCTTTGTCAGCTTGGTAAATAAACATATCCATGCAAAGTTTCATCTTTCTAGCACTAAATGTAGGTATTGTTTGGAAAGTAAGCCGATGACGTAACTGTAAGGGTGAACTACGAAACCTTAAAAATAATACAACAAAAATATGAAAGGCTGGCAAATTTTAAAATCTATTTATATATCAAGTAAATCGTATAGGCTTTCGGGGATTGGCTTTTATTTTATACAATGTATGTATGTATCAATTATTATCTAAATAGGTACAAAGACAGACATAAAGATTCCACAAAACGCTTGCATTTATTTAAAAACTACATTTGCCTAGTTTTGTATACGTTTTTATCGAACCATGTTAGAAAAGTTTAAGCCTATGGTATAATAGGTATTCGGTATTTCTACTAAATATATGACGATTGACGACGCGTTTCTTTTAGTTCTTGTGATGCTTTTCTATGACGTGAATAGCCATATTATCGTCTCCTATATGTTGTTTAGGATTGCGTAATCTCCGTCTACCGGTATCCGCAGTCGGCCATGGGCGTAGTCCTTCAAGCTTAAACCTTCATCTTCGTTACTACATTTAGATAAGTAGATGTATTAGTTTTAAAACACCAAAACTCCTCGATACATAATATTATGACAAACAATGTGTAGAACATAAATCCGCGAGTATGACGCACGTAGTTAGTTTACAATGCTGCATTGATGCCCTGTCGTATTTTTATTATTACAATAATAAGAGGCAGGAATGGCTTGTCGCACGCACGACAGCTGGCCGTCTGACCGGGTTTTGGTTATAAATACATTGCACGTGAATTTTTAACGCGCTCCGACTCACGTGTTCAACTGTTCACTGATACCAAGCACTTGCACTGTATTAAAAAGATAAAAGTGTATAGAAAAGATAAAAGTAAAGCATTAAAATTAGTGGATATGTAAACTCTGTACCATGCTGTCCAAAAGGAGGCATGTTTGCCAACAAATCTAGATTGGGAGTTGGCTAAAGATTGGTTTGCTCAAGATATAGATACTGAAAGGGCTTGTGCTAAAATTCTAGAGAGTAATAACCGCAAGTAAATGTTAGGTCATCTTTGTCGCTTCCCTGTAGGTAATCGATTAGTTAGAAAGAGAAAAGCCGATTTCGTATAATACATAGCGCGAAACTACGTAAGGCACTACGTAGATAGGTAGGTACGCGTTTGATCTTGAACTTGTGACTGTGGGGTTTCACCTACAATCTTGTTTTCAATGAGCTGGTATCTAGGAAGACTTAGAAGCTATGAACTAACTAATGTCTCTTCTCCTAGTACAATGCGTGCTAAGTAGAGCGGAGTAGAGATAGTTATTTCTGAAAGGTATTGAAAATTGGTATTCTGGTCTGGTGGATTACACCACAATAGAAAATACAGACGTATTTTACTTTTTATTAATTATTATATTTGGTCAAGAATGATTACTACAATAAACGTCGTACCATGTGTAGCGTGTAGGTATTACATCATTCATTTTACATGATTTTTTTTATTTAAGACAGATAACTCTACAAATACTAGTTTCTTATCAATTGTCATCCAGATAATTGGGATTTACTATGCATACCAGACGTTCTTAATTTATTACCAAATTAAGATTACGTACTTTCCGTAGAAACTAGAAAGCAAGAAAAACATTTCAGAACTGTAGTATAGTCTGCTAGTAGAGCTAACAAAACATTTCATTATGTATCGTGTCTCAGCTCAATTAATATTAGAATGCTGAATGTCCTATTTACATTGCAATAACGGAATGAATAATTTAGTGTTCTTCAATTTAGTTGGATATTTGTCTGTCCAATGTCGTTTGCTGTCTTTTAAAAGACCATGAATAACATCTAGTAATCAACATAGTAAAAAATACGAATTAGTTATTTAATTTGGGTTTTAGATTTTTATTTTCGGCATTTAATTAGTTTAACCCATTTATCGCCGTATGCAATTGGAAATGAACAGTTTTAAATTATAAGTACCTATGTTTTTTTATATACAGAAAATTAATTGCACCAGGCGCCAATTTACACAAAATACGAGTAAAAATGTAGGGTAGGAATACATTTTTTTCAGATTTTTAATTATTTGGTTTATATTTATTAGATAAGAAAATGCACATTTTATTAGTATTAACCTTGCTGCCTATAATTTGGTGGTAAATGGGTTAACAAAATAAATTAATGAGTTATTGAAAGCCACCAAGCCACAAGCTGTGTCGTAAAACATTTGTTGATGGTGTTATTGAACTGGAAAAATAAGATGTATTACAAATGTAGATGTCTACATATACTGTATTACAAAAATGATTGTCGATTACTAATTTTATGTGACAATATTAATGAAAAATCTATCTAGCTAGGTCTTATCCCTGGGAGCTGCGCATTTTTAAGCTTTAAATGTTTTTTCTTTCGTCGTGCAACAATATATCAATAATTTCGATTCTATTATGTCAGTCCGATTGGCGATCTGGTATGCGTATGTATAATTTTTACTTCGTTCGAAACTTCCGAATGTGGCGGGTTCGAATCCCGATCAGTCAGGTAAATATTTTTTGATTCTTTTTATTGTTTCAAAGGAGATCGGCAAGTCACCATTTTCTGCTTGGTAATTAAAATACGTGGCCACAAAAAATATTTATTGTAAGTTCTACTTTATGAACATAGCAACAAAAAAAGTAATAATATTATACATCAAACTCGGGGGATAAAAGATAATTAATGAAATGAAACCTAACTAGGGATTGCATCGATTCGGTCGGATTTTTTCACTCCAAAATCCGGATGATCCGGATATTTTCGAAATTTTCATAATACCTACTTTTCTTTTTTGCATATTTTATATAACTTTGATGATGTTTTTGTTACGAGCAAAACCGAAACTCATTAATAATGAAAATATATATTTTTTAAAGTAAATTCTAAATGTAATTTTAACAAACGCAAAATTAATCAATAATCATAAAAGCAATATTTTCTTTGTAATTATCTTTGTCATGAAGAACTTAGTAGGTAATTATCTACATATACTTGTATGGTCGATATTGGACTACTTTTGAGATTATTATTATCCCTAAACCTAACCTATTGTTCAATAAATTGCCCTAGTGGCGGTTTGCGGGAAAGCGACATCTGTTAGATGTGATGTAAATTATGTAATGAAATTAATAGCTAGTTTGTTTGGAAACGCAATATTTCAACAAATAAATGATAGATTTCGCATTCACGTCACGAAAACCAAAAACATTTTTTTTTCTAGGTATAAATAGTATAGAGGGATCTATTTCGCACCCCAAGTATTATTTTTTTATAAAACTAGTACTAAACTGTTGAACTATAGAAAAAGAAAATAGCTTTATACTCCAATAAAAAATAAATCTATCTGATGGGCCACTAGATGGAACTTTTAAGCTTCAAATTGTCAATTTACAGCATGATAACCATAGACTATACAGATATGATGACAACGATTACCACAGATCAGCCCCCTTACTCCCGACGCAATCGAGAATCGAATCAGTTCGATCTCAATAGCATTTCATACTCCCGACACCTACACTAGCGCACGATCGTGCAGTTGCTTAATTTGTAACTAACCTGGATCGAGAAGTTCGTTAGATCGTAACTTCTGGTACTCCCGACGAAATCTCGAAATCGACTGAGAATCGAATGACAGGATCAAAAACAAAACGTCAAATTATACGATAGCTAAAGAGGTCTCTCATTTACAGTATCGAGTTTGCTTCTTTTAGTGTATTTAAACTAAATTACGTGATTTTTATTGTAGTATTGCAGCATTATTTAATGTTATTGAAAGAGCTATTAGAATGCGCGTTCGGGAAATGCAAATTTTACGAAGATTGACCAACTTCAACACATTAGCAATGGCCATGGATTGTGAGGAATTTCGATCCAATTATCGCCATAAATGTATATTATACAAGGTTACAGGAAAAGTCGACGTAGATCCGTTAAGGGCGTGTAGTTTGCATCGTTTCTAACTGATTTGGCTATGAAGCACCCTATCCTAAACCTAACCGTTTTCGAGATATTCGACTTTAATTTTTTTTATAAATTTGCCGAATTTTTTGATATTTGATTGTATACTATGAAATTTAGTACTCAAAATCGCATTATTTTTTGCTTTTTACAACTAGGACAAGATGCCTTATGACTTCAATAACCAAAATTGTAAGTAAATTAACTTAACAGGTCGTACTAAGACATTGAAAGTTAAAAAAAGTAATATTTATTTATTAAGTTTATTTTTCTTTAAAGGATATCCAAAAAAAAATATATGAAAGATGTTCTGCAGATCTACTTTAAAATATCTACGTTTCATCAGCTATCCAACAAGGTATCACAATCAAGGGTTTTGTCAAAAATCATAGAAAAAACACTTAGTTAAAAGCACCCAGGTAGCAATTCTCGGTCCCTTGCCTATTGTCCTTTGAGTTGGTTCGGGGCGTACAAGCGAGACAACTTACGATTTATGCAGGTATGAGTGAGAAAGATAATGTGCCGATGCCGAAGGAGATTGGGAATGGGAATACAACATGCCCTATTGTTTGTGTTTGGTTGTTAGTCTGCTTATGTGATTCGTCCATGGTAGATGCGTTATCGTTTTGCTTTCTGTTTTCTGTTCGACTTGGCTGTGTTTCTGGACTGTTTCTTCCGATTTGTGACTATTGTGCTTGTTTACTGGACTCTGATTTTGCTTGTGATACGGAACTGTTGACGATGACGACCTACACGAACCAGGAATATGCAGATATGCTAGTTTGCTACGGATACTGCAATTGTGTGTCCGCGCAAGCTCGTAACGAGTACATAAGACGCTATCCCGGCCGTCGAGTACCGGATGTGAGAGTTTTTGAAGGACTCTATCTAAAGCTTCGAGAAACTGGCTCAGTATCGAGACGACGGACAGATAAGGCCACGTGCTATTGATGATGACGAAGAACAGGACAACGAAATAGTGCAACGATTCCGATTGATTCCAACCACCTCTACAAATATTGTTGCCGCTCAACTGGGAGTCTCGCAATGGAAAGTGTGGTATAACGTTCACACTGCGGGCCTATACCCATACCACTACACGCCTGTACAGGATATTGAACAAGATGATCCCGTAAGACGATTGGGTTTTTGCCGATTCATGTTGAATGCAGATGTAGAAGACCCGACTTTTTTTAAAAAAATCTTGTGGACGGATGAGTCAAAGTTTGACAAAGACGGAATCACGAACAACCATAACGTCCATTATTGGGCCCCGAAAGAACAGGGAATTCCAAACAAGAGGGTTAAGGGATGACAACGCCGATTCAGCTTGAACGTGTGGATGGGTATCATTTCCAATCATTTGATTGGCCCATATTTTCTCCCTGATAATTTAAATGGGGAATTTTATGAAAATTTCCTGAGAGGAGACCTCAATGATTTACTAGAAGATTTGCCACTCTGCGCCGAGACATGTGGTTCCAACATGATGGCTGCCCTGCGCATTACAGGAGAGATGTCAGAGAATGGTTGGATAGAAATTACCAGAACAAATGGATTGGGTGAGGTGGGCCTATATCCTGGCCACCGAGAAGTCCGGACCTAACCCTCATGGATTTTTATGTATGGGGGCACATGAAGAGTCTGGTGTACAGTGAGCCCAACCCGATATCATCTGTACAAGAATTGAGAACTAGAATAATTAATGCGGCGAATGAAATAAGAGGCAATTTAACAACTGGCGTAGTGAAAAGTGGACTGAGAAAAAGACTGCGAAAATGTGTGCAAAACAGGGGTGGTCATATTGAACATGAAATTTAAACATGTGTTATCAAGTAATAAATGTTATTGTGTACTTATTTATTGTTTTATTTTGTTTTCTGGGGTCAAGGGTTAAATTAAACGTAATCAACTAATGTAATTTTTTACCTCCTTAGTTGCCGTTGAAGCTAAGTTTTTTGCACCAATTCCAATAAAATCTTTAATTGTTATACCTTGTTGGATAGCTGATGAAACGTAGATATTTCAAAGTAGATTTGCAGAACATCTTCCATAATATTTTTTTTGGATATCCTTTAAAGAAAAATAAACTTAATAAATAAATATTACTTTTTTTAACTTTCAATGTCTTAGTACGACCTGTTAAGTTAATTTACTTACAATTTTGGTTATTGAAGTCATAAGGCATCTTGTCCTAGTTGTAAAAAGCAAAAAATAATGCGATTTTGACTACTAAATTTCATAGTATACAATCAAATATCAAAAAATTCGGCAAATTTATGAAAAAAAATTAAAGTCGAATATCTCGAAAACGGTTAGGTTTAGGATAGGGTGCTTCATAGCCAAATCAGTTAGAAACGATGCTAACTACACGCCCTTAACGGATCTATGTCGACTTTTCCTGTAACCCTATATAAAACCTTTACGCATTTGTTTACACATTTGACCGCTCATAATTCATGTATTATATTTTTACTTAATACGGGGATTGAGACAAATGAAGTCAACATAATATGATCTATATTAACGTATCATATGAAGACTTCGTTTGTCTCAATCTGTCTTTGAATAAACAAAGTCAATAAAAGTCGTTTGTTGATATTGTTACTATGCTCGGGTTTTTCTAAATGTAAACTAAACACGAATTTGTTATTGTATCATTTACGTTAAATATACCACTTATATTTTCACCAAAATTAACAATTAACTACCTTTTTACAATACTACCAATTACAAATTTATGGCCATTTATTGTAGTTATTGAATGTGTTTTGTGCACAATACTTAATTTTTGTTGATAAAATAAATCAAAATATGACCTTTTGGAGATTTGCCGGGGAATCCCATTGATGACGTTGTCGATTTTGTGTTTCTTTCATAAATTTGTGTTATTTCAGTTCTCAATGTGTAATATTGGTAAAATATTAACTATTAAATTTTCGTTAACGTGCACAAGTGCGGGCAAGTGGTACGTACAACTTCAAAAAAACGTGCTATTTTGTGTTCCCTCCAAAACTCCCTAGAAACTTTCAGTAAAGCTTCTACCACTTTATTGAATCGACTGACTTGACTCGAAAACTTGACTCGACTTGACGAAAATTCTATTTCCCGCCTGCTTGACACTGGCAAATGGTTTTAAGCCGACACCATATATTTAAATTAAAAAAAGCCGTCTGGTGTCGTGGGACACCGGATAGGAACGAAGTTCCTAATTATAAAAATATTACCCCTAAATAGTACCCCTCCGCATCCCCCCATAAGGAACTTCGTTCCAAAAAATATAACAAAAATATATAACTTTGTCAGAATATAAACTTTGACCGATTATAAACACAAATTTCGAAACTATTAATTACTGTCACTGTTTTTTTTAAATTAACCTTTAAAAACATACCGTTGCATGAGATTGAGGCTGATTCATTTGAATAAACATACACAAAATGTTATTTTAAGTAAAAAAATATATAATTTTTCCATTTTTTATTAATCTTCGCCATAGACTACGTCACTCATTTGTAACTTAACTTGTTTACACTTTGGACGTGACGTCAGCAACCGGATACACCTAACGACGCTGATAAGACACGATCTCAACGCGATCTCGATTTCGATTCGATTTTTTTCGGGAGTACGCATCAGGATCGAAACTGAATCAAAATCGACATCGGATCAGACTCATAAATCGAAATCGTATCAGTTTCGGGAGTAAGGCCCAAGTACGTATTTTGCACATGAATTCTCTGATATTCGGAGATTCATAACTTTTTATTCCCAAGTCCTAAAAATATATAATATTTTTTTTATAATAGCATTTTAAGTACTTTAAAACCACATATGTTCGAAACTTGGCCGCTCTTGATGAAAAATCGGACAGGATTCGCCAGTGTCCTGTATCAAAACTCCCGAGTAGCTTTGCTAGAGTAGCTTTGCTTACATAAAAAAGAATTAGCTGTTTAAAAGAGTAAGTACCTTCTCTCTCTTTTAAAATCTAATTCTTTTTTATGCACCTTTTGTTTTAAACCAGGTTTAAGGCTAGGTACTAAGGCTGATAAGTGAAAATATTACCTTCGAGAATTACAACATGTGAACTAATATTAATAATTAATTATGGGGTTACAAAATACAACACCCTAAGGGACACCTGAGGATATAGCCGCATTAACACGATCAAAATAAGATCAGAGTACACTTTGTCAAAGCGTCCCCGTACGAGCTACATTGGAGTCAACTTGGGTCGGGAGCTTTGATCGTGTCAACGCGGTTTGACGAACACAGAAAAAGCAATGACACTGAAACGGCGGACAGTACCTAACTATGCAAAATAGGTCCTAATCCCAACAGTTTTTTCATGTGCATGGCAGCCCTAAGTCCTAACTCAACTAGCAATTAAGAAATCATATCGTGAACTAAATATATATCGATTTTCAACATATTCTGTAAAATATATTATGCGTGACGGAGAGCTATTACGCATTACATACCTGCTTCATTATTTTGAAGTGAAAACTTCTATTGCCGCGTTGGTCACTTTTTAGAATCTCGGTCAGACGAAATATTTTTATTTCTTTTTCTTTTCAACCGACTTCCAAAACACAGGAGGAGGTTCTCAATTCGTGTGTATGTTTTTTTTATGTGTATGTAAAGGCGCGTCTCCTGCGCGTGTTTTTTTCGAAACATTACACAAAACATCAAAACATTGGGGCGTGGCTATACACATTAATGTAGGATATACAATTTTTTTGGCTTCCGAGACGAACGGAAATCCATTTCATTTCTTATCAACTGTTACACCACTCACATGACCAATAAACATAGAAATACGGAAGAAATTATTTATCAATACCAAATCGGTATTCTCTTCGTAACTCCTGATAAATACTAAAATACGGGTCAGTAAATATGGCCTAACTCGAAATCTGGGGGTCTAAAACGGGCCACTTTTGATGTTTAAATATATTTTTTTCCATACAAAAATCGAGAAATGGTAAAATGGCAACATGATTGATCCGATGTCATCATATTAGTCTTCAATAAACATCAGTTTTGACAGTTTTCAATAGAAATGCGTAAAATGGCGCACATAATATGAGTTTGGAAAAAAAAAATGAAACGTCTAAAGTGGCCTTTTTTGGCCCCCTGTGTTTTCTTCGAAATTCTGCATCTGCAATCGCTAAAACTGCGAGTGCTTACGTCTTCCTCATCGGAACTCATGATCTTGTCTACACAAAATGTTTTGTTTCAATCAAAAACATTTTCTAGCTAGAGACAGCTTGTGTATGAAAACCAATGTTTTTGATTCATGTTTTCTGTGTAATGTTTCGAAAAACATGAGCAGGAGACGCGCCTTTACGCGATTACTCAGCCTTTTGTGGACCGATTTTCGAAATTATTTTTATATTTTAAAGGGTTGACTCCTAAATTGGTCCCATTGTCATCAAATGGTAGACTGATGAGGGATCCATAAGGAATCGAGAGAAGTCCTCAAAATTGATAGAGGGACACCTATAGTGATTTTGACTTTTATTTGTAGCTCTCGAGCATATGCTACCAATAAGGAATATTGTGCCAAGGTATACCCTGTATCCAAAAGCACAGAACGATCAGTGTCTGAAGATACACGTTTGCAAATTTCAGAGTTGTTTATAAAACTGCAAGCATATGTCACTATTGGATAATCTCTACTCAATCTTCTTATTTTTGAAGTCGGTACCAGCCCAAACAATTGTATAAATCCTCTAATTAAAAAAAAACATTAACATTATTTCAACATAACTACGTCCTTATACATACCAACAATGTTTTAAACGTTTTAACTCACGTTAAATTTGGCTGGTAACGACTGGTGACGACAAAAATAAGAAGATTGAGTAGAGAAATAGTTAAATTTTAGCATAATTTAAAAGGGGAACTATTACGACAGTTAGATTATTTCATACTTTTTAGTGATTATTAAGAATGATATTCCTTTTACTTTGGAAGTCGGTTAATATATTTTTTAAATACATATTTGTATAGTTTTTATTTTTCACTTCTATCGGCAGTCCCTATAACTAACTGCCAATATATTTTATGTATGCTAGCTTATCGTGTCCCACTGCTGGGCAAAGGCCTCCCCTCTTTTTCTTCATTAATCGCTTCATTATAAAACTCATTTCAAAGATATCTTATTCTTACACCTTAACAGTTAACACTTATAAATATACTGACTAAAAACTATACTAGCACAAATATTCGTCTATTTTGAGACAGTCAAAAATGTGAAACGGAGGCCAAATTATACTAACGTCAATGAAATACGAAAACGTGACTCATAGGAGAAATTAATATCTGTCCTTTGAGTTTTGGTACTAAATAAGATTTTAGTTAGCTATTAGCATTTTCCACTAATAACTTAAGTCTTATTTAGTACCTAGTACTACTAATTCAGAACATTTAAAAAAATGTATCTCAATTAATTAGGAAGCAGGAGTTAAGGATAATTTATAAGTTGATACTAATAAATATTAAATACCAGCCTGGGAGCCTCCTAATAATAGTACTCTACAATATACCTGTTGAAATCTGCAAAACTAGAAATATTTTTATAGCACAGTGTGACCTAAACCCGCACTTTACGCGCACGCTTTTCCGTGACCTAAGTAGCCCTTTTTTACACCGTTCGAAATTCAATTGTGTGCGGGTGAGATCGCTAGTGATGACCTGGGACCGCGTGCGATGACGTGTGGAGGATCATTAACACGCATTGTATGCGGGTGGGTGTCTTCGCGTGTGGTGACGTGTGATCGCGTGTGATGACGTGTGGAAGATCATTAACTCGCAATGTGTGCGGGTGTGTTCGCTTGTGATGATGTTTGATCGCGTGTGATGACGTGTGGAGGATCATTAACACACATTGAGTGCGGGTGTGATCGCGTGTGATGGCATGTTAAGCCTGAGATTACATAATATTTTAACGCAACTTTAAAACTAAAAATTTCATCCCCGTACGTTCTTACCCGGTACGGCGGGCTAAGTTGTCTATAATTTCACGCAGTACAAATGATACACTACTTAGGTCACGCGTATCGTAATGTAAGTATTATACTATGCGGTAATCACGGTAATCTTTTATTATTTCTCATAGCTGGGACAAACAAAATAAAGCTTATTACAAAACCTATAGTAATATTCATTCTGCCTTGTTGATTTAGAAAATAGCTGAGTATATTAAATTTATCCGTGTCGTTAAGCTTATATAGAACTTCGTATGTTTGAAATAAGATATAAATTCGAGTGAAATTTCGTTTTGTTGACGGCATGATGTTCTTGATACAATTTTCTTGTAAATGTATTAAATATAATATAAGACCGTCAATAAGTTTGTCTGTAGGGCATTTTTATTCGCACATGTAGAATGTAATAAACGGAAGAAAATAAAATGACAAATGTAAAATTTTGTCGGCGATGATAAAAATACCTACTCCAAAGTTTTATTGAAAATAGGTACTAAAGTCATCAATTCTATTTTACTCATATTTTAATAGAAATTAAAAAAAGATCTTTAGTTTTTGGTACCCAAATTGTGCTTCTAATTTTGGTTTAGGTCATTAACTCATTACACTGATAGGAAAGTTTTCCTTAACACAGAAAAAAAAGTAGATAAACAACAATTATTGACGAGCTCAGATAAACATTTTGTTTGTTTATCGATAGTAATAATCCAAATACCTAATTGTAAAATTTCTTTCACTTTTACTTATCTGATAACTTGGTGTTTATAACCTTAGTTATGACTTGTGAATATAATATTTATAAAAAGTTAAATACCCCCATATACGGTCCGGTTTGCCTTCAGTTCTGCCTGAACGGATGCAAAATCGTATCGTCTGTGTGCAATTTCGAAATCGCATCAGTCGGCTGGATGGACTGAAGCGATTCGTACCAGTGTTGCCTGGAAATTTAAAAAATTATAAAAATTCTTTTCATTTCTGTTCTTGCGAAATAACTAATCTCGCGTAGATTTAAAAACTACTAAAAGAACATTGAAAACTATTAAAAAAGCTACTCAACTTAGAAATCCAAAAAACCACTGCATTTTAGGTTTTGTTAAATTAAAATTTTATTATTATTGAATTATAAATTTTATCGTTAAATTAAAATATACTAGGAAATATAACGTATATAGTAATTAAACGGGTAGTTTTGAGATGTAGTGGTAGCTACGATGTATTATTATGATGAGGTGTAAATTTTTGTTTTTGTTTTTTTTTGTGCCTTACCTAGGCCATTTTGCATATGATTACTGTCTGGCTCTTTCGTACTAAAACACTACTAACAACTAATTCCTACTAAGGAGGAAATAAAATACTTAATTTAGTAGTAAATCTTTTGTAAAATAACTAAGTTGGCAACATTATATTCTGGACTGTACGGATGGACTGAACTTACCATGTGTGACAAATCGCTTCAGTGCTCGCCAGAGCCGCGGCCGTGCGGGCGTGTATCGTGTACAAGTGTATTGAGTATACTATTAATAAACACGACTATAGCTCGCGGCAAACCAAACGAACTGATCCTATTTTTCCGTGTGTGTGCTCGAATCCGTTCAGGCTGAACGTGAACTGACGTCAGTTCTAACTGAAACGATCGGCCTCTCGTCTGTGGTAGCCTTAAGGAATGATAAGGCGCTCTCAGTGCGTGCTGTGCCGTGACCGATCACGTCCGTGCCGTGGTCACGCGCATTGAATGAGGGTTTTAAATTCGTGACATCTGACAGCTTTTTGACACGACAAGGACCGTTGGGCTATCAAGCGCCGCCTGGTGACAAAAAGTAATCGAAAATTCTTTTTGATATTTTTTGATACTACTTACGCCACCAGATGACGCTTTGTGTGCGTTAGGTCTGCCCCGTAACGGCAGAAAAAATATCAAACACCCTCATTACGACCGCTCACGTTGGCCTGAATTAATTAAGCACTAATTTTCATCATGATTTCGAACAGAAGCAAAAAATATTGTAGTGTATAACTAAACGCTTTTTACTAAATTAATACGTTTACATAAGGATGAATATTTACTTAACTTCATCTGCTAACCATAAAGCGTTTCGAATATGCAAAAACGAGGGGAATTTTTTCCACATTAAAATCTTTTTTTTAATAAATGCAATTTTATTATCAAAAAATTTCAAGTCTTTTATTTGTAGGTCATTTATGAATTGGTAAAACATTTAATTATATTAAAGAAATAAAAACCAAGTGCTGTTTCAAGATACTGAAATAAAAATACACAACTAAGAATATGAAGTAACGACTGACAGCCGCGGCAGCAGCCAACGCGAGAGTAGGTAAATAACTCGCCAGGCGGCCTTAGATGTCCTACTGTTTACCGTTCCGTTACGTTTACCGTGGTAGAGACCCCGATGAGTTATGACGTTGACGATCACCATGTTACTTCATGATTTTGTTAATATTTTCCAACTTTTAAATACTTGCTTGAGCTTTAACACAAATGCTTTTGTATATAGGTAATATTATACTATTTTTGATACAAAATATTTTTGTTTACAAAGAATTGTTTACAACCTGTTCTTAAAATAGTTACCTGCAAAATTTCATAAAAATCGGTCAAGCCGTTTCGGAGTTCCGCCACAGACACCGTGACTTGTGAATTTTACTCTGTAAATGAATGGATTTCTTATGTTTACACGAATATTATTCATTGTCTTAAACACTTGCGGGTTGTGTCTCAACTCGCGGTGCACTTTTCTTTTTTTAACTGACTTACAAAAAAGGAGGCGATTATTTACTTTGTGAATTTTAGATATAAGATAGCAATCTGTGACAATTGTGTAGTTTAAATAGATTAATGTAAGATACCACGTTTGACTTTGACGTTTAAACTCTCTGTACTCTTTCATTCAAATTGATAAAGCTGTTTATGACTAAGTTCTAGAAATAGTGGTTGTGAATATGGGCGTTAGTGGGATGATAGAGTTCCCAAGTAATAGAAGATTCTTCTGTTGTATATTTTCCATGTCCAGATAGTGCTATGTTATATTTTTTAATGTTATATAGAGATTTGCCTGAAGTTTGGTTGAAGACCTTTTTGCTAACCTTATCTACCTAAATTACGTAGACAGAAAATAATCTTCTTACAAAAGGTCCGCATTGCGAAATCGTGTAAACATTAGCAAACAAAATTGGCAATGATGTTTAGTTAAGACAACTCACACTCTAGTAAGTAGCTATTCTACGTATTGATTTACTTAATGTATATTGTATATTTAATACGTTAAAAGAATACGTTCCAGAAAACATCATAAGTAAAATAATAATAATAATGTGGATGTTACAGTGTACACGTAAAGGTTCTTGTTAATAATAGAGTTGAGTATAAATTCTATATGAATTTTAAAACGGCTCTGCCTAATATACTGTATATTATTATACAGTGTATGTAATGTAAATATCGTCATGAGTTAATATGTTACGTTACCAGCAACGGCGTTAGGTAATAACGTTAGTGTACATGAGCGATTGTTTTATTTGACCCACTTTTGAAGGCTAACCGAAATAAAAGTAAAGAACTTACTCTACTGTTGTAAAATTGAGTATCTATGTCGTCCAAAACATTTAAAACTGGATACAGGCCACCCACATCGCATCAGACTTGGAATAGAGAAATAACGATTTGTTTTTGTTACTTTTGTGTCATGCTGAAAACAGAATGCATATCTATATGAATTGCCTGCGTAGAGCAATTGAAAGTAGATTTATTCGCCCATATGAAATAATAATAATGTCTGCTTCGCTAGAATTATTTACTGCTTCGGACACTACTTTTATAAGTTAGTAGAATATATTTTAAACTGCTGAATATATTTTTATGAGGCTTTGACATCTATATGCGAATGACTCCACCTATGTTGAGACTTTCAAGATGGTTTATATGAATAGAATAGGTAGTTGTGATAACTAACTGGGCAGGAAAATCTATTAGATACGTTAATAAGGTTTCTGAGGATTATCTCGAATGTTAATAAGTTTTATTTGTTTCGACTAGTACTTCTGTTAAATATGCTAATTAATAATAATTTATTTTTATTGTACTACTGCGTGAGTAAAATTTTATCAAGAAAATAATGCTATGTTACCTACTTCTAACTACTTGTATAATGTATTGTATGTTATACTAGCTTTTGCCCGCGGCTCCGCCCGCCTAAATTCAGTATACTACGGGAATACTGTACTTTTTCGGGATAAAAAGAAGTCTATGTTTTAATCCAGAGCTTGAACTACTACCATACCAAATCTTACCGAAATCAGTTCAATATTTTTTGCGTGAACGAGTAATAAACATCCATCCATCCTAACAAACTTTCGCGTTTATAATAGCAGTAGGATAATATATTATTGCACCAATTCCAACTTATTGGGTCAATCAAAACAGCAAACTAACGTCACAAGTTATCGCGTCATTTCACATTTACTCCACTAACTAATTAGCATATAATAATATAATAATTAACATGATGGCAAGTTTTTGGACATTATGTACTTACAGAATGTATAGTGCAGATCAATATATTAATTAATAAATTACATTTACAATAAATTACATAACAAAGCCAAGAATATTGTGAGTTTTGGATATAATAGTCTTGACATGATGATCAACACATAACTGTGAACTACGGATGTTCCTTTATCATTCGAGGATAATAACACACAACATTTTGCTGGCCATTATAAGGTACTGTATTAACCTACTAGTCATTTAGATAGCCAAGTGGGATCAATATTCAAATATGTGTTTTAATATCTTGGATTTATTTTCATTTATAGTAATCTACCTGCTATAAACTGCGTCAAAACAGTAATGTCATGTAATTAACCATGATATCATTATGTTATGATGAGTCAAAATAAATTTATTATTGTGTGACCTTCATTGACTTCCAAATTCTAGACGATTCCGTATCGTTAAACAGTCGCTGCCTTCCACAGAGCAGGTGGCAGTGATGGTATAAACTAATGATACTGAAAATAGATTTCTCTGTACAAAGAAGAGTAATATAAAACTATAATTTTTGTAATAAATGATTGCTTAGCATTTTTTTTTGTTACTAATTACGAATCACACGATTCTATTTGTTTGTAGGTAGGTACCTGTTAACATAATTTTATTCTATAACATTTTATTGGGTCAAGCTTGATATAACAATTATAATATTTTGTTGCTCTCATAATTGAAGTAAGCAGACAGTAATATGCACTATCCTGTACAAAAATCTCTACCTAAACCGACTCACCGACCCATTGTTTGCACTGCCATCATGGTTTCGCCCTCATAAATGCTTTTAAAAGGTAACAAACCAGTTTGGCTGCGTTTACGAGTACGGATCTTTGCCTGAGGTCAGGTACAAAAACCCAAAGTGCAGAATAATAGTCGTTGGTTGTATGGCTGTGCGTAATGAGAACCGTTATCAAAATGGCCGCCGTCGTGGCGCTCAGCTTGCCGCTGCCCGCCATTACGAGCGTGGGGTCGTTGACGCTTGTTGGCGTGGCGTAGCGATTGCAGCGTGTATTGATTCCAAGGCGAAATAAAACCCAGTCCTGCCATCTGTACTGTCGAATATTAAACTAGGATTCGTGTGTGAAACATAGATGGCGTGGAAATGGTATGTTTAGCGGAAATATTTAAAGATTAATTGTAAAATGTATAATAATTATAGGCATGTATTTAAACTTGCATTGTAAAATGTATAATAATTAAAGGCATGTATTTGTGACAAAACAATCATATTTTGGGTGTGAAAAAACCGAATATGAAATACTAAATTACCAAGTAGGCAAAAGAACAAAAAATTCCAAATCTGGCGACTAATTAATACCAGTTTTTTTCGCTGAATATTCCAAACCGGCAGACAGATATTATATTGGCGAACAAATAACTCTCTTGGCAACACAATTTGAGAGTACACATTAATTTAAGAATAGGCACATATATTTTCCCTGGTGTAGGCAAATCAAAAAACAAAATAAGCTGCAAAACGAGCGCACATAAAAAAACGTAAAGGAGCGTACAAAAATCCCATTTTTAATTTTTCTCGGTTTCAGTTCGGGTGTAGATTACATTCATTCAATCATTCATTTTGAAATTTCAAAATGGCAGATATTTATTTTTCGTAAAATTGATATGGGTGTCGTTTACTAGGTTTTTGGGGGTGCTGGATACGAAAATGACATTCATTTTGAAATTCCGAGATGGTGGACATATTTCATTTTATAAAAATTTATATGGGTGTCCTTTTGTAGGTTTCTGGGGATTTTTTTCTATAATCGCTTCTATCTCGGAAACATCCTATTAAAATAATAATGAAAAATTCCGCTCCCTTAGTAACACTGCAACCACATATTTTCTTTATGATGGGAGAAAAAGAAATTTATAAATCCTGAATATTCCAACATTTCTGTAGCTTTATACATCGCTCGTACGTATACTCAATGTAGAGCATTTACAATTCCTACTGAAAAAATAATGAAAAATTTTCTCCCCTCAAGTAACCCACCGTAACCACCTATTTTCTTTATGATTAGAGATTTTTTTTATATACAGCATCCCCCCAGTAACCTTGAAAACGACAACCATACCAAAGGAAAACAAACTCCAACAGTGTCAAAAAAAATTCCGTAGCCTGAAAATTTTTAGCAGCCATTAATTTATCAACCAAATCTGGTTTTATAGCTGCTTACATCGTATAATGGTCGCCAACTCTGAAATTATGTCGCCAACTTATAAATTTCGGTGCCAGTTCGGATTAAATTTCGCCACGTTTTCTGAAAATCTGCCGATTTTCGTATTTTTTGTCACCTGAGTGCTTTCGCCAGTTTAGTAATTTAGTCGCCAACATATTAATTCGCTGCCAAATTTAGTAATACAGTACCTATGCTCATGTGCCGAGTGTACCAACTTATTTTTTGTTCGCAAGATTAATTATATCCCATAAATAAATATTATAATCATATTGTAACATATATTTGGTATTTTAATGCGATTTTCGTAAATAAATAAATTATATGTAGTTTGAGAGGGACTTTTGTTGTAGATCGGAATTGATGTAAGGAAGTACTGTAAAAGATTGATCAAAGGCTGAAATTATAAATATTCTGTTTTGTTTCAGTGTAAAGACTTCGAGAAGGTCGGAGCAACGATAGCTGTGACGCCATGCGACGTGGTGGAGGAAGCGGACATTACATTCTCATGTGTCGCCGACCCACAAGCTGCGAAAGAGGTATCTGTACTCTATTTTAGAGAAGAGTAATAAATATGTTACTTATAGTATAATTTTATAGATACAATACATATATACCAAGCCAATTATAAAGTAAGTAGAATTATAAGACAGTCATTAGTCATATTAAAATACTTTTATAAACTTTACAGTGCGGTTCCAATTAGAATGACCTTTCTATTAAACTTTCTTAGCACAGCCCCTGTAAATGTCGCACACTATTTATTGAAATACCACATTTTGCACTGCGGCTTTCTTTTTCCATATGTCAATATCACTTGGTTAGATAAACTTGACAAAGGTCAGATCTCTAACTTAGCAGTTATATTATAGTAATTATATTATTTAAGATGTAGGCTTTAGATATCAAACGAATTTTCTAATCTAAACGATGAAAAATTTAAAATGTAGTACTTTCCTTTAGATTTATATCGTGTAACGGTAAAGTTAAAGATCTGACGCTTAGCCCGGATGAAGTGGTCGCGCAGCTACGCCCCAACGTCCGTGTAGAAGCTTCGCTTCAATAGAAATATTAACAATTCTAGATGGTGTTCGGCAACTGCGGCGTGCTGCACTGTCCGTCGCTGGAGGGCAAGGGCTACGTCGAGATGACGTCCATAGATGCCGACACGTCCCACGACATTGTCGAAGCTATCAGCGGGAAAGGCGGAAGATACTTGGAAGCGCAGGTAATTCCTACAACAGCCTGGTCAAATTATAATCTGTGCACCTGGCGGGAATAACATCGCATTGCATATAGCTAAAAGAAAGCTCATATAATATGCCGGTATTGTACTAAATAACATTAGTTTAAAAAATATTATTATGTTTGTCATTTAAAATAAATTAAATTATGTAGGTACTCTGTAGCCATAATCGTACATGAATTTGAAGTTTTAAAACCACAAAAAATACATACCCTGTCCATTGTCCTCTTAATGTCCATTGTCTCCAATATCTTGTTACATAGGATTTGTATCGTCTTATATTGCTTAAAACCATATTGTTATTTAAAGTTTTAAACCTTAATAGCTATGTACCCGCACCTTTATTTGCGCAAAAGGGAGGGTCGCGGAAACCCTGCTTTTTCCGAGATAACAAGTAACCTACATGTTAATCTAGTCTAATAGTCGCGTGCCAAATATCATTCAAATCCGTTCAGCCGTTTCAGCGTGAAAAACAGTAAAACATACACATTACATAATATGTACTCGCACAAGGTTACATTCATAATATTTATGTGATTAATTTCAGATTCAAGGATCTAAAACAGAGGCGGAGGAAGGTACTCTTATAATTCTAGCGGCGGGCGACAGGACGCTGTTCGATGACTGCCAGTCGTGCTTCAAGGCGATGAGCAAGAACTCCTTTTACCTTGGTAGTAGTCAGCTTGTCCATTTTGAGCCGCGAGGAAAGTTGGACGTTGACAGTTTGAGCATGTATTTGTATTGTTTTGCTATGATAAGCTTTTGCCTACGACTCCGTTTTGTCTACAGATAGATAGTCTAACGTGAGCTAGTTAGATTGTTCTAATAATGAAAATATTAAAAGTGGAAAAAGTAACTTTAATAAAAATAAAAAAATTTAATTACCTGCACTTCCGTATCATTAACAATTTTTAAACATGCAAGTCCAAGTAATGTCCTTGTTTTTTGTTCTTTTACGAGTACATTATTATATTAAATTTAAGACCCGAAATAAACCTTAATATTAGTACTTTTGCAGTAATAAGTCTATGACTCGATTAAACCGCCGTCTTAGAATAGAATTATTTGCATGGTAACCTCACTAATGCATAAACTTCAAGTTTAAAGTAGTTGCTACAGGCATGATTAGTCTAGGCATAGCTTTATGATTATTTTTTACTTGCTTTTTATTTTTATTTAAACTGTCAACGACTAAATCTGAGCGGGTAAAAAACAAAATTAGGATTGCATGGAGAAGGGTTTTATTTAGTTTTATCTTGTTATGATAGTAGGCAAAGAAATGAGCAGCTGGAGTCCTTTCAAGGACTTCCCTAGAAATATTTATTTCCATCTTACATATAATTTATATCAGTGTTAAATATTATTATTTATAGTATTATACTATATGCCGCATTAAAACATGCTTCTGCGAACAACAACATGTTATTATATCAGGTAGGTCGACCGCAACAAATTTGACGATCTCTCTGCGCCGATTACTTGTCCGACTGTCGACATGTCGCAGCCTGTACAGGTGAACGTTATATACACCGATCACAGCAAGTGCTTCTACCACCTAGCAGCTAGCAGAGCATACAATACAGCGTCTCGGAGTACCGACATATATTTATTCAACACCAGTATAAAAATGTTAGAAAAACTCTAACAGACCATTTTTTTTAATAGTAATTGCTAATATTATATTTAAAGTTAAGTCAAATCTAAACTGTCAAGTCAAATGAAAACTTGTTATTGGCCCCATATTGTCACTCTGTTGTTAGTGTTGCACCTTCTAGCTGTAAGTTTTCCTTGAAAATAAAAATAAAATGTATTTATGTTTTTGAACTTAAAACTTCACAAAATGTTCAATTACATATTATTTTAAAAAACATTATTGTATCTTAAAGAGTGAGCGAATTACTGAGCTTCATTGGTCAGTATTAGCTGTCGTGTAAATAAGACATCTAATTATTGACCAATGAAGCTCGGTAATTAGCTGACTTATTTAATTCGCATATTCGTGACATTATCGTCACGACTCACGACTATACGCAATGCCATTGTGCCATATATATAATTCATAGCAAGAATCGATTAGATGTCTTTCCCCGTGGTATACTGCATATCTGTGTCAAATTTCATCCAAATAGGTCAGTAATTTCGGAGCCTACTCAATGCAAACAAACAAACACAAACAAGTCCTTCCTCATTATTATATTAGTATTGATATAGATAATAATAATAATAAAGTTCCCTTCTTTCTTCGAATATTCATTTGCAATTTTGAATGCAAACTAGTGATCCACGTACATGTGGGGATCGTGAAACGCAGCTCAACTGCACGTATACGTGCAGTGCGTGTTTCTATCATCAATACATACGCAATAATTATCATCAACGGCACCGAAAACCCGAGTCGGAGAGAGCGTTACGCCCTGTGCTTACATCCTAAAGTAGATGTTTGACATTAACGCTTATGTTTGAAGATATTTATCATCTCTGATGTTTTTTGTACGCGTGTTTCAGGCGACATCGGCAACGCGTCGAAGATGAACTCGGTGCTGCAGGTGGTGGGCGGCGTGTCACTGGCGGCGCTGGCCGAGGGTCTGGCACTGGCGGACCGCGCGGGGCTCAGCCAGCGTGACCTGCTCGACGTTCTGGCGCTCACGCCTCTCGCCTCGCCACATCTGCTGAGGAAGGGACGAGGTACAACGATATTATGTATTAATATCTTCGCAAAAATATTTTTTGTACATAGTTGTTGTACTATTACACTGTTAATTTTACTTAAAGATAATATATTATGTCTATAAGGTAAATTTTAATTTCCGTGTCACGTAATAATGTTTTTTACTTTAAAAATACATTGTTTGCGTAAGGCGAAAATTTGTTTTTATTTGTTAAATAATTTGATTAAAGGCGAATGTTTTTCTGGTAGGCTTTTGTCTGTCTTCGAAATATAATTATATTCTAAGCTTAAATTCATTAAATTTTGTTCTGTTTTAATGTATTCTGTTTTCATTAAAATATATAACATGCTTACATACACATACGCATTTAACGAGTTTTTATTTATTCACAGATATGATAGAGTCGTCATACTCCACCCACCAGCCGCTGAGCCACATGCAGAAGGACCTCAAGTTAGCGCTCGGCCTCGGCGACGCTTTAGAGCAGTCATTACCACTCACCGCCACCACCAACGAGATCTTCAAACACGCCAAACGCCTCGGCTACGCTAACCACGACGTCGCCGCTGTCTACATTCGCGCGAGGTTCTGATGCCCTGTTATAATACTTTTTTTTATTCCTATTCGACCGTACGAGAATTTGTTTTGAAAAGTAGTAAATCTGACATATATGTCATATGCTGTATCTGGTGTGGTTGAATGCATACCAAAACCCGGCCGTAAAGACACGCGGTTATATACCGTCAGTAATTATTTTATGACAGAAACCTTCTTAATATTGCCTTTAATCAAAAATAAGAATTTTATGTTTTCTGAAATCCGTAAAGGCTGCAAGAGCGTTTTCACATCGCAATACCGATATCCGATAACATACCGAAAACGCTCTTATGTTTTTGGCATAAGTGCGTTTTTTCAATATCCAATCCGATATCGGATATCGCGCCGATAATGGCAAATACAGGTATATATCTCATATTAAAATATATCCCGTCTTTCTCATGTCTGTGATTGTAATTTATCGGTCCGATATCCGATTCGCTTAGTGGGAAAACGCTCTAAGTGAATCCAGAACCCTTACCTATCCTACTCTTCCTGCCCTAATGTCTACTTTTTGTACTCAGGTACCCAATTTAATGAAAAGATTTAATAAAAAATCAAGATTGAATAGTTACGCCTAAAATGAGGCCATCAGTCTTCTGATGTCAAACAGTCAAAAGAATCTACGGGCATTGTTATTAGTTGGCAATTAACATGTAATGATTTTTGAAATGAATTAACAATTTGTTTAAATAAAATATTGTTATTAAACATAGCCTCAATTTTATTACGGATTTATGTGTAGAAAACCGGCTTCGTGCGCTTGCAATAAACCTTCCTCTTGAATCACTATCTATTGCTGAAAACTGCATTAAAATCCGTTCAGTACTTTAAAATATCTAAGCTAAGAGACAGCGGAAGCGAATTCATTTTACAGTAAAGAAATCATAATGATTAAATCTAATTTATTAAATAAGGATAAAATAATAAATTGGAACAGATGTCAATGATTAATGTAATAACAATATATAGAGCCACTCGTTAAAAACCGATATATTTTAAACTTTTACATTAGGATCACATACTACACTATACATAATTAGTTTAAAAGGCATGTAAGCCTTTAATCAAAAAATACATTTTTTCAACCAGTCATCCAATATTTAAAAATACTTTGATAGGAACATTGTCTCAACGCGCACTAGCTAATTTTAAAACATTTATAATTTTAAAACAACAAAACACTAATTTTAAAGTTAAGTTTATCTTTATTACGTTAAGTTCATATGACTTGATAAAAAACCGTAAGGCGTATTGTGTGTGTGTGTGTTATATTAGACTACATACCTCAACGCGGTCCTCTTCGTTTGAATCAAAAATTGCTGTTCGTTAGAATTTAAGCATGCGGCCTTAACATCTATGTACCTATCATTATTTTTAGAAATGAATTCTTCATGACGAATTTTTACATCGTGTGTTGGTATTTAAAGTACACCTTCAAAATTAAAATGTATAGAACCAGCCCTTTGTCTATTATCAAGCAGTTTTAATGTTATTCTACAACAGAACGCTTGGTAATTAATTGATTTGAATTTTATAGAGCGTAATTTTTTTATGTATTTTAAATTAGTTTTGTACTTCTCAAAGTACATTATAATTTTGTCAAATCTAATCTTAAGGTTAATAAAGTATTATATTTTAATTATATACTTCGGGTTTTATTACTGCAATCATAATATAAGGAATTACATTATGATTCAAAATTGATCAAATTTTTGTAGCACGTAAGATCCTAGTGTCGATGCTTCATAAATTAATTGAATAAATTACATAAAGAAGACTATATACCTACTAATTTTCTGTGGGCTCACAAAAATATTAATTACGCTCTTAATAATTCAGTCATCTGTTGTGTGATGTAGGTTTAAAAAAGATCCAAAGTAGTTATGCATTTTTTTCTAGGTAATTGTTATTATCTCATTTTATTTCTTAAAGTTTAATGTTAGTATGTGCTTTTTTTACTCTTATTATTTTAATAACTTATATAAATATAATAAAGTAACACAATTGCTACTCCTACTTTCAACTTTACATCATCATACCTACTAAGAGAAAAAATTTAAAATAATATTGTGGAATCCAAGAAGATAAATTAAGGGCAATAGTTAGCAATAGGCATTGCGGGATTTTAAATTCATTAGTTTAATTAATAGACTAACGTCTAAAATTAAAAATCAATTTTATGACTTTCTTTTATAAAGACTTGGCCACGTATTTTCTACTACATTAGTTATTACAATATTATACCTACTCTTAGGAGTAAGTTTATGACAGCTTCTAAATTTTTTTACCAACTAATGCACTTTGTTTTAAATATAAGAAAACATCAATTTATTGTAATTTGAGATCAGAGTATAAATAATATTTAAGTAAATAAATTTTAAATATCCAATTATTTTTAGTGTTTTATTTTTGTCTCGTCATAATTACCTTATCGAAATTGTTGAACATTTTCATATCAATCACCAATTTAGACTAATTTAAATATTAAAGCCATATTCATGTGAACTCATTGCGTGGGGCACTACTTGTACATATGTAGGGTGACATACCCAATTGCTTGCACTGAACTAGATTACCGAACAAATGTAGAATTATACGAGGGCTGCACTAAAAGTATCGGGAATGGAATATTTCCACTGTTCCTGTCATATTAAAATCTTATTAATTTAAAACTCCTTGGTTTTAAAAATCGAATACCGTTTATTAATTTATTAAAAAAAGATTCTCGGTCTTGTCACAAGGTCTTGTCAAACTTGTTTAGTCGTTGAGAAAATGGAATTGACTCGAGAAAATTCTAGAGCGATGATTTATTATGACTTTCGAAGTGGTTTAACACAAAAAAGTGTGTTGACCGGATGATTTCTGCATTTGGTGATGAAGCCCCATCCATAACCACAATTTATCGCTGGTTTGCTGAATTTCAACGTGGACGTGTCAAGCTCAGTGATGATCCCCGTCAAGGTCGTCCAAAAACTGCAGTCACCTAAGAAAACGTTGATGCTGTGCGTAAGCTGATTGAGGAAGATCGACATGTGACATACCGCGAAATTCAGGCAACTTTAGACATTGGCATGAGTCAAATACAAATAATCTTGCATGAACAATTAGGTGTAAAAAGTTGTTTTCCCGATGTATACCGCATTTGCTCTGTGAAGAGCAAAAAGCGGCTCGCGTTACTTGGTGCGTCAGAACTCTCGAAAGATTCCACGCAGGATCCTCAAATGCTGTATACAACATCGTATCAGGTGACGAATCCTGGATATACGCGTACGAACCCGAAACAAAAAACCAGTCACGAGTTTGGGTGTTCGAAAATGAGTTAAAACCAACAAAAATTGTTCGTTCACGGAGTGTTGCAAAAAAAATGGTGGCCACGTTTGTCTCCAAAACCGGCCATGTTCGACTATTCCTCTTGAGGGACAAAGAACGGTTAATGCAGAATGGTATGCTAACATTTGTTTGCCACAGGTCGTTTCTGAACTCCGTAAAGAGAACTGCAACCGCCGCATCATCCTCCATCACGACAATGCGAGTTCTCACACCGCGCACAGAACAAAAGAGTTTTTAGAGCAAGAAATCATAGAATTATTAGACCATCCGCCGTACAGCCCCGACCTAAGCCCTAATGATTTCTATACTTTCCCTAAAATAAAGAATAAATTATGTGGTCAGAGATTTTCATCACCTGAAGAAGCTGTGGACGCCTACAAAACGGCCATTTTGGAGACCCCAACTTCCGAATGGAATGGTTGCTTCAATGATTGGTTCCATCGTATGGAAAAATGTGTCAAATTTCGCGGAGAATACTTTGAAAAGCAATAAATACATTTTTAAATAGTAATGTTGTGTCACTTCCTTGATTCCCGAAATTTTCAGTGCCGCCCTCGTAAGCTTATATTATATATATATATATATATATATATATATATATATATATATATATATATATATATATATATATATATATATATATATATATATATATATATATATATATATATATATATATATATATATATATATATATATATATATAAAATTACATGTTTCCACCACACTTCGATTTAAAAACAGCCACATTTATGTAAACGAGTGTTGGTGTCCTACGTTAGAATTTTTTGCCCTATTCCTTGGGATCGATTGTAATCTCACGTGTTTTCATATTATGCTATTTTTGACCTTTTACATATTTTTAACTGAAACTTTTGGTTTGTCTCATAACAGAGATGTTTTATGTTGCTTATCTAATAAAAGGAAATTAAAGTTACAGTAAAATATGATGAAACATATTATGGTGCTGACATCTGGGTCCAATATTTTGAAAATTCCAGTTTATTAGCACTGGTGCTGGTGGTACACGGATCGCCTGATGATAAGCGATTTCTGCCACCCAAAGGCACACCTGCGACACCAGAGGAGTTAAAAGTGCATTCCGGGTCCTTAATCCCTAACACCCATTTAAGTCATAGGTCTGAACAAATCACTTATATACCTACTTATAAAGATATTTCTTTCTAAAGTTCGTAAATTCGTACAGGAGGGAGGGAGAGGGACACTTGATCCTTATGAGATATCCTTGAGACTAGGTGCACTCCATTTACAGATCTTGCTAGGCAATACCTACTTTTACAGTGGCTATGTCGGTGATATACGATACCAGCAAACTTTTCCAAATGAATTTAATCGTTAGATATATGGCACTTTTAAAATGGTGGACGAAAAATGATTTTTATTGCAATAAATTTTTATTTTATAAGGTTTTAATATTCTTCTTTATAGTTATTTAGAAACTAAGTTTAAGATGGTATGAATATAAAACAAATGCCTATCTATGTGTCATTTGTTTCTATTTAAAAAAAGTTAATCTTAATTGACTTGCATGATAAATTTGTTTATAGCATAAAACTACCCTGGGTAGGTATACATGATATAATAATTCGGGTAGACTTGATCCCACCTGTATCAAGTGCCCCTTAAAATAGTTTAAATTTCTATTAATTGCACAATGCAATTTATTAAGTATTTCCATATTTGTATAAAGCAAGGGAAGTAGTTACATAAGAAATATTATCAAGCCATAAAAAATGCTATGAGAAAATTAATGCTAAAACATCGCATGCGAATATATAAAGAAGTGAATAATATAAATAGTAATTTAAGCATTTAGTAGTCTAAGGGCTCGTACACAAAACTGCGATGCGACGTCGCACCGCAAAAACTTGCGAGCTCGCACGACGCATCGCAAGAACTTACGAATTGATTCGCATCGCGCATTTCTGCGATGTTACGTCACATTTGTTGACGCCATTTTTAGTTAACTTTGAGACAGCGCGTGGGCAAGACGTATACTTAATGTAAACAAAATGACAGAGTACGACGTTGATTTTTTTATATCACTGATTGAGGAGTGCCCTGTTCTTTGGGACACTAGTAACGAAGATTATAAAAATAAATTCATTAAACAAGAAGCTTGGAAGAACGTATGTAGAAATTTATTTCCAAATTTCGAGGAAAAAGAAAACAATGAAAAAACTAAACTTGGTAAGTAGACAAATACATTTATTGCAACTTCTTTTTACTTAAGCTACCTACAAATCAAATATTCTATACATATACCACTATTGTGAATAAAAGTAATTTCTTCTTATTTCTTCGTTTTATTCGAATATTTCGTACGCGTCTTTACAAACGTCTTTTATTTCTTGTCGCCATCTTAAATTGTATCTCTTTCACACCTGTACCTAACCCTATTTACGTTTCTCATTCCTCTAACAATGTTTATCTCATTCTTTCATACATCACCTTGCATATGGTCTATCTCTCTCTCTCTCTCTCTCTCTGTTATAATGTTGCTATCCCACATATACATTTTGTCTTTGCGATGTGATCCTTTTGTACCTGTTCTATTTACTTATTACACTTATTACTTCGGTTAGAAAGCTAGCAACAATGCAAGCGACATTGTATTCTCAAATTTTTTGTAGTTGCCAGCTTAATGCCCCAACTTCACTAGCAAAGTAATCCAAATATTCGTTTCTTATTATATTTGCACTTACTACCTGACTACCTACATTCAACCGTTGCTGGAGTGGTAGTAATTCGGAATCATCTATGACCATTTCAACAGGGGTTTCTAATCCATCACGGTTAAGTACAAAGTTATGTAATACGCAACAAGCCTTGACAATGTCTATTGCAAAATCATATGACACGTTAATGGGCCGGTGAAATATTCGCCACTTATTGGCCAGTATGCCGAAAGTACACTCGACATATCTTCTTGCCCTACTCAAACGGTAGTTGAATACTCTTTGTTTAACAGACAAATGCTTGCCCGAATAAGGGCGCATGACATTATTCGAAATAGAAAAAGCTTCGTCTCCGACAAAAACAAATGGAACCGGTTCTTGAAAGCCCGGTAACGGCCTCGGTGTTGGTGTAGGCAAATCACCTCTCATCAGTAAGTCGTACAGTTTCGTGTTGTGGAAAATAGTGGAGTCGCTTTCCTTTCCATATGCTCCTATGTCCACATAGATGAATCGGTATTTCGAATCAACAATAGCCAACAAAACTATTGAATTGTAGCCCTTGTAATTAAAAAAAAGTGATCCACTGTTTGGGGGACTACAAATTCGAATATGTTTCCCATCAACGGCTCCAATACAGTTAGGGAAGTTAGCTTTCTTGTCAAAGTCTGCAGCAATTTCTTCAAGCAGCTGTTGCGTTATTTTCGGTATGTTTGCATTTAAACAATGTTTCCAAATTGCGCTACAAACTAATCGTATTATCTTAGCAACTGTACTTACTCCTCGATAATAATTTAAATGTATATTTCTGAGTTCATCTCCGGTTGCTAGGAATCTGTAACATAAATAGAAAATAAAGTAAGGATTAATTTAAATAACAACTTGAAAAGTAAAGAATACTAACCTAAAACGACATAAACATACATATATATTAATAATATATTAACAATAATATTCTTGGACTATTAACTTAGCTGCTAGCTTTACTATAAATATAATAAAATAATTTTATTTTCTTTTTTTTGCAGGTCAATCAGTAATACAAAGATGGAGGGGGATTAAGGATACCTTTAATAAATATGAAAAAAAACTCAAAGATGCAAGTAGGTCAGGGTCTGGATCAAAAAATATTAAAGAATACCATCTATACAAACAATTGCAATTTCTGAAGAAAAATTTACAAAATGAGACGACTACCAGTATAAATGAAACAGAAAATGAGCAAGATAATCAAGAAGGTACATCTCAAAACCGTTACCAATAACAGCCACCAAAAAGAAAGAAGGCGAGTAATAATTTTGAAGATGAGATTATAAAGACTTTGAAGGAACCGGAGAATAGACACATATCTTTTTTTAAAGGTATTCTACCATCACTTGAAAGATTAGATGACAATAAAACACTGATCTTTCAAAGCAGAGTTCTTCAAATTTTAACAGAATTGCATCAACCTCATGGCTACTACTATGCGAATAGCAACTACCAGGGTGGCTATCAAACTCCCAATTTTGCAACATCTCAACAAACGCCACCGATACGTCCACATTCATCTAACATACCACATCAAATTGATTCACCTAGTAATGATTTTTCTAACTCGAGCATATTAAGCACACTTTCAACGGAAGAAGACTTTGATTTTTCGTAAATTTTATCGATTGTATTATTTGGAAAACACTTTTCTTAATAAAAAATAATGTAAAGAATTATTGTTTTACTTACCGGATAGTGAGGCCAATCATTTCCAGAGGCATAACAGGAACTCTCCCCTTGTACGATTGTTTCAGAAGACATGGTGATAATAAACTTAAAAGCTCTTCGAAGATATGCTCATTCTAAAATAATCAAAAAACTTTTTTTCGTCCATTTTCAAAGCTTCATATTTTTGATGAAAATAGTTCCCTTTGGGGTTCATAATAGTAATAAATGGATGAACCCAAAATCTTCTTTGTTTCTTTTGCCTGTATCTCCAAAGCAATAACAAAAGTGCACACTTCTTTTTACGATCCATGTCACGATCTAGTTATCAAAATACGTCCAGTAAGGTTGACGGTCGTCGAAAGAATGGTCACCCTGGAGGATGCCTTGCCGCACGAAATCGCATCGCAGCAATTCGTATCGCAACTTTCTGCGTTGCGAATTCGCATCGCGTCGCATCGCAGTTTTGTGTACAAGCCCTAATTTGGAATAAATTAGGTTATATGATATATCAATGTTTTAAAAACTCTTTAGTTACATAGTATTTGTATAGGGGATCAAGTCGCGTTATATGGGGACACTTGGTACAAATCCGTGTCTTTAGTTTTAGCAGGTAAATTAGTACTTTTTTCGACTGATATTCTGTTAGTTGTTTCAGATTATTGAAGCCAGATAAACTCCATGTCTTTCAGTACCTACTGTTTTGTTTTTCAAATACGATACATAATATGTAAAAAATTAGGAGAAAAAAACAAAAGGGGGATCAAGTGTCTGCAGTTTCTCGTACTATAAGTCAATATTATTTTTACCATAAACATTTTCTTTTGATGCTTCATTAAGACTTATGAATATAAATGGATCTAAAAATTAATTTAAAATACTACATTAAAACTTGGAATACCTATGTACTAAGCATAATGAGACAGACTTTGCTAATTAATAAGGATTAAGGTTATTTTTTTAAAGACCGATTTAAAAAAAGAGATTATTCTCTGAACATTGTTTTATTTCATATTAACTACCTAATTTCATTACCACTTTAAGAGATAGTCCTAATTTTCCCCCGATTATTACAGAGGAAAATCCTTTTTTACCCACAATGACGAGTTTTCTGGGTCCATTATTTATAAATGACTAATTTTTATTTCATAAAAAAGTTTATCTTCCACATTTGATAAAAATAAGGTTAACTAAAAATTGTCCTGTCACCATTTATTAGCACCCTCATCACCGGGCTACCCGATTATCAGCACTGCAATAGTGGTAATGAAATAAGGTAGTTAATATGAAATAAAACAATGTTGAGAGAATCATCTCTTTTTATACCTTGCCTGATAATCAAAGTTTTATAAAAATCGGTCTTTAAAAAATATAACCTTAATTATTATTAATTAGCTAAGTCTGTCTCATTAGGCTTAGTATATAGGTATTCCAAGTTTTAAGTTAGTATTTATAATTAAATTTTAATTACACTAATATTCAGTGTTAATGAAGCATTAAAAGAAAATTACTATGGTAAAAATATAGTTTTGCAATAACCTGTTGCTTATTTTGACTGATATTCTGTTGAATATCAGTCAAAATAAGAACTAATTTACCTGCTAAATTGAAACGGATTTGACATTTGTACCAAGTGTTCCCATATAAGGGAGACTTGATCCCCCATACAAATACTATGCAACATTAAGAGTTTTTAAAACGTTTATATAACCTTCATATATTCCATATTAGTACACACTCGTGCTAATTCCACTAGTGCTAATAAATTGGAATTTGCAAAATAACGGAACTAGCTGTCAGCACCATATGTTTTATCATTAATTTTACTTTATCTTTAGCTCCCTTTTATTAGATAAGCCTCATAAATCATCTCAAATATGCGACAAACCAAAAGTTTCAGTAAAAATATGTTAAAGGTAAAAAATAGCATAATATGAAAACACGTGAGCTTACAATCGATCACAAGGAACCTGCCAAAAAAAATCTAACTGTAGAACACCCAACACTCGTTTACATAAATGTCGCTGTTTTTAAATTGAAAAGTGTGGTGTCGCCGGTAGTAGATTCCAGAAACATTAAATTTTTGTTTTTATTACGTAAGTGGAAACAAATATTAATTAGTGAAAAGCATAAAATCCTACTATTTGTTCGGGGTGCTGATAATTTGGTGCAGTGCTAGCAATTGGGTGTCTTTGATACTTCAATATTATATAAATTTGATAATCAATTACTTTTCAAGCTTTTTACCAAATATATATGATTGGTTCCGCTCGGTAGAGCGCTCAGCAAGACGAATTGTTAGTCTATGGCTTTTACATATTTTATTTACTTATACTCGATGAGACCATATTTAGGTTTTATATGCTTTTGATTGGTAGTCGATTCGCGATTTGATGGATCCCGGACAGGGTCGAACAGTAGCCGTACATCGTCTTCGTTCAGAGGGCAGACTTACGTGTGGAATTCAGGTACCTACATCTATTTTGTAATTTGTACAATGTTTTAGTTTTGTTGTAGTAAATGATCTTAAATTATATCGCCATTTATCATAGCGTTTATTGTGGCACAACTTTATTGTGGCGACCGACCTTGCTAAACCATTGCAGATTTACGACAAATTAGCGGTTTCGCTAAAAATACGGTGGGTGATTTACGTAGCTCGATCACGCCATCCGCCATACTTCATAAAAATATATACACGAAAAAGTATCTATGTGCTCCTTAGTCAGGGGTATTTTAACAATGGGGCTTGATACAACATTTTTTAAACAATTCGTAATCTCGCGGCCATGTGCATTCATATTTGTTATGTAAGTATAAATTGGGTACTTGTGATATTCAGTAAATAAATCAGTCTGCTTAGTGCTTGGGATCTCGGCGTTCCATTGACATAACAATTTTTAATGATAATATTACGCTACATAGTACGTACAATCAGAATATACCTATATAGGATAGAAATAAGATAAAACCCGCCAACAATAGAATAAAGGTGCACGTAAAGAATCCCATACCTACCTATCATGTTTTAGGTAATCCAATGACTTAATTTTTATACTTGATGGGCTTAGTCGCGGACACCTGCGTTGTACCACTTTAGAACTTTATTGTCGAAGACATACGGTCAGGTGTTAGTGACAAAACCGGTGTAAAAAGGGCGTGTCTTCAACAACTTTCAGAACAAAATGCCAACAAACATTTTGAATTCCGATTAATAATAATGATTCGTTAATATTAGGTCCTTACATATGAAATTGGCGTTTTGTGGTACTGACCACTTTGGTCTCAAATATATCTTCTTTGGTTAAGAATTCCAATTTCAAATTTATACCGCTATTTACTCATGCATTTGTGTTTCGAAAACCAGAATTCATTTGTATTTCCTCTTTTGGTTTTTTCTTTGCGTCACTCTGTTTACAAAATGGAAAACTTGAAATATCGTATTACATGTTTTCGAGTACGAGTACCACCGTGGCACCAGTGCTGCAGAAACGGCTCGAAGGATTAATTATGTGTATCATCACTCAACCGGCACAATAATGAAGGAATTTTAAATCGAATCACCGAACCTGTGATGAAAAGTGGATCCTGTACGATAATCGGAAACGCTCATCGCAATGGCTGAACCCTGGCGAACCAGCCAAAGCCTGTCCCAAGCGAAAATTGACTCAAAAATAGTTACTTGTGAGCGTTTGGTGGACTAGTGCCGGTGTCGTTCACTACAGCTTTCTTAAATCTGGCCAGACGATTACGGCAGATATATTACCAGCACCTGCAAATCATGATGGAAAAGCTAGCTGCTAAACAACCGAGGTTGGTCATTCGCTTTAGGCCACTGCTGCTTCAGGACAACGTTAGACCACACACTGCACAACAGACGGCTACCAAATTAGAAGAGCTTCAATTGGAATGTCTAAGACATCCACCGGACCTTGCTCCAACAGATTATCATTTTTGTCGAAATTTGGATAAGAAGTTATCCAAAATATCCAAGGGAAAATTCAACTCCGATGGGGCAGTCCAAAGTGCCTTCAAAGATTTTATTGATTCCTTTCCGAATGGTTTTTTTCGTAAAGGAATCAATGAACTACCTATGAGATGCCAAAAGTGCATAGATAGCAATGGTATATACTTTGATTAAATAAACATATTATGTTTTAAAAAATCGACTTTATGTTCCTCCTTTACAAAACGCCAATTTCATATGTAATGACCTAATATTATCTCTTATATTGGTACCTACACAAAGTGTGATTTCACGTCTCTTGTATGGACACACAAATTATATAGCACCTATTAAAAAAAAAGATTGTCAAAATACATTTTTATGATTAATATTTACATTCTGTAATTTCCAAAATGTTTACAACAGCTTTTTCAAGAAACATGCAATGTCGTGATTTCGTGAAACGAGCACAGCAATCTTTATAGTAAGACAATACCAGTCGAAAAAATTTCTAGTAACTACATGAAACACACGAGGAATACGAACATTTATTATTTTATATATACCTAATATAGTAATTTAACAGTTTTAATCTCCTTTTGAACTTTTTTTTTCGTGAGCTAAGATGTCTTTTCTTACCGAGTATATAGATGAATATCGCGCAATTCCTATACAGAAGACTAAAATGTAAGTAAATAATCTATTACTTTTTACTTTTTCTATTATACTTACGGCCGAATAATGAAACGTTAATCAAAACTAGAGCCCTCTTATTCACAGGCTGTCGCTGTCTCTGCTAGCCGAAATGATAAGAACAACACACGATTTCAGCTTCACTTAATTTAACTATCGTTCCAGTATTCGGTTGTTATTTATTTAAAGTAGGTACCTAAGCTTGAAACTCAGATTTTGCTCAGTTTTTAGGCTTCCGTACTTTACGTCATGGATTCAGTCTTCTGCTTAACTTAGAAACAGCTAGTGCTAGAAAGATGAAATTGCGCATAGAAATGTGTATTTACCACGTCGAGAAAGTGCTAAAATAAAATCACGAAAAATAATAATAATAGCTCCCCACACCGGTTTCATTGAAACCAGGCCAGCTACGCAGGAGTTATTTTATAGTGCCCAAGTGTGAGCGCAGTACACAAGAGCACTCTATCTTCCTTTACTCTCGAAATCCAGTGGGACGGATAACCGACACGACTGGTGAGAGATCAGGCGCAGGTCCGACTTTTTACATGCCCATCCGACGCATGGATCATCTTTCTTATCAGACAATTAGGTGATCAATCTGCATTGTCCTAACCAAACTTGGAAACAACGTTTTTTGTTCTTCCAACGCGGGAATCGAACCCACGACCTCCGAGTCGAGAGCAAGCTCTAAACACTGGACCACGTAGGCTGTTATTAATATAAATCTGCCGCGCTATCAGATTTATATTAATTTTTGTCGCGGAAGCGACATGTCACTTAGCGATGACTTATGTCAAATCCCATACCGAAGTTCGGCGTCGAAATTATCGAATGCATCTTGACTAGAGGCCCTGATATTAATATAAAAATATTTATATAGTTACTCTACACGTAAAGTCGGGTTAATTTTTTTTCTTTTGTCTACCCCATAGTGTGGGGTATCAAGGTAGGTCTTTTAAGACATTGAGAGGTTGTTAAGACGATTTTTCTATTTAGGTATCTGTTTGCGAAATATTCAACTTCATAGCGCATTTTTGTTAAAATGGGGCTTCCCCACTCTAAAACGGTTAACTCGAAAAAAAACAGAATAGACCAGAGACCGGGGCACATAAGATACGTCATACGTGCTTCAGTTTATATTTTCTTAGTTTTAATATCTACCTGCTTTACACCTAGTTTTAAATTTTTTTCTACATTTAATAGGTGCCGTCCTGAAGACAGATGGGCGAAAGTTGAGGGAGAATGGATGGATCCAAAAAGTGGCTCCGAAAATGTGAGTTGATTTACTTCTAGTACCAATTAGTAAGCTAAGAAGTTTATATTCTCCTAGTAAACTAAAATAAAATAAAATAAATAAAATAAAATTCCTTCTGTGGTTAATACATATTTGACATTGTGTACTTACAATTTAAATTTTTAGGAAGAATGGACGGAGGAGGAAATTGATAAGTTCATCAAAACTACTATGCAGAGTATACGCGGCCAGTCTACCTACTACAACCACTACTGCGCGAAACTGTCGCCAGGTGAGCAAAATCTTAGTATGAGTACATTAGGTATCATTAGAAAAAAAAGGAAAGTATATGCAGTTACGAGCGCTAATATTGATACGCGCAAAATGCAATTAATTTTATTAAAGTATATACGCACGCCACACAATGCGTAGGTATGCCCACCTACTTGTGTAGGTATACCATAGGAAAGTAGTACCTACATAGTTATAAATTATCAAACGCTATATTTTCTCTTGCGAAATTTATTAGCGGTTTGTAGTAAATGATGATAAATTCACAAATTAGTTGGAAACCAAGATGAAAAACTTGGCAGTCATTTACTGGAAAATATAGTTAAATGTACTAGGTAGGTGGTGAAGGCCATAAATAATTTTGTGAATTATAAAGGAAAACTAAGTCGTTTTTCCTCGTAAGACGTAAAATCTGTGTCTACTTGTAATATATTTTCATAAGAAATATGAAGACTACGTAATTGGTACAGTTGAATCCGTTTATAGTGACATCGCAGGGAAATAACAAACACGTCAGATTTTACGTACTTTGTATGACGTCCACTTAGGACGTCATACAAAGCATTTTATAGAAAAAAAAATCTCCTGTTTTCGTTAAGAGCCCTATTACAAATTTGCACTCTGCGAGATTAGGTATTTGGAGCGTTCCCGACATTTCGCATTTTGTAGTAATTTTGCAGATGTATTTATCGTTTTTATTGAAATAGGTTAATAAATTGCTTTAAAATTATAAAATCTTTATTCCTCATGAAGTAACAATTGTTCTGGTATAAATTTTGCTTAATAATATCGTAGATAGGAGTAATTCACAGTTAACATAAAGCGATTTCCGAAGTTTTTTTGGCTCTGAATAAGATTTTTGTCTATATTAAATCAAAGATATTTCAAAATTCTAAGGCCGCTACGAACTATACGACTATATAGGAGATAACATTCTTAATATATTATTTCATTTGCAGTAGTTCAATGAAAAAAGTGCCTTCGCGCATTCTATGAAATTCTATAAAAATTTACAAAAAGCGAGGCCGCTACGAACTAAGCCAATAGCTATTCTGCACTATTCAATATGTCAAACTTGTTAATGTATCTTTGTTTCTGAGATCAAGAACGCCATAATTGGCCATTTTACGCAAAAATCACAGTCGAGATATAATATGCCTCTTAGGGGCCCTATATACGGTCCGGTTTTCCTTCAGTTCGGCCTGAACGGATGCAAAATCGTATTGTCTGTGTGCAATTTCGACATCGCATCAGTCGGCCGTATGGACTGAAGCGATTCGTTCCAGTGTTGCCAACTCTGTTTTTGCGAAACTACTAAGCTTGCATCGTTTTCTACTAAAAACTACTAAAAGCGTACCGATAACTATAAACTTAGGAGTCCCTAAAAATTTCTGCATTTTCAGTTAATATTAAATTGAAAATATGATCATTTTTATTAAAAAATATGGTAGGAAATATTACGTATATAGAAATTAAATCGGTAGTTTTAAGAGACTTACGGACGCGTGCTACTATGTGGTATTATGACAAGGTAAGAGTAATCCTCGTAAGGCCTCGTAGTAAGAGGCCATGTTGCATATTATGATTACTATTTTATTAGTAATAGCTATTTTCTACAAAACCACTAGTAACAACTAAATTGGTACTAAAGAGGGAATAAAATACTAAATTTAGTAGTAAAACTTTGTAAAACATCTAAGTTGGTAACATTAATTCTGACCTGAACGGATGGACTGAACAGTAATAAAATTGGACTGAACAGTAATAAAATTCGAGTGTAAAATAAAACCGGTCAAGTGCGAGTTGGCAAGAGGAGTTGGCCGTTCCGTACAAAACGGAAAAAATTACGTACACGTTTGTTGTATGTGAGCCTCAAATTTTTATTTTATTCTGTTTTTAGTATTTGTTGTTATAACGGCAATAGAAATGCCTCCATCGTTTGTGAAATTTTCAACTGTCGAACTATCACGGTATAGGAAGGTTGCGGCGACAGGCGCACGAACAGCAAAGTCTCAGTAATAGGGTCCCGTTTTTACCCTTTGGGTACTGACACCCTTTTCCCTAAAAATGGCACGTGGTCTAAAGAACAATTATTAGAGTTCATAAACTATTTAAATGTTTAGAACCACTATGGTTGATAAAATCTAAAGACTATAACTATAAAAAAAAGAGATATAAACATATTACTGGAAAAATGTATGACATATTAATTCAGTTTCGTTGATATCGCGTAACTACAGTTGCATTATTGCATATTACATTGTAAATACAATAAATAAATAAATAAAATAATAGCCTAAACTAACCAAGAGCTTGTCACGACATGTCTAAGGAGGGTTTCGTAACTTTTTTTTTTATCAACGCCCAATCGGTTTTCTTTGAATAACTTGAAAAGTTAGTGTCATAAAGTTATTACAGAAGCTAGGAGAGCGGCGGACAGGCAGACAGACAGACGGACGGGCAGAGCGAAATTATACGGGTTCCTTAAGTATAACGGAACCCTAAAAACACGACCGAAGCTCGCGGCAATTTTCCTTTCTGAGGCCGGACCTCAGATTAAAACACCTAGAAACCGGGTACGCGCATAAAAAGTGAAGCAAATCATACACATAGCCATCGGCTCAGTTTTTTCGAACGACCCGTCAGTTGTCAAGGTCAAGCGTAGTGCATACATCACCGACTGTTAAAACATTATGACGGTTTGCGTCGTTATTGGTGGGTGTCACAATGCATCGGAAAAGAATTAAAAAAGCTTCGGACATAACATTTCATATGTAAGTATGAATTGTTATGTGACATATCCGAACAATTTGTAGTTATATTAAGCCAAATATTTCGTCTAAACTTTTAAAAGTAAAAGTAAAAACTTTTTCGTCTGTGTGTTGCATGTCGCGTGACGGTCGGCCGCGGAGTAGGGATAAAGTGAAAGGCGCTCGTCAGAGCAGCCGAGGCCAATATGGCGGCGCCTATAGTTCGCATCAGCTGACCGAGTAGTGTATAGACTAGTACTCATTTGTGCCAGTGCTCCACGCTATTTTGTTATTAAGTTTCACTTTTACCGTGGTTTCATAAAACCACACAATCCTTTTCTTGATTGGTTTACAACCCAAAAATACTTCACATTAGTAAGACCCTCATAAACATCTTATGCAAATAGGTTCGCTTTACCTATAGCGTGATCTAGCGGCAAATCAGCGCCATCTAGTATGCCATATGAGAACCAAAGTTCCTTAAGAAAATTAACTTAAAATCTAACGCAAAAACAGTCTGTATATTGATAAAGACCACATTTAAGTCATTATGTAGTTCACGCGAAGACACAAGAAGCGCATTTTATTGTTATTAAATTTCACTTTTACCGTGGTTTCATAAAACCACACAATTCTTTTTTTAAAATAAAATCATATTATGTCGCCGTCTTGCTGACCTATTATGAATTGTAAAAGTGTTACTAGTAATAATAAATTTATTTCAACATTTTCATGGCTAACTAATAGTTGCAACTTTTTAAATATTTTCAGGTTTTTATACTGACAATTTAAATTATTGCCAGTGTTAAGATAATCCTTAATATATTCCTTAATACCAGTTTAATATAAATAATATTTACAAATCGTATTTAGATGGTTTAAAATGAAATATAAATTATATTTTTACATCTCACGATATTAAGAAAAACAAATACAATAATTCAAATTTTAAGAGCAACAATTGTCCCTTAAAACTGAACACACTCCACAATTTTAAAGTTTTGTTTGTGTGCGTGTCGGTATGTAATGCTTACGCATTTGCTTTAATCTATCTGTTGCTTGCTTCACTTTGTTCGATGCGTTTTTTTGAAGACTATCTAGGCGTTATTAATCTAAGGGCCGAACTGACTTCAGTTCGGTCGGATGCGATTGTTTCCGTGTGTGTGTTCGAATCCGTTCAGGCCGAACTGACGTCAGTTCTAACTGAAACGATCGGCCTCTCGTCTATGTGGGCCTTAAGAGAAGAAGCATTGCTCAGAGTTAGTGCGAGATAAAAATAAAAATGATAAAACTAGTTTTATTTTTTTGTAAGTTCCTTTGCGAAAGATGATTGGGATTCTCCATTTTTTAAACTGCATATTATTGCACCTTTCTCTTTAATCGTAAATGCTTCACGACGAGGTTGAGATGTCATATTTTTCATAAATCACTAATGAACAATGCGTGACCTTAAACTATCAATTACCCACTAATACTCAAAACAAAACAAGCCATGCTCGCGCCGAACGGCGTTGGCTATCACGTGACTCTCCCGAACACTGCCGAAGGTGTTACTAATCATGTCGGTCGATATAAGCGACATGTCATTATAAGCGAAGTCATTATATCCGTCTTTATTATATAGAATTTATTATGAAAACCAAACTTCGCTGTGTAATTACTTCATAATAAGCGGTTGGTCAATATAGGCGGTATTATAATAAACGGATTATACTGTACTTAATAACGATTGAAACGTGCTTGCGAATTGATTAAAAACTGCAAGTAAGTACTAGTTAATTCTTACCCTGCAGTATCCAATGGATCTTGATATATTTTTCAATAAAGAATATGCATCGACCAGAAAATTTACTGAAAATATAATAATATGATACTAGGCTGTAAATAACAGATAATAGCGGAAAAAACGCCAGGATATGGACGGACAAAGTTTTTAATCCATCTCTTTCTAGCAAAGCGAAATTAAGTATGAACTTCCATGTGAAGACACGTTACACATCTGAGAGCTAAGTGTGAGTTTTTCTTTTCGAATTCGATAGTGAGCGAGTTTGGCGTTTACTAGGAATTTGTATATGATTTGACATAGTTGTTGCTGGTCACAACTGTCACAACTAGGTGGCGCTGTACAAACCATATACAAATTCCTAGTAAACGCCAAACGCGCTCACTATCGAATGCGAAAAGAAAAACTCACACTTAGCACTCTAAGTGCTCTCCTGCTCTCCTCTTAGATCTCTTTGTTTAATTGACTACTTTAGCTAAACGGTCATATCTTTGTTATATATTTTCAATGTTATTAAAAAAACTGAGTGTACTACATGGTTTATTGAACAAGCTAGATATATCTAACTAAATAAATAATAAAAGAACGTGCATATTGCCTACCTACTGAGAATTTTTATGTGCTGGTAAAAAGCCTCGAGTAAGTAAGCGTGGGTAAATTTTTTTATAGAGTTCAAAACCCGACCTTTCCAAACGCGCCCAAAAAAGAAGCAGCCATGTCAGATGCCAGGCGTTGTGGCTGAAGAGCCGCCTCCTTCACAAGACGACGTGCTCAAGCTGGCCATCAAAGACACGGAGCTCATGAAATCGGCGCGAGACCTGTACGAGAGGGACACGGACAAACCGACACTGCAACCATTGGACACTCATTTTAGAAGTTAGTTATTTAATTTCGTTTATTCAATCTAGTTAGGTTATTTATGTGTGGAAGTAGGTATAGAAAAATATTAATTACTACATATTGCCTGCGACTTTGTGCGCGCAAAAAGAAATCCCCAAGGACCGTACATATTGCCGCGAATAATGTAGCCTATGTCCTTTCCCGTGGTCTACTCTATATCTGTGTCAAATTTCATCAAAATCGGTCTAGTAATTTGGGAGCTTATTCAATACAAACAAAGAAACAAACAACCAAATCTTTCCTCTTTATAATAATTAATTTAGTATAGATGTACCAATCCTACTTTAGAAGAATTGGCTTGTGTGTTGGCTTGTGAATATAAACGAATATAATATGTAAAAAAAGCGAAATATATAATAATTATTTTATTAGTAGTCAATATTGGAACGAAGTTCCTTATTGCGCGTTGCGAAGGTAGACGGAAAAAATTAAGACTAAAAGTTGTAACGTTACTTTTTGCTATAGTTGTAAGCTGTTCGGCGTGAGCGTGTTTCTCTGTCTGTCTCTCTTTCTCTCTCTCTCTCTCTCTCTCTCAATTATTACTAAAATTGAGCCTACTGATTAAGTTTATATTACGAATCTCGTTCCATCCGGGTGTCCCTTGACACCTCTCAAGTTTTTTTATTACTATTGTTTGGGCTATAAACGTACCATAGACATGGAAACAATATTAAAGTACCTACTAAACTGTTTTAATGCACCGCGAGGACGGCCGTAAACGACAATGTGAGTATGTGAATGATTTTGAACGACAAAACAACAATGCACGCCGTAGACAAAAACATCACAAAACACATTGTTGTCATTAGTCACCCGGTATTTTGATGGACATTGAATCACTCATTTACTGAATGCTTGCTTTTACAAATTGGGCACTTAATATTTCGCCATTTGTAGCAAAAAAAAATTGCATCAATGTGTACAGTACGACCACGTTGCTAATGGCCCTCTGCATCTGCATCATCATCTGTCGTTTTTCTACGAACATGAAGATGATGTATGAAAAACGTCGATTTCAGAAATACATTAGAAATGTGGTTCTGCTTAATGTACTTATTGACATTTTAACTAATATTATACTAAGGCGGGTCAATAAGTCCGTGACTTTTTGAATTTCTAACCTCCTTACTGAAAAAGCAACACTACTCCTGTCAACAGGCATCTGTCAGTTGACTCCTATCAAAATTTGAACTTGCTGCGTCAGTTAGTTTGTGTTTTACAGCTATCTTTATCAGACTATCCAGTAACTTAAGGAAACAATGGAAAAAAGTGAATTTCGTGTGCTTATTAAGCATTATTTTTTGCGAAAAAAAACCATTACCGAGACCAAGGCTAAGCTTGATAAATACTATGGGGACTCTGCACCATCGATTTCAATGGTAAAAAAGTGGTTTACTGAATTTCGTTGTGGCCTTACAAGCACTGAAGATGCCGAACGTCCTGGACGCCCAGTTGAGGTCTCTACACCCGAAACAATCGAAAAAATTCACGATATGGTGTTGGCCGACCGAAGATTGAAAGTGCAAAAGATTGTGGGAGCCATAGGCATATCGCATGGCTCAGTGGTTTCAATTTTGAATGATCACTTGGGCATGAGAAAGCTTTCCGCAAGATGGGTGCCGCGTTTGCTCACAGTCGACCACAAACGCAATCGTGTAACAACTTCACCGGAAGGTTTGGCGTTGTTTAATCACAATATGGAGGAGTTTTTTAACCGTGGACGAAACATGGATCCATCACAATACACCAGAGACCAAACAACAGTCAAAACAGTGTGTTTCTAAGGGTGAATCGGCGCCAAAGAAGGCCAAGGTGGGTTTGTCAGCCAATAAAGTTATGGCGACTGTTTTTTGGGATGCACGTGGGATAATCCACATTGACTATCTTCAAAAGGGAAGAACAATTAATGGGGAATATTATGCCAACTTATTGGACCGCTTCAATGAGGATTTGAAAAAAAACCGACCTCATTTGGCCAAGAAAAAAGTTCTTTTTCACAAAGACAATGCAAGGGTGCACACATGTGCAGTTGCCATGGCAAAAATCCATGAATTGGGCTATGAATTGCTCCCACATCCACCCTATTCTCAAGATTTGGCTCCGAGTGACTACTTCTTGTTCCCAAACCTGAAAAAATGGCTCGGTGGAAAAAGATTTGACTCCAATGATGAAGTCATCTCGCAAACAAAGGCCTATTTTGAGGACCTCGACAAATCATATTTTTTGGAAGGGATAAAAAAATTGGAGAAGCGTTGGACAAAGTGTATAGAGCTCAAGGGGGACTACGTTGAAAAATAAAATGATTTATTTATCAAAAAATCTGTGTTTTATTCCAAAAGTCACGGACTTATTGACCCGCCCTCGTATCTTGCAATATCCCGCGAAAAAATACCCACAACCTGCAAGCAGACGTGTGAGTGCACGCATAAGCTTGCGCAAATAACTGAGTTCGGGCTCCGGATTCGGGGCTCCGAGTTCGGGGCGAAACGCGCGTCGAGTTTTGCAACCTGCATGGTGGAGTGGGGCCTTGCACGATCTTGCTGACGTTGTTGCTTGTGTGGTGGTGGTGTTTGCACGATCTTGTTTCTGAGTGTATAAAGCACCTCCCTGTGTGTGGGGGTGAAAACACCAAAAGCAGTGTGGGGGGAGGGATGTGCTTTATACATTTGCTTGCAGGTTGTGGGTATTTACGCGGGATTTTGTCGCTAGATATAATATAATATTAATTGAATTGTATGCTAGGGATTTCCGCAATGTAACGCCTGATTAGAATAAGAATGACTCGAAAGTTAATAGATTAACTACATATTTACATTGTAAGGGATCTGTCCATCGTCGATACAAGCTACGAAGAGTTCTACGAGTCCTAGCCCCTTGCTACGAGTTCAAAATGCTGTCCCTATTCAAGTTTTACCTACTTTTATTGTTTTTTTTTATGCAAAAACACTCCGTGTACTTATGTTTAAGTATAAATATTTAAATAAAGTTCGACTATTTTTGTGTAACTTATTTACTATAATTTTGTACCGTAGTAAAATATTTGACATTTTCCAGTTCTGGGCTACGTCCGTCCTCATTTCTTCAAGACCGGCATCACCGACTATCAGAACGGCATAGCTCGGTGCGCATACGAAATGATCCGCGATGAGAGGTTCCCCCCGTACCAGCCCCATAACGGCTGCAGACCCAAGTGGGGGCTACCACCAGAGGGCACCAGACAGCCAGAATTGGATATTATACCTCTGGATGGCGAGAGACTGTATTAAATTATGAGTTTTGTTACAAAATAATAAATGTTGAATGTGCGACTTTGCCATGATGCCTTTTTTGGATCCCCCAGTATAAAATTGTAAACATGACAGTAAATTTATATCAGACGACCTCTGTAGCTCAGTGGTTGAGTGTATTGGTGCTCAAGCCGGGGGATCGCGGGTCCCCGAAGGAACAAGGAAGGAACAAATAACCTTTCCGTGTTCCTGGGTCACTGGATGTGTATTAAATATGTGTATAATATAATAAAAATCTTAAATATGTGTATAATATGAAAGTATGAAATATATTTCCGTTGTATACCCGTAACACAAGTTCGAGAACTTACCACTGGTTACGGACTAACTAGTTAGTTAGCTATTCAATATTAAGTATCTGGGAGACCGAGCTTTGCTCGGAGTTTTAGTACAACGATAAAATAATTAAAAATATATAAAAGAAAAACAAATAATAAGAATCACAAAAATATTTATCTTACCAGGATTCGAACCCACCAAATTCCGAATTTACAAACAATGAAAAAATCAAACGTAGGTACGCATACCAAGCTACCAATCAGACTGACGTAAGAAAGTCGAAAATTATTGATATATTGTTGCACGACGAAAGAAAAAAACATTATATTGCTTAAAAATGCGTAGTTTCTCAGGAATAAGCTAGATCGATTTTTCTCCCCCAAAACTCCCTACTAAATTTCATGGTAATACTTGTAGCCGTTGGCGAGATACCGATTATATACAAGATCGTCTCGTTTAAAAAATAAGATGTATTAGCTACTATATCACCTCTTCATTTCTAGTTTTCTTTAAATATCGTAGTAACGTATATTTTAGGATAATTTGGCACTTAGTGGCAATGTTATTGATGTTAACCCCGTGTATTGTTTTGACGATCTTACGCGATTTCCTCGTTCTTTGACATTTAATACTTTGCGTATCTGAATAACGATTTCCGTGACGCCAATAAATTTAATTACACCTATAACAAAGTCTGAATAACAGATCGAGTCAGATTTTAATAAACTGACGACAAATTGAGATGTTACGACATGACACGTTATTGGAAGTCGCTCGTTTGATCAATTGAGTCGACGACAGATGTAAACAGAGTTGTCCGAAAGTCTACCAATGTCCTGATATTGTGACCGTATAAAGTTCTGGCAGACGGCCAGACTAGAAACAAAGGATTCGGCTTCCTTTGTACCTACTTCTTAAGAATTTCAATTTTAAAAAGCGACGCGCTGGTCACATATTTTTCACTTGCACTATAATTGTATAATAATAATATAACGTTATTTAATTTCATACAAAACAATTTTGTTACAATATACAATAATATATAATATTAATTAACTATTATTAACAACATTCCATTCAATAAATTATAACATTCCATTAAATTAGTTCAATTAAAATACAATTTTAAAAATTGTTAATTTAACAATGATATATAATTTTGAAATTTAATATTGTAGATATGATTGTATGGGTAAAACTAAAAGGTAATCTACTTTTCTCTTTCTTTTGCTATTTCTAGCTATTCTTTCCCTGCTACTGATAATAGGCTACTTGACTCATATTTAATTTCATACATTGAAGGAACATTTCCTTTAGTAGGTACTTGGCTTAGGTAAAAGTATTCAAGCGATATCTATACATATAAAATCCTTTGTCTTGAATGACTGACTGACGGATCAACGTACAGCCAAAACCGCTGATCGTAGAGACCTGAAACTTGCAGGGCATGCTCTTTGTTGCCTACAAAGAGCATGCATCGTAGGCGTAGGCATCCGATAAGAAGAGATTTTCCGAAATTTGACTCCTAAGGGGGCGAAAAGGGGGGAAAAGTTTGTATGGGGCAACGTGATTCGTTGGTCCAATCTACTTCATATTTTGCACAAACATTATGTAATAGAATTGATCGAATATGTGTATCATAGTTTATTGAACCCCCGTAAAAATCGTCCCCAACGGGGTTAAAAATGGGAAAGAAAGTTGTTTGGGAGAGATTTGCATTAAAGTTGATATCAATACTCCTTAGTGCTTTTGATTTAAAGTTCCACTCACAAGCGATCGATCGATTTAGTTTTTACAATTTAAACATTTACTGGATTCGTAGTTACCTACAAGTAACTCGGTTTAGATGAATGATGAATATAGCCTGAGATCGGAGGCCCGCCTCACTACACTTTTCATATACAAGTAATTTTTTTTCGTACTTTTGGCGCCCACCGCAGAAAATAGCGGGTATGAAGTATGCATAGATATATTCAATATACCACAAAATGAAATTTAATTTATCAGTAAGAGTGTAAGTGACAAGTGTAGTCAGGCTGGCGTGGGATATATAAATAATCGTAACAACTAAAGCGTTCGTTGGTAACAATTGACCTTTACGAATTAATTTCAAATTTGATCGTAACAATCGATTGCCTGTGAGTGGGACCCATTGTTTTTATTTTGTTTTGACACGTCATATTATTAATATTATTATTATTTTAATATATGGCGTCGGCTTATCTTAAAACCATTTGCCAGTGTCAAGTAAAAAAGGCGGGAAATAGAACTTTCGTTTCAATTTTTCAACACTGTATTCATATATCGTCAAGTCTAAAGTCTAGTCAAAGTCCAAATAAATAGTCAGTACAGTCAATGAGTCATGTCAGTCGATTCAGTAAAGTGGTAGACGCTTTACTGAAAGTTCCTAGGGAGTTTCGGCGGGAAAAACATAAATAGCACATTTTTAGAAGTTGTACCACTTGCCCACACTTGTGCACGTTAACGAATATTTAATGGTTAATATTCTACCAATATTACACATTAAGAACCGAGATAACACAAATTTATGAAAATATATTACAAATTCACAACGACACCCATTGAACTCCCGGGCAAAACTCCGTCATATTATTGTCATCTGTTGAAAAATAAGTCTGATTAAAATTCGAAATTTAAATGTTATATTTTTTTCTTGGTCATTTGATGAAAAACTTTTCCTTGGAAAACTCCTAAATTACCTACCCACCAGCGATTGCTCCATTAAAGTTAACTATTTCATTAGAATATTTTATGTGTAGTTATTTTAATTTCTCTTTCTTTTGTTGTTATAATCATTAATTTCTTACTGTTTGATTTGTTACTGTACCTATATAAGTTTTTAGTTTTCCCTATTTCATTAGAATATTTTGAGTGTAGTTAGTTTAATTTCCTTTTTCTTTTGTTGTAATAATTAATTTCTTTGTGTATAATATAATATGTATCTATTTAAAAAAATGGGAGCAGAGTTGGTTATCGTTAATGGGAAAATAATAAACCTTACTGTTGCACCAATAGTGGGAGATGGTGCATGCCTTTTCCGTGCGTTGTCATATCTGTTATACGGCACACGAGAGCGCTCCATGCAAGTTCGCTAAGAAATTATTCGTCATGTGACAAACAATTAGGATGAATTTGTTGTTAGCGGGAGTAGACTTGATGGGAAGCTCCTTCTCCCACGGCCAATGATATGTGGCATGCTCGAGAGTAAGCGCACCGTGTAGCCTGGTGATTCTTGCACCCGAAAGAAAAACAAAAAATATTGTTTACAAAGAAATAGTAATAATAAATCGTGGCGTACACAATATTGATTATAAGGTTTTTTTTTTCAATCTCTCTATTTCGTTGTAAAAAAGTATCACCCCGTGTAACTTTCACCAAATCAAATGCCGAGCTTTGTGTTCATAAAATATAACAAAATTTTATTTTCATGTTTTTTGTTACCTAAAAATCGGCCATAATAAAGATTGTTATATTTTATAAGCATTCAAACATTTATTAATTTATAATATTATGTTAAAAAAAACGAATACAAAATCCTATTAGAATCTTTTCGAAGTCGCGGGGAAAAGCTAGTCGTAAATTCAAAACTTAAGATTGATAAATAAAGTTGATTTAAAAATATGTATTTTTGTTTTTTAATTTCTGCTGATGAAAACACATCGAGTAACTTCCGGAAAGGATGTGACGACACAAACACACTAAACACATATGTAGTAGTAAAACGGAACGTGTTTCTGTAAATTAATAGTTCATGACATCATATAAAGTAATTATTTATGTATTTTGTTTCCTCTCTAATTCCATGCTATATTGAATTAGCTCAAAATGGTTTTCCTGTATTCTTTTCCATGTTTGTTCTAAAATTCTTAACTTTATATTTACTTAATTTACATTTATGTCAAACGTCAAACGGAACGTCACACCGCCATTAAACTACTATGGACTATAGCACAGATTACATATAGTACTAGTATGACGTCACAGCACAGATAATCTATCCAACATCATGGCGAATAGTCTTTTCGGCGGTTTTCAAAAAGTGTTTTTTTTTATATATATTTTTGTGTAGATTTTTAGGTTTCAGAATAATGTTTTTTTGTGTAATGAAACAATTATGAAGCGATTAGGACATAATTAAAAACAAGGTCAAGTAGTCTATTGTATAACTACACTTTAATGGAGCGGATAACTATTTAAGTAGTAAGTATCTTGTTTTTATACACTGTGTAGTATGTATATATGTATTTAGTTACAAAATCAATTACAGAAATTTTGGGCACATGATCTACTGCTTATGTAAATACGTTTAGGCAGAAAAATAATAATTGTAAAATTCGAAAAAAAATAAAAATTAAATAACATCATGTTCAGAATTAATAATAGAATAGAACTCAACTGAACCCAAGACTTCGGTCGTAGGGCTAGCTCTACGTGTACCAGCCCTAGTGCCAAACACCCACCCACCCACACACAAACACACACATACATACACACACCATCGCACACATACATTTATACAAGCACTACCATTACAAATAACCTAAATACTTAAGTTTCCGTGAATTTTATTTATATTTTTTTTTTCTCTACACGTATAACTTGTTACTTACTGCTTACTTAGTTATAATATTATATGCCAGGGAGGTACGGGAGCCTGGTGATCTGTAACACAGGTTACATCCTAGAACAGACACCAGTCTCTCATCACAATAATATTTTCTTTCATAAGAAAATGATTGTTATATAAAATATACTGTGTGTTGAGACAGACATAAATAAAATTTGAATTTGATTTGAATTTGAATAATATATACATTGGTATACGCTAGTCACATAACCATGAAACTGTCGAGCGAACATAGAATACGACTGACAAACGAGGAGAAGGATTGCTTGTATACTGCAAGTAACACTCAAAGAAATTCAAAATAACTAATCCCACAATTATGGAATGCCCTCAGTCTAATGGATCAAAAACTATCAAGTCTCAAAAATATCGTAAACGCAAAGTCAGAACTGATAAAGTGTACATTGATTATTTGCCAGATAAAGATTTCTTAACTTTTATTGATTCTGAAGATGTTGCAAATTCAGATTCAGATTAGAAAAAGAAGTAAAACCTACCCGGTTTTACTTCTTCTTCTAATGATGATAATATAATTTCAACATCAGAAAAAACCAACAAGGTCAGAAAATCAAAAAAGAAAAAACTTGAGAAGAAAAATACTAATTTAGATGACGCAGACGAAGAAACAGTTGGAGAAAAGGGTCTGAAAAATAAAATGAAAAATTTAAGAAAAGAACGGTTACAGTAAAAAAGAATATGTTAGAAGAATATGTACTGGAAAAGAATATGTACGAAGTAATGGAATCTAAATCTGTTCAACCTCACCCATGCGTTGGATTCCATTAAAAAAAGCAATAATTCAAAAGTTTCCATCAAGTACTCCTGATCCTGATACAAATCTGTCCATTCAAGCATGGTTGAAATCCATTCTAAGAACCTCTCATGGCATGTTATCATTCACGTCTGCCAATATCAAAGGCAAAATAAAATGACCTTACTAAACTTTGCCATGACAAAGTTATTCCTGCTCCATTTTAAAGAGAATTTAACGAGATTCCTTTTTCTGCATCCACAAAAGATGTTTTGCCAGAATCAGATATCGAAGACAAAGAGCACAATGAAGCTTAGCACCTATTTCCAAATATGATTCGATTTTTTTACATTTGTTTTATTTATAGAGAGACATTTTTTTTGCTTTTTTATACAACTTCTTTTTTATTATGTTTAGAAGACATTTCTTATCTCGGATATTATTAAATTTTTTCATTAGTTTAGGCGTTAAATCGTAACACACAGGTACAGACAGGTAAACAGACGGAGTTACTTTCGCTTTTATAATATAAAAATATGTATGTAGGGATGATTTTTATTTAATTTCCAAAGAGCTTTGGAATAATTTATTTTGTACATTAATTGATATGTTTTTACTGAAAAGGCTGATTTGAAACTTAAGGACTTTTAATGATAAGTTGATTATAATATTAATCAGTAAATGTACGGTTAGTAAAATTTATAAAAAATATTGCCTGAGGTTATTCTTACCAACACTTAATTTAAGTTTTTGTAAGTATTCAATGACAAATACTTGTGTAGACGTTCATAACAAAGGGTTGGTCACTGAGCCACAACCTCCACTCACCTGCATTACAGTAATATGGTGAAGTATACTCTAATTCATCCACCATTCTCGATAGATGATTGTAGATTACCACAAAAGGGGTTTTAATGTTTATGATTAAAATTATCCGTTGAAACAAACAGTTGTTTTTTTTTTTGCGACTAAAATCTAGATTTTGATATTTGTTCAATAACACCACCACACTACCACACTTATTCAATAACAACCACACTAACCTTTTTTAATTTGTACAGTGGTTAAAATTGCTTGAAAGAAATGTTTTTCTACTTTCTATTTAGATCATTCTGCCATTATGTGAAAAATGTGTTACTTCTAGATGCGCAATTCTGCTTCCAACATAATTATAATTTAGTGATGTTTAGCTCTTTTTACTCGTTTCATGAAGACATTCTGTTGACGATTAGTAATTTTTACCTGTTTGTATTTTTATAGAAATTATTACTAAGCGACACTATTTTAGAGAATATAAATAAATTGCATAATACCTAAATAAATAAATTATTAAGCCTTTGAAATACATTTCAAATTCGTTAGAATGAAGTAGTTTCGACTATTAGGTAATTTTCTATAAATTTTTTTCGCAAAAATAAAACTTTAACACGCTCTAGTGTAAAGTTGTATACATGTCGCTTGGTAATTATTGCCTTTCAAGCGTCGATATGTATTTAGTTACAAAATCAATTACAGAAATTTTGGGCACATGATCTACTGCTTATGTAAATACGTTTAGCCAGATAAATAATTGTAAAATTCGAAAAAAAAAAAATTAAATTACATCATGTTCAGAATAAATAACAGAATAGAACTCAACTGAACCCAAGACTTCGGTCGTAGGGCTAGCTCTACGTGTACCAGCCCTAGTGCCAAACACCCACCCACCCACACACACAAACACACACACACACATACATACATACACCACCGCACACATACATTTATACAAGCACTACCATTACAAATAACCTAATCTATAAGCTAAATACTTAAGTTTCCTTGAATTTTATTTATAAAAATTTGTTTTTTTTTTCTCTACACGCTTAACTTGTTACTTACTGCTTACTTAGTTATAATATTATATGCCAGGGAGGTACGGGAGCCTGGTGATCTGTAACACAGGTTACATCCTAGCACAGACACCAGTCTCTCATCACAATAATATATTCTTTCATTAGAAAATGCTTGTTATATAAAATGTAATGTGTGTTGAGAGAGACATAAATAAAATTTGAATTTGATTTGAATTTGAATAATATATATATATTGGTATACGCTAGTCACATAACCATGAAACTGTCGAGCGAACATAGAATACGACTGACAAACGAGGAGAAGGATATTAATATCCTTCTCCTCGTTGCCTCCTCGCCTCGCCCTCGCCTGATATTAAGCTACTATTATGGCCGTCCAGGGTCATTTCACATTTGCAATAGCAGAGGATTTATTGTAAGTAAATTTCCGGTTTATTAAGTTCCCACCCCCTGGTCCTAGTCCTAAAGGACCCTCACTCACTCGGCCAAACAGAACGGTTACTTAATATCAGTTCTTTGTGAGGCCATGGTACCTTTTCGGTTCTGTACAAATGCTGTTTGTCTGAAAGAGCGCTTACCTTCATCTGAGTTTAATAAACTCTTGCTTAAATCATAATTCTACGTACAAATGTGTTTTTCTTGACCTTACCGCTGTGAAGAAACACAGACGTCGCAAAGTGCAATTCCTGATACTTGGCCGTCGAGTGAAGTTATGTTAATTAGCACAACTTTGTTAGTCGCCGTGATTAATGACAATTCATTTAAATGTGTGATATGTTTATATTCTCTAAAATAAGACCAGTATTTAACCAAGTCATCCGTACCTAAATTGGGTAAATTATCATTGACTGTAGTAAAAAGTTACTTTTCAGTGGGTTTTTACAACCGCTACACTCTATTCCAATCCAATTTAATCTAAAAGTAAACAAAAATGTTATATTCGGCCAAATTAATGAGAATTTCTCTATCGCACTGTAAATAAGTGACATTTACATCGGTGCAGCGGTATAGGCTTCTATTGTGTTACGTGTTTACGTTTAGAACGGAGTACCTAGGTTGATTGGAATTCCAATGCGAAATGTAAGTGGACAATTCTAATACACTTTTACCTTAAGAACTGTTCTTGCGTATGTTACAAAATAGAATAGTAAATATCCAACGAACCCAAGTTCGTCTACAGTTAGTTCTAGTCGTGTAATAGATTGGATCAAGTAACGTTACGTCAAACGCACACATTCGTTTGAAAAGTATAAATGGTATTAGGCTCATAATTTTCCAGTGCCAGCCACGCACTTAGTTTCCACGAAAAGCTTCTTTAAAGCGCCCCTCTTTGTTTGCATCCCGGAAACCTAATTGGCCATGATTTACTGCCATCTCTATACAGCACGACCCGTCTGCTCGAGTTATTTATCGCTTAATTGTGATGTTCGTTCTACTTTTAGTTCACTTAGTACCTAATCTATTTTGCAACTTCTCGTGAAATTGAAATCACCGATACAAGGTAAGACCGCACTAGGCGACAGCGGAGCGACGCGACGCGACGCGTCCCTACTAGTAATACCGTAATGGACGGTCACGTCGCGTAGTTCCGCTGCGCGTAGTGCGTTATGTCTCATAAAAAGTCGTCCGCACCTTTATTCGTCTTACAAATTATGATGTTACAAATGGGGTACGCTTTTTAAGGGTATTCAGGGGAGGTACTTAAGATAGTAGGTACTGATTGTTATGTCGTAAAACTTTTCAGCTCTCCTAGCACATTTGCACGTAGACGCGACAAAGGTCGGTATAGCTCTCTCGCGCTAATACATTTGTCGAACAATCTGTGGCTGTCCAGCGAAACAGCGCGCGAGTCAAAGATCATCCATTGTCGCTAGAAAGCTTTCATGACAGAACGCGAAATGTCTATGCGCATTGCGCAATTCTGCTAGGGGCTGCTGCGAAAATTAAAGCTGCTTAGAATTTAGTTAATTTGTTTTCTGGTTAAACAACCTAGGCAAATATGTGCAGTACGATTTTTAATTTAGAAAACGTAGGAAGCCTGTGTAATGTCCCTGAGTGTTGAGTGTCAACAGGTCTTAGACGGGTCCATCATTGTCTGTCGGCTATTGGGACGGTAATGGGCGAATCTTCCGCGGTGACGTAGCGGTGGTGTTGGCACGGCATCAGTTCAGCCCGCGCCGCGCGTGCGTTACATCGCCCTACGCCCGCCGACACGCGAGTGACAATTTGACACTTTAATAATTATAAAGTGATTAAACTTTTTGTGTTCAAAAAAATTCTGTGACTTATTTATATCGCTTCCTGTTTGGACTGTCGGACTTTTTGTGGGTAAATATGAGTTTCTTTGAAGTTTTATGGAAGTGGTATTTAGACTGTTTTAGTTAATTGAAAATATTATTTTCGATAATCCTAGATTTTAATATAAATTTAATATTAAAAAATTATAGTTATTTTTAGTTTATTGGTTCTATTACATATATGATATTAGCAATCACGAGCTTTTGAGATTGCATGTTATTCACACAATCATTTAGAGTGCCGTACCTTACCTACGTGCCTGAAGATTTTTCTAGAAAAGTTATATTATAGTTATCGGTTTTTTAACGCAACGTGTTTGTATAGAATTGAACTTAAGAACTGTGAAACTATTTCTCAACAAGTGGTTTGCTTTGGCTTCACTGGCTAGGAAGCGGTGCTACACAATTTATTATGAATATACTTAAGTTGCAGGCATCTCAATCAGAAGTATCCCTCATCCCAGTCTATTACATTATTACGTTTATCTTCATAGGTACTGATTTTTCCCATGTTATAATCTAACGTTGTCAACAGCCAGCTGTATATTTCCTGAGTCAGTTTTGAATATTTGATTTATGATGAAGAGACGGGTTTCATACTATGCCTTCACAAACAGTAGAAATATGAGTAAAATATACATTTGCACATTGAATAGTACTTAAACTTTTAATAACCCAGGTTTATAATATTCTTGACGCCATAGGAGTACTCGTATATCTACGAGTTATGTAATATGTTATAACATATGACTTTTTATATTATAATATATTATAATAAAGGTAAATGTCCAAAATTCGTAAGATATTTTAAGCTCATATTACAATTGGATAAGTTAAGTAGTAAAAAATATTAAGTACATAATTAGTAGGTAAAGCTGCCATGGGTCTTCAGCGAAAAGGTAGAATTATTTCCTGAAAGTTGGCACTGATGGATCGTGAAGTGATAAAATCTATGTAGGCCAAGATCATTAAATCTGAAGCGGAAATCTGCTTGATTCTAGGCAACTAAATCTTTCATCTTTGATGAAAAAAGTCTAGTTTATGTTTGAAAATACCTTGTGTAAGTAAATGTATTTAAAATAATATTTTATAGGAATAGCTGATAGAGAGAAAATAGAAATGGAATGTGTATTTTTTATTTTGATAACCAGAATAATTATATTCAAGGTTGGATTGCTTTTATTAAAATAGGAAAATCTTCCGAATCCCAAGTATTAGTCAAGACTGTGTAGGTATTCACTTAAACGGTTATTAGTTAATGTTTTTAAACTGAATGACTTTTGAACGACGCTGTTTAGATTTTAGATAGAACCGGATTAAGGGATTAAATGCCTATTTTCAGGAACAAGTATTTTACGATATTTTTGTGTAGGTAATTACGTGAGTATGTAGGAATTCATAAAACGTAACACAATTACTTAAACATAGCGTAAAATTGAAATCGCTTTATACATGCATGCGCGGTTCGTATTCGTAATAGCGGGCAGCACTTGTTGATAACCACGAATCACTGTCGTCAGTCGTCACTATGTGTAACATACATCATAAATTACAAAATAGCCTAAAAGTAGGACGGATTCCGGAATCCATTGATATGTTTTTCTATCCGCACCAATGCCTTTTGATCTTGCGCTTGACGGGTGCGATGTGTTACACAAAAGCTATTCAATTAAATTTATACTATATTTATTACTTTATTTATCGTGTAGAATACTGATTCTACCATCAGTCATACCATATGTCGTTTAAACCTACGTAACACTTTTACTGCGAATTCAATAATGGGGTTATTAGGTACCTATCTTTAGAGTTTTGATTTAATAACACATAACATTAGCATCACAGTATGACGAATAAATAACAATGGAATCGAAAGCAGGTAGCTTGCAATCTGTAATTTAAAAACTACTAGCTTTTCCTGCGGCTTCACCCGCGTAAATATAGTAATCCCACGGGAATACTGTACTTTTTCGATCAAAAGTAGCCTATGTTTTAAACCAGAGCCTAAGCTACTACCGTACCAAATTCCATCGAAATCCGTTCAGGAATTTTTGCGTGAAAGGGTAACAAACATCCATCCATCCATACATCCATCCATCTGTCCTCCCAAACGTAAAGTGTTTATAATAGTAGTAGGATTATTGCAAGAGGAAACTTGCATGTATGAACTGCTTAGCCATCCAAGATAAGGAAAAACAGAGAGTTTTTCGTTAATAGGCAACCGAGTACCGAACCTCTTTTTGTTCTAGAACAATTAAGGACGGACTGCTTGGGTACAATACCTATTAAAAATGTAAACAATAGTGTATTTGTGGCCTGGTCTAAATATACCGTAGTAGTAAATGTGATGCTGCTAGCGGTTGGCGTGTCGCCATGGGTTCACGGCTAGACACCCTGCTCATATGACCAGTAAATTGAACATCTAATGCCATGGACACACTAACGTAAAACGATGATAGATGTGAAACGCGACGAGAACTGAGAGTTATCGAATTAATTCTATGTTATATCTATAAATCCATTAACTGGCTTTTTAGTTTAAATGTGATCGACTGGCCGTCAAACAATACAATAAATTAAGTTTTAACAGAATGTTCCGTTTAATCACAATAATATATAGGTCTAAGATTGTTAGTAATATAATTACTACAAGTTTTATAAAAAACCTTAACGTAAATTATATAGCCTACGTTACCCGAGCTATTATTACGAACCTAATGACATCTCATTTATTAAATATGTACAATGTACATACATACATATACTGCCAAAATTATTACCCTTTTGGGTTCGCCGTAGTCGGGCAAAAATTAACGAACAGAAGAATATGTATAGGTAAGTTTTATCCCGTCAATCCAGTCCCGCAATATTAGTTTGGTTACACACCTATATGTGTGACAGTTTGGGGGGCGTGCCAAGCCTTTTTAAATTAGCTGGTGTAAGAATTCTCCTGTTATACATATATAGGGCACGTGCCCTCGTAGTTTCCACGTTTTTAGCATGTAAGTACTTGTTGCTAATATGTGACAACGTTTACTTCTATTTATAGTTCAGATTTATTTAGCGGCCACGTCACAGATTTGGCCCTAAATGTCCTAAACCGATAGATGCTACTACGAAAATAAACCCTATGCTGAGACTAGTAAATCAGAATTTACATTACACATCGGATTACACTTGTTTGGGTTAATTAGAGTTATGGCGACGTTCTGTTGGACGTTACTTTGCAAAACCTAGCCAATATTAGATGGCATAACAACTCGTAGTTTGTTGATGTTTGAAATTTAAAAAAAAAACTTTCATATATGAGTGTACATTTTTATGAAAACTGACATACACATACGAAGTGTACGAGCCACTCTTAATTAACTATTTCTAAAAACAACTGACATATATTCGGTACAATAATTTGTGATCGTCATTTCTTCAACTTATGTCTGGCACAAAATAGAGCATATTATAAACAGCCATCCAGATTTACATTGCAAAATTGTACGTTTGCTTATGTTATTGAAAGATCCACAAATCGAAGTACATTACAACGTTTTAGCTAACAAAACAACCTTCTTCCGCTGTATTGCATTAGCTTTATGATCGGTAATATTTATAGCGATCTGTGTGCAGTCAATGTAGAGACTAGAGTTAGTGAAGCTGAATATTGTCGGGAAGACGTCGGTTTTATTACCTACTTAATTACGATTCGATGAAAGAGTTTTAATCTATCACCATATATATTTAAGGCATACAAGTTTAAAAAGATAGAAAGATAGTTGTATGAGATTTTCATCCAAAACCTTTTTGAGTCTACTTAATTTGTTAGATATTGATGCTTAGATATCAGAAAAAAATGGACACAAACCTAATTATTCTATAAAAAATGGTAACAATTTTTTTACAGTTATTTATGTGGTATGCGAAATCTGAAGTATCTATCTATTTTCTTTGGGTCATTTAATCATAAAATAAATGATCTAGATTTAGTCTAACAAATGTGAACACTTGTCTGTTGTTGCATTGTCAAAGTTATTAGTGTTGTCAATGCCACCTCCATTGTTTCCGTGTTTAATACAGACATACTTCTAACTATTAGCTATCCCCCATGATCCAGTGGTTTAGAGCTTGGCACTTGGCTTCGGAGGACATGGGTCGTACCTGCGTTACAACAAAAAAATGTTATTTTCAAGTCTGGTTAGGAAAATGCAGGCTAATCACCTGATTGTCTGACAAGAAAGATGATCCATGCGTCGGATGGGCATGTAAAAAGTCGGTCCTGCGCCAGATATCTCGATAGAAGTATTGAAATCGGATAAAAAATCGCTATAAATATTGGAGACAAAATTGCAAAAACTGAAACGGCGACAAGGCTGGGGTCTTGTCTTAAAACACTGAAATAATTTTCACACTCGTGTGACTTGAAATAAAAAATTCAGTTTATAAAATGAGTCTTCAGCTAAATATAATGCAGATTAATATATATTTTTTTGTGATTTTTCAATACGACTATGATTGAGAAAAAATATTTCAAAGAACTCCATTTTTTTTAGTTCTATCGAGCGCACAGCCCCATAAGGAAGATAGAGTGTTCTTGTGTATTGCGAACACATTTGGAAACTTTATAGTAACTCCTTTATATTGCTACGCAAGAGTTATTATAAAACTATATATTTAATAATAACTCCTGCGTTGCTGGTCAGAATCAGGTCAATTCTGCTAAATAAAACATGCAATAATACAATTACAATCGATTCCCGATACGCTAAAACTGAACTAAAACTTTATGTTAAATACGAGAATTGAGGTTCTGGTTTCATTGAAACCGGCCACCGCTACCGACATCGGTGTGGAGCGCTATTATTAGCTATTAAATCACTATCAGGTGAATATCTATCTATTCTACTTTCTGTCAAGTTGATTACGTTAAAAAATGCATATCGTAATAAAAAGTAGGTACATTTAAGTAGTAAGTATATAGTGTGCCGCAGGATGCAAATATTTCGACCGGCTTGGTGTTTGTTCTTTGTGATCGAAAGACATCGCGACATTATAACACTCTACATGGCTTTTGACCGATGAAATTGGGAGAATGCCCTCAATTCCTTCAAATATTTTAGGGTTACCAGGAAGCTTTCAAACATATTATAACTATCCACAAATCACGATATAGTGGTACTAAATTTTTTAAAGCTAAGTTGCAATACTTACACTCGTAGACGGTGACTGTTCATCGATTGTTTGCCCGAAACACAACTCTGGAAGTTACTCTGGAAAACTTATTTATAGTAACGTTAGTACTTGTCTGAGAGTAACTGCATCAGACACACTGAGCAGTAGATTAAGCATATACATTAAACACTAGTGTGACGTCAATGTGAAAACGGGACTGATAGATTCTTAGGCCCGTATTAATAGACTGTTCTCAAACTCGTTCTCAAGACCTTTCTTGGCTGAGAAGGTCTCAAGTAACGATTAGCTTCTCAAGAATGTCTTCAATTAATAATATGATCTCAAGACCGTACTTACGTACTTACTTACACTCTCAAGTGAGTGTAAGTAAGTACTTAAGATGTTGTTTTAATTAACAGACCGTACTTAAGTACAGCTGTAGGTACGGCGTATCAAGTGAGTGCGAACGTATTAATAAACGAGACTCGTTACTCAAGTACGCTGTCATTGCTGTCAAACTGTTACTTGAGACGGGGTTTCGTGGGTATAGTCAAACCTTGACTTGAGACACAGACTTGACAAGTACCATGGTGGAATGAGGAATGTTATAAGTCTCTTAAGGAGTCAAAAAAAACTTACAGAATATATAATAAAAAGAAAAAATCAAATCAAGATAAAAAGGAGCTTTGTAGCCTAGAAGACAAACGCGTAGAAGAATTATTGAAAATAGAATTTCGTAAGAAGAGGGCTAAATGTCGAAGGATATTTAAAGAAAGTAGGAAGGCAAGTTGGGAAAAATTTATTTCGTCAATTAATAGTTATACTCCTTTAGGAATTGTTTGGCAAAAAATTAATTCTATTAATGGATTTAAAAGAAAAAAACAACCTATAATTTTAAAAATCAATGACGGAGAACTTAGCTGTGATCCAAAAGTAAATGCACAATTATTAGTATCAGCTTTTGCAGAGAACTCAAGTACCAATAATTACAATCTAAATTTCCGCCAACACAAAAACTTTGTAGAGGAGAATCACACCATTTTTAATTTACAAGATAACAGTAATCCAATTAATCAAAATTTAACTATGCAGGAATTAAAGTTGATAATACAACGCCTAGGTGACTCTAGTCCAGGACCTGATAACATCTCAAATACTTTAATAAAGAAAATTCCTCTTTTAGCCCTAAATCACCTCCTAGACATTTACAACTATACAGGGTGGTCCAATTAGTGACGTCAACAAATTTTTTTTAGATTCCTCGCACCTTGGGGTATCCGAAAATACCCTATGTATGTTCAGCGATTTTGCTTAGTTTTCGAGTTATGATTTTTTTTGTGTATTTTTAATGATTTCTGCCAGCGAGGTTTCAAAAATTCATATCTTTTTTCGTAGTACGTATTTTGCAGTCTTTTTTGTGACATGATTTGTCTTGAATGCTGTTTTAATTTTAAAAAAATAACTCAGCTTCCTGAAATCACTTAAAGTTACTCAAAAAAGGCTTGAAAGTCAGAAGTTTAGTTTTTAGTAGGATTTACTCAAACCTTCAACTTCAATTTAAAAATACAAAAAGTAGTTTCCATAGCTTCTGGCTAAGTTTAAAAACTCCGCATGCTTCTAAACTATAAAAATCGTAAAAAAAAAATTATACTTTATGGGCCTATTTTTGTTGTAATTGGCCTTCGAAGGCGGATAGGCTAAAAATCATTGAAACACGATTAGAGCATTAAAAATTATTTTATCTACTTTTTATCATTGTTATGGTAAATTAAACTTAAAAATGTAATTTTAATTTGAATTTCATTGAAGTTCCTGTAAAATAATTTTAGCATGTGTAATTTAATTTTACATTAATTTTGGTTTCATCACTAATCTTTCAAAATGTGATCTTTGAGAAAAGGGTTTCTGTCTGCTGACACGCCACTAAATTTCAAGGCCAGGTAACAAGGAGACTGGTTTTTACCTGCTCCATAACCCGCCCAGGTCGGTTAGAACTCCAAGTGCGAGTGAGCGCGCAATACTCCTTGGCCCTTGCATCGAGAAATTAGTCTACTGTGACGTCGTATTAATTTAGTCATTTCTTGCCATCGCGCGTGTTAAGACTGCTCTCGTTTACGTTATTTTCTCTGCCTTGAACTACTTACGCTGTGTTAACTGGACTCTGATTTACCTCACGATTACCTTTGCTTGTGTTTCGGACCCTGATTTGCCTTACGAACTACTTGTGCTTGAGATTTGGACCTTCGTTTACCTAACGAACAACCTGTGCTTGTTACTCAGTGATTTGGATTGGTCTTGTGCAGTATCATGAGTTATTCTCTAAGTCAGTACGCAGAGATGCATTATTATTATGGCGTGGCCCAAGGCAACGGTAGTGAAGCTGCGAGGCTTTATCGAGAGGCATTGGTGAGGCGAGGAGAAGTAATGGAGCATTTCCCGGACCACAGGGTTTTTATTAATACGCATAATACCCTGATGGCTGGACGTATCCCCGGGCGAAATCAACCTCACGGAGCTGTACCTCAGGATCCCGATCGAGTGGATGAAGTCTTGGAAGAAATTCAAAGAGACCCGTCTACAAGTTCGAGGAAAATAACTAGGCGAACCGGGATTCCACGGACTGCGGTTTTGAGAATTCTTAAGGAAGGTGAGTGGTATAGTCATAAAACTTTTAATTGTGTTGCAAAAAAAAGGAAGGTTTAATTTAGATTGTTTTTATGTAGGCGTCGTCGTAGTAAGCCTATCTCTGATCTAGATAAAAGTCTCTTTCTCCCAAACCCATTTTGTACAGACCGCGCTGTAACCAATTAACCTGTGTTGGGTAAGTACCCAAGTAAGTTAAGTAACTTAACAATGATTTTTGTTTCCAGAAGGGTACCATGCATACCACATCCAGCGCGTCCAGCAGCTCCAAGAAAGTGATTACCCGAGAAGAGTGGCTTTTTGTCAAACAATGTTGCAACGATCTGAAGAAGACCCTGATTTTTTTAACAAAATACTGTGGACCGACGAGTCCCGATTTGAAAGGACTGGAGTATTCAATATGCATAATTACCATACCTGGGCCATAGAAAACCCACATTTGGCAAGGGCGTCAAATTTTCAAACACGCTTTAGTGTCAACCTTTGGTCTGGGGTCCTAAATGGAGAATTAATTGGCCCCTTTGAATTGCCGGCCAGGTTGGATGGAAACAGTTACTTAAATTTTTTACAAAATAATCTCATTGGATTGTTAGAAAATGTCAATCTCCAGACCCGACAAAGGATGATTTTTCAACAAGATGGCGCGCCCTGTCACTATGCGGCACGAGTAAGAGAGCATTTGAACTCCACATATCCCGAAAGATGGATCGGGCGTGCAGGGCCGATCGAATGGCCTGCGCGTTCGCCAGACCTCAACCCCATCGATTTTTTTATTTGGGGATTTTACAAAGAGCTGGTGTACGCGAAGGAAAGCAACAGCGAACAAGAATTGAGGCAAAGACTTACAGAAGCGGAAACAAAAATAAAGCAAGAATATTCAAGTAGCTTCAGACAATTAAAACATAACTTTTTAAGACGTTGTCGATTATGTATTCAGGTTGGAGGAAGGAGTTTTGAAAATGTACTGTAATAAATAGTTATTTTTTTGTAATTTGTGCTTTTATTTGTTATCAAAAAAACAGGTAATTTCCCAACTAGCATTTTTATTCTTGCTTACATTTTAAATCATAGTGGTGAACTAAAATTGTTAAATTACACGTCATGCTACAGTTATTTTACAGGAACTTCAATGAAATTTAATTTAAAATTACATTTTTAAGTTTAATTTACCATAACAACGATAAAAAATAGATAAAATAATTTTTAATGCTTTAATCTTGTTTCAAAGATTTTTAGCCTATCCGCCTTCGAAGGCCAATTACAACAAAAATAGGCCCATAAAGTATAATTTTTTTTTTACGATTTTTATAGTTTAGAAGCATGCGGAGTTTTTAAACTTAGCCAGAAGCTATGGAAACTACTTTTTGTATTTTTAAATTGAAGTTGAAGGTTTGAGTAAATCCTACTAAAAACTAAACTTCTGACTTTCAAGCCTTTTTTGAGTAACTTTAAGTGATTTCAGGAAGCTGAGTTATTTTTTTTAAATTAAAACAGCATTCAAGACAAATCATGTCACAAAAAGACTGCAAAATACCTACTACGAAAAAAGATATGAATTTTTGAAACCTCGCTGGCAGAAATCATTAAAAATACACAAAAAAAATCATAACTCGAAAACTAAGCAAAATCGCTGAACATACATAGGGTATTTTCGGATACCCCAAGGTGCGAGGAATCTAAAAAAAATTTGTTGACGTCACTAATTGGACCACCCTGTATGTGGATTCATCAAATTTTCCCAGACCAGTGGAGAGAGGCCATTGTTATACCTATCCCCAAACCAGGTAAAACCCCTACCCTAACATCGAATTATCGCCCAATATCTCTTACCTGTAATTTGTGTAAATTGTTTGAAAAAATAGTTAGTAATAGATTAAGATGGTATCTGGAAAAGAATCAATTAATTTCCCCATTCCAATTTGGATTTAGACAGTTTAGGTCTACTCTTGATCACTTAGCATATTTAGAAAATGATATATTAAACTCTTTTGCCAATAATAATAAGGTTATTGTTGTTGCCCTTGATTTAGAAAAGGCATATGAAATGGTGTGGAAGCACAGAGTTATTTTGCTTCTAGAAAAAATGAATATAAAAGGTAATATTCTTGCTTTCATCACAAATTTTTTATCTAATAGAACTATCAGGGTAAAAGTTGAAGGAATCCTATCTGATCCTATGTGTACAGATAATGGACTCCCGACAGGATCTGTGCTCAGCGTTACTCTTTTTTTGATTTCAATTAATGAAATTCTAACAGTTATTGAAAAACCTGTGAATGGTTGTCTTTTTGCCGACGATTTAACAATATTTTGCAGTGGTAATGATCTTAAACCTACAGAAGTTCTTTTGCAAAATACCTTGACTGAATTGTGTGAATGGTGTAAATTGACTGGCTTTAAATTTTCAGAAACAAAAACTAAATTCATGATTATGTCACATAAAACTAAGAAAGATGAAGTAATTTTAACTATAAACAATCATAAAATTCAAGAAGAAAATAATTTAAAAATTTTAGGACTATCATTCGATAAAAAATTAAATTGGGTTACGCATATAAAACAATTAAAATCAGAGTGTTATAGCAGAATGAACGTTATTAAAATATTATCAGCTAATAGATGGGGATCGGATAGCGAATGCATTAAAAACACTTACAAAGCCCTAATTAGACAAAAAATTGACTACGGTTCCATTATCTACGGTTCAGCTTCTCCTAACATTCTAAATCTACTAGAAAGCTGTCATAACACATGTCTACGTTTGAGTCTCGGAGCATTTAAAACCAGCCCAGTAAACAGTATTTTAGTTGAGACAGACGAAATGCCCCTGACACTAAGGAGAAAGGAGTTATGCCTTTCATTCGCCTCAAAACACATAGCCAATAATGAGAATTCTCTATTTTTAAGTAACTTTGCATCTGACATTGAGTTTAACCTACGGTCATCCCTACCATTACCTTTAAGATTAAGAGTTAAAAAATATTTACAAGAAATAAACTTTGAACTTCCTCTAGTTTTTCCGCGCAAACATTTCATACACCCTCCCTGGAAAGAAATAGTTCTCCCCATAAATACAGAAATCGCCCAAGGAAACCCGCGTGATTCTATTCCAGATGGTTTATTTTTAAATATTTTTAATGAAATAATATATAAATACCCGGAATTTTTACATTATTATACCGACGGATCTGTTTATGAGGGAAGGACTGGATGTGCAATGATTTCGAAAAATAGTAGTTTTAAGTACCGACTACCGAACTACGCATCCATATTTACATGTGAAATGGTTGCTTTACTGGAATGCCTAAACGTTATTAGAGGGAACATAAACGAAACAAAATGTTTGATATTTTCTGATTCATTGTCTTCCTTAAAGGCGCTATTAAATATAAGTAACATAGACCCCTTAGTTAATCTAGTTAAAGACAACTTAATTCAATTAGTAGATAATAATGTTGCCATTTTATTAATATGGATCCCTAGCCACCAGGGCATCCCCGGAAACGAAGAAGTCGATAGGGAAGCTAAAGAAGCTACAAAATTAGAACACTGCAATTACTTAACCTCTAGTATCAAAGATCTCCAAAAATATTTTAAGCTAAAAATTAAGAACCTGTGGAACAGTAATTGGGTAAATAATAATAATAGTGATTTATTTGAGATAAGAAAAACAGTTTTTGAAAAAAGCAAGCTACAGCCAAATAATAGAAGAGATCAAGTAGTTTTAAATAGATTAAGAATAGGGCACACTAATGTAACTCACATCCATCTCATCACCAAGGAAGCGAAGAAAAGATGCGCAAGGTGTGATAGTGATGTTTCTGTTAAGCATCTGTTAATTGATTGTCCAATGTATAATACTGAACATCTAAAAGTTAATCTCCCTTCATGTTTTAATAAGTGTTTTGAAAGTATCAAAAAAATTGTAACATTTCTAAAGTTAATTAATTATTATGATTTAATTTAAAATTGTAAGCCTTAAGTGGTCGCTAATGACCGTGTTGTTTGAGCGACCTAAAATAAATACATATAAAAAAAAAAAAAAATTCCTCGCCCTATCAACCTTAAATCTGTTCTGTGTTTTGTAAATACTCCTTTTACTGAAACTTTCTATACATACTGTGGTACTGGCCCTAAATTTGTCTGTTCTAGGTTTTAGATTATTCAACAGACTTTCTCCTGTACACCGTGCCCTTGTTAATCATAAAACCCACTCATAAGGTAGAGTTTTCGTTAACACAACACATTGGCAAATAACTAAGGAGCTACTTTAAAGAATAAGAAGAAAAAGAACTTTTTTCGAATGGCAATGATCCGCATTCCGTTTTACGTAGTTGTTAAAAAAATATGGATATTAATATGCTAGAAAATAATAAATATTAATATCTACGTAAAAATTAATGAAAATCAGTTTTTTCAATATGAAAAATACAGACTAAACTTTTTTTGGTATTTATATTATTAAATATTAAATTTTTAATAAAAAATATTAAAGGAATGTATAATCAATAAATCCGTTCTTTGTAGAAGTGTAAACGAAAGGTTATTTTATTCGTTCTTTGTCGTGTCGATGACGCTTAAAAGATTGAGATTTGAGATCACTTACTCAAGTAAGTGATCTCAATAACGTTATCAACTGAGACGGTCTTGAGATCATACTATTAATTAAAGACATTCTTGAGAAGCTAATCGTTACTTGAGACCGTCTCAGCCAAGAAAGGTCTTGAGAACGAGTTTGAGAACGGTCTATTAATACGGGCCATAGAGCCAACACTTGTAATGTTGCAAATTTTTGTGTTTATGTATCCAATCGTATCGTATCCTACTACTATTATAAGTGTGAAAGTATGTGAGGATGGATAGTCGGATGGGTGGATGGATGGGTGACTGTTACTCTTTCGCACAAAAACTTCTGAACGGATTTGATGAAATATGGTATGGTAGTAGTTTAAGCTCTGGATTAACATATTAAAGGCTTTAAACTTTTTATTCAGAAAAAGTAAAGTGTTCCCGTAGGATACTGTATATTTACGCGGGCGGAGCCGCGGGCAATCTATCCATCCTCACAAACTTTCACATTTATTTATTCTTTATGTACACAAATTTTACAGACAACACAGTGATGAAAGTACATAGGTGTGCTTATCTCTATAAGAGATCTCTGCCAGCAGACCTACGACAGGACATCATAAAAGATATAAACGGACACAGATAGTACACAAGAGAATAAAGGAAACAACGAAGAACAATACATCGAATAGTTATATAAGTAATAATAATAATTAATGATAATACATAATAACTTATATTTTACAATAAAAATACATAAAAATATAAATACATACATAAACATACATACATAAACCTACATATACTAATAATTATATATTAATATTCATAGATATGACATAATATAGTGTCTCTTCATCCTTGTTTTGAACGTGCCCACTGTTGGGCTCTGCTGCACGTCTTCAGGCAGAGCATTCCACAGCTGGGCTGCTCTAACGGTGTAAGAGTTACCGTAAAAAATGGCGTTATACCACGGAGTATCTAGCACCTTCCTTGGATTGCATGTGCGGGTAGGCCTTTCACTCGGAGCCGTATAAGTAAAACGGTCAGATAAATAAGAAGGAGAAGAAGAGAATTTTAGTATTTTAAAAAGTGAAGTTAAAACGTGCATATTCCGACGATGGCGGATAGGCAGTCATTGCAATTTGTAACGGGCCTCAGATATATGGTCGAATTTGCGTAATGAATATATAAAACGAATGCACGAATTTTGTAGGCGTTCTAGTTTATTCAGTAGCTCTTCCGTTACATCCAAATAACAGGCATCAGCATAATCTAAAAGAGGTAATAGTAAAGATTGTGCCAATAGGACTTTCGCAGGAATAGGAAGAAAATTTTGCATCCTCTTCAAAGCATGCAATGAGTGATAAAGTTTTTTGCTCACTTCATTAATATGTACAGACCAAGAAAGGTGACAGTCAAAAGTTAGACCTAGGTTTTTGGTGCTGTTTCTAAACTCTATCACATTGCCGCTATAGATTATCTTACCTAGAGATTTGAAATCAATCCTGGAACGTAGCTGCTTGCTGCCAATCAAAAGTGCTTGCGACTTTTTTGAGTTAACAAGGAGCCCAAAAGTGTTAGCCCAATTATTTATATTTATAAGATCACTGTTGATCGAATTAATCGCGAACTCGATGTCATTAACACTGGAGTGCCTGTAAATTTGCAGGTCGTCCGCATAAAGGTGGTAGGCAGAGGAAATGGACTTTGTTATCTCGTTTATAAAAATTGCGAAAAGTAACGGAGACAAAACCCCTCCCTGAGGGACCCCAACGCAAGGATTGCTCCATTCAGAGCAACCGTTTGGTATGAATATTCGTTGTTTTCGTCCTCTCAGGTAAGAGTCAAACCATTTGAGTGCAGTAGGAGAAACACCTATGGATTTAATGATGGCTAACAAAATATCATGATCTACCGAATTGAAGGCGCAGCTGAAATCTAGTAAGATCAAAACAGTGAGCATTCTGTTGTCCATAGCAAGCCGTATATCATCCGTAACTTTCAGCAGAGCGGTGGTAGTACTATGACCTGGTCTAAATCCTGATTGATATGGACTTAAAATCTGGTTGTGGCTTAAAAAGTCAGATAATTGCTTAGATACCGCTTGCTCAAGAACTTTGGATAAGATAGGTAAGATAGAGATCGGCCGGTAATCGGAATTTGAAGTAGGATTGGAAATTTTAGGAAGCGGTATTATGTGACCATATTTCCACGTCGACGGAAAGGTACAAGAGGTAATAGAAAAATTAAGAACATGGGCTATGACAGGGGACAGTAGATCGGCGATAGGCAATAACATGTCCTTACTAAGGCCATCGCAGCCAAAAGCTTTAGAAGAGATAGAGAGAAGGCTTGTAAGCACCTGATGTTCAGAGATGTTAGTAAGAGTAAAGGAAATTGCACCTTGTCTTGGCTTTATTACGCTTGGACATGAAATTCTTTATTTCTGTGGTCAGCCAGGGCGCTGGTAATCGCTTAACACGAACATGTTTAAGGGGGGCATGTATGTCATAAATGTTTGTTACAACTGAGTTAAGAATGTCTACTTTAGTGTCGATGGTTGATGCCTCAAAGAGAGGATTCCAGTTGACTGAACTGAAGTCTTGTCTCAGGACGTTGAGATCAATGCTAGAAAGGCTACGCTGCGTGATTGTTTTGGCTCTTAGTTTTGGGTTACGCAGTTTATATGACAAGTAAAGAAGATCATGATATTATTTTCATTATTAGTAAGATAATTATTTACTAATTTGAATGTCCTATAAAATCTCTAATCATCATCATCATCATATTATATATTAATACGTGAAGCAAAGACTTTCGGTAAAGTTTTACGTATGATATGGCACAGTTAAAGTTTATGCGGAAGCAGGCGTGGAGAAAGCTAAATGTTTTTAAAATAATGCTTAGAAGTCCATTACTATCTAATATTATATAAAATTAATGAAAATAACAACACGCACTACCTCAGATTATAACATTTACCTTTTTTCTATCTAAAAGTCAAAAGACAAGTATAAGGTTAAAACTTTAAAATTATATGAATTCTTATGGGTGAATTTCGACGACCGGCGACCTCTACTTTTATTTAATTTGACAATACAGAACCAAAGGCATTGTCCTTGAGTCTCGTATGTAATTCTGCAACGAAATATAACGGACGATCTTCTGCTGTTCCCAATTTTCCACATGCGTTTAATTTATTACCCGAGTCTACGTGGCTTTGACGTCACGTTATAATGTTTTGTCAGTTTATTACCGCCCGGCCACATTTTGCGAATGCAATAATTATTTTATTGCGAATAAAAAACACGGCGTCTTCAATGCACAGCAAACATTGGTTAATATAACAATAGCTTCATTTTGCAACTGCTTCTACTAACGAGAAAATAGTTTTCAAAACTACAACTTTTTTTTAATTCAAGGTGGATGATGGACACATGGTGAAATATTTAAGTGAAATAAACACGAAATCAAATTTTTATTTCAGAAGTGGTTGACAAATACTTAATTAGGTACATACTAATTAGCATCAACTGCTAGAAACTATTTCAGAGTATTTAATTTCAATCTCTTCGTTCGAAATGTTGTTTCTCAAGTTTAAGATTACGAAGATAAGATAAGAAGACTATGAAGTAAAAAAAAACTATTGATAAGAAAAAATTAATATCCCATATACTACGGGATAGTATAATACTATAATACTTATACTATTCCATTCCTAGATTCAGACAAAATCGTGTTGGATGTAGCGAAGAAATAAACTCAGGAAACGGCGTATTTATATTATTACTAGCAATGACGAATGAGTAATTTTAGACTATATCGGATCGTGCCGTCTGATAGAACCGTTTGCATTCATACGTAATACACGAAACAATTCCAACTTACACTCTGCTGAAGGTCATATACAGATAGGTATTATTATTATAATCCATTGTGTTGCTTTTATATTTATTCTCGGATGGAATTATTAAATTGAGGTTTTAAGTTCTCGTGGAAAATCCAGACGAGTATATACGTATACGTATAGAATACAAGTATAGTATAGCTACAGTTAAATGGCATATTAGAGTATCTAAGTTTCCATTTTTATTTTATTTTATATTCAAAATATAAAACACAGTTTTGTTTTCTGCACGTTAAACAAAGAAAAAAAAAGGATTATAATCACCATCGGTTCGGAACCCTAACCAGGCGAGAAGAACCGGCGTAAGAAACTCGCGCGGGTGCCACCTTTTAGTAAAAAGGATAACCGAAATTATTCTTGAAAAAAAAAAAAAAAATATATATAACGAAAACAAAAAAATATGTAAACAAAAATAAATAAATATTAAATTACAATATCTACAATATATTACAGTACAGAATACATTGTTTAGTTAGTAAACTGAAATTGCCTCATCTTATTTCCAGGGTGTGCTGTCCTCAATAAAATTTTTAACTTTATAATAACCTATAGCTCATTTGTCTTTTAAATTTATTCATTGCAAAATTTTTGACATTTTCTGGGAGTTTATTAAAGAAACGTATACTTTAAAAACCTTTAAAAGAATTGCTTATTTTGGTGAGTCTAGTCACTGGTATAGCCAGTTTATGTTTATTCCTTGTATTTATATTTTATTGGTCACATTTTTCATCAAATTCATTACTATATTTTTTTACATACATAACATTATCAAAAATGTATTGAGAGTGTACAGTCAGTATCCCTATTTCCTTATAATTTTCTTTATATTTTATCTTCTTCTTCTTCTCTTTATCTTATAATGTCGGCGGCATTACCCCATAAAAGGATACCATAGGCCATTCTGATATGGAAATAACTAAAATAAACTAACCGTGCCGATGCTTCTTCAGAAATTTGTTTAATTTTCTTGACTGCAAAAGCTGCAGAATTGAGGACTGAACTGACTATTCGCTCGGTTAGCAATATGTGGACCCCACTGTAACTAAGAATCTAATGTTATACCTAGAAATACAGTTGAGTCCTCTAGGTCAAAATCAGCATCATTCAATAGTACCATGGAGGAATTATTACTATTATTGGTCCATGATACTACGTTGGTTTGGGCATGCCTCACATTTGGTAAGCTAAACTGTTAACATTTTGTTTTAGATGCATTAAGAAGCAGATTATTAGTACTAAACTAATTTACTATTTCTGAGAGAACATTATTTACCCCACTACCGACTTCAAAAGTTTGAAGATTGAGTAGAGAAATAGTTAAAATTTTAGCCAAATTTAAAACGGGAATTATTTAGAAAATAAGTTTTATTTCATACTTTTATGTGAATTTTTACTTTGGAAGTCGGTTTAATTTTTTGTTTAAAAATAATAATATTTCCCTTTTTAGTGATATTTGTTAAATTATTATTAATACATTTTAAGAACGTTTAAAATAAACGATTAAATGTTTAATTGAATACGCGCCAAGCTTCCATTAGGTATTATATATGATGATGATGATGACTGTAAGTTACATAATGGCATATGCTTGCAGTTCTTTAAACAATGTTGAAATTTCCAAATGCGTATCTTTAAAGACTGAGGAGTTCTGTATAGTAATTTTGGATCCAGGGTATACCTTGGTGCAGAATCTTACTTTTTGGTAGCATATGCTTGGGTTAATTCTGAAAAAGTTAAATCACTATATGTGTCTATATAAATTTCGAGGAGTTCCCTCGATTCCTCATGGATGCCATCATCAGGTCACCGCTTTGGTGACAACGAGGCCAATTTCGGATTATACCCAATACATCAAAAAAAGAAATTTGAAAATCGGTCCATAAACGGCAGAGTAATGTTCAAAGATATCCGTGTCGATGTAAAATACTATGAGAAGTACCGATTATATCCTCATTGTGTCATGATTTATGGTGTGATGAAGGTGGTGATGATAATTATTACTTTAATTGACATAGTGGCTTATGCTTGCAGTTCTATAAGCAACGCCGAAATACCCAAACATGTCTCTATAAGGAGTCAGGAGTTCTGTTTTTAGTACTTTTGGATCCAGGGTGTACCTTGTTGAAAAATCTTACTTTTTGGCAGCATATGGGTTACTTTTGAAAAAGTCGAAATCACTATATGTGTTCATATAAATTTTGAGGAGTTCGTTCGATTCCTCATGGATGCCATAATCAAGTCACCTTTTTTGTAAAAACGGGACCAACTTCGAAGTATACCCTTTATGTAAAAAAGAATTGCTTATTTTGGTGAGTCTAGTCACTGGTATAGCCAGTTTATGTTTATTCCTTGTATTTATATTTTATTGGTCACATTTTTCATCAAATTCATTACTATATTTTTTTACATACATAACATTATCAAAAATGTATTGAGAGTGTACAGTCAGTATCCCTATTTCCTTATAATTTTCTTTATATTTTATCTTCTTCTTCTTCTCTTTATCTTATAATGTCGGCGGCATTACCCCATAAAAGGATACCATAGGCCATTCTGATATGGAAATAACTAAAATAAACTAACCGTGCCGATGCTTCTTCAAAAATTTGTTTAATTTTCTTGACTGCAAAAGCTGCAGAATTGAGGACTGAACTGACTATTCGCTCGGTTAGCAATATGTGGACCCCACTGTAACTAAGAATCTAATGTTATACCTAGAAATACAGTTGAGTCCTCTAGGTCAAAATCAGCATCATTCAATAGTACCATGGAGGAATTATTACTATTATTGGTCCATGATACTACGTTGGTTTGGGCATGCCTCACATTTGGTAAGCTAAACTGTTAACATTTTGTTTTAGATGCATTAAGAAGCAGATTATTAGTACTAAACTAATTTACTATTTCTGAGAGAACATTATTTACCCCACTACCGACTTCAAAAGTTTGAAGATTGAGTAGAGAAATAGTTAAAATTTTAGCCAAATTTAAAACGGGAATTATTTAGAAAATAAGTTTTATTTCATACTTTTATGTGAATTTTTACTTTGGAAGTCGGTTTAATTTTTTGTTTAAAAATAATAATATTTCCCTTTTTAGTGATATTTGTTAAATTATTATTAATACATTTTAAGAACGTTTAAAATAAACGATTAAATGTTTAATTGAATACGCGCCAAGCTTCCATTAGGTATTATATATGATGATGATGATGACTGTAAGTTACATAATGGCATATGCTTGCAGTTCTTTAAACAATGTTGAAATTTCCAAATGCGTATCTTTAAAGACTGAGGAGTTCTGTATAGTAATTTTGGATCAAGGGTATACCTTGGTGCAGAATCTTACTTTTTGGTAGCATATGCTTGGGTTAATTCTGAAAAAGTTAAAATCACTATATGTGTCTATATAAATTTCGAGGAGTTTCCTCGATTCCTCATGGATGCCATCATCAGGTCACCGCTTTGGTGACAACGAGGCCAATTTCGGATTATACCCAATACATCAAAAAAAGAAATTTGAAAATCAGTCCATAAACGGCAGAGTAATGTTCAAAGATATCCGTGTCGATGTAAAATACTATGAGAAGTACCGATTATATCCTCATTGTGTCATGATTTATGGTGTGATGAAGGTGGTGATGATAATTATTACTTTAATTGACATAGTGGCTTATGCTTGCAGTTCTATAAGCAACGCCGAAATACCCAAACATGTCTCTATAAGGAGTCAGGAGTTCTGTTTTTAGTACTTTTGGATCCAGGGTGTACCTTGTTGAAAAATCTTACTTTTTGGCAGCATATGGGTTACTTTTGAAAAAGTCGAAATCACTATATGTGTTCATATAAATTTTGAGGAGTTCGTTCGATTCCTCATGGATGCCATAATCAAGTCACCTTTTTTGTAAAAACGGGACCAACTTCGCAGTATACCCTTTATGTAAAAAAAGTAATTTTGAAAATCGTCAACAGACGGCGGAGTTATCGTTGAACATTAAAAAAAAAATACATACAGCCGAACATAAGTATAACCTCGAGTTTTGCCGGGGAGTTCAATGGGTGACGTTGTGAATTTGTAATATTTCATAAATTTTGTGTTATCTCGATTCTTAATGTGTAATATTGGTAGAATATTAACCATTAAATATTCGTTAACGTGCACAAGTGTGGGCAAGTGGTACAACTTCTAAATACGTGCTATCTGTGTGTTTCCCGCCAAAACTCCCTAGGAACTTTCAGTAAAGCGTCTACCACTTTACTGAATCGACTGACATGACTCATTGACTGTACTGACTATTTATTTGGACTTTGACTAGACTTTAGACTTGACGATATATGAATACAGTGTTGAAAATTGAAACGAAAGTTCTATTTCCCGCCTTTTTTACTTGACACTGGCAAATGGTTCTAAGATAAGCCGACGCCATAAATTAAAAAAAAAAAGTATAACCTCCTCCTTTTTTGGAAGTCGGTTAAAAATGTAAAAGAGCTTTACATCCTGTGTTTAACAACATACGTTCTTTACACGTAGGTATTATAAGCCACTTCCAATGACGCATGAACTTCTGTAGGGCCTTACTCACTCCCCGACATGCACAGTGAATCATTTTGCCACTTACAGACACATAAATTTAAAATGATGTCAATTTAAATACTTTTTTAATTCTTTCAAATGTTCACACGTGCTGATAATGTCGTAAATTAATTATAACTCTTTTGTAAACGCAAGAGAATTTAATATCTTTTAATGGCGGCTCTACATTAGGGCGTGATATCATGGCAAACATTTTCAGGCCTGCTGAGGCATCAGGTTTACCAGCGTAAGTATCTTAGCAAGTTTGGTTTGGCTTCTTTTTGTAAACATGAGATTTATTTCTAATTAGAAACCATTTGATTTAATATTTCTGCTGCTGTCATCAGCAGGTTGAGCAGTTGAACCAAAGAGTTGAACATAAATATAGTCTAGGAGCCAGCTAAGATTCATATATTTCTGAAGAATATACCGCTCTTTTTAAACGTACACTATAATATGATAAATTACATTATAAAGGTGATTCATGACCGAATGTGACGCAGGCAATCCTGTCAACGAGACTGACTCATACTTCTCATACGTCGTGATTATATGAACTCTATTTTAATAAAAAGTTTGTCTGCTGTACGCCGGCAAAGTCTGTGAGCGTTTACACTTTACATATGTGCCGCGGAGGTGGCGGCGCGGGCGCCGCAAGAGCATTTCACCACTGCACCGGCACTGCGTCCTAAAATCACTACATAGTAAAAAACAATGTCGCCTATGTATGCAACCCTATGTATGCTTAGATCTTTAAAACTACGCAACGGATTTTGATGCGGGTTTTTTAAATAGATAGTGTGATTCACGAGGATGGTTTATATGTATATAACATGCGTAATATAGTAGATAAACACTGATAATTTTAGAGGTTTCTAATGTAGTAAATAAACACATTTTTTTGCGCTTACATTGCAAACGCTGGCTGAACTCTACGAGATAGATCAAAATAATGTACTACAGTATTGTACACTTTAAACAGGTCTACAAAAAAGTCCGCGATGGTATATGTCCCTATCTCGTAGGGATAACCCACAATAACCATTTTTTATCCTTTACTTTTTACGAGAAATAATGGCTTATATACGAAGCGATTTTAAGCAATACAGCATTAATCCTTATCTTACTAAGTACCTTAAATACATTGTGCATTTATTATAGATCAATATAGTCCTTTACAGCATGTAATTTAAATGAATATTTTCGAAGATATTACAGATTTAAAATGTAGGGACATAGCGGTTTACTTATTAAAACCAGCTGCCCGTGCCCAGTTTATACTTATTATTATGTACGGTATTTTCAGAAGCTATTTAGACGGATACAGTATGTTCCTTATCAAATTAAATACGTTACTCACTTTAAGCGTTTTATACACATTATAATAGCCCTTATATTTCGAAGATATCGTAAAATTTATATTCAAGCGCGAAAAATATATATCAAGCGGTCTCGCACGTCGCGTCGAGGTGATAGGGTTAAACGTTTTTACACATTGGGTACGAAACCCAAAAAAACATTTTCAATATTGTATACAGAAGTATATTGCAGTGAGTAGAGTTATTTGCTGAAGAAGTTTTTTCTCCAAGAACACTATTCCACGCGGGCCAAAGCTAGATCGTATATAAATCCTAATGCAGCGACGACGCCGCGGGAGGTGCGGCGCGTGTGTGGGTACTGAATTTTGTCACACTGTTTTCCAATAATGATGTAATGTGTATTACTTAATACTACTGTGTAGGTAACAGTAGTATGGCAATTAAATAATTAGCCAGCTCAGTAGCTACACAGTCTCTTCAACCAGTAGACAACACTTATCTAGGTAGAGTTCTTACGTATAGATTGTAGAGCTTATTAGACTATTTATTCGGAGAGATTACCTCAATAACGTTAATAAAATATGTTAAACTTTAAAAAAATATATGGTGATATACAATAATATATGCTGATATTATTATATAAAAAATATATAATAATATCAGCATATTTAATATAGTAGATAATTTTTAAAGAATTGTGTTTTTGTGCGACTGATACAGAAAACATTCAGACCGCTCAACTCAAGACCTCATTCAATTTATTAAGCAGCCAATAATATTATGTTATAATATTTATCAATTGCCATAGTGTGTCCATTGTCCAGCTGTGAAAACAATTTTGAAATCTTAATGCCCTTTTTGATTAAACAATTAGTCCAACTGGCAATAATTTTGGCGCATGCCGTATTTTGGTTGTGTTTACAAGATATTGAGATGTTTTCTAGATAAAACAATTCACTTCACGTGTAAATCATCAAAATATGAGCTACGGACGTATTTTTTCCGTTCCGTTTCCGTTTTTTCCGACGTATTATCCTCATAAAGATTGGAACTTCTGGGACAATATTGACAATATCGTAAACTGTCGACGCGATTCTTCTACACGGGCGGCAAAATGTTATAGTATTTAGAACACACTAGCAGAGAAACGGTAATTTGCACATGAATCTCCTTTGTGCGAACTTCAAGTATACTTTTTGTAATATTATTTTTAGCGTGAAGATATCGCTTTATTAGATGATCTCCAGCATTTATTTAGCCAAAACCTTAAATAAATCGTAGTCGTAAAGCTATGCATGTTCGATTTATATGCACAAGATGTAACTGTTATTTCATGTTTATTCACGGATCACGATTCACGGTGAATTTATGTAAAAAAACGACACATTTATTACATTTAAATGATATTTGTGATTCAATTTAGTATGTTACATAACTCTGTGTCGGTTTAGGAGCCCACATATTTTGATATATTTTTATCTAAACTATGACAATGTGGACGTCTCGGTGTGGCACTTTGATAGCGGAATTCTGAGGCGGAATTTTTCAGGAATAAAGACGTTTTACATTTAGGCCGCATTCAAACCCAATTTTTGGCATTATGTCGAGTATTTTATGTAGATTTAAATATAGAATTCAATTCGTACGGTTTTCAATTATTTTTTCCTTTGACGATATTCCCACTATTATAGCGCGATATAGCGTGTCACAGAAAGTAAATGGTCAAGCCGAGTTTTTTGGATAGAGTACCCCTATGTATATTATACGATTTTCTATACTTTCTGGCTGACGTAGGCAAATAAGTGAATATAAATGTAATAATACAAATAAATCCTAATCAAGCGTCAAATAAATTTTTATCATAATAGACCATTTTTTCAATGGTGAAAATTCATGCCAGGAGGCTAATTATTTTTATAAAGGTACATTTCATACAGACACTAATACAAAAGAACTTTGAAAAGTCTTTCAATTATTTTCAACAACTGCTCGAAGTTGTTCAGGGCGAAAATTTTTATAATTTCTCAAAGACAATCATAACTTGAAAACTATAGAAATTCGTAGAACATACCTGCATATAGCTCTAGGACAAGTCACACACTCTGTATAAAATAAACAATTTCAATTTTCTTACATAACTTCTACTTTAATTTATGTATTTTGTCATTTTGCCGCTCTTCTGTTTTGTTGAATGTTAGATTTATCTTGTGCCCCAAAAGCGTCAGCATGCTACTTAAAATGATGGCGTGTCATAGAAGATTAATTTCATTAGCAGATCGGTTATTTTTTACGTGCTAACTTTTATCTGTTTACGAATAATATTAAAAGTCTTATTAATATATTACGTTCGTGTCAAAACAAAGTTTATGTCCAAAAGATTAATTCGAGGTGCAAATGATACGTATGATTTATTTGAAACATTATTTTTATAGCTTCAACAACACTAGTATATCATGATGGCCTGAACCTGGCAGAATTTGGAGCGGTCGTTGGCTGGCGTGTCTTTGATAAACGAAGGAATCACAAGAGAATTATAAATAAAGTTTATTTTCCTGACGCTTCTTTATTGGCATAATAATTTATTGTATCGGGCATGTTCCAAAAGGTTTCGGGATAATTACGATTCCAGCCGAACTGGAAACGGAGAACGTTATCAAATAAGGTTTCATATGGCTGAAATTGGCGTATTCTTTTAATTTTATAAAAACATACGGACTTAAATATAAAATACTAGATGCGGGCAACATCTAGTATTTTATACTTCGTTCGCGCAAAAGGAAATCTTCAGGGAAACGCAACATTTTGCCGCAATAAAAGCCTATGTCCTTTCCCATGGTCTGTTCTGTCTGTACCAAATTTCATCAAAATCGGTTCCGTAGTTTCGGAGCCTATTCAGCCTAGCAAACCAACAAACAAACAAACGTGGAGCGGAGCGTGACCATTAATTATCTGTCTGTCTGTCTGCCCTTCTTAGTTCTGTGATTAAGTAATCGATGAAATTTTATGTAGTTATAGATTGTGTATAGATTTCAAACAAGACCGTATTACTTAATCAGTATATTCATTAGTTGCCTTTCTTCGGAACATTCTATGCAATAGAAAGAAATGAATGTATGAAATTTTTCTAATGAATCCTTTTGATTTTCTTCCTTGGTTTTTTTATCAATGTTCCTTCCGTAGCTTTTCCTTTAATTGTTCTCGTAACTCCTTTTTTCTGTTTTATTGTCAGAACTGTATTTTTAAGGGCTCTTTCCATTACCTTCAATACAATAAAACCTGCAACAACAATATATTGAGAATAGATAAGGGATAAGTAAAGGCATTAATGGCCACAAAACACGATGCTACTATCCCCTATGTCCTATGCCCTTTTTAATAAATAATAAAATATCCATAAAACCCATCTTTCCGTAAAATATATTAGGTAGTATATTATGACAGCTCATAGCAGATATTTACCATAATAATTCTGTAGCGCGCCAATGTTATGCCGCGGAAGATTTTTTCAGTAACAGACGAATCGCGCTCTTCGTCACGGTCCACGTGGCATGTAGTGGTGATGGAGAATTACAATAACCTAGTACCTACCACCTATATACACTACCAACACTCACTACTATCTACACCTACAGCCTACACCAGTGGCGTATTTACTATAGCCAATGGGACCACGTCCCAGGGCGGCAGGCTCAAATTGATACGATGGATGCGTATATTGTGCTACCTGGGAGAACGAGCTTTGCTCGTTGTTTTAGTAGAATGATAAAATAATAAAAATAAATAAAAATATTTGAAAGCAATAATAAGTATCAAAGTTGACGTTGTCATGTCACCCTAAATAAATTGAACAAAATATTGAAGATAAAACCAATTTACGTGACGCCGAAAGTAAATAAATATACATGTTTAAGTATTTGCAGTACAACCAAATATAATTTATAGGGCCCCAAGTGGGCCAAACTGTGAGTAAATATCCCAAGCAATTCTCCCAAACAACTGACAAGACCCCCGAAGAAGAAGACGGAGGAAGAAACAAGGCCCACAACAGAGGAAGGAACGAGGCAACTCCGAGAAGCCGTATGCTAATTTTTTGGCGAAAAGTGAGCCCAGGAACTGTCCCACGCTCAAGCCTACATTCCCCCAGAAAATGAGCTTAATATGTTTCAAGGTTCTTTTTATATATTAGTTAAGCAGTTTTTTAATTTTTGTTTATAGTTTATTCTATTATATAAGTTATCTTTTATAGTTTATCTTTACCAACCTATGACAAGCAGCCAGGATGCAGGGACCTCCGCTAATATTTCGACCGTGTCCTTGGGAAATCTGCTGCAATGCTCCCACTGTTCCCGATATTTTAAAAGCCAGCGGGGTTTGAACATCCACGTAGGCAAATGCCACAAACAGCTTCCAACCCTCATTCCCCCAATAACCAATTCACTTCCGAAACCAATCTATCAAACAAATTTCTGGCAAGAAATATTCAAATTTAATCGTTTTGTACCAGTTCTAAGACGGATCCCTAGGTGTGCCAGAGTGACTGTAGCCCAGAAGCTTGCCGAGACAATACGCCACACAGTGCTGGAGAACTCGAGGCAAGCCTGGAAAAATCTACTAACCTTTCCCTACCGATTTCTACATATAACTAAAGATCCGCTCAACAATGCCTCCCTTACTTCAAGAATCAAAAAGAATTGTGTTTCGGACATTAACCTCAACCCAAATTTTTCTTCACATTCCTCGGTCAAACATAACATCTTGAAAACTGTGGAAAATAAAATAAGTGAGGGAGACATTAAGGGTCTTGGCACCCCCCACGTCGTCCCCCATCGCTGTGTTTGTGGCGCAAACGTGGACAGCCTCGGACACCACGGACTGTCCTGTCAACGAAGCGCCGGCCGCATCTCCCGACATCACTGCCTGAACGATCTCATCCGTCGGGCTCTTGTCACCGCCGGCGTGCCAGCTGTGCTGTTACCCTCTGGTTTGGCGCGCGACGATGGCAAGAGACCAGACGGTATGACCCTGGTCCCTTGGAGAGTGGGACGGGCTTTTGTATGGGACGCTACTTGCGTCGATACACTTGCTCCGTCCCATGTCCAGGGCACCTCGAGTTCTGCAGGTGCGGCCGCCAATCAGGCGGAAAACCTCAAGCGGCGCAAATATGAAAACCTTAGTGGGGATCTCATATTTGAACCGTTTGGGGTTGAAACCCTAGGTATATAGGGTCTGGGTGCGCACAAACTTTTCAGACAAAATCTCCAAAAAACTCATTGAGGCCACCCGAGACCCCAGAGCCGGCACCTACCTGGCCCAGAGAATAAGTATCGCAATCCAGCGAGGAAACTCTCTGAGCCTTCTAGGTACTCTGCCTGGTGGGGACGACCTGGGAGATTTCTTTGTTTTGTAGCATTTTAAGTTTTGGAGTAGTTATTATTGTTTTTTAGTACTTACCTACTTGTACAGTTTGTAAATATTTTATTTCCTGTATGTATTAATATTGCTCTGTATATATTTTTGTGTGTCTGAATAAACAATATAAAGCCTTATAAGTATCACAAAAATATTTAACTGGGATTCGAACCCACCACACTCCGAATTTCCAAACAATGAAAAAATTAATACGTAGGTACGCATGCGAAGCTGCCAATCAGACTGACGCAAGAGAGTCGAAATTATTGATATATTATTGCACGACGAAATAAAAAACATACTTATATTGCTCAAAAATCTCCCCCAAAACTCCCTGCATACTAAATTACAAGTTTTACCGCTACAAGTATTACCTATACTTGTAGCCGTTGACGAGATACCGATTATATATACACAAGATCATCTCGTTTAAAGTATAAGATAAATTAGGCAAAAACATTACTGTTTCCCTCATGTAATGTGCTCAATAGGGACAGGCCGCCATTGTTTGTAAACTGAGTTCTAAATATAAGTTTTCCTCTAATTCAAACCAGACACGGACGGAGAGATTCAAGTGCGATTCACGCAACCACACGATAAGGAATCCCTCACACTATGTTCAATGTTGCCTTTCTATTTCTATATGCAGTTGCGAAGTGTGAGATCTGCGGTGTAGTACCTAAGTTGCGTAAGCTAATCTTATACTTTAAACGAGACAATCTTGTATATAATCGTAATCTCGCTAATCGTAATCTATCAGATCTGCGCAACTGGGCCTTATAGCACAGATTACTAAATAGTTACTACGTAACTTATAGTATGGAATATAATTAGGAACAAAAGTTATACGAATAAGATATATTGAGATATTCTAGAAAAAGGTAATCACTACTTGCATAACCGTGGGGTAAGACGGGGTATCCTTGCGGGGTATCGGCTACCATGAGATTTCGTAAGTAAATATTCCTAGCAGGATACTCTTAAATCTAAATTGTTGATTTTCAATACACTTATCACACTTATTACATTTTTATATTTTTTTAACGTATCAAAGCCCAAAAACATGTTAAAGTTAAAGCCCAGGAACCCGTCTTACCCCTAACTTCATCTTGCTTCACCTTCCCCTACTTATTTTTGTTTTGACTCAATTTAGGTTTAGTTATTAATTTATAAAGCAGCTGTACATATTTTCGCGTAGGTACGGTCACCAGTCTTGATCAGTTTGTCAAATTATGAAAATTATCGCTGCGACGACGATTTCGACAATCTAATACGTAGGCTAACTTCAATGAGTATCATAATATTATTTTCGTAGGTGATACATTTGCCAAAATTTTCTGGCAAACGCCTAGGTCGAGTGGTTGATCGTAAACGATGTAAAAACTATTGGGAATCTCTGACAGCGGTAGCTTTGTGGACGCAAGGCTCGAGCAGAACATACATTAGTTCTGTCGGTATAGTCAGGAAAATGAATGTTTAGCTGTTTGACAGTCTTCTCATTTATTCGGATTATTTAAAAAACGTTGTTTCGTCATTAGACGCATAAGTTCGGGAAGCCATTTGACCAATTTCAGAAGTATTTTTTTTTTATTCAATTTCAATCTTCTAAACATTTAATTTCCTTGAATGTACCCATAAATACAAGAGCCGGTAATTGTAAATAGCACTAATTATGGAGGCGTAGGCTCTGGACGATCGGACTGCGGCGATGAGCGAGATGCATATCTGCCTTATTACAAACCGAATTATAAAAGACTTTATCCGAAAAACTCAACCAACACAGACTTTAAAGTGTATGTGGAATCCACAAACGACGATAGATTGGGCAACAAGAGCCCTATATACTTAAACCATATTTTCGCAATGGACATTAAAGGTGTGACGGGTATTCAGAGGGTGAATGCCAATAAAATAGCAGTTATTTTCAAGCAATATAATACGGCCAATAACTTTATAATAACACAACTTTCCTCACTAAATATAAAATGAAGGCGTTCATACCGGCAGCGCAAATTGAAAAAACCGGCATCATTAGATTTGTTCCAGCGAATATATTTAACAAAGAACTTTACACAAGACTTTCTTCAATTTATGAAATAGTGGCAATAAGAAGGTTTTCAAAGAAAGTAGGACAAGAGCGCATTGCATTGCTGACTGTAAGCATCACTTTTTTATCTAATGTACTGCCTAATAATGTACAATATGATTTATTCTCGTACAGAGTTTTTGAATACATTCCACCATTACTACAGTGCTATAGGTGTTTTAAATTTAATCATTCAGCAAAGATCTGTAATGGTAAACAAAGATGTAGTATTTGCGGAGGTGAGCACTTGTATAAGGAATGTGATAAGCCAACAGAAATCAGCTGCATAAATTGCAGTGGGCTTCATCTTGCGATATCTAGATTATGTCCTATTAAAACAAAGAAGATCATTGAAAAGAAAAACAACATATCTTATGCAAGTGTCGCCTTAACAAAACAAGTCACCACCAATGAAACAGATTTCCCTTCACTCCCACCACCAAAACCACAACCTGTTAATAGTAATGTTATTGTAAATAAGTCGGTAAATATCTCTGCAAATAAGTCTGTACAAGATCTAAATAAAAATAAAATAGTCCATTCTAAAGATCTTAAAACTCAAATAATTTCCAACAACGATGTACTTATGGCCCTAGTGCAGACGTTGGTGGAATTAGCCAATAAAGATGACAGTACACCCACTAATATTAAAACTATTAAAGATGCATTATTAAAAAAATTAACATAATGGATTGTGTAGGGCCTAGTTCTACACAATCCAAGGTATGTATTGCGCAATATAATATTCAAAGTGCAAATAGTAAAAAACCTTTATTAATCCAATTTTTAAAACAACAAAATATTGATATTTGCCTTCTTAATGAGACATGGTTCAAAGATAATAATTTTAAAATACCAGGATATAATATTTACAACAAAAATTCAATCAATGCACATAATGGAGTTGCAATACTGATAAAACCATACCTTAAATATAATATATTAAATACCAGATTTTATGAAGACATTCAAACAGTTGCTGTATCTGTATCAACAGGACATAGTAGTTTAACAATTCTCTGTATATACTGTCCACCTTCAAGTGGGCATATACGTATTAATAGACTCCGTTACATTATTAATGATCTACCAAAGCCCATATTTATGAGTGGGGATTTTAATGCTCATCATATTGCATTTGGTTGTCAGTCAACGAAAGGTAGAGGTCAGGAGTTATTTAATTTAATTGATGACTTAGATTTGTGTATTTTAAATGATGGTAGACCTACAACTATAAATCGCCCTGGACAAACTGCTTCTGCCATTGATGTAAGCTTCATCAGTGGCAGCCTCGCACCACTATGTGAATGGTCTGTACATGATGATACAATGGGAAGTTACCATTATCCAACAATAACAGAGATTTCATTACATATAGATAAATATCATCTCAATTCCCCTATAGATAGGTTCATATATAAAAAAGCTGACTGCGCAACATACACAGTTCTTTCAAAAACAATATTTCATGATTTGACACTTCAATCACATGATCCTATTTCAACTTATAATAATTTCTGTTTTCATTTAGATACTCTTAAAGAAATGTCAATCCCAAAGCTCACTAAAACGAACACTTTCATAAGCAGACCACCATCTCCCTAGTGGAATAGTATATGTGAACAAAGTGTTATTGCTTCATATAATGCACTAAAACTATATAGAAAAGAGCCTACTATTGAAAATTATATTTATTATAAAAGAAAAGGTGCCCAGAAAAAGAGAACAATTTCAGAACAGAAAAAAATGGATGGAACAACTTATGTAACACTTTTAATAGAAATACTCACATAAGTAAAATTTGGAATTTATTGAAAATGTTCAAAGGCATAAGACCTAAGAATAAATCATATACAAATGAGTTTATATCTCCACTCTTGGATAAATTATCAGATAATAACAACTTAATTGAAGTAGATCAACTGAACATTCTTTTTGAAATCAACAATGATAACCCAAATTCTAAATTTTTACTGGATCCATTTTCATGGTCTGAATTTTTAGCAAGCTTGCACTCTAGACGAAATACAACTCCTGGCTTAGATGATTATCCTTACATGGTAATTAAAAACTTAGATGTATCTGCCCAAAAGTTGTTTCTTAACATCCTCAATTTGCTTTGGCATAATAAATCTATTCCATAGTCATAGAAAACACAGTGTGTAGTCCCAATACTTAAGCCCGACAAATCTCCTGAGTTTGCTAGTTCTTATAGGCCAATTTCCTTGTCATCCTGTCTTGGTAAAATATTCAAAAATATGGTGAAAGTCCATCTTATTGGTATGTTGAATCCAAGTGTTTCATTCCACATATACAATATGGCTTCCGTAGAGGGCGTAGTAGTGCAGACAGTTTCACCTCTTTAATCTCTGACCTGAAAAATGCAAAACATAGAAAATTAAACACTGTTTGCGTATTTCTAGACGTTCAAAGTGCTTTTGACAGTGTTGATCCTGGTATACTAGTTCACATCATGTCTAGGTTGGGTGTGCCCGGGCACTTATGTAAGTGGATTTTTAATTTTTTGAACAACAGAACAATCTATGCTAGGCATAACAATATTTTACATGGACCCAAATGTGCCTCAAGAGGCACAATGCAGGGTATCACACTATCTCCATTACTGTACAATATATACACAAGTGAAATTTGTAAATATGTAAATAATAGGAATGTAAATATTTTACAATTTGCTGATGACATTGTATCTATTCATCAGTAATTACAACTTAGATATTGCAATAGATAATATGAACAAATCCTTATTTCAACTATTACAATATTATAATGATTGTTTACATTTAAAAATTAACCTCTCTAAAAGTAGTGTTATGTTTTTTGGCAAAGAAGCCCCCCAAATTCAAATATTATTTACAATAATGAAATTATAAATAGAGTCACTTCAAAGAAATTTTTAGGAATAATACTGGACCCAAAGCTAACTTTTGAAGAACATATTAAATATATATCCAAAAATGCTCACACAGGACTAAATGTTATCAGATCACTTTGTGGCGTAACATGGGGTGCAGACCCTAAAATATTGTCAATATTGTATAAAAGTATTGTTAGAAGTCACTTAGACTATAGCTCACTCGTTTATATGAATAGTTCTCATGTAAATAAATTAGATATATTGCAGAATAAGGCTTTAAGAATAATATCTGGTGCTATGTGCTCAACTCCCATAAGGGCCATGGAAGTTGAGACAAAAGTGATGCCTTTGATTTTGAGGCGAATCTTACTTGCTAAAAGATACTGTCTCAAACTAATAGCATCAAACAACACTCAAGTAATAAACAAAATCGTACCTTATATAGATAGATCCCCAAGAAGACCATTAACAACAGCACAAGGTCTACTATGTGGTAATTCTCCAACACTGTCCGATATATTTCTGGAAATAGACAATATTTTTTCAAAAATTAGAAAACAGTTTCCATGGCCATGTTACTCTTTCTCTTATCAGTGTATTTTACATCCAATTAATGTAGTTCAACAGATAATAAACAATAATTCGGAAATGCTTCAATTTTTGGAGGAAAATACAATGTACTATGTTATCTACACTGATAGGAGCAAAGCAAGTGATTATGTACATGCTGCTCTATATGATCCACAAGCAAAATTCTCTTCAAGTTTTATTCTGCATGAACCCTGCTCTATATTTACGGCAGAGGCATATGCAGTGTATCAGGCATTAATGCGTATTCGCGAAATCAATAACATTAATTATTTTTTAATAATTTCTCATTCCTTGAGTTTGATCACATCTTTAACTACCCTCACAGTTAAATTCAAGTCTAATTATATCCTTTACTTCATTAAACAAATAATTCACCAATACCACAATAAAAATATCCAAATTTTCTTTTTATGGGTGCCTTCCCACAAAGGTATCTCTGGCAATGAAATGGCTGATAAAACTGCATATGAAGGAGTTAATGCTGTTGACGTTAGAAATACAATGAGTGTTCCTATGTCCGATTACTTGCAATGTAAAATAAAAAATGGTATGGAAGCATACAAGAAAGCTTACCTGCAAGACCTTGGTATCATCGTATGCAAGATGCTACTCGAGACTTTATTACTATCATAAATAGACTGCGTTTTGGTCATAATACTGCACCGTCACACCTTGCTCGACTCGACATTATTGCGAATAAAACCTGTTCACATTGCAATTCAAGTGATGGAACTGTGGATCACATTATCTTCGATAGTCAAAAATTTTTGATCGACAGACTAGTGTTGGCCAGTGAACTTAGTGATGTTTAAAATAAGTGTGATTTATTGACCCGCCCGCCGCCATTAAAACAATTGTTACAAGACGAACTTACTTACAAGCACATCTACAATTACATAAAGAATACAATTAAAACAATTTAATGGAATGTGCTCCTATACGTAATATAAGTCTATGAATAATAAGAGTTGACCTAAAGGTTGTAAACACCGGGTCATAAAATCGCAAAAAAATGAAAAATAAATCATAAACTGCAAAACCTATAATAATCATGAAGCATATGAATTTTATATTATAAGCTTTATTTAAAGTAGCCGACGATATGTAGGAATTATTCGGTTACAGGCACCTCTCGTCACAATTATTATGTCATTAATTAGTAACTTTTTGATTACAGCACATCCGGCAGATAGCTGTAAAAATATGGCGGACGTATTAGTATTAAAAAACGTCGATAAGTTGTAAAGATTTAAATAAAGAATGACTTAGACAAGAGTCAAGACAATGGTGAAAATTGAAAATAAAGGGGCGCAAATTATAATTTACGAAAATATATTGATTTGAGTTCAACATTTGGATATCTCCTTCAGTTAGCTCTATTTCTTATACCTACATAATCTACATTAATAATTCGAACCCTATAAATAGAGAGATAATCTCAATGATATAAACTACATTAGACTTGCGTTTATTGAAACTTCTGCCAGCTGAAGTCGCGTGTCTTTCATATTTAAGCTTTTGATTGATACACATAAAGGTTAATATGATTATGAGATGGAATTAGAAGTTTAAAAAAAAATTGGTCGGTCACGTGCGGCTAAATATAAACAAGGTAATGACATTGCGCGCTAATCACCCACTGAATCTCTCTAATTAATTGGACGTACCAAATCGACCGCGAATTATTACAATTAGCACATCGTTTTGAAAAAGAATAAAGCAACAGAAAATACCCACATGGAAGTGGTATGCCTATATGTCTGTGTTGATGATTTCGCGATCTCCACTTTAAAGGGTCCCATAGTAACTACAAGGAACCCTTGTGGTTTCGCTGTGTACGTCCATCTATCCTCCTTTTGACAACTTCGGTAATTATAAATGTAAATAGACAAAATTTTGTATAGCTATAGATTGTGTATAGACTAATTTTGGCATCATAAAATAATTATAGCTTTGTAAGTATTTTAGGGGTGGCTTCCCCATACATGTAAAGTGAGGATGTTTTTTTTTCATTCTACCCCATCAGCCATCGTGTGGGGTGTCGTTGAATATATATTTGTAAATAAAGGCGAGGTTTCATACATGCCTTTTATTGTAGTGTGTGTATCACCTCCCTATATATTGTAATGCAAGTGTATTAAATAAGCAGTTAATAAACGTTATTCGCGAGCACAATATCTTTGATTGGACACCCCAAACCTGCACATTGCATTTATAATGAGAATCATTTTCGAGTAATCGACTGCCAAAGTGGTTTACAAGTTGCCTCCCCCTGGCATTTGTAAACTAGGTATAAGATATAGAAACATGTTACTTTCCATGCTAATAGGGCTTGCTAAATCGGACAATAACTTTTATTGGTTAATTGAAAAAACCTATTGCACGTTGGTAGTTATGGAACCTTCCTTACCATGTCCTGACATGATATTGGTTGTTAGTAATTGCCTTCGAATTTTGCTCATATTTTAGACAAAAGTTTTCTCCTAGCTAAAGCGGTCGCGGCAACTTTAAATGTGTTTAACATTGTGCAGTGGTAAAGAGTGTACCAGCGACCTAAAACCTTATCATAAAAACACAAAAATAATTTTAAAGATAAATATTTTACAGTCAAGTGACAAAAACATAGTGATCAGTTGGTATTGGAAAATTCAAACATCGTTTTTAGTATTTTCCCCGCAATTTGTTTAATAATTATCACCGTTTACCAACCTTTCCTGAACTTCCACAACTATTTCAAGACAAAAATTAACCAAATCGGTCGAGTTTTCGTGAGACACTGGAATAGCAATCAATTTTTAGGGTTCCGTAATACATAAGGAAAAGATACAGACCGTTTAGATGATGGACCGACGATATTAAAGATATAGCAGGAGAAGAATGGGAAGAAAAGGCAAAAGATAGAGAAGAATGGACCAAAATGGAGGAGGCCTTTACCCCACAAAGGGGTACTCATTCAAAAAGTAAATAATAATAATAATGGCAAAATAAATTTAAATTTTATAAAACAAGTTAGATTTAACTTTAAATAAAATAAATATGCATGGGTATGACTTAGATATAATTTAATTTTATATTGATTGAGATATTATAAATTAATGAATAATAAATTTTAAACTTATGTAATTTGATCCAAAATTAATATGATTTTAATTAAATTATGAGCCTATTCTATATTTTAATATTGTAAAAGATTGGGAAATAATAAAGGCTTTTTTATTTTATTTTAATACATAAGGAACCCTTATAGTTTCGCTCTGTCCGTCCGTCTGTCTGTTCAGGCTTCTGGCTTCTGTAATTATGAATATAAATTGCTCAATATTGGTATAGTTATAGACTGTGTATGGATCTTAATTTTAGTATCATAAAATAATAATATTTTTATATTTTAGGGGTTGCTCCCCATACATGTAAAGTGGGGTAGAAAAATATTTTTTATCCTACCCCATCGTTTGGGGTATCGTTGAACAGGTATTTTAAAATAAAGGCAAGGTTTATACATGTTTTTTTTACAAAGTCAACCATTTACGAGTAATCGTCGTCCAAAGTGGTTTATAAGTTGGTCCCCCCTGGCATTTCTAAACTATGAGACTTAGAAACTTGTAATTTTTCATGCTGATAGACCGTGCTAAAAACTCTTTAGGAAAATTATTATGAACGAAATCGGATAGTAACTTTTAAAGTAATTTGAAAAAAAATTAAACTTTTACGTAGTTATAGTTACGGAACGCTCCTTAGACATGTCCTGACATGCTCTTGGCATGTAGGTAATAAATTCTTCTTCTTTTAAATAAATAACCTAATAATTTTAAATAAATATTAACAGAAGAATAATTTATTACGTCATATTAATATGAATTCAGTATATAATACTAGCTAATGAAAATTTTAATCGATTGAACTACCACGTGAGGAAAGAATCACAACATTAACAGCTTCATTGGCATAGTTAGTCCGGTTGTTCCGCATATTTGTCATCTGTGAAGTAATTTCAGCGTGTTTTTCTTTTCAGATGCGAGCGGTTATGGCGAAGAGGCGGTCATGCGAACGTGTCTCAAATCTCGCGCGGATAAAAAATCTAGTTCTTTTCTTGGCCGATAATAATAATATATAATTTAAACAAAAAAAACTAAAGCAAAAGTTTTAGTGTTTACATGGATCGATTTAAATAAGTTTTGTAGTCAATTGTGCAATCCCGGTATTATGTGAAGTGATGTGATACTTGAAGTGCGGTCAAGCCATGTGAACTGTGTAATAGCAAGCAATATAAAATGCCATAGCTCAGAATAAACATGGGAATACAAGTGGAAAATAGTGTTCAATATAATACCTGTAAGTATATATGTCTTGCTCACTCAAATTCTTATTTTGTAGTATGAGAATGAGAGACCGTCACTCTTTGACACTCTTTTACCACAGAGTAGAAAATACAATATATACCTACTTACGAGTTACGTACAGAGAAACAGCTATCATAGAACGAACCAAATCGACCCAAATTTGAAAATTTGACGTCCCTTTCAACGGCTTACATTTTTTCCATACAATTGTGGACACACCGTAGCAGTGCAATCAAATCGACAGCTAGCTATGTAGCTGTTTGTCTGTTCGTCTTTCTTTATACTGTGCTCTTACTTAAGTTTCAAGAGACAAGTAAAAAACGTACCTAATGGCTAGTATGCGTACCTACTACTTTACTTGTCTGTGCTAAAAATAATTCCTAGATATACTTTTTACATAAGTAATGATATGATAAGAATTTCTATTTAGAAAAATAGTAGGTAAGTATGTATTTATTAAGGCTTATTGAAAGATAATAACGTTTAATTGACTTATTTATAAAATTGTTCTCTTTAAAGCTCAATTATTATCTCTTTTATTAGTATTATATTTAAATGCTAATCGTTTAAATACCGAATGTGAAATGCTTGATAAACATACAAATTTAAGTGATTTTTATTTGTGAGTGAGTGATTTTAGTGATATTTATAAGCGTTTTAAACAATATGTGTGTTCTATTTTGAGGTATTTTAGAATAAGTTCAATGTCGTGGAAATTAGTTGCGACTTACAAACGAGCGAGTGCGACTGATATTGATGGCGATCGATTTATAATGTCTAAGCCGTGGCCGGTGGCTGTGATCTAACGTAATCTGCTACACTATGTAAACTATTAGGCCTCCTACAAATAAACAAGATACCTAAGAATATAAAGCATCGAATAAAATTGTCTCAAACATGTTTTTTGGGGATTAAAAAATTCACTTTTCAAAAATTTGTATACTGTCTTAGCCCCGTTTCTGACCAGCCAGACCTACAGTCTCGTGTTGGGGTAAAATAGGAGAAGTATAGGACAAGGTTTCAGCTAGCCTCAAACACCTGCTCTAAATTTCCTAGTAGCTCTCCATCTAATTATCTGTTAGCATATTGCGTTTCCAAACAAACTAGTTATTAATTTCATTACGTAATTGACATCACAACTAATAGATATCGTTTTTCCACAAACCGCCACTAGGGAAATTTATTGAACAACAGGTTAGGTTATATTTATTCAATTATCTTTTATCCCCCGAATTTGATGTATAATATTACTGCTTTTTTTGTTCCTATGTTCATAAAGTACATCTTATATATTATTTGTGGCCACGTATTTTAATTACCAGACAGTAAATGTATGGCGACTTACCGATCTCTGTAGTTTTTTCAAACATTCATAAATAATTAGGTTCAACTTGATAAAAGTAAATATTAATAACATTTTTTGTGAAGTTTTGTAATTAGGTGCATTTCAGTGGCAATCTTTTTTTACAACTTTAACGTCAGAAATTTTGCGCATGTGACCAATGAACATACATTCCGTAGTAACTTACTTAAGCGTGTGACGTCACCTGCCGGTACGACTTTTGTATGGGGCGTTTTCACAAAACTTACAAAAGTGCTTTAAGCAATCTGTAGTTTCTTTAAAAATATTGATTTTTAGTATACTGTTCCTTTTCTAAACTCTCTTATTTTTTAGAGCACTATTCGTCGTTTATGTAATAAATAATTTACAGCCAAAAACCCTGTTTAATAATGTGAAATCCCAGGTAATTACGTTGTCACCTAAAATAACAAGCGATGAAAATATATTTACAAATCAATCACGCAATGCATTCGTTCTTTTATACATATTTTATCATAAGACTGATCTGATCTAATTTATGAACGTCGATAAAGTGACGCTTAAGATGGTATTTTGATTTATAGCTCATTTTTTGTTTGTTTATTGCCTATGTGTAAAGCTGATATATGGGTTTAACAAAATAAAACTATATTGGAATACAAAAAATACTCCAAAGTTTTGTATTCCAAGTTTAACTAAATTGCAGAGGTAACAAAATAGTATGAAATTATACTTTAGAGTTAGTAATTCTAATTATCTTTTAGTTCGTAGTTTGTTTAATATATTAATTAGCAATACTTTAATTTCCAATGTGGTCCTCGCTAGACCATGTTCCGTGACTGTGGAAGAATGGTCATAAGGCTTAAATAAAAAAAAAGACTTTAAGAAGGTTGTGTAGAAAATTTTAGATAATTTATACAGAAAACACGAAGACATCCGATCGTTTCGATCATCAATTCCGAATGTTACAATATTGTGCTCTACGGAAAAGAGGAAGACAATACCGCACATGGAAATAAAAAACATAATATGCTAGTGTACCCAACCTGAGTACTTCACAAAGAAATATTTACGCACATTTTAAAGGCTCATTATATTTTATTCAATCACAACACGTTATTTCTTTTATTTTGATGACACTCCATTGAAGAATTGCCAAGAAGAGGGTTAAATGGAAATAAAATATCTAAATATGGCACAGTTATTCGGTAGTGTAATCACGTCTTATACGAATTAGAGAATTGTATTACTTTTATTATAAAATCACAGTCTACGTCTTAGGCAACTTCATAGTTAACACAAATATAAGACATTGTTAACATTAGTGGTTACCTTGTATAGGGACCGTGCAAGTCTATGGCGGGGATATACTAAGCGACCGCAGCGCATGCCGTGGCAGAAATGTGCAACTAAGTCAAACTTGTCAATGAATTTTGCATTAAAAGTTTTGTATTAAATACGAGACAATCTCGTTTAATTATAGTCGTATTCCCGAAAACGGCTACAAGTATTACCATGAAATTTAATACGCAGGGAGTTTTGGGGGAGAAAATTCGATATAGATAGGTTTTGTCCTTGGGAAACTGCGCATTTTTAAGCTATATTATATGTTTTTTTCTTTCGTAGTGCAACAATACTTCACTTTTCTACTACATCAATAATTTCGACTCCATAATGGAATGTTTCCTAATAATAACCTATCTATCTACCAATAACTATTTGTTAGAAACGTCAAACTTGTATGGCAAAACACCGTCAAATGATTGAATGGCGACGTTTTTAACAAATAGTTATAGATATACAATGTTTTGTCCTTGTCTGTCAAGCGACTTTTCCCACGTATCAGATAAGGACAAAACATTGTATTGCTTATCCACTGTTTAAATATTTTTATTAGTAAGGCGGATAGGTTATTGAAACGGGCCGTAAGTCAGTCCGATTGGCAGTTTGGTATGCGTATACAGTATAATTTTTACTTTGTTCGAAAATTCGGAATGTGGTGGATTCTAATCTCGGTCTGATAAACATTTTTGTAAATATTTTTATTTTATAAAATCAGAACACCAAAGCAAAGCTCGGTTACCCAGGTATAAGGTCATTATTGTTGCTGTATAGTAAACTGCAAAAATAACAGCAGAAATAATCATTGTAAATTTTACTAAATATTAAAAATGCTGCTGTAAAAAGGAAAAAGTAACTGATATTGGAATAACTCTATAACCTACACATACACCTACACTTACTACGAACTAATCTGAGACACGGGTTCGGCCAATTCAACATTAGGCACTTTTGCCTACAGATTTTATATTTGAACTCGTGATAACTTCCAAACTGAATGTCCGATTTCGATGAAATAAATAGTATTTAATTTTTAAAACAATACTATTTATGAGTAAGCTACCTACCTGGGTAAGGATTAATATTAAATCACTAAAGAAATCAACGTTTTGTTGTCCCTGTAATTTGATTAAATTTTAGAAGACAAAAGCTGTTTTACTACCTTAACTATGGTAGTGGCTATATGCTGGCGCGGACTTTTTTGTAGGTAATAGTATGTTCTGTAATGTTGTAGAACATTATTTTGCCCTATTTTTTTTTTCTAGTAATAAATATAGCCTATATGTAATAGTAACAATGTTGCATTCTTGGTCTAAGATCCGATATAAGAAATATCGGATCATCTGTTATTACAAATTGCAAATAGGTTGCCTAGGTAAATTGCACCCTAAGGGCCGATTTACACAGAAATTTACAAAGAAAGCAAGCACTCGCCACAGCGGAGTGGCGAGCAGCATAACTGTCATATACTTAATTTTAAACTTTATCTTAATTACTATAAAACAAAGTTTCGCTTGAGACAACTGCCGCTGCTCACACCGCTCACGACCGCCGATGGCCGCTACGGTCGTAGCGACCGTCAGCCGTGAATCGGCCTGTAGGGCGCAATTTAACTTTGCAACCTATTTGCAAGGTGTCAATGTGAATATTATCTATCATTTTTTTTTTATCTATAATAAATAACAGATGAGGGTATATATTTCTTATACCGGATCTTGCACTATCTAATGATGTTTTTTTTTACGATCGGTCCAGTAGCTTTTGCGTGAATCCGAAACAAATATACAAAAATACACTTCTTCTTTCAATTTTATAATATTAGTAGATAATTATAAAGTATAGATTAGTATAGATAGTATAGGTATAAATATATTAACAAATGTCTATAAAAGTACCGTTTTTTGACATTATTTCTACTTTTTTTTACTATAATTTAAATAAAATAAAAAGCACTATTCAGTCGCTATTTGACATAAACCCCTAATGTTCCATTTGCGATAATGTCATTCACGATCCCTAAAATTAGATGAAGGCAATTTTTGTTACTGTCATTCATTATTGTCAAATTGTCATATCAGTTATGCTTCAGAACTGTCAACTTTCTAGTCTAGTCTAGTGCTAGCCGCACACATGCAATATTATTGCCACATTAGATTTGGTCAATTTCTTCAACAACAAAAGGTCCTACTCCACAATTTTACTGACAATTTTTTTAATATAGGCTCAGTCAAGTACATGCCCTCTAACTACGCGGAAATTTAAATAGGAAATCAGAATGATGAGAAGTATGGACAAAAGGAAAAAAGTTGCATTGTGTAAGTAAATTAGTATATTAAATTAAAAAAGCAAACAAAAATAAAACTATGGGTAAAGATTTATAGGTTATCCCCCTTACTAATAAAACTATTTACACAACGGAAAACTTAAACAACGTTACTGTCTTTGTCTGATACGTTGGAAATGTCAATGTTTAAGATATCCGTTGTGTAAATATTTTTATTAATAAGAGGGTAAGTGTATGTAATTTAGTATATTGTCATTTTGTTATGTAATATTTAGAGCGTTTCTGTCGATTATTTAATGTCTTTATATGTCAAAATGTATACGACTAAAGGACTTTGTATCCATTGTCATGAATAAATAAATAAAAAAAAACACACAACAATATTGGCAATAACCTTGCCTCCCCCGATATTGTCGGCGTATTTCAGAATTTCCGAAAATTTCTCAATAATATTGTACAATACGGCAATATTGAATATTGGCACACGTGGAATATTATTGTCAATATGAGCATTATTGCCAATAATATTGTGTGTGCGGCTAGCCTTTGAATTTTATACCTACCGTCATAGATGTATTTATTATAAAAAGAGGTAGATATTATGGTATGACTGCGAAAAAGTGTGTTGCAAAGTTAGTATGCGACGAGCCGGTCGACGAGTAGCACGTACTACGTGTCCCGTGCACCTTGCACAAAATGCCATCGTATGTCTATAAAAGCTGTACAAACCATTACAATAAAGTAAATAAAAGTCAAGGAATTTTAATTTACACGTACTTTACAACATTTATTACTAGCAGTCAAGTATTTTCTTAAAATAGATATATTTTTAACAATAAAATATAATTAATTGCAATAAAATACTTGACAGTTTATAAGAAAAAAGGAAAGCAATCTCATTATATACTTTTTTGTAAATATTTTAAGGATGCATGCATTTCTGCCATAGAGTAATACAGAAGCGAATGTCGTTAGTTATACAGAATCACAGACAGTTCACTTATTTTAAATCATATCTAGCTTTAAATATATTTTGATAAGATTGACGAAAATAATTTAATTATATTGTTCAATTAGTTAAATAAATATAAACTTCTGAAAATTGTTACACTACAAAAAAGTGAGTTGTGAGATGTTAAATAACTTAGAGTGAACTGAGGGCCTAACAGTAACAGTGGGAGCGCAACCAATGAGCGCCAAGCATGACGCGTCGCCGAGTGCCCTTATTGGCTAGAGAGGGAAAGCATAGGGTGACGTCGGAGCGCTCGGCCAGTACGGTTATGGAACGCGTCTTCTGTTGTTACAAAAAATTACCATGTGTTTTCGCTACCTAATTGTTTCCTGTCTCACAATAAGTACGTGTTATTAATTGTTAAATTTTGCAATAAAGCCTAAAAATCATAAAGTCGAACTTTTTTGAAGAACCTACATACTCAAACAGCCAATTTATAACGCGCGCATACAAACAGTAAAGTAACTACTACTTTTATTTGATTTCTAACATCACTACTATCAAAAAACGCTTTAATACAAATTATTTAAAACACATTTTCATTAACACCAGGTTTCGATTCCTGTTTGAGACATTAATTAAAAAAAAACTAAATAAAATGCAGTTTTATCTAAAAAAAGGCATTCATGCCATTATTATAAAAAATAATGTTACATAAAATGGTGATTATAATATTTAATTTAAATAAAATACCTCTTGAAAAATTGTCAATGTACCGATTATACAAAAAAAAGACGTGTGGCACTCGGGGACTGCCGCGGTAAAGCTATTGCATAGCATTATCGCACGCACACAACGCCGTGTCGAAGACTGCCGAACTGAAACGACGTTAGACGATGCACGGCCTTCAAGCCACACCTCCGTGCCCGTCGGAGTGGGGAGCGTGAGGATTTTTCGTTACGGAATTTCTGGATTCGGTCCCCGCGCTCAAGGCCCGCGATAGAAGCTATGCAATAGCTTAAAAATTAAATTCTAAGCATGTCGTCAAAGGTAAACTATGAACGAAATAGAATTTATACGCACTTAGTACCTTCTGTGTCGTTAAATATTCTATGGCAGAGATTCCAAACATTAAATATGGAAGCGTGTGTAATTGGTAGTGACAAACACTAGTCATCTTTTTTTTGCTATTGTATTAAGAATGCTATCCATTTCACGAATTTTTGCTGTACGAGTGAAATGTAACAATAATGAAAAATGTCAATGTGTGTCACGGCACAGAAATTTTGTCACTTTTGTAAGCATATAACGTAATCATAGTTATCAATGCCTACCGCTTTTATATTGTGTATTTTAATTTTTAATATTTAACTACAAATAGTTCAGATACCCGGCTATTAGCACGAGGAGAAGACATATTATATCGTTCCTTATTCTCCTTACGACACACGCTAATGGTGATGAAAGAGATGTCTAATAGTTAGTCATATGATCATCCATTTTTCTAGGTGTCCCTTGTTTTTGTTGAAGCGTTCCGTACACAAATTACATTTATATTTCTAACAAAGTCGTAATTCAGAAGTCGCGTCGTATTAAAATCAATAAAAAATTTATTGATAACTATGGATACGTTTACACATTGACATTTTTCATTGTTGTTACATTTCACTCACACAGCAAAAATTCCTGAAAGGGATGGCATGCTTAATTTAATAGCAAAAAAAGATGACTAGTGTTTGTCACTATCAATTAAGCGTATTATTAAATAAGCGCGTATATTCAAGTTTGGAATCTTTGCCATAGAACATTTGACGACACAGAAGGTACAAAATGCGTATAAATTCTATTCGTTCATAGTTATTTTCCTTTAGCGACATACTTATAGCGAGTACAAAGACAGCTGTTGCTTTACGTTTGCACGATCCAGTGTTAATTATTGTCAAATAAGGCGCGTCTCCTGCTCGTGTTTTTTTGAAACATTACACAAAATCATCGACATTGAGGCGTGGCTATGCACATTTGTGTACCTATACACAATGTTTTTGTCTTCCGACACGGACGGAAAACATTCCCTGCGCGTGTAGAGAGGGGAAGGCAAAAAAGTGATTTGTGCATATAATAAATATTTTTATGTTATGATATCCTCACATGTCAAAGTGAAAAAAAAACCGGTTGACGGTTCGGTTCGAGTCAAATCGAAGTCAAGTTTATAAATATAAGAGAATACCGATTTCTTTGGATAGTGGTTCGCTCAATCTAAAATCATGCTACGATACAATAATAATTGCATCGCGGTGAAATTCGTCGTTTGATGTTTGTTTGAAGTTAAGTAGAATACTATTTTGCTGTTTGATAGGATCCGGACTGTATCGAACAAGTAACGAAACTGCATTATTGTTTGATTAAAATAGCAGAATCGACCTTCTGGCTGTATCTCCTTAACCGTGATAGCTAGACAGTTGAAATTTTCACAGAAGGTGTATTTCTGTTGTCGCTATGACAAAATCGAACCATTAATTGCAAGAATGTGCTATAGGTCTTAGAAAATTACAATATTAAAAAGATCCTACATTCTGCTATCAGAAGGGCGTGTGCAAACAACACAAAAAAACAGAACTAAATAAATGTTTAAGTCTCCTATACAACAAACGTGATTTGTTGCCGTTTTGTACGAAACCCGCGCACGACGAATGCGACTCGCAATTGACCGGTTTTTACATAATACACCATTATTTAATATTATTCCTTCATACTTAGTTTTTATTATGTAAACAGAACTAAATTGAACTTTGTGGCGTGCCTATAACTTGTGCTATGTGTATACTCTATGTAGCTAATTGTAAAAATAAGATATATTTATTAAGTTTGTCTAGAGTCTAGACATTGTACTCTTAATTATTGTTGTTGTGTTGTGTTGTCCTAATAACCATGTAATTAGGGCATACGCACTATTTACACAGATCTAATTCTTTTTTACAACAGCGGATATTGGCTAGTGTCTCTCTTTTTCAGTAAATAAGGGCGGAAATGTAGAGTCGATTTATCAAACTGACGAGTATATACAGTCAGCAGCAATACCGATGAAGTATAACATCTCAGCGGCTTAAAAAATAATAAGTGGACAAATCAGTAATATTTAAACATACTTTGTTATTTAATTAACAAATATAATATGGCATTTTACAAAACATGATAATAATATATCATTTTTCACGAGTATATTTTACGTACGTAAAATACGTACGTAAAAATAAAATCTAATTGCTGAGTTATAATAGAGGCCAAATGCACTTTACCTCAAGTGTCTATTGATACTTTTAAATAAGAGTTCCCTTTTAACGCATAATTTTTGGCATAATTTAATGTGGCATACCTCAATAGGCATAATTTTATTTGTTATAATAATATTTTGGCATATTTATATCTTGGCATAATAAATAATTAGGCATAATTTAATAACTCGTTACGCATAAAATATGCAAAATAATATTAATTGTAGGTCGATCTATTAATAATAAGTATCTACCTCGTATATTTCCAATAATCACGAAACAAATATTGAATAATCTTTTTATCCAAAAATTATGTCGGAAGTTTCTAACCTCGTACGCAAACGTATCAATCAGGTCACATCAATCGTCACCTGTCTGTTATAATTTCCTCGCAAGGTAACCCAGCATTTAATACTGAGAACAATGCGAGTCACCACGCCAAAACTGCTGTCATTCATTTAAAAACAAGGTGTAAACAATTGTATGAATTGATCAATATTCATATGAACTTTTAGCCTTCATCTGTTTGTTTGCATATAATGTTATTGTTTCAAGAGAACTGTTCACCTTATGGGGAATTAATAGAATATATGTGTCAATTTTCGCCGTGCGGTAGTAGTCGTGTGGGGACAAACGACCCGTGTAAATCCCCCATTAATTAAATAAATTGCCGCATCTATTTACAAATGGTCAGTTTTACATGAAACTCGAAGAAAAATAATAAAAAAAATTGTATTCGTCAATCCGTCATCACAAAGTTTTACAGTTAAAATAGTTTCAAGATTTAAGTTTGTAGTAATAGGCCGCCGTACTATACGCAGTCTATTCGCCTCTGGTAGCGAATAGAGAAACCATAGTTTATTGTCATGTGCTCCTAACTACATAAATGATTCAAGTATAAAAAATAACGAAGTATATTTCGGGCGTGACAAGACATATTATATCAGTCTCTTAATCGATTTGGCAAGCAAAGCAGGCAAACAACGTCCACCTTTATCTTATGACGAACGGACACCGCGTCAGCGCCTCGTTATGTTATGCAGAGGCCTATCTCGTTATATGTTAAGGAAATCGGGCTGTCCTAAAAAGTTCTGACCAAATTGCTAGCAACTACAGTTTACTTTAAAATGCTAACACATGATCGTATTCAGTACGAAGCGTTTAACAACTCGACACTCGTGTGTTAGATTTTCAGCTCTATTGTATAGAGTGCAGAGTTATGTTTATAGTGCTGTTCTTCCGATTCCCGAAAGTCATTGAGATCGTGCATCGTAAGTTGGCAACCAAATCCGTGGTCTACTCCGAACCAAATCTGATCATCTATTATGAGCCCTATAACAAATCTGCACCCTACGAGATTAGGTATTTGAAGCGTTCCCGACATTTCGCATTTTGTAGTAATTTTGCAGTTGTATTTATCGTTTTTATTGAAATAGGTTAATAAATTCATGCTTTAAAATTATAATATTATTCCTCATGAAGTAACAATTGTTGTGGTATAAATTTTGCTTGATAATATTATCGTAGATAGGAGTTTATTCACAGTTAACTTAAAGCGATGTCGAAGTTATTTTGGCTTAGAATAAGATTTTTTACTATATTAAATCAAAGATATTTCAAAATTCTAACGCCGCTAAGAACTATACGACTATATAGGAGATAACATTCTCATTATATTATTTCATTTCCAGTAGTTCAATCCAGGAGTGCCTTCGCGCATTCTATGAAAATTTTTCTCTGCAATTTTGGATTTAATTAAAAACTTAGCAAAATTTACAAAAAAGCGAGGCCGCTACGAACTAAGCCAATAGCTATTCTGCACTATTCAATATGTCAAAATTGTTAATGTATCTTTGTTTCAGAGATCAATTAATTCCGCCATAATTGGCCGTTTTATGCAAAAATCACAGTCGAGATGTAATATGCCTCTTAACACTTAACACTATTAATATTATGCACATACTGACTATCTATTTACAATCCTAGGAAACAAAATAATAGATAACCTAACCAAGAGTATGCCAGGATATGGCGGGTTCCGTAACTATCAACGCAAATAGGTTTTTTCACTTAACTACTTTAAAACATATTTTGATTCCGATTTAGTTTAGAATATTTTTGCTAAATGGTATTTAGCAGGACCTATCGGCAGAAAAGTTACTAGTTTTTAACTTTTATATTATATAGTTATAGTTTTACCAACTTGTAAACTACTTTGGTGGTCGATTTGAGTAATCGATCGAAATGGTTTACATTATAAAAAATAATGTATGAAATCTAGGTGTGAATAGGCGTAAGGCGTCCAATAAAAATTGAAAAAAATATATTCGAGACACCCGACACGACGAGGTAGAACGAAAAAGAAACCATTTCCATTTCACATATTGCTTAAGGAGCCACCCCTAAAATACATAATTATAAAACATAATACTATGTATTTTAAAATCCCAAAAATAAAGTCCAAATGCTATCTATATTCTATAAATATAATGATTTCGTCTACTTATATTCATAACTAGCTATCCCGACACACGTTGTTCTTAACTATGAACTGGAATACATAAAAAAATAATTAATTTAAGTACACTACCGATTCCGACAGAACGAACATCAAATGTTTCACAGGTGGATACAGTTAGTATGGGAAAAATTTAATTGTCGTTTTCGGTATTTTTCTTGCATTTTTTCCAATATTTACACCGTTTAAACATTCCATGAACTTCCACAATAATTTCAAGACCAAATCGGTCCAGCCGTTTTCGAGTTTTAGCGAGACATCGATACTGCAGTCCAATTTTATATACAGTGTGTTTTTCCAGACAGTGTCCAAACTTTCAGGAGTGAATATATACTCTTGAATATAAGCAACTTTTGCTATGGGATCAACTATCCTATTATCTATATTATGCCCTTTTGTATGAAACAGACGATTTTTTTAAAGTAGGAAAGTTGATCCCATAATAAAAGTTGCTTATATTCAAGAGAATATCACACCTGAAAGTTTGGATACTCACATGGAAAACATCCGGTATAAAGAAAGAAAAGATAAAGAAGATAACCGAAGATAGCAAGGGTCCGACATACGGACAGACGAACGGTCGGACAGAGCGAAACTATAAGAGTTCCTTGTAGTTGCTACGGAATGCTAAAAATGTTTAATAAGGATCAACATAACAGTTTATGGAGACTAGAGGTAAAGGGGCACCATCTTTTTGAGGTCATTATTAGCGATAGAGATTCGTAAGCTTTGATACTGTCTGTTCCTATTATTTCACCTCTGACAGGACCTTTAGGCCGTCGGTATGAGGATCACTCTCATAGCGACTCCGATGTAAAATAACTCTGAATAGACTAATAGTTAGTTCAGAAAATCATGAAAATTCAATTTTCTTCCGTAGTAGATTTTTTGTTTATAAATATAACCTAACCTTTGAGCGTCGGACTGTCATAATAATTAAGAAAACTATCGCGCGTCGGAAGGATATCGTGTCGTAGGGTTTAATTCCGAGTTTGTTTCTTTTAAGATTTTAACGCTATTTATCGCTTTTTGACGGACACTTTTTCATGTGTTAGAGATGGTGCTCCTTTTTAGTCTCCATGCAACAGTTTTTGTGAGAAGATTGTCATTAATGTTCATTATGATATTCTGATGTAGTAGTTACCTACACTCATATTTAACATGGATTTTCAGTTTCTCTTTATTTAGTTTGTATATAGTAGCGCCATCTACTCAAATGTAAGGAAAACACCTACTTAAACCTTTATCGAACAGCCGGAAAATTGGCAAGCTATCAATTTTCCTCGTTCGAGCTCGAGGCGTTAGATGGCGCTAGCAGTACTAAATAATGAAAACATCGAAGTTTATTTTTAAAGCGGAGCATTTTATAAGTGGCCTAGGAAGCGAGAATGACACAGACTATACAGAATGTTGCGATCCAGATTTTTCCAAGCCATAAACATTGTACTACAGCAATTGAAACATATTACGTCGTTAAACTCTTATCAAAATACAAAAACTGTTTCTAACTAACTGACTCCATACATAGTTTTCTGTTAGGTTCTAATAGCTAGGTTAGCTCTAGGTATTTGAGCTAATCTAATCGCTCTTTGTTTGATCAAAAAAATCTCAAGTTATACCCACATAATAGCTTGCAAATTATATTAATTTTGTGTAAAAGTTACAAAAAAATGTGCTTGAAATAAAAAATCCGCTGCCTGGAGGTTTATTTGCAGCTTGGTTGTGGCTGAAGTAAGGACGTTAGAAGAATGTTTTTTGTTTTGATGAACATAACAATTGCAGAGCTTAAAGTTAATAGCAATTCATAGTTCATTAGACGTAACTTTGGTAAATATCCCGCTGGCTGGAGGTCGGTTAGAAAAGAAACAAATTCTGTTTTCAGCATAATTCAGTAGAATATATCCAGATCTAATTCTCTGCGTCACTCATTAGTCTCCCAGACATGGGTTCCCGCTAGGTGTAGACACACCTGAAAGACCGTGTACATTAAAAAATACAATAAGATCAACAGGCTAAAACATTTCATCAGCACTTTTTTGTTATTTATAATATTTGTTATTTATAATAAATGCGAATGAGCGAAGCGAGTTGTATATTGTAAGTGTAGGTTGTAGGTGTAGGTAGAAGTAGTAGGTGTAGTTTATTAGTGTTGGTAATAGGTGTAGGTTGCAGGTGTAGGTAGTAGGTATAGATGAAAGTAGGAGATGTAGGTTGTAGGTGTAGGTGGTACGTTTAAGTTGGTGTAGGTTGTAGGTGTACTTGCTGGTGTCGAGACTTCGTCTAAGTAGCTAGTTATTTATTTATTCCAGTTCATAGTGAACGCCTGTTGGATACAGCTATAATTTTTATTACCTACCAAAATACTAACATAAAATATTAAATTTCATTCGTTTTTGGTCGGCAGTGACTATTGAAGTGTTTTAGTTCTCATCTTTATGACAAATGTTTGTTTCTCGTATACCTACTACGATTAATCTACGGCAATACATTGATTTTATATTTAGTACCAATAAATAGGCTAGATGACTGAATATTTTTTCTGCATAAATGAATACTTGAAGAACTTGTCTGTAGAAACAGTAGGTATATTAAAAGTCAATATTTTCAAAAATGCCTCAATATATCTGAGTATAATATTAATGAAACTAAATATTTTAAATGTAGTCATCTCCCCTATTACACCTATGTATTATATGCATTCCAAGTAGAAAACCTAAAAACAAACCTGAATTGCCACGACCTCAATTACCATGTTTACTGTTTGCAATAGACTTTCGAGTGATTCTGAACAGATGATCTACTGAACTCTACTAATGAAAACCGCAACAAATTGGCCAATTTTGACCGTGTTTTTATTTTTTATAAGTAAACTAATTGTACCCAACAGACGTTGTTCTGTGTTAACTATGAACTGGAATAAATAAATATCTACCTAAATACACCTACAGTTTCTACTTTCTACACCAACAACTACCTACACCTATTACCAATAGTCAACACATACAACCTATACCTACTACCTACGCCTACACCTGCAACCTACACTTACACCTACAACCTACACTTACACCTACATCCTCCTGAAGGCGATGTGTGAGAGCTACCGACTACTGAGGGTTGAAGATTATTACAGTAGGTACAGTTTTAGTACAGTAGGTTTTTCTATAGAAATTGACAGACGATGTATGTAAAATGACAACTATCGAAAACCATTAGAAATATGGTCCTCCTCACGGATAAGATAAATGAGGTTGGATTGGCAACCGTGATACTTTTACTTGGAAACCAGCGTCGCCGCCTATCTCCCACCAATGCACTCCACTACATAAGAAATAATAATACATACACGAATTACGCACACTAATTCACAAATCACACCTAGAACAGAGGGCTGCGATTCGGTACTCACACTACGTTGAGTCGGTAACGTTACGCAACCCATTGCGCGTCAGATGTGTCTTCTCGCGAAATATTTGCGTACTTCACCAGCAATGTATATTTTCTGTGATTCTTGGCTTAATTGTCGTTTCTACTTAGAATTTCATAATTCGAACTAGTTTTTTGGGAAAAATACTAAAAAACTAAGGTTTTTATGCTTACCGATGAAAAGAAATTCCTCCTTCTTTCATATTTGATGTCTGACTCTTTAATTTGCACATAACAATCGCACAACACGGCATTTTCAAAGGATTTTAGCGCTGCTCCGTACTGCGAGACAATCAACAAGCGACTAAAAAGTATGAACGCGTGGTCGGTTGAAGTATGATTGTTCAATCATACTTGTGGCGCGTCTGCCCCGCGCACATTGCCAATCCAACCTCATTTATCTTATCCGTGGTCCTCCTGTTCTAATATTGCTAGTAAATGATGAGGGTTGGTGTTAGAAGGAAAGTGGACACAGGGTCATCCGGTATTTATTTAAAACTAGTTGTTGCCCACGACTTCATACGCGCATAAATAAATCCCGCAGGAACCGTATATTTTACCACGATATAGTAGCCTATATATTAAAAGCCAAATTATTACTACCTACTACTAAAATTTATCATAATCCGTTCAGTACTTTTTGCGTGTTCCTAGTCACAAACATTCACCCATCCTCACAAACTTTCACATTTATAATGCATATTAGAATTATTGCAATAAAATAAAATAAAATTTAAAAAATCGGCCATGTGCGAGTCAGACTCACCCACGGATAAGATAAATGAGGTCTCACCCACCGAGGGTTACCGTACAAAGTAGAAACATCATAAAAATATGCAGTTCGAATCGAGTCTCTCAGTTTATGTTCAACAGCCTGAAAACGGGCAGTGTAAGTTTGTATGGAGAAGCTATTATTTTTACATTTATAATTCTAAATAAAAAAATTATGCGTCGTAAGAAATAAATAAAAATAAGTTTCTTTTATATTTCGACCACTTGACTTCTTACACTTTAGACTTTATAATATATTTATAATAATACTTTTTATAATTTAATTACAAATATGCAGTTTTCATATTTTTTCTTGTGCTTGTAGTTTGAAACGATGTAACTTGTCAAATTACAGGACGGGCGGAACGGGAAGTACCCTATGAATTTTTATTCCCTTGCGAGTATCGAAATATGCGTTTTTTGTGGCCGTAAAAACGGCCGTATCTTTTTTTTTGTTACGTTAACTTAGAAGTCTAATTTTTTGGAACTTTAAGGGACTGTAGACTTGAGTATAGATACGGTTTTAATTTCAACTCGATACCGAAATAAAGGGTCTGGACTGATAGACAGACGGACTCACGGACGAACAACAAAGTGATCTTATAAGGGGTACGCTTTTTTACTTTTGAGGAAGGTAACCCTAAACAGGGTTTTTGGTTTTGCGTGTCAAATATATTTGAGAAATTTGAAAAAAAAAACTAAAATAGCAGAAGTTTTCCAATAAAAACTCATAAACTCTATCTCCATTTTTATAACTTTAATTTAATGCTGAATAACTCGCCATATCTAGATTTCAAGAGTACATTACATAAAATATTTTTTTAGGTAGGTAACTAAATATTAATATATTAATTTAAAATAATTATAAAGTATTCTGATACTTTAGAAAATTTATTGCAGATGGTTTATCTTTAAGTTCATTTTTCAATAACTCAGATTATTGTTAATTAAGAAAAATGTGTTGCTATTTTTCAGCGTTAAATTAATGGTTTTTATCGGCAATTACTTGCTGTTTTAGAAGATTTTTTAAAATTTCTTAAATATGCATAGTTTATAAACTATCATCGAAAGTCAAAGAATTTTCATAATTTTTGTCATCTTTATAACTTTAAAAAAAAAATCAGTAACAAGCGTAAAAATAGGTAAACATTTAAGTTTTTTATCGCTGCAACATAATTCAGAAAGTATTATAACATTAATTCATTCAAAGTCATTTGATTTCGAGGTCAAACTCCTCAGACACCCAACTATATTAACTGCTACGAATATCTACGTGCCGCTACGATGTAGAGGAAGGCTTCCGTCGAAACATTAGCGCGTAGCTGTGGCGTAGCACCTCCCAAGTTCACATGTTGGCCGTTTTACATAACTCAATTAATTTATTTGAGTATAATAAATTGTAACATATTTTATTTAATTTATAAATTATATTGAGATAAACGAGATAATTTTATTAAACATGGTTTAGCAGATAAAAAACAAGATTTCGTTACGAGTTCTAATATTTTCTGGAGTTTAGGAGTTGTGGACAATCTGGGGTGTCGGAAGTCGGGTCCTAGGATGCTAGGGGTGTCGCAGGTCAAGGCGCGGAGCGGGTGGGACGCTGGGCGGGCGGGCGGCGTTGGCGCCCGTTTGTTTACGCAGCCGCAGTCCGCGACGAGCAGAGCGCCGTCGCTCGCGCACCCTATATTCAGTTCACGGCCGCTCTATTAACGGACGTCTATTTCGGCGCATAATATTTCGAACGGTGCGGAGGAACGCTCAGTTTCGCGCGGGCAGGTGCGCGCATCGAGGCCAGGAGATGCGGCAGAGAGACGGTCGCCCCTGACGCCGGCATGGAGCGCCGCCGGCCTTCGCGCATCGAACTCGCAGAACCCATGACAAAGACCGTGCGACGCCGGGAACGCCCGCGGGAACGATGGCTGCTCACGCGCAAGACATGGAAGTATATGTCCGATGCGGGACGCCGGCTGATACCTGACGGGGCACAGAATCGACTGGAGGATGTGCCGCGCTTGGAAGTTTATTTCCAGGACGTGTGTCAAAAGGAGCCCCGATTCCTGCTATGGAGAAAGAGCTCCTATCCGGGCGTCCTGCCCAAGCCGCGCCGCAAGAAGCGCCCCCGAGGAGGCTCTGTGCGCGCGCGCTCGCCGTCAGATGATGTGGCGCTTCCTATAGTGCGTCCTAGTGAGCTGTATATCCCACACACTTCGGGCGGTCGCTTCGATATAGCCAAGCTCCGCCGTGATTTTTTTGCGGCGCCACCTCCTTCGCCGACGACGTCCCATCTGCCTTCGTCGTCCCTCAACAACGGTTGTTTGAATGTTTCAGAGGACGAGGGCGTTCTAGTGGATCTTCTTAGAAAATATCTGAAAGTAGAGGACGAAAAGTCTCCTGGAAAAGTCACGGAGTCCGAGGAACTCGTTAGTGCGTTGCGAAATTATTTGAAGAAGCACTCGGATCGCCGTCCCGCTGATTCGGACTCGGACCCGACTCAGAGAATATTGCGTGAACATCTCAGTAGGTTTCATAGTGGTTCGACCAATAGAGACAATATTGTGCAAGATTTGTTGACCGATAGTAATTCTTTAAGAAGTTTATATCATGACCTCCGCAAGCCGAAGCCGTACAGAGGCGGTAGGAGCGGAGGTTACGGTGGAGGAGGTTACGGGTCGAGCGGTGTCAGTGTGCCGAGCTCCCGGAGTGGTTTGCGTAACCGAGTTACTAGTAGTGTTAATTTTAATGAGAACTATTCACACGGATCTCCAAAATCTCCCCCACCGCTGATCGAAGTGTTCGGAGAGTCCTTGGAAGAGAGGCTCGTCGATGCTTCGACACAAACGCTACCTATACCAGAGGAAGTGCTCGCGGAAATCGAAAGGCACTATAGGGAGAAGATCGAATCAGCGACGGCTCGCACTAGCCCAACCAGTCCTCCTAACGAGAGGCGGCCCCGCCGACGATCTAGTGTCGACCACGACGACGTATCTCAATCAGTCAGCGACACGATTAAGCGGTACTTGAGAATGGCGCGGAAGAAGAGCGTCGACGCCGAAAAGACTGACCGTTTTAAGCGAATAAATTATGATAAAAATCTACGAAATATCAAACCGCGTCCACCGAACGAGGTGGACGACGACGGATTTCACAAGGGCTGCCAAACCGATGAGGCCTGGATAACGTCGTATAGGGATATGCAGTTCGCGTCGGTGGCGTCGACGCCGACGTCGCCGCTATCGCCGACTCAGTCGCACTCGTTCCTATCGACGTTGCTAGGCAAAAATGCAGCAGTGTCCACTCCCTCAGGTGCTATGCAGAAGTCACGGTCGTCGAGCAGCGTGGTGCAGAGCGTGGGCAAGCGGCTGTGGCGGACCCGCAGCCGCTCCTCCAGCCGCGCCGTCGCCACGTGGACACCTCAGGTCAGTCGCTGTAGATTTTTATTTGCCTACTTTGACATGAATCACAAGTATTACGCAGAACAATACTAACAACGGGAAGTTTTTTTTTTGTTATCATATTATTATTAACAGATTTGTGTATTTTGATATAGTGAACTATTTTTCATTACTCGATATTGTATATTGTATAAGTAATTTTTGCAACAATTGCCATTTAAATTCAGGTGATATGTGTGATATCCATTTCCTGAAATTAATTATGTCAGGCGATTCCATTAGTAAATATTTGTCTGTGATAAAATCGCATTCTCATGACTCGTGGGTGAGCTGGTGATGTTGTTGATAAAATGTTCGAAGACGATGGCGTTACTCGGCTACTGCTCAAGTTGTAATGATTTTGCACAGGGCGATTTTTTTTTGATCATAGTATTTAAATGTAGATAAATGTAAAGTAAAATATATTTAAACGATAAGTACGTGTACGTTAACAATACATACTATATAGGTACAAGGTAAATTAGGCGAAATACGAAATTAAAGGGAATAACGTAATTTGGTAAAAATTTGGTAAAATCTTAAGCTGCATCATTGGATTTTTGATAAATCAATCTTCCAGGTATCGAACCAATTAATTTTTGAAAAAAAAAATACACACGCTGTATTATTACACCATTAGATAGTGTTGTTAATAGAAAACAACTCTGGAAAGTAATGAAAGTTAATTATGGCGCTAAGATCCAAATCTTCGTAGCTTCGAGGTATTCCTCATTAAAATATAGCATTTTTTTAGTATAAAACATTTTATTAAAAACCTTTCCGTTCTCGTTTCCCTTAAGTTTACCGTATGTCATTACTTTTTAGAATCGGTTCCTTATTAGCGACACTATCGAATGGTGTAGTTAAACAGCGTATGATTTATTTTACAAAGTCAGTCGGTTCGGTTCCTCGCTATGATTATTGATTAACACAAAATTTAGATTTTATCGTTAGCGATGCAGCTTTAGTTTTTATCAAAATCAAGCTCGTAAATCTTTTCGGCATTTTTCGCTATTCCTTATAGTTTCGGATTTGGCCCATTTGAACTCCCACTTGAAAAATTATCCCTATATGGATATACTCTGTTAGTATGTTTTGGGGTGATAGTAATAATTGAGTTGATTCTAAACACAATTTTTAACCGACTTAAAAAATGAAGGTGGTTATCAATTCGACTGTATTTTTTATGTTTGTTACCGACCTTTCGACTGGGTGAACCGATATAGATGTTTATTTTATTTATTTGAAAGCTGATGCTTCCCGCGTGGTCCCATTTTAACTTTGGAAGGCGGTTTTAATTTTTTGTTCAAAAATAGTTATTATTACTTTAAAGTATAAAGTATATTTAAAGTTGAAAAATTTTACGGATATCCAAAACTAACTTTCATGTTTCACTTAAAACTTAAAATAACTTTTGAACTTTTGAGAACATCCCAACCTATTATACAGTCTAGGGCTTCCCTATGAAGGAGCACCAGCCGTCGCCACTAATTTTGTCTATGTATCAACATAGACCAAAAAGAAGTATAAAAAAATAAATGTGCAGAACATCTCTTCTCAAAAATCTTAGATCGCACTTCGTCAGTTTTTATTCATTGCACGTCTTTTACTGTTTGATAATTTTTTCATTGAAGTGATTATCCAATCACGCTGTACAATGTTGATACAACGCCAAGCATTTAAAAATAATCAAAGTGTTACTAATAATTCTTTTATATGTCCTGTCACAGCTGGTGCGCCTGTTGGACATTACGATATAGCCACTAAACCTCATTTAGTTACACTTGCACTTATTAAAGTCTCAACAGTATTTATCTGTTATGTTTATGCGAATAACATTCATCGTAAAATAAACTACAATCTATAAATTAATACGTAAAGTAAAAACTTTGTGCCACTCTTAACGTAAATTATGCGTACAAAGAGAATGAAATGGCACTATTTCGTTTATAAGAAAGAGGAGTGCAGAAATCTAATATTTCTTTGTAATGATACTCAAAAAAATACATTGAATCAATAATAAAAGTAACATTCGTCACACTACTAGCCTTTGTTTTTTTTTTTAATTTCATACTCAATAGACTACATTTATAATTTTAATCGCCTGTTTTTGTTTAAATGTATTGTGGTCGAATTTCAACCACTGGGCGACCACTTGTTTGTATTAAACCGCGATGAAAACCGTTAAAGTTTTCTTTCAAATGTGGTATAAACTAATTCAACTTATAAGTAATAACTTTGCTTACGTAAATAACAAAACGTAAGCAAAGTTTTTATTCGAATCACATATTTGATATTTTCCTTTAAAAACTAGGTATATGCAGGACATTAACACAGTTATTTTATTGCTAAAATATTAGTTTTTCAGCTCTGTACAATATGCATTTGTCTCAATATGCATAAATTAATTGCATACAAAGTTTATTGTTCTAAGAAGATACATAAACATGTGTAAAATCACAGTAAACATTTATAATACAGTACCTCATCTACATACTAGACCGCTCGAATCGGCGCACGCACACATCATCGCGTCATTAACACTCCCGCTTACGCCCCTGGAGACTCGTCAGTGCGTTTTCTTACTTCGTCCGCGCGCGTTGAGCCCTCATTGCATCCCTGTGGGATATGTATTCCGGAAAATCCTTTTTAACGAATTTCTACGTCATAATTAAGTACTATATGCAATTCTGCAAGTTAAAATTCAACGCCATCCAATCAGTTGTTGATATTTCACTAAACAAACTTTTAACCTATTTTACACCCCTAGGGGACGAATTAAAAAAAACTAAAATACGTACTCAATAATTATTTATAAATATTTATTAGCTTGGATATTAAATTTCATGGAAATGGGAGCAGATTTTACATATTTTCATAAAATTTTCACCCTTATTTTACACAGAGGGTGAATTTTGATAAAATCTGAAAAAAATAATTTAATCGAATGTATTTAAGAGCATGAATCCCAATTTTTATCGAAATCAGTGCAGATTTAAAGATTTTCCATACAAACTACTACTACTAGCTAAAACTATAAGCGGTTTTTTTCTTCCATCCCCCTAATAACCCACAGAGTAAAAATATGTCTTTAATCTGTGGTTACGGCTGTGCGAGCGTCTATACGTCAGTGAGTCCATCAGCGGGGACATCTCCTTTTATATAATTAATATAGATAATACGAGTACGTTAAGTTTTTTTTAATTGTTTATTCTTAGGATAAAAATCAAGTTATTATTTTGATGATAAAAAATATATTGTTACTTATTAATGATATTATGAAAACATTAGAGAAGCAAGCTTATTTGGTTTAATTTTATACGAGAATTTATTGCAGAAAAGTTCATTTTACTTCCTTAAAATACATAATGGGAACAAGATTATTTAACTATGTGACTAATTATTATTTAACTATAGGTAAAGAAGACTTGTTGACTCCGTACTTTTCACTCTTTCGTACTAAAATAGTACGTGATTATAAGAAAAGTGTATTTTCTCTGCAAAAATGCAAATCCCGGGTATTTGCATTTTTAGCAAATGCTTAATTTCTAGAATTTCATATATTTGTCATTTTATAATTACAATTGCGCTTTATTAATTAATTATTATTATTAAATAAACAACACATGATACAACTTTTAATACAGCTTTATGTGTACCATACACCTTCACGGTTTGTGCGGTACATCAACATTCACCGCGCGCAATATACAATTTACAATTCTTATATAGTATAATAGTGGTAAAATTGAAGTAGTATATAACCAATCGTACATAAATAATTATTTCTGTTACATATTTTACAAATCATAGGTACAATCGATTCTCGTGTGAAGGGCTGCGGCTGGGAACCGGTTACGACGCACGGTATCGCAAGCGAATACAGCTTACAAACAGGATGTTTTCATTACGTTGTTGACAAATTAATTCCAAATATTTTATACATACATTTGTATTTTGGTATAGTGGTATGAATTAAGTTATGTGCCTATTTATGGTGTGTTCAGTGTTCAGTCATATTGAGTTAGTGTAAGACGTGAGACGTTAAATAATTAATTTATTAAGTAACTGCATGATTTTTGTATATTCAATATTTTGTAAATCTATTGAAATATTCAATAGGTTTGCAAAATAATAAAACCTGTTTTGACTAACATCGTTAAAAATAAATAATTCTATTAACATAATGTTTTATTCCTAAGATTAAAACCCACAAATGCAACCAAAAATAAAATTAATATCAATGTGTATCATATAAATAGTGGATCGTTAAGCCACCTACAATTGTAGGTATAAATTTCAAGGACACGACTGCTTTACACTACTATACTATTTGTTTACTGTGTCAAAACTTTTGCGGCGGGAAAGAGGAGATTGGAGCTGAACGCTTCACTTGAGATGTTATTATCGCTCAAACAAATCGTTGCCAATAAACTGCTCCCTTGACTTCCGTCAAATATGCCAAGAGGATGGGATTCTTCCCATCCTCTTGACAGTTATTGATCGTCTGTCGCGATACAATCATCAACTAACGTTAAACAATACACCTTCACCTAGTTACTAATTGACCGGTTTAAATTGGGAGAGTAAACGAGACAAACTTTGGAGAGCCATGCTTTGGAACGAAAGCTTTGGCTAGACCTGATAAATACCACGGCTCACAGAAAACAAAGGATTTTGCGAGTGTATGGGCGACGGTAATCGCTTCCCATCAGGCGTTCCGTATGCTCGTTTCTATTTCTTTAAAAAAAATCTAAATAACGGCTATCTATCCTATCACATATTATAAACTTTATGATTAGTTTGATAGATATCTATCTAACAAACTAATCATAAGGTTTCTATGTGTATGTACTATGTAGTAAGTTCATAGTAAAACAATCTTGGTAAAAATATGTTGTTGTTGTTTTGTTTTGTTGTACAAGTTAAAAATGATGTTTTGTGAAACAAAAAATATTATTTACGTAATCAAAGTCGATAAACTAATAAGTCAGTCGCGCTAAACGAGTCCTATTTCCGACCGCGACAGTCATCCTGGAGAAAATACATTTATTGATCACTTTCCTCTTCGAATTGAAAGAATTAGCGACAATCTGATTCACACCCGCCTTATCATCTGCCATCACAAAATTATGTTTTATTGTGCAATAAGTTTTTTTTTCGCTTCTCTGTAACGATTTAGTATGAATTTTATGTTTCTGATGATAGTAAATGGAACTTCGCAAAACATTTATTGGACATTATTTTTGTCCTCACTCAGTTTATTATAAATATTAGTATTACATGTGGCTTTGCCAGCTCGTAAAATCAAAACGTAGGTACAATTATTTCAATTGGTTTTGTCGCTCGACATATAAAAATGCTAGCGAACATTGTAATTCAGTCCTCCTATGCAAATGTTATTGTTCTAGTTTTTTATTTATTATGCCAATTTAAGAAGAAAGAGAACTGGAGAGGATTTCAGTTTTATTTAAAAACAATCTAAAGATAAATAACCTAACCAAAAGCATGTCAGGATATGTATAATTCGTTATTATCAACGCGTAAGAGGTTTTCTTTATATCACATTAAATTTTATTGTCCCATTTCGCTTAAAACAATTTTCCTAAAGAGTTTTTAGCATGATCTATCAGCACGGAAACTTGAAAGTTTCTATCTCTTATAGATTAGAAATGCCAGGGGGGCACACGATGGGGTAGAATAAAAAAATATTTTTCATCATCACTACACATCTACACATCATGTCTGGAGAGCCAACCTTTAAAATATAAAATGATTATTATTCAATGATGGCTAAACCGATATCTATACACAACCTATAACTATATCAAGTTTCGTCCATTTATATTCATAACTAGCTTTTATGCGCGACTTCGTCCGTATGGATCCGCATTGCACCCCCGTGGGGTATGTATTTCGAAAAATCCTTTTTTAACGGATATCCACATCATAGTAACTATCTGCGTGCCAAAATTCAATGCCTTCCGTTCAGTTGTTTATATTTCACTATATAAAATTTGGACCCCCATTTCACCTCTTTTGAGGATTTGAGGATTCATTTCAAAAAACTATTAAATACGTACCCAACAATTTGTATTTATTATCTCGGATATTAAATTTCATGGAAATCGGGACAGATATTAAATATTTTTCATACAAACTTTCCACCCTTATTTTGCCCCTTCAGAGGGTGAATAAGCCCTGAAAGAAGTATTTAATGTTTTTAAGAGCATGAATCGCAATTTTCATTAAAATAGGTGGAAATTTAATGATTTTGATAGAAACTTTCAACCCCTGTTTGACCGATTCACGAAATTGGAATTGGAAATGAACGAATGGAATTTGTCAAAATCCCTTCTTAGTGTGCGTGTACGTTATATTTTAAAGCAACCATTCAAAATTCACGTTTCTACCATTAGCAGTTGCAGCTGTGCGAGCGTCTATATATCAGTATTCCTTGAAGTACTACGTAACCCTAAAAACTGAAATCTCCAGGTATCCTTTCACTCTCTCTACTGAAAATACTTTTTTTTTAATTTATCAAAACTTTTAAAATTGTATTAACGCGAAAAATAAAATACTAACTCATGCTGCTAACTACTTGAGCAATTTACTTGAACTGGAGCAAATTATACTTTTAACCTGATGTCACTACATAATATATTACCTTTTTCTTAATAGGATTTTTTAACTAATTACACATGTAATATCAATGATTTCGACTCTATTATATCAGTCCGATTGGCAGTTTGGCATGCGTATGTATAATTTTTGCTTTGTTCGAAAATTCGGGGAATGGTGGGTTCGAATCCCGGGCAGATTATATATATTTTTGTCATTCTTTTTAATTTTTTTTATTTATCAAATCTTTTAAAATTGTATTAACACGAAAAATAAAATAGTAAATCATGCTGCTATTTACATGAAGTGTCTCAAATCATATTTTTAACCTGACGTCACTACATATTAACTTTTTCTTAATAAGATTTGTTAACTAATTTAACAAACAAGAATACAATGTACGAACGAAACAGAAACTGATGCATAGAACTATTCTATTACATCTGAAAATGCTTTTTATAAAAAATAGCTGTCCCATGCCCACTTAATAAGGCGTTAAACATTTTTACTTGTGATGAAGTTCCGAGTGTGGTTCTGTTACAACTTAGTAATACTACGACTGCTATGATTTATTTCATGACTGCCAAAGGGAGGATCAAATGTATCTTTACTGCATGTGTATGTATTTATTTGCGGTGCATGCCATTTTCGCTTTATTATAAAAAATGGTCGAAAGGAGGTAGGAAATTGAATTGAGAATTTCAATTTACTTCCTCCATTCATAACTTCTATATCCGGCGTTTTTCGGGATTGTTCTTTTGTTGATATGAAATATTATTTAAAGTTAACTCATTGGATTATGACATTTCATTGCTGTTGATTCTGGGTTTTTTTGTATGGATTCTGGACCACGTCCTTTACTTATATTTGGGTTAGAAATGAAGAATTTATAATTGTTGATAATAATATGATCAATATAGGTACATCATTTAACGATGATTTTGTTACTTAAATATAAAAGTTAGATATAATATTATGCTATTGCTGACTTTTTGTAGGTATTATCAAGGTCTAGAACTCAATCATATAATATATCTCTCATCATTAAGGCAGCGTTTCTTTCGTTTTTGCTCAATCGTTTTACTCACCGATTCATTTTGCATATCCGACTACCACTCTATTAGTAAACAATTTTCAAAATCAGTAGAACCAGCGATTAGCCCCTAAAACTTAACTTTACCCCAAAGAAACAAATAAAGAAAGTCACAAACTTTACCTCTTAATCATATAAATACGGAAGCTTTCCAGGCTTACATACTATAGAGGTGCAGTACCTGAGTTCAAGTACCTTTAATCTTTTATATCGTTTATATCGTTTTGTCTCACCAGGCGGTGCCACTGTAGAGTGAGGTCTTAAAGTTCGGCTGTCAAAGTTTGTTATTACGGGCGCCAAGGCAAAAATTGACATATTTTATATATATATATATATATACGATAAGAACCGCAAAGTAAACGTTTTGACCATGCCACAGTGATAAGTTGTCTTGTTTTCCGAAAAAATGCGGATTTTCTTTCTTAGTTCTTTCTTTCTTTTAAAGCACTGAACACTTACATTCCTTGATCCGTAACTTTATTTTCTATAATAATGAATTCTATCGTATTGCTAAATATTCGCAACATTAAGAGGGACTTGCGCAGATCTGGATTAAAGTTAACCTTGGGTTAAATATCATGTTATCTCTCTCGTTCTTCGTATGTATGAAAGTGAAGGTAATATAAATAAAATAGAAATAAACCCGCGTAGTCCGTAACCAATCCCGCAAACAGCCCAAGTAGCAAAAAACTGCTGTATAAGATAACACAAAGGGTAACATCGGTAACTTTAGCGTTTATGAAGAGGTATAACAGTACACCATAATTGCAATAGCTGGTAATTACTCTTTCGACTGTATATTATTAATTCTATTACGCGTCACATATACCACATTGTAAAGGGTGTAATATTATGATGCTAAATTACAGCATTTACAGCACACAGCTATTTATTAGCTCATAAGTTACTCATTATTCCCATTACAGCTGAAATCATGTACCTACTTTAAATACTTATTTATTTATTCAGCGCCGTGTAGGTATTAAATATCCAGTTAATTCGTCCGTCATATATTCGCATATATAGTACGGATATTGTGATATATATTTGGAATTGTATTGTTCATAATGTGGAAAGATAAACGAAGAACTGGCGGAACACGCCGAAAAATGAATGTACTCGTAGTGCGGTTAACTGATTAGTTACATATTTGCGTACATGTTAGTCGCTATAAAGCTGTAGGTACAAGAATTTGTGGCTGACTTGTTTTACACAATAACTACAGGTATCAGCTCATTACTGATTTATGTAGCACGAGTGGATACTTATACAGCCCATAGTGGTAATTGTGATCACATTGCTTGATATGATTATCTCATTAAATGAAAAAAATATCCTTGTTTATTTATCGAAAGATTGATTGATTTATATAGAAAATGTACTGATTTTGTACGCAAACAACATAAGGAAAATAATAAATAAAAAATAATAAAAAACCTTTTGTTATCCATTTATGATTAACATACTTATTACACTATAATTTTCAAGTAAACAGTGATATTTTGAAAGCGTGTGAATATTTTCTTATATATTCATATAGTATTTCACAATTAATACTCTTTTCCGTAAGAATTTGCAGTATAAGCGAGATTCGAACTCGAAAACAATATTAGCTATTAATATATTATTTATTATTACTTTACCGTCATAAGTCGCATAAAATCGTGAACACAGTACAACAAATCAAAATAAACTAAGGGGCCAAGGGTAAAAATTGTTCACAATTTTTGCACTTGTGAACATTGAGCTCCATAGAAATTTTAAAACAACTTGAACGTGTATTTTGTGCTGTATAAAAGGTAACACATTTTATAATTATCAGCCAATATTCAGCTCTTGGGACAACTGTTACCTATAATATTGCTGATATAATGCTGATATACGGCAAATATCACAGTTATTCAGCTAACAGCTGTTTAATTTGTGCCCAAAGCAAAGTTATATGAGCTGTTACAGCTCTTATTTAGCTAGCTACTACCCCTTTGGATTCCATTTCAGACAGCAATACAGCTGATAATACAGCACTTTTGTGCTACTTGGGAATGACATTTGACATTTCGCAGACCTAACGCTACACAAGCGATAAATTCATACGCGATACCGACGCGAAAGACACAAGTTCGTATTTTGTAGTAGTTAGAATACAGTAGCAAAGTAGTTTTTTGACGTGATAACGTCTTATAATTCGATGGAGCCGGTTGCAAGCACGAAAAAACATGACTCATGCGTTACCAAGTACTGTTACCAAGTACCGTTACCTGTTACCGTTACCAAGTACCATCGTTACCTCGCATTTTATTATTATTATTATTATTATTATTGTTATTGTTGTTGTTGTTGTTGTTGTTGACGTTGTCACGTTAAACTATCGTCAGTAAACCGACTTTACAGACAACCGATATTTTTTTGTATTTTTAAGAAATACCTTCCACAGGCCGTGCGACGTTCAAATAAACACCTGCTGTGTTAATATAGTGCATCATGTTTTTATTAATGTTTATTAAAAAATTGTATCACAATCAAATCACACATCCGTATGAGGAGCTTGCGCATTACAACAATAACATTACCAGGATGACATAAAGTCGGCATGATGTGATGACGTAACGCGTTGTGCAGGGCAGTTGTGTCTGGGCAGACGGCGCCGGGCGGCAGGTGCGGCTGGCGGACACGTCGCTGCTGGCGCTCAGCGAGGTGGAGCGGCGCGCGCTGCAGCAGGCCGCGCTCGCCAGGCTCAAGGAGTTCCATCTGGGCACCATTATCAAGATACCTGAAGGTAGGACTACCATACACTTAGGTGTTGCCATCACCACGAATTGAAACCCTTCGTATGTAAGAATCTAATATATAAATTAAAGTATTGCGCTCATACTTTACAATGAAAACTGGGCAAGCATTTTTTCCCAGCTGAGTTTTATTAAATAACACGTAGTATAGATAATAAGATAATCTTCTTATTCTCTTATATATAAAACTAGCTAGTGCCTACAACTTCGTTTACATAGAACTAACGGAAACTGAACCCTATTTTTTAAACGGAACCCTAAAGTTAAGCAGCCTATGTTAGACCTTATAACATCAGCTATCTGTCAGTGAAAGTCCCGTGAAAATCGGTCCAACCGTTTCAAATATTAGCCGGAACAAACAGACAGACAGAGGGACATACAGGCCAACAGACAGACGGACAGACAACATTTTTATAAGTTTATTTTTTATATTAGTACAAATTTTTTAATAATAGATTTTTATTTTTGTACCCTATATACTTTTAGATCCGTTAAGTGAAAAGCTCTTAATTTTTAATTACAAATAGACACTTCAATTTTATTTATTTGTATGTATGTATAGATGGATTGCAATTCTAGTGTCTCGAAACTAGAAAACTCGAGAACGCTTGGACCGATTTGTCTAATTTTCCGATTGGTCTTGAAATAATTGTGAAAACTCAGAGAAGATTTAAACGGTGAGAAATATTGGAGGTGTAGGCGTAGTTATTAATTATTCTAGTTCATAGTTAAGACAGAACAACGTGTGTCGGGACAGCTAGTTATTAATAAAACTAACAAAAATGCGAGCATTGTACAATATTCTTTCTTTATCATATAACTTATTTATTAACATATACAAAATATCTAGGAATAGCAAAATAGGTGAAGCATAAAACTTTTCAGAGTGTTTTTGTATTTATCAAAATGCTTACAGTTTAGGATAAACAGTTTGTTCCGAGAACGTGTCGGAGCGCGCGCTTTGGTGCCGTGCCAAGCTGTCCAGTTTTTATCTCGAATCGTTAAACTTTAATTTATGCCATTTTATTAATTTCAAATAATACAATATAACAGACATAGACAATAACTTTCTACTACTACAAGTAGAAAATCTATATTATTTCTACTCTGTAGTATTACCTGTACGAAACAACTTTCAAAGAACGATCCAAATCAATCCAAATTTGTAAATTTTGCCGTCCCCCTTTTCCACACAATCGTGGACGCACCGTGTAGTAGTGAAATCAAGTCGAAAACAAACTATGTCGCTGTTTATCTGTTCATCTTTCTTTATTCTGTGCTAGAACTGCGACAGAACTGTGTGATTTAACAAGTATTTCCTGCGTTCGATAATTTTCAGAGTAAAGCCAATAATTTCTATGTTTTATTTCAAATCGATATATGCAATTATTTTTTAACATATGCGCTATAGGAATGATAAACTTATTAATAATTACATTTTATATAATAGAAAAAAATACAAATTGTAAGGTAACTGCAAGCATTCTGAGATCCAACTATTTTTCAAACAGAGTGTTAATTCTGCTAAATAAATCCAGCAATAATACAATTACAATTAAGTTCCGATACGCTAAAACCATAAAACTGTCAAACCGATATTTTCGTAAACGTTAAGCAGCGTCAAACGCGTTCTGATTGGTCCAAACTTCACAAAGTCAGTTTATGATAACAAGTCGCTTCACTTATAACACAATCAATCAACAAAGAATTGAGGTTCAGGTACAGTTTATATCTGAAACTTTTTCTGTAAAGGTCAGTTTACAACTCCACCACCATAAGATAGATTTTGAAAATTGAACTTTATTCATCACAGAAATGTGTAATGAATAAAGTTTAATTTTGAATAGCTGTGTATTTAATTATAATATAGGCCTATGCCGCCCGAAAAAAATGTTATGTGAAAAGCTCTTAATTTTAAATTACAAACAGACACTTCAATTTTATTTATTTGTATGTATGTATAGATGGATTGCAATTCTAGTGTCTCGAAACTAGAAAACTCGAGAACGCTTGGACCGATTTGTCTAATTTTGGTCTTGAAATAATTGTGAAAACTTAGGGAAGATTTAAACAGTGAGAAATATTGGACGTGTAGATGTAGTTATTAATTATTCTAGTTCATAGTTAAGACAGAACAACATGTGTCGGGACAGCTAGTTATTAATAAAATTTAATTTAATTTCGTTTCGGTGTGAATTGACCCTAAGGATACCCCACAAACCTTATTCAGTGTACAAAATTTAATTTTTGTGTTGCCTCTTTCTGGGCTAACGATACCCAAGAGCTCTTGTTAGCTCTCTTTATGAATCATTCAATGTGTTAAATATTCGGTATGTAGGTCAGTGTTGACATAATCGTAAATTCGATGAAATTGAAAGAAAAGTTATAATTTCTGCAAAATAAATATTTTACGAGTTTATTTACATCTATATGTATGTAGCAATATAAACATAACTAAATATATTTTATACATAGCTAGATTTATTACGAGTCGCTTATCGTCATTGACATTTATTATATATACCTAATAAATGTCAATGAAAATCTGGCACCTCACTCACCTAAGTGTATATGTTGAATATCACAGTATATTATTGTTTGAGCTACATGAAAATTATCTTTATAGCCATAAGACTATTACGTAAAGCACTTCACAGTGTTATAGCCAGACAAAATGAAGTTGTCTGCAATCACAGGCAGGCGGTCACGCGTCACGCGACTCGCACGCGAATTACCAGATATCGATTATTCGACCTTTATCAATATCAGACGTTTACACTTTCTATTGCCGATTCTATAAATACACTGACAGTATGCAAGACATGTGTTCAGAGATGACGGAAATAAAATATATAGTGTGCGCTACGCACATGTGACGCACAGTGACGTCACCGGGGGCGGCCGATTGATATATTGATACTTCACGACATCCACAAGTTGCAGAAATGCAATAAAGTAAACATAACAATAATAATAATAATAGTTATCAATTCAACGGCTACTACTTTATATGAGGCGACACCAGATTATACGCCAACACGCGATGAAATTTTTAAGGCTTGAATGGCTTGTACAGGAGTTGAAAGCTATATACATAAATCTTTAAAAATGATATGCTCATCAGACTTATTTTTAAATCACTACTGTGAACTCTCTAAGCTCTAAGCGCCTTTACAGTTTACACACGCGCCGCAGTTCTGAAGGCGCCACCGGATTTTGTGTGGATTTTGAAAACGAATGATGCTGAAACGCGCAGAAGCTGCGGCGTTTTACCGCCGGCGCTGCGGCAAAAAATGACATACCTACAAATTCTAGTGCAGCGGCGCCGCGGGAGCGGCGGCGCGTGTTTATACGTAGGTACTAAAGCAAAGCATTAATTAAATGTGCTTTTTTGCAAGCCGCTATATACTTTGGATTTAAATTGACTTTCTTACATGAGATGGAATGTAAATTGTACATACATTAAATAATTGTAACATTAGTATTACCCTCCTTTTATTTACTCTCGGATGTGTGGCTCGTAATTATAAAGCAATAAAAATAAAACTGAGCTAAAATAATGAAGCGACAATATTTACTTTCAGCCGCTTGGAACGTATCTCAATATTCATGGAAAGTAACCTATTGTAGCTGGAGCATATTCAGTAGTTGCTAGGTAAAATTTTATAGCAAATATTTTTCTCATGGACGTATAAAAATTGTATAGGTCGATTAGCAATTAAGTGCAGGTTAGCCGTCAGCTCGTCTGCCCATCTGCGCCGCGGGAATGTATTGTAAATATAAACGGGCAATCGTAAGCAAACTCGATTTACGTATTACGTGGAACAGACATCGATCGTCCCACGCTCGGATCTGCGCTACACGGCGTAGCGGTATGCGTCCCTACCTGAGCGCGCCTGAGCGCAGGTACAGTATTGTTCCACACTTGGCAAGCCCGCCGCTCGCTGCGCCATCACATGACCCTACTACATAGGTATTGGTTACGATTGTGATTCCGAACGTAGGCGGCTACATAATTTTATCGAAGCTTTTCGAAAACTTGGCAATGGTTTTAATATTTTAGTATATCGACTTGGGAATTTGATTGCGAACTTGACCTTTTTATCACAACAATGCCAAAATATTCAAGCGACCTAAATACTTTACGTATATGCGCTCCGAAAAGAAATCAAGGTAAAGGTCTTTTTTAATTTGCTAAATAATTAAATCCGTTTCATTACTACATACGACACAGAAGGTGAGGATTTTGAGAATTGAATCTGTGTTTACTCTAGAAATTTAGCCACTAATATTCATCGCGGTAAATAGCTGTTAATACTAAAATCAGTAAATACAATAATAATGATATTCCATCCATCTATCATCGTAAAAATCGACGTCATTTCCCGCTGGTGTAGCCCCAGTACAAGCTGTTTTGAACAGTATACCGTTAACGAAGTGTATATATTGCGGGTCGGCTCTCGGCTGCATAGCGGTCAGTTATCGGCGCGCGTGATTGACATTTGTTATGAGATGGTGCCAACACATTAGATTCGCGGATCTGAGTTAACTCCGTAAACTACAGACAGTCCATCTCCGCATTTCGCGTGTTTGTTTGTCTCTAGTCTGGCCGTCCAACTGCCCAAACATTACTTTGAGGTCTCGTCAACGTATCGGGCAATATGTCGGCAACTGACGAATAAAAATGATTTTTTTTTAGTCTGAACGTAAATAAAGAACTTTGTTATTTTTCCACCTTTAAACGGTAAAGTGAGCAAATTCTAAAATTGTTTAAGCCCTTTTTACGAACCACAATGATAAAGACTTCTCTAACACATCTCGAGCAAATTAACATGTTCGTTAAAGATAACAATGCAAATCATATAGGAGTCATCATATGCATCATCATCTCTCAAAAATGCGTACGAATTCGTACACTGTATCGGTTGGAGTAAATATAGCAGGTCGTTACTGTGGTCATTGGACAGGCGCCGGGGTGCATTCCGGCTGTTATATTGCTTACATGTGTTAATTGTACGACTGTACGCAGTTACCGAGTGTACAGTTTTTGCCCACATTTTTGGGTGTATTATTTCACTTCCTCGTCGGGCCTTTACACTTTTTAACACATTTATATTTTCAATTTGTTTAATGTTGTCAATTGTCTACAATCTACATGATTGGTCACAATCGAGTGGTGAGTGCAGAGAGTTGTAATTCTTTCTATATGCAGTGCCCACTTTTTGATATTGATGAAATCCTACTACTATTATAAATATGAAAGATTGTGAGGATGGATGCAAGGATAAATAGATAGATGGATGGATGTTTGTTACTCTTTTACGCAAAAACTACTGAACTGATTTAAATGAAATTTGTTTGGTAGTAATATAGGCTCTGGATTAAAATATAGGCTACATTTTATCCCGATTACACTTTTACATTCAGAGCTGTCGCTGTCTCTGCTAGACGAAATGACAAGGACAACATGTGACTTGAGCGTGACTTAATTTAACTATCTTATCAGTATTCGGCCGATAGAAACTCAATGATGTAGTCTTTTATTGATTTCTATATTCGCGTAGAAGTAGTAATTAAAATATTTAATCTACTAGATAATGCCTGCAACTTCGTTTGCGTATAAGTAACGGACACGGAACCCTATTTTTCAAACAGAACCCGAAATAAGGAAGTAACTTAGGCTCCTTTTTCATAAAAAGATAAGTGACTTCCTTAAAACATCAGCTATCTGTCAGTGAAAGTCCCGTGAAAATCGGTCTAGCCATTTCAGCCGGAGCCGGAATTAGCCGGAAAAACGGACAGACATACCGACAGATAGATAAACAGACGGACAGACAAAAATTTTAAAAATTGTTTTTTTATTGTAAGTACCGTTTGAACTTTCAGATGCATTTAGTGAAAAGCTGTTAATATAAAATTACAAACAGACATTTCAATTTTATTTATTTTTATGTATTGTATGTATAGATTACCGTAGCGTTTACTCTACATAGAATTGTAAGGCATTCTGTGAATTAAGCAGTAAATGTTCTCTCTCAATAAATCATAGCAATGAGATGTTTTACGACCGCTTTGAGGCTTGCGGATGGATGGATTGAAGAATCTCTTCAATCTTTTTTTATTTCTTTTCTTTCAAACATTGTGTGCGGTAAATTTCATCGACGTTTCGTCACAAGTATATATTTTCACTCTGTGGTTTCGTCTAGAAAAGCCCTGTATTAGGATGACGGTGTAAGCTTATGTGAATGTCCACTGTCGGAGATTGCAATCAATATTGTAGGTTTAATATTACGATAACTAACGACGTTTCCGTTTGTCTGTAGTACAACAAAATCGTTACATTGCAGTTTTCTTTCCATTTCTTGAGTCGAGTTCTCAGCTTTTAAATGACGTAAACTCGACTAAAATACAGACATGTTCCTAAGATTTTCGTTTTAATCTTTCTAATAGCATGTTGTCGAGCTGAATATAGATAAATTAGCGTAGTTTAGTCGAATACATCTAGAATGCGATGTTTGATTGTTGCGAGCCAACTGTCTGTGAGGTGGGCGACGGTTCCACCGCGTGGGCTTCGACTTATGATCTGCTGTATATTCCAGGATTTTGTCTATCGTGTTCTGTGGTTAATCACGTGACATTAACATGCTCATTTTGCAAGGAAAAACCGTAGACAATTGCTGTCTAGAGCCCGAAACGAAAACGAAACTTTACAACTTTAACGTTTACGTTAAAGTTGTGTTTATAAAAGTAATAGTAATCGGAGTTACAAAGTATAGCTTACGAATGACATGTTTAAACTTTTGACAAAATTATCCTTAGACAATAAGAATCACAGTGAGATTTAAAACACCAGTAAATATTTGTATGATATTTTAAAGTGGCTAAAAAACAAACAATGCGTGGGTGTTGAGCAAATGATATTTTCATAATCCAATTAATTTCATTTATTTCTGTCTGCAGCTAACACATTGGAAGCAGCTAGGAATGATTCAGCGTTTCCACGTTATATTTATTTTGCATACTGTGGAAGCAATCACTACCCGTAGAGCTCTTCGGATTAACAAATAAAGTATAATTTATACAAATATTTCAAATAGGAAATATTTGTTTGTTTATTTCCATCCGAAACTCCTGGACCAATTTTGACGAAATTTATACCACGGACACAACAATAGACCACGGAGAACAACATAGACTACTTTTTATCTCAGAAAATATACGGTCCTCGCGGGACTTCGCACACGAAATTGTGGGTATCATTTAGTGAAAATATAAAGTGGCTGGAAAAACAAAATAATAATATTTTTTATGAGAACAAATCTGAACAGTGAATACTAATAACAAAATTTAATTAACTTGTACTACGATTGTCTTAGTCATTCGTGCGAACTGTAAACAGCTTCGATGTTTTCGTACAAAAGTTTTGAAATTGGTCGTAAATTAAATTGAATAATATATCACAATTTAGTTCAAAGTTGCGTTACGAGCGATTAATAACGTGAGGTTGGGCGGCGCGGGCGCAGGGCGGCCACCGACACTAATAAAAGTGTTTGCTTGTTGCTCTATTTCTACGAATTTGTATTATCACACAAGTAAAAGTATTTATTTCTACATTTAAAAAAATATAAGTTTGTTGCTCTTTTTCCACTAATTCATACAAATAAAATTTGTCGCTATATGTGCATCTATCAAAGAAATAAATGGTTATTTTGTTTTCTTTGAATACGTATCGCCAGACAAAGTTGTTCATTTGTTGCTCTATTTCTTCAAACAAAATAAAATACTTTGTGTTGCTCTATTTCTACAACTTCGTACTATCGTGTTACAGCACTATACGCATTAAACTCTGACGTAAATTAACTCCTACTTTGATACTTCAACCAATGTAGCTATGATATAACAATGAAGTATCCAATATACGTATTTTTTTTATTTATTTATACATGGCATCGGGTTATGACCATTTGCCAGTGTCAAGTTAAAAAGGCGGGAAATAGAACTTTCGTTTCAATTTTCAACACCGTATTCCTATATCGTCAAGTCTAAAGTCTAGTCAAAGTCCAAATATATAGAAGAAACCACTTGCACCACTTGTGCACGTTAACGAATATTTAATGGTTAATATTCTACCAATATTACACATTAAAAACCGAGATAACACAAATTTATGAAATATTACAAATTCCACAACGTCACCCATTGAACTTCCCGGCAAAACTCCATACGTATTTTATTTATTGCTTGCTCCTTAATTAGAAATATTTTAGGAATTTTAATAATCCCAAATCATAACTGGATGCTATATGCCGGGAGGAAAGACTTACCATGTTTTATTTTTTATTGATAACTAACTGTCCCGGCACACGTTGTTTTGTCTCTGACCTATGAACTGGTATAAACAAATAACTATAAATACACTTACAACCTACTCCAACATCTACACCTAAATACAACCTACACCTACATCTACAGTATTTTCTCCATAATTTTTCCAATATTTCTCACCGTTTAAACCTTCCCTGAACTTCCACAATTATTTCGAGACCAAAATTAGCCAAATCGGTCCAGCCGGTCCGGTCGGTAAAAAGTGTCCGATGTCCATCTCCTGGCTCTAAGCTACCTCTCCACTAATTTTCAGCCAAATCTGTTCTGTCGTTCTTGAATTATAAATAGTGTAACTAACACGACTTTCTTTTATATATATAATATACTAATGAAACATTAGAGCATTTCTAATCGTAAAACTATGATGTTTGTAATAGTATAATTTGTTTCGAAATACCCATGCATAAAACTTATTCTATTTTCATAATGAATAGTATTTCGAGTCGAATGACCACTCAACAACGCGAACACCTTTCAAGAGAATTTGAATAATAACTGGTTTTATGTCTTCAGAAATAACAGCGAAGTGTTTACGGTTACGCGTCGATATTATTAGTGACGTCACACATATCTGCAGGTATTATTAGTGACGTCATATATATCTGCAGGTATTTACATACTCGCAACATCACGCACCCATCCAACATCACTATCGCGGGCAATCAGGAAAATACGCGCAAAAATACGATTATTTTTTATCGTTATTATTAATATTTTTAAGACTTCTCATTAATATTCAAGTAAACAACATAAAAATAAACTGTAAATGGACCGAATTGTAATCTAAGATGTTGCTTTTATGAAATTCTTGGCGACCTGTTTGTTTATACAGTTCTATAAATTTGAGTAGGGACAACATTCTTAGCTAAATAATAATTATTATCAGTCTCTCACATGAATAAAGTTAGAGTTACACGTACTGGCTTTTAGCCTATCCAGATTTTGGGAACCTTGTTTATACATGAATACAAGCAAAATTCAAAGTTTTAACTAATTTGAAATAATATTGTTGTGCAGAGAATGCGACCGCTGTAACGACCAAACCAAAGAGGAGAGCTCACTTGCTGAAGAGGAAGGCCCTGACCACCAGCTTCTTCGACCAGGGCAGGACCAAGGATGGGGATAAGGATAAAGGTACTATTCTGAGTATTAAATAAATATTTCAAAAATAAATAATAAAGCGCGTATTGAAGAAACAAAATCATTAAACGATAAAATAAATAACAATGTATCAGAATTAAAATAAGGGTTTTTATCATATTTTTCGTCTGCCTGATTTAAAGTGTAACATTTCTACGGCAAATTAAGGAAGTTGTTCATGCTCAAAATCTAAATTAATTTAGTATTTTCGTGCCCAAGTCCGGACCGATATGGTTAGGGAGCCGAAGATGGAAGTTCGGGATATGCTCGAGCGGGTCAGATTAATATAAGGGAAGATACCTTACATATTGATAAATACCCCCAGCGTGTATGAGCTCTTTATGTGGAGGGATTCGCTAAGGGGAACCCGTCAGATAAGTAAAAAAAAAAACGATCTTTCGACATGCTCGAGCGCGTCAGATTAAGATATGGGGGGGGGTGGGTTAATTACCAACTAATAAGTATCTATTTTGCTAATTATTTAAATAGTTGCAACAAAAAACTATATGTGGACATGCTCGAGCGTGTCTGTTTTTTTCATATTTTAGAGGTAGTTATAATAAAAAAATAGAAACAATATTATAATCCGGCGGGCGGTTTCCATTAGCCGGAAGTGATCTAAAGCCAAAATTTAAGCAGGCATGGTAGGCAAAATCCGAAACTATAAGGCATAACGAAAAATGCTCAAATAAGTGACAAGCTCAATTTTGATAAAAACTAAAACTGCATTATTAGATTTTTTATAAATCAATTTACCCAGCAAGGAACCGACCCGACTGACTTTAGAAAAAAAAACACACCTGTATAATTACACAATTCGATAGTATTGCTACTAACGAACAAATTCTGGGTAGTAATAACAAAGAGCAAACTTAAGGAAAAATGATAATTTTTCATACAAAAAAGCACTGCCCTTTTAAATTGGCAGATTAAGGATACCCATCAAGGTAATCGTCTGATTTTTGTTCAGTGTGACTGGAATAATATATTATGATGAACCTTTAGTATGCTAATCTGACGCACTCGAGCATGTCAATGATTATTCTTACATTTTCAAACACTCTGCGAGCTTGCGGCAATTCTAAATCGTCAGATTAAGAAATTGGAGCATCTGTAGTGTTCACTGAACATCCCATATGAAAATCTGACGCTCTCGAGCATATACATTTTTTTTTATTTTCACCCCTCCCGTATAGCTACGCAAATCGTCAGTTTAATATATATTTCATATCAGAGACTTGTTGGCGCATGAACAATACTACAATCTGACTTGCTTCAGCATGACGTCCATGTCATAGTTTTTTTTACTACTTTGCAACCAAATGGACGCTTCCCCCACTGCTAAAAAATCGGTTGTCTGTAAAATCGGTTTACTGACGATAGTTGAACGTGACAACGTCATAGGAAAATACTGATGGTTCGCTCACTCAAGTAGGAGAGAGACAGATGTCGAACGCTGCCGAACGCATGGAACGCCTCAGAGCGAGGTAACGCCGCATGAGTCATGTTTTTCGTGCGTGCAGCCGGCTCCATCGAATTATAAGACGTTGCCACGTCAAAACTGACAGCTCATTGGACCATTTAGTCTTTTTATAATCAAATCTACCAATTCTAATAAGTTTCCGCGACGCTCGAGCATGTACACCAATGACCGCCCCTACTAATATTCTGTGAACACCTACGAGGGCGGGTCAATAAGTACGTGACTTTTGGAATAAAACACAGATTTTTTGATAAATAAATCATTTTATTTTTCAACGTAGTCCCCCTTGAGCTCTATACACTTTGTCCAACGCTTCTCCAATTTTTTTATCCCTTGCAAAAAATATGATTTGTCGAGGTCCTCAAAATAGGCCTTTGTTTGCGAGATGACTTCATCATTGGAGTCAAATCTTTTTCCACCGAGCCATTTTTTCAGGTTTGGGAACAAGAAGTAGTCACTAGGAGTCCAATCTTGAGAATAGGGTGGATGTGGGAGCAATTCATAGCCCAATTCATGGATTTTTGCCATGGCAACTGCACATGTGTGCACCCTTGCATTGTCTTAGTGAAAAATAACTTTTTTCTTGGCCAAATGAGGTCGGTTTTTTTTCAAATCCTCATTGAAGCGGTCCAATAAGTTGGCATAATATTCCCCATTAATTGTTCTTCCCTTTTGAAGATAGTCAATGTGGATTATCCCACGTGCATCCCAAAAAACAGTCGCCATAACTTTATTGGCTGACAAACCCACCTTGGCCTTCTTTGGCGCCGATTCACCCTTAGAAACACACTGTTTTGACTGTTGTTTGGTCTCTGGTGTATTGTGATGGATCCATGTTTCGTCCACGGTTAAAAAACTCCTCCATATTGTGATTAAACAACGCCAAACCTTCCTGTGAAGTTGTTACACGATTGCGTTTGTGGTCGACTGTGAGCAAACGCGGCACCCATCTTGCGGAAAGCTTTCTCATGCCCAAGTGATCATTCAAAATTGAAACCACTGAGCCATGCGAGATGCCTATGGCTTCCACAATCTCTTGCACTTTCAATCTTCGGTCGGCCAACACCATATCGTGAATTTTTTCGATTGTTTCGGGTGTAGAGACCTCAACTGGGTGTCCAGGACGTTCGGCATCTTCAGTGCTTGTAAGGCCACAACGAAATTCAGTAAACCACTTTTTTACCATTGAAATCGATGGTGCAGAGTCCCCATAGTATTTATCAAGCTTAGCCTTGGTCTCGGTAATGGTTTTTTTTCGCAAAAAATAATGCTTAATAAGCACACGAAATTCACTTTTTTCCATTGTTTCCTTAAGTTACTGGATAGTCTGATAAAGATAGCTGTAAAACACAAACTAACTGACGCAGCAAGTTCAAATTTTGATAGGAGTCAACTGACAGATGCCTGTTGACAGGAGTAGTGTTGCTTTTTCAGTAAGGAGGTTAGAAATTCAAAAAGTCACGGACTTATTGACCCGCCTTAGTATAATACATTTATTACTTCATTCTCATATGGAAGTTGTAGGCGTGCTACGACCGACGCTACGAGCTCGTAGAGGCCTACGTGAGGCAAGTCATTATGATCTACGACGTAGCCCCTTTATATGGCTGTATTATAGGCTGTTGAAATATTTTTTGCTTCAGCTCTACTGGCATCTTGGATAGATCATCCTAATATTTTGAATATACAAAACGTGTTAATTAAATATCTCGTCTCAATTAGACATTCTAATTATAGAGAATGCTGTTTGTCAATAGTGTAATTTTGGCGGAATGTCAACAATTGCGATAACATGAATCCAAGTGAGTAATGGGTACTGGCAGCGCGGAGGGGTGTCCGGTTCAATGTCGTGTTCTGTAATTACAGCAGTCACTGATAGCATCTGATAGATTTGGTCGAAATTGGCATAGATTGTATTCTACTAGTAAAGCTCCTTTACCGTAGTGTGATGCAAAGTTGAAGAAAAAAAATATATTTGTAGAAAAGTTTTAGCTATTGCTTGATGGATCTTTCTACAAACAACTTTTTGTATTCAAAATGGTTGTATTCTAGAAATACTTTATCCTGAGTAGATATTAATTATTATTTACTTCATTTTTTTTGACAATTTCATATAATTTACCACGATTAAATAAAATTAAAACTTATTTTGTAAGTCGAAAAATAGTATCTACTATCCAAGATGTCTTCCTGGTATTTTGGCGCCGCATTAATAGAGACGTAACGTGCGTCGTAAAACGCCGACAGGATTTTATTCCTCGTTGTAAATGCAATAAACGGCTCGGAGTATTCGCGATGAACAGATCATGGTACGCCTCTGGAAAGTTTCACATTTTACGCGGCTTCTTGATTTATGCTGGATTAACAATTACGACTGGTTTTTGTCTAAGTGAGACTCTATGTAAGTTGAGTTAATTATTCTAAGAAACGTAATAAAAAATATATGTTGAAACGATTGAAGTTCTCGACTGAAAAACGACTTGTCCAGTCAGATATTATGTAAACTAAGTAACCCAAGCTACACGATAAAGAATTTGAGAAAGTACTTTTTCTTCACATTTCTTATAAGGTCATATCTATTATCTATCTATATATATAAAAGAAAGTCGTGTTAGTTACACGATTTTCTTTTATTATCTATTATTTTATTTATTATCTAGAACGGCTGAACCGATTTGGCTGAAAATTTGTGGGGTAGCTTAGAACCAGGAGACGGACATAGGAATTTATCTCGTTCCCGTGCGATGTGACATGAAGTTTATAAAATGTGTGATTTGATAATGAAAATTACAATGTAATGGAAAATCTTATCTTATATATAATAAAAATAGATCTTATATATATTCCAATGTCTCGCTAACACTTGAGACCGGCTATACCGATTTGGCTAATTTTGGTCTTGAAATTTAAACGGTGAGAAATATTGGAAAAATTGCTGGGAAAATATGAACACTGTATTTATAGGTGCGACAGAACAACGTGTGTCAGGACAGTAAGTTGTAGTTAAAATGAAAACAAAATACACATCGCAGAAGTGAAACTTCATTCATCATTCAAAATCCAAAAAATCGTCGTGTCTATAGAACATTACGTCAAAGAATCATATATTTTATACACCTAGCGCCATCTGTGTGTTGAGCCGTGCTTTAGAAAGTTCAGTTGTTGTGTAGGAAGTACAAGTAGTTTCCGACAGATGGTGTTATTTCCAAAATCGTGACGTGACGTGACTTTGAAATTTCACTCTCAATGCCGCTAAAGTAGTTTCACTTCAAAAATTTTGTAGATCTAATACAAATTATAATAACTAACAATTAGCTGATTGGAAAGTGGTTCGTATAAAAATGTAAACAGTAACAGTATTACTTTGTAAGAACTGAAAACGTCTAAAGCAAAATGTGCGTGACGACAGACAAAATTCGTGTACAGTCAAAATGTAAATATAAACGTTTGAGTACTCGACAGCTCATGGCGCCACCACTATTTTTATATCGCGAATTCCATGACTTGGCGACTAACTTTAATAATAATTTAATTATACAGTTCATATACTTATGGAAAGTAAAACCCTGCAGTCATTATTTTTTTAGCATAAATGTTTTGCTTCCATAATAATCAATTACTAAAAAATCATAGTCTTAAAACTTTCTAGTCGCCTCTCCTATATACAATCGCCTTTTAATATCCAAGGTACATGTTATATTCTTTACTACACCTAACTTTTTTCCTTACTAACATTATGAACGCCATAATTTGTTTGTATGGATGTTTGTTTCACTTTCACGCAATAACTACTGATCGAATATAAAAAATATAAAAATATAAAACAAATACTGGTAGTAGTTAAGACTCTAGATTAACATATAGGCTACCTTTTATCGAAGCAAAATGTATGGTTTCTGCGGGATTTATTTTTGCGCGTACAAAGTTACTGGCAACATCTAGTGAACAATAAATTTTTAATGTTGTCTCTCTTTTCCGATAGATGTGGCAACTTCAATTATAGTTTGTAAACTTTGTTGTTTTCATTTATTTTGAGCAGGTGCCAAATTCTCCTTACATTGTTAAAGTGTGACGTCGGCGCTTCACCTTTACAAATATTGTAAGATTTGTAAGGTTAAGTTTTCCGTGTGAAAAATATATTCCTAACTACTAGCATTTATGTTATCTAGATATGCAGTACGTTTTCAATTTGTGAGTAGTGCCTATATAAGTGACCTGTGTGTCACACATTCCGATTGCAGAAAACTGGGCCATAGTAACACAAAATGTCACATGTCACTTAGCGATGACTTATGTCAAATCCCTTACATTTTTGATTTCGAACCTTGCCGTTGAAATTATCGAATGCATCTTGACTAAAGGCTCTGATCCGCTTTCGACTTTGCAGAAAGTACGCAATAGTACCACCATTGCTTGCTAGACCTTGCATACTTTTGGCTACTAATTAACATTTTTATTCATTAATCAATCCTACGCTCAATTTACGTAACATTAAGAGCTAAGGAAAGACGATAATATTTCATTAGTAATACTCAGGCGCGGATCCAGTATTTGGTCTAGAGGCGGGGGAAATTATAGATTTGGTTTTAAAAATGTGGTTATAAAAGTTTTTCTGCGTTCCTGATTCTTGGATGTCTATAGTATAAAAGTATGAAATTTGTTTTGGCGCGTTGCGATATGTATTGGGGCTAGACGGATTGAATTGGCACGACACTTTTTGCCACTCGAAATCACAATGTAATAACGACTATTAAGAATGATACAAAAAAACGACCTTAACACCTTGACAATAATGTAGAATTTTGCAATTACACATTGTGACTGTTACATATTGTGAATAGCTAGCCGGCCCTTAGGTATGCGAGCGGTGGGACGGAAGAGCGCTTGATGTTATTACTCAGTACGGAGCCGGACTTCGCGGCGGCAACACTGCGAGCAGCGAGCAACCCGCCCCCTCACCCCTGTTTCTACCTAAGGCGCGACCAACTAGTTCCGCGCGCACTATATATACTTAGTTCAACTATTTGTTTTGTATAATATAATATATTATATCTATACAGATAAACAAAATTTAAGTGTTTGTTTGCAATTTCAAATTAACAGCTTTTATTTTCACTTAATGCATTTAAATGTATGATCGGTACTTACAATATAATATAAATTGTTAACATTTTTCTGTCCGTCTGTCAGTCTGTGTGTTTGTTCCGGCTATATATATATAGCCGGGTATATATATCCGGTTCCATCCGGGTGTCCCTTGACACCTCTCAAGTTTTTTTTTATGTTGTTGTCTGGTACCTGTGATACAAATTAGGATACCTACTTTTTACGCGACCAGATTGACGTGGTGTGCAAGCGTCCACAGATATTATTAAAATGAATTTCCTCTTATTACAAATACACTTAATATTTCATCGACTAATAAATAAATGAGTTTTAATGAGACGTGTAAAAGTACAATAAATTATGAAAATTAATAGAGGGACAGTTTTATTTATAACTAGCGACCCGGCTTCGCACATGTGCAATGATTTATAGTTATATAAGCCTTCCTCTTGAATCAACATGATAACTTTCAATACGCCAACTCGTTAATCGTTGAGTGATTCAAGTTTCAATAACTATCGGTATACTCATTTCGTTGGATACCAGCATCTTATTTTTCAGCCAATTCGACGCCTAGAACGGTCTAGGCGTCGAATTGGCTGATTTGGATTTGAAGATTGAAAATTTAACTAGATGAAGACAACATCATTTATGACGATTTTAATAACATATTTGAAAGATAGGTAGGTAGTCAGGGTCCAGATAGGAGGCAAATGACCCGATGCAATACACCCTTCCCTCCTGGATCCGCGCCTGGAAATACTCGTGGGTTATAACAAATTATATGTTTGCTAGTAAGAGTAGAACTTGTGTCGCCTGGTAGTAATCCATATCTGTCAACAATGGAACACTCGCAACCAGAAAAGTAACAAGTTTCGTTGCCGGCTATTTTAAATGTCCGTAGCTCGTTGTTGGCTAACACATTGATTGGTAACGGTAGAAACTAATAAATAATTTAGTTACAATGCTTACTTTTGGTAATAATTTACGCGTGTATCATTAAAATGATCATTAATTCAACAATGTCTTGTTATTCGGTCTAGTTGACCCATATCTATTCCTACAAAATACATTCGAAAAATTTATAGCGCAGTTATAAATAAAATGTGTCATTCTTCGCGTTTTATACACATTTTATAACAATTATTAAAACTTTTTCTGAAATTTAAAATGTCTTTATTCTATTAAATAAGCATTTTGTTTATTGCGACACTTAAATTTACAAATAAAATATTAGTTATTTAAATCAAACCCATTTTGGATAAATGTATTATAGGAAATAATAGATATATTATAATAAATGTCTTATATGAAATTATTAACAATTTATTTGGAAAGTGAAGGATGAATAATACCTAAGTCTCGGCATCGAATCACGAGCACTGACTTTTATTATAATACCTACATTGCTATGGGTATACCTATTCAATCGTTACACCCATAGCGATGTAGGTATTTAATAATAGAACGTTATAAATAAAAGTGCAATCACAATACACACGTACCTAAATATTTTGGACATCAACAGGTGGTGTTTAAATATTTGCGATCCAAATATATAATTAAACCGGCAAAATGTAAAGATGTTTTCTGAAAGTCGTGTACTCATTCCTCGTATATAAATGATAATACTCGAAAGGCCGCGCTATTTCGGTACGGCTATTCGCAGCGAGCTATACTGGACTCACAATGGGGAAATACACGCGTCACGATGTTGTAAGAGATCCGCCTTCCGCGATACTGGCTCCTTTTCTAGGCCTTACCAGGTCGAGAAGACCTAGGAGAAGAATCCAGTAGGTCAGAACTAAATAGTTATATATGTATGCCAACATCGATTAAATGATGTATTAGCGCCGTTCACCCTTAATGTTCGGGTCGCGGGAAACAGCACACGCTGCTCCAACCACTACACCGCTCCGAAACGAGCATGTAGATGCGCGGGGCTGACAGTCCGATCTGGCGTTTCAATGTGAGCGCATTTTTCACAGCTTTATCCGCGCTTCTCGTGTGAACGCAAAATAAAACATGTCAGTTTAGAGCGTCGACTTACTATCGGCAGCAAAGCTTTTAAAATATGTAGCGTTCCGCGCGCATGCTCCTGCAGTCTAAACGCTTGAAATCACATATACACGCACAGCTTGATCGTTGCACGCGCAACGTTCCCCTAAATATGTCAGATCCGCCTGCAGTCCGAACCGTGGGCTCATTTTTAGTCGTTACTAGCACGACAGTTATCTGCAGTCCAAACCGAACAAATGCATCCGTGATGTGGAACGTAATCTCAGATGCGCGGTCTGAACTGTACCGTGTGGAGAGCGCTAATGATATGAGTTTAAAATACTATCTTGAAAAAAAATATGTTCTTATTTCTTCTTGTTATTTCAAAATATATAGGTTTATAAAATTCGGACAGTCCCATGGCAGAAGGTTATATTATAAGCATATACAATATACATGATATCGCATCGGTAGAAGATACGGAAAGAGGTCGACTTTCACTGACCAATATTTTATTTCACGACTGCTAAAATAAATTGATAAAAGAAACTGCGTCCTTAGTTGAAATTATGTATTTAAGTAGCGTATACTTTGCAGATTCATCGGGCAGCGTGTTCGGTGTGCCGCTGTCGCAGTGCGTGGAGGCGGAGCGGGCGCTGCGGAGACAGCACGGCGGGTCGCGGGTCTCGCTCGCCTCGCTCGGGGGACTCGAGAAGGGGGACGATGTAAGACCTTTAAAGCATTGTTATTCTGTACTAAGAGAAGACATCACGAGCGGCGGTTTCCGAGCATTGCTCAGCTCTCTCGGGGACTCGGGAAGGGGGATGATGTAAGTACTCTTAAGCCTTGTTATACTATATTGTACAGCATGGTAGAGCGCCTCGCTCGCAGAATTTGAGAAAGGGCTTATACAGTCATCTTAAATATTTTTACCATCAGAGCAAAACTCTAATGTTATACTGACGTTAGTTTTTAACGGATTTTCGGAATATAATCATAATATCACATAAATAATGTAACATATAATACAACACAAAGTAATCTGGGGTTTGAAAAGTGTTCCACGAGGAAAAAGTTCGAGAACCTCTGATGTGCAGCGTGCACGAGGCACGTAATACGTACCTTGTACTGACCGTGTGTTTGTGTAATGGCTTTGTTATGACGTATCTCTGCCCAATCTCTTTACACAAACTTTAATTATGTTGGAATATTTATAAAGCAAGGACAGTATCAAGGTAGCAGTTAATCCGAGCAGCGAGGAACGCCGATTCTTCGCCGAACATATGCTAACTATCAATCAACAGTGTTTTAACAAGACTGGAGCTCTAAAAATCGATTTATTAGTAGTTTTAATATCGTAGGTGTTGCGGTTTTGCGAGTAGGTAATCGCAGATGTACCAACATTGTAGATAGTTTTGTGGGGAAACTTGAAAATGAATATATACTTTATAGATTGGGCACAAACAGCTTACACATAACTACACACACCGGCATATTTAGCGGAACATAAAATAATGGTTTGATATCAGTATCATATAAGGTTGCTGGCTGGTTTATACGTCATTTAAATTAAAAATAAATATTTTCAAATTAAGAAAACAACTGAACATCACATTTTATGCAATTGTTTTAATTTTATTCAAATACACCTTATCTGGAGCGAACTTCGAGTATCAATCAAATATAAGATAATCAAACTCAGAAGGAAGAATCCTTCTGAGTTTGATTTCAGATTTCATTGAAATACTGTTTTTTGTTAGTTTCTTTTAATCACGTAACTTTTTGGAGTTGAGGACTGAATTATGCCTGACTTAGCCCCAACGGAGATTGCCAGGGCACTCGAAATGCAAAGAAATGGTCAAACCTACAGAGTGATATCCAGAGATCTTCGTCGACCAGTTTCAACGATCTATCGCAGTATCCAACGGTTCAGGGAGACCGGTACTTATGTGAGAAGAGCAGGACAAGGCAGAAAAAGACGCACTTCGAGTAGGGATGATCGTTTCATTCGGCTTCGTGTACGTAGGAACCCCCGTTTGACGGCCGTCCAAGCCCGACATGAGTTAGAAGCAGTGTGGGGTGTAACCGTAAGTGAGCGTACGGTACGAAGAAGGTTCGAAGAAGCTGGTTTGGGTTCATTTGTGCCCGCCAAGGCTCCAAGGCTCGAGGTAAATCATCGTAGAAACAGGTAAACTTTTGCTCAGGAACATCGACTTTGAAACGCGGACCAATGGAGTAAGGTATTGTTTAGTGATGAGTGCAGAATTCTCTTAAATCAAATTGACGGCAGGCAAAGAATATACAGACGCAAAGGAGAACGATACATTCAGACAAATTTTGAAACTACAGTTGCATACGGTGGTGGATCAATAATGGTTTTTGCGGTCATTTGTTTGGGAGCTCGCACAGACTTGGTAGTGATTGACAGAGGGAAGCTGACTGCAGACCGCTATACAGAGAAGTTTTAGAAGAAAATGTCGTACCGTTTGCCGTATATCGGTGACGATTTTGTTATTATGCAGGATAATGCTCGGCCGCATACCGCTCGGGTAACTCAAGCTTATCTTAATGATATGAATATCACAGTTATGGAGTGGCCAGCGAGATCACCGGATATGAACCCAATAGAGCACGTTTGGGACTTGCTGAAAAGAAAAGTTAAGTCCAGAATTCCAGCTCCTGCCAACGTGGGTGAACTGCGAATCGCCGTATTTGAGGAATGGCGGAGACTATCCCAGGAAACCATCGATAACATCATTCTCAGTATGCCTAGACGGGTAGACACTTTAATAAGAGCACGTGGTGGAAATACGCGATATTAATCACCATTTTTCAAATTTAATTAATTGTTATTTTTATATTAATTTTCACTTTTCCCGGTTACATGAAAAGTTAAAAATGTACCATTTTTCACAAATAGCCTTTACTCGAAAAATCTGTTCTTAATGTGATCTCATTTTAAGGAAAACAAATGAAACCTTAAATAACAAAAGAAGTGTAGTAAGTAGATTTTAAAATAAAACCATATTTTTTTAATTATGGACCTTTTTTTCGTGTTCCGCTAAATATGCCGGTGTGTTTATATACAATACGAGGGCGGGTCAATAAGTCCGTGACTTTTGGAATGAAACACAGATTTTTTGATAAATAAATCATTTTATTTTTCAACGTAGTCCCCCTTGAGCTCTATACACATTGTCCAACGCTTCTCCAATTTTTTTATCCCTTCCAAAAAATATGATTTGTCGAGGTCCTCAAAATAGGCCTTTGTTTGCGAGATGACTTCATCATTGGAGTCAAATCTTTTTCCACCGAGCCATTTTTTCAGGTTTGGGAACAAGTAGTCACTCGGAGCCAAATCTTGAGAATAGGGTGGATGTGGGAGCAATTCATAGCCCAATTCATGGATTTTTGCCATGGCAACTGCACATGTGTGCACCCTTGCATTGTCTTAGTGAAAAAGAACTTTTTTCTTGGCCAAATGAGGTCGGTTTTTTTTCAATTCCTCATTGAAGCGGTCCAATAAGTTGGCATAATATTCCCCATTAATTGTTCTTCCCTTTTGAAGATAGTCAATGTGGATTATCCCACGTGCATCCCAAAAAACAGTCGCCATAACTTTATTGGCTGACAAACCCACCTTGGCCTTCTTTGGCGCCGATTCACCCTTAGAAACACACTGTTTTGACTGTTGTTTGGTCTCTGGTGTATTGTGATGGATCCATGTTTCGTCCACGGTTAAAAAACTCCTCCATATTGTGATTAAACAACGCCAAACCTTCCTGTGAAGTTGTTACACGATTGCGTTTGTGGTCGACTGTGAGCAAACGCGGCACCCATCTTGCGGAAAGCTTTCTCATGCCCAAGTGATCATTCAAAATTGAAACCACTGAGCCATGCGAGATGCCTATGGCTTCCACAATCTCTTGCACTTTCAATCTTCGGTCGGCCAACACCATATCGTGAATTTTTTCGATTGTTTCGGGTGTAGAGACCTCAACTGGGCGTCCAGGACGTTCGGCATCTTCAGTGCTTGTAAGGCCACAACGAAATTCAGTAAACCACTTTTTTACCATTGAAATCGATGGTGCAGAGTCCCCATAGTATTTATCAAGCTTAGCCTTGGTCTCGGTAATGGTTTTTTTTCGCAAAAAATAATGCTTAATAAGCACACGAAATTCACTTTTTTCCATTGTTTCCTTAAGTTACTGGATAGTCTGATAAAGATAGCTGTAAAACACAAACTAACAGACGCAGCAAGTTCAAATTTTGATAGGAGTCAACTGACAGATGCCTGTTGACAGGAGTAGTGTTGCTTTTTCAGTAAGGAGGTTAGAAATTCAAAAAGTCACGGACTTATTGACCCGCCTTAGTAAATAGAACATCACGATAATACACAATGGCGACCTTATTACTAAACAGAAATTTCTTCCAGACAACATTTGAAAGAAAAAATCAAATAGCTGGAGAAGGGTGTGTGTGCTAAAAGTATATCTAGACATTATAAACTTAGTTGTTGCTCTCTGTTTATAAATACGGTTAGACTTTTTGTTGGTTATATACAAAAAGTTAACACATTAACTGAATTAATAAGACATTGTCACCTGATCATTAATGTTTCATAATTCCTTAAAGAAATGATCAGACAAATCTCTTAATCTAAATTCGAATGGCGCAGCAAACGACAAGTCAATTAATTCTTCAATCACAGAAATAGTTTTCAAAACTGAAATCTTGGTCTCGTTTTATATTTTAGTAGTGGGCTTAAAAACATGTAGTATTCTTAATATTGAACGCATCGAGATCAAAATATTGTTTTAAATCTATACTAATATTATAAAGAGGTAAAGCTTATGAGTTTGTAGGGGGTAATCTCTGTATCTACTGAACCGATTTTGAAAATTATTTTACCATCTTTTACCAAGAAGGCTACGTTATTTGTGAGTGATATAGGCTATATGGAAGGATAGATGTTTGTTACTCTTTCACGCAAAAACTACCAAACGGATTTCGATAAAATTTGGTATGGTAGTAGTTTAAGGTCTGGATTAAAACATAGGATACTTTTTATCCCGAAAAAGTACAGTATTCCCGTGGGATACTATATGTACGCGGGCGGAGCCGCGGGAAACAGCTAGTATTTATAACATTGTTAGCTATAACATAATGAATTCGGTTTGAACGCGGATGGAACTTTCATCTCTCTCGGCGATATCTTTATCAATACCGGCCGATGAAGTGTCTTCAATAAATCACGAGCATTTTATCAAGACCAATAAATTATTAGTACGTCATAATACCCAGTCTACTGAAGTGCCACTTTAGAATGATCTCGGGGAGTGAGTGAAAATGTAACGATATAACAAACTGGGAAGGAAACGAGAGGTCTCGCTAAACTGGATTATAACCAATTGGCATTCGGTGTTTCGGACCAGAAATAGTCTCGTGGTACTCGCCAAGACACGTTTCTCACACCTGGACCTATCCACAATTCGTGCAATTGTGGAGACACTTGTAGGACACGAGAAACTGCATTTCTTCATTCCTAAAACGTTTATGTAACTCTTACCATTTAGGGTTCCGTAGTAACTACAAGGAACCCTTATAGTTTCGCTCGTCCGTTCGTCCCGCCGTCCGTCTGTCCTGCCCTTATAACTTCTTTTTTCATTCTATCATATCGTGTATGATATCGTTGAATAGGTATTTTTAAATAAATAGGAGGTTTCATACATGACTTTTTTATAATATGAACCATTTTCGAGAAACCGACTTACGTTCCGTTTCAATAACCTATCTACTATTTGTTGAAAACGTAAAATTTGTATCGCAAAAAACCGGCAAATGATTGAATGACGACGTTTTTAACAAATAGTTATTGGTAGATAGGTTATTAAAACCGGCCGTTAGTCGACTAACTGACAAGTCGGTCCCCCCGTGGCATTTCTAAACTATAAAGATGCTGATAGACCGGTCACGCTAAATAGTCTTTAGGAAAATTATTTTGAGCGAAATCTGACAATACATTTTGAAGTAATACTAAAAAAACATATAGCGCGTTGATAGTTACGGAACCCTCCTTAGATATGTCCTGCCTTGTTCTTGGTTAGGTTGGGTTAATTTTGTTTAAATTGTTCGTAAGAAAGTCGGTGTAGGCATGTCTAAATCTAATTTTTAGATGCGCTCCGATCACACTTTTAATACGGCAAGCATCTTTGTCAGATCAGAGGTTTCTGAAAATGACTCCGACAGGAAAAAATTAAATACAGCTAACAAACGAACTGTTTAGCACCAGAACAACATTCTCGTTGGTAATATTGTATGTAAAATTTTAAGCGCAGTCTTTGCACAAATATACAAGTCTTAATTGAATAATAGCATTTTCCGGCGGTGTGTAACGGGCTGGCTCGATTTTCCACAAAACACCGAGTTACGGCGTCATAAACTTAATGTCATGATTTGTTTTCAACTGCCCAATAAATATATTAAGCGTGAAGTTTAACCATTTAACAAGTTTTAGTTCAATCTTGTATTTCATATTATAATCATTAGAAACCTTATAGCCGTACAGTTGGAAAATGTGTCCAATGGCATGAATACGAGGTGCATCTTTGCAAGCTCTTAATTTTCATTACATAGTATTCTGATAAAATATAATTATTGTACTGCATAGAAAATAACATTATCGTTTTACCTATTATAAATTAAAAAATGTTATCTATATTATACTGCCTCCTAATTGTTTGGCCATATGGAGTATTCTAACTGTATAATTATCGGTCTTTTACGGCCATAACGATTCCCTTTCAAAACCCATGATGGGGAAATCGTCGGATGATTTGTGCGTAAACAAACGTTTTATTGCTGATAAATCTTAACGTCAAGTGTTATGTACCAGGGGTTCATGAACGGTAAAGGGTTCAACACAAATATAGAAAATCTACCAAAATTACCGGCCTATTTTTATGCGAGGAGATATTGTGCGCGTCAGAAGATAAAATTATCTTGGCCTTAATGAAAACGAACCGCTGTAAGGCCGGCCAGGTAACCGGATACCTGTGACGTCATCGTGACGCCGCGTTACGTCAGATTTGACCTATTGGTCTCGATTCAATGGCTCGCGAGTGCCATCCGAAACTCCCAGAGGAAGCGATCATAATTCAATATGGAGGTCACCCGTAAACATCGTTCGTACATAAATAATGTTAAAAACACGACTTCATAATGTATGCCAACTGCCAGCTTCCGAAGTTTACAAGGAGCTTGCGAAAGACTGTAATAGTTAAAAGATCGAATAGAAAATATGTAGTTACTGCAACAGTTTTTAATTAAATATCTTAGATGTATGATAACATGTAGATTTAACATCAGCTCATGGTTATCAGTTATCTTAATATTATAATTTGTATTTAATAATAAACAAGTACTTATAGTAAAAACTAAGCTGTTATAACGGGGGAAATTAGCAGCTAAAAATATAGCCCAATGGCCGTTGCTTTTAATTGATAGTGATAAATATACTTTTAAAATTTAAGGATCCGATTCTAGATCAAACATGAGGCCTTCATTATATAATTTCAGAGCGATACCTGTGACTCGGGAGAGTGTTTGGGGTTGGACGATAGCGGAGAGACGGGCCCCAAAGTGCCGAAGATAGTGTCGGCCTGCCTGGCCCACCTGCGCCGCCACGGCCTGCGGACGAGAGGCCTCTTTCGCGTCTCAGCGTCTATCAAGAGAGTTAGACAGGTAAATTTACGGTACGGTAGAAAGTTTAGAGCGTCTCACCCTGCTCTATGCGATCCTAGTACCTACTCAAGTGTTAGGACCTATATGTAAGCGTTTTGAAGTACTTTAATATAATATTTCTTACCATATTACCATAGCTCGTCGATTTTACGATGAACATATTCACTGAAATACACGTGCGATCCCTGGTTAAATTTCAGTAAATAACATCCTGACTCCTGTGTCCTATGTCCACGCGGACTAAGCCCTTAAGAAAACGTAAAAATTACTAAATGGTTAATGCAAAGTTACTTCGCAACCTGTTACTTAATGAAAATCTATCAATGTCTGATTTAGGTATTTAAGCTATTTCGTAGACCATCTGCCATATTCGAGCATACTTGTTTATAATATTCGCAGATTATTACATACAATCTAACCTTGCGGAACCGCTAATATTACAATATTAGTTACACATGGCGTTGTTTTAGTAAACTCTCAAACGAAACAATGTACGTGCGAACTTGATTTAGAAACTCATTTTAACGTGTTGCTATGACAGGAAATAAAGCAGTAAATCAAGCCAGCGGTGTTTACGAATAAGTGATCGATACGTACGAGAAATTACCGACGAAATTAGATGTTTAGCATCAGATCAGATTTTATATGTTAATGCTCGTTGACCCAGATAGCTCAGGATTTATTGCGAGTGTTGTATACTCAGAGAAAACAATCAATGAGATATTGGATGATTTAATACTCATTGCGATTATCGAGGGCCACTCGAACTTATGCCGTCCAGGCACATTTCTGCAAGTGATTGCTCGCTGTGAGGCAAGATGTATTCATGATTTTAATCGGAACGTTTACGTCAGATTATTATTTATGAATCATTGCCTCCAGCACATTCACGTGCTGCGCTTGCAATAATCACAATTTTATCTTTCAAAGCATGGTTCTCACACGCATTACGGTAAAGTGACACTTAGATATCAAAAGGCTGTTTTTCCACTTACCTACCGACACCGGCCCGGCACCGGAAAAAAATGTATGCGACGGGGGCGGTGACATATGTCATCGTCGTCTTTATCATGTCGGTAAGTGGAAAATCAGTAAAATTTCCAATTTCATCAGCATCATATTATGTCAAGCTAGAATTTGTGAAGACTTTTCCGCAGTAAACTCAACTTGGAATTAAATGCCATGATGCACAATTTCAGCTTCGAGAGGAGTGGGAGAGCGGCGTGGAGACGGCGCTGGACTCGGCGGTGTGCCCGCACGACGTGGCTACGCTGCTCAAGGAGTTCCTGCGCGACCTGCCCGACCCCCTGCTGTGCAGGGACCTATACCCCGCGTTCTTATCCACACAAAGTACGGGTATCATTAAACCTTTATTTTCTTTATTATAATACCTAATTTATACCATTCAAATAATACGTTAATTATATAATTAATATACTTGAGTAACCGAGCTTTATTCGGAGTTGTGATAAATTTAAATAAATAAAAATAATCGCAAAAATATTTATCCGACCGGGATTCGAACCTTTTCAAAAATTCATTATGTGGTGGTCCACATAATGAATTTTTTAACAAGTAAAACTTATACATGAGCATACCAATCTGCCAATCAGACTCACATAATGGAGTAGAAATTATTGATATATTATATTGCACGACTAAAGAAAAAACATATGAAGCTTAAAAATGCACTGTTTCCTGCCAGGGATAAGACCTAGCTAGATAGATTTTTCTCCCCCAAAACTCCCTGCATACTAAATTTCATATATCATATATACAAGATTGTCTCGTTTAAAGTATAAGATTTAATAGAGCCTATGAGTTATTTAGTTAGTTACGGCACATTTGGTGACGAAATAGAAACGACTCAAGTAGGTATTATTTGATACCCGTTTGCTGTGAGCTTGTGTCACTCTCATCGAGGCGACCTATTTAAGCGTAGATACAATATTATTTTATTTATATTTCAGAAATTCGCAACCCCAAGTTACAGTGGGAGGCGTTGCGGCTGCTGGTGCACCTGCTGCCGGCGGCGCACAGGGACACGCTGCACGCGCTGCTGTCCTTTCTCGCGCTCCTCGCCTCCAACTGCGCGGACGACCTCCAGGCCTCCAAGGAGGGGAACATGATGAACGCCGCGAATATAGCCACGATATTCGCGCCCAACATCCTCCATAAGAATAAAGGGAATGAAGCTGCGGGGTTAGTCATTAGTCAGTTTTCTTTCCCCTTTACTCATATTTTATAATGTCTAGACTGTGAGATATTCACGGAAAAAGTCGGTATATGGTAAGTCGGAGGTCAGCTGTGGGGAGCGGGGACGATAGTGGTTCGTCACGACAACAAACAGAATATAGGTTGACGACTTCTGTGGCTCAGTGGTTAGCGCGTCTGCGCTTAGCCCGGAGGTCGCAGGTTCGAATCCCGCCGAGGGAACAAAAAGTTTTCAATGTTCTTGGGTCATGGATGGGTATTAAATATGTTTATAATATAATCTTAAATGTATGTATAGTATAAAAAGTATTAAATATACTTTCCGTTGTCTGGTCCGCGTAACACAAGTTCTCCGGATACATAGCACGGGGCCAGGTTGACGTGGTGTGAAACGTCTATAGATATCATTGTTATTTTAGGTATTATTATTGGTACTAAATCCATGTTTAAAAAAAGTAGTCATAGCGTCGCGTGTTCTGCCGAACACGTGAACTGCTCAGCTGCTGTAAACCATTCTCACGAACAATTGCCGTGAACATTTCAGTTCGGAGCAGCTTTCGGAGCGCACGGACGTGATCGACGTGGTGCGCACGCTGGTGGAGCGGCAGGCGGAGCTGTGGACGCTGCCCGCCGAGCTGCTGCACGAGGCCTACGTGCACCTCGCGCACGCTGCGCCCGCGCAGCTCGACGCGCTGCTGCTGCACCGCGCCGAGTCTGTATTGGTTTATACTGTTGTACAGCTGTTGTAACACCCTCCGTGATCCAGTGACTTAGAGCTGGGCTCTCGACTCGGAGGTCGTGGATTTGATTCCCACGTTGGAACAACAAAAATGTGTTTCCAAGTTTGGTTAGGAATTGTCCTACGCAGGTCAGGCTGATCACCTGGTTGTCTGACAAGAAAAATGATCCATGCGTCGGATGGGCATGGGTAAAAAGTCGGTCCTGTGCCTCATCTCTCGCCAGCCGTGTCGGTCATCCATCCCACTGGATTACGAGAGTAAAGGCGGAGACAGTGCTCTTGTGTACTGCGCACACACTTTGGCGCTATAACATAACTCCTGCTTAGCTGGCCTGGTTCCGATCCTATTTGATCCAAATGTAAACAAAACATACAATTCGACCAATTCTTTATTGCACGGTATACATATGGAATGGAATATTTCCACTGTTCCTGTCATATTAAAATCTTTTTAATTTAAAACTCCTTGGTTTTAAAAATCGAATACCGTTTATTTATTTAAAAAAAGATTCTCGGTCTTGTCACAAGGTCTTGTCAAACTTGTTTAGTCGTTGAGAAAATGGAATTGACTCGAGAAAATTCTAGAGCGATGATTTATTATGACTTTCGAAGTGGTTTAATACAAAAACAGTGTGTTGACCGGATGATTTCTGCATTTGGTGATGAAGCCCCATCCAAAACCACAATTTATCGCTGGTTTGCTGAATTTCAACGTGGACGTGTCAAGCTCAGTGATGATCCCCGTCAAGGTCGTCCAAAAACTGCAGTCACCCAAGAAAACGTTGATGCTGTGCGTAAGCTGATTGAGGAAGATCGACATGTGACATACCGCGAAATTCAGGCAACTTTAGACATTGGCATGAGTCAAATACAAATAATCTTGCATGAACAATTAGGTGTAAAAAAGTTGTTTTCCCGATGGATACCGCATTTGCTCTGTGAAGAGCAAAAAGCGGCTCGCGTAACTTGGTGCGTCAGAACTCTCGAAAGATTCCACGCAGGATCAAATGCTGTATACAACATCGTATCAGGTGACGAATCCTGGATATACGCGTACGAACCCGAAACAAGGCCACGTTTGTCTCCAAAACCGGCCATGTTGCGACTATTCCTCTTGAGGGACAAAGAACGGTTAATGCAGAATGGTATGCTAACATTTGTTTGCCACAGGTCGTTTCTGAACTCCGTAAAGAGAACTGCAACCGCCGCATCATCCTTCATCACGACAATGCGAGTTCTCACACCGCGCACAGAACAAAAGAGTTTTTAGAGCAAGAAATCATAGAATTATTAGACCATCCGCCGTACAGCCCCGACCTAAGCCCTAATGATTTCTATACTTTCCCTAAAATAAATTGCGTGGTCAGAGATTTTCATCACCTGAAGAAGCTGTGGACGCCTACAAAACGGCCATTTTGGAGACCCCAACTTCCGAATGGAATGGTTGCTTTAATGATTGGTTCCATCGTATGGAAAAATGTGTCAAATTTCGCGGAGAATACTTCGAAAAGCAATAAATACATTTTTAAATAGTAATGTTGTGTCACTTCCTTGATTCTCGTAATTTTCAGTGCCGCCCTCGTATAGGAGACAACATATATTAATTGGTTGCATTACAGGACGCTATTGTCCTATATATATATAATTAATATATGTTGTCTCCTATATACCGTGCAATAAAGAATTGGTCGAATTGTATGTTTTGTTTACATTTGGATCAAATAGGATCGGAACATCTTAACAAATATACTCTATAAGGTCCGGTAAAATTAATTACGGATATTTCGGGTATAATATGATCTAGGTACTGCTTAATGCAAAAATAATTATCATATTCGAAAAAATATATATTCCTTTATATGGGGCAGGTTTACGTTAAGTCACCCATACATGAGATGATTTTTTTTACTTTGAGTATGACAATATTTTTACATAGACATATACCCAAAATATCCGTAGTTGATTTTACCAAACCTTATTTAATGGATGTCGTTATGTATCCGGTGAGTGCACAATTTTCAATTTATAAGAATCTTTTGGTGAGCTAATAATAATAAATTTAATTTTCATTGCAGTTGTGCAGCTGAGGGCGTGAACACCGGCACCGATAATTCCAAACGGGTGTGGACACGCGAAGCGCTCCTCCACACGGACACGGCCACACAGCTACTGATGAACCGTGAATTACTACATAACTACAACTCGTCCATACTCACGTATGTATCTGCTTCTGATAATTTAATCTATGCGGCTTAGGAAATTAGTAATACACATGTTATAATAAAAAAAACATTTTTTCCAGAGCACGGAGTAGTGGTACACAAGATTCTAACGATTCTGCCAGTGATTATAATGAGGTAATTTATTTGGAGTTCATCTACTTAGGGATAGTGCGACCACGATCTTAGTGGCTTTCGGAAATCGACGTTTTTAGGGTTCCGTAGTAATCATACAAGAAAACCTTACAGATTCGCTCTGACGGACGTCCTCCCTTGCTAACTTCTGTAGTTATGAATATAAATAAAATTTGTTTTTATAAATAAAAAATGTACGTAGACTTTATTTTTTAATCATAAAATAATTATTAATTTTGTATTTTAGGGGTGCTCCTGATCTAAAAGTAAATACCTAAATACTATTGTTTGTCTATAAAGATAGACGCTCACGCTCTATACGCACGCTGAAACGGCTTAACGGGTGGCATACTAGTTTGTAGTCGGAATTAACATATACCTATATCCTTCACGAAGTTGGAATAAATGTACAGTTCCTTCAGGATAGACTTTCCTTTTGCGCGAACGAAGTCGTGGGTACATCTAGTGTATTTCCTCAGAGTCTTTTAGCGAGTGTCCTTTACAATATACAATATCTGATCGTCAGGCGGGTGTGACGTCTGAGGACGAGTGCGTGATCACGGCGTCGCTGCGCATCCCGGGCGTGCGCGCGCGCCGGCGCTCCACGTCGGGCTCCAGCTCGGGCAAGCGCGACTCGGCCGTGGGCTCGTCCGCGCCCTCGCCCGCCTCCTCCACCTCACCGCCCGCCTCGCCGCCGCACGCGCCGCCGCGACTCGTCGCACTCGGCAGGTATCCCGCACACCACCCGCACCACCCGCACCACCCGCACCACCCGCACCATCACGACACACTACACCGTCTACACTATACAACTATAGGTATAGTTCGTTCGCGTTAAGAATGCAGTGGGTCGCCAGTGGAAATGTCATAATTAGCCAGTGACGCGCCCGCACTGATAAAATGACTAACCTCAGTTGGTGAATGTAGGTAAACACACTTAAGCGTTTGCATTCTTAAAAGAGCAAACCCGCGACAATTAACAAGGTCAATTTACAATTGAGTCGTTGACAAGTAAAAAACCCGCCTCCTCCTTGATCTGCGGTATCCTCACTCGGTCGACATACAACGCGGATACCGATCGACCCGGCCTGTCCGTCCGAAGTGGTTGCCATAAAAGGTATTAACGTACCAAAGTAACAAAAGATAATGGAATTTACTTGTTTGTATTCAGAGAACGGATCACGTCGGACGCGCGTGCAGTAGCGGTGCGGCAACACGACGAGAGCGTCACTCGCTCCAGGACGAGCAAGTCGCAGGAGCAGACGCGGCACGAGCACATCAAGAGTGAGCACAGGGTCCGGAGAGAGGAGAGGAAGAACGATAGGAGAGAAGAGAATTCGAGAAGAGATGCGAAGAATGTAAAGGGAGAAGATATAATTAATAAGGAGAAAAGGACGATAGAAGGAACGCTCTTTTTTAAAAGAGGTGAACTGATATCCAGCACGTGGAACAGGCCCGCATGACATATTGTAAACTCTGCTTTTATACATAAACGTCTATTTATCATACTATCGTTTTTCATTTCGTGTATAACTGCCGCGTCGCGTCTGTATCATGAACAAAATCATTCATTTGTCTATGTCCGTGATTAATATAACTAAATGCTTAAGTCCTTTGAAACTTTCATACTCGTCCTACTTATTACGTAAGTAGCAATTCACTTGAGTTTTTCCATTTAAAATGTGTATTTTAAGATATAAGATTATTTCTACAAGTTTGTAAAAGCTAGAAACAGTTAATATTGTGTCGTGGTTTGCGAAAATATAATTTTGAGTGTAAATAAGGGGCGGACGGAGTAAATTATTTATTTGTATTAAGATCAAAGATTTAAGACGTCTTCCAAAGAATTTTAGAAATATATTTTTAATTTTTGTGTATGTTATTTTATTACTATCGTATGCTTGAACCGACATTCGCCATGTTACTACTTTATTTCTTTCTAACACGTATTCTAAAATCTATACAAATTTTTATTTGTGTAATTTCAGTGATTGTTCTATTTTATCTTGACTGACGTTTTTTATTCCTTTTTTATTTTAGTCCTGTGCATTTTATCCCGCATTATAATCCCGCCCAATTTGGATACTCCATCTTGATATTCTGTCTTACCTAGTGGCGGTATAATCGTAGTAGTTTCTGAAACAAAAGTTACAAAAAGTTTATTTATTTGTTTATTTAAACAAAGGTAATCGATTCTGTTTAAATTTTTCAACGCCTTTAATTATTATTACGTATAAAACGAAATACAAAGAAGAAACAAAAAGAGAAGCCATTCTGAATTTACCGATTTTTGATCTAGTATCCGCAGCTTGGTTTCTGGCCCCCTGCTTGGAGATGATTTTGGGTGTGAACCTCTTGGGCGCGCGTCGTATTTTGCAGGGGTCGCCCGGGAGCCGCATCAGCTGAGAACAAGGGCCCGTACCACTCACGTCGGCAGCACGCTGCAGATCCGCAAACTGTGCTCCTGGACCTGAAATGAAATAAGACAGTTCTTAATGCGTAAACACGGCAGGTGAAGATTCCACGTCAGATTTTTTAAGGGTGAAAAAAGAATTCCCGTCGAATCTGATATGTAACTACTAATTACAATAGTAGGTACTTATTGACAAAGGATTTAAGCCGAAAAACCCGTCGCGGAAATTCAGACACACCTCATAGCGTCCTTTTGCTTTATTTTCACGTGCTTAAGCGGTTAAGTATGTGAAATTATTAAATTATGCACCGGCACAATTTAACCATTCTGTGGACTGTCTAGTATCTACGAGAGAAAAAGGCATTTTTTCCCGTAGATACTAAACTAGGTTCACAGGACATGCGAAGATTTAAGAGCCAAGTGACTTTTATCTATTACCAACTAAAGTAATGCGTCTGGACCATATTCTTAATAACTTATTTATTTAGCTACAAAATATAATTATACTTATTATGAGGAATTTTGTTCACCAGATTCGCAGTAGTCGACCATGTATGAGCTTTTGTTGCGGTCGCGGTTCACTCGCTGTTTCAACTCTGACGTCGGTTCGCTTTGCAAGATGTCGTACAGCATTGGATATTTGTTTTGTAACTGCAAATTTATAAGAATATTGATAACAACTGCCACACTTGATACAGGTTGCTTCCAAAATCTAAAATTTAGTTGCCGGGAGAAAAGCCACGTACCTATACCTTTCTGGTGGTACTCTTTTAGGTGATCAGTATCAGATCTGATGAGGTACCTAACTACTTACCTTATCCAAGAATGCATTCGGTTGATTATACCGCGACGAAGGTGTTTCTGGACTGGCACCCATTTTAAGTGGGTATATTTTTGGGTCTAGCAATGGCCCCATGGTCTGGAATAAATAAAAATTATACTACAATAATTATTATTAGCGACTGTTTAAAGCGTTATAGGTAAATTTGAAGACATAAAATCGTCAGTACCTGGTTTGACGCCGATTACTTAAGCTTCTCTAAAATTGACGGACGTAAGTACCCATTTTACGCTACCTCTTTATATAATCTTATTTACACAAATTAAGCATACCTGAAGAGTAGCCTGTATACTTAGTAATACTAGGTAATTCCTGGTTATTTAAAACTTAAGATTGATGTTTCTGAGTTATCTCACCTCATTGCGGCTCCAACCCGACTCCGCGCCGGTCGCAAGTTGAGGTTCACGTAACTTTCCTCCCGCAGTCCGTCCTTGAGCGTTTAAAGAACATTTACATCCTGGAGGTCTGCCGACTACGTTTTGGACACTATGCTGGTAGAATCCGTCATCTTTGTCGGATATTCTTGGAGACCTTGAATGATAATAATAGCCAGAGGAGAAAGAAAGCGACATTTTAAGAAGCAGAGGCACATTCTTACACAATATAATGCTTATAAAGTAGGAAGTAGATATTATTATAATGAGATCTATCGAAACCATTTTAAGTAGGTGGGTATGTGTATCATGCTATAACGATCAGCCACGACTTAATTTTAAATTAATAAATGATAGGGACGTAGCTAAGACCTAGCTATAAATATTTACCCAATGCTTAGGATTCCTTTTGGCTTTTGGAAGATAGCTGGCGTTAACCACAAGTAGTCTTTTCTGTATGTTGTTAAATAATGATCCATTTCTTCTGCATATTTTAAGGACTTTTACAATTTGTTAGTCAATCTTAACATAGATTTATTTTAGAAATTAAGCAGTTACATTATTTAGACTTTTGATTTTACTATGAATAAGTAAAATAATTTATAAAAATATTTGACAATATATAAGACATTTCACGCCAATTTAAGTTTTATGTTCTAGAGGGCATGCCGAATGGCCTAGTATTAACACACGTACGGATTTGGTTCGGAGCAGACCACGGATTTAGATACCAACTTAGGGGTTTCTTCCTAAAATTAGGGGAAAAAACCTCTAGGTGGAGGTTTTTTCAGGTTATTTTTAGAGGTTTGTATTTTATTGCTTTTAATTAAATTAAGCTTTTGATCGATATAACATCGACAAACGATTTGAAAAGTCAACCTGTTGAAAATAAACATTTGGAAGTATGTATATTTTAAAGTAAAAAGGGAAAAATAATACTTATTATAAAACATATTTTTATTATTATTATTATTTATTTATCAGTCCAGTCTCGGGTAGAAGAATACTAGCTCTACATAAGTTTGTGTTAAGTGCACGCGCTGACTCATTCGCGTCAAATAGCGCGGGATAGCGGGACAGCCTGAATATCCCGAGATTTAAGCGATAATAGCTGCCCTGCGGCCTGCACTCTGTTTTACGATGTGGTAATTAAGTATAAAGGCAACTTGAATGAAAATTACTTTATTAAAATTAGGCAAAGCTACATCCATTAATTTTTAAACCCAGTAAGTATATTGGTGAGGGTTTCTCCAGCGTCCATAAGCTGGTTCTTCACGGGGCGGGCCGTATGGGTTCTTGTCCAGAACCACCTTACCCAGCAGACTGTGGCTTATCATGTACGAGGACTCGCCGGTATTCACGCGTAGGATGCGACGTAGTTCCTCTGTTCCGAAAAAACTGATTAGGTCCTAAGTATTTGGTATCAACTCTGCAGCGCTACCTCTATCTTTATTAATTCAGATTCATGGAGAAGTACCTATTTAATATGAATATTCGTTGAAATATGTGACCTACCGTTGTAATTCAGGCGTTACATCGCGTCGCTTACATGTAACCAAATTTTATTGTTGGTCGCCGAGGCTTATTGTTACATAGTAATATTCAACATTGCGGAAGGGCACGATCAAAACTTATAAGTTTTAATATTTAAGCGCTAACTAGAGTCAACAGGGATGGCCATGTTTTAGAAATTAGGGTTTCGGCAAATACAATACTGACTTTGAAGAGACGGATCAAACTTCGGTTTCACAGACCAGGCGGACGGGTGCTCCTTGTACTTGTCCAGCTGGGCAGGTCGGTAGGACGCCAGGTGGCTTGTGTTCGGCACGAACGTGTCGTCTGGCAAGTGCAGTGTCTGGAGAGCCTTAGCGCGACGTGTCAGATTCACCGACATGAACGGCAGATCTGTAAATATTACGAACTTACCTATATCTACTTAGCAAGTCGAAAACTCCATACTTAGAGATCATTGATTTAATTTTAATATATAAAATCGTTGTTAGAGATACATAATAGGTGCTTTCGTTCCTCAAAATACTGAATGTTATGCTAGTCATACACGTAAGAATGTGTAGGTATGTGTATACCTGATACCTACATGACACTTGACAGGTTTGCCTGTACAGTTGAGTTAAATAGACAAACGTGCGTGTGTGTTGCACAACTAAGTGCTAAGTGTGAGTTTTTCTTTTCGCATTCGATCGTGAGCGCGTTTGGCGTTTACTAGGAATTTGTATGTGATATGTACAGTGCCACCTAGTTGTAAACGTGACAACTAGGTCAAATCACATACAAATTCCTAGTAAACGCTAAACGCGCTCACGATCGAATGCGAAAAGAAAAATTTAAACTTAGCACTGTTTTCCTGGTTTCCTAAAGCTTACCTGATAGGTGTAACTGTGCTCACAGATAGGAGGTAATGGCTAACTTTAGTAAGGAAAAATAGTTGAAAGTCAAAGAGCATTATTGTTATTTTATGAGCTATTTGTACCTCGAGAGCAATATTTAGTTAAATATTCAGTGCGTTTCATATCCTGGATCTCGTTATCCACAGGCGTGGGGTCTATGTCCATCGACATGTGCATTTTCGTCACCTTTGGGTAGTCTTCAGAGTACTAGATTTAATAAAAAATGAGACCATGAGCTTATACTAAGTATCTACATTAATTTTTGTATGAACTCTTAGAGATAAAATCTAGATAATAATAATTGTAATGTTATAATTATTATCATCAAAAATCACCAACATCTAATTTAAGTAGATCAGGCCTTAGTCTTATCTAGAAATACCTACTAATAGCGAAATATTATCTACTTGCAATTATGCATGCGAAATGCATAATATTAATGTAAGGTGTTTCAGTGGTAGTGACTGTAAGTACATAGTACCTATACTACCATCTGCTATTATCATTCAAAACTCCCATCTTAGGCTGGGACTATATTGTCCAGAATCCATGAGGCCGGGGAAAATTCAGAGCACTAAAAATAGTACTCTGTAATTATACCATAGAGCTGAAAATCGAAGTGACAGTGAAGACAAGTGTCAATGTCATATTAGCAGCTCAGGAGATCGACAGTCGACACTCAACACTTCGATTTTCAACTCTATTGTATTATTTTTGTATTAGCGCATAGTTCTATTTTCTGTGCTCTGAATTTTCCCTGGCCCGCCGGTTTCCCGGTCATAGAGTCCCATCCTAACCCGTTTCACGGCGGTCTTGTAGTACTCCCAGTCGACAGGACACAGCATATCGTAGCAGTCGCGCGGACTGTCGCGCACCTTCAGCGCGTCGCGACTCAGCCCTGTGATGACGCAGCCGTCGTCCTGCACCTTTCGCCGGGGACTTTTGCTTTAAAAAGATTTACAATCATCACCATCATCACATTTACAATCAGTGATTGTGATTATCACTAACTACTGGGAGTCAAGTCTCTCCTTAATGTACCTAAGGAAGATTAGTCAATACCTAGTCCACAAGTTACAACTTACAATGCTATACTATTGCGAGACGCGGGTTGACTAAAATAATAAAATATGGAACCTCATTTTATAACCGCCTACTATTATAGACATGCAATAGATAATAGTTCTTCACTTTAGTGATTTCATAGGAGGTATTGGATGCCGTGAAGGTAAAGATATTTAAAGCTTGGAGAATGGTAAGAGTTACCTACCAATTTTACTGTAAAAATTAAGAAGTAGGTACATACGGTATAATCTTCTTATCGTAATCAACCATGTATACAGATTTAAGTTCCATTTCTCCATCGAACACAGACATTTTAATATGTAGGTAGGTACTTACTGTATGTTTAACTACATATATTAATTAGAAATAAATTGCATGGTGAGGTAGGTACCAAGTAATTTTATTTATTTACAAACACTTGACGTATTGAATTGACATATACAATGAGACCTCTACCCTCCATAAATGAGACGTGCCACACGCTGTGTGACTCCGCCGCGTCCTATCGTGTGGAACGGCTGTAGAGATCGATTAGTCAAGGAATGAAAAACTAAGTACTTATGCCTGAAATATCGGCCGATATTATAATATTGGCAGATAAATACTTACGTTTATGGAAAAATTTCGCCAAACAAGCAGACGTTGCGTAGCCGCCTATTGCGGTCGGACTTTTCAATCCCCCATTGCACCGGCCCACTGGGCTTGCCTTCGGCGAATCACAATTCACAATGCAACGTATTTCACGCACGTTTTCTGCGAGGCCGTAAAACCTACTCAGTCGGAACCATTTTTGGCGAAATATGGCTCTTCCACGGTAAAAGTTATGTATTAAAATGAGTTATTAGGTAAGCCGACTAAACAAAAGACGTTGACTAATTAATTTTCTTTATTTATTTAGCACAACTTTTATAATGTTTCTCATATAAATAACTTAACACTGTTCTTAGTAACTGAATAGATATAACTTAATCATAATAAAAAAATACTCGTACATGAATATTGCCATAGATACAGCTGCAGCATAATAATATTTCAAATAAAAGAACTCTTTTAACTATTACTATTTTTTCAATATGTTTAGTCCAAATTGTACATAATCAAAATCATGCATTGATCAATAGAGTTTAAAGTTAAGTGTCAATACGAGACGCCACTCGAGGATGCTTGAAGATGTTGTATATTATTATACGTATATACTAAGTCGCGCGACGACGCGCGCAATTTCAATTTTGTATCGCTATTAAAAAGTTCGCGCCGTGTCGTGTCTTGCTGTGTAGGTACTGGTAAATTTTTGTATTCTTGCGGCTGGAAATGTTTAAAACAGAAATTAATTTACATAAACTTACTCAAAATAAGGAAACTTTGAAACACAAAGTGTTGAAATTAATAGATAGAAACATTTCTGATCCGATCCTCAGACCGCTATAGAGTTTCAACATTCGTGTGAAATGGATATACCTAATATATTTTATGTATTACAGACTTTCCATTTGAACATCATTACACAAATCGTCATATAACATAATTTATTATTCAAACAGTTATCTAAAAATAACTGTTGAATGTCAGATAAGGCGACATAAATTTGTCTAATCACTGAATTATTTTCATGGCGAAAAAATTGGTGATAGATTTATTTTTCTATATTATTTTATAATATATATTTTTATATATAGAGAGTCAAATTAATCTGGATAAATATAAAGCAGACTTTTAAAAAAAACTTTAACATATGGGGTTTAATGTTATACATAACTTGAATAATATTATAAAAAGCGAAATGATACACCCATCTAAAATTAATAAAAAATTATAGCACCGAATTATCATCAATATAAAGGGGGTATAAAAATTCTCGACTGTTGTACCGTATAAGATTTATCTTCTTAACCAGAGCCAAAACGATAAATCTTATTTGCTTTGACAATATTCAATGGCAAAAGGCAAGCAAATTTAGCATTATTCTTCATTAAATTTGGATGAGGTAACACGCACATGCTTGTCATTTTGTTTACCGTTCACAAGTTATGCACACTATTAACTATTCATGTATACAAAGCTAAATCTAAATTAGTAGGACGATTATAAGCCCACTTAGAAATATATAAACAAAATCTTATAACATTTTAATAAAATTGTCCATCAATTAATTAATATTATAACTTGACCACTATATTAATAGGAGAACTTTCAAACTTAAGCTCTTTATGAAATTGCATTATGTACAGATTCCCCATGTGGTCAATAGGCACGGTCATCCTCGGACATGGAGACGGAGCTCCGCTGCTATGGCACCCGGAACGGCACCACCAGGTCCTCGTAATGCTCCACATGCAATTCAGATATTGCCGCTGCAGCTTTCTTCACAGCATTCGTTATCTGAAATTATTTTAAAATAGGTAATAAATATTCTGAATATACAGTTAAGACTAAAATATCTATACTAATATTATAAAGATGTAAAGTTTGTGAGTTTGTGAGGTTGTGGGGGGTAATCTCTGGATCTTCTGAACCGATTTTGAAATATTCTTTTTGTGATGTACATAGCAATAAACCTTTTCATTCCTCATACTCGGAAAGTAGTGTGGTTTTGATCTCATTATTGGGTGGAAGATGCTGCTTTCCTTTATAGGGAGGGAAAAACTCATACGAATTCATTCCGGCCCGAGGGCCGGAAAAACTTCAAAAATAGAACTGCTGTCAGCTGTGAAGAGTTTTATGTAAAAAAAAAACTTAAAAAATGACATGACTTTCTAAACAGCCAGTGTGAATTTATCGCAAACTTCTTTGAGCGGAATAAGCCGCGAGTGCCGCGACAATTACGCGGCGAGCGGCAAATTCCATATTTAAAATTTAAAAAGTCAACACAAATTGGCGGGATACTAAAATCTGTTATGTATGTATCTGTGACGGACTTTTGTGCTAAGATTTGAATTGAATATTAAAAATGAGTTCAAGCGAAATATTGAAACTATAAATATTCTATACTATAAATATTCCACACAATAATATAACTTTTAATTTCACGAATTGTCCTAATTTGACTATTAATTTCAAATAGGCACTACTAATATATGATTATCAATAAATAGTTTAGATAAACAACTAGTTTTATTTTCCACATATTCTAAATGAAAAGTAGAGTATTTGCCACGGGTAAAAGAATCAATTCCTACTCGGACTATAGTCTAACTACCTCGGGAATTGATTATTTTCAACCCTAGGCTAACCATCTACTATTTTACGTGTTATATTTTTTATATTGGTATTCCTTGTTTTGTCATATTTTTGTTATGTCATTCTGTAAATAAATGGATGCAATGCGGCATGTTATAGCGAGTATTATTTTACTATACGCGTACATGTTAGTGGCGACGAGGTAAATTCAATCTAAAACAAGAAATATGTCTGTAGGTAAGTTGACAGAATACAATTTGGAGAGAGATTGCTGCGAATCGTACATCGATAGACTAGAGCAATACTTCATATGTATTAATATAAAAGAAGAGCTTAAGGTTGCAACGCTGATCACAGCTATAGGCGCCGAAACGTACGAATTGGTGACGAATTTATGTACTCCTCATAAACCAGCTCCCAAACATTATTCAGAGCTCATCGAAATTGTCAGAAAACATCTTAATCCTAAGCCATCAATATTAGCTGAAAGATACAATTTTCGGAAACGAGTACAAAAACCCCCAGAAAACATTATAGATTTTATAGCCGATTTAAAGAGATTGTCTAAAAATTGTAAATTTATTCATGATTCTCTAATGGAGATATATAACTTAAGAGATCAATTTGTTTGTGGGGTAAAAAGCGAAGGTATCAGGCAGAGGCTATTCACAGAAGTTACTTTTGATCGAGCGTATAACATAGCATTAGCTATGGAAATGGCAGAATCGAATGCAGCCCTTGTAGTTAGCAGTCATGAGATACCACATACATCGGCCTTTATGTACTCTACAAGTAAACTTCCCAACGTATCCAACGTTGGGAAGTTTACTTGGAATCTTAGCCATGGAAATCGAGTTAAAAATTATGCTAAGGTCTTTTATAGAAAAGATGCTAAAGCTTCTATATTTATGGATAATAATAATTGTTATATTTGTGGTTATCAACATAACCCGGAATTTTACAAATTTAAATCTTATGTTTGTAAAATATGTAATAAAGAAGGTCACCTCAAACGAATGTGTCCGCGCAAGAGAGCTGCTACCAACTTTAATATTTTGGATGGAACAATAAGAGACAACAAAACTAATTTGTGTTACAATTAATGATAAACCTTTAAGTATGGAAATTGATACAGGGAGTGCAATTTCATGTATAAACAAGGATACATATGACAGACTGTTTATGAATTGCAGCAAAATTTATCCTAGCGAACTAAAACTTAGGTAGGTACAATGCGTATTTGCGGTGATTTTAAATAACTTTAAATAAATGTTTAGAGATTGATCGTTTTCCGTTACCTCGGGTTGAGGATTTGTTAGCCAAATTACACGGAGGAGAGAAATTTTCGAAAATTGATTTATCACAAGCTTATACGTTGCGTATAAGCTTGTGATACAAATACAATACAACACAATACAACTTATACTCGACGATTAAAAAATATATACTGTTATTAATACACATAGAGGTATCTTTAAATACAATAGGCTCATTTTCGGTTTAGCATCTAGTCCTGGGATTTTCAAAGAATAATGGAACAGGTTTTTTCGGGCCTACCGGGAGTGGGCGTGTTCTTAGATGATCTCATTATTACAGGTAAGGATGATCAGTCGCATTTAGCAACATTAACTGCAGTTTTTACTAGGTTAGAAAAATGGGGATTGAGAGTCCGAAAAGATAAGTGTACTCTTTTCGGCGACTCAGTTACCTATTTAGGTTTTGTAATCGATAGAAAGTAATCGAAAGTTGAAGCAATAAAAAATGTAAAGGCACAGGTACTAATGTTTCTGATTTACGATCTTATCTAGGATTAGTGATTTATTATGCTAAATTTGTTCGAAACATGAGCACTATTTTAGCACCATTATATGCACTTCTTAAAAAGAATTGTAAATTTGTGTGGGATCACAGATGTGAACAGGCGTTTAACAAGATTAAAGATATTTTAGTTTCTAGTGAAGTCCTGGTGCACTATTCCTTAGATTTACTTGTTTTAACTACAGATGCCAGTAGCATCGGTATAGGAGCAGTTATTTCGCACGTTATTTCTCAAGGGGAGAAACCGGTCGCATACGCTTCGCGAACACTAAACTCGGCAGAAAATAATTATTCGCAAATTGAGCGGGAGGCGTTATCTATTATTTTTGGCGTACGAAAATTTCATCAATATTTGTATGGGCGTAAATTCATTTTGAGAACTGATCATCTTCACCTCTAGTCACCATCTTAGGAGATAAAGCAGGTATTTCGGTCATGGTGGCTAGTAGAATTCAGAGATGGGCGGTTATTCTTGGGGACTACGATTATAAAATAGAATTTGTTAGCAGCGAGAATAACTCGGCGGACGCCTTGTCTAGGCTACTGGTACGAGGGCGGGTCAATAAGTCCGTGACTTTTGGAATAAAACACAGATTTTTTGATAAATAAATCATTTTATTTTTCAACGTAGTCCCCCTTGAGCTCTATACACTTTGTCCAACGCTTCTCCAATTTTTTTATCCCTTCCAAAAAATATGATTTGTCGAGGTCCTCAAAATAGGCCTTTGTTTGCGAGATGACTTCATCATTGGAGTCAAATCTTTTTCCACCGAGCCATTTTTTCAGGTTTGGGAACAAGAAGTAGTCACTCGGAGCCAAATCTTGAGAATAGGGTAGATGTGGGAGCAATTCATAGCCCAATTCATGGATTTTTGCCATGGCAACTGCACATGTGTGCACCCTTGCATTGTCTTAGTGAAAAAGAACTTTTTTCTTGGCCAAATGAGGTCGGTTTTTTTTCAAATCCTCATTGAAGCGGTCCAATAAGTTGGCATAATATTCCCCATTAATTGTTCTTCCCTTTTGAAGATAGTCAATGTGGATTATTATTTATTGGATATTTTTTGGGATGCACCCCACGTGCCAAAACAGTCGCCATAACTTTATTGGCTGACAAATCCACCGTGGCCTTCTTTGGCGCCGATTCACCCTTAGAAACACACTGTTTTGACTGTTGTTTGGTCTCTGGTGTATTGTGATGGATCCATGTTTCGTCCACGGTTAAAAAACTCCTCCATATTGTGATTAAACAACGCCAAACCTTCCTATGAAGTTGTTACACGATTGCGTTTGTGGTCGACTGTGAGCAAACGCGGCACCCATCTTGCGGAAAGCTTTCTCATGCCCAAGTGATCATTCAAAATTGAAACCACTGAGCCATGCGAGATGCCTATGGCTTCCACAATCTCTTGCACTTTCAATCTTCGGTCGGCCAACACCATATCGTGAATTTTTTCGATTGTTTCGGGTGTAGAGACCTCAACTGGGCGTCCAGGACGTTCGGCATCTTCAGTGCTTGTAAGGCCACAACGAAATTCAGTAAACCACTTTTTTACCATTGAAATCGATGGTGCAGAGTCCCCATAGTATTTATCAAGCTTAGCCTTGGTCTCGGTAATGGTTTTTTTTCGCAAAAAATAATGCTTAATAAGCACACGAAATTCACGAAGTTACTGGATAGTCTGATAAAGATAGCTGTAAAACAGAAACTAACTGACGCAGCAAGTTCAAATTTTGATAGGAGTCAACTGACAGATGCCTGTTGACAGGAGTAGTGTTGCTTTTTCAGTAAGGAGGTTAGAAATTCAAAAAGTCACGGACTTATTGACCCGCCTTAGTAGGTCAGCAGGTTAAGGTAAAAGAAGAGAGCACATACCTCACTTTTGTGCAATCCTTTTTGCCAATTACTAGGAAAGAAGTACAAGAGCAGGTCAGTAAGGATAGCCTACTTAGAAAAGTCTTGTCCTTTTTGCATTCGGGCTGGCCAGATTCGTGTTCAGATCCGGCGTTACAGCCTTACTTTGTACTGCGTAATGAATTATACCATGATACGGGGTGTATTGTATGGGGTTATAGATTAGTTATGCCTGTTAGTTTACGGAGGTATATGTTATACTACCCATACCCATATGACCCACACGATATAGTCAAAATGAAAAGTATAGCGCGGAGTTTTATTTGGTGGCCAGGAATAGATGCAGATATAGAGAGAGTTTGTAAGGAATGTGCGACATGTTTAGCAGATAGTCCAGCGCCACCTAAGGCGGCGATGCAGCCGTGGCCTCATGAGCCTGAGCCGTGGTCTAGATTACATGTTGACTTCTAAACGTTTCAAGTAGTTATTGACGCGACCAGTAAGTGGCTAGAAGTTTCACATGCAGAGGACAACCGCTAGTGCGGTGCTTAAGGTGTTGAGGGAAACGTTTGCGCGTTTTGGATTACCTAAACAGGTGGTTTCGTATAACGGACCACCATTTTCTAGTAAAGAATATCTCGATTTTATGACGGCTAATGGTATTAAGGTTACATTTACGGCGATTATCATCCCGCGTCTAATGGTGCCGCCGAGGGTGCAGTCAAGGTATGCAAGTGAGCGTTGAGGAAATCGGCTCGTGATGGTTACGATTTAGATGCAGCGTTACAGGCGTACTTGCTTGCATATCGGAACGTGGAGCACAGTCTGCACAGTCTGCACAGTACAACAGGCGCGTCGCCTGCAATGTTGTTGCAACGTAGGTCGTTACGCTCCAAGGTCAAAAATGGGTGCAAGGGAGAGTAGGAGAAGAAGTTGGTTCTCGCTTTAGTTCACGTAGGCAGGGCCATCCTGCAGCAGGCGAGAGTACCGTCCCGGTGATAGTGGGGACATCGTCCGCGAGTAATGTTCCAGTTGTCGCTACAACCCTCTGTTCCACCTGTGCGCTTACACAGACCCAAACGTCTGACAAGACCAATAGATAGATTTGGCTATTCATTTGTTTTTGTTTTATAGGATACTTAGTTTAATATTGTTAGAATTATTATTTGTTTAGTGTGAGGGTGTGATGTACATAGCAATAAACCTTTTTACGTGTTATATTTTTTATATTGGTATTCCTTGTTGTCATATTTTTGTTATGTCATTCTGTAAATAAATGGATTCAATGCAGCATATTGTTATAGCGAGTATTATTTTACTATACGCGTACATCTCACTTTTTCCAATAGAATGCTACGTTATTTGAGTGACATAGGCTACATATTAACCCGAAAAATGAAAAGACTTCGTGGTTATAGCCGGATTTGCAAAGTAAGTCAGAGAAAAAAAAGGTCGAACAATTTCGTTTCTTACGAACGCTGCCTTACTGATGGGAGATAGTATATGGTTAAGTCCTAGAGAAAAGTTGTAGAGCCTAGAAAGATAATGCCTAAAAAAAAATCAGCGACAGCATATGTCTTACTTTTATATAAGTCTAAAAAGTAGGTTTTTATATTTAAAAAATTATTTAAATCGTTGGGTCGTGTTAATTGGTCAATATTATCAATAATTATGAATTCCTATCAAAATAGGTGACTTTATAGTCTCAAGTGTTAAAAACAAAATATTTTTTCCTTACAACAATAATACAACATAGGTATGGAACCGCTACCGTGTCATGATCTATTGAGTGATATTTCTATTAGACTTTTTTTGTCATATACAACACGTCAATCTATTTAGAAATAAATTGCCTTATCAGCAAGGGAATTCTATTTAGATTATATGTTGTTGTATTATCTTGGGTTGGAACTCCTGAAAGACAATATATTATTTTGGTACCAAATAATAACATTACATCTAATATAGTATACAGAGAAGTTTTGAACAATTAAATTAAACATGATCTATTCAATTTTAATAATTTCATTAACTCATTTGAAACATAGCCAAATTGGCATGCAAATACACACATAAGCATTTAAATATATTTTAGCCCTAACCCTCCTTTTGGCAGTCTGGAAATAAACCATAGCACTCAGTATTAACTGAACCACAATCATAATTTCATCACAAGGAAAAAATGTTTACCGCCCAACAAAGTGGGCATGGGTCAGGTAGTATTAATACTAAGGAAAATATAACACACTAGATGTTTCCCGCGACAAAATAAAATCCCACGGGAACCGTACATTTTCCGCGATAAAAAGTAGCCTATGTCCGTCCCCATGGTCTACTTTATATTTGTGCAAAATTTCATCAAAATCAGTCCAGTACTTTCGGAGGCTATTCACAAAGAAAGAAACAAACTTTTCCTCTTTATAATATTAGTATAGATAAAAAAAAATCTATATAATTTGTACCAAACAGAATATAATTTTACAAATACAATGCACTGATGGTAAAGTAGAGAATTTCATTTCACTTTCTTTTACTTTTTTGATGAAGTAAGAATAAGTAACTAAAATAAGTATTAGGACAGTGCAAACATTAAGACTTACCAGTTCCTTGTCAGTGATAGACAATGCTGGAGCGGCTAGCATAGATCTTCTAATAGCTGGCGGTAGATCTGTTAATAGTCTGGCGCGTGGTGCGGGCGGGAGCACTGCCCCTGCTGCTCTGGTTGTGTATGTTCTCACTCTCTCACTGTATGCGCTTGCTTCCAATGAATATGGTCCCAGTGCTCCCACATCAATCACATTACTGAAGAAGAAAAAATTCAACATCAAACCTATGATGTTTTAAAATAGATTTTAAATAGCAGGCAGGACCTTCTAAAATTATGAAAAAATGAAATTTATAGTATATACTTACTGGGAAAAGTATATAAATCTCATCTTCTTTTGATTGGCATCAATCTTAAGAAGTATAATGTTATGTAAAAGATGTAAAGTATATTTCAACATTTTCGAAAATATTTGATTTTTTTAAAAACAAAGCAAACAAGAGTTTAACATTTAATTTTGTATACTGAGTAATGCCTTACGTTGCAGTCTCATGTAATATCCTATTAAGTGCACTCTGTTCATCAGGCTTCCTAGGTGGAGTTGAAGCACATGTGTTCACTGAAGGAGTCTCTTGCTGCTGTTCTGCCACTTCTAGCAGATGTGTTCTTTCATTTACAGCATTTTCCTGTAACAAAATTTATTTTTATCAGATCTTTATACTATTCTCCTTATAATCAATATACTGGTGATTTTTATACTGTTTCAAGGTTGCTTTTTTTTTTACTTTTTTTCAACTTAGTGAAAATTTGTTTTAAAGCATCACACACACAGTGCAGTGCAGTAGAGTAACCTAAATTAATGATATTTTTAAGATTTTCCAAATTTCAAATACTTGAGCTCTGACAAAACATATGCTTTTGTGTATATTATAATCTATTTTTGATACAAAACATGCCCTGTATCTCTTGAACCGGAAAAAAAAATCACTCAGTATATAAAAGGAGTTGTCTCCACTGGCTCACTGACGCACACAAATGCTAGTATTATTGTGATAAAGTTTCTGTATTAAACTTATTACAATCTCACTAAAATTTATAATCACTAAATAAAATGTATATTTCTCTAATCAAATTGGAGGGTTACATGGAGACCATAAAAAGATGAATGCAACAAAATTTACAATCTCAAGAATATTGTTGTACTGTAATATAAATATAGTGTAACCCTATTGCTCATTCAAGTACAATGTAATCTAAAAAAATACAATTAAACACATTTATAATATTAATAAGCAACATTAAGTAAGGTACAATAGACCTTGGAGACTATTAAAATTTCTACTACTTAACTACACAGAGATAATACATAGTAAGTACTATTGTATTATTGTTATTAACTTGTAATGTTTTGTTATTTTAAGATAACACTGAATACGGATAGTAATACAATTTATAATATAATAAATTAATACACTTAATACAATTATAACACATAATAAGGACTAGGAATTGATAAGAAATAATTAGTCATCAATAAACATGAAAAATACAACAAATTGTTATTCTAATGAAGTTATATTAACATGCATAGGTGATCACAAAAGGTGATCATACCAATTTAAATGAAATAGATGCTACGTTGATGTTTAAACATCGTAGAAATACCTGCGGATTTGTTTCTTTTTGGCATATTCCGTAGCAGCATCCCATGACTGCGTTTTTTAATGAGCTAAAGCATGAATGCAGTAAGCTCTCTTCACTGTCGGACTGCATAAATATATTGTTGGTTTCGTCGCTATAAAGATAAATTTTCGCATTAAGTAACTTTATGTATATTTTTATAATGTCATTATTTGTCACTTGACGCCATGTAACCTTTTGTAAGTTCGACTTTCTGCGCTATTCGTTGAAAACCAAAATTGATGATTGAAAAAGTGTGTTGATAAATTAAAACGTCAAAAGTCAAAACTTTGTCAGATAGGGAGAGACGTCATCTTGACGTCAACTGTCAATCGTCTTTTAAATAATTTTAAATTTATATAGGGCATCGGCTTATAAACATTTGCCAGTGTCAAGTTAAAAAGGCGGGAAATAAAACTTTCGTTTCAATTTTCAACACCGTATTCCTAAATCGTCAAGTCTAAAGTCTAGTCAAAGTCCAAATAAATAGTCAGTGCAGTCCATGAGTCTGTCAGTCGATTCAGTAAAGTGGTAGAAGCTTTACTGTAAGTTCCTAGGTAGTTTTGGAGGAACACAAAATAGCACGTTTTTGGAAGTTGTACCACTAACCCACACTTGTGCACGTTAAGGAATATTTAATGGTTAATATTCTACCAATATTACACATTAAGAACCGAAACAACACAAATTTATGAGAAAATACAAAATCCACAACGTCACCTATTGAACTCCCCGGCAAAACTCGTTGGTGGCATAAATGAACGAACATGTAACAATAGTAGATTGTTACCCTAGGGTTGAAAAGAATGAATTCCCGAGGTAATTAGACGGCGCGGCGGTAGAGAGCAGCATAGTCCGATTAGGAATTGATTCTTTTACCCGTGGCAAACACTCTACTTGTGTAGTTGTTTGATATATTTTGAGAAATTTGGCTGTTCTGGATCTCTGTAAAAGTAGGAGACACTGGTATTTTATCAGACGATGGATTCCATCGCGGACACTGGAAGTTGTCGGCAGACGCGAATTGGGGCGTACTTTTATAGTTTCGGTTAATTTAGTTTGAAATTTTAGTTTTATTTTGGACTGAATCATCTATGTAGCCTTCAGCGACTGTACTGGATTTCCAGCCTCCATGTCTTTTTAACGTAGTCATGTTTGCCCCAGAATCGGCTAAAAGTGTCGCTGAAGTTCGTCTAAAACAGTGTCCATTTACAGTTTGGTAAATTCAAAAATGTTGCTATATGCTTCGGCATACCTGAGATTTTATTTTTACCGATCACTTGTTTATAGCATTTTCCCTTCTGATAGTTGAGAAAAAAGCGGTCCGTTTTTACATCACTAGGTCTCATTTTTTGATATTTGAACGAAGTTCCTTATGGCGCGTTGCAAATTGTATTGGGGCTAGACGGATTATTAGACACGACACTTTTTGCCACTCGAAATCACAATGTAATAACGACTATTACGAATGATACAAAAAACGACCTTATCACCTTGACAATAATGTAGAATTTTGCAATTACACATTGTGACTGTTATAACTGTTACATATTGTGACTAGCTAGCCAGGCCTTAGCCCTTAGGTATGCGAGCGGTAGGACGGAAGGGGCAAGCAACCCGCCCTCACCCCTGTCCCTACCTAAGGTACCTAAGGCGCGGCTAGTTCCGCGCGCACTATATATACTTAGTTCAACTATTTGTTTTGTATAATATAATATATTATTATATCTATACAGATAAACAAAATAGAAGTGTCTGTTTGTAATTTCAAATTAACAGCTTTTATTTTCACTTAATGCATTTAAAAGCATGATCGGTACTTACAATAAAATATAAATTGTTAACATTTTTCTGTCTGTCTGTCAGTCTGTATGTTTGTTCCGGCTAATCTCTCAGCAGATATATATATATATATATATATATATATATATATATATATATATATATATATATATATATATATATATATTATATATATAAGATATATAGATAAGATTTAGTATTAATTTTATATGTAATTTTTGGTAATTTTAAATAAAGTTAATTTTGAAAATTGATATTTTTTGGGAGACTAGAGCCTCGAAAATATTTTGTGTGTATATTTTATGTTTGTGTTTGATAATATTTTCGTGTACGTGCGTAACGACGTGATTGAAAATGCATTAGTGTGTAATCACTATTTGTGTGCGTTCCTTGTCCCCCCGCAGAAATTGGCAGACTTTTTCGCATATAAATAGATTAATGTATATTTAATCAACAATTTTAATATTTAATATATAAAAATGTGATATGCCACATTAGGCAACATTCCTATTGCTTGAGTACTTCACTTCACAAAGGTAAAAAAAAACTTAACGTGACATTGACATTTAATGTGTCAGTATGGCCGGTGACGTCCTGCGTCAACCTAATTTGTATTTTTCTATTTCGGTTTTTATTAATTTTAAATTTCGGATCTAAATCCATTTATAAACACTTACCATTGTTAATCATGATTAGATACAGGGGAAAAAAGAAAATAGTGGAAACAGTAAGAGAACTAGATGCTTTTCCCAAAGTACCGAATGAGTTCACCGATAGCACGCCGGTAGGCGGAACTTTTACAGTTTTAACATTTTTAATAATTGTGTGGTTGGTTTACAGCGAAGTAACATATTATTTAGATAGCAATCTAGTTTTTAAATTTATGCCTGACACTAATTATGACTTTAGAGAACCAATAAATATTGATATAACGGTCGCAATGCCATGTTCAAACATCGGTGCTGATATTTTGGATTCAACATCTCAAAGTGTCTATAGTTTCGGTGAACTTCGTGAAGAAGATACCTGGTTTGAGTTATCCCAGGAGCAACAAGATGCGTTCGATGCTGTTAAGTATTTAAATTCATACTTAAGAGAAGAATACCACTCTATATATCAATTGATGTGGAAAGGAGGACACGAATCAATAAAAGCAACTATACCTGAAAGGAAATCAAAACCAAACCGAAGGCCTGACGCCTGTCGACTACATGGGGTTTTATTGTTAAATAAAGTTGCTGGAAATTTTCATATAACTGCAGGAAAGAGTCTACATTTACCTCGTGGTCATATACATTTGAATATGTTATTTGATGATACTCCTCAAAACTTTAGCCACAGGATACATAGACTAAGCTTTGGAATACCTTATAGAGGCATCATATATCCTTTAGAAGGAGATGAAAAAATTGCAAGAGATGAAAATAACTTGTATCAATATTTCATAGAGGTTGTTCCAACTGTTATTTACTCAGAATTTGATATGATCAAAGCTAGTCAATACTCAGTGAAAGAATTAGAAAGGCCAGTAAGCCACACAAAAGGTTCGCATGGGGTGCCAGGAATATATTTCAAATACGACTTTTCAGGTCTTAAAGTAAGAGTTTATCAAGAAAGGGAGAACTTGCTGCAGTTTATTTTGAGACTATTTTCTATTATTGGTGGTATTTACATTATTATGGGTTTTATTAATACAACTGTGTTAACATTACGGAAGAGATTTCTGAATAGTTCAGCAACAATAAGAACTATGAAGTTTGGCAGTGTTACACATAGACAATCAAAATACAATTTACTTTTACAGACAGATGACAATGTTCCTGTAGATTTAATAAGTCAATGATAATGTATTTTTAACGAGTATTATTTAAGTGTATAAAATGATTGTAACATCTGACTATTTAAATATTTTGCGTGCCCCTTATATTTTGAATTTAATCCAAAATATAAGGGGCATGTGATTTCGGTACATTCCCTTAATGGTTATTATGGCATTTTTGTAACTGTAAAATTTGTATAGTATGTTCAAATCCAATTTTATCTAATCATAAAACACTGCTTCTAATTTAAGTGTACCTTATTTACACCGCATTAAAGAAATACAATGACCCATTACTTTGTTCGTTTTTTTACGTTTAGATTTAATTGGGTCTGAACAGAGTAAAAGTCAGGTCCAATGAGGGTTTTTAAATTAGTGACATCTGGCAGCTTTTTGACACGACAAGGACCGTCGGGTTACCAAGTGCTGCCTGGTGACAGAAAAAGAAGCGAAAATTGTTATTGACCATTTTTGATACTACTTACACCATCATATGACGCTTTGTGTGCCAACGTTGGGTCTGCCCCCTAACGGTAGAAAAAATATCAAACACCCTCATTGATCAAACTTTGAATTTTGGAATCAATTATTTTTTTATATTTGTGGAAAGTTTATTGCAAAACTAACTAAAAATAAATTTGTACCTACAATTATTATAAAAAAATATATTTAAATATAGAAATAAAAAACGACTAAATTTCTAAAGTATTATTTTTGTATGTACTTATATGTATATTGATAAATAACCATAATATAAATAAAATAAATATGCAACAATGTTTTTCTTATTATATTACATAATTTCACAACTTGGTAATATTCATAATGCAATGTAAAATTAAAGTAATACAAGGGCTGCACTAAAAGTATCGGGAATGGAATATTTCCACTGTTCCTGTCATATTAAAATCTTTTTAATTTAAAACTCCTTGGTTTTAAAAATCGAATACCGTTAGTACTTGGTGCGTCAGAACGCTCGAAAGATTCCACGCAGGATCCTCAAATGCTGTATACAACATCGTATCAGGTGACGAATCCCGGATACACGCGTACGAACCCGAAACAAAAAACCAGTCACGAGTTTGGGTGTTGGAAATGAGTTAAAGCCAACAAAAATTGTTCGTTCACGGAGTGTTGCAAAAAAAATGGTGGCCACGTTTGTCTCCAAAACCGGCCATGTTGCGACTATTCCTCTTGAGGGACAAAGAACGGTTAATGCAGAATGGTATGCTAATATTTGTTTGCCACAGGTCGTTTCTGAACTCCGTAAAGAGAACTGCAACCGCCGCATCATCCTCCATCACGACAATGCGAGTTCTCACGCCGCGCACAGAACAAAAGAGTTTTTAGAGCAAGAAATCATAGAATTATTAGACCATCCGCCGTACAGCCCCGACCTAAGCCCTAATGATTTCTGTACTTTCCCTAAAATAAATAATAAATTGCGTGGTCAGAGATTTTCATCACCTGAAGAAGCTGTGGACGCCTACAAAACGGCCATTTTGGAGACCCCAACTTCCGAATGGAATGGTTGCTTCAATGATTGGTTCCATCGTATGGAAAAATGTGTCAAATTTCGCGAAGAATACTTCGAAAAGCAATAAATACATTTTTAAATAGTAATGTTGTGTCACTTCCTTGATTCCCGAAATTTTCAGTGCCGCCCTCGTATCACAGTTACATACAAATGTGTATCACTTTGGACCTTATTATCATGGTATCAAGATAGAAATGTGTTACCTACACCGTTTCTGTCGTCGATAGGGTTGCCAACTATACTGTTTTACACTACAATAAACTTTTTACTGTTGAACAAAAATAAAGTATACAAAATACTGTTTTCAGCATCAAAATGCTTACCACTAAAAGTGTAAGACTTAGACGCTCACACATTTTTTAAAATTTAGTCAGAGGGCGCTCAGTGCAGTGCAGCCAAAAACAAATCACAATAATGGAGTTTCAGAACGAACAATTTTACTTAACTGGACACCAATTTGTAACTTGTTACTTTGGATGTTGACCTTCCAATGGTTATACAAAATTTATTAATGTTGGATAGAGAAATGGAAAATAACGTAGCTCATTGTTACCTTCTTTATGCTAGTCATATGTTAAATGTTTTTAATAAAACAATAAAAAAATTATAATGTAACTATTTTAGATGCATAAAGCATCTAAAATAGTTACATTATTATTTTTTTTATAACATTGCGACTGGTTTAAAGACTGAGCTAATTCAAATAAAAATTATAGAATTTTGGCCACGAAACAAAAAAAATAATTAAAAACGATTACAGTCTTCCCAAGAAGTTGTATTAATAATTTCATACTTGCTTTTCGTTGATAAGGCTAATATTTTATATTTTGAGAAATGGTTCGATTTCAATCAGATTATCTGGCTTTCTTTAATCAACTGTTTGTCACTAAAGTCTTAGGTCACATTTGATCATTTTGAGAATATAAGTAATATAAATTTGTATAGACTCAATATTGGTATGGATGATTTATCTTCAGAATTAACAAATTTCAAAGTAATTTATGAAAAAGTATCAGAAGACAAAAATTTTCTTGAAACGAGTACTTGCCAAAAGTGGAGCCATTTATTAGTAAACACAACAGAAGTTTTTAAATATTACTAAAATTGTCTGATATCTTCTTTCTGTTCCCGCTATCCCAGCATTTACTGAAAGAGTTTTTTCAGTAATGAATGCAAATTGCCGGGAGGATAGAAATAGAGCAACTATTAATTTAATAAAAAATGAACTCATTTATTTTAATTTTAGTTATGATCGTGGTGAGGCGTATGAAGTATTTGGGAAATACTGTAAATTAATTAATTGTGCGAGAAGCTCTATAAATACATATGTACTTATTTAAAACATTGAATAAATAATAAATAATCATTTTCTAAAATACTGTTTAATAAACTTCTCAGACCTCAATATGCTTTCTGACACTGTACTGTACTGACATGTACAATTTTTGGCTAATCTTCTTAATATAATTTTACATAGTTTATAATTTTTACTAAAATGGTATCTACCTAGCTGTGCTAAACTAATAATTGGTTTTATTCAAACTTGTATTCTGCGCAAAGCACCGTGTATTAGACATCTTATGGAAGATCTCCGTCGCACGCATATTCGTTATAATATTATCTTCTGTCACGCTCGCGCGCTTTATTTCTCAGAAAGCCATTCTTTTCACCCAAACGGTTCAAACTTCTCCGCGACTGTCACTCAGCGCTCTATTCACATTTCACAGTCGCTCGCCGATTGCGAGTTGCGGCCAGCCGTCAGGCGGCAGCAAACCTCACAAGTTTGAACGAATGCCATTCGCGCGGCGCCGTCGCCATGGAATGACGTGTTGTTTGGAATTTAACCGACATCCAAAAAGTTGTTAACTTCTAAGTGGCCCGCGCATGTTAATTATGAAACAAAACTTATTAATGTCCATTGAAATTGTGCGGTGATTTAGAAGTGATTGAATATGTAAGTGTATGTGAAGTGCTTTTTGTAATTTACCGTTGCAATTGAACGTCACTGTTTCAATAAAAAAACGCAAAAACAACTCGTGCTTAACGCAAGAGAGGGCCGTATATGGTTGTCGATTCTTTGATCTGGCGTTGACCGGTGAAAGTAAACCTTTAAGTTCATAAGGAATAAGGATACAGGCTTGCAACTAACTCGAAACGAAGTGTTTCGCGTACAGTTGTGAGACGAAGGTTAGTAACTTTTAAATTATACTTTCTGACAATTTAGACTCACCATAGTATGGAACTTGAGATCATCATATTTTATTTTGTTAGTAGACTCATTCTTATGAGAGGAATATTTAGTAGTTTGCTATGCTATTTGTTAGATTTTTATTATTTGCATATTAATTTATACTTCATGTTTGAAATCGACCTGACTACAATGATTGCACTTATTCTACCAGCTGTACAGTTTGTGCCATTCATGCAGCAAGTACCGCCGACTGTAGGTCAGTGCCCTATAGCCTACCTGTTGACTCTGCATTTGCCGTCAAGCCGGTTTGCTGTTGCTGGCTCTGCGCTATCTTGAAATTGTCTAGCTTCCGACTTGACATTGAACTTACATTGTATCGATAAAGGACCATGCAAATATTTGAACGAAACAGCACGAGGTTTTGAAATTATCACGAATGACTTGAAGTCAGCTGTAAAAATGACGATTCTCTACCTACCATCGAAAAAAGTTCAGCACGATTGGCGTAATACCCCAGAACTCATGCCTGTAAGTCTATTGGTGTGCTAAAATGTATAATTTAATCGGATAGCAATTCATATTCTAGTCTCTACTCTATACGTCTTGGGGCGCAGATTTGCACGAGTCTTTAGAGAAAACGACTACTAGAAATAGTATTTAATTTTCATTATTATGGACTTATTATGGCTATTGCTGAAATTTAGATATTTAACCACTGGTCAGAAGAGCCAATTCAAGAACATAATCGGCGCCCACGTCTAACGAGTAACGAGAAAGCTTTAGTAGGTTAAAGTCTACCTAGTAAGAGTAGTAATTCAAGACCTGTCATAAGATCTGTCACTCAGTCGAATAAAAAATAGAGATCAATGGTGATAACTGAAATTGGTTAGTCGATCAGTAGGTTACGTATGCGAAATCGCCCGTGTGAAGCCGATCCGATTCATTGCTTCGGGGATAAAAAACTGCTGCTTCCTATTACTGCGTATTGAAGATGTACTTATCTTCCTTTAAGATATTTCTGTGTAAGTAGGTACTAAAAGTTTGAAATAATAAGTATTAAGTACCTACACCTCTTAGGGATTTTGGGTAACGGCAATGAGGGTTTTTATAGTGACATCTGACAGCTTTTTGACACGACAAGGACCGTCGGGCTACCAAGCGCCGCCTGGTGACAGTAAAAGAATCGAAAATTCTTATTGACTGTTTTTGATACTACTTACGCCACCAGATGACGCTTTGTGTGAGTTGGGCGTGCCCCCTAATGGCAGAAAAGATATCAAAAACCCTCATTGCTTTCGTAATATTATATGTTCCACCCAGATCCAGACCCAAGAAAATGATTTACCTACCTACAGTCGATCGTAAGGTGATCAGGATGTATCATTAGAGAATCTAATTATGAGAAAATTGACTGTTGTCATAATTTGTTCGTATTATATTAATACTAGCTGTTTCCCGCGGCACCGCCCGCGTAAATATACTATCGGGTATCCCGCGGAAATACTGTACTTTTCCGGGATAAAAAGTAACCTATGTTTTAATCCAAAGCCCAAACCAAACTTCATAACCAAACATACCAAATTTCATCAAAATCCGTCCAGTAGTTTTTGCGTGAAAGAGTAACAAACATCCATTCATCCTAACAAACTATCACGTTTATAATATTAGTAGGATGATATCCATTAGACATGTCATTGACAGTATTGTGACTGCATAGACATTAGACCGTCAATATAATACAAATTAAATAAGAGGGCACTACTGATATTACTTAAGGTGTAAACTAGTTATTAAAAAATAATGTGTGGTTTGAGGTTTCTGTGTTGCAAAGCCTGAGCTCTAGCTCTACATTATAAAATCTTAGAGCTTCCCTTAATCTATACTAATACTAGTTTTTGCCCGCAGCTTGGTCCGCGTGGGAGAGCGTTCGTGGAAAATATAGTAATAGCACAGAGTAAAAATTATATACTTTATAATGAATTTCACACGTACTTATTGATTCTAAGATATCTCCTAAATATAATCTCCCAGATAAGGATAATTAAATTGTATCCGTCTAAATAGCTTCTGAAAATACTACATTATTTCTGATCATTTATTAAAACTTAGAATAAGTATACTAACCTATCCTTAAAAGATAGACATATATATGCCATCTCGGAGCAGCGGACTTTTTTGTAGACCTATGCCTAAAGGAGAAACAATCCCACCATACATCGTTATTGTTATTTATCTTCAGCGGGTTAGGCCAGGCAGCGTTTTCGATAAAAGTTCCCGGACGGCTTGATTTTTTTCCGACATCTTCAACAATTATCGTCATAAGCCTCAATTTCACCAACGTATTAAAACGACGTTTTACGCTGAGCTACGTTTTTAAATCTGTCCGTCTCGTTCTAACATTGAATGAGAGACATAGATAGAATGTTGGTTCAGCGTTAAGCGCGTTTATTAAGATTGGTAAAATCGGGGCTAAATCAAACAATTTCCCCAAAACCTTAACAAATTATGATCGACCTAAACCTTCCTAAGAAACCACTCGGTCGGTAAATGTAAAAGGCATGAAAATCCTGTCAGTAGTTTTTGAGATTATCGCGAACATACAGACAGACAGACTCAGCGGGACACATACGTATCCTATATCCGTCTCCTGGTTCTGAGCTATCTCCCCACAAATTGTCAGCCAAATCGGTTCAGCCGTTCCAGAGTTTTAAATATTGTAACTAATACGACTTTCTTTTTAAATATATAAAGATTATAAAAAGAAAGGTTTGTTTGTATTTTTGTTTGCATTGAATAGGCTCCGAAACTACTGGACCGCTTTTGATGAAAGTTGGCTCAAATATGGAGTAGACCACGGGGAAGGACATAGGCTACTTTTTATTGCGTGAAAATTTTCAACAAGGTTCCCGTGGGATTTTATTTGCGCCAACGAAGTCGTGGGCAACATCTATACTTAATATTTATGAATATTGTTTTAATACGACTGTTCACGATGATTTTAACTAAATATGTTGATTATATACGACAAGCTAATATGTGAATTTCACCATCCACCAGCAGAACTTCGCACTCTAGTGAGTTTGACCTCACACCCGACCTCATTAGAAATATTTGTATCAAAGTTCACACTAACCAACTAGGAACTTAGTAATTATAACTTGTTTCATATATTCAAATACATTAATTAACATCTAAGTAAATAATATGGATTAAAATTCAGTAATCTTAAATTGAACACAGGCATTTAAGTATTGGACATTCTAGCAAGCATTTTTGTACTGGCTCATGGGAATTATTACTGTGTCTACACCGTGCCTATTTATATAGAAATTCTTATGTAAGCGAATAGACTGCACTTGAAGGCGTGAAAACAAAAGTTCCCCGGATATTTAAAGAACAGGATGCGGGCGACGACACGAGATTTTTGTAACGCGATACACACTTGTCCGCTCTACAGGATTGTAGTAGAGTATCGACTTTCCATCATGGTAATATCGATTGTTATATGTAATAGAATTACAACTGTTCCCCTTTCCATCCTTATTTAATAGCAAGTTACTGGAAACAGCGTTTTAAATGCGAGTATGATTTTGCAACATTACAAAATTTCGCAATAAATAAAGTTCAGCTATTGGTACTAAGCTTGACGAATACAAGTCAAAAGGTTAAAACAGGAAAGGCCTAACGGTTTAATTTTGAATGAATAAACAAAATCATTGAGAAAATGCTATAACGACCACGACAACTATAGCGTCGACCACTGTGGTATTATCATGAAAGAGTTGTAACAGAGTTTCCTGTAATGGATGGCTGTCGTCAAAAACAAAAGGCCTTTGAAACGACATGTGCACATTTGTAAGTCGTGGCTGACGGTCGGCAAATTAGTTCTGATTAATATTAAACATGTTTTGATTTGATAGGCTAACCTAACCTAATACAACTTCATTTAAATTATAATTAAATATTTATCTTTAACTCATAAGTAGATGATTTACTGCTGTTCTTCCTTCTCTATAATTCACTAATCTAAAATGTATTTGCTGTCACAAATTAAAGTAATTGTCTTGTTTTTCTTGACCTAAAATACCTTAATAGGTAGTTATGTAAATTTGCTTGTGGAATATAAGGCATCTTGAAACGCGTCTATTTCTACACGACTATAGCGAAGCCAAAAGAAAGGGTAATCATTTTTGCAGTCTATGTATGTTTGTTCCATCGTAGCGCCTAAACTACTGATTAGATTTTAATAAATGAGATCCGTAATAATAGCCCAGATAACATAGGCTATATAATTTACGTAGTCAGGTTATAGTTTTTATATAAATTAGTTATAGCAGTTACATAACGGGAGAGCTTTAATTTCATGTTGTAATGATATTTTCATTAATATATTATCTCTTGGACTCTAAATTGTTAGGCCTTAAAATTTTGCTCTTCCATTTAGGAAGCGCAAAGTTGGGTACATAAGCATGTCGTTTAAATTAAATAAAATTAAAATAATTAGAAAGCATGCAGAAATATAATCATTACATTTCTGTTACCTTGCATTTTTTTCCTAACGGTACCCACACATTCAAACCTGAGAGTATTGGAGCACGACCAAAAGTGCTCTCGACAGTTTGGTTCGCGCTGAAAGAATTAGGGGAGTGAATATTTTAATAATAATTTTGATGCCGTTAGCAAAATGTTTGCAGACAGACAAAGGATTATTTAACAAGGTGTAAACCGTGAAGCATTTAAAAAAGTCTTTTCGAAAAAAACACCTTTAGGCATCTTTAGGTAAGTATAGACTATCATAGTCATAGAGTTTGCGAAACTTTGTTTCGTATGTGCTTATGAAGTATATCTTATGCTGGTAAAGTGATATTATTTTAATAACACTTAATTACTGTAAGTCATTGCACTGTAATACAATTTATAGAATCGAATTATCCTACACATGTTGGTATTGTATCGACGCTTGACGTACGGGTACGTTCTTTGACCTCATTATCATCGCCGTATTGTTCAACATATTATATATATAATCTGTTTTAAATCTAAATTATACATAGTAGATACGCCACATTTTATGTAAATACTATGCTTAGATATTTTCTACTTTCATCACTTTTATTATTGCCCAAATTTAGATTATAAGTTTGGTTTTAGTCTACTGATTGTATTATTTAATGTGAGCAATAAAGAGTTTATCTATCTATCTACTTCGTATTTTTAATGTTTAAGAACAAAACAGCGACTTTTTGTTTTGTTCTGATAATGTTTTAAACTCTATCTCTACTACTAACGATATTTGTGCAGCAGAAAATCGATCAATAATGGTAACCAATCAGCTAGGTGGGTACTCAGTACTCGCGATCCTGTGTTTCGTAATATTGTGTGGCAACAGTGATGATGATTGATGACAGGCCTCTAGCAACTAACAACGGAGCGATAACTACGAGCTCTATAAGAAACTTGACACTTGTATACTACCTACTTATTGGTGGGCGGAGTGTTTATTTCAAGTTACGTGGGCTACTGCAGTTGAATCTGGAAGATTAATTAATGAGTTGAGCTCATATATTTTGCAACCCGACTCTATGTTTGTAAGACTTCGTTGCGCATTATCTTTTAATATTTCTCCAAACAAACTACTTTAATATTATTCATGGGCTGAGCACCTGCCGCCTAGGTTGACTAACAGCAACTTCGACGTAATTTTGTGAAAAACCCATTTAGAGCTCTTGCAATCTTAGCGTCCGCGTCAGTTCTTTTTATTATTATTTATTTTTAATTTGGAAATGAACCAGGAAACGAGCAGACGGCGGTAATCAGGCGGCGATGGTAAGCTATTACCGCCGCCCATGGACACTCGCAATACCAGAGGAGTTACAAGTGTAACTCCTCTGCGACTTGCGTTCCTCGTCCCTAAAATCTCCAACCCTCCTTAAGGCAAAGGCCTTTATAAAGATAAAGTTTAATTTTTTATCACTATTTTAAACGGATAAAATAAGGAATAAGTGAGCCTTTGTCCTAAATACAAATATTTATTACAGCTGATATGTCCTACTTTGTCCTAAATACAAATATTTATTACAGCTGATATGTCCTACTTTGTCCTAAATACAAATATTTATTACAGCTGACATGTCCTACTTTGTCCTAAATACAAATATTTATTACAGCTGACATGTCCAATTTTGTCCTAAATACAAATATTTATTACAGCTGACATGTCCATTTTTGGTCTTGATTGTAAAATCACTGTCTTGCAACAAGTAAATACACCTCAATCCAAATGTAACGATCGAAATAACTTTATTACATAAGTATTAAGTATAAATACAATAACAGGCACAATTTCAATGATTTCATCTAAACCTCTCCCATTTCATAAATTGCCTAAGAATTTTAGAACATACGTTTTGAAGGCCCGCGCGTTAATGTTAAATCAATAGGGAACTTGTTGATAATATTATCCTCGTGGGCTTACAGCTACAAAGCATAAGGCGGCAAATTTTTGTAAATACTTAGCCTTTTCTATAACATTACTCCCCTGAGGTACGCCAACATCGCAGATATAAACAACAATATTCTTCGGGAGCTAAAATATAAAACCAATACAATTTAAAGACTGCGAACTTTGTGTGTATAATATTATGTGCTGTATAAATATTATTCTCGTAAAAGTAAGTAGGTATCCAAAGTTTTCCATACAGGGTAGGTAATCGTAGTTTTGTGCTTAATATGTTACCTGGGTAACCGAGCTTTGGTCAGAGTTCAGATAAATTAAAAAAAGTAAAAAGAATCACAAAAATATTTTAGAACAAAGCAAAAATTATACATATACATATACCTAATTAAACATACAAACTGCCAATCGGACTGACATGATAGAGTTGAAATTATTGATATATTGTTGCACGACGAACGAAAAAACATTTATAGCCTAAAAATGCGCAGTTTCCTAGGGATAAGACCTAGCTAGATCGATTTACCCCCAAAACTCCCTGCATACTAAATTTCATGGTAATACTTGGCCATTTTCGATAAACCGATTATATTATTAGAACGATAAAAATCTTATGTAAACACACCGGCATATTTAGCGGAACACAAAAAAAGGTCCATAATTAAAAAAATATGGTTTTATTTTACTATCTAGGTACTAAGGCGGGTCAATAAGTCCGTGACTTTTTGAATTTCTAACCTCCTTACTGAAAAAGCAACACTACTCCTGTCAACAGGCATCTGTCAGTTGACTCCTATCAAAATTTGAACTTGCTGCGTCAGTTAGTTTGTGTTTTACAGCTATCTTTATCAGACTATCCAGTAACTTAAGGAAACAATGGAAAAAAGTGAATTTCGTGTGCTTATTAAGCATTATTTTTTGCGAAAAAAAACCTTTACCGAGACCAAGGCTAAGCTTGATAAATACTATGGGGACTCTGCACCATCGATTTCAATGGTAAAAAAGTGGTTTACTGAATTTCGTTGTGGCCTTACAAGCACTGAAGATGCCGAACGTCCTGGACGCCCAGTTGAGGTCTCTACACCCGAAACAATCGAAAAAATTCACGATATGGTGTTGGCCGACCGAAGATTGAAAGTGCAAGAGATAGTGGAAGCCATAGGCATCTCGCATGGCTCAGTGGTTTCAATTTTGAATGATCACTTGGGCATGAGAAAGCTTTCCGCAAGATGGGTGCCGCGTTTGCTCACAGTCGACCACAAACGCAATCGTGTAACAACTTCACAGGAAGGTTTGGCGTTGTTTAATCACAATATGGAGGAGTTTTTTAACCGTGGACGAAACATGGATCCATCACAATACACCAGAGACCAAACAACAGTCAAAACAGTGTGTTTCTAAGGGTGAATCGGCGCCAAAGAAGGCCAAGGTGGGTTTGTCAGCCAATAAAGTTATGGCGACTGTTTTTTGGGATGCACGTAGGATAATCCACATTGACTATCTTCAAAAGGGAAGAACAATTAATGGGGAATATTATGACATCTTATTGGACCGCTTCAATGAGGATTTGAAAAAAAACCGACCTCATTTGGCCAAGAAAAAAGTTCTTTTTCACTAAGACAATGCAAGGGTGCACACATGTGCAGTTGCCATGGCAAAAATCCATGAATTGGGCTATGAATTGCTCCCACATCCACCCTATTCTCAAGATTTGGCTCCGAGTGACTACTTCTTGTTCTCAAACCTGAAAAAATGGCTCGGTGGAAAAAGATTTGACTCCAATGATGAAGTCATCTCGCAAACAAAGGCCTATTTTGAGGACCTCGACAAATCATATTTTTTGGAAGGGATAAAAAAATTGGAGAAGCTTTGGACAAAGTGTATAGAGCTCAAGGGGGACTACGTTGAAAAATAAAATGATTTATTTATCAAAAAATCTGTGTTTTATTCCAAAAGTCACGGACTTATTGACCCGCCCTCGTATATACTACACGTCTTCTTTTGTTATTTAAAGTTTAATTTGTTTTACTTAAAATGAGATCACATTAAGAACAGATTTTGCGAGTAAAGGCTATTTGTGAAAAATGGTACATTTTTGAACTTTTCATGTAACCGGGAAAAGTGAAAATTAATATTAAAATAACAATTAATTAAATTAGAAAAATGGTGATTATTATCGCGTATTTCCTCCACGTGCTCTTATTAAAGTTTCTACCCGTCTAGGCATACTGAGAATGATGTTATCGATGATCTCCTGGGATAGTCTCCGCCATTTCTCAACTACGGCGATTCGCAGTTCAACCACGTTGGCAGGAGCTGGAATTCTGGACTTAACTTTTCTTTTCAGCAAGTCCCAAACGTGCTCTATTGGGTTCATATCCGGTGATCTCGCCGGCCACTTCATAACAGTGATATTCATATCATTAAGATAAGCTTGAGTTACCCGAGCGGTATGCGGCCGAGCATTATCCTGCATAAAAACAAAATCGTCACCGATATATGGGGCAAACGGTACGACATTTTTTTCTAAAACTTCTCTGATAAAGCGGTCTGCAGCCAGACTCCCTCTGTCAATCACTATCAAGTGTGACTACACTCTGTGCGAGCTCCCAAGCAAATGCCCGCCCAAACCATTATTGATCCACCACCGTATGCAACTGTAGTTTCAAAATTTGTCTGAATGTATCGTTCTCCTTTGCGTCTGTATATTCTTTGCCTGCCGTCAATTTGATTTAAGAGAATTCTGCACTCATCACTAAACAATACCTTACTCCATTGGTCTGCGTTTCAAAGTCGATGTTCCTGAGCAAAAGTTAACCTGTTTCTACGATGATTTACCTCGAGCCTTGGAGCCTTGGCGGGCACAAATTAACCCAAACCGGCTACTTTGAACCTTCTTCGTACCGTACGCTCACTTACGGTTACACCCCGCACTGCTTCTAACTCATGTCGGGCTTGGACGGCCGTCAAACGGGGGTTCCTACGTACACGAAGCCGAATGAAACGATCATCCCTACTCGAAGTGCGTCTTTTTCTGCCTTGTCCTGCTCTTCTCACATAAGTACCGGTCTCCCTGAACCGTTGGATACTGCGATGGATCGTTGAAACTGGTCGACGAAGATCTCTGGATATCACTCTGTAGGATTTCTTTCTTTCTTTGTAGGTTTCTTCGCATTTCGAGTGCCCTGGCAATCTCCGTTGGGGCTAAGTCAGGCATAATTCAGTCCTCAACTCCAAAAAGATACGCGATTAAAAAAAAACTAACAAAAAACAGTATTTCAATGAAATTTTAAATCAAACTCAGAAGGAAGAAATACTCGAAGCTCGCTCCAGATAAGGTGTATTTGAATAAAATTAAAACAATTGCATAAAATGTGATGTTCAGTTGTTTTCTTAATTTGAAAATATTTCTTTTTAAATTAAATGACGTATAAACCAGCCAGCAACCTTATATGATACTGATATCAAACCTTTATTTTATGTTCCGCTAAATATGCCGGTGTGTGTATATAAGATTGTCTCGTTTAAAGTATAATATAAGAATAAAAGGTACCAATTGCCGAGTTTGTCCCTGGATAGAGATTGAGGTCGGTAATACACCTACCTACCTGTAATCCACGAGCACTCGAGTAGCGAAGTGCGTCGAATTCCTTTCTTTGTCAGTTTCTCGCATTTCAGCACGTTCCTCTCGCACAAGAGCTATCGAGAAGAGATATTCTCGATTGCAGTCAATACTGCAAGCTTACTTACTATTGTACTAGCCGTGGTGTTGCTTAGTAGCTATGTTTGCGTACATTATACATTTAGGTGAAACCACAGCAAGAAGGTGCATTTAACAGTTTTTTTTTTCAAATATATATATATTTTTATTATTACTAATAAAAATAATAAATTATATATAAACTATAATAAAAAAAATGTCTACGTGAGAAGATATTTCTCACCTAGACAATTTAGATAGTCGTGGATATAAAGCCACAATAGTACCGTTTACCATTTACCATTAGCTCTAAAATTTCTAAAAATAAGGTTTTTTTATTATAATTTAATAAAAACTAGCTATAGGCTTAGTGCCCATACACTTTTTAGCCACATATTACAATTATTATGCTCACGACATTTATACATTTCCTACGATTATTATATAATAAGTCCATCAGGGTTTTGGTAAACTAAAATTAAAGTTCCTTCCTTCGTTCCCTTGTCCATTTAATAATTTTATAAATTATTGTTTTTTGCACAACTAAAAATAAGTAATGTTTGCTGCAAAATGGTTGGACCTCTAAAGCGGAAAATAGGATATCGGAAATATCATTACAGTGGATTTGGAGAGGCTACGAAATGCCGAGAAGAAATCCCGTATCGAATCACATCACGATCCCTTGATATTACGGTTTTCGCCAAACAAATTGAAGTTTCCGAATTTATTATTACACTTTTATCCTCATGATAATTTTTCAAAAATAGTTCAACAACACTAAGGCTCTTGGTTAATCTAAATTAAAATTTCTTTGTAGTCGTTGGCTTTTATCGTATTCGTTGTGATTGCAATATATACCTAATATGATATGGAAATTGGAAAGTAGCAGTTCTTAAATGAGTGAAATAAAATATTAAATAAAAAAAAGAGAATACAGTATCCAACTTTCCATAGTACATGACAATGGAAAACACAGACGAAGTGCGACTGCTACTAGGAAATACATATTACATAACTCGAAAAATAACACACAAAGTATGTAAATATAGAGAATATTGTAAGTTTGTAAACATAACAACCGCTAAGCTCCGTCCACCTCTTTGGCAAGATCTATGAAATAAAAATATTTTTTTTATTTTAAAATAACTTATTTGGTATTTCATTGAAATTGTAATTCAGACTAAGCATATTTTTACCCGACTACGGCGAAGCCAAAAGGAAGGGTTATGATTTTGGCAGTCTATGTATGTATGTTTGTTCCCTCGTAGCGTCTAAACTACTGGTCCGATTTTAATAAATGAGGTGTCAATATATTTCTAATGATGCCGGCTATATAATATTTTCAAAATTTTGTGTTTTGAAAATGAGACTTGACTTTTCTAACATCTAAAAAAATGACCACGGCTCTAGCTTGGCCCTTTTTCGTACCTATGCATTTCTGGATTTCTATCTGAATTATTTTCTTGTTTCGGCCTTTTTAGACCCCTTTTTTTACGTAGTCGGGTTAAAGTTTTTTTTATTAATTATCCCTACTCTGAGTTGTGATTTATGGGCGTAGTTTAGTTTCAGCGATGTGTGTCCCTGCAGTGTAACTTTACCGTTTATGTTCTAACTTTATCTGGTCAAGGACGAAGTTAACCCTATCTTGAGCTATTAATATGGCATTACGAAGACGATGGAATTTTATCTGTGAGAGATAAAGACGTTTATTTTATGACGCAGACAATGTCGGCCGTGACCTCGGCTACTCTTATGAGCAATATAAATTCTTTCCGGCGATCCTCTGTGTGGAAAAACCGAGCATTTTCACACTCGGCTTACTTCATTGGTCTAGTCTATGGATCCGTGAATTACTATCAGCCAATTGCTCATCATTTTCTTTGTGGTCAATAAATGACTTGTGTCTGGATTGTAAGGATATTTGTCCCATGACTAGACGTGGAGTAGGATGAGATGGAAATATTATAAGAAAAACCTGAACCTTTAGCCAAGTTGCCATCGCTAATTATGACGACGAAGTTCGAAAACGAGTATGTACGGGATCTGACAAAAGCAACGTTAAGTGTCATTTGACATAATTATTAAGCATCGCTATGTCGATCGTTGTAATTAGTGAAATAGTGATAAGATATACTCATCTCCGTAGAAATTAGATTGTTAGGAACTTATTGTAGTTCTCCTACTTCAGCCCATGGTATCGTCTGAGGTAGGTACCCAAATCGAAAAGACAATGTAATTATTATTAATATTAATAATAATTACATTGTCTTTTCGATTGGGACTGATTTATTAGTATAACATACACGCGTATACTTACCTACTCTACAGTATCTACTTAATACTTATACTTTAGCTATCGGACTCACAAGCCTATTGTAAAGTGGAAACCAGCTTATATTTAGGTCAGCACCATTGTAAGCCGATTGTCATCAAATCCATATTGAAATTCGACATACATACACACAACCAGCGGATGTCCTACGATCGTATTACCGGAACATAAAGATCAAATTTGAATACAACTTCAATGTTGAAAGTTACTACCAAGTACCAACCTTTGGCTTACCTACTTATTTAGCGGTGCTCACTTATTAACATTAAATGTGTACAAAACAGTGTGCTTAAATTATCATATATAGAAGAGGTATGTAACATTTTAACTTAACAACAATTCTGCAGGGTAGTTCTATACCTACTTGCTAAATTAATGTCATCGATTGCTAAGGTACCAGTAGCGGGACGATCATCTCGACATCATATCGGCGTTCATTATGAATATTAGTTATTGTATGTAATTGGTATTTTAGTGAAAGCTATTCTCCCATTACATTACATTATACGATTCGTTATCTTTTATTCGACCCAAAAAAACGTTTGTAACCTCTGCATCTACGGACAATAATAGTCCCAAGTCCATATTGTAAGCAGCGGAATCAGTTTCAATTCAATTCGTCGTAATGTGCTCGTGTTTAAATTAGGGAGCAAACACTACTCGTAATCAAATTCTCGCTTGTTTATTTGGTAGTGCTATATTGTGTTCCGCTTGTTTCATTACTTTGCTTTATAGCTTCAATTAGATTTGTAATAAGAAGGAAAGGTTAATTTCATTGTGCGTAGGCTTGATGTTGGTTAACATATTAAAGTTTAACATTTGAAGTTATTAAATACTAGCTTTTGCCCGCAGCTTCGCCCGCGTGTGAGTGTTCGTGGCAAAAAACTCCTTTAGCAAATATACCTGCAATATAGTAATAGCACAGAGTAAAAATATATAATTTATAATAAGTTTTCACACGTACTTTTTAATTTTAAGATATCTCCTAGATAAGGATAATTAAATTGTATCCGTCTAAATAGCTTCTGAAAATACCACATTATTTCCGATCATTTTTTTAAACTTAGAATGGGTATAGTATTAACCTATCCTTAAAATATAGACATATCTATGCCATCGCAGACTTATTTGTAGACCTATAAAAGAGAAACAATCCCATCATACATTGTTTTGTTATTTATCTCCAACAGCGTTTAGGTTAGGCAGCGTTTTCGATAAAAGTTCCCAGCCGGCTTCATTTTTTCCGACACCTTCAACAATCATCGTCGTAAATCAAACAATTTCAAAGCATTTAGGCTTAAATTGGCTTGGATCAAGTTTGCTGAAGTCCAATAGGTAAAGAATGTTCTAAATGACTTTAATTTACATTTAATGAAATTTTAACGTTAGGTTCGATTAGGTTCATAATAGGTATTTTTAAGTATGAATACTTATTATACTTCCATCTCAGGCCAAAAAATAGTGAAGACAGAGCTTTGGCAAACAAAAACTAAGGCCTACGCCCTACATAATAAAAACCACACACCGCGATAGTTCGCCTTACAAGGCAAGCTGTAGTTTCGTTACACGTGTGTGCGTAAAACTGTGTTACACGGCGGTAATTACACGGCGAGGCGTAGTTTAGACCGGTCTAGCTTTGTGGTTCGCCTCTGTCTTCACCTTTTTATTTGGTCTGAGACTTCCATTAACAAATTGTCAAGATGCTCAATATTACCTCGTTACCGCTGATCTAATCAACTGAATCTAAAGATCTCGCATTTGTGTTTTTGCAATTGGTTAGGGTAACAATGTACTGCCATTTGCCATTGTTTTAAATACATTATAATCGTCTGTACATAAGAGTGATGCAAGCAGTTGGGAGATCCGATAGCGGGTCCATCTGACATACTTTCGTAATATGCAGATGAACTAATTGGCGTCACGAAACGCGGAAATTCGTGTGAACCGTTTTCACAGTCACTTCAAAGACTTTGTATGAAAGACCCAATAAATATCATTAGGTCACCGGTTTAAGTAACATTCACCTAAAATCTCATGTTAGATGTAAAATCTTACAACTTTCAACAAATTAATTACTCATCACATATTATAGGACTTCCTAATATACATGAAAATATTTGTCTGAAATCTTAAATCACAAATGAATGGAACTGAAACTGAAAATTAAAGAACTTCCCAAAAATTTATGTAATTAAATTACAATAACTTGCACCTTATTCTGCAAACTCAATAGGTAAGTATTATTAAGTATTGGTTTTATATAAATTGATTCCCTTACTTAATAATTGGTATTATTAAGTATTAAGCTTTGTCTTCTCAATCACATTCCAAAGTAAAGATGTTATTAATATTTGAAAGGTAACCTAACCTAGTAAAATGAAATATGTTATGAGTTATGATGTATGACAGTAAATGTATTTGCGCAGCGCAGCGTCCGCACGGTCGACCGCGCTCCATTTCAGCAGCAGATTGCCGGAGATAGGATACAGGTCAGCTACCGATAAAAGAACAATTTTCCATCTTTTTGATAAAAGATGGCCCCGCGCGAGTTTCTTACGCCGGTTCTTCTCGCCGGGCTAGTTCCCGAACCGGTGGTAGGCATCATGTAGATCGACGTTCAGAAAGTGTATGAAAATACCCATTTTGAATAAAAATTTTTGACTTTGACTTTGATAAAGATTGCCTGGTCCAAAAATATTCAATTTCAATACGCACTGGATCTGTATTTGAACGGCGATTGAATCAAAATTAGCATCTATTTACTCGTACCATTTTTAACCAAGTTCCAAAAAAGGAGGCGGTAAATATTTTTTTTGTATGTTCAACGATAACTCCGCCGTCTGTTGACCGAACCTGGTCTCGTTTTCACAAAAGTGGTGACTTGATAATGGGATCCATGAGGAATCGAGGGAACTCCTCAAAATTCATACGGACACATATGGCGATTTCGACTTTTTCTAAAGTAACCCAAGCATGTGCTACCAAAAAGTAAGATTTTGTACCAACTTAAAAGTACTGATCAGGACTCCTGACTCCTTATAGATACATGTTTGAGGACTTCGGCGTTGTTTAAAGAACTGCAATAGCCATTATTCACTTACAGTAATCATCATCATCATCTTATATACAATACCTAATCGAAGCTTGGCGCGTATTCAATTATACATTCGATCGTTTATTTTAAACGTTCATAAAATGTATTAATATTAATTTAACAAATATCACTTAAAAGGGAAAAAATATTATTTTTAAACAAAGTATGAAACTGACTTCCAAAGTAAAAAATAAACACAAAAAAGTATGAAATAAAACTTATTTTCTAAATAATTTCCCTTTTAAATTTGGTTAAAATTTTAAATATATCTCTACTCAATCTTCATAATTTTGAAGTCGGTACCAGCCCGAACAACATCCTGATAAAACAATATTTGAAATAGAACTCACGTTCAGGTTGGCTGGTACGGAAAATATTAAACCGACTTCGGTTTAATTTTTTGTTTATAAAGTAAATAAATACTTAGAAATAAATTTTAATTACAAGTAAAGTCGGCTTTCATAATGTAAAGCTTGTTAAATTTTATGAGGCTACTTTTGTCTGTTAACGAGTTCTTTGTCTACTTTAAAATATTTATTATAAATAGTTATGTCATACACTCTCTAGCTGTAAGACTAGATTTCATCCATAATGTATAAATTTTTTTTGATTTTTATCTACTAGGTAAGTTTATAATTAATATTAAGCCGGCTTAATCATATGATTAATGGCTTATAAAAATAAGAAATAAATAAAAATAAAAAAAATAAAATATTTATTCCTTAAACATGTAAGTAATTTAATTACAATTTACAAGCGCCAATATTAAGTACGGATAAAATTGTAAAAAAAAAAACAAACTTTATAGTAGCTAATTTACATTTTTAAATTCCCAGGACTTTGAAAAATGTTTTTGCTTGCCTGCCAGACCAGTACTTAAGTAAAAAATCTAGACATATTTCGATTTAAGTAGGTAATTTTTACAAACTATTTAAAAACTCTACTTGTTGCAGCAAATTATTAGAATAGAGATTTTCTTCTAAAATAAAGTGATATTAGTTTATGGAGAATGGTATCACAAACTTTATTATATAATATTACATAGGCTGCACTAAAAGTATCGGGAATGGAATATTTCCACTGCTCCTGTCATATTAAAATCTTTTTAATTTAAAACTCCTTGGTTTTAAAAATCGAATACCGTTTATTTATTTAAAAAAAGATTCTCGGTCTTGTCACAAGGTCTTGTCAAACTTGTTTAGTCGTTGAGAAAATGGAATTGACTCGAGAAAATTCTAGAGCGATGATTTATTATGACTTTCGAAGTGGTTTAACACAAAAACAGTGTGTTGACCGGATGATTTCTGCATTTGGTGATGAAGCCCCATCCAAAACCACAATTTATCGCTGGTTTGCTGAATTTCAACGTGGACGTGTCAAGCTCAGTGATGATCCCCATCAAGGTCGTCCAAAAACTGCAGTCACCCAAGAAAACGTTGATGCTGTGCGTAAGCTGATTGAGGAAGATCGACATGTGACATACCGCGAAATTCAGGCAACTTTAGACATTGGCATGAGTCAAATACAAATAATCTTGCATGAACAATTAGGTGTAAAAAAGTTGTTTTCCCGATGGATACTGCATTTGCTCTGTGAAGAGCAAAAAGCGGCTCGCGTTACTTGGTGCGTCAGAACTCTCGAAAGGTTCCACGCAGGATCAAATGCTGTATACAACATCGTATCAGGTGACGAATCCTGGATATACGCGTACGAACCCGAAACAAAAAACCAGTCACGAGTTTGGGTGTTCGAAAATGAGTTAAAGCTAACAAAAATTGTTCGTTCACGGAGTGTTGCAAAAAAAATGGTGGCCACGTTTGTCTCCAAAACCGGCCATGTTGCGACTATTCCTCTTGAGGGACAAAGAACGGTTAATGCAGAATGGTATGCTAACATTTGTTTGCCACAGGTCGTTTCTGAACTCCGTAAAGGGAACTGCAACCGCCGCATGATCCTCCATCACGACAATGCGAGTTCTCACACCGTGCACAGAACAAAAGAGTTTTTAGAGCAAGAAATCATAGAATTATTAGACCATCCGCCGTACAGCCCCGACCTAAGCCCTAATGATTTCTATACTTTCCCTAAAATAAAGAATAAATTGCGTGGTCAGAGATTTTCATCACCTGAAGAAGCTGTGGACGCCTACAAAACGGCCATTTTGGAGACCCCAACTTCCGAATGGAATGGTTGCTTCAATGATTGGTTCCATCGTATGGAAAAATGTGTCAAATTTCGCGGAGAATACTTCGAAAAGCAATAAATACATTTTTAAATAGTAATGTTGTGTCACTTCCTTGATTCCCGAAATTTTCAGTGCCGCCCTCGTATAAGTTCATTGTGCTCCAATAAAAAAAAAATTGACGCGGATAGAGCCGTGGGAGTCTAATGTACAATAGCGCCCGTAACACGTACAGTTCGGACCGAGGGAAATAGCAAGTGCCGTTCCAACCCGCGCTTCGAAACAAACGTGTAAATGCACGGGCCAACAATCCGATCTGTCATGTCAATGACAGCACATTTTCGACAGTTTGAACCGCACGCCATGACGTATTTTGACGTATTATTTAAGACGCCGCCGCGCCGGCAGTCCAGACCGTGACGCATTATTAATCGTAATTAGAACGTCAGTTCGATCCGCAGTCCAAACAACACAGACCCTTCCGCGGTTTGGAACGCAGTCCGATCCGAGGTCCGAACTTTACGTGTGCAGGTCGCTAATAATACGACATCAGTCATTTCTTCGCCATACTTTTCAGAATAAATACCATTAGAGCTTTCCGCAGCTTCATTGATACTCCTGGGACTAGTATGTGATGATAATGTATCCCATGAGAATCATATATTTTCCGGGAAAAAATGCTGTTTGTTGTCGGCTGTTTCACCTATACTTTTTCTTCCGTTAAAACTTTACTACGTCCAGCCTTTTCAACGTGTGTGTGCGATATTATATCAATGTCTCTAATAGAGTCATGGAAGTGTCTTTAAACTTGTCTTTCTATCTTTATAATCTGAAATAGTATTATGTCGTTAGAAATTACTAACGTATATTGTCTCTGTATTCAGTAACCTGTGGGCTGTGCTCACGTGTACGGTAGGACTCATTGATCTCGTCCAGTTTTGAGGTCAGTGCATTTCGCTCGCTGCGCCTCCTCCGCTGTTGCGACATTCAATTAGTTTGTAAATTGTTATTATAATGACTCATCGATTTTATATTTAGAATGTGCCGTTCCATACTACAGTACAGTACCATAGAACAGTAGCAAAGCTACTATTCCTGTTTGCAAAAATTGTTTTTAAGGGTACGTTAATAGTTTTGAAGGCTTTTTCGGCTCTTTAATAAAAGGTTAACCAGAGTTGTAGTTTTGAATTTTTCCTTCAATTTCTTAATAAAATGACTTGTTGAGCGATAGCTATATACTCGTATATAATCAATTTCAAATTAGGGAAAACCCATTTTAAGAGCTATTTTTACTAAGCAATTGAAAACCCCTAGGCTATATGCTTAGAGCTTAGGGGTTTTTAATTACTTAGTAAAATTTTTATCACCTATGTAATATTGGACATGTTTATAACCGTAATTGTAAATGTTTACTTGAGGAATTAAACGCCTGCTGTGCAATCAGTCACGGAGCGACACTCGATCAACGTAATAGCGCGAGCGTTACAACCTACTCAGTTACATCATGTTCCTAACACTTACCTGTATGACACATCAATTATACTGGACATACTAATTTGTAGTTTTCCAATGAAAATTGGTTCGTGAAGTTTATAGCGCTCCCATTGCTATGGACTAGAGAAGGAAACAGCGCCGGTAGAGAATTATAGAGACTAGAAACATATTGTAGTTCTTTAAATTATATATAATTTGAAATTAATAATCCAATAATCATGAATAATTATAAATTTACATTATTTGCAGATGACATATCTATAATATTTACATATTTAAATAAATTGGACGTGAATAAAATCGAAAATGACATAAACTTGACACTTAGATATTTAATTGAATGGCTGACATCTAATAACCTTAAAATTAATGTTAATAAAACTAGGTATATACAATTTACAACTTACAATAAAAAACCCATTGACTTACAATTAACACATGATAATGAAAAAATAGAAGAAGCTGAGGAAAACTTGTTTTTAGGCCTACAAATTGACAAACACTGTAACTGGCATGCACACATAGATAAAGTTTGTTCAAAACTGAACAAATTTGTTTTTGCCTTGCGCAGGTTAGCGTGGACAGTTAATATCCAAACCTCAATTACAGCCTATCATGGCTACGTGTCCTCAGTCCTACGATATGGTCTAGTTGTCTGGGGAAACTCTACGCACATAGACAAAGCATTCATTGTGCAAAAAAAATGTATTCGTGCTATAGCTAGGATTCCACCCTATGAGTCATGTAAGCCTTTCTTTAAAAAATTTAACATCCTGACTCTGCCTAGCATGTACATTTTAGAAATATTTAAATTCGTTATACACAACACGCACATTTTTACACAATTGATTGACACGAACCCAACTAAATATTTCAGAAATTCAAATAGATTAATCATAAATAAGAAACCAAAAACAACTCTTTTTTTAAGTAATGCATATACAATGTGTGTAAAGATTTACAATAAAATACCAGATCACATAAAACACTTGTCTAAAAAACACTCTATTAGAGAACTAAAAAAAATACTAATAAACAAATCTTATTATGATGTAAAGGAATTTCTAAACAGTTGACATAAATTATTTTATTTTATAATAATAGTTTTAAAATTAATTGACATTTTCTACTTCATCTAATTTCTTGACATAAATATATATATTTCTCATTATCTTCATGACATGATTAATTATTATTGTGAATGGCCTATGTATAAAATTGATTTGAATATTGTTAGCGTAAAATATGTTTTGTATGATTATAATTATTAGATATTCCTATGACATGTTTAATTATTACTATTATTAATGACTTATATTGTATAAAATTGATTTGAATATTGTTAGCGTAAAATATGTTTTTTATGATGACAATTTAAATCTATATTTGCATGCTATTTTATACATAGCTAAAAGTGTTAGTTCTTAAGAAAATGATCATTACCACCTACTGTGTTCACCACTTTTATAGCAAATAAATAAATGAAATGAAATGAAATGAAATAAATATCTACAGTGAATTTTCACTAACCTAAGTCTTAGTTACGTCCGAAATTAATGATCAATCTTAATCTCATTTTAGCTATCTGTTCTAAGATTGAAGTCAATGTTACATTTAAGATATGTTATTAATTCCGGGCGGGCAGTTGGTGGCTATTACTAGGGATAATTTATAAAGGTTGATTACCTTGGTGGAAGTTGTTCTACTAGGTTTGCTACAAGTGCGTCTGTTTTGTACAACGGCACGATGCGTATAAAACCTCGACTCAAGCTGAAGGGCGAACGCGGGTGTACGCACGACTCGCGCGAGCTAGTCGCCTGTTAGACGTTTGAACTTGTTAGCATCTAGTTTTATCCAACAGGGATTGGTTAGATTTTGTTGCAGCCGGCACGATATTGTCTAAACCTAGTCTCAGCCACTAGGGTTTGGTTGGACCTAGTACTAGCCGGGATGATACCAGCTAGAACTAGTTTTATACGAAAACAATCAGCTTATACTAGATTTAACCAAGAGTAAATGGTTACTCTTAGTTCTAACCGGCGAAAACTAGACGTAGGTGCACTTCGGGTATTAGCCGTAGTATATAAATTATATTTTCGTCTAATATCAATAAATATAGGTAATAGGCAAAAGTCGCACAGTTAGGTTTCATATTAAAATTCTACTAATATTATAAATGTGAAAGTTTGTGATGCTGGATTGATGGATGTATAGATAGATGAATGTTTGTTACTCTTTCACGCAAAAACTACAAAACGCATTTTGATGAAATTTTATATGGTAGTAGTTTTTGAGCTTTGGATTATAGGCTACTTTTTATCTCGAAAAAGTACAGTATTCCCGTGGGATAATGTCTTTAACGGGGGATAAGCGGGCAAAAGCTAGTACTCTATAAAATCGTACCTAACTAATAACTATAATAAATATGAATTGTACATTGTATTGTAAGTACTTTATATTAAAGCTACTTTACTCTATAACATAAATTATTACAGCCTATAGGCTATAGCGTAAATTCCGAAATTTAATTTGATATAGAGTCAATAGATTCTAGTTGTATAGGCATTAGAATATTCCCCGTGAATTCCAGCAATGTGCGGCACTTTCCCTCGCCACACTATGTGACGACGCGACGCCACGCATACACAATGACCACTACACCTACGCGTGTACCTACAGATAATTATCAATCACTGATCACTTCAAGTGTCAGATACAATAGATAATTCCTCAGAGGGTCAGTCATTACATATAGGTGGTATTAGAATCTAACAAATAACAACACTTTTTTCGAAGATTTTCGGGGCTGGAGAGTAGTTCCGAATGATCCACTGTAACACTTGAAAGTTGAAATTAAAGATGGCCAAATGTGATGTAAAAGATGTGATAAAATGTGGATACAAAATTAATAATTAAGTATCTAATTATAATTGTTTTGCATGCTAGACACATTTGCGATTTGCATTAATCACCTCTAAGTTCCGACAAGGTTATCAAATGTGTGCAGTACGTTTGTGTAACATGTTTTCACGCATAAAGAGTAGGTACAGACTTGTAGCATTCCCTAATATGGTTTTTCAGAAACCAGTTAGCCATATTTTAACAATTTTATAATTCTATACTTTATAACATTTATTATAAAAATTAGGTAAACATTAAAATGTTCTCAACTGCGGTACTGAATTTTTGAATTGTAAAAGTTTTGCAATTAAGTAGGTACCTACTTGTTCTAGCTCGAATGTTATTAGGGCATAAACACACCACAAAAACTTCTGTATTTTTATTAATCAATGAATAATTATTTTTATTTATTTCCAGGTAAACATCACTTTTGACATAAACTTGAAAACAATAGGTAAGGAAAATTGGCCATTGTAAAGACATTGTAAAAACAAATTTATATTAGGAACAGTTACGCACAGATGTATCTACATAATACACTAACTGGTTTTTACCTAATGAATACCTAAACACATTATGATCATTTGCATATTAAATTATAACGCCTACGAATGTTATAAAATATTATTTAGAGTTTAAACTCCAATAAATCCATAAAAGGCGTGATCTTATGTTCATTAGGACTAATCAATACCATATCAGTTTCGTTTGATATTAAAAAGACATTGAAATGAACAGAGCCATTAGAAGTACAGTCGACAACATCAATTTGTTTTTCCCACTCTTAGTCAATAATAAATCAGAATTTAGTAGTCATCGCGATAGCAGAAGTTAGTTCAAACAAACTGGTAGATAAATTTAGACGTTAAATTATAATAGTAAACCCAAAAAACGGAAAACTTCCATAGAAACAAGTAAGGCTAATGTTGTGACTTGTACCCGGGCACACATGTGCATGATTCACGAGTAATCCTTAGACGTGCCTTATTCCGTAAAACGTCATTAATTAACAATCCATAGTCTAAGGTTACATGTTAACCTCGTCACTTACGACAAGCTTTGATATCTACTAAGATATTTCCAAAGGACTTGGATATTATTTTTACTGAAACTAAGACAAACCGATGACTTAAACGAATACATATTATGAAATGCTTACATAATATTGTTGCCTAATATTCACTGTTGAATCTTTAAAACTTTAAGTGCCCATTGCAATTTGCAATCAATTCATCTGTTATTTAAACAATATCTTACATTTATTAATTATTACCGAAATTTTTATTTTTACAACTTTGTCGTTTTCTTCTTTATAATGTGGCGAGTCCTATCAATCATTATATTAGTTTGTTTTAGTATTTTTTACAATTTATGAATCATACAAAACTCGCATATTTTGAGGCACCATTATATCTTTTTGTATCGTATAGCAGCCTCGCTGGATACATACCTAAACTGAGTCATACATTCACAAGCCGTACAACGAATTGCCCAAGGACCTGTAAATTGTTACATAATGCTCCAAATAGACCAACGTAAACAATAAGTGTATTGTGAGCATAGTTTATTGAACTCAATGATAAGGCCGCGATCATGCGCTGAACCTAGACTCCACTTAAACGACCAATTATTAGTTCTTAGGTATTGCTATTGATAGGATAAGTAAAATTATTGTCAAACAGAAGCAGTATGAAAGTTTGTAATATTCCAATGTAACCATTGCTACGTAGGTATACTTATTTAAAGTTTATATAAACGCAAAATAAATACTATTTGCTTTCTAGGCATATTCTGAGTACATGAATATACTACCGTTACCTTAAATTATTGTAATATTTACATTTTGCTTAGAAATTGACCCAATCTTGAGATTAATAGAGGTAAATAGACGCAGGTCGAGACTAAACTTTATTGAAGTAAATAATATTGCAAGTGATATTTACGTGCGCAATGAAGATGTAGATCACGGAGATAAAAGCCCCACTATCAGCTGCCATCAGCCCATTAACCCATTTGCATTAAAACCATCGTTTGTTACAAAATGGAAGGTGCCGTAAATTGTAACGTTTTACACCGTCCGCGCCACTGTGAAAATACAAGTACCTAGGTATAAAATATGCACCTTGTGTATGAGGGGTTAAAATATTAAAATTTCAGAGTAAAAAGTAGTTTAAGATACGCTCTCCAAACTCAGTATATCGATGATACTTAATACTTAAGTGATTTATGGATATGTATTCACCTAGAACACATAACTTTATGTCTTACCCCCAAATAATCATCATTAGTAATATATAAGGATATTGGATAACCTATTATCAAGTTTTATATTACTAGTTGTCCCGACACACGTTGTTCTGTCTTAACTATGAACTGGAATAAATAAATAACTATACCTACACCAGTATACCTACAACCTATACCTACACCTACAACTATACCTTCACCTCGTCTACACCAACCTACTGGAAACTTCGAGAATTAAAACAGCACTGGAACCGAACGATTTTTTTAAATAAACCAAACAGGTAAACGGAACGCAGCTATAAATATTTGACAGTCAAGTGACAAATTGAACACAGAGAACAGTCGCTATGGTAAAATAGTCATTTTTAGTATTTTCCCCCAAAATTTTTCCAATATTTCTCACCGTTCAAACCATCCAAGATCTCTCACAATTATTACAAGACCAAAATTAGCCAAATCGGTATATTCAAAATTCTTTTGTTTTGAATTCGAAATTGGTTCTTTAGTCACTAATCTGGAAACCTGATGATGGCATCCATGAAGAATCGAGGGAACTCCTCAAAATAAATAATTACATTAGGGATTTGACTTTTGTGAAGTAAATCAAACATATGCTACCAAAAAGTAAAATTTTGTGCCAAAGGTATGCCCTGGATCCAAAAGAACTGAACAAAACTGTTTAAAAAACTCCAAGCATATGCTATTATGTAACTTATAGTAATCATCATCATCTTATACACAATACCTAATGCAAGCTTGGCGCGTGTTCAGTTGTACATTCGAACACATATTTTAAACTTTCTGAAAATGTATTAATAATAATTTAATCTATTTGCCTATAAAGCGAAAACTTATTACTTTTAAACAAAAAATGAAAACCGACTTCCAAAGTAAAAACGCACAAAAAGTATGAAATAAGTAAATCATATTTTCTAAATAATTCCCCTTTTAAATTCGGCTAAAATTTTAACGGTAGTAAGTCGGTACCAGTATTTACGATTTGCAAACTAGAGAGAACAAATGAAGCATAGTCTAATAGTTAAGTGTGCGTTACTGCTTAACGCAAATTGCGTGTCACACGAGCTATCCGTTCCACTATACGATTCCAATGTTACAAGATCAAAGAGATATTATTATGAGATGTGGAACGCAATGAGGAGGACAGAAATACGACGTGCCATGTGAGCAAGAGGGATGGATAGGTGACGAAAAAATAAACACTTTATGAAAGCGTATAATTATGAAGTTACTACGTCTAAACATTTGGGTTGTTACCTACTTGTTACTTGGCGGTCGGGGGGATTCGTAGGTAGGAGTGAGGTTAAAGTTATTTAGGCACTAAAAAGCACCTATGGCAATATATTTTTTAGATAAAGTTTTTCAGAATGTGTATAAACTTGGCACCTGTCCATATAAACAAACCAAATGGGGGTTATTTTTAAATAACCAGAGGTGTCGCCCTGTGGTCCAAATTCGCCCATAATTATGACCGTAATTTTTAAGTTTGAAATTTGTTACAGTTCTTTTGCCTCTTAGATAGAAAAAATAAAGTGTATGTTGTGACAGATTTGATCCTCCAAGGGTTCATTTTATTAAACGTCAACGTGTAATAAAATGAACCCTTGGGCCTTGGAGGAAGTAAATGATTGCACCTATACCATCAAACGCACGGTAGTGTGTATTAATTAATCTGCGGTAGTATTTTGTTGTTATAATTATTACTAGCTGTTGCTCGCAGCTTCGGCCGGGTAAATATAGTATCCCTCGGGAACACTACTTTTTCGGGATAAAAAGTGGCCTATGCTTTAATCCAGAGTAAACTACTACCATACCGAATTTCATCGAAATCCGTTCAGTAGTTTTTGCGTGAAAGCGTAACAAACATCCACGCTTTCACATTTATAATATTAAGTAAGGATTTATGTTTTTCTACGCACTGTTAAAAAAAAAAAGTTTTCTGCACACCTACCTACACATAAACTTTAACTTACAGGGGATATTTCATACTCCTTCGATATTGAGCTTGAGTTTATTACAATTGTGCTTATATATTTATTTGACTGTAAATGAGATTAGACCCTCAGTTACGCAAGACCAAGATATTGGATAATATTAAGTAGATGGAAAGTGTAGGTAGAGTACCTGTAGAGAGAGATGACTCCGCAGATAAATCAAGTGTTAACTGAAAGTCATCTAATTACGCGTTATATCACCTCACCAAATGTTAACTCTGTTCAATATTTTCTATATTTTCTAACCGACTTCCAAAAAAGGAGGCGGTTATACGTTCGGCTGTATATATATAATGTTTCTAAAAATGATTTATCTCGGTGTAATAAGATTTAAGATTCTTTAGTAGTTGAGGAAGTCTAAATACCAAAATATTGGTAAAATGTGCTTAGCGTTTGATACCCATGATGAAATCCAACATAATATTATGTGTTAATATTAAATATTATTTTGTGTAATGAAGAGCTCCGTGGCCTAGTGGGTAGACCGTTTGATTCGCACTCGAGAGAGTGCAGGTTCAATTCCCAGGTTCAGGCGTGTACCAATGAGACTTTCAGATCTCAAGTACATTATACGGACGCTCTAGCGGTGAAGGAAAACATTGTGAGGAAACCCGTACATTGTTGGCCCCAGACGTATTGACCAGTCATTCCTCTGGACTAGGTTGTCTGTATTGGGAGAATGCCGTATGAGCTTGGGCAACCATACGACATTTAAAACCGACACTGTCCTAGTAACTACAGTATTTCAAGAGTATGAGAGAGAAGTTTTTTTAGTGTATGTGATGGAAAATGGAAAATATGTAAAATTGATTACAAATGTAAACTATCTAAGTAATAAATAATATATATTACGGGTCATGTGTAGGTAATATGACCCATATTCTTTTTAACAACCGTTCCAAATGTTTAATTAAAATTACCTAATTAACAAAGCGATAAAATTTTTAGGAGTTTCAAAAAGCAATTTCACGAGAATAATTATTTGTGAAATAATTTTATACCTGGCATAAATAAACACGAAGTAGACAGGGAAAATTATGGTTTTCATTTACAACAAGTTGTGGACCGCGGTCCGCAGCATCTTGTTTGCCTTTTTAATGATCTTAATAAATGTAACATTTAACTTTGTACAGGAGAATAATTACTGACGATGGAATAAGAAGAGTTGATGTAATTTAACGATTACTGAGACAATAAGTCGATTACAAGTTGCAGATAGAGTATTGGATGATGATTAATGATTTTGTAGTACACACCCAAAATATATATTTTTCGTTATTTTATTTTAGCACTTTATCGACGGGGTAAAGGTAAAGAAATCCTTGCAAAGTCTCAACTTTCTAGCACTGACCGTTTAGACGGTAAGCCGAAGACGGACGGATGGACATGACAAAACCATAAGGATTCCGAGTCGTGAACTATGGAACCCTAAAAAGTTAAGTATATTATGTTTTAAAACCGCGTTCTAATTTCATCAAGGCAACTACCTTAGACGTAAAAAGTTGTAAAAGATTTCGCGATTCTCGAGGTGGCCTAAACTCTAAACTCTAAAGAGCATACGTAATGAGTCACACTTGACCTCCTTTCTCGTACGACATTTTATATTATTAACTTGCGAAAATTCGCAATTTTTACCGTCAAAAGTAAAATTTTCTCGTAAACTTATGTTCTTACTATTCTGTCTACTGTCTATTATAAAATAGTTTTTTTATACGTTTAAGATTTTATGTATCAGCGCTTTAATGCTTCGAGTGTTTTTGCTATTTGGTAAAATTTTATCCTGGTTATAAAACTCTTTGCATCTCAGTCGTAGAAAGAAAAACTTGAAATAAAGTAAGCATGCATCGGTTGCGGCAAACACTTTTAATCGACTCCACACGTAGTACTTGTCGAAGACAATGAACACATCGGAACAACACAGTGAATGTTTAGCAAGACATGCTATAGTGCTATTGATACATTCACAAGAAATTAGAGTCACGAAAGCGATTCCAAAGCGTTGTGATGATAAGTCACTCGGCATGATATTGTCAAAATAATAACAAAGTTGGTATTACGGATACCTAACAACGATAACGAATGTAAATTGTTTGAAAATCATGACAGCACCTATAAAATTTTCATTCGATAACGTTACGAATACTGTTGTCAGTTGTTCGTGCTAAGCCTAGAGATGTTTAACACTTGTCTAGTTTTCGTCGTGGCGTCATCAGCACGTGAGTCATATTAATTGACTTATTAATGCCGGTCATCAACTCTAATAGACGTGGAACTAAATAGGTAAAAAGTTGTCTAGCTCTACGTGCCTCTATCTTCTTTATATGCGTCATAAATTAAAGAAAAATTTAAAGCTAAGAAACTTTAAACTTGTTACATTCTACCTTTGACGTACGCACAACTATTAGTACTAATAACGAAATACAGATATTTCACAAGTTTTTGTTTTTTAGGGGAATTTAATCTGTTTTTATTATTTGTATCTATCATCTATCTATTTGTAGCTATCATGGTTCACGAGATACACCCTGGTGACAAACAGACGGGCAGCGAAGTCTCAGTAATAAGGTCCCGTTTTACCCTTTGGGTACGGAACCCTAAAATCGTAGTTAACAACACATTTGTATCATTCATTTTAAAATTTGTTGGATAATATTACGCGCTGGCAGTCGCTTGTTAGGGTTTTTAGCACTATAGACTGCGTTTTGAGCAATTATTACCTACAGGCAATAATTTGATTTTAAACTAATTTGATTTATAACTTTATAAACTTGATTTAAAAATGACGTGCCTTTTCCAAAAAATACTTTCGTGTTTACTCCTATATGCTTGATAATGACACCTAATATCATTTAACGTTTTATATACAAAAATGCTTTTCATAACTTAACGAACGTGAGACTACCGCGAAGTGAAAAAATAAACAATCACAGAACTCGTTCACCAACCTAATGAGAGGCGTACAAAAAACTGAGTGAACGTGTTTACCACACACTGAAGCCATCTGTGTACAACACTACCTACAGCAAACACAGAGACAAGGCCACATCTGTAGGACTGCCAGGAAATAGGTGCAATTGTCAAATGAATCATATCATTGTGCTCGTTAGGTATTCAATATATGCGATACACTTGTGGGATGACAGTCATGTCATCAACAAAGTCGTAGTTCTTTTTATCGTGCTTACACGCTTACATGGTACCGACTTCCAAGATATGAAGATATGAGTCGAGAAATAGTTAAAATTCTAGCCGAATTTAAAAGGGGAATTATTTGGAAAATTAGATTTATTTCATACCTTTTTGTGCATTTTTACTTTAAAAGTCGGTTTAATTTTTTCTTTTAAAATAATAATGTTTGACTATAATTTGGTCTGGCGCTGAAGTTAGCAGTACTTTGTTCACTTTAATCTCTACCAATTCACCGAATTGGTCACATAACATGTTAACGACATTGTTGACAGTTGTTTAATCTTTACGACACTATACTTCACTTCCTTTTCGTTTTGTCATACTTTTTACTTCCTTAATCCTTATAGCAATAACATTATCTATATATTTCTACCTTTGCTTTGTTTTCCTTTGTCCTTTGTGTTTTCGACCGTCTGTGGCATTTCCCGGATGTAAAAGTTTATAGAAGCTTCCATAAAGTGTCATTAATGTAATTTAGCGTGCACTTTGCAAAGTTTTATTCGTCCGATCCAAAATCTTGGATTAGATTAGATTAGTATATCTATTATTATTATAGTACCTAAATACCTAGTTTATTATCACTAAACTAGGGATTTACTTCATTCGTTTGACTGACGAAAAATACCTTTAATAAGATATAATTAGTTTAAGATTACGATAATTGAATATTGCTAATCCGATTATACTCCGAATTTGCGATAATTATTAGGAACCTAATATTGTTAACGTATTACGTAACATTCTGAATTCTGATAAACTCCTCCTTGATCCATGATTAAAACCTGGCCTAAGGCCTATTCCTTAAAGTAATAACTATATTTACTATGCCCAAACCTGGTAGTAGGTACTATGTACCTGAATATAGTGTACGTACGTGTAAGTACGTAAAGTAACTACGTGGTGTTTTCTTATTTTGAGGATTGAAATTTTTGGACTGCACCAAAACCCTAAAGTAAAGATGTCTTTAAAATAATTTGGATTTAATAAATTGTCTGCAAGATTGGTTTAACTTAAAAGAAATAGCCAATAAGCATACAACGTGAGAAAGTGTGCAAGGAGTCTAGTCACGAGCTGACTTTGAACACTTTATATCGTAATTTCCGCTTATGTGCCCAGAATATGAAGTGGACTGACTTTCTTTTTCTAAAACCCTTTTTGTACAGCACCTGTTGTTTCAAAAAGTTTTGTACCTAATCAGAAAATATTATTCGACCATATTTAAATTTATATTCTAAAGAATAAAAGAAAATTTTTGGCATTCTATACTTCCTAAAGTTGTATACTGGGTGTCCCAAAAATACCGTCTCATAGTGACATGGGAGATAGATTAGCCTTATATCTCTCGGATAAAATAAAAATGACCTTAGTAAAAGTTGCTTAGTTTTCGAGATATTTGGATTTTTTTGGTTTTATTCAAAATCTCCATTTTTAGTTAGTTTTTATTTCCGCATTAGTACAAATTCCTTTAATTTATTCATTTTAATTTTTTTTAAGTATCTCGAATAGTTGTTTGATGCATACAAAATAAACTTTTGTCAAATAGTAGTGTATTTTTTAAGAAAAAAATATTTTTGTGTTGCGTTTTAGCTCTCCCAAAATTTCGACCCAAATTTTGACAATCTGCCGTAGAAAAAAAATGTACTAAAGTAATCTGGCAAATTATTTTAAAAATTACTCAATTTATTGCAGATTTAGAAATGGTATAACACTTACATGAAAAATTTACAGAAACTTAGAAATTGCCATTTTTATCATTAAAGTCTAATTCAAGCCGGACTCAACTATGAAGTGAATATTCAATATTCAAACACAATGAAAAGGCCACATGTTGTCCTTTGTGTTCGGCGTTTGTGATCCTGTTCTTAGGTTAAAAACTGAGTGAGATAGCTGTCAATGATCAACGGTAATGTTTGTTAAAGGCCTAATAAGTGCAAGGGAGCGCGCAATATGCGCTACTCTCTTCCCACATTTTACAACACCTTGTTCCACGAACGATCTCGTGGACTTTAGTACGTTCTCTTCCGTTTTGTGCGATACACGTGCTATTTTGTACTGCTCTCGTTTCTCTCATTTTTTTTATTACTAGGCGTTATTTTTGGACTCTGATTTGCTTTCGATTTGGACTATTGTTGAACTGATTTGGTGACAACAACGACGGTTTGCGCTCTTACAGACAGCTGGCTGGTTTTACTGTGCTAAGAATGGAAAATCCACGAGGTGCTGCTACTCAATTTACTCATCGTGAGTACGCCGACATGTACTTAATTTATGGGGAAACCAGGCGTGTTTCTAATCGAGGCGTAGTAACTTTAAATTCAAGATTAGCTGCAAGATTGTACGCGGAACGTTATCCAAACCGTACACCGCCATCGTATCATGTGATTGAACGATTGGATTCTGCCTACAGAGAGGGTAGAGTCCCAGGAACTCGAGGTGGTGAAGGGAGACCGCAAACAACCGACGAAGATGTCGTGTTACAGCAAGTTACCGAAGATCCGTCAACTTCGGTTCGTTTGATTCAAAGTCGGACTGGAATACCGAAATCATCTGCTCATCGCGTTTTAAAAAGGAACAGGTATCATCCGTACCACATACAAAGAGTGCAAACTCTCCTTACGAGTGACTATGCCAGACGGGTACAATTTTGTCAACGAATGTTGGAAAAAAATAGGGAAGATCCCGACTTTTTTCATAAAGTACTGTGGAGTGACGAGTCGCAATGTAGAAGAGATGGTTATTTAAACCTTCATAATATTCATAGCTGGCAGCTAGAAAACCCACACGAGAATAGAGAAGATCGGTCGCAACACATGTTTAAAATAAATTTATGGACCGGAATCTACAACGGTACAATAGTAGGACCAGTGGAGCTGCCTCCAATATTAAATGGTCACACCTATTTGGAATTTTTAGAAAACCAATTGCCAACGCTCCTCGGGGATGTGCCACTGGAATCATTACGAACGATGTGGTTTCAAAACGACGGCTGCCCAGCACATTACGCTCGAGACGTTCGAGCACACCTGGACCGCAGGTTCCCGGGAAGGTGGATTGGGCGACTGGGGCCAATCTTATGGCCACCACGATCCCCTGATCTTAATCCCCTGGATTTTTTTTATTGGGGATGTCTTAAAGACAAAGTTTATGGTAAACCAATACGCAACGAAAGGGAACTACGCGACAGAGTCACCGCAGCGGCTCAAGAAATATCTCAGATAAGTTTGAGAAGATTAAAGAATAATTTTATCAGAAGATGTCGATTGTGCATTCGTGTTGGAGGTCGACAGTTCGAGCATTTACTGTAATAAATCTAAGTTCTAAAGTTTTTTTCTAATTTGATTTATTATCACAGTGCCCCATAACAGCGAAGGAAAGAACGAAAAAACAAATTAGGGTTGCAATAGTACATTCAGTTTTACAAGTCTACAGATACAAAAGATAATAAAGGTCGATAGATAATAAGATTGCGATGAACATTCCTGGTACTTTTTCATCTTCTTTACTACATAAGAGTCTGGCTTGAATCAGACTTTAATGATAAAAATGGCAATTTCTAAGTTTCTGTAAATTTTTCATGTAAGTGTTATACCATTTCTAAATCTGCAATAAATTGAGTAATTTTTAAAATAATTTGCCAGATTACTTTAGTACATTTTTTTTCTACGGCAGATTGTCAAAATTTGGGTCGAAATTTTGGGAGAGCTAAAACGCAACACAAAAATATTTTTTTCTTAAAAAATACACTACTATTTGACAAAAGTTTATTTTGTATGCATCAAACAACTATTCGAGATACTTAAAAAAAATTAAAATGAATAAATTAAAGGAATTTGTACTAATGCGGAAATAAAAAACTAACTAAAAATGGAGATTTTGAATAAAACCAAAAAAATCCAAATATCTCGAAAACTAAGCAACTTTTACTAAGGTCATTTTTATTTTATCCGAGAGATATAAGGCTAATCTATCTCCCATGTCACTATGAGACGGTATTTTTGGGACACCCAGTATAACTATGAGCAACGTAAACATTATGTAACATTTCTTAATTGTTTTGAATTTTGAAACCCACACACTTTCCTTGAGTACTTTGTGTTTATACATCACATTAAAATACATATTTGTTAAAATGTAGACCGCAGTCTGCACACTTGCATTTCGACATGAAGTGAAAGTTTGGCGATTCGCCAACTGTGATTTAGAGTATGGACTTTATGGCTTAATGGTATTGATATGCTTGGCGAATTTAACTTGTCTAACTGTGCTAAAACATGTAACGATTTGCACCGTCTATTTTTGCAATAATAGCTGTTAGGTACAAACCTGCAAGATTTACGGCGAACTACAGTAAAAGTAAAAATTTACAATGTTCTCAGTAAATTACTTGTAAAGTTGACATACTTTGCGTTCTGAGTTTTGATTTAAATCAAAAAACACTTTTAAAATTATTGTTAACTATAAGAGAGTGAATGGTTTATGGTTGCACTTCTTAGAATTTGTTCAAATTTTCAAATTTGACTTGCTTAAATATAGGTGAAGATTGGTAAATAAGGCGACGATAACACTTAATTAGTGAACATAAACAATATTTTTTGGTTTCAATTAGCACATCCAATCAACGATGCCAAATACACTCCTTTACATGGCTATCGATTTCGATTGATTAATATACAGACTCGCCCACAATCAATTAACAATTTACAAACTCTTTTTCGAAAAAATATTTAGTGTACCTACACTAACCAAAACCACCTGGTTTTTACTACAACAACTTATCGTTCTGTTTATACAAGTTTTATGTTTGCGCTTATTTGAAAGGATCTCAAGCCCAATTCTGTAATTATTTTCTACATAATCTCGTTTCGGTTAAAAAGTTGACTCATTCGAATTCGTTTCAAATCGCGTTTGTAACCGCGATAGTATGTCAATCCAAATGAGATTTAACCGATAATATTAATAATTTTACGTGGAACGCCCCCGTGATTACTGACTGCCAAATATGAAGATAGCACTTATGACGATATTTCATAGCTATCTGTTATGAGAAACTGTGTAATGTTTACAATTCCTTGGTATAATTATTTGAAGAAATTATAGTATACAGTAGTGAGTCCCGAAGACTTGTTCCTTACTAATTCATTATCGATTAACAAACTCATTAAAGGCTACTATAGTTCCTAGTACAATATTATTGTAGATTTCAAATATTTTTAAACAAAAATGAAATCTCACAGTCAAAATGCACAAAAAGTATGAAATAATGACCTTAGTTATTAAAAAAGCGACCTTAAATATATAAATGAAAAAAACTTATTTTCTAAAATATTGTTTTTATAAAATATTGTTTTATCAGGATGTTGTTCGGGCTGGTACCGACTTCAAATTTATGAAGATTGAGTAGAGAAATAGTTAAAATTTTAGACGTTTTGAAAAGGGGAATTATTCAGAAAATAAGTTTTATTTCATACTTTTTTGTGTATTTTTACTTTGGAAGTCGATTTTTATTTTTTGTTTAAAAATATATATTTTTTTGTTTTAGTTAAATTATTATTACCACATTTTAAGAAGGAGGCTTCTATGTATTTATATATATAAATACATAGAAGCCTCCGCTATTCTCAATCTCTCGGTAAAACAAACTCAAGCGTTATTTTATGCCAGTTTTCTGAGAGGCCGAATTATTTCCCCAAATAACCATTACCGATCTGGAGACGTACTAAACAATCATCAGTGATGATATTGATTAAATACCATATTATTATTAAATAATTATTATTATCTATTGTAATAGTTGACGGAAAAAATGTAGCAGTAGGTAAGCATTAAATAATTTATACATTATATGTGATGTGATGTTGAGGATCACGAATATAATTTTAGCAATAGCAAAATTTGAAAGACATTGATATCTGTGATGAGTAGTGAGTATCTATGTCATCATAATGATATGTTGGCGTTTCTTGTGAAGATGATAATGATTATCATAACTGACACAACGCCGAAATCCCCAAACATGTATCTATAAGGAGTCAGAAGTTCTGTTCAGTGCTTTTGGATCCAGGGCATATGCTTGGACTTTCTTCAGAAAAAGTTGAAATCACTATAATATTATGTGTCCATATAAATTTCGAGGAGTTCCCTCGATTCCTCATGGATCCCATCATCAGGTTACCACTTTGGTGAAAATGGGACCAAAGAATTTTGAAAATCGGTCCACAGACGGCGGAATCGTTGAACATCCAAAAAATAAAATATATTAGGTCCTTACATACGAAATTGGTGTTTAGTCGTACTGGCCACTTTGATCTCAAATATATCTTCTTTGGTTAGGAATTCCAATTTAAAACTTATACCGCTATTTACTCATGCATTTGTGTTTCGAAAACCGTAATTCATTTGTTTTTTCCTCTTTTGGTTTTTTCTTTGCGTCACTCTGTTTACAAAATGGAAAACTTGAAATATCGTATTATTTTCGAGTACGAGTTCCACGTGGCACCAGTGCTGCAGAAACGGCTCGAAGGATTAATGATGTATATGGCGGCGGTGTTGCAAAAGAAAACACAGTGCGTTTTTGGTTCCAATGTTTTCGTTCGGGAAATTTCGACCTGCAGAACAAGCCCCGTGGATGGCCGGAGACCAAAGATGATAATGAAGAATTGAAGGCTATTGTGGAAGCGGATCCATCGCAAACCACATCCGAGTTAGCTTCAGGCTGCGGTGTTAGTGATAAAACTGTTATAATCCTCATGAATTGAGTGCAGCAAACCGACAAACGCGCGTCGACTGACGCATTACATTACTCAATTGGCACAATAATTTCAGATTTTCAGATTTTTCACATATTAGACATTGCTTTGACGTATTATATACCAGTGAAAAACAGATGTTGATTACATCTTGGAAACAAAATGTTGGTCTGTGCCTCCGTATATTACCTAATTTCTTCTATAATTATATATAACGATTTTCTGACTTAACTTTTTGACATATAGAGAATTGCATTTAGATTTGTTAACATTTTTATGGCCGATGTTTATTTAATTTCTAAATATTTTAAGTAGGTTTTATTAAATTTCTCTTGAATAGATTTCATGGTGTCTTATTTTGTGTGTAAGAGAAAGTCGGAGTCTTAACCAGCGCGTGCCCTAAGTGCACGATCGGTCTCTTAATAGGTTATTGCAGAACTAGTTTATGTTGTCCAAGTCTGGCCGAGTTTAATGAAAAGGAAAACCAAAATAAACTCCAATCAGTGTGGGCAGACCCAACGCACACAAAGCGTCATCTGGTGGCGTAAGTGGTATAAAAAGCGGTCAATAAGAATTTTCTATTCATTTTCTGTCACCAGGCGGGGATGGTAGCCCGACGAGTCGATTCACGAATTTAAAAACACTCATTGCCTCTTGTTGGTGTAAGTTCGACGACTTAAAGTTCGTTGGCAGAAAAATAGAGTCAGTCAAGATTCACTAAACAAGGAATACTTAAATAATCATACAATTTTCTTGGTGTAAAAGTTTTGAAATAAATCATTATAACTTATAAACTGATAAACATCAAATCTATACCATAATATCTCCAGACTCTTAGATTGTTCCATAAATTTCCTTTTAAGGCTTTTAAAATGACGGAAAGTGAAGCCCTCGCAAGTTATTCGCGTCATTCTTCATTGTTTTACAGCGAGCTTTCTGAGCTGACAGCTTAGAGCTTTAAAGTTAAAAACGTTACAAAGTGTACTTAGATATTTCAGTTTCAATCCATTTTCATTTAACTCGCGTCAAAAGATCTTATAACTACGCTTATACTGATGTCGTAATAAGTTTGACTGTTGAATTTTGTAGAGATTTGAAATCTTTTGTTACATCTTTTATTAACGGCTAACCGAATACTTTGACCTTTTAGTACTCTTTAAAAACTTTGAACCGAACATCTTTTATGCGTGACCTTTGGTATAAACATCTCAAAAGGTACATTCTGCGTAACATTTGCGTGGTATTTAGTACTTCGACCTTTGGATGGGTCTCGAGGGTTTTGCTAAAATACCATAAATTACGTCCTGTCAGATGGTCGGTTACTGTTACTGCCATTAAAGAAGTGATCGATGTTATCCCACTCGTTCATACGTACGTTTCTTGTTCACCGAAAGATCTTTGCGGCTAATTAATTGACACGGTAGGTATACTAAAAGTAATAAACTGTCCTAACATTGGAAATAAGCAAAGCAGCAACTAATATATACTAAGAATCCAGATAAAACGAAGATATAATATTTTATGAGAATTTATTTATGCCTATATCAAAGAGCCTCGATAGAAATAATTGTGCATACTATTTCCAGCAACAGCAAACCAAGTTTGTGCCATTTCTCGTTCTACTTGTCGAATATTGTCTATATGTATTCAGAAGTCGCAGGAAATAACACGGTCCCGATTCAACTGCTCGTGTTTGATTCTATAAATAAACTAAAAGGATTGGTTCTTGACTAGTGATCCGCGGAATGCCATACGCTGATACTGTCTGCTGTTTTTTTACGAACGAGCTCTCATTCGTTCCGTAAAATTTATTAATCCATTAATCACTGGCGTTGTATCCATCCAATCTACGATTTCATTGTTTTGTTGCTATGGTACCTTCACAATTATTACTATCGAAACCAGTTATTTGTGGTTAGCAAATGCCAACTTCCAAGCACTGAAAACATTGCAGGCTTGTTACAAGAACACGTAGTGGTTAAAAGGTTAATTGGGCAAATAGATAGGCGTTTTCTATGACGCTGCAGGACTTCCTATCGTAACTTAGGTACAAGGTACATTAAACTTAAATTGTAAATGGACTTCGTCCAGATATAATACAATTACAGGAATTACATTTACATGTATTTAGATTTAAACCCAAGCTATAGTAAAATTGAAAATACCTATGTATATTTAATTTGGTTGAATTTTTGACAGTTTCGTGCTATTTTTCTGCTTACCTAAGCGATCTAGAAACTAATGTCCCAACCTAAGTACTCAACATAAAAATATCTAAAGAGTATTATATCAATAAAATGGCAGACTAGAAGCATATGCGGCCATTAAGTCATAAATTACGGCAAGAAAACACAGCAATAATAAGGAATAACCAGAAAAAGTTAGGTAATTACTTACTAAGGCTTCGGCCGACTTAATTGGTTTTTCTTTCCTTGCCTCAACTACGTGAGAAGACTAGATCAGAAAAGAATAGTTATAATTTTATTATTATAGCTTGAATCGTCAAGTCCCTACTACTTGACGATTCAACTAATTTATGTTATTTGGAGTTTACTCCTTAAGAATCGATTTTCATATAAGGCCCCCAAGGTATGAAAAAAAATATGAGCAGTAACATCTACTGAACGAATGACAGCGTTACGTTATCGTGCGCAATCTATTCTGCGCACCTGTCACCTTTTTTCACATGGCGCGAATTTTCAAAAATTCGCGCCATGCGCATGCGCTCAAATCGATAGCTAAAGTTTTTGTTCCTTCTGAGGGACGTGTTTTACTTTTTAGAGTAAACTCCAGTCGTGCGTCGGAGCTGCCACACACTTTTTTTTCTCCACATTCTATTATTTTCTGCTCAATTGTTGGCTTTGATGATTTCGTCTTCGATCGCTTTATTTTAATTTTGTATATTTGTGTGTACGTAGTCATTCAAAATAGTTTACACTTATCTACATAATTACGATTTATGTATAGTGTCTAAACGGTGTCGATTGTCGATGGCGTCGCATTCCAAGCCTCAAATAGATCGAGCGGTTTCCATTCGCCTCCTTGTAATAACTTTAGATTCTCTTAATCCACTTTATGAGTCCTTATTATGTTTGTCAACATTGAACAAGGAAGTTGAACTACTCAAGCATAATAGCATGACTGTATTTTGAATGATAATACCTAATAACTTGGCACTGATTCATAGGATTTATCTATGAGGCTATTGTCAACAACTACATGTTCGATAACTTTGTTTGATTCGGCTAGATATTGTACTGAAACCTGAAACACGAATATTTACAACTGGTAGATTTTGAAGGTATTAAGATGTATAAAAAAAAACGTAGCAGGAACATGAAATCACAAATTAAAATGCTGAAACCTAGAGAATTTTCTCAACTTATGTTAGTAAAAAGGTTACATTGTAAAAATCAGATGACTAGATACTATTATCTAGTCATCTGATTTTTACCAACGAAAGCTAAAAAAAATATCGTGTACGAAATATTTAGTATATGATACATAAATTTAAAGGTAATATCAGTGTAAAATATCAGAATGTCATTCGATATCCTATATCGGACGGAGGAAATTGATTCGACTGAAATTGAACGCGGTCGAGTTACCGAACGACACGTCTGCTGTGGCCTGCGACATGGTTATTGGATAAAAAAAATTGATATTCGCCAATCTAGGTCCACAAAATCAAAAAACGGTCAGATACTTTATAAAATATTGTACCAAATTTTATAAATAAAAAACTTGGAACTGCATCGTAATAAGTTTTACATCTCACACCGACACGCGACGAGGTGCGCACTTTTAAGGTTAGCAATACAAAATTAAACTTTATGTACTACACAAAAAGATACACGTTTAATAGCAAGAGCGGTGCAGCTCGCAATTCTAACTCTTGCAATGAAACGTATTTTGTGCAGTTAGTAAAGTTCAATTTTGAATCGCTATCTTAAAAGAGAGCGCCGCGTCGCGTTTCGTTGTAAAATGACGCTTAGTCTCTAGAGTCTGGACATAACCTTGTCATGAGATAGAAAAACATTTTTCATTACATTAATAGGATCTATTACATTAGGAGGATTCTAGGTTAAACAAAACAAGCAAGTTCCAAAACTTGGGCAGATACATAAACTTTATAAGCCGAACTTAATTATTAAGAGTAAATTATGAAAAAAAGAGAAAGGATATTTACTAAAACATCTGCTGAATTTGGAATCACTTAGGTTAAAATACAGTTTAAATTGGAAGAGGTAAATTTAGTATTTGGTGAATATGAAAGAGTTTAAAATAAAATAACAAATTGTACCCATAACAATGCAGGTACGCAAGGCCAACGTCCTTCAGACAGTGGATAGTCGAGATGGTTCACGGTGAAACGCATTGTCACGCCTCGGTACCCACCCCGCAATCTAATTAAATATTATAACATCGTTCTTAATTATTTCAAAAGAATTTCGAGAGTACTTAGATCAGTTTTAACTTTTAGAATCACAATTCTTCAGCTGCACCAGGAGGGCAATCGCGTTAAGTTTTTTCCGTTGAACCGCAAACGAAACGTGAACGTTACTCAACTTTTTGAATGATTCGGTATCTTATTACATATTGATAGTTGGAACGCAGCCACACCGCAGCCCAAGCGCAAACGCTGTCAAAACAAAAAGTTGATACGATGCTAGTTTTACTCGCACTTTTCTGAAACGTTTATTGTTTTGGTGTGCTAAATTGTTGAGAATGATAAAAATGAATTCATATCTAGCATTGTTAGATATTTCTAACGAATTTGAAAAGTCAATGGCTCGAACTGTATCAAAATTTAAGCGATCGCATAAAACCTTGCGTTCAAGCCACTTCAACAAACTACGAAGTATGTCGACTAACTTCTTCTTTTTTTATTTATATATGGCATCGGCTTATAACCATTTGCCAGTGTCAAGTAAAAAAGGCGGGAAATACCTAGAACTTTCGTTTCAATTTTCAATACCGTATTCCTATATCGTCAAGTCTCAAGTCTAGTCAAAGTCCAAATATATAGTCAGTACAGTCCATGAGTCATCTCAGGTCGATTTAGTAAAGTGGTAGAAGCTTTACTGAAAGTTCCTAGGGAGTTTTGGCGGGAAACACAAAATAGCACGTTTTTAGAAGTTGTACCACTTGCCCACACTTGTGCACGTTAACGAATATTTAATGGTTAATATTCTACCAATATTACACATTAAGAACCGAAATAACACAAATTTATGAAGAAATACGAATTCCACAACGTCACCCATTGAACTCCCCGGCAAAACTCCCTCAAAGACACAGCCATAGACCACAAACGTCAAAGCAACTAGTGCGAGCGCGCAAGCAAAATCGATGGTCGATTAAATGCTAAAATCACTTATATTTACACAAATACTAGGTTCGCATCCCTAATGTCTTTCGAAAGTTTCGTTCGAGTTTTGTCTGAGGTTGAGTTACATTTGGAAGAACAGTGAGATACTGAAATATGTTCAGATGCATCGGAACCGTACCGAAACTGTATCACAACCAAAGCAGTTGAACCTGAATTCAAACGATAAACAATAGCGCGATTGTACTGCAGGTGCATCTACTGTTGAATTCAAACTGATTACTAGGTATTAGGTAGGTACTAGAACTGAATGTCCTTAACTTAAAATTTAAATAGTTACTACACAATTGTGCGAGTATTTAGGTACTAAGTATAATGGAGTTCGGGTCCTTTTACAAATTTTTTCTGATTCTAAATTTTTTATTTTTTTGAGGTCAATGTTCTAAAATTATAACTTAATCAAAGTTTCTAGTCTAAAAAATTTAACGACTGTCGACTATCTTTACAATATGACTGCTGTCGACCGTTATTCTATGAGTTTCACATATAAACATAACGTCCGCATTTCATCATGTCGCAGTTGAAACACGATCTGTTACTGGTGTCGTAAGATCTCAGCAGCTTTTATTCATTACCTAAATACATGTGCTAGAGTCGCAATTTACAGAGAATGGTGACATCTTTTTTCGCAATTGTCTACATATTGTGCAATTCACAGGTAGGTTCATAAATTGATAATGTGATTATTTGGTATTGACTTTGTTAGAACAAATGGTAAATGTTATTATTCATTTTTAAAACTGTAATTAAATCCATATTTGTGTAAGTAATTTTATTTCCATGTTTTATAAAAATACGCATACATAACACATTTACTGTCTTTCCTTTGTTTTATGACTGCAAGTAATTAAATATTAACATAAAGGTTCAGGGTAGGTCCTATTTAAAGACTTCATATGACGCCAAAATTAACCTTATAGGTACCAAAAATAATGATTTTGTAAAGGTCGTCGTAAATTCAATTAAATATTTTTGGAAATTTTATACCCCAAAGGCTTTTTATGAAGTCTCCTGTGTCGGTAGCTAAATTAGGTTGTTGTTAAGAATCTATCTAGTGGAAGGCATCAAGTTGGGACAATATCGAGTGTTATTTAATAACCTAAGTATATGGAAATAAATCATTTTTGATTTTGATTCTCTGTACGTTGTCGCCTAGTCGATAAACTTCAATTTGCTATGAACGAAAACAGGTGCCCGGCATTCGTGCAGTCATCGCTCGCTTCGTCTAACTGGTCCCTTACAGTAATCGCCATATATACATTAAAATTATAGTTAAATGTATGTAAGCCATAGAAATTCGTTTCTCCGCTCTACATTTTTGATTGTATATTGCGGTATGTATCCGAAACCAAATTGGCTATGTAAATTTATCTGGACAATAAATCGCCATTGTACACGTCCTCATTCCCATGGCGAAGGTCGCGGTGACCAATATACAGAAGTTTTTGTTTCACAAGAGCATTGTTAACGAGGCTTCGTGCTCGGCCTTGTTCACGGAAATCATTCTTGTTCAGAGATAGCATAATGTTTCGAATTACGTATAGTAGATAATGCCTTATGGCAGATGTTGAATGTCGATTAGTTTTTCAATATGTAGGTAACGAACCAATTTCAAATTACATACTATTATTTACATTGTTGGAAGGCCTGTGCCTAAATAAATTGGTAGTATATGTATATTTATGGCGTTTTCAACAACTAAAAGTACCCTGGTGCGGAGTATGCCGAAAGCTGAATGTCAATGTCCATGCCAAAATTTAAAAAAAAGGAACAACACACAAACATTACAAATACAATAAAAATTTTTGCTTCGTGAATATGCGGTTATGTTCGGCCATTTCCGTACTCAAGTGCCGTGCCCTGCTCAGGGGCAGTTTTAAATTTCGAAAACATTTAAAGATTTGAATGAATAAATAAAGATAAATCGTAACTTGTGTAATATTATCTTGTAACTACAAGACGTGGAAACCATTTATTGGCTCCATGTTAACTATGCTGACTTTTCTACTGTAACTTACTTATAAGCTGTTCGTTTCCCAAATGAAATAAATAAATAAATAAAAACCTAAAGGTGCATTGGACTTGCTACTTATTACTTAAATGAAGTATCATCACAAAGTCACGAGCTAGTGGCGAGTGGAGTGGAGATGAATCATGGAGCTTTAATAAGCGGCATTGACTATCAAGTGGTTAAATTAGATCGAAATGGAAACTCGCAGCTGGTTGCAGTCAATCAAACCCGACAGTACTAGACCACCTACGGAAGCCATTGAGTATGTATCCTACTAATAATAATGTACTATGTAGCAGTAGCGAAGGCTGCTTCTCTTTCATAGGGAAGTCGCAGACTGTATAATAGGAGGGATTTGGATGAGGGATTTCAAAAGGTAAGCGGTAAGTGAAGCCGATAGGAACGGAGTTATATAGGTACCCCACGCCACTGCTATGCTACTATGTAGTATACTGCTATGTAGTTATCCTACTAATATTATAAATGCAAAAGTGTGTTTGCATGTTCGTAACTTAATAATTCTGAAATGACTGGATGCGTTTTTTATTAAATTAGACAAAAATAGTTCGGGATAGCTTAGAAGTTAGAGCTAGCGCTCACTTGAGAAACGACAGTCTTCTATTGCATTACAAAATAAATAATTACATAACATGTAGATGTGCACACTTGAAATAAAACGACTCATCGACGAAACTGTGTAGGAGTGACACCACACTCTTAAAACTGTAGGTGTTTTAGTTGTAAGACTGTCCGTAAGAGAGATTTGTCTATGTGATATAAAACTGAATTAAAACTGTCGTGTCTCAAATGAGCGTCCTTATGTTAATTAATGCAGTCTATACATTTTACAGACTTTCCTAGCCTCGATGGAAAATTTGCGCTCTCCAGGGTACTCGTAGGATAAAGTTCTACGCAGAACCAAAGTGTTTAGACTGTTTACTGTTTAGTTATTTATTCGTAAATACGTATTTTAATACGCAATTCGAAAACCGTAACTCGTACTACCCTGCTTTTTATCAAATAAAGCTAACGAAAATAGTATTCTACAGTATAAAGCAGTAATGTAACTTCTATAAGAACCGGTTTGTAAATGAATTGGGAAACTGGTTCGTCTTCATTTCATTCAAGTGATTGCTTAAGGAAGTTTTTATAGCGACGTTCAATGTCGCGATCGCATGTGAACTTGTTAGGTTTCTTGCGTTTATAGGCGCTGTACAAGTTTCAACGTTAGATTAGGTCCCATATTATGTATTTAAGGTATCGTGGTATTATGAGGTATTTTTAATAGTCGTTGTTTTTACTGCATGCTGGCCTTTTCCATTTCTTTCCACAAGTCTCGATCCTTACCTGTTTTTGTCACTTAACTCACTCATCGGACTTAAGGTCATGGTAAACGTTTTCATGTTATATACATTTTTTAATGGATCAAAACAATAATAATATCAAAGGACGCTTCCACGCCGCATCAATCTGGTCCTGTACTAAGTATCCGAAGAACTTGTATCACCTAGGTACCCGACAACGGAAATATATTTAATACTTTTATACTATACATATATTCAATATTTTTATTATACTTTACATATATTTAATACACATCCAAGACCCAGGAACACAGAAATCTTTTTGTCCCATCGGCGGGATTTGAACACGCGAGCTTCGGCATAAGCGCCGACGCGGCGCTAACCACTGACCCACGTCGGTCGTCGTGCTTATGATTATGATAATCTATTATTACTTTGTTTTATAAAATAAAGGGAAAGGGATGGAAGGATGGACTGATCGAGTATATTTTTCTCATATAATGGTGACAATTTCGTAAATCACATTTCAGCACCTACTATATGTATTAAGTGTTTGTCCTCATCATCTAAATTTCCTATCCACACTAATCACTAGCCAGTAGCTTTATTTATCTTTTACTAGCTTTTGCCCGCGGCTTCGCCCGCGTGAAATTGGTTAAACGATATTTTAATATTTAGCCTATTCTTAATTCTGATGTGTGTATTCAACTCCTATCGGTCATAGTTACGCCATGCGCCGTCGACCGCTCGAATTAATATTCTCGCGCGTACTTTTTAATTTAACGATATTTCCCCATTTTAACTGTATGGTGTTAAGGGCTATTATAATGTGTATTAAATGCGTAAAACGTATTTAATTTGATAAGCATTAATACTGTGTCTGCCTGAATAGCTTACGTATTTTTTTTACTTTGAATGGGTATAAGTAGTAATATTTCCTATATAGATAGACGATACTACCGCGACTTTTTGTACACTTATAAAAAAGAAACATTTCCACCACATATTGAGTTTTGTTACATCTCTTACGGACACCTTCAAAATTTTAGCCAATTTTGACAAAACCTAATAGGTTTAGGTTTATAACCAAATTATAAACCTAAACCTTCCAAAGGAACCACTCTGTCGATAGATGAAAACTTCATGAAAATCCATTCTGTAGTTTATTTGTTTTCGTGATTTTTAATTTGTAATATTTAGAGATTAGTGACATACTTTCTTATTTAAACTATAATCTGCACCTACTAATGTATTTAGCTATCTTAAATCTTTAATATCTTCGTGGAATAAAATTATTAAAATAACTGAGCTTAAATTCATTCGAGACAGCGGTTTACGTTTTCTAGAAATTCGGTTCACGTCGATCGCGTTGATTTAAAATCGATTCCAAAATAACAATATGCTATAAATACTAAAAGAAATATGCACTCATTGGAACACAATAGCGTTCTAAGCCCAAGGCTTTGTTCTCTTCGGGTTTTTGTTCAACAATTCAACCTCACGTACTGTTACCGACTTCGATTTATGCAAAATAACTCTTATGTCGCACTCTTAATGGCGATAATAGCTTTCCTTGTCTGTTATCTCGAAGTTCAAGGTTTGATGTTTCCTAGTTTTTTCACTGTACAGTAATGCATACGATTGTAATGTCTCCGTGATCGCAATAAACACTATTTTTGCGTAATTTAATTGGATTTGGTGAGTTTAAAGACCTACTCAGTTATTATTATGACTTGCGACTGCGAGTAATTGAGTTTAATCTCGTTGGTTTATTTGAAGTGGCAATAAAGTGTTATCTGGCTGCAGATCAAGTTTTAACTTTATGTTTCACTCCACTCATATTATGTCTGTCTCTATAGTCAAAATATAAATAGATGATGACTGAATGGCGTTGATGGTTTAAACGTTTTAGTACTGTAATTAATATTTTTCAGATTTTAACTACATACCTATTTAAAATTTAAAAGGTAGCGCTCGCTAAAATAGAATAACTTTACTCTATTTTAATAACGAGCGGTACTCTTTAAGTTTCACCGACGCCTGTTAGTGTTAATCGTTTGTCAGAATATCATGCCTTCTCTTTCATTAATACGAAAAGCGAAAGAGATAACATGATATCTAATCAACGATTAAATTTAACAGGCGTTGGTGAAATTGGCACTCATATTAGTCAGAAAAATATTAAATCTCCACTAAAATCAGCAAACAAGAAACACTTTAAAAATGTTTACTTAAAAGTAAAATATTTTAAAAGGGCTTTTAAATTCACGTTTGTAGCAAACGAAGCCGCGAAAATTAATTCAGTTTCGATAACTCACTCTTGTTCCCACTAAATTTGTTTTGCAATGACTTAGAATTCCATTTTGAAATCCAATTATTCGGCTCCAATTTTAAAATATAATGAGACCTTCGTACATGAAGGCTTTTACTGAGCCGTATTTTATCTACGTATTTCGTCTTGAGTTTGAAGTCCGTAAATTACTAACTTTTTTTCTCTATATCTAAATCTTGCATAACATAATAAGTTGGTATTCATTCTTAATTTAATAATTTAATTAGCGCATAAAACACGTTATGCGCTAATTAAATTATTATCGATAGAGGCAAAACTATAATGTAGTAGTGTAATTACTTACGGCAGATTTTACTCTTAGCGGTAGGTATTAGGCTACAACCTCAAATGTTACAACTTGATCTTCCGTTTTCGCCACGCCGCCGCCGCGAAAAGATATCGGCGCGCCGAGTGAGCGAGAGAGATAGTCATAGTGAGTACTTTCAGTCAGTGACTATGATCATGCTCACTACCGAAGTCATATAGATCCACTAGCCTCCACATAAGGGAAACCTATGTCATTAAAATGCCTCTGCATGAAACACAATATGCCTACCAGAAAGGCAGATCTACTGAAACGGCGTTGATGGAGCTAGTAGATCGCATTGAGAGAGCCATTGAGGACAAGGAGTTTGCGCTATGCGCCTTCCTAGATATTGATGGGGCATTTCTCGTTACGATTGGCTTCAAGAAATATAGATCCAACTACTATAGAGTGGATCAAAGCCACGCTTAACAAGAGAGTAGCGTCATCAACTATCATGGGCTTGACGATCAGGAGCAAGCTGATCAAAGGATGCCCATAGGGAGGACTGAAGTGGTCCCAAAGAACTAAACGATAGAAGGTTCTACCCTCAAGGATACGCTGAGGTCGTCACCTAGCGATACTAGTGGTGGGTAAATGTGCATCAGTGGTCGAATGCAATCAGCACTGAGAGTCATAGAAAATTGGTGCAAGAGGGTCAAGCTAACAGTCAATGCTAATAAGACAGTCTTTATACCTTTCACCAAAAAGAGGAAGCTGGAGGGACTAAAACCCCAAACACTTCGGGTAAACTACTGCGTTTGCAAGCGAGGTCAAATATCTAGGAGTGATCCTAGATAAGGGACTAACTAGGCATAAGCACATCGAGCACATTACGAAAAAGGCTAGATGTGCTCTGGGGTCCTGCTGGAGACTTGACAGCTCTAAATGGGGCCTTCGGTCGAAGGCAATGCTATTTTTAAGGTTATACACAGCAGTGAGGCCGATAGCCATATATGGCTGCGTAATGTGGCATAAAAAAGCTGTACAGGTCAACTGCATCAAAACATTAAATAGTGTACAGAGACTGGCCCGTCTGATAATTACGGGTGCAATCTCGTCGGCACCCAACGCTTCACTTCAAGCGCTGATTGACCTGACTCCACTTCCTCTGCTTGTTCAGATGGATAAGAAGGCGGTTCTCAAGACCCATTTCATCATCTTGCCTGCCCTGCATCTGTGTTGCGGCAGGCAAGATGAAATGGGTCTTGAGAAATGGGTTTCCACTCTACTTAGACAACTGCAACAGTCTCGTCTTGAGACGATGGAGACGAGACGAGAGACATCAAAGCTTCTAGAAGATATACCAGGTTTTTATATCTTCTAGGCAGGATTGGGACGGTAAGGTACCAAATTACAACAGAAAAAAATTACAGTAAGTACGCTCTCTGGAATCAAAGCACAGTTACCGCTGGAACTATTTTGGAATCGTATAATTACGTTGATTTTTTTCCTCAGTACAAAAAAGTGACATAAATTGTATTGGATTGTAATTTTGTGTAGCCCAAAAAATAAAAATATTTTTATAGCTATAAACTACACGTTTTTTTACTACCATACTTGATACAAAGGTTTTTTTTTAAAGTCGGTACTGCAACTTAAAAAAAACCCTTTGGAGGTCACGCTGCTGACGACGCCGCCTCCGCTGACTCCAAAATGTCGGCGCGCCGCCGCCGGTCTACCACCCACCGGCGTTCATGTCTACTTCTAGGTTCTCAAGGAAATAGGAATATATTGTGGTAATATGAAAGGAGTTGTAACAATTAAACTGTATTTTGGTTTCAGGTCGTGTCAGGGTCGCCGGTAACCATGGACGCCGGCGTGGAAACAAACCCATAAACTAGCGGGTACGTGTTAACTACGAGTTACGACTTACCGCGATCTACATATACTCTACATAGTGCTACTGCGCTAATCATCTGCGGATGATCTAGTACAGTTCCCAACCATAAAGGATACACGTTCGAAAAGAAATATTGGGCTAGTAGAGAAGTTGTAGTTTTCATTTATAAAATATGTCACTTTGATAGTGTAAAAGCGCTATACTCACCGTCCAGCCTGCAAATCCAATACTACGGCCTAGAATCGGACTTGTAGGCAAAAATTATAAATGACTAGCTTAGAGAGCCCGCGGCTCCGCCCACGTAAATACAGTATCCCACGGGAACACTGTACTTTTTCGGGATAAAATTTAGCTTTAGGAAAACGCTCTAATATCTATAATTTTATTAATTTATATATTATGTACAACATAGTTGATACTGTTGTTTTGTATCGCGTTGTATCATATATCTATCGTTAAAATACCCAATTTCACGCGGGTAAAGCCGCGGGCAAAAGTTGGTCAAATCCATACAAATAAATAAAATTGAAGTGTCTGTTTGTAATATCGAATTAACTGATTTTCACATGTTGAATATGAAAGTATATAGGGTACTGACAATATAAAATAATTTTTTTAAATTTTTGTCTGTCCGTCTGTCTGTTTGTTCCGGCTAATTTCTGAAATGGCCTGATTTTGACGGGACTTTCCCTGGCAGATAGCTGAGGTTATAAGGAGTAACTTAGGATACTATTTATTCTCATCATCATAATAATTTTTTTAACGCCTAACGTAGTGGGCACGGGACAGCTAGTATACAATGAATAGTTATACAAAACACGATCTTTTTCGCGAATCCGTTACATCTCGCAACATATTTGAATTAATGATCGCATTATATTTTCTCCTGCTCTAGAAATCTCGATTGTTGAATTAAATTAACGAGAAAAACGATCATTATAATGAATTACGCCTAGCATGTCTATTGTACCTACTAATCGCTTTATGTATGGAACTGATACAGAAGTAATGTCTATTGGTAAAATTTAAGGCTCTGTATAACGCCAGTGACCTTGAATCAATATCAACACATTTGTTCAAATACAATGTACCTCACCTCCTCAGCCTCACTCGTGTGATATAGAAGAAGAGAAAAAAGGTTTTAACTTTAAAAAAATGGTGGACTTAGCATATTTTTAAATCAATATTTAATTAAAAATTTCAATTTATAAAAATACAGTCCTCGGCTAAATATAACGCAGATTAACATATATTTTTTTGGGATTTTTCAATACCACCATGACTGAGGAAAAAGGTTTTAAAGAACTCTAAATTTCAGTTCTATCCAGCGCATAACCTCTTAAATAGATTTTTAAATACTAGACTACCTTAAATCATATGTTAAAATTTTAATTCTAGTATTTTACTATTCAACTAGCTGACCCCCTCGTACGTTTTATGAACTGTATAAAAAATCATACAGATGATATATAACATACGACGACGATAACCTCCTCCATTTTGGAAGTCGGTTAGTAAATAACCACACCTACATCGACATCTGCATGTACTACTACACCCACAACCTACTTAAGCCAATTGGCACTGGAGACCTGAACCCTACCGACGGGACGAACGAAAAATGTTTGACAGGTAGGACAATTATTACGCGACATTTCGTTTCGTTTCGCGAAAATTGGAAAAAACTCAAAACATGCAGTCTTTTCTTCGAATTTTTTCCAATATTTCTCACCGTTTAAACCTTCCCTGAACCAATTATTTGAAGATCAAAATAAGCCAAATCGTTCCAGCCGCTCTCGAGTTTTAGCGAGACAAAGAAATTGAAATTCAATTTTATATTTAAGAACATTAAGATTTCGATTCATATAAAACCCTCTTTGTTGAGTCTTTACTCGCTCTTAGCTCTTATAAGCTTGTGTGTATAAAGTGCATTTTGCCTAAAAGTTTTGAGTGGTGAACAGCTCGCAAAGATTTATAAAGCATCTATTTTAATTAATCGCGCCCCTGAAAATTATGTAGTTCACTAGAAATAACTGGTTTGAAATGAAATTCTAGCACTTTCCGATAGAATCACAAGAAGAAAAAAAAATCCCGTCATTACAAATAATTTTTAGCTGTATTTGCAATTTGTAGAGAGGATTTTTAACCGACTTCTGAAAAAAGGAGACGGTTATGCAATCGGCTGGCTGTATGTACAACGTTAATTCCGCCGTCTGTGGACCGATTTTCAAAATTATTTTGTTGACGTGAAGGGTAAAATCCCAAGTTGGTGACCTGATGATGGGATCCATGAGGAATTGAGGGAACTACACAATATGGTGATTTCGACTTTTTCTGAAGTAGTCTAAGCATATGCTACCAAAAAGATATTGCACCAAGGTATACCCTGGATCCAAAAGTACTGAACAGAACTCCTGACTCCTTATAGATACATAATTTTGAAGTCGGTACCAGCCCAAACAAATTTCCTGATAAATCATTATTTCATAGAGCTCACGTATAAGTTGGCCGGTACCGACTTCAAAATTATGAAGATTATGTAGAGAAATATGTAGTTAAAATTTTTGCCGAATTTAAAAGGGAATTATTTAGAAAATAAGATTTATTTCATACTTTTTTGTGTATTTTTACATTGGAAGTCGGTTTAATTTTTCGTTTAAAAATAATAATTTTGTTTATTATTTGTATTTTTACCCGATTACGGCGGAGCCAAAAGGAAGGGTGGGTGGGTAGTAAGGGTAATGATTTTAGCAGTCTATGTATGTATGTATGTTTATTCGACCGTAGCGCTGAAACTATTGGTTCGATTTTAATTAATAAGGTGTCAATAGATTTATAATAATAGCCCGGGTAACATAGTCTAAATAATTTACATAGTCGGGTTATAGTTTTTCATGTGATTTTAGTCTCTCATTTGTCTCTACCATAGATGAACTACAATAGTTATTCTATGGCTTTACTTTGCTGAAAAATACATAGATATCTCTTATATACAAGACTAATCCATATTGACATGGCCTAATTCATGATACATAACAATAAATTCGTAAGCAAGGTTGTTGAGAGGCTTCAATACAATATCAACACATTTGTTCAAATACAATGTAGCTCACTGCATTAGCGAGGCGTGTATACGACTTGACATCATATTGTCGGCTTCCATTATATTATTTAAGGCTCTGTATAACGCCAGTGACCTTGAGCGTCAAGTCCTATACTAATTTTGTAGGCGACAAGGGCGTATCGCGCCGACCGGAGAGCATTGAAATCGGATAAAAGATCCCTATAAATATTTGGGACAAAATTTGCAAAAACTAAAACGACATCTGACTATGCCAAAAATCTGGCAGTAATTTTTGACGCACACCTGTCTTGGAATGCCATTGCCAACAACATTAGTCGTAAAGTGTACCTCACCTTGCATTCACTCAAATTACTCCAAAACTTTCTTCCTACTCCTACTAAAATTCTATTAGCGCAAATCCAACCTACTATTGCTTACGCTGACGTTTGCTATTTAGAGGCGAATGAAGACATTCTAAACAAATTACAACGGTTGCAGAATCTCTCCATACGTTTTATTTTTGGTTTAAAAAACGAGATCACGTGTCTCAATACAGAATGCAGTTGCAGTGTCTCCCTATTCGTCTACGCAGATATATAGAATCCTCTGTCTCCTTTTCAATACTCTGTTTAGTTCTACATCTCTTTCTTACTTAATCGAGCGTTTCTCCTTTTCTAATTTCCAAAACTTATACTGCGTCCCTTTAATCGCACTCTTCTAGATATCCCTCCCCATCGTACCGAATTCTTTGCCTACTTCTTCGCTGTGCATGCTGCTAATCTCTGGAACTCCTTGCCAGCTCAGATAACGGAGTGAAGACACTTGGGCTCTTTAAAGGAAGACTGCGTGAGCACTATCTCAGCATAACCTGATAATTATCATTCCAAACCCTTAATTTATGCTATATTAATATATTGTTTTTATCATACTATTATAAATAATTGTATATATTAGTATATAGTAATATTTTTATGTAAGTATTTGTATAAGTATTTGTATAATATTAAAGAACTTAATCTCTTTTTCTTATTGTTAATAATTGTACGCACCAGATACAGTTACTTTATTTTCTCCTGTATCAGGTCTACTGGAAGAAATTCCAATTTTGCAATAAGTAGTAACTTTGTACTAAATTGTATCCTAGTTTTTAGATTTCATTGTTTATTATTGTGTAAATAAATTATTAAATACATAAAATAAATAAAAATTTAAATTTATAAAAATACAGCCCTCGACTAAATATAGTGCAGATTAACATATATTTTTTTGGGATTTTTCAATACTATCATGACTGAGAAATAACCCGACTAAAAGCATCTAAGCATCAGTTCACATCGATATGCGTCGTGTATAGGAGTGAGCTGACCGTAAGGCCTAGAGAAGTTTCTAGAAAATGCGTATATACATTCGTCATACACTTGCATGCCCCAAGACAGATACAGACTGCGGCTGCGATTTGACATCGACTGTTCCGAAGCTTGTAAAGTAGGTGCGACCATGGCACTACCTTGACCATTTTTGTACCTATGCATTTCTAGATTTCTATATGAATTATTTTCTTGTTTCGGACTTTTTAGACATCTTTTTTACGTAGTTGGGTTACATTTTTTTTTACTTATTTTTTTTTTTATTTCTTATTTTTCCGTTTCCCAATGAACGGAAAAATAAAACAAACGACCGAACATATTTTTGGAATAATATTAATTAGTAATCAAAACACTTGAAATTAAAAACATCTTCATCACGAGCGCGGAGCGAGCCAATTTTATTACTAGATTTAAAGAATGATATTAATAAAATATAATGTTATGATAATTAAGAAAATGCAATAGAGATCATTCAATAGGCACCACCATTTCACTTATTTAGTGTTAATATATTTTTTAAAGGGTCTACGCTAATGGCTTTTAGCCGTCTTAGCTCAGTCGGTCTGGTGACTGCCATTTGGTTAGTTGTTTTTAGTGATAATTATTATGTAGTCCAACTTATATCCTCACATCAAAAACAACGATACTGCGTTTCAGAATTAAGTAAGATCCGTATAGTGACATCTATCGAACGTAGTAATAAAAGTGCTAATAATTTATTTCATCTGCATGTTTAGTTAAAAACGGATGAACCGATTAACCGAGTTTAATCTAGTTTTTTTTTGTTTGAAAGCTCACATGATCGAGAGTCTTCTTAGCTATAATTCATCATCATCAGCTCTTTCACTGCTTGCCAATTCAGGGACAAGACAATTATTATTATTTTTTATTTTCTTATGTATTGTGTATAATAAATTATATTTATAAATAAAATATTTTTATGAAGGTACAACAATATACTTAATATATCTTTATATATATAATTCTACTGTACGTGTGTATGTCACTGAACTCCTCCTAAACGGCTGGACCGATTTGAATGAATTTTATTGTATGCGTTTGGGTGGCGCCCTGGATGGTTTAGATTCACAAATCAGCCCGGCAGGACAACGTCTGTCGGGTCCGCTCGTAAATTATATATTTACAAATACAAATATTTATTATCCAAGAAGACTTTTACAGAATGTGATACCGGATTCCCACACTAGGCAATGCCTGTCCTGTGGGGATATTTTATAGTCTTATATTACGTAACATTAGAAAATTGGATAACTCTGTTAATACGAATTGTACGACCTCATTTTAAACGTATATTTTGACTTAAACAAAATGATATTTTTAACCGAATTCAAAAAAAGAGGCGGTTATACATTCGGCTGTGTATATATATAATTTTTTTTATATATACATATTTGTGGTGTGATTGCCTATGCCTTTCTTTTGATACCAAACACGTGATGATCTCGGATTATTTTTTTTAGATGATATAATCTGAGGTTATTTTTTCGAAGCACAAAATTTTGAAAAACATTATGTAGACTATGTTACCCGCGGCATCATCATGAATCTATTGACGCCTCATTTATTAAAATCGGACCAGTAGTTTAGACCCTACGAGGGAACAAACATACATACATACATAGACTGCCAAAATAAGTAGTCGGGTTTCAAAGAACTCCAATTTTCAGTTCTATCCAGCGCACAACCCCTTAATAGATGGCGCTAAGACCTAACTGCAATCAAAATAAAATATCGTTATTCTGTATTACAATAGACAGTAGCGGCTTATCATTCCGCAGATCTGACGCTTCGGCACGCATGCGATGCGATGACGCACTACAATTTACATAAGTAATTAAAAAAAATACATCTATACTAATAATATAAAGAGGAAATGTTTGTTTGTATGTTTGCATTGAATAGGCTCCGAAACTACTGGGCCGATTTTGATGAAATTTGGCACGGATATAGAGTAGACCACGGGGAGAGGGACATACGGTATTTTTAATCGGAACGGGAAAATGTGCGGTTTCTGCGGGATTTCCTTTCGCGCGTACGAAGTCGCGGGAATCATCTAGTAATATATAAAACTTTTGGGAAGACTAAAAGATATACATTATAGTAGCCAATAGCCATACACCGATTTAATATGGCTACCCTTATTTTCTAACTAAATTTGAATGAGAATAGACGTTTTGACAATTACCTAACTAAAAACTTTTATTATAAACTAGCTGACACGTCAGTAGTCGTTCTTTCTTAACTATGAAATTGAACCAATAAATAGCTACACCTACAACCAACACCCACACCCCACTAGGGCTAGCCGATTCAACATGTATGATTGGTCTGACATTACGTAGGTACTTACTTTTAAAAGAAAACAAAAATATATATCTGAAATGAAACTGTTTTGCAGTCCAACTAAACAGATTAACTGAACGAACAAAAAAATTTTGACAGGTAGGAACAGTTAGTGTAGGAAAATTCAATCTACATTTTTAGTATTTTCCTTGCAACTTTTCTAATATTCCCCACCGCTTAAATCTTCCTTTCCACAATAATTTTAAGATCAAAATTTGCCAAATCGGTCCAGCCGTTCTCGAGTTTTAGCGAGACTGACGGACGAATCAGTCTCGCTAAAAAAATAAATCGCTAATCTAAATTAAGAGTCCTCCTCACAGGCTGTCGCTGTCTCTGCCAGCCGAAATGGCAAGTCACAACCTGAGATACACTTAATTTAACTATCGTTTCAGTATTCAGCCGGAAGGAACTGCAAAGCATTTTTACATACCTTTTAGAATAGAAGAATAGATTAAACAATCTATGCAGATTGTTAAAAAAGTTTTATAATATGTAAAAAAAAAATTGCTCCCCACAACTACGTAGTAGTAGTGCCCAAGTGTGTGCGCAGTACACAAGAGCACTCTCTCTTCCTTTACCCAGTGGGACGGACAGACTGACACGACTGGCGAGAGATCAGGCGCAGGTCCGACATTTTACATGCCCATCCGACGCATGGATCATCTTTCTTGTCAGACAATCAGGTAAACATTTTATGTTATTCCAATGCGGGAATCTAACTCACGACCTCCGAGTCGAGAGCCAAGCTCTAAACCACTGGACCACGGAGGCTGTTGTTAATATGTGTTATGTAGAGCAAAGGCAAATTAATCTGTCAATTAAATTGAGTTGAATATTAATCTATTAAACAATAAATGTTATTTTGATAATTTTCTTAATAGCGTTTTCTTGTCAGTAGAATGCCAATCAATTTAACTATTTATGTAATAAGGATTGTCTTACTCTATAATTAAAGTAGATAAATCGGTGTAATCCTTTTATCTGAAGTTGAGTAACTATCTACTGAAGGATTTTGTTCCATAAATCATCAATCTATCTACGAAGCAACCGTTCGTTGAAAAATGAGAACTACATATGTATTTATTACAATTAAGAAGAGGATTCTAGACATATTGTCATAGTAATTTAACAATGCAATTCCCAGTAAAACTACTCGATAACTTTAATCTGAGCTACATAAGGTTAAAATTGTTTGGCTATAGTTTGACTCCCTTTCCTGTTCAGTTCTGTCTTACTTAGGGGCACAAGTAGATATTCACACCCTTACTAATGAAACAATTTACACAACGGATAACTTAAACAACCTTGCTGTCTTTATCTTTTACGTTGGAAATGTCGCATGTTAGAATAAGATAGCAACTAAGTTATCCGTTGTGTAAATATTTTTATTAGTAAGGGGGTATGTATATTAAACAATACTAACTGAATGCTCAGTTAGTATTCTATAATATAACTTATATCCAATTCTGATCTATTCACGCAATATTATTATTACAATAGACAATAACAGTGGTATCATATCAGCCCTATTGTGAGTAAAGTCACACGACACCGCTATGTTGCCATAAATTGCTGCAGAAGAATAACCGGAGTTTATTCACTGTAACAGTAAATTAAGAAACGGATACATTATTAGACGACTAGCTATTAGTGATTTCAAGTGCGTTAACTGTAATTTTATTGTTATTTTTAAACTGACCATCTACATAATATCGTTAGTTTGGAACTGCGATAATGCGATAGATTGGACCCGATTATGGTGTCGAGTCCTCTACACAATCAGTATTCATGTTCAATTATTAAAACTATGATGTACAGGATTTATTCTCTTTAAATTGTTATAACATGTTAAACGTGTCTCAATGGCCGTCTCTTTCGTTAGTAGTGATCATCACGGCATCCATCCAAAACATTTGACGGTACTTAGTATCATATTTTTTATACAAATTGAACATTACACTTTGAACTTTAATTTCATATGCCTAAGACATTATCTACAGAAACATTTTATCTCGTAACAAAATAATAATAATTAACTCATATTAAACGTTTAAACCATTCATTGTATGTTTACATATTATTATTCATAAGTTTTTTATAAAAACTTCAACAATAAGCTTTGAATAGGTAGGTTAAAGTAACATTTACAAATGGTATACCTAAGTAGATACATTATAAGTTACATCTAATCAAGTTGATTGATGTAATATTACTGGAAAATTATTTTCCTCCTGTGTGTAGAATTTAAACAAAATAAAGTAATATAATATGCTGTTATAGAGATACCTATTACATAAAACATCATTATTTGAATAAATGTAGCTCGGTTACATTGTCACAGAGAGTGATCCTTGGTTACCTGCTGTTCCTTTCGCACTTCCTGCCCTCTCCTATCAGTCGTTTCTCTCTAGCGCAGCATCCATATCGATCGAATACATGGCCTTGACCCTGGCCCGTGTGGATAAACAGAGGCCTGACCTTGCCAGGATAGGGATACACCTGACTCTACATTTTCCAACATAAACTTTATCATGTTATGATATATTAAAACGAGTTTAGAACGTCTAAACATATAATTTTTTGATGAATAGGTAATCCTTTGTCACGCTAAAACCCCAGAACGGCTGGACTGATTTGGCAAATTTTAAATCTTCAAATAATTGTCGAAGTTCAGGGAAGGTTTGAATGGTGAGAATTTAAGTAAGTATTAGAAAAATTGTGACGAAAATACTAAAAACGACGATTGAATTTAAAAATAATACTAACTGTTCTTACCTGTCATTTATTTGATGTTCGTTCCGTCGGTAGCGGCGTAAATTCGGGTCTTCAGTGTGACACTGGAAACCCGAATTTACGCTACCGACACTGTCAAATATTCTTATTGGCTGGATTGCAAAATAGTTCTATTATTAGTAGGTAGGTAGGTAGACCGGTGTAGAATGTAGATGTTGGTGTAGGTTGTAGTGTATGTGAAGTTATCTATTTATTTAGGTATTTAAAATCATAGTTAAGACGGTTTAACGTGTGTCGAAACAGCTAGTCTTATAATTTTCTTCTTCTTCTTCTATTGTCTTGTCGGTATTATCTTTAGCTGAGTTTTTGTAACTTCAGTCTAGTTTACAAGAGCCAGATAAATTAATATTTTTTGTGAACAGATCTTACCTTCCCGGATTAATGTAATATGCTTATAAAGTAATATAATAAGCCTTAAGTGTGTCACACATTTTGATGGCCAAAGAAGCCCTGTATGCTCTTAGATCTATGTTGCTGAAACAAAGCTGATATTCTAAATATGAGCATTACTCCACGAAAAGTAGTAAGTAAGTTATTTTTATGAAGTCAAACTTTTAATGACATTGTTTCGTTTTTACGTAAAATTTTCGCAAAATGCAAAAGTTACTAATAAATTATATTATTATCAAGTTAAGTAAATGAACAATAAGTACATCTCCTAAAATATAACTAAATTGTATTACTATGGATATACTTTGGTTACATAACTAAATTGTAAAGTCCAGTGCAATTAGCTCGGTGTGTTGTCAACTTTTCTCAGCCAGTAGCTACAGCATTTTGCAATTACCTTTTCCGAGTGCAATGTTGAGCGGAACTAAACCTCCATTTGCACAGACCTTGAAATGGAAAATTATACATATAAATGGTACAATTTTACGTCCGGAATAAGCGCAAATTAAGGCTTCGTGTTTCAATATTTCACGTTTACGTAAACATAATATTTGTAATAACGAAATCTTCAGACTCGCCTTTATCCTTACTAACATTATTAATGTGAATGTGAGTTTGGTTGTTACGCTTTCACGTAAAAACTACTTGACCGATCATCATGAAATTTGGCATAGATATTAAAATGTACGGTTCTTGTGGGATGCAGTATTTGCGCTTTCATGCATACAAATCTACATGAAATTTGCCTTAGATGTAGAGTAGGTACGGGGAAGGATATGGGCTACTTTTATCGCAGGTTGTACGGTTCCAATGGGATACTGGAACTTTATGCGAAAGCTAGTATTTTATATTTGTGTGTGTCAAAGGTTATTGTAAAGTTAAAGATTTTTAAAGATTGAGGGAATAAGATGACCCTATGATGTAATTTCAGTTTACTGACTAAACAATGTACTTCTGTGCCTACTGTTTTTTTGTTTACATATTTTTTGTTTTTGTTGTATTGTATGATACATCTTATACTTTAAACGAGACAATCTTGTATATATATATAATGGGAATCTCCGAAACTGCTGTAAGTATTTCCATGAAATTTAGTATGCAGAGAGGTTTGGGGGAGAAAAATCGATCTACCTAGATCTAATCCCCGGGAAACTGCGCATTTATAAGTTATATGTTTTTTCTTTCATCGTGCAAAGCAATAAATCAATAATTTCGACTAAACAAATGTCAGTCCGAGTGGCCTAATGGCAATCTATGAATAATATTTGCCATGTTCGAAAATTGGAAATGTGATGGGTTCAAACCCCGGTTAGATAAATATTTTTCAAATTTTTTTATTACTATTATATTAGAACTCCGAGCAAAGCTCGGTTCCCCAGGTACTATTTTATTAAAAGAACAATGTTGGCTATCCTTTTTACTAAAAGGTGGCACCCGCGCGAGTTTCTTACGCCGGTTCTTCTCGCCGGGATAGGGTTCCGAATCGGTGGTAATTGTAATCTTTTTTTTTTAACGTTCAGAAAACAATACCACTAACTTGCTTTTATTCTGAATAAAAAGATTTTTATTTATTTTATTAAATTAATAAATTATTCTCATGTTAAGCGGTCGCATTCGCACATGAGTCAAATCATGCGATTGAGACTGGAATCATACTTAACTGCGAATTGAACATTTTTTAATTACGATAATTAACCTTCTAATTAGGTTTGTTCCGTCCTCTTGTTCATATTCGTTGTTGACGGTTGAGGGTGATTTAAGATATTGAGATAATATAATATTACGCAGTTCTTTTTTTGAGTTTTAGCTTCAATCCAAGCAACGGTCACGACGTTACTATTACAAATACGAGCCACAGTCGCGACTAGCATATTCTCTGTTCTTATGTTGTCATAATCAGCCACCACTTCCACTTTGTTGGGGTCTGAGTTTCCGAGTCAAGAATTAGGCTGCAGTCCGTCACGATAGCCTACTGCTACTTTCTACTTGTTTATTATGTATTCATCCCTATGACATGAACAGCCTCCGCTCTCGACGTGCAGATCGTGGGCTTGATTCCTGCGTTGGAACAACAAAAAATGCTTCCAAGTTTGGTTAGGACAATCAGGCTGATCACCTGATTGTCTGCCAAGAAAGATTATCCATGCGTCGGATGGGCATGTAAAAAGTCGGACCTGCGCCTGATCTCTCGCCAGTCATCTCGGTTATCCGTCCAACTGGTGCTCTTGTGTACTGCGCACACAATTGGGAACTATAAAATAAATCCTGCGTAGCTGGCCTGGTTTCAATGAAACCGGCTACCGTCACCGAAATCGGTGTGGGTCCGAGCTATTATTATTATTCATCCCTATATTACACATTGCAGGCTGTGCGGATGTCGGGCGGCGGCGCGGGGCTGATGTCGTGCGTGCGCGAAGGCTCGCTCGAGCCGCCCTACCGCCCGCCGCACGCCGACAACAACAACACTCATGGTGAGTACTGATAGCAAATTACTTCAAATCTCACTACTATTATAAATATGAAAGTTATTGACGATGGATGTTTTTTACTCTTTCACGCAAAAACGAGCGATCGGATTTAGATTAAATTTGGTATGGTAGTAGTTTTGGCTCTTGATTCAAACATAGGCTATTTAATTCCGAAAGAGTACAGTATTCCCGTGGGATACTTATTGTGAGCGGAGCCGCGGGAAAAAGCTAGTACAATTATAACTTAAGGTTTAATTTTAGGAGGCATCTTAAATGCATTACCTATTCAAGTCTCTAAAAAGTCACATAGATATTGGTAGGTAGGCGGTGTCAGCAAAATATTATATTACTTTTTGTCAGGAGTTGCAACTTGCAACAGCCTTTTAAATGTGCTCTTAGGGTCAGCTCTCGCCGAGCACGCGACGCGGAGCGCACTTTTTATGATCAGACAATCAAAACTGAACTTTATTCGCTTCACAATGATTGAAATGATTCATTGCAAGAGCGCCGCCGCTCTGAGCAGCGCTGTGCAGCTCGCAATTCAAACTCTCAAGCTTCTTAAAAAGTTCGCGCCGCAATTCGTCTCGGTATTAACTGACTAAGAAAGAAAGCTGGGGGCCTAGCAGGAACATTCGACAGTAGCGTAAACGTAACGTTGTTAAATGAAATTTGCATGGGCGCTGTCATGATTTTGACAGATTTTCATACAATTCTTATTCGATAACGTTACGTTTACGCCGCTGTCAAATATTCCTGCTAGGCCCAGTGGTATTTATTAAAAATATAAAGTGGAGTAATTTGTAATACATCTATAGTTGTAGCTGTATAAAGAGTAGTTGTGTCATCACAGGATTCAGTATTGTCTGTAAATAGTGAGAGCTTGCCCTTTACATAACAACACCACACTGTTGTGTATTGTAAATACAGACAAGGATTATAAGCAAATGACAGTCGAGTTCAGTTCATAGGGTGTGCATTAGGGTGTGCATCATTCGTATCAAGTGTGAATTTGAAACACAAACAAACCCACTCTCGAACTCTAGGCAGTGAACACAGAACATTCCAATGCACTTCAAAGAGGGCAATGTTTCGATCGACCTTTTATGTGCATGTTATTTAAGTATTTTTTTAATCATGCATGCTCAGTAGATGCTATTGACTAATTGAGCCCACAGTATATTAATATGAACGCCATATAATTCGAGAAAAAAAACCCTTGAAAGCGGGTAGTGTGAAGCGCATTGTTATTAGGGCGTTAAGTTTAAGGTTCCTCTAGGACGTAGACTCTTTCTGCATGGTCTAAGACTTTTTATGGATTAGGCCATAAGCCAAAATGTTTCGATATACCAAAACTGTCTCTACATTTTTTCCAGGCGAAGGGCGCACCGGTCGGTTCCTGCGGGGGCTGCGGCGCATGTTCCGGCGGCGGGGCTCGCGCGTCGACAGCGAACCCGACCCCAAGAGCAGCTCCACTAGCGAGTTGCTGGACACCGAGCGGCACAGCAAGAGAAAGTATGTGGGACTTGCTTAGTCGGGTCCCGATCAGTAGATCTTATTAAATGGGACAATTTTTCCGCGATGAAAATAAGGGCTCAATTATTGTAATTATTAATAAATTGTATGGCTAATTATAAAATCACCAGAAGAACAACATAACAGTGACAGCAGGCTGGCAGTAAATAAAGAGAGCAATAAATGACCTTAGAGTCCACAATACGGCCAACGCCATCTGTATTAATTTGCAGAAAACACTAGGTGCTCACTAGATGGCGCTACAATGTAAAAAGTTTTGAACTGACTATACAAACTGGACAAGAAATTGGGTCTCTTTCTTTTATTCTTGCTTTATTCTTGTTGCAGGGAAGGGGCGTATGGCAGCGGTCTCTCCGTGTCGCACGACTCGGTGTTCACCGCGGAGCGCTCGGGCGACGAGTCCAGCGACGAGCGACCGACCCCCGCGCACGGCCTGGCCCATGTCACCGCCTCACATCGGGTATGTACCTGTTTTTATATTTAATAAGTAAATAGCGGTTTTAAGACGTCTGGATAGTGTGAAACATCAACATTTGACGACCTCTATGGCTCAGTGAGCGCCAACGCGTCATGGTTAGCGCGCGTTGGCGCTCAAGCCGGAGGTTGCGGGTTCGAATCCCGTCAGAGAACAAAAAAGTGGTCTTTGTTCCTGCGTCATGGATGTGTCTTAAATACGTGTAATGAGTATTATTATAATAAAAATCTTATATATATGTGTATTGTGTAGTATCAAATCATTAAATTTACGTGACGTGGTGTGAAAGCGTCCATAGATATATTTATATTTATTTTGCACAAATCAAATGCGGTGCATGTGCAAATGCAAGCCTACATGGTGGATGATCTGATTTGCCGCGTTAGATGGTTCCGAAATTAAAGAAATATCTAGTTAGAACTTGAAACCAAAGAGCAAACGTTCTGGCACTTACAAGTTACACGTATGACCTACCAATAGTTTGTGATTCGAAAAATTCTATTATTACAATACTTAATATCGACTGAATCTAAAATCTTTAACTATAGACTTTTTTTTTAATGCAGTCTTGGCATAAATTCTCTACGTTAAATAACCTTTATGATGGGATTCCTGAAGGATGCTAAACTATATTAAAAGTAGCTTACCTCATAATTAATCTTAATCATAACAATTAATCTGAGATTACAATTTTAATGTGTGTAGCACTCCCTCCGTATATTTTAAGTCCGTTGTTATTTTAAATAACAATATAAAGTCCTGGTAAGCCGCACCAGCAGGTGTGTTACAGGAAGATTTACTGAGCTTATATTTATTTAATCACTTAAGTTAGAACAATTTCCATATTTCAAATTGCAATAACGTTACCAACCCATAAGGGTCAGTTGACACCGGACTATACGCAACGGCACGCGGCGCTACATTTTTAAGATAGCTATTCAGAATTGAACCTTATTCACTACACAAAAAGATACACCGCACATGCGCTGCCACTATACACTTGAAGTCTTACAATGAAACGTGTATCTTCTTGTGTAATTAATAAAGTTCAATTGTGAATAGCTATCTTAAAAATGTATCGTTCTGTTTCGGTGTGAATGACCCTAAGTCGGTAGATTATTGTAATTATTAATACGTGAAGCAAAAACTTTCAGTACAGTAGTAGTTTGTTTTGTCGAGAGAGTGAGAATATCGGAGGCGTTTTACTATTTGCAACTTTCTTAAAATGTGTTCATAATAATAAAGATAATAAATTTACCTAAAAAGAGAAATTTTTTAATTTTTAAACAAAATGGTTAAAAGGTTAAAGCCGACTTCAAAATTAAGAAGATTGAGTAGAGTAATAGTTAAAATTTTAACCGATTTTAAAACGGGAATTATTTAGAAAATAAGTTTTATTCATACTTTTTTGTGCATTTTTACTTTGGAAGTCGGTTTTAATTTCTTGTTTAAAAATAATGTTAAGAATGCTTACAAATCAACGATCTTAAATACATAAAATTTATAAAAATAACAACAACACACACTACGTCAGATTAATAACCCACACTACCGCGACTGTGTGTTATGTGCGTCCGATACAATTTTGACTTCTGTCAATCTGTCACAATATTTAGGTACATACATTATTTATTTTTTCTGTCTAAGACCCTTATAAAGTAGCCTATGTCCTTCCCCGTGGTCTACTTTATATCTGTGCCAAAAGAATCTTTTAAATTAAATAAAAAAAAAATTAAATCTGTGTGTGAAAGTGTAACAACGAAACAAACTTACTTAGTAAGGATAAGGATTACTTTTTATTTATTTCCTCTTGTACTAAATATTAGACATTTCTGCCTCTTTCAGACTCTATATAAGTACAATTTTGTGTAACGCAACCATTATTTAAAATCCATTAATTTCTCAAAGTTCTCCAAAATCACAATATTAAACATTTTTAGCCTTTTGCGGAGCAAGTCATCGTCAAAAATGAATTCAGGGCATTATACATCCTAACATTGCCAATATTGCCAACGTGTGAGAGTCGGTGATGTTAATTCATTTTTTCAGTATGAATTCATGCATGCAATGTAGATATTCATATAAAATTATGTTCTATGAAACATTTTATAGCATTTATGTACAGACAATTCACATATTGTTCATTATTGATTCACTTCACGAGTCACAGCGACGTGGACGCTAGAACTCAATGCGATCCGTCCGTCGCGTCGGTAAAAAACTTATTTTAACAAATTCCATAATAGAGCTTTTTTGGTTCTAATGTACGAGTAACATATTGTGGTACTTTACCCAATCTGTTCCTAAGTAACATCAACGAAATTAAAATATAATACCTATAAATGGTATGTTGTAGGTTATAATATGTAATAAAAATAAAATATGTTTATTTCAGGCCCATAGACCATAATATTGTTAGTACACAAACGACATTTAATTTAGGTATTTGCTACCCTCTAGGGCTGTGCTTGGACCCAGTGGCGGAGAAGGGGGCTGGACAGCTTGGCGCTGAGCAAGTTCAGAATGGTGTGATATCCATAATAATAATTATATTTTTTTTTGTCCGGAAATTCATAAAAATTATTAATAATTAATTGACACCTCACCTCAAGTTGTGTGGCTACAAGCACGCAGCTTCAGTAGACCCCGCAAGGGAGAAAAGAAAATTTGAAACGTATAATAATAATAATAGCTCCCCACACCGATTTCGGTGGCGGTGTGCCGATTCATGCATTTAAACCAGGCCAGCTACGCAGGAGTTATTTTTACAGTGCCCATGTTTGTACGCAGTACACAAGAGCACTCTTTCTTCCTCTACAGTTCTCGTAATCCAGTGGGTCATCCGACCGACACGACTTGCGAGAGAACAGGAGCAGGACCAACTTTTACAGGCCCATCTGACGCATGGATCATCTTTCTTTTCAGACAATCAGGTGATAAGCCTGCATTGTCTTAATCAAACTTGGAAACAACATTTTTTGATATTCCAACGCGGGAATCACAATTACATTTTACGAAAATATAAAAAAAAAACTGTACGATTTTCTAATATGATAAAAAAATACGGACACTTTTCCACTAAGCAGTGTCAGAAATCAACGTCAAAATTTAAATAACCTAACCAAGACAGACATGTCAGGACATGTCTAAGGAGGGTTCCGTAATTATAACCGCGTAAAAGGTTTTTTCAAATTACTTCAAAAGTCACTGTCCAATTTCGTTCAAAATAATTTTCCTAAAGAGTCTTTGTCATGATCTATCAGCATAGAATATTGCAAGTTTCTATGTCTCATTAGAAATGCCAGGGGGCTATAAACCAATTTGGAGGCCGATTAATCGTAAATGGTTGACTTTGTAAAAAAATCATGTATGAAACCTTGCCTTTATTTCATAAGACCTATTCAACAATGCCCCACACAATGGGGTAAGATGAAAAAATATTGTCGGACGGACAGAGCGATACTGTAATAATGTAATCTATGTAATTCCTTATGTATTCGGGAACCCTAAAAAGCTCAATACTGAAATATTTTATACGAATCTGACGGCCAACTCTAGAACCGCTCGCTAATCCGTCAAATCAAATATTCGCGCGTGCGCTCCCGCGACTTCCTGTTACACACTCCCGTCCCATTTCACGAAATCACTCCCACAAATTGCAAGAAAGCGAGAGGAAAGATGTTACACAACAAAAATGCAAGAAGTGCATTCAATCTGTATTTGTACAAGCGATAAAACCCTTTGATGACTAACCGCAGTGTTTTAGATTAAGAATGTTGTTTTAGTTATCAGTGCAAATGCAGGTTGGTTGTATGATTACAAGACGTATAATAAAAACTAGGCCGTCTGGATAACATCAACAATTGAACCCTGAGTAAATGCATAATCGCATCGGGCATCATTACCGATCAGGCGCGTTAACAAAATGTGTTGTTTGACAGCGGCCTAGTACGGACTGACATTTCTTAGGAAATAGAAGAAAATTATTCAATCTATCTTATACATAATAACCTAACCAAGAGCATGTCTAAGGAGGGTTCCGTAACCATGAACGCGTAATAGGTTATTTTCAAATTACTTCAAAAGTTACTGTTCGATTTCTTTCACAATAATTTTCACAATAGTTTTTAGCATGATCTATCAACGTAGAAACTTACAAGTTTCTATCTCCAATAGTTTAGAAATGCCTTGGGGGGGACCTAATTACAAACTACTTTGGAGGCCGATTACTAGAAAAAGGTCGACTTTGTAAGAAAGTCATGTATGTAACCTTGCCTTTATTTAATAAGATATATTTAACGATACCCCACAATGAAAAAATATTTTTCATCCCCATTTCATATTTTATATAAAATATAAAATTATTATTATTTTATGATGCCAAAACCGAGATCTGTACACAATCTAGAACTGTACTTTATTTATATTCATAATTACAGAAGCTAGAAAGCGAGGACAAACAGACAAACGGACGTACAGAGCGAAACTATAAGGGTTCCTTGCAGGGGCGTGCGCTCCATATAGGCAGAAATGCAGTGCTTTACTTGTCATTCACAGATATTTTAATAAAACGTTCGTACGTTTTAGATGACTTTAATTAATAGTAAATAAATTAATTAAAAAAATATAATAACTTAAAAACGCCTAATATTTTATAAATAGCAACTAATGCCGGTGCGTGCTGCAGGACAAATGATCGCATGTGTGTATAATTTTCATACTTCGCAAACGCACACATCCAGGAATATCGACATGATAATATAGCAGTAACTCCTGCGGCAGGCTATCCGATCGCTTACAAAAACCGCCGAAGTGGCTTGTCGGAAATTATTCGTTGCCTATAATCCGACTAAAAACAATATGACTCGAATCTAATGAATTATCTATACACAAAATGCATTTTTGTTTAGTAAGGTTTTATTTGTTTAAATAGAAGAAATGTTTTGTGTTTGCGGGGGCCATATTGCATATTTCATGTGATAAGCATTGTTTACAATTTAATCGCTCCTGTTTATGTATAGTTTTCTTAAAAGATTTTTCATTTTGACATTTGAAAGTGAGTACATATTTTAACAGTTTCTTACTGAGTTTCTATAATATTTGTAGTGATTTGCTTTTACTAGTGCGTTAAGTTGATTTTTTTTAAATGTTATTTGATTGTAAGGGTTTGCGTTGATAATGTGTGTTTATTAAAAATTAAAAATAACAAGTTCTCACAATTGTCATTCAGTGAAAAGATTCAAATTTTGTCTAAAGGTAGGTGTGTACCCGAGTTACAACAATTAAACCAGCAAAAAAATTATGTAACTCGAAAATTTCATGTTAAATGTTATGAAACGTATAACTGGCTTTGTGGTTGTGTACACACGATTAAATTATATTGTTTTCCTTGCATATTATTTAGTAATTCTAGTACAGTGTGGACTGATTCGGGATATTCAGATTTAAATAATTTCTATTCCGCGGCCAAGAACTGATATAGTAATCTCAAGTAACCGGAACCTTGAATATGTGAAAATTGAAGCTGACTGACTGGTGAGTAGTTATAATATTTTAAAATATGCTTATTATTTTACTTATTAGAATTTCTTCCGCCGCGACGATCGATCGCTGTTTTGTCTGCGTTGCCGTAGAAGATGTACATGAATAGTAGTACATCAGACTTGCTCTGTTGGCATGGTTTCGACTTAGAGATCCGTCGCTTGGCTGTAGCTATGTTAAAAATCTATAAACGAAAAAGTTTTTGTGACCGAGTACTTCGCCGCATACCCAGTGCCATAATCCTGTGCACGCCACTGGTTCCTTGTGTCTTACGGAACCCTAATAAAGCTGCCCAGTAACATGCTTCAGAGATTTTGCAGGATAGTAGTTTTCCGCTGGAACAGATGAGAATAGTATGATAATATTGGATACCAAATACTTATAGGAGACTCTGTGTGACAAATTAAAATTCGGTGAATTCGGTAGGTATGAGAGCAGGGTGGTAAGCTAGTTTTCATACCCCTAATGCCTAATTGATAAGGGTGGCCCACCCGATTTTCTTTTTAAATTTTTTTGTCGTTTTTATGATTTTGCATTAAAAATACATACCCTAAATTTTCTCCGTTCCAATAACAACCCTCATTGTTTAATAGCGCTATTAGTACTATAATAATCCTCAACCAGCAGTGGTCGATAACTCTAACGTGTCTTTCACAGATCGCCTGTAGGTGTTAGGGGTAGGTAGTAAGTGTAGTTGTTAGTAATTACTTATTTATTCCAGTTGAAAGTTAAGACAGAACAACGTCTGTTGGGTACAGCTAGTAGTCTAATAAAACACCAGCCACCAGCCATGAAGTAAACGTGATCCTATAACTTATTAGGCAGACGGCAACACAATAATATTAAAGCATATTCGCATTCACGAAATCAAATAATTCGCGGTGCGATACTACTTTTTGTTTTCCTCTCCGAGATGAGATGAATCATGAATCACGCAGTCTCTAGTCGCCATCGTCGCGAGACGGCGGCATCGATGGTTTATAATTCGAACTTTTGTCGTTATTTTTTTTAAAATAATGCCTCGATATAGGCAGTGACAAATGTTATTATTTTCCAATTTATAATGAAACGAGAGTGTTGAAATGAAATCTCAATAAACATTTTGGACAATATTTCTTTGTGATTTGTGTTAGTGGTGGAGTGGTGGTTTATGAAATTTATTATTGTTTTATTTGCAAAACTTGTGTAATCGAGATTTTGGTACATGTGAGTCATGTGTTGCCACTATAAATCAATAAAGCTTCGCTGTGTATTTGGCATTGAACTGTGCAGATGGAAAAAATGTTAGGGATCCGCAATCAAATCAATATTTAATATTTAAATTGTTACGGCCGTTTGACCGTGCAATTTGCTTTCCCCTCCTGATTGCAATTATAATATGATTTAGGTAACGTAGACTGGATTGAATCGTCTTCAATTGACTCGTAGGTCAAGTGTAGTGTATATATAAATCTCTTCGTCGGGATTATGATTAACCAGAAACAGCTCATCATAATAGGAATCATTTTTAATTTTTCTCGCGATGTTGAATCTGTTTCACTATTCAAAACCTTATTAAATATAACTAACTATTTACAAGAAACATTTTTGGCAGGTTGCAATAACCTTTTTAGATATATTTTTTTTTTAACTTTATTTAAAGGCTCTTCATCATATGATTATGTCAGCCAACTTTTAGATTTATTATTTTAGAAATTTTGTTTAGCAAAAATTATCAAGTAATGTAATATCTCACATCATGCAGACTTGATCCATAAATACCTTTTTTATTGCTGTATCTGACATGTTTGATTGCTCCAATAGTGTGGTTACGCATTCTAAATCCATAAATTTTAGGGTTTTGGCTAACTTGCGCTATCGAATTTTTAAAAGATCTGCAGTTTACTTTAGTTCTTTATAAAATTTACATAAGGCTTCTTTCGAAAGATATTGCCATATCATGTTTATCCTTCCTCCAAAAAACTTTACAATAATTGATCTATGATGGTTTTTCCGGGTTATATTCATGCATAGTTATAGTATTTAGTTGACACCTGACGGAATCTGTGCGTTGGTGACTTAAAGCCGCCCCTAGACGGCATACCTTAAATTGATAATGAATAAATATTCACGCAATGAGGTCCAAGGCGAAATATAATCAAAAGTATTATACTAATGTTTAAAATTATTATCTTCACTAAAACAAGTTCCAGAGCTTACTGCGACCACTGTTAACGCTCGAAATATAACTATGTATTTGTGTCAATAGGTTGTGAACGTAATATTCGATAGCGCTAAAAATTAAAACGATCCCTGGCATCATCGCGAACTGTTAGATAACTCTCAGATTATATTATTCTTCTTCCAAGAGAGAACTGGTATGATTTTTATATAGTGACATAAGCGACGCGTCGTTACATAAATGGCAAAATGTGTAATGACTGATGATACTCAAAGTTTTGAATGATTTTTTAAAATTTAGTAATCATTTTAATGTTACTATTTAAATTAAAATAAACATAATATTGTATATTTATTTACTTAGGCATTTATGATTTGGCAAGATGTCTGCACCCTGGTGTGCGTGAGAAGGCCACATAGGTCACCGACAGGCACTGGCCACATAAATACCTTTAAATGCTTTTTTCAAGTCAAAGAAAACCTTCTCGGTTTACGCAGAGATGTTGGCCGAAGTATTATTACCCACTTAGGTACTCCGGTAATATTTCATAAGTGTTAATTAATGGTTCGTCGTAGTTAAACTTAAAATTCACCTTGATTCATTGAAGTTTGAAGAGTTTGAAAAAATACGTTTTTGTGTAAATGTTAGAATTTACAATATTAACACGAGGTATTACACACAGGTACGAACGGTGTTCGTAAGCTGTGGGTTTTAATTTTCTGGACTCACAAAGTTACACTTACAGTGTCAGGCAACCCTGGATTTTGAGTAGGTACATCAATTAAAATCGGTGTCGAGCGATTGCTGTGAAACAAAAGACACGTGCCTAAGTTTTTTTTTTATTATCATACAATATGTGATGGCAATCATCGAGCGAGGACTGCCTGAGGGGAACACAATTAACGGGGTATGGCCCAAGTCGGTTTCCGAACCTACTGATTTTAGATTAAAATATATAGTTAGCCGTTATAATATAGGTAATAGGTATAGACAAAAAAATAATTGCTGATTAACAGACTATCAAACCAATTGAATAGTCACACAAATATTAGATACCCATTATATTAAATGCGAAAGTTTTTACGTAGGTATGTTTGACTGTCTGTTACGCAAAAACTGCTGAAGGGATTTCAATGGGTTCACAGATAAATTGCAGTCTTATTTTTATCATTTTAGTATGTTAGTAGGTATAGTCTTAGTATTGTCATGTTAGTATAGGCTATTTTTTGTTCCGGGAAAATATACGCATGTAGAGGTTTCCTTTTACCCAAAGGGTTACCCACCCACCCTAGTCCTCGAGCAACGGCTAGTTTGTTTGTTCATTTTTATTAAAATCATTTGTTTTTATATACTCTGACACATAATAATTTTTTAGTTAGTTTACCTACCTATTTTAGCACAAATCAGCCGTAACATTTTTCTTGAAATAGGAAAAATAATTTGATGAGATAAATCGCTCTTTTGTTAGACAATAGCCATAGATTTGTTAGCCATTATATCATCATTAACTAATATTTTTTTAATAAAATCCTTACTTAATATTATAAATGTGAAAGCGTGGATGTTTGTTACGCTTTCACGCAAAAACTACTGAACGGATTTCGTCGAAATTTGGTATGGTAGTAGTTTAGGGTTTTTATCCCGAAAAAGTAGTGTTCCCGAGGGCTACTATACTTACGCGGGCGGAGCCGCGAGCAACAGCTAGTATCAATATAAGACTGTAAAGCACAAAATGATACCGCTTTAATTTACAACTTTTATTTTTAGAATTAATTAAAGTCTACGAATATGGCGAGGAACATTGCGGCGAGTAGTTCTTTGAATCCAAAATGAGTATCGGCAGTCAATCACTCCGGACCGGTTGTGGAACCAGTCTCGCGGTCCACCATAAAGTGGTTGTGTTATATCATTTTACACTATTATGGGGGCAGAAATATGGTCTGGTCTGGTCAAAGTTAGGCTATTCTTATATATGAAATTCTCGTGTCACAGTATTGTGTATTTTTTACAGAGCTCCTCCGAAACGGCGTGACCGATTTTTATGAAATTCAGTAGGTGCAGTCGGTAGGAATGAGAATAGGTTGTAAGCTATTTTTATACCCCTAAGTGATAAGCTCACTCATCCCAAGTTTTTTTGTTATTTTATGATTTGGCACTAAAATACATATAACCCTCAATTTTCGACTATGTCCACCAACCCCCATTGTTTTAAAGCGATATTAGCACTGGAAAAATCTCCAATCCGTAGGTGTAGATAGTAAAGTAGATTGTAGGTGTTGGAACTTGGAAACAGGAGTAAGCTTAGTTGTCGGTGTAGAAACTACTACATATTGCACCTAGCTGCAATATGTAGTTTATTCCAGTTTATAGTTAAGACAGAATAACGTCTGTCGGGTTCAGCTTGTATTAATAAATAATATATGTATAATTTTTTTGTATTATTATTATGCATTATTATATTATTATTGTGTATCATTATTATTATTATGTATCATTTTTATTTTCATTTTGCCAAGATAGCTGTTGCCCGTAGTTTCATTTAAACAGAAATCCATTTCTCTATCCGTGTAATATTCGACTACTTAGTTACCTTCAGTACTAACAGCCTCCGTGGTCTAGTGGTTAGAACTTGGCTCTCGACTCGGAGGTCGTGGGTTCGATTCTCGCATTGGAACAACAAAAAATGCTGTTTCCAAGTTTGGTTAGGACAATGCAGGCTGATCACCTGATTGTCTGACAAGAAAGATGATTAATGCGTCGGATGGGCATGTAAAAAGTTGGACCTGCGCCTGATCTCTCGCCAGTCATGTCGGTCATCCATCCCACTGGCTGGAGTATGAGAGTAAAGGAAGAGAGAGTGCTCTTGTGTTCTGCGCACACACTTGGGCACTATAAAATTACTCCTGCGTAACTGGCCTGGTTTCAATGAAACCGGCCACCGTCACCGAAATCGTTGTGGAGAGTTATCTATTTACCTTCGGTTCTAATAATTATATTCAAGGCCTTTAGTCAAGAAGTTGTACCCACCTCTAGCTTTCCGGTATATAATTAAGTAACTATTTATCATAATATAAATCTACTTATTTCTATTTATTTTCTCTATATTAACATTAAAATGTTTACATGTAAAACTTAAAAAAGTGGCTTTTCTTACATAATTTATAGGCTTTTTGTAAGCTTTTGTTCCCCTCGTAATCGGTTACCTAATTAGCTTACGAGTATCATAATGGTCGCAAAATAATTTTGTTCCGATAAAATTTATTTCCGTAATGTAACTGTCCGCTTCAGTATACTAATTGGTTATGAATGTAAATGATTATCATGGCATTACGTGTCAGATGTACATCAATATACCGTGTAGAAAGTAAGGATGATTCTTCAGATAGCGATGTTTTTAAAAATGACTGTAAAGAATATAGTAACACACTTGCGGTTTTTAGTAATGTTATTGTAAGTCTACAATCGACATTCACCCTCGTGTGCTTCCAAAATTGATAAATTTTTATTCTGGACATAGATTGTTTTGGTTCTTTAAGTATTTCTTTCTATTTAATTTTAGATCAGTTGAATCCTGTTTGGAAGTTGTCATGCACTTTTTACCCGACTGCGCCAGTAGGAGGCTCATGTTTCTTGTATGTATGTATGTATACTTCTTTGACATGCTATAGAGCCTAAATGGCTTATCGCATTTGAGCTTGAGAGGTATCATTAGATTCATCTGTGTCGTGAGAGAGAACCTGCAACAAAATTATTTAACGGTTTTATTGTATTTTTTAATTAACGGTATATTTTTTTTCATTTAATAAGCTCTTGTAACTGACTCTACAAAGCTAATGTTACAGATGCATACGTTAGCTTTATAACTAAATTAGAACCTAGAAAATGTGTAGGAACTACTTTCTCTCTTTAGTTATTCGTTAAAAGCTTTTATTCTTCATACATTACTTTCATTTTTTTCGCTGTCATTGCTTATTGTAGAGGCTGCATATAGTGTTATCAAACGCTTGAAATGTATTAAAATATATGTAGAAATTATTGTAGAAAAGATTCGCATGTATAATTTATAAATTGACACGATTTTTTTTTAATTTCCACGTATGTTGATATGTGAATATTTGCAAGTCGCTCTGTGTGTTCAAAGCAAGCGTTTCGCTCGCTGATCGTACTTTCCAAAAACCTCTCAGTGCAAAATATGCTTTTAACAAATTCAGGTGTGCCTTCCGCCTTTCCCGACTACTGTATACGATTTACGTACTAAGCAAATTAAAATATTATATAAAATAAACATGTTCTAACAAAGTGATTTTAAAAGTTCTTACATCGATTTTATTGAGTGTAGTGAAAAAAAAACAGGTTGTTGATTAATTGTGATTATTTTTAATTAATGACGTCTGAATAATTAGACATGGCTCGTTCCTTGAAAAAATCATGGCAAACGTTTTGGAGTTTTGCTTGTTTCTTTTCTGCGAAATTATTTTGGGTAATTATTTTTGTTTATACTTTAACTAGACATGTGTGTCATAATGATAATATTATTAGTAAATTTAGAAGTGTGTGTTTAAGAATATTTCATTCTTTTAAGTATAATATAGGAGGGGCAGGCAAGGTAGGTACTTAAGATTCAGAGCAGAATTATCTCGAAGACTTTTTTACAAAATTTTGTAGATATAAAAATAATCCAAAGTTATGTGATAACATGGAATATAATTAGGAACATTAGTCAAATCAGTGAATCGTAATATTGCGATTTGCGAAATGTAAGAAATGGGAAATCACCACATCTTGGGAAACCGTGGGGTAAGACGGGGTACCTTTTACATTTAATAGATGTGGGCTTAATTAAGTTTTTTTTCTACACTTTCCTTTCTTTTCAGCTTATATAATAAACCACCATTGTGTTGCTTATTGATGAGATTGAGATTTCTGCTTCTTTGTCCCGTAGCAATATTATATTACGCTTAGTATAAGGACATTTCTCCGGAGATGAAATTTTCGATGTCCGTGGGTTTATTTTTGTAACCAGGCAACAAATAGCAATGATTAAAAAAATATATAGTTGAGCTTTATCCCATACGAGGGCGGCACTGAAAATTTCGGGAATCAAGGAAGTGACACAACTTTACTATTTAAAAATGTATTTATTGCTTTTCGAAGTATTCTCCGCGAAATTTGACACATTTTTCCATACGATGGAACCAATCATTGAAGCAACCATTCCATTCGGAAGTTGAGGTCTCCAAAATGGCCGTTTTGTAGGCGTCTACAGCTTCTTCAGGTGATGAAAATCTCTGACCACGCAATTTATTCTTTATTTTAGGGAAAGTATAGAAATCATTAGGGCTTAGGTCGGGGCTGTACGGCGGATGGTCTAATAATTCTATGATTTCTTGCTCTAAAAACTCTTTTGTTCTGTGCGCGATGTGAGAACTCGCATTGTCGTGATGGAGGATGATGCGGCGGTTGCAGTTCTCTTTACGTATATGTTGTATACAGCATTTGAGGATCCTGCGTGGAATCTTTAGAGAGTTCTGACGCACCAAGTAACGCGAGCCGCTTTTTGCTGCGAATAAATCATCGCTCTAGAATTTTCTCGAGTCAATTCCATTTTCTCAACGACTAAACAAGTTTGACAAGACCTTGTGACAAGACCGAAAATCTTTTTAAATAAATAAACGGTATTCGATTTTTAAAACCAAGGAGTTTTAAATTAAAAAGATTTTAATATGACAGGAACAGTGGAAATATTCCATTCCCGATACTTTTAGTGCAGCCTATGTAATAGGTAGGTACAACTTTTTTTTTATAACTTCAGTCTAAGTATTGCAAAAAAATTTTAAAGTTCGTTTTTCTCAGTAGCCAGGGGCGTCCGTTTGTAATTTTCTGCAACTAAATCGTCTATATCGCATTTTCTTTTTGATAAATCTATGTAAATGATAAGGAAAGGACATTTGTTTCCCTCTTATAAAAAATAAACGCATTGGACGTAGCTAAATTAGCGTGTTTATAATCAGTAAAGAACTAGTCTCCGGTGTAAAATAATAATTAGCCTGGTACAAGTTGTGCTTGACCATAACTTGTTTGGTAATAACGCTTGCTCACATTGCGTTATTACTCTCAGCAAGCTACTCCTGTAACGAAGAAACTAGCAGGCGGACGTTCTGCTGATTGATTTCGCTCCCGGTGTTACGAGGGTAAAAATATAATTAGCCTGTGTTTGGTTTGGGTGGTATTATCGTTAAACTGTCTACTCTATAAAGCTTATTTTACTATTCTAAAACTTCAATCTGCGTTTTCTGTGTTGCCTATGGGTTATAGATTTATGTGTGAAAATAATAATACTGAAAGCCTTTATGTATAATATATGCAAATTGCAAACACATGCAAACATATATTTTTTGGTGTATCTATTTTCATTTAAACATGTGTTACAGACCTAAAAGTAAAATTAAAATTTGACCAGGCTACTGAGACAAAGAATAGATTTTCGAAGAAATATTCAAAACCATCGGGTTAGGTCCTAACCTAAGCCGATGGTTATGGATAAAGGAATTTATGTTAAGTTATGGTTATGGAAGTAGGTAAGAACTATCTACTAAAATCATAGATATAGTGTAGATCACGAGAAAGGACATAGGCTACTTTTTATTCCGAAGAATTACAGTGTTCTCGTGGGATACTGGTTTTTTATTTGGGAGTAAAAGAGGATAAGAAAAGAGGGGATAAGATCTAGCTAGATTGATTTTTGTCCCCCAAAACTCCATACTAAATTTCATGGTAATGGCAGCAGATCTCGAGAAACCGATTATATATATTATATAAGATTGTCTTGTTTAAAGTATGAGAGATACCTTACATTTATGGAATTCAAGTTAACATGTCGGAACCTTGTTAATTGTTAACATTGAGTAAGCACTTACAGTAAACTCTCAAATAGAAAGTTAATACAGATGTGCAGATCTCCGGCGTCACGGTCGACGGTCGGAGCTCGGTCCATCAAGTTCCTGGCATAACTTTCGATGGTCTTACCAACTTTATTTAGATCGTTATGTGGTCCTAAATACTTACACATGTTGTTTTCACTGTGAAAATTAAAAAAATGTTTCTACAATATTCTTTAAACCCTATTCGATAGCTAAAACGTTGGAGATCTCATCAGTGCTCCATGAAATTTCAGTAGCTTTACGTTTTTAAAGCGCACTAGGCGTTTATTTTGTCAATAAAAAATTGTCTCCAGAGACCCTACGGCCTCGGGAGTACGCCTAGTTTTCTAATGACTGACTTATAGCTTCAATTAAGTAAACCAAGTTAAAATGAGTTCACCTTTGTTTACAAAGGCGAATAAAGCTATTGTTGTTCTCTTATCATCTTAAGGTCAATTCACACCCAAAGGAAACGATACGCAATGCGGCGCTACACTTTTAAAATAGATTCAAAATTGAACTTTACTTATTACACAAGAAGATGTAATACGTTTTATTGTAAGAGTTCGAATGTCAAGCAAGTTGCACCGCGCTACACAGCGCACTGCACATACGCATTTCATATGATTGATGTCATATGAAACGTGAGTAAAGTTTAATTTTGAAAAGCTGTTTTAAAATGTAGAGCTGCGTGCGTCGCGTATCGTCACGATGTGAACTGACACTTAGTTGTTGTGTATCTACCAGTCAGAACCGATAACGCGGAGCCAAACTATGTGAGGCATTGCCTTGTTTACGATAAAACGCACAAATAACCGCAAATTACATATTATTTTATGGTTTACCTCCTATGAGGTTCTATGTTATGGACAATAATAACAACAATAATATCTATGGACGCTTTACACCACGTCAGTCTGGCCCCGTGCTAAGTACTCGAAGAACTTAACACGTAACACATGGGGGACCAGACGGGAAGTATATTTAAAACTTTTATATTATACATATTATATTTAAGATTTTTACTATATTATACGCATCCATGACCCAGGAACATAGAAAAACCGTTTTGTTTCTTCATCGGGTTTCGAACCCCTGGTTGAGCACCATCGCGCTCAACCACTGAGCCGCAGAGGTCGATAAATATACATCCATGATCCAGGCACCTCTTTTGCATCTTTTAGTTGTTTGTTTAGTGAACTTTAACCGTATAGTTAGCGTTTTACCGACTGAACTAGGAACTAATATAAGTAGGCATATGTAGTGAAGTATCATAGCGATGTCGGTCCCGGTAGTATGTGACCTGTACTGTATTACTGGTTTTGGCGACACTATTCGTGTATCACTTTTGTGGCTAGTTTCCCCAGACACTGTCTCATACTCGGTAATACAGCAGTGTATATAACACTTTAAAGGTCGCGCCCAAGAGCAATCAAAATGCAGAATAATTAGTGAGTCACCAATTAGTTTGAGTCATGTCGCCAGTCGCCTCTATAGTACTGTATAGTGTATAGTTCTAAGTTCTAACCCGTTCCCAGAGCGCGGCCATACTCCACACCTACGTGTAACCTGGAATGTTTGTTTACGTATCTGTTACTATTATGCTACCTAAAGTTATATTATCATTATCATCATAAATGACCACTGCTGAAGTGCTCTTATTATAGTAGAGTCCTATATGGCGCCGTTGTCGCAGCAAGAGATACGCAAACAATAATGAATTACCTTCATAATATAATATATATAATGTAATTATTATATTATAACACGTGAAGCAAAAACTTTCAGTACCGTTTTACGAGAGTTGCGCGAACGATGGAGTATAATATTTGGCACAGTTAAATTTTATGTAGAGGAAGGTGTGTTTTAATCCAATATTTTTTTAATAATAATGTTTAGAAATACGTAAACTTAATAAAAATAACAACAACATACGCTGCTACTATCGTGGTAGAAAAAATAAAAAAAGGATTGTAAATGTTGTGACAGATTTTCTAACGTCAACATATCACAAAATTGTATCTATCAAACGCACAGTAGTGTCTGTTAATAATATCTGAGGTGGTGTGTGTTGTTGCTATTTTTAATAATTTTATAAAAAAAAATAGAAATTTGGACCTTCTAGTATTATATTAATACGAAACAACCATTTTCAGTAAACGTTATATGGAGGAAGTTAGGACACCTTCCTACACATAAACTTTAACTGTGCTAAATATCATACTCCTCCGTTCCCACAATTCTCGTAAAACTGTATTGAAAGTTTTTACTTCTCGTATAAAAAATGCTGATGATTACAGTTAATTGCTATAAATAGTCATGCAAAAGCTGATTATTCGGAACACTAGTGTTTATTATCCTCTATGCAATATTTTGAGTTCGGGGAATCGATTGTAGTGACTCAGATTTTGTGTTTAATATTAATTTGTTAATGTTTAGTATTAATTCAGTAATTCGCTGTATACGGTCGATGTGTAGTGATCAGTGGACCTATGAATATTTGTAATTTATAACAAATAGTGTTCTTTACTGCATTAAAAAAGGGTAAAAAATCTATCTGCACTTTTCAGTGATATAAAAGCTGTTTTCAAATAAATAATGTTTAGTGTGTGAAAATAATTTCCAAAACATTTGAGCAGTAAGCTAAAATCTCACTCCTCTGTTGCAGTTATTGATATAAATGTGATAAGTTCCATACCAAAGTGCTAAATAGTTGTAAGTGTTAGTGCCAAGTGAAGTGAAATGTCCACTCCATGGAACAGAAGATTCAAGCTGTTGAAAAGTGGAAGATTTTCTGCACTCTTCGTAGGTTTATTTTGTCTTGCTAGAAAAAATATACCTTGAGCCTTTTTTTTCGTATTAAATATTGAAGTTCCAAATTAATATTTTTATAAAGGAATGTAGAAGTCCTCGAAAATTATGTGTTGCGCTAGTTTTAAATATTATAGCAAGGCTTGTGCTCGCGGGCGCAGGGATAGTAACTTTTAAATTTTGGACCAAAGGAAACCTGAATTTACAATATTACAACGTCACGCGCCCCAATGTGGGATAAGACAGCTCTATTCTATTATTATTTACTATGCTTCGAAGCGTAACACGGTTAATAATAATGAACTTACTATTATTATTAAAAATATACATGAGGTCAAATACCTTTGTAAGTTTGTACGACAAACAGCTGCAAGCTTACTAACTGGTGGAATTGATAACATTATCACTTCCTTTTGACTTTGCTCCGCATTGTTACTGTGTTGCAAATTGGATTCCAGTTAACTTTAGCAAAATAAATGCTAAAGTTAATGTGAAAACAGCAGTAATAATAGTACCTGGGAGACCGAGCTTTGCTTCGTGTTTTAGTAGAACGATAAAATTGTAAAAATTAATTTAAAAAATATTAAAGAAATAATAAGGATCACATAAACCGGATATTACATACCGGGATTCGAACCCGCCACATTACGAATTTCCAAGCAATGCAAAATTTTACCGTAGGTTATACCAAGCTGCCAATCAGACTGTGTGACTGACAGTAAGAGAGTCGAAATCTATACTGGTGTTTTTCTAGTCAATATCCAAACTTTCAGGGGTGAATATACTCTTGAATATAAGCACTTTCCTAGTTGAAAAAAAAAATCAGCTGTTTCATACAAAAGGGCTACATAGGGCATAGATAGAATTTTGTAGGAAACAGCTGATTTTTTTTCAAGTACGAAAGTTGATCGCATAGTAAAAGTTGGTTATATTCAAGAGTATATTTACTCCTGAAAGGTTGGACACTTATTGGTAAAAGACCCTTATATAAAAGGCAAAGCTGATTGACTGATGTATGTGACCAACGCACAGGGGCTAGAAATATTAAATTTTGCACACGTATTTCTCATATGACGTACGCATCCACTAAGGAAGAATTTTTCAAAATTAACCCCTAATGTTAAAATAGGTGATTAAAGTTTGTATAAAACTATTTATTTCTTGGACATATTTGCATGATATTTCGTATGAATTGAGTACGGAAAAATAATGAGTTATGTGAGTGAGTGTGTGAGTTTTAGAAAACGTTGAAAACGTTTTCTAAAATTGAGCCCTTAAGTGGGTAAAATAGGTTAAGTTTAAAATCTAATTTCACGCGGGCGATGCCGCGGGCAATTAATGCTAGTTATTGATATATTGTTGCACGACGAAATAAAAAAGCATATATTGCTTAAAAATACGCAGTTTCTAAGGGATGAGACCTTGCTAGATCGTTTTTTCTCCCCCAAAACTCCCTGCATACTAAATTTCATGGTAATACTTGTAGCCGTTGTCGAGATACCGATTATATATAGTAGGTATATAAGATCGTCTCGTTTAAAGTGTAAATTATAGATATCTGTAATTTTTTCGGTATTAAAAGGACAACACATGCTGGTCTCTCTATATAACGTTTTGCAAAATCAATTACAAAAAATTTGGCCAACTGACTTCCTGCTCATAACGTTCAGGCAGAAAGTTTAGGACGTTTAGGCAGAAAAATAATATGAATTTCTATTTGAGCTGGTTTGAGCTCAATGATCTTTTCAGCGCTGTTAGACCTATTTATACTAGATATTTTCTTTTTGATTTTCTTTCTGACAGTAAGTGATTTTGCAAAACGTTATAATTATACCTAATAACGGGATATCTCCTGTCAATTCCTGTCCTGCCCTGTGTCCTAAGTCCTGTGACTCTTCCACAGGTTTATCATACACCACAGACATCTTAAACTTTTCTTACTTTACTTTGTGCCTCTACCACTCGCATGATCCAACAGCTAATATTTTCAATTTACCTACTTATTTTAAATATATTTTTGTCAACAGGCAGAGTTGGTGGCGGCGGTGAGGAGACGCGGGCGCGGAGACAGCGACGAGGAGGAGGACCTGGGCCTGCCGCACAGCCCCCCGGCCTCCCCGCCCACCGACAAGGCTGATAAGGTGAAGATGTTTGATATTGACCCAAAATTTGCACATATGCGGTTTCAGGAGATACAATATTTTATAGACTACAATGACTTCTTCCTCATTTTATCCTGTAACTGAAACGACATGAAAATCCGCAGGTAACAATCCTATGGGGGAGCAAATATTTTAATTTCTCTAATAACAGTTAGTCAACAGGTTAGTAAACAATAAAAATGTTTCCGGATGAAAAGGCTTAATTTTCCATACCGACCAGTCTCTACGTGGTCTCTACATTCGTCCAATAATAGCGCCATCTATTACAGTATCAATGAAGCTATAAGCTGCTAGTTTCATGTTATAAATATAGATGTCGCTGTGTAGTGAGCAATGAACAACAAACAAGAAGGAAATTATTATTATAGGTTTTTATCTAATCAATATGACATTTCTATTCATGTTTAGTTCATGTATACAACTTCACAAGGTTAACTCAACTAGATTTTAGGAAGGTTAAAGTCAGATTAACAGCAATCCGAACTACTAATTTGATTTTCTAGAGTTCTTACTTAGGTACATTATTATTATTAATTACAGTTGTACGGTATTCGGTAGATCTCTATTTTCTATATATTAATAATATCAATAACTGAAATCAATATTTAATATAATTTAACTATCCTACTAATATTATAAATGTGAAAGTTAGGTAAGGATGGATGAATGTTTGTTACACTCACGCAAAAACTACTGAACGGATTTTGATGAAATTTGGTATGGTAGTAGTTTAAGCTCTGGATTAAACATAGTCTACTTTTTATCCCGGAAAAGTACAGTATTACGGCGGAGCCGCGGGCAACATCTAGTTATATTATAAATGTCAAAGTTTGTGAAGATGAATGGATGTATGTTTGTTACTCTTTCACGCAAAAACTACTGAAAAGATTTTAATGAAATTTGTTATGATAGTAGTTTAGGCTCTGGATTAAAATATAGGCTACTTTTGAACCCGATAAAGAATTTGAATCCGGTGGGATATTTTATTTACGTGAGCGCAGCCGCAGGAAAAAGCTAGTTAATAATACATTTGCTATGTTCGCAATGTTAAAATATGTTTACATTTTATGTAAAGTTCGAAGAACTGGTGGGGCAATATTGTAACAATAACGAAGTTTGTAAATAGTAAAATGTATGTGAATTGTGAGTAGTCACGTCATTTATCGATGAAATATGTCATTCCATACATTTTTTATTTACCTCGATTGCAAAGAAAGTAATCACCTTGAGTGAGCCTCCAGAGGCTTTAGCCAAGTTGCCATCGCTAATTACGAGGACGAAGTTCTATAACAAAATGTATGGGATTTGACATAAGCACACAAGTGACACAAGCATGGCAACTTGGCGCTAAAGGCTCAGGTCCCTAGAACTCGACTTTTTCCCGGGTTACGTAACCTCACTCAACGAGGGACTACATTTATAAGTATATTGTAAGTAGGTAGTCTCTAAAGAGAGACTTATACTTACAACTGTTTTGTGTTTTTTTAATGTAAAAGCACTTGAAGTTCAACTGAACAAAGTGCAATTAAATAAAAATATAGTGTTGCACACAAGCGCGTTACACAGTAATTGCGAGAAAGGCTGGCGAGGTCATCACTATCGTAACAGTAATACTTAGATTTCTAACACATAAATGTATACATTTTCGCAATATTTCCCTATTCCTTAATCCAATAGTTTTACTGATTATATGTATTGTTGCACGTTGGAGCGGATCTCCCAAATATCTCCATTAAAGGGAACATCCAGCTGACTCGCAGAAAGATGTTAGAGAAGCTATGGGAATATCACCACACTACGTGACCTGTTTAGGGTGGGGGTGTCTTCAAAGTACTACGCTTGGTCACCGGGTGGGCGGAGGGGTTTAGGTTTTTGTGACGTAGTTAACAGCTTCTAGGAAAATCACGCGCGATGGTCTTTAGTACTACTTGAAAAGTAGTGGGGTCTCGACTCTCGGGATACACTACGGACGGTCATCGTGAGGGGAGGGGGAAAATGGGTAAAAATTGGTCATGTAGTATGGGTATATTCCCTAACGTACTTTTAAGCCGCATGTCAATAAATACTTGCTGGGCTATAATACGAGGGCGGCACTGAAAATTTTGGGAATCAAGGAAGTGACACAACGTTACTATTTAAAAATGTATTTATTGCTTTTCGAAGTATTCTCCGCGAAATTTGACACATTTTTCCATACGATGGAACCAATCATTGAAGCAACCATTCCATTCGGAAGTTAGGGTCTCCAAAATGGCCGTTTTGTAGGCGTCCACAGCTTCTTCAGGTGATGAAAATCTCTGACCACGCAATTTATAAACTGATACGATGTTGTATACAGCATTTGAGGATCCTGCGTGGAATCTTTCGAGAGTTCTGACGCACCAAGTAACGCGAGCCGCTTTTTGCTCTTCACAGAGCAAATGCGGTATCCATCGGGAAAACAACTTTTTTACACCTAATTGTTCATGCAAGATTATTTGTATTTGACTCATGCCAATGTCTAAAGTTGCCTGAATTTCGCGGTATGTCACATGTTGATCTTCCTCAATCAGCTTACGTACAGCATCAACGTTTTCTTGGGTGACTGCAGTTATTGGACGACCTTGACGGGGATCATCACTGAGCTTGACACGTCCACGTTGAAACAGCAAACCAGCGATAAATTGTGGTTTTGGATGGGGCTTCATTACCAAATGCAGAAATCATCCGGTAAACACACTGTTTTTGTGTTAAACCACTTCGAAAGTCATAATAAATCATCGCTCTAGAATTTTGTCGAGTCCATTTTCTCAACGACTAAACAAGTTTGACAAGACCTTGTGACAAGACCGAGAATCTTTTTTTAAATAAATAAACGGTATTCGATTTTTAAAACCAAGGAGTTTTAACTTAAAAAGATTTTAATATGACAGGAACAGTGGAAGTATTCCATTCCCGATACTTTTAGTGCAGCCCTCGTAACAATAGACAATTTTTAGTGGTCTACACAAAATGTTAGAATTTTCAGTATATACCATATATATACTGAAAATTACCAGTCAAGTATACAAGTTAGAAAAGAAAATTATGGTCGAGGTCGTAGAGTAATAATTTTAATCGTAACATAAATCATAATCCAAGGTTTTTTCACTAGGTAGCGTATCCGTTATTTATTTGATAAAATGATTATCTGCTGGTTGTACCTTATAGTTTGCATACGCCAAGGTAAACAAACTGCACACAAAACGTAAAATCACCGAGCTAAAACAAAATAATAATATTATTGTAATGCATAATATTATAAAGTATACCTACATGTAAAATTACATTGACGGCTTTAAGTGTAAAATTGTTAAATCGGAAGTTTTGTCGCTGCTTACTTTATATCGAGCGACAGAGACAAAACATGCAAATCTGACACTAACAGTATATTGTGAAACAGGCCCTAAATCTGCTATGATATCATAAAATTATTAAACTACACTTAGATGGGATACTTCTGACGGGCAGTGAAATTTTTTGTGAAAACTTAAATTTTAAAAGGAAACCTAAACTATTGGTTGGTACCTTACTGAACTTAAGATTTCTGTATTAGGTATAAAGTATGGGAATTGGGTAAACCATGAAAGTTATTCTGCCAAGTTATAAATAACTTTCTTCTGTAGTTGTTTATTTATAGCTTAAAAAACATAAACATAAACATTTTATTTAATAGCGGAAATTGTACTTCATTCTCGACAAAAAACAAAACGCGCGTAAAATCCGGAGAAAGGATAATACGTTTCCAACTTTTTATAGTAACCAATAGTACCGTCCAAGTAAACCAAAGAATCGAAAAATGCGATGTAGAATCAGGAAGACAAAACATGCCCAATGCGGTAGTTTAGCAATGTGACGTCATAGATTAACAGGCATAAGATAAAGTGTAACAATATGTATCTAAATAAAGTTCGGTTATGTAAATCTATTGCCATATTAGGTAGTGTAGTGTCACAGCCAATTAGGGCTTCACTATCTCTACAATCTACACAGGCAGTCTAGTCGCGACCTTTGATCGTAGCGCACGCGCGCGAAAAATTATTTTCCAGTGACAATTCAAGTACTGTGAGTGTTGTGCTTACCTATTGGGCTAGTGATGTGTTTCGTGAAAGGTTTTCAAAATTAACGTAAATGTAAAAAAAAAAAAATTTTTTTATTCCAAAAAAAAAATATATATATATATAAACTCGCAATGCTTTGAATTTTAATAAATTAATAAAGAAATACTGCTATCCATTTGTAAGATACAGTGCTAGGTGCAAATAATATTAAATGTGAACTGATTTAAATAACTATATTTTTTGGTGACGAAAAAAAAATAAAAAATTCGCTGCAATATTGCATTTATCTGTGACAGTTTATAAAGAATTTTAATTAATTGTAAAATATAGTAACCAATGTACGTGATAATTAATTAGTAAATTCTGTTCGAAAAGTAGTACTTTTATACAAAGTCAACCATTTTCGAGTAATCGGCCTCCAAAGTGGTATACAAGTTGGTCCGCTCCCCCCTGGCATTGCTAAACTATAGGAGATAGAAACTTGTAAGTTTCCATGCTGAAAGATCATGCTAAAAACTCTTTAGGAAAATTATTTTGAGCAAAATCGGACAATAACTTTTGAAGTAATTCAATGAAAACCTATTGCGCGTTAATAGTTACGGAACCCTCCTTAGACATGTCGTGAAGTGCTCTTGGTTATGTTTTTATCATAAAGTCTTATACCCAGAGTTTAAGTTTTTATTGTTTTTTTTTGTTTTTTTAACCTTTTTCCAATTCACTTTTACACTGGTCTGGCACGGTGAAAGCCCCGACTAAATAACCTGGCTTATTTTCCCCCAACTCCTTAAACATTAAACTAACACTATATAAAAATTCCAATTGCCTCAAACATTTTTTTTAGGGGTTAAAAAATTCACTTTTCAAAATTTCGTATATTGACTTAGCCCGGCTTCTGACTAGCCAGTCCGTCAGTCTCGTGTTGGGGTACAATAGGACAAGTATAGAACAAGGTGTCAGCTTGCCTCAAACACCTGCTCTAAATTTCCTAGTAACTCTATGGCTATAATTTCTTACAGAAATTCGTTTAAATTAAAAAAAAAATGTTAATTGAATTGCTAAGAGATGGAAAGTAGTTCGAAAATGAACGCAGGCAAATCTTAAGCTATGTCAACAGGAAATATAAAAAGTATCTGAGATAATAAAATAAACTGTTAATTATGTATGCCGAATTAAAATTTCTAAAAAATACCGTATATAAATACCGTAAATAATTTGATATAAAATACAAATTTTTTCTTTGTTTAATAAGCTACACTTAACAAAACTTACATTACATTTGCAAATTTATCTTCTCAGTTTTCATTAATAAAAATAATAATTGCATTGCATCAGAGGTAATGTGTTAAGTTATAAGTATATAAAATCATTAAGTATTTAGCGAGTTTGAAAGGGAGCATTTCTGTAAAGCTCTCTCCGGCTTTACCTTATCATAATAATATGGTAGAGTGTAGCTGTAGGTAAAGCTTTAGGTTAAATTTTGAATTTCTTTATCTGAAATTATGAAATTTACTTCTTAGTTTTTACATAATACAATAACCACAAATTGATCGTGAATGAATTAGCTCTACCTACCTATGTACTCGTCAGTCGTAACACTATACATAAGAGTCACGATACGGATGTAATATCACACCTAAGTTATGTTCTATTACATGTAGGTTGTTACTTTGTAGCGTAAAGTATAAGATTTCTAAACACCTTTTAAACGTCGAAATTTCTACAAACTAAACGCATTTGACACTTATAATCTACGAGTCAATTGTAAAAAAGATTCGCACGCACTCGGCGTCTCACAAACGCGAAACCGCTCAGAACAAAGTGACAAAGAAAGTTAACGCTTAACTCCACATTATTTCCACTATAAGCTTTTGTTTGAAATTGTGTGAATTTCAAGTGCAAGTTCGGTCTACATCACTATCAAGGTCTTGAGTTAAAGCAAACAGATAAGCGCGACACAGTCCTTGGATTTTCTTTGGAGTGTAGTGGTAGTCTTTGTGATTTGCTTAAACCCTGTCGTTCTCGCGATTTCTGATAGGAATGAAGCTTGTTGCAGGCGGTGATTAAATAGACACCACTATACCTAGTACCTTAAAAATTAAGAAAATGATTTTTTTTTAAATAATATTATATACTAGCTTTTGCCGGCTTCTCCTCCCGCCTAGATACAGTATCCTACGGGAATACTGAACTTTTTCGAGATAAAAAGTAGCCTTTTCCTCCAGAGCTTAAACTACTACTTTCCATACCGAATTTCGTCAAAATCCGTTCAGTAGCTTTTACGTGAAACAGTAACAAACACCTATCCATCAATCCATACATCCATACAAACTTTCACATTTATAATAGTAGTAGGATCTACAATGTCACAAATCCGCGAACAAAACTCTATAAGGAAATTTGTTTAATATTCCCACGATAATATTAAACTGGTAAAATTTACATATATAAGGATGTAGTAATCCTTTTTAATCGCAACAAGATATAATTTTATCTAATAATATACAAATATAACTTAAAAATAACTAAAGCCGTATCTTGTTCAGAATATGTGACGCATACCTAATACCTAAATGTAGTCTGTAATAAAATTCTTATCTACTTCTCTATGGTGCTTTCACGAGATGTCGACTATTAATAAATACTAATATGGTAATTGATTTCGACTAAAGTAGGACTAGAATTTGGAGGATAAACGAGAAAGTCGTTATTAGTCGATTATAATATTATATAACGTCTTCGAAAATCAATTACGGATATTTCGGGCACATGATTCTTTGCTTCTGTCAAGATGTTTAGGTAAAAAAATATTTGTCATACTCAAAGTAAAAACTCATCTCATGTATGGGTGACTCTCCGCTATACGCAAACTCGCCCACATAAAGAAATAATATTTTTTTCGAGCAGGACAATTCTTTTCCAGCCTAAACGTCGTCACATAAGCAGTAGATCATGTGCCCGAAATATCCGTAATTGATTTTTCTAGACCTTATATTATTATGTGTCATAAAAATCGACTATTAGTTAGCAATGTCAATAGTTTCTAACGTCATTCTTTTTTTTTCCTCGTAACCTCAAGTTAATAATGATTGTGTTTATATCTTGTTACTTAATAGTTAACGATCTATAACCCTTTGACACCAATCCGATTTCTCTATATCAAAATCACATTATTATTAATAATGAATTCTTACTGTCTTTTACAACAATTGTAAGTAGCTTATAGTATCTGGGTAACCCAGCTTAGCTCGGAGCTCTAGTCGATAAAAAAAAAGAATCACATAAATATTTTACCGGGGTATTGTTGAATTATTATTATTATTATTATTGAAATTCGGAATGTGGTGGGTTCTAACCCACTACATTCCGAATACACAAAATGTTAAGTAAACTGCCAATTTGAATGACATTATAGAGTAGAAATTATTGCTATATTGTGCACGACGAAAGAAAAAACATATAATATAACTTAAAAATACGCAGTTTCCAGGCATAAAACTGTCTAGCTAGACCGATTTTTATCCGCCAAACTCTATTTGATGTTATTTAGACAACACGTTAATAAACAATTTAGAACCCATTTTCGTATATCTTGGACGCTTCACACCACGCTAATCTGGTCCCGTGGTAAGTTCTCGAATAACTTGTGTTACGGGTACCAGACAACTGAAATATATTTAATAATTTTTATACTATACATATATTTAAGATTTTTATTATATTATACACATATTTAATACACATCCATGACCCAGGAATACAGAAAAACTTTTTGTTCCTTCGGCGGGATTCGAACCCGCGACCCCCGGCTTGTGCACCAACACGCTCAACCGCCGAGCCACAGAGGTCGTCTTATAAATGCCTATTTCTTTTAGATTTATAAATCTCTATTCAACAATTTTAAAACTTAATTTGTAAAAATGTTTTTTTTCACACTAGACAACATCCCTATAGACTATCATTGAAGTGTCTGTCTCAGAATCATTGATAGGTAATTAATTTCAATGCTGGTCATTAGTTCTATCCGAGTCACATAAAATGATCACGCAGATAGACTTTCAGAGGTCACTGGATTATTTTACCGGAATGCGTTCGATAAATCGGACCGGATCGGGTCGTGTAATCGATACAGTATTGGTGAGTCTGCCCGCAGTCACTCGATATGTTGTGGCTTTTGAAGCACTTGGAAAACAAGCTGCTGTAGGCTATTTTCGATTTGAAATCGGTTTATGACGTTCGTTTTAATGTTAATCTTTTTAACGTAGTGCGTCACATGAAGATAGCTGCTGGTTGATAATTTTCACAATTTCCTCGTGGATTTATAGGACGCTATAAGCACAAAGCCAGAAATACTACAACATTTTGGATTCACATCTAAATAAAGCTAAAAGTAATTCCGCAATTCATTTGCTCATAAATTACCTACGAGTACCTATTATAGTAGTAAAAAATAGGGTGATTATGTTGAGTTAATAGTCCAAAACTGTAAAGCCTGTCCAGAAAAATAAAAGACCTGCACTGGGGGCGCTTCAATTATTTATTAACAGCAACTCTACAGATGGCTGGGATATGATTGGTTAAATCTCAAAGATTTGACATTTCATTTTAGTGCCGTGATTTTCCGCAACGTGGCGAGGTTCTTTACTTTTCTGTTCATGTTAAACCATTATTCGTGCGCTACTTTTAAAACCTATGTCTATTTTGGCAAGGGTCTTATAACAAGATAACCTTTTAATGACATATGTCAATATAAATAACCTTTGGTCTCCGTAAAACAAAAGCTTGCCAATATTTTATTGCTGCCGTGAAATTGGTTAATCGATTAATTCGTAGTTTTCGTGATTGAGAGGTCAGGGTCAATTCTGTTGTGTCACTGTCGTTCGATTTTTCTTAACATTTTTATCTTCAATGCCAGAATTCCCAATAAGAGCTTATCATGTGGTAAATTGAGAATAAAAACCATAATTACCTTTTACAATATTTTAATGCGGAAATAATAACTAATCGGCAACAACGGGCTATTGTATAAGATGTAAACAAAAAAAAAACAAAATATTTCTTTCACGTTGGCAACTCCTATTACAGGGGAGGCTATACCAAAAGAGAGAAAGAAGAAACAAAATATTTAGTAGATATCTAACTGTAAACAAAATAGTTAATGGATTGATAAAATTAATAGTAACATAGTATTTGGAGCACGTTTTTCTCTTATCTTTGTATATTTCTAAATAGTTGCGTCTCAAAATTTCCCACGTTACTTAATTAGATAAATGCTATGCGTACCTGCGTATCATTCATTGGGACTTCAAATTGTTTACGATATAAAAATATTTAAATTATAATTTTATAGTCGTTGTAATACAAATTACGATATTTTTCTAAATCAGTTTTGATTATATTTTCTGCGCAATCTACATATCGTCAATATGAAACTACAATGTATTCGCGTTAGGTTCGCAGTAAGTGATTAGTGCGAATGTAAAAATTGCCCAATAACGTTTAAGCCATTTTTTATGAATAAATAAGCAACGGATTGGTAAAAAACACTGAACTTGGCATAATCTATGAAGTGATTGACATTGATTTTTATAATATCAATATCAATACTAACCTAATTAAATCAAGTGAATAACTACAATTATGACTACACCATGCATGATGGAACTAAACTACATAATTGAAATTCAAATAACGATTTAATTTTACAATAGGGGTTGAGTCTAACCTTAACAATTAATATTATCAGTAAACCTTGACACTATAAACATAAAAAACCGTAAAATATTGGTACATCAGTAGATTCGGAAGCACGTCCGGTTGAACTAATTGCGTGAGTGCGCGCCGAACCGCGGCGAAATGTAACAACTAACAAAAGGTGGTCCGTAGTCAGTACTGACGTGTATCATGGTCGATGTATGTTCTATTTAATAGTCTAGTGAATTTGTCGTGAAATAAAGATACATCTAACAGTAGCGAAGGCTGGTTCTCAATTAAAGGAAATCCTAGCTTGTAGATGTAAGATCAGTTGCAGAACTTATATTAATACCTGACCTAAAAAAAATTGTACCTCGGACAAAAAATTGTCGTGTCCGTAAACACGTACAAATAGTTGGTCATGATCTACCGTACAATATCTACAACAGCTTCCGTGGTCTAGTGGTTAGAGCTTGGTTCTCGACTTGGATATCATGGGTTCGATTACCGCAAGTCGGACCTGCGCCTGATCTTGCGCCAGTCGGTTATCCGTCCCACTGGGTTACGAGAGTAAAGGAAGAGAGAGAGTGCTCTTATGTACTGCGCACACACTTGGGCAGTATAAAATTACTCCTGCGTAACTGGCCTGGTTGTAATGAAACCGGCCACCGTCACCGAAATCGGTGTGGGGGAGTTAATGTTTTATATTCATGATCTATATGGCAATGTCGTAGATTACAAAGTTTCAAACTGTACTGCCACAGTTATTGTATCTTAATTAAACGTGAAGCCGGTGTGAATCGTGCTATACGCACACGTCGCTACTGACATGTAATGATTTTTCCACCATTATATTTAGCAGGACGGACTTATTGTAGAGACTAACCCCCCTACAGATAAAAATATTTACACAAGTGATTAGCTATTCAAAGTTGCTGTCTTTGTCTGGCAAGAGACTTTTCAAACGCATCAGATGAAGTCAGCAATATTGAATAGCTAATCAGTTGTGTAAATATTCTTATTGGTAGAGGCGTAAATATAGAGTACCTACAAGCACACAGCTGTTACAGGCCTTACTGCAGTTGCATGTTAGCTGTTACTGATGAAGTGATGACACTGAAGCTGTTTTTGGTTTTTAATTCTTATTTAATCCACAAAATTTTATATTTACTTCTACTTCATATTTACTTTATATACTATGTTTACTTTCTGAGGGATATTATTTTTAACGCCCTGCACGATACTGCACGATTTCTATACTGTCTCAATAAAAACAGTAAAAATTCTGAAATTGCTCAGAGTCAAAACTAGTTATTTCAACATCTACCGCATAGGTAAAGCTACTAGCCTACATAAGGTCGAAAGTTGGATAAACTTTAATTTAAGTAAGATAAACCAAGCATCAATGCATGTCGGTTGTACCTGAACAATTGAACTGTGGAAAGCATTAGAAAGCGTGTGCATAACCCCGTGCGCGGTCGCTCCATATTTCTCGTATTAATTAAATAATTAACAGCCTAAGTAAGTATTAAAAATAAAATAAATAGCTGCGTATTTTACAAGCGTGTTTTGACGGAATATGGGACGGAAGTTAAATACACGGCCTTAGGCCTTTCCTGCCCTTATTTATTGCCCTAGGGCAATCATGATATTTTATCGGACAAACACATACGTTAACCTTTATTATGTAACATCTATCGGTTTGATCTGAAGATCGGTTTATCTCGTCAGATGAGGTAGAGCAAGGACGCCAGTCACCGACCCAACGTTACTTGTGTGTGACAAATCAATATAATATTTTGCAATATTGCAGTTGTACAGGCAACATCATAGTTATTCAAATTCAAAAGCTTTATTTCCATATAGGTTAGTAAAAATAAAAAAAAACCCCTCGTAAGAAACTTGTACGGGGTCATTTTTTAGCAAAACGATAGAAAATTGTTATTTTTTTTAATATATAGGTAAGTATATTTTTACAATGTAATAATATAATTGATATAATATTAACAAAGAGCCGGCACCTACCTGGCCCAGAGAATAAGTATCGCAATCCAACGAGGAAACTTTTTGAGCCTTCTAGGTACTCTGCCTGCTGGGGACGACCTGGGAGATTTCATTGTTTTGTAGCATTTTAAGTTTTGGAGTAGTTATTATTTTTTTAGTACTTACCTACTTTTATAGTTTGTAAATATTTTAAATAGTTTTTAGTTAATAAATTACAGAGGGTACTGTAATTAAAAAAAAAAATTTACAAAAGTCAGAATGTTTGTTCCACCGTGACTCCTAAATTACTAATCCGATTTCAATAAATTAGGTGTCAATAGATTTGAAATAACAGCCCGGGTAATATAGGCTAGATATATTATATATCGTAGTCGTATACGTAGTCGGGTTTATAGTTATTTTTAAAAGGAACTTAATAGTCTGATTTGAAGTAGAAGATTGAATCTTTGTAAACGGTAAAAATTGTATAATCAATTAATTTATTTTTATTTCAAAAGAAAGTTAAAATATTATACTTACTATGAATTGCCAGTTACGATAAGGATAATATTATGGCCACTTTACATCACACGGAACCGCATTTACACTTAAATAGACCATTTTCATTTTAAAACAGTCATTGCAAGTAACAATGTGCACTTAAAATGCTATCAATGTACTATTCCTCCAGATTGATAACAAAAACATCAAAGTTACAGCTTATGATATTAATAAACTATATTATGATACACGTGTAGGTATCGGTCGTAATACCCAATCGATGTTATCGGATTGATAAGCACTGACGTCAGGAGAGCCCTCGAGTGGCATGAGATACTGCAAGCATAATATACTTACGTACGGAGAAACATCTTTCATAGAACGATCCAAATTTTGGCAGGGTTGTCACATAAGATGGCGGTAAATTATAAGTCTAGCGACAGTGTACGGTTATTGAGAAAGTCTAATTGGTACACACCACAATCCGGCATCGAACCTGCACGATTACGCGTGTCTCAGGGGGTCTATTCACTAGGTCATGGACGCTCTAATAATAAAGCAAGACATCTCGTAGAAAATGAAATATTTGATAGGTAAAATAAGATATATATTTTTATTCTATTATTTTTCGTACACACAGTACAATACATAACTACTTTTTTGTTTCATATTAGTTGTATTTAATATTCTTACAATATTATAAAGTTCTAACAAATCATTGGACACAAATATAATATTAAAAAAAAAATAATATTTGTCGTCATAACAACCAACAACATATCACAATTCTCAATCTCACATGAAATAAAAACTTAAACACGAAATTTGAAAATTTTGACGTCTCTATGACGGCACACAATCTTCGGATTATTTACACTATTGCCGTGTACGTAATTAGAGAATTGTGGAAACAATATGCTTGTAGTAGTGCAATCAAATCGAAAGACTATGTAGCTGTTTATCTGGTTCTAGCTTTCTTTAATATGTACTGCAAGTGAAAAATCATAGTTGATCATAGTACTCGTGAAATAATTATTTCAATACGTCAATTAGTTTCCAAGGTATTTAAATTAGAAAGTTGCCTTTGGCGTTCAGGAGGCAATGACGTCATACCATCCTCTAACTACGTTACTTTGTACCGCAGCCATGCGGTATAAATTATGAATAAAAATGTATGAAATTTGATTATAGATAACGTTCCTACATTATATATTTTTTGGCACTAACAAATAATAATAATTTTATATTTAAGAGGTGGATCCCCATACATCAGAAGTGGGGTAGATTTTTTTTATTTTATCGAGAAGGGTATCGTCGAAAGGTATCTTTAATTTTCAAATTCAGAAAATTTAATTAAAAAATATTGATTAAGTGAACCACTTTCGAGTAATCAAGGCCGGGTTATATCGTGACGTCACGCGACAGTTAGCGAGTTTCGAAATTTTTGTGAAGTTTGAACGCGTGTAAAATCATACTTATTATTTTTGACTGTAACAAAAAGTAGTGTATCTGTATACACTATGCATCATGATAGCTTTACTGCAAGAAAATTTCAAAGTGGTTTTATATGCCTAGTGACATCCTCCATCGCAGAAGACAACAACACTGTCGACAGTAGACAGATATCTCGCGCGTTGCAACGTTGGTAATTGTGATAAGTAAACAGTAAGCGCCTTTACATCCGCGCCGCAGGAGATTCGTACCTATGGAATTCGCCGCCGCCGCAGGAGCTACGCCGTTACATCGCCGTCGCTGCGGCAAAAAATAATATACGTACAAATCCTAGTGTAGCGGCGCCGCGGGTACTGCGGCGTGTGTGTAAGCGTACTAATACGAGTAGGTAAAAGGAGAATCTTGTTATTTTTTCTAACTCTCAAGTTTGCGGTTAATGTGTAAAACAATAGCATAAATATATTACTTCCTATTAAATTCCAACAAAGAACGCCTGAAATGGCTTTCAAATACCCTTGTCACTTTGATCCGAAATCTAGATTTTAGTGTCAATTTTCGATATCACACATCAAGTTTTATCTTAAAGATTTATTTATGACATCGTTTCATGTACCAATTCATTAAATGTTTAAAATATGTACGTAGGTTAATTCTTTTGGGCATTTTCTGGGCTTCAAACTGCAGCAATTTCCCACAGGCTTCTAGCGCACACTTAATAATACAAACACAGTTGTATTTTATCGCAATAAATATGCAACGGTTAAGAAACGACGACGCTACATGAAAAATGCATTAGTTGTTGACGAAATATATGTAGCACAACTTTGTAACACATTAACCTAAAGAAAATAATGCACTATACAGCGGACGTTTTCACCCGTAACAGGCCAGTGTTACGTAAATACATTTATTGTCCAGTAACATTCACGAAGCGTGATTCCTCACATCGCACATAACAATCGTGTCGTGCTGAAAACCAATAGCCACCGGTCAGGGGCTCGTATTAACAATTCAACACCTTTTAATGCATATTGTGCTAGACTGTTTTTGTCCATATTAAAGCTTTAAGGCTACCTCTGTAACAATATTAACATATCAAATACATAAAATTCAAATACATACATCCAAATCCTCGGTATCCCGTATACCTACTGTAATCCTCGACTGTGCAACTTTGTGATGATGATTACTATTATATCTACTCGTTAGTGCTTATTAATGTTGTCGACGAAGTTGTATAAAGTTCAAGTGGGTGACGTTTTGCTTTCGAAAGGCTAGGAGGTTTCATTTGAAAGCCTAACTAGACTGGACTCTGGAGGTAAAGTTGTTAACTGTAGTTGCGTAACGGGTTGAATTACAACATCTTAAAGTTTAATAAATACGTAAACTGTTTATATATTTTTAATTAGCTTGATTCTACTAATATTATAAATGTGAATGTTTGTGAGGATGGATGGATGTTTCGTATTCTTCCAAAAGTAGGTACGGATTTTTATGAAATTGGGTATGGTTACTACCATACCCAATTACTACTGTTACCATAACTACTGTTTAGAATCTAGATATCATAAGCTAGTTTTTACGTGGCAAATTGTACGGATTCCGCGAGATTTCTTTTTGCGCGTAAGAATTCGGAGGCAATACCTAGTCTAGTTGCAAAACCACAAAGAGGGTGCCAGACTGCAGAGTTATGTTCATGTGAACACTCTGCGACGTTCGCTTTTGAAAAAGGTCAATACATAAAGTTACAATTTCTGACTTCCTTGATACATATTTAAATGGCTTGATTTTCATCATTAAGTGGCGAATTTGTTAAGCATGCATAAATATAGTGGATCCGGTTGAATATTTTTGGTCTTTTTACAGTTCTTGTTTGTATAGATTAATTATTATTATCTATGCCAAAATAAAGTGACTAAACTATATATTATGTGTAGAGTAATTTCTGTCCAGCCTTCACCGTCTGTACCATCTGTACCTATTTGGATAGTCTCGTGCAATGTTGAAACATTTTGCGTACGATGCAATTTGTAATTTATGGAACTTATGAAAATAACTTTCACGCAATTCCCCTGCGATCTTCGGCTCCCAACTTGATAATTCAAACAAATGAGCGTTGCAAAACACATCCGCGTCGATCATACCTCCCCCACTTCCGCGTGCAGTATAATGACAACATTACAAAACCAGCTACCGGACCATCGACGGGTCCTGGCCAGAGATTTCATTTGAATGCGAAAGTTCTAGGTTTTATGCGACGTTTTATTTTGCAGAACAGTTTTTTTGTTCATCTCAAATGGCCAAAGATCTTGTGATGAAATTAGACTTTTCAAGTGCTTTAATTATTAATATATTAGTTTTAAGCAACCCGTTTTTAGAATTTTATATTGTTAATTCTAACAATTAGTTGAAATTTGTTTTATCTATTTTTCAACAGAACTATGCATATTTTTATAAAAGTGGTCATTTAAAAACCTTATAAGGTTATATTATCATTAAAGTAATCCATTCTAAGAATCCACTTATTCCTGTACAATGAAAGAGCAACATTTTTTTTTACTTTGTGATGATATCTTCCTACTAGACTAATTATATTATAAATGTGGAAGTTTGTGAGGAGGGATGGATGTTTGTTACTCTTTCACGCAATAGCTACTGAAAGTATTTTGATGAAATTAAGTATGGTAGTAGTTTAGGCTCTATATTAAAACATAGGCTACTTTTTATCCCGTAAAGGTATAAAGCCGCGACAACATAAAACGGTTAACATAAAACGAACCGTTATAACTTAGATACCTGTTCTACCAATCAGTAGTGATAGGTGTATATTAAATTTTCTACACGTGATTTCCTCCGCTGAAAGACTTTCGTAACGTTACGGAAGGCGTACGAAGGGAATTTAAAAATGTATTATATAAGAGTTATCTAACCTGTTGCGAGGACCTCTGGGTGTTACATTATAGGAAATGGCGCTTATGTCCTTACATACGAGCAATACACGTCTCAAATCTCAATTCATTATATATTCTACATATTTATCATTGACCGTCATATTTAAAGACTAGTATTTATTATTTAAGTGTTACGTGTTAATTTACGTGTTATTAGTCCACAAAAGACTAAGGGCAGAAGAGAACATGATTCTCGTCACACACCAGATGATCAGCCTAGCCCACCTTGCCCTTAACTGACTTGAAAACTAGTCTAGTGAGTTAAAGTATGTTGATTCTGGTCGCTCGTGAGTTTAAGTCCTTGGGAGTGCTATCAACATGAATTCCAGAACTTCTTGATCTTTACAATGTAATTGGGTCACTCAAGTAAAAATATTAAGTATATTGGCCCCAATTACTTGAAGTACATAACTCTGTGTTGGCCACCCTTCATTTATAAACAAATAAATTAGAAAAAAACATAATTAAGTGTCAAGGAATATAAAAAAAAAAACACACAAAACGGTAGGGGGCAACAATTGGCTTTTTTACCTTAATACGACTTTTTAATTACGTCTATCATTTATTAGTCGTCTTACATAGACATGCCTAATTTTTCAGTATTTAAAGAACTAATAGAGTATTTAAACAATTAATATTATACGTCTACACATCAAAACAGGGGTCTAAAAAGGCCACTTTAGGTGTTTCATATTATGTTTCATATATTTTTTTCTATACAAAAATCGTGAAATGGTAAAATGGCTACACGATTAATCTGATTTCATCATATTAAAAAACATCAATTTTGATAGTTTTGAATAGAAATGCATAAAATGGCGCACATATTATGAGTTGAAAAAAATATTATGAAACACCTAAACTGGCCTTTTTAGACCTCCCTTTTTCAGTTCCTTTAATTTCTTTACCATTTATTAGATTTGTTATAGCAATTATTACGACGTTAATTGGAAAAGAAACCTTGACAGGTGAAGGTTACTTCGAAGCAAAAACAAATATATTATTTGATATTAATGTCTAGAGTGACTCATAGCCAGGAAAAGCAGCTAGTTAGGAAACGAGTGAATAGGTGAATTTTGTGTGGAGAATCTACACTAAAAAGACAGGGTAGGTTACCTATACTAATCAATTGTTTAGTATCTGAAGATGCCTTTAGAGATTTACTAGAGTACCAACCAGTATGTACTATTAATTTATTTTGTTGAATTGTTTTCTATTAAGGAGATTGTAGGTAGGTACAAATTATTATTTGCGACGCGATGGACAAATATTATTAAACCACTAATAATAATCAAAAGTTAAAAACTATACTCGAAACCTAGTGGGACGGATAACCGACACGACTGACGAGAGATCAGGCGCAGGATCGACTTTGTACATGCCCATCCGACACATGGATCATCTTTCTTGTCAGACAATCAGGTGATCAGCCTGAATTGTCCTAACCAAATTTAGAGACAACCCGACTACGCAAATATGCATGTTGCCTAAAAATTTTTTTTTCGTCTATTCGATGCTAGACAACATGTTAATAAACAATCTAGAATCTATTTTAGTATATCTTAAAAAATAACGAAGATATAAACAATTTAAATTTACAACATGAAAGAGAGCGATATATCGGCCTGTGACGTCACGAGTTGCACCCGCCATACATATTTTGTCATTACAAAATGTACGGCGGTAGCAACTTGTGACGTAACAAATCGTTTTGCAAGAAAGAGATGGGCAATATTTTTTACTTGCTTATAATATTTAATCGTGTAAATCTAAATACCTATTTCTTTTAGATTTATGTATATTTAATCAACAATTTTAAAATTTATTTTATAAAAATGTGATATTCCACACTAGGCAACATCCCTATTATATAGCCTATGTTACCTAGGATCTATTGACATGTAATTCGTTAAAATTGGATCAGAAGTTTAGGTGCCACAATGAAACAAACATACATACATAGACTATCGAAATCATGCCCTTCCATTTGGCTTCGCCGTAATCGGGTAAAAAATGCACACCGATCGAAAAGTCATCTCTAGCAAGTCGTTACTCGCAACCAAAAAAACATCTAAATCGATTCTGGCGGAAATAATAATGGACTCGTCCGCAATATTAAGCACCTATTTAATTGCTTACTATTATTTTTCTGTAATAAGATTTATTGCAATAAACACGCAAAGAGCGTAAGGTACACTTGACTACATTTTACAGTGATAACGAGCAACTATGCTCCGGGCGACCATTCTCGTAATTATTGGCCTTCTGTTTAAAACTTTGCTTTTCTTAGAACTAATATTGTCAATTTTAAATAACATAAGTATCAATAAAACAGTGCTGATATACCTTATTCAGTAGTTGTTCAAAGTAATAAATTGTAACGTCTACATTGAATTACTGCTGAACTAAATACTGAAATGTATAATTTTGTACCTACCTGTAATTTTTGAAGTGTTTGAAATACCACAGTAAAATGCATTTTTATCGACATCTATACTAATATTATAAAGGAAGGAAAGAAAGAAAAAAAGGAGGAAAGGAAAGATTTGTTTGTTTGTATGTTTGCATTGAATAGGCACCAAAACTTCTAGACTGATTTTGATGAAAGGCACATTACCATGGGGAAGGACTCAGGAAAATGTTCATCGCGGGAAATGTACTTTTCCGGGACGCAAAATGAAGTCCCGCTTCATTTTGCGCACGCGAAGTCGCGGATATCATCCATTGTTTTATATGTTTGAGAGATTCTTTATAAGATCTGTAATTGTTAAGTTGAATGCAGTCGAGTGTACAGGCGTACCCTGTTATTTAGCTCGTATGTGCACACTGTAACCACGACGCATTCGAAACTGACAGAAACATTGGGAAAGCTATAAATTATGCAAAATCTTAATAGACTTCGTGTAATACTGTTTTTATGAAATAAAAGTTAATGTAGATGTCACTTTTAATAAAAAGTAAAAGTTAATTAAGTATATCATGCAATTTATTCACTGCAATCGTTCGTCAGCAATCGCTTAATTCTTACCGAAATTCTCTTATCGATAAATATGTAAATTTATCAGTAGATAATTCAATAACTTTAGATTCTCAGCAGGGCGATGCGTGATGACAGTCACGTGCATTTCGTTGCACGTCCGTTCAACTGATTTTTTAAACAAAAAGAAGGACAAACAATTGTGAACCATGTAACACGTTATCGAAACCAGAATAGTTGCAACGTTCCAAGTTTATTCCAGCAAAATTAACTAACTTTGAAGTGATAAAAAATGGTCCATGTGCTAGTGTTGTGATAGTCGTCTATCGATATCGATGCAAAATGATGCTATACGTGACAAACACTACCGGGGACGTGGGTGTCCGCAGGCCGCCGAGAAGACGGATCATTAGTGCTAAGATAAAGGTTTGTATGTACTAAAGCTGCACGAATTAAATGTAACTTTTTAACGTTTATTTAGAAACAATGAGTTTTACATTGCTAATACTTAAGGAGAATAAAGTAAAATTACTGAATATTAGATAGGTTCCTTCGGTAAATTAGGAACCCGATAATTTAGATTTAACTTTAAGACTCAGGTAATACCTAATTAGTTTTTTATATTGTTCATCGAAGTACGTGATGCCTAGCATTAATGTTTCTAATAATTTAGTTATTGGGTATTTTTCTTACATACTTAGAGCGAAATTGTGAAATACAAGCGATATTCAGTTGTTATTTCTCTGTCACAAACATAATGTTTAGTTTGATATCAAACAATGCAAGAGTGTTATTTGAATACAAACAGAAGCTAAAGCTTTGAGAACAATAATGCAAAGATTAATTCCAGCCACTCGGTCTAAAGTTGCCTCGAGCGTTGTGATACCAGCTGCTCTAAGTTCCATTACAATTTCAAAATAACAAAGAGGGTATTGTACATTCTGTATATCCCGAAGCCTTGATTAGATGCGATTGTCAAAAACGTTGGAGCCTGTTTTTTTAGTGTCTACTTCAAATTTCCCGTAGTATGCGAACGTGGTAGACTACTCCTAGTACCTACGTTAGTGGTAAAGTTTTTTTATTTAATCTTGTCCTTTTTTTATTTCAGCGGCACCATGCAGGCATATCGCAGTCTTCCTTTAGCGATGGCTCCCTCCTCAGCGTGGGCTCGTCGGAGATGGACGAGGACAGCAGCAGCGGCATACACCACTCCCACGACCACTCCACTAGGAGTGACCAATCAGAGACATACAGTAAGTTTATCAATGTAACAGCTTGTAAGTTTTGCGGTTTTATAAAACCGATTATCGATAAGTATCTATTACGGCACTCACTTATAACATAATATATAATAAGAATTTTAATGTGGCCATTTTTTGCGCACTAATTATATTAAACTCCTAAAAAAATGTCGTAGCCAGTTTAAATTCAGGATTATTTCTAAAGAAACAACTTTGAATTTTCAGATACGTCCGAGCCACCATCGGGTGTGGCGCCACTGTCGCACTCCGCCGCCAAACACAAGATGGCGGTGAGGCCGCGACGCACGCACGGGGCACCCCGCAGAAACAAAGCAAACTCTGTAAGTCCCTCCTTAGTTCCTTACGTAGGTCAATCAGACAAAAGCTGCCCTGCCCTCAAAGATTTCAAAACTAAAGATAGGCTATGACGTACATCTGATAGAACAAATCTACATACAAGAAAAAGTTACGCCATCTTGTTTTCACCATACCTTAAATGTCAGCCATCTTGATTTCGCCATACCTCAAATGTAAAAATGGCCCCAAACAACTCTAAAAGTGGGGCCATTTAAGTGGGGACCGTTTTTGCCTCAACATGCTTTATCTATAATATAAATTAACATCTATGCCTGCCATACGAAAGTACGTAGCCTACCTGCCATACGATTTAAATTGTGATAACAAAATAATAAGTTTCTTCTATTTACCTATTTAATTATTATGTATTTTGATTTTACAGTTAGCCGCATCTGCATTGCCCATAACGCCCGAACTCAACGAAGAAATCATACGAAGCAACACTCCGGAAGTCACACTTAAAACCACGGAAGTCGTTACTGGTATATTTTGTCGTTTAATTTTCTCGTAACATGAATTAAATAATCTCACATTAATTAATATAATAACCCAAGTACATATTACATATTCAATACAGGCTATTAGTTTACTTGTTGACAAGTTTTTTCCATGATACACGATGAAACAATTCAAGTTAATACATGATTTGTAATTATTCGTTTTCAGAATCATTCTCTACATCGACTACTGCGAAGCACCACATCATCGTCAAAGAACAACAACAGTTAATAAATAAAGAACTACAGAAAGTACTTGAAACTCCAAACGATACCAAACTTAAGTCATCTTCCCTTCCTCCGGGATTAGCTCTAAACCATCTTGGACAATCGCAGGCAAAACTGAGTATTGCTGAATCAAATACGCCACGATCTTCAATAAAAAGAAGTAAATCGAGCACACAAGATCAAATAAGAGAATGTTCACCGAAGCCCAACGATCGTCAAAGCTTACAACCAGAGCATCAAGCTGTAAAGTATCGTCATGACAAAAAATATGCCGAAGAAACTTGCCTTGAAAAGAAGTCAAAATCTGAAAAGAAAATTGAAAACGAAGTCATAAGGGCTTCGAAGAAAGAGGAATCGTTTTTCAGTAGACTTTTGTTGAGAAAAAGTGGCAAAAAATCTAAGAAAGAACAAACAGATGGAGAGTGCCAACAAGAATTTAAGAAAACGAAAATGGAAAAATCTTCAACTCAATATAAAAGCATCGATGCAGAGAAAGGTTTGCATTATGAAGAAGTAGGACAGAATTACAAGCCTGTTCCTACCGAACGCACTTACAAATCTGCTGGCCAGAAAGTTTTTGCTAATCAAATGCATAAGAGAATTGATAACAAAGGTGCATACGTACATGACGGGGCATATAAAGACGTATACAGTGCAGCAATAGTTCCTGGGATGGAGTATAAAATAACGGACCTCAAAGTTGCTGACGAAACCGATAAATTACTAAATTCGGACTCAAAAAGTAGATTTAGTCGGTGTGAAGAATACAGTCATGGAAGGATAGAAAAGATAGAAAGAAGACGATCATCTTCCAGAGAAGCAATTGATGACACTAAAAAGGAATCATTTAGTCTTCACCATGATAAATCTAAGAGGCCAGCTTCAGTTCAGAGACTTATAGATCCATACTCAACTAAAGCATTTATAGCAAATGAATTAGCTAGTAGAGCAAAGGAGGAATGTCTATTACCAGCACTTGAAATAGAGGAAGAAGAACCAAATAAACGCGGCATACAAATTAATAACAGTAAGCGCGATTTTGGTTTCCATAGTGGTAGTATGCCTAAAAATATTCCTTACTTTAATCCAAGTCTTTCTGTGTCAACATCTCCTAAAAAGCATATTACGCACAGTTCAGAAAACGTAAAATATATGAGTCGGTCATCAGAGTATAGTGATTTCCGAGAAAGGGAAATAGTATATAAGAATGAGCTACCACAAATTGTAACTAAGAAAGAAGAATCATATATGACTGCATGTATGCGCACGCTGGGAGAGGATCACGTTGAGCATAGAAACAGCGTTGGCAAGTCTCACAGTTTTCGCTATGCCTCTGAATCGCCTTCCATAAGTTCCCAAGAAATGCCCAGTCTACCAACTATAGTTGGTATTTCAGAACCTCTTCTAGAAAGTTGGGAAGTAAACTATAGAAGGAACTTAAGTGAAAGGCAAGATTATGCAAAAAGAATTAGCGCTAGAAACTATAATATTCATGCCAATCCTGAAGTGAACTTTGATAGCTTGCCTAGTACAGAGAGCAGCTATCTTGATAGTCTCAAAACTGATCTAAGTGATGAAGCAAAAGCTTTCGCTAACAGTATCCAAGTGACGATGGATATACACAAACGTGACAGTGACATTTCTCAAATTGAGGCAAAAATTGATGATATTATTAGCTCTCCTAAGCCATTCATTGCTCCAATACTCAAATCGAACTCTCTAGATAGCATAAAAGGGAGCCCCGAAAAGACAGTTGACGACAGACGAAAGACTATTTCTGTTGAAAGTGCTTTAAGTCAAAGCATCAAAAGTACTGACATAAAGGAAAAATCTGAAGAAAGTTTTGTTTCGGTGACTCACGTAAATAAAGAAAACCCTATAACATTAAAGCCGATTGACAGCTCAAAAAGCAACAAGAGTGATGAAAAAATACAAAAAATCGGGAGTCTCAAACCAGGTGTACCAGAATTTCTGAACGTGCAGTTGACTAAAGTAGACGTAAAACCAGCAACACATGTCGTACTTACAGCTAATGTAATACCAAAGAAAATTGATAGTCCACAAACTGAAAAAGATCAGAAAATTGAAACTTTTTTAATTTCGGAGAATAAAATTGTTAATCCTACAATTAAACCTGTAAAAAGTTATGAAAACATAGATACTACAGCATCCGAAGACAAAAATTCCAGTGTCGTTATTAGAACTAGTCCTACGAGTCCTAGAAGTCCCGTGACGCCTAAACATTTCATGAAGAAGAAATCAATAAGTATTGAATCACAAGATCGAGTAGAAAAACCTAGGACTAGTTCTGTCAGTACGATTGGAAGCAATGATATAATAGATGACAATATATCTTTAGATAGAAAATCACACTCTAGTTTTGGGAGTAAGAGCTCCATTCAAAGTACAGACAGTAATGAACATAAAATACCCGACCGCCACGATGAAATAGTCATATTTCGAAAAAAACCCGTATTGAATAGAGAATCTAAAAGCGATAAAAGCAATGACGATGAACCTGAACTAATGAAGGTTTTTGCCCGAAGATCTCTCAAACTTAAAGATAGCGAAGCTGACAATTTAGCTCAAGAAATTGCTGATGCCAGTGCAAAAAAGGAAGTCGACAATAGTGCTTCAAAAACAAAAATACTTAAAAATGAATTTAATGCCTCTATTAAGTCAAGAGACAGCGATAAAGAAAACGAAGATAGTAAAGATGAAACAGTAGAAAACAAATTTGTCGATATTGCTACACGCGTCAGCCAGTTTGGAGTGCCGCACTACCAAAGAAGTGTTAGCATACAAAGTGTCACAACAAAACGGGACAGCGCTCCAGTTTTTCGAAATGAAGTTAACAAATACAAAAAAGAAGTTTCTGATTCTACACCAGAGAAACGATTGAGAAACAGAACATTCCCTGATCCTTCTAACGATCGCGAGGATATAAAGAATATTGCAAAAAGCGAAGCAATGGCTTACAAAGCTGATACTCTTACGAAGCGTCCATGGCAAATAAAAGATGATTTCAGACAGTCTGTTGAGAAAGAGAAACGTGACAGTACTGTGATAGAAAAAGATGGCGATAGCGAGAAAATTGAAAGTGGAAAGGAAAGGTCGGTTGAAGAGGCGGACGCATCTCCACAGTTTAAGGGAATTTTACAAATGAGGGCCGAATGGGAGCGACGGGCGAAACAAGGGATGACCAAATGAATCAAGGTGCTAAGTAAAATATTGATAGGTAGTTCGGTATTGTGTTTTCTAGTTATAGACAAAAATAGATATAACAGGCCTATGAGTCAGTACATGTAGGTATGCGATACATCAACATTGTTGATTTTATAGTTTTCTAGATTATAAAGTCTATCTATTTAGTATATAAGTATTACTAACTAGTAGTCTAATTATTTAGAGAATTGAAAAATTACAATGACCTAGGACATATCGCCGATTGTAATCATTTGCCAAATAGAAATAAATTAACATTTTGTGCGAATAAGTAATACACCACTATGTATTTATTTATAGGGGACTGGAGTCTTATATATACTATTATACTTATGTGATTAAATATTACGTAATTTACTTTATTTTATATCTTACGGACGCATTTTTATTGATATTATGATTTCGTTAAAGTAATTGGTAAGGAAATAGATGTAGGTGGTACTCGACTAGTTGAGACTTGATCTCTTTAAGGTTTTTAGTTTGCTGGCAAATTAAATATTATTTTCTTAAATTAAATTCTGTTTTTAAAATTTCAATTAGATCTTTAGAAAAATGAGAAGATGTGACACAAGAAATATCCGGTCCCCGGTTTAGAGAGCACTAATTGTAAACCCCTTGTAAAGTCAAAATATATTTTTCCAGAATATTCCGATATTATTAGATGTTAATTAATATAGATATAAAATTGTAGATCCACATATTCTCAGAATAACGTATAAATAGAATGCTAACGTTCGTTGTTAAGCCAATGTATTTTTGAGTGTTATTAAAACGATATAATATCGTATTATATTTTATTAAAGACTACTTATGTATTAAACATTTCTGAATTGTAAAATACAAATTTTATTCCTATAGTTTTTTTTGTAGTTTTCTTTTTCCAAAGTAGATTTGGTAGACATGGTGACATATTTCTTGATTGCTTTAGGGAAGTAATGGGTTTGAACATGAAGAACAAAGAGAGTTTTTATATGCTGTTTACATTGAGTACATACAGTTTTAAATTTCTTGAGTCGTTGCGCGGTGGTTAGCTAAGCCGATATAGGTTGTACCGGTTCTACTCGTACATAGGTAGTCATGGACTGAGTAGCTTCCAATGAGATAATTTCGAACAGGCAGAGTGATGTCGTAGTTAATATTTTACGACCTCATAAACCGTGGCCATGTTCTAATTTATCACTTCTCCGATAGATGGCGATGTGTGGTTAAAAATGAAGATACCTATAAAAGCATTTAATTTACTCCATAGTCCACTACTCGTTCGGACCAGGAGGTCAAGTGTGTTATTTTAACACACGGCGCTCAAACGATTGACCATCAATTTTACTATTGTTCCTATTTTTGCTATTTGTGGCTCACTATTATAAGCAGACCTTGCACTCCTGTTACTTTCAGTTGACCTAACCTTCTCTCATAAGGTTTCCAAAACATTAAAGAGCTTATAATTTTTTGGTAAGTTCGTCAACTCGACGTCAACGTCGAATCAACATTAGTCTGTCTTATTATTTATCTATTTTATATATAGACTACACAGATATGTAACGTTTTATTGATAATAGAATAAAATAGAAATATTATTAATTTTGTGAAAAAAAATCTTACAAGTTTGTATTTTACCACTCGGCATATTTGTTGCGAGATCGCGAAGCTGATTTTTAGTGAGCATCAGAACAAACCAATTAAAAAAAAATTTCAAAATACTAAAAAACAGGCATAGGAAAAGTAAAATTCTACCAATTTTTCTAAGGCACTCAGATACGATTTCTATAAACTCTTACTAATATCGATATTAATCTAAAGAATATGAACGGTTTCCTAAGCCAACATTTGCCTGAGCCAAGTTATTACGAACCAGGATATTTATGTCAATATAATATTATACTTTTCAATATTGGCGAGGATTAGTTATATGCACTGTGTGGTTTGTGAGGATGTGAAAATATATTCTGTCCAGTAAAAGCAAGTCTGATTTCCTGAACTTAGGAAACATGAATTAGGTACATACTACCTAGTACGAGGGCGGGTCAATAAGTCCGTGACTTTTGGAATAAAACACAGATTTTTTGATAAATAAATCATTTTATTTTTCAACGTAGTCCCCCTTGAGCTCTATACACTTTGTCCAACGCTTCTCCAATTTTTTTATCCCTTCCAAAAAATATGATTTGTCGAGGTCCTCAAAATAGGACTTTGTTTGCGAGGTGACTTCATCATTGGAGTCAAATCTTTTTCCACCGAGCCATTTTTTCAGGTTTGGGAACAAGAAGTAGTCACTCGGAGCCAAATCTTGAGAATAGGGTGGATGTGGGAGCAATTCATAGCCCAATTCATGGATTTTTGCCATGGCAACTGCACATGTGTGCACCCTTGCATTGTCTTAGTGAAAAAGAACTTTTTTCTTGGCCAAATGAGGTCGTTTTTTTTTCAAATCCTCATTGAAGCGGTCCAATAAGTTGGCATAATATTCCCCATTAATTGTTCTTCCCTTTTGAAGATAGTCAATGTGGATTATCCCACGTGCATCCCAAAAAACAGTCGCCATAACTTTATTGGCTGACAAACCCACCTTGGCCGTCTTTGGCGCCGATTCACCCTTAGAAACACACTGTTTTGACTGTTGTTTGGTCTCTGGTGTATTGTGATGGATCCATGTTTCGTCCACGGTTAAAAAACTCCTCCATATTGTGATTAAACAACGCCAAACCTTCCTGTGAAGTTGTTACACGATTGTGTTTGTGGTCGACTGTGAGCAAACGCGGCACCCATATTGCGGAAAGCTTCCTCATGCCCAAGTGATCATTCAAAATTGAAACCACTGAGCCATGCGAGATGCCTATGGCTTCCACAATCTTTTGCACTTTCAATCTTCGGTCGGCCAACACCATATCGTGAATTTTTTCGATTGTTTCGGGTGTAGAGACCTCAACTGGGCGTCCAGGACGTTCGGCATCTTCAGTGCTTGTAAGGCCACAACGAAATTCAGTAAACCACTTTTTTACCATTGAAATCGATGGTGCAGAGTCCCCATAGTATTTATCAAGCTTAGCCTTGGTCTCGGTAATGGTTTTTTTTCGCAAAAAATAATGCTTAATAAGCACACGAAATTCACTTTTTTCCATTGTTTCCTTAAGTTACTGGATAGTCTGATAAAGATAGCTGTAAAACACAAACTAACTGACGCAGCAAGTTCAAATTTTTAAAGGAGTCAACTGATAGATGCCTGTTGACAGGAGTAGTGTTGCTTTTTCAGTAAGGTTAGAAATTCAAAAAGTCACGGACTTATTGACCCGCCTTAGTACCTTCCTCCTGTTGATAATAATGTATTTACTTTAATCCATTATTTTTTCATGATCATGATGTTAAACTTAACGAAAGGCCAAATTAATAGATACCTACCTACTACAAAGATTCATTCACAAATGTTTCATATTGTGTTAAAGGTAAGTGGCTTTCCACAGATTAAAGATCCACCACTAGGTTACTCTTATTACTCCGAAAATGGCTGTTATCAATATCAATATAAAAGAATGATACCAATTTTGGTTCGACATTTTCAGTTGAAACCATATTTAAAAATTAGAGAACGGATTGGCAAATCTTCAATTACTTTGTACATATTGTTCAATAATCCTACATCTTAATATCTGTCTGAATTTTAAAAACAGATCGGATCAACCCTTAAAAAGAGGGTTTCTAAACGCAGGGGTAGATTCGACGCATGCGCGAACATCATTCCGAGTAACCCCAAATCACAATCGAGAAGCAGTCAGCCACCATTTTATTTTCGTTTATTTCTATTTCTCTGTCTGTGATTCAAAACTCTGGCATAGAAAGTGCGAAACGATATAAAGAACATTGTGCGGTGCTCCTCTTGGTGAGGTCTTTTGGAACCCTTGTGCTTACGTAATATTGGTTATCAATCGAATATAGGCTTCGGCTACAAAAAGGTAAGGTTTATATTATATTCATACGGTTTTTAGTCAACACGTCGAAAACAATATCGATTTTCAATTAAATGGACATCCTATCCCCTTAAAATTAAGACACAGATTGTAGAGTAGATAAGTAGGTACGTCAAAAAGGCTTGATGATAGAAATAGCTTCTTTACTAATCAAAAATATATGTAAGAATGCTTATTATACAATTTTAATATTACCTACATTAAACATAATAAATTTTATTAAATAAATACACTGCCTGTGATCATAAAATAAAAGCTTTAAAACAACTTGCACCTTAAAAAGTAGATTTAATAGAATGCACGCATCTACAAGCTACACATAATCTTATTAACTATCGATATTTTCTTATATTATAATATCCTATGATACAAATTATGACAAACAACATAATACCTAATAATTCTAAATATTTCTAACAGAAGTTTTAGGTAAAGTAAAGAACGTCTTAACGCGTTGCGAGCGAGAGAGACGGGCGATATTTGCTACAATTATTTTGTTTTCTTGATTAAAATTTGTATAGATAGAATTTATGTAATAATAAATAAAATATATTTATCTATTCCCTTTAAAATTTCTGACACATCATCAAAGAAAACTAACCAATGACGTTTTGGTGACGCACTTAGCTAAGCTGCGTAGAATTTTGGGTACTTTACTTTACGATACAACGTCGTAGTAAAATTTTTGGAAAAGAAAATTACTTTTATAAAGACGAATTTATGAAGATAAAAAAAAAATGGTATGTGACCTATTTACATATAAAGTTAAAATTATTTTTGTAGCAAATACAGTAATAGGTACTTGAGTAGGCGTAACTAGGGACACTTGATCCCCTTTTTGTTTCTCAACCCTCATTTGAAATTTCCTACTCAACAATTTTTGCCACTGTAATACTTAGGTGGAATTTATTTGGCTTTAAGAACCTGCGACAACCAATAGAATATCAGTGAAAATAATACTAATTTACATACTAAAATTATTACAGGGAATTGTACTCTATTGTGTAGGAGACACTACAACATAATACTTGTATTGTATTGTGTTGTAGCGTCTCCTATATTATTACAATTTAACCGAACAGTTAGTATATAACATTTTCCTCGCAATTATTCAAACATTTTTCGCCGTTTAAACCTTCCCTGAACTATTTTATAACAATTATTTTAAAATTAGCGATCCCGATCCCGGCCGGACCGAGATTGCTAATTTACACTTGCTGATTTTTGTCCAATCCGAATAAAGATGCTCTAAACGCACTCTTTGCAACAGCCAATCAGTACTCACTACTCATGTTACCCATATCCCTAGTAGTCCAGTCGGGTTTTATGGGAAGATCATGAAAATTGTTAGAGAGATCGCGAGATAAATTTTAATTAATATATTATATACTTACTGTTCGTATTAAAATCAAACGTGTTTTGCGAGAAAGCAGAGCAGACCTTAGAAAAACACCTAATTTCTTATGAGAGCGTTCTAACGTGACGTACTTATACATTTCTAGGTTACGCTGTAAGATTATAAGATTATAAGCTATCGTCGTAGTTTTGAAGTCTGTACCAGCCAACTTGAACGTGAGTTCTATAAAATATTGTTTTATCAGGATGTTGTTTAGGCTGGTACCGACTTCAAAACTATGAAGATTTAGTAGAGAAATAGTTGAAATTTTAGACGAATTTAAAAGGGGAATTATTTAGAAAATAAGTTTTATTTCAAACTTTTTAGTGCATTTTTACTTTGGAAGTCGGTTTTCTTTTTTTGTTTAAATATAATATTTTTTCTCTTTTTAGTTAATTTATTATTATTACCACATTTTAAGAAATATATAAATACAAACAAGCCTCCGCTATTCTCACTCTCTCGGCAAAACAAACTCAAGCGTTATTTTATGCCAGTTTTCTTAGAAACCGTGGTATTTCCCCAAATAAGCATTACCGATCTGGGGACGTACTAAACAATCATCAGTGATGATATTGATTAGATACTTATATTATTAAATTATTATTATTATCTATTGTAATAGTCGACGGAAAAAAAATTGCAGTAAGCATTATATAGTTATATTATCATATAGTGATGATGATGATCACGAATATCATTTTAGAAATAGCAAAATTTCAAAGACATTGATATCGGTACACAAAACTATGATGAGTAGTGGAGTACCTATGTCATCATAATAATATTTGGTGTTTCTTGTGAAGATGGTGGTGATGATGATGATTACTGTAAGTGGTATGATGGCATATGCTTGCAGTTTTTTAAACAACACCGGAATTCCAAAACATGTATCTATAAAGACTCAGGAGTTCTGTTCAGTATTTTTGGATCTAGGGTATACAGAGGGAAAACAGTACCAACTTGGGATTATACTCTTTACATCAAAAAAATAATTTTGAAAATCGGTTCACAGACGGCGGAATTATTGTTGAACATACAAAAAATATATTATATACAGCAGACGCCTCCTTTTTTAAAAGTCGGTTAAAAAAGGAGACTATGTAATTATAATTAAAATGTTATACGTTGGAGAGAGACGTCCTAACTGCTAACTGATATTTGTATATTGTGGTGCCGTATATCCTCAACGAATGGAGTCATAATGTATTGTTTCACTTGACGTGGTACGTTTGGCTTTTTAGTCATAATAAATACTTAATTGACAAAATATTATGAGTCTTCCATATTTACTTAGTTTGCTAGACAAATTAAGGTATACGCAATAAAAATATGTCAATGTTGTCTATAGAATGAAAATGAAAATTGCACAATCAACAGTTTCACATACACACAAAATATAAACTATAGGTATACAGAACAAGACGAAAGTAACAAAGGCGGCATTATAACGCGAATGTGAAATGAGACAAACTTACTGTTATTATATAAACTGGTGTGTGTAACTTTATTTTATTAATTTAATTTATTTATAAGCATGATTTATAAAAATATTAGCTTTCTGCACACTTTCCTCCACATAAACTGTGCCAAATTGCATACTCCTCAATTAGCAAAATTCTCGTAAAATAGTAGTTGATGGTTTTGCTTGACGTATTTATAATAATAAGAAAGGTGAGCGCAAGTAGTTAGAACCCTAAGATTAAAAAATGACTTAATCCTATCCTTTAAACGAGACAATCTTATATAGAAGATTATATATAAGAAATAATCGTAATCAACGGCTGCAAGTATTTACATGAAATTTAGTATGCAGATAGTTTTGGGGGAGAAAAATAGGTCTAGCTAGGTTTTATATATAGATACTGCGCATTTTCAAGTTATATATGTTTTTCTATCGTCGTGCACAATATATCAATAATTTCGACTCTATAATGTCAGTCCGTTTGGCAGTTTGGTTAATTTTTACGTTGTTCGGAAATTTGAAGTGTGGTGGGTTCGAACCCCGGTAAAATATTTTTGTGATTGTTTTTTTTTTTAGTCTACTTAATCTACTAGAGCTCCGAGCAAGCTGCGGTTACCCAGGTACTTATAATAATTGAAATAGAAATTCACCAGCATCAATGTTTGAAATGTTTATTTAAAAAAAATATTACATACAGTGATGTTTTTTTATGCCCCTGCACTAGGCACAGCCTTTCAAGCAAGTGGCATTGTATGACACAATACACACAAATTAGTCCAAGTTTGCAAAGGTAAAAACCATCATTGCTTTAGAATTACATCTGTTTGCTGCTTAAATAAAGTTTACAGTATAATTACAAACTAAGAGGCATCTCTCAAGATAAAATTAGTGCGTTTCCATCAGGCTGTTACAATGAGGGTTTTTTAAATTCGTGACATCTGACAGCTTTTTGATACGACAAGAACCGTCATGCTGGTGCAAGCGCCGTCTGGTGACAGGAAAAGAATCGAAAATTTTTATTGACTGTTTTTGATACCTCTAAGGCCACCAGATTACGCTTTGTGTGCGTTGTGTATAGGCTCCCTAACGAAATGTCAAAATCCTAGCCAAAAGCCTAAAAAATGTCAAAATCCCTCATTGTTGCAGTTGCTTAAGCAAACTAAAATCACTTCAAGTGAACTAGACTGAAGTCAGCGGCGGAATGTTCATTAACACCGGAGCTGAGTGAAGTCACTTCAATTCAGCAATAATCCGGCAAGGAGCGAAGGCTTTTATCAGGAGAGGTCTCCACAGCCGGCGGAGTCGAGGGCGCACTTGACACTAAAGCCCTGGCTGGAAACGCTGCAACGCATTTAATTATCACTTTTAATAACGCCTTTTCTTTTGATTTTGAGTATATCGTTAATGACTTCGCAGAAATAAAATAATGAAGATACATGAACCCATTCGAATGCTGTATAGGAAACTACGCATTGCTTTGCTTGTAGCTAACATAGATTCGGGCGATAATAGTACGGTCTCAAGACACTTTAAAATCTGCATTGCCATAATTTAAAAGTAAAGTAATAAATACATTCTTCAATCATACATGACGACAGTAGACTATAGGCAAAATGTAAATTCCGGATTCTCTGATAATAAAATTATTCTTGGACATATCCTACGTGCCCAAAACTTTATCCATTTCACGTGTCCACCGTGACGGCGCAGGAGTTATGGCGGGTTCAGAGTGGTGTGGTCTCTACCCTGAGACCCCGGTACATCACCGTGAGTAACGGTCGCGAGACGCAGACGAGGGTTAAGTGAAATATTATGATTACGATCCTGTTTGTAATGTAGCTTAATTAGATGTAGCTACACCTGCGGAGTTCCTACAAATACCCTCCGTATTTGTAAGTATCGCGTAGGTACAGCTATTTGAAAATCAGTCGGTAGGACAGAAATGGATCAAAAATATGTTTACAGTGTTAGTAAAATGTGTCACATAGCAGACTAGTGTCAGTGTTTACCAAGTGAACGTAGGACGTAAACAATAAAATTCTTTGACAAAGGGTGTTTACACACCTTCGTGTTGACCCTCCGACCTCACCCACGCCACGAGTGTTAACTCAAAGGGTGGAATGTAGCGATTATTTGGAATACATATTAGATATGTAAAAATAAAGTAGCATAGACATAGACACTGCTTGTCGTTTGAGGCCTTTATTTTAAATTGTTTACGGTAGGTACCTTTTAATAACTTACTAATCGATTTTATATAATAACTTTTATCTTTCAAACCATTTTACTAAAGGAGATGTTACAGAAGTCCTGTGTTACTCCACATACTTCAACTTAGTGGATTTTTCTAATGCGTTGAAAATGTTACGCAATAGAACGATCGAAGCCGGTCATGTATGTCTAAATCCATCAACTTTTCAATACCATTATAACTCATTTGAATAAAAAGACACGTGAAGACTAGGTAAATTATTAGGTAGGTATAATCTGTATGTTTTTGTGGTGTGCAATAAAGAGTTATTATATTGTATCGTATTAGGTAAACGATACGGCACTTAATGATACTGACTGTCCTTGAAAATGGCATCCATTATTTATTTAAAGTTTTAAGACGTACCTACAATAATTTTATCTGTATGTGTAGGTGGTGCGCGATGCGCGTGGTGTCGCGCTAGGGGATGCTCTGCGGCGCCATCTGGTCCGCCGCGCCGGTGTCCCTGCGCGGGCTGGCGCCGCCGCTGCCCGCGCGCACGCCTATCCTCGCGCAGCTCGTCATGCACGCTCTGCACGCGCATGATGACTCCAGCTTCATAGGTGAGTCCATGTTTACTATGGGTAAATTTAGTATAAGTCCGCAGCTAATGTAGCTCGGTTTCAATTTCCGTTGAAGTTAGATTAGTTAGATTAGTTAGATTAGTATGAAAGCATTTACCTTATCACAAAATAATTACCGATTTTTTTTATTACAATTTCACTGGACTCAATTTCAAAAACTATTCAAGAGATTGTTATCAAATGTATAAATTGATCTTTTGAAGAATGGCGTCATCAACGAATCAATTATTGTTTTGTTTATAAGTCAGGTTGGGTACTTATGATTAAAAATAGGTAATTGTGTATTTTATAGGCATTAGATATAAAAAAAATGTTACCTATTGTAAATAAATAGAGACCTGTATAGGAAGTATTTTTGATCAACAAAATGTGCATGGTGTTATATAAAAGTTTATACATATCATTGGCATTTACCGTATGAGTTTAAATATCAAGGCGATTAAGAGCTCTTCAGGCACATTCTTCATTGATTATGCCTACCGTCCTTGGGCTGCCTACATTACCTTATAGTAAAGTTTTTAGTTTAGTGGTATAAAATCAAATATTAATAGTTATGATTCTTAATAGCATATATAATAGGATATGTAGGTATTTTTTTGCGGTGAAGCAATTTTGCAATTAGCAATTATTAAGCAATTATTCATCGATAAGTAATACAATATTTATATATTGCTTTAGCTACACGGTCATGAATTTTTGATCTTAACGTGAATTACGAATAAAAACTGTAATCGAGTCCAGAATACTTAAACCAGTTTCTTTTACCGTGTAAATTTGGGTCTCAAAAAGTACTGAAAGCCAACTGAAAACTTCCATGAGACATTAGTTCAAATGGGTCACATAAAGCCTTAGCTGGCGTCAGTCCAGAATATTCTGAAACTCGGAACGAATATATTATGAAACACGAAGTAAAAGCGACTTCCTACCGTTCTAAATGTGCCTCCAACACCGTTAAGATGCCCATGATTCTGATGATTTCAAATCGCACTTAATGATATTTTATTTCCATGCAATTAATCTTATTAGGGTTGCTGCCATTAATATGTGCTACTGTAAATGCAATAGATTTATTATAAGATTTAGGAACAAAATAAACACAAAGGAGTATTTTGTTACCAAGTCAGCTGGTGTTAATTACATCGGCTCTATGAGTTGGCCTTATGGCCTAAACGCTGGTAATATTATAGTAAAATATTGGTGGCTGCAGCACATTTAACTAAAAATTAAATACGTTCACGAGGCTACGCATTAAATAGTCTCTGAGCATTTGTAATAGGAAGTTGTAATGAAATTGGTTGGATCCTTAATTTATTAGGATACCAACCGACAGCGCTACCAAAAAAAATATTCTGAATAAAGGGTGTCTTGTCTGGGTACTTTTTGTGCAAAATTTCTGACTGCAAGAGCCCAAAGTTTGCTTTAATTATGTTTTAACTATCTGGTTGCTTACAACATAAGTGTCCTAGGTCCATAATTTAGGTCACATGATATTTTGGAATACTAACTGATTTCATTACTAGGTTTGCTACCCCAATTTAGAGCATTATAAAGGTGCAAAACAACATAAAGTATTAGTATGATAGTCGTTATTCAGTGTAACGCGCCTTATGCTACAGGGGCGGCTGGCGCGGCGCCCAGATGTCTGGCGATACCGCTCGCGTGACCCGCCCGTTATGTCTGAACCATGTTATTTATTTATATTAGTAATAACATCGATCAAACCACACAATTGATTTTTATGCTAAATATATTAAAAACCACCTGATATTTTCCATGATTACTCTGTGGCCTCCGCCTATCCCTATTGGGCTCGGTGGTCACTGCCTACTCCTATGGGGCTCGATGATCACTGGCTACCTCTATTGGGATTGATTGTCGCTGCCTACCCCTATTGGACTCGGTGGTCACTACCTTTTTTTCGGTCTCGCAGGGGAAAGGTCATTACGTCTTCCCCAGGATGGGTGTCCCGGGGATATGTGGGGCTCTATAGCCGCTATATATATAGGCCGGCTATATATATATATATAGCCGCTATGCCACTGCCTGGCATTGGGCTGAGGGCTCGGTGATCACTGCCTACCTCTATTTTGAGAGATAAGTGTATGTTATAGGACAGATAGGTGTAATGTAAACATGTATGTTTTAAATGTTACATGTTAAGTAATTGGTCATTTATTGACTGTAGTATTTGGCAACATTGAATGGCCTTAGCAGGACATCGCTTGACAGTTTAACTGATTTCCTAATGTTGGAATGGCAAAAGAACTTAGGTTTAGAATAATTTATGTAAATAATATTTTCGAAATTAAGCCACACCTTATGTCTAGTCACTAGTGTGTTAATATGTATCTAAAACATAGCTTATTTGCATGTTTTGTCTCGCCAGCTTGTCATATAGTAAGCAGCGATAAAATTTCCATATAGGTAAGCTATCTGACACTTATCAGTAGGTTGTGAAACAGGCCCTTAGTATAGTTTGTGTGAAAAACTTACTGCATAGCTAAGATTGAAGGTATGTTACGAAGGCGGGTCAATAAGTCCGTGACTTTTGGAATAAAACACAGATCTTTTGATAAATAAATCATTTTATTTTTCAACGTAGTCCCCCTTGAGCTCTATACACTTTGTCCAATGCTTCTCCAATTTTTTTATCCCTTCCAAAAAATATGATTTGTCGAGGTCCTCAAAATAGGCCTTTGTTTGCGAGATGACTTCATTATTGGAGTCAAATCTTTTTCCACCGAGCCATTTTTTCAGGTTTGGGAACAAGAAGTAGTCACTCGGAGCCAAATCTGGAGAATAGGGTGGATGTGGGAGCAATTCATAGCCCAATTCATGGATTTTTGCCATGGCAACTGCACATGTGTGCACCCTTGCATTGTCTTGGTGAAAAAGAACTTTTTTCTTGGCCAAATGAGGTCGGTTTTTTTTCAAATCCTCATTGATGCGGTCCAATAAGTTGGCATAATATTCCCCATTAATTGTTCTTCCCTTTTGAAGATAGTCAATGTGGATTATCCCACGTGTATCCCAAAAAACAGTCGCCATAACTTTATTGGCTGACAAACCCACCTTCGCCTTCTTTGGCGCCGATTCACCCTTAGAAACCCACTGTTTTGACTGTTGTTTGGTCTCTGGTGTGTTGTGATGGATCCATGTTTTGTCCACGGTTACAAAACGGCGCAAAAACTCCTCCATATTGTGATTACACAACGCCAAACCTTCCTGTGAAGTTGTTACACGATTGCGTTTGTGGTCGACTTGCGGAAAGCTTTCTCATGCCCAAGTGATCATTCAAAATTGAAACCACTTAGCCATGCGAGATGCCTATGGCTTCCACAATCTCTTGCACTTTCAATCTTCGGTCGGCCAACACCATATCGTGAATTTTTTCGATTGTTTCGGGTGTAGAGACCTCAACTGGGCGTCCAGGACGTTCGGCATCTTCAGTGCTTGTACGGCCACAACGAAATTCAGTAAACTACTTTTTTACCATTGAAATCGATGGTGCAGAGTCCTCATAGTATTTATCAAGCTTAGCCTTGGTCTCGGTAATGGTTTTTTTTCGCAAAAAATAATGCTTAATAAGCACACGAAATTCACTTTTTTCCATTGTTTCCTTAAGTTACTGGATAGTCTGATAAAGATAGCTGTAAAACACAAACTAACTGACGCAGCAAGTTCAAATTTTGATAGGAGTCAACTGACAGATGCCTGTTGACAGGAGTAGTGTTGCTTTTTCAGTAAAGAGGTTAGAAATTCAAAAAGTCACGGACTTATTGACCCGCCTGACCTGACGGAAAATAGAAATACCGTTTTTATTGCAAATATTTAAAATACGACCTTAGGAGCACTAAGGTCGGATAGCTATCACTGTCTACTGCCCAAGGACAAGATGGTAGATAGACCTTGCCATATGGAACTTAATAATTTTCTCGGCAAGTCTAATATAGTGAATATCTTCTGATTTCTTGCACCTTACATTTCGTTAAAATTATGGGAAAAAAAATCATATTCCCTAATAAAAAAAAATGTCTCCATTGTCTGAATTAAAGGTTATAAAACCTTGTCTGAAAACTCCATGATCCAAAAAAAGATATATTGAATATTCTAAAAATATTCAAGGATCTCATAAAGTTTTAACGAATTTACCTTTACCTCTTAACCGAAAACGTATCATACGTTTTAGTGAATAAGGTTCTAGTTCGATTAGGTTAGATTGTTTATAGGCCAGTGGGAAATACGGTTGAGTCACTGCTGAAAACTGAAATGCGTCATAACCTACGCGGCGCCATTCACAATATTCTTGGAAATGTAGTAAAAAGCGTATACTGCTTTTATTGTGATTTCATATTTGAATGTCATGTAATCGTTAATAAGCCAAGGATTTTATACTCGCTTCCGATTCAATTTTATCCAAACGTAAATAAAGAAACCAATAAAACAAATTGGTCACGCGGGCCACCATGGCCTGGCGATTAGCGAGTAATTTCTCTTTGATATTTTTGTGGACTGTATTTCAGAAGGTATCTGGCGTCGCCAGGTGAATATATTATAATGGCCAGTAATAATTAAATGAAAATGTTAAGGTAAGAAGGGAGATACGCTTACCGAACCAGCTTCTGTGAAGGGCATCCGCAGCTGAAGTTTTCGTCTCTTTCTTCTGTTTACAATACTTTAGCCTTTCCAGAATTCTTATCGCGTTTCTATAGGAATATATCTAACTTTCGTGGGCGGGAATTAGTAGCGGAAAAGTCTAATAACAAGCGGCATCGGCATCGCACACGCACTTCCACGCGACGACTCGCAATCTGCTCCTTCGCGTATCTTCGTACTTCTGCGGTTTGCGTCGGAGCGGGGAGGGGAGGGAAATACTGCTTATTTATTAATATTATGAGTTGCCATTCATAGTGGCGTTCGACGCTCATAGATGGCGCTACCACAAATAATGCTACCAATTTAATTGTCACTTATTTATTTTCGTTTATTTTCGTGCAATAAAGAAATACAATGACACACTAATTTAGTAAAATTTTTTATTTTTGGAACGAAGTTCCTTATGGCGCGTTGCGAATTGGGGCTAGGCGGATTAAATTGGCACGACACTTTTTGCCATTCGAAATCACAGTGTAATCGACTATTAAGAATGATACAAAAAACGACCTTATCACTTTGACAATAATGTAGAATTTTGCAATTACACATTGTGACTGTTATGACTGTTACATATTGTGACTAGCAAGCCGGGCCTGTTGATGCCCCGGGATGTTATTACTCAGTACGGAGCCGGACTTCGCGGCGGCAACACTGCGAGCAGCAAGCAGCCCGCCCCCTCACCCCTGTCCCTACCTAAGGCACGGCCAACTCGTTTCGCGCGCACTATATATACTTAGTTCAATTATTTGTTTTGTATAATATAATATATTATATCTATATAGATAAACAAAATTGAAGTGTCTGTTTGTAATTTGAAATTAATAGCTTATATTTTCATTTAATGCATTTAAAAGTATGATCGGTACTTACAATAAAATATAAATTGTTAACATTTTTCTGTTCGTCTGTTACTCTGTGTGTTTGTTCCGGCTAATCTCTGTATATATATATATATATATATATATATAACTATATATATATATATATATATATATATATATATATATATATATATATATATATATATATATATACCGTTGGATTTTCAGACTATCCCCGCTCACGCGCGCACGAATTGACGCGCCGCGATTATATAAACAAAAAAATAGTTAAGAGAATTGTGCTTCTGAACGGAGTATACCATCTTCTACAGTCTTTGTTATAAGTATTATTATATTCTTTCGTAAAAAATCTCTATGAAATTCACAAAATTTAAAGAGAGCTCATGGGTGAAACCTTCGTAACTGTAATCCGTAGTTTTCACGGACGTATCATGCGTTTAAATTGGAGGATACAACATTGCCGTGAATTTACGACAGTTCGCGGCGATAATGTAGAGACCCATAACTTTTGGTGGTGCATAGAAAAAAAAATCAAAACATAATAGCACACGGACAAACAAAACGGACCGCGTATCGGAGTGTCGTGCTAATTACTTACGACTAAGATTGAACTGTGGAAAATGCGCCGTTATCGACATGCCAGATCGAACTCTCGGGACCGCACATTTACACGTTTGGTTCGGAGCGCGGGTAGGAACGTCACGTGCTATTTCCCGCGGTGAGAATACGTGTGACGGTTGCGCGATCCACCGCGTTTAATTTCGGTGTAAATGGATGTCGGCATTAGCATTCATTAATGCAGCCGTTAAAAATGTAAACACATAATTTGCGCATATCATTAATATGATTTGCCTAATTTCGATCGAAGATTTCACAAAGTTTTCGTTGTCATTATAATATAAGTGTGGCTTCAAAAATTTGACGTTCATATACACTACTTAATATAAGAAAGTAGGTACTAATTAATTATGAGTACATGACGAGATTTACTTTCATTTGTTTTTTCCGTGGACAGAAAGTATTTAAACAAGCAGGTTTTAGTTTTTGGATATCATAATATTATATCTTACCTCCTTGTTTTATACCAGTCATTCGGGTTTGTTTCCAGGAAAGGCAATTTAAATGGTTTTGGAAGAAGGCCCTGCTGTCGAAAGTCGACCTATAATAATTCACAAAATTTTGAAGTTTAAACTTCTTAAAGTCTTTTTCCTTTTTTGTCTTAAAGTCGTTTAAAGTCTTTTGCCTCTTAGATAAAAATGAAAATGTTGTGGCATATTGACAAACTTCATCAAATTTGCATCAAAATTGTATCCAATTGTACTTATCTTTCTATCTATCTATCAAACGCAAGGTAGTTTGTGTTAATAATCTGAGGCAGTGTATGTTTTTGTTGTTTGTATTAATTTTATGTATTTCTAAGCACTGCGCATCATCATACACATAAACTTTAACTTACCGACCTCATTTCATATTCCTTTGGTTGCACAATTCACGTAAAACTGTAGGTACTAAAAGTTTTTGCTTCACATATTAATATTATAATAATCTAAGATCAAAATTTATATGTACCTAATATTCATAAGAAATGGGTAATAACGCCAAAAAGCCTTTGAAAAAACATTTTACTAATGACGTTCATATGTTAATAGTAAGTTCTTATCAATTTCCATGCCATACGTTGGTAATATATTCGTAGCATTAGGGAAATCTGTTTACATTATACACAATTTCCTGCCCCGGATATTAGGGAGTCGTTCACCCTTACAGGCTACATTAGTTTTTTTACGAGAAAAAACAAAATATTAATTTTGATATTTGTAGAAGTTTGTTCTGTATTGTATTTTTGCATACAATACAGAACAAACTTCTACAAAAATATGCATTAAAAACAAAACAGACCGTGTTCCAACTAAAATTTGAGAAACATAAATCATAGAAACATAATCAAGCTATTTATTTAAAGGAAAATTTATTGATATAGGTACCATTAAACCCAATTTCGTGGTGAATCAGTAAATAGGCCAACGAGGATATTATTTATTCAACCAGAATATTCCTACAACAACGCACCTATTCATACATTATTGTCCACTAAATTTTGTTGAACTAGTATCTCCTTTTCAAATAAGGTAAAAATCGCGAAAAAATCTTATTATATACATAACAGCTTCATAATATACCTGACATCGAATAGCTAATCGAAGTTATAAGAAGTATCACAATGACAAAGTATCGATTATTGAGAAATTATCAAGACTTTTTATGATACGAGGGCGGCACTGAAAATTTCGGGAATCAAGGAAGTGACACAACACTACTATTTAAAAATGTATTTATTGCTTTTCGAAGTATTCTCCGCGAAATTTGACACATTTTTCCATACGATGGAAACAATCATTGAAGCAACCATTCCATTCGGAAGTTGGGGTCTCGAAAATGGCCGTTTTGTAGGCGTCCACAGGTGGTGGTCAGGTGATGAAAATCTCTGACCACGCAATTTATTCTTTATTTTAGGGAAAGTATAGAAATCATTAGGGCTTAGGTCGGGGCTGTACGGCGGATGGTCTAATAATTCTATGATTTCTTGCTCTAAAAACTCTTTTGTTCTGTGTTCTGTCCCGATACTTTTAGTGCAGCCTATGTATTAGGTATAACCAATTGAAATAGTTTAAGATAAGTATCGATTTTAATTACCAATCAGTAACTATAAAGTCTTATTATAATAATAATAATCGATTCGCGTTATTAGTTTGAAGTGAGCGATGACTCACTTCAAACTGAAGAGTGCAAATGTCAAAATGGCTTACTTTAATTGGGTAATGTGAACACAGTATAAGCGTCAATTTTGACATGTGCACTTATGACTCACTTGAAACTTAACGCGAATAGGCTAAAAATATATATAGTAGATACCGTGTAACTCGTGTTTTTTCATCATCCTCCTTTTTATCCGACTTTCAAAAGGAGGAGGTTGTTAACACGTCGGAATTGTTACGAGTATCTCCCGTTCTATTTCAATAGTTCTTGATAACAATCAAGCCCAATTACTACCAACCGATAGTTGCCAAATAATTGAGCATTCGCTATGTCGGTTGCAAAAATATAATACCTGGGGTTTGCTAAAGTATGCAGATTTCCTCACGATGTTACATTTGCTGCGCCAAACTTATTAACATACTGATGATACAAATGCAACAGCCAATGCACACACAAATTGAACACGTCATCATCAATATTATTGCAATGGTTGTGCTTATCTTCTTACGGCTGAATTCTGAAACGTCACTCAAATTTTAATGGCGGCTCGAATGTTTGAGTAGAATTTAATATCCATTCGAACCTCAAATGTAATTATTCTTAGTTGAAAATTGAAATCAAACTATGTGGACATATTGTGTAAGGAGGTTTTCGTGGAATAGACGTGTTCTTTCTTGGGAGCCCATGATGCTAAATGTGTAGTTTCTCGAGAGTCGTGGATACCTAGTACGTTTGTAGATTATGTGAAAGGAATAAAAAATATTATGATTTTAGACAAACAGGACTAAACCTTTTAGCTAAGTCCAATATAAAACATTTGAGAAGCTCAATTATTTAAATATGATGGTTTATTTTTAAAATTAAAAAAAGTCCCTACCTTACTTTCAAATAGTCAGTACTTTAAGTCTTAATTTCTTTGAGTACTAATTAACATCGCCTGTCTTACACCCGGTTTCTGAAAGGCTAATCAAATAGTTGATCAACTAACACGTATGTTAAGTTAACAGAGTTGTCAAATCAATTTGCGTTTCTGAAACGCTAATTAGTGAAAAATTTACTAATCAATGATCATCTTGACATGACACGAAGTTTGATTTTTAACATGGTCACACAGTGTGTGGCGTCCAGTTTGTCGTTCAATATTTCGTAGTGTGAAATTAATGTAAATTGCCTAATGCCATTTCGAAAAAAAAAACAATTTGTCAAGCAGATAGCTGTCAAGTGTCCAGAGTGAGGTATTTTTCGACTTAAGTCGTTAATAAGTAAGTAGTAAGGTTTTCGATATTCCGCGAATTTCGAATTTTTCTTGACAAGAGTTATGTGCACAAATAATAATTTTGTAAAAATTTGGAAATCAAGAGTGATAGCCATAATTATTATTACTTACAGCTTCTAACAAATAAGTACTAGGTACCGTATAAAAATATTACAAGCGCCAAATTAGCTTAGTAAAAACACTTTACATACCTACCTTCTGTAAACTATATCAGTGGAAAAATGGGAAAAAACTAATATTTTTCAAAAGTTAATTCGCCGAAATGCATTGATCAGTTGACAATAGATTTGACATATGTTTAATCTATGATTGCGCCTTAAATAGCTTCCCAGAAACCGAAAACAGAGTTTGACATGTGGTTTGGCATTAGTTTTGTTAACTAACATGATGATCAAATCAAACGACTGATCAAGCTTTATGCAACTCAATTTACACTTGACAAGAGATTTGACCGCTGATTAGTTAATTTTGGCGTTGATTAGCAGAAACCGGGGGTTAATCTGACACGCAAGATTAAATTTTGATGCTTTTTTACATCTTTTTTAAAGCCCCACGTAAACTAATTTTCATACCTTAATTACCAGAGTCATGTGGGACACCTATATTATCTTAAGTCGCTCGAGTTACTTCAAAAAAATCGTAAAACATCTACTTGAACAAATGTGTAATAATGACGCAATGTATCGTTTACTTTTATAAAAAAATTGCTCATCTGTAAAGCTAAACTAATATTTTTCAAAAGTTAATTCGCCGAAATGCATTGATCAGTTGACAATAGATTTGACATATGTTTAATCTATGATTGCGCCTTAAATAGCTTCCCAGAAACCGAAAACAGAGTTTGACATGTGGTTTGGCATTAGTTTTGTTAACTAACATGATGATCAAATCAAACGACTGATCAAGCTTTATGCAACTCAATTTACACTTGACAAGAGATTTGACCGCTGATTAGTTAATTTTGGCGTTGATTAGCAGAAACCGGGGGTTAATCTGACACGCAAGATTAAATTTTGATGCTTTTTTACATCTTTTTTAAAGCCCCACGTAAACTAATTTTCATACCTTAATTACCAGAGTCATGTGGGACACCTATATTATCTTAAGTCGCTCGAGTTACTTCAAAAAAATCGTAAAACATCTACTTGAACAAATGTGTAATAATGACGCAATGTATCGTTTACTTTTATAAAAAAATTGCTCATCTGTAAAGCACGTGACTGTAGTCAAGTACAGTCGATACTGGGCTGCAGTAATCACTGGGCACCATAATTTGTGGCAGTGTAGTAACGAGTGTGTGCAGTGGAGCACGCCTTTACACAATGCATTGTGTAATTTGCGTTGTTATAGCCAAACGCACGTATAACTACTAAATTGTGACTAAATTAGTTAATTACAATTTAATTAATTTCGTACATATTATTAACGAAATATGTATTTTTTTAAAGGATCAGTTTTTATACAATCTTATAACAAGCATTAAGCAGCTAATATTCATTATTAAAGTAAGACCCATCAAGAAACTGAAAATGGTGCTCTAATTTTGTAACGAAAAGGAAAATTTGTGTCAAAAAAATTTTGAGCTTGTCAGTTAGCTCTGTATAATTGATCTTTAAATACTTTAAATGAGAAATTCTCATATAAATAATATAATATAATACTAATCAGAAATTCAGAAACGGCTTCAAGTTTATCCATGAAATGGGGGGAATCGATCTAGCTGGGTCTCATCCCTAGGAAACAGGGCTTTGTCGTGCACCAATATGTCAATGATTTCGACTCTCTTAATTATGTCGTTATTTTTGCATTGTTGGCAAAATTGGTGTCTCGGATTCGATTCCCGGTCAGATTATTATTTTTGTGCTCTATATATTAGTATTTAGTACTAATACTCGTGTAGATAATGGTACAGAACCCTTCGTGCGCGAATTATTCTAATGCAATTCCGTAGCGAACATATAATTCAAAATACGAGTTGCCCTTCTAGTCGAAAGTTTTAATTAGCATGCATAGATGTGAAGGATTTGTGAAATGAGAAGCACTTTCAGTGGGTTCGACGACCTTTTGACTTTTTCCATGTACTCTACCTTTTCATACGTGCCTTATGTAGAAGTGACGTTTCACGAATGATAATGAGCCTTTTTGTTGATTTCGAAGTTATTCTGTTGATTCATCGTATCTTTTTAATTATTGGTATAAATAGTGAATTATAATTTGTAAAATAAAACATAATGCATTTGCTGTGGAGCACTGTAAAACATTGTTGCCGAGATCTTGTTTTGTGGAGGTCTATTGTAGAAGTAAAATTAATTTCTCAAAAGAACTTAGAAACTTTATTTACTTTAAACACCGAGGATACTAGAACCACCATACCTAGGATATTCAACCTTTGTACTTGTAGTTTTCCCTGTGGATTTCACCCGATCTCTGATCTCTCATCACGATCGTATTTCGAACGTTGAACTGCTAATTTGGTTAGACTGTGATTTTGAAAAAAAATAATTCGGAAGAAAATATTATACTCGGCGCTGGAATTTATTGATTTTTGCTTTTATTACTTTTCTTTATAAAATTTAAATTTCTATGTTCGTATTTTAAATCAAACTTTAAACTTGAAACGCATGTACGGCATTGAATCGATGTATCATATGTATTTTATTATCTATCAATTAGGTATTCGACAACATGTATACTTTTCGTTTAATACTTTCAGAAATAATGAGACATTAAGACTTGATAAAAAAAATATTGTTTATATAGTTTTAAAATGACGCACTTTTCAAAGTTACAAAAATGATATGTTTTACATATACATAATGTAAAAGAAATTATTATTGTAAGTATGAATATAAAAACACAAACTTCGGAGATATTAGGAATGTTGTGCATGACCACACAATATTTTGTAGAAACTTAGGTACGTGGTAGTGACGTCACAATCGCAGTATTTTTGTATTCACAAAAGTGCTTCGAACGATCAGCAGTTTCTTTAAAAATATTTATTTTCTGGATAATATTCCTTGTGTAACCTTTATTATTTTTCAGAGCACTATTAGTATAAGTAATAAAAAAATTACAGTCAAGTACCCAATACTCTTGGCTAAATATTAGGTCCTTACATATGAAATTGGCGTTTTGTCGTACTGGCCACTTTGATCTCAAATATATCTTCTTTGGTTAGGAATTCCAATTTCAAATTTATACTGCTATTTACTCAGACATTTGTATTTCGAAAACCGTTATTCATTTGTTTTTTCTCCTTTTGGTTTTTTCTTTGCGTCACTCTGTTTACAAAATGCAAAACTTGAAATATCGTATTATTTTCGAGTACGAGTTCCACCGTGGCATCAGTGCTGCAGAAACGGCTCGAAGGATTAATGATGTGTATGGCGGCGCGGCGGTGTCGCAAAAGAAAACACAGCGTGTTTTTGGTTCCAACGTTTTCGCTCTGGAAATTTCGACCTGCAGAAGAAGCCCCGTGGACGGCCGGAGACCAAGTTGATAATGAAGAATTGAAGGCTATTGTGGATTTATATATTGTTGGGCGGATCCATCGCAAGCCACGTCCGAGTTAGCTGCAGGCTGCGGTGTTAGTGATAAAACTGTTTTAATCCACTTGAAGCAAATTGGGAAGGTGAAAAAGCTTGAAAGGTACCTCATGAATTGAGTGCAGCAAACCGACAAACGCGCGTCGATTGCTGCGCTACATTACTCAACCGGCACAATAATGAAGGGATTTTAAATCGAATGAAACCTGTGATGAAAAGTAGATCCTGTACGATAATCGGAAACGCTCATCGCAATGGCCTGCCTGCCTGGTTAGCCACCCTGGCTAACCAGCCAAAGCCTGCCCCAAGCTTAAAAAAAGTTACTTGTGAGCGTTTGGTGGACTAGTAGCGGTGTCGTTCACTACAGCTTTCTTAAATCTGGCCAGACGATTACGCCAGATGTCTATTACCAGCAACTGCAAATCATGATGGATGGTAGCTAGCTGCTAAACAACCGAGGTTGGTCATTCGCTCTAGGCCACTGCTGCTTCAGGACAACGCTAGACCACACACTGCACAACAGACGGCTACCAAATTAGAGGAGCTTCAATTGGAATGTCTAAGACATCCACGGTACTCCCCGGACCCTGCTCCAACAGATGACCATTTTTTTCAAGATTTGGATAACTTCTTGCAAGGGAAAATATTCAACTCCGATGAGGCAGTCCAAAGCGCCTTTAAATATTTTATTTGATTCCTGTCAGAATTACTTTTTTAGTAAAGGAATCAATGAACTACCTATGAGATGGCAAAAGTGCAGAGATAGCAATGGTATATACTTTGATTAAATAAATATATTATGTTTATAAAAATCGACTTTATGTTCCTCCTTTACAAAACGCCAATTTCATATGTAATGACCTAATATTATGTACGAGTAATGAGTATGTTATGAAGCATCCTTATCCATATTACGCTATTTTAAGTAACGTTTAACGTCAGTTTATTTACAGTACATAATGTAACAAGCTGACCTGTAATGCACATGTAATGCTTGTGAAATGTAGGTTGATTGGGTTCCATGTGAAGCCTCAGCAAATAGTTGTTATACAATTTGTAAATCCCCTGTCTCGTCCAAGCACAGATTATCCTAGCTGTCGGCTAGATCAATATGCGCTGTGGCCTGAATAATCTGCATACACTGAATACGTTCCACTATCATTATGTAGAAATACAACTAAGAATAATAATTATTACAATATGTTTATATAATTTACGGTTTTGAAATGACAGGTATTTTGGAAACTATATAAATAAAGAAATACATAACACATTAATTTGGTCGAATTTAATCTGTTTGTATAAATTTAGATTAAATTCAAAATTGGAACTGAACAGAGTAGAAAAAAAAGAAGCTGTGATCTGTGGATTTGTGTGGACATTTTTTTAAGTCTGGACGCCCTGGCATTAATTAGGATATTTTTTTTTTTTAGTCTTATTGGCAGCTTGATATGCGTACCTATGTGTGTTAAGAGATTTTTACAAATCGTGTGACTAAAACTGTTAATTTATAAGGATAATGAATGGAATAAGAATGTATATGAGAATTGTCAACTTGCTTCGCAATCTTAATCGAGCTTTATTACAAAAACGTTTATTGTTATCTTAGAATTGTGCTCGAAAGAAAATTGTGCAGATTTTTCTACGGCATTTATAAGATTCACGCATCGCAATAAAAGTAGAGGTGCAATAAAGGGGCAACGTAATAAATGAACACCTATCCAAACGAACGGTTATGGCCAAAGACAATGGAAACTAGGACCAAAAAGTTTTTATTATAAAATCAGCTGTGTGGAACATTGTATGAGGAGTGAAAAGGGCGAGCGCCTTCTCCCGTTCTAACCCTCCCACCGTCGCCGGCCAGTCCTCAGCCAAACGCGCGCGGCTCCGCTACTGTCTACGGTTGAATTTTTACTCTGTATTTTTAGTGATATTTAAAGTGCTGTGAACGATTTTGTAATCTGTATTTTAATCATCGATTATTCATCGTGACATTGCGTGAGGTTTCGTATATAACCGAAGTGGTATGAATAAATATATAAGTCTCTAGGTCGATATGATAGTTTTAACGAGTGTTTATTTAACGTTTGTATGAATGTTTTTACGTGACTCATATTAACAGAATTAAGTTAATTATAACATAATAGAACAGTAGAATGAGTTAAGAGCTAACTATTGAGCTACAATTGATTTTGTTTTCGCCGCAAATCAGCATGTTATTATGCAGTTTTCTTTAGTCCTATTACTATTAAAAGTACATTTAAGAATTAAATTTTAAGGTCCTTAAATGAAAAGTATTTTATACATAAACTAACCAAAATTCTTAATTAAAAAGCAAAAACGAAAAAAAAGAAAACAAGAAAAATAAAAAGTAAAATTCTTACTTACGTAAATAAGGATTAACTACTAATCATTTGAAAATCAGTTAAAATCACTATTATAGAGAAGTTAAATTATCGCAGTTTATAATAAAGGAGAGTCGGCTGTAACTTCAATATCAGTTTTTAAATATCCATTACATATCCTAGCAAGGAAAGGTTAAAAAAACCGGCCAAGTGCGAGTCGGACTCGCAAACGAAGGGTTCCGTACGAAAGCTATCACGGTTCACGAGATGGACAGCGAAGTCTCAGTAATAGGGTTCAGTTTTTACCATTTCGGTACTAAACCCTAAAAATACTGACTTTCAAGCCTTCGAATATTTGAGACTACGAGTACTTAAAGCATTTTTAAATATTAAAAAAAAGATTGTGTACATAAATGCAGCTGTAGCTACTCAGTAATATTTGCGTAGCGCAGCGCGACGCTGCGTAGCAGTTCGTAGCACGACGCGCCGTTTATTATTGTGATGTCATCAATCAATAGTCGTGTCGTCAATAGTAACACATCGCATGTGTTACTATTGACACAAGGCGATGATGTAACGCATCACCACACCAGTGTATCCAAACATTTCTGTGTTTGACATCTACTGGAAGTGCCGCGACGGCGCTGTTTTTATATTTCTGAATTATTTTTGCGCGCTGATTTATCGCAAAACAAGTTGGCTACAGCTCCGAAAGGCGACGGCAAAAGAAAGTATAGTTAAAGTAGATTTAACATGAACCTGGTAACTTATGTAAACAGTTCTCGGTCATATGCTAAACATATCGACTCATGTTATATAATTGTGTCGGCTATGGAATCAATAGTTTGTATTCTCATCGCAGTTTGCTTTCGTTTCGTGTCGTCTTCGTTAACGTTTATATTATTCGATTTGAGACCGTTAACGAATGATGTAATTTAATGTGCATCGAGAGTCCCCCCTTATGCTTATACACGGAAATAATGTGGTTACTATGTATTTTAATATGTAGGCAGGTGCTGACACTTGGCGCCAATTCACGCCGAAACGAAACGATACGCGAATCGGCGCTGCATTTTTAAGATAGCTTTGATTCAAAATTGAATTTGACTATTGAACTTTATATACTATAGGAGTTCGAATGTCAAGTTGCATCGCGCTGCACCGCGCATATACAGTGTATGACTAATGATACAAAACGTGTATCTTTTTGTGTAATGAATAAAGTTAATTTTGAATAGCTATCTTAAAAGTTCAGCGCCGCATCGCGTCATCTATCATCACGGTGTGATCTGACCCTAAGCATAATTATATGAATCGACTTTACCTATAATAATAGAACATCTTATCTGTTTAATGTCATAATCTAATAAAAAGTAACAACTGTAGGTGTAAATAATACTTTGTGATCAAATTAGTAAACCGTTGCAATGTTTTCAAATGTGTCAGTTTGCATTTAAATTTCAAACTCTACAAAACAAAATAAAAAAAATGAATAAAGTCATACAGCGTGAAGTTATAATTTTTCTTAGAAAGTGACGTTTACGAGTACGTTTAAGTGGGCACTTTTACGAAAATTATTTTCGTGCGTTAGCAGTTATACTTTCAATGATAATAGCCGTATCATTTCTAACTAAATAAATTATGTCAATTAAAAATAAAATATTTATATACAATAATTTAAAATATGATTATCTTTTTAAAACAATCAATACAAAAGTAGTAAAACTATAAGAGCGATAGCACACGTGGTGGTTTAAACGCGCAGATGACGCGCGTAATACGCGCTTTAAACGAGATTCGAATGAATTCCTATATATTATGTACAACAAGCATAATCTAAGGCCCCACGCGCCGTAAGCGCGCGTTCCTGAAACACGTTCCTCTGCGCGTTAAAATACGCCGTATGCTGACGCTTTAAGATTTCAAGACTAATAAATAGAGAAATGCCATTGGTTCTCAGTTTACTGAGACCAAACAATGCGCCGACAACCTACGGGTTTTTTTGTCTGGGGTAAAAAACCACATCAAAAACCTGCATGCTAGCACAAAACTGAAGCATGTCCAATCAATGTAAATTAGGTTCGTATCGTAGATTCCACGAGTGTTAAACGTTCGTTTAGTACCTACAAGAGTACAAACACACAATAACACTCTCGCACACATACTCGCATCCTGACAACTTTCGCGTTATAATGTTAATTAAAAAACTAAAGCATCAAGCATCAGTTCACATCGGGATGCGACGTTTCATTGGAAGAGCAGCGTCGCGCGCGCTGTGCAATTTAGCTCGCAATTCGAATTGCAATGAAATGTGTATTTTTGTGAAGTAAATAAAGTTCAATTTTGAATCGGCATCTTGAAAAGTGCGCGCCGCATTGCATCGCGGTATGAGCTGACCCTTATACAGTTCGACTTGTAGAAAAATGTTATAAATGTGTAAATAAATATTTTAGACCTTAAATTATAATGAGCGAGTGTAGAAATTATTTAATTGTTTAATAAACACGGAAATAGCACTCTAATTAATGGGAAAACGAGGTTATATTCAAGGTTAAATCGTTACCACGAAATCATGAAATACCTACCATTAATGACTAACTTTTATATTGATCTAGATTCTAGTGTAAAAGCTTATTTAGTGAGCAAAATACTATCGCGTTTAGTCTTTAATAACTTTAATTAGTATCCAGTAAAAATCATTATGTAGGTGGTAATCGTATAAAGGCCAGTTTATATCGCGACAATACGCCGCGCTGCATTTTTAAGATAACTATTAAAAATTGAACTTTATTCACTACACAAAAAAATACACATTTCTTATGACATCAGTCATACACCCCATCATGCAGCACCCCCATGACATCTCTCTAGTCTCTACCCCCCCCCAAGATGAAAAAATAATAAGTATTATAATTATGAAAATTCATTGGTTTATATTTGGCATTAGTAGCTAACTCGTGAAATAAAGTAAATTTCTCTAGCGCCTGTTGTTGACATGGCACCCACCTATTAGACTTAATATTAACACTATTACAAGAGTAGAAAATATATTTACTTACGTACATCTTTCATACAACGATTCAAATCGGTCTAAGTTTGAAAATTTTGACGTCCCCTTTAACGACCTACGATTTTTCCACAATATCGTCGACACACTGCACTACTACAAGTAGTGTAACGAAATCGATAGCTAACTATATTGTTTGTTTTGTAGCTGTTTATCTGTTCCTCTATAATATGTGCTAATTTGATGCAGATTAACAAATGTTGACTTGGTTTATTGTGTCTTAGAAAATAGCACACCATTCGCCATAGGTATTAGGGTAAACTCAAATGTATGTACAACTTAACGAGAAAGCCTTTAGTACTGTCTGTAGGCTATAAAGTCCCAAATTGGAACACCGACTTAGGTGAGAATGTCAATTTGTGGCGTTGACGGAAAAAGGCTACGTTAAATAAAATCATTACTATCATTAAAGTAATGACAATTACTGTAACGATAATGATACGTAATGATGTATTCAGGTGTTGATATGGCCCTGTAATTTGATACATTCAGTACCCTCGATGCTTATTAGCTGTCAGTATTTCATATAAATGAGTTTTATTCAAACATATCGCGTAAGTGACCCGAAAGAGGTGAGTGATGGATGGTTCGTAATAAATTGCGTAAACAGTGATGATTGATCTATCCTTCTACCCCTCTCCGCTTTGCGTGTTACCCCCTTACTAACCCATTTACTCTACTTATTGCTTACGTCACGATTTTTAAAGTATCCTCGAATCAATAGAAAAGTTTTCCGCTCCAGATTTTTAAGAGTAAACGATTTAGGTCGTCAAAATGGCAATCATTTTTCACAAACTAAAAAGTAAAAAGCCTTTGAAATTTACTTATAAGTATTTTAAATTATAAAAGTGGAAATATGTAAAAAATTGTTGCTCCTAAAATATAATTAAAGATTAGTTTATTAATTTAGTAATGAATTGACGAAGAGAGAAGGGACTTAGAATCATTGTTAATTACTATAACGAACTTCGGGGGCACAATGACTAAACAAGGCAAATTATTATTTATAAGCGCAATTTGGCACAAGCACAACATTATCTTTTATGGTGAATCTGCAACTGAGCTCATCCGCTCTGGATCTCCTGAATAATACAGAAGTATCTGGAGCACGGCGGCCATTCAACTGCTGACAATGTGATGACAGACATCTGTTTATTATTTCCCTGTTACTATGTGGCTTAGTTTACATACATCACAAAATCATGTCACGGAATGTGAGTCTAGAAAAAAATGTGCAATGAGTAGCTAAATATCTTGGTAATTTAATACAAATAGTCGGATGGTACAAGATGGTTCACGTATATAGATGGCCACTTTCATATGAAAATGTTTTTGTTTTTTTGTTCCTTTTTGTTCCTTTTGATTTCCTTTTGACCCGAAACGAAAAATAAAGTATTCTCCTATTGCCCCATCAAAACTGACATAGTTTTTAGTCGGGATCTAAACAATAGGCTAGACTACTGCTTTTTTATTGCATAACTAAATAGTACTATTTAAAAAGAGTTTTTAGCATGATTTATCAGCTTGGAAAATTGCAAGTTCCTAAGTCTTATAGTTTAGAAATGCCTTACCAACTTATAAACCACTTTGGAGGCCGATTACTCATAAACGGTTGACTTTGTAAAAAATTATGTATGAAACCTTGCCTTTATTTTAAAATACCTATTCAACGATATGCCACACGATGAGGTAGTATGAAAAAATATTTTTCATCTCCACTTCAAATGTATGGGGAGCAACCCCTAAAATATAAAATTATTATTATTTTATGATGCTTAAACCGAGATCTATACACAATCTATAACTATACTAAATTTCATCCATTTATTCAAAATTACAGAAACTAAGTTACAAAATTGCGATTTGTTTACAATATTTCGCAAGTCTTGTCTTCATACAAAAGTCGTACCTAATTGAGACGTCACGCATAGGTAAAAGTGTATGAAATAAATATGGCCCTATAATTGGCAGGAACATATTAGTAATATCTCCTAAATTTGTGCGTTTAAGTTCATACTTACTCTAATGAATGTTTTCGTATATGATGTACGAGGGCGGGTCAATAAGTCCGTGACTTTTGGAATAAAACACAGATTTTTTGATAAGTAAATCATTTTATTTTTCAACGTAGTCCCCCTTGAGCTCTATACACTTTGTCCAACGCTTCTCCAATTTTTTTATCCCTTCCAAAAAATATGATTTGTCGAGGTCCTCAAAATAGGCCTTTGTTTGCGAGATGACTTCATCATTGGAGTCAAAATTTTTCCACCGAGCCATTTTTTCAGGTTTGGGAACAAGAAGTAGTCACTCGGAGCCAAATCTGGAGAATAGGGTGGATGTGGGAGCAATTCATAGCCCAATTCATGGATTTTTGCCATGGCAACTGCACATGTGTGCACCCTTGCATTGTCTTGGTGAAAAAGAACTTTTTTCTTGGCCAAATGAGGTCGGTTTTTTTTCAAATCCTCATTGAAGCGATCCAATAAGTTGGCATAATATTCCCCATTAATTGTTCTTCCCTTTTGAAGATAGTCAATGTGGATTATCCCACGTGCATCCCAAAAAACAGTCGCCATAACTTTATTGGCTGACAAACCCACCTTGGCCTTCTTTGGCGCCGATTCACCCTTAGAAACCCACTGTTTTGACTGTTGTTTGGTCTCTGGTGTGTTGTGATGGATCCATGTTTCGTCCACGGTTACAAAACGGCGCAAAAACTCCTCCATATTGTGATTAAACAACGCCAAACCTTCCTGTGAAGTTGTTATACGATTGCGTTTGTGGTCGACTGTGAGCAAACGCGGCACCCATCTTGCGGAAAGCTTTCTCATGCCCAAGTGATCATTCAAAATTGAAACCACTGAGCCATGCGAGATGCCTATGGCTTCCACAATCTCTTGCACTTTCAATCTTCGGTCGGCCAACACCATATCGTGAATTTTTTCGATTGTTTCGGGTGTAGAGACCTCAACTGGGCGTCCAGGACGTTCGGCATCTTCAGTGCTTGTACGGCCACAACGAAATTCAGTAAACCACTTTTTTACCATTGAAATCGATGGTGCAGAGTCCCCATAGTATTTATCAAGCTTAGCCTTGGTCTCGGTAATGGTTTTTTTTCGCAAAAAATAATGCTTAATAAGCACACGAAATTCACTCTTTTCCATTGTTTCCTTAAGTTACTGGATAGTCTGATAAAGATAGCTTTAAAACACAAACTAACTGACGCAGCAAGCGTTGTTGCTTTTTCAGTAAGGAGGTTAGAAATTCAAAAAGTCACGGACTTATTGACCCGCCTTAGTAAGTAAATTAATGATGTAAGTTTTTTAAATAATTTAGCAATCAACATTTGAAAACGGTTCTTTTTAGATGCATCTAATTACTAAACTAGACATATATATTTTTACGTTTATCAAGTAGTAATAACTCAATATCTCTGAATACATATATATAAACTAAACTAAACATGGAGTCGACTTTTATTATTATCGTTGAATTCATAGATTTTCTTTCTACGCCAAAGATGTTGCGGGCAAAAGTTAATAAGGAACTAAAATACGAAAACAACGATTTTTGAAACTGTTTTGAGTGTGTATAGACAACACACGAAACATTATTAAGTACACAAAGGCATAATTAATAAATCATTGTCAGCTGTCTTGTTATGAGCTAATGTATCAACTTTAAACTAATGAACAGTTGAATAGGTGAAGGATGATGTGGGTGGAAACCTTCGTTTGATCTGAACATAAAATACTTAATCCGTCATGCGCCGTTTCCTATGATTAGCCTTGATCTACTGTACATAATAATATAATGCATAATTATATTAGCTAGTGAGTTTAGTATGTACATTGTAGGTACAATATCACCAAAGTTCCTGCTCGACAGCTCGTCCAGTTTCGAAATATATTTCTTTCCACTCGGACGCCACAAAATATTTAAACACAAAGGAAGTGACCGCAACGTCTGCTCACTGTAGTGGTTGAACAACGTATTAACACGCGATTTTCATCTTATACCTGGTCAAATGACAACTCGATCGATAGTACCGACTAGTTAAACTTGTTTCGGAATTTTCGTGCTCTTGTTTAAATGTTTTATAATTCCTTTGTAGGGCCTTTGAACATTTACTTTGATGCTTTATGTTGTCTGCAATATAATAAATGAATAAGGTAACAATTTTATTAAAATTAAAGCATTGATTAATGAGAAATTAAATTTCCTACTATCCTTACCCTGCAATCTTGTACTTTCTTAAGCTGCATGTCATAAATATTTTTATATAGGTAAATCCTCTGTTATATCGTAAAAATTTTACGGTTTGCCTTTCAGCTTTTCAAAGCTAAGCATATCACTTTTTATGACACTGTTCGTGTACACATTTTGTGAGAAAAAATGCATTGGAAGATCGTTAACATAATGTTACTAACGTTCCCACGAGACGTTAGTAATATAACATTTACGAAATATTACCTTAATAATAGAAAAATGTTTCCGAGAAATTCTTAATTAAGAATTCTTGCCAAAATTTCGGCAAGATTACAGCAAAAGTTATCTACAATTGTTGAGTTACACGCTCTTTAGCACCTTACGTAGATCAATATACATAGGCTGCACTAAAAGTATCGGGAATGGAATATTTCCACTGTTCCTGTCATATTAAAATCTTTTTAATTTAAAACTCCTTGGTTTTAAAAATCGAATACCGTTTATTTATTTAAAAAAAGATTCTCGATCTTGTCACAAGGTCTTGTCAAACTTGTTTAGTCGTTGAGAAAATGGAATTGACTCGAGAAAATTCTAGAGCGATGATTTATTATGACTTTCGAAGTGGTTTAACACAAAAACAGTGTGTTGACCGGATGATTTCAATTTATCGCTGGTTTGCTGAATTTCAACGTGGACGTGTCAAGCTCAGTGATGATCCCCGTCAAGGTCGTCCAAAAACTGCAGTCACCCAAGAAAACGTTGATGCTGTGCGTAAGCTGATTGAGGAAGATCGACATGTGACATACCGCGAAATTCAGGCAACTTTAGACATTGGCATGAGTCAAATACAAATAATCTTGCATGAACAATTAGGTGTAAAAAAGTTGTTTTCCCGATGGATACCGCATTTGCTCTGTGAAGAGCAAAAAGCGGCTCGCGTTACTTGGTGCGTCAGAACTCTCGAAAGATTCCACGCAGGATCCTCAAATGCTGTATACAACATCGTATCATGTGACAAATCCTGGATATACGCGTACGAACCCGAAACAAAAAACCAGAGTCGAGTTTGGGTGTTCGAAAATGAGTTAAAGCCAACAAAAATTGTTCGTTCACGGAGTGTTGCAAAAAAAATGGTGGCCACGTTTGTCTCCAAAACCGGCCATGTTGCGACTATTCCTCTTGAGGGACAAAGAACGGTTAATACAGAACGGTATGCTAACATTTGTTTGCCACAGGCCATTTCTGAACTCCGTAAAGAGAACTGCAACCGCCGCATCATCCTCCATCACGACAATGCGAGTTCTCACACCGCGCACAGAACAAAAGAGTTTTTAGAGCAAGAAATCATAGAATTATTAGACCATCCGCCGTACAGCCCCAACCTAAGCCCTAATGATTTCTATACTTTCCCTAAAATAAAGAATAAATTGCGTGGTCAGAGATTTTCATCACCCGTAGAAGCTGTGGACGCCTACAAAACGACCATTTTGGAGACCCCAACTTCCGAATGGAATGGTTGCTTCAATGATTGGTTCCATCGTATGGAAAAATGTGTCAAATTTCGCGGAGAATACTTCGAAAAGCAATAAATACATTTTTAAATAGTAATGTTGTGTCACTTCCTATATTCCCGAAATTTTCAGTGCCGCCCTCGTACTAGGTATATTGATCTACGTAAGGTGCCTCCGTGCAGCCTCCGTGGTCTAGTGGTTAGAATTTGGCTCTCGACTCGGAGGTCGTGGGTTCGATTCCCGCATTGGAATAACAAAAAAATGTTGTTTCCAAGTTTTATTAGGACAATGCAGGCTAATCACCTTATTGTCTGACAAGAAAGACGATCCATGCGTCGGATGGGCATGTAAAAAGTCGGTCCTGCATCTGATCTCTCGCCAGTCGCGTCGGTTATCCGCCCCACTGGATTATGATAGTAAAGGAAAAGAGAGTGCTCTTGTGTACTGCGCACACACTTGGGCACTATAAAATTACTTCTGCGTAACAGGCTTGGTTCAATGAAACCGGCCACCGTCAACGAAATCGGTGTAAGGAGTTATATATTATATAGTTGTAGCATAATTAACATCTACAGACATAAAAAGTATTTTATTTACAATACGAAAGATGTATTTTTTTTAAATATTTCAATGACTGCTGCTTAACTACTGCTGGCAACGGAGACATGGTCCACTGCCTGTTCCATATTACAGCCTTGTGTGAAATATGAGAAGTTAATGAAACAGTCCGCCGTAGGGTCACCGCAATTATGCGTATTAAGGAAGCCATAATTCGGCAAAGACACGCTTTAATGCGTTTCTACGACTTCTTTGCGACTACGAGTTGCTAACTAAATTAATTAAACAAATAAACAGTATTTATAATGAAATGAAATCTATAAATGAAAAGATACTAGAGATCTGGCAAAGAAACAAAATTACGGTTCGTTTCAAATAGATCTTATAGAAAAGTTAACATGCTCTACCTTTTGGCTATTTTAAGCTATTTGTCATAGAATAGGCAATCACCTATGTTATACATAATAATATTATGTTGATAAGTACCTGTTTTATTCTTACTAATAATATAAACCCAAAAATTGCAAGAATGTTGTTACTTTTTCACGCAGTAACTACTGAGCGGATACTAATGAAATTTGGTATGGTAGTAGTTTGGTAGAGTTATGGTAGTTTGGATTAAGAAATATGCTACTTATTAGTGCAAAAAAATGTACGGTTCATGCGGGATTTCTTTTTGGACGTACGAAGTCGCGGGCAACATGTAGTTTTACCATATAACTTCTTCTTTAATCTGGTGCTAATAGTAGAGCGTAGAGTTGGCTAGCTCATTACTAATATAGTTAGTAATCTGTAGTAACTAGAACATCCCATTAAATAAGTTTTTTTTTTCATTTCAATATAATAAATTAATTTGTGTTTATACGATATGTATATAAGTCGCCTTTTGACCCTGAACTAGTCATGGTCCCTGAGCTAGTCACCCTCATTTTATTAACGGTTGAAAACATACATCTGATTTACTTTCTTTTGAACATAAAATAGAATATTGAAGTCTAAATAAAGGGAAAATAATTTTATTTCGAATTGTATTTTGTTTTCACCTCGAAAATAATTGGATAAATCACCCCTATTAGTATACCTTTAACGTATTGTGGGGTGCTTCAAGCGTATAAAATGTAAAAACCTCGGAATCCAATAACTTTGAATGAATTAATTGAACCTTCTAAATTATGCTACCTAAATTATGGATAAAAAACTGAAACATTATTATTTTAGTACAATTAATGACAAAAAAGAGCTTTTGGGTTTTTCGTTAATAGTTTATAAACTAGTAATATAGAATAAATAAATAAAAATCTAATAGAGAAGGAAATTTTTCAAAAAAGCTATAACTCTAATTTAACGCTGAAAAGAGGTGTCCGCGCATGGCATATATCTTTTTTAAAGTAATAAAAATTCATACTTATTAAAATTTAAAACAACAATGGTTTTGGACACTTTAAATAATTTGTTTTACTTCAAAATTCATCTCAAAGTTAATTTTTCAATTAGTAAGACGGTTGTTAATTAAGAAAAGTGTCTTAAAATTTGGTCTTCATTGTAAACTAAAATAAAATTTGTGTAAAATATGTTCGCTTCATGGAGATTTTCTTAGATGAGGAAATTTTACGCTTATTATTTAGCATTTTTTATAATAAGACGAATTAGAGAATTAATTAACATTTTTCATAATTAAAAACAGTCTAACTTATTGAATAATTTTGCGATTTAATTACAATAATATTATGTTTGTCATTAATATTCCTCTTCAGTACCATTTAGCTTATTATGTAAACCTCACGTTTTGTCATGCTCAAATTTGGAACGTTTAGGTAATTGACAATCATTTCGTCAGTGTACACTCCACTTTAGACTGCGACACATGGAATAGTGATGCGTTGAAAGTGATGTGATAGAAAGTTAAGTGTATTCGCGGCACAACACTATGTTTCACTGGGCTTGTTGAAATAGCACATCAAGATGGGATTGCATAAACGCCAGAGTGAGTATTGGAGTATTTTGTTTCAAGACACGATTAATGATTATTTATATTTATCTTAGTTGGGCCAAAGAATATTAAAAATGGTGAATTTTGGGTGGGTGAAATCAGAAATTATAAGCAATAGTGAAAAATGCTGAAAGGACTTGCGAGCCGGATTGTTCCTTTTAGCAACACTATCGAATGATGTATTGGGTCCTTACATATGAAATTGGCGTTTTGTCGTACTGGCCACTTTGATTTCAAATATATCTTCTTTGGTTAGGAATTTCAATTTCAAACTTATACCGCTATTTACTCATGCATTTGTGCTTCGAAAACCGTAATTCATTTGTTTTTTCCTCTTTTGGTTTTTTCCTCTTTTGGTTTTTTCTTTTCGTCTATCTGTTTACAAAATGGAAAACTTGAAATATCGTATTATTTTCGAGTACGAATTCCACCGTGGCACCAGTGCTGCAGAAACAGCTCGAAGGATTAATGATGTGTATGGCGGCGGTGTCACAAAAGAAAACACAGTGGGTTTTTGGTTCCAACGCGGCCGGAGACCAAAGTTGATAATGAAGAATTAAAGGCTATTGTGGAAGCGGATCCATCGCAAACCACGTCCGAGTTAGCTGCAGGCTGCGGTGTTAGTGATAAAACCGTTTTAATCCACTTGAAGCAAATTAGGAAGGTGAAAAAGCTTGAAAGGTAGCAGCTAACCAACAAACGCGCGACTGCTGCGTTACATTACTCAAGCGGCACAATAATGAAGGGATTTTAAATCGAATCATTGCCTGTAATGAAAAGTGGATCCTGTACGATAATCGGAAATGCTCATCGCAATGGCTGAACCCTGGCGAACCAGTCAAAGGCTGCCCCAAGCGAAAATAGACTCAAAAAAGTAACTTGTGAGCATTTGGTGAACTAGTGCCGGTGTCGGTCGCTACAGCTTTCTTAAATCTAGCCAAAAGATTACGGCAGATGTCTATTGCTAGGAACTGCAAATCACGATGGAAAAGCTAGCGCTGCTAAACAACCGAGGTTGGTCATCCGCTCTAGGGCACTGCTGCTTCAGGACAAAGCTAGACCACACACTGCACAACAGACGGCTACCAAATTAGAGGAGCTTCAATTGGAATGTCTAAGACATCCATCGTACTGCCACGGACCTTGCTCCAACATATTACCATTTTTTTTCGAATTTTGGATAACTTCTTGCAAGGGAAAAAATTCAACTCCGATGGGGCAGTCCAAAGCGCCTTCAAAGAATTTATTGATTCCTGTCCGAATTATATTTTTAGTAAAGGCATTAATGAACTACCTATGAAAAGGCAAAAGTGCATATTATGCAATGGTATATACTTTGATTTAATAAATATACACACACCGGCATATTTAGCGGAACATAAAATAAAGGTTTGATATCAGTATCATATAAGGTTGCTGGCTGGTTTATACGTCATTTAATTAAAAAAAAATATTTTTTTCAAATTAAGAAAACAACTGAACATCACATTTTATGCAATTGTTTTAATTTTATTCAAATACACCTTATCTGAAGCGAACTTCGAGTATTTCTTCCTTCTGAGTTTGATTTAAAATTTCATTGAAATACTGTTTTTTGTTAGTTTTTTTTTAATCGCGTATCTTTTTGGAGTTGAGGACTGAATTATGGCTGACTTAGCCCCAACGGAGATTGCCAGGGCACTCGAAATGCGAAGAAATGGTCAAGCCTAAAGAGTGATATCCAGAGATCTTCGTCGACCAGTTTCAACGATCCATCGCAGTATCCAACGGTTCAGGGAGACCGGTACTTATGTGAGAAGAGCAGGACAAGGCAGAAAAAGACGCACTTCGAGTAGGGATGATCGTTTCATTCGGGTTCGTGTACGTAGGAACCTCCGTTTGACGGCCGTCCAAGCCCGACATGAGTTAGAAGGAGTGCGGGGTGTAACCGTAAGTGAGCGTACGGTACGAAGAAGGTTCGAAGAAGCTGGTTTGGATTCATTTGTGCCCGCCAAGGCTCCAAGGCTCGAGGTAAATCATCGTAGAAACAGGTAAACTTTTGCTCAGGAACATCGACTTTGGAACGCGGACCAATGGAGTAAGGTATTGTTTAGTGATGAGTGCAAAATTCTCATAAATCAAATTGACGGCAGGCAAAGAATATACAGACGCAAAGGAGAACGATACATTCAGACAAATTTTGAAACTACAGTTGCATACGGTGGTGGATCAATAATGGTTTGGGCGGGCATTTTTTTTGGGAGCTCGCACAGACTTGGTAGTGATTGACAGAGGGAGTCTGACTGCAGACCGCTATATCAGAGAAGTTTTAGAAGAAAATGTCGTACCGTTTGCCCCATATATCGGTGACGATTTTGTTTTTATGCAGGATAATGCTCGGCCGCATACCGCTCGGGTAACCGGGTACCGGGTACCGCAAGCTTATCTTAATGATATGAATATCACTGTTATGGAGTGGCCGGCGAGATCACCGGATATGAACCCAATAGAGCACGTTTGGGACTTGCTGAAAAGAAAAGTTAAGTCCAGAATTCCAGCTCCTGCCAACGTGGGTGAACTGCGAATCGCCGTAGTTGAGGAATGGCGGAGACTATCCCAGGAGACCATCGATAACATCATTCTCAGTATGCCTAGACGGGTAGAAACTTTAATAAGAGCACGTGGAGGAAATACGCGATGTTAATCACCATTTTTCTAATTTAATTAATTGTTATTTTAATAATAATTTTTACTTTTCCCGGTTACATCAAAAGTTCATAAATGTATCATTTTTCACATTTGTGAAAAATGATACATTTTCTCATACACTCAGCATAGGTCTACTCTAACTCAGCTATAGCATTTGTTTACTCGTAAAATCTGTTCTTAATGTGATCTCATTTTAAGTACTTAAAACAAATGAAACTTTAAATAACAAAAGAAGTGTAGTAAGTAGATTTTAAAATAAAACCATATTTTTTTTATTATGGACATTTTTTTTGTGTTCCGCTAAATATTATTGTATATAGTGTGTTTATTATGTTTAAAAAAAAATCGACTTTATGTTCCACCTTTACAAAACGCCAATTTCATATGTAATGACCGAATATTAATATAGGATATATAGTTTTTGTTCAAAATCAGACGGTTCGATTCCTAAGGAAATTGAGTCATGCTAGCTACATGTGCGTGAGTAGGGGCAGCGGGTTTACATGTTCGTCAATTTAGTTTTACATGGCTAGTCATTTCATGTTTTGACCTATATTGTCAATTATACAATACAATTTCATAATAAGAAAGATTTGTCTGACGCGACATTTGAAATTATTTCGGTGTCAAACGTAAGCTTACATCAACATGGCTGTCCTGACATTCGCCGGTGCTCGCGCTGTCATTTGTAGAGTGTCGCCCCTGTTGTTGGAGTAAACCTTGATACCATAATGACAATGCTATACAAAAAGTGTGTCTCTTTTGCCTCAATTTATCTTATGTGTTGTATCAAAAAAATCTTTGAAATCAGTTTTATTAAACCCGCTTTAATTATAAGAAGCCACACCTTTTCTGTGGCTTAGACTTAACTTGTTCTATATTACTCACATACAGGAGGACTCAGTTAAAAGAAATGATTGAGGTTAGTGGAGACCTTTGCAATTTACGCTACGCTAAAGGAACGTAAATGAGGCTCTTTTAAAGCACCGACTTGTCCTATTTCCCAAATGGACGTTAATAACACTTGCCTTTACCTATATAGTGACGTAGTTATAAATAATGTCACAAACTTGTAATTATAATTAAAAACCATAGTTAAAACATATAAAACTTATGAAGAAATATAGGCATTAAGATACATGGGAAAAAAACAAGTCAGGGTGTAATTACTGACAAGTTCTAAGGCCCGTATTAATAAACCATTCTCAAACTCGTTTTCAAGACCTTTCTTGGCTGAGACGGTCTCAAGTAACGATTAGCTTCTCAAGATAGTATTTAATAGTATGATCTCAAGACAGTATCAGTTGATAACGTGATTGATATCACGTACTCAAGTTTTAAGTGTCACCTACACGACAAAGAACAATGAAATAACGTTTCGTTTACACTTTTAAAAGAGCAGCTTTATTGATTATACATTCTTTCAATATTTCTGTTTGAAAATATAGTATTTGATAATATAAATACCAAAAAAAGTTTTGTCAGTATTTATTTATATTGAAAAAACCGATTTTCATTAAATTTCACGTAGATATTAATATTTATTATTCTCTAACATATTAATATCCATATTTTTATAATAACTACGTAAAACGGAATGAGGATCATTGACATTGACATTGAAAAAATTCTTTTTCTTCTTTAGAATGGCTCCTTAGTGATTCGCCAATGTCAGAGTGTGAACGAAAACTCTGCCTTATGAGTGGGTTTTATGAATAAACAAGGGCACGGACCTAGAACAAACACAAACATTTAGAGTTAGTACCAAAGTTTTTTTTTCTTAGTAAGAATATAATATTATGTAGATAAAGTTTCAATAAAAGGAGTATTTACAAAACACAGAACAGATTTAAGGTTGATAGGGCGAGGAAATTGTAGGAGGGAGGGAATTATATAATGATGATTTGGTGTTTTGGATAGCGAAAAAAAATGTCTGCTGTCAAGTGTCAAATAAAGTCACTTTTGTTTAGTCTTTTGTCAATCATTATAAATCAAATAGGTAATTCGTTTAATGTAAATAAATAAAAAAAATTGAAAATATTTCTATAAATACCCGATACTGGCAGAATGGTGCAAAATCATTGCCAAAAAAGAAGTATCAACAAGCGTCTTTTTATTTTTAACTTTATTTTGTGTATGTAGTGTAAATTCTGAGGCAGTCTAATCTTAAGTATTTAGATTTAAATGTAACACAACCAAAAACAGAACAAATAATATTGTAGTGTATCCCAAGCCGTACACTTACTCACGAAACAGTGTCTCAAGTAACAGTTTGCCAGCGTACTTAAGTAACGAGTGTCAATTATTAGTTCACCAAAGATAATGTAACTATACTACGTATTAAGAGGGGGTACTCTGAATTAAAAAAGTGTTAGAAATTCATTTGCGAATTTTGAAGGTTTACGTATTACGCTTTTTACGTATTATCGTCTAAAAGTGCAAAAGATTCAAGCCTAAAATTAAAAAAAAAACTATAAGTACGTAAGTTATTGGAACGAAGTTCCTTATCGCGCGTTGCGAAAGGGGGCTAGACGGAAAAAATTAAGACCAAAAGTTGTAACGACACTTTTTGCTATAGTTGTAAGCCGTGGGGCGTGGAATAAATTATAAATTCCCTTCAACTTTTTACCACAAGCCAATTATTACTAAAATTGAGCCTACTGATTAAGTTTATATTACATTATATTTGTTAATAATAAAAAAAATATTATAACTTAAAAAAAAAATATATATTACAATTCCTTCACTAATTAATCGAAACTTCGTTCCATCCGGGTATCCCTTGACACCTCTAAAGTTTTTTTATCGATTTTTTTTATTTTAAGACCCAATTATTAGGTTAAAAATTTTACACTTGACACTTCTATTTTCAGCTCTATTGTAGGTTAGCTGCAGAGTTCTATTTACAGTGCAGTTTTTTCTGTCACGACTCACGAGTTACGACCACAAAAAAAAAAAGCTTTCGTGGGTACGAGGGCTAAAGGTTTGTAACCAAAATATTTCAGGTACATACAGCATAGCCTCGTTATCTTCAGCGGTTATCCGTTGGTGCAAAATAGGTACACTTCTGTGGGCCTACCAGGAACATATGACTGTGGCGTAACCACGTAACGCAACATTATCGAATGAAAATTCTTGAAATCTGTTCTAGTTGACAATATTATTGCGGGCATTTGAAATTGGAATCCAATATCTGCAAATTATGAAATTATACTACATTTAAGTAAAATGTATTCGCATTTAATCGTATTTAAATTCGCAATACTAACAAAGGTTCAACTAAATGTAAAATTAGATTATTAATTATGTGGTAAAACTGTACAATAGTATTAAAAATAAAGTAGGTATATTAATAAGTACCTATTTTAAACTATAAAGTTTTTACTGACGGGTAGAAGAAAACGTAATATGTCTGCATTTTTATAAATAAAATATCAAGTATAACCAATATTAGGTAAGCAATAATATGACCTTGTTTTAAACATATTGCGTGCATTATTGAACATTAGATTGTTATAATTAATAGAAAAACTTTACAATCTTAAATCTTAGCATGCATATTAAAATCACTAGGTACTTAATATTTTTCATTTATTGATACAAATGTAATCTTACCTCTTTTTAACATAATACATCTATGCATAGGTCGACTAGGTAGGTAGGCTAGGTAACATCGAGAAGTTAAACAAAAAATTTATACAAATAGGTACTTTACCTACTTACCGATATTCTTCGAGTTCAAGCATGTTTATATAGTGGTTATATATACATACAAGAATTTATTTTATCAAAATCATTGTTTCATCATAATAAATATTGATTTCGAGTTCACTTCACAAAAAAATACAGTTTTTTGCAAGTAACAGAATTTTGTAATTGTTGAAATTAATTTTTCATACTTATAGAATTTTGAAATTAAAAAATATTCTTCTTCTATTTCTGCATCACCAATCACAGGCAATGTGTGAGAGAGTACACACGTTATAAGAGCGAGCCAGTTGTATGGTTTGCACAGACGATATTTAGGTATAATTTTAAATTTCGAACGCCTATACTTACGATCGCCAGTTGCGACACCCTGCATTCAGTTGATACGCCGCACCTATAGCTGTAGGTACCTACTTAAATACCTACATACCTACGATCTATTAATTAAAACATATTAAGTACTTTCTTGAGTATATTAGCGATAAGAACGGTTTATTAATATGAGCCTAAAATAATTTGGAATAAGGAATACCACTCTTCTAACCCAGACAGTATAACTTATAGGTACCAAATTCCTCAAGATACCAAAAAAAAAAATCATTGCTATTACCACAGGAAATAGTAATTCGGAACGCTACTTCGACATCCACTACAGATTTTACCAGAAGAACTTCTAGCTAACTACTTAGGAGCTATCATTAGTGCTATATAAATTGCCTCTAAAGTTACCAGACTAACATGATTAATAGGAGTTGTCCGGCGTATGCAGGAGCTGGTATTATGACAGTCGCGGACGTGGCCGGAATGCCCGCGCGACGAAGGTCGGACCGGATCGATAGCGGCCCCTCGACTACTATATGTTGGTAGATATTTACCAGACGGTATCTAAGACAGTGATATTATCAGCCAGTAATTATGAAGATAGATCGGTGACAGAGCTACTTTTGCTTAAGAGGGATCGCCAAAAACGTTTGATATTTCTGATGCCCTAAGAAAAGTGGATTTACGCAGCACCTACGGTAGGTGCTGCGTAAATCCAGCTCTTCGTCTTCAAAAAGAGAAATAAATATTACAATATCCGAACAAAAAACAAATTATAAAAATATCTTGGACAAAACACATAGGTAACATCTATACCTAGATGTCAAAGTTCATATCACTAACCATGAGTTCAAGATTGGAGAATGTTACCAGGTATGTAAAATCTCTTGAAACGTTACAGTAAGCTATTATGTATCTATACACTACTTTACAGATACACTACTTTTGTTTTATTCTAAACAATAAGTACCTAAAATTTTCGAATAGGAATGTTGCCTAGTGTGGAATATCACATTTTTATAAATTAAATTCTAAAATTGTTGATTAATGATACTTACATAAATATAAAAGAAATAGGTATTTAGATTGACGCGATAAAAAATTATAAGCAAATATAAAATATTGCCCATCACTTTCTCGCAAAACGATTTGTTACGTCACAAGTTGCTACCGCCATACATTTTGTAATCACAAATGTATGGCGCGTGCAACTCGTGACGTCACATGCAGATATATCGCTCTCTTTCTTATTGTAAATTTAGATTGTTCGTATCTTCGTTATTTTTTAAGATATACGAAAATGGGTTCTAGATTGTTTATTAACATGCTAGATGCATATGCATAGATGTAATGTCCAAATTTATTCTATGCAAATTACTTTATAATGATTCTTTAATATGTATTTGGCTCACCATACATTATACTACATCTCCACTTTATTAAAATTCTGAATCGTAAGATAGGTATGTAAAGTGTTCATTTAATATAAGGGCAACTATTAGTTTACCTAAGAAATAAGACTTCAGTTTTTGAAAAAGAATGCCTAAATTAGGTTTTTAAATACTCTTCGTAACGCTGAAATCTGTAACTGAATGTAAATATAATAAGATGTAAAAATAGAATATAATTAAAATATGAAAAATTGGATATGATGAATACTATAATACCATTAAAATTTCCATTATGGCGGTGGTTTAATGTTGTATGTCAAGTTCAACAGTGGAATTCATGAAATGCATTCAGCATACCCCTCTAATGGATGTCGCATGTTGAACCATTTATTGTTTTGACGTAGGTTTTCACTTAGAGCTGACAGTCGCTAGAAATAAAACAGAATAATGAAATTATATATTCTGCTGGACGCTAGAGCTTTAGTCAGTTCACTGGACTAGATACCTCCGAAATGTATGTAAAAGTGATGATATATAGTCATCAAAGTTAATACCTATAAGAAGAAAGATTTATCTAATTTACTTATTTAATCATCAACCATTAATCATTATGATATTATATTATCTAGATATCGTTGTGCCTAAATTGTATTACCACAATATTATTAATCGTTGTAATGTACCCACACAATTTGAAACCGATTGTCTGGTCTATTTCCCCTAACTCAGGCAATATGTTCCAAATTTTATAGAGCTATTATGGTGCTCATAACACTAAGGGCCTAGGGTTGCCACCTGCGACAGTTTTAGTAATAACAATACCTACATATTATGAGAAAAATAAAATATATGTTTTTCATTAAATAGTGTTCTCAAATGAAAACGTAGATATATCTTGGTATCTATTAATAAAATTTTGTGCCTAACCTTAATTAAAAGTGGGTCATAGTTCCTATACATCACTACATAGTATAAAATAAAGTCGCTTTTTTGTCTGTCCCTATGTATGCTTAGATCTTTGAAACTACGCAACGGATTTTGATGCGGGGCTTTTTAATAGATACAGTGATTCAAGGGGAAGGTTTATATGTATGTTTCATAATATAGTAGAGAAACACTGATAATACTGCTGCTATTTAGACTGATATAGTATGATCCTTATCAAATTAAATACGTGAGTAACTGTAATCATTTTATACACATTATAGTAGCCCTTTAAACCGTACAGTTTAAATTAATATCTTATATTTAGAAAATATCTTAAAATTTAACTTCAAGCGCGAAAAATATATATTAAGCGGTCTCGCACGTCGCGTCAAGGTGATAGGGTTTTTACTCATTGGGTACGAAACCCTAAAAAGATTTTCAATATTGTATACAGAAGTATATTGCAGTGAGTAGAGTTATTTGCTGAAGAAGTTTTTTCGCTAAGAACACTACTCCACGCGGGCGAAGCCGCGGGAAAAAGCTAGTATTGTAATAAAACAAGACGTTATATGACCTGTCACCTTGTAGTATGGAAAATAAATTCTATTTTAGTGTGCTTCCTGTTCTTAGATTGACTTAGGCCTCACCTAGGCAACGGCATTTGAAAACAATTGAAAATACAAAAACATTCGTTTACATTTTAATTTCGTGTATCCATGCCCTAAGCAACAGTTTATCCGCGCAGTAAATCGCGCGACAGACGCAGTTGCGCGGCTTCGGCGTCACATTTCAGGATAACCACCAAGTGTCGGCATGCGTCGAGTTCTTTCATTAAGCAGGAAATTGTTCTGAGACGCGCCTACTTAGGTATGTATATACACGTGTCAGGGTTTCACCTTAAGCCTTTTATAACAAGTAAACGTATTTACTTTTCAAAGAGCTTATGTACCTATGTAACTCTATGGAGTATGGAAGCTTTACTAAACATTATCAAATTGATGAGTTTGTTTTGCTGAATATTCTTTATTGTAATTGGAACTACTGGTGTGATTTGTAGAATTTTTTAAATTTTCGATAGCCTAGCCATAGATTTTAAAAAAAGCTACAATATGCTATATATGGGAACGTAGTCGCGGGCTTCAGCTATGCTAAATAAAATAGATACAGGATACATATTTGTTATGTAAAAGTGTCATCGCTTATTCCACTTAATGACAAAACTTCTAAGAACTCAGCAACAACTCATACCAAGTTTCGTCATCAACTTTGTACGGCTTACTTTTGAAGGGCACGCGCGCCAAGGACTCGTTATTATATTGTTTATGGGAATTATCGCACACTGTAGGTACATGCATGTAGTTAATCGGACCATATTACAATGGCATTGTGATATAAAAGGTTCATTTTAGCGATATTATATTCTTATATTTCTAACGTAAAGAAAATTAGCTTAGGTAGGTATTGTATGTAACCTTCTACCTACAAGTAATTATTAAAAGGTCACCAACGCGTGGTACCCCTGGTAGTGCGTCTATCCGTAAGTGACCGAGGCGCTAATTGTCTACCATAAGGCGATAGTCTGCTCGTTAGCCCACACCACAAGTAACTTGTACCTTTTGACATTTTGTCGACAGAGAATGGTCTTCTCTCGTACGAGAACCCGAACTACCACTTGGATCCCGCGCGCCTGGAGTCCGCCATCTACAGCGATCTGTACGACATGCATGGCGACAAAAGCATGCCCGACGACTACGACAACTATTTAGACAATAGAAGGTAAGTCCTGTTTTGCAGTTTTACGTATAATTTTAATCTAGACTTAAAACTACATCCTACTACTATTGTAAATGTGAAAGTTTGTGAGGATGGATGGGGATGGATGGAGGCTAGCAGTGGTGTGGTGTTCCTATAACTACATTTCTATCGGCTTCACTTACCACTTACCTTTTGAAGACTCTCATCCCTACCTATTATACAGGTTAGGGCTTCCCTATGAAGGAGAACCAGCCTTCGCCACTGCTAGCTAGATTGATTTTTCTCCCCCAAAACTCCCTACATACTAAATTTCATGGTAATACTTGCAGCCGTTTTCGAGAAACCAATTATATATAGGTACAGGGTGTTTTTTAAATCAGAAAGAAGGTTGAGATAACTGGAAAAAGATCCACAGGTACCAAAATTGAGATGGGGGTCCCACAAGGATCCATTTTAGGACCCTTTATTTTTTTGGTCTATATAAATGACCTACCATACCTTATTAATGAAAAAAACGGGATAGTCTTATTTGCCGATGACACGTCACTTACTTTTAATATTGATCGCCAAAACTCAGGCTATGACGAAGTAAATAATGCTCTCTCAAAAATAGTACACTGGTTTAGTGTTAATAATCTTTTGTTAAATAGCAAAAAAACTAAATGTATAAAGTTCACGTTGCCAAATGTAAGGCAAACTGAAACCAATGTACTATTGAATGGAAAAGGTATGGAACTGGTAGATACAGCTATCTTTATAGGTATAACTTTAGAAGCAAAACTACAGTGGGGCCCTCATATTGCTGGGTTGGCCGGCAGACTCAGTTCAGCAGCATTTGCAGTAAGTAAGATAAGACAATTTTCAGACGAAAACACAGCAAGACATGTATATTTTAGTTACTTCCACAGTATAATGTCCTATGGCATTCTACTGTGGGAAAATGCTGCCGATATAAATACTATATTTGTGCTGCAGAAGCGAGCTGTTCGGGCAATCTACAAGCTGGCCCCCAACACGTCATTAAGAGAGAAATTTAAAGAAACTGGAATCTTAACTGTAGCTTCTCAGTATGTTCTATCAAATGTATTATATGTTAAAAAAAAAATTAAACCTATTCAAAAAGAAAAGTGACAACCACAATAGAAATACCCGAAATAAGCATAAGCTTGATGTACCAGTGACTAGACTTAGTAAAGTAAAGAACTCGTTTAAAGGCCAGTGTATACGCCTATACAATAAGATCCCAGAAAGCGTTCAAAATTTTTCAATCAATAAATTTAATAAGTTAATGCTTTTATGAATGATACGAGGGCGGGTCAATAAGTCCGTGACTTTTGAAATAAAACACAGATTTTTTGATAAATAAATAATTTTATTTTTCAACGTAGTCCCCCTTGAGCTCTATACACTTTGTCCAACGCTTCTCCAATTTTTTTATCCCTTCCAAAAAATATGATTTGTCGAGGTCCTCAAAATAGGCCTTTGTTTGCGAGATGACTTCATCATTGGAGTCAAATCTTTTTCCACCGAGCCATTTTTTCAGGTTTGGGAACAAGAAGTAGTCACTCGGAGCCAAATCTGGAGAATAGGGTGGATGTGGGAGCAATTCATAGCCCAATTCATGGATTTTTGCCATGGCAACTGCACATGTGTGCACCCTTGCATTGTCTTGGTGAAAAATAACTTTTTTCTTGGCCAAATGAGGTCGGTTTTTTTTCAAATCCTCATTGAAGCGGTCCAATAAGTTGGCATAATATTCCCCATTAATTGTTCTTACCTTTTGAAGATAGTCAATGTGGATTATCCCACGTGCATCCCAAAAAACAGTCGCCATAACTTTATTGGCTGACAAACCCACCTTGGCCTTCTTTGGCGCCGAATCACCCTTAGAAACCCACTGTTTTGACTGTTGTTTGGTTTTATGGTGTGTTGTGATGGATCCATGTTTCGTCCACGGTTACAAAACGGCGCAAAAACTCCTCCATATTGTGATTAAACAACGCCAAACCTTCCTGTGAAGTTGTTACACGATTGCGTTTGTGGTCGACTGTGAGCAAACGCGGCACCCATCTTGCGGAAAGCTTTCTCATGCCCAAGTGATCATTCAAAATTGAAACCACTGAGCCATGCGAGATGCCTATGGCTTCCACAATCTCTTGCACTTTCAACTTTCGGTCAGCCAACACCATATCGTGAATTTTTTCGATTGTTTCGGGTGTAGAGACCTCAACTGGGCGTCCAAGACGTTCGGCATCTTCAGTGCTTGTACGGCCACAACGAAATTCAGTAAACCACTTTTTTACCATTGAAATCGATGGTGCAGAGTCCCCATAGTATTTATCAAGCTTAGCCTTGGTCTCGGTAATGGTTTTTTTTCGCAAAAAATAATGCTTAATAAGCACACGAAATTCACTTTTTTCCATTGTTTCCTTAAGTTACTGGATAGTCTGAAAAAGATAGCTGTAAAACACAAACTAACTGACGCAGCAAGTTCAAATTTTGATAGGAGTCAACTGACAGATGCCTGTTGACAGGAGTAGTGTTGCTTTTTCAGTAAGGAGGTTAGAAATTCAAAAAGTCACGGACTTATTGACCCGCCTTAGTAGCACACCTTGGGAATGAGGTGACCCTCTGCAAGGCTACTTCTAAATTATTGTACTCTTGTTATGTAGTTTTAGTCATAACATTATATATGCCTTTTTTATATTTTTAAAAGAACAATTTTCCATCTTTTTGATAAAAGATGGCCCCGCGCGAGTTTCTTACGCCGGTTCTTCTCGCCGGGCTAGTTCCCGAACCGGTGGTAGGCATCATGTAGATCAACGTTCAGAAAGTGTATAAAAATACCTATTTTGAATAAAAATTTTTGAGTTTGACTATGGCATAGATAGCAGTTTGTCACAGGAAACAGCAGATTTTTTTTTCAAGTAGAAAAGTTGATACCATGATAAAAGTTATATTCAAGAGTATATTCACTCCTGAAAGCTTGACACTGACTAAAAAACATCCTGATGGATACAAGATTGTCTCGTTTAAATTATAAGATAGCATAGAAAGAACAATTATTCCAATCCGACAAAGTGACAAATGCTATATTTTAAATCCCGTTTTGGGTAGGTATTTCCATTTATAGGCGTAGTCGTAGGATATGTATATGTATAGTAATATATTCGAAAATAAAGATAACAAAGCAAAATATATGCCCGAGTGGTTTGTGAGGCCACATGATTCATCATCTTGGCGTTTTTAAACTTGAGCGTGATGAAGGTCGCTTGTGCAATAGAAATCGAGTACTTAATTATTTGGTTTTTATTAGTTTTTTATATTACTGTCAAATGTTATTGCATAACTTGCATGATGCACCAATGCCTTATATTAATGCCGGTTTCTGAGGTATTTTGTCGGTAGTTTATTTATTCAATAGCGCTTTTGATTGGTTAATGCGTTTTCGTCATCAAATGAAAAGCGCTGTAGAATAGATAAACTACCGACAAAATATCTCAGAAACCGGGCATAAGGTATCGACTGATCATCAGAACTAGATGATTTTCATCCATTATACAATTTGTTTTCTATATTAAATCAACTTATAAATATATAATTGCTCCTACCCTACCTATACAAAGATGCTTGAAAGCCGTTTTACAAATGTTAATGCTTTAAAATTTTACGAAAATTCACTAGTTAAGTTTTTCATAAAAGTTTTGGAATATATTAGGTCTTTACCTATGAAATTGCCGTTTTGTATGAAAAAATTTTAACAAATTTTTTTCATGTATTTTTTATTTGTATTTAATCGACGTAATCACCCATGCAATCAATGAATCTTTGCCAACGCAGTGTCAGTTTATTGATGCCCTTCTTAAAGAAATCAGCTGGACGGGAGGCAACAAATTCTTCAAAGGCATTTTGTACTGCGTCTCGGGTATTGAATTTTTTTCCCGCCAAGAAGTTATCCAAATTCTGGAAAAAGTAGTAGTCTGTAAGCGCAAGGTCTGGTGAGTAGGGCGAATGACGGAGAGCTTCCAACCCCAGTTCTTGCAACTTGGAGACCGTCTGCTGTGCAGTATAAGGTCGCGCGTTGTCGTGCAGGAGCAGCGATTGACCAATGCTGGTTGGAGATGTGCCAGCTTCTCCATCATTGTGTTCAGTTCTTCACAGTACACATCTGCAGTAATGCTCACCCCGTTTGGTAAGAAGCTGTGATGAATCACACCGGCGCTAGACCACCAAACAGTGACCATCACTTTTCTAGGGGTAAATTTTCGTTTAGGGCATTGTTTAGGTGTTGAAAGAGGATCCAACCAACTTGCTGAGCACTTGCGGATATCAAACAGAATCCATTTTTCATCGCAGGTAAATTGTTGCGGTTCAAAATTCCTTCATTTGTCTGTCTGTTGAGCAGTGCAAGGCACGTCTCGACGCGTACTTCGCGCTAGCGATCATTGAGTTCGTGGGGCACCCATTTGTCAAGCTTTTTTACCTTGCCAATTTGACGCAAATGGACCAATATTGTTTTGACGCTAACGTCGAAAGCTGCTGCTAATTCAGCCATAGATTGTGTATCATCAGCTTCCACAATCGCCTTTAATTCGTCATTGTCGAACAAAGTCTTCGGACGACCGCGAGGTTCATCTTTCAGGTCGAAATTTCCAGAACGGAAGCGAGCAAACCAATAACAGGTGGTGCGTTAGTTTGTAGTGTTAGCTCCGTACACGTCGTTGATGTTTCGTGCCGCTTGTGCCGCGTTGCTGCCACGACGGTAGTCATATTCCATAATTACTCGAATTTTTAACGTATCCATGATGACGAAAGAGATTGAAATGCGATGAAAATGTAACACTAATCAATAAACAAATGACTACTTTAGGAAAAAGAATTCCATGTTTTTAAAATAAAATTAATTTGAAATTAGAATTCTTAGCCAAACAAAAATTATTTTGATTTGAAATGGCCAGTACTGCAGAACGGAAATTACATAGGTAAAGACCTATTATTAATTGTTTTAACGAGACAAAGTGAGATGAAAGTTGTTACTAACAGTTATTTATACAGATTGCTGTTTTAACTTCCAACTTAAGTTTAAAAACATTAAGAAATTTTTGAAAGACGTCGTTAATATCAGATATGATCTATGTATTACATAAGCTACATTACATACATTATACTATAATAATAATATTAGCACAGTCAATACAGTATTTTTTTTTACCGAGAGCCTAATATTATAATTAAAGCTTTTGCATATACTAAAAGCCCGCTAAACAGTTTTTGCGTATTTTTAATCAATAAATCCAAAATAGCTTTTTATAGGCCAAGAGCCAACAACAGTATGGTAACAGTACAACAGTAGATATGCGTTTGTAGTCAGTTCCGGGTTTCCCCGTTACGTCACGGGAGCAGCGACCTGCACAGTGCGCAGTCTCTGTGCATCGATCGCCGATGCACCGCGCTTCCGCCTTGGGCCACGGAAAATGTGCCTCAGAACGCACACGATCTATTTACCCACGTATATTTTATTTTTGTTAAAATTTTTAAGGTAACTTTTGTCGTTTCGTATTATGTTGTGATCGTTTATTTAATTCTTGTAATAAGCTTAAATTAAACCAAGCTTGAGCTTTTTGAATAGGAATTCCCAAATTAAAACATGTAGAGATAATCATATCATAATTGTTACGCAATATGTCTACTACTACTAACTACCAAACAATGTGTCATGTTGAATTATGAGCCTATTAAACTGGCTTTATTTTTCGATATATTCGATAATATGATTTATACCATTTGAATACACAAAATAAATGTAGGTTCAGACTACAAAGTAGATGTTTAAGCTTTATAGGCCATATCACAAGCTTTTATGTAGCTAGAAGGTATCTTGTACATTCTTCAAGCTGTATATAACGCTGAGCTCTCTACCCTCCTATTTAATGGCCCCACGCGTCCGTAGCGAACGTAGCAAGGCACAACATCCGCCAGGCGCCGAACATACAATGGCTTGGTGCAATTCAAAACTGTAAGCGACAATTTCGACTATCGTATTGGCTTTCCTAAAATTCAACTTTTTGTAGGTAAATAGTAAATAGTGCCTGTAACAGCAAAAATATTTTACAACTAGACATCGAAAAATGAACAAACAAAATGCAGTCAGTATTCTTAACTATGAAAGAAATTTAAGTAAGCATATTGAAAATAGAATGTGAAATGTTTTGAAATTTTAAATAAATAAAAATATAGAGTCAATCAAACCACGGCGCCGCGTCGGTATTAGAACCTAAACGCTTTGCAAATATTTTGAGCTACAAAGCTTTATATTTTTAAGCTTACCCGCTTACGCTTATACCGTGCACTACAGTAGAAGTTAATACGATACGTGAGGTTTTAGCGTCGGTGCAGCTCGGAGCTTTATCGAGCCCCGGCAAACTGCGAGCTCCACAGCTTGATAACAATGTTGCAGTTTCATTTTTCCTGCCAAAATACACAAGAGGGCAGAGGCTATATTAAACCCTATATTAAACCCCTAGTTTTTGCGTGCGGCTTGACTTATCTCATCAAATTAAACAAACTTCACCATTTCATTTATTCAAAATGTGAATTTTAGAAAAATCATTTCACTAGTTTCCCTAGTGTTGATAGTGATTTAACAACGTCCTAGCTCCTACTACTATTATAAATGTAAAAGTTTGTGAGGACGGATGGATGGACGGATGGATGGATGTTTGTGACTATCGCGCAAAAACTACTAAACGGATTTTGATGAAATTCAGTATGATTGTAGTTTAGGCTCTGGATTAACAAATAGGCTAATTTTATCCCGAAATATTACAGTGTTCCCGTGGAATACTGAATTAGCGCGGGCGGAGTCACAGACAAAAGCTAGTAATCCATAAGGCTAGCACTACAGATGTCAGTAATGTTAGCCTTATGAATTAATTACCAACAGGCTTTTCGGGTCAATTTGTCATATTAACAGGTACTTATTATTTAAAATGTATTCAATCTCATGCAGCATTTTCTATATGAGTAGTCTTGAGTTTAAATAATATTTTGGCAGAACCACAAGGTTACTGAAGTGGTGCAATGGTAGCTCTTTCATGGTAGAACCAAGCCAAGTTTTTACACTTTATACTGGACCGAATGATTTCTTTATCTTTATAATCGACCGGTTTTGATACAAACGCGACAAACATTTAAAGCTTGTCTTTATTTATTTATTTATTTATTATAAGGACACCAAACAGTACATACATTAAACAAATTTATAGAGATAATCACAATAATTGCAAACTGTACCGATGCATGTACCTTAACAGGTGACACATAATTCACAATAACAAGCTTAACATAATATAATAAATTAATATACTCCATAACAAACAGATTAAATCATAAATTATTTAAAAAAAAAGAAATATCAAACTAAAACATAATTAACAAGAGCAAATAATGTCAATAAATTAGAGCGTTAATCAATCACGAATGAAAATAAATAAAATTAAAGCAAGTAGATAAGTCATATATATACATAGAAACAATAATAAAAACAATGTCAGAATAACTAAAACATAAAACAACATCAATAAACAGAACCTTAATCAATCACGAATTAAAATAAAATAAATAAATAATTATAAAACAATAATATTTAAGTCTTAATACCTACCTTATCACTTACAACCTTTTATTTTCTCCAAGAACAATTATACTACATTTGCGACCATATCCATATCACTAATAATATATTTACATTAGGTACATAATATTCTGATACTTTGCACGTGTAACCGATGTAATAATAGGTCTTTACCTATGAAATTGCCGTTCTGCAGTACTGGCTATTTCAAATCAAAATAATGTTTGGCTAAGAATTCTAATTTAAATTTAATTTTATTTTAAAAACATGGAATTCTTTTTCCAAAAGTAGTCATTTGTTTATTCATTAGTGTTACATTTTCTTCGCATTTCAATCTTTTTCGTCATCATGGATACGTTAAAAATTCGAGTAATTATGGAATATGAGTACCGTCGTGGCAGCAACGCGGCACAAGCGGCACACAACATCAACGACGTTTACGGAGCTAACACTACAAACCAACGCACCACCTGTTATTGGTTTGCTCGCTTCCGTTCTGGAAATTTCGACCTCAAAAAGGAACCTTTGGTCGACAATGACGAATTAAAGGCGATTGTGGAAGCTGATGATACACAATCTACGGCTGAATTAGCAGCAGCTTTCGACGTTAGCGTCAAAACAATATTGATCCATTTGCGTCAAATTGGCAAGGTAAAAAAGCTTGACAAATGGGTGCCACACGAACTCAATGATCGCCAGCTGCAGCGCGAAGTACGCGTCGAGACGAAGGGCGACACACAAATGAAGGAATTTTGAACCGCATTGTTACCTGCGATGAAAAATGGATTCTGTTTGATAACCGCAAGCGCTCAGCAAGTTGGCTGGATCCTAGTTCAGCACCTAAACAATGCCCTAAACGAAAACTTACCCCTGGAAAAGTGATGGTCACTGTTTGGTTGTCTAGCGCAAGTGTGATTCATCACAGCTTCTTACTAAACGGGGTGAGCATTACTGTAGATGTGTACTGTGAAGAACTGAACACAATGATGGGGAAGCTGGCACATCTCCAGCCAGCATTGGTCAATCGCTCGTCTCCGCTGCTCCTGCACGACAACGCGCGACCTCATACTGCAAGCAGACGGTCTCCAAGTTGCAAGAACTGGGGTTGGAAGCTCTCCGTCATCCGCCGTACTCACCAGACCTTGCGCCTACAGACTACTACTTTTACCAGAATTTGGATAACTTCTTGGCGGAAAAAAAATTAATACCCGAGAGGCAGTACAAAATGCCTTTGAAGAATTTGTTGCCTCCTGTCCAGCTGATTTCTTTAAGATGTCCATCAATAAACTGCCACTGCGTTGGCAAAGATGCATTGATTGCATGGGTGATTACTTCGATTAATAAAAATAAAAAATACATGAAAAAAATTCGTTTAAATTTTTTCATACAAAACGGCAATTTCATAGGTAAAGACCTATATTATACGGAATACTGAAATTACACGTATAATAAAAATTCAATATATTCCCTTGTACGAATTCAAATCGGAACATCTGGTACGAAATCCGTAAAGTAGGCGATGAAATGCAAACTGCACTATATAGCTTGTTTTACGAGCTGTTTCCAAGCTATTTCAAGCCGGACGGACCGTAGGGCTGTAACATTAACGATTACGTTATCGATAGACGTTTTGTCGGTCGTTCGTTTTATCTATTGCACCTACAATCTACATGCTACTAAAATCACGTAACGTTTAATGGCGACGTGATTCTAGCACTTTATTTAAGCTATTACATTGTATGCAATACCGTCTCGATGCAAAAAAATCATTCATATTTTTGTCCTCTACTTTTGAACCTCTGCTGCCTCTGAACACACACACAGAAGCTATACCTACTAGCTACCAATACTTATAGGTATCTAAGGTCAATTTACTAGGTAAAAGTATAAAGAATCTAGGGTTTTAAATCCTTTTAGGTTCGCCTCACACCAAAACGAGACGATACGCGACGCGGCGTATTAAAATTGAACTTTATTCAGTAGCTACACAAGAAGATACACGTTGCAAGAGTTCGAGTGTCAAGTTAATTAAAGTCAATTTCGAAGGCGCCTTGAAACGTGTATCTTTTTGTTAATAAAGTTCAATTTTGAATAGCTATCTTAAATATCCAGCGCTGCGTATCGTCGCGGTGTGGTGACCTTTGGGTACATCAGTCTGTCAATATTTTAACTACGTTCCAACTGAAAATAGGAAAGTTCTTATTTATCGATAAATATTTAATCAGGGCACTACCCTCGGATTTGGCGTCAATGGTTTTCATACATTTTCAGATTTGCATTCGGAAATGTCGGCAAATGCCGGGGGTGTCTTTGTCATAAGCCTCTCCTTGTTTGTGCCTTTGCATTTAAATGACTTGCATTTTAAACTAGGTCTATGAAACGCGCCATTGTTAAGTTTTTCAACTCATTGTAGGCTCTTTTTGGATGACATTTCGTGTCCGGACTTTGTAGCTCAAAAACTACTTTGGTGATTCTTTGAATGCGTCATTGCGAAAAGCCGTGCTAATTATAAAATATAGGATATGTCTGCAGAAACCAGCGACTTCTTTTACTAATAAATTAAAGGAATTGAACATCAAGCTTCTCTTACTACAGAAATATCTATGTACTACCAGGGAATCTAATTCATAAGCAGTTAGAGTGGTCTTATAATCTATTTGTATTATCATGTCTGGTCAGTTTCATACATTGGAAAATGAAGTACATGCTCAGTACGTAAAGATGTCGCTACGAGTAAGCATTGTGAACCATGGAAAAGTAAATCATATTAAAAGCACAATTAAACCGCCATGTAACTCGTTTTGTTTTACGTCAGTGATTTATTTAGTTTTATTCTTCAAAATTTTCAATGATTACTGAATAAAATATGAATTTATAACAATATTTAATTCATACAACGCCCTCTTTTTTAAAAATTGAATTGATAAAGTACATCGGCACTACGGGACTCTTCAAATTTAATTTTAATTTTTTTTTAATTTAATTGTCGTCAATTCACGATAGATGGCTAGTTAAAACGACGACGCAACGCGCAGGCGGCGCTATGGGCGTTAATTTAACAATTTATCTTTATAGCACAGAGATAATAATATACTACGTTAGTACGTAGATAATAATATACTTAGTTATGTTTGGTTATGTTCGTTCTCTGAAGATAGTGTCATTTATTATTTCCACGTAAAGTGCCATCTAGTAAGTTTTCTTAGTAAATAACATTATACTGACAATTATAGAACTCGTTGTAGTACCAAGCTCGCGCCACGGGCGCCCGCGCCGCGCGACTTAGTGTGGGGTCAAATCGACCTATGGGATTGTCCCTCTGTTGTACGTAGTATATTATTATCTCTGTGGTATTATGTATAATTTATTTGTATAATGACGGAATGCAGTCACAATACAATTGTCAATGACATGTCAGTCTGATCTAATAATATAAATAATATAATACCATGAACCAATAAAACCAACCACCATTATAATACGAACAAATGACAACGGTAAACCTGCTTATGAATTAGTTTCGCTGATAGTGCCTATGTCTTAAACATTTTCTTCTAGTGAAAAATTAGATAAGCAGGTAAGATTACGAAAAAAATTACTACAATATTATTAAAATAATTTAAAGATCGTTATATTATTAAGTTCGTGAACTGTAGACCTGCAAGAGAAGTCCAGACAAGCAATGAGCAATAAATTTCATAAATTGGCACAATATACGAGGGGAGAAATGAAATAATAGATATTCAGAGAATATAATTACTAAGGCGGGTCAATAAGTCCGTGACTTTTTGAATTTCTAACCTCCTTACTGAAAAAGCAACACTACTCCTGTCAACAGGCATCTGTCAGTTGACTCCTATCAAAATTTGAACTTGCTGCGTCAGTTAGTTTGTGTTTTACAGCTATCTTTATCAGACTATCCAGTAACTTAAGCAAACAATGGAAAAAAGTGAATTTCGTGTGCTTATTAAGCATTATTTTTTGCGAAAAAAAACCATTACCGAGACCAAGGCTAAGCTTGATAAATACTATGGGGACTCTGCACCATCGATTTCAATGGTAAAAAAGTGGTTTACTGAATTTCGTTGTGGCCTTACAAGCACTGAAGATGCCGAACGTCCTGGACGCCCAGTTGAGGTCTCTACACCCGAAACAATCGAAAAAATTCACGATATGGTGCTGGCCGACCGAAGATTGAAAGTGCAAGAGATTGTGGAAGCCATAGGCATCTCGCATGGCTCAGTGGTTTCAATTTTGAATGATCACTTGGGCATGAGAAAGCTTTCCGCAAGATGGGTGCCGCGTTTGCTCACAGTCGACCACAAACGCAATCGTGTAACAACTTCACAGGAAGGTTTGGCGTTGTTTAATCACAATATGGAGGAGTTTTTTAACCGTGGACGAAACATGGATCCATCACAATACACCAGAGACCAAACAACAGTCAAAACAGTGTGTTTCTAAGGGTGAATCGGCGCCAAAGAAGGCCAAGGTGGGTTTGTCAGCCAATAAAGTTATGGCGACTGTTTTTTGGGATGCACGTGGGATAATCCACATTGACTATCTTCAAAAGGGAAGAACAATTAATGGGGAATATTATGCCAACTTATTGGACCGCTTCAATGAGGATTTGAAAAAAAACCGACCTGCACATGTGTGCACCAAGGGTGCACACATGTGCAGTTGCCATGGCAAAAATCCATGAATTGGGCTATGAATTGCTCCCACATCCACCCTATTCTCAAGATTTGGCTCCGAGTGACTACTTCTTGTTCCCAAACCTGAAAAAATGGCTCGGTGGAAAAAGATTAGACTCCAATGATGAAGTCATCTCGCAAACAAAGGCCTATTTTGAGGACCTCGACAAATCATATTTTTTGGAAGGGATAAAAAAATTGGAGAAGCGTTGGACAAAGTGTATAGAGCTCAAGGGGGACTACGTTGAAAAATAAAATGATTTATTTATCAAAAAATCTGTGTTTTATTCCAAAAGTCACGGACTTATTGACCCGCCCTCGTATCTTTGGGACTCTATACTCTAGTGAACAAAAATTCCTTGTTATCGGCACATTCGTTCGTACATACTACGTACCAACATTGTACCAACGTACTTTTTACTACTATTATGAATATGAAAGTTTGTGTGGTTGCATGGATAGATGGATGGATGGATGTTCTGTCACGCAAAAACTACTGAAACTGGATTAACACTACTTTTATCTCGAAAAAGTATAGTGTTCCTGTGGAATACTGAATTTACGCGGGCGGAGACGTGGGCTAAAGCTAGTATTTAATACCTATGCATCCATTAGATTTGTCTAAAATAGCGATAGAAGCCGTTAGGTAGGTTTTTTATAGATTTAAATAAATTAACAGGCAAGATAAGAGAACATTTGACTACATATTTCATCTTATTCATTGGAAACGATACGCGACGCGGCGCTGCATTTTACGATAGCTATTCAAAGTTGAACTTTATTAATTACACGAGAAGATACACGTTTCATTGTAAGAGTTCGAATGTCAAGTTGCACCGCGCTGCACAACGCATGTGCAGTGTAGGTATGACTGATGTCATATGAAACGTGTATTTTTGTGTAGCGATTTAGAATTTCCAATGTCCCTTGTGACCTATTGTGAGAATCCAAAATTATTTTCTTATGTTTCAGGGTTGAGGACGAAGCGTCTTCGCCGGTTAACAAAGTAAGGTGAGTTTTTCAATAGAGCCTTGAATAGAGGGTCTGCTATTTCAATCTTACAATAATAGAGTTTCGATACAGTCCCGATCTCATCTACCAGCAAAATTGTATTCTCATAAACGTCAAACAAACTTCAAACGCTGAACAAACCTGAAACGTGTAGTAGAAAACGTCAAAACGACTTATGGAAATTATTGCGAAACTAAGGATCGACTACTGGGTACATTCACTCACAGTATTCTTTAGCTATTTATAATTATTGCATACAAGAGACAATATAATATTAAGAATCCCATGGAAGCCAGCATTAGTAGATTTAAAAAGTATAAATTGAATTAATTACATTCGTCCTTTGAGGCGTACCCTGTCAGCCTTAAGGATTTTTATAATGAGTAGACGGGGGACGTCTAAGCCGCAGTGTCAAGTGTGTAGTGGATACAGTTCGTTCAACTTCTATATTTTCTTGCAGAGTTAAATTAATTCGCATTAAATGTCACTTTGAATTCTTTTTCGCTCTTAATTACCTAATGATTTTACTGAAAATTTTAAATAACTTCTATTTATTTATTATTTTTATTTTCTCGTATATAGCATACAAGTTCTGCATTTTCTTTTAAAACGGCTAGGACTTAATCAATATATTTAGTATAATTAAAAAAGTATTCTAAAACACAACAAAATAAGTAAATTAGCAATAAAATGCTACGGCAATTTGAAACGTAGCTGTAAATGCACAGGAGCCAGTATTTATAAAAACATTAAGAGAATGGACGATATTCTGATCAATTTTTACATTTTATGTCCAAGGTTACGGCGATTTACATTTTTTTAATGTCGATTATTCCGACTTAATATGCATTGGATTCCAGTTTCGATGCTGCAATTATTTTGCCCGCGACCGCCGCGCGGGGTGTTTGTCAATTTTGTTGTTTGTGTGTGTGCTGTGTTTGTTATGGTGTAGGTTGCTTATGAGGATGAGATACAGGAGCAGACAGGCCATACCGTTCAGATAGTATGTTTTGTTTTATTTGTATCAAGAATTGTTTTTAATAGGTATTTATATTTTTTTATAAAAAAGAGTGATAGTTTATTACTAGTCGGCTAAGTATTCAAATTTATTGAGAGAGTATCCGGAACAGAAACTCGCTTGTCCGGTCTCACAAAGTAAGAACCTGAGGTGAAATGTTTCAAGTAGAGTTTAGGGAACTCAAAATACTAGACAGGCGTATGTGGACTTTATAACAACTACTGAAGTTGTTGTGTATTAGCTTGGATACAAAGGTGGGGCTGGAGGTAAAACGTCTGCTTATACTGCTTGGTCATTTGTTAATGTCTCGAGTTTGTCCAGTTTTTCGTATCCTGTAATTGTTACATCCTCTATGTTTTAGCCCTAGGGAACGGGGCATTTCGTTCTACTTTTTTTCAAGGCATAAATTGTATATCTACTTAAAACCGTCGACGTCGACAATCTTAATTCCAGAAAACAAAATAAATGTCGATTGGGTTTTGCCTCTTACAGATGACAGTAAAATTACTGAATCAAAAACTATTTCTACATATTCGTACCCACTTATGTCTTGATCATACCGTAGACTCTACGTTCGTTTTGTTTTTGGTTTTTGTGAAGGGGCCGAATAATAATAATCATTTAACATTTAGTCCATAATAAAGTTCTCACGTCTCCTTGTATTGTTTCTTTTATGTTACGAAACCTGTTATTTTCATCGAAACTAGTCCGGGTTGCTAAGTAAATCAGTTGTTATGTTTTAATGATTTGAATTAAAATGTGCTCCTAATTTTAAATTCACCAAGGTCCGTCACTATCCGTTAATTATTATTATTATGAAATGGACTAACCCTGGCCTGACGCCATTGAATAAAAGCAGAAAATGTATGTACTAGTTGGTCGTTAGGAAAAATTTACCATACATAGAATATCTTTTAACTTTGTTTTGATACAAGATTAGTTTCACACATACCTAAACGAACTATGTTACTTTATTAACATGGTGTCTCCCACGCAGCACAAAAGCAGGAAAACGCATATCACGCTACCACGTGGTCTTTTACGATGACCAGCTATAGCTTTATTGCGATCAAAATACTATTCATCCGACTACGGCGAAGACAAAAGAAAGGGAAATATTTTGGTGCAGTCTATATATTATGTAGGTATGTGTATGTATGTTTGTTCTACCGTAGCGCCTGAACTACTTAACCGATTTTAGTAAATAAGTTGTCAATAGACTCGTAGGTAGTAGTAATACGTAGGTCAGGTTGTTTTTATAATTTGTAATGTTATTAAAATTTAGTTATTTACGTATTATTTTCTCCTTCCAGTGAAAAGAGCGGCCTCATCACGCCGCCGCAACAGAATGGCGGGGGGGAGTCGCCCCCTCCCGAGAAGGAGAGAGCTGATCAGGAGGACACAGAGAAGAGCCACGCCGGACCCGTGCCCCACTGCGCAGAGGGACCCAATGCGGACCTCTACGCCATACCCGTGAAGTTGCGCCCCAAGAAGGAGGTCTTGCCTCCGGGGTGGGAGAAACATGAAGGTAGCTATCAATGTTATTCATTTCTGAGTCTGTTTGTATTTTGTAGAAAGTAGAATTTTCTAGAAGAATGTATCCACTAGGTAGGTAATAATATATTTTAATTTAGCGATAAAATTTATAATATAATTCAATAAATTATAAAATTTTAATATAACAAAATCTAAAATGCAGTGGTTTTTGGGGGCTTTAGGGATTCCTAAGTTGAGTAGCTTGTTCGATAGTTTTTAGTATTCTTTTAGTAGTTTTTAGTAGAAATTACGCGAGTTGAGTTGTTTCGCAAGAAGAGAGCTGGCAACACTGGAACGAATCGCTTCAGTCCATCCGGCCGACTGATGCGATCTCAAATGGCACAGACGATACGATTTTTCATCCGTTCAGGCCGAACTGAAGGAAAACCGGAGCGTATATGGGGATATTAGTGATAGATTATATTATCCTTATAAAAATGTCAGTCCGATTTAATTAAAATAATTTATTTCTAGGTTAAGAAAACGGTTTGACTCTTTTCAAAGCAAATCAAACTAGATTGGTTTTGGTTTGGTATTATAATTATGAATAGAATTATGAATTTTTATGTTTATTATGTAGAGTGATAATATTACTGAGGTTAGACATTAATAATAACCTGTTTCGTGTTAATATTAAAAGTAATTTGTATAATATTTATTTGGTTTCTAGTCGCTTTCAGCTATTTAACATTATTTTCACCCAAATCATACCTAGTCTAAAAGTCTTAGAAATATTCCCTAATCATATTTTTATATAAAAGTCTAAGTAACATTCTCTTAATAATTTTATACCTAGTACCTATTAGATCCGTAGCACACGGCGTATTTCAGACGCGCACAGGACGCGCAGTAGACGTCCGTATACGCGCTTCAAACGCAATTCGAATGAATTTCTATATAAAACAATCATAATCTACGGCATCGTAAGCGCGCGTTCTCTGCGCATTTAAAATACGCCGTGGGCTAGGACCTTTAGGAATTTTCAGCTCCTTGAAAATATAGGCAGAATTTATGAACAGACGTAGCTACATCCAAAACTACGAGTATGAGTTACGGCTTTACTTTGTAAGTGTATGTAATAAGCTGATACAATTTAGGTCAGAGTTCGTCGCTTCCTGCCCGTTGTAGAGGAACTTGTGAAGACATTTTGTATCATACTTATGTCTTGTACTGTACCTCGCTTTGTGAATAGGAACAAAGGGATTTCCCTTAAGTCTTAAGGGGACTTGATTTCACTATGCCGAATAAAAGAACCATAGTGAGGCTACAATGTTTCTGGTAGATAACATTAACATTGCATATTATAATATGCCTACAATCTTTTTATAAGTTTTAAATTAAAGCTAAGGAAAAGAGTTACTTAATCATCTAATTGTTCAAACATTCTCTCTGCCGAATATACTAACCTGGACTGCAATATAAGTATTTTACACCGCCTTTACTGATATTAGCAAAGAATTCCAAAACAATGACTGAAAACATTATCACAGTATAAGAACAGTAGAACATCTTCATACAAACGTACCGCGATCGGTTCGAAAGTGTGCGTGCGCGCCGGGCGCCTATTCACACGCAGGCACACACCTCGTATATTAGGAATAATAAGGCGCTCTTAGTGCAGGTTGTGCCGCGACCTCTTTAGAGTAATGTTGTTCTGTGGTCGCGACCGATCGCGTACGTACCGTGATCACGCGAATTGAAGTACGACGGCTCGCGTTTGCCTGCATTATTTTAGCACTTATTTTGATCATGACTTCGAACACAAGCAAAAAATATAGTAGTAAGTATGTAGTGCATATCTAGAAGCTTTTTACTAAATGAATACGTTTACATAAGGATGAGAATTTTCTTATCTTCATCTGCTAATCATAAACCGTTTCGAATGTGCAGAAACAGAAGAATATATTTAATATAAAGTTTTATTTTTTTTATTAAATGCAATTTTATAATCAGGAAATGTCAAAAGCCTTTTATTCTTACCTCATTTATGAATTTGTAATACATTTTATTATATTATAGAACTAAAAACCAAGTGCTGTTCCATGATACGGAAATAAAAATATTTAACTGATGAAAATATAAAGTAACTGACAGCCCTTGCGCCAACGCGAGAGTAGGCAAATAACTCGCCAGACGGTCTTACATGTCCTACTGTTCTCTCTTTACCGTGACTTTATATACCTACCCCATGATAAATTCTCTCTATGTGTGTGTATGTGTGTGTGTGTGTGTGTTAAAATTGAATTAAGATTCCCATTAATTATTTTCAGACAACGACGGCCCATACTACTGGCACATAAAGAGTGGTACAATCCAGCGCGAGATACCGAAGATGCCGCCGGTGGAAGCGCGGGAGTCGCGCATATCTATGGTGCGGGATTGCTCCAACCTGTCAGAGCTAAAATACGATGGGCCCATGACGTCATCCGTAACTAGAAGTACCACGAGCGGCGCGTTGGACCAAGTCGACCATGACGCCGAGCGAAAACGGAGAGACGAGGTGGCTTACAAGTAAGTGTCAAAATGTAGCGACTGCATCGCTTTTGGAACCTGGCACGCTCAGAGATGATCCTTGACAAAACTAACAAAAAATAACCTTCTGCACAACAATCTCATATATACTTTGTCTAGTGTCGTCTCCCCATCTGTTTTATGGAAAACAGGACAAATTCTAATATCCAAAATTCGATTTTTTTAACAGTCGTCGATTTTCGATTTTTATAACAGTGGGGATAACTTTTTTCTGTCGGAGAAGTATGTTTCGATTATATTTATTTGGTAATTCTAATTTCCAGACGTCGCAGTTTCCCAGCCCGCCCCGAGCCGGACGGACGCGCCGTTCGGTTCTTCGTCCGGTCGCTGGGCTGGGTGGAGATATCCGAGGCCGACCTCACGCCAGAGCGGTCCAGCCGCGCGGTCAATAAGTGCATCGTGGACCTCAGCTTGGGCCGCAACGATTTGCTGGACCAAGTGGGACGCTGGGGCGATGTAAGTTAAATTTGAGTGTCTTTAAGAACTCTCATACTGCGCTGCAATCGCCTAAGGGTCAATTCACATTGAAATGAAACGATACGTGACATGGCAAGATAGTTATTCAAAATTGAACTTTATTTATTACACAAGAATATAGACGTTACATTGTAAGAGTTTGAATGTCTGGTTGCATTGCGCTGCACAGCGTATGTGCAGTGTATGACTGATATCATAATATGAAACGTGACGTATCTTTTTATGTAGTGAATAAAGTTCAATTTTGAATGCAGCTCCGCGGTGTGTGAACTGAACCTAAGCGTTAAGACTACAGTGGTCTCCATACATGTACCAAACATTCGTATGCACAGAGATTTGACACTTTATATACGTACATACCAACCCAACTTAATAAGTTTAACCTTGAAAATAAGCCTTGGCAGTGTTTCTAGCGTCGCATGGCGCCAGTCTGTAATTACTATTTATTTCATATCAGCGGAGCCAATCTTATAAAAATATCCGATACGACTAAATAGTATGAACATTATTTCAATTACGACTTATATCGCCAAACAAAAATACTTATTATTTTATCCTATAACATTACTTTATAATAGGTCTTTACCTATGAAATTGACGTTCTGCAGTACTGGCCATTTCTAATCAAAATAATTTTTGTTTGGCTAAGAATTCTAATTTAAAATTAATTTTATTTTAAAAACATGGCATTCTTTTTCCAAAAGTAGTCATTTGTTTATTTAGTGTTACATTTTCATCGCATTTCAATATTTTTCGTCATCATGGATACGTTAAAAATTCGAGTAATTATGGAATATGAGTACCGTCGTGGCAGCAACGCGGCACAAGCGGCACGTAACATCGACGACGTTTACGGAGCTAACACTACAAACCAACGCACCACCTGTTATTGGTTTGCTCGCTTCCGTTCTGGAAATTTCGACCTCAAAAAGGAACCTTTGGTCGACAATGACGAATTAAAGGCGATTGTGGAAGCTGATGATGACAATCTACGGCTGAATTAGCAGCAGCATTCGACGTTAGCGTCAAAACAATATTGGTCCATTTGCGTCAAATTGGCAAGGTAAAAAAGCTTGACAAATGGGTGCCCCACGAACTCAATGATCGCCAGCGCGAAGTACGCGTCGAGACGTGCCTTGCACTGCTCAACAGACACACAAATGAAGGAATTTTAAACCGCATTGTTACCTGCGATGAAAGATGGATTCTGTTTGATAACCGCAAGCGCTCAGCAAGTTGGTTGGATCCTGGTTCACCACCTAAACAATGCCCTAAACGAAAACTTACCCCTAGAAAAGTGATGGTGACTGTTTGGTGGTCTAGTGACTGTTTGGTGGTCTAGCGCCGGTGTGATTCATCACAGCTTCTTACCAAACGGGGTGAGCATTACTGCAGATGTGTACTGTGAAGAACTGAACACAATGATGGAGAAGCTGGCACATCTCCAACCAGCATTGGTCAATCGCTCGTCTCCGCTGCTCCTGCACGACAACGCGCGACCTCATACTGCACAGCAGACGGTCTCCAAGTTGCAAGAACTGGGGTTGGAAGCTCTCCGTCATCCGCCCTACTCAGCAGACCTTGCGCCTACAGACTACTACTTTTTCCAGAATTTGGATAACTTCTTGGCGGGAAAAAAATTCAATACCCGAGAGGCAGTACAAAATACCTTTGAAGAATTTGTTGACTTCCGTCCAGCTGATTTCTTTATGAAGGGCTTGATGCCCTTCATAAAGAAATCAGCTGGACGGAAGCTGCGTTGCTAAACTGCCACTGCGTTGGCAAAGATGCATTGATTGCACGGGTGATTACTTCGATTAACACAAATAACAAATACATGAAAAAAATTCGTTTAATTTTTTTTCATACAAAACAGCAATTTCATAGGTAAACACCTAATATAACACTAAACATTTTAAAAAATTTCAGGGTAAAGATCTATTCATGGACCTAGACGACGGCGCCCTGAAGCTGATCGACCCGGAGAGTCTGAACACACTGCACACCCAGCCCATACACACTATTCGCGTATGGGGCGTCGGCAGAGACAACGGACGGTAAAATTCAATAATCTTTTTTTAAATAAAAAAGTTTTTCATTCAATAATTTACTTTAAACTTTAAAAACTTTTAGTGTCAATGAAATTTATGAAATAATAACGAAAAAGAGATATTAGAAATAAAGAAACAACACTAGCAGCGCCATCTATCCGCGGCACTCGATGTCGCTTAACGCAAAAACTGAACTTTATTCTCTTATTTAATTAATTTACCTAATTATATTTTCTGTCTTCGGCTACATTGGACCAGTGAGAGGTAATGCTAATACATAACTTTGACATAACCGTATTTCTATTAATTAGTAACATATATTTATTGGGTAAATAAATATATACACAACCATTTTACCCTAGTATGATCCCTGTGACATAAATAAGTATGTAATTGACTTTGAAGTCACTTACCTAGTAATGACCTCTTTAGGGACTTTGCGTATGTGGCGCGCGACCGCGTGACGCGCAAGCACATGTGCCACGTGTTCCGCTGCGAGGCGCCGGCGCGCACCATCGCGAACGCACTGCGCGACATCTGCAAGCGCATCATGATCGAGCGCTCGCTGCAGCCGCCGCCGCGCCCCACCGACCTTCCCGCCGCGCGCCGCCCGCGCCCTCTGTCTGGTAAAACAAACTAATTTTATATGGCGATAACAATAATTACATTAGACTTTCATATGAAAAGAGCATAGAGATAATGTAACAGGTCGTCTTTAATCGATTGCTTGTGTTTTTAAGAGCTTTAAATGAGTGCACATACAATATGGTGTAGCGTCACCGCTACGCTACGGTCTGATCCATTAGAATTACTAACGCGAATGATTTCGATATTGAAGTCACCAATGCGTCCCTGACACAACTTATTAGTTTTTTTTAATTTTGCTTACAATTTTACTTGCTATATTCCAGGTGCGTCATTTCCCACGCCGATGGAGGAGCCACGCAAGACAGTGCGCGCGCGCTATCTAGGCAGCGCAGAGGTGGGTCGCGCGACTGGCATGGACGTGCTCAACGACGCGCTCGAGCGGCTGGCAGCCGCCCGCGCACCATGCGCTTGGCGGCCCGTCGCGGTCGCTGTCGCGCCGTCCGTCATCACTGTTACTGAGGAAGGGGTAAGTTACTTGCAATCAAGCGGTAAAGGTCTATTGACACAGGATAGGCAAAGATCTGGAGCGTGAAACTTACTGAAATTAGTTAATCATTGTCCTAAATATCGTTATATATTGGGGATTTCAAACCTCCTTAACAAAGATTTGGGCTCTTCTGATAAGCTTCAAGTAATTAATCGACGACCAACAGCTAATTTTGAGTTTTATGGACATCATAACGTCTTATAAAATGTAAATCAGAGTTAGACATTTTCATACTTCCTGACTATTCATGTTATTTATTTTAAATTCCAGGAGAGCACCCCCCTGGTGGAATGCCGAGTGCGCTACTTGTCGTTCCTGGGCATCGGGCGCGACGTGCGACGCTGCGCGTTCATCGTACACACGCCGCACGACCAATTCATCGCGCACGCCTTCCACGCCGAGCCCTCCTCGGGCGCGCTCTGCAAGACAATCGAGGCTGCCTGCAAGGTATATAATAGCTTATTTATGAATATAAACTATTGTAAGGGTCAATTCGCACCGAACCGAAACGATACGCGACGCGGTCTCAACTTATAGTTTGGTGCAACTTGCAGATGTACCGATATCTTTTGGTTTTGTTCATCGGTTTGATATTCTTGGGAAATAAAGTATTTTCTAATTTATAGAGAAATATACCTTTAGGCGCCTTAAGTCCAATGTTAATGATTATTCGATTTAAGGATTTAATTAGTGTAGTATTAATTCTTTAAATTATATATTATTCCAGCTTCGCTACCAGAAGTGTCTGGACGCGCACGGCGGGTCGGTGGGCGCGCTCGCGAGCACCGGGTCGCTCACGAGCGCAGGCTCGGGCGAGCAGCGTGCGTCAATCGGCCAGGCGCTCAAGTCGTTCGTCGGCTCGCTCACAGGCCGCCGCGCCTCCTGAGCAATCTATCCACATTCGCTTATAGGTAAAGTATTAACCGCAACTTGCTCGCAAACCAAACACTATGCTGGAATAAAACTCTGTTTGCAAAGTTATCAATTTCTAATACATACCCAGGCAAGTTCACTCCCATTCTAATTCTTACAATATCTGTTGTGTATGAACTATGAACTGATATTGGCGTCCACTAATTACGTAGCTAGACTATTAAAAATCAAGCTGTTGCCGCTGTTTTAGGAGATATACATTATACCCGTATTAAAGTAATAATAATAAAAACTTAAAAAAATAAATGATATTAAAGAATTACTAAATAATTATTTAATATTTATATTATTGTGAATAATTTCAGGCATGCCCCACAGTGGACGAGTGGAAATCGCCGTAGCGTAGTCACGCATCGCAGCCGCAACCGCATCGTTGCCGCACGCCGCACACCGCGCACGCACGCAGCGATTAGCCTACGGTTCTAATTACGTTTAGTTATAATCCTAATACAAATAACGACCATTTGAATGCAAATAGGTAGGTAATTTACCATTTACTCAGGTACTTCTTAATATAAATGGATTCATCAAATCAGATACTCTGTAATGATTATGATTTTGGGCGGGTTAAACATCCAAGTTAACATCTACCTTACTATTTTAAAAATATATACATTAAAATTTTTTGATTAAAGATGTCGCAATTAACTATTTGTATTTTTTTATGATATTGTTTGTGAAAAGATTTGAAGAAATATTCAAATGGTCGTTATTTAAGATTCAAATATAATTTTACATGAATCGTAAAATATTGAAGCACAAATGTGTATCAAAAGTCCCATGACATAGATGTGTGTAATTGAAGTTTTGCGAAACTGTATTGAATGTATTCATGTCGTATTGTTATAACCTTAAACTTAGGATATTATATTCTAAAAGAAGCATGTGTACCTTACCTACCCAAAGTATTAATATTTTGATAGCATAAACGAAGCTCCCTGTTACACCCTGACTATTCTTCTATTTAAGACTTTTTTCGCGAGTGAGACGACAATATAAGAAAGACAGAGACACAAAAACATAAGTCGGTACATTAATTAATTTAATTTTGCGATTTACTGAGAAACATCATAATTTATAAACATAGAATTAAAATTTACTTATATATTTTGAATTTGCTAAGTCTTTTACTGTAATATGATTTTAATATTAGCTAATTATCCGTAGCATAGCACAGAACACGATAACACTTTTAGTTTCTTTGGTCTGGGTGTAAGTAGGGTTACGAATATTTACCTACCTACTGATAGGCTACTTTAAGGTACCATTCCATTTGCAAGCATGTATGGGTTACTTTTTTACTATTATAACTTGACATATCCAAGAGTAAAGGTGCTCAGAGTGCTAAGTGTGAGTTTTTCTTTTCGATTTCGATCGTGGGCGCGTTTGGCGTTTACTAGAAATTTGTATGTGATTTGACCTAGTCGTCGCGTTCACAACTAGGTGGCGCTGTACAAATCACATACAAATTCATAGTAAACGCCAAACGCCCTCACGATCGAACGCGAAAAGAAAAACTAGCACTTAGCACTCTGGACTTTATATAACTAATTACTTCTTTTTATAACCACTCAACATCACCGCTTCTCACATTTCATATAGTTGTTCAAATTTGAATACTATAAGAGCCTACTTGTATAAAGCCATGTTAGTGCTATATTTTAATTACCTAATTATTTTATATAGGCAACATTGTACGTGTTTGTTGATAGAACAATTATTATTTTAAGTTGATGGTCTCATATAATTATAGTTACCTATACTAGTCCTAGTTCGTTGTGCTATTGTAAATTTTATGCAAATAATAATTAGATTTAGTCACCGACTTTTCACGGGTCAATATAGTCAAGTTGTATTTTAAACTAACCAACAACACACTTAATAGTTAGTAAATTTGTCAACGCCGATTGACCAATTTATTACACTTTGTAAGTTTTCACAGTTTGAATAGTTGAATACATTTTTTGCAATTGCAGTATTTATACCGATATTGTTTTATAATACATTTATATAAGTGAATAAGGTTTAAGTAATATTAATAGACTTATTGTTGAGGCGAAGAGCAATTGTAAATAACAGTGTACACTTTAATGGGATTTGACTAATTTTAGCGTTTTCATGTGTTCGGGAGGGATTTTAAAAAGAAATCCGCATAAATATATTATTGCTTGAGTGTTTTAATGAAAAGTAATTCGTGGGCTTTCACGGTTTAAAGTACTATGGCATTAAAATCATAAATACAAAAAAGTAGATACATCATACAAGTCTTAGCAACGACAAGTAAAAACCTTACTTTGCTGTTATTTTTAAGGTCAAATCACGCCGATATGGCAAGTACTTCGAATACTTGCCATATCGGATCAAAATAATGAGAAAAATAAGTTATACCGCGGCCGACGCAGCGATTCTCCAACCTTCTCGCGTGTGAGAGCGCCTTTTGGTCTCGCTGGCGTAAATAATCCTGAAAAATAATAATTTTACTATAGAATCGTGTGATCGCTCACACAAAAATAATGTTGGTGGCATCATGAATTGGAGTAATGCATCTTATAAGTCGGACGTAGTTAAAAAAGATTAGCGCACTAAGAACATAGCAAGAGTTTATTTTTGCTTAAGCTTGTATAAAATACGTACCTATTTAATTGCAAAGAAAAAATATTTTCGTATATCTTCGCGATGATTATCAATGTATCGATATATTTACGATGTGTAGCTAATATGACTTAATTTTCGGGCAAAAGAGATCTATTATTATTTGCCTTGTTGGCTAAATACAGATAGTATATTTTATAATGCAACATCATAATAAGGGTCTATGGAATCATTGAGCTTTCGATAAATATATATTTGTATTTATATCTTAAATAAATCGCGAATATATAGATATACCTATATTAGCCGCCATTTTGTGTCGCAATCAAAATGGCGGGTAAACGGATAACAACAATCGGGTCACAGGCTTAGTAGTTTGTTTTGTATATAAGAAAGAATCACAGTGAAGTGGGACCCAAAGAGATGTAACTATTGGGAAAGCACTTTTTAAATGAATTAAAAGGTGTTTTGTGTCTATAATACATATAAAAAATAGAATATTTAATGATACTGTATAAGAGCCAACAGGCCTTTCGAATAAGCATAACACAATTGCCAATACCTATCCAATACAATACACCTTGAGATAGTAGAATTTCACATTACAGTAAAATTTGTTTAACTACCATACCAAACAAGTTACAAGTCGAAAGGTATAATTGGCAATTCGGTATAGTGTAAGGCGTTAGTTATCACAAATTAGCTTCAAAATATACATTCAAGTATAGCTTCTCACGGGACGCATGTTCGTCCCGGACGAAACGCGCCTCGCGGGCAGCCGCGTTAGTGATCAATGTTGCTTGTCGTAATATTACGTCATTATACACGGAGCTGTTCTTATTATACGTAATATAGATTTATTCCCACGTTAATGTTAAGAAAACAAATATATCAATATTTAATGAACACTCGAGGTAGTCTTATGTGCAAAATAACATTTTCAACATAAGATTTTGTCAAGTCGTGCATTGTTTATACAAAATAATATTCATATTTACTGGTCACTATACAAAATATGTAATTGAATGAAGCGAAAACTGAAATTAAGATTACCTGATTTTAGTTTCAGTGTCCGCCATTTTGTCTCTGTCCGTCGTGAGGCCATCTTAGACTGAAATAGTTGCTTGGACTTTCCTCTGTCGAACGTCTCTAATTTCGAACGGTGTACGTTTATTGTAGTCACTAGATAGCTTCCGAATTCCAGTTTTCTAGCTCACAGATGGAAGAGATGAATTAACATCGCTTTGACAGCTTAAAAGCCTTAAATTGTGGCTTTTAATAAATAATTTTGTGAAATTAATAAAAAAATAATAACAAACATTTCGTTTTATTTCTTTAGAAAGCGATAGCTTTGTTTTAAAAATAATTTATGAATGATTTACCTTACCTTTTATCACATTATTAGTAGTAGATACATTACATTTTTTAAATATTTTGACAAACTAAAAACTGAAGGTATACGTAACCATGCAATTAAATGAAACAAAATAATATCTATTTATTATAAATATTTATTCATTACATTGGACATAATTTTGATTTCTTCAAAATTACTATTCATTTACAAAGGTTTATTTCCAAATTCTATATTTTTATTCATTAATTTGCACAACGCTAGGCTTTTGGCTTAAAAATACTGGCAGTGCAAAACAACTCTATGCTCATTGCTTCGGTTATAATATAGGAGTCTAGATACTTTTTACATTTTAAAAATATAATTAATGATCTCATCTCTTGAATGTCTCATGAAAAATGAAAATCTCATGAATCTCATGCTTAGCAGTTCTTAACCCTTCCGCGAGATGGCGCTTTGAAGCGCTGCGACTATATCCTTTATATACTCGTGTCTCAAAAACTTTAAGATATATTTATTATTATCTACAATAAAATATATTTTGATGTACAATAATGTTTATTTCACTGGTGTAAGCGATACAGTAGCTTCATTTTGCATGATTTCTGTATTTTGGGAAAGTTTGTTTCTTTATAACATCTAACATGGAGCAATGGTTATTAATTGTTGGGTACAACCGTGTCTATGCGTTACCTTACCCAAGGACAATTAAAACCATATTGAACGAATTTTAATTACCATTTCAAGTCACTGACCAGTATAAAAAATCGGAACTAAACATGAAAGGAAAACAGGGTTGGAAAAAATTCGAATAAAGTAGGATTTTTGAAAAATCCAAATTAATTACCTTTTTTTTTTTATTATTAAATTTAACTATATTTTTGCGCAAAACAGAACGCGCCCTCAAGGGATTGCGCGGGAATTTTAGATGGAGAGCTACTATGAACTAAATTTAGAGTAGGTGTTTGAGGCAAGCTTGTTCTATACTTGTCCTATTGTACCCCAACACGAGACTGCAGGACTGGCTAGTCAGAAGCGGAGCTAAGTCAATACGTGTACAAAATTTTTAAAAGTGACTTTTTATCCTAAATAATGTTTGAGGCAATTTGAAATTTTGTTATAGTGTTAGTTTAATGTTTAAGGAGTAGCGGAAAAATAAAGCCAGAACATTTAGTCGGGGTTTTAACTTTTACATTCCAGTGTGCATCTTCATATTATCAACATATAGTAGACTCGATCGTAGACCATAAAATGACCGATAGGTGTCAGAAAATCATGAATTGATGTCAAAATATTTCAATTTACTTCTACCGACTGGGAATTGAAAAGGCTGGAAAACTAATTTTTATATTTTTTATATTATAATATCTCAGATTCAAACGTACGTATATTTCGTACTTTGTAACTTAATTATAATTTCTAAATCTGTTTTTAGAAAAACGTTGTTTTTTGTTTTTTGTTAATGTTTTTAAAGAAAGTTAAAAAATTTTGATTAAATTATTTATTTTTATGGAAAACATTAGATTAAAACCGTGTTTGATTTAAAACAAAATGATTTATTCATCCCAACCCTGAAGGAAAACCTGTTATTTTTGAGCTACCTAAAAAAATATTTCTATTTTTAATCTTTATATTTGGTTACCTACATCACCGAAGAGCCAATAAAATATTTTTAGATTTTAACATTATTATTATAGAAATATACTTATGGCATACTTTAGGTGGAATATTGTTTGATCTGTACCTTGGAAACTATCAAGTTGGAAGTTAAAAAATACACTTGTATGATTTGCAAATAAAAAAAAATAAATTTAACGTGAATTATTTTTAAATTGTAACATGATTTAGGCAATACAAATTATAAGTTTATATTTCGCTTTAATCTCTGACTTTATGATTATTTTGAAGCTGCCCTATGCAAGCGTTATAAGTCTTTCCTTTTTACAGATTGTAACTTTGTTTACACAAACAATTTCAAATATGCATTTCTAATAGTTTTAAATTAATAATAATAAAATATATTGTTAATGACATATTGGCATCAATTTATACAAAAAAGTGTAAAACTATTTTTTACATTAGGTACTCTAATTTATACAGTAATCAATAATACAGGCCTACTTAAGTTTCGTCGCTAGCCAGTACAGTCCAGCGCCAAAGACGCATTAGGAACGATATACGCTATAATTCTATGTACAGTCGGCTTTTTCTTGGCATACAAATAGGCATAACATAAATCAAGTTTGGAACGTCCGTTGTATCTACAAAAAAAAACTTTAACAATCATCAAATTATGTTTCAAAAGGTATTGTTGCATTTTGGAAGGTCATTTCGGACATACATGATCCATAAATATTTTTAATGATTTAGTAATTTTTAAATTTTCCGATTTCCAGAGAAATGCTTTTTTACCTATTGTAACAGACACAATTAAAAATATAACAACGTAGAATAGTGCCAAATTTATGATAACAAAACACTTGTATTGTTTGGCACAAAAATATTGACATTCATACAGTTGTCTATAGCTAGGCATCTGGTGGCAGTAATTTTTCTATGATTCATCGTCGAACAGAGGTTGATAATATTAGAGTCCTGAGTAAAATAATCATTATAAACAATTTCTGCCATTTATTAATTGCCGCAAAATCAAATAGGAGCTGCGAAAAATGTTTATACAAATTAGTGTCATAGACGATATTATCTCTCGTCATAATAAATTGTTTTTAATATTTAAAAAAAATATTAATGCTAGTGGCAGAAGTGTTTTAGAGTTGTTTTTTTACTAATTATTATGATATCTTATACCTTTAAACGAGCAATTCTTGTATATTTATTTATTTATATGTTTCTGTGGTCTCGGAAACGGCTCTAACGATTTCGCTGAAATTTGGTATATGGGGTTTTCGGGGGTAAACAATCGATCTAGATTAGTTTTATGTTTGGAAAAACGCGTGTTTTTGAGTTTTCATATATATGTCTAACATTTACCTATACTGATAACGTGAATAAGATTTATGCTTTCGAGTTTCACCATATTACAATAAATAGTAATAACCGAGCACTCAACCGAGCTCGGTCACCCAGGTACTAATATTTAAAAATTAAATAAAAAAATATTTTTATGTGAACGGTTTTATTACAATAAAAATAATGTAGGTAATGTACTAAAAGCTAAAAAATTATTCGGTAAGTCCTAGCTACCAGATCGAACCAATCTTCTCATCAATCTGGGGTATTGATCAGACAAATAATAAAATCGTTGGGCGCGTGAAACTATCATAATATATTAACTCTAGATACGCAACGCCCAACGATTTTATTATTTGTCTGAGCAATACCCCAGATTGATGAGAAGATTGGTGCGATCTGGTAGCTAGGACTTACCGATTTATTTTTTAGCTTTTAGTACATTACCTACATTATTTTTATTGTAATAAAACCGTTTAACATAAAAATATTTTTTTATTTAATTTTTTTCAAGTTTTTAGTTTTGTTGCTAGATGATACTTCTCATTCTACTGAGTTCATTTAATGCCTCACTATTAGATGATTTTATTTTTTCAGAATGAGCTCTATTCTACTGATCAAGCCCTTTCATTAGACATCTATATTGAGGTAGTTGTGGAAAATATATAATCCGCCATTTTGTAGCGGCGGCCATCTTGAATTTTATTTTTTTATAGTGAGCTCTATTCTACTAATAAAGCCCTTTCATTTGATACCCATATAGAGGTTGTTGTGAAGTAATATGTAATCCGCCATTTTGTATCGGTTGTATTGTTTGTTATTGTATTGTCATCAAGATTAAGAGTGGGTACCAAATATCAGATCGATCTGGTGTCAGGAAGGGGGTAAAATTCCAATTACTAAATTTGACCCCAACAAATAAATAAATAAACTGGCCAAGATAAATAAAACCGTTTAAAAAGTGACTTTATTGGCAGGAAGATTAGAACAATTATTGATATTATATTATAATAGATACTACTTCTGCCACTATGATGATGTTGCATTACTAAAAATAATTAATCTAAATAACCGACTTATTTAGATTAATTTTTTTTTTTTATTAGTTACTAATATTTTTTTTACATTTTAAAAATTATTTTCATCAAAACTCTCACAGTTAAACATAAAATGTATTTAATATTATTAAGATTTAGTTGATAACAGAAACGATGTAGAACGTTAGATTTTTTAAATTTCAATTTCGAAATAATTAAAAAAACACAGTTATCTGAGCTCGCCACAGTTTTTTTCTAGTTAACATAGTTGCAGACTAAATTACGTCTTTGTATAAGTAGATATATAAAAGCTGGCACGAGCAACACTTTAACACGTTTTGTTGTGTGCTGTGCTGTGTATGAATAGAGCATTGTCCGACATGATATCCCTGTCTCTCTCTCACCTGGCCAAGCTTTTGATTATAAGGAGACTATAGAAGAACTAAATTATATAGACCTAATAATATAAATAGATATGGCTAATTCACTGATAGATGCCATGTAAATCCTACTAAAGAATAAGATGAACACTTGTAAAGGCCAAATAATACGCAAATTATAATCGTACTATAACCTGATCAGTACTACGTTCACAAAATAATTTTCTAACAATTGATAATGTATAATTTTAAGTGTATAATATAAAATCAAATATATAAAATTCTCGTGTGTAAAATAGTGCACACTTCTCCGAAATGGCTTGACCGATTCTTATGAAAAAAAATAATTGCATATTCGGTAGGTCTGAGAATCGGTCGTTATCTATTTTTTCAACCCCTAAATTACGAGTGTGCCACGCATAAATATATTTTTATTTTCATATGATGTGGCATTAAGAATTATATACAACCCTAAATTTTCACACTTCTACCACCAACCCTGATTTTTTAACAGCGATTTTAATATTTTTTCTTTCTATCCACAGATCAGCAACAGGGTTGGTACTAAAAACAACAGTTAAACTTTCCCATAGTAACCGTAACAATGACAGAACGTCTGTCGCGTCAGCTAGTACAGTATAATAATCGGTTGCGGACTGATGAAGAATAAAGTATTAGCCTTTTCGTTTTGCATTATATTTTCGGGTACCATTTCTATTTTATTAATTTATTAAGTTACAAGTACATTTTACAATAATTTTACAAAATGACATCTAAAAAATTAGTTCCGGCAAGACATTGACGATTTGATTGATTTGAGAAAAGTCGAGAAATAATATTTGAACCCATCCGACTTTTGAAAATCCAAAGGAGCTTGAATTTTTAATGTCATTAATGTGTATTTTTAACACGCTGTATATGAAATTGCATAAGTGTGAGTACTGTGAAGGGGCCAGGTTTAGTATCATGACCTGTATCAACGGCGATGATATCATATACCTAAATTGCCACCAGCTCCCTAGCTATTAAGACTTACAATGTTAAAAGAATAACGTCACCGACTGACATATTTGATAATACACCGGACAAGCACTTACATACACTACCTAAGTAATTTTCGCAGTGGATTCTTGTTTTCTAAAATATTACACGTAAGATTACGAAAAGAGTGGATTGAAAAAAGAGAATAGTAATATCGAAGTACTTATTGAAAATGATTTTAATGATACATAGTAAATGAAGATTAAAAAAATCGTATTGCTCTAATTAAAATTTCTTTGGTTTCTCGAGTCAGATAAGATTATTATATAAAATAGATAGTTGTAACAATATTTTTATAGAATAATAAAATGAAGAATAAATAAATGAATTAACAAAAGAGAGCCGTACAATACGTAGAAAAAAATAATTTTCCATAAATATCTACATTAGGTAAACAGATTTAAAAATCCACTGCGACACATACAACCGCTGACGACTTTAGATAAAATACAAGGCAGCCGTGTTATGTAGGCTCTATGGTGGTGAAGACCATTAACCTGGAAAAAAAACATAATAGGTTAAATATTACAATTTTGCAGCTAAAACATAAAATTATGAACAAGCCTTACAGAATGGTGATATTATAATGGTTAACATCTGATATCTCGCATTTTGACAACACAATACTTGAACATTACAACTAATATAATTAATAGATAAAATTACAATAGCCAGATTTTAGGTACCAACTTTACCATGTATCACTTCCATCCCATTTTACACAAAAATCACAATTCACAAGAGAAAATATTTTACACATGAAATTTAAGGTTGGTCAAAATCAATAACGGACATTTTGGACATAATATTATCTATTATACGACTGCAAGACGTTTAGGCTGAAAAATAATTTAAAAATTTCGAAACAAATATACGTACTAAATAAAATTTGAATTACATTACGTTCTGTACGGCGCTGTTCAGGTCGTTGACCTTACACAGATGATTGTATTAATTTTAATGAGGCAAAGTCTTTGCTCCCTTTTTAAATCACCTATTTCGGTCAGGTTAATCACCTCAGCGCCTTAGCGCATATATATATATTTACGGTACAAAAAATACAAATCGCCTGTTTATACCTGCTATCAAACGTCGTATCATCTTGGTAACAAAGAACCAACCTTCGACACGAATGAGCCGATCAACCGGATAAGTATCACGGCCTCACAGAAAACCGGCGTGAAATAACGCTTGTCGTGTTTCGCCGAGTGCGCTAGGTTACCGACGACTCAAGAGGATATTAAGAACCAAGAACGCAGGTGCGATACCAGGGGGGCCAATCTCGTAAATATTATCGGTTAAATCCGATTTGCTCGTTTCCTGGTCCAATTCATTTAAAAAATACCTTTTTTGTAAATATTATTATAAGAAATATTTCGTAACCTAACTAGGTACTCTTAAAATTTTCTTGAAAGATCCGTATGCATTTATAGTCTAGCTTGAAAATTCCGTAATGTAGATACATACGGAAATCCGTATATATGTTATGGCAACACTTGGAAGTACGTCGCTAGACTGTTTTGTCATGATGTGCGTGCAGGCATTTAAACAAAAGGGAGGTAAGCCGAAAATTGTTAGATTTGTCGCCGTGCAGTTATTGTCAACTATGACAGTTTCGTCTGTAAGATGTTCGGTTTCAAGTGTGCGCTTCTTCATATATTGTGTAACACGTGAGATGTATGTGTCTCAAGTGAGCGTTCACCCTAAACGAATCATTACGGAAATCCCCGAAACCGTGATCGGCTTGGCCGATTACTCGGCCTCTTTACAATCGACTAATCGGCTAGTCGGCCAAAGTCATAATCGGCACATCTCTAGAATTTACAATTGAAGAAATAAAAAAGTTTTAAAAAATTCATCAGGTTTTTTTTTCGGAAGGACTAAAGGTAACATTCCGATCTTCGCGACCGCGGCCGGGTCGCGCGACTCACGTATGAATTTACATGGAGCAGAGCAGCGGAGAACCTTATTCGTTAGATGTGGTCGCTAAGATCGAAAAGCTACTACCCTTAAGAGTTGATTTAAATTCTTATTTGTATATTATGAATTAACATTATTTACCTGTAATAGCATTACATCCATCCATTTTGTTCAAAGATGCTCGTTCTGCGCTGAAACAAAGGTGTCCCTCTATAGAAATGTATTTTTATCTTTCTTAATATAATACATTAAAAAATAAATAAATGTCGAGTGAATTTTATTATTTTCCTATACATAATATTATTATCAACGTTACATAAGTTCAGGTAAATTTTTCGAGTGTGTATGAGAGGAAAAATCGTCATTAAATTTTTCCTTCCTCATTAAAAATCCCAGAATTTATTTTTTACAAGCTGTCCCGACACACGTTGTTCTGTCGCATATACAAATAGAGTGTTAATATTTTTCCCGCAATTTTTCCAAAATTATTCACCGTTTAAATCTTCCCTGAACTGATTATTTTAAGACCCAAATTAGCCAAATCGGTCCAGCCGTTCTCGAGTTTTAGCGAGACATTCACATTGCAATCCATTTTTATACTTATATAAGATTTGAAACACTATGAAAAAATACGGTGCTATAATGCAGTTTGTTTCTTACTTCAAAAAATAATTTTATCAACAATCGGAACTAGGACTTGAGACCACTTTGAGATTTTTTGCTAATTTCCTTTTAGTTTCGTATTTCGCCCACGTAAAAAAATCACTCTGTATAATATTAAAGCAGTTTTTCCACTAATCACCAAATGAAAGTCTTAAATAATAATATGTTGTCAGTCAAAAATAATCTCTAAATTAAACAAAAAATTAAAACCGACTTCCAAAGTAAAAATGCACAAAAAAGTATGAAATAAAACTTATTTCCTAAATAATTCCCGTTTTAAATTCGGCTAAAATTTTAACCATTTCCCTACTCAATCTTCATAAAAGTCGGTACGAGCCCGAACAACATCCTGATTTATTATATATTTTATAGAACTCACGTTCAAACTGGCCGGTACCGACATCAAAATTATAATGATTGAGTTGGGAAATGGTTAAAATTTTAGCCGAATTTAAAAGGGGAATTTCTATTTATATATAATTATAAGTTTTATTTCATACTTTTTTGTGCATTTTTACTTTAGAAGTCGGTTTTAATATTTTGATAAAAATAATTCCTTTCTCTTTTTAGCTATATTAATTAAATTAATATGATTTAACACATTTTAAGAAAGTTATAAAGACAAAAAGCATCCGCTAGTCTCACTCTCTCGGCAAAACAATTATTATTTATTGTAATAGTCGACAGAAAAAATGTAGCAGTAAGCATTATATAAATATATTATGATGATGATGATCACGAATATAATTTTAGCAATAGCAAAATTTTAAAGACATTGATATCGGTGCACAAAACTCTGATGAGTACCTTTCATACCATAATATTATGTTGGTGTTTCTTGTGAAGATGGTGGTGATGATGATTATCGTAATTGACAGTGCATATGTTTGCTATCACATCATAAGGTCACCACTTTGGTGAAAACGGTACCAACTTCAGATTATACTCTTAACATCCATAAAAGAATTTTATATATAATACAGCCGAATGCATAACAACCTGCTTTTTTTGGTTAAAAAGTCAACCAAAAGATCAACAACGTCGGGACAACCTTAGAAAAAAACCGACCAAGTGCGCGTCGGACTCGCGTACGTAGTGTTCCATACCATTATACCAATGTTATACAGTCATGTCTACTTTATTTCGTTATTTTTGTATGAATAAAGTTTTCCAAGTAAGCGCGTTTTACCACTATTAGGGGGTAACAGACGGTGAATATACTATAATATTTTATCTTAAGATGCCTGGATATATTTCATAAAGTACGTAATATGAAAATATATAGTATCTTAGCCGTCTGTGATAGTTCATACAAACTGTATAGCAAGCAACATTTTATCTTAATATAAAATATTATAGTATCTTCGCCGTCTGTGTAGCCCCCTTACTACTGAAGCAACAAAGTTATATGAGCTGTATAATTTTCCTTCTAGATTTTTCGAGCCAGCCGTTGAGCTTTTAGAGAGGGGGAGGGGAGTTTTTTGAACAAAAAAAGCGCTTTAAATTTAAATATCTCGCAAACGGATACCTACATAAAAAAATCATCTGACAAACCTCTCAATGTTTTTAAAAGACATAGGTCTTTTCATCATATATCATCATAGGTCTCATGATACGCCACATTATGGGATAGACGTGAGAAAAAAGAATCATCCCCACTAATAATAATAGCTCCCCCACCGATTTCGGTGACGGTGGCCTGTTTCATTGAAACCAGGCCAGCTACGCAGGAGTTATGTTATAGTGCCCAAGTGTGTGCGCAGTACACAAGAGCACTCTCTCCTCCTTTTACTCTCGTAACCCAGTGGGACGGATAACCGACACGACTGGCGAGAGATTAGGCGCAGGTCCGACTTTTTACATGCCCATCCGACGCATGGATCATCTTTCTTGTCAGACAATCAGGTGATCAGCCTGAATTGTCCTAACCAAACTTGGAAACAACATTTTTTTTTTTTTAGTTCCAATGCGGGAATCGAACCCACGACCTCCGAGTCGAGAGCCAAGCTCTAACCACTAGACCACGGAGGCTGTTACGTTCCCACTATTACGTGTAGGGAGGTACCCTAAACAATTGTTTTTTCGTGATTTTATTTTACCACTTTGTCAGCGTGGTAAATACACAATATATCCATACAAAGTTTTATCTTTCGAAGACGATCGGACATGACGAAATTATAAGAGTTCCGAGACGTGAACTACGAAGCCCTAAAAACAAAAAGACATGGATTTGATTTTCTCTTTCACTTATGGGTTTTTGCCATTAGAATTAGAAACGTTGATGTTTTGTGAGACAGATAGCAGGCTTACGGCTTCGATTTAGGGCTCCTTCCATGTTTATTCTTCTTCCTAGCTTTTCGCGGCGAGATAAAACTCATAGGGATTATCACTAATAAATCGACCATAAATCTATATTGTTTTGACAATTAAAATACTCGTTACTGTTTACCGGCATCAACATCATTAACTTCGTATGGGTACATCACTACAAACTTCAAATGTGGTGTTTCCAAAGTCTCTTTAGCTTATATAGCTTTAGGCTATAGATACAGGTAAGGTGATTAAATAACTGTTATAAGAAGCGAGTCCTATATATAAATATTACAATCGAAGCAAGAGAAGACACAATCAGCATATAAAACTACTACTAAAATTCGCAACACAAAGAATGTACTATGTAAATGTAATGAATAAAGCAAGCTCTGCTTGAACAAAATTCAACTCGTGCTTGAAGCCTATTAAAACATAAGTGCAACAATGTGGTATATAATGTGCATATTCATCTCAATTCTCAGCCCTAGTGTTAGCTCCTCAACCAAACTTACAGTTTGTCTTTATCGCTATGCGGATTGAAAACCGGCTGATTGTATTTGGAAGACTCCTTCATGCCTGACCAAAAAACAATATAATTATATATCTTAGAATGTATGCAATAAAAATTGATTACTCAAAAATTTTGCTATAAATATCCCATAAAAGCATCAATTTATTATGGATTATGTCATAAAAAAAATGTGTCGTATATCATCATTCCCTATAATATATCATATCATATCCAATCAATAAACTAATTTGAATAGGATGCTAATATTTCAATATAATTAACCCAGAATATTTTAATTCCCATCATATTATACTCATTTATATATACCAATTATATAAAAACACAAGTAGCATAAAAAGTAGGTGTAATAAGCATTTCACAGAGGCTGTAAAACATCATTTTTTAATTATTTTTAATGGGTATCAAACTGAACAATTCAATGATTACACTTTATAATGAACCTTGATGTATTACAATTTATAATACACCTATTTTTTATATTTTAATGCTTTAATTTTTAGTTTTAACATCCGTTTTATGAAATCTTTAGTGTACTTACCATTATTTATAACACCTCCAAATGAGTTGCAGTTCAATTTTTGAGGCTTTTGTGAATTCTGAAAAAGTTTTAGAGATAATTTTAATCATAATTCAGTCTGATCTGCACTGTAAATTGTCATCAACACTACTCATACAGATCTTAAAAATAAATTAAATTGATCAATGTAAATGTAAATAATGTAATTTTAAGGTTTAAAAGACATAAGTTTTCAATTAATATTTAGCAACACAATCTTTTAGTGGCAAAGTTATTACACAAAACTTGAAACTTTTAACCACTAACTCACAGTTAGACAGATCTATCTTCCAATCGGCATGACACTGCAGGCTTGATCCATTTTTCTAATCTGCAGACTGCAGTTTGTCCATATACACCACAATCATTTTATAACTGTCATGACGCCAATCCACTCTAATACACAATCAGTTCTAACTGATCCAATGGGCAGCGTCATGCCGTCAGTTAGAACTGACCTATATGATATGACTACCCTTACTTTAAAAATTACAAATATTTATTTCATACTTCTCAATATTTATTTTACAAAAAAATAAAGGTTCTATTTTTTTTGTAAAATCTAACAATATTTCAAATCAAACCCAACTTACCCCCATTTCTGTGATATTTCTTAACAAGGTCATCATATCATCTGGTGACTCCTCCATTTTATGCTCTGTCCTGTCAGTCTTCTCTGTTCTACACTCCTTGTCCTTAGAACTAACACTTTTTGATTGTTTAACACTGTTCACATTTTTGTGATTTGTAGAGTCATTGACTTTATCCTTTGAAGGCACTTTATCACATTTACTATCACTCTTAGGTTCACTTGTGTCCAATTTCTCCTCAATCACTTCCACATCACTACTGCTGTCATCAACAGCAAGAGGTTCCAAAGGACAATCTGCCAAAGGATCCATATCTGACACTATTAATACTTCTTTCTTCTTACGAGCATCGGGTGGCCTTTTATCTGGTTTTGCAAATGTTGGGGAATGTTTAGCAACTAAACCTGGCCGAGGTATATTGTTTTCCGCAATCCTCATATTCTCAATATGCTTTTGACTTATTTCTTCATGATTCTTTGGACTCTGTGTTGACTCTTTTTTACTTTGATACCCAGTATCTATGTGCAATGGGGTGTCAACACTCTTTTCCTTAACAGAATTAATTGTTTTATCCTTTTTCTGTTTTTCTTTTTTATTTACCATTTCATTTAGTGCAGCTGGTGATTTAACTCTTAACAGAGGTTCTTTATTTTTCTCGTTACTATTGTTCACTTTTTTCTCAGTTCTTACGGGAGTTATAGTTATACTGCCAATATTATTAGGACGAATGTAGTCTTCTTTATTCTTATCTACAATCTCATCCATATTATCTGTACTCGATTCTTTATTTGGTAAGAAGGAATTTACGATGGATGTAAATGGAATACTAGTGTCATCTGATTTTCCTTTGTCCATAGGTTTTACAGTTGTTGTGACAGTAAGGGAACTCGGAAACTGTATTGGTTCAATAAAAGGTTGTGGAGTAGATGCCACTTGTAGTTGAGGAAAAGTTGTTGCTACTTGTGGAGCTAGTTGAAATTTAACATCCGAAGCTTTGACCTCCTTGTTTAAGCTGAAACAATTTGTAATAAGTCAAATTTTAGACACACTAGTACAGCCCAGCTAATATAGTCAGAATAAAATCTGAGAGATCCAATTTTAAATACATAAAAAAGAATAAACTCACTCTGCTTGCTTCAGCAGGGTGGGCAGTCGTACAAAACCCGAAGGGAAAAGGGGCCACGCTCGCGCCTGCAGCAACTTGGCGGCGTCAGTGGGCGAAGCGGCCAGGTGCGCCAGCCTCGCGAGCAGCGATCGACTGCGCGCACACCACGGGAATCGCCTCTTAGGCAACCGCTTGTCGATGTGCGGACCGCCGTTCTCCGCTGAGTACTGTGCTAGCTTCTTCCTGCAATAGTGATTGTACATTTAGTGAGAATAAATCATTACAGATTACAGCTGAATTTCCTAAAATCGAAACAAAATATAGTATTTTTAACTAAGGCTAACGCCTAACTTAAGCGTCTATTTGCTATTTTATCAATAAATACTTAATATAATCAAAAACTTTCAGTGGGTTTTCAAAGCACAACTAATAGTTTTTGAGATAGGTTTTGGAAATATATATTACATATATGTATATATTTAATCAAAATTAGCTTTATTGGTTTTGTGCTGATGTTACAATATCTGCATAGGCACAGAAATATGGTTAATAAAATAAAAATATGGTTTACCTTTCTTCTTGTACTCTTTCACACTCTGCATTGTAAGCAGACATCATAGATGGCTTCCGCTCGTCAATTAATTCTTTTAACCTGAAATTTAATAAAAATATTACATTTCACTTTAACCTGTAATAGGCTAATTAGGTATATACCACATTAAAGTTATAAGAAGCATTTGAATCTGCTTACTTTTTCAATGTTTCAACAATCTTTGATTCCTTTTCCTCGGGTGACATTTGACTGACATCCAAATCTTTGAGCTTGTCGTCTGCTTTCCGTTTACTTGTTGCCGTTGTTTTAGTCACAGTTGTATTTGAAGGTACAGATTTAGTTACAATTGTAGATGTGTTGGTTTTATTTATTGTAAGTGCTGAGGCTGCCTTAGTCGCTGCTGTACTTTTACTTGTCGGTAATGATGAGTTTGCTGCAGCTTCTGTTGTTGTAGTGGTTGCTACTGTGATGACTGTAGTGCTTGCAGCTGTGATGACTTGGGACGAATTTGATGTTACAGATGTAGTTTTAGCTGCATAAAAGAACATATTTTATAGTACACTATTGACGGGATGGTTATCAATAAAACATTGTACAATGTAGTCTATGCACATAACTATTTTCATTTAGTTAAGTTAAATACACGGGCAGCATTGATAAGAGTAGTATAAAAGTATACCAACCGTCAAGAGTCCGTGACCGTTGTAACAGACGCGCTCGTGGCACATGTAGCACCTTTGACGCTCGGCCCCAAGCGACGCGCTTTAAGCGCTTGTCAGCATTCGCCTTATTTAGTGTACGTTGTAACCTGCATATAAATCAATTAAACATTAAGTAGATAGTAGATATGTAATATAAAAATTGTGTAAAAAAGCAAGATTGACAAGAATACATTATTTTATTATTTACAATCCTAGGAAAAACAGAATATAAAAAAATTAATTTTTTGCTTTTTTTTATTTAAAAATAATTCTAAAGTTTTACTACATGCACTCTGTATTTAAATTACCTTAATGCATATTGGTCTATGAACGAGTCTGCTTCCTTTGGATTGTTTTTCATGTGCACACTCTGGGTCTCAATCTCTTCCAACAACTGGCTTATAAGAGGTGGTAACTTTATTTCAATCTTTGCTTCTGTATCTCTGAAAAGTTTAATATTGATTTACTTTTAATTATCCATTTTTCAATTTTAGTTTGGAATTATTAATTTCTTCTTTCAATACATTATATTATGTAGCCACTAGCCACAAATACCTTGAGCTATCAGATGTTATGGGATTTTCAGAGCTAGGAGCAGGTTTTGATGTTAACGAATCCGACTGTGATGTTCTTGAATCTGCACTTTCAGCATCTCCGGGAGCATTGTCTGCAAATGTAGGTTTAGAGTGGTTACTGCAGTGGTTACTTGTATTAGTTCTTGGCTGAAGTCAAGTAGAATCATATATTTTATTATGTGAAGCAAAAACTTTATACTCTGATTTACAAAATTATATGAACAGAAGAGTATGAAATTTGGCACAGATAAAGTTTATACGGAGGAGGAACGACCTGCACAATTTTTTTTTATACTAATGCTTAAAAATTTATAAAAATAATGTTACACACGCTATTTCAGATTAATTATATAACACAATCATTCATTTGATACTCTTTTCTCACATGTTGACATTTGTTGCACATTGATAAGACAACATTCACACTTTTTATTTCGTATCTAAGAGGCTAAGAACTTATGATATTCAAACTTAAAAATAAAACAAATTATTATTAACTATTAATCACTAGTCATTTATAAAATCTCAAGATTATTCAACTTGATATTGACCGGTGACCCTGAATAGACAAGGAGTAGTTACATAAAAAACAGTCATTTATACCATCTGATGTTTGTTTCCCAGAAGTGGCAGCGGAAGAATCCGTCCGTCGAACTTTTTTTGCCTTTTTCTTATCGACATCCTTGTTTTTCTATAAACAAAATTAAAAATTTTAAGAAGCCCCTGCCATTGTCAAGAAGTAAGCGAGATGACGATGGTAAATAAGTAATAACACTCTTGATTAAGTCACCATTAAAAAAAAAAACTAGGCCAAAATTGGTTCATCAATTTGGGAGCTATGATGCCACAGACAGACGTAGCTTTAAATACTTATAATGCCCTATGTTTGCCTCGCGGTTCAGACAATAGTTTGCTAATTTTCCCTAACATTTTTTATAACAAGTTTTGGAACAATTTGAAAGTATGTTTACCTTCTTACGATGTTCAATCTTATGTGAGTCAATGTCTCCATTGGTGATAGCCTTTGTGGCTTTTGGCTCCTGGCTATCAGATTCGGATGAACTATCTGATGATGCATCATCGCTACTACTGGATGATATTCGCCTCTGCAAGGTAAAATTTAAATTATGTATTTGAAAAACAAATATTCAATGTTTCTAAAGATGGTGGTATATATAAACGAGGACTTTTTGACTACATTTTAAGCAAATAAATAACATAGAATATATTTTGTGATGTCATAGCAATACCTTATTGCGAACATGATTTCTGTTTGGTTCACCATCTGAAGCTGCAGCCGCATTTTCTGGTACAGTTTTAAATTCTAGAGACCCACAGTTGATGTAGAACCCACCATACAAAGTGTCACATTCAGGAGGAATCATCTCATCATACTGAAAAATAATGATTTTGAATGATACAAGAATCATATACAATAAATATAACCTAACCAAGAGCATGTCAGGACATGTCTGAGGGTTCCGTAACTATAAACGCGTAATAGGTTTTTTTCAAATTACTTCGAAAATTACTTTCCGATTTATTTCAAAAGAATTTTCCTAAACAGATTTTAGCAGATTTTAGCAAACTAACAAGTTTCTATCTCTTATAGTTTAGAAATGCAATTGGGCAACTTATAAACTACTTTGGAGGCTGATTATTCTAAAATGGTTGACTTTGTAAAAAAGTAATGTATGAAACCTTGCCTTTATTTCAAAAGACATTCGACGATACCCCACACGATAGGCTAGAATGAAAAAAATATTTTTCACCCTTGCCACCCCTAAAATATAAAATTATTATTATTTTATGATGCCAAAACCGAGATCTATACAAAACCTATAAGTACCAAATTTCATCAGAATCCTAATTAGAGAAGCTAGAAGAGCGGACGGACAGAGCGAAACTATAAGGGTTCCTTTAGTATGACGGAACCCTAAAAACGGATTGCAATTCCAATGTCTTGCTGAAACTCGAGAATGGCATGACTGATTTGGTGGTATTTCTGTTTTGAAATAATTGCGGAAGTTCTGGAAATTGTCAAGCAATTGACCTTAACTAGATACAATATGTACCTAAGACCAAAAATCTACACTGGCCTGCAAAACTTAGTACTACACTTTTAAAATTATTCAAAACTATATAAGTTAGAGATTTTAAATAAAATATGTTTAGTGGCAAATTTTATCACCATTGTACTAGTTTCAGAAACCTGTATTTGTTTTTTACAAGTTTTTTAATAAAATTGCGACTTCTATAGTTTTGAAAAAAAAAGTGTAGTACTTTCTTTTGCAGGCCAGTATATAATACTTACACCATCAGTGTTATCAATGAATGAGTCATTTTCGTCATAACCAGCCCCAATGTCAGCAAACTCATCATATTTAGACCTGCCTTTTCTTCCATAAGTGCTTTTTCCGCCCTGAAAACCAAAATATAATAATCATTTAACCTTACATGTAAAATATTACATTCCTGTCTAATGTCATAAAAGATGCCAGTCATAGCAAGTGTTAACTAATTTTTTTTAGTAGCAAACGAGTAATATTGTAAAATTCAACATCAACACAGTTTAATTAATATGTTCAACAAACTGACACTTACATATTTCTGTTCAAATTTCCTGGCAACTCTCTCTACATCATCATCATTGTCTGAAAATGGGCCCAGCCCTTCAGTTTTACCATTTTCTGTATGCTTTTTTCGCTGTAATTGAAATTTTTTTAATAAAGGTACTAAAGTACTTTTATAAAGGAGATATTATAATCAACATGTTCTAGCCCTCAGCTTTAGTAGCATAACCACCATAGAAATTATTTCTTTCTACAGAATAATAGAAAAAATGCCAGTCTCACAAAGGAAAGTCATTTTGTGCACCTTATTTTTATATGTCTATTCTTGTGAAGACATAACACATTTCTATAGTGGTCATGCTACCATACCATGCTTACCTAGGATGGAAACTTATAAATTATATTTTGGACCTCATTGCTAGCTAATACAATTATTAGCCCTTAGCCTATACCTAAAGGTAAAAGTTTCATGATTCTGGACAAACAATTGTACATAAGGAGTGGTACACCTTTTTATTTCTGACAGAAAAAGAGTGTACATTTGATTGAGACTCAATTTATTATATTTATAACTATTACTATATAAACAATATATATTAAGAGCCCCCGAGACGATCAAACGGTTTGACTAAAACATATAAATTTTGGTTTGAGTCACACCAATTTGATCATTTACAAAGCTTGTTTAAATGGTTTGTTACGGGTTTGAAGCTTGCTTGACGGAATTACATATTTTGTCTGTGTCATGACTCATGAATCTAATGACAGCAGCATACTGACCCAAACTGCACAATTCTGTTTGACAAACCAATCAAACCGACGTGAAATGGTTGCATCAAACACGTAAGGTTTGAGTCAAACCGTTTGATCGTCTCAGACGCTCTTCATATTTTTGGTTGAATTACTAAAGTCAACATATATTTTTTTAAATAGTCTCTGACATACAAAACTTCTTGCAGAGATTTACTTTTTTAAGTTTTTGCTCTAAACCATGTTTTTATAACTTCCAAATTCCAATAGGTATAAATTGTTTCCTACCTACCTACCAGATATGATAAGCAGCATAATAAAATATGACCATCTTGGCCATCATCAACATCATCAACCATGATCATCATCAACCATCACACTTTGCATCATTAATTAAATCATAATATACCTAGCACACAATATAGCTACCTAATAACTCAGTTAAAACGTTTAAAACTCATGAAAGTAATAATTTCGTGAAAATAATGAGACAAGTCAGAAGAATTAAATATATAATTTATAAAATCCTTGCATAAAATTATAAAATATACAAATTATGGAATACATTATAAAAACTAAATACCTACATAAACCTATAATTAACTAGGTACTCATAGAAAATATGCATTTGTTAAAGGAACAAGTCCGCGAAACCAACTTCGAAAGACGACGAATGGTAGGAAAAGTAGAATAATTTTCTGCTTACATCAATAGCTTTTCGAATTTAAAAATTAATTAACGTAATTGATCGTATAATAAACATATTATGAATAATAAATATATAAATATTTTTAACCGATCCCTTATTACACAATTATTATAATAAAACTCAGTGCGAACTTCAAATCATTACACAATAAAACTCGCGAAAACAATCCCGATCCGCGAAATGTCAAATTGAGAAAATAAGAATACGACAGGTAAATATCGAAACTAACCTAAAAGATGCGTTTCCCTTTCGCGGGCCGCAAATAGTCAATCTCAACAAAATGCCCGTATATAACACACAAAACTTATGATGGCTCACAAGTCCTTCACAATTTCCACACACTACACAAACAAGTATTATTGTCACAAACACATAGATAATACAATAAGTAAAACCTAACCCTATTCTTATTAATTTACAATATCGATTTTATCATCAAGTCAAAATCATTATCGTTCAAAAACACGTTCCAACTATATTACGAGCCAAGAACAATACAAAATGTTATACGAACTCGCAACTCATTTAAAAGACAACAACAAATAAACAATATGCAAATGTGATAAAGTTCCATTCATTATTATTTTGCACTTATGCAAGATATACAAGTTACAACTGCAAAGTAATCCCTAGTTTTAATTAACGAAAACTTGTAATCGAAACACACTAGCAGAATACACACACACAAACAGCGCAATCATCTGACTATTATATATTGATACCTAGATGTACCTATACCCATCCTATACCATATTTGTAACAGCTGTCTATTTAATTATATCAATTTTACAATTAAAAATAATGAAAATAGAAAGTAACCTAAAATAGCCTTTCTGCAGAATACAAACACTATATGGGCGGGTTAACCTAGGTCATCCGGCCACTACTTTCGCTCCTTATGCTATCACAATAAATTATCAAGACGTTAGCAATTGTTTGTGCATTGTGGATTGTAAAAGCAATTAAATATAATGTTTTCTTATGAAAATAAAGCATTCAATAATATACAGGCACAATAACATTGCACTTTTGATGCCCTAGGGTGACTATCGTTCTTCTTAAATTATTGCAAACATGGCGACCGATATCTGGGCTTCCCGCACATACCGTGAACGCAAAATCATGTAACAAACCTAATGCAAACCTATGTAACGTAAGCAAAAAATATCCTTAGTGGTTAAGATGACTTCAGATTAGAACCACATTTTCGGTCATTGGAGCCCTATTTATTCGGAATTTTATGATTTCCTTATGTACTTAACAATGCAAAGAGCTGAAAAACCGCTATGGTTGCGTAAATTACTATGATTTTCTGTTATAACTTACCGCTGTTGCTACGACTAGCTCCTTGTAATTCAGTTCTGGATATTTACTCTCGTTGCTTTCATCCAAGTTTATTGTTAATCTCACTGTTTTATTCACATTATTCTTCACATTTTTTGTAGCACCCACTGTTATAAGAGTAGCACGTTTGGGGTCCGACATTTTCCACCAATTTCAAATATAGAATGATTTTTTTCAAAGCATGACACGGCCTGCATTTTCAAACTGTGTACCACATTGCCACCATGTTGGAATTTGTTGTTTGGGTTGTGAGCGCTACGGCTTTTCATGGAACTAAAATAATTGCTTATCAAATTAGAAACAAGATGGCGCAGCAGTTGATAAAGAAACATGTTCAATATTGCATCTTGTTAAAGATGTTGAATATTATTATTCATTAAAACATTACTTTATTGGAATCGTTTATCAAAATTCTACAGAAACTTATAATTTTCTTGTAAAAGAACAGAAATAAAGCATGTCAACTACTGGCCTCTATTATTGAAGCGTGTAATTATATCTAAAGCAGTAAGCTGGTGAACTTGTTGCTTCTAAAATACTCCAAGAGGTGTCGCTACTTATTTGAACTGCTTTACCCATGATCGGTGTTTCAAACTTTAGTTTCTCCCTGCAGCCTGCTGCCTACTCCTCATTTTACTCGACTACGACGAAGCAAAAAGGAAGGGTAATGATTTAGGTAGTCTATGTATGTATGTATGTATGTTTCTTCCACCGTAGCGCCTAAACTACTGGTTCGATTTTAATAAATAAGGTGTCAATAGATACCTAATAATAACCCGAGTAACATAAATAGCTATTTAATTTACGCAGTCGGGCTACCTACAGCTTTAAAAAAAATGCAAAAAAAATTTGTAGATACCTTTAATATATACCTTTAATATAATATTTATAATTTACTATTTTAAGATAAGTAGGGAGTTTTGCCGGGGAGTTCAATGGGTGACGTTGTGGAATTCGTATTTCTTCATAAATTTGTGTTATTTCGGTTCTTAATGTGTAATATTGGTAGAATATTAACCATTAAATATTCGTTAACGTGCACAAGTGTGGGCAAGTGGTACAACTTCTAAAAACGTGTTATTTTGTGTTTCCCGCCAAAACTCCCTAGGAACTTTACTAACTTTACTTGACACTGGCAAATGGTTTTAAGACAAGCCGACGCCATATATTAAAAAAAAAAGATAAGTAGGTAGGAACATGACGTGTTTGAATTGGAGAGAAAACTAATAATTAAAATAGTGCAATTTATATTAAACTTAAAAATATAGTCTTATTACTTTATTACTTGATAAACATAAAAATATATAAAATTATAAGTGTAGTTGACCCAAATAACTACATTTAAAAATTGCGTACGATTACGTACTTGTTATTTTTTTTCTATGTTCAACGATAATTCCGCTATCTGTAGACCGATTTTCAAAATTCTTTTTTTGATGTAAAGGGTATAATCTCAACCTTTCACCAAAGTGGTGACCTGATGATGGGATCCATGAGGAATCGAGGGAACTCCTCGAAATTTATATGGACACATGGTGATTTTGACTTTTTCTGATGTAGTCTAAGCATTTGTTACCAATAAGTAAGATTTTGTACCAAGGTATACTCTGGATCTAAAAGTACTGAACAGAACTCCTTATATATAACTCATGACTCCTGATAGAAAAATGTTTGGGGATTTCGGCGTTGTATATAGAAAGAAGTTGTCGTGAATCCTTATAGATAAATGTTTGGGGATTTCGGCGTTGTATATAGTTGTTGACAAATTGGACATATGTTTTCGGATACGATCCACTAAGTCAGCTGGATCAACAATGAGGTAAGTAGTAGTTGGTTCGAAAAATTCACCTGGTAATTTTAGAGGTTCTCCGTATACGAGTTCCGCAGCAGAAGCTTTTATATCTTCTTTCCAGGCGCTTCTTAACCCTAGGAGAACAAGTGGAAGTACCTCTGTCCATTGGGAATTTTTATGACAATCGATAGCAGCTTTCAGCTGGCGGTGTAGCCTTTCGACTAGACCATTACCTTGAGGATGATATGCTGTAGTAGGGCAAAGTTTGGCACCGATGAGAGTGCATAAGTTCTGAAAGAGTTGTGAAAGGAATTGCTGACCTCTGTCTGTGGTGATAATGTGGGGGCAGCCGAAACGTGCGACCCAGCCTTTTAGGAATGTACGAGGGCGGGTCAATAAGTCCGTGACTTTTGGAATAAAACACAGATTTTTTGATAAATAAATCATTTTATTTTTCAACGTAGTCCCCCTTGAGCTCTATACACTTTGTCCAACGCTTCTCCAATTTTTTTATCCCTTCCAAAAAATATGATTTGTCGAGGTGCTCAAAATAGGCCTTTGTTTGCGAGATGACTTCATCATTGGAGTCAAATCTTTTTCCACCGAGCCATTTTTTCAGGTTTGGGAACAAGAAGTAGTCACTCGGAGCCAAATCTGGAGAATAGGGTGGATGTGGGAGCAATTCATAACCCAATTCATGGATTTTTGCCATGGCAACTGCACATGTGTGCACCCTTGCATTGTCTTGGTGAAAAATAACTTTTTTCTTGGCCAAATGAGGTCGGTTTTTTTTCAAATCCTCATTGAAGCGGTCCAATAAGTTGGCATAATATTCCCATTAATTGTTCTTCCCTTTTGAAGATAGTCAATGTGGATTATCCCACGTGCATCCCAAAAAACAGTCGCCATAACTTTATTGGCTGACAAACCCACCTTGGCCTTCTTTGGCGCCTATTCACCCTTAGAAACCCACTGTTTTGACTGTTGTTTGGTCTCTGGTGTGTTGTGATGGATCCATGTTTCGTCCACGGTTACAAAACGGCGCAAAAACTCCTCCATATTGTGATTAAACAACGCCAAACCTTCCTGTGAAGTTGTTACATAATTGCGTTTGTGGTCGACTGTGAGCAAACGCGGCACCCATCTTGCGGAAAGCTTTCTCATGCCCAAGTTATCATTCAAAATTGAAACCACTGAGCCATGCGAGATGCTTATGGCTTTCACAATCTCTTGCACTTTCAATCTTCGGTCGGCCAACACCATATCGTGAATTTTTTCGATTGTTTCGGGTGTAGAGACCTCAACTGGGCGTCCAGGACGTTCGGCATCTTCAGTGCTTGTACGGCCACAACGAAATTCAGTAAACCACTTTTTTACCATTGAAATCGATGGTGCAGAGTCCTCATAGTATTTATCAAGCTTAGCCTTGGTCTCGGTAATGGTTTTTTTTCGCAAAAAATAATGCTTAATAAGCACATGAAATTCACTTTTTTCCATTGTTTCCTTAAGTTACTGGATAGTCTGATAAAGATAGCTGTAAAACACAAACTAACTGACGCAGCAAGTTCAAATTTTGATAGGAGTCAACTGACAGATGCCTGTTGACAGGAGTAGTGTTGCTTTTTCAGTAAGGAGGTTAGAAATTCAAAAAGTCACGGACTTATTGACCCGCCTTAGTATTTGCACAGGTCTCGGCAGTAATATCTGCCATGGGGAAAACCTCAGGCCAACGCGTGAGCCGGTCGACAATTGTGAGGCAATACCTAAAACCTGCTGAATAAGGTAAAGGGCCAATTATATCCATGTGGATATGTGAGAAACGGTAGGAAGGAGTTTGGAATTTTGAAAAGGGAGAAATGGTATGACGATTAACTTTCCTAAGCTGGCATTCTGTGCATTGCTTAGTCCAGTCTCTACAGTTTTTTCTCACGCCTGGCCAAACAAATCTGTCAGATACGAGTTGCGCTGTAGCCTTCGCGCCAGGGTGACTTAATCTGTGTAGGCTGTCGAAAATTTGCCTTCTGTAAGCTGGCGTTATATATGGTCTAAGTGAACCCGTAGAATGATCGCAGTATAGGTTTGTATTTGGGTCTTTAACGAGCTTTAGTGCGGTTCTATGCGTTATGAGTTTCTGTAATTCTGCATCATCTCTTTGATCACGAGCAAGCTCTTCATAATCGAATGTCTGCAGGATCTCATCAATTCTGGATAACGCGTCAGCAACGACGTTCTCCTGTCCAGCTACATATCGAATATCTGATGTGAATTGAGATATGTAGTCTAGATAGCGGAATTGACGCGGGGAACATTTATCTCTGTTTGTGCTGAACGCTAATGTAATTGGTTTATGGTCTGTGTAGACAGAAAAGGTTCTGGCTTCGAGCATATAGCGGAAGTAGCGAATTCCTTCATAGATTGCTAGAAGTTCTCTATCATATGGGCTATATTTCTTTTGAGATGGAGATAGCTTTTTGGAGAAGAAACCAAGAGGTGTCCAAATATCACCTTTTCTCTGTTGCAGTACTGAGCCTATGGCATCGTTGGATGCGTCAGTAAAGAGTGCTAGCTCTGCTTGAGTGTCAGGGTGAGCAAGTAAAGTAGCTTCAGTGAGAGCATTCTTGCAATCATCAAAAGCTTTTAATCTTGTAGCGTCCATATCTACTAGCTTTGATCCTTTTAGGTTTCCGGTTAGAGCTTCGTGTAAAGGTTTTTGAGTTTCTGCAGCGTGTGGAATGAATCGTCTATAGAAATTAAGCATTCCAAGGAAACGTCTGAGTTCACGAGCTGTTTTTGGAATAGGATAGTTCTGAATTCCTTTAACCTTTTCTTCCAGAGGAGTGATTCCATTAGGTGTTACGTGGTATCCAAGAAAAGTAATGTTTTTAATGCCAAAGACACTCTTAGATGAATTGATGAGTATTCCATAATGCTTTAGTCGTTGAAATAGAGCTTCCAGATGTTGCAGGTGTTCTTCCGGGGATTTAGAAAAGATAAGTATATCATCCAAATATCCGTAAGTGAAGTCTCGGCCTTGAAGAACTTCATCAATAAATCTTTGGAAAGTTTGTGCAGCGTTCCTTAGGCCAAAAGTCATGTATGGGAACTCATACAGTCCGAATGGGGTAATTATTGTAGTCTTAGTTATATCAGCACTGTCCACAGGTATCTGGTTATATGCCTTTATGAGATCGATTTTAGAGTATATTTGTGTTCCAGCGAGTTGATGAGAAAAATCTTGTAAGTGGCGAATGGGATATCTGTCCGGGATGGTTCTGGCGTTTAAGGCTCTGTAATCGCCACATGGTCGCCAACCGTCATCTTTTTTACGAGCGAGATGTAGTGGCGACGACCACGAACTTTCTGAACGACGAGCTGTGCCATTTGCGAGCATTTCATCAAATTCTTTCTTTGCTATGAGCAATCTATCAGGAGCTAGTCTGCGGGCGCGAGCAGAAACTGGTGGTCCTGGAGTGGTTCTGATATAGTGTTTGGTGTTGTGCTTGGGTTCAGTTGGAGCGCCGGCTGGTTTAGTTATCTCTGGAAATTTACGTAACAGCTCATGGTATACTGTTGTTCCACTTATTGATTTGATGATTTCGGTTTTGTCAGGCATTTGGTCAGAATGAGGGGTATTGATGGAGAGTTTAGTAAGATCGTCGATAAGGCGATGATTTCTGCAGTCAACTAATAAGTGAAAGTGGCTTAGAAAGTCAACTCCAATGATGGGCCTTGATACATCTGCGACAACAAATCTCCATGTGAAGTCTCGCCGAAGTCCCAGGTTCAGATGAAGTGTGATGAACCCGTATGTGTTGATAACTGTGTTGTTGGCTGCGTACAGCTGATATTCAGTTTTGCTTAATGGACCTCTTGTCAAAGATTTCGGGAAAACGCAAGGTCAGCTCCGGTATCAACTAGGAACTTAATCTTTGTATTCTTTTCTGTGACGAAGAGGCGGCCATTACATGTAAGGCAGTCGTTTGCCGCCATTAATGGCTGCCTTGGAAGTTTCCCGCCTGAAAATTGCACGGTTTGGTACATTTCTCTGCTCGGTTTTTGAATCTACGGTGGTACCAACAAATACCGCTCGTGTCACGGGATTTAGATCGAGAACGGGAGCGTGAGTTAAAGCGACGGCGGAATACTGGCCTACTTCTTTCCATCTTGAGGTTGCGTATTTCCTCTGAAAGTTGGGCGATTTGAAGTGCCATGGCTTCCATTGCACCAACCGGCTGTTGTGGTGAAAAGCGAAAAGGTGTACTGGAGCTCGGTTGTACATCTGGTTGTTTTATTTCAACGTTGCAAGTTTTTCTACATTTAAGTCTTGGTGAGATGCTATGATGGTTTGCAACTCCTTCGGTAGCCTACTTGCCCAAATAGTGCGCACGAAAGTTCCGGGTACTTCAGGGCCAGCAAGATTTATTAGATGGCGTAAATATTGTGAGGGTTTTCTGTTTCCCATTTCTTCTAGTTCAAGAAACTGTCTCACTTTTTGCTCTTTGGTTGCAGATAGACGGCGGATGACTTCTCTTCTAAGAGTTTCATACATGTCCTTCTCAGGTGGATTTGTTATTAGGTCAGCTATTTCCAAAGCGTATTGATGTTCTAGTTGCGCGATGGCATAATAAAATTTTGTGCTGTCACTTTTTACGCCGGATAGAATAAATTGGCCATCTAATTGTGAAAACCACAGCGCTGGACTATTTGGGTAGAGGGGTGGTACCTTTACACCAACACGAAACAGTTCCGGCAAATTTTCAGTTGCTTCCTTATGCGCCATACCCGTTGCGGTACTTGAGGTTCCAGGAACATCGCCGATGTTTTGCTCTGCGTTCGATTTTAAATTTTGAGACATCGTAATCGACTAATCACTGTACACGATAAGGTTGCTTCTTCTTTGTCGAGGGTCACCAATGTGGGATAAGGAAAATAACAATACAAGAGCATCCGTTCTATGTCCGAGCTCGACTGACATTTTGCGAAGTGTCAACATTTATTTATTTTTAATTTTAAGGTTACATTATGTTATAATTTGTACAGGTAAGTAAGTATTTATTTTACAGGTTTTTACGCCACATATATATAAGAAGTCAGGAGTTCTGTTCAGTACTTTTGGATCCAGTGTATACCTTGGTGCAAAATCTTTTGGTAGCAATTACTTGGGTCACTTCAGAAAAATTCAAAATCACTATATGCATTAGCGCAATCTATTATGACATACTGCATTGTATCCTGGGGAGGAACACGCAAAAATATTTTATTAATATTGGAGCGCTCGCAAAGAGCTATTCTTAAAGTTATGACATTTAAGCCATACATACAGGTATCAATTTAGTTTATAATATTCAATAAGGCAATTCTTTATCAAGGCAACTGTATTAGCATAACATTCAAAATCATCGTTTCGACATAAAAGTAAAGTCTGTTCAACGCTACAAACTAAATCTAGTTTCATTAAAAAAAAAAAGTTACTGAGTGCTATAATATAATTAACGATCAAACGAACTTACCTGTACGTGAAGTTCGATCGTAATTATACGAGGTATTTCGTCCGAAGAGATTAGTATTAATAGAAATATGAACACAATGTAGTATCGCGTGACCCCACTTCAGCACTTAAGTTTAGAGCTGGCAACTCTAAAAAAAAGAAAAAACAAAAAAAACTGGTTATAAGTTAACCCCCTACTTACAAATGGCGTCCCCACTTTTACTTCCTCGGCGGATCGCGTTGAACTGTCTTCATTTCATTGAGAGTTATTTGTGATATTTCAGATATGGGCGCACACCTGTTAGGGAGGGTGGGTTATACTAATCTCTTCGGACGAAATACCTCGTATAATAACGATCGAACTTCACGTACAGGTAAGTTCGTTTGATCTTTAATTATACTCGTATTTCGTCCTCGAGATTAGTATTAATAGAAATATGAACACAATGTAGATGTTTAGAGTAAGAAATATCACAAATTATGCAATTACACCTTTATTATTAAGTAATTTTATTTATAAGTATCTTAATATAATATATTGACATAATATGCCTATAATCAAATTTAACTTGATACTAATTAGTATTTTATAAAACATAATATATTAGGTATATCTATATAGAACACAGAGTGTTTGCCAAAGCTAGACTATCATTTGCCAAAATCTGTCTGTCATAGAACCAAGCAAAGGTCTTTACCTTTGCTTGGTTCTATGACAGACAGATTACCTCTCCATCCAGCAGCTTGTCTTATATTATGTCTTTACCTATGAATGTATGTATTTTTTATTTGTATTAATCGAAGTAATCACCCATGCAATCAATGCATCTTTGCCAACGCAGTGGCAATTTATTGATGCCCTTCTTAAAGAAATCAGCTGGACGGGAGGCAACAAATTCTTCAAAGGCATTTTGTAATGCCTCTCGGGTATTGAATTTTTTTCCCGCCAAGAAGTTATCCAAATTCTGTAAAAAGTAGTAGTCTGTAGGCGCAAGGTCTGGTGAGTAGGGCGGATGATGGAGAGCTTCCAACCCCAGTTCTTGCAACTTGGAGACCGTCTGCTGTGCAGTATGAGGTCGCGCGTTGTGTGCGTGCAGGTGCAATGCTAGTTGGAGATATGCCAGCTTCTCCATCATTGTGTTCAGTTCTTTACAGTACACATCTGCAGTAATGCTCGCCCCGTTTGGTAAGAAGCTGTGATGAATCACACTGGTGCTAGACCACCAAACAGTGACCATCACTTTTCTAGGGGTAAATTTTCGTTTAGGGCATTGTTTAGGTGCTGAACCAGGATCCAACCAACTTGCTGAGCGCTTGCGGTTATCAAACAGAATCAATTTTTCATCGCAGGTAACAATGCGGTTCAAAATTGCTTGATTTGTGTGTCTGTTGAGCAGTGCAAGGCACGTCTCGACGCGTACTTCGCTCTGGCGATCATTGAGTTCGTGGGGCACTCATTTGTCAAGCTTTCTTACCTTGCCAATTTGACGCAAATGGACCAATATTGTTTTGACGCTAACGTCGAAGCTGCTGCTAATTCAGCCGTAGATTGTGTATCATCAGCTTCTACAATCGCCTTTAATTCGTCATTGGTGACCAAAGTCTTCAGACGACCGATGAATCTTTTTTTACCATTTGGTTTCGGTATTAAAAAAACACGTGACACGAACTGATCATGACAAGGTGTACACGGTGATACCGCACCAATTAACAATAAACTGTTTACGTGTTCTTGCAATTCCTTTTTATCTGCTATGGATAGATTACAATTTTGCGAAAGGTTTTGCTGAACAGGTTTATTTAACCTAATTTTGTAACCTTTAATCTCCATTGCTTATAAAAATGAGCAAGTCTACCTGCATAGCGTACCGTGTCTACTGACGGCGGCTCTGCTTGGATGGCCTCATATAAGGCTGTCCGGTCTTCCTGTGAGGTGCGGGTCTGGTTCTCGCCGCGACAGGCTGTTGGAGTGGCGTTTGGTTCATCTGCTGCCTGCGAGAAGAGGACTTCGCCTTCAAGTTTAAATTACTTCTTGAAGTTCTTGCTGTAACAAATTGAGATTGCCTCCGTGGTTCTGGTTTTAAATCAGAACTAGATTTAGAAACCGCCTTTGGGTTTTTTATAATGTCACCAAAATTTTTACTAATAAGATTGCCGTTGATATTTGTAGAAGAAAGATGGTCTTGTAAATCTTTTCTTACGTAATTTAATGTGAAATTTCTACACAAAGATTAGCTGTATTGGATATCACATAGTAACCGACCTAGGTCCATCATGTTTTGCATTAGCTGCTTATCTGAACCTTGTGTATTATTTAGGTGGTTAGAAATAATAGTCCCAAGCGACGAGATAGCTGCCGCTATTTCTATTTGCCTACATTCAATTGATTTATCACGTTTAACTGCCGTATTAGTTATGGCCGCCTTTACTTCGGTGTTAAGCTTGGGCGCGGCTATGTTTGTGCAATTGCTGGGTATTTGAAAATTTTCCAATAATTTTTTCCGTGCTTCCTTTTCCAATACTTTTGTGGCTATGTATGCGAATCTAGAAGCTACTTCTTTGTGTATTTCAGGACCGCATGCAATAGAAATAGAGGGGTCCTCGCCTAAAATTTGTGAATAATCAGAGTTTGTACTCTCTATCTGGATGACATCGCTACTTTTATTAGCACTGGGAATCAAGTTCTCAGCTGAAGTAGCCTGACCATCTAACTGAGTTAAAAAAGTTACTCTTTTACTACTTACTTTTACTAAGTTTAAATATTTCTCCAACTTTCTTAATTTTTTAAATACTAATTGCAAATCATCTTGGATGCCTATTTTAGGCATTTTTATTTTTAATGTTTTAATTAGATATAACATTATAAATTTATTTTAATTTTTTAACAATTTGTGCAAGACGCGAAACTTGTGAAGTAGTACGGCACTAAATTGCGAATGAAGACAGTTCAACGCGATCCGCCGAGTAAGGAAAGGTGGGGACGCCATTTGTAAGTAGGCGGTTAACTTATAACCAGTTTTTTTGTTTTTCCTTTTTTTTTAGAGTTGCCAGCTCTAAACTTAAGTGCTGAAGTGGGGTCACTACGCGATACTACAGTGTGTTCATATTTCTATTAATACTAATCTCGAGGAAGAAATACGAATATAATAAAATAAACTCGTCCCTTAATATTTTTCCTTTTTTCGTAAAATCTGTTCGTAACTATAACTTAACATAGTGCCAAAAGTTCCCAAGAAGCAATCCGTACGGCCTAGGTGCGGAAACACTCATAACACCTTTTAAATAAAATAGATAATAAACCAATAAAAATATGTAATTCAAAATTGCGACTAGTTCACACACACACACCATTCTCACATGCACTCGAATATACAAAGAAACAAACAAACATATAAAGTAAAATATATGCATTTAATATAAAAACATATTTCATAAATATCTTTAAGTTCACAGTCGCAGTCGCTGTCGCACTGTTTTACCAATAAAAACCAGTATGGCAATTTAAAAATACCTTTAAAATATGGTCAACGATATTATATTTTGTTAAAATATAAACGATATAAAGATCTTTGAGTTGTAAATAGAACGGACTTGTGGAATTAGCAGAAATTTGTTAATCAATATTTAGATATAAAAAATAATCGGTTGTCTGTAAAGTCGGTTTACTAACGATAGTTGGACGTGACAACGTCATAAGAAAATACCGATGGATCGTTCACTCAAGTAGGAGAGAGACAGATGTCGAACGCTGCCGAACGCGGAGGCCGATTGTGCCTCTTTGTCGTTCGTTCCGCGCTCTCGCTTGCACTTCAAGCCTTAAATGGAACGCCTCAGAGCGAGGTAACGCCGCATGAGTCATGTTTTTTCGTGCGTGCAGCCGGCTCCATCGAATTATAAGACGTTGTCACGTCAATATCTACTTTTGTTGGTGTAAAGTAACCAATCAATTACCTAGTCCTAAATATTTTAATGTCCAGTGGAGCAGTGACCAAATTGTACAAAATGTAAATGTGTATTCTGTATTGTGTAACCGGGAACTATTTATCGAAGAAGGAAGTGGCATCTAAGATACAGGCTCATCCTAGTTTAAATGCCAGTGAAATCTGGACTTTCTGTAACTTCTGATTATATATTAATTTTTATTAGATTAAACAAGTACCTAAGTAACAAAATCTTTTGCTTCTTACTCTGATTGTCAACTGTCATGAGTACAAACTTGTTTACCCATATATTCTCGCCATATTTGAATTATTTCCTGCATGATTATTACATATTAAATAGGAAAACAAACGTTTTTGGGAGTAGTCCACTTAGCAACCTACAAACTCACACAACTGATTATGGTTATACAATCACTTTACATATTAATAAATCACACTAAGAACCTTTTTGGTATCATGTAGTAAATAAATATACTTAGTCTTAAACTTACAAGTTTTTGTTTCAGTTTACAACCAGTATCTGTTTTTTGTAATTATAGAATTTAATTAACCTTAAATCTAGTACAGCTATTTAAGCTGGAGGTTATCGATCAGGTAGAAAAATATAAGGTTTACCTTCTTTATGCATCCAAATAAAAACTTATATTCACTTTTGTTGATCTCTAATGAACAAATTAAGTACATGTTCTTTTGTTTGGGATTCTGGCGGGAACCTTGAGAAAGCGCGGTTGACTATAAAACTTAATTTTAAATTTTCCCTATAAATAGTGTTTTTTTATAGTTAAAGTGAATTTAAATATTGCTATTAGCTGCTGAAAAGCACAATAGCAATGGAGGTAAACGAGGGGGGCGGGTCTCACCCGCCCGCCTCAAAAAAGCGGCCACGGCCTACGGATGAAGGAGGCGTAGGCGTAGGCTCTGGACGATCGGACTGCGGTGATGAGCGAGATGCATATCTGCCTTATTACAAACCGAATTATAAAAGACTTTATCTGGAAAACTCAACCAACACAGACTTTAAAGTGTATGTGGAATCCACAAACGACGATAGATTGGGCAACAAGAGCCCTATATACTTAAACCATATTTTCGCAATGGACATAAAAGGTGTGACGGGTGTTCAGAGGGTGAATGCCAATAAAATAGCAGTTATTTTCAAGCAATATAATACGGCCAATAACTTTATTAATAACACCACTTTCCTCACTAAATATAAAATGAAGGCGTTTATACCGGCAGCGCAAATTGAAAAAACCGGCATCATTAGATTTGTTCCAGCGAATATATCTAACAAAGAACTTTACACAAGACTTTCTTCAATTTATGAAATAGTGGCAATAAGAAGGTTTTCAAAGAAAGTAGGACAAGAGCGCATTGCATTGCAGACTGTAAGCATCACTTTTTTATCTAATGTACTGCCTAATAATTTACAATATGATTTATTCTCGTACAGAGTTTTTGAATACATTCCACCATTACCACAGCGCTATAGGTGTTTTAAATTTAATCATTCAGAAAAGATCTGTAATGGTAAACAAAGATGTAGTATTTGCGGAGGTGAGCACTTGTATAAGGAATGTGATAAGCCAACCGAAATCAGCTGCATAAATTGCTGTGGGCCTCATCTTTCGATATCTAGAATATGTCCTATTAAAACAAAGAAGATCATTGAAAAGAAAAACAACATATCTTATGCAAGTGTCGCCATAACAAAACAAGTCACCACCAATGAAACATATTTCCCTTCACTCCCACCACAAAAACCACAACCTGTAAATAGTAATGTTATTGTAAATAAGTCGGTAAATATCTCTGCAAATAAGTCTGTACAAGATCTAAATAAAAATAAAATAGTCCATTCTAAAGATCTTAAAACTCAAATAATTTCCAACAACGATGTACTAATGGCCCTAGTGCAGACGTTGGTGGAATCAGCCAATAAAGATGACAGTACACCCACTAATATTAAAACTGTTAAAGATGCATTATTAAAAAACTTAACATAATGGATTGTGTAGGGCCTAGTTCTACACAATCCAAGCTATGTATTGCGCAGTATAACATTCAAAGTGCAAATAGTAAAAAACCTTTATTAATCCAATTTTTAAAACAACAAAATATTGATATTTGCCTTCTTAATGAGACATGGTTCAAATATAATAATTTTAAAATACCAGGATATAATATTTACAACAAAAATTCAAACAATGCACATAATGGAGTTGCAATACTGATAAAACCATACCTTAAATATAATATATTAAATACCAGATTTTATGAAGACATTCAAACAGTTGCTGTATCTGTATCAACAGGACATAGTAGTTTAACAATTCTCTGTATATACTGTCCACCTTCAAGTGGGCATATACGTATTAATAAACTCCGTTACATTATTAATGATCTACCAAAGCCCATATTTATGAGTGCTGATTTTAATGCTCATCATATTGCATTTGGTTGTCAGTCAACGAAAGGTAGAGGTCAGGAGTTATTTAATTTAATTGATGACTTAGATTTGTGTATTTTAAATGATGGTAGACCTACAACTATAAATCGCCCTGGACAAACTGCTTCTGCTATTGATGTAAGCTTCATCAGTGGCAGCCTCGCACCACTATGTGAATGGTCTGTACATGATGATACAATGGGATGTTACCATTATCTAACAATAACAGAGATTTCATTACATATAGATAAATATCATCTCAATACATATATAAAAAAGCTGACTGGGCAACATACACAGTTCTTTCAAAAACAATATTTAATGATTTGACACTTCAATCACATGATCCTATTTCAACTTATTATAATTTCTGTTTTCATTTAGATACTCTTAAAGAAATGTCAATCCCAAAGCTCACTAAAACGAACACTTTCATAAGCAGACCACCATCTCCCTGGTGGAATAGTATATGTGAACAAAGTATTATTGCTTCATATAATGCACTAAAACTATATAGAAAAGAGCCTACTATTGAAAATTATATTTATTATAAAAGAAAAGATGCCCAGAAAAAGAGAACAATTTCGGAACAGAAAAAAATTGGATGGAATAACTTATGTAACACTTTTAATAGAAATACTCACATAAGTAAAATTTGGAATTTATTGAAAATGTTCAAAGGCATAAGACCTAAGAATAAATCATATACAAATGAGTTTATATCTCCACTATTGGATAAATTATCAGATAATAACAACTTAATTGAAGTAGATCAACTGAACATTCTTTTTGAAATCAACAATGATAACCCAAATTCTAAATTTTTACTGGATCCATTTTCATGGTCTGAATTTTTAGCAAGCTTGCACTCTAGACGAAATACAACTCCTGGCTACCATGTAAGGATAATCATCTAATCCTTACATGGTAATTAAAAACTTAGATGTATCTGCCCAAAAGTTGTTTCTTAACATCCTCAATTTGATTTAGCATAATAAATCTATTCCACAGTCATGGAAAACACAGTGTGTAGTCCCAATACTGTAGCCCGACAAATCTCCTGAGTTTGCTAGTTCTTATAGACCAATTTCCTTGTCATCCTGTCTTGGTAAAATATTCAAAAATATGGTGAAAGTCCGTCTTGATTGGTATGTTGAATCCAAGTGTTTCATTCCACATATACAATATGGCTTCCGTAGAGGGCGTAGTAGTGCAGACAGTTTCACCTCTTTAATCTCTCGACCTGAAAAATGCAAAACATAGAAAATTAAACACTGTTTGCGTATTCCTAGACGTTCAAAGTACTTTTGACAGTGTTGATCCTGGTATACTAGTTCAAATCATGTCTAGGTTGGGTGTGCCCGGGCACTTATGTAAGTGGATTTTTAATTTTTTGAACAACAGAACAATCTATGCTAGGCATAACAATATTTTACATGGACCCAAATGTGCCTCAAGAGGCACAATGCAGGGTGCCACACTATCTCCATTACTGTACAATATATACACAAGTGAAATTTGTAAATATGTAAATAATAGGAATGTAAATATTTTACAATTTGCTGATGACATTGTATTATACATCAGTAATTACAACTTAGATATTGCAATAGATAATATGAACAAATCCTTATTTCAACTATTACAATATTACAATGATCGTTTACATTTTGACAAAATATTGTCAATATTGTATAAAAGTATTGTTAGAAGTCACTTAGACTATAGCTCACTCGTTTATAGGAATAGTTCTCATGTAAATAAATTTGATATATTGCAGAATAAGGCTTTAAGAATAATATCTGGTGCTATGTGCTCAACTCCCATAAGGGCCATGGAAGTTGAGACAAAAGTGATGCCTTTGATTTTGAGGCGAATCTTACTTGCTAAAAGATACTGTCTCAAACTAATAGCATCAAACAACACTCAAGTAATAAACAAAATCGTACCTTATATAGATAGATCCCCAAGAAGACCATTAACAACAGCACAAGGTCTACTATGTGGTAATTCTCCAACACTGTCCGATATATTTCTGGAAATAGACAATATTTTAAAAAAAATTAGAAAACAGTTTCCATGCCCATGTTACTCTTTCTCTTATCAGTGTATTTCACATCCAATCAATGTAGTTCAACAGTCGATAAACAATAATTCGGAAATGCTTCAATTTTTGGAGGAAAATACAATGTACTATGTTATCTACACTGATGGGAGCAAAGCAAGTGATTATGTACATGCTGCTCTATATGATCCACAAGCAAAATTCTCTTCAAGTTTTATTCTGCATGAACCCTGCTCTATATTTACGGCAGAGGCATATGCAGTGTATCAGGCATTAATGCGTATTCGCGAAATCAATAACATTAATTATTTTTTAATAAAATCTGATTCCTTGAGTTTGATCACATCTTTAACTACCCTCACAGTTAAATTCAAGTCTAATTATATCCTTTACTTCATTAAACAAATAATTCACCAATACCACAATAAAAATATCCAAATTTTCTTTTTATGGGTGCCTTCCCACAAAGGTATCTCTGGCAATGAAATGGCTGATAAAACTGCATATGAAGGAGTTAATGCTGTTGACGTTAGAAATACAATGAGTGTTCCTATGTCCGATTACTTGCAATGTATTGACCAGAATACTCAAAAGTTGTGGTTAGAAATATGGAAGAAAGATCAAGATACGAAAGGAAAATGGTATGGAAGCATACAAGAAAGCTTACCTGCAAGACCTTGGTATCATCGTATGCAAGATGCTACTCGAGACTTTATTACTATCATAAATAGACTGCGTTTTGGTCATAATACTGCACCGTCACACCTTGCTCGACTCGGCATTATTGCGAATAAAACCTGTAAACATTGCAATTCAAGTGATGGAACTGTGGAGCACATTATCTTCGATTGTCAAAAATTTTTGATCGACAGACTAGTGTTGGCCAGTGAACTTAGTGATGTTGAAAATAAGTGTGATTTATTGACCCGCCCGCCGCCATTAAAACAATTGTTACAAGACGAACTTACTTACAAGCACATCTACAATTACATAAAGAATACAATTAAAACAATTTAATGGAATGCGCTCTTATACGTTGTAAGCGGTCATTAAATCCCAAAAAAAAAAAATACGTGTGGCACTCGGGGACTGCCGCGGTAAAGCTATTGCATAGTAATTCTACACGCATACGTCTAGTCGCACGCACACAACGCCGTGTCGAAGACTGCCGAACTGAAACGACGTTAGACGATGCACGGCCTTCAAGCCACACCTCCGTGCCCGTCGGAGTGGGGAGCGTGAGGTTTTTTCGTTACGGAATTTCTGGATTCTATGGAAGGAATTCTAATGGAAGCTATGCAATAGCTTAAAATCTTTTGTTTGTAATTTATGATCTTATTATTTTGTTTTCTTTTCTTGGTGGTATACTGTTTTCACCATAATATGTAAAATGTATTTACTTCTTCAATTGCATATCATTCCACAAAGAAGATGATTTTCTTAACTCATAAAATTTTGTTAAATATGTAATAAATAAATTGTATATCTGTAGCACTAAGTGCAGCTTCTTTTGTATTTTTGTATATTATGTTGTCAAAATAAAAATTATTATTATTATGTGTCCATATAAATTTCGAGAAGTTCCCTCGATTCCTCATAGATGCCATCATCAGGTCACCACTTTGGTGACAACGGAACCAACTTCGGATTATACCCTTAAACAAATGAATTTTGAAAATCGGTCAACAGACGGCGGAGTTATCGTTGAACATACAAAAAATAAATATAAATGTATACAGCCGAACGTATAACCGCCTCATTTTTTTGGAAGTCAGTTAAAAATATAGATTTTTTAGTATAGGTACTATTTCTTCTGAGAAGTTGCTCATACTAAGGCGGGTCAATAAGTCCGTGACTTTTTGAATTTCTAACCTCCTTACTGAAAAAGCAACACTACTCCTGTCAACAGGCATCTGTCAGTTGACTCCTATCAAAATTTGAACTTGCTGCGTCAGTTAGTTTGTGTTTTACAGCTATCTTTATCAGACTATCCAGTAACTTGAGGAAACAATGGAAAAAAGTGAATTTCGTGTGCTTATTAAGCATTATTTTTTGCGAAAAAAAACCATTACCGAGACCAAGGCTAAGCTTGATAAATACTATGGGGACTCTGCACCATCGATTTCAATGGTAAAAAAGTGGTTTACTGAATTTCGTTGTGGCCTTACAAGCACTGAAGATGCCGAACGTCCTGGACGCCCAGTTGAGGTCTCTACACCCGAAACAATCGAAAAAATTCACGATATGGTGTTGGCCGACCGAAGATTGAAAGTGCAAGAGATTGTGGAAGCCATAGGCATCTCGCATGGCTCAGTGGTTTCAATTTTGAATGATCACTTGGGCATGAGAAAGCTTTCCGCAAGATGGGTGCCGCGTTTGCTCACAGTCGATCACAAACGCAATCGTGTAACAACTTCACAGGAAGGTTTGGCGTTGTTTAATCACAATATGGAGGAGTTTTTTAACCGTGGACGAAACATGGATCCATCACAATACACAAGAGACCAAACAACAGTCAAAACAGTGTGTTTCTAAGGGTGAATCGGCGCCAAAGAAGGCCAAGGTGGGTTTGTCAGCCAATAAAGTTATGGCGACTGTTTTTTGGGATGCACGTGGGATAATCCACATTGACTATCTTCAAAAGGGAAGAACAATTAATGGGGAATATTATGCCAACTTATTGGACCGCTTCAATGAGGATTTGAAAAAAAACCGACCTCATTTGGACAAGAAAAAAGTTATTTTTCACTAAGACAATGCAAGGGTGCACACATGTGCAGTTGCCATGGCAAAAATCCATGAATTGGGCTATGAATTGCTCCCACATCCACCCTATTCTCAAGATTTGGCTCCGAGTGACTACTTCTTGTTCCCAAACCTGAAAAAATGGCTCGGTGGAAAAAGATTTGACTCCAATGATGAAGTCATCTCGCAAACAAAGGCCTATTTTGAGGACCTCGACAAATCATATTTTTTGGAACGGATAAAAAAATTGGAGAAGCGTTGGACAAAGTGTATAGAGCTCAAGGGGGACTACGTTGAAAAATAAAATGATTTATTTATCAAAAAATCTGTGTTTTATTCCAAAAGTCACGGACTTATTGACCCGCCCTCGTATTTTAATAGTACCTACTATTTAAATGAAATAAAAAAATCAGTCGCCTAGCCTGTTATCTCACAGACTTTTTGTCGTCATTGTAGTCATACTCGTACAAGCATAAGATCTGTAAAACCAAGCTTCTGACTCTACCACGCCCTAACTCAGTGGCTCAGTGACGACCTCTGTGGCTCAGTGGTTGAGCGCGGTGGTGCTCAGCCGGGGTTGCGGGTTCGAACCCGCCGAAGGAACAAAAAGTTTTTCCGTGTTCCTGGATCATGCATGTGTATTAAATATGTGTATAATATAGTAAAAATCTTAAATATGTGTATCATATAAAAGTATTCAATATATTATGTCCGTTGTCTGGTACCCGTAACGCAAGTTCTTTGAGAACTTACCACGGCATAAGAATGCCGTGGCTTGAAGCGTCCATATACATATATAAAAAAAAACTCGAGTGAAAAATTTACTTACTGTTTTTCTGTTAAGCTTTTCTTGTAGGAATGAAACGGCCAAGCCATATATCTTGACTAAGGTCACAGATTAATAAATAGTTACTACGTAATAGATACATCACTCCCACATACTTGTATGTTTGCATAATCTTATATTTCATGACTGTTGGCGGTTGGGGAATATTTTAATGTTTAATTATTTGCATACATTATTATTACGAAATTATTGTTAAGGTACTGGGATTTTGATGACAATTGAAATGTTTTTGTTCACTAATATGATTAAATTTTTTTTAACTATGTAGTAATATTATTTCATGCCCTTATGGGCCGACATTGTGATCAATTATAAAAATGTAACATCTATATAACCAATTTCTTGGAATAAACGAGTCTTATTTCTTATACAACAGCCAAAATACGTGTAACGCGTGTACGTGTAAAATAGGCTACAAAATCTTAGAAATAATAATAACTGATTTTCGCAGCGAGAAAAAATGTACCATAAGTACGCGTACAAGGAGTCGAGTTTGTGTTGCCGGGTGTGCGACTCACGTTACACGTGGGTCACGCGCGCCATCGCACGAATGCGCCAGGGTTGTATCTATGAGGATTATTGTAATTTTTTTGTCAATCAAATATGTAATTAAATTATTTATACATTTTGTAACCTTCATTGAACTATCGATTATTAAATTTTATGGTTGAAAATATCCTAAATCGCGAAAATCAATAAATTCATATATAATATGTAGGTATTGGTCTTTCTTCTTTCTCATCATCATCATCATCTTTTTGTAGAAATTTTTCTGGCTGGAGGCTATTTCCTACAAAAAGATACTACTAAGAACTACCTAAATGCCTACTAAAGAGGCCAAAAACTACTAAATATAGTTGTTAAACTACTACACTGCAGCTATCCACAGCTGGTATATTGGTAAATACCACGGCCTCACAGAAAACCGGCGTGAAATAACGCTTGCGTTGTGCTTCGCCGAGTGAATGAGGTTACCGGAGGTCCCAGGGGGTTGGGAATTTTAAGGTCTGGGAACGCAAGTCGCAGCACCAGAGGATTTACAAGTGTAATTCCGCTGGTGTTGCGAGTGTCCTTGATCTGCGTTAATCGCTTAAAATCAGGCGATCCGTATGCTCGTTTCCTGGTTCATTTCATAAAAAAAAACATGGTTATTATATTTACATTTTGTTTTGGTATTATTAAACACAGATCCCTACAACAGTTTTCTTAACTCTATAAATGTCTCTAACGTCAACATTTGGGAAGCCCCATACAAACTTAAATCCCCTAGTTTAAGGGTAAGGGGATAAAAATTCCAAGTTGGTCGTGTACTAATACTAGCTTACATATCATATTTCAGCTTTCTAGGACATAAAGAGAAGAGTTAGTATGGGAAAATGCAATAGTCGTTTTTAGTATTTTCCTTACCATTCATCCAATATCTCTCACGATTTAAACCTTTCCTGAACTTCCACAATCATTTCAGGATCAAAATTAGGCAAAGCTGTCCAGCCGTTCTCGAGTTTTAAGCGCAGAATACTAAATAGTTACTACCTACGTAAGTTTTGAGTTTGAGGCAAACCAGAACGAACTGAAGCGATATTTCTGTGTATGTGCTCGAATCCGTTTAGGCAGAGCTGACGTCATCTCTGTCTGAAGCGATCGGCCTCTCGTATGTGAAAGACGCATAGATAAGAATTCATTTTAAATTCATACACATTTTAAATATAGTTTCTAAGTAACTGTTAAATCAGAATCAAAAACTTTCAAAGTAGGTAAGTAAAAGTTGATTTACAAAAATGCCCAGACGATTTTACTCATTTGGAAAAGTTTGCTGCTATCGTATACTACCGATATAGCCACTGTAAATGATATGATGATAAAAATATATATCATACATACTATTGATATTTTATCACTAAACATTATCCCCCTTACTAATAAAACTATTCACACAACGGATAACTTAAACAACGTTGCTGTCTTTGTCTGATACGTTGGAAATATCACATCATAGTTATCCGTTGTGTAAATATTTTTATTTGTAAGGGATTAAATATTTTAAAAATCAATTTAACCAACACTTTACTACAAATATGTACTTATATTTTTTATAAAATATCTAAAATAAATTTTTTCATTATTATTACGTGATTAAAAACGCACAGTCGTTAAACATGACGTCATCTTGTACTTATTCTTCTTTTTTAAATCCTAGCCAGTATCAGTATCATTACCGTCTGTAAATGTCATTTAAAAAAAATTGTATGTCACTTGTCAGTCGAAAATTGTGCGGAATATCAGCGTTTCTCTTCGATAAAGTAGTATAGCACCTGCATCTGAAAGGCATGTTGAAGGAGTAAAATTAACAAAGTTAACACCAAGCATTCTAGGATTTGACATGTTTAGTGTGATTTGATAGTTGACAAGTTACAAAAAGGCGACGTCATGACAACACATTTTAGCGTTTTGACGGCTTTATTAGTTATTTAAACTTTAATGCTGATTTGCAAGGAAAGGATAAAAATCATAAGGAATGGTCCAGATTGCAAATGTGTTATTATATTAGAACAATTTGACATACTTTTCAAAAACTTGGAAAATACCCTATTTGCCCTTTTAATAATGTAAACTGTAAAAACCTTTAAAAATGAAGTCGCTGGCAAAAAATGAGTTTCAGCAAACGTTGATGAAGTTGGACAATATAACGCCCTGATTCTATTAAGATAAAAGTTCTCACTCGAGGTCGACTTAAATCGAGCCATTGCCTAATGAGACTTATAAGTACCTGAGAAGCTTATCAAGCGCATAGATATTCATTTCCGTTTTAAAGCTCCTTGCCGGTCTCGTGAGATCGTTAGTTTCGTATGACATTCGACGTGTTGCCTTTTTTTGTTGTTGTGGGTACGTTGCGAAAAGCGTTGACCCATTCGCACCGGTGCACGGTGGCTTAATGATGTCGGAGTTACTAGGACGGTGAAACCACAGAATCGATATATTATTACGTAAAGCGAAAATTTCAAGTAGTTTTACGAGAATTGTACGTACGGACGAGAGTGAAATTTGGCACCAATAAAGTTTATGCTGAGGAAGGTGTGCGAAAAGCTTAATATTTTTAAATAATGCTTAGAAATACATGAAATTCATGAAAATATCAGCAACACACACTACCATGGATTTGGTTCACACATAGTTACACACACGTAGTGTATTCATAAGTGTCAATTCCTATCAGTTTTGACGTTCGGTTTCATCTTGAAAAACATGAGTGAAATTTTAGTTTTCGTTATTTTAATGGAACTGGACTGTATTATTTTAATTATTACATTAATTACTGTAGTTTATAATTATTATCGCTACCTCAGTTAGCTCACACTACCTACCGTGCATTTGATATAATTTTATTACACTTTGATGTTTGTCAATCTGTAACAATTTTTTTTTTTACTTTTTCTATTTAAGAGGCAAAATAATAAATAAGAAGGTACTTATATGTTTCAAAATAAAAAATACTGTCGCGTTCGCTCACATTATCGCGTGCGACAAGCGAAATCGAATCGCATAATATGAAAACGCTCTAATACGTGAAGACAAAATCGCTTATTCACGGTTTTGGACCTATTTTAAGGGCGGGACCCTTAAAATAGGTCCAGTCTACAAATCCAGCAGCCTGTCAATAATTTGTTTATATCTCTACATCTGTTGTCTGTAAATAGTATTAAATATCTATTATTTGCATGCATAAATTATTCTCGAAAATATAACAAAAAAAAGAGAATATTTACAGAATATAAGTTACAGTACCTACAATATACTACAAACTATTCACACTGTTAGAGTGTGAAGTACTAAAATATACACTAACGTCTACTTTTGCGGTAATATACGATGCAAAATATTCTAAAAGCGTTTTAATATTTTAAAAAATACAATTTATATTCAAATTTTTTTACATGAGATCGGCGGGCGGCGGCTGCTTCTTTTAGTACCTATTGATAAGATTTGCGACTCTGCAGATTTTGACAGCGTGTTACTGTGTGTTGGTACATAGGGATTTATCAAATAGAAACCTGCAAAATTGAGATATTTTTGCTCATTCACCCCGCTCGCTCGCTTTCAACGTACTTCTGTATGTACTATATGTTCTCATAATAATCATATTTCTAATATTTAGTAGTATGGTCTATTTTACACCGTTGATTATTCCAAAGAATAATCTCTTTCAGATAGGTATTTGTTACAAATTAAATCAGTACAATTGAAAAAAAATGATTTATCCAATTTTATCCTGCGAAATTAGAGAAATTTTGGCTCGCTCGCTTTCAACGTACAAAAACTAATATTATCATTACTAAATAATATTTTTCGTTATTGTTTATATTTAAAGAATACACACTTTCAAGTAGCTATGTAAAAAACTACAATTATTGTACTCTTGATTAGATATGAATAGCAATTTTGAGAAGGAAATTTGGGAATGGGGGAGATGCATAGACTGAATAGCCTATGGGCGGCAAATGTGTATCTAAATTCGGCACTGTAAATATCATAGACAAAATGTACACATTTTTATTGCGTATCTAAAAGGCAAAAGGACCCTAAAAATTGAAACTAAAAAATCTAAATATGTATAATTATGTCGAATTTCGACCACAGGGTGATCTCTAGTAAATATGAAACTCACAGGTGCCTAGCTTATACAAAAAGGAAATAACAAGTTTAAATCAATGTCATTTTTTACTTTTTAATGTTGCATAGTAATAGCCATAGGCTAGATGACTTTATTTTAAATATAAATGTATAGTACTTTTAAATATGAGTAACTTCTGAGAACAAAAAGTACCTATATTAAAAGTTAATATAATTTTCAAAGGTACAGCGATTTGTATACAAAATTTCGCAAGTCTCGTGAAAACGCTCTGTTATAACCCTTGCTAGTATGTAGAGTCGCTGACGCACAGCGAACAAAGCAGTATTTATTGCTATATGTACACAAGCACGCGGGCCCCCGAGTCAGTTGGTGTGTTGCTCTCGTTCCGGGTTGTTGGGTCTCTATCGTTATTTCAAAGTCTACTAGTTCATCTGTTTCCATGTTAAAGTGTAATTAAATCTTTAGGTAAAATAAAGTTTCTTTTTAAAAAGACCCTAGAACGATCCGGGATAACATTGGTGGCAGCAGTGGGATGCGAAAATCCCCGGAAAAACCCAAATACGCTCCGAACCAACTCATAAAATCTCTTAATAAATTATAAACTACCAGTGAGTGCAATAAAATCTATATCAAAGTGTAAAGTCAAAGAAAGAAAAGCAGAATTGAAAGTGTGAAAGTGTCGGAAAAGTGAAAACCATGATCATCAGCAGTTCCAACGGCATGGTCACCGCCACAATTTTCACGACACAAGTTATGTCAATCATCATCTCATCATGATCCGAGCGGCAGCGTTCCTGCTCCTAATTTTCCAGTTTTCCATGTGATTGAAAATTTTTCAAAGAACACGCAACAAAGAAACTCTGTACAAACCCTCTACTTAGACCTCGAACTCATAATCCACTCTACGCAACATTGTAACATCCATTGTTCCTTGTTCCAACGCTGAGCGCGTTGTTTATGTAACAACATTGTAATCCTTTGTGCCTTGTTAATTCAAGTATCAACACTAAAATTCAAAGTGAACTATTAATATAATTTAACATTAATTGTTTATAATATACTTTAAATATAATAACTAACCCACTGTTACAACAATTAACCCCCTAGTGGTGTATTTACATTCAAATAAGAATCCATTGTGCCCGTGTAACTTAGAATTAAAACAAGATGACAGACAAAGAAACCAATGTACCCAACACAGTAAAGAAGGCTAATGCCTCTAATGCTACAAAGGAAACTAGCGCCCCAAAATCAACAACAGATGAAAAATTGGATGGGTCGCGAGAGAGTATAAATGCTTTCATAACAAACTGCCAAAACGCATATAATCTAGCAGATAAAAACCAAAAACCAATCGTATTTAAATACATACTAAGTCAATTAGAAGGAAGGGCACAGTCAACATGCAGTATTAAAGAATTCGAAAACTTCGAACAATTTATAGAATTTACAAAACAACAGTTCGGAGAAAGAAAACATTACGCGCACCTACTCAATGATCTACAAGATTCTAAGCAAACCCAGGGCGAATCCGTTAGCCAATTCGCCCTCCGCATAGAGGAAAACTTATCAAAGCTCATTACGGAAATAAATATTTCTAGTAAAGTTAAACTAGAAATACGAGGTAGGATAGCTGGAGTACAACCTCGCCATGCACGCATTTATAACAGGGTTACATCCAAAATTATCACAAATAGTACGCTGTCGGAACCCATCAACACTGAACTCAGCGATCAGCTTTGCCACAGCCGAGGAAAAAATCCTGGCTAGTACCGCTAGACAATTCAGCAATCACGAAAAATCGAAACAATATCCTCGCCGCGATCAAACACAACAGCCAAACTCCTTGTATAATCGGAGTTTCAATCGCGATAATCCTAGAAAAAACAACGCCAATAATACTATAATCTGTCGTTATTGCAAAAACCTAGGACACTCGATCGAGCAAATGTCGCAATATATATATATAAATATATATATATATATATATATATATATATATATATATATATATATATATATATATATATATATATATATATATATATATATATATATATATATATATATATATATATATATATATATATATATATAATATAATAGGAATAGGTTCGACAATAACCACTAATTTAGAAGACGTCCAAACGACAACCCTAACCAATCGGGCCCGAAACCTATCCTAACCATTACCGAAAATGACGATGAAAACAACTCCTATTTAAACGAATAAAATTTCCTAGCGGATATTGCCTGGGAAATTACCCTGAATCAAAAGCCGATATCAATAAATTCACTGAATCTCGTCACAGAATTACTAAACCCACTGCATCTACTAAATCTAGTGACGATTTTACTAAATCCACTGTATCCACTGAATCTCGTCACAGACTTACTAAACCCCCTGCATCTACTAAATCTAGTGACGATCTTACTAAATCCACTGTATCCACTATATTCCGTCACAAGCCTACTAAATCCACTGTATCCACTGAATCTCGTCACAAACTTACTGAATCCACTGAATCTACCGAATCTCGTGACGATTTTACTAAATCCAGTGTACCCACTGTATCCACTGAATTCCGTCACAAGCCTACTAAATCCACTGTATCCACTGCATCCACTGAATTCCGTCACAAACCTACTAAATCCACTGTATCCACTGTATCCACTGAATTCCGTCACAAGCCTACTAAATCCACTGTATCCACTGCATCTACTGAATTCCATCACAAGCCTACTAAGCCCACTCTATCCGCTGTATCCACTGGATCTAGTAACGAACTTACCAAATCCACTGCATCCTCTGAACCTCGCAACAAATTTACTAAATACACTGAATCCACCAAGTCTAACCTAAAATTTACCAAGTCCACTGAATCCACTGAAATTCATTCTAAACCTACTAAATTAACAAAATCATATTCTAGCCACACCGAATCCACTCTATCCGCTGTATCCACTGGATATAGTAACGAACTTACCAAATCCACTGCATCCTCTGAACCTCGCAACAAATTTACTAAATACACTGAATCCACCGAGTCCAACCTAAAACCTACCAAGTCCACTGAATCCACTGAAATTCATACTAAAACTACTAAATTAACAAAATCATATTCTAGCCACACCGAATCCACTCTATCCGCTGTATCCACTGGATCTCGTAACGAACTTACCAAACCCACTGTATCCTCTGAACCTCGCAACAAATTTACTAAATACACTGAATCCACCGAGTCCAACCTAAAATAGGTTTTAGGTTGGACTCGGTAGGCCAAGTCCACTGAATCCACTGAAATTCATACTAAACCTACTAAATCAACAAAATCATATTCTAGCCACACCGAATCCACTCTATCCTATAAAAATTCGCAACCAAAACTTCCCACGCTACACAATTCCGAAACTATAAAATCTGAAATCCTGAAAACACAAAAACCTTCCACAAATGCCAAATCCAACTCTGTGAAAATCCATTCCAATGAAAACTCAGACGAAAACTCACCACAGACTCCACTCACTCGGACCTCACACTTAAATGACGAAGAAAAAAAAACATCTTTCAAATCTGCGCTGACTATTTCGACATATTCCATCTCCTAAACGACCAACTCACGCATACAACAGCTATAGAACACAATATAAAAACTAACACAGACGTCCCAGTTCATACTAAATCATATAGATTCCCAGAGTGTCACAAAAGGGAAGTAGAATCCCAAATAAATAAAATGTTAGAACAAAACATTATATCTCCTTCTAATTCATCTTGGTCCTCACCTATCTGGATTGTACCTAAAAAACAAGATGCCTCAGGCCAGCGCGAATGGAGAGTCGTAATCGATTACCGAAAGCTCAACAACATCACTATAGGCGAGACATACCCTATTCCTCAAATAACGGAGATATTGGACCAATTAGGTAAGAGCCAACATTTCACTACACTAGATCTAGCATCGGGTTTTCATCAAATTCTAGTTTCCCCTGAAGACGCAGCTAAAACTGTCACAAATACTTCTCCGCGCCAAACCTGGAAAACAAAAAAGAAAACACTAAAATCTATAAAATAAACAATAATTTGGAGAAACGTAGCTTACCTCACATTAAACTGCAAACCTCGGTAGCATCTCATATACTTACTTTTCTTGTCGACACAGGCTCCTCTGTCTCCCTAATTAAATTAGGATCACTATCCAAAATCCCAAAACTTAGCGATAACATTATCATTTTGAAAGGAATCGATGTCGGAAATTACACAACCCCCACTTTGGGCAGTTTTCACATGCAAATGTGTACTAAATTCAAAAAACCATACCTTCATGAGATTCACGTAGTCAAAGACATTAGCCTAAAACACGACGGTATTATTGGTAACGATTTAATAGAAGATCTAGACTGCCAAAAAGACTATAGCCAAGGCTTATTGCGAATGAGCGATGACATCATAAACTTAATATTTTCTAAACGCTTATACACGATAACTCCTAGATCAGAAACCGTAATAGAATGTACTGTGAAAAACCCAGACGCCACAGAGGGAATTATCGTAGATCAACACATTTTAGATTCACTATTAATAGCAAATTGCGTAGTTAAAGTAAAACAAAATGGCCGTATAAACATCACTGTAGCCAATATCTCAGAAATTCCAGTCACTATCGACTCAAACCTGGAACTTAGCTTAGAACTATACGAGGCCTACCCACAAACAAAGATTCCTATTTCAACTATTCACCAAAAGGCATCAACTCGAACACAAGAAGTCCTTAAACAACTCAGGACCTCACACTTAAATGACGAAGAAAAAAAAGCATCTTTCAAATCTGCGATGACTATCGATATATTCCATCTCCCAAACGACCTACTCACGCATACAACTGCTATAGAACACAATATAAAAACTAACACAGACGTCCCAGTTCATACTAAGTCATATAGATTCCCAGAGTGTCACAAAAGGGAAGTAGAATCCCAAATAAATAAAATGTTAGAACAAAACATTATATCTCCTTCTAATTCATCTTGGTCTTCACCTATCTGGATTGTACCTAAGAAACAAGACGCCTCAGGCCAGAGCAAATGGAGAGTCGTAATCGATTACCGACAGCTCAACAACATCACTATAGGCGAGACATACCCTATTCCTCATTATTGAATAATAATGAGATATTGGACCAATTAGGTAAGAGCCAATATTTCACTACACTAGATCTAGCATCGGGCTTTCATCAAATTCTAGTTTCCCCTGAAGACGCAGCTAAAACTGCATTTTCAGTACCACAAGGTCATTTTCAGTTCGCTAGAACCTTTTGAGGCCTTTTGGCCTCAAAAACGCTTCAGCCACTTTCCAAAAATTAATGAATACGTGCCTATCCAGTTTTCAAGGATCTCGATGTTTTGTTTACGACGATATAGTTTCATATTCCTACCTACCCATGTGAAAAATCTTATTTCTATTTTCGACAGACTCAGAACCTTTAATCTAAAACTACAACCCGACAAGTGCGAATTTATGTGCAAGGAAGTAGAATACTTAGGACACTTAATAAATAGTGAAGGAGTGAAACCCAATCCTGAAAAAATTAAAGCTGTCTCACATTTTCCAATACCAAAATCTCCTAATCCCTTTCGCTTGGAATAATCAACAACAACTCGCGTTTAAGACACTACAAAACAGACTTACAACAGCCCCGGTTTTAGCATACCCAGACTTTTCTAAACCATTTATACTCACCTGTGACGCTTCAAATTTCGCCGTATCTGCTATCCAATCTCAAGGACCTATCGGTAAGGACCGCCCGATAGCCTTTTCCTCTCGCACATTAAATTAAGCCGAAATTAACTATAGCGTAACAGAAAAATAATGCCTCGCTATTGTCTTTGGGACGAAAGATTTCCGCCCTTATCTCTATGGACACCAATTTACAATTGTAACTGATCACAAACCTCTTCAATGGCTGTTTAATTGCAAAGATCCTAGCTCTAGGTTAGTCCGGTGGCGCCTAAAACTAGAAGAATTTGAATATAACATTGTAAATAAAAAGGGAAAGACAAACACAAACGCTGATGCACTATCTCGATTTCCTGTCAACCCAATAGAAAACAATGCACCGAATCCTCTGGACTCTGAAACTCAAAGCTCAGACAATGAATCCTTCAATCCTCTAGAAGATCCTTTAATGGACCTACCCTCTCACATCCCGTTTTCTTGAGGCAGAAGATTTCCTAAGTCCTAATTTAATTCCTACTAACCCTCATAAAACAAACAATAGACTTAGACGAATCAAATCCCTACATAACAGAAGTATTGTCAAATATAAACGACAAAGAAGAAATCATTAATTCTGAAAAAGAACTATATTCATTTAGTAAAATTATATACAAAGAAGATAAAGTTATATATTTACTATATACCAAAGTACATCACTTTGATGAATCATCATATCCAAATTTATACACAACGTTAAAACGAATAAGAAACGAAATCCTAGTGGCAGAAAATTGCCAAGACATTGCCATATTCGACTTTAAAAATCCTTTTGATAACCATTCATATACCAAAATTTATAATATAATTACACATCTATTCCACAACACAAAAATTAATATACATGTCTACCTTAATAAAATAATTTACCCTAGCTTTTACACTTTTTAAGTGAGAGAAGTAAAATACGTCGTGAAAATCATAATATCCCAATTGCAGGGCATTTAGGATCTACACGCATGTATAATCGTATACAAGAACAATATTACTCGAAGGGAATGAAAAGCGACATAGAGACTTACGTAAAAAATTGCAAACTCTGCCAAGAAAATAAAGCACTACATAAAATAAACAAAGCTCCAATGGAAATAACGACTGCTGCAACTTCCCCTTTTCAACGCGTAATCTTAGATATCGTAGGTCCCCTTCCAGAATCAGGTCCAGCTAAACTTAAATATATACTAACCCTACAAGACGATCTCACTAAATATTCCGTAGCCTATCCCATACGTAGCACCACAGCAGAAGAAACTAGCGACTGTCTCATTCATTTCATATCTCTGTTCGGTATTCCCAAATCCATATTAAGTGATCAAGGCACTAACTTCACTTCCGATCTTTTCAAAACTACTTGCCAATTCTTTAAAATTAAACAACTCTGGTCATCACCATACCACCACTCAAACACAAGGAGCTTTAGAACGTAGCCATTCCACACTAAAAGAATACCTTAAATCCTTTGTAAACGAAAACCAAGACAACTGGCCAACTTATGTATATACCTCTATGTTAACATACAACACTACTACCCATACAACAACAAAATTCTCTCCATATGAATTAGTATTTGGACACAAACCGCACCTCCCAAACTCTATCTAGGAAACCACAACAGGCACAACATACTCAGATTACATTAGAAAATTGCAACATAAACTCAAATATAGCCAAGAAAAAGCGCTGGAAAACATAGTAAAATCAAAGGAAAATTCTAAATTATATTATGATAATAACGCTAAGACACCGCCCGATACAAAGCAGGAGACTTTGTTTATATCAAAAATCATTTAAGACTTAGGAAAGCCCTATCACCGGTATGGGAAGGACCATACAAAATCATAAGAGTTAATAAAAATCACACAGCCGCACTTCTTTTAAATAGACGTCATATTACCCATCACTTTGACCAAATGAAACCACACAGCATTGCTATCTCAATTAAATAAAAATAAAATACATATACTTAACAAAATACTCATACGTAATCCTACAAATAATAAAATCTATCTATTCTAATTTCTGAATAAATTCCATAATATATACTTACCTGTTTAATCCCGTAATATAACAATTACTCACCTTATTTCAGCGTCTCGACCGGTGCACAGCCGAATATTGTGCAGCCATTAAATACCAGTACAGGGATCTACTTTGATGGCCTGGGAAAGCTTAAAGTAATAAATGGACATTTAAACGTAATTAGCTACATAGACATATCCTATGTAAATCCTCAGCTTGATAACCTAAGAGATATTATTAACGCGATTAAACTCATTTGTAGACATTTCTCCAACAATGCTTAAATGCTCCCTCTCCTTTAATTACGAGATATGACGATCTATCTCGAGACTATGAATCTATATCTCACTTACTTTCTAAGCGCAGTAGGCGCTCACCCTGGTTCGGTATCGTAGGGACAGCGTTTAAGCACATCTTCGGAACTTTAGACGAAGACGACGCCATAAGATACGACACAGCTATTAATTCCATTCAGAACCACGAAAAGAACTTAGCTCAATTAATGAGAGAAAATATTTTAATTACCAACACCACGTTACAAGCATTCAAAAACAACATCAATAAATTAAACTCCAATCAAAAATATCTAGACGCAGAAATAACAAAATTACTTAACATAACGAATAGATTATCCAATAATTTAAATACAGTAGAAATCGAAGTACAAACCTTATCATTACTTAACATCCTCGAAAGCTCGTTGATGATGGTGTCCTTCCAACTAAAAGACTTGACAAATGCTATCATGTTGACTAAACAGAATATACTTCATCCAAGTATTTTGACACCTAACCAACTTTATCAAGAGTTGTCTAAAAATATTCAACATATTTCATGAAGCACTAGAGTTCCTTTACTCGTAAATCTAGATAATATTCATCTAATTATAAGTATTTCTAATGTTGCATGTTATTATTTTAAGAAAAATTTAGTGCTTAGAATACAAATTCCATTAATTACTAATGACAAATTCAATTTATATCATAGTTTTCCTTTACCAACCCCTAATGGATTGGACGATCCAAATGTATACAATATGATACAACCAACTAGTCCATATGTTGCTATTTCCTATGATAAGATTAATTATATAAGTTTAGACAATTTAGAGATGTGTAAAGAAATGGATTGAGATGAAATGGAAATGGAGATGATGATGGAAAGAGATAAATGAAAATCCAACGTGTGAAAGTGAACTTTTAACTAAAGCCACAAACAATCTTCCGAACCAGTGTTCTGTAAAAACAATTGTTGGAGAATTGAATATTTGGCAATTAATCACAAACAATCGATGGTTGTATATACAACCCCTGCCAACTAAAGTGTATGTAGACTGCGATAATGCAAAAGTGCGCGAAATAATAGTTTCGGGTGCTGGTGTACTGAACACACCGGAAAAGTGCGTTGTGTATACAGGAAAAACAAAATTAATAGTGCCTACATAAAACATTCGAAATATAAATGTAATCCCCTAGATTAAGTTTTAGTTTAGTCAATGTATCCTGTTGTAGAATTAATAATAACATGTTAGACCTAAGCAACCAATCCCATATCTTACCAAACCATAATTTTAATTTAGAAGATTTAAAGTTAAATGGAGAACAAGATAGAATTATTTCACAATTGAACGATATTATCGATAAAGAACCAGTTTTGGTAAAATACGGAACCCACTATCTAGCTATTAATTCATTTATTATTATTGATTTGATTATTATTGTGTTTCCCATTGTTCTAAAACTTTATAATACAGTTCGTAAGAAATCTGTTAATTTAAATATTAATACAGTAACCCAGAACGAGAATCTAGAATTAAAAGAAGTCGTGAATGTTACTTAAGATTCACCACTTCCTGAACCGCGTAGTAAAGGGACCTCTTAATTTCACTTTCAAACCTGAAATTCAGTCTTATGGGGGTTGTTATAACCCTTGCTAGTATGTAGAGTCGCTGACGCACAGCGAACAAAGCAGTATTCATTGCTATAAGTACACAAGCACGCGGGCCCCCGAGTCAGTTGGTGCGTTGCTCTCGTTTCGGGTTGTTGGGTCTCTATCGTTATTTCTAAGTCTACTAGTTCCTCTGTTTTTTTAATTGGCCCACCACACTTACCCACCACTGCAACTCCTGTGTAGCCAGGATCGACAGTGGTAACCAACCGCAAAAACCTTTTGATATGATCTTAGGGGTGCCCGGGGGACATGCTAAATCTGTCTTGGAACCCGCAACCAAATTAATCAGAAGATTGTAGGAGGAGTAGGAAGTATTCCAGTTTCCCTCCCCAAGCAAAGCGGGAGACAGCAATAATTGTGATGACAAAAATTCAGAATTAAAGGGGAAGCACCACGGGAATAACATGTTTTTTTTTTTTTTTTTTTATGACTACAAGACAGAATGTAATTAAATGTTTTAATTTATAATATGATAATTAATTACAATGCATTTATAATGACAAAAAATTGTTGCATTGTTTCCAATAGTACTTATGACAAAAACGTTTGAAAGCTCGGAAGTTCTTCGCGCAGCCCACGAGATCTTCATAGTACACAACCTTAGAAACCCTAGAAACCCTAGAAAAGAAAACCCTAGAAAAAATTTCGATTCTTTCGTCATACCAGAGATCACACTCCCAGAGTATGTGATGAGCAGTTTGTTCATAAGGGCTACCTTCGGTCGAACACTCGCATAGCGGAGACGAGACTAATGTAAATCCAAATAGTTTCGCTTTAAAGTTTCCGTGTCCTGTCAAAAATTGTGCGACGTAGTGGTCTATTTCTATCCATTGCTTCGAGAGTCGATTGCGTACCGAAGGGAAGAAATTATATAGGTGACGCCCTTTAATAGTGTTGTCCCACCGTTCCTGCCACTCAGAAATTAGGTTCTGTATAGAAATATCTAATGGCTCGAATAATCTAGTTATCTTATTACTCTCTTTCGCGCTTAAAAACTCAGGGTTAGTCATTTTTTTTTGACGTGAAACGTCTTTAAAATCGCGCCGAAACATACACCAGGTTTAAAAACTGGACCGTAACGAAAAGGTCTATATCATCGTACCTTAATAATTAAAAAACTATTAGTCTTAGAAACAAAAATGTGGTGTAAATATTTCACTTATATAGTCAGCTCGCTGTTATGACATTGAGTTCGTGTCGGGGTCAAGCGGGGCGGCGGGGGAGGGATACTGCGATAACTGTGCGAAACCGGCGCTCACGCTTGTTTCTATTCAGTGTAACTCGTGACTCCGACTTTATAGCGTGGTGATTCTTTCGTGTGTTTGTCAAGTTTATTTGAACCGATTGATTTATACAAAAAAACAGCGTCCATCTTGTTTTCATTTCAATCTTTTACTTTAAAAGCGATTCGCTAACATAGACGTTTCACGTTAAAACCAACGGCCGTGTGCCCCGACACAGCCCCACCCGCTTTTTTTTTATAATATAGCGCTGCACGACGCTGTATCTCTAAATCTACTGGTAGGACTCCGGCTAAGACTGGGAGTGCTTCAGTACTTACGGTACGGTATGCCTTACATAAAAATATTAAGGCGAGACGTTGGCTTTGCAAAAGTTTACGACGGGCCGCTCCTATTGTAGCCCTATCTGCCCAAGCCGGTGCGCCAAAGCAAATGCTGCCGAGGTACGTCGCATTATAAATTATTTTTAATGTTTTAAATGAAAGGCCCCATATCGACGTTGATATTTTTGTGAAACAATAGAAATTCCGTTTAGCTTTCTCACCGGTCTGTATTATATGTTCGAGGAATGTAAATTTATTTTCTAAAATAAGTCCAAGGTAACAAAGTGACTGTTTACGTTTCACATTGATGTTGTTCAGTTTAATGCAAGGAGTTGATATTAATGAACCTTTTAAAAGTACTTGAAAGGTTTTATGTGCTGCAAATTCTAATCGATTTCTGTGGCCCCTACTCGATATTACGTTGAGGCACTTGTTGGCCTTGTTTTCAATTTCAGATCGCGAATTGGCTTGAATAATAAGAAAATCATCGTCAGCATAACCTATCAGAGAGCACAGAGGAGGCAAGGGAACACATAATAAATCATCAAAACTTATATTCCACAAGTGCGGCGATAGTACTGATCCTTGAGGGCAGCCGCGCGTTAAGTTTTTGGAATGTGTGTAATGGCCGAGTTGGAGTTTTGTTACGCCGTTGCAAAAATACGAGTAAATTAAATAATAAATATTACGATAGCAGCCTCTGTTTCTTAACTTTAGTAGTAGCATTGGCCACCAGGCATTATCGAAGGCACCCGCGATATCCAGAGATATACCTACTACATATTTACACTCCGATAGATTTACTGTTTTTCTGACCTCGATTGCTGCATCCACTGTTGACTTCCCGGCGGTAAATCCAAATTGCTGATTATTAAATTTCGGGCCACCGGGTAGCAAGCGGGGAACAATAAGACGTTCTAATAATTTACCTAAGCATGATAATAGCGTTATAGGATGGTAGGATTTCGGATCGTCTGGTGGTTTATCATCGGCTTTTGGAATTAATTTTATTGTGCCGATTCGCCAGATTTTTGGAAAAGTGCCTTCTGCAATACATTTATTAAAAACCTGTAATATAGATGAGCCTACCGCTAGACACGCCTGCTTAATCATAATATTAGATATTTTATCCTCGCCTGCTGACTTTTTCGTAGGTAACAAATTAACTGTTGAAGTGAACTCATCAAGTGTAGGTAAGTCAGATACCGGCGTATTGATGGGGTCTAACATTCTGAACCTTATCTCGCGGTGAAAATCATTGTCCAAGTCCGGCTTGTCGTCTGGAATTAGTACGTCGAGGTACGCCTTCGCCGTGTCTCTTAAACTATGAGTATACGAATTATTAATCTTGATATTTGAAAAATACTGTGGAGCAGTGGTATTATTTGGTTTGAGTTCATGGTATAAAGAAGACCATGGTCCCTCCTTATCCAGTCTAACGGCTGCATTTCTCAACATATTATTTTTTGCTAAGGTGACGGCGGCGCGATAACGCGACCTTGAAGCCCTAAGGTCAGTTAGGTACGATACGTAATTATCGTCCAATAGACTGAGTCCCTGTCTACGTGCATAATTAATTTTCCGTCTGGCTCTCCTAAACTCCCGACGCAAGTTATATAAATTATCGTGCCACCAATTACACTTATTTTCTGTTTTAAGCGGCCTACGGCCCAGGGCGGTGTCGGCACAGTAGACAAAGGTGTTGGTCATTATTTCCGCACTATCATTTGAGTTTAAATCTGGACGACTGAAATCTCTGGAATGAGCGAACATAAGAGACCGGAATAAATTCCAATTACCATTTTTAACATTATATTTATAATCTTTCGACTCAATCACGGGACAACTCGAGAGTGCGCGAATAAACTCAAAGACAATTAAACGATGGTCGCTGCATGACGCATCAGGAATGACGCGCCAATTTATTATATTGTTATTATGGACGTACGCGCTGGAAAGCGTGACGTCGATGGAAGATTCACCAGAGGGGCTGCTAAATGTAGGTGGTGCATTGGGAGTGTTATGAATTTGCAGGTTGAACTCTGCTATGAAGTCTTCCACTGAGCTACGACGGTCGCGGTCAGTGTATCTAAGTTCCCCATGCCATAAGGGTGAAGAAGCATTTACGTCGGCACCAATAACAATTTTATTCCCCGCAAGACATTGTAGGACATGACGTAGTTGGTGTAAGTGAGGACCTACAGGATCGGAGTATTGAAAATAACATCTAACTACGTACAATCTAAAGTGAAGACACGAAACCTCCGCTACCGCACAGTGAGACGTTGACAGATTTGTAAGGGCCGTAATTGAAAATTTAGACTGAGGTGTGTAAATGCCGGCGCGCGCTAGGTTGTTAACTTGTACGACTTTCGACCTTAGCGACGCGGATTGATATTGCTCTTGTATGAGAACTAAGTCTAAATTATAATCCGACACCAATTTTTCTAATTCAATCGTCGCGTGCTTATTGTTATGTAGGTTCAACTGTCCTATAACTTACTTATCCATAGCGAGTTGTTAAAATTAATTGCTCCATTTTTGCCTTGTATGTTGGGCAGTCAGGGGAACCCGTGGGGTGGGCGTTAAGTTTCTTATACCGGGTGCAGCTTCCGCAAACCGGTTTGAAATCTCTTAAGTCTTTTTTGGGACAGTTAATTGAGGTATGTTTATCGGCGCAGTGACAACAGCACGGGTCTGAATCGCGGCAGAATTTAGAAATGTGACCGTATTGTTGACAATTAGCGCAGCGTACAAGTTCGACTTCATCGATGAACCGATTGCCCAGTCAATAAAAAGTTTTTGTTTAGTTTCAATGAGATGTTTCCGAATCTTTGGGTCTACCTCTAGGCCCATCCATTTTCGATTGTAGTTATTATTTATGCGCCGTCTAATAATTTTTGTCGAGTTCATAAATTGTTCTTGTGTCACATTAATTTCGCCCTTAATACTTTGGTTATAAAGCGATAAAAGGAAATTTTCGTCCGTAATATTTTGCGGGACATCTTTAATTAGAATACGCGGGTTACGCCCTCTCGGTGTTTCTAGACGCAGACCGGCTGATTTTAAACCTTCAACGGATTTTAATCTCCTGACTTGTGACTCGCTTGTTAAGCGCAGGATCTCGCCCGAATTAGATGTTTTTTTGACACCGTGAATTTGAAAGCCGTCAGATGGGTTGATCGCTTTCATTAATGCCTGTTTGGTCTCGCCTGAGGATTTTAATTCCGCCGATTTGTCTTGCGTCGGATAAGCTATTACGCACGGGAGCGGTCTACGCGTTTCAATAGGTGGCACCGACTTCGCGAGTCTGAGTTTGAGCGCGTCAGAATAAGAAAATGGCGGCCCTGAGGCGGCCGGTTGCTCAACCTGAGTAGTAGTTTTAGCGGTCAGCAAATCATTTTCCAAATTAGCGACTTTAGTTTCTAATGACGAATTTTTAAGTGCCAGAAGTGAGACGATGGCCGTTAATTTTTGTGTCATGTTCATAATTTCTGCTTTGTTTGCGAAGTTATTGCGACGAGATACTGTGTCGTTAGCGAACTCATTTATTTTAGATAAGTATGAAGAGGCCTCGCGAACTAGCTCGTAATAATTGCACGTATCGTCGGGGCCACGGCTTGTATCCAATAACGAAATTACGGGGGGCGGTTGATCGTCCCTTGTGGGCTGGTGGCGCTTTTCATCAGGTGACAGAGAAGAGGGCGATAATTGTGACAATAAACGTTTAGTACCTGAAAAAGTTGGCGGTGAGCGAGGAATTTTGTCATTTTTCGAAAACGGATTAGTATCTTTATCCGGTGGCATATTATGACTCGACATTCTGGCTAGGTACTTACTAAAAAGATTTAAATACTACACTTCAGTATGCAATAGGAAAACAATGGCCAAAATAAAGATTGAATAGGTAAATAACTAACAGCTGTTCGAACAGCCGTTAGTTACGGCCGGCGCTGCGCGAGAGCTACCGACAGTAAAAATTTTTTGCCTACCTACATGTTGACAACAATAAAAGTGAACAAGGAAATCAACTTACCGAATTAAATCCAACAAACTACGGACAAATGTGTTTCAAAAACTTACAGTAAACGTTGCTCACACCTTTACCTAGCGTATTACCCACACTCAGCACGTAGGTATTTGTTGATTTTAAACCACTGAAAACAATTTATTTCCCCGCCATTCTGTTCTCGGACACCGTCCGATGAACAGCTCCGCTCGCTCCGATCGTTCCGTCGTTTCCGCATTATTGCGCTCTCGCGTGTGTGTGTACCACTGAAAAAGGAAGCCCGAAGAAAGAAGACAGCAAGAGTCAAGACAGCAAGAAAGAAGAGTACAAGGCGCCACCCAACCGCCTTTAACGCCCGACCCGTGCCGTACCGTGTCTCGCGCCGCGCCGCGACCGCCGCCTACCGGACGATTCGTGCGACCGCTCGCATCGTCCGTCTCGCTCTTTTGTGCGAGCCTTCTGCTCGCACACCCCGCCGCGTAGTTATCGCCGCGTGAGGACGAGCGTGCGACCGGTCGCATCGTCTCGTCTCGTCTCGGTTTTAGCGCGAGCCTTCTGCTCGCGCTCCGCCGCGTCTCGTTCGCGAACACTAGCGCCCTAGTGTTTAGTGTAACGTAAGTGAGTGAGTTCCAGCCCGCCCGAGGAACAATTGTAAGTACCGTGACACGTTTAGGCACACTACACGAGGAGGTTTTCCTCCATACACACCTCCCCTCCCGGTCGCCGGGAGGGGCTGTATCTCCAATAATAATTTAAGAGAGCAGAATCCCACTCCCGGGATAAACTTCCTGATCATGACTGACGCCATGATCAGAAAGTTCCTGGAGTTTCTAAAACTAGAGATCCCCGACGTAGCGTCCAAGTGGGAACGCTTCGTGCGCATGCACGAAGCTGACTCACCGGCGTCGCCCGATAGCGACGTCGCGTTAATTCCGGCCGACAATGAATCCCCATCATCTCCTTCTGAGATGTCTTGCTCAGAGCAAGAAGACGACCGTAGCGAAGGGGAGTTCACTACGGTCCAACATAAAAAGACGAAGAAGAGGAAGCGTCCAGAGGGCACCTCCTCTCCAGTCTTAAGCTCCCCGACCAAGTCGGTCACAAAGAATAGGAAAACCGTGCAGGCTCATGGCTCCGCGGCCCCTACTACCTCATCGGCCCCTCTGGCCTCCAAGGCCCCTCTGGCTTCCCAGGCCCTTTTAGCTCCCACGGACCCCACTCGCTATGACACCAATGAAAACATCAACGGCGTCATACGCAATCCTAGTAATATAGACATAGCTCTAGTTAAAAATGTGTCCCTAAATATCTATATCGAGACCCTCCACGAGCTTAACTCGGACCACAGACCGGTTATGATTACACTTGGTAGTCTTAACCCCAATAATTGCAGTACTAGGAAGATAGTAGATTATAAATCACTTGCGGAGAACATCAAAGTCCTCCAATCTAGTCACTTAGATAAAATCCCCGATATTATAGATAGTAAAGAGATAGCCATAGAGGCCGCCTCCCACTTGACCGATCACCTGGTAGCGACCATAGAGAGATCATCTAGGGAGGTGCCAACGACCCCCAAGGGCCGTTGGCCCCTCCCTGAGGACATAAGGGAGTCCATCAGACTCCGAAATGCGGCTAAGCGCACATATGACCGCTACCCGTCGGAAGAGTGGAGGAAAGCCCTCCGTCACTACGAGAGGGAAGTTAAGTTTAAGATCAAACAACACAAAGCCGAGCGAGAGTTGGGATCGACTTCTTAGTGTCCTAGAACCGTCTCACGTGGCATACTGGCCACTCGCGAGGGCCCTCAAAAACGACACGGAGTGCGATATGCCTCCGTTAGACAGACCAAACCGTCCTCCTGCATTCGAAGACATAGACAAGGCCGAGTGCCTAGCTGATAACTTCGAACAACAGTGCCGGCCGAGTACTCTCCCGATTGATCCCGTGCACCTTAGCTTAGTGAATAGCGAGGTCGACAGCCGACTCTCGAGGCCACCTGATGTAGATATTGTGAGGATGGTGGACTCGGAGGAGGTCAGTGACATTATTAAGTGTATGAAAGCCAAAAAGGCCCCAGGCCTCGACGGTATTTGAAACAAAACACTTAAAATGCTACCGTCCGAGCTTATTCAACTCCTAGTGAACATCTTTAACGCCCTCTTAGTAGGATGTTCATTCCCAGACATTTGGAAAGTAGCTATTGTCATAGGTATCCACAAACCGGGGAAACCCCGGAAGGTGCCTGGTAGTTACCGTCCAATAAGTCTCATTAGCTCCCTCGGTAAAGTCTACGAAAGAGTTATCAAAAGGCGCCTCAATGACGTCATATCCGACAAAAAACTCCTTCCAGACGAGCAGTTCGCCTTCCGCGAAATGCACAGTTGTCCCGCTCAAGTACACCGCTTAACGGAGTACATAATATCTAGCAAAAACGACAGGAAGACGACATGCGCCGTATTCTTTGACATTGCAAAAGCTTTTGATAAAATTTGGCATAACGGACTGTTATACAAACTCTATCAAATGGAAATACCCGATTATCTTGTTCTACTGATTAGTAACTTTTTAAAAAACCGTAAATTTCATTTCCGCGTTGAAGGCGCACTGTCGTCGCCAAGATATATGGAGGCGGGAGTGCCGCAGGGCTCGGTCCTCTCGCCCTCCCTATATAACCTGTATACTAGTGACATCCCCAAACACGCTAAGGTGCAATTAGCTATGTTCGCGGACGACACAGCCCTTTATTACTCCCACATACGTGCCTGTACCGCGTCAAAAGCCCTCCAGGAGTCAGTTACCGCTCTCGGTAACTGGTTCTCCAAATGGAGAATAGAAGTCAATCCCGACAAAAGTCACGCCATCCAATTTGATATTAAAAGTGCAATGAGGCGTACTTGCCCCCGTAAACTTATGAGCCCTATAAGCCTGCACGGCAACAAAATCCCACAGGTCACTCAGGTGAAATATTTAGGCGTAGTACTAAACAAGTCGATGTCGTTTTCGAGTCACATTAGTAACACGTTACGTAAAGCGAAATTTGTACTCTACAAATTATATCCGCTACTTAATTCGCGAAGCAAAATGTCCCTAAGACATAAGCTTACACTATATAAAGTTTGCATTAGAACGATACTCACTTATGCGTGCGTCTCTTTCGCACAGATAAGCGAGTCTCAACTGGACCGTTTGCAAAGAGTCCAAAACCGGTTTCTACGCATGGCAACAGGCGCCCCCTGGTACATGCGTAACATCGACTTGCATAGGGACTGCGAAATCGTCACTATTAAAGCCTACATCAAGGAACTCGTAGAGAGATTCTTTGATAAAGGCAAAAACCACCCCAACCCCCTTATCAAAAAGGCACTGGACTATGAACACGACGCACAGACCTTCCGACACCCGTACAAACGGCCTAAGCATATCTTAGCCGATCCCGTAGACCCGATCACAAAATACGTAACGTACTGTGTACAGTTACGTAAACACAAATCACACGCACCCGCGCGACTATCATCGCACCGGGGTCGACGCCGGCGCCTACCCCGAGGTCCCACATCCGACACGACAACACGCACAGACGTACAGACCGACCCTAACACGGGACCGGACCCGAACCCGAGTTCGAGTTCGCATCCCAGTAGACTAGGTTCACTCCTAAATAGTGCCCGCGACCGCGATATTGTTATAGAGAGCTCTATCAATACCGCGAACCTCATCGATATTAGGACTTACGCACGCGAGTCATCCCGACCGTACGCGGAAGGGGAGAGGGACGGCCCTCTCAGTACCGATAGCGATAAAAACGAGAGCTCCTCTATCGCGACAACTCGCACGCCGCTAGCTTATGCTACCGCGCGCGAGCAACCTCACTCATCAGCGAGTGAGGAAGGGGTCGGACCCCTTAGCAGGTGAGACCCGCGTCTCCCCTGTCATAATAATAGCTCACAACTCGTAGCTGTCCCCAAAATCCGGTCTGAACATCACCCGGGTGATGTTAGGGAGGGTCAAACCCTCCCATCGACTCTAACCAAATAAACTAGCCACCAGGCTAGTTATAGTCCGACTTAGCTACAGCGGTCTTAACCCGACCCTTAGCATAGACCCGTTCGAAAAAAAAAAAAAAAAAAAAATTATTTCCCGGAGCGCACGTCAGACGGTGTTAGCCGTACGAAGATCGCGGGGGGAGGGGAGCCTCTCCCTCTGTTTCTCTGTTCCTCTGTTTCCATGTTAAAGTGTAATTCAATCTTTAGGTAATATAAAGTTTCTTTTTAAAAAGACCCTAGAACGATCCGGGATAACAGCTCCATACTAAAGTCGTACCGAGCTGTGACGTCACGCCTAGGTTAAAGTGTATGAAGTGTAGGGCCGCAGGAACATATTTGTAAATATTAGGTCTTTACCTATGAAATTGCCGTTTTGTGTGAAAAAATTTAAACGAATTTTTTTCAAGTATTTTTTATTTGTATAAATCGAAGTAATCAATCAATGCATCTTTGCCAACGCAGTGGCAGTTAATTGATGCCCTTTTTAAAAGAAATCAGCTGGACGGGAGGCAACAAATTCTTCAAAGGCATTTTGTACTGCCTCTCGGGTATTGAATTTTTTTCCCGCCAAGAAGTTATCCAAATTCTGGAAAAAGTATTAGTCTGTAGGCGCAAGGTCTGGTGATTAGGGCGGATGACGGAGAGCTTCCAACCCCAGTTCTTGCAACTTGGAGACCGTCTGCTGTGCAGTATGAGGTCGCGCGTTGTCGTGCAGGAGCAGCGGAGACAAGCGATTGACCAATGCTGGTTGGAGATGTGCCAGCTTCCCCATCATTGTGTTCAGTTCTTCACAGTACTGCTGTTATGAATCACACCGGCGCTAGACCACCAAACAGTGATCATCACTTTTCTAGGGGTAAGTTTTCGTTTAGGGCATTGTTCAGGTGCTGAACCAGGATCCAACCAAGCTTGCTGAGCGCTTGTGGTTATCAAACAGAATCCATTTTTCATCGCAGGTAACAGTGCGGTTCAAAATTCCATCATTTGTGTGTCTGTTGAGCAGTGCAATGCACGTCTCGACGCGTACTTCGCGCAGGCGATCATTGAGTTCGTGGGGCACCCATTTGTCAAGCTTTTTTACCTTGCCAATTTGACGTAAATGGACCAATATTGTTTTGACGCTAAAGTCAAAAGCTGCTGCTAATTAGGCCGTAGATTGCGTATCATCAGCTTCCACAATCGCCTTTAATTCGTCATTGTCGATCAAAGTCTTCGGACGACCGCGAGGTTCATTTTTCAGGTCGAAATTTCCAGAACGGAAACGGTTGGTTTGTAGTGTTAGCTCCGTAAACGTCGTTGATGTTGCGTGCCGCTTGTGCCGCGTTGCTGTGCACGACGGTACTTACTCGAATTTTTGACGTATCCATGATGACGAAAAAGATTGAAATGCGATGAAAATGTAACACTAATCAATAAACAAATGACTACTTTTGGAAAAAGAATTCAATGTTTTAAAAAAAAAAAAAATTGAAATTAGAATTCTTAGCCAAACAAAAATTATTATTTATTTGATTTGCAATGGCCAGTACTGCAGAACGGCAATTTCATGGGTAAAGACCTATTATCTCCGATATTTGTGCGTTTAAGTTCATACTTAACTTAGTAAATGTTTTTGTATATGATGTAGGTTTTGTTTACTAATTTAGTAAAAAAAAATAACTTTTTGTGCTTTTTAGATGTACTAATCTAATTACTAAGCTACTCGTAAAATATTACAGAAGAGCCTCGCTAACCCGGACCCGCGTTGCTTCGGTGCACGCTGTAATCCGGACAGACGAGAGGACCGCCCGGGGGACGTTCATCGACGGGGGGAGGTGCAGGTCACATCACAACATGTCAATATTCAATCATTTGCAACAACTCGACAGTATTTTATTTGTCACCTTGCAGTGTTAAGCTAAGCCGCACTAGGCGGCAGCAGAGCGACGCGACACTTTCCTGCTAGTAATACCGCAATGGAGTGCCGCGTCGCGTAGTGCGGTCCCACCTTTAGTTACTAGCGTGTTCGCTGACAAAGTAAATGACACTGCCGCGTAAATATTCTAAGATCTAAGTTAGGTGTAGTACTCATTGCCATGTAAAAAGGTTGACAAAATATTGTACACATAGTACATACTATAATCCGGACAATTCGATATTTCGGTAGGGACCTTGTTTTTTCCCTCGCCGGATTAGCGAGGCCCTACTGTATTATTTTTTACATTTCCCAAGACTACTTGGTAATGCCTCAATATAATATCTGAATAGTTTAGATGGCTTTTGCCCGCAGCTTCGCCCGCGTGGGAGAATGTTCGTGGAAAAAACTTATATACCTCCTGCAATATAGGTACTCGTAGTAATAGCGCAGAGTAAAAATAAAAATAAACTTTTCACACGTACTTTTTATTTTAATATTTCTCCTAGTTATGGATTAGATAATATTGTATCCGTCTAAATAGCTTCTGAAAATACCACATTGTTTGTGATCTTTTTTTTAAACTTAGAATGGGTATAGTATCCTTAAAAGATAGACATATTTATGCTATCGCTAACTTTTTTGTAGACACAATGGTACCGACTTCAAAAATATGAAGATTGAGTAGAGAAATAGTTAAATTTTTAGCCGAATTTAAAACGGGAATTATTCGGAAAATAAGTTTTATTTCATACTTTTTTGTGCATTTTTACTTTCGAAGTTTTTAGGAAGATGGTTTTAATTTTTTGTTTAATAATAAGAATTTTTCCCTTTTTAGTTATATTTAACACATTATTATTTACACATTTTAAGAAAGTTATTAATACAAAAAAAGTCTCCGGTATTCTCACTCTCTCGGAAAAACAAACTCAATCGATTTTATGCCGGTTATCTGAGAGGCCGTGGTATTTCCCCAAATAAGCTTTACCGATCTGTGGACTAAATAAATAATTACCAGTGATGATAATGACTAATCACTATCATCATTTATTATCTATTGTAGTAGTCGGCTGAAAAAATGTAGCAGTAGCATTAAATATAATTTAATATAAAATAATTTTGGCTATAGCAAAATTCCAAACGACCTCTAAATTTGACAACCTCTGTGGCTCAGTGGTTCAGCGAGTTGGTGATCAAGCCGGGATTCGCAGGTTCGAATCCCGCCGAAGGAACAAAAATAGTTTTTCTGTGTTCCTAGGTCATGAATTATTTAATTATTAACATATTTAATACATTAAATATGTGTATAATATAATAAAATCTTAAATATATGTATAGTATTAAAGTATTAAATATACTTCCCGTTTTCTAGTACCTGTAACACAAGTTCTTCGGATACTTAGCACTGGGCCAGATTGACGTGGTGTGAAGCGTCCATAGATATTATTATTATTATTATAAATACATTGATATCGGTGTACTAAACTATGAGGAGTACCTATGTCACCATAATAATATGTTGGTGTATCTTAAGAAGATGGTGGTGATGATGATGATAATTACTGTGAGTGGCATGGCATATGCTTGCAGTTCCTTAAGCAATGCCGAAATTTCTAAACGTCTATCTGTGCTTTTGGATCTAGGGTACACCTTGGCACAAAATTACTATAAATGATGGATGAATGGATCCCATCATCAGGTCACCACTTTGGTGTCAAAATACCAATTGGGGATTATACCCTTTACAGCAAACAATATTTTTGAAAATAGGTCCACAGGCGGTGGAATAATCGTTGAACATAAAATAAAAAAATTATAAACAGCCAAATTATAATCGCCTCCTTTTTTTGAAGTCGGTTAAATAAATTTTAAGTGGAGAGCAGTAGCCGCAACGCTATACCGAATTCAAATTTGTTAAGCCGTTGACTTCGTACACACAAAAACGAAAGCTTTAATCTCTTTAGCCTTAATTCCTACCCTTTTGTAATAGTTTTTCTTATTTATCTTCCTTGTACAGACAGCGACCAATTACAAATTTATTATATGTATAGATAGAGTATAGATGTAGTCATCATCCCTATTATAGGGATCAAGAGTCGCGTAGGTATATTTGGTACGATTCCCCGTTTTAGTAGGTAAATTAGTTTTTTTTGTTTCTGTTGGTTATCACAAAAAAAAATTAAATTTCAGTATGCCTGTGCAAATTTTTACAAGTAGGACCTTGAATTATGGTTAAATAACAAAAGAGAGGATCAAGTGTCCCCAGTCTCCCCTATATGAGAGGGGATTTGACAACACCATTTAAATTTAGTAGGATCTTGAATCAGAACTAGAATAAAATTTCTTAATCATTGTCAGGGGCTCACTTCGCGTTGTCCAAAAAATTGCTCGTTCAACTGAAATGGCTGAATTCATGTTAATTAAATTGAATTTTATGGCGATCGTTTAATTTGAAATTTGAATCGAGAAAATTGTACCTGCCCAAATCCCTTGGGCGATTTGCATTATTTATTAGGATTCAATACTTAATAAAGGTCGAACTTTGGATCTATCTATTATATTATGAGCAAAATAGACCTTAAATAGAGCAAACGACTAACCTTTGCATAGTAGAGCATTTTCTAATTGATACTATCACTAATAGTTGCTTTGAATTCTAGCTCTATGTAGAGGTAGGCACTTTAGTATTTTTTCGTCTCATCAAAATCTCTTATTAATATTATTATGGTAGGATTAAATATCATTTGGTAGGTCTAAAAATACTACTAATAAGCAAGCTTAAGTTAATTAAAAGGGTGCAATTATTTGCAGGGTACCATAATAATGTTATGCTCGCCAATTTTGATAATCTCCAGTTTTGTTTAGCGAATATACTACCGGGTAATTTGAACGCCGAATCGATTTCAATATAAATCGATTATGCATCGTTTTCAATATAAGTAGGCATTTAAATAAATTTCATCATCGAGCGGATACACTTCTTCCGATTACAATATTTATGAGCTTCCATGGTTGGCGCGTGACTGAAATTTACCCTTTCTTCTTCCAAACGCTACTTCGCAATTACTATGGAAGTGCGACAAACTGATGCGGTATTTATGGACGAAAGAAAAGTTTTTTACACCTTATATTAGAATATTGCGAAAGTTAAAGCAAAGCTTTCGATTTACTACTTTGCACATAATTTTACCTTTAATGTTATCTATATTATATGTTGTCACCATAAATTGTAAATACTATAGAATTATAATATAACTAGATAGATTGTAAACTATCGACAGATTATCGCTATACTCGGATTTGATGTCTCATGTCTGTCTCTCATTCAATATTATAACGTGACAGACATATCTTAAATTTTTTTTTTGCTCAACTAAACCCCAATTTCACCAATGTATTGAAACGACCTTTAACTTTTTTTTTTTCGAAAGGGTCTACGCTATGGGTCGGGTTAAGACCGCTGTAGCTACATCGGACTATAACTAGCCTGGTGGCTAGTTTATTAGGTAAGAGTCGATGGAAGGGTTTGACCCTCACTAACATCACCCGGGTGATGTTCAGACCGGATATTGGGGGGATACAGGGGAGACGCGGGTCTCTCCTGCTAAGGGGTCCGACCCCTTCCTCACTCGCTGAGGAGTGAGGTCGCTCGCGCGCGGTAGCAAAAACTATCGGCGTGCGAGTTATCGCGATAGAGGAGCTCTTGTTTTTAACGGTATCGGTACTGAGAGGGCCGTCCCTCTCCCCTTCCGCGTACGGTCGGGATGACTCGCGCGCGTAAGTCCTAATGTCAATGAGGTTCGCGGTATTGGTAGAGCTCTCTATATCAATATCGCGGTCGCGGACACTATTTTGGAGTGTACCTACTACTAGGATGCGAACTTGAACTCGGGTTCGGGTCCGGTCCCGTGTTAGGGTCGGTCTGTACGTTTGTACGTGTTGTCGTGTCGGATGTGGGACCTCGGGGTAGGCGCCGGCGTCGACCCCGGTGCGATACTAACTTCGCGGGTGCGTGTGATTTGTGTTTACGTAACTGTACACAGTATGTTACGTATTTTGTGATCGGGTCAACGGGATCGGCTAAGATATGCTTAGGCCGTTTGTACGGGTGTCTGTGCGTCGTGGTTTATAGTCCAGCGCCTTTTGGATAAGGGGGTTTGGGTGATTTTTGCTTTTATCAAAGAATCTCTCTACGAGTTCCTTGATATAGGTTTTAATAGTGATGAGCTCGCAGTCCCTATGCAAGTCAATGTTACGCATGTACCAGGGGGCGCCTGTTGCCATGCGTAGAAACTGGTTTTGGACCCCCAGAGTCCGAACCCCCCCAGCTGTGTTCTCTGTAAGTCCCAGGACACCCCGCCAATTACAGAGGATGCAAAAAAGAACCCAAAGTAAAAACTCGCATTGCACCACATACGAAAGGTGCCCCCCCCACGCAGAGATTCGTCTCTGCCCCCCTATCCTCCCAATCTGCGTGGTTCAAGCCCACGCAGAATATTAGTTCAAATTTAGCGGTTTTCCCCGCTCTTACGAATAAGGCCATGCCCTCTGCGCCCAAAGCGCCTAAGGCCACGCGCCCCCCCCGACTCCCAGCTTCACTGCAGATCTCTCTTTTGTCCAGCAGTTCTTAAGCAACATCGGGCCTATTGGCCCGATGGAACTTTCTATTTTAGCGACAAAGCTAAAAGGATCGGCCACAGACCGCATCCAAGCTTTGTCAGACCATCAGGTCTTGATCCGTCAGATCAAGGCGCTCTCCCCGACAGTAATTAATGGAGCCTTCGGGAAGGACAAAGCCGCACTCGTTACGCGTAGTGTCGTTCAATACGAACGGCATTAGGAATAACATAAGCGAAATTCGCGATTTTGTAAGCAGCAAAAATGTCGACATTCTTCTAGTGCAGGAGACGTTTTTAAAACCTAGTATGAGGAAACCTAAAATAACTAACTACAAAATAGTCAGAAACGATAGAACTCGATCTCGACTCGGAGGTACTCTTATCTACTATAAAAAATCATTACATTGTATTCCCCTAGAGCAACCGCCATTATTAACTTTAGAGACATCTATTTGCCACATTAGTATGTCCGGTCACGGACCAATTATAATAGTAAGCGCGTAAAGAACTACATTCTAGCGACCTACAGTCGCTATTTAACTTAGGCAACGCCGTCATCATTGCCGGCGACCTAAATTGCAAACACACTGAGTGGGGCAACGTACTTAATAATAGAAATGGCATCATTCTTTGTAGTTTAACCGATACTCTAAATTTTGCACTATTATCTCCCACTGACCCCACTCGCTATGATACCAATGAAAACATCTACGGTGTCATACGCGATCCTAGTATGATAGACATAGCTTTAGTAAAAAATGTTTCTCTCAATATCTATATTGAGACTCTCCACGAGGTTAACTCGGACCACAGACCGGTTACGATTACACTTGGTAGACTTAACCCCAACAATTCTAGTACTAGGAAGATAGTAGACTATAAATTATTTGCGGAGAACATCAAAGTCCTCCAATCTTATCACCTAGATAAAATCTCCGATAGTATAGAGAGTAAAGAGACAGCCATAGAGGCCGCAACCCAGTTGACCGATCACCTGGTAGCGACCATAGAGAATTCATCTCGGGAGGTGCCAACGACCCCCAAGGGAGGGCCGTTGGCCCCCCCCTGAGGACATAAAGGAGTCCATCAGACTCCGAAATGCGGCTAAGCGCACATATGATCGCTACCCGTCGGAAGAGTGGAGGAAAGCCCTCCGTCACTACGAGAGGGAAGTAAAGTTTAAGATTAAACAGCACAAAGCCGAGAGTTGGGATCGACTTCTCAGCGATTTAGAACCGTCTCACGTGGCGTACTGGCCACTCGCGAAGGCCCTCAAAAACAACACGGAGAGCGATATGCCTCCGTTAGACAGACCTAACCGTCCTCCTGCATTCCAAGACATAGACAAGGCCGAGTGCCTAGCTGATAATTTCGAACAACAGTGCCAGCCGAGTACTCTCCCGATTGATCCCGTGCACCTTAGCTTAGTAAATAGCGAGGTCGACAGCCGACTCTCGAGGCCACCTGATGTAGATAGGGTGAGGATGGAGGACTCGGAGGAGGTCAGTGACATTATTAAGTGTATGAATGCCAAAAAGGCCCCAGGCCTCGACGGTATTTCAAACAAAACACTTAAAATGTTACCGTCCAAACTAATTCAACTCCTAGTCAACATATTTAACGCCCTCTTAGTAGGATGTTCATTTCCAGACATTTGAAAAGTAGCTATTGTCATAGGTATCAACAAACCGGGGAAACTCCGGAAGGTGCCTGGTAGCTACCGTCCAATAAGTCTCATTAGCTCCCTTGGTAAAGTCTACGAAAGAGTTATTAAAAGGCGCCTCAATGACGTCATAACCGACAAAAAACTCCTTCCAGACGAGCAGTTTGCCTTCCGCAAAATGCACAGCTGTCCCGCTCAAGTACACCGCTTAACGGAGTACATAATTACTAGCAAAAACGACAGGAAGACGACATGCGCCGTATTCTTTGACATTGCAAAAGCTTTTGATAAAATTTGGCATAACGGACTGTTATACAAACTCTATCAAATGGGAATACCCGATTACCTTGTTTTACTAATTAGTAACTTCTTAAAAAATCGTAAGTTTCATTTCTGCGTAGAAGTTGCACTGTCATCGCCAAGATATATGAAGGCGGGAGTACCGCAGGGCTCGGTCCTCTCGCCCTCACTATATAACCTGTATACTAGTGACATCCCTAAACACGCTAAGATGCAATTAGCTATTTTCGCGGACGACACAGCCCTTTATTATTTCGACATACGAGCCTGTACCGCGTCTAAAGCCCTCCAGGAGTCAGTTACCGCTCTCGGTAAATGGTTCTCCAAATGAAGAATAGAAGTTAATCCCGACAAAAGTCACGCCATCCAATTCGATATTAAAAGTGCAATGAGGCATAGATGCCCCCGTAAACTAATGAGCCCTATAAGCCTGCACGGCAACATAATCACAGAGGTCAGTCAGGTTAAATATTTAGGCGTAGTACTAAACAAGTCGATGACGTTTTCGAGTCACATCAGTAATACATTACGTAAAGCGAAATTTGTACTTTTCCAATTATATCCGCTAATTAATTCGCGAAGCAAAATGTCCCTAAGACATAAGCTTATATTGTATAAAGTTTGAATTAGAACGATACTCACTTATGCGTGCGTCTCTTTCGCACAGATAAGCGAGTCTCAATTGGACCGTTTGCAAAGAGTCCAAAACCGGTTTCTACGCATGGCAACAGGCGCCCCCTGGTACATGCGTAACATTGACTTGCATAGGGACTGCGAGCTCATCACTACTAAGGCGGGTCAATAAGTCCGTGACTTTTTGAATTTCTAACCTCCTTACTGAAAAAGCAACACTACTCCTGTCAACAGGCATCTGTCAGTTGACTCCTATCAAAATTTGAACTTGCTGCGTCAGTTAGTTTGTGTTTTACAGCTATCTTTATCAGACTATCCAGTAACTTAAGGAAACAATGGAAAAAAGTGAATTTCGTGTGCTTATTAAGCATTATTTTTTGCAAAAAAAAAACCATTACCGTGACCAAGGGTAAGCTTGATAAATACTATGGGGACTCTGCACCATCGATTTCAATGGTAAAAAAGTGGTTTACTGAATTTCGTTGTGGCCTTACAAGCACTGAAGATGCCGAACGTCCTGAACGCCCAGTTGAGGTCTCTACACCCGAAACAATCGAAAAAATTCACGATATGGTGTTGGCCGACCGAAGATTGAAAGTGCAAGAGATTGTGGAAGCCATAGGCATCTTGCATGGCTCAGTGGTTTCAATTTTGAATGATCACTTGGGCATGAGAAAGCTTTCCGCAAGATGGGTGCCGCGTTTGCTCACAGTCGACCACAAACGCAATCGTGTAACAACTTCACAGGAAGGTTTGGCGTTGTTTAATCACAATATGGAGGAGTTTTTTAACCGTGGACGAAACATGGATCCATCACAATACACCAGAGACCAAACAACAGTCAAAACAGTGTGTTTCTAAGGGTGAATCGGCGCCAAAAAAGGCCATGGTGGGTTTGTCAGCCAATAAAGTTATGGCGACTGTTTTTTGGGATGCACGTGGGATAATCCACATTGACTATCTTCAAAAGGGAAGAACAATTAATGGGGAATATTATGCCAACTTATTGGACCGCTTCAATGAGGATTTGAAAAAAACCTACCTCATTTGGCCAAGAAAAAAGTTCTATTTCACTAAGACAATGCAAGGGTGCACACATTTGCAGTTGCCATGGCAAAAATCCATGAATTGGGCTATGAATTGCTCCCACATCCACCCTATTCTCAAGATTTGGCTACGAGTGACTACTTCTTGTTCCCAAACCTGAAAAAATGGCTCGGTGGAAAAAGATTTGACTCCAATGATGAAGTCATCTCACAAACAAAGGCCTATTTTGAGGACCTCGACAAATCATATTTTTTGGAAGGGATAAAAAAATTGGAGAAGCGTTGGACAAAGTGTATAGAGCTCAAGGGGGACTACGTTGAAAAATAAAATGATTTATTTATCAAAAAATCTGTGTTTTATTCCAAAAGTCACGGACTTATTGACCCGCCCTCGTATTAAAGCCTATATCAAGGAACTCGTAGAGAGATTCTTTGATAAAGGCAAAAATAACCCAAACCTAAGGGGGTCCAAAAGGCCCTGGACTATAATCACGACGCACAGACTTTCCGACACCCGTACAAACAGCCTAAGCATATCTTAGCCGATCCCGTTGACCCGACCACAAAATACGTAACGTACTGTGTACAGTTACGTAAACACAAATCACACGCACCCGCGAGGTTAGTATCGCACCGGGGTCGACGCCGACGCCTACCCCGAGGTTCCACATCCGACATGACAACACGTACAGACGTACAGACCGACCCTTAACACGGGACCGGACCCGAACCCAAGTTCGAGTTCGCATCCTAGTAGTCTAGGTACACTCCAAAATAGTGTCTGCGACCGCGATTAGCGCGAGTCATCCCGACCGTACGCGGAAGGGGAGAGGGACGGTCCTTTCAGTACCGATACCGTTATAAACAAGAGCTCCTCTATCGCGATAACTCGCACGCCGTTAGTTTTTGCTACCGCGCGCGAGCAACCTCACTCCTCAGCGAGTGAGGAAGGGGTCGGACCCCTTAGCAGGAGAGACCCGCGTCTCCCCTGTATCCCCCCCAATATCCGGTCTGAACATCACCCGGGTGATGTTAGGGAGGGTCAAACCCTCCCATCGACTCGTACCTAATAAACTAGCCACCAGGCTAGTTATAGTCCGATGTAGCTACAGCGGTCTTAACCCGACCCTTAGCGTAGACCCTTTCGAAAAAAAAAAAGTTAAAGGTCGTTTCAATACATTGGTGAAATTGGGGCTTAGTTGAGCAATATACCTATCAAGCTTAGCAGCTCTAGGTATGCTAGCTGAGTAGTATGCACACATAGCAGTGCCTAGCAAGAGAATTCGGTCAACTCTAAATAGGATTTGCATCTCATAACTACACAATTATTCTTACCTAGTTGTAGTTAGCCTGAAACTCACGAATCCGAACACTCACGACGTCGGGCTTGACATATTCACAAAATCTGAATAAAGTAATTAAACTTGCATGTACATGCACATCTTTTAGGAATTTACCTAAAGGTTTTTCTAACATGACCTAAGTATTTCTAATTATGATAGATTGAAACTCTCGAGAGAGAAGAAAACAAAATCTTTAAGTACAAAGATCTAGTTTTCTGACGAATCAAGTAACTAACTAACAAGACTTAATGCAATAGGGATATTTTTTTGATGGTTTTTTTATACATAAATTCAGAGCATAAATCTAAATAAAAGTCCTAAATAAAAGAAAAAGCTATTAAGGTTGACGCGCACGATTAAAAATTTTAAGCAAATTAAAATGTTGACCATCTCTTTCTCGCAAATCGATTTGTTTCTATCTTCATTATGCACTGAGATCCCAGACCCGTAAGACTACCCTTATATTGTTGCTGATTAAATGTATATCATACTGTAGTGTTAGTAGGTACAATGAACGTAGGCATGCATACCCGCTAGTTGTAGTGCCGTGGTTACGGCACACCGTGGGCCAATTTTTACTAGCTTTATCTTACAAGCTTTACTTACATTCTGATAAGTTATCAATCTTATTTATTGGTTTTAGAATAAAGTAAGGAACAAAACTTATTAAAGTAATTTATATCTAAACTTGGTATGAACAGAGATATAAAGGTTAGAAGTTTAATGATTTTTATTCTTACGTCAATAATTATCCATTTTTATTTAATGAAAACTACAACATAAAAATAAGTAATCGGTGTAAATTTTACTTTATAATATTTAACTGTTATTATTCTACTATACCATACGTTAGAATCATTTCAAAGGCTGTAAGGAAAGTTGGTATGATTTTTTTGTACCTTCGGCGCCCTGTACCTAAGAATAGGCCCACCGCATAAACTAGTGGGTATGCATACGTTCATTGTATGCACACACCTATACTATATTATGATCTACATTTTATCAGTCCGGGATCTCAGTCCATTATTTTTTATGATTTACAATGGGTTTTAGATGATTTATTATCATGTTGTCTAAAATTTTTTTTTAGTAATGCCTATTATTGTAATATTTTAGACACTGTGAAAAAGTTTTTAAGTAATAAGTATCCTACACTGTCTGTGTGCCACATCTACATAATATTACATCTTTTTCTCAGGCAGTATCAATAGAATATTTGCATTGGATATTTTCTAGTTCAATATAGCTAGATTGAAAAGGTGAACATCGGATAACACCATATCCATGGTATATCTGCATAGACATAGAATAAGCTGTAGATTTTGTGTTCGATAAAATAATGAACCAAAGAGGAGCCATAAAATGTTTGTTTCTCTTGTGAAAAAAAAACCTATTATATAATAAATATTGTGGGTGACATACCATAACTATTTAATAATCTTTAATAAACTTACTAGAATTTTTAATTAATGGTTTTAGTATGGTTCATAACAGTAGGTAATCAGTATTCGATTATTTCACGAGTAAAAGCTACCATACCTAAGTTGGTACCTTGTAACTACTATAGAACAAGTTGCCGCTCGACCAGGCATAAGATCGAAATTGCTTAACAGCGTCGATGAATTGAGCGCACGCACACATACTCACGTGTTAATACGGACTTCAAGCATGTCTGCAGTCGATGCGGTTACTTCCTTTGTTTCAATATTTTGAGGCGACCTAGTGTAAAGGAATATATTTAGAAACTGATCGATATCGCCGGCCTTAATAGGGTTGATAAATCAGATTGGCTCATGTAGAGCCAAAAGTATATCATACTACTACTACATATACATAATATCATACAATAATAATAATAATTATTATTATTATTATATCATACTGATTTGTCTACAATTCGACATCGCTGTAAAAGCCCAAAGGATCTCAATATTTTATTATCTACCTTCTGGTGTAGGATGAAGGGCGCTGTCTATGCTCTCTTGCGATGAATTCCGCTACATACCTCTCGTTCTTGTTTTAGTCCTATTGCAAGTGTCACCGGGAATTCTGGTCCAAATCAGAAAGTATAGGTACAGGATGACTTCATATAGTCAAAAAAGATAATATTCAAGGTGATAATCAAAATACTCAGAATTATACTTAATCATAACCGTGTGCGGTGTGGGCAATACTGCGCGAATCTTATATCGCATTTTTTTTTATAATTAAAATTATAAGGACATTTATAGTAAGTAAAATGTGCCAAGGTGTACCCTAGATCCAAAAGCACTGAACGTAATTCCTCAGTCTTTAAATATAGATGTTCAGAAATTTCGGCATTGTTTAAATAACTGCAAGCATATGCCACTTACAATAATAATCATTATCATCATCACCACCATCTTCTTACGATACACCAATATATTATTATGGTGACATAGGTACTCCTCACAGTTTTGTACACCGATATCAAAGTATTTGAAATTTTGCTGTTTCCAAAATTATATTTATGATCATTATCATCATCACCATCTTCACAAGGAACACCAACATATTATTATTATAATGACATAGGACGGTACTCACTACTCATCAGAGTTTTGGGCACCGATATCAATGTCTTTGAAATGTTGCTATTTCTAAAATTATATTCGTGATCATCATCATCATCACCATCTTCACAAGGAACACCAACATATTATTATTATAATGACATAGGACGGTACTCACTACTCATCAGAGTTTTGGGCACCGATATCAATGTCTTTGAAATGTTGCTATTTCTAAAATTATATTCGTGATCATCATCATCACCATCTTCACAAGGAACACCAACATATTATTATTATAATGACATAGGACGGTACTCACTACTCATCAGAGTTTTGGGCACCGATATCAATGTCTTTGAAATGTTGCTATTTCTAAAATTATATTCGTGATCATCATCATCATCACCATCTTCACAAGGAACACCAACATATTATTATTATAATGACATAGGACGGTACTCACTACTCATCAGAGTTTTGGGCACCGATATCAATGTCTTTGAAATGTTGCTATTTCTAAAATTATATTCGTGATCATCATCATCACCATCTTCACAAGGAACACCAACATATTATTATTATAATGACATAGGACGGTACTCACTACTCATCAGAGTTTTGGGCACCGATATCAATGTCTTTGAAATGTTGCTATTTCTAAAATTATATTCGTGATCATCATCATCATCACCATCTTCACAAGGAACACCAACATATTATTATTATAATGACATAGGACGGTACTCACTACTCATCAGAGTTTTGGGCACCGATATCAATGTCTTTGAAATGTTGCTATTTCTAAAATTATATTCGTGATCATCATCATCATCACCATCTTCACAAGGAACACCAACATATTATTATTATAATGACATAGGACGGTACTCACTACTCATCAGAGTTTTGGGCACCGATATCAATGTCTTTGAAATGTTGCTATTTCCAAAATTATATTCGTGATCATCATCATCACCATCTTCACAAGGAACACCAACATATTATTATTATAATGACATAGGACGGTACTCACTACTCATCAGAGTTTTGGGCACCGATATCAATGTCTTTGAAATGTTGCTATTTCTAAAATTATATTCGTGATCATCATCATCACCATCTTCACAAGGAACACCAACATATTATTATTATAATGACATAGGACGGTACTCACTACTCATCAGAGTTTTGGGCACCGATATCAATGTCTTTGAAATGTTGCTATTTCTAAAATTATATTCGTGATCATCATCATCACTTAATATATTTATATAATGCTGACTGCTACATTTTTTCCGCCGACTACTACAATAGATAATAATAATTATTTAATAATATTATAGTGTCTTATCATTATCATCACTGGTGATTGTTTATTTGGTTCACAGATCGGTAATGCTTATTTGGGAAATATCATAGCCACTCAGAAAACCGGCATAAAAAAACGCTTGAGTTTGTTTTGCCGAGAGAGTGAGAATACCGGAGGCCTTTTTTATTTATAAATTTTGATTATATTTCTACTCAATATTCATATTTTTGAAGTCGGTACCAGGATGTATATAAAAATGTCTGCGAAGGCATAGATATGTCTATCTTTTAAGGATAGGTAATAGGTTAGTATACCCATTCTAGGTTACAATAACCTAACCAAGAGCATGTCAGAACTATAAACGCGTAGTAGGTTTTTACAAATTACTTCAAAAGTTACTGTCCGATTTTCCGATTTTCTTTAAAATAATTTTCATAAAAAGTATTTAGCATGATCTTTCAGCATGGAAAATTGCAAGTTTGTAAGTCTCAAAGTTTAGAAATGCCAGGGGGGGGGGGGGGCAATGTATGGAGAGCCACCCCTAAAATGTAAAATTATTATTATTTTATGATGCTAAAACTGAGATCTATATACAGTCTTTAACAGTAACAAATTTCATCCATTTATATTCATAATTACAGAAGCTAGACGCGCGGACAGTCAGACAGACAGACAGACGGACAGAGCGAAACTATAAGGGTTCCTTGAGTATTACGGAACCCTAAAAAATGATCACAAATAATGTGGTATTTTCAGAAGCTACTAAGACGGATACAATATTACCTTATCTTTGTCTAGGAGATTTGATATTAAAAATATTAAATATTTTAATATTTAATATTAAAAATTAAAAGTATTATTATATTGCAGTAGGTATATTTGCTAAACAATTTTTTTACCACGAACACTCTCCCACGCGGGCGAAGCTGCGGGCAAAAGCTACTTACTTAATATTATAAATGAGGACTATGTCATATTATGTACTTGCATTTAAATGTTTTACCGTGGTTTTATTTTTATTTCCGAGACATAATATTCAGTTTCATATTTTTTCTGCTTTTAAAGTTATCTAAAGTTTCTCTAAAGCTCGGGGTTTCTCTGCGTGACAGAATCCGCAACGAGGAGATTCGCAGACGAACTGGAGTAACCGACATAGCTCGCAGAATCAGTAAGCTGAAGTGGCAATGGGCAGGCCACATCGCTCGTAGAACTGATAACCGCTGGGGAGTAAAGGTTCTAGAGTGGAGACCACGAACTGGAAAGCGCAGCGGTCTACGGCCTCCCTCTAGGTGGACCGATGACCTTATGAAGGTCGCGGGCCGCCGTTGGTTGCGGGTGGCTCGGGACCGTTCGTTGTGGAAATCTTTGGGGGAGGCCTATGTCCAGCAGTGGACGTCCTATGGCTGTTAATGATGATGATGATGATGAAGGTTATCTAATAGCCTAAACAAAAAAAGATAAATAACACATGCCATGTGAATTTGATAGTTTAATTATAAAGCAACTAGCTGTCCCGGCAAACGTTGCTTTGCCATATTAAGTATTTCGCCCATATTATTTTATTGAAGTGACTAAATAAGTATGTCACCATGGCAACGTCGATTGCTATCCCGTCACACAAACAAAATGGTCGCCGTCAGTCTCGAGTTACTAATATAATATTAATAATAATAATATGAATAAATATAAAATAAAATAATAATTTACTATTTTTCATTCAACATTTGCACTTATCAATATATAAAATACCCAGTAGCCGATTCTCAGACCTACTGAATATGCATATAAAATTTGGTAAAAATCAGTAAAGCCGTTTCGAAGGAGTACGGTAACTAACATTGTGACATGGAAATTTTATATATTAGATTATGAATACACGATATACATACACATATCAAAAATCAATATATGGGCATTTTTTAAATAAAAATAATTTCACGATATAAATCCTTTGTGAACGAGTATTCGAAACGCTCAAAAGCACTCCAAATAGCTTTAAAAAGGTTATAAACCTATTTTATATTCGTTTATGGTAGTTAGAATTTGTTGAATAGTTTAAGAGTTGAACTTTTGTCCTGGAGCGGAATTTCGAAATTCTATCCAATTGCTCAATGCTAGAGAATAAAATCAAATTAGTTCCTGAATTAAAAAATAGAGCTTTGCGAAGCAAGAATAAGAGGAAGGTTCTAATGGTAATATTAAACATTTCGTATAATATTCGGTAATTACATATGAAATTGGCGTTTTATAAAGGAGGAACATAAAGTCGATTTTTTTAAAACATAATATATTTATTTAATCAAATATACCATTGCTATCTATGCACTTTTGCCATCTCATAGGTAGTTCATTGATTCCTTTACTAAAAAAACCATTCGGACAGGAATCAATAAAATATTTGAAGGCGTTTTGGACTGCCCCCTGCCCCATCAGAGTTGAATTTTTTCCCTTGCAAGAAGTTATCAAAATTTGGAAAAAAATGGTAATCTGTTGGAATAAGGTCCGGGGAGTACGGTGGATGTCTTAGACATTCCAATTGAAGCTCCTCTAATTTGGTAGCCGTCTGTTGTGCAGTGTGTGGTCTAGCGTTGTCCTGAAGCAGCAGTGGCTGAGCAGAGCGAATGACCAACCTCGGTATTTAGCAGCTAGCTTTTCCATCATGATTTGCAGTTTCTGGCAATAGACATCTGCCGTAATCGTCTGGCCAGATTTAAGAAAGCTGTAGTGAACGTCACCGACACTAGTCCACCAAACGCTCATAAGTACCTAACTTTTTTTGAGTCAATTTTCGTTTGAGGCAAACTTTGGCTGGTTCGCCAGGGTTCAGCCATTGCGATGAGCGTTTTTAATTATCGTACAGGATCCACTTTTCATCAGAGGTAATGATTCGACTTAAAATCCCTTCATTATTGTGCCGGTTGAGTAATGTAACGCAGCAGTCGACGCGCGTTTGTCGGTTTGCTGCACTCAATTCATGAGCCTTTCAAGCTTTTTCACCTTTCCAATTTGCTTCAAGTGGATTAAAACAGTTTTATCACTAACACCGCAGCCTGCAGCTAACTCGGACATGGTTTGCGATGGATCCGCTTCTTCCGCAACAAAGTTCCGGCCGTCCACGGGGCTTAATCTGCAGGTAGAATATTCCAGAACGAAAACGTTGGAACCAAAAATGCACTGTGTTTTTATTTGCGACACCGCCGCCATACACATCATTAATCCTACGAGCCGTTTCTGCAGCACTGGTACCACGGTGGAACTCGTACTCGAAAATAATACGATTTTTCAAGTTTTCCATTTTGTAAACAGAGTGAGGCAAAGAAAAAACCAAAAGAGGAAAAAAACAAATGAATAACGGTTTTCGAAACACAAATGCTTGAGTAAATAGCGGTATAAATTTGAAATTCGAATTCCTAACCAAAGAAGATATATTTGAGATCAAGGTGGCCAGGACGACAAAACGCCAATTTCATACGTAAAGACCTAATATATACCTTGCAATTTGTAGTGAATTTAAATAATGGTTAGTATATATACCTAGAGCCAGCTGGGTAACTGAGCTATGTTCGGAGTAGTGATAAATTAAAAAAAATAATAATCACAAAAATATTTATCTGACCCGGCATTCGAAGCTTGTAAAAATTGAAATTGGTATGCGCATGTATTATCAAAAATTATACAAACGCATACCAAACTGCCAATCAGAATGATATAATATTGTCAAAATGATTAATATTATATTCTCGCGCAGCGAAAGAAAAATCATATATAGCTTAAAAATGCGCAGTTTTAACACCTATTATTTCGATTTTTCACCTCCAAAACTCCCTAAATACTAAATTGTCTGGTTATAAGTGCAGCCGTTTTCGAGAAACGGATTATATATATACAAGATTGTCTCGTTTAAAATATAAGATTATTACTCTAATACGGAAAAATTTACTTACTCGTATGTTCATAAAGGTAGATTGTTATTTACGAATCAATACAAAATTTCGTATTACTGTTGAATCCATTAGATCTATGTTGGAGGTAACTAATTGACCGTGTGTGCCCCACACACTGTCAATTGTTGCCTTGCCTTTTGCTTTTGTGGACACAAATATGAAAGAACATTACAAACAAGAATTCCTAGAATGGTCTGTTAAAAGGCACCTGAGACGGACTTTACAAATACCAAGTCTGAATGAATACGGAATGCTAGTATTTTATGTGCTGCCTAATTATTGTTCAACTGGTTTTACGTATTTTTAAAAAGCTTTTTTTCTTAAAAAAGTATTACAATTACCTAAAGCTTACTAACATAATATTAATTACTATATGTTACCCGCGACTTCAGGCGCGCAAAAGTTAATCTCGCGGAAACCGTACATTTTACCGCGATAAAAAGTAGCCTATGTCCTTCCCCGTAGTCTACTCTACGTATATTTGCGGTACCAAATCAACAAAAACAAACTATAGAAACTTTTCCGTTTCATTATATTAGTATAAAAAAGAATAGTCAAACAATCCAATTGCGAATGTCTTTTGCTTGTGTACGTTAAAAGTAAACCTCCCACCCTCTATAGTAAAATTTCTATTGATCCTATGACTTGATAGCGACACGATCTTTATAATCAGAAATTAATGTACCCACTTATTGGAAAGTGGAAACCCCTTCGTTTCGTCGTTAAGCCTCAAATTCGGGTGTTCAATAACACTTAGTTACTTTGTTATAATGGATAAAACAAATTTTTATTACTATGGAGGTCCCTCGTCAAAGGTATAAAGACTATAAGCCTAATATTTCTATATAATTAGATAATTCTATGACATTACAAATCAATAAGTTATAAATTTATCAATCTAATGTGTAATTATTAATATAATTTGTGATATACAGTAGAAAATAAAATAATTTGGTATAAAATTTAAATTTCGTTGTACAAAATTGTAAAAATTTCATGATGATGGCAACCCTTTGCACAATGTTTACATTTTTTTTTAAATTTTAATCTACCCATGATGATGACTTTGTCGAAACCGGTAGTGTAGTATATTAAAATTAATGTAAAATGTTTATTAAAGTGGAAATAGTGCGAGAAGTCCTCCTGTGTGTTATTATTGTGAAAATGAATTTCCACCAAGAACCTACAGTACAATCAATAACATAATATCTAATATTAGGTCTTTACCTATGAAATTGCCGTTTTGTATGGAAAAAATTAAAAACGAATTTTTTTCATGTATTTTTTATTTGTATTAATCGAAGTAATCACCCATGCAATCAATGCATCTTTACCAACGCAGTGGCAGTTTATTGATGCCCTTCTTAAAGAAATCAGCTGGACGGGAGGCAACAAATTCTTCAAAGGCATTTTGTACTGCCTCTCGGGTATTGAATTTTTTTCCCGCCAAGTAGTTATCCAAATTCTGGAAAAAGTAGTAGTCTGTAGGCGCAAGGTCTGGTGAGTAGGGCGGATGACGGAGAGCTTCCAACCCCAGTTCTTGCAAGTTAACAATATTTATATACTAGTAGGAATAATACGTAAAGCGAAAATGTCAAGTACAGTTTTACGAGAATTGTGCGTACGGACGAGAATGAAATTTGGGCACAATTAAAGTTTATTATGAAGAAGGCGTGCAAAAACTTAAATTTCTTAAAATAATGCTTAGAAATACATTAAATTAAAGAAAATATCAGCAACACACACAAATACCATGAATTTGGTTCACACATACACGTAGTGTATTCATATTTAGCTAAAGTAAGATTGGACACGTTGTGTTTGAAATTTGTAGTGTTGTGTACCCGTGTAGGCGATAAGCGACATCGTTTCGCGTTATGTAAAAATGCTCTAATACGTGAAGCAAAAATTACGTTTTCACGATTTTGGACCTATTTTGAGGATACTCACGGTCCAGTGTGCAAATCCAGCAGCCTGTCAATAATTTGTTTATATAATATGTATATATTCATGTTTTATCTGTAAATTGTAGTAAATATCCAGTTGGATTTACCAAAAGGCTGAGTAGGTCTAGGGCGACAAATTTTAGGGGACGGCAAATGTGGCCTAAGAATTTTTTTTTGTTACAGAAATATAAAAAACATTAATATTATTTGCATATAAAAATTGTTATCGAAAATGAAACAAAAGATATAATATTTTAGTACTTTACAGTATACTTTACACTAACGTCTGAATACAAAAAATTACTAAACGTTCTTAAAACTATACTTTTGCAGTTAATATACGATGCAAAATATTCTAAAAGCGTTTCAATATTATAAAATACAATTTAAATTATATTTTTTTTTGATGAGAGTGGCGGGCGGCGATGGATTCTTTTGGTATTGAGAAGATATGTGATTCTACAGATTTTCACAGTGTGCTACTGTTTGTCATTTGTTTTCGTCTATAGGGATTCCCAATAGAAATCTGTAAAATTAGAGACATGTTTGCTCGCTCGCTCCGCTCGCTCGCTTTCAAAGTACAGAGCATAAAAAAATAATAAAATTACAAATTAAACCAGTAAAATTGAAAAAAGAAATATTTATCCAATTTTCTCCTGCGAAATTAGAGAATTTTTATTTATTGTTTTTTGAATTTGAATATTTTTGCTTGTTGCTCCACTCGCTCGCTTTCAACGTACAAAACATAATTATCATTATAATAAATTGTTGTTGGTTTTATTTAAACAGTACACATTTTCATATACCTATTTGGCACAAATTTCAACCAGGACATTTGTAAAAACTACAATTGTACTCTTAATTAGTATAAGTGTCATTTTGAGAAGGAAGTTAGGGGGGAGGGGCAAAACTGAATAGCCTATGGTGGGCAATTGTGTAAATCCGGCACTGTAAATATCATAGACAACATTACACATTTTTAATCCGTATCTAAGAGGCAAAGGGAAAAAAATAAAATAAAATTGAAACTAAAAAATTTAAATATGAATTATGATCGTATTTCGACGACGAATTAGGGCAATCTATAGTAATATATTAGGTCCTTACATATGAAATTGGCGTTTTGTCATAATGGCCACTTTGATCTCAAATATATCTTCTTTGGTTAGGAATTCTAATTTCAACTTTATACTGCTATTTACTTATGCATTTGTGTTTCGAAAACCGTAATTCATTTGTTTTTTCCTCTTTTGGTTTTTTCTTTGCGTCACTCTGTTTACAAAATGGAAAACTTGAAATATTGTATTATTCTCTAGGACGAGTTCCACCGTGGCACCAGTGCTGCTAATGAAGAATTGAAGGCTATTGTGGAAGCGGATCCATCGCAAACCACGTCCAAGTTAGCTGCAGACTGCGGTGTTAGTGATGAAACTGTTTTAATCCACTTGAAGCAAATTGGGAAGGTGAAAAAGCATGAAAGGTGCTGCGTTACATTACTCAACCGGCACAATAATATATACATAATCAAGGGATTTTAAATCTAGTCATTACCTGTGATGAAAAGTGTATTCTGTACGATAATCCGAAACGCTCATCGCAATGGCTGAATCCTGGCGAACCAGCCAAATCCTTCCTAAGCGAAAATTGAGTCAAAAAAAGTTACTTGTGAGCGTTTGGTGGACTAGTGCCGGTGTCGTTCACAAGAGCTTTCTTAAATCTAGCCAGATGATTACGGCAGATGTCTATTGCGAGCAACTGTAAATCATGATGGAAAAGCTAGCTGTTAAACAATCGATGTTGATCGTTCGCTCTAGGCCACTGCTGCTTCAGGACAACGCTAGACCAGACACTGCACAACAGACGGCTACCAAATTAGAGGAGCTTCAATTGGAATGTCTAAGACATCCCCACCGTACTCCCCGGATCTTACTCCAACAGATTACCATTTTTTTCGAAATTTGGATAACTTGCAAGGGAAAAAATTCAACTCCGATGGGGCAGTCCAAAGCGCCTTCAAAGATTTTATTGATTCCTGTCCGAATGATTTTTTCAGTAAAGGAATCAATGAACTACCTATGAGATGGCAAAAGTTCATAGATAGCAATGGTATATACTTTAATTAAATAAATATATTATGTTTATGTTCCTCCTCTTCATTCCTTCCTCCTTTCATATGTAATGACCTAACACTATTATCTCTTATCGACTTTTTCATGCGGTACCAAACTCCTGATAAAAATAGAATAAGTACAAAAAGTCTTTAATAGTAATTATTCTTGAAATTCGCAAAGAAAATTAATTCCCCAAAGATAAATACATTTTATAGTATAAGTTCACAGGTAGTTACACTACAGAGACGATCGGTAAATAATTTTATATTAAATAATATTTTGTTAGTTTTCTTTCTTTCTTAATATTAAAAGTCTCTTTTTTATGTCTGGCGACATAAAAATATTAAACTGTCGGTTTTTGATAACGATACTAACTATAAATTATGAATTTATTGACTATGTAATATCCAATTGTATTATTTGTATAATTTGGCACATAGTATTGAGTATTACAAACGTGCTTTAGACCAGTATCGGATTATACCAGCGCGGGGCCCGTAGCAAATTCTGCCGCGGTGTCCCCGAGCGAAAGGCGAGCGAGCATTTCATTCATGAGCATATTAAGCAAGAATAAGCAGAACCTTTGTGTCGTTTCTTCCATGTAATATGTAAATTTTTAAATGTTTCTTGTGTGTAATAAATTGGTAAATAAAATAAAATAAATAAGAAACAAAAAAATCCAAATCTACGACTAAATATTAACTTTTTTCACTGAATATTAAAAACTGGCAGACATATATTATTTTGGTGAACAAATAACCATCTTGGTGACAATTTGAGAGTACACATTTAATATTTTCCCTGATGTAGGTAATTCAAAAAACATAATAAGCAGCAAAACAAGCGCGCATAAAAAAACGTAAAGGAGCGAACAAAATTCCCATTTTTAATTTTTCGCAGTTTCGGGGTTAGATTTAAAAAAAAACATTCGTTTTGAAATTTCACAATGGCGGAGATTTTTCGTAAAATTGATATGGGTGTCGTTTGCCAGGTTTTTAGGGGTGCAGAATAATATGAAAATTAAATCCATTTTGAAATTCCAAAATAACGCACATTTTTTTAAATTAATTTTAATATGGGAGTTCTTTTTCAGGTTTCTGGGGTCGCTGATTATAAAATTGGATACGAAAATCACATTCATTTTGAATTTCCAAGATGGCGGACATATATCATTTTACAAAAATTAATATGGGTGTCCTTTTGTTGGTTTCTGGGGGTGCTGGGATTACAAAAAATCATTAATTTTGAAAAATAAAATGGCGAATATTTATTTTTCTGTAAAGTTGATATGGATGACGTCTTCGAGGTTTTTACGGGTACTGAATACAACAATTATATCCATTCCTTATTTCAAAGGTGAACTTTTAATAAAAATGAATCTAGGTGCCTTTTCTAGGTTTAATGTTAATAAATGTTAATTAAAAAAAAAACATTATTTTGAAATTTCAAAATGTATTTTAATTTCTGTAAAATTCTTTTTGAATTCTTCAACATTTCTATAGCTTTATACATCGCTCGTATCTCAAAGTAGAGCATAGCCATATTTTCATAGAGCCATATTTTTTTCTATAATAGCTTCTATCTCGGAGACGGTGCATCTTACCGAAAAAAGAAAGAAAATTGCCTCCTCCACATCAAATCCTGAATTTCTAAAAATTTCTATAGCTATGTTAAATAGCTGGTATCTTGAACTACATAATATACTGTGTTAATAATCATCAATCCAAATCATCATCCGCAACAACTTTTAAATTAGTACTCATGTAATTTTTACGAATAATGAAATTTCTCCATTTTGGAAATTAAAATTGGAAGACGATTTTGTAATCTAGCACCCGCAAAAACCTGGTAAAGGACACCCATATTAAATTTAATAAAAAATTTACGCCATTTTGGAATTTTAAAAAAAGATTTAATTTTCATATTATCCAGCACCCCCAAAAACATTGAAAAAGACATCCATACCAAAGGCAATCAAACTCCAACAGTATCCAAAAATGTGATTTTACGATTCCGTTAGCGTTGCTTAGTAACCTATATGGAAATAAAACTTTTCTGATTTTTGATTGAATGTTCCAAAAATAACGGAATTTTCTCTTAGTAATTTTTTAAAAGCTCTTAACTTACCAATAAAGTATACAAATTGACGTGTGACGGCGTGACAGAAATTATTATTTAACCAAACAATCATTGGCAGGCGGTGTCCTACTAGCGATTCACCGTGATTTTGCCGCGGTGGGTCGTCCTGAATGGCATACCTCCACTGAAGATCTCTGGGTGTCTATCACACTTAGTGATAGGTTTGAAGATACCTGGGCACACTTTATCTTTGTAAGCAGAACGAAGGAAATAGCTCAGGCATTCAGCTTGAAACGTTTTCCAATAGTCTATTCAACATAATTAATTCATTCCCAAATAATAAATTCGTAGTCTTATGGGACTTCAATCTCACGTTTATCGACTGGCGTCCTCAATGCACTTTGCATCAGGTGGCGTGCCACTCACGAGAAGTCACATTAATTTTTTGGATACCCTGGCCCAGTGTAATCTCATACAGCGCAGTCAAGTTCGCAATCATAATAATCGACTATTGGATCTAGTTTTATCTAATTGTGATTTAGATCACAATTAGAAAAATGACCAAGGGGTCATCACAATCATTAACAGTCAGCTGTTGACTCCTTGGTCCCTGACGATGTACCTCACCATCCGGTCCGTTCTTTGTGTATTGAACTTGTACAGAGCATGGAAAGCACTTTGGAATCAAAAAAGCGACTTAAATATTTTTATAATCGTGGTAAATATAACTTAATTCGCTCTTCTTTAAATTTAGTTGACTGGCATGAACGTCTTAATAACAAGTGCTTAGATGATGCTGTCAAGTGTTTTTATAACATTATTTACGATCTTCGTAAAACACATATACCACATAAAATAATTTCACCGAACTGTTGTGCACGCGTGCTATGAGTCTTATATCAGTAAAACTGAGAGTTCTCTTATAAATAATCCCAAACTGTTTTGGAATTTGTGTGAAAGGTAGCAAAGCTTCTTCCACATTTCCTTCCTCCATGTGCTATGAAGGAGAACTAGCAACTGAAGGTGATACAATTTGTAACCTATTTGCGACATACTTTCAAGCAAACTTTCTCGATACTAGTACCTCACCTAGTGATTTGGATTCTGAATTGCATACTATGAATAACAATTCCGTTGGGGACGTCAAGATAGATTCTGATGACATACTCAAACTGCTAAAGTCCGTAAATTTAAATAAGGGCGCTGGGCCTGACGATATTTCCCCTGTCCTGGTTGTTGAGCTTGGTTACGCCCCTAACTATATTATATTCAAAATTAATTAAGGAAGGATATGTACCTTGGAAATCAGCATTTATTACACCTGTACATAAGGGCCGGGAGAAAGTCAATATTAAGAACTACAGGCCAATATCTAAGCTTTGTATTTTCGCCAAACTCTTTGAGAGCATTATACATCAACAAGTTTATACTGCACTCAAATGTTGCACTTAAAGGTTCATACCTGAACAGCATGGGTTTCTAAAAGGGCGCTCAACAACCTCAAATCTTCTTCTAACTTATGACCATGTCAGTTCTGGTATGGATTCAGGCGTACAGGTGGATTTAATATTTACGGACTTTAGCAAGGCGTTTGATCGTATAGACCATTGTATCTTACTCCAGAAGTTGTCTAATACTGGTATACATGGAAATCTTCTCCGTTGATTTTCCTCATATATTAGTAACAGATCCCAAGCAGTAGCTATTAACAGCTTCATTTCTAGATGGATATTTGTACCTTCTGGTGTTCCTCAAGGCTTTCTGTTGGGGCCATGGCACTTTGCTATCTTCCTTAATGATATTACTTCTTGTTTTCATCATTCAACATTTTTACTGTATGCTGAAGACACAAAAATACTGAAAAAAAATTCCTCATATGATGACTGTCGCCTCTTACAAGAGGATTTGAATAGGTTTTCTAACTTCTGTGTTAATAAAGTAAAATGCGTACGTGCGTAAAGTAAATTTAGTTAAGTATAATTATGAACTTAAAAATAAGGTACTCGTATTTAGGAAATCGATTAAAGATCTTGGAGTTATTATTGACTCTAAATTAATTTTTGATGAGCACATTGACTATACTATTAAAAGGGCTTCGAAAGCATTAGGCTTCATTATAAGGTCTTGTAATAAATTCAAATTTATTAAGGTTGTAAAAGTACTTTATTGTGCGTATGCAAAAGACTCCAAGAATTCCAAAATATACATAAATCGAATTGAGTCAATACAGGGACGCTATCTTAGAATTCTTCAATTTAAATGCCACTTAACCTTTACTGATTATGATTCCAGGTGCAAAAAATTCAATTTTCTTCCTTTACACTATCGTAGGAACATCTCTGACCTGGCTTACTTATGTAAAATTTTTACAATGAAATTGATGTACCTGAATTATTAATTAAAATCAATCTTAACGTTCCCATTAGAACTTCTCGTAATTTTATGCCTTTTTACATCGTGGGATGTTTTAACACCTACTATCGTCGAAATTAATTTGTTTTTAGATCCAGCGCACAATTCAACAAATTCCTAAATAGTAATCCATGTGAGGACTCATTCTTACTAAAGCCCAAGAAAGTTAGAAAACTTATGACTGATGCCTTCTTTAAATCTAATTTATAAGCTCCATAATAATTTAATATTTTATGTCCTAATTATTTATTAAAAACCATTTGCTGTGAGTATGAGTATGTGTAACGTGTCCTTTGATTTTATTATGATCTTTATTAATCGGCTAGCCTTTTCTTGTGGTTTGAGTATTAATTATGCTGATAATTATTATTATTATTGATTTTAGTTTTACTTTTATGCAGTGGGTCTATGTTATGTAATGTCACGATCAGATGCTTAGCATGTGCTTATATTATCTTTAATTTGTTTTACACTAGTGAAAACTTGTTATTGGCATTTCGATTTTTAATATGTACTTTTATTGCTATATTTTATATGCTGTAAGTTTTCCAAATAAAATAAAATAAATAAAAAAACATTGTGTGTATACATCCACGTCTACTAGAAGTATAACTGACCAGAGTATAAACAAAATTCACGGCCTCATTTTTTTTTGGTGACGTGAATTATATTATATATTTTCTTTGCCCATACAGCATATTTATGGGTGTGCTGGATGGGCAATCATTTTAATATTTATTTATACTCAAAAACAAAAAAGTTTTATTTCTATATAGGTAACAAAGCAACGCTTATGGAATTGTCCCTAAAACTAAAAAGGTTGCTTGCTTGGTCTGTCGTACGTCATACGGTTCGGAGCCACGGAAGACCAGGTACCGCGGTGTGCCGTGGTGTTACACCTGAGTTGTCTCCATTTTGGATTTTGGACATTACACTGCTTACCTGCTCAAAAATTTATTATTATTATTACTTTTTGTTTTTTTTTTGCATTATCTGTTGTTTTCACTTATATGTATTTTATGATGGCACTGGTTTTTTTTACTGACCTGTAATGTCTAAATTTTTCAAATAAATATTTATTTATTTATTTATTAAAATGCCCCATTCGCCAATTTGAAATTTATAAATAAATGAATTTTTGTAATCAGTGACTCCAGAAACCTATAAAAGGACAACTATATCAATTTTTTTAATATCTACTATCTTGGAAATACAAAATGAATGACTTTTTTGTATCCAGCACCCCCAAAATCTGGTAAAAGATACCCATATTAATTTTACGAAAAATAAATATTCGCCATTTTCAAAATGAATCTACACAATATCTACACCCCCGAAACTGAGAGAAATAACCACCTTGGAGACAATTTTAGAGTACACATTTAATTTCTGAATAGGCACATATATTTTCCCTCATGTAGGTAATTCAAAAAACATAATAAGCAGCAAAACGAGCGCACGGAAAAAAAAACCTAAAGGAGCGTACAAAATTCCCATTTTTAATTTTTCTCGGTTTCGGGGAGGTAGATAATGTGTTTTTTTTTAATTTAAAAATGGCGGATATTTATTTTTCGTAAAATTGATATGAGTTCGTTTACCAGGTTTTAGGGAGTGCTAGATAGGAAAATTACATTCATTTTGAAATTCCAAGATGGCGGACATACTTCATTGTCACTTGTAGGTTTCTGGGGGTGCTGAATAAAAAAATGATATCCATTTAAATTTCAAAATGGCGGATGAATTTTAATTACCGTAAAATTCGTCTATCTCAAAAATGGTCCGTTTTATACATAGCTCGTTCTTCAGGACAGAAGATATATTTGGGGTTTTGAAAGTTTCAAGAGGTCTCAAATAATAATATTTTTTAAAATAGTAAGGTTTATTAATTAGGTTAAATGATTTGCAAAAATTAATGTGTTCAATGTGAGAGAAAAAATTTGACATTAGTCTTCTAAATTTAAAAACATTTAAAAATAAAAAATACAATTTGCCAGTAACCTATATAAGTAAATTATAAAAATTAAAAACAAAATCAATGAGACTAAATAAATGAAACAATCAAAAATAACAATTATTAACACTCGTATCTCAAAGTAGTCATTGCCATATTTTTTCTATAATCGCTTCTATCTCGGAAACGCTGCAACCTACTGAAAAAAGAATGAAAATTTCCTCCCCCTTAGTAACCCTCAACCTTATATTTACTTCATGATGGGAGAAAAAGAAATTTGAAAATCCTGAATTTTCCAACATTTCTATAGCTATAAACATTTCTCGTAAATCAAAATAGGCCTTGCCATATTTCTTTCTATAATCGCTTCTATCTCGGAAACGGTGCATCATATCAGTATGATAAAATAATGAAAATTTCCTCCCCTTTAGTATTTCCGCAACCACATATTTTCTTCATGATAGGAGAATTTTTTTTAAAAAATCCGTTTTTTCCAACATTTCTATAGCTTTATACATCGTCCGTATCTCAAAGTAGAGCAGTACCATATTTTTTTTCTATAATCGCTTCTATCTGGAGAACAGGTAATTCTACTGAAAAAATAATGAAAATATCCTCCCCTCCAAGAAACCCCGTAACCACGTATTTTCTTTATAAGTTCTTTTTTAAATAGTGAATTTCCAAAAAATTTTATAGCTTATATAGCTGGTACTACATAACATACTGTATTAATAATCATCAATCCTAATCAGCATCCGCAACAACTTTTAAATTGGTATTCATGTCATTTTTACGAAAAATAAAAAAAATATCTATTTTGGAAATTTAAATTGGAAGACAATTTTATAATCAGCACCCCCAGAAACCTGGAAAAGAACACCCATATTAATATGAATGAAAAAAATGTACGTCATTTTGGGACTTCAAAATGGATTTAATTTTCATATTATTCTGCACCCCCAAAATCCTTGAAAATGACACCCAAACCAAAGGAAAACAAACTCCAACAATATCCAAAAATGCAATTTTCCGTAGCCTGCAAATTGAATACTTAGCAGCCATTAATTTATCAACCCAATCTGGTTTTATAGCTGCATACATCGTATAATAGTCATCAACTTGGAAGTTAAGTCGCCAGCTTATAAATCGCGGTGCCAATTTGGATTAAATTTTGCCACTTTTTATCTGCCGATGTTTGTATTTTTTGTCACCTGAGTGCTTTCGCCAGTTTAATAATAATACAGTATGCTCATGTGCAGTCGCCAACTTATTTTTTGCCCGCTAGATTAATTATATCCCCTTTTTAATTAGTACTCATGTCATTTTTACGAATAATGAAAATTCTCCATTTTGAAAATTGAAATTGGAAGACAACTTTATAATCAGCACCCCCAGAAACCTGGAAAAGGACTCCCATATTAATATTGATTTAAAAAAATGTGCGTTATTTTGGAATTTAAAAATGGATTTAATTTTCATATTATTCTGCACCCCCAAAAACCTTGAAAACGACACCCATAACAAAGGAAAACAAACTTCAACAGTATCCAAAAATGCGATTTTCCGTAGCCTGCAAAATGAATTTTTAGCAGCTATTAATTTATCAACCCAATCTGGTTTTATAGCTGCTTACATCGTTAAATACATATTATACAACTTATAAATAGCGGTGCCAATTTGGATTAAATTTCGTCATTTTTTATCTGCTGATTTTTGTATTTTTTGTCACCTGAGTGCTTTCGCCAGTTTAGTAATTTAGGCGCCAACATATTTATTCGCTGCCAAATTCAGTAATACAGTATGCTCATGTGCAGTCGCCAACTTATTTTTTGTTCGCAAGATTAATTATATCCCAAATAATATCTGTCTGTCAGGTTGGAATATTCAGTGAAATAAACTGGTATTAATTAGTCACCAGAATTGAAATTTTTTGTTCCTTATATTCTTTTGCTAATTTAGTATTCAATATTCGGTTTTTTCACACCTAAAATTCGATTATTTTGTCGCGAGTTTAAATACATGCCATTTATTAATTACTTTTTATTTTTATAAATTTATATAATAACAAACTCCAACAATATCCAAAAATACGATTATCCGTAGCCTGTAAATTAAATTTTTAGCAGCCATTAATTTATCAACCCAATCTGGTTTTATAGATTGTGACATCATATAATGGTCGCCAACTCGGAAATTAAGTCACCCTTATAAATTTCAATGCCCGTTTGGATTAAATTTTGCCACCTTTATCTGCCGATTTTCGTATTTTTGTCACCTGAGTGCTTTCGCCAGTTTAGTAATTTAGTCGCCAGCATATTGATTCGCTGCCAAATTCAATAATACAGTATGTTCATGTGCAGTCGCCAACTTATTTTTTGTTCGCAAGACTAAAGTGTGATGTGAGTTAATGTGAAAAGTGAGCGAGCGAGCATAATTTTTTTCTACTTAACCAATTAAAATCTATTTAAATTTTAAACCCTGAAAGACTGCACTTGGGAAAACACAATCAAATTAAAAGCCTAAAACATAAAGTCAGTTTAAAATAATATAATATGTTGATTATGTAAAAAAGTGAGCGAGCGGAGCGAGCGAGAAATAATTTTTATTTTATACTTCACCTATTAAAATCTTTCAAAACTTTAAACCCTGAAAGACTGCACTTGGGAAAATACAAGCAAATCAATAGCTTAAAACAGACCAGAAACAGTACAAAAGTCAGTACATTCTCAGTACAAAATAATTTATCATACTGATTATGTAAAAAGCGCGCGAACAGGGCGAGCGGGATTTTTTTTTTTTCTTATTTAATTGGTTTTAAGAACGCCGTAAAGAACGTAATGTAATTTATATTTTTATTTTTTTTAATTTTTTTTTCGAAACTTTAAATTATTTTTCTGCCTTAACGTCTTTACTTACTTTACGTATATCAAATGACCAAAATGTCCGTAACTGATTTTACCAAACCTTATTTGTACACAGGATTATGGAAAGTTTTAATTTTCAATTGTTCACGATGTATGACTTTAAGAAATATCTTTAAATAATTATAATTTATTTTTATTTTATTTTATGTCATTACCTAAGTAATGTATTATTTAGTACTTATTACTAGAATATTACATAATAATTAATGAATTAAAATAACTAAATTATTATCTAACCTATATATATTATATATACACCTCGGCCACCGTATCAGTTTAGCCATACAGTTAGGCAATGCTGCCAGCCTCTTAGGTACTCTACCCGTATATATTATATATATATATATATATGTATATATATATATACACATATATATACAGCTTTAGGGTCATTCGTTTTGTCGACCAGTCTTCATCCACTTCACCATCAGAAAGATGCTTGGCACTGGGGCCCTAAGGACCCATAGTTTCGACTCCAAAAGGTAGAAAAATGTAACCATCGCCATAGCATTCATATTTCCGCCTTTTGTTGGTCTCGGCGAGCAGATGCCGCCCCGCCACCCTTGCAGTGGCTGGTACGTGTGACGCTGTCAGTGTATCCACGCAGGTAGCGTCCCACACCAGCGGCCTCCTACGGCTCCACGGGATTAGGGTCATGCCATCGGGTCTCCTGCCGTCGTCACGTGCGATACCGTTCGGCTCAAGTGTGGCCGGCACGGTGACGATGGCTAGAGCCCTGTGGATGACGTCATTTATGGAGGCATGGCGGGACTGGCGCCCGGAACTGCGGCGGCAGGACAGTTCATGGTGTCCTTGGCGGTCCACCGTGGTACCACAACGGCAGCAATGGGGCTCGTTAGTGGCGGTTCCTAAGCGCAGACTGACTGATAGTATGAAGGTGGGGTTATTCAACAGAGTTCCGATATTGAATGATGGGAGTGCCTGGAGCCAGTACCTCGATTCCAACTCAATGGACGCTAAGAGACGGGGGCGATCAGCAGGGGAGGAGCAATTTAACAGGTCTGATTGTGCCAAATTAAGAAGTGGTTCATCCCAATTCTTTTGAATGTTGGGATGGACTGGAATTTCGCCTGGGCAGACTCCACGCCAAGAATTAGCAGCTTCCGGTACTGAGTCAATACCCATGCAGCCTAATGAATTTGTAATGATTTTGGTGAAAAGTGGGTGGATGCTATGAGCAGTTGACAAAAAAGCAGGAAGAGACTCACTGGACATCTTCTTATATTGTTAATCCGGTACTGCTATAGACTAATTGTTTAATATGTATGTCCCGCCAAAATATCCTGATTATATTTTTATTATATTTACCTGTAATAGGTACGTATTTATCCGAATGATCTATCTAAGGAACTCTATTCTACTGTCGTTTTGAATGAAGTCGCAGGCAAAAGTAAAATAATGATATTTTAACTTAGCCGGTATCTCATTATTTGTGCAGTCTCTGTGTATTCTAGTCTGTGTGGGCTGCAGGTGCATATTGTGTCACGTGACCCGGATTCGCCCCACATGGATTTACATAGCATTACCTGCCTTCGCACTCAATTGTTTACCGGCTAAATCCAATAGAGCTTACTATAAAAATATATGCTCCTATAATATGGCTCTATTTAAATAGTGTTTTCGGTCTTGCAGGTACCGGGAAAAATATTTAAAAGTTGAGTTGAGAAAAAAGTGGCGAAGGCTGGTTCTGACTCATAGGGAAGCCCTAGCCTGTATAATAAGTAGGGATTCGGATGAGAGTCTTCAAAAGGTAAATGGTAAGTGAAGCCGATAGGAATGGAGTTATATAAACCCCTCGCCACTGAACTGTATTAATTATAATAGGATAAGTCCAGGATAGGTACTACATTTTGAAATGGATACTCACTAAATAAATCATTATCGTAATTATTTCCTTGTTTTTAAAAACTTTGATCCTTAACCTATCGAGGTACCTTAATTTTTTGAGAGTATTGTATGAGTACAGGTTTTGAGCAATTTGTGTTTTCTTTTATCTCTCGAAAATTTGATAAATGCCTAATGTGGAGGACAGAAGACTGATCTTAAAATGACTTTAAAGGATTACTGCGGCGAAAAATTAAGGCTCATTTTAAAAATGAACTTCCAACAAGGCCATTTTACATTAAAATAGATCATACTTAGACTTTATTAATTCTTGCCTATATCATGTTCTAATCTTTCTATGCAATCTATATCTAATTAATCCTTCATGATTTCTTCCTTCCTTTTTTGATAAAATGTGTTTTTTCGTAGCTTTTCCTTTAGAGTTGATCTCGTATCCCTTGTTTTCGGTTTCGCTGTCAAAACTGTATTTAAAGTGTCTCTTCTCCAATACCTTCAATACCTTAAGCCTGCAACAAAAATATATTGAGAATATGATGCTTACAAAAAACCCAAATGTTAGAATAATCTTAATAACGGGTGTTAGTACCTATACATAATAAAATGGCAAAAAATAAATTACCTACACAATATTATCATGCACTGATAATATTGTATTAAGGTCACTATTACACCATCCCATATGACATAGCGCCTCAGCGACTCACATACATACAGTCGAGTCTTCTATCAAACATGTCCAGTGTGCTATTGGTACTGCCTGTCACCCTGCGCACCAGGGAAGCGCACCTTTTTCGCATGGTTGCGTAAAAGAAGCCAACCCGCTCCTTACATACAATCACAGCATTTATCCCAATAGAGCATGTATCCTGAAATTATATATATTTATCAGATTAAATTTTATCTGACCCATATTAAGCTAGTAAGAGCCTTTTGTGTCTACATTGGCATTCGTACAGAGCAAGTGATAGACATTCCTGAACATATGCGCGCTAATAGCTTTGTGGTAACGTTACTATTCCTTTGTGTAATACACCAAGACACGCACAGGGCTTAGGCCTCAAAGTCTACACTAAGATTCAACTGGCTTTCTAGTCCGATTTGCTTACATTAACAATAGTGTTCTATGACGAATCAGATTTGTGGATGCCCTATCTACTTATTACTTATTATATTGTTTTACTGACAATATATATAAAAAATAGCTTATGGAGACTTAAAAATGTAGAAGCGTCAAACTAGAACACGCCTTAAGTTATCATATATATTATTCCTGATATCGTATATGGTTGGTAAATTTAGGAATGAGTGGGTTTCATATTCGAGGCGTGTATGTTATTGTGTATTGATTAATGTTCAATTTTGCTCAATTTTCAATCAATGTTCAATAGCTATCTTAAAAATGCCGCTCTATGTCGCGTACCGTTTCGTTTCGGCGTGAATTGATCCTTATGCGTTACCTTATTATTTTTAGGGTAGGTACATAAGCCGCAATTCGGGCAACAGGTCTGATTAATATCGGTGTAATCGTCGATAACAAGATGGCGTTAGGAGTAATGTTTCATGCATTAGTGCTGAACAAATAACGTTCGTGGGACAATGTAAGGCGGAATTAATATGAAAACTTTGATCAAAAGCTAAAGTTTTCCAATCAGCGACGTGCTTTTGTGGCACTACAATTAATGGCCTCACACAAATAATGTGTGCTGTTCTTTTGTTTTGACTTTGTGTGTACCCACTTGCTTACCTGAGTAATTAAACTGCGTAATTTCGTGTAAATCGCAATAAAGTTTTAAATACAGCATTCTAACTGCCTCTGCTTTCGTAATTGTGTACAACTATTAGGTAGGTATAGATAGTAGTATAATATCATATTATTCGGTACTGGTATAATATAATCGTAAAGTGGCTTTTTAAAATATTAGGTCATAACATATGAAATTGGCGTTTAGTAAAGGAGTAACATAAAGTCGATTTTTTTAAAACATAATATATTTATTTAATCAAAGTATATATATCCCATTGCTATCTATGCACTTTTGCCATCTCATAGGTAGTTCATTGATTCTTTTACTGAAAAAACCATTCGGACAGGAATCAATAAAATCTTTGATGGCGCTTTGGACTGCCCCATCGGAGTTGAATTTTTTCCCTTGCTTCTTGTTATCCAAATTTTAAAAAAATGGTAATCTGTTGGAGCAAAGTCCGGGGAGTACGGTGGATGTCTTAGACATTCCAATTGAAGCTCCTCTAATTTGGTAGCCGTCTGTTGTGCAGTGTGTGGTCTAGCGTTGTCCTTAAGCAGCAGTGGCCTAGAGCGAATGACCAACCTCGGTTGTTTAGCAGCTAGTTTTTCCATCATTATTTGCAGTTGCTAGCAACAGACATCTGCCGTAATTGTCTGGCCAGATTTAAGAAAGCTGGAGTGAACGACACCGGCACTAGTCCACCAAACGCTCACAAGTAACTTTTTTTGAGTCAATTTTCGCTTGGGGCAGGATTTGGCTGGTTCGCCAGGGTTCAGCCATTGCGATAAGCATTTCCGATTATCGTACAGGATCCACTTTTTATCACAGGTAATGATTCGATTTAAAATCCTTTCATTATTGTGCCGGTTGAGTAATGTAACGCAGATTTTTCACCTTCCCAATTTCCTTCAAGTGGCTTAAAACAGTTTTATCACTAATAGCCTACAGCTAACTCGGACGTGGTTTGCGATGGATCCGCTTCCACAAAAGCCTTCAATTCTTCATTACCAACTTTGGTCTCCAGCCGTCTACGGGGCTTGTTCTGCAGGTCGAAATTTCCAGAACGAAAACGTTGAAACCAAAAACGCACTGTCTTTCATTTTCGACACCGCCGCCATACATATCATTAATCCTTCGAGCCATTTCTGCAGCTCTGATGCCACGGTGGAACTCGTACTCGAAAATAAACTGATAAATCATAATCCAGCGGATTAAGATCGGGACTAGACGAAGGCCAGTCTTCAGCACTGATGAAGTCCGAAACGTTCGTTTCCAACCAAGACTGTGTAGACCGAGCTTTATGAGCTGGCGCCGAGTCTTGTTGGAAGGACCATTCTTGGTTATTGAACATGTTGTTGTTAAGGGGCTTCACTATCTTCTCAATAATAGTATCTTGATACACTTGTGCCGATGTTTTTTTACCTTTTTCAAAAAAGTATGGCTCAGTCACTTCTTCATAGTTAATACCCCACCAAACCAACACTGAAGTCTTATTGTACCTATTAATAGCCCGATACACAAACATTTTACTAATACGAGTACCAAGCGTATGGAGAGTTTTAAAAATTGCATTTGTCTCCATAGTAGGTATGGAGCCAAATGCAATTTTTAAAACTCTTGTGTAATGCAATCACAGCGATTCGGTTCTCTTTATCACCCCACTCCATTTTAATCTCGCAAAATATTGTACAATGTATTGGCGCCAAAATGAGAAAACTCATTGAACAATCATATAAAAATTACATATTTCAAATTCAAATGAAATATTTTGTTTATTTTTAATTGTAACAGTATTTATGGCCAGAATAAATATTTTTTTGCAATTTGCTCCTATGGTTTAGTTTAAAATTTTTTATTTTTAAAGTCCACATTGGACTTATCCCTTAGAATTTCCCTTTCTTAAACTAATGTAATTAATGTATGTAGTCCATATCAACATCTTCTTCGTTGACTCATTTCTTAAAACCTGTAACAAATCAACAAAAAACTAAGAAAAAAACGAAACGAGCGAGCATGTGCCTTTCCTTGAAACGCATAAACAAGTGAGCGGTGCCGCTCTGACGTCGCAATGCATTCACCCCTCCCCGCTTCGTCTCTCGGCGGTTGCAAGTCAGGTGCGGTGCCGTACCGCATCGTGTGACATGCTACAGATATTTCTAGTAAAACAACGCAGCGACATCGGTCCGGCGCCGCGTCGCCGCCGTGACGCATCGTGTGCCCCAGCACTTATAACGCATTGATGAATAGGTACTGACTGCGTTTTGCGTTCTGTCTGCACTTAATGTGTTTGACCTTGGATAATGGACATATTAGAAGAATGTATAAGTCTAGTAGGTATCTAGTAGGTTTGACCATGGATAATGGACATATTTATTTATTTATTTATTTATTTACTATGAATAACCAACAAAAGTTACAATGATACAAATTTAAACATACATTAGAATAAGTAAAGAGCTTATTGTACTTTAAATTATAGGTTATTTCATCATGTAAAGTAAAAACCATAAACAAAGAGAAAATGAAAATTAAAATTACTAAAAAAAGTTTACAAAATACAAAATAATAATAAGTACTAAATTTACAATAATAATAATAATAACTAATTAATTAATCACAAAAATTTAAGTAGAGAAAAAACGCTTTGCACAGAAAAAACAGCAGCATATAGGTTTAATGTACAAAACACGAAATTTAGTCATAAAATTTAAACACATATTAGAAGATTAGACATATTAGAAGAATGTATAAGTCTAGTAGGTATGTGACAGGAATAAAATTAATTTGATGCATGAAACTTATTTTAATTTTACCCACGTCACACACATTTTCATGCAAGCTCAAAAGACTTTTTCTAAATATTTTATTAAAACAATAACGAATTATAATAATTATTGTGTTTTTTCAGTAATTAATAAAAATAAATCTAGTGACAAACTCAGAGAAAACAAACCTGCAGCGACTTTTGAGTTGTTTCTCAATTCGGTTCGAGTTTTCCGATAACTGTAGGAAAAGCCTGAAAATTTCAAAAATTCTAAAGCTACATCTACCTACACTATATAGGTATAGTTTTAAAAGTTTTTAAATTCTGGGAATATACCATGGCTTCACAGAAATCGACGTTTGCATTTTGCAGTTTCACCGCGTCATTGCCGGTTTCTGAGGTCTTTTGTCGGTAGTATATCTATTCAATAGCGCTTTTGATTGGAAGACGCAAACACATTAACCAATCCAAATCGCTACGGAATAAATAAACTACCGATAGTAAATCTCAGATGCCGGGCATGAGTAAAAGTATACCGGAGGCCTAAGGGAAGTGAGGGCTACTCTAAGGCGATCTTCTGCTCGCGCACATTTTCCATAAAAAATCACAAGGAGTTTTCATTTAGCGCTAATAAAAGCTTAACCTTATCCGTTCGTAATGAGATTATAAGTCATTATAAACATGGCGAGGAACAACAGGTGGCGGGCGCACGTCGCTAACGAGCCGCAATGCGCCAGGACCTTTTGTCTCCGCGCTCCCGTGACCACGCGCTTTTCCTTAAAAATTACATTTTATGTGTTAGACGATGACGTGGATTAATGCCGTCTTTATTGTTCATGGATTTTGCAGGGACAATATTGAAATATCTAATGTGACGACCGCCTACGCCGACATGTAGGTCGTGTGATGCGTCGTTACGGAAATGTGAAACAGTCAATAGATATTGCTATTTTTAAAAATAGCACAATTGAAAATTTATGATAGCCACACATGAAATACCAAAATATCTATCATTCCATACTGACATAAACAGTATAGACCGTCATACGCGATCAGTTCTAAGTGATCCAATCGAACTGATCAAGTGAATGTAGCGACAGCGACAATCAATGATTGTGTCGCTAAGAAATTGCTACGAAAATGTAAAACCGTAATAGACAATAATATTTTGTACAAAAAAAATCTGTTATTCCTTTTTAGGGTTCCGTGCCCTAAGGGTAGAAACGTTATTTTTTGCCGTTATGTACGGATCCTTTCGTGCGCGAGACCGACTTGTACTTGGCTGGTTTTTGTTTCTATTACGTCTTAAGTGACATTATGTCAAAATTAGTAGAGAAGGCAGGAAATGAAGCGAGCCATCCCTAGGGCCCTTGCTTTTCCTTTACGTCTAACGAGTGTGAACAGCTGCTGTAATAGATTTAAAATGAAGGTTGATAGTTATATTTAGTGCTTATCCCTCGCCTTTACCTGGTCGCTTGATAGGTAGATATAATACCTATAGAAATAATAGAGTTGGTCAATAACTCTCAGCAGACTCACTCAAATATCAGAGGGTCAAAATGTAGAAGAGCCATGCTTCGGCACAAATCATGGTATTTATCCAGTAGTGCACAAACAGCACTACCGGATAAATACCACGGACTCACAGAAAACTGGCGTGAAATAACGCTGACGTTGTGTTTCACCGAGTGAGCAAGGTTGCCAAAGATCCAAGGGGAGTTGGGGATTTTAAGGACCAGGAACACAAGTGCGCAACAAAGTACTGCGAATGTCCATGGGCGGTGGTACTCGCTTACGATCAGGCGATAAGTCTGCTCGTTTGCCGGTCCATTTCATTAAAAAAAGGGTAAATTCGCAGTATGGCTTCAGTCTCTAATAAAGCGGTCGCATTCCCATAGGCATAAAATCGTGGGCGTGCAAGTGAGACAAAATATACCTACTGAGACTGGAACTATACTACGAATAAACGTTTTTAATTACGAGTAAGTATTAGACTTCTGTTCTATTATTATCATTATAATTATTTCTTCTTTAATTAAGACAGCAACAAAAACCGCAAAATATATTGTCAGTTCTTAGTTACGATTGTAGCAATGCTCAGCGAAGCAAGCGGAAAACGTATTCTATTAAATATGTTACGAGTATGAAATGCGGCCGTATTATAAGATATGCAGCGAGTGTAATCCTTAATTCGCTCGAGCACAATTTGGCTTGTAAGTTATTCGTTCATATAATATGTGACATGGATTAATGCGGAACAAATAGGCCCCCGTCGCGGAACGCATTTGGCTTCGAATCACTTCAAGCTCCGGGTATTTATACCAGTGTGCGCGATGCTATAATAATAATGCAAGTACCTGGGTTACCGAGCTTTGCTAGGGGTTCTGATAAATTTTAATAAGTAAAAAGAATAAAAAAAGAAAGAAAGTCCGATTGGCAAAAGAAACTGCCAATCGGACTGACATGCAGAGTCGAAATTATTTATATATTGTTGCACGACGAAACAAAAAACATATTATGTAGCTTAAAAAAGCGCATTTTCTGTTTGTGGCAATTCCCTGGTTGTGGCGTGTACTAATGAAACTTTTTCAGATCTCAAGTACATTATACGGACGCTCTAACGGTAAAGGAAAACATCGTGAGGAAACGCGCACATGGTTGGCCCCAGGCGTATTGACCAGTCGTTCCTCTGGACTAGGCTCACTATGTTGTAAGAATGCCGTATGTGCTTGGGCAACCATATGACATTTAAAACACCAAATGTCCCAGGCACTACAATATTTCAAGAGTGGTTACTTCGCTCGGAGAATACTGTATAAATCATCTAATAACGGATGAAAAGGCCTAAGTTTTATATAAAATATCCAGATTGTCTCGTTTAAAGTATAAGATATATGACTATTATTCAAGGTACGTAAGCTACGTAAAATTAACTGAGCATTCGGGTGTAATTGAAGGACAAAATTCCGATGGCGGGTGAAAGAGCAGCAAATCACTTATTGTAAAGCGTTTAGCGGTCAGATGGTTGGTCGATATATTGCCCACGACAGTAGCCAAGGCTTTAGGGTAAAGTCAGTGTTGAGTCAAAATCACAACCTGTACCGACTAATTAATATTTTTTATTTTATCATATAAATATTAATACGTGATGCAAAAACATTGTACTCCATTTTACAAAAAAATTATGCAAACCGAGGAGTATGAAATTTGGCATAGGTAACGTTTATAAGGAGGAGGAACGAACTGCACTATTATTATTATTTTTTTAATAATGCTTAAAATACATTAAATTAATAAATACAACGTTACTCACACTTCAGGTTAATTAGGTACTCATATTGCCATTTACGATGCGTAGGTATACCTAATACAAACAAGTTAGCGTCTGTCCGTATGTCCGTCAGATTCAATACACAGCATTCACATTATTTAGTTCGTATCTAAGAGGCAAAATAATCTTTATAAAGTTCGAACTCAAAAATTAAATGAATTTTATAATCGATTTTTTACCACTAGGCGAACACTAGTTTTATTTATAAGGTATGTGTCAACAACAACAACAAAATGAACAATATTTAGTAGATACTAGATAACATTTGCTGTGGTTATTCGTAAGCGTTAATTTTTATCTACTTCATCCTTCACTTTACAACAATATAACAACTACAATTTTTATGAAAAACTATAACCCGAATACGTAAATATGTTACCCGGCCTATGTCACCCGGGTTATTATTACGAATCTATTGACACCTCATTCATTAAAATCGGACCAGTAGTATAGGTCTTACGGTGGAACAAACATGCATACATACATACATATACATACATACATACATAGACTGCCAAATTAATTAGCCTTCCTTTTGGCTTCACCGTAGTCGGGTAAAAAGAAATAAGTTTAAAGCTTCGCTAGTATTGCACTAAACCCTTAAGCGAGTTTAAGAAAACAGCTCTTTTCCTTTTGCCAAGTATTGTTCTTAATGAACATGGCACAAAGGACTTGTAAGAGCGAATAATGAGTATGGTGCTTTAGTAAACTGACTCCGCGTTAACTTTTCAGTTTTAAGAATATAGAAAAACGCCCGAGGTGCTGCGCCTATTTTTCTTAATAGAAACTAGAATATAGAATATGGCGATGGGCGATATAAATAGGCTTTTTAAAAGCAGCTTATTTTCTTCATGTAAAACGAGGATTATCTTTTTTATTTTTTGCCTGCCGGAAGTATTATATGGTAGGAAAAACTAGACTTTAGGTTTAAACGTTCTCAATGTTCTTGTACAAACAATGAAACTGATTGTGCATTACATATTAATACAAATTAAAACTTTTATGTCCTATTTAAAATAATGAAGGTGGAGATTGGATAACACCTCAGCCATATTAGGCATAAAGTAGTGAAGGACGCGTTTACAAACCCTACTACTATTATTAAAATGAAAGTTTGTGAGGATGGATAGATGGATGGTTGAATGGATGGGTGGATGGATGAATGTATGATAATTTGTTATTTTTCGAATCGAATCGGTCGAATTTGTGACCAAATGAAACCAAATCATATAAATATAAAAAATTGTTACAAATAAAGTAGGGTACTTCTTTCTCTAAAAATCAAGTATAATTAATATGTGTTATAAAAAAAATGTTGTATAGCAAAAACAATTTTTCAGAACCTCTTCACCAAAATTTACAAAAAGAGGTCGTTTTTAGGATATTTTTTCTACTCTTATGTAGCATAATTTGTTAATTTGAAAATACTCAAAGTTAGCGGATATATCCAAAGGAATTCAACAATATTAAAAATTGATATGGAAAAAACACAAAACGTCTTTGAAAATATTTACATGTTTTGCTATTATGCATGAATCTTAATGCGGGACAATAAGGTTTATTTATTTTGTTACTGTCTGGATTTATTGCACAAAACATAACTATAGAAATGTCAGTCCGTACTTGGCCGCTGTCAAACAATACATTTACAGTGCTTGTTTTTACACATTTGCCACCCATAGGCTATTTTTTTTTATTTTTTTTATTCTTTTATTTTATAAAGGCCATACATCATAAGATTAAGCCGGCCTATAGGCTATTTTAGTTCCCCCAAAACCAAAACGTCCTACTCAAAATTGTCCTGGTTAAAATTTGTACCAAATAGCTATGTGAAAGTGTGTATTCTTTTAAATAAAAACAACAGTCTAAAATATATTATAAAGATAATATTATGGATTTGACCAAAAAATTTTTTTTTCAATTGTTCAACTTTAATTTGTAACAAAACCTATCTGAAAGGGTTTATTCTTTGGAATAGTCAAAAGCGAAAAAAAGTACATTGACTACTAAATATTAGAAATAACATTATTATGTTCTGTACGAGCGAAAGGAGCGAGCGAACAAAAATGTCTCTAATTTTACAGGTTTCTATTGGATAAATACCTATGGACAAAGACAAATGAGACACAGTATTACACACTGTCAAAATCTGCAGAGTCGCATATCCTCTCAGAACCCGCCGCTTCTCGGCGCTCTCATCTAAACAATATTGAATTTAAATTGTATTTTATAATATTGAAACGTTTTCATAATAGTTTGCATCGTGTATTACCGCAAAAGTATAGTTTACAGAGCGTTTAGTATTTTTTTGTATTCAGACGTTAGAGTGTAAAGTATACCTATACTTTTTAACAGTACCTACTAAAGTTTTGTTTTTGTTAAATTTTCGAGAATATTTTTGTATGCAAATAATAATGTTTTTATATTTCTGTAAGACAAAAAAATGTTTAGGCCACATTTGCGGCCTCCTAAAATTTGCCGCCCTAGGCTTCAGCCTACTCAGCCTTCTAGTAAATCGGCCTGGATATTGCGCCAAACTCACGGTCCAGCCTGCAAATCTAAGACCGCGGACTTGTAGGCAACAATTTTAAATGATTGACACTAATTTTAGTGTCCTTTTTTTTGTTTTACCTTTAGTACAGGTGCTAGATTTGCAGGCTGGACTGTGAGTATAGCGTTTATTAACTACTATTTACAGAATGAAAATATATATAAACAAATTATTGACAGGCTGCTGGATTTGTAGACTGGACCGTGTGGATGGCCCGTAAAATAGGTTCACAACCGTAATTTTTGCTTCACGTAATAGAGCGTTTTCACATTATGCGATACGATATCGCTTATCGCGCACGATAATGTGAGAGACAGCTATTTTATTTTATATATTGAAACATATATATTCTTATTTATTATTTTGCCTCTTAGATAGATAAAAGTAAAAAAATATTGTGACAGATTGACAAACGTGAAAGTATAATAAATTATATCAGTTTTGCCAGGGAATTCTATGGGTGACGTTGTGGTTTTTTATTTTTTTCATAAATTTGTGTTAATTCGGTTCTTAATGTGTAATATTGGTAGAATATTAACCATTAAATATTCGTTAACGTGCACAAGTGTGGGCAAGTGGTACAACTTCAAAAAACGAAACGAAAACTCCCTAGGAACTTTCAGTAAAGCTTCTACCACTTTACTGAATCGACTGACTTGACTTATTGTCTGCACTGACAATTTATTTGTACTTTGACTAGACTTTGCACTTGACGATTTAGAAATACGGTGTTGAAAACTGAAACGAAAATTCTATTTCTCGCCTTTTTAACTTGACACTGGCAATGGTTATAAGCCGACGCTATAATATATTTAAATAAAAATAAATAAATAAAATATATCGAACGCACGGTAGGTAGTGTGAGCTAACTGAGGTAGCGGTAATAATTACAAACTATAGTTAAAAGAATATCAGTCCAGTTCCAATAAAATAACAAAAAATAAAATTTCATTCATGTGTTTCACGATGAAACCGAACGTCAAAACTCATAGGGTTTGACAATAATGAATACGTAGTGTACGTGTGTGTTCACTATGTATTCATTATATATAAATCCATGGTAGTGTGTGTTGCTGATATTTTAATTAATTTCATGTATTTCGAAGCATTATTAAAAAAAAATTAATCTTGACGCACGCCTTCCTCAGCATACACTATCATTGTGCCAAATTTCACTCTCGTCCGTACACACAATTCTTATAAAATTGTATTTTAAATTTTTGCCTCACGTATTAATATATAGATTATCATTTTCACGTACGGTTATCCGAATCGATTTTCATTACCACCGGTTAATTGCCCTGCTATAAACAGCTCTTTACGGATTCCGTATTCTAACCAATTTGTTCCACTTAGCACCGTGTATTTCCTATAGTTTTAATTATAATATCACTTTTGGATTCTTGATTGCGTAGCTTAGCAAGGCAAGCAGACTGCTTTCTTATGCTATAGCAAAGAATATATATTTATTAGAATATATTTTTATACTAACGTAAAGAGCCACCATTCGTGCGTGGCTAGGCAGTGTGGGGGTCGCGGTTCGTAGGGGTTTTCAAGCCAGGACTTTCGTTCGCGGGGCTGGCCAATGATCGATTTTCTCTCTGTTACTATGAACAAACATTATAATATTATTATCTGCTGCACTTTTGGGCCGGGATCCGAGGAGAAGAAGGCAAGGAATGAGGCAAGATCAAATGCACCCCGTGTATGCACATTAGGTATTATTATATTATTTTGAAAACCTAAATTGGCTTTTTGTATAACTACCATATATAAACGTACCAATTATTGCCATAAATTTTTTCGGGTTGTTCTCACGTCCGGTCGCCCCACCTCGGTATCGGCCCAGAAGATATCTTCAACTACAAAAAAAAACAAATGTTTAGACTCAGTAAGGAACACACTTATAAAGTGATATTGTGGTACACGATTGCTGTACGGCTTATCTGCGACGCTTTACTGCGGGCTCTGTTCATACCTTATACACTACTAGTAATTGCTCGCTTCGTAAGGTGCTATAATATGGGTATAATTTGCATTAAAACATACCACTGTTTCGCCTACCTTGATTTCTATTTAGTGTTAACGCTTTTACTGCATATTTTAAATGGTTTATCTGATTTTCATACTTTATACCTATGTTTTATTCTTTATGATATTCTTTCTAGGAAATATTCTTTTTTATTTTGCATGTATGGCAGTACATTTAAATCGTGTTTTTTTAGAACACATATTATGAAGTAATAATAATATCTAGTACCGTGGTAAGTTCTCGAAGAACTTGTGTTACGGGTACCAAGCAACGGAAATATATATTTTAATGCCTTATTTATACACAAATTTATTACGTATCCTTCGGCGGGATTAGAACCCGCGACACCCAGCTTGAGCGGTGACGCGCTAACCACTGAGCCACAATGGTTGTCAAAGTAGAAATAAATACTTAGAATATTACAAAAAAAGTCATAAAAAAGTCTCTGCGTCTGCAAAGTTTGTAACACTAATAATATCAATTGTTTATTATATATACCTTGAAAAACTTTTTATCTGGCCATTTACTTGAAAATTATAAAAAATATGAACCCGTTCGTTCGGTGTAAAAATGTTTTAGCGTGGGCAACAAAGTTTTAGTTTTGACGCCCCGATTTGATTAATGATGGCGGCTATCACGGTAGGCTTTCATGTAAACTTTGATAATACCGCCTAATGATAAATACAAATTACATTCTAAATATTATTTTTTTACCATATTATAAATATTCCAGGGAACTTAGTCCAATATTTGAACAAGTTTTGACCTATCACCACCCACGAAATGATTAAGTGGTTTTTTATGTGCCACTCATGTGGCTTTAGTGTTTTAGGATCTTTAGAAACTTGTCATTATAATGACAAAAATGATAAACATGAGAATAGTTGGAGCATATAATATTTACAAAGGGTAGCAGTCAATCTTTTATTTCACTTTATATCCTCATAGGATAGATGAGAATATAAAGTAAAAATACCAATATTATTACGACACGCTTTAAAATTTATAGCTTCGTCGTTTATTCACAAGTAAGTTATGGTGTAGTACAATGTAGTGACACTAGATTTACACTAGATTTATAGAATTATACACATTCAGAAGATTATGTTGTATCTACCTAACAACTTTACATTGGCAACCAAGGAGGTGTAGAGAAAAAACAGTATGGATGTCTAAAGTAGGTATGTAATGCAGAAAATGTTGATCTACGATCCTGTATAAAACTTAACCAAATTATAGTGACGTAACACGGTTAGCGCTTCGTGTTAGCACATACCGGTCGCTTGCAATTATATTTCGGAAAACTTTTAATCATGTTTGATCTTTGTATGAAAGATAAAATAAACTTATCCGCACCAAAAGCGGGCGCGATGATGTTGTTCTTTGAAGAGGTAATTATTTTTTTGCTATTTTATTTTGTATTCACTTGGAGATTGTTTATTACCTATTACCAGATAAATAGGATATATTAATAGTAAGTAGATAAGAGACAGATATAATAAATTTTATTTTTTGGTAATCGAAGCGGGTGAACACCTAAGTAATAAATTGGTAATAATGAGCATAAATCCAATTAAGTAAGCTTACGGCCCATGTGGTAGCCGCAGCTGGTCATAACTAGCGCTGGTGCTGCCCCGCTCTAAACCCCGGTAATGGCCCGAGTAATCGGCGATATGCGTATTTATCGCCCGATTTCATGTGTACTGCGTAGGAATTTCAATTTCAATTGATAGGTATTCGGAGCGCTGGGAATTTTAGAACACCTGAGTGACGTCGTAAATATGGATTGGACTTGTTGCGTTGATTTCTTCTTTGTCCCACATTCTTTATGGTAGTACATTTACCCACAACAGTTCTGGAGTGGTATAAAATTATACAAAGTGCGTCTTCCCAAGTTTCACAACTTGTGACTGTAGCCATACTAATAGGCAATTAAGTTTTCAATCCGAGCTTAAACCCCAAGGCGTTTACACTTTATAGTTGAGCCCGATACTATTTAATGAGAGATCCCTTTGTCGTTAGAGGCCCTTAAACTTTAAGCAGTAACACTAACTGAATTTTAAGACCAGCACTTCTAAAGTTATGCATGTGCTGTGTTTCGAGATTATTTCTTGACACTTGACGCTAACCTAATAACAGGTGTATCTCCTAAAAAAAATCATTGCTCAATCAATTTTGTATAATCTTATATACACTACTAGTTGACCCGTGCCCACGTTCGTTGACCGGTAAACATTTTTACTGGTGATGAAATTATTATGATTGTGGTTCGGTTAATACTGAGTGCTATGGTTTATTTTCTAACTGCTAAAAGAGGGTTGTATTTTAATTCCTTATTTATGTGTGTATTTGCATGCCTTTTCGGCTATATTGATGGGTTTCAAATGATAGAATAAAATTTAATAAATTATGTTTTTTTTTAATATAAAAAACTACTTTTTGACTTATATATAATACTTATACTTAAGCTGTCACTGGCTTTTTTGTAGGCATTATCAAGCACTACAATTCTTTTCTAGCACTTAATCATATATCTCCCATCGGTAAGGCAACGTTCGTTACAAACGTTTTCGTTCGACCTTTTTTCTCCGACTTACTTTGCTAATCCGGCTACCATGAAAAAGTCTTTTAATTTTTCGGGTTAATATATAGCTGTCACTCACAAATAACGTAGCCTTCTATTGAAAAAATACTATTATTATAATGAATTACGGTTTTTTACAAATACACATTTAACAAAAACAGAGGTATTGTTTTGCATTCGTTTTTTGTACTGACTTATATTGACTGACTATTTGAGAACACAAAAGTTCAATAAAATTAATTTACAAATAACCAAGAGCATGTCAGGACATGTCTAAGGAGGGTTACGTAAATATAAACGCGTAATAGGTCTTTTTCAAATTACTAAAAGTTACTGACCGATTTCGTTCAAAATAATTTTCCTAAAGAGTATGTAGCATGATCTATCATCAGCATGGAAAATTTCAAGTTTTTAAGTCTCATAGTTTAGAAATGCCAGGGAGGGAGGGAACTTATCAAAAATGGTTGATTTTATAAAAAAGTCATATACGAAACCTTCCCTTTATTTTAAAAGACCTTATTCAATACATTATGGGGTGGAATGAAAAAATATTCTGATCCCCACTTCACATGTATGGAGAGCCACCCTTAAAATATGGAATAATTATTATTTTATGATGCTAAAACTGAGATCTATACAAAACCTATAACTATACCAAATTTCATCAATTATTTATATTCATAATTACAGAAGCTAGAAGAGCAGTCAGACAGACAGACGGAGCGAAACTTTACAGGGTTTCTTTGAATACGACGGAACCCTAAAAAATGTTCTCTTATTACCTCTGTTGCTCGGAGCTAAAGCCATAACAAAAATAAGAAAATAAACATATCTTTGCATTCTTTTAATTGCGCTATATACGTCGACCTCAATACTACGTCTCAAATTTTATTTGGAAGGATATTTTTCTGACATCATAGAGAAAAGATTGAGGTCATTGAGAAGAAAAATTGTTTGTCTAGCATAAAATTTGTCTCTAATCACCATCAGCTGTCCTAATTTGAAAAAAAAAACATATATTTACTCTAGTTTAGTACGGTGCCCATTGAACCGCGTTGCGGATCCATTCGCAACATAATGCTGAATGGGAACCAATTTGTAATCACGTTATTTTGTAAAATGTTCGGTTATACCAAATCAATTTCTTTTTCTTTCTCTTTCTTTCCTTCTTTTAATGTGTGTATTCTTTCACCTATAGGTTGTAGGCTGTAGGTGTAGGTTGTAGATGTAGGTTATAGGTGTAGGTGTAGTAGGTGGGTGTAGGTTTTGGGTGTAGGTTGTAGATGTAGGTTATAGGTGTAGGTGTAGTAGGTGGGTGTAGTTTTTGGGTGTAGGTTGTAGGTGTAGTTGTTGGTGTGTAAACTGTAGGTGTACTATAGGTAGTTTTTTCTTTATTCCAGTTCATAGTTAAGACAAAACAACGTCTGTTGGGCGCACCGTACAGCTAGTAATTAATCTGTGATGAAAAATCTTTTTAAAATTCCTTCAGAATAATTGCTGATTCAATTATTCAAAGAATTTGCTTTAAAATGTTATCACAACTTATCGCCGTAAAGCGGATTAGAAAAATTCGAATGCGTCCCTAAGATAAGTCCTGATTAGTCTCTGACCCTGAATAAGGAGATTCGTTCCAAGTTATCCAAATCACTTTTCGTATTTCGCTAAATCTGGCGAACAAATTAAAATGTAAATTACTTTACTTATCACCATGACAGTATGATGTGGTCCAATTATTTATAATATATTTTTTTTTTTGTCAAGTGAGGCATTTATGTTTAGATATTTAATAAATATTATTTAATTGCGATTAATACAGCAAAAAAAAAAACTACTTACCTATAACGTGGATATATAATTAGTTCAATTTAAATTTTTAACCGACTTCCAAAAAAAGGAGGCGGTTATATATATATTCAAAATTATTTTTTTGATGTTTAGGGTATAATCCGAAATTGGTGTCGTTGTCGCCAAAGTACCATCAGGTCACTGATGATGGCATCTATGAGGAATCGAGGAAACTCCTCGAAATTTATATGGGCACATATGGTGATTTCGACTTTTTCTGAAGTAGTCTAAGCATATGCTACCAAAAAGTAAGATTTTGCATCGAGGTATACCCTGGATTCAAAGGACTGAACAGAACTCCTCAGTCTTTAAAGGTACGCGTGTAAAAATCTCGAAATTGTTCAATAAAGAACTGCAAGCATATGCCATTATTTAACTTAGTAATCATCATCATCTTATATACAATACCTAATGGAAGCTTGGCACGTATTCAATTATACATTCGATAGTTTATTTTAAAAGTTCTTAAAATGTGTTTTTAATAATATAACAAATATGACTAAAAAGGGTTTTTTTTATTATTTTAAACAAAAATTAAACCGACTTCCAAAGTAAAAATACACAAAAAACTATGAAATAAATCTTATTTTTTAATAGTTGCCTTTTTAAATTCGGCTAAAATTTTAACCATTTCTCTACTCAATCTTTATAATTTTGAAGTCGGTACAGCCAACTTGAACGTGAATTCTATGAAATATTGTCTTATCAGTATGTTGTTTGGACTGGTACCGACTTCATAATTATGAAGATTGAGTAGAGAAATGTTTAAAATTTTAGCCGAATATAAAACGGGAATTATTTAGAAAATAAGATTTATTTCATACTTTTTTATATATTTTTACTTTGGGAGTAAGTTTAATTTTTTGTTTAATTACACTTATTATCAAAAATACAACATAATATGTACCTATTGTAACCTAAATTATATTCTCTAAGGATTCCATTTCTGCTCGACTTAATTTTTGTGTAAATAGCGTGGCTTTTGAACCGCACAGTAATTTTCGCACCAAGACGGCAGGAGTCAACGTTTTTATCGCGAACAAACTTACGGATAACTGATTGCTTTATTTTTTCCAACTGCGATAATGTTAGAGTAAACAAAACTTCGTTATAACTTTGTTGATGCGATACTGAGACACCTCCTACGCACATCTCTTGATTTATTTTGTTTGAGAATTTTTAATTCTTAGCTCAAAATTTAAATGGACTACAATAAAAATAAAAGATGTATTAAAATTTTACATGTATTAAAAGCGGAAAAAACAGTTACGTAACGTTCATTTATAAAAAAATAGCTTTTCCCCGCGGCTTCGCCTGCGTAAATACAGTCTCCCACAGGAACACTATACTCTTTCGGGATAAAAGTAGGTTATGTGTTAAACCAGAGCTTAAACTACTACCATAGCATTCATTCAAATTTCATCAAAATCAGTTGTTTTTGCGTGAAATAGTAAAAAACATCCATTTATCCATCCTCACAAACATTCACATTTAAAATAGTAGTAGGATAATGGTGATATATTTTTACTAAAGTCTTTAATTGCTTAAGATTTTAACACGTTAGCATACAGTAAAACTAAAACTAAAAGGGATGTACAATTGTCTAGCGTAAAAAGCAGTTACATAAAGTTCATTTATAATCATTACTCTTTTCTTTTGGCTTCGCCGAAGTCGGGTAAAAATAATGTCGATACTTTTTACTAAAGCCTATAAATGTAAAGTTTTGCTTATAGATTTTAACACGTTAGCATTCAATAAAACTAAAAGGGATATAAAATTGTCTAACATGAAAAGCAGTTACATAAACTTCATTTATATAAAATAATGTCAATATTTTTTTTACTAAAGTATTTATATGTAAAGTCTTGCTAAAGATTTTAACACGAAACAAGTAACACGTATCTTACATCTCAAGCTTCATAGAGTTAATAAGACGTTGCTCTCGCCACGTTTTTACTTGGCACTTTGTGTGCTGATCTAATAGAAAGTGTGCGCAGAAATTGTACTGAACTAAATTATCTCAACTTCAGCTTCACTCATGCTGTAATGTGTGTATAATAATTTGTTTGCATCTCATCTCACTTTAAACTTCGTCAGTTTCCAGTTGGGATTTGAGTATTCGCACGTAAATTTGTTACTTAATTTAACTCAGCACTCACTCTTTCACGATTCACTCTAGCGGTTTGGCCTGTGCGTTGATAACTTGATACTGATAGCTGATTGATATCAGTCAATCAGCTTAGCCTTTTATATCATATATAGATAGGCTAGACGGCTGATTTTAGAGGCTAAAGGTCTGATTTTTTAAAATTGCATAAATGTATAGTACTCTTATAATATATGAGTACCTTCTCAGAAGAAACAGTTTTATACTAAAAAACAATATTTTCATAGTTACAGCGATTTGTATTCGAAGTCTCGTGAAACCGTTCTGTGCAAAAATCGTACCTACTTGTGCCATCACGATTAGAGAAAAAGTAATAAATGAAATATAATGCCGCAGGAACATATTTGTAAATATCTCCGATATTTGTGCCTTTAAGTTCATACCATAATGAATGTTTTTCTATAATTATGATGTAAGTAAACTAATGATGTAGGCTATTTACTAATTTAGCAGACAATTTTAAATCTTTTTTGTATTTTTTAGATGTATCTGATTAATAAACTACACAAAAGATTATATTTTTTACGTTCATCGAGCAGTAATACCTCAATATTTCTGAGTATATGAATTAAACTAAATATTTTACGTGTAGTCGTCTCCCCAATTCTAAATACAGGTACAAATTTCAAGTTAAAAGCATCTAATTACTTAACAGTAATAATAACTTTCGCGGTAAAAGATCAAGAGAATCGTTTCCATATATGAACGGGCCCACAATATCCATTCAGCCCGGTTGCCATTTTCCTAAGAGTAATTCGAATGTTAAGCACTCTCGTAGTGAAGATTTGGCGAATGTAAAAAAGTGGGTCAAGTATTTTTTTTTACATCCACACCTTCTTCAGGTTCTGTCGTAAACTTTATTTCCAGATGCATCTGAATAAAAATCGGGATGAATTCGTATTTACGACTTTATAAGGATCCTCCGAGACGAAAACGATGCGAACGTGATTCGTTTTCTTATTTTCCCTTACTAAAATTTGTTCCTGAATTAGGTATCCTATGTAAAAAATGATGCAGAATTCGATACTAATACTATGGCGATCGCGACGGATTGTCGTAGCTTAGCTACACTAGCCGTAGCTACAAACCATGCTAGCATAGAGGGCCTACGAAAAAACACAATGTGGAACTTAAACCTTATGTAAAGGTTGTTAATAATTGATAAAAAAAAAAAATATGGTTATTATTTTGAAATGAAATGAAATGAATGTAACCCTCGATTGTGTAGCTGTGAGCGAGCTGATGATAGTAAAATTATAGCTAAGAACACTCTCGATCATGTCAGCCTTTCAAACAAAAAAAAAACTCGTTTGGGAGCTTCGATGCCACGGATAGACACACAGAGACACAAACACACAGATAGACACGTCAAAATGATAACACCCCTCTGTTTTCGTCGGGGGTAAAAAGTATTGTTTCTATAAAGTGGTAAGTTTCTATAAACTCAACTCAACACTTTTGCTGCGCAATGTATCAATAGCGTGTCTCTCGACACGATGCGGTTAATGCGTTGACGTGAGTGATACAATCTCGCTGCCATGTCTAAACTCCCATGGGGGTATGGTTTACAGCCGGTACACGGCAATAGCTCCCTAAGGCCTGTCAAGGTGGTTACGTACTCAAATATGTACAGGCCAAAATAGTATGTTCTTTGAACATTTAGCACTGTACTGTAAAAGATGTGTGTACACATATTTTTTTATAATTATATTATGTTTCATCAAACACATTGTGTCGCGTATAGCGATAGATAACGTCTTATTAAACAATGAACGCCGGCTGCACGCACGAAAAATTATCACGTTCCACCTGATTGTTACGTTCCGCCTGAGCGAAGCGAGAACGCGTAACAAGCGATAGAGAGGCACGATCGTGCGAAGCGTTCGGCTCGTGATGACGTTATCACGTAAAATAATCGTCTTAACAGACAACCAGTTTTTATAAGAGCTCACTAGGGTGGGTGTGGGTGGGTTTCAGCGTTGTTTCAAGTGCGATCGTGATCCCTCTTAAGGAAAATAATAATAATCACTGACTCTTTGGACTTTACCTGTATAAAAAAGAAGCAACCTTTCATTTTAAGCGACTTCCAAAAAAAGAAGGCGGTTATATATAAGTTCGGCTGTATTTATATATATTTTGTAAGTTCAACGATTACTTCGCTTTCCGTGGACAGATTTTCAAAATTATTTTCTTGATGTATAGTTTATAATCCCAAATTGGTTCTTTTGATATAAAAGTGGTGACCTGATGATGGGATCCATAAGGAATCGAGGGAACTCCTCAAAATTTATATTATGGTGATTCCGAATTTTTCTGAAGAAGAAAAAGTAGCATAGGCTACCAAAAAGTAAGATTTTGCACCAAGGTGAAACTAACCTGAATCCAAAAGTACTGAACAGAACTCCTAACTCCTTATAGATACATGTTTGGAGATTTCGGCGTTGTTTAGAGAACTACAAGCTTAAGCCACACTATGTCAATTACAGTAATCATCATCATCACCACCATCATCACATTATGATGATAAAATAGGTACTTCTCATAGTATTTTACACCGACACGGATATCCTGGACACTACTTTGCCGTTTGTGAACTTATTTGCAAAATTATTTTATTGTTGTAAAGGCTTATAATTCGAAATTTGTCCCTTGAGCGTTGAAATTTGAAAGTGGTGACCTGATGATGGGATCAATGATAAATCGTGGGAACTCTTCGAAATGTATATGGATACATAATATAGAAATTTCGACTTCTCTCTGTCTGAAGTACTCCAAGCATATGCTATCAAAAAGTAAGATTTTGTATCAAGGTATACCCTGGATCCAAAAGTACTTGACAGAACTCCTGAGTCCTTATATATACATGTTTGGGGATTCCGACGTTGTTTAAAGAACTGCAAGCATATACCATCTAATACTTACAGTAAATATCATCATCATCACCGCCATCTTCACACGAAACACCAACATATTATTATGATGACATAAGTACTAACTACTCATCAGAGTTTTGTGCACCGATAACAATGTCTTTGAAAATGTGCTATTGCCAAAATTATATTCGTTATCATCATCATCACTATAGTATATTACGAGTATATCATACTTTAGTGTGCATTTTTACTTTGGAAGTCGGTTTTAAGTTTTTGTTTATGTGGTCATGTAACTGTCATCAATATAAAATAACCTCCTAACCAAGAGCTGTCCGGACATGTCTAAGGAGGGTTCCGTAACTATCAACGCGGAATAGGTTTTTTCAAATTACTTCAAAAGTTACTGTTCGATTTCGTTCAAAATAATTTTCCTAAAGAGTTTTTAGCATGATTCATGTTGTTTTAGCATGAATTAGATGATCATGAAAAGTTTATCTCCTATAGTTTGGAAATGCTAGGGTAAAAGTAACCAACTTACGAACCACTTTGGAGGCTGATTACTCGAAAATGGTCGACTTTGTAAGAAAGTCATGTATGCAACCTCATCTTTATTTTAAAAGACATATTCAACGATATATTACACGATGAGGTAAAATGAAAAAAAAAACATCCCCACTTCACATGTATGGAGAGCTACCCCTACAATATAAAATTATGATTATTTTATGATGCCAAAACTGAGATCTATATACAATCTATAACTACACCAAATTTCATCCACTTATATTCATAATTACAGAAGCTAGAAGCGTGGACAGACAGACAGACAGACGGACGGACAGAGAGAAACTATAAGGGTTCCTTGTGTATTACGGAAACATAAAAAATAATAGCGGAATTGATTTTTTCAGTTTACGTACAACACCCAAGCATTTATAATTTATATTAAATATTAATACGTAAAAACTTTCGGTACAGTTTTTCGCGAATTGTGCGAACGGAGGAGGTTGATATTCGGTACTTTTAAAGTTTATGTGGAGAAAGGTATGCTGAAAGCTAATATTTAAAAAAAATAATGCTTCGAAATACATAATAATATAATAAATTATGAATAAATAAAAATAACAAACACTACCTAAGATTATTAACAGACACAAACGCACGGTGTTTGATCAAAGACAATGTAAACTACGTAAAGCGTTTCATAAATACACTTATGTCACACGTTGACGTTTGTCAATTTGTCATAATACTTACAATATAGATCTGTCTAGACTCTAGAAGTAAAGGTGTCACTTCTGACATCAAACCGAAACAAAACCGAACTGTCATTATCAAAAATATTGCACTTTAATTAAAACGGCATCTACAATATGCTTAGAAGAGTAAAGAAGATGTCTAGAAAAGCTACCTTTGAGTATTTATCTAATTAACAAATATATATCGGGATACATAAGAATAAATAGACTTAGCAGTGTGTAGAGAACTAGAGACTATAGCTCTCCACTAGCCACTGTATCATGATATTATTCTTAGTACCTGGGAGACCGAGCTTTGCTCGGAGCTCTAGTGGATTAAAAAAAAATTTAAAACGAATCACAAAAATATTTTACCTGGGTTCGAACCCACCACATTTAGAATTTCTGAACAGCGCAAAAATTAACCAAACTGCCAATCGGACTAACATTATAGAGTCGAAATTATTGATATGTTGTTAACGACACAGGACGAACGAAAAACATATAACATAAAAATGAGCAGTTTCGCAGGGCTAGCTAAACCGATTTTTCTCCCCCAAAACTCCCTGCATACTAAATTTCATATAAATACTTGCAACCGTTGCCGGGATTTGGTTATACTATATATACAAGATTGTCTCGATTAAAAACAAAATATAAGATAACCATTGCAAAGAATTTCACCTAAGCTGTATATATGAGTAGAACTCAAAATAATGAAAACGAATCACTTATTTAGATGGAAAATAAAATAATATAAAAGTGTGTACTTTTACTAAAACAGTAACAAGTGTGGCTACAATATTGTAATCAAGTGTTGTATCTATTGCAACAGCAAAAGCCCGCGCCGGCACGACTTAGCCAACAAAATATATTCAGTTTTATACACATGGGGCGAAGAATTTTGTAATTCTATATATTTTTGTATGGGTGTGATTATGCACGGCTTATTTTAACATAATATAATAACAGGTCTTTACCTATGAAATTGCTGTTCTGCAGTACTGGCCATTTCAAATCAAAATAATTTTTGTTTGGCTAAGAATTCTAATTTCAAATTAATTTTATTTTAAAAACATGGAATTCTTTTTCCAAAAGTAGTCATTTGTTTATTGATTAGTGTATGTAACACTACCGCTAGCGCTCAGCAAGTTGATGATCAATGTGATCCTGGTTCAGCACCTAAACAATGCCCTAAACGAAAACTTACCCCTAGAAAAGTGATGGTCACTGTTTGGTGGTCTAGCGCCGGTGTGATTCATCACAGCTTCTTACCAAACGGGGTGAGCATTACAGATGTGTACTGTGAAGAACTGAGCACAATGATGGAGAAGCTGGCACATCTCCAACCAGCATTGGTCAATCGCTCGTCTCCGCTGCTCCTGCACGACAACGCGCGACCTCATACTGCACAGCAGACGGTCTCCAAGTTGCAAGAACTGGGGTTGGAAGCTCTCCGTCATCCGCCCTACTAACCAGACCTTGCGCCTACAGACTAATACTTTTTCCAGAATTTGGATAACTTCTTGGCGGAAAATTGAAAATTCAATACCCGAGAGGCAGTACAAAATGCCTTTGAAGAATTTGTTGCCTCCCGTCCAGCTGATTTCTTTAAGAAGGGCATCAAAAAACTGCCACTGCGTTGGCAAAGATGCATTGATTGCATGGGTGATTACTTCGATTAATACAAATAAATAATACATGGAAAAAATTCGTTTAAATTTTTTCATACAATACGGCAATTTCACATTGGTAAAGACCTAATCTTATACCTTTAAACTAGCAATTCTTGTATATTTATTTATTTATGTTATTTATTTCTGTGGATCTCGGAAACGGCTCTAACGATTTCGCTGAAATTTGGTATATGGGGATTTTCGGGGGTACACAATAGATCTAGATTAGTCTTATGTTTGGAAAAACGCGTGTTTTCATGCGTTTTTCTGTCCACGCAGAATATGGTCATCTTGCCGGCCAATGCCGGCAAGATGAAATTAGGAAATACGGATATTGATCCGTCTGGTCCAGCGAGTTAAGACGCGAACGGTAAGAAACGAGTATTACGGGTTTGAATCCCGCTCGGTGACTTACTTTTTTTTATATGTTAAAGTTTATATATAATTTTTTTTTTTTATTGTTTTTAGACAAGTGTAAAAAATTAAGTTAATTTTTGAGATAACAATATATATTATTTATCATAAATATGTCTAACATTTACCTATACTGATTACGTGAATAAGATTTATGCTTTCAAGTTTCACAATATTACAATAAATAGTAATAACCGAGCAAAGCTCGGTCGCCCAGGTACTATTAATTACAATCGACGTCTCGCGAGTGTAGAAGCGTATGTCAATACTAGCTAATCCCGACAGACGTTGATCGGTCATATGAAGTCATAATAAAAATAAAATTATTGGTCAAAAAAATAATTAGGGGGTATTATTACCTTATCATTTAGGGGTTGAAAAAATACATTGCCACCGATTCTCAGACCTACCGAATATGCAAAAAAAATCATAAGAATCGGTCAAGGCGTTTCGGAGGAGTGTCCCCGAACACTATGACACGAGAATTTAATATATTAGATTTTTTGTTACTATACTTTGGCCATCTCAGTAACTAGACTACGGGAAAGGACATAAGATACTTTTTATTGCGGCAAAATTCACGATTTCTGCGAGACTTTCTTTTGCACGACCGAACTACGAAGTCGCGGGAAACATCGAGTCAAACAAAAACACGCCCATAGCAATTCCGTTTCGATTTAATATCTTATTTTTCAAGAAAAATTTCGTCACATCTGCATAAGGCCTTATTACCTCAGTCAAAAATGAAACGTAGCTCCATTACACGACCTCCGGCGGCAGATGTGAAATATTACAAGTGTACAATGATTTATTCGATCGTAGATTGGCTGATATTATTTATTTTTCATTTGCTATTGACACACGCGATATGTAAACGTTGCCTTTTATAGTAGATCTACTTAATTTGTCTTATACCTTTAAACGAGCAATTCTTGTATATTTATTTATTTATATGTTTCTGTGGATCTCGGAAACGGCTCTAACGATTTCGCTGAAATTTGGTATATGGGGGTTTTCGGGTTACCCCCGATCGATCTAGATTAGTTTTATGTTTGGGAAAACGCGTGTTTTCAAGTTTTCATGCGTTTTTCTGTCCACGCAGAATATGGTTTCGTCAAACCGGCCATTGGCCATCTGGTCCAGCGGGTTAAGACGCGGACGGCAAGAAATGAGTATTACGGGTTCGTATCCCCCTCGGTGACTTACTTTTGTTTTTTTTTATATGTTAAGTTTATATGTAATTTTTTAATTTTTATTGTTTTTAGACAAGTTTAAAAAAATTAAGTTAATGTTTGAGATAACAATATATATTTCTCATAAATATGTCTAACATTTACCTATACTGATTACGTGAATAAGATTTATGCTTTCGGAGTTTCACAATATTACAATAAATAGTAATATCCGAGCAAAATTTGACAACCTCTGTGGATCAGTGGTTACAGTGTTGGCGCTCAAGCCGGAGGTGGTGGGTTTGAATGCTACCGAGGGAACAAATAGATTTTTGTGATTATATATGTGTCATAATAAAAATATTGTATAGTTTAAAAGTATCTGGTATCTGTACTACAAGTTATTCTGATAAGGCACGTGACCAGATTGGTGTGGGGCGTCCGTATATATTTTTATTATTATTACAAAGCGGACGAAAAACCAGACCAGATACAGATATTATAATAGTAGACAGTATGATAGAGTGCTGATAAAATAAAATCCATTTAAAACTTGCAAAAAGCTGTGAATGTTCGACTTTCTTCGACTGCGAAATAAAATTTGAACTAGGGTACTACGTCATACGACATGTAATTGACAGCACTAATGAAAATGTAGGTTACAGACGATTTCTCTGTATTTCTCGACAAAATGTAAATGTCGAGATTCTATAAAATATTTCAGTCCACCCCCGCACACTTGACACGAATCGTGAGAGGCCCTAAATCTTAAAATCGACAACAGCCCTCCGTTGTCTTACAAAGGTACTCAACACGATGCGTCGAGGGCCGCAGACTGGAGTGGGCAGTTACGGCCCTCGCTACATTTTAGGGTTTCTTCTGGAACAATACCTCTTATTCTTTATGCGTATAATATCAGTTTCATGAGAATACTTGTGGTTTTTATGATATTTTGTTGTTTTGTCTTTATAAGACAAAGTGTCATAATTAGGTATAGGGGCATTTTACGTCAAGCGGACAACCAAAAAATTTTGTTTAATCAGTTATTTTTGAATGCTTAATATTTTCATCAATTAATTTGAAACACAAACCAAAAACTATTGTTTCTTGTAGTTAAAAAGTTAAATTCTTTTATCGAATTCTAAATTCGTTTTTTTTTTTGTGTATATTAAACCGGTAGTGAAAATTTAAAATCGATATTTGAGCTACTTTGATCTTATTATTTTTAAATAGTTTAATCTTAAATTTGAGCCTTAAATGTACTAATTCTTCACAAAAAAAAATTAAAAAGTGATCGCTGTGGACTTAAAGAAATAGTAACACGTCTAGTTGATGAGCGGTCAAAGATTCAACTAAAAATAAAGTACTACTTAATATCACAATATAAGTAATGAGATACCGAAGTAGATAGTAGCTGTCTCTTTCTAGCAAGTAAGGACGGATAGTATTGTATTTCTTAGTGACACTTTTTAGGGTTCTGTAGTTCACGTTTCGGAACCATAAAACCATAAATTTCGTCTTCGGACTACCTTCCAAACGGTTGGAGGTAGAAAGATGAAACTTTGCATGGGTATGTTTATTTACCACATCGATAAAGTGCTAAAATAAAGTAACGAAAAAAAATTTTTTTTTTGGATACCACCCCTACATGTAAAGTGGGGATGTTTTTTTTTTCGAGTCTACCCCATAGTATGGGGTATCATTAGATAGGTCTTTTATAAACATTGAGAGGTTTCTGAGACGATTTTTTGATTTAGGTATCCGTTTGCGAGATATTTAACTTTAAAGTGCTTTTTTTGTTAAAATAGTTCTCATAAAGCTAAACGGTTGGCTCAAAAAATCTGAAAAAATTCATGATGGTAGTCCATGCTGAACTTGAAGGAAAATTATAACGGCTCAAATAACTTTGTTAGTTCAAGAGTTATAGATACTTAACTCGTAAAATGCGCTTACTTGGAAGACTTCGTTCAAAAATAATGAAATATTAAGCTAAATATTGGTATAATAGTACAAACCCTATGTGAGCGAGTCCGACTCGCACTTGGGCGGTTTATCATAGCTACGAGATGGCGTTACCTACTGGTGTGTTTCACAGTCGTATAATAAATTTTGAAATTACTTTCTTGTATAAACTTGTTATAATTTATTATAACAAATGCGTATATTTATAATTGTGATTATACTTTATTTAAAACAATTTTCTTATTTTTGTATTTCTACATGTGGGATGAACGTATAAAATGTTAGTAGCGTAGTATTTTAGCATGTTAGCGCATAAACCCGATTGCTTAGAAAGTGTTCATAGCTATGCGTATATGTACTCTATGCTCTAAGTCTTAAACTATTAGCCTTCAATTTTAAAAAAGCTTTAATTCATGGTTAAAATATTTAAAAATAAAAAGGTCTCAAATATCGATTTGAAATTTTTACTTCCGGTTTACTATACGCAAAAAAATCGAATTTAGAATTCGATAAAAAAATTTAAAAAATCAACTTTTTAACTATAAGAAACAACACTGTTTAGTTTTTGTTACAAATTAATTAATACAATCAACATTCATCCACTAGTAACGGACTTCACTCTAAGTAAATTTTTAAAAGCTCATAACTCAGCAATATAGTATGATACAAAAAAAAATGGTGTGTACACATCCACGTCTACTAGAAGTATAACTGACCAGAGTATAAACAAAATTCACGACCTCATCTTTTTTTGGTTGTGAAATGCCCATATAACTAGAGGTCGCCCCGCCCTATGGTCGACATTAATTGTCCATGATAATTCATATTATAGTCGTGTTTTAAGTTTGAAATGTATAGGCGTTATTTTGCCTCCTAGATAGAAAAAATAGCATATTTTATTCATAAAAAATAAACTACAGACTTAATGCACGTAACCTTTTTAGCCAGATATGACAATTATTAAGCTCAGGACATATTATTTTATAATTACATTACCTACGATTAATATAATATAATTGTTTACGAAGTCTATCACGGTTTTGGTCAACTAAAATAAAGGTAGCTGGTAACCTTTGTTCTCTGACCTTTTAATAATTTTGTTAATTATGGTTTTTTCCTAAATATTAGCATATTATTCAAATTATCGAGGAATATAATAATTAGTTTTAGTTTTATTAGTTAGTTTAAATTAGTTACAGCTAATATTGGTTTATGTAAGACTGGGACGAGGCATAAAGCTTCATAAACATTTATCGTCTACTACATCATCACAAAGAGAAAATTAATTCTAAATTATTATTTTAATATTTAGCACAATTCTCGTTTAACCTATTATTTCCAGATAAAAGAACGTGGTGTATGGTCTATGTGTAAAGATAGCCAGTACTATACTGAAACTAGAATGAAAAATAAGGTATTTAGCTCCACTTATCCTGTCTAAACTTATCGTTATTACTGGGTTTGATTAACACCTATTTTTATCCGACTTCCAAAAAAAGGAGACGGTTAAACGTTCGGCTGTATGTATTTTTTTTCTTTTCGTATGTTTAACGATAACTTCGCTGTCTAATGGCCGATTTTCAAAATTATTTGTTTTGGTGTATTGGCTTTAATCCGAAAATGGTCTCGTTGCCACCAAAGCGGTGACCTGATAGCATGGATGGCATCCATGAGGAATCGTGGGAACTGCTCGAAATTTATATGGACATATATAGTGATTTTGAATTTTTCAGAAGTAACCCAAGCATATGCTACCAAAAAGTAAGGTTCTGCACTAAGGTATACCCTGGATTCAAAAGAACTGAACAGAACTCCTCAGTCTTTAAAGATACGCGTTTGGAAATTTCGACATTGTATAAAGAACTGCAAGCATATGCCATTATGTACCTTACAGTGATCATCATCGTTATCTTATATACAATACCTAATGGAAGCTTGGCGCGTATTCAATTATACATTCGACCCTTTATTTTAAGCGTTCTTAAAATGTGTTAATAATAATTTAACAAATATCACTAAAAAGGGAAAAATTATTATTATTTTTGAACAAAAAATTAAACCGACTTCTAAAGTAAAAATGCACAAAAAGTATGAAATAAAATTTGTTTTCTAAATAATTCCCCTTTTGATTTGGCTGGTATTTTAACTATTTATCAAAATCTAACAAAATAATGACATTTGACCATATTGATGTGCCATTGTATAAATTTATTGCTCGGTGAATAAGTGTCATTTATATTGGTAACATTATAGCCACCCATATTGAGCTTTGTTTACATTTTGATTACATTGAATCGGAACGGAGTATGGCAAATGTTTTAGTAACGAAGTGCTAACTACCAACACACTCGAGAGTCGTGACAAATCATACTATACGATGATTAGCTTGGTGCACGTGAGTGCAATAAAAAGTTATCTTCCAGTTAAATTAATGTTTCCAAACATACAGTTCTAACAACAACCATTAAACCCAACTAGTAGTTACACTTATATTATGATATTAAATCGGTTTAGCTTTTGCATAAGTAGTGTTTACCTTTGTGTTTTAGTGTTAGCTATAAGTAGACGTTCATTGCTGCATTCTACAATATTTTGTATTATTGTCTAATTATGCCTAGTAAATTCTGTAGATAAAAACTAAAATTATTATATTAATACGCAAAGCAAAAACTTTCAGTACAGTTTTACGAGAATTGTGCAGCGGGAGGAGTTGGATTTGGCCTGTAAATTAAAGTTTATTTGGAGGAAGGTGTGGAGAAAGCTAATTTTTTTTAATAATGCTTAGAAATGCATACAATTAATAAAAATAACAACAACACACACTACGTAAGATTATTAAATTGCGTTTGATAGATACAATTTGTGGTTTGTCAATCTGTCACAATAATTACATATTTTTTTCTATTGTACAGGCAAAATAAAGCTCAAACTTAAAAATTATACGAATTTCTACCGATGGGCGACTTCTAGTTATTTAAATAGAGTAGAATCTATAACATCTTATAGCTGTTACCATAATAGCGATGCTAGAAGTGTCTATCGAGTTCAAGCGATAAATTGAATCGTTTTATTATAAAGCTTCGGTGCAGTGAGTGTTTGCGGAGTGAAATTGAGTCGTCAGAGTGTGTACACAGGTATGTTGTGCTATCCACTTAATCTTTTGCTATGAATTATATACTTGCCTCGGCTGTTAAATGTATTAACATTCCGCCTTTGAGATAAGTGACAGCATTATCGAGTGGAAATGCACCGAGAATTCATTGCATTGTAGTATAACAGTTAGCTAGTTTGCTGTTTCAGATTGAATGTTTTAGATAACTGCTAAACTTTCGAGCTGTATTTGAAGTATGCAATGTCTTGACGTATGCAATGCCATCTTATATTTTATCATTTAAAAACACATTTCCTGGTCCATTTTGAAAATATCAGGATGCAAATGTAATCGTATTCAGTACTGTTTGAAATCGTCATATGTTTATATTTTAACGCATGGTGTGGTATATTGTGGTCAGGGCTCTATGAAAAAGTGTGAGAGCGATACATAATACTATATAGATCCAAACCAAACCTTGAATCATATTCAAGATCATATAATATCGTCTCTACTCTACTTACTCATAGAGCACTGACCATAATATACTGGCCTGCAAAAGAAAGTTCAACACTATTAAAATTTAATTTTTGTCAAAACTAATAGATGTTATAGATTTTTAAATAAAAAATGTTACATAGCAAAATTTTATAGGTTTTTTTTTAAGTAATAGAAAGGCCTTTTGCAGGCTAGTATATTTGATACTCAAATAATCATATTTAGGCTATGCAATAATAAATATTTGAAAGTAGTATAAGTTGATAAACTAAGTACCCACCTTATAGTTTATTGTTAGTTCAATTAAACTTTGCATGCTGCGTTGGCTTAACTTAATTGATAGGACTAAAGAAGCATCGTAAAAGTTTTCTGCTGTGGGAACAGTAATTGATTTAAATTATGTTCTTTTTACAAGCTGTGTTCCCACATGTCGGCACTTTAGTTACACGAGCATTTGTATGCGATCTTCTAATAGTAATACTTTTTGACGGGGCTCACTGGTTAGCGCGGCGGCGCTCAAGCCGGAGGTCGCGGATTCGAATCCCGCCGAAGGAACAAAAAAGCTTTCTGTGTTCCTGGGTCACGGATGTATAATAAATATGTGTATAGTATAATAAAAATCTTAAATATAATTTATGTAAAGTGTACAAGCATTAAATATATTTCCGTTGTCTGGTACCCGTAACACAAGATCTTCGAGAACTTACCACGGGACCAGATTGACGTGGTGTGAAAGCGTCCATAGATATTATTAATAAAGTTTAAAGATGACTTTTCGCAAATACAATTTATTATTTTCACAACATACAAATACTGTTATTTTAGCTCCGATAGAATAAACAACAAAGAGGATTTTTAAGCCTTAAAAGGCAGAAAAGTGATTATAAAATGTAGGTAGGTATTTGATAAAGAATTCAAATCAGAGGTATGCAATTTTCTTTTCGAAATTATAATACGAATCATTTATTGTTTAATTTTTTCCATAAAGTATAAAAGTTATTGGAAATATTTTAGGTAAAATAAAATACTTTTGCAAATCAAATCTTAACATTGAAACTTTCATTGAAATCATATCGATCTAATTGTTCGTTAGTCGTGAAATGCAATATTTTCCCTGGGATTCGTTTATTGAAGTGTAATTTTATGTATTCATGCTAGCTAGGTGTTGCCAGAAATTTTGTTTGCTTCTAAAATCAACATCAGCTATGTATCTAACAGTGGATATGTTATCGTAATCCGTCCAGAATTTTCAGGATAAGCTAGAATAAACAGACGGACAAAAATGTAATGAAAACGTATTTTAGATAAATAAATACCTATCGTTATATAGGTATACGAGTACTTTTACATGCGTTTATAAAAACCATTATAGCAAATCATAGAATACAGTAGTGGTGATACAGAGCGAACAGAGGAAGCTTAACATCATAATTTTGTTTATATAATTAAGCACGTGTAAAAAATGAAATTATCAAAAGAAAATTGAAGCTCTCAAATATCGAAGAAGAATATTTAATATTTTGATTACATAAAAGACTGAAAAAGTTATGTATATTTTTAATCAATTACGCTCTTTCAAAATTTACTTTTCAAATATTCATGATTCTGAAGTACACATGTCGATTGAAACGTTTTCATTGTATTAACTTAATTACAAAAAGATGTACGGGTTTATTAACGTACAATATTTATTTAATTCATATTTCTCGTTGAAATCAAACTGGCCATTCTTATTTTACAAATAATTTTCTTTTTTCGTTGCGTAAATATTTGACGGAGTTAATTCATTACTACGCATTACTTACGCTGAAACAAACATTATATTAGCTAGTAATAATAAGCCGCTAATGTTCAGAGGGCCTAGCCAATATGCCAACGTTAATTAAAATAACGATCTTAGAAATTGAAAATATAATATGGATTGACATAACGTTCGCTAAGTGACTTAACGTAAGATACGTCAATCCAATACATTTTTGATTTATAACTTCGTCATCGTAATTAGCGATGATATATTGGCTAAATTCTGTTGTCCTTGTTAGTTTTGCCCAATCTTGTTGTCCGGTCTTGATCTTGTTCGTTTTTGCAAGACCAAGACCAAGACTGACCGTGCAAGATTTGAGCAAGAACAATACTAAGCCTGCGAAACTCTTGCGACTTGTAGTTATGACTGAGTGTCGTTTCAGGGAATATAAATGTTCGGGGTATACGCTTAGGGACTCTATGAGACGTAAAGAATATATAAAAAAATGTTGGAAAATTGAACTTATGCGCATTACGAACAAAACCATAAACATATATAGCGAATGAAAATATCCATCAAAGAAAAAAGAGTGCATCCCTAGTATAAGTCTAGGTAGGTCCCTATTTTGACCATCAGCACTTTGATATTGCGCGGCGCCTTGTTGTCGGCATCATCAAAGGTCGGGTACGGACCTCTCAAAGCTATTCGGAAGGATAAGGTCAAGATACACGCGCCTTTTTATTCCATTTCATATAAGGTGAGGGTCTATCAATCTCTTTCTCGGCAGATAATAACGTTCAATAAAATACAGTCTAGTTATAGTCCTTAATTTTTTATTTATATGTTTTACAATTTACATGTTTTAGCACAGGTAAATTGTATGCTTATTAAATTAAAAAAGAGACTGACTCCCTTGGGACATGGTAGATAGCTCAGTTGGTAAGAGCATCGGCACGGATCGCTTAGGTCGTGGGTTCAAACTCCAACCGGTGTCAGCTGAATTTTCGAATTTGTCATTAAAATAACTTATAAAAGATATTTAGACATTTATTAATTTGGTTGGACTTTACTATGGCTATCTTAATTCAAGATTATAATGTATGTACCTACTCTGTTTCGTTGTTATAAGATCTAAAGTTTTTAAAACGTTTAATAAATAGCAATAGACTAATAGGTAATTGCGAGACTTCCTCTTGCTGAAAGACCAAGACTTACGTAGTAACTATTTAGTAATCTGTGCCAAGACCAAGACCAAGACTGGGAGCTCAATACCAAGAACGACTGGCTTTGTTCTTTCATTTGGGCAACACTAGTCCTTGTCCTGCAATGTGAATTATGATGTATAAAATATTATGTCAGTTTGATTTACTTTATTCTAGGTGTAATGGCGCAAAATTTATGTATAGAGTTTTTAATCATATTTATACATTTATTTATTATTTATAGATTTATTTTCCAGGTGTGTTGGCGCAAGACCAAGACCAAGACTGGCTAAGTCTTGTTCTTGCATTTGGGCAACACTAGTCCTTGTCCTGCAATGTGGATTATGATGTATAAAAAAAATAAGTCCGTTTTTTTTATTTAATTTATAAACGAAAAAAAAAAACAATATTATAACAGAATTATTTAACTTTATTTTTTAATAATAACATAACAAACACGTTAATGACTGTTAACCACCATTGTTATAGTAATTACTAATTAATATCACTAAAATGATATTAATTAAGGAACACGGTGACGGGTAAAATGTGGTTACATATAAACAAATGGTATATTTCGGTGCGTTGGAACCAGGACGGTACTGCGGTCACCGGTATACCAGCTGTCATAAAATTGTCCTACCGTCAAACCTCAAAATATTATTTTCAATAATGTAATTTAATATTTTTATTAACTAATGGAGCCACACTTTTCTTTTACGCCTTTGTAGGTACTTAGTACATTTTTGTAAATACAGATCTTACAATGCGTAAATAATATATAACTTTATAGTATTACTGAATAGTAATACTATAAAGTTATATAGTAGAATAGTATAAAATACTGATAGTGAAGTCGAATGTTAAGAAGGTGTCAAAGCACGACTAATGCTCGGTTTCTGAGGTTTTTTTGTTAGTAGTTTATCTATTCTATAGCGCTTTTGATTGGATAACGCGTTTGCATCATACCGACAAAAAACCTCAGAAACCGAGCATCAGTCCTTTATGTGGTATCGAATACTAGTAGATTTTTGACACCTTTTCGTTTATCTTGGCGAACTTTGCTAGGGGCAAACGACTGAAACCGCGACGCTTAGCTAGTCACTGTAAATAATTAACCACATAACTACATAAATAGGTGATAACTAACGAGCGCTTGCTACAGATGCTCAAACACTTGAATTTTGTTGAAAAAAACAAACACTTAATGAGTATTTTTGGAGCGTTTTAACCTACTTTGTCCACTCTGCGCGGAGGACTTAATTACTCTTAGTTTTTTTTTAAATCTTAACCCCTTTAAAAGTCTTCATTTGCTCACTTTACCTGGTAGAAAATAAATAGTCTTAAGCTGATTTTCCAGGCTACATAAGTTAGTGATGATTTAATGTAAATTTTGTTAAAAAACGTAAATTTTGTTTTTATTTGTCTGCACTTATATATATTTTCTTTTAATGATACATTGATCATAAATAAAGGTAAGCAACCCAACCTTAACAGTCCAGGTAACCATCATTTACATTTGTCTATTTAAGCTTAAAAGTCAAAACTGTAAATAGGTATTTGGTTTTATAGCAGTTCAATGAATGGAGCTGCTCTAGAAACGGCTACTAGGAATTTCGTTTCAAATCCTAAAAATAAGTTTTGAATACGAAATAGCAGTGGGCTTACTTTGAGCTTAGTTGTGTCTATAACAGTTCTGTAAGCCAAGAGCTTACGGCTATACAGTCCGTCCCAGATAAAATTTGTTCATTCCATACAATGACTTTACAGTCAATTTAAATTTATTTGCATATTTCCTTTGGGGATTATCTGAGACTACACTACTCTTTTGTTACCTTTTTATGGTTCCGTAATACATAAGGAACCCTTATGGTATCGATCTGTCCATTAGTCTGTCTGTCTGTCAGAACTTCTAGTTTCTGTAATTATGAATATAAATGGGGTAGGATGAGGATGGGGTATCGTTGAATAGGTCTTGTCAATAAAGACAAGGTTTCAGACGTGACTTTTTTACAAAGTCGACCATTTTCGAGTAATCGGCCTATAGTTGTTAGTTTCCATGCTGATAGATCATCCTAAAAACTCTTTAGAAAATTATTTTGAACGATATCGGAAAGTAACTTTTGAAGTAATTTGAAAAAAACCGTTGATATTATTATTTGATAATAACGCGTTGATATTTACGTAACCCTCCTTAGAAATTTCCTGACAATATGCTCTTGGTTAGGTTAAATTAGGTTAGGTGGTTGGTTATAGCAACGTCCTATACGTACCAAGGTTTTGCTTATTACACAGTCAGATTAGACTGAAAAATTAGCAGAAACACATCATATTCTGTATATTTTTATATATTGAAGTTGTCGAATAAAACTCAAGCCGCCTGGGAGCTTTTATCGAAAACGCTGCCTAACCTAACCCGTTGGAGATAATTTATAACAAAACAATGTTTTGTGGGATTGTTTCTCTTCAAAGGTCTACAAAAAGTTCGCGGCGGCATATAATATTATGTCTATCTCTTAAGGAAAGGTTACTATACCCATTCTAAGTTTAAAAAAAAAACACAAATAATGTGGTATTTTGAAAACCTATTTAGACGGATACAATATTAATCCTTATCTAGGAGGTATATTTGCTTTAGATGTTTTATTTTGCCACGAACACTCTCCCACGCGGGCGAAGCTGCGGGCAAATTTTTAAATAAGTCTTCAGATCTATAGTTATACGTTTCTTTTTTGCCAGTCCCCGTAATCCAGTGATTTAGAGCATTGTCTTAGGACAATGCAGGCTGATCACCTGAATGTCTGACAAGAAAGATGATCCATGCGTCGGATGGGCATGTAAAAATTCGGTTCTGCGCCGGATCTCACGCTAGTCGTGTCGGTCATTCGTCCCACTAGGTTACGAGACTAAAGGAAGAGAGAGTGCTCTTGTGTACTGCGCACACACCTTGGCACTATAAAATAGCTCCTGCGTAGCTGGCCTGGTCACCGAAATCGGTGAGGGGTGCGTAAATACATTTTTTTTAAAATTAAAATGGAATGGAATAAATCGTTAACTACGGTTAAAGGAAATATTATAATCTGCTTTAATCCACTATAGTGCAAACACAATAAGATAAAACATATTTTCTCATGGTAAATATGTAACGGTAATATTACTTCCAATAAGTAACCGTAATAGTACCCCTTGTACGCCTTAAGAAACAACAGGTGGTAATGGCCATTTATACCAATGATAATTGCTAATAATTGCCGCAAAATGAGTGCGGTTTGGCAATCTCAGCGATACGCGGAATACTGATGTAGCTTGTGGTCTCACGGCTTTATTGAAAGAGGTGCTGATGGTACTTTTGCATTTAACAATAAGTCCTATTGTTAGCTAGACTAATATAATATGAGAGGTGAACATAATAGCATTTTGGTCCATAATGCATAAAAAAATTAATGCAGCAGGAATAACGTATGTAGAGAAACAGCGAAGCCCCGTGTTATCTAAGGCTTGTAGAGTTACGGTCAGCTCACACCGAAAAGAGGCGATACGGGACGTGGCACCATATTTTTAAGATCGCAATTCAATTTTGAACTTTAATCACTACACAAGAAAATACACGTTTCATTGCAAGAGCGGCGCCGCGTTATGCAGAGCGGTGCAGTATAACGTACTCTTGCAATTAAACGTTTCATTTGATCTGAATTGATCGAAGTTAAAAATTGGTTTTATAATTTTTGACAGTGTAAGACATAAAATGATTTGGTAGCCTATTTTAAACAGTAAATATTCACCGAACTGTAGTCAACCTATGCCCACATACACAGAAACTGATAACTTCTCCAAACACTACCAAGACAAGATGATTCAACCATTATTTATTACAATATTTCCCCATCGACGACAACAGTTGTTAACTTCAAACAACGACTCTGTTGATTAAATTTAATTAAATACCTTTGAGTAATATTATATATAATAATAATATATTAAATAAATAATCTATAAATGTTATGTTGAAATTATTATCAATCCTCAGAAGTCTGATAATAACATATACCTATATGATATATTCACGCAAAATGTAGAGATATTTGGAAAAAATATACCTAGGTAAGATTATTCTAATAGGCAATATTGTAAGGTATTCTATTTTGACAACCGAAGGTCGCGGGTTCGAATCCCACCGAGGGAACATAAAGTTTTCTGTGTTTCTGTGTCATGGATGTGTATTAATGATGTGTATAATATAGTAAAAATGTTAAATGTATTATGTATAGTACAAAAGTATTGAATATACTTCCCATTGTCTGGAGGGCTAAAAAGGCCACTTTAGGTGTTTCATACTATGTTTCACATATTTTTTCCATACAAAAATCGTGAAATTGTAAATTGGCTACATGTTTCATCTGATTCATCATATACGAAAACATCAATTTTAATAGTTTTCAATAGAAATGCGTAAAATGGCGCACATAGGCCAGACTGACGTGGTGTGAAGCGTCCATAGATAATATTGTAGGTAAGTATACTGGGTGTCCCAAAAATACCGTCTCATAGTGACATGGGAGATAGATTAGCCTTATATCTCTCGGATAAAATAAAAATGACCTTAGTAAAAGTTGCTTAGTTTTCGAGATATTTGGATTTTTTTGGTTTTATTCAAAATCTCCATTTTTAGTTAGTTTTTTATTTCCGCATTAGTACAAATTCCTTTAATTTATTCATTTTAATTTTTTTTAAGTATCTCGAATAGTTGTTTGATGCATACAAAATAAACTTTTGTCAAATAGTAGTGTATTTTTTAAGAAAAAAATATTTTTGTGTTGCGTTTTAGCTCTCCCAAAATTTCGACCCAAATTTTGACAATCTGCCGTAGAAAAAAAATGTACTAAAGTAATCTGGCAAATTATTTTAAAAATTACTCAATTTATTGCAGATTTAGAAATGGTATAACACTTACATGAAAAATTTACAGAAACTTAGAAATTGCCATTTTTATCATTAAAGTCTGATTCAAGCCAGACTCTTATGTAGTAAAGAAGATGAAAAAGTACCAGGAATGTTCATCGCAATCTTATTATCTATCGACCTTTATTATCTTTTGTATCTGTAGACTTGTAAAACTGAATGTACTATTGCAACCCTAATTTGTTTTTTCGTTCTTTCCTTCGCTGTTATGGGGCACTGTGATAATAAATCAAATTAGAAAAAAACTTTAGAACTTAGATTTATTACAGTAAATGCTCGAACTGTCGACCTCCAACACGAATGCACAATCGACATCTTCTGATAAAATTATTCTTTAATCTTCTCAAACTTATCTGAGATATTTCTTGAGCCGCTGCGGTGACTCTGTCGCGTAGTTCCCTTTCGTTGCGTATTGGTTTACCATAAACTTTGTCTTTAAGACATCCCCAATAAAAAAAATCCAGGGGATTAAGATCAGGGGATCGTGGTGGCCATAAGATTGGCCCCAGTCGCCCAATCCACCTTCCCGGGAACCTGCGGTCCAGGTGTGCTCGAACGTCTCGAGCGTAATGTGCTGGGCAGCCGTCGTTTTGAAACCACATCGTTCGTAATGATTCCAGTGGCACATCCCCGAGGAGCGTTGGCAATTGGTTTTCTAAAAATTCCAAATAGGTGTGACCATTTAATATTGGAGGCAGCTCCACTGGTCCTACTATTGTACCGTTGTAGATTCCGGTCCATAAATTTATTTTAAACATGTGTTGCGACCGATCTTCTCTATTCTCGTGTGGGTTTTCTAGCTGCCAGCTATGAATATTATGAAGGTTTAAATAACCATCTCTTCTACATTGCGACTCGTCACTCCACAGTACTTTATGAAAAAAGTCGGGATCTTCCCTATTTTTTTCCAACATTCGTTGACAAAATTGTACCCGTCTGGCATAGTCACTCGTAAGGAGAGTTTGCACTCTTTGTATGTGGTACGGATGATACCTGTTCCTTTTTAAAACGCGATGAGCAGATGATTTCGGTATTCCAGTCCGACTTTGAATCAAACGAACCGAAGTTGACGGATCTTCGGTAACTTGCTGTAACACGACATCTTCGTCGGTTGTTTGCGGTCTCCCTTCACCACCTCGAGTTCCTGGGACTCTACCCTCTCTGTAGGCAGAATCCAATCGTTCAATCACATGATACGATGGCGGTGTACGGTTTGGATAACGTTCCGCGTACAATCTTGCAGCTAATCTTGAATTTAAAGTTACTACGCCTCGATTAGAAACACGCCTGGTTTCCCCATAAATTAAGTACATGTCGGCGTACTCACGATGAGTAAATTGAGTAGCAGCACCTCGTGGATTTTCCATTCTTAGCACAGTAAAACCAGCCAGCTGTCTGTAAGAGCGCAAACCGTCGTTGTTGTCACCAAATCAGTTCAACAATAGTCCAAATCGAAAGCAAATCAGAGTCCAAAAATAACGCCTAGTAATAAAAAAAATGAGAGAAACGAGAGCAGTACAAAATAGCACGTGTATCGCACAAAACGGAAGAGAACGTACTAAAGTCCACGAGATCGTTCGTGGAACAAGGTGTTGTAAAATGTGGGAAGAGAGTAGCGCATATTGCGCGCTCCCTTGCACTTATTAGGCCTTTAACAAACATTACCGTTGATCATTGACAGCTATCTCACTCAGTTTTTAACCTAAGAACAGGATCACAAACGCCGAACACAAAGGACAACATGTGGCCTTTTCATTGTGTTTGAATATTGAATATTCACTTCATAGTTGAGTCCGGCTTGAATTAGACTTTAATGATAAAAATGGCAATTTCTAAGTTTCTGTAAATTTTTCATGTAAGTGTTATACCATTTCTAAATCTGCAATAAATTGAGTAATTTTTAAAATAATTTGCCAGATTACTTTAGTACATTTTTTTTCTACGGCAGATTGTCAAAATTTGGGTCGAAATTTTGGGAGAGCTAAAACGCAACACAAAAATATTTTTTTCTTAAAAAATACACTACTATTTGACAAAAGTTTATTTTGTATGCATCAAACAACTATTCGAGATACTTAAAAAAAATTAAAATGAATAAATTAAAGGAATTTGTACTAATGCGGAAATAAAAACTAACTAAAAATGGAGATTTTGAATAAAACCAAAAAAATCCAAATATCTCGAAAACTAAGCAACTTTTACTAAGGTCATTTTTATTTTATCCGAGAGATATAAGGCTAATCTATCTCCCATGTCACTATGAGACGGTATTTTTGGGACACCCAGTATATTTTTATTATAAGGTATCCTATGTTCTAAAATGAAATAATCTCATAGAAATTTAGTTTCAATTAAAATCTGAACACAGTGAAAAAAGACTGGACGTGTATAATAACCTAACAAAGAGCATGTCACGACATGTCTAAGGAGGGTTCCGTAACTATCAACGCGCAATAGGTTTTCTTTGAATGACTTCAAAAGTTATTGTCCGATTTCGTTCAAAATAATTTTCCTAAAGAGTTTTTAGCATGATCTTTCAGAATGAATATTTACAAGATTCTATCTCTTATAGTTTAGAAATGCTAGAATGTGGGACCAACTTATAAACCACTTTGGAGGATGATTACTCGAAAATGGTTCTCTTTGTAAAACACTCATGTATGAAACCTTGTCTCCATTTTAAAATACCTATTCAACGATACCCCACACAATGGGAGAGAATGAAATAATATTTTACATTCCCACTTTACATGTATGGAGAATAAGCCCTAAAATATAAAATTATTATTATTTTATGATTCCAAAAGCGAGATCTATACACAATCTTTAACTGTACCAAATTTCATCAATTTATATTCATAATTACAGAAGCTAGAAGCACGGACAGACAGACGGACGGACAGAGCGAAACTATGAGGGTTCCTTATGTATTAAGGAACCCTAAAAATGGCGCGTCCGCCGAGTGGGCAATCGCGGTCGTGAAGAATACTAAAGAACCTCGAAAACTTAATTGTAGCGAGAAACCAATGTCTAGATGAGACATTCGTAGTTTTTCGGCAGATAGCATCGCATTATTTTTGTAAATATTAACAATTATATTAGGTCCTTACATACATAGGCTGCACTAAAAGTATCGGGAATGGAATATTTCCACTGTTCCTGTCATATTAAAATCTTTTTAATTTAAAACTCCTTGGTTTTAAAAATCGAATACCGTTTATTTATTTAAAAAAAGATTCTCGGTCTTGTCACAAGGTCTTGTCAAACTTGTTTAGTCGTTGAGAAAATGGAATTGACTCGAGAAAATTCTAGAGCGATGATTTATTATGACTTTCGAAGTGGTTTAACACAAAAACAGTGTGTTGACCGGATGATTTCTGCATTTGGTGATGAAGCCCCATCCAAAACCACAATTTATCGCTGGTTTGCTGAATTTCAACGTGAACGTGTCAAGCTCAGTGATGATCCCCGTCAAGGTTTCCCCGCATTTGCTCTGTGAAGAGCAAAAAGTGGCTCGCGTTACTTGGTGCGTCAGAACTCTCGAAAGATTCCACGCAGGATCCTCAAATGCTGTATACAACATCGTATCAGGTGACGAATCCTGGATATACGCGTACGAACCCGAAACAAAAAACCAGTCACGAGTTTGGGTGTTCGAAAATGAGTTAAAGCCAACAAAAATTGTTCGTTCACGGAGTGTTGCAAAAAAAATGGTGGCCACGTTTGTCTCCAAAACCGGCCATGTTGCAACTATTTCTCTTGAGGGACAAAGAACGGTTAATGCAGAATGGTATGCTAACATTTGTTTGCCACAGGTCGTTTCTGAACTCCGTAAAGAGAACTGCAATCGCCTCATCATCCTCCATCACGACAATGCGAGTTCTCACACCGCGCACAGAACCAAAGAGTTTTTAGAGCAAGAAATCATAGAATTATTAGACCATCCGCCGTACAGCCCCGACTTAAGCCGTAATGATTTCTATACTTTCCCTAAAATAAAGAATAAATTGCGTAGTCAGAGATTTTCATCACCTGAAGAAGCTGTGGACGCCTACAAAACGGGCATTTTGGAGACCCCAACTTCCGAATGGAATGGTTGCTTCAATGATTGATTCCATCGTATGGAAAAATGTGTCAAATTTCGCGGATAACTTCGAAAAGCAATAAATACATTTTTAAATATTAATGTTGTGTCACTTCCTTGATTCCCGAAATTTTCAGTGCCGCCCTCGTAAGAAATTGGCGTTTTGTCGTACTGGCCATTTGATCTTAAATATATCTTCTTTGGTTAGGAATTCCAATTTCAAATTTATAACGATATTTACTCATACATTTGTATTTCGAAAACAGTAATTGATTTGTTTTTTCCTCTTTTGGTTTTTTCTTTGCGTCACTCTGTTTACAAAATGGAAAACTTGAAATATCATATTATTTTCGAGTACGAGTTCCACCGTGGCACCAGTGCTGCAGAAACGGCTCGAAGGATTAATGATGTGTATGGCGGCGATGTCGCAAAAGAAAACACAGTGCGTTTTTGGTTCCAACGTTTTCGTTCTGGAAATTTCGACCTGCAGAACAAGCCCCGTGGACGGCCGGAGACCAAAGTTGATAATGAAGAATTGAAGGCTATTGTGGAAGCGGATCCATCGCAAACCACGTCCGAGTTAGCTGCAGGCTGCGGTATTAGTGATAAAACTGTTTTAATCCACTTAAAATAAATAGGGAAGGTAAAATAGCTTAAAAGGTGGGTACCTCATGAATTGAGTGCAGCAAACCGACAAACGCGCGTCGACTGCTGCGTTACATTACTCAACCGGCACAATAATGAAGGGATTTTAAATCGAATCATTACCTGTGATGAAAAGTGGATCCTGTAGGATAATTGGAAATACTCATCGCAATTGCTGAACCCTGGCAAACCAGCCAAAGCCTGCCCCAAGCGAAAATTGACTTAAAAAAGTTACTTGTGAGCGTTTGGTGGACTAGTGCCGGTGTCGTTCATTTCAGCTTTCTTATATCTGGCCAGACGATTATGGCAGATGTCTATTGCCAGCAACTGCAAATCATGATGGAAAAGCTAGCTGCTAAACATCCGAGGTAGGTAATTTGCCCTAGGCCACTGCTGCTTCAGGACAACGCTAGACCACACACTGCACAACAGACGGCTACCAAATTAGAGGAGCTTCAATTGGAATGTCTAAGATATCCACCGTACTCCTCGGACCTTGCTCCAACTGATTACCATTTTTTTCGAAATTTGAATAACTTCTTGCAAGGGAAAAAATTCAACTCCGATGGGGCAGTCCAAAGCGCCTTCAAAGATTTTATTGATTCCTGTCCGAATGGTTTTTTAGTAAAGGAATCAATGAAATACCTATGAGATGGCAAAAGTGCATAGATAGCAATGGTATAACAATGGTAATGGTACTTTGATTAAATAAATATTTATATAAACTTTGATTAAATAAATATTTATATAATATGTTTTAAAAAAATCGACTTTATGTTCCTCCTTTACAAAACGCCAATTTCATATCTAATGATCTAATATTATATGGTCGGTAGGTACTTATTATTTACATTACGGAATTTAAAATTTTCTAGTTTTAAATAGGGTAAAGCCATAAAGGAGGATGTGCATTCTGGTCTACCTACTCAATACACACAAGCTATAATAATATTGTCATTAAAAAGATAATTAGAAAATGATCTTTTTAACGGGGCATGGACGAACGAATGCCAGGCACGAATAGGTCAGCTGTACTGGAAAAATATCACGGCCTCATAGAAAACCGGCGTCATAAAACCAATTTAAAAAAAAAAAAAAAACCACAAGCACCCTGTTTTATTACCTCTTTCGATAATATTGTTAAAAAGGAACAAATTCTGGACAATAATATAATTCAGCAAACTTAAGAATAACGCAGTATTTTCATAAATAGCTTCAGATTTTAATGTACGAATGAAAATAATTGTTATGTATAATTGCTGATTTTTTCTCCACAAGCGAAGATTTGTTGAGTCTTGGCGTCAAAGTAACAGCTGACTAAAAGTCAGCTGAATTATATCTACCCAAGAATATATCTCACGATATAGGCAATATCGGTTACTTCTATTAGGTACAACTAGCATTGCTCATGTTAGTCATAAACAGGGCCAATTTAGGTTTTAGAATAATTACTTATTATGCATACTCGGAGTTGCATCTGATCCTACCTCAATTGCCTTCGCTTTTGTAAATACTGTTCAGATATAGGTACGTAAAAAAATGAACTTAAAGTTAGCTTTTTAAAATTTTTATACCTAGCGCCATCTGCGTATATATCCGTACTTTATAAAGTTAAATTCTTATGTGGCGTTATATCAAAAATCGTGACGCATGACGTGATGACCTTGAAATTTCACTCTCAACGCCGCTAAAGATTTTCACTTCGAAAATTCTGGCACCTTAAAGTCATGTTTTTTTTCCAGAAACAAGAATTAGCCTCTAAATAAGTTAGGTAGGTACTTTAATAACACGACATAATTAATTTATACCTGATATCATCTTATCCATGAAAGGACTATCCGCGTTTTCTTAGACCAGAGCGGTTATTAAGGACTTTTTATTTTCACATTCTATTGCACGCCTCTGAGCATTGAAAGTAAGTTACTAATTTAAACATGCGCTTAAGAATTTTAAATGAAGTGCTACAGAACTCAAAACTTTTACTTAAAACCATGATTTTTGTTCGTAAAATTATAGACATATCAACTTGCTACATACAGAACATCACCATGTTATAATAATCATAGATTATGTACTTGTGCGTAACCTAAAAGTTAAAGCCTCACTTATAACTTTTTTGTTGTTATGCTAACGTGTGATTTTTATCAGTTTAGCAGTAATCTTTTACTTTCAATGAGCAAATCTTGTACGTATGTAATCGGAATCTTGAAAACAGCTGCAAATATTTCCATGCAATTTAGTATTCAGGGAGTTTTGGGGGAGAAAAATCGCCAAAAAAGGTAGGCTAGGCTTATAAGGAATAAGGAATAAAGGAGATATATAAGGGAAACTGAGCATTTTTAAGTTGTATAATATGTTTCTCTTTCGTCACGTAATAAGATATTATTACTGATTTCGATTTCCAAATCTCAAATCCGATTGGGGTTTTGTTTAACGTTGGAACAACTCTTGCGTTGTTGGCAAATCTCGGGTTCGATATATTTTATTTTTCTTTTAATATTTTTTTTTATTATTATTTTATCGTCCTACCAAAACTACGAGTAAAGCTCGGTCTCCGGGTACTGTGGATTATTTTAGACTGTAGACATCTAGGAATATTTTTTTGACGACCTCTATGGCTCAGTGGTTCAGCGCGTTGGTGCTCAAGCCGGGGGTCGCGGGTTCGAATCCCGCCGAAGGAACAAAAAGTTTTTCTGTGTTCCTGGGTCATGGATGTGTATTAAATATGTGTATAATATAATAAAAAACTTAAATATATGTATAGTATAAAAGTATTAAATATACTTCCCGTTTTCTGGTACCTGTAACACAAGTTCTTCGGATACTTAGCACAGGGCCAAATTGACGTGGTGTGAAGCATCCATTGATATATATTATTATATTTTCATCGAGGTAGTCACAATCTTTGGCTCTATCAACGGCCGTACTGACGGAGTACCGCCGAGATTGTAAGTGTATTGTCTCTAGGTAAGAGAGTGTGACTGTGTCCACTTACAATCTCTTCGGACGCAACGAGTCCCACGTTCCCGCGGTAGGTCCCCATCCACCGCGAGATGCGTGGGTAAATGTCATACACGGTCCGGTTTTCCTTCAGTTCGGTCTGAACGTAACGGAACTTTTCTTGTATAACATTTCACTTTTACCCTTATTTTTCTGTTTTTTCATTTATATCATGTTTAGCTGTTACATTCATTTTCCCAGCCATCATATTTTACATTTCTATTTTGTACTTATTTACATTATTTTACATCCACAGATTCACACCCTTGGCATTTCACATTTTTGTACTTTATTTATAATTTGTTTATTTGTTGAGTTCCACATTTTTTTACATTAATTTTATTTAGTTTCTACTTTACATTCACTTTCTACTCTACTTCTCCTTTCCTTGTTAACATCTACATTGACTGTTTCATTATATTATTTATTTATTTATACACTTTATTTCTTTTCAAGAATTTCAATTTTAAGAGCAACAATTGTCCCTTGAAACTGTACACACTCCACAACTTTAAAGTTTTGTTTGTGTGCGTGTCGGTATGTAATGCTTATGCCTACATCTATCAATTTCTTGTTTCACTTTGTACAATGCGTTTGTTTGAAGGCTATCTAGGCGTTATTAATCTAAGGGCCGAACTGGCCGAACGAATCAGTTCGGTTGGATGCGATTTTTTTTGTGTATGTGCTCGAATCCGTTCAGGCCGAACTGACGTCAGTTCTAACTGAAACGAACGAACTAACTCGATAACAACAAATATAATTGGTATTTTGACTCTGTCACCACCCTATGGTTGACTGGTAGAAAATGCCCTATGGCATTAAGTCCGCCATTGTACATTGTGCAGAAAGTGTATAAATAAATAAATAATATAATGAAACAGTCAATGTAGATGTTAACAAGGAAAGGAGAAGTAGAGTAGAAAGTGAATGTAAAGTAGAAACTAAATAAAATTAATGTAAAAAATGTGGAACTCAACAAATAAACAAATTATAAATAAAGTACAAAAATGTGAAATGCCAAGGGTGTGAATCTGTGGATGTAAAATAATGTAAATAAGTACAAAATAGAAATGTAAAATATGATGGCTGGGAAAATGAATGTAACAGCTAAACATGATATAAATTAAAAAACAGAAAACTAAGGGTAAAAGTGAAATGTTATACAAGAAAAGAAATTTAATGAATATATACAATTAAAAAATTAAGATAGATAAAATGTAATAGTAAATGTAATATAAAAATAGAGAATAGACCAAAAAATGGAAATTGTCAATAATGAATGCAGTGTTGAGTAGTGTAAAAATAGAAATATAAGAAAAGTAATAGAAAATAATGTTAATAAGTATAAAACAGAAATATAAATTATGATAGAGGGAGAAATGTGAAATCGATTAGTGAAGAAAATAAAAACAGCAGAATGGAAAAATGTAAAATAAATGTAAGCAGAATAGAAACAATGTAAACATAGTAGAATTAAAAATTGTATAAGGAATAATTTAAAATATACTAGCTGTAATTAAAACAAGGCAAGCAATTGTCCTGGCTAATGGTTGGGGTAACAAGTATTAAAAAAAAAAAAAAGAGGTTTCTTTTTTTTGGGGGAGCCTTAAAAATAAAGCAATAAAATAAATAATCCATTCAAACGATGATCACGAATCTAAAGCGGTGTTTCATTGTATTTCATTGATTTGTCAATCGCGCAAGTTACGAATTAGGGTGATTTATTCAGAGTATTTAAACTATTGCCCTTTGTCTCCTTATTGTTGGTTTTATTAATTTATTATAAGAATTAGCACGAATTCGAGAAATGTTTAAAGAAAATCACGGTAAGAATTTGTTTACTTTTTGGAAAATTCAAGTAACTTGACAAAAAAAACCTTAATGGTTACTTGTTTAATTAAGTAGGTTAAATTGAGACCTAAGAGGCATTAAATTTTGTGTCAACAAAGGTAAAATAATTTCCTTGGCGTTCAGCTTCAGCACACATAAAATCTCTCATAACAGCCGAGACTCGTGTTTGCTTGGAATTTCAACGGCACGTCCTGAACAACGGCAAAGTTACACTTATAGCAAGCACATTATCGGTAACTATTTAATAGTATTGCGAGTGGGACATTATACCGGTTTGAGATTAACGAGATTACAATTAATAGCCAGCTAATCGAACCAATATTGAACGCTTATCTTTCGTGATTCCCGCTTATAATTAATTAGGCTATTAGGCTAAAATTCACGAACAATAGATGATGTTACTGACTGTACAATCAGGTTGAATTGACGTTGAGCCTATGAAATATAAAATATGTGGACTCAGGAAATAAACCTATGGACTTTAAAATGTACTTTATGGATTTAACTAGCTTTTGCCCGCGGCTCCGCCCGCGTAATTACAGTATTCCATGGGAACACTGTAATTTTTCGGGATAAAATATAGCCTATGTTTTAATCCAGAATTTTCATCAAAATCCGTTCAGTAGTTTTTGCGTGAAGTAAAGAAGAGTAACCAACATCCATCCATCCATCCATCCATCCATCCATCCATCCATCCATCCATCCATCCATCCATCCATCCATCCATCCATAGATCTATCCAACCATCTTCCCAAACTTTCACATTTATACTAGTAGTAGGATTTAATGTATGTACCTACTTTAGTTTTTTTCATAGAGTAATGATCAGGTGTTAACTGTTGAGGTTTAGAGTTGTGCATAAATCCTCACTAATATTATAATAGCGAAAGTTTATATGTACGCATGTTTGTTAGTATTTCACACGAAAACTACTTAACGGATTGTGATGAAATTTGGTACGGTAGTAGGTATGACGCGGAATTTCTTTTTTTTAACTTTGCTCGGATCGATCAATGAAATACAATGAAACACCGCTTTAGATTCGTGATCATCGTTTGAATGGATTATTTATTTTATTGCTTTATCGTTAAGGCTCCCCCAAAAAAAAGAAACCTCTTTTTTTTTTTAATACTTGTTCCCCCAACCATTAGCCAGGACAATTGCTTGCGTTGTTTTAATTACATTTCATGGAATTGTATACATCCTTATGATTAAGATTAAGACAAGTCGCAAATGAAAAGCTTCTAATACAAACTTATCAAGCATTATGCGAGTGTCTGATTAGATATTGCATATGTGCATGGGGAGGAGTATAACCCATGTTATACTCCTCCCCATGCACATGAGATGCACGTGAGAGTAGTAAAACCCTTCTAATCAAAGTTGAAAGAGCCCAGCGAGCAATCTTAAATGTCCTTATTCGATTGCCCTTTAGACATTCAGACCTTTAGACTTTAGACATATTAAAAAGATCCATTTGTATACAAGAGATGAGGGTGAGTCTAAAAGTATGATTGATTTTGTAATTGTGGATGAAAGGCTGCGGAAGAAAGTGCTAGACACTCGGGCATACCGCGGTGTAGGCCTCGGCACAGACCACTTCCTGGTCATAGCCCGAATGCGTGGCCTCTTTAAACGGTGGCGACACCGTGGGGCCGAGCCTACAAGTGTTCTGGACAGAGTAAAAGTGGAAAATCTCCAAGAAAAAGAAAAGAAAAACGAGTATGTAGAGAAACTGAAAGAAAGTTTTAAAGGCATAGAAGAGATAAGTGCGATTGAAGATTTGTGGGAGACATTTAAGAAAGGGGTCGTGAATGTTGCTATTGAGGTATGCGAGGTAGCAAAAAGAAGGAAAGGAAGAAAGAACTATAATGTGTGGATGGATAAAAATGTACAAAGGGCTGTACAAGAAAAGAAGAAAACGTGGTTGGATTGGTTAGCAACAAAAGCTAACCAAAAAGTTCAAAAGGCAACGGATGATGAGATAAATGAAGCAAGAACGAAGTATAAAAGATTGAAATCAGCAGCGAAAGAAGTTGTGTCTAGAAAGAAAGAAGAACTAAAGGATGATTATGATAGGAGACTCACTGAAGATTTCCAGTCAAACATCAAGTTTTTCTGGAAATCCATCAAAACAGCCAGAGGAAAAACTTCTACCTCGGAGCTGAGTGCAATCAGGAGTCAAGATGGGACTATTATTAAAGGCGAATAATGTGTGTTAAAGAGATGGAAAGAGTATTTTGAAAGTTTATTTGAAAGAGAGGAAGTGCAGGTACAACATCCGGCATCTTCCATGGAAACTAATTTAAATGTTGATGAAAGTGAGATAAGCATGGATGAAATAGTGAAAGCGTTGAAAAGTATGAGATTAGGTAAGGCTGCAGGATATGACAGAAATTACCGCCGAGATGCTGAGGGCTGGACAGGGTATAGTGGCTAGCCAGCTGTACCGCCTTTTTAATGTGTGCTGGCGAAATGGGCAAGTACCGGGAGATTGGTGCAAAGCCGTAATCGTGCCATTATTTAAGGGAAAAGGGTCAAGGCAGGACTGCATAAATTACCGCGGTATAAGTCTTCTCAGCGTCGTCGGGAAATTGTATGCGAAAGTATTGATTGAAAGGGTTGTGAATGAAACAGACGAAAAAGTATGGGATGCACAAGCGGGATTTAGAAAGGGAATGGGACGTACGGATCAGGTCTTTTCATTGCGATGCATAACCGAATAGTATTTGGCTAAAAACAAGGTCTATTGCACGTTTGTGGATCTTGAAAAGGCCTATGATAGAGTCGTGCGGAATTAATTGTGGTCAGCATTGTCCGTGAACGGGGTGATCAGTATCCTCATACGAGCATTTCAATCTCTTTATAGGGATTCTAGGGCTTGTGTAAGGATAAATGGGGCATACACTGAATGGTTTAATATCGAAAAAGGTGTTAGACAGGGATGTGTAGCGTCACCGTGGCTGTTCAGTCTGTTCATGGACAATTGCTTGACAGATTTAAAAGAGAATGAAAGTGGGTTGAGAATGAATGCTCGTCAAATGTTTTCTCTATGCTGATGACTAAGTATTACTTGCGTCTTCGGCTGAGGAGTTGCAGGAGATGGTAACTGCTATGAGTGGAGCTTTTGTTAGAAAGGGAATGAAGATGAATGTAAAGAAGACGAAAGTGATGGTGTTTGAAAGAGATGAGGCAGTGACAGACTGCAATATCGTGATTGGAGATGAACAAATTGAACAGGTGATCAAGTTTTGTGTATCTAGGATCAAAGTTTACAAGAGATGGAAAGTGTGAGAGTGATATTGAAAGAAGAGTGAATGCAGGAAACAGGGTTGAATGGAGCTTTGCACTCCTTTATGAGCAGTCGGAAGGTGTCTAACAAGGCTCGTTTGGCTGTGCATGAGGGGGTGTTGGTTCCGACACTCATGTATGGAAGTGAAAGTTGGGTATGGCAGAAGAAACATGAAAGCAGAATAAATGCAGTTGAAATGAGAGCGTTAAGATGATACGCGTATGATAGGAGTTAAACTGAGTGACAGGATAAGAAATAGTGAGATTAGGAAACTTTGTGGTTTGAAAGAAGATGTAGTGACAAAAATTGAGAAAGGTATGCTGAGATGGTTTGGCCATGTCGAGAGAATGAATGAAGAACGATTGACGAAAAAAGTGTATAAGGCGAGTGTGAATGGAAGTGTTGGAAGGGGTAGACCTAGGCGGACGTTTCGGTACCAAATCAGGGATGTCTTGAAAAAAGGCCAGGTCAAGAGTACCCTAAACCGAAGAGCATGTATGAAGGGAATAATGAAAGTGGATGAAGCGAAACAAGTATGTAAGGATCGTAGTAAGTGGAAAAATAGTGGTCTCTGCCTACCCCTACGGGAAAGAGGCGTGATTATATATTATTATATATATATATTATATTGTGGCAAATAAAGTCGAGTGGAATCCTTGCGGCAGTAATGTGACGGAACAGCTGGTAAGTTCTTAATGTAATCTATAACTCCTTGTCTAATCGAAGCCGACGTTTTATTGGCTGGAACATGTTTTCCTCTTAAGTCAGTTTTAGATAGATTACACTCAGCATTAGAGATAGTGTAATGAACAAAGCGCTGAGGAAGATCCAACGTATAAAGAAAAAAATTTTGGCAAACTTGATGACGAGCTTCTCCTTCATTTATAAAGTAAAGGTAAGTTTTTGTCGTCGAGATGCATCACCTTTTGTACGCTTCCTCTTCACTTCAGCAGCTTGTGAATTTGCTACTAACCAATCTCGTTTACGCTGCGAAGAAAGATTGTAGTAATAATTAAAAATATTCTTTCTTCCGAAATTTTGTGGCAGTTATGTGGACATTTTTTATCTGATTTACATGGATTTTTTTTCATTGTTTTCGGGACTGTTTCTTTGCCATCTTTCTTCACATACTCTAGACCTTTATTTCTTTTTATTGTATTTTCTTTACGTTTATTACCTGTTTTCTTTTTTTAAGTCCAAGATCACCTACTTTACCATCTTCAGCTGCTTTACCTTTTTTCATTAGTCTCCTCTTCGCTACTCGAAGATGTATCTTCACCGTCCCATGATGTAGATGACCACTGAAAGTCTTTATTATCCGACATGTAATCCAAATAGCTAGTCTTCTGTTTTCTTTTATTTTTTTCAATAGATTAGGTGCCTGAAATGAAAGCAGCAAAACATGTAAGTAAGTACGTGGAAGGACGATGAAACCAACTCCTTGGATGCGATAAAACAGTAGGGGCGAATGCATACTGCAAATACGATTGTAGTTAGACTGATTATCGCTATACACAACATACGAGAGCGCGCACACTGAAAACCCAAATTTTGTATGGCGATAGTCCGTCTAACTACAATCGTGTTTGCAGTGTGCGCTCGCCCTAATTCATGACAGTAAGTACTTAATATTTTTTATTGATTACGAATTATGTTCAAGGAACACCTACCGTTTCATCAGTTACTGAGTTATTCTCCTTGTGGACTACATCTGGAGGAAAAAACTCGACGGTATTGACGTTTTGAAGAGTGTCATAAGATACTTCCTTACTTGGTGAAATATTTATAATATTGTAGTTATCCTGTAAGAAAAACCAAATGTTACCACAGGTAAGAAGTAAGAACCAAAATATGTTATGAGATGGAATGTTGTTGAAATGTTGCAACATCCCATTTTATAACATCCCCAATGCACTTACATTCATATTTATTATTATTGGAGATAAAGGCTTCACAGGTCCTTCCAAATTCAGTGATATATTGGTAGCATCCGGATTCTGTAACAAATAGTAAGTATTTATCATAGGTACTTGATTTAATTTAGGTAGATATATTATACCTATTACTAGATATATCTACCTAAATGAAATTTAATTTAATACTATTTAAAAAGATAATAGTTCTCGCCTCAATATTGAAATGATTTACTTCAATATTTTCTTTTAAATTATGTTTTTTCCCTGAAATATCCAAGGTAGTACTTCGTGGTTTTAGTAATAATTGACTTGTTTCTAGTTCTGTATTTTTTTTCTCGCACACAGATGTAGGAACTTTGGATGGGCTACTGATTAGTATATTTGACAATATTATACATGATTTCGGTTGTTTATTTTCAATACACGATGATGGAGGGCTTGGCGTATTAGACGTGCTCTGTTTTGTCAAAGTAATAGGCTGCCTGAGTTCATATAGTTTGTCTTGATTAGCTAATCGAGCACTAGTTGAGATGTTGGATCCTTCATAATTTGATGACGGGTATTCCGGTGTATGATCCTGTAATAATACATAATAATAGTTTAAAATAATCAAATTTATAGTAGGTATTACAGTCATAAGTTTGTTAGTATTTCCGGTTCTGTACCGTTATCGAGCAAAAAGCAGCAAAAAGAGAAGTTTGTTACACCCATGCAATTGCTTTTTTGTTAGATCGGCAACAAAACTATTCATCATTTTCATTTGCGAAAAATTGTAAGGTTAGGCATAAAATAATAGGTAGTAAGTGTCCCGGGCGATGAGATTAAGCATGGTGAAAGACTGTTCAAGGACGGGTGGATAGATAGGGGTCCCATTTTTACCTATGTTCCTACCGAACTCTAAAACGAATTGGTTATTTCGGCAGACCAGTAGTTGTCAAATTTGGCAAATTTTTTAAATGAACTTTACAAGTAGATCTGCGTCAAATCGTCATGAAAAGTGATTTGAAGCCTGAGAATTAAGCAGGTAGGTATTTCAAGACACCTACAGTTATAAATATTTAAAAACATGAAATGTACAAGTAATAGGTAGATTATTATTTAGAAACTTTTAAGGCAAAACTTTAACCTGCACACTATTTGTACGCACTTCGCCCAATTCCTCTGAATCAAAGCACAACTTCCTTCTTGCAGCTAAGGCCTTAGTTAGTATTAGCCTCGATCGCCCTGCTTTTTCAGCCATTTTCATGCACTTAGGTCTTAGGTATTTATTGCCTAAGTAAAACCAAACAATATTATAGGAAAGTTAGTAGACACACTCAAAAGCCATCAATTAAATAAAATATTAATGCACATACACAAAACTAGCTAGCCACAAGTCATAAAACATTTGGTAACGTTAAAAAAAATAACTTACCTACTGGCTCCCCGTGATCACAACCGCTGCAATGAAGCTGTTATGTCAGGATAAACTAAAATGTAATAAACAGAGATAAAATCCGTAAAAGTTATTTTATTTGCAATAAGTAATATTCGAGTATAAAATAAAAAATCACTAAATAATATAAACTTACCTATCAAAATACGTCGTAGTCACCGCAGGATACGTTCGAACTCTCAATGCCCTTCTAACGATCGACAGCTGCGTACCGTCCCCACCCACGACAACCGAGTGACTGATGCGCGAACAACCAGAGAAGGAGACTCTTCTCTCGACGCCGGGCCCCTGAAAGGGGCCTTACGGCGGTAACCAACACCAGGGGCATAGCCCCTCTAATTGGGGTGGGATGACGCGCCCAGTATGAGTACTGGGCGCAAAGAGTCAGTTTTTAGGGAAGACCCCCCGCGGCAGAACGCGGGGGAAACCCGTGGGGGGGGTAGCCAACAACTACAAGGGAGTGTCGAATGGAAATCCAGGCCCAACCAAGACCGGCGGTCGGCTCCAAACGGCGCGTGGGGGTCCCGACCCGGGGGCCGGGATAACGTGTCCGTGGGTCCACTCCCTCACGCGCCGCGTTTACCGGACCACGGACACGAACGACCTGGGGAAAGGGTGTGGAGTTAACAAACTTCCAGGCCCTGACTTTTTGTGTCTGGGGGGAAGGGTACGTCACGGGGACGACGGGGTGGCAATAGGGCTGCCACTCGTCGGGCCCCGGACGAGATTTAGACATGATTACACCGGCATCTGGATTGCCGGTGTAAAGGACGGTAGGGAGGGGGGGATGCGATCCCGCGATGTGGTAGGGGCGCAGTTGCGCCGGGGCGCATCATTGCGCTTTGGTGTGGCGCATCAGTGCGTCAGGGCTCCTCCTCTTCGGGGGCGGTTGGGCGGGCTGCTTGGCTCCGCTGGGTCCTCTGGTGGGACGGCATCTCTTGGCAGGCGGTGGCGGTCGGGCGGGCGGGCATGCAAAGGCGCCAGGTCGGTTAGCTCGACCAGGCGCGAGGCATCCACTCGCGCGAACAGCTTCGCGGAGAGCTGGGCCACAAAGGCCTCCACGCTCTCCACCCTGAGGTTCCTAGCGATGGTGGTGTTGCGGACGTACCACGGTGCGCCCGCGTTACGGCGCAGCACCCGGTTTTGGGCTCTCTGCAGCAACCTTTTCTGGGGTGCAGAAAGCAAGTGGTTCCACGCGGGTGCCGCGTACGTAAGGCGGGACCGTACGTACGTCCGGTAAAGGACGATGCGCATTCTCAGGGGGATCTGCGGGGACGCGTAGGCCGGGCGCAGCAGCGCTACCGCCGCGTTCGCCTTCGCCACCGCCGATGAGCACTGGGCATGGAGAGTCGGCGGTCCAGGATGACCCCGAGATACTTTGCTGTCCTCCCCCACGGGATCACAGCATCACCAATCTTCAGAGGCGCCGGAAGGGAGCACCTCATGCTGACGGCAAGCGCCTGGGACTTGCCTGTGTTGACAAAGAGTCGCCAGTTACTCAGCCAGTCAGGGAGGAGATCCAGCGTCCTCTGAAGCTTGATGGCAGCATGCTCGGTGGTCAGAGAGGAGGTGAAGTACGCCGTGTCGTCGGCGTACAGCGCCACGGTGGTGCCCTGCCCGCGGGCACGTCGCTGGCGTAGAAATTGTAGAGCCCTGGAGAGAACACTACCTTGCGTGACGCCAGCGGTGATGGGACGCTCGCAGGAGAGGACTCCGTCTACGCGCACTCTGAAGGTCCTGCTGGAGAGGAAAGAGGCTAGTAGCACTACCAGAGGCGAAGGCACGTTGGCCCGGATGAGCTTACAGAGCAGACCCTCATGCCAGACACTGTCGAACGCCTTCTGCATGTCTAGGAAGACAGCGACCGACGATTCCTTTTTGTTTGCCGCAACGGACAGATGATGGATAATGGGTGGGACCTGAACCCGAATTGTTCCTCACGAGGAGGGAGGTAAGGAGAGAGATGTTTAAGGAGGAGAAGTTCGAACACTTTGGATAGGGTTGAAAGGAGGGTAATGGGCCGGTAGCCCTCGGCCTTCCTTAAGTTTTTATGAGGTTTGGGGATGGTTACTACCAGGCCCATTTTCCAGGGGGAGGGAAAGTGGCCGGTCCTGACAATGCCGTTATAGAGGCGAGTCAAGGCGGCCACCGCCCTGAAGGGAAGGTGACGGAGTGCGGAGTTGGGGATGCCGTCTGCACCGGGGGCCTTTTTGGGTTTGAGGCGACTGAGGGTCTTTTGGACCACCCTCGGTGAGAAGGAGAAATTTGGGGGGGAGGGGGGGAAAGTAGGAAAACTCTTACCTCCTCGGAGACCACTCGGGCGTGTTCCGTTGTGGTCGTCGGCAGCGGTGAGAATTGGCGCTCTATGTGTTCGGCATGGATGTCCGCTCTATCCTCTGCATGGTTGCCATCTGGGTGTAGCAGGGGGCACACGGGGGCGGTGGCTCCGGTGAGGCTGCGGCAAAAACGGTGGAGGGAGTGCCAGTCCTCTCCCGCCTCCTGGATGCGTCCGGTTCAGTCCGCAGCATTGAGGTCCTCGAGCGCGGCCTTTACCTCTGCAGTGAGGCGGTTGAGTTGTGCCTTCTGCGTGTGGCAACGCGTGCGCTGCCATCTGCGGCGCAGGCGCTTCTTCTCCACGATGAGGTTAGCGATGTGGCGGGGGAGAGGGGGCCGCTTGAAGTGGCGGCGGGTGGGCGGCTGGGTTGCCGCATCCATTGCAGCTGTAATCGCCTCGGTGATCTGCAGCGTCATGAACTCGACGGTCTCTGCAGAATCAACCGGGAAATTGGGCGTGGACTCGTGCAGCTGCAATGTGAAGGCGTCCCAGTCGCGGACTGGGTACATGACGCACACGGGATTGGCGCGTAAAATGGCCAGTACGGGGAGGTGGTCGGACCCAAGGGCCACATTGAGAACCTCCTGGTGGAGGTCTCCTGGGAGCTGGTGGGAGATGGCCACATCGAGAACGTCGGGTGTGTGTAGAGGGTTCTCGGGGTAATGGGTGGGCGAGTATGTGCCTACCACAGAATACCCGACTCGTACCGAGTCTGCATGCAGGCGGTTGCCGTCCGCGTTCGAGGAGCGAGAGCCCCATCCGGGGTGCTTACAATTTAGATCTCCGGCAATCACGGTTGGCTCTTCTGATAGGAGCCTGTGGATGTCGGAGATATCTAAACGTGACCCCGGAGGTTTGTAAGCCGTGAATAGGCATGTACTGTGGGGGCCGAGGAGCAGTTCTACACCGAGAGCGTAGAGTGTAACCGCAGGGGGGGGGGGGGGGAAGGAGCTGGTGCAGTATCCTCCTGCCGACCAGAACGGCGAGGCCTCGACTCGCACGCTCGCCCCCCAGGAAGTCCTGGCGGTAGACGTGGAGTCCAGGGGCATTGAAACGGTCCTGGGGTGACAGGAGGGTCTCGCTTAGCAAGGCGACGTCCACCTCATACTCCCGAAGGAGGTGGCGAATCAAGGTCACCTTGCCACGGACCCCCGGACGTTCCAATGTACGACCTTTAGGGATGTTGGGGCGTGGGGATCCATAAGGAAATTAACTTTGCGAAGAGGGTGGCCCCCTCCGGGAGGGCCTTGAGGAGGGTTTGGAGGATCTCGTCCCCGGCCAGGATTTTATTAAAAGTATCCAAGGCCAGGGAGAGTAGGGCTTGAAGAAGCTGTGCCGTGGTCCTGGGTGACTCTTGGCTTTGGGGAGATTGGGTGGGCACGAGAGGGCCGGGTGGCGGTTTTGACTGCCGGGTTAGCGGGCTCTGTGCTGACCTCGGTCACTTCGGTAGTGATAGTGGCCGGTTGGGCAGTGCACGATGCGCGGGAAGGGCGAGGGGGGCGCGGAGTGCGCTGGGGTGGGGGGAGGGGGGGGGGTACGGCGGCGACTGTTTGGGGCAGCGGGAGCGCTAGGGGTTCAAACTCCGAGTCTGTGGCAGCCGCGGAGGTGGCTCTGGACTTAGGGGCCTTCTTTTTCCTCCTCCTCACCTTCCGAACAGCGGGGGCGAGAGTGGTGGAAGAAGCGAGGCGGGGAGCCTCATGGCAGAGGCCAATGAACCCATCATTGGCCTCTGCCATGAGTGAAGTAGCGGTAGGCGGTGGGGGAGGAACCTCTTGTTCCGGGATGGGGGGGGGGGGTCATTGGTTGAACGGAGGGGGGGCAGTGCGGGTTTTCCTGGAGGTACGCGCAATGGGACCCGCATTTCGGTTTCGCGCTTCTCTGCGGAAGACGGGGCAGTTCCTACTATTTGCCGGGTGGGCTCCCTTGCAGTTAACACAGGTGGGCTCGTCGGAAGTGGGACGGGGGCAGTCACTGGCGGTGTGCTCCTCGGCACACCTTACGCATGCTAGTTTGCGGTGGCAATTTTTGCTGGAGTGCCTAAATTGTTGGCACCGGTGGCACTGAGCTGGACCGCTCTTTCCTCTCCAGGCTTCGACCCTGATACCCGGCATATTCAGAAGCTCAGTTATCTGATATATTCCGGGTACCAGATTCGGGGATCTTTTGAGGAGGGCAAAATAAACACACCCGGGACGGTCCTTTCGGGCGAGGATACGGGATACATGTTCTGTTTCTAATCCTAAATTGTTTAATTCGGTGGCGAGCTCCTCTGTCGGTGTGTTGGTGGGTAGGCCGTAAATATCTCTCTATTTTTTCTAATAACTCACCCTCTCTTAACTTGGTGCACATAAATGCACAAAGTATACCGGCCCATTACTCAGATTTCTTTGCATCTTTCAACGGCGTACCAGTTGACTGCATATTGGTGTCTGAATCATGGCTAAAACCCTCACTTTCCTCCATACTGTATCCTTTACAAGATTTTTCTTTAGTTCGTAATGATCGCTGCGTTGGTAGAGGTGGGGGTGTGTGTATTTATATTAGGAAGAACATCTCATATAAAATAATCTGCCAATCTTCTAACTATATTCGTGGACAGCTGGAATTTTTATTTCTAGAAATCACCATCTCCCATAATAAAGTTCTTTTAGGTGTTTTGTATAGTCCCTCCTCTGCAGTCAATTACTTTGCAGTACTTGATGATTTGCTTAACCGTTACTGCCCCTCCTACGAACACATAATCCTCATGGGCGACTTTAATACGTGTTTAACTAAAAATGATAATAGAACTCTTATGCTCCAAAATATAATTTCTTCTTTTAATATGCATATTTTATCCCTTTCCCCGACACATTTTCCACCGAACTCTGAGCCTTCTTTGCTTGACCTTATTTTTATCTCTCAACCTACTAAAGTAATTTCCCATGGCCAATTATCTGCTCCTTTCTCCTACCATGATCTCTTATACTTGTCTTATAAGCTCCGTAATCCCAAACCCAGAGCTAAAACCATTTTGCAGCGTAGCCTTGCCAAGATAGATCTGGACATATTAAGACATGACTTCAGTGCGATCGAATGGAATCCGCTCTACGAGGCGACATCTATTGATTGTAAAGTAGAAATTTTCAATTCAGTGGTTACCAAAATTTATGATGTTCATGCCCCTGTAAAACCTATTCGCATGAAGCGTCTCCCAGCGCCCTGGTTATCCCAAGAAATCAAAAATGTAATGACTATGCGTAACAAGGCCAAGAGTAAGTGTAAACGAGTGCCTACAGAACAGAATTTATTAGCTTATAAAAAACTGCGTAATACTTGTAGCAGAATGTGTAGAGACGCTAAGCGCCATTATATATATGCTTCAGCTGAAAACTTGTCTCAGGCACAGATGTGGAAATTTATTCGACGCCTCGGGATTGGGAAAACATCGGAGACTCCTGCGCCAGTAGTAAATATTGACATACTTAACAAACATTTTGCTGTTCAGCCTATAAACTTATCAGATGCCAATAAATCCTGCTGTTTGAACTCCCTTTCTAATAAGTTACCTCCTCCGTTTGATCCGTTTGTCTTGAAAAATATCTCGGAAGATCAGGTACTCACAAGTCTTCGTTCAATCGCCTCTAAAGCCATTGGTAGTGATGGCCTGAGTAAGGATATGTTATCCCCAATTGCTGATTTGTTGTCTCCAGCTATAGCCCATATCCTTAACTTTTCCATTAGTTCAAGCACTTTTCCTTCCATGTGGAAACATGCCCATATAATACCTCTTCCTAAAACCACTAATCCTACTTTACCTTCTGATTATCGACCCATTTCCATTTTACCAATCCTTTCTAAAATTCTTGAGCAAGCAGTTACCAAACAATTCAGTGATTTTCTAAACACCAACCATATTTTAAGTCCATACCAGTCTGGATTTCGTCCTGGGCATAGCACTACCACGGCATTGCTGAAAGTAACGGACGATATACGGTATGCAATGGACAACAGACTGCTAACAATTTTAGTTTTATTAGACTTTAGTTGCGCGTTCAATTCGGTGGACTACGATATTTCGTTGGCCATACTTAGGTCTTTAGGTGTATCTTCTTCTACGTCAGCATGGTTTGACTCCTACCTGAGAGGACGAAAGCAACGTATATTTACTCCTGACGTTAGTTCTGACTGGTCCAGCATTACTGCTGGTGTCCCACAGGGGGGAGTATTGTCCCCATTACTTTTCGCGGTCTTCATAAACGAAATAACAAGGTTCATCTCTTCGGCCTACCATTTATATGCAGATGACCTGCAAATATACAGGCACACTAGTATTGAGGAAATTGATCTTGCTATTATTGCTGTTAACCAAGATCTTTTAAATATATTTAAGTGGGCGAACACTTTTGGACTTCTGGTTAATCCAAAAAAGTCGCAAGTTCTTCTCATTGGCAGCAGGCAGTTGCGCTCCAGGGTTGATTTTGAATCTATTAGCAAAATAATTTACGGTAGTGATGTATTGGAGTTTAGCGACAATGCCAAAAATTTAGGTCTAATTATTGATTGCAACCTGTCGTGGTCTGCTCATATTAATGGTATAAGCAAAAAGTTACATCATTCTTTGCATACATTAAAAAGACTACAGAATTTCCTTCCTCTATCCACTAAAATTCTTCTAGCACAATCCTTGTTATTGCCATTGATAGATTACGCTGACTCCTGTTTTTTGGATGTAACTGAGGAGCTATTGTGTAAACTTGAACGTCTCCAGAATTTGTGCATACGTTTTATTTTTGGACTGCGCAAATTCGACCATGTTTCCGAGTTTCGCAACAAATTACAATGGCTACCCATCAGCCTTCGTCGGAATTTTCATATTTTAACCCAGTTGTTTAAAATTCTAAAATTGTCCAACTCTCCTTCTTACCTATTTGAACGATTTTCATATACTACCCCGAGTGATAGACCTCTGCGTACTTGTAACCCAAAAAAGGTACTCGACACCCCTTGGTGTAAGTCAAATTTCTACGCCAACTCGTTCACGGTCCGAGCTGCCCAGCTGTGGAATGCTTTGCCTGAACATGTGCGGCAGGGTCCAACAGTGGACACGTTCAAGACTAGGCTGAAGAATCATTTCTTATTGTCATCAGCAACAAAATAGTTTATGTAGGTTTATTTTTTTTTTTTTTTTTTCATATTATTATTATTTATTAGGTTCATTAATTTTTATTTATTATTCTTTTATGTAGGTATTATTATATTTATAATATGTATTAGTATATTGTATTTACTGGTTTATTTTCATTATAAATCAGTTGTAAGTAATTGTCTCTTTTTTAATCTGATATTATTCTTTGCTGTACTACCTGTGTCCTACTTATTTTATTTTTCCTAAACTCTGTGTAAGGTCTGCTGGCAGAGATCTCTTTTTAGAGATAAGCACGCCTTTGTACCATCTCTTTTGTGTATTTTGTAATATTTTGTGTTATTTCTGTTGTGTACATGAAGAATAAATAAATAAATAAAATAAATAAATAAATATCAACCTTTAGTCCACGATCTTCGGGGAGGGCATGTGAGAACCAGCTGATCTTCTCCGTTTTGCTGAGTTCAGCTAGGTATTTTTGTACGCACCTGTATTCTTTTTCCCCTTGGGGGGAGAATTTGACGCCTTGACCTAGGGGCTTTGCAGTGGGGGCGTGTCCTAGGAGGTCTCTAAGACAGCGGAAGTGCCTGGTCCAGTTTTCCAGCTTCTCCACGATAATTGGAGGGCACCGGGGGGCTGGTTTCGGCAGCGGTGAGGTCGCGTTTGCTGCGGCGGTAACGGAGGTTACCGTGGTAACATCCATCGGCGAGGAGGCCCTCGAGGTAGAGGCCCCTGGAGATCCGGACGGCGCGGGGGCGGTGGTCGTTGCAGCGTAGGTAGCCGGGCGGTCGGCACGCTTGGCAGGAGGCGAGACATCGGAAGACACCTCCTGTCGCTGCCGTTTGGTGACCTGCCCGGAAGGAGCAGGGGGCGGAGGCATGTTGCTCGACGATGGGGCCAGCGCATGGGCCCTCGGAGCAGGAGCACTTACCGCGCTGCGGTTCTCTTGGGGCGGTGATGCCGGCGAGGCGATGAAAGTAAGCTTGGCGCTCACTGAGGCGGCTGTTGTAGGGTGGCGGGGGGTGCACACCTCCGTCGAAGGGCGCGCGGGGCACGGCGGTGGGGCCGAACCCTTTTCGGCTGGGCGGGGCGGGGGCCCGGACTCGCGGCGAGTCGCCGTCGGAGGGCATTGGGGCGGGGGGGTGTCAGTACACCCCCGCGAGAATGCCGAGGACGACCCGGGGCGAGCGGTATCCGTACCGCTCAATCTGGGCTCGGTGGCAGAGTGGTATGCGCGCTCAGACGTGCGCGAGCTAGACCTCGATGAGGTGGCGCTGCGCGACGCATCAGAGCCGGCGCGTGAATGGCTGGGGCGGTCACGGCTATGCGGCCGCGAACCGCGATCGGCCATGATAACGGGGCACTATTAGCGTCCACCGTGTAAAATAGGGGACATGCTCATAATGTCACAAGAAACACTATATAACATGTACACGAACACACAAGAAAAGTAATAACGGTAATCACACAACACGGTAAAAACTAAACACGGAACACGTATCTATCTATCACGTGTCAAAGTAGTCACGATAGTGTACTTACTTGCACGGATTAAAACTTAGAGGAGGCTGGCTCCCCGTGACCCAACGTTGGGACAAGTTCCAACGGGAGGCCAAGGGCAGGGCAACTCCTCAGCAAGGCGGCATCCACTCGTTATTTTTACGAATAAGGAGTGAATTCGTTAGAGAAGGAGACTCTTCTCGGCTCGACGCCGGGCCCCTGAAAAGGGCCTTACGGCGGACCTAACCAATACCAGGGGCTAAGCCCCTCTAATTGAGGTGGGAAGACACGTCCAGTACGAGTACTGGACGCATAAAGTCTGGTTTTTAGGGAAGACCTCCCGCGGCAGAACGCGGGGGAAACCCGTGGGGGGGGGGCAACACAATATCCAAGGGGAATGTCGTAATGCCAATCCAGGCCCAACCAAGACCGACGGTCGGCTCCAAACGGCGCGTGGGGGTCCCGACCCGGGGGTCGGGAAACGTGTATGGGTCCACTCCCTCACACGCCGTGTTTTACCGGACCGCGTAACCAAGCGACCTGGGGTAGGAAGGGGGGGAAAGGTATTCCCGAGCCCCAGACTTTTTATGTCGGGGGGGAAAGGGCTACCACGGGGCTGACGGGTGGGGCAATAGGGCTGCCCCACGTCATACTCCGGGCGCACGAAAGGGTGGTTGCGTCGGTTTTTGTGACCGACGCGGGGGGGTAGGGGGGCAACAATCAATGGTGCTGGTCGGGGAGCGCACCGCGCTTGGGGGCGTCTCGATAGCATAGCTCCGGGATGCTCCCTGCGTCTGGTGTCAGCAGGGCGGGTGCTGTTTGGCGAACGGGCATGCCATGGCAGCGGGGCGGTGCTTTGGCCGGGCGCGTGGCTTCCGCACGCTCAGGAGGTTCGGAGTCCCTGGAACTAAAGATAAAAATTAACGCGTTCAAGGAGCGCGGGGGGGGGGGGCAGTGCTTAGCACGCGTCTGTGTTCCGGGCCCGGGACGCACGGCGCAGATCTCCGGCAATCGACGGTCGGCTCCTCTGATAGGAGCTGCTGGATGCCGGAGATATCTGGCGCGGGTCCGGGCTAGGGCCGGGGGAGCCAGATCTGTGTGAGAGCGACTACAAGGGGGGTGCCGTCTACGAGGGCCTTCACGATAGTCGGAAAGACTTCCTCCCCGGCCATAAGCTTTTGAACACAGTTCACGGCCAGGGAGAGGAGAGACTGCAGCAGCTCTGCAGTCGATGCGGGGGCTTCGCCTTGCACCGACTCTTGTGGCGGCGAGGGAGACACCGGAGGCCGGGTGTGCGGGACGACCGCACAGTTTGCGGGCTCCGAGGCGAGCGACGATGGTGATTTTTTCCACGGCTGTGGTAGCCGAGGAGGTGGCACTGGGGGTGCTCGAGGAGCGCGGGGTACGCGGAGAGCGCGAGATACGCGGGGATCGCAGGGGGCGCTGTGGGTCCCGCGTGTTGTTGTTGTCTGGCTGCGATGGAGCGAGCATGGGTGGCTCCAGCTCCAGGCTGCTGGCTGGTGGTGAGGTGACAACACAGGGGGTGACCTCGGGAGCTGTGGCATCTCTCCTGGTTCTCGTTCTCTGCTTCTTTGACCTGTGTACGGAGGAGTCAGAGTCCGGGGGGGCGACGCGTCTGGGAGTGCCGTCGTTAGCCTCCGCTATCAAGGATGTTGAGGTTGGCGGAGGGGGAGCGGCCTCCTGCACGGTGGGAGGCGAGTCATAGTTTGCGCAGGGGGGGCCTTAACTGCTCGCAGTTTCCTTGCCACCTTGCGAAACTTTGGGCAGTCTCTGCTGTTACCTGGGTGGGCCCCGCTGCAGTTTGCGAAGGTGGGCGTCTCAGTAGGGGAGCGGGGGCAGTCCCTCGCTGAGTGTTCTCCGGCACACCGGGCAAATACTACCTTGCGGTGGCAGTTGTGGCTGGAGTGCCCGAACAGGAGACATCGGTGACATTGGGCCGGGCCGCTGCGGCCCCGCCAAGCTTCGATGTAAATTCCCGGCATATAACAAAGTTCGGTTACCTTAAATATGCCGGGGATGACGTCTGGGGTCCTGACGATGCGAGCGAAATATATACAGCCACCGGGTTCAGACCTCGCCGGAACCTCGGACACATATTCCGCCATGTATCCTAGCCCGGTTAGTGCGGCCTTGATTATCTCGGTGTCCGTGCCAGAAGGTAGGCCCCTGATTCCTTCCTTAATTTCTCTATCTTGCGGTAATGAAAAAGAGAACCAGGAGGCGAGTCCCTGTCTCTCCAAGTCCGTCAGGTAACTCTTCACGGTCCTGAACTCGTGTTCACTTCGGGGCGTGAAGCGAATGCCAGGAGCGCTTTGTTTAGCATTCGGTGTGTGCCCCAAGATGTCGCGGAGACGGCGGAAGTGGTACACCCAGTCGTCGATCCTCTCGACGACCAAGGGCGGGTAGCGAGACGTGTTTGGGGGTGGCGACGTTTTAGAGGCCGCCGACGCCGGGGCGGGGGGTCTATTCGTGTCTGACTGAGGGCTGGTGGCACTCACCTCGGCGTAGGTCCGCTGTCGGTCGGCGTGCCTGGCCTGTCGTGGTGCTGGCAGGTTTATGAGTGGTGGTGGAAATGTGGGCGCGCGGTAGTAGTACTCACGCGGCGGGCTGGAGTGGCTTTCTAAGGCCGCGGCGGGTGCGGCTGGGTGGTTGACGCGCGGCTGAGGGGCCGGCGAAGTGTCAGGCGAGCGTGGAGAGCTCGCGATGGGCTGGTGTAGGCTGCGCGGCTGGGCAGCCGGCGCGGCGCGGTGGTGTCGCGGCTGGGTAGCCGGCGAGGAGCGGGCTGTGCCCGCGGAGGTGCGGGGTGTATCCCCTTGATGGACGCTGTGGCGTCCCTGGTGAGCGGTAGGTTGGCGAGGGTCTCCAGCTTGCGCGGTACGGCGCGAGGAGCGCCTAGGGTAAGCCGTAACCCTGGTCGGCTGTGCGGGGCAGGGGCCCAGACTCGTCACAGGCCGCCGTCGGAAGGTATTGGGGCGGGGGGTACCAGTACACCCCCGCGAGAATGCCGAAGGCGACCCGGGGCGGGCGGTGTCCTGCCCGCACAAGCTAGGCTCGGAGAGCAGGCGGTGGTGTGCGCGGTCCTGAGTCGAGCGTGAGCTGGCCCTCGATGAGGCCGGGCTGAACGACGATGGAGTCCGCACAGGAAAAGTTAAGATAGTCGCGGCTTAGCCGCGGGTCATGGACTGGCATCGTTATGTTGGCATAACAATGGAACACACAAGTCACACAAAACTGTCAACACTGAACGGTAACAGGTGTACGTATCACTAACACAGGTATTCGCACTTACGTGGACGGACGATACACTAAGTGTACATACACGAAGACGGTACACACACTTAGGGGGGCTGTCTCCTCGTGACCCAACGTTGAGTCGGAACTCAACGGGAGGCCAGGAGCAGGACAACTCCCCAGCAAGGCGCAAATCCACAGCTTATTCTAATGAATAAGGTGTGAATTTACGATCGCTATTGGGAAACACTTGGCACTGCTCTAATGTAGGGGTCGACACGATCGCGGAGTGAGCGAGACACTCGACGCGTTTGGAGCGAGACGGCACTGACGTGGAGTGAGCGAGTCACTACTACGCAGTCAGAGCGAGACGACATGAAACGCGGAGTGAAACACAACACACGCGAACTAAGAGACAGGACGATCCAGGAGTGAATTGACGATCGCTATACGGAGTGTATCGGCACTGCACTGGGGCGGGTCGGCACGGGCGTGGAGTGAACGCGACACTCGACACGTTTGGAGCGAGACGGCACTACCGCGGAGTGAGCGAATAACTACGACACGGATAGAACGGGACGGCACGAAACGCGGAGTGAGCGAGACACTAGCACGCACTGGGAGACAAGACGATCCCCGGACGGTCGACTGATGCGCCCGCGCGTCCGATGTTCTATATATATCTTGCGTTTCTAACACAATATCGCAACGAATAGCGGTAGCTTATGCGCCAGTCGCCGTTTATTATTTTGTATCGAAAATGTGCGTATGCGACAAAAATGTAAATAGCAAATAAAAGCAAGTTTTCTTAAAATTATATTTATTGTAAAATACGGCAGGGTAAACATGCTTATGAACCAAATTAAAAATATTCGAGTCGAACCAAAATTGCTTATATCACAATCGTATAATTTGGTTGTCCCGGCAATATTGCTTATCTGCAAAATAGGCTGTAAACGCGGCAGGGATATTTTTCTTGAGTGCCATAATATAGGAAAGATCGATCTGGCAAATTGTATTATGTTTTAACTATTGCCAGTTTTACGGTAAGGCATATTTTCTTATTTCAAAAATACAAGGCAACGCAAACAAGCAAAGTTGCTCATCCTACAAAGTGGTGAAATAAAGGGTAGCTTAAGGGTCGAAATTTTTTTAAAACATCAAAAGTTGCAAGCTTATCTAACAAAAAAATTGTAAACACAGATTGCTTATAAGCCATCAAAAGTGCTCGTATCGGAATGAAACCAAGATCAGTAGAAAGAGAAAAATCAGACGATTCCAACGATATATATAACTTATATTCCCATATTTGGCGCTTAAGGAAGGTTGCCTTTCCAGCGTCGATATGTTTCATAAATTCCAAAATAACATGGTCAAGGTGGTTTCTAACCCGCCTTTAAAGTCTGAGCATACAAAAGTTATATAATAGTATTTTCCGTTAACATTGAAGCTATGAAACTGCAGTCTCAATTTTTATTCGTGATATATTATTTCTTCGGTAGCCGGTAACGTTCGCTAACTATAAATAACTACAATACTATTGATAACTTTCCTCCAGCCAGTTTAAAGAGTTTGTGATAACAAAGCGTGTCAGACACAGAGACGCCGATTCCGTATCTCGGAAACTGATGCCAAATGTATTGGGGATTACGGTAAACTTTTGCACCTACGCGATTAATTTTTAACTGACAATACTTCCAGGCGCTTTCAATTTTTTTGCCATTCAATTCATTGATGTTGATGTTCCTTTGCAGTTTATGAATACATATTATATTAACGAAAACGGGAGAATTGGAAGGATTTAATGTTGAATTGTATTAAAAATCTACTCTTTGGGACGATTAACTTTTAGAATGAATCGTTAGTAGTTTATGTTTTAAATAACTTATAATTGTGCCAAGGTAAATAAATGTGTCGCAAAAAAGATACGATTATACGATCCCATAATAATAGTGAATTATTTCAGCGTTAACAATCATTGTGCAAATTGTTCGAAAATTTGAAAAGTAGGCCATTGCAAAGTTGCATCAAAACAAAGACGAAGTCTACTGGGGGTAGTGTAAGTTTATTATTGGACCAACTATAAAATACGAAATTGCTTCCTACCTTTCAGCCAAGTTTTTTAACTTGCTAAGAATTATGACAGTCCTATTTTGTTTCAGTTGAATTTATATTGCATTTTCTACCACTTCCAATTCAAGGCTATTGTCTTACGCCGGAAAAGTTTCATTACAAGTTGTTCTGAGATGTCAAAGCGACGTGATTTATCGATGTTGTTTCATAAAATACGAATGCCAGGTACAAAATATCCGACAGATTATTGAGTTCACAAATGACCTTGAATGAAGAGCAATATGGGTCGAGCGGTGCCTGATGTATGCCTGTGCATCGCAAGGTGTTTTGAATTAATTGAAAAATTAAGGGAGAGGAGAGTTTCAAACACTGTAAAATAAATTTGTAAACGGAAGCTATATATAAGTTAATATTATAATAAGCTAATAATAATTGAATCTTACATTACATAACATGAAATTCAACGTAATCTTAATCTTCAGCAAAAAAATATCACGTGTAATTTACACGCAATTTAAGGCAAATATCAGCAGTAAGGTCAATTTCAGGTTACGCCGGGATTTCCCCGGGGAGTTTTATCCTGAAGCCGCCATATTAATTGACGTCAAACATATTTTATTTAAAACAATATATTAATGGATAGGTGTTTATTTTGATGCTTATAATTTACTAGGAAAACAAGCGAAAATACAAATAAGTAATAAACTTTTTAAGTTAAATATTATGTGAAATCATCATCATCACCCTTTAACGTCCCCATTGCTGGGGCTCGGATGTCGCCTGGGGTTGAAATGGATTAGTGAGGCTGAACATAGCAGGCCTACTTGTAGTCCTGCAGGTTAGCTGGATTGATCTGTTTTTGTTGAATCTTAGTCTTCTCTGACACGTTTCTCACGATTTCCTCCGCTAATCGTGCTTGTAGGTATATAGTAGGTATATATCTACTTGAGAAAAAAATCATTTTGCACGTCACAATACTGGACTAAAACTGGACCTAATTTAAAGCGGGTGAAGTCGCGGGCGAATGCTAGAGCCGATAACACATTCTAAAACGATACAGATGATGCTCCAAATCCACAAAACTTCTATAAGGCCAATATTAGAATATGCATTCCAGATCTGAAACTCCATCTTTGTTGAAGACATCGAACTCCTGGAAAATGCTTAAGTAACGCAGGGATAGAGGAGATCTAATAGAAACGTAAACGATCTTGAACGGACATTACGACATTAAAAACTAAAAAAAAGAAATACATTAGTTAAACGATTGTAATTTTTTTTACATTTTTAACTTGAATTTAAGAGGCCTTCCAATTAAGTACCTTATATACATTGTGCTTTTAACATAGATCAATATAGCCCTTTACGGCATGTAATTTAAATGAATATTTTCGAAATCCGCGCTTCGTGTCTATAGCACTGATTAATATTATTATTATTTAGCAGCGATTGCACGCGTTTATCGGAGCTCTCTAGCGACTAGCGAGTAAAAATCAATTTTGTGAGGATGGATGTATGGCTGTTTGTTACTCTTTTACACAAAAACTACTGAACGGATTTCCATGAAATTTGGTATGGTAGTAGTTTAGGTTTCTGGATTAAAACACAGCCTATGTTTTATCCCGAAAAAGTACAATCTTCCCTTGGTATACTGTATTTACGCGGGCAAAGTAGCGGGCAGAAGCTAGTAATAATATAATTCCTTAACTAACAATAAGTAAGAATTTTCTGTAAATGCTATAAATATAATATTATTTAATTTACATCATTATTAAAAAACTTAAAAAGAATGACTAGATCATTTAAAAAATTACATTGAAACAAAGGCATGTCATACAGGTTTTGAGATCTACATCATCATAGTGTCTATGCACCGCATCATTGTGGGACTAATGAACTTTTTAAACGAAAAAAAGGGACACAATCCCGCCCCACATACTTTCCCACCGGAGTACGTAATTTAATTAGAACTCGTGCTTTGTCACATATAATGCGGTTCGTTGCGCTAGACTTCATTTCGTTTTTAATATTTTTTTTAAATGAAGGTATTTTGAAGAATTTACTAAAGCAAATTTACCTGTTAAATGTATTAAATGTATCTTATGTACATCTACGGATCATAATATTTTTGGTTTATATGTCTCAGTTTCTTTATAGGGTTCCGAAGTACTACAAGATGCCCTTATAGTTTCGCTCTGTCCGTCTGTCTATCCTTCTTTCTTATCCTTTGTAATAATGGATGAAATTTGGTACAATTTTTTTTTTCATTCCTTCTTTCAAAATTTTATTTCATTGTACCCTATTAAGGGGGTAATAAGTCATTTTTAATAAAGGCAATGTTTGATACATGACTTATTTTGTCAACCATTTTCGAGTAATCGGTCTCCATAGATTTTGGCATTTCTAATCATAAGAGAGAAACTTGTAAGTTTCCATGCTGATAGATCATGCAAAAACCTTTAGGAAAATTATTTTAACCTATTACGAGTTGATTATTACGAAACCCTCCTTAGACATGTCCTAACATGCTCTTGGTTAGTTTATTTATGTAAATGGTTAACTGATATGATTATACGGTAGCAGTTTTTAATAACTCTCACCACTAAACTTCTAGCATCTTGTTTTAGCTACTAGCTACCTGCAAACAAATATTAAAGTTTATAATATGTTTTATGATATTAATGTAATCTAAATTACAAATGGTGTTACTTTTGTTCAAATGGCATGCGAGTTACGTTACTCCAGATGATAAATTACTATACATAGATAAGACGCGATATAAGCTTACGAAGTTTATCATTCGCACTATGTATTTACATACGTAGATACAATAGTACCTGCGAGACGAGAGTTATAGTTGATCTGTAAAATAATTTAAATTTAAATAAAAGTTACAAAAAAAAAATAAAAATAAAAAAACAAAATTATTCGCCTGACCGGGATTCGAACCTAAGACACAAATTCTCCAACAACACATAAAGTAGCTTATCAAGCCGTCAAACGGTTTTGACATTTAGAAATCTAAACCACTCTTAACTTATTACGCGACGATAGAAAAAAAAACAGTATTATGTAACCTAAAAAAATCGATTAAAAATTATTCCTGGAACACTTTCCAGTAATAAACCCTATACTAATTCAATTTTTCTCCCCCAAATTTCCTACATACTATTTTCATGGAAATACTAATTGTTTTCCGAGATTACCGTGACATAGATTTGCTCGTTTAAAGTATAAGATGTAACATAGCAGCTACTTTTTAATGTTGGGCCACTACACTTATGTAACACAGCAGCTACTTTTTAATGTTGGGCCACTATACTTATAAGTATCAAAGTAACTACTCAGTAGACTGAGTGTACACATTACTTTGCTATAATATGGGGTGAGAACTGAAAACTAAACTTTTTTATTTTAATAACCTAAGTGTATTACCTAAGGTATATTATCAAAGGCGAATGATGATTCAATATCATCTGTGAATAAACGGAATAAAATTTAAAATATAGATATAATAATATTTAAAACATGAATGAAATAAAATATTACCAATTCCCTGTAATTTAACATTTCCTTGTTAAACATATATTCTACCAGTAATATGTAAAAATAAAATAGAAATGATAATCATTTTTATACCATGTAAATCTAAATAATCTGCATATTTAGATATAAAAAAAAACAGATAATATGTTATTTGAAGGAAGCAAATGAAATTCTTACTACATATTGTATTTTCAGAAATTAGCCAAAACAATATGTAACCAATTTTTTACTTTTAAAATAAGATGTCCAGGTAATTGCCCGACGCCCGTTACCCAAGGAGACTTAATAATAAATACCGAAAACAGTCACATGCATGCATAAATTATATCCGGAACTAGCCAGGGGCTAGGAACGACCATGACTGAAACTTTGATATGACTTCAAGAGCCCCAGGGCGGAGGGACACGCCAAAACTGTCCACCCAGGACCTGCATCCAAATTAATCAAAAGAAGTTTTTAGTTCCCAGGACGGGGATAATCGACGCATATTACATTTTAGCAGCTACAGACGGAATATGTGTTTTAAATTTATATTTAATCTCACTAGGATTTAAAAATATCACACATTTCTATATTAATATTTGGACTTGATAATGTATTAAAATATACCCTATTATAATAAATAAGTAACGCGGAGAATAATAAATGCTTTAAAAATAATAAACGACGCGAGGTAACTGCAACTGATAAATTAACTTTTATGTGTAACAATTAAAATAAATGGTATGGTATAGTGATATCCGTCATCATAGATGTATTGCTCTATTTGATTCAATCAGAGTTACGGGGGAGTGTTAGAGTGTCACGTCTGCATCACTCGTTATCACGCGTGACAAATGATGATTAGTGCAGCGTGATAGCGTAATTTACGCGCGCTCAGTAACTTAACGGTATTTACGACGATGGCACTTATGGGTTCCTGTTAAATTGGTGTTTGAAATTATGTTTAATTACGCGATTTTGTGTGAAATTTGAGAATTTATATCATTGAAATAATATTTTGAAAGAACAATTGATTTCATAGGTTTACGCGAATATTGTTCATTGTTTTAAACACTTACGGATTGTGTCGCGGTGCACTTTTCTTTTTCCCGACGTTTCGGCTACTTTCCAGCATCCGTGGTCAAGGGCGGACTGCGGACACGGCTGCTGGAAAGTAGCCGAAACGTCGGGAAAAAGAAAAGTGCACCGCGACACAATCCATAAGTGTTTAAAACAATTAAAAGAACAAGTTAGTTTCAATGATTTAACATTAATATTAGGCCTGATAAAACTTCTAAGAGAGAAAATAATCGTATATCAACTTAAAAAATTGTAACAACGCGATAGTAAGCAGCAGTTGTACAATTAGTCTAGGATATTATAACTTCTGCAATCAGCAGACTGCCCTACGTGCTGGGATTATCCCGCTAACAAACATGGCGGAGTATTTATTAGCGCCACTATGAGCACGATTATGAACTTTTCCTTTTATATTTATCCAAGCGATAGCTGTGGTATTCTACGTATCGGAAAATCCTTTTTTTAGGAAATGGACCAAGAAACGAGCAAACGGATCGCCTGATGGTAAGGGTAAGAGATCGCTGCCGCTCGCGGACACTCGCAACACCAGAGGAGTTACACTAATTGTAACTCCTCTAGTGTTGATGATGTTGTTGATAATAAAATGTTGAAAATTGTACACATATTTTGGTGCGCCAAATGTCTACAATAGGCTAGACGACCGATTTTTTTTATTGCATAAATGAATAATACTCTTAAACGTGAACTTATTAGAAGAAACAGTATAAGTACTTTAAATCAATATTTTTATAGGTACAGCGATTTGTTTAAAAAATTTAGAATTTGAAGTCTCGTGAAAACCTATTTACTTGGCAATTTTTTTATGTTAATATTATTTATGATTTGAAATTAAAAAAATACATGCAACCCTGAATTTTTACCCTTCTTCGACCAATGCTTATTTTTTTTAGCGATTTTAATATTTTTTCTTTTGATCCACAGATCAGCTATTGCTGTCTCTATTGGGTTGGAAGATGTGAATCGAAAATAATAACTGTCGTACGATAAATTTTTATTTATAGTTTATCCTTGTAAACAGCCTTTATGAGCCACAGTTCCGTATAATATTAGATAGTTGTTAGACTACTTAGATATGACTGAATAATTTACATCAGTAATTGATATGATAATAACTGATTAACACTTATAACCGACCTCCAAAAAAGGAATCGGTTATTTTAAACAAACGTAGCATTTGTTAGCTGCGTTCTTTAGCGCTTAAAATTAGACCCATAACTGTATCTACCTACATATGCCTACCAAGAAAATATTAATTTATCCATAGAAACATTTGAATGAACTGTAAATATTTTAATGAGTTTTAAAACAGTGCTGGTAGAACAAGGCCTTATGTTTTTGTGTGAAAACTTTTTGTTTAACCCAAAATTATGGATGTAAGTTGTAGGTGTAGGTTGTAGGTGAAGGTTGTAGGTGGTAGGTGTAGATTGTCGGCGTTGGTTGTAGGTGTAGGTTGTAGGTGTTCGTTGTAGGTGTTCGTTGTAGGTGTAGGTTGTAGGTGAAGGTAGTAGGTGAAGGTTGTAGGTTATAGGTGTAGGTTGTAGGTGTAGTAAGTAGGTGTTGGTTGTAGGTACAGTAAGTAGGTGTATGTGTAGTCGTTGGAATATAAATTGTAGTGATACTTATATTTTATTTATTCCAGTTCATATTTCATAGTTACGACAGGACAACGTCTGTCGGGTCATCTGGTTTATCTATAATGTCGTGCTACTTTACAACGTGTGGTTTTCATGCAACACGCACTATTCTGTTTTTGGTTGTCTTTGCCCTTTGCCTTCTAGGTCCAGGCTCCTTATATAACATAAGCTGTGTAAAAACCGTACAAAACTTTTTAGGATGCTCTAACCGATATTTACCCTGTACTTAGCAACACAAACACAAGTAACCCGCCCGTTGCTTTCATGTTATACACATATTGTTTACTTAGGCTAAAATTGTAACTAAATGTAATACATATACCCCTGAGGTTGGGTATCATATTATCTTACAGTCAGCTTAATTCATTTACGTTAATATACTGCTCTTCATTTTAACGTATTTTGAACGTTATTGAATACTGCAAACTTTTGGTAGGTAATAGTGATAATATCAACACAGTACCTTCCATTACGTTACAACTATTAGTTATTGTGTGCTACTATTGAATAATAATACTAATCACCAAATCTTTTAGGAAAAACATATGAAATATTTTATATTTTTTACCGTGTGGAGGACATAACATTTTTAGAGTTGGTCCGGTGCAAAAATAGCTTATTGGATATTTTTAGTTTGTTACAAATAGGTTACATATAGTGCTAACAGATATTTGGTTTTGGTACGACAGACCACAGATTTGGTTAGAGGTTTGGTAATACTGAACAATCTCAATGGCTTGCGAGGATCGTCAATTTTCGTACACCGTCTGTCATTTCCATAGAAAAACGACGATTGCCGAGTGCCATTAGTAACATGGTTTTACTGTATGTGAGTCGTGAAACAACTGTCCGGTCTCACTACAAACAGTCGTAGCGAGCTGCGAGATGGATTTGGTCCGCCGCACATAAATCACTATTATCATTTCATCAGTAGTTACCTTATATTTATAGACGACTTTAAGTCAAAAATTCAAACGCTGAAAGCGAGAATTTGGCACTCCGATTGAGAAAGCTCACTACTTTTATGTTTTTCATTTGAAATGTAGAGCGTTATAAAATTTGTTTCTACCGTAAAGTTATAATATATTGTGTTCTGAAATATCTTTGGAGAAAACAACGAAAAACTATAAATTTTAAAATGGTTCTTCGAATCCCCTATTATATATTTTATTACTTGTATTTTAAAATATCTATTCTATTGTTGGATTTTCACGACTAAGAATTTTAATAAAATGCCAGGTGATATGAGTCTTCTATGCAACAGCTCTACAATTAAATATTTATTGATCGAAATTGTCTAGCTATTTGTGGGGTTATTTAATATGATTAGGTACCGGGGCTTTAAGAGGTTAGGAGCTTTAAAGGCATATGGCACTCGGAAAATAGCGCACGCGGATTTCTGCGTGCCATATGCCATACGCAAGAGTTCTGCAGCGTAAGGTACGCAGAACACCTTTGGAGTTGCACGTTGCTTGCTGGCGTCGGTAATCGTCTACGATCAGTTAATCCATTAGCTCGTTTTCCAGTCTTTTTGCATCAAAAGCTCTGAGGGACAAACCTTGTTCTTACCTACTTTTAATAGTACAAGTACAATACAATCAACAATACAATATACAATACAATCTAACCTACTTTTAATAGTACAAGTACAATAAAATACTTTTAATAGTACAAGTACAATAGTACACGTACAGTAAGGGTTGGACCTCATCTGGCAGCACGGAATCGCATTTGTTCCGCCTGTGCTACCACGTGCTGCAGTGTGCTGCCGCATGCGAACGTGCGCTGTCGCATTCCGCAGACCAAAAAGGCGATCGCACGCGTCAGCATGCTGCAGCATGGGAGGCATACTGCTGCGTTCTTTCATGATCAGTTTAGTTTCAAGCGCGAGATGGATAGGACCACGGAAGAGAGAGCAGTGATTCTAGCGTGTATTTTGCAAGAAATGCAAAATCAAAATAATAAAAAGAAACGCATTTGCAAAATAAAACGGAGATACTGGGTTCATCCTTTTTGGAAGCAGAGAGCGGTTCATGGACAATATGTTACGCATTTTCCGGATTTAGTAACATATCCAGATAGTTTCGTAGATTATTATGGAATTACTTTAAATGATTTTAATGAATTAGTTGACCTACTGCAGCCTACTCTTTAAAAGTTAAACACAAAGTTCCAGAAGTGCATCTCAGTGAAACAAAGATTGTGTGTTTGTCTAAAGTAAGTAAAATACACTATTATTAATCAATCCTTTAATCAAATCTGAGAAACAATTAACAACTTTTTCTTTATAATCACAACTACAATAAGTAAACGCTTTTCTCCTCAAATAACAATATCACAAGTTTAATCATCCATGGGAAACAACAACAATAATTTAATAATCACAACTTCAATATCAAATAAGTGTTTGATGTAGATTTACACATAATTTTGCCATTTTCTTAGTAGATAGAATCATCAAACTGTTCATTGTATGTCGACGACAACGTGGCTGTAGTTTGTGTATACCCTTCCAACGACGTCGTTATAGTTGGTGTATATCTCGCAGAAGACGTCGTTGCAGTTGATGTATACCCTTCCAACGACGTCGTTGTAGTTGGTATATACCCTTCCAACGACGTCGTTGTAGTTGGTGTATATCTCGCAGAAGACGTCGTTGCAGTTGATGTATACCCTTCCAACGACGTTGTTGTAGTTGGTGTATACCCTTCCAACGACGTCGTTGTAGTTGGTGTATATCTCGCAGAAGACGTCGTTGCAGTTGATGCATACCCCATAGACGACGTCGTTGTACTCGCTATATTACTAGTATAACCATAGTTTGAAAAATGAGGAGTACTAGGGTGATAAGTACGAAGTAAGGCAGATTCCGCATCACTTACAATTTCAAAAATTTTTTTCTTCACTTCCAGTTGTGTCTCTAAAGGAAATGTTTTGACCGTTTGTGTCATACTTAAGAAAAACATTGTTATGGGATCATTACTTTCCTTGGCCTTGTTGCTCTTTAAATAATTATCTAATACTTCTGCTAGACTTTGTTCTTCTATATATGACTCGCTTGATCTACTACGATTGTTTGTTTGATGTGTACTTGAATCATAAGCTGTAGTTTCAGTTGACTGACTCTCATTATCTGTTAAGTCTTGTGCTTGTGGTGGAGACGTTGGTGATAAGTTTGTAACTGTGGCTCTGTCCTTATAATTTTTATTTAAAAATGAAAGAATGTTTTCATATTTTATAAGACGAGTCACTGTTGCCACAGAGCCACTCCTGGGAGTTTGTCTTATTTTTAAAGCCTTCCTATAGTTTTCTCTAATTCTGGTCCACTTTTTTTTGCAATCTTCAACTGAAAATAAGAAAATAAAATTGTAGGCAAGTAGGCACATTTATATGATAAGACACTCTAATTTTCTTGCAGGTATTTATTTTATGGAAACAGTCTGAAATCAATAGCATATGATTATCGAATGGGGAAGGAAACAACTCGTCAAATTGTATTGGAAACAAGTCAAGCATTATGGGATATATTATCGCCGATAGTAGTACAGGCACCAACTACAGAAGATTGGAAAGCAATAGAAGACAAATTTGCAACAATTTGGAACTTTCCTAATTGCGTCGGCGCAATGAATGGGCAATATGTTGTGTGCCAAGCACCTCAAAATAGTGGTAGCATTTTTTTTAATTACAAAAAAACTTTAAGTGTAGTACTACTAGCAGTTGTAGATGCAGAAAATAATTTTATTATTGTGGATGTTGGTTCCTACGGTAAAAATAGTGATGCAGGAATTTTCTCAAACTCTCAATTTGGGAGAAAGTTTATGAATGGTACACTGAACATACCCCAGTAAAATGTTTACCTGGTACTGCTGATTCTATGCCACATGTATTCGTAGGTGATGAGGCGTTTCCCTTGGATTACAATCTCATGCGCCCTTATCCAGCTGAGCAAGCACGCAATAACGATGAAATCAAAATATATAATTATAGACTTAGCCGTGCTAGAAGAATAGTTGAGTGTGCTTTCGGAATTTTGACGCAGAGGTTCGACATATATTCCAGAAGAATTCGTTTAGAGCCTAACCAATTAATAAAAGTAGTTTTAGCTACCATTAGTTTTCATAACTTTTTGAACAAAAGAGGAAGTCAACCTAGAACATCACATAATAATGCGTCAACACCTAACGTAGAACGGGCTCTGCAGAATTTAATGCCAATCGTAGGAAATGATAATAACATGAGTGCGATTGTGGTTAGGGAAAATTTTAAAAGATATTTTAATACCGATATTGGAAGTCTAACTTGGCAGTACGAGAGGGTACATAGGACATGATAAACTAAAAATTACGCGTTGATCAGTATTGCAGTAATAGATTGGACTATCAATTACTATATCTTGACCTAGGGAAATAAATAGTCTTACGACTGCGTCTAGCATAAATAATATGTATCTATTAGAATAATAAATACATTTCTCTTTAATATGTGTGTTTACCTACAAATTTTAAAAAATACATCGAATTCATAAAAATACTTACCCCTGAGATTTATTATTTTCCCTATTTCTTCCCAAGCATTCTCTTTACGGTGTTGGTCACTGTATTCCGCCGACTCCATGTCATAAAGACAAGGATATTTCTGCACTAAAACTATCAAATTTTCGTCAGTCTTTGTTATTTCCATCCGTACGGCATGAATGAACAGGCTGCACTGAGCTGACGAGCGGCCGCGTGCGCCATTGTACGATAGAGTGAGACAGCATGCGATAACAAGTGATCGGCGGATGCGGATCGGAAAGGATGCGGATATGCTAACGCATTACATGCTATCGCGCGCTTCAGCGTTCCGGAGTCTCCCTGCCGACCATTGCATTTTGTCCGTGATGCCGATCGCCTCGAGGATTCCGCCGCGTGCTATCGCATTAAGCTTTCTGTCTCGGTCTAGCAAATAGCAGTTCTAAGCGACAGAAAGAGAAAGGGCGACGGAAAAAGGCGATTCCGTGCTGCCAGATGAGGTCCAACACTTATTCATAAATATTTTGTGCAGAAGTCAATATCATAATATTAAGAAATAATGTTTTTCCACGGCACATTCTATCCAATTATCTTAATTGAAAATATCGTCGTAAAAAATATCAAAAAAAGTATTCGTAATAATAACTTTACCGACACCATGAATATTAAAGGAGTTATGAAAAAACTCAATTTACGTTCGTACGTTGTAAACATATCTGGCGCGGTTACACGGGTGAAAAGCGATTGTTGAAATATTATTTAATGTAAACTCCGCGCTATAAGGGCGGGTACACACGGCGCGTTTTACTACCACGTGTAAACATGTTTTACGGAGCTTTTTATATAACCATCGTAACGTTCGAACAAGTCCAGTTATGTTCACCATAAACATCAGTTACCAGAGCCTTTAGTCAAGATGCATTCCATAATTTCGACGGCGAGGTTCGAAATCAAAAATATATGGGATTTGACATAAGTCATACACAAGACATAAGGCGATGCCTTATGTCAAGTTTTTTTTTCGAACTTCGTCCTCTAAATTATCGAATGCATCTTGACTAAAGGCCCTGGTCGTATTATATTAATTATCTATCAATTGAAGAAGCTATAAAGAGACTTTACGATATTGAGTAGAAAAAAATGTAATATTACACGAAAGTATGAAAATTTAAAACAACACATTCCTATGCGCTCATAAAAACTACGAGCTCATAAGAACTCATATATGTATAGTTGGTGATACAACAAATTGATGGTTAAAAAACTCTTTGTATAACAAACATGCAGCCGAACTGGCAGGATGGATAAAAAATGAAATTTACAAGAGAAATGAAGTGCGCGCGTGAAAGCAATTTGCCTCAGAGAGCGTCGTAATGGCTACTTGGAGCTGTGAGGCGAGAATCATTTGATACGGTATTATTGTTTTGAATTAATCAATTAATGTAACTTTTTTGCGAAACTACTAAACTCGCGTCGATTTACACTAAATACAACTAAAAAAATAGTAAAAACTATCAAATAAAGGTACTCAACTTAGGAATCCCTAAAGCTCCCAAAAATCCACTATATTTAAGGTTCTGTTACATTAAAATTATAATATTTATTGAATTATATTATCAATATAATTCAAAAAATATACTAGGAAATATTACGTATACGGTAATTAAACGGGTAGTTTTAAGCAAATTACGGATGAATGCTACGATGTATTATTATGATATGGTGTATTTTTTTTGTGCCTTACCTGACCTAGGTAATACATATGACATATATTTTGCATATGATTACAGTCTGGCTCTTTCCTACTAAAACACTACTAACAACAAAATACTAAGGAGGGAATAAAATACTTAATTTAGTAGTAAAACTTTGTAAAATAGCTTAGTTGGCAACATTAATTCTGGACTGAGCGGATGGACTGAACGGACCATGTGTGACAAATCGCTTCAGTTCTCGTCAGAGCCGTGGACTTGCGGGGGGCGTGTATCGTGTACAAGTGTAATGAGTTTACAATTAATCAACAAGACCGCAGCTCGCGGCAAACCAGGACGAACTAATGCGATTTTGCCGTGTGTGTGCTCGAATCCGTTCAGGCCAAACAGACGTCAGTTCTAACTGAAACAATCGGCCTCTTGTCTGTGGGGGCCTTTACACACATAAGACTTAAGTAAATAATAAATAATAATACCTTTACACATATAATTAATGGTAATTATATGTGTAAAGGTATATTCTGATTATATCACTTATTAGTCGGCAAACAGCAACGTAGTAAAATATCACAGAAGTCGTCGTCACTCGTACACACTTCTTTTACATTAAATTTATGAATCTGTCACATCCATATTTTATGCGTTCTTGAATGCAAGCGGTCTGTACTCAGTGGCTTCTTTGTGGAGAATTTTCATACCTTGTACCCTTTAATTTGAGACTACAGTAGAAAACTGTTTCTTGAGCAACGATTACCTTATGAAAATAACACTGGCAAGTTTCTTTTCTATCTTGTGTTCTTGATTAGGTTTTAATTTTCAAAGCACAGACGACCTCTGTGGCTCAGTGGTTAGGGCGTTGGAGCTCAAGCCGGAGGTCGCGGGCTCGAATCCCGCCGAAAGAACAAAAAAAGTTTTTCGTGGTCATGGATATGTATCAAATATCTTTATAATATAGTAAAAATCTTAAATATATGTATATAGTATGAAAGCATTTTATTTATTCCCGTTGTCTGGTACCCGTTAAAAAATTTTTTCGAGAACTTACCACGGGACCAGATTGACGTGGTGTGAAAGCGTCCATAGATATTATTATAAATAAAAAAGTTGTTGATAAAAGTAATACAATTTCAAAAATCAAAAATCACTAATATTGTAAATGTGCAAGTTAGTGAATATAGATAGATGGATAGGTGAATGGATGGATGGATGGTTTAATGGATTTTTGTGATTCTCCCATGCAAAAACTACTGAACGAATTTTAATGAGATTCGGTATGTTATTAACCGACTGTGCCAGAAGGAGGGTTATATTTTTCATGAGTATGTTTGTAATATACTATAATATACGGCCTAAGCGGCTCGATGGATTTTAGCTTGAGAAGCTAAAATCCATCGAGCCGTTTTTTAGATTCATATTGACTGTAAATCAATCTCACAACCAAAAAAAACCCGACTGCGTCAAATAACTAATTTTGATACATACTTTTTTGACGTGACAACGTCTTATAAATCGATGGAGCCGGCTGCAAGCACGAAAAAACATGACTAATTCGTTACCTGTTACCCGTTATCGTTACCTGTTACCCGTTATCTTTACCAAGTACCAGGGTTACCTCGCATTGCCAATACCTTATTATTATTATTGTTGTTGTTGTTGTTATTGTTGTTGGTGTTGTTGTTGTTGTTGTTGACGTTGTCACGTTCAACTATCATCAGTAAACCGACTTTACAGACAACCGATGTTTTTTTTTAGGTTTTTTGTTAGGTACTTATAATTTATTAGTTTAGGCTCTGGATTAACACATAGGCTATTAAGGTTCCCGTGGGATATGGGCGGAGCCGCGAGCAAAACCTAGTGAAATAATCCTTTTACACTTTTTATCGTTTAGTCGAAAAATTCCATCTTATTAGGGAACAAAATCAGCTAATCAACAAAATCAAAAAGAATCGGTGTAAAACGGTTTGTACGCTCTTCTTTAATTACATCAAGGCTTTAATTTTATCAGTCTTATTTATTGTCGCTCATACTGCATACAACATACTTAAAGATTTCTAAAACTAACAGTAAAATAAGTATCTCCTATAACAAAAGTATCCCATGTTATGTTATGGGCGAGATTATATACATCTTTTCCCTAATGATCATTCTGATCCCTCATTTAACAGTAACTGAATACCTTTAACGTCCAAAAGCTTTTTTAATGAATGTGCGGTTCCTGTGGTCTATAATTAATTCGCGACAAGTTGAGCTGTAATCGGCGAATTTATTTTCGATCCCATATTATATTTAGTAGCAATTATGATAGATTTTGTTGAGCTTCGCCATTAATTTTATTATTAAAACGTACTTTAATATTTTACAGACAGTCAGAAATCGGTCAAACTCGGATTAATATTCAATAATTTTATTAATTACTGGTAATTTTTTAATTTTCATCTATGCAATTTGTTTGTAATTATGTCAACAAAATATAATTCTTTCCGTGAATTAAATTGGATATGGATGTTGTTGATTTAAGGATAGAAAATATTTCTTATTTAAAGCCTTAAAGGGATAAATAAACCGTAAAGGAACCTTAAGGGATAGTTATTAATTTTTGAGATTGGCTCAATACTACAATAGGTAAATACATACATTTTAATAAACCGCTACCCGTCCCACTATACTAATTCAGAGTTCTAAAAAGTGGAGTCGCGGTTTTGAATTAAAATATATTTAAATAAAGTATTTAATTTATAAAGAGAACTAATGGCATCCAATTACGGAACAGAACACAGTGCATTATCTCGGTTGTAATTTATTAATTAAAGGGAGCGACAGCTTTGAATGTTGCTGCAGAGAGCGTCCATTGGAGAGAGAGGTTCAGAGCAAAAGAGATAGAAATGAGAATTACAAAGAATTACGGTTTTGTAGTTAAAGAGTTTATCGTTTCTTCCTTATTTTGATAATGGCCAAATACTGGAATGATAGTGAAATTAAGTGACGCTTAAGTCACATGCTGTCCTTGTCATTTCGGCTAACAGAGACAGCGACAGCTTGTGATAGGAGGGCTCTTAATTTTGCGTTTCAGTATTCGGCCGCCAGACTTACAAATAGAGTATAAATTAATTATTACTTAATGATACCCAACAAAACTACAGATTTAACTGTTAGTCCATAAATTACCTGGGTAGCCGAGCTTTGCTTAGAGCTCTAGTAGATTAAAAAAAAAAAAAGAATCTCAAAAATATTTTACCGAATAAAAATATTTTACGTAAAAATTAATCAAGACATTATTAGAGTTAAAATTATTGTTGCACGACGAAAGAAAAAATATATATACCTTAAAAGTGCAGATTCCTATGGATAAAACCTAGCTAGATCGATTTTTCTCTCTCAAAACTCCCTGCGTACTAAATTTAATGTAAATACTTGCAGCCGTTTCCAAGATAACGATTATATATATATACTAGATTGTCTCGTTTAAAGTGTAAGATACCTATTGCTAGCACCATTACCTAGTATAATAAAAATAAAAGTAAAAATAACTCTCCGATTGCAACTGTACGGAAATAAAATTGCAAAAACAAATATCCAATTCAGACAAACAATTCAACGCATACAAATATTTGTTCCTACTTCGATATCGGGGCATTTGGCAACAAAATCACCCAACTGTAGTTCCGTGTGCATCTAGCGAGAGGGAGAAATAATTTTTTTAAATATTTACAATTCCCAATAAGCCTGTTATTGGTCAAATATAAAAAAATCATGGTAGAGCCCAATACTACGAAGCAGGAATTGCATGATTTAAATTATGGCGCGTCCAAACAATATGTTTTTGTAAAAATATATTTTTGGAGTTTACTCCTTATGAAACAATTTTCATATATAATCCCGGGGTATGAAAATGTATGGGAGTAAAATCGAATTCACGATGTTTGACGGTCACACGACGATGTCACATGATGTTAGCCGAATATGTCACATTTTTAAGTTTTCCGTTCAATATCATAATATTTAATAAAAACCTTTAAAAAGTAAACAAATTTTTTTTTTTTTTTAATTATGCTTTTAAGAGTACAAAACATTAAATACAAAAAAAGGTTATAAAACCACGCTATGTGTATACTAATACAAAGTATTTTTTATTTTTTTAAGTGCACTTACTTTCTTTGCATTGCACACCAAATTTAACATTTTTGGATAAACTCCAATCGTGCGTCGGAGCTGACACACACACATTTTTTTTATTTGTACAACCCTAGTTGATATGACCGTTGTTATATTTGTTACGGACGCTCCAACGGTGAAGAAAAACATCGTGAGGAAACCCGTACATGGTTGGCCCCAGACGTATTGACCAGTCATTCCTCTAAACTAGGCTGACTGTGTTGTGAGAATGCCGTGTGTGCTTGGGCAACCATACGTACATAAAAAAAAACCAACTGTTCCAGGCACTACAGTATTTCAAGACTGGTTACTTCACTCGGATTTTACTGTATAAATCATCCAATAACGGATGAAAAGGCCTAAATTTTTATATTTGTTAGGAAAATGCAATTTTCTTATCTCTTCGAAAATAGAAAAGATCAGGGATGCATTACTAACACGTAATGTGAGTTTCTGCTTTCTACACTAAATCAGCTATTGCATGAGTAATATTTTTGAATCCCCGAACCTTATTGACGTGTTTGGCCTGTGTCCAATTTTTCGTAACTCAAGTGTCGGACAGAGGCTCGTTTATCTAAAGCCGTATAATTTGTGAGCGCACAAACATATTTCCGACATATTCGATTATATTACGCTTTCAATAAGTTGAACAATTCTTGGGTGTGTGATAGTAATAGTGTAAATCGTTTTGTGGCGTATTAAAATTTAAAATATTTTGTTTAAACATCCTTTTTACAAATTAATTTATAATAGAAACGATTGAGTAACTACAATATAATCTAATATATAAGGAATAGAAAAATTAATTACTTATATTTCGGGCACATGTTTTACTGCTTATGTGAAGACGTTTAGGCAGAAAAAGAATTGTTCTACTGGAAAAAAAAAATTCTTTATACGGGAGAGATGACGTTTAGCGGAAAGTCATGAGATGATTTTTTACTTTGAGTATGACAATTTTTTTTTGCCTATACGTCTTTACACAACCGAAATACGTATAATTAGTATCCGTAATTGATTTTCGGAGACGTTATCTAAAATTCTCGTGTCATAGTGTTCGGGGACATTCCTCCGAAACGGCTTGACCGATTCTAATGATTTTTTTTTGCATATTCGGTAGGTCTGAGAATCGGTCGTAATATATTTTTTTCAACCCGTAAATGATAAGTTCGACCCACCTCTAAATATTTTTTATTTTTTCGACAGTTATTTTATTTTTATTTTTATATGATGTGGCAATAATAATACAAACAACCCAAAATTTAAGCGGGCGGAGCCGCGGGCAACAGCTTGTATTATATGAAAGGAAAAAAGTTTTGAAATAAATTTTGTGACGTATTAAGTCATTCGGTTTTATCGATTGAAATGACGTAGGCATCCAAAATCACATAAGTACGAGTACCCACATGGGTAAATCTGGAACCGTGTGGCTGCAGAAATATATTTTTCCAAATTGAATATTAAAAGGTTTTGAAATCCTGACCAGTGTTTTCCGTTTACATTGCGGTAAGTAAAGGCGCTCTGTTGTATTAAGATTTTGCGGACATTACGTTTAAAATGTATATTTGAGATAGTAGGTATGCAAATTTGACAAACACATATCTCCGGCACAGTAACACTAACTAAATTCTCAAAATAAAATTTCTAAATGTCCAACTATATTTATATTTAACTTTATTTTTAATCAAAGGGTGAAGCAGGTCGAAAGGTTAAAATGATAAGTTTATCACTTGCGAGTTTCTTACGCGCCGGTTCTTCTTTCCGGGTTAGTTCCCGAACTAGTTGTAGACATCACGTAGGGACAATTCCGTGAGTGTTATTTATTTATTTCATTCGGGAAACGAACAGCTTATAACTAAGTTACAGTAAAAAAGACAGCATAGTTAACATGGAGCCAATAAAAGGTTTCCACTGATAGTAACAAGATAACATACAACACGAGTCATAAGATATACAGCATACACACAGACTAAGTACATAAATATTAATATTTAGAAATTATAACCATTTATTTAATAACCTATATGAAAAAAACTTTTTTGATTTTGGTTTTGATTTTGAATATGGTTCGTGTTGAATACTTGAGAGATCTTAGACTAGAGCGTGATCATTTTAAAATTGACTTAGAAATTTTAAACACATTATTATGCTCAGTACTAGGTGCACTAGGAGTGTATTTTCATTACACTTACAACAATTTTAGTTCGCAATACGCCACATAAGTTAGATTAATGTGTATTACGTGTTTCATACTGAGTAGTGGTTTTCTCTGATAAAATATTTCTTTAGAATACAAGTTGTTACTTTTATATATTTCTATTTGGAGGGAAATCTATACATACATATAATAAATTCGTAACGGGTCGCTGTCTGTACATGGAAGATATAAAAGAAAAACGATTACACGCACACAAGTTTTTCGAATTTTCGAAAATTTCGAAACGCAATACGCACACTTACGACTTTTCTCTAAAATGTACTATAAGTGCCCCGCCGAGTCTGTCTGTACGTTCGCTTTTGCACGCAGCGTTGCCCGCGTGAGTGAGTGTTAGTGGCCAAAAACTTCTTTAGCAAATATACCTCCTGCAATAAAATAGTAGCACAGAGTAAATATATATTATACTTACGTAGGTAACAGTTTTTTTTGTATAAATATATTACAAAGTATATATTTTTACTCTGTGCTGTTAATATATTGCAGTAGGTATATTTGCTTAGTAAGTTTTTTGCCACGAACACTCTCCCACGCGGTCGAAAGGAGCGGCCAAAAGCTAGTTGAAAATATAAACGAATGGCCCGTTGAGAGTTCTGCAAAAAACTAAACATTGTTTGAAATTTTTCATTCAACATTCTAATCATTTTGTTTCAGAAAAACAACTCATGTAACTCATTTACTAAATTTAAACCTCTGGCGAGTAAATTGTAAATAGTTTTCGACAATGTAGTCGCAAATTTTATTTGACTGCAGCCAGTGAATGCATTTAGTGCCATAAAATCTGAGTGTGTTCGCGAGAGCCGTGTTTATAGTATGAAATAGCTTAGCGAAACATACGGTGCCATAATTTGGTATTTGACAACATCTAAAAATTTAGTTTTTTACTACATTTAGAAATAATGAAGTATTAGAACTCAATAAAAGTAAGCAAAAAAGTGTATATGTGTATTTTTGTAATTAGGCGCATTTCAAAATTACAAAAAAGTTGGAATATTTTTTAAATAATTATTGTTAAAAAAATGATTTCAGTACAAAACGAATATTTATTTTATTCTGTTTTTAGTATTTGTTGTTATAGCGGCAACAGAATAACATCATGTATGAAAATTTCAACTGTCTTAGCACGGTTCACAAGGTACAGCCTGGTGATAGACAGATGGACGGACAGACAGCAGAATATCAGTAGGTAATAGGGTACCCTTTGGGTGCAGAACCCTAAAAACCAACCATAATTAGTGTACTTACATTATATACAAAAAGATGTAGTGAAAATAAACGCACAAACTTCGGAGATATTAGAAAGTTTGAGCATGTGACCATATATTTTGGGAAAGCCACGTTTCGGCATGAATGGACCGGCTCGAACGCGTAAATACCACGGCTTTACACAGAACACCGGCGTAAAACCGCTTGCGTTGTGTTTCGCCGACTGAGTGAGGTTACCGGAGGCCCAAGGGGAGTTGGGGATTTTAAGGACTGGGAACCGAAGTCGCAACACCAGAGGAGTTACAAGTGTAACTCCTCTTACTTATTTTTTCAGAGCGCTGTTCATATTTTATGTAAAAAAAATATTACATTGAAATACTGAATTTCATAAGCATTATTTTGATCGAACATTATTTTAAGAATCAATTTGCTGTTATTCAAACATTATGATATTTTTAATAATGTAAGATTAATTTCCTTGTAACCCAAAATAAAACTACCGCTATTGTAAATATGTTCTAAATCACCCATTTCCTATGTTACTATAAAGATTTTTGATCTAAGCATTAAAAAAATTTATGAAACTATTGGTAGTTACAATGAAATGTAATGTCTCATTCTTAAATTTCTTTTTAAACGCGCATGAAATTATGTTTCGTATTTTCGGTGGGTACGTGTGTCATAAAATGCGTTTTCCAATGACATAGTATGGTACCAGAGAGTGTTTCAAATGATGCAGGTTAAGCAATGTACTGTGGCATGATTATTATCATAAAAGCATTTTCAATGTACACAACATTGAGGAAATGTGTTTTCATTGTTGCCTATCCGTTTTCTTAGAGCTCTCCTGGTGACAAGACAGATCATGTTTCATTGTTATAATTCACACGTCTTAAGTAATCTTTTGCATATTATTCTGTAGATCCATTATTTTTAAATCAGCAACTTGTTTATACCATACATTTTTTAGTGCTTCCGTAGTACCTACAAGAAACCCTTATAGTTTCGCTCTCTCCGTCCGTCCGTTCTCCCTTGATAACTTGCGTAATTATGAATATAAATAGATGAAATTTTGTATAGATTCTTTTTTGTCTGATAAATAAAAAAATAATTCTGATTTTGTATTTTAGGGGTGGAATTTTAGAGTGAAATTTCAAGGTCTTATAGAATGGGTCGGGTTTTTGTATAGAATAAAACAGCACATTAGCTATGTAATAACAAATTAATTAAAATCACAAATTTTGAAATAATAAAGAAGAGAGAAGTAAATCGTCATTTTTATTATTACAATATATTAAAATAAATATTTGAAATATTATTTTTGGAATGAGGGCTTGATAATATTGGAAATGATGAGAACTACAACCCCTTACATTATCCATATTATTGACTTAACTCATAACCCTGTATTGATTTTAGACGTTTATGCGAATATTGTTCATTGTTTTAAACACTTACGGATTGTGTCACGGTGCACTTTTGTTCTTCCCGACGCGACGTTTCAGCTATTTTCCAGCGGAAGTCGTCCTCCCGTGACCACGGCCGCTGGAAAGTAGCCGAAACGTCGGGAAAAATCCGTAAGTGTTTAAAACAATTATAACCCTGTATATATATTTTGGTAAGTTATGGAAAATTTCCAAAATTATGGAAAATGTGTGAAGAATTCTAGCAAAGAATTTTCCGAGGGTGTCATTTGAATTCTAAATTTCTACGAAAATGGTGGTATTATTGGAAAAATAATATGACAAAGCTTAATACAAGGAATTAAAAATAAAATAGCTATCTAGCAAGCTGAAACTATAAGGTTTGGAAGGAACAAGCAGAACGTCAAGAAAATGTAAATCGCATCAAAACACTGGACAGAAGCGCATCCAGTGACCGCAGTTTAGGTATTCAGTAATCTTCTCGTCTTTACGGTACTTTACAAATTATTACATGCGCTTTAAACTAAGCAATCTTAATAATATAACCTGTATTATTAAAGTGATAGAATTCAATTTAGATGAAAATAATATTAGCGAATGCAGTGTTATATTTTGTCAGTGTCAGCAGGACCACCTCACATCTAACGCTTGTTGTTTGTACATAAACAAAAATTACTCTTATTTCCAGAAGTCTAAAGTTGATTTTGGCTTGAAGTAGGTAGACGAAGGTATAAAATTAAAATTTGATTTCTCTATAGTGAATGGGGGCTTAAATACGTATTCAAGACGGTTTTGGAGTTGTTTATGGAGATAGCCTATGGTCTGTGCTTGGTAGCGAAAATGTCGCTCCGACAATGTTGCAGGTATTACGTGACAGGAATGGCTCCATCCTACGTATGCTAAAAGCTGATAAAAATAATTAAATAAAATTTCAGTGCTAGTTAAAATGTTTAATAATAAAGTTTCATCGTTGCGATAGTCATTATTATGAAACGTTTAAAATATTTTTTTTAGAAACGGCGCGGCGCGTCGGAGGTTTAAAACATTTTCCATAACTTTGAGACTATTTAGTCGGTCGCGACTCGCGGCACTAAAAGGTTGAGAAATTGTGACCTAAAAGCTTTCAAAATCGAGTTTCATAAAAAGATTAATGGTGTGTTTGCTTCGCTTTGTAAAATATATTTTGATACAATTGGCAGCGGAATATCTATTTTGATACGTAAATATTTGGAATATTTAAGTACGTATCAAAATAGATTTATTTAGAATTTATCAATATTACTTTCTATCTATTTGGTAAATCACGTTGTCTTGCTAACATAAACAAATGTTACGAGTGTGAGTGTTTTATATATATATATATATATATATATATATATATATATATATATATATCTTACGAGTGCAAAAATCTTATATAACGAGACAATCTTATAATATATACGTATTATACTAATTACAATTAAATTTAGTACCAATGCAGGGAGTTTCGAGAGTGAAAAATCGATCTAGCTAGGTCTTATACCTGGGAAACAGCGCATTTATAAGCACTATTAATATACGGTATACGTATATTATTTTTTATTTGATAAAAAATGGGTTCGAATCTCGGTCAGATAAATATTTTTGGTTTTTGACGTGATAACGTCTTATAATTCGATGGAGCCGGCTGCACGCTCGAAAAAACATGACTCATGCCGTTACCGGCGTTACCACGCTAAATATGACGCATTTGCCGTTATCTCAGCTGGCCGCGCATTAGGTATGAGCGCTTGATGTTATTACTCAGTTCGGCGCTGGACTTCGCTGCGGCAACACGCGTTGACAGTTCTGGCTACTTTTGACAAAACGCACAAGAGATTGCAATAGCAAGATGAGTCCGCCGATAAAAAGACAATCTAAGGAAATAATATTTAAAGTGCATACGTTTTTTAAAAAACGGAAAGCCGATGTCAATAGTTTAGAATGATGATGCGTCTTTAATATATTCTTTTCAATAATTGAATAATTATTGTTCACGATATCTCGAGATTGGTCGTCACTGTCTAATCTCATGTGCGTTGCGAGCAGCAAGCAACCCGCCCCCTCACCCCTGTCCCTACCTAAGGCGCGGCCAATTAGTTCCGCGCGCACTATAAACATGACGTTGTCACGTTCAACTATCGTCAGTAAACCGACTTTACACATGTTGCATAGTGACAAAAGCAAGTGTCAATGTCATATTTGACATTGACAGATGTCATGAAGTAAAGCCTATTTAGTTAGTTTATTTTAGATAGGTAAAAAGGCTAATCTCAGTGTAGAGACTGTTGACGTGTTTGTGTTAGACTTACTTATATCATTTGTAATACGTATCTGTGATAAGCACCAATAAAGGAGAATATAAGAATTGTTGCTGTATTATTATCATTACCACTCAAGCGTAAGAAGAACTTACATATCAAGAGGTCGCAGCCCGCTGCATGGTGTCAGGTGTGAAAAAATTGTCAAGAAAACGAAAATTATGAACGCAAAAGAGGGTACATCAAAAACTCCGGAAGCTTCGAGACAATCTGAGTGCGGGAACTTAACAATGGCAGGAAACGGGGTGCAGAAGCTTGAGATCTCTACAGAAATTATCAACAATAATGCTGAAAATTTCAAGAAATGGACGCAGTCATTCGAGATATTCCTACTGGCATCGGGCATGGAGAAAACGGAAGACAAAAGAAAAATTGCAATCATACTGCATTCCATGGGAGATAAGGGCCTAAATATCTGCAATTCCTTCAATTTGGACCTAAGCACTGCTACATTCCAAGAAGTCAAGGCAAAATTCGTCGAGTATTTTGAACCCAAAAAGAATTTGACCGTGACGCGGCGCAAATTCTTTACGTTGAAAGAACGTGTGAACGAATCCTTGGAAAATTTTATAATGGAATTAAAAAACGCAAGTCATGCCTGTGAGTTTGGCTCGCTACGCGATTCCCTTGTAAAGGACATTCTCATTGCTAATATGGCCACAAACTTCTCGCAATTTCGTCAAAAGCTCCTACAAGAGCAAGATCTATCCCTAGAGAGAGCCAAACTCCTCTGTAGAACACTCACGATGGCGCAGAAAAGTGAAGAATCAATCAATGCAGCAGATGGAAGAGAAGAAGCCACAATATACAAGCTACACAAAAGTCGTCGGGCCAGTTCTCCCCCTACACCAGAAAAGAAAAAACGCAAGATCCCTTCACGCCAAGGTCACCCAAGATCAGCTACACCTGGATCCAGAACAACGTCGTGTATAAAGTGCAACACATCGCATGGTCACCGCAACTGTCCAGCATGGAAACACAGATGCAGGTCATGTTTTAAATATGGACATTTTACTCATTTATGTTTTAAGAGAAATAGTGTCAGGACTGTTGTTTCTTGGGTAGGTAGCATAAATCTCGATGATGAATCAAGCCCCAAGAGTGCTCAGGCTGAAAGATTTACAATTTACATTGTTCAACATTAAAAATATAAAGTCACAATATGCTAGTACAAATTTGATTAACACAGACAATTCCTAGCATTATTCTATTAAAATAAACAACAAAAATGTAGATTGCCTAATTGACACTGGAGCAGACATAAATGTAATGTCTTATCAAGTCTATAAACAATTGAATCTTAAATTTGACAAACAGAGTAAAGAAATGTGTAAAAAATATAATATCTTCGCATATAGTGGGCACAAAATTCCGATAATATCAGTGTCAAACATCTGTTGTTTAGTTGAAAACAAAACAAAACCGGAAAACATTACTTTTGTTGTAACAAAATTAAATTGTCCAACTGTGATTGGTTTACCCACTTGTATAAAGCTTTTCTTTAAGAAATGAAAACAACAAAAATGTCGAGCAAAATTGTGACCAGATATAATGATGTGTTTCAGGGTCTGGGCTGTCTCCCATACGAACATAGCATCGTGCTAAAGAAGGATGCTATTCCGTGCGTTGATCTCCCTAGAAAGGTACCTTTCGCGTTGGTTGAACCGTTAAGGAAAGAGCTTCAACTCATGGAAAACATGGGAGTCATACGGAAGGTGAACAAACCTACTCTATGGGTGAGTAGTTTAGTTATAGCCATGAAAAAGAATGGTGGATTGAGAATTTGCTTAGATCCCAGAAATTTAAATAAAAATTTATTGAGATGTCATTATCCAATCAAAAACATAGATGAAGTCAGGTCTAAATTGTCCAAAGCCTCTTATTTTTCACATTTGGATGCATTTTCTGGATTTTATAATATAAAATTAACTAAAGAAAGTAGTGATCTGTGTACATTTCAAACTCCCTTTGGCAGATACAAATTTTTAAGATTACCTTTTGGAATAAACACGGCAACGGAAATTTTCTATAAAACCATGATAGATCTTTTTGGAGACATTGAAGGTATAATAATTTGGTGTGATGACATTTTAATATACGGTGAAACAATTGAAATACACAATAAAAGGTTAGAAATGTTTTTGGAAAGGGCTAGGCAAGTTAATTTAAAATTAAATAAAGCCAAGTGCAAGTTTCTTCTAGAATAAATAGCATATTTGGGCTATATTTTTAGTAAAGAAGGTGTAAAAATTGATCCAGAGAAAGTTAAAGCCATATGATGATGATGATGATGATGATGTCCTCCACGACGCATCCGTCGACGGCGACCCTTATAGCCTCCTTGCATGAGCCCGTATATGGCTGGAGAAACCGAGTTTAGTCTGAAAGACTCGGTCACACGCTGTGCAGTATAGTTGTCCGGTGGAGTTGTACGTATAGTTATACGTAGGCTTAGGACCAGTCTTGCGGTGTTGGCATTTGGCATCCAGATCTTCCATTCGAGCTTTTTCGAAGTTCTCAGTGCCTTCTTTTACAGCTTTTCGCCAGTCAAGCCTCACACGCGCCAGCTCCTGCCAGGTGTTATATTGTAAGCCACTCGCAATCAAATGCCGCTTGAGAACATCCCTGTAACGCAGATACTGGCCACCAGGCTTACGCTTCCCAGTTGAAATCTCCGAAAAGAATACGCTCTTAGGTAGACGGGAGTCGTCCATGCGCACAAGGTGTCCACACCATCTAAGTTGGCCCTGCATGAGCAGACACTCCATATAGACATTTTGGTGCGCCTTAGAATCTCAGTGTTTGGGACTTTATCTTGCCATTTGACTCTAAGAATTGCACGAAGACACCTCATGTGAAAGCTATCGAGACGTTTGATATCAGCCTTGTAAAGGCACCATGTCTCGGAGGCATAAAGCAACAGGGGTAGAACGATTGCTTTGTATACGACAAGTTTAGTCTGTAGGCGTAAGTCATGTGAATTCCAGACTCTTTGATCCAGCCTCCCAAAGGCGCCAGCAGCTTTCGAGATCCTTGATGAAATGTCTGACTCTAGGCGGTTGTCACTTCGTATGAGGCTGCCGAGGTTACGAAAAGTATTTACCTCCTCCAGCTGCTTTCCAGCCAGGGTAATCGGGGTGTCGCTTGCACTAGCACCTCTTGCAGGTTGCTTAAGGATTTGCGTTTTCGACACGCTGATCACACTTACGACATGACTGGTCCAGCTCATCTAGGTACTGCTGCAGGTGCTCAGTACTGTCAGCCATTAGGCATACATCATCGGCATAGAGTACTTCTAGCAGAGAGCGCTGTTGGGTTTTGCGCTTCGCTCTAAAACGTGACAAGTCAAAGACACTCTTGTCGTTCAATTGAATCTGACCGCTACAGTTCCTCAGGGCATCGTTCATTACGGCAGCAAAATAAAGGGCAAAAAGTATAGGGGCCATGACACAGCCCTGCTTGACACCGCCTGTCACCGGAAATTGCTCTGTGAAGTCGTTTTCGTGACGAACTCTGGCCGTCATTCCATCGTGGAATTGGCGCACTATGTTAACAAGCTTCACAGGACAGCCCATTTTCCTCAGAACTGTCCATAGGGCTATTCTAGGTACTCGGTCGAAGGCTTTTTCCAGGTCGACAAAGCACATGTACAGTGCAAGTTGCTGTTCTAAGCATTTTTTCTGCAGTTGCTTGACCACGAAGATGGCATCAATTGTGCCTCTATTTGGGCGGAAGCCGCATTGGCTTTCAGGGAGACAGCGCTCAGCCAACTCACATAACCGTCTGTTGATGATATGGGCCAGTATCTTACCGGCTGCAGAAAGAATAGCAATGCCCCTATATGCACCGCAATCTGATTGGTCACCCTTGCCTTTGTACAGTTTAGATATGACAGCATCTTTCCAGTCTTGGGGTACGACTTCCGTAGTCCATATGTGCTGCACGATTTCAAACAGTCTGTTTTGAATATTGGGCCCTCCGTATTTGAAAACTTCGGCAGGTAGACTGTCTGAACCCGGTGACTTGCCGTTTTTTAGTCGTGCCGTAGCTTTACAAAATTCTTCAAATGAGGGTGGATTGTCAAGTTCAGGTGCATACGGAAGATTTTCAAGCGCACTGATGTAGGACAGATCCGCTCCTTGGATTCCAGGGTTAAGTATTTCATTGAAGTGTTCCGCCCACCGAAGGAGGACATTCGCTGGGTCAGCCAGGCGCTTAGATTTGTCGCGCGAGTAGACTGGGGCTGTAATTTTATGCCTGGGTCCAAAGACGCATTTTAGCCCTTCGAAAAATTTGGAGGTTTGGTTGGTGTCAGCGAAACGTTGCAATTCTTCAGCTTTTCTAGACCACCAACGATTCTTTTGTTCTCGCACTTTTAGTTTAAGCTCATGTAGTATGGCTTTTCGCTGAATGTTGTCGCCTTGGTGATGATTTAGTTCGCGTCTTGAGTCTTCGACAAGTTTCCGTATCACTTCATCGGAGTCATCAAACCAGTCTTGATTTCTCTTTGGAGGCTTACCAATAAGTGTCTTAGAGACTTTATGCAGTGTTTCGGCATAGTTACGCCAATCATCATCAATTGAGGCACTTTCGTCCGTAACATTCAGCGCTGCACCAAAAGCGCTATCGAGGTCACGTTGCAAGTCCTCAGTTTTATGAAGTTTCGCAAAAGCTAGTCGTGCGGGAACTTTATGTTGCATGCGGTGTGGAGGCTTATACTGTAGTTTTATCTTAGATCTTATGAGACGGTGGTCTGTCCAGCCCTGGGCTCCACGCATTGATCTCGTTATTAGTACATCTTTGAGGTCTTTTCTTCAAACAATGATATAGTCGATGAGGTGCCAGTGCTTGGATCGGGGGTGCATCCATGACGTCTTGTATTTTTCGGGTAATCGGAAGAAGGTGTTTGTGATGCTAAGGCCAAATTCAGCACATAGAGTTAGCAGGATGGCACCATTTGTATTACATTTGCCAACACCATGTCTTCCGAGAGCATCCTTCCAGGCTTCGTGTTCTGTACCGACGCGCGCGTTAATTTCTCCAAGCAGTATCAACTTATCGCTGGATGGAACAGCCCGTAGTACCTCCCTTAACTCATTGTAGAATATGCACTTGTCTTCATCTGATGAGGTCATGGTAGGTGCGTATACACTTATAAGGTGCAGGAGTTTTTTGGGAGATATGTGCAGTCGAAACGTCATCAGCTTGTCATTGATACCAACAGGGGGTTCTACTAGAGTCCTTGCGATTGAGTTCTTGATCGCAAGACCGACGCCACTGGCCGATCTTTCCGTCGCCGGCTTTCCCATCCAATAGTAGGTATACCCACCCAAATCCTCACAGAGTTCGCCACTTCCTGTCATGTGTGTCTCACTTATAGCAGCTATATCTACATTGTACCGGGATAGTTAAAGTCATAAAAGATATGCCCACACCTAAAAATATCAAAGATTTGCAGAGATTTCTAGGCATAATTAATTTTTTAGCACTATTTATAGAAAATCTAGCAGAGAAAACTAATACCTTAAGAAATTTGTTAAAAAAAGATATATTATGGTTATGGGATGAAAATTGTCAAAAGTGCTTTGATTTGTTAAAAGAAGTCGTATCTAAAGCACCTGTGTTAACTAATTATAATTGCAACTTACCTGTGATTTTGTCGGCAGATTCATCAAATAATGCACTGGGAGCGGTCTTGATGCAAAACAAACGACCCATTGCATATTATAGTTTAAGAACACTTACCTCCTTTCAACAAAACTACGCTCAGATTGAAAAGGAATTGTTTTCCATACAGTTTGGATGTAATAAATTTCACCAATATATTTATGGCAGTAAAACATCTGTTCATACTGATCACAAACCTTTAATTTACCTTTTTAAGAAACCTCTTCATGAAGTACCTGCTAGACTACAAAGAATGATGTTATCGTTGCAGGGTTACGACCTAGAAGTGGTTTATGTACCTGGTAAATATATGCATATAGCAGATACTTTATCAAGAGCCTCACTTAGTGATACATATATACCTCAGTATGAACAAGACTTACAGTATCATGTAAATTCAATATTTTCTAATCTCTCAGTGAGTAAGCCATATTTATAATTTATATTGGACTCTGCACCATCGATTCCAATGGTAAAAAAGTGGTTTACTGAATTTCGTTGTGGCCGTACAAGCACTGAAGATGCCGAACGTCCTGGACGCCCAGTTGAGGTCTCTACACCCGAAACAATCGAAAAAATTCACGATATGGTGTTGGCCGACCGAAGATTGAAAGTGCAAGAGATTGTGAAAGCCATAGGCATCTCGCATGGCTCAGTGGTTTAAATTTTGAATGATCACTTGGGCATGAGAAAGCTTTCCGCAAGATGGGTGCCGCGTTTGCTCACAGTCGACCACAAACGCAATCGTGTAACAACTTCACAGGAAGGTTTGGCGTTGTTTAATCACAATATGGAGGAGTTTTTGCGCCGTTTTGTAACCGTGGACGAAACATGGATCCATCACAACACATCAGAGACCAAACAACAGTCAAAACAGTGGGTTTCTAAGGGTGAATCGGCGCCAAAGAAGGCCAAGGTGGGTTTGTCAGCCAATAAAGTTATGGCGACTGTTTTTTGGGATGCACGTGGGATAATCCACATTGACTATCTTCAAAGGGGAAGAACAATTAATGGGAAATAATATGCCAACTTATTGGACCGCTTCAATGAGGATTTGAAAAAAAACCGACCTCATTTGGCCAAGAAAAAAGTTCTTTTTCACTAAGACAATGCAAGGGTGCACACATGTGCAGTTGCCATGGCAAAAATCCATGAATTGGGCTATTAATTGCTCCCACATCCACCCTATTCTCAAGATTTGGCTCCGAGTGACTACTTCTTGTTCCCAAACCTGAAAAAATGGCTCGGTGGAAAAAAAATTGACTCCAATGATGAAGTCATCTCGCAAACAAAGGCCTATTTTGAGGACCTCGACAAATCATATTTTTTGGAAGGGATAAAAAAATTGGAGAAGCGTTGGACAAAGTGTATAGAGCTCAAGGGGGACTACGTTGAAAAATAAAATGATTTATTTATCAAAAAATCTGTGTTTTATTCCAAAAGTCACGGACTTATTGACCCGCCCTCGTACTTCGGAAATCCGCCAATAGCCGCTTGAAATCCCTTTTGTTTTATAAAACTTTTTTGATATTAATAATACGCTGAATATGTATAGCAACGCCCTGTTCGCAGCCACAAGACTCCGCTCGTTAGGCTAAGTAAATTTAAAAACTGCACCCAGTGGCTTCTTTCCAACTCGGAACTTGGAAATAAGCCGCGAGCTCTGGGACTTGAATATCTTGTGTCAAGTATTTGTTTGTTGTATGTTTGTTTGACTATACTACATTCGATAATACATATTTTGTTTGACTATGCATATAAAGACCTCGGCATATTGACGACTACGAATATGATTACGTTGTAAGGCGTTTTGCATTGTGAATTTCATACTACTTTTGTGCACAAAGCAAACAGCTTTCAGCATGATAGACAATGTAATAGGACTATTGCAGAAATATTTATATTTCTTGATAAATATCGTTGAATATTGTTAGTACCTATTCACATTATATTTTCTAGCGGTTGTATAAAGAACTAAAGTCGGTCGACTTTAGTTTTTTAAATATTCTTATATTTAATAGTTTAAATATAAGAATATGAAACTGTATTTAATAAATATGAAACTGTATTTTCATATTTAAGAATTGTGTTTAAGCTAGCATTATAATACTATACAGCATATTATATTAGTATTAGGTAGGTAGGTAATATTAGACATAGTCCTACTACTATTATAAACATGAAAGTTTGTGAGGATGGATGTATGGATGGATGCTTAGATGGTTTGGAACGAATTTAGATGAAATTTGGTATGGTAGTAGTATAAGCTCTGGATTAACACATATGCTAATTTTATCCCGAAAATGTACAGGGTTTCCATGGGATACTCTATTCACGCGCGCAAAAGCTTTTTGCCCGCGGAGCAAAAGCTAGTTATCGATAAATAAAGTAATAACCAAAAAAACGTATCTAAAAACAATTCATCAAACTTTGTTCGATCATTCGTCGATGTCATGATTGATGGCCGAAACTTGCTAATTGTAATTTTTGTTATAACTTCTAAAGATATAATAATGTGTGTGATGTGATGTGTATCCACACGTCATGATTAATCATCTCTTCTTTTACGCAGTGAAAATGTTCTAGATTAACACTAATCAATATAAAACGATATCTAATAATTTCCCAATTGAAAATTGTCCGTCATCTGTCCTATAGATTCTGTAACTCTTTGCGTGGTTGCTCATACGAGAATAAACTACAGAATTTTGATATGGTAACATTAGAATCACGAAGACATATTTTAGACATGTCATTTCTTTATCAACTAATAAACAATAAAATAGACTGTATGCATCTCCTTTCTTCATTAAATTTTTTCCTCCCCGTGAGATCTTTTAGTGAACAAGTGCCCCTTTTTCGACCTAATTACCATAGAACTAACTTGGGTAAAAATAGCCCCATAACTAGACTTACATGTAAATACAATGAGCTATCATCAAGGTAACGGATCTTGACGTAAACCATGATCGTTTTCGCAATTTCAAAACAAAGATCCTCGAGTACTATGAATCCACTGATGTTACTTCATTATGTCATAATTATGTAATAATTTTTATTTTATTTATTCTAATTTTTATTTTATTTATTCAAATATTTTTTTATTAATCTTGACATAATTAATTATATTATTATCATTGTTAGCATTAATTTATCGCACATTTATTTGATCTGACATATTTTATTTAATCTAATTTTAATGTTTAAATTTTATGACTAAATTTCATGTTTTGTATATTAAACCAATATGCTGCTGTTTTTCTGTGCAAAGCGTTTTTTCTCTACTTAAATTTTTGTGATTAATTGATTAGTTATTATTACTATAATTGTAAATTTAGTACTTATTATTATTTTGTATTTTGTAAATTACAAATAAATGTAATTTAAAAAAAATAAATTAAAAATTTATTTTAGTAATTTTAATTTTAATTTTCTCTTTGCTTATGGTTTTTACTTTGCATGATGAAATAACCTATAATTTAAAGTACAATAAGCTCTATACTTATTCTAATGTATGTTTTAATTTGTATCATTGTAACTTTTTTTGGTTATTTAAAGTAAATTTTTAGTACCTAAGTAAATAAAATAAAATAAATAAATAATACTATTGGTTTAATTCAATGAAGCGTTGAGACTAAAAAATTAAATACCGTTTTACTAACGCAGTCAGTCTAGTATAAGTCAACTGATCACGTTACACGTTAAGGGTCTGTTCCACCGTGACGATACACGACGTTACGTGACGCTGCAAACAGATACACGTTTCAAATGACGTCAATCATACACTTCAAAATCGAATGCGCTTTGCTTCGCGTTCGCATTCGCGTTCGCGTTCGCGTTCGCATTGCAATCTGATATTAGAACTCTTACAATGAATCGTGTATATTCTTATATAAGGCGAAAGTTCAATTTTAAGAGCTATTTAAAAAATTGAGCGCCATGTCACCATGCCACGTTTCGGTGTGAATTGACCCTAACTGTTCAAAACAGACTTAATTTTATCAGTCCATTTTATAGGAAATATTATTTCATACCATAGGAATATTACTTCATACGGCTAGTACTTTTGCGCGCAGCGCTACAGATTAAATAAAATATATTCAAAATTCGCGGGCTTACTTTGTACACTGTGCAGTCTGTACGACCACGACCTTAGTATCGTTTTTCATACATCTTCTGTCATTTCTATGGAATGAACGAATATTACTGAGGGTCATTAGCAACATAATTTTACTGTAGCCGTTTATCTGGTCCTCTTTAATTTGAGGTGTGCGCGTGGTAGTGCGTAGCGACATCTACGGCGTAGCACTCGTAGAAGGCGTAGAATCAACTATTGATTACAACAATTATAGCTTTTGCTAACATAACAGGGGTTTACAAGGATCTTACTTACGTATAGTAATATTTTGTATAGTATTTATTTTCTATTAAATTATTATATTTGAATACGATTAAAATTATAGAAGTTAATGTTTTAAAACGTGTATAATTGTATAACAGCTAATGGATATGCGTTAATGATACTTACTACGAGGGCGGGTCAATAAGTCCGTGACTTTTGGAATAAAACACAGATTTTTTGATAAATAAATCATTTTATTTTTCAACGTAGTCCCCCTTGAGCTCTATACACTTTGTCCAACGCTTCTCCAATTTTTTTATCCCTTCCAAAAAATATGATTTGTCGAGGTCCTCAAAATAGGCCTTTGTTTGCGAGATGACTTCATCATTGGAGTCAAATCTTTTTCCACCGAGCCATTTTTTCAGGTTTGGGAACAAGAAGTAGTCACTCGGAGCCAAATCTTGAGAATAGGGTGGATGTGGGAGCAATTCATAGCCCAATTCATGGATTTTTGCCATGGCAACTGCACATGTGTGCACCCTTGCATTGTCTTAGTGAAAAATAACTTTTTTCTTGGCCAAATGAGGTCAGTTTTTTTTCAAATCCTCATTGAAGCGGTCCAATAAGTTGGCATAATATTCCCCATTAATTGTTCTTCCCTTTTGAAGATAGTCAATGTGGATTATCCCACGTGCATCCCAAAAAACAGTCGCCATAACTTTATTGGCTGACAAACCCACCTTGGCCTTCTTTGGCGCCGATTCACCCTTAGAAACACACTGTTTTGACTGTTGTTTGGTCTCTGGTGTATTGTGATGGATCCATGTTTCGTCCACGGTTAAAAAACTCCTCCATATTGTGATTAAACAACGCCAAACCTTCCTGTGAAGTTGTTACACGATTGCGTTTGTGGTCGACTGTGAGCAAACGCGGCACCCATCTTGCGGAAAGCTTTCTCATGCCCAAGTGATCATTCAAAATTGAAACCACTGAGCCATGCGAGATGCCTATGGCTTCCACAATCTCTTGCACTTTCAATCTTCGGTCGGCCAACACCATATCGTGAATTTTTTCGATTGTTTCGGGTGTAGAGACCTCAACTGGGCGTCCAGGACGTTCGGCATCTTCAGTGCTTGTAAGGCCACAACGAAATTCAGTAAACCACTTTTTTACCATTGGAATCGATGGTGCAGAGTCCCCATAGTATTTATCAAGCTTAGCCTTGGTCTCGGTAATGGTTTTTTTTTCGCAAAAAATAATGCTTAATAAGCACACGAAATTCACTTTTTTCCATTGTTTCCTTAAGTTACTGGATAGTCTGATAAAGATAGCTGTAAAACACAAACTAACTGACGCAGCAAGTTCAAATTTTGATAGGGGTCAACTGACAGATGCCTGTTGACAGGAGTAGTGTTGCTTTTTCAGTAAGGAGGTTAGAAATTCAAAAAGTCACGGACTTATTGACCCGCCTTAGTATAAAACATTAAAGTAACAATCCAACAATACCTTCAATTTTAGTAAATTTTGTTAAGATGTTCATAAAACCAAGAAAAGTTAGTAATAACTTCATCATTGTTTCTATTATCCGAAACAATTATAACTTTAAAATTACTTTCGTTTTTTAGCCCAAACATCTTATCTTTAATAGCTGTGAAGCAAAAGAGATAACAAGGTAGATATTATTGGTTTATCTGACCGTTACAACCAGCATTAAGTATTTAAACGATTAACGAGGAAGTATAAAGTGAAAATTAATTCTGAATTTCAGGACAAAGGCCTAATTATTGCCCTTTGAAGACACTTTGGGAAGTTCCGAGGCTAATTTAAATTGGCTTCATTATTCGTAGCCTCAAGTAGGAGTTTTTCTCTAATTTCGATTTCTTTATTACTTAAAGTTTTAACGATGACTATATTATTTGAAATTTGGATAAGAAAGTTTCCTTTCGTTTACGATAATTACGACTAACGTATCCATTGTTGGGATCGGGTCTATCCTATAGCAGATAGACATACTTCGGACGTTTGTGCACTACACTGAATTTTACCTTCTAGTATCCAATTAACTATTAATTACAATCTTATATTTATATGCATAAGGCGATAAAAGCAAAAAATCGGACTGCCGGACGGTAAAATTCAGTAATGTGCCCCTTGCAAAAGCCCTTATAAAAGCTCCCATTGTAGCTCCCGTTCCGATTTCGGTAGCGGTGACTGATTTCTTTAAAACTAGTCCGGCTTCGCAGGAGTTATTTTATAGGGCCTAAGTGTGTGCGCAGTATACAAAAGCAACTTATTTAACTCTCATATATCAGTAGAACGGATAACCGACACGACTAGCGACAGATCAGGCGCATGACCAACTTTTTACATGCCATCCGACGCATGGATCATCTTTCTTGTCAGACAATCAGGTGATCAGCTTGAATTGTCCTAACGACACTTTAAAACGATATTTTTTTGCTGGTCCAACACGGAAATCGAACCCATGACCTCCGTAGTCGAGAGCTAAGCTCTTAACCACTGGATGGATTGAATGTGAAGTAGATAGAAGACTAAAAGCATTTGATTAATAAGAACGACTTTTTTAAATTGAATAAATCAGCTAATATAGATTGTACAAAAACTTTGACATTTTTATTTGAAATTGGGTCCAAATGGCATGACGAAATCTTGATTATTATTTTTAATAATTCACGAAAATCTGGAAATATACTTTTTAACATTTCAGTTTAAATGATAGATGATTGCAATTAAACAAATCTGAATAATACGTAAAAGGTTGCGGTTTTCGTTGGTTAACTAAATTTACGATCCTCGCTGCAGTACATTTGTGAAGTTTAATTGCGTACTTAAGCCAACACTATCATAATTATTCTGAACTCCTATTTAATAATTCTTGTCGTGGTGGGTTTGAAATTGGCGGTAGAATATTTAAAACCCGCTTTTACCCGCGGCTCCGCCCGATACCATTCCAAATTTCATCGAAATCCGTTCAGAAGTTTTTGAGTGAAAGAGTAACAAACATTAGTAAAATTAGTACTATATTATAACAAACATTAGTAAGACAAGCAACAAGATTAACAAAACAAGTGACACTTCAAAGCAGTTTATCGGCCTTTCTATATCTTACTAGTTAGCCATACACGTAAGGGTTTACCTGACAAGTTTGCCTGCACAGTTATACCTGTCAGTTACCTGACGCTTACGCTTGAGTTGATACTGCATGGAAACCTGCACAGTTGTGCAACATACACGCTCCGGTTTAGTTATATGATTTAGTTATATTGTATAAACAGCTTCATCTCTCTATGTTCTTGTATGTTACCCAAAAATTTTGGAGCCTTAAAAGCTTGAATCGTAGTAAAATCTTTAAAAATGTAATATGAAAATATATGTAAGACGACAAGACTACTTTTAATAATCCAGTTCAGATGGCGTACCCTTATCACATTAAACTCCTGTCACTTCGAACCCTGGATTACTTTCCTGACAGATCAGCTTTGTGTACATTTACTGAAACAATACTCAGACTATACTGTGAACATTGCATTAAACAGACCTGTGGAATAATCCAGGCTGTTCACCTGATTGACTGACAAGAAAGATGATCCGCGTCGGATGGGCATGTAAAAAGTCGGACCTGCGCCTGATCTCTCGCCAGTCGTGTCGGTTATCCGTCCCACTGGGTTGTGAAAGTAAAGGAAGTGAGAGTGTGCACTTATTTGAGCACTATAAACCTATATAACCTGGCCGGTTTCATTGAAACCAGGCCAGTTACGCAGAAGTAATTTTTATAGTGCCCAAGTGTGTGCGCAGTACACAAGAGCACTCTCTCTTCCTTTACTCTCACAACCCACTGGGACGGATAATCGACACGACTGGCGAGAGATCAGGCGCAGGTCCGACTTTTTACATGCCCATCCGACGCAAGGATCATCTTTCTTGTGAGACAGTCAGGTGATCAGCCTGCATTGCTTTAACCAAACTTGGAAACAACATTTTTGTTGTTCCAATGCGTGAATCGAATCCGCGACCTCCGAGTCGAGAGCCAAGCTCTAACCACTAGACCACTGAGGCTGTCGTCCTACACTAAGTAGAAATAGAAAACTTAATTGTTTCTAACTAAACATATTACCTGAACATTTTTTACGGTATATCAAAACCTTCCTACGAAGGTACTTGAAAATTATGACTCCCATTAACTTGTACGCTATTACTTAAAAAGTCTTTTGGTCAGCATAAACCTTACCTTTTTTTAAAAAACTCTTTATGAAAAGTAAATACGGAAAGTAATACATTCAATACACGCCTATATTTGACCGTTGCTTACTTACTATAAAGTAGTAATCCGGGGATTTTTCGTGCAATATACCAACACATTTGGCCGACATGGGTCAGCTGGTTGATTGATAGGTTGAGGGTAAGGGACCGCATCGTTATGACATATATATACGGTATAAACTGACAAACATATCATGCTTTAAAGTATATTGGCAATATGTATGCATCGATTGGTGAGTTGTGTTCAATATATTATACTTACATGTCTGAAAATATAATACTACCAAAAACGTATATTTTCTCATCATTTATTGACTACTATTCATAATAATCGTACATATTACTTATGTGTCATTTAAAACTAAGTATTACTATGAATAATATTATCTATTAAAATTATTTTGATATACTTACTTAAATAAAAAAAGGAAGCGAAACATATATATGTATTATGCTTTTTATAGCATTTTCGTGTCTTTTTTGCATCATATTCGAATGCTCGCTTAGGTAATGGACATATCACGTAGTCAATGCTAAATTAAGAAAATAATATATATTTTGGAATGTGTATGCAGTGTATGTATATAATAGATCACTACAATAGACACAGCGGACAATATAAATGGTTTTACGTTCTATTTCCATTCTAACAAACGCGACATGGATTGATAGGACATCGAAAATTGAAATTGGTCGGTTGAAAATTGAAATTTCTGTGAAAAATTGCGCGCAGAACGCTGCACTCGGTAAATATTATATTCCGTCAGTGTAACTACGTGTGATACTATTTTTTTGTTTCATATGTTTTACCCCGGTGGATAGTTATTTAAAAACATTTTGTACCTTTTCAAACGTTTGTATTGGACGCGAACAAACAAAATTTTTCCTTTTTTTTAAACACCCATTTTTCAGGTGCAATAAGTGTTACAACAATATTGAAACTGTACACTAAAATTACTTGCGCACCGTCGTAACATACATATAAGTTTAGCTTCTGTAGCCTTCAAATATGAAATTATAGGTTTGAGTTGTTCGCGTGAATGTGTTTGAAAATCGATATTGTTCAGTAGAGTAAGACGAATCCGGATTATATCGGTTAATTCCGGATCAGAGATGCCTTCGAGCGCGCTGGTCTCGTAAGTACGTTGAATTGAATAGAGTTTATGAAATATGTTTCAAATACATTTTTAGACATAACATACTGCTGTTACCTATGTTTTTTTTTAATAAATATGTGTGTAATTTTTAACTCATTTTTATCTATTAATAATATAAATTTCGAAATACGTTAATGCTATAAAAAATCTTCCTATTAAATATGTAATAAGGATCATACCTATATGGTGTTACCAAAGATAAACTTCATTGACTACAGTAATACTGGGAAATTCGATTTAGAACAAACGTATCTAAATCAATTTAATACTGTATTAAATTATTTTAAACAAAAAATGAAAACCGACTTCCAAAGTAATAAACCGACTTCCAAAGTAAAAATACACAAAAAAGTAATAAAATAAATCTTATTTTGTACATAATTTCCCTTTTAAATTCGGCTACAACTTTAACCATTTCTCTATGTACACATTCTTCATAATTTTGAAGTCGGTACCAGCCCAAACAATATCCTGATAAATCATTAGTTTATAGAGCTCACGTTTAAGTTGGTACCGACATCAAAATTATGAAGATTGTGTACTTAAAGAAATAGTTAAAATTTTAGCCGAATTTAAAAGGGGAATTATGCAGAAAATAATATTTATTTCATATTTTTGTATTTTTACTTTGGAAGTTGGTTAACATTTTTTGTTTCAAATATTTTTTGAAACAATAAATTAAAAACCGATTTTTTCAGTCATATTGACTAATAAGGGAAAAAATAAGTTATATATTATTATTAACACATTTTAAGAACGTTTAAAACAAACGATCGAATGTATAATTGAATAAGCGTCAAGCTTTCATTAGGTAATTGTATATATATAAGATGTTGATGATGATTTGTATGTGTAAGATACATAATTTCACTCACAATGCCGCTAGAGCAGTTTTACTTCAAAACTCAAAACAGCAAATCATCCTTTTTTCGAAAAGTAATTCTTAACATTTAAATACAATCAACTTAACCTGACTGTAGATTTTTTAATTATTATATTATATTAGTAGACTTAACTAATCTTGATAATTGCTAATATTTAATACGTTAGGTACTAAATATTTCATACCGGTGCTGTATTTAAAGCGTTGTTTACTGACATGATGTGATGTAGGTATTAATTACTACTGTGTTACAACATAGTTTAAGAGGCAGTTGAATGTTTAAATCGTAATTATTACGATTTATTATACTATATTACTATTGTTTATTATATACGATTAGTAATCGTATGATTAAATTTAAAAAATATTTTTATAAATAAAAATCTTAGCTGTATATATATATATATATATATATATATATATATATATATATATATATATATATATATATATATATATATATATATATATATATATATATATATATATATATATGTTGTATTAATATATTTAATTCATTTATTCAACAGATAGATATTTACACATAACGTAAAAATAGTAAGTAAAACGAAAATAATAATAAAAACACATATCATAATAATATGACTAGCTACCTACTTTAAATTATTTACAAACTAAATGAAGAGCTGTTGTTAATTTTTAATTATTATACATAGCAACATCATCATCATCAACACATAATATACTGTAGGGGACTGTATTATTCCACAGGGATTCAACCGCCGGCTCAGATTAGACTCGAAGATAGCAAGGTTTGGGCAGACACCGATTTGGGCAGAGCCGGAGCGATAATAAAACACTTATTTGAGGAGAACATTTTTTCACTTTTTCGATTTGCTTACCTGGCTCATGGAAATGCCGTATAGAGAGCCCCGCCCGTACGCCTCTTTCGGGCCGATCTTCCATCTCATTTTTACCTCTCTATACGGCTATTTTCCATAATTTTCCCCATTTTTCATGAGCCAGGTGAAGCAAAACGCGTTGTGTGAAAATCTTTATTACCATGACCATGTACATAAATCCTTATATACTAGAAATCTTATTCCATAAAAAAGTTATATACATCTTAAGTTCAACTTATATGTAATGTTGTACATTTTTACCACTATTTTCGTAATAATTTATTTACCCTTTATTATATAAACTTAAGCTTTACACTACACGTTATGTACTATGTTTATTTATGTAAATGAAAAGAAGCTACGTTAAAATTAGCTTTCGTTAAAAATATATGAGCAAAAAAACCCGCACTTGATAAACCATCAATTTTTACACGATTTTACACACTGATGCCATATAAATCTATACATATATAGTCACTGAGTATTCACTGTTATAGTTTTATGTACTGTTTTAAACCACTAATTTATTGTTCAGATTTAAATTCACTCAAGTTTTACATTACGAGGCCGCTGGCCTTAACAATACACACCTAGATATATACACCTACATAATATAGCGCACCGCTCACACTTTAGGCCATTAAGTTTGATTGATGAGCTTAATATAAATACTAATAATATATTATGTTTCGTTAAAATAATGATCACCTCTTAAACTAAAAGCATGTTTGGATACTGCAATAGAGACTTAATATAATATTAACAAGCTTCTTGCTGTGATTTGCAGCGTTAACGATCTTGACTAAATATAGAGCATAATAATCTCCTTTGCAGAAATCTATCTGTCTGTAAATGTAAACTAGGTACCGAGACATTAAAAGTACACTTAGAATTAGGTATCACATAAAATGTAACTCTATTAAAAATCTGAATTAGAAATAATTACCAAATTATTATTTAATTTTTTAATAAATACTTATGTACTACTTTTTTGACTCAACAATAATCATTAACTTGTAATTTTTTAATTATGTAACATTGTACTGAGTTTTCTGAATGGTATTTTGATTATATTTTAATGCAGGTCAATAGATAAAAGAAGAGGAAACCCTGTCATACGAAAATAGTTGGATTGACAATTGTGGAAGTGAGATATAAATTGGTTTTGCATTTTATTTCCGGCGCATGTTGCAAGCTCTTGAGCTATATTTAATGAGCTCCTTGAGTACAGCGATTTACCTCGCGTTGTCGTTTGTTCGAACTTTTTCCGTGCCACGTCATGTCAAGTTTTAAACTTTATAGTTTTGAAGAAATCACAAATATTTATAAAAATACATAATATCATTTATTTATTGCAATTGATCTACAGTCATTAGAAGAAAATTAAGGGAAAGGTTTATCTTCATAAACCTATTTAAAACCAGAAATATTTAAAGGCAGAAACTTTTAATTATATTTTCCACAAACGGTTCTGATAGATGTCTAAAGTATTTTACTGATGGCCAGCGTGGTAGATCAGACATCACAGAAGAATCATCTAATAGATGTTCAACCCCTATATTTGTACCCCTTATTTTTTGATTCAACAAGAACTGGGGTAGAAAATCTTGGGGTTGAACATTGAATAAACCCCCAGCAGTTATAGCTGAGGATTGTAGCCCACAATTATGCTAGTCTATGTTGCATAATATAACAGTATTATAAAGTAGAACTATCAATGTCATATTGACAGATGTCCCAAGCACAGCCTATCTAAGCATCTCTCTCATAAGTACCAATAAAGGAGAATATAACAATTGTTGCTAAATTATTATTATCACCACTCAAGCGTAAGAAGGATCTGTAAAAAACCAAGACGTCGTAGTTCTCAACAGTCTACTGTGGATCAGATAGCATCAATTAGTATGATAATAATGCGATGCGTTCTTAAAACCTGTTTCCTACTCGTTTAAACTTACTGTGCAAAGAGAAGTATGGATAGTTATTTATTAAATCATTATTACCAATCCCGCTGTATCTCACTTAGAATCAGTTCTTGGAAAAAAAGTTGGATCAATTGTAATTTCAAACCGTGTTATTAATTTGTAATTAATTGACAGTATTACGAAAGCAATAGGCTAGAGGACTGATTTTTTTATTGCATAAATGAAGAGTACTCTTAATTATGAGTAACTTCTCAGAAGAAACAGTATACTAAAAATCAATATTTTCAAAGGTGCTTTACCTACCTATGAAAAGATATATTTTTGTATATTTATATGAGTATGAAGTAAACTTACATACACCATATACAAAAACATTAATTATGTTAAGTAAGACAGTAAATGCACACATTTTTAAAAACATTAGTTAATGTTGAAGGATTTTTTAAAAATTTAGTAAAACAAAAATGATTTTCTTTTGTATTTTTAGATGTCTCTAATTACTAAACTACACATAAAATATTATACTAACGTTTATCGAGTAGTAATACCACAATATTTCTGAGTTTTTAAATTAAACTAAATATTTTACATGTAGTCAACTCCTCAATTACGTAAGTTGATTTGAAGAATGCTGTTTCTCCAAATTCCGGTAATATAAGATCTGAATAAAAATCAGCTTAATGAATAGTATATGGATAGTTTAAATAGTGGTAATCCATTGCGGTAGCAGATTAAGTTAATATTCCTTTAATTACTTATTTCACAAAAAAAAACATAATATTATATTTACGAGGGTACAATGCAGCCTATGGTCTATAGAGAACATTAAATTACGTAGCAAAGCATGAAAGTACTGCATCCTCAACCCGCATTAATCAACATCGAATTAAGTTTTTAAGATTAAACAACTAAGTATTCTCAATACAACCGAAAATCTATTGTGTCAATATTCTGATAGATAACTGTAAATACACGCTCAAAGAGCCAAATATCAATAAGTTATTCTAACAAGACGTCTTGCAAACGATTTGACGGAGCCTTGTATGCATTTCCGAAACTCTGAACTCATGCAATATGCATAGCAAACTACATTTCTCCGTCAACAAGCTTCACGATATGCTAAATTGAAAATTATAAATGTTAACCCCATAAGCTATTGTTTTCGACTCAATTAACGTTTATAAGTTTAATCTAAGGTTTTGTAACTCATTTGTATTTTGTATTTTTTACACGGGTAAAAGAAATCAAATTAATAACTATTATTTAAAATAATTATTATTTTATTACATTAATTGTGAAGTTCTAATTGTAAAAGTAGATAAATGATTGAGTCAACAAGAATTTGTAGCATAGTTTTAAAGTCAAACCTTTAAATTTTAAAAATATTTTTATTGTAATGAAAATCTGCATTGATTTTTTTTTACATCGCACGTTTTACCGAATTAAAAACTAGCCTTTATTATTTATTATATTTGCCTTTATTCAATTCAAATCTCTGTTTTAAAACAAATTATTTGTATTAAAATCCTATCCCGTTACTAACGATTAAGGGGTGCAAACGTTACAAATAAATAAGCTACAATTTCATAGAATCAGCAATTGACTCGGGTTGCTTACCGATCGCATAAGCTATCATAAGCTGTTTGTCTCCGTAATTGGATATTTCCAGAAGGCGACCACTGAGCGGCCTCCAGGGAGCAAATTACTCAACACCGGGGCTGACCTCATCTCACGCCGACCACAATACGTCCATCACGTCTTGATCAGTGCTCGATGGACATATCTGTGTACCGGCTAATTTTACGACTATCTTGGAATGCAACTGAATTTATTAAGCTGTAAACATAACTTTAAAATTATCAGATACCATTTTTTTTCTTAACTTTAATGGTACCTATGTCATTTGCGATGTATCTTTTTCATTCAATTTCCCGTGAATCTTTCCACATCGATGATACTCGTTCATGTAACGGTTTCCGCTACTAAATTTGATTAAATCGCTTAAACGACTGCGATGGCTATTATAGTCATATTATTATTATTAAACAAATATTTTTTATTATACAAAAAACAAAAATTAATTATTCGATGCTGAAAAGCAACTAGCAACAATATCGAAACGTACTGATTACTTCTTCCTGTAATCGCTTATAATTTAAATCGCCTCGCAATCACATTACAGCTTCTAATTACCCCGCCGCTATTCACATTATTACTGCATGGTGCGCACTCCACGTCACTGTTTGTTCAGAAATTGATAAAGTTTCAGATTCAAGCCGGTTTTAAATAATTAAGCTATTTTACTTTGAAATTCGCCTTTAACACCTTATTTTGAAATATTATGTTTTTATTTAATGATTTTAGTACGTCGCTTGAGTAACTAGCAAGTAACAATTTAAATAAATTTTAATTCCTTTTTTTTATAATATGCAGAACGATAATTATATTACAACATAATCATAGTGCATCAGCTTATATACCATGATGTATGATTTTAAAAACATTTAAAAAATATTTCACATCTCTAATGTTGCTAATATATGTGAGCTAGCCGATCGCAAACCACAATTGCGCAAATAAATCAAAATAACATAGCCCGATGAACATTTATCAATGCAGCTTTTACAGCGACCATCATAATACAGCATGAGCGCTGCAATTATTACCTAATCTATTCCCGAAACTATTACTTACAGGAACATTATTAAATAGCATATATACTTGTTCTCGTGCAATATAGTGGCGTTCTGCACTAAAGCGGGTCATATTTCGCGTTGAACCGGTCGAGGGGAGAAATTAATTAGAACTAGCGTCAGAGCAAACGGTTATTGAGGTTTACAGAAAAATTTATTGCGGAGACGGTCCAAAGGGAGCGAGCGCGCGGAACTATCTTAATAATTATCTATAAAGGATCTCCATCTATCTTATGCAACCCTGGTATAATGTAATGGAACTAATGCAACCTCGACGAAAAACGTTCGTTAAGCTTAGCCCAATTGCTCGACATAAAGTATACGACATTGATACTTATCTCTTTAACAAAAATGTTGTTTGTCTTTAGTCACTTCGATATACTTAGTACTAGGGATAATGGTAGTATAAGTGTCCGGATTTTCTGGGTTATAGGGTATCGGAAAAGCTATTCTATGATATAAATTAAATACGCCTGGAGCGACTAGAGGAATTCTAAGTACAAATATAATTTTCCTATTTATGTAATAGAAAAATACTTTTAAATTTTTCATTAGGTGATACATATAATCTAACTCTAAATTTACAGAAAACTCGACATCATTGTTCAGATGAATATGATTCTCGGCACGTTCTCGGTATAATTGACTCGGCGTTATAACCGATGGATGCAGAATGTTTTGACTACTGAATGCGATAGCGTTTGATAAGTCCTCTAGACGAAAAGACAAAGTAAAAAGCGTTGATTCTAAACTATTAAGGATAGAGATAATATTAATTGTAATAATTAATTATTTGACACAATACTTAAATTACGGATGTTTACCGAGAGATTGTCAATAGCATCATTTAAACGAGCTTCATTAATTTTCATTTCATGATTTTTGAATGAAATGATGAAGTTTTATTATATAAATTTAAAATAGATTTAGTAACTAAAATGTTTTGTTTTATTAAGGAAGATAGTTTTCCTTGGTTATCTTTTACAATTTTAATCGCCTGATCATATTTAATTCCATCGTCCTCGTTTAAAGATCCAAAAATATGTTTGAAAGCAGTTCCAATGCCACCAAACCAAGCTGACCGTTTGCTACCCTTAGACATAAGATGTGATGTTGAATCATCTTTCTTGACTATGTCGTAATACCGTGCTGTTATAGGTTCTAACATGCTATGACATTCGATATCATTTAACGCTTAATATTGTTTACATAAATATATAGCAGTTCCTAGAATAGAGTTAACGTTTTCAATGTGTGGCCCGATATAAAGGATAATATAAGTTGTGTCAACTGGTATCATGGTATCCAGGTAAGCTCTTCTTATTTTAAGTTGTCCTAAATAATCAAAATGTATTCCGGGACTCGACGTAATTGCTTGGACATAATCTCGTTGCGCTAGTGCGATAACGCTGAAAAATACATGTCGTATATAATATTTATTTCATAAAGAATTAATTATAGTATATGTATGTTTAATTATTAAATGTAATTAATACTAGTAATGTCATCATAAGAACTAGTCGATAAATTTTGTATATATTTAATTTAAATTATTTATTATGTGGATTTATTAGATATTAGATATTAGATCATCAGTAAATTATTTATGTTATTGGACTATTTGCAGGTGAAAGCCGTCCTCGTCGAAGTGATGTTTCACATGCCTACGATTTATTAGTAAAGATAGTGTATTATAGCCATGTATTTTAACTATTTTGTAGGGACCTTTCCATTATATTATATGATTTTTAAGGTACACGTTGAGAACGGTTATCATAATAAGTTTTCGAGGTTTGTTTTGATTGGGCTATGTTTTGGATTACTTTATCGCGGGAGAGTTTTAATCTATGTTGGAGCATTTTAAGATATTCGGGATAGGTAGCGTCTTGGGGAGGATTATAAATCGAACCTGGGAGAAAAGATTTATGTCCGAATTGAAGTATAATAATATATATAATCCTTGTTCGTAAGGTGAGAATTTCGTTGTGCAATGTACATTATTATTGTAAGTAAGCATGGCTGTGTAGACGTAGCAAGGCCAGTTATCTTGACTTTGATTAGTAAATGATTTAAGATATTCTTTTAATATCGAATGGCTGCGTTCTAGCGCTCCCTGAGTCTGCGGGTGATACGGAGTTGACTCTTGAAAATTTGTTTAATTTTTAAAAAACTACAAGTTTTCTTAAATAAGTCCGCTGTAAAATTAGTACCTTGATCTGATAAAATAGTTTTAGGGATGCCGAATAGAGAAATAAAATGGACCAAACAGTCGCTTGTTTCTTCCGCAGTTATTGATCGAATAGGATAAGCCGTTGAGAATTTCGTGAGATCGTCTTGGAAAATCATGATGTATTTAAGTTTAGCAGTACCTGCCTCTGGCAAGGGACCTACGATGTCGATAGCTATTTGTTGAAAGGGAGCAGTGGACGTTGTAGGTACTTATCTGCATATGTGCTCGATTAATTTGCCTAAATGCTTTATTCTCATGGCACTGTGTACAATTCTTAACGTATGTTTCAATATCTGAACGCATTCCTTTCCAGTAATATTTTTCCCTAATTCTATTCAGCATTCTGACGGAGCCGAGGTGTCCAGAAACATTTTAATTTCGCTAAGCGAGGGATACATTGTATTATTAAGATGTATGTGAAAAGCAATACTGAAATCGTGAAATAGGTAAGCGATCATGTTATATATTTTACTAAATGCATGTTTATCAAAAGAATTTCTAAAATCGGATTTAGCAATTTCTGTTATAATAGAAGAATTAACTGATACATTTTTTATTTTGTTCCAAGGACTGAAAAATATCGCGGTAAGAACTTTCTTCAAAGTGATATACCTTAGTAAAGAGTAAGTAATAATTCTTGCTATTATATTCTACTTTCTTATACGAATGTAATTCTTTCTCACTCTGTAGTATTCCATCTTTATTAGGAATGTACGATAAAATATAATTTACATAAGGATTAGCTTCATCGAGATCGATGGAGGTTGGAACAAGAACGTGTGAACAGAAAGTTTCAAGTAATGCTTCATTATGTTCAATAATATTAGTGTTAAAACTTATATTTTTATCCGCGATTATTTTCAGGAATTCAGAATATTTTTCGTTACTATTTATATTTACAGATGATGTTTGCGGTTCGAAGCCGTGGGTATGGAGATCCTGGTAGGTGAAGGTAAGGATATATTATCAAAATCCATGTCTATATCAGAACATCGTGGATTAGGACCTGGTAGGATACGGAGATAAAAATGAAATGACAAATGACTTCTTCAAATGACAAATTAGGTATTGGTGATGTTGTATTTTGAGGTAATGTATTAGGATTTTCAGGGACGACGTTATTGTCAACATTATTATTATCTTGATAAGGAGTTTCGTTATGCACTTGTTCAGATTTGGAGGAGTTGTACCTATTTCGTATATTCGTACTCTTCTAGTTGTAAGGCGCATCTTACAGTGTTTACTATTATGATTAGAATGATTAAAAAGCCATTTTAAGAGTTGGTAATCTGTGACTATCGTGAATTTCCGACCAAATATATATGGGCGAAACGTTTTACAGCCAAATATTATTGCTAAAAGTTTCTTTTCTGTAACCGTGTAAGTTGATTTTCACTTTTATTACGTGTGCGTGAGGCAAATGCGACGGAACGATCCTTACCCACTTGACCCTGTGATAGTACAGCGCCAGTGGCGTGATCGGAGGCATCACAAGTAGGGATGAAAGGCAGGCTGAAGTCGGAATAACAGAGAACAGGAGCAGTGGTAAGTTTATTTTTTAGAGTATCGAAAGCTACTTGTTGATTTTCACATTTAAATATTACGTCCTTTTTTAACACAGAGGTTAGAGAGTTTTGCTATCATTGAGAAATAGGATATGAATTTGCGATAGTAAGAGACTAGACCTAGAAACGATTTTATGTCTTTGGGAGATTGTGGCGTAGGGAATTGAGAGACTGCTTCAATTTTATCCGGGTTAGGTTTGACACCATTCTTGCTTATAATATGGCCAAGATAGGTGACTTCTCGTCGAATAAATTCACCCTTATCTGGCTGCAGTTTTAAATTGTACTTCCTGAGTCTATCAAATAATGCGTTTAAATCTTGGATTTGGGAGGTGAGGAATATATTACTTCGTCGTCAAGATATACAAAACAGCGCATGACCTGAAGCCCAGAAAGTGTGGTGTTCATAAGACGTAGAAATGTCGAGCGAGCGTTCTTTAGCCGAATGGCATGCGTTTAAATTGGTAGTGCCCTTGAAGGACGGAAAATGCAGTTTTGACCGAGTCTTCAGTGGAAACTTTAATTTGATGGAAGCCTTAGCAAGGTCGAGGGTACTAAAATATCTACTTTTGCCTAATTGGTCTAGGATTTCAGTGATATTTGGCATGGGGTAGGAGTCTCCAATCGTAACATCATTCAATTTCCTATAATCGATAACAACTCGCCATTTGCGGTTACCGGATACGTCTAATTTTTTGGGACTGGGTGCCCACCATGGAGATGATGAAGGTTCTTCTAATTCCTTGTTGTATCATTTCGTTAATTTGTCTATTTACCTCCTCCTTATGAACTTTCGGAAAACGGTAGGTTTTGCTGTGGATTGGGACGTCGGATATGGTTTTAATTTCATGTTCGATTGTATTCGTGTAGGTGAGTTGTTCTCCGGGAAGATGAAAGATATTAGAATAGTCAGAACAGAGTTTGTAAAGAGCGTTTATTTCTTCTTTATTCAGATGAGATATTCGTAATTGATTTAAAACCTCTTGAGTGCGTCGAATACTATTTGTGTATGATACAGTGTGAACGGAATTAACAGATATCGGAGAATTCTCATTATTAAAGTCATTAGGTTTATAAGGTAAAAGTACTAACATTAATTTGATTTGATATGTATTGGAGATTCAGAGATGTTTGCGAGGGATAAATTTATTCTTTTATTGGATTTCACTTTTACGAGACAATTAACAATTAATAAATCCTTGCTCTACTACGTGGAATTTACTAGAAATAATTTGATTCAAATTATCAGCTATGTATAATTTTAGATTGAAATGAGCAAGTGTATATTTACTTCCTTTCCAGGATCTATGCTCTTTTTGTGATTTAATAACAGTATTTTTCTTTAATAGCAGAACCAGAGTCGACTAGGAGAGCTTAGGGAATGTCAGAGACTTGAGTATAAAGTAACACACACGGCAGTTTTTTATTTGTATGGTTAGTAATAATCTCATATATTTCTAAGGGATAGGCTTCACTTATTTCTGGTTTAGTAGTTTCGTAATTTTTTGAAGATTTATCGGATTTAGTAATAAAGTACTTAGTAGATCTAGAATTTCCAAACGACTCAGTGGGCTTTTTAGCAGGGTTAATAATTTTAATAGACGCAGTGGATATAGCATTATTTATATATTCAGAGGGTATAGTATTTTTAATGGACACAGTGGACTTAAAATTATTAATATTTAAAGACTCACTGTTATTAGACTCAGTGGATTTAGTTTTTAATGATTTAGTAGAAATCGAAAATTGATTGCGTTGATCGGTGTCGATTTTAGCACTTTTGTGTCTCACACGACGCCCAAATGAGACGTAAATCACGTCTTCAATCAAGTTTTTTAAATTATCAACTTCGTCATAAGAGTCGTCTTGGATGAAATTGTTATCATCAATCCTGTGAGAACTAGTAAAATCTTGAGTAAAGTGGATTGGATTTGTTCTGGATGGCCCCGAAATATTGTTATAATTATTATTCCTCATCCGATTGTTATTAAACTGACGTTTGTGACAATTTTCAATTGTATGTCCTGAGTATTTACAATATCTAAATACAGGAGTAGTAAAATTACTTGAATTATGACGCGGCGGGTGTTTATCTTTCTTGTAATTATTATTAAAAGAGTTCCGAGGTTGAAAATTATTATTATTATTATTAGACGCGTAATTATTACAATGGTTATTATTTAAGTTTGTATTTGACCTCTTAGTAGCATGGTAAACCTTTTCTTCGGATATGGCTATATTTATAACTTCGTTTAAATCATCGGATTCGCGGCATCTAACGACTGTGGATATATTTGGATTTAATCCTGTTATAAAAGTATGAAGCGCCAAATCTTCCATTGCAGCGACTCGTCCAGTCAGTTCGCCTTTTTTCTTAGTAGGAATTGAGACATTAATTTCGGTGAGTAATTTACTAAGACAATTTTCAACTCTGAGAGAGAACTGATTGACTGATTCACTGACACCTTGTTGACTGTTTTGGAGTTCGGTTATCGATCGGTTCGGTTGTCATAGATTTTCACTAGTTTCCCATTGATTTTAGCACAGACTTTCACAGTTTTCACTAGTTTTTCGGAGACGGTACTGAGGATTTTTATTTTAAAATCCCTTAATCTGCCACCAATGTAAAACTGTAAGTAAAATAAACTGTAAGCTCCAAACCGGTGGAACCTGTTGCGAAGATATTTCATGAGCATTTTTCTTTGAATTTTGCTAAAATTTAAATTCCCACCAAGGAAGCGCTGAAACTAAATATATCTCCTAGCTCGTAATATTCAGTGTAGTAAGACTAGAAGATAGCTCGGCACAAGATATCGCAGAACCCCGCGGCGTCCCGCTTGTCATATATTTTCGCTTAGAGCTCAATAACGGGACGGCCAAGTTTGCTAACCTCTTCTAATTAATTTCTACTCCGTGCCGGTTAAACGAGAATATTAGGTATGGTATATGGTACATAACACTCTTTTTTTTTTAACAGCGTGAATTTGAAGAGAGATTATTTCGAAGCGATGTTGATTTATTTACGTACTCTACAATCCAGAGTTAGCGAAAAATTCACACCCAAACGAAACGATACACGACGCGGCGCTGCATTCTTAAAATAGCTAATCAAAATTTAACTTTTTTATTACACAAGAATATACATTATACATACACGTTTCATTGTAAGAGTTCGAATGTCAAGTTGCATCGCGCTGCACAGCGCAAGTGATGTGTATGACTGATGTCATAAGAAACATGTATTTTTGTGTGGTGAATAAAGTTCAATCTTAAAATATGCAGCGCCGCGTCGCGCACCTTTAATTTCGGAACGAATTGACCCTTAGCGTTTTATAATTAAGCGTTGATAAAATCCATTATATAACTGTTGCAGTTAGTTCATTAATACCATAACTTTTAACGTTAAAACTTATGGTATTAATGAAAGATTCTTAAAACCATCCGACATTCTTAAAAATTATGCCAATATAGTCAATGCTATATACAATACCTTTTCGCTACCTCCTATGAAATAAAATATATTCTGTTAAAACATTTGCAATAGTGCGATATAATTAAGCTAAAATTGGCAAGATTAGGGTGAAGAGAGATGAAATTACACCCTGTCCTATAAACGTTTTTTTTTCATAATTTACTGTAGAGTTCCAGGACTCCGGCTTGCGGCATTTTACGTCCTATGTTATTTTATTGAAGTTTGGTTTGCGTTCTCTTCTAAACCAAAAAGCGACTGGGATATTTTTGGCTCTTTATTATCATTAGGGTCAGCTGACTGGTCTAGCGTTGAGTTTCAAAGCTGACTTCAATGAAATCGTCTCAGCCGTTTGTAAGGTCTTTGAATATGTAACTTTTGCTAGAATGCTAAAGTACTTTGTTACATATTTTTTTTACTTTAGTAGTTAGGTAGATACTGAAACAATTTATGTTGAGTTACACACATCTCATTACATAGGCAATGTATTAAAATAACACTAAAATTGAAATATAAATTGATCATAACATAGAAAGTTGCAAAAACAAAAACGAAAATAATAATAGGCGATAAAATAAAAAACCGGCCAAGCTAGTCGGACTCGCGAACGAAGGGTTCTGTGCCAAACGGCAAAAAATCACGTTTGTTGTATAGAAGTCCACTTAAAAATTTATTTTATTCTGTATTGAGTATGTTCGTTGTTATAGCGGCAACAGAAATACATCATCTGTGACAATTTTGACTAGACAATTTTAGCTAGACAGCTATCACGGTTAAAGAGATATAGTCTGGTGACAGACGGACGGACAAACAGCAAAGTCTCAGTAACGGGGTCCCATTTTTATCCTTTGGATACGGAACCTTAAAAACCCTCGTACCAATGCTGTTTTATATCAGTAATAGCTGTGTTCCCTTTCTGAGAGATTAACACAAAAAACAAACATAGGCCCGACTGGCAACGTATTTTTATGGCAGTTTATAAACAATGGCAATTTGTCGTAATGTCTAAACGAACGACAACAACCTCGGTAACAAAATGTCGGAACTTAGGACGGCCGCTAATATCGCTTATAAATATTGTTTATGTTGTAGTCAGGCAGCAGTTTTCGGGGAAAACTTTCTTACTTAACTAATGAAATTTGAAGAAAATATTAGGAGACTAGGCAGTTAGGTATTTGTGTCTAAAGCATAGGTTGTAAGTATTAACTATTAAGTTAATATGCTGAAATTAAAATATCAGTCACTATTTGATTATAAGAATAAATATAGATGTCGTTAACGTACAATGCAATTATAATTTTAATATCAAAATTTATCTTTCTAAAATTGAACATGGTTCAATTATTAAACTATTATTAAAACCCAACTCACACAAACACTGTTCTACTCTCTTATGTTCTCTCCTTGTATCTCTCCTTTGAAGATTGTTTTAAGCCTAAGTCTTGTTAAGCTAAATGGCTAAAAATAGCTAAATCTAACTGAACAGATAGTGCAAACAATAATTTCAGAGTAGAATGTGTAACTGGTGAAAATATTCTCATTATTCCACAATTTTACTTTATTATGAAATAGGAATACCAAAAAAATATTAATAATGTGTTTTTTTAGCATTTTTAAAGAACAAAGTGGGAAAATCAATCAAAAGCGTAACATGTTAGCTGATGAGAACCTTTTTAAAAGGTACATTTAAAAAAACAGTAATACAAAACAACTTGTTTTGTATTATTATTTTTTTATGTAAAACAAGTAATACACAAACGCTAGAATTTTATTAATATATTATGTGCATTATATGTTGTGTAAATGACCATTAATAATACCATTAGGGTCAGCGCACATCCGCGGCGGAGACAAAATGTAAATTTACGCATACAGGAGATTTATGCGCCGGAATGGCGTAACAAGACGTCTCGACGTGAGTTACGTGACGACGGTAAATCTTCTTGATTGTTCTATCATGAAAAAATGGAAAACGAATCCGACGTTTTCTATTACACTAGATGTAATGTGCCTTCAGCTGGGGAATAGGGATGATTGAAGTGGTGAAAACCAGCTAGTTTACTTTAGAATATTTTACATAAATACCTAACCAAGTCCTCCGTTACGACCAAGACGTAATAACATTATAATTAGTTAACACTTTTCAATAGGCAATTTTGGAACAAATATCAATCAAAATTATTTTTCATGTCTAGTAGAGTTTCCCGAATTTTGATGTTACTCACCGAAATCTGAATTCCAGTGTAGCTTATTTTATAATTGTATTCAAGGTAAACTGGTTTTGTTGACTTTTGTTTGGCAAGTCAACAACAAGTTAAACAAAATTGCGACATGTACATCAGACACATTATTTATATCACTGAAGGAACATATAAGATATTTAATGGGGCAAGTAACAATAATGGCTCGACAGACTAAAAACATGTTTATTCTGTACCCAAGCTTGATATGAACAGTGTCGCGTCGTTAAACGAGTTAGATAAGTTTATCTGGTTAAAACAGTTTTCTCGTATTGGCATAAAGATTTGCGTAACGAAATAGAAAAATTGACTAATGCATATTAACTTCTATCTTTCGTGTGCTATTATAGACACGTCAATTACCAATTATGATTTTTTCCTATAAATGTTTACGCTCCATCTCCTGATGCCTTATGAATTATGATACTGATAATGTTTCGGTGATAGGAACAGATGTCTCTTGGCTTCGGGCCTGCTTAAAATCAACCAGACTGTTTGTTGTATAAAAAACAGCATTTTATCAAATAATACTCTTAGAATCAACATGAAATAGCAACTAATAGCTCACCGTTATTTATGTATGAAAGATAAAAGTGTTAACTTGTGTAGAAATAATATGCAGATAAAACTTTTCACTCAACTTTTATTATAATATTTTAACATAACCAAATTAAAATCTGAAATATAGCTTCTACAACTGTTCACAACTAAAGCTGTCATCAGACTGCCTATTCGACTGGCATGGAAGCATCTGCCCGCCAACCCCCACCTCTCCCACTCTACCCGACCAACAACCCGCTAAACGTCTTTGTGATTGATCGACTTTGATATTACAGTGTTGCCACTTAAAATAGAACAAAATAACACAGTGTTAATTAAATTATAGACATAAACAAAGGGGGATAAGTGACAGTTAACAGTCGGCCTTCCTGTGAGTTACACGTCCCCATGTAGAAATACACAACAAATCAACAAATTAATCTAAATAACAAAAATCGAATTATTAAAAAAAATCTATATATAACAAACTATCAAGTTTACAAAATTTACAATGTAAGTTTAAGTATTATAATGTATAAAGTAGCATCCACTTTCTGCTTTATCAAATGTGATTGGAACTCCTGCATGTTTCCGTCACGTTATTTTATAGGTACATTGTTATGTGACATGAACTCCTGCATGTTTCCGTCACGTTATTTTATAGGTACATTGTTATGTGACATGAACTCCTGCATGTTTCCGTCACGTTATTTTATAGGTACATTGTTATGTGACATGAACTCCTGCATGTTTCCGTCACGTTATTTTATAGGTACATTGCTATGTGACATGATATCCTGCATGTTTCCGTCACGTTATTTTATAGGTACATTGTTATGTGACATGAACTCCTGCATGTTTCCGTCACGTTATTTTATTGGTACATTGTTATGTGACATGAACTCCTGCATGTTTCCGTCACGTTATTTTATAGGTACATTGTTATGTGACATGATATCCTGCATGTTTCCGTCACGTTATTTTATAGGTACATTGTTATGTGACATGATATCCTGCATGTTTCCGTCACGTTATTTTATAGGTACATTGTTATGTGACATGATATCCTGCATGTTTCCGTCAAGTTATTTTATACGTATTATGTGACACGAACTCCTGCACGTTTCCGTCACACTAACAAATAAATAACTGGAACTCCTTCATGGTTCTTATATATTTTATATATTTTTACAAATTAGTGATGAGAACTCTTACATGTTTCCATCACCTTTGAAAATTTATTTAACATAATACAAATATATAAATCCTTAATATAATTCATAACAAAACTGTTTACTTCAAATTAAATAAGATGTAGATAACCATTGATTAATTGATAACGATTTATTTATAGAATTCATTTCAAAACTTTGTTTACTGGATACAAATTAAAATAAAATGTACATAATCACTAAGTTAACATTAGATTAAATGTAACATGCATTTTAACTATTAACATCATTGACTTCATCTTTAAATTCTCTGTTAAATACAAGACACGGTAACATTTTATCGACAGATATAATACTTTTAAATGGTTTGTTATTTTTACGTGAAAGTGGTGTATCACAACCTAATTCTTGAGTGAGCCTGTATGGACCCTGATACTTTGCTACTAGTTTTCTACTCTGTCCACTTGCTGGAATTTCCCTCTCAACTCAAACTAAATCACCTATGTTAAATTTTAAGTGTTTTCTATGCCTATCAAAGCTTTTCTTTTGTTGCTCTTGACTCCTCTCTACACGTTCAGATATTTCTTTTCCCAGAGTTTCAAGATTTTCCACATCAGGAGAGTCGTCTTAAATGTTTGCTTTAAGACGTGCGTCACCCATACAGTCGTTCGTAAGCCAAACAGCACTTGGGTTGGTGTCTTCCCTGTACCTTGATTTATTGTGTTATTCAACCCCCATTGAACCTCAGCCACTTTCTCATCCCAACAATTTTCAGGCTTACCATAATTTGCCGATGTTAGGGAAATCAAAATAGTCCTGTTGTATCTCTCCACTTGCCCGTTGCCTCGAGGAGTTGCTACGGCGTTGAGGATTTGCTTTAAACCCAATGTTGATAAAAACTCTTTAAAATTTTTTGATGTAAACCCACTTCCTCTATCACAAATAATGCGCTTTGGTACACCAAATAAGTGGAAGTAATTTCGCAGTGCTGCAATGGATGTAGATGATTTTGTGTTTTTCACTGGTACTAAAACAATAAACTTCGTATAGAAATCAATAATGACAAACAGGTAACCATTTCTCTTTTTGCTTCGAACAAATGGTCCCAAACGGTCAAAATGGATCGTTTGAAATGGAGAAGTCTCTTTGGAAATAGGATGTAATCCTCCTGGCTTTTTCCCACCTTGACCCTTCGAGTGAGCACATTCAAGGCAACTTTCAACATTTTTTTTATTGTTCTGCGCATTTTCGGCCACCAATCATCACTTTTAATTTTATCAAGGGTTTTATCAAAACTAAAGTGCCCAATATGATCATGGTTGGCTTGTAAAATATGCCAAGTTACACTTTTTGGAACCACCCATCTTTCCCCTGCGTCAATCTTACGAAACAATAGACCCTTTTTGCAAACATAATTATTTTTGATGTCAGGTACATTATCCAAATCTTTGTCATTAAGTATTGCAATAGTTTTTCTTATTTTGCAATCATTTCGCTATAAAGTAGCGATCCAATTAACTGTAACATTTGCAATATTATAAGATTGTTTCGCATTCGATACTGTCCGAGGTTTGGTAAGATTTCGACTAAGGGCGTCGACATGAGCTTCAATTCGATCTCAATAGCTTTTGATACTCCCGACACCTACACTAGCGCACGATCCTGCGGTGGCTCAATTTATAACTAACCTGGATCGAGAAGTTCGTTAGATCGTAACTTTTGGTACTCCCGACGAAATCAATCGACTGAGAATCGAATGGCAGGATCGAATGCAAACGTCAAATTACACGATAGCTAAAAGGGGTTCATTTACAGTATCGAGTTTGCTTGTTTTAGTGTATTTGAACTAAATTACGTGATTTTACTGCAGTATTGCAGCATTATTTAATGTTATTGAATACGCGTTCGGGAAATGCACAATTTACGAAAACTCACAAACTTCAACATAACTGATGGACATGGATTGTGAGGAATTTCGATGCAATTATAGCCTTACTCACTTACTCTTAACCGACTCATTGAAATTATATCACCGTTATGTGTAAAGTTATTTAAAACCTTTTCGCATTTGTTTATACATTTGGCCGCTAAGTCATGTATTATATTTTCACTTAAGACAGGGACTGAGACAAATGAAGTCTATATACTATGATCTATATTAACGTATCATAATATGAAGATTTCGTTTGTCTCAATCTGTCTTTGAATAAACAAAGTCAGTAAATAGTTATAAAAAGTCCTATGTTGATATTGTTACTATGCTCGGGTTTTCTAAATGTAAACACTAAACAAGAATTTGTTATTGTATCATTTACATACATTAAATATACCACTTATATTTCACCAAAATTAACAATTAACTATTTACACCCTTTTTCAATACTGCCAATTACCTATTTATGGCCAGTTATTGTAGATAATGAATGTGTTTTGTGCACAACACTTGTTTTGCTGACAAAATAAATCAAAATATTATGACTTTGACATTAGACAGAATGTCAAAGATTATAAACAGGAATTTCGAAACTATTATTAACAGTCACAGTTTTTTTAGAAAAATAGCCTTTAAAAACCTATCATTGCATGAGATTGAGGCTGATTTATTTGAATAAACATTTTTATTAATCTTCGCCATAGACTACGGGACTCAGCTTTAACTTGTTTACTCTGTGGACGTGACGTCAGCAACTGGATACAGCTAATGATGCTGATAAGACACGATCTCAACGCGATTTTGATTTCGATTCGATTTTGTTCGGGAGTACACATCAGGATCGAAACTCGAATCGGATCGAATCAAAATCGACATCGGATCAGACTCGTAAATCGAAATCGTATCAGTTTCGGGAGTAAGGCGCCAGGTCGATATTCCATGGTAAAATCGTATTCCTGCATGGAATTCCACCATCGAGCCACCCTAGGTATCATGTCATCTTTTTCAAACGTTGCACGAAGTGATTGACAATCCGTGATAATCTTAAAAGGCACACCCAACAAATATGCTCTAAGCCTCTGTAACGAGCAGACCACAGCCAGGGTTTCCAAATCATATGATGTGAAATGTTGTTCCTGTGGTGAGGTTTGCCTGCTATAGTATGCAACAGGTCTAAAGGGTACGTCCGGACTCTTTCTTTGGAGTAAAATACCACCCACTCCTACTTTACTCGCGTCAGTGTGTAACTGAGTAAAAATCGTAAAGAGCAAGTAGCGGTCTGTCAACAAGAGCTTTTCGCAGATCAGTAACTTCTTGGCACTGCCATTTAGAATTTTTCTTTAGTAGCCGAGTTAAAGGTTTAGCAATTAAAGAGAAGTCCTTTACAAATCTGCGAAAATAACTCGCCAAACCAATTTGTCTGACCGTGTGTTGGTCTATTGGTCTGGGAAAGTTTTGCACAGCCTCAATTTTTCTCGAAACAGGCTTTATTCCGTTATAGCTTAATTCAAAACTGAGATAATCAATTCTTTGTCTAAAAAAATTGCATTTTGATAATTTTAAAGTCAAACCATTTTCTATCAAAATGTCCAGAACTACCTTTAGCTTGTCAAATCCAGTTTCAGCGTCTATAAAGGGGATTAGAAAGGGGATAAGAAAATGCATGTTGGAACCTGATATTACCCAGAATTTTATTATTAGTTCGCCGAAACGTTGACAGCGCATTTGCTAGACCGAACGGCATCCTATTTAATTCATAATGACCGTCACCGGTGTCACAAATGCCGTCAAGTGTTTCGATTCTTCAGCCATCGGAATCTGATAATATCCTGACGCGAGATCAAGAGTTGTATAATATTTATTTCCGGCTAAACCGTCTATTTGATCTTCGATTCTTCGAAGAGGATAGCGCTCTTTTACAGTATTTTTGTTGAGAACTCTATAACCACACACATATGATTTTCACCGGTCTTCTTTTTCACTAGAACTATAGGTGACGCATATTCTGAACACGATTCTCTGATTATACCACAAGATTCTAAATCACTCACTATTTCTCTGACTGAGTTTCTCTCTGTATGGGATAATCTGTAAGGCCGATAAACAACCGGGGTGGGGTCATTAAGATGAATATCCATTTTAGTTATATTGGTGCATCAAATTTCTTTCGTCGAAAACGTGAAACAATTTCTATAATTATTAAGTAATATTATTAGTTTTGACAATATTTTAGGATTCACATCTATATCTAATGAAATATCATCTATAGTAATTTCACCTTTGACATCATCGCCATTTTTTGCTGATACTGAATTTACTTTAGAAACATTTGCTGAAGATTGAGTCATTAGTGTACCCTTGGATAACAAAAATTCTCGGTTCGGTTGGTTGTTGTCTTAGTTCATGATTGATAAAAACTTCTCCTGTAAATTTTGGTTCAGTATAAATTTCAATTTTACATACGTCGTAAACTTTCGTGTCTCGGGTTGCATATAACCGTATTTTGTCTTTGGTTCTAGAACTAGAGGAAATGTGTAACGAATCACAGGTTTTTAAAATAGTTATGTATTCTTGTTCCGTAAATGTTTGGCCCACTAACAGCCCTCTGTTGATCATACTCGAAGAGTATGATCTGGTACAATTAGTAATGGTGTTATAATGGTGAATTTCAACAAATACCCTTTTTTATCATATCGGTGAACTTTTTTATTTATATATATTTTATATACTTTTCAGGTTTTATGTATTCTTTAGGACACAAAATGTTCCCAAATTTAATATCATTAACGTATCATTTAAGACTAAGGAGAAAATTCAGTTTGTCTGGTTTCCACCGAAATGATAAACCGGCACCGATTTTCATTTCTGTGCACCGATGTGATAAGTTAAACCACCGAAATGACATACTAATACAGCGATATATTATCTTCATAATATTATATTTATGTATTTATATTGATCAAGAACAGAGTTCTTAAAATTAAATTAAAATATTTTTAAAATGTATTACAATATTTGATGTAAGGACTTAGAATAAAAAAAAAAGTAAAATTTATCATCTTTGTCTTTATTTTTCGCATTAGCCGTGGGCTATGAGGTGTTATTGGTTCTTGAGAATTGCCAGGCTTGTTATCTTGATTTTCCCATAGCATTTTTACATAATTGGTCACTGAATCACTTGTTTGGCTTTTTTGAGCAACATTTTCTTTAGCTTTTTTCCTCTGATAATATGCACGGGCACTTATTTGGGTTTTTTTTCGTGCAATGCGTCGTGCATGTGCCGTCATTTGGCTTCGGGTTAGGATAAGTCCAGCTGCCTTTCGTCTAGCTAAGCGTTCTCTATCTTTTCTTAAACGATCTTCTCTTAACACAGGATCGCTTTTAATTTTAGCTTTTCTTATTCTTTCCAGCAAACATTTTCTCTTTTTTTTTACCTCCTCATTTAGTTTTGGCATTCTAAAACAAAATAAAGTTATTATGATGTTTTCTTTTTATCTGTTTATTATTGACTATAATAATGTGACTAATATTTTAATGTGACTAAAATTTTGAATAATGCGACTAATATTTTTGAATGGAAAAAGTTTTCTAGAAAAATTTTTAGTGTGTCCAATAGAGTATTTTCTATAATTTTGAAAACTGCTTATATTTAAATACTTATTAAGAAACGCTCGGTTCGATGCCGTTTTGGCGACATTTTGGCGGTATTATATTTTAAAATTATTAAAAGTAAATTTAACTTGGTTTAATGGAGAAAAAAGACGTCATTAAATAATCTATTTTTATTTTCCTCTTTACTTAATTGTCTGTCCCTAACTTGGAAAACACTCGCTTCACTTTAATAATAATAATGAACATTTATTCGACCCAAAAGAGACAATTAATACAAAAAGAAGACAGTAAAAAAACATTATAAAAAATGAAATAAAAAATATTACCCAATGAAAAACAATGCACTAGATTTTGCCCCGTGCCTCCACCCGCGTACACACAGCGTCATCAACATACCTTAATAAATTGTAGTCTATAATATGTTATAATAGTATGTAGGTAGGTTTGCTATATTACTGTTAAGTTTCAAAATCCATTACGTAGTTTTTGTATGGAAGGGTAACAAACATCCTTACATCCATACATTTTTACAATCTTGCGCGTTTGTAATTTCTTTGTATACTTAACGAAATGCCACTAGATCAACCTATATGATAAAACAATTCACCGATATGGTAAATATATCAACCGATATGATAAAGCAATCAACCGATGTGACAAAACTGTGCGTTGGTCATGATTCCAAACACCGATATTAGATTTAAGACACCGATTGGTTTTTTCTTATAATTTCGGTGTAAATTATCATATCGGTGGTTAAAATGACCACCGATTACACCGATATGAGAGCAGCGACGTGAGAAAAAACACGCTTTTTAGGAAATTAGAAAAAATGCATTATATCTAAGATAAATTTGGTTACAGATAATGAAGCTTAATCACTTACTGCATTCATTAGAACCAAACAACAATTTTAAAACTATTCATTACATTTAAAAAATTCAATCACCGATAGTATAAAATTATTGTCCGAGAGCATATTTAATGGCGTACTTACGTTGTTGGCGGGAATATGCAGCGCTTTGACACACGTCCGTCTTAACTGCGTGGAATCACACACTAAGGAGTAAATTAAAATTGGGGAGACTGTCCGACTCGTTGACCGACATAGTACACTGACTACCAAAGTCAATGTAACATGGTAGTTCAGTGCCATTGATTGGCTGTACACATTGATTCGGTACTGTATCATTACTTTGACAATTATTATTATGATGAAACAACTCTAACCGGCTACGAGACCGATTTCTTGATCCACGGCCACGTCTTTCGCTTCGAATTACTTCGGATTGTTTCGGTTGTAATATATTAGATTGACAAAGAATTACTGACCGTTCGCGAGGTTCTCTTGCTGTAGACCGCATCCTGCTACGGCTGCAAAGTCGTCGTTGAGAGTGTGAAGAACGATCAGGACTCGCAACACGCGATCATTTCCTCTGGTCACTCAATAAATTTCCACGTCGACTGTATGCACTAACCCTGGTCCCACTACTGTGACGAGAACTGCACCCGCGGCTTCGTGATCGCTTGTGTGTAGGACTGCGCGATCGGTTGCCACGTCTGGGGCGCTCAGGTGTGTCTAACCTCTCATCATTTCCCATTTTATTTAGCGACCTGAAATTTAAATTAAATGCTCTGGACATTACAGCTCTTTGATTTACTTGTAAAGTAACAAAAACAAAGATAACATTCAAGATTTCACTTATTAATTGTTAAGGCAAGATATATCAAGTAATTAGTGATTATTACCTTTTTTTGTTAACTTAACTATTTCTAATTTTCATTAATACCCAAGAATTATAAAGGCCATCATTATAATACCTTTAAATTTCAGCAAAGTTTAAAATTTACTCATTAAAAGCCCCTTTTTTTAAAGTTAAATTTTATTTATTACGTTCTTCAACATAAAGGAAAATCATACAACTAGCAATTATTTCCAACAATTCTTCATTTCCCCGCTCCAGTGATAAAAACTGTTCCAAGCAGAGCTTATTTTTACACATTACTAGGGAGTGCCCCAGCCAAATGTTTATCAAATATAGCTATCAATCCTTATTGCATAATATTAGGGTTATGCAATAAATCGTGCTTAAAAATGCTGTAATATACTCTTGTAAATTATTTTCACTCTACACAATTAGTCATCAAAGCAACGGAGAGAAAAAAACATATAGTATAATCAATACCCACATTATCTTACAAAAAAAAAAACATTTTACTGACCTTTTTAGGCGTAGTGATCCCAATTCTAAGGTTGTTAACTTGTGTAGAAATAATAAGCAGATAAAACTTTTCACTCAACTTTTATTATAATATTTTAGCTTAACCAAATTAAAATCTGAAATATACCTTCACTGCTATGATACTACTGTTCACAACTAAAGCTGTCATCAGACTGCCTGTCCGACTGGCATTTAAGCATCTGCCCGCCAACCCCTACCTCTCCCACTCTACCCGACCAACAACCCGCCAAACATCTTTCTGATTGGTCGACTTTGATATTACAGTGTTGCCACGTAAAATAGAACAAAATAACAAAGTGATAAATAAATTATAGACATAAACAAAGGGGGATAAGTACAGTTAACAAAAGTTTGGTTTGTCGCGGATAACCACACTTTTGGGTGGATACGGGTTCCTGAAATTAGGAACATAATAATACCCCCGTATAAGGTCAAAGTTGGGGTTGTTCCGATGGGGGTTGCGAACTTTATAAATCACTGTTCAACTTTTAGTTATATCATACCTACGCCAGTATAAGCGCAGTACCTTGCCTATGATATCGCTCTTACTGCTTCGCTTTATCATAAAAGGCGTGTCTGGTAAAAACATAAAAAACTGGAAAGTGGAAAAACATGTAAAATTAAAGCGATTGCATTTCGAAGGAAGTGATATATGAAACAACCGACCAGCCGACGAATATTCTTCATCAAGTCAAATAAGTACCGTATCAAAGAAATTCAATTAAGATTGAGAGCGATTCGATTAATATTTGATTTCTTTTCTTCGCCACCTTATTACGTCAAGCGCGGTTGGCTAGGTTACAATATCTTATTATCTTAATTTTTCCTAGTATACCGGGCAGTCATAAATTTCGTTAGCTATAATAAATGACGATCCAATGAGAGTGTTACGCCATTAAAAACACATTAGCTCGCAAATCGCTGAGGTTTATAGGTCATTTACCAGTGTATTGTAGCTGGAACAACGGGATGCGTTGACATTAAATATAAATTCATGGGGTAAAAGTCAATGGGGTAAGTAGCAAGTGAAATATTCTTATGGTATGTTTCAAGAATAAATATATTTTTCCGGTGGATAAGATGAAGTCGATGGCGGTGTCGTTTTATGTATCATATTTCAGCGTCTACAGAAATACACAGGAAATACAATATACAGACACGATGTGGAGAAGCTTATTTAAATAGCAGTTAAAACATTTTAAGATAATATCTGGGGGCACGGTACACATAAACCCTTCCTTCCGGTCCTTTCACATAAACTTTAACTGTCAAATATCATACTCCTCCGTTTGTACAATTGTCGTAAACTGTACTGACAGTTTTTGCTTCACATATTCATATAATAATAAATATGATGATGACAAGTTTTGAGCGTACATCATATCGCAAAGATTTAGTATTAAGTTCAGATCAATACGTCTAATATTATTGTACCTAATAAAGTACAACTAAGTGAGTGAGACATATTTACTGCTTATGGAGATAAGATATAATAGTTTTATGTACTAAGCAGAAAACGTAACAAATACGACTAATTTAAAGATCGTTAGGGCAAATATTCGGCTCGGTGCCAACTACTCTACACTTTAGTCCCGAAATTGTTTATTTATTGAAATAACCTCCTTAGTAATATTTCTGTTTCACATTATCTTTGTCTCTCCTTCTTTCTTTGGATACGATAGCTTTTTATATTTGTCGCACTTTTAGTTGAAAAAAATCTATAAATGTCAAAAACAGAGCATAAACATTTATTTTTATTTTTTCATAAGACGACAATGTGATTTTAGTCACGTCATATAATCGGATAATGCTACCGAAATTGAGCCACTTTGTCCCATGGCGCAGATCGCGGAGGATAAATAATTCAGTCGCTAATAGTGGCAGCAGAATAGTGGCTCGTCAGAGTGAGTAGGTGTTTTACTGCTCGGGCCACTACAGCGTATCTCAACCGAACAGACACCATTAACTTTTCATGGTGTGTACATGTACTGTGCTGAAGCGAGTTGTGGAATAGAACATTTTATAAAACACAAAAAACATTTACATTGAGTAATAATTGATATGTAAGAGATTTCGATCCAAATCAATGATGACTTCACTATGACGAAGTAGTTATATCTGTAACTGTATGTATATTTTTTGTTGGAAAAATAAAAAATAGGCCTTTTTCATTAATTAATGGATGATTTATACAGTATTCTCCGAGCAAAATTACAACTCTTGAAATACTGTAGTGCCTGGAACAGTTTTAATTGATCTCATATGGTTGCCCAAGCACATACGGCATTCTCACAAGTCAGCCTAGTCCAGAGGAATGACTGGTAAATGCCTCTGGGGCCAACCGTGTGCGGGTTGCCTCACGATGATTTTTTTCACCGTTAAAGCGTCCGTATACTTGAGATCTGAAAAAGTCTCATTGGTACACGGCACAACCTGGGAATCGAATTTACACCCTCTCGAGTGCGAATCAAACGGTCTACCCACTAGGTCATGGAGCTCTTGAAAGGAAAAATACAATAAACCAGAAACATAAAAAACGTAAGTGGCATTTAACATAGCTCCGAAATAGGACATTACAAAAGTAAAGTGTATAAATAATCACTGAACAGTGGAACATATTTCAATGATTTGATTCGTTACCAAAGAAGCAATTTACAATGCTAGGTGTGCTAGGTTATGACATTTTTTGTTAAGTCATCAACCCCTGGGTATATAAGCCCCTGTAGGGTTACTGATGATGATTAAAAACCAAAAAAATGGATTGGAATAGTTGTCTTGGATAACAAAAATAAAAACAATGATCTTCTCTACGTACCTACAATGAACTATGTACATCAAATTTCAAAAAGTTTTTAGCGTCTCTCTTGAGCGTGGCCTTGCCCTACCAGTGTCGTTGGGCGTAACCGTGAACGTAATGAACTAATGATGCTGACGCATTCCTCGTTAATGTGACACTGACTGACAACCCAGCCCCAGTGTCGCGAATGTCGAAATAGTCAGATATCGAAAATTCACGTTTTACCAGGTGTTTTGTAATACCAAATTAGTAGGGTTGCGTAGTTTGACAAGGAACCCTTATAATTTAGCTTTGTCTTTCTGTCTGTCTGTCTATCCACCCTTCTAGCTTCTGTATTAATGAAATTGATGAAATTTGGTATAGTTATAGATTATATTGTATAGATTTAATTTTCATCATATTATCCATACATTATGTAAAATGTGGATGATTTTTTTTCATTGCACCACATTGTGTAGGTAATCGTCAAACAGGTCGTCTCAAATAAAAGTGAGGGTATCATAAATTAATTTTTCATAAGGTGAACCCTTTTCGTGTAATCGGCCTCCAAAGTTCTTTACAAGTTGGTCCGTCCCCAGTCATAAGAGGTAAAACTATAACATGTAGAAACTTATATAACTTTCCATGTTAATAGGTCATGCTAAATTTATACTCTGTAGGAAATTTATTTAAACTAAATCGGAAATCATTTGAAAAAAAAAACTTAAAAAAAGTTACAGAACCCTCCTTAGGCATATTGTCTTGGCATGCTCTTGGTTGTGTTATGGTAATAATTAATATCGAATGCTTTGTGTGGCTTTGCCTAATACAAATTAGAATTTATATGCTGTAACTTGAAAGCAGTGTAGATTTTATCATTTAATGGTTATGTAAAATAGTACAAATCTATTTTTAATATTTAGACGGCCTCTGAGGCTCCTGATTAGCGCGTTGGCGCTTGAGCCGGAGATTGGGGGTTTGAATTCCGCCGAGGGAACAAAAAGTTTTCATTGTTCCTGAGTCATGGATGTATATTAAATATGTGTATAATGTAATAAAAATCTTAAATATATATTTAAGATTTTTTTTATAGATTATAGTATAAAAGTATTAAATATACTTCCCGTTGTCTGGTCCCCGAAATATAAGTTCTTCGGGTACTTAGCATGGGGCCAGACTGACGAGGTGTAAAGCATCCATAGATATTATTATAATATAATGGCTAAAAAAATATAGTCACAAATAAACTGTCATTAATATTATAACAAAGATATGGCAGTTAAATTGAGTTATTAATCACAAAGTAAATGAACTTCCTACTGTTTGTCGAATACACAGCAAAAATCTCGAATCAATTTTGTGTTTGATATTAATTTCTTTATAACTAAATATAAAGAAATTAACATCAAACGCAAAATTGGCTATTAGGTGCCATCCTGATAATAGGGTAAGCCATTATCAAATTTACATTCCCTTATCGATGTGTCCTAAAGTTGCGAAAATTCGCCGATAAAATTATCATAATACCTTACAGAAGCCTGAAAATGATCCAGGAAATATTACACAATCTCCTCAGTTATGCAAAAAAGGCAAAATTAGTTTTTATATCGAGCTCCTTATTTGAGGTTGGATGTTATTAGGTTTCAGGATTACAGTAGCGTTGGTGCGATTTATGTTTAAATGTTCACAGCTATTTACTTAATTGCTAGAGCATTTATTTTATAAATAAAAAGTATATCTGAATTAAGCTAGCCATACACATAAGGGTTTACCTTACAGGTTTGCCTGCACAGTTGTGTGTAACATACACACTCCGGTTTGCCTGCATAGGACAAGGCAAACCATTACATCATTACTTGGTATATCCATATCGTTTAAAACCCTATCGTCATCATCATCTTCGTGAGCTCATCTTAGGCTTGTGACTAATATATAATGTTGGCCATATACGCCACAGTCTACCGTGAAATAGTACCTGTGAAGGTATACCTGCGCAGTTTTATGAATCTGCACAGGCGACCGGAGCAAGATCGAAAATCAATTCTTTCGAGCGACACCGTACGTGTATCTTAGCGTGTTTCTCTCCGGTTTCCTGCAGGTCGCGCATAGAAAAGGCCTAAAAATTAAAACGTGTCATTATGTTCAAACGATGCCATCGCAAAAAGAACTGAAGACCGCACCTGTACGCCGGAACGTCCCCATATACGCAACCGACATCGGCTGACATGAGCAGGTACACCGTACAGGTAACATCTCCGGTAGACCGTAGCGTGTATGGCCAACTTAACGCTCTCAATATAGGATGATGACGTCATGATGCCCTCAACCAAGACTAGCAAATACACAGTCCCTGTACCTTATACTTTGAAGCATATTCTTATCAAGGGGCTATTAAGCAATAAACAAGGTATATTAAATTTTTCCACGGGATGTCATTACATAATCCGTGTCTCTATCTTTTGAGGTGTTCATTTATTCAACAGCTCATTAATCGGGCAATCTTTAAGAAGCGCTGACCGTGCAGCACTTCAGCCACTTTGGAGCCATTAAACTAGCGACTAGGTGTAGTAGGTAACCATATTGAATATTGACAGGCAGAATTATATAAAATATTATTATATAATAACACATAAGGTAATTTTGAACTCTTTATAATAAATGATACATAATAGAACATTATCATGTTAGTTACTTGCTGCATTTATTCATGGATACATATCTACAAATATTTTACCAAGTTTCCGTTTGTTCATATTGTGTAATGCACTAATTTTCACATGCAGAACTCTGAACACAGTGACATAATATTTTACTTATATCTGTTGTTATAATGCGTGGAATATTTTAAAATCTTTTGGCATGTGACCAGCTGAAACCATATATTTTAACTTGGTGACTTTACGCAAAATTTTCATTTTTATTCTGGTGTATATTTCTTACCGAAGAGGAGAAGTTGGTGCTCTCACTTTATCTTCTTAATAATATGAGCAGTGATCAAATTTTATATTTTAAAATTTGATCACTGCTTAGTCAAATACTTGCTACTGGATAGTTTGAATAAAGTAGCTCGAGATTAATATATCTGGCTATCTGGCATAAAAGTTTTATAATATTATGATGTAGGTATTTATAAAATTACTTAATAACAAAAATACGCTATTGCGAACGGTAGCTAGTTAAATTGACCCCCCATGGTCTAAGCCTTGTCTTGGCGGAGGGGCTCAATAGTCTGAAGTGCAAGTACTCAGTGTGCTTGCGGTCCGGGCTATTGCGAATTTAGACCGAGAAGGCTCTCTGTATCTCTCTTAACCAGAAGAGAGGACAAGAGATATAGGTGGAGGAACACAACATCTTATCTCGTTGTCGTGGAGAGATTAGAAATCTTGAGTGTCGACATGACAGTGAGTTAGATGCTGGAAGTTATAGCTGCTAAAGCTGGATTTATCGACGTTCAGCTTTTGCAGCTACCCTAATTCTAAGGTCTAGCGTGCCGATGGGATGTATGGCCACGGGGAAAGTGAAAGGTCAATTCTCGTAATTAGAGATGGTTGGGTTTCGGTATCGCTTCAGTCTCAAATACACTGAGACTGAGACTGGAGCCATGCCGCATCTATGGCTGGAACTGCCTTGACCGATGGCAACGAGTTGAAGTGGAAATAGTGCAAGAAGTCCTGTGTCTCATTACTGTGAAACATGAATTTCCACCAAGAACCTACAGTACAATCAATAACATATCGATGGCAACGAGTCAGGATGCTCCACTGCAGTGTCAATTGATGTTCCCTGCGAAAAGGGCAATTCAGCAACTACTGCTAAGTTGAAGGCTAAAATAAATTTTCTCCAACCTTAACCACCTAGTCGGGAGATGCAAGTCCTGCCAACTAAAGAATTGGGAGTTTACATTAAAAATAATTTGCTCTCTGTGGAGAAGGTTGCAGATCGTTCGATAGGTATAAAAGGGAACTTTAAACGCAACCTCCGCCAGGTCGAGGCTGCTATGGAGGAGCTTGAACGACGCTCATGTAGTGACGATAATGTTGCAAGGCTGCAAAAGGAAAATTCTGACTTGCATACCAAAGTCTCCGACCTAACCGAGAGAATGGATAAACTGACAGAGGAATTATTGGCACATCGTAAATCCTCCACACTTGCGTCGGAACCAACTTCAGCTGTGATAATGCAGCGTCAGGCGAAGTCATTACAGTCAACCTCGAACACTCTCAACCTCGAGTTGATGCGACAGATTGGAATTCTAATTGAATTGAAATTGTCAGCTTTTGAAGCCCAACTATTTCCAGATAGAGTTTTGCGGCCATCATTAGGTAAAAAAGTGTCTGCGAATCCTTCATCGCTGTCAGACCTATCAACGAGCCAAGTGACAAATTCACAAAAAAGAAGACAGGAAAAAAGAAAGAGGGAACAAATAATCCGACCCATTTTCCAGTTGCTGAATTGCCACCTGTAGCATCGGTAATACCCGCGACGATCACAGAACCCTCTACACGAAGTTGGTCTACAGTTACGGCCCAAGGCAAACGTAATACTGACCAAAATAATCAAAAAGCCTTGAATTCAAAAGGCCAGAAGAAGTTGCTGGAACCTCCAACAACTGCGGCTATATCTATCACAATTCTGGAGGGGTCCAAGTTTACCTACTCAGAAATAATCGCTGCTGCAAAGAACAGGATACGGCTGTCGGATCTCGATATACATCATGTCGAATTCAAAAGAGCAGATACAGGTGGCCTGCTTTTACAGGTTGCAGGTGCTGATAATATCATTAAAGCATACAACCTGGCTACCAAAATGCGAGAAACTCTTTCGGACTTTGATATTCGCATAGCTCAATAAATAATAATATATAAATATTAATAATGAGACCACTGTATATTCTAATCCTAATAGTGAGGCAGACTGGTTTCGGCAACAGATGATATCTTTATGTGATGCCTCAATGCCTCGTTCCAGTCGCCTGATACGGAGATCAGTGTATTGGTGGTCTAGTGAAATTTCACAGCTATGAACAATATATAACACATGCCTTAGTTTGCGTCGAAAGTTTACGCGTGCTCGTAGAAGAAGACGTTTTACACCTGAAAAAATCGCCGAGGCCTATAATAACTTTCGGGCTGCGACTTTGGCACTACAAAAGACAATAACTAGTGCCAAGGCCTTGCTCCTGGAACGAACTATTGAAAGGACTGGATAGAGATCCATGGGGGAGACCATACCATATGGTGATTGGCAAACTGCGCCCGTGGATTCCCCTTCTTTCGCAGACACTTGATTCCTCTGTTTTAGAAAGGGTAATCGATGTCCTTTTCCTAATTACCCAATCAGATGCTACTACCACTCCAATAGTAAATCACTGGGGTGATGATTTGGAAGTGACTAAACAGAAACTAGATCAAGCAGTAAAATGCTTCAAGAACCGACATACGGCTCCAGGTCCTGACTTATGAAGGCGTTTACATAATTTGTTATGCTGATGACATGCTTCTACTTGTGACCGGAACAGACTTTGAAAGTTCTAAGGAACTAGCCGAGGCTTCTGTAGAAATCATTGTTCGTAGAATACGTGAGTTAGGTTTACAAATAGCGCCTCACAAGGCCGAATATTCCATAAATTGCCGAGAAACAGGGAACCTCCTAGCTTAACTATCCGGGTCGATGGCTCATTTATACAAGTGTCTCAGCACATGAAGTATCTGGGACTAACCTTAGATGGAAGATGGGGTTTTGAAGAACATTTTAAGCGTACTGTCCTTGGGACAACTCTTCCAACTCTTTTCCAACTCTTGAGTTGGAAAAGTGGTTGGTGCATTACATAGGACTTTACCTAACCTTGGAGGACCGTGTGAGGAGGTTCGTCACCTTTATGCTGGAGTTGTGCGATCAATAGCCCTCTATGGGGCCCCGGTTTGGTCATACAGACTGTCCGGTGTCCGTCGCTGTAGGAACAAAATTTACAGCTTACAGCGACGAGTGGCTATTTGTATTGCCCGGGGGTACCGAACCATTTCGTTTGAGGCTGCGACTATCCTTGCACGTTTCCCACCCTTCGATATTCTGGCGGAAATGGATAAAAAAGTTTACGAGCGAATCTGTAGCTCGGAAGGCACCCTACGTGGGGAAATACGGCGACAGGAACAAACTCTTGCTATTGAAGCATGGCGGAATCGTCTCCAAGAAGAGCGATATTCCCAAAAGCGTTTTGTCCAGGCGGTACTGCCTGTGTTTACAACTTGGACCAAAAAAAAAAGTCGTGTGACGTTTCATCTTACACAGGTACTGACAGGGCATGGGTGCTTTGGCAGCTACCTATGTAAGATTGAACGTGAGGTGACGGCTCTCTGCCACCATTATGGTGAAGAAGGGTAGCGCCCAACATACGCTTGAAATGTGTCCCGCATGGAATGCTCAACGACAAATCTTGGTCCAATGTATAAGACCGGATCTCTCTTTGGCGACGGTTGTCTCTGCTATGATTAGCGGAGACTTTGCGTGGAACGCGGTTGCCTCTTACTGTGACTCTGTTATGGCCCAGAAGGAGGCAGCTGAACGGATTCGTCAAAGATCCGACCCCACTCGACAGGTGCGATATCGACACTGAGCGTCGTCATGACTCACATATAGCTTTTTATTTAATTATTTAAGGTCATGGATGCATAGTTGTGAGGGGAACTTATACTATCCAAATAAGTGACCCAAGTGGTTCGGTACGTAGTACCATGATGGAAGCTTTTGCGGACCTTTAGACCCGATTATGAGCAAAACAGCAAAACTCAGGGGGCCGCAGATGTAATCCTGTAATCCGGGCTACGGGATAGCCCTCCGTTGTGTTGAAGTAGGCCGCCTCAGGGGTTTTAGTGGGTAAGAATCCCACATAACCTTCTAGTCCAATCCCCAGGCTAGAGGTATCTTACTGAAGATTTCCCCTGCAAAAAAAAAAAGCTAGTTAAATTGAAATCAAAGAAAAGTAAAAAAAAGTGTGTGTGTCAGCTGCGACGCAAGACTTTAGTTTACTATAAAAAGTCAAATTTAGTGTACAATGCACTCAAAAAATAAAAAATACTCTGTAGTGTGTACATAGCGTATTTTTATAACCTTTTTTAATATATTACAATATATAAAAAAGGTTCTATGTTTAAAAAAAAATTGATTTTTCTTTTTGAAAGTTAACAATTTTATTATATTTTCTGGTTATGAACGGAGAACATAAAAGTGTGATATCTTCGACTGACATCGTGTGATATCGCCGTGTGACCGCCGTGTGTGCACAGGGGCGACAATGACAGCTCGAGCACCAGCGAATGTCAACAATGTTGACGTAAGCCTAAGGTTGACACCAAAATAAATGGATGGAAAAATCACACGCCCTGCCCGCCTCAGCATTCGCCCAGCCTAGTACACACAGCCGCGAGCTGTCATTCGTGTAAATCGGTGGAGTGACGATTCTTTACGTTAGTAATATATATTCTAACAACAACTGTAAATATAGATACTAACACAACTTCGATTGTAACGTAGGAAAACGTATGGCTTTTTTATTTTTATTTATATAATATTCTTTGCCGTCAGACATCGTGTATTCGATTTTAGTCCCATAAACATTCATACCCTGGCTTAAATATGAAATTTTTTTCTTATGGAGTAAACTGCAAAAAAAAACAAGTTTTAAAAACGAAAAAAACAAGGTAAGAAACAAATTTTAGTTCATAATACTTCAATTTAATGGCCCCTATAGAAAGCTATTCATGAATAACGCTGACGGCACGGTATCGACGTCGAGTCGCGGAATAAAAGCGTTCCTTTGAAACAGCTTGAAGCATGATGCGACACCATAACCTATGACCTATGACGACCTATGATAATCTCTATACAAAACATCAAATTATTTTCATTTTTGTCCCGCATTCAGTAGCGTTATTTGAATCTTAACGTCATAGGAACTGCCGTAAGAAGCTAAGTGGAGACAAAGCTTTTTATTTAGCTGAAAGACTCATAAGCTTTCCCATATGATCATGAATAATTGAGCATTAACGAATAGTGTATATATTATTTATAAAAACGTACGTAAGCATATTTTAAAATATTTCAATATGTATACCTAAGCATAATTGGAATTCAGAATTTACTCCACATTAATGCTATACATATATAAACATAAATTCGAGTACATGAATTAAATATTACCTTTTCGGGGGAATTTTTTAAAGGCTATTTTTCATCCGTAACATCCGTCTCATTAGCTATAATTTACTACGCGTAGGCATTTCTGCGCTTAAATTTCCACCATATTTTAACTTGCAAGCGTTCTTTCAGATTACTGAATGGCTCATGGCAAAAGCTTATGCGGTATTCATTTAAACAATCATTTTATTATAACCATCTGTCGCACGCTAATGATCTACAAGTGGGACACGGGTCCGCTACTCAATGAGTTGTCGTCCAACAATATATCAATCATTTCGACTCTATTATGTCAGTTTGGTGTGCGTATGTATAATTTTTGCTTTGTTTGAAAATCGGAATGTGGTGGGTTTGAATCCCGGTCAGAGAAATATTTTGTGATTCTTTAAAAATATATTTTTTATAGTTATCAGAACTCCGAGAAAAGCTCGGTTACGGTACTCATTATTAAATAATAATTGTAGGAAATTTATAAATGTCCTGAGCATGATAATTATTGTTATTAGTGGCTACAAAAGCGGATGAGCAATAAGCCTGTAGTCTATTTTAATTAAATAAATAAAAATAAAATAAATATATTTTGTTAATTGTAATCGCATTAATCAAAATTACCTGTACATCACACTTAACGTTTTATTATCTCAGTTCGCGTTGTAATTATCACTTGGGCCACAAACCTACCATCTGCGTTTGAAAAGATAATTTTCTTCTTAATTAACCCTCTGTTATATAGCGTATTTAATTGGGCAATTGGCACGTGTGTTAGCTGTGACGGAATTCGTGGAACGTCGCTAATTCTGCACTTGTAATTAAAATCCTATTAAAACTCAGTATACAATAGATTCTTGGTCGAAAATATTATAATATACTTTTGCTTATTGATAAACTTAGTTTATTAGATAGGAAACATTCAAGTGATGAGGCTTTTGTACCGATTGCCGCTAGTATAAGTATAATTAAAAATATATACGCAAAAATATTGGATTCGTGTGTGAAAACGAGGTAGGTACATGTATTTACATGTACCTACCTATGCCTTCAAGTAAAAAACATTCGTGTACACAATACTTTTATACACAATATTTTTTAAAATAAACTATTAAATAAACTAAGTGCATATAAATAAACTGATAACACTGAACCACGATTTTTGTCATTTTTGCCGCAGCGCCGGCGGTGAATCGTGAACGCCGCAGCTCCCGCGGTGCCGCACGGCTGCAGCGGCAAAATCCATACAAAATCTGGCAGCGCCGCCTAAGCAGCGGCGACTGTGTAGAGGCGCTAAACGTATAGTAAACTTCATAAACACATTCTATTACCTCCGAGCTTGCAACACAAAGTTTCAAATACTAAAGAGTCTTAGTGTTTGAATCTTCAAAATTCAGAACACGGATATCCACTTAAATTCATCAACTTCGCGAATACTTAAACAAGGACTAGAATTTACAATTAACATGGGATTATATTATGTGAAAGCTTTATTAAATTGTGTGTTTAGTTGATACATGGTCTGCAAGTATATAGGTACTTTTAAAATTAGATACTGTAAATTATATCTGAAAATGGATCACAATGCAGTTTTTATTTTTAGATTTAAGCTAGTAAATATAGACAATTTTATACTACTTTCCTACATGTAAAAAAGCTGTTTGTATGTCCAGTAAACTAGTCTTACAGTTAAGTAACCACGGAATTCTGGGCTTCCGCCACCGACATGTATATAGTATAATAAATTAATTAACACTTCCAAACCGGCGTTAAAATTTATTAGCGCTCATGTTAGGGTTAAATTCCATAATGGGGTCTTATTTAACCGCATAATTGATTACAACGGACCGTTTATTAACAATTTTACACTATCACCCTGTAAAATTGAAATAGGTCATTTATCTCCAGGATACACGCCTTTGACAAAATTATTCTGAAACCATAATCCAAATTCCAGTTCCTTATTTGCCCAGCAGATTGTTTATCCTCGGCTGAAAACAGCCCACTTCGCTCAAGACTTTGTTATACTGCACGGCTTCATTGTTATCCGGTAAGCTGTCAGTAATTCAGTTAATGTGGGTAGCAGAGATATATATTTTAATGCAATAATATAATATTAATTTGTAGGCAATTCATACATGAAAACTATACGAAACATTATTTTTACTACAGAAAAAATATTTTGCTTAAAGATTGAGCTTTATAAGATTTACCTGCAAGCAAAATACAGTCACGAATTACGATCGGTATTGGTATTTTGCAGTTGATAGTTTGGTATTTTGTGATCTATACACTTATGAGCTTGTTAATAAAGAATTAGATGTAGCTTAAAATTGCAGCTTATGCCCACTCTGTTATATTATGAGCATTGCAAAATGACGTGCCGCTTAACAATGGAAACAAATCATGGCCGGCTTTGGGTTTATTTCCTCAGTAAAGAGTCGAAAGGCGTGCAAAGTTTGCGAGTTGGCTTAAAGTTTAATCGGGACATTCACAGCATCTTGTTGTTGTATTTATACTGTTAAATGTACAGACAGCGGCGGAATCGCTGACCGTTATATTGCTTCATCCATGCCTAAGTTTACTATGGGAAAATAAATTATAGCTATCGTAGAGTTAAACTGATTTTACCCGACTGCGTGACGCAAAGGAGTGATAGTGAATAGACTAGGTACATTTAAGTTCAATAACTTACATATTTGCACATAACACTTTAAACGACAACATCCCATGTGACAAAAAGAGATAGGAAAAAGGCGGATCCTGAATAAAACTGTCAAGTAACATCATTACATTAGTAAATTATCATATATTATTGTACCAAAAATGTTTCCGTTCATTATCAAGGATCAATAGAAAAGTAAAGTCGAGCAACATTACCTAATAGTAATGTTTTAAATATATTATGTTTTTTAAATTGTCAGGGCAACATCGGCATGGTAATACATAATATTTATGATGTTATCTGATTAAAAAAGTAATATCAACTGATATATTCAGAAATAAAACATTTTAGTTTTCATTTTTTGATTATAGTACATTTTTGTATGGGTAGGTAGGTACTAGAAATCAACATATGCTATGAATGAAAACAAATGTTATTAATACATTTCAAAAACCCTAAATCTAAATCGAATACTTAGAAGTTGTAAAGAAACTTATTGACCATTTAAATCATATTTTAAAGAGCTTTAAAAAAAATACGGTTCTTACAGAGATACGGTTTTGGGTTCGCTTATTTCAATGTGGGTTTTTATGACTTAATCAAGTGTAATCACATTGGCTGTCGTTTTTTACTCCGGGGTTTCCGTAGCGCTGACATACTGTAAAATACACGTAAAATGATATTCATGGGTTACATATTTCATAAACATGTGAAGAAACGAGCTCTGGTGGCCCATTATCCGTATACCTAATTAATAAAACCTTAAAAATGTATTAAGCTCTGAATTGATAATTTTATAACATAATATTTTCTACGTTACATACCACTGATACCCCACACGCAAAGTGCGCATTCATAGACGATTCATTTTCTCGCGAAAACTAAAAAGTACACTTCAAAACCGCACAAAAATCTATCAACTCCACCTATTTAGATAAAATCCCTGATTATTCCATTTTTTAAGTTATTGAAAACAACCCAACACTAGCATATTATTATGTACGTAAGTACGAGGATCTTACTTATCGTCCTAGATTTTTATTTCAAATGTAGGATTAAAAAATATTCGGGGTCAAAACTAGTCGTGCTGATGTCTTTATACAGGTCAGTCACTTGACGGTGGTAATTTTATTCTGCAGAAATGAAGTTAGCGCAAATTAATGCTGCTCGTCCCTCAGGCGTAACAAAATAAATTCACTGTTCTCGTTAAAATTACAGTCCAGCCTATATTTTTTCAATTTTAAAGTTTTTGTAAAATATGTTTCGCTATTTAAAGATCTAGTAAGTTAATACTTACGATTCATTATTCTACTACTATTATAAATGTCAAAGTTTATGAAGACGAATGGATGGATGTTTTTTACTCTTTCACGCAAAAACTACCGGTCGAATTTTAATCTAATTTGGTGTGGTGGTAGTTTAGGCTCTGGATTAACAAATAGGTATTAGTAGTATTTACATCCCGAAATAGTTGTGTTCCCGTACTTTCCATACCACATTACATTAGGCATCGCAAGCGAAAAGTTCAGGACCTTTAGTCAAGATGCATTCGATAATTTCTACGACGAAGTTCGTAATCAGAAATGTATGTGATTTGACATAAGTCATCGCTAATTGACATGTCGTTTGCGATGCCTTTTGTCAAATCCCATACATTTTGTTTACGAACTTCGCCGTCAAAATTATCGAATGCATCTTGACTAAAGGCCCTGGTCATTTAAAAGTCGTACGCAGTTGGAAGTAAACAGTAGGATAAAAATATTTAACGTTACCTAGTACTTCACTAAACTTGAACTTAAAACTAAAGGTAAGTACGTACTGTTATTTCGGTATGTAGTCAATGTAACGAGTATGGTCTGGGCGAAGAGAGCTAGTCTAAGAAATTGACCTCAATCTTCCCCCCGCTTCATATGGGAGTTCTTTATATTAGTTCATACATAAGGAAGTTCTATATATATGAGTTCTAGTATATAAAAAAATCATCGTTTTTCGGAGACGGAGTTGAATAAAAACCGCAAACATTTATTCAAACTGTAGCGCTATTCAGATTGGCGTTGAAAGGCGCTGAAAGTTTGCACTTTTAACAATGGTTAAGTAATCACCGGGCCTCTTGTGAATGAATATTTTTCAGTTCTTTCATAAAGATACGTATTTTTGAGCTCCTACGGTGTTTGAGTGGTTAAATGTTTCACATTCACTTTTGTGTCGAACTTTCCCGATGGATTTTAATGAAAGAGTCTACTTCTTGTTAACTCGAGGCCAGAAATAGCTTTGTTGGAACGTTTCTCGATTTTTATCAGGTACTACCTGACCCGACAGACGTTGTGCTGTCTTAACTATGAACTGGAATAAATAAATAACTACAAACTACACCTACACCTACCTATCTTCTTATTTACCTATATACCTAACTACCAACTTACTAACCTACCTGCCTACCAACCTAATTACAACCTACACCTACAATCTACATCTACAACCTAATCCTACACCTACAACTACACCTACAACCTACTGGAGCCAAACGTTTCAACATTACGCACTTTTGAATTAAAAAAATAACTCTGAAACAGAACTGTTATGCATTCCAACAAAATTTGATTTACAACAATTTTAACGGACATGAAATTTTTCTAGGAACAGTATGGTAAAATTTATTCGTAGTTTATAATATTTTCCTCGCAATTTTTAGGGTTTCGTACTACAAGCAACCCGTATAGTTTCGCTCTGTCCGTCCGTCTGTCTGTCCGACCTTCCAACTTAAGTAAAAATTGATAGAATTTAGCATATTTATAGATTGGGTATAGATCTCGGTTTAGGAACTATAAAATAATAATAATTTTATATTTTAGGTGTAGATCTCAATGCATGTGAAGTGGGGATGAAAAATATTTTTGCCTTATTCCCCATCGTGTGGGGTATTGACGAATAGGTATTTTTAATAAATAAAGGCAATGTTGCTATTTCCTGGTCCTGGCATTTCTAAACATATACCCCATTACTAATAAAAATATTTACACAATGGATAAGCTATACCATGTTTTGTTCTTGTCTGTCAAGCGACTTTTTCATCGTATAAGATATTTATTAGTAAGAGGGTTTTAGAAACTAAGAAAAATTATTTTGAGCGAAATCGGACAATAACCTTTGAAGTCATTAAAAAAAAACCTATTGCGCGTTGATAGTTACGGAACCCTCCTTAGATAATATGTCCTGAGATGCTCTTAGTAAGATTATATTTAATTATAAAGTTCGGTACATAATAATAATATGTTTCCTTATTATAGACAAAAAGGGTCGTGACGGTGTCAAAACCTTACAATGTTCATGTATACAAAACCAGCGGGTGTAAAATGAGAATATATTCTGAGCATCGAACTTCGAAATCAACAGGGCGTGTTATCGACAAACCCTGGCGATGGATGTATTTAGAGAGCACATGAACAAATTACTTTATTTTTGAATAGTTATGTGACGCAATTGTTTTGCTGTTCTGATAATGGCGAAAGAAATATAACTTTAAGCGAGACGATCTTGTACATATAATATAATCGGTATCTCGACAACGGCTTCAAGTATTGCCATGAAATTTAGTATGCAGGGAGTTTTGAGGGAGAAAAATGATTTAGCTAGGTCTTATCCCTTATAAACTGCGCATTTTAAGGTATATATGTTTTTTATTTCGTCGTGAAACGTGCAACAAAAATATATATATATATAAAAAATTGATTTTCTTACGTCAGTCTGATTGGCAGCTTGGTATCCGTACTTACGTATAATTTTTGCATTGTTTGGAAATTTGCAATGTTTCCAATCCCGGTAACGTAAATATCTTTTGTGATTCTTATTGTTTCTTTTTCTTTTTTATTTTATTTATTTTTAATTATTTTATCGTTCTACTAAGACACCGAGTATGTATAGTCCATATGACACTGAGAAGCTAGAAATTAACTGCCTCTTATTTAGTTTGATAAGTGTTTAATTCAATTAAATGAAGCTGTTATAATTGATTAGGCGTTTTACCAATAGGAGAAATACGTAGGTACAAGAAAATTAATTCCAGGTAATGTTTAAAAAAATTACTTTAAAAATCAGTAAATAGAAGTCTTTAAGTTTTTTAAAGTATATTATTAACTTCAAGTTGAATTGCAAATAATTTTACGAAAATAGCTGGATTTCAGGCTGTAAAGAAATCCTGGTTTCTATTTTTAGCTCAACTATTGTAGGATATTCCAGTATGATTCCTTTGAACCCAATATGATTTAGTAACTTGTTTAATTCAAACACAGTTTGTTAGTACAAATGGGTCATAAGATGGGTGTGAAACAAACAATAGTGTGGCGTGTAAATGTAATAGAGTGGGGATTTATGTTGCATTGTTATAAATCCGGCCGGACAATGACGGACATTTGCTCGGATTCATCACGTGCAAAGCCACAAATGCCACGCACAGCTTAGCACGGACACACGGCCGCGTAGTGCGGACAAGTTGATGTACGCGCTGAACACCGAGCAAATATCCTAAGGAGTAATAAGAAGAAGGAAATGAGGCCTCAAAAAATCCAAAACATGCTAGTGGACTCGCATAGTTTGCTCACATTATGTTGAAATTTTTTAATAAACGAAAACGTACGATAATTTCGCAGATTTTTATGCAATGCAAAATGCTTATTCGACTGTATTGTCTTCGATAATGCCAAACAAATGTTTCTCTCTGCGTTAAGCTTCATGCACGCTAACATACATTGAAGTTCTTTTCATTCGACTTTGATTCACAAATTAATACAAGAACTTACGTACTGTTCGATAAAACATCGTGATAATATTATGTGTATTGTACCCATCGATGCATATATTATAGACGAGACATGTCGAGGCAAAAACTGTCCCCACTTAAATGGCACCAGATTTGTGGTTTTTGGGGCCTTTTTGACATTTGAGGTATGGTGAAATCACGATGGCGTAACTTTTATTTGTACGAAGAATTGTTCTCTCAAATGTACATCATTGCCCATCCTTAGTTTTGAAATTATTGATTGTACCTAGTTAAATATGGCAATAAGCTTTTGCTCAGAAGCCCTATGCTTGCCAGTCTACCGAACTGACATACATACAGTATGTTGCTTGTTTGTTTAAGCGCTGTGTTGTCGTGTTGTCCCCTTCGACCTCTGCCGCTGACTTTGATTGATGTCCATGGACTTTGAACGCGAGTGTTGCTCTCTTGGGCTTCCAGCAATCTTGGATGATGAAGCTCCCTCGTATATCGTGTAATATTCAAACATTTGCCCTTTGAACTTTTTAAAAATTTAGGGTATTTTCTTTAAACAAAAGACTTCTTTTTCATGTTTCATCTAAGAGCACCTTTGTCATTTTCAGGGTTTACGCTTTAAATAATATTTTTTAAACAGCTATTTACTTAAGGGAAAGTAGTTTTTGAAACTGTGTAACTGGTAATAATAACAATAAGAAAACTGTTCATCTGCACACACATTATTAATAAACAGTTATTGCATAAACAATTATAAATAAACAGCAGTTTCCTCCGTTAAACTTGACTCAGACGAAAAAACGTTTTCCACTTTTTCTTTTAAAATTCCATGTGGTCACTATTCGGACTATCATCACCTTGTAGTACAAGGCAAACAAATACAATATACTGGCAAACCGGTGTTTAATTTTAGGCACGCTGAGACGTTATCTATTACATCTTGTTTGCATTCATGCATTATACTCGTATGTAGCTACCGTGCGGCGCGGCGTGCGGCGCAGACTAAAATTGTTTACTAGTTGTCGGTATAAATATTTACTCAGATGCTTCAACATAGGAACCTATTTAGAACAATGAAAGCCAACTATTGGAATGCCTCAACTTTAGGAGAAGATATCGCTATTAAAATATACGACATACTACAAAGAACAAACTTTGTGAGTAAAATATTATGTTCCTTTATATAGTCTTATGAAAATTGTAGTAACATATTTCTATACAGGGTTTCCAACTTTGAAATACCTACTTTGAAACAGGGCTTATTTTGTGTCAAAAATAGTGTAATATAATATGTACAAAAGCATTTATGTCTAACTCTCATTAGACAGAAATGCTTCTGTACTTATTATATACTATTTTTGACACAAAATATGCCCTGTTTCTCTCGAAATGGAATAAAAAATCACCAAGTATAAAGTGTGAGGCAGTAGATATTTTTTAGAGATTACAAGTTTTATAAATCCTATCAAACTGCCATATTCTTTATCGAATTCTATATAGAGAGCAAAAGGTTTCACCGAATTCACATAATCCGTTTCAGTCAATTACGAGGGCGGGTCAATAAGTCCGTGACTTTTGGAATAAAACACAGATTTTTTGATAAATAAATCATTTTATTTTTCAACGTAGTCCCCCTTGAGCTCTATACACTTTATCCAACGCTTCTCCAATTTTTTTATCCCTTCCAAAAAATATGATTTGTCGAGGTCCTCAAAATAGGCCTTTGTTTGCGAGATGACTTCATCATTGGAGTCAAATCTTTTTCCACCGAGCCATTTTTTCAGGTTTGGGAACAAGAAGTAGTCACTCGGAGCCAAATCTTGAGAATAAGGTGGATGTGGGAGCAATTCATAGCCCAATTCATGGATTTTTGCCATGGCAACTGCACATGTGTGCACCCTTGCATTGTCTTAGTGAAAAAGAACTTTTTTCTTGGCCAAATGAGGAGGTTCTTTTCAAAACTTGACTATTCCACTTGCGACCAAAGTGGATTTTTTATTTTTTTTAAGTTGGTAACATTGAAATCTATATACATCGAAAACAAAATCCTAACAAAACGTGATCAATCCACTAGAAAAAAACATTTCAAAACGCATGATTTCGACAAAAGTAGATTATTCCTCTTCGAATTAACATGTTCAAAATAAGGATTTTAAAATTGCAACAAAACATGATTAATCCTGAAGATATTTTTTTTATTACTAGAAATTGTAACAAAACATGTTTTTTCCTCATATTTTTCAGGTAGTTTAAACTTTTAAAGTTTTTATGTTTCATTGGTGCTAAATCTGCCAAGTTTTTGAAAGGTTGAGTCAGGCTTGAAAGGGCAAGAACCCAGAGCCGTAAAACGTTTAAAAAAATCCTATTTGACATCTCATAGCTTGACAGTGAGTGACGTAAATTATTTTGTCAAAAATTTTGTCTGTCGCGGTCAGTTGCAGTTCTCTATATTATATTGTATTATCTATGGTTGCAGTTTATTATCCTTTTTTCGACTTTAAAAAAGAAAAATGATGTAAGAAACCTGCTTGTGAAACAATTTGGTGAAAATTGGGCAGAAAACCAGGAGCTCTCCTGGTATGTCAATATTATAAATGGTTGCAATAATTATTCTGATAGTGATGAAGAAGATGCTTGTGACAATGATGAACAATGTGATTGCCTTGAACATGAAACGGCTGTTAGAATTTAAGTAAGTATAAAATAAAAAACATTTTTTTAATATTGCATTAGTTTTATTTATTTTATTTCAAGATGAAAATGAGGTTAGTGAAATAAAATATTACTTAGTAAAGAACGATTTTAAATTAATGTGAACAAAATAAGATTAATCCATAATGGTTTGAATCAAAACTAGATTATTCCTATAGAACACATAACAAAACTTGATTATTCCAATCAGCCTCGTCAAAACTTGATTATTCCATTTTAAGATTCTGGATTTATTCAATATTATAATAATGCTAAAATTTTGAAACTCATACGAAATAATCACTATTCTTGTTATATATTATAATTCACCAACATTTTATGTTAAACATGTAACTCTGTTCTTAAAATTATATTTCTTTAAATTATACAAAGATCCAAAAAGTGGAATAGTCAAGTTTTGAAAAGAACCTCCTCAAATGAGGTCGGTTTTTTTTCAAATCCTCATTGAAGCGGTCCAATAAGTTGGCATAATATTCCCCATTAATTGTTCTTCCCTTTTGAAGATAGTCAATGTGGATTATCCCACGTGCATCCCAAAAAACAGTCGCCATAACTTTATTGGCTGACAAACCCACCTTGGCCTTCTTTGGCGCCGATTCACCCTTAGAAACACACTGTTTTGACTGTTGTTTGGTCTCTGGTGTATTGTGATGGATCCATGTTTCGTCCACGGTTAAACAACTCCTCCATATTGTGATTAAACAACGCCAAACCTTCCTGTGAAGTTGTTACACGATTGCGTTTGTGGTCGACTGTGAGCAAACGCGGCACCCATCTTGCGGAAAGCTTTCTCATGCCCAAGTGATCATTCAAAATTGAAACCACTGACCCATGCGAGATGCCTATGGCTTCCACAATCTCTTGCACTTTCAATCTTCGGTCGGCCAACACCATATCGTGAATTTTTTCGATTGTTTCGGGTGTAGAGACCTCAACTGGGCGTCCAGGACGTTCGGCATCTTCAGTGCTTGTAAGGCCACAACGAAATTCAGTAAACCACTTTTTACCATTGAAATCGATGGTGCAGAGTCCCCATAGTATTTATCAAGCTTAGCCTTGGTCTCGGTAATGGTTGGCAAAAAATAATGCTTAAGCACACGAAATTCACTTTTTTCCATTGTTTCCTTAAGTTACTGGATAGTCTGATAAAGATAGCTGTAAAACACAAACTAACTGACGCAGCAAGTTCAAATTTTGATAGGAGTCAACTGAAAAATGCCTGTTGACAGGAGTAGTGTTGTTTTTTCAGTAAGGAGGTTAGAAATTCAAAAAGTCACGGACTTATTGACCCGCCTTAGTAATTAACATAACCAATAATCTCGTGAAATGTAATTTAATACGTTACTTAATCTGCCATAAAAGGTTTGAAACTATCATTATCACCTCGCCGGACACCCTCGTCACCGCGTGTACTTAATATTTAAAGCCCGCTCGCCGACGTTGAAGTAAATCTTACTTAGGAGACCCTGCGCTGCCCAGTGATTACAATACCCTTGGTGTAGGGTAAATACAACAGTAGGTACGACATTTTTTAGGGTTCCGTTCCCAAAGGAGACTTCGCTGTCCATCTGTCTATCACCAGGCTGTATCTCGTGAACCGTGATAGGTAGACAGTTCAAATTTTCACAGCTGATATATATTTTGTTACTATTGTTATAGTAACAACATATATCAGCTGTGAAAATTAAAAATAAACAAATACTAAAAACAGAATAAATTTATTATGTAGTGGGAAGAGTGGATGCCCCAAAGGGAGATCTCGAATCGAGCGAGGTGGTATGCTCGGTCAGGCCGAAGCCCCCTTGTATGGATTTCAGATGTTGTATATATACCTTAGAAAAAATGGATACCAGATCTTAGAAAAAATCGATAGCGCGATTCAGGATTGTGGCGCTAATTGGTGCACCACATCACATCCCCCCGAAGACTGAAGGTCGAATCTTGAGTCTTCTGCTTGAGACGCCAATGCCAGAGAGTCCCAGGGGGTCGGAACTGCACGGGTTCCAGTGAGTCGGAGTGCTGCTGTACGGGGCCGATGCTACGTGCTGACCAGGAGAGATGTGCTCTGCTTGCTGACCGGTCGTTGTAGTGAGAGTGCCCGTTTAAGCCGATGAGGGTTCGACCAGGCCGCGGTGCGTTGAGGCTGGTGGTCGAGGTACTCAATGAGGCAGAATGCTGGCTGACGTGGTGCGGGGTGGTGAGTGATGATGATGATGTCCAGAAGGAGGCGTGTTTTGTCGAGGGTCACCAATGTGGGATTTGGGAATAGTGGAAGCCCCATAGGGGAGATCTCCGACCGAGCGAGATGGTATGCTCGGCCAGGCCGAAACCCACTTGTATGCTTTTCAGATGTTATATACGAGGGCGGGTCAATAAGTCCGTGACTTTTGGAATAAAACACAGATTTTTTGATAAATAAATCATTTTATTTTTCAACGTAGTCCCCCTTGAGCTCTATACACTTTGTCCAACGCTTCTCCAATTTTTTTATCCCTTCCAAAAAATATGATTTGTCGAGGTCCTCAAAATAGGCCTTTGTTTGCGAGATGACTTCATCATTGGAGTCAAATCTTTTTCCACCGAGCCATTTTTTCAGGTTTGGGAACAAGAAGTAGTCACTCGGAGCCAAATCTGGAGAATAGGGTGGATGTGGGAGCAATTCATAGCCCAATTCATGGATTTTTGCCATGGCAACTGCACATGTGTGCACCCTTGCATTGTCTTGGTGAAAAAGAACTTTTTTCGTGGCCAAATGAGGTCGGTTTTTTTTCAAATCCTCATTGAAGCGGTCCAATAAGTTGGCATAATATTCCCCATTAATTGTTCTTCCCTTTTGAAGATAGTCAATTTGGATTATCCCACGTGCATCCCAAAAAACAGTCGCCATAACTTTATTGGCTGACAAACCCACCTTGGCCTTCTTTAGCGCCGATTCACCCTTAGAAACCCACTGTTTTGACTGTTGTTTGGTCTCTGGTGTGTTATGATGGATCCATGTTTCGTCCACGGTTACAAAACGGCGCAAAAACTCCTCCATATTGTGATTAAACAACGCCAAACCTTCCTGTGAAGTTGTTACACGATTGCGTTTGTGGTCGACTTGCGGAAAGCTTTCTCATGCCCAAGTGATCATTCAAAATTGAAACCACTGAGCCATGCAAGATGCCTATGGCTTCCACAATCTCTTGCACTTTCAATCTTCGGTCGGCCAACACCATATCGTGAATTTTTTCGATTGTTTCGGGTGTAGAGACCTCAACTGGGCGTCCAGGACGTTCGGCATCTTCAGTGCTTGTCCGGCCACAACGAAATTCAGTAAACCACTTTTTACCATTGAAATCGATGGTGCAGAGTCCCCATAGTATTTATCAAGCTAAGCCTTGGTCTCGGTAATGGTTTTTTTTCGCAAAAAATAATGCTTAATAAGCACACGAAATTCACTTTTTTCCATTGTTTCCTTAAGTTACTGGATAGTCTGATAAAGATAGCTGTAAAACACAAACTAACTGACGCAGCAAGTTCAAATTTTGATAGGAGTCAACTGACAGATGCCTGTTGACAGGAGTAGTGTTGCTTTTTCAGTAAGGAGGTTAGAAATTCAAAAAGTCACGGACTTATTGACCCGCCTTAGTATATACCGCCGATCTTAGAAAACTTCAATAGCGCGATTACGATTGTATCGTTAATTGGTCCGCCACAATGTATACTCATTCAATAAGCAACATCAAATACTTATGTATTAAATTTGGCAAACACTTTTGGCAAAGTTAAATAGAGGAGTAAAGATTTATTAAATAAAAAAATATGTATGTTAAAATCTAAATATCACGTGAAACTTTCCTTGCCTTCAAAGTAAATTAGAGTTACTTTGAAGGCAAAAGAGGGCCGCTCTGGCAATTCAGTGTAGAAAATTCACTTCTTAGTTCTTACGGTTGAAAGCGCACCCTCTTTACACTTTTCCATCAGTAATAACACTGCTCAGTGCCCAGTCAATCCTACTACAGAAAGTTTGTGAGGTTAGACGGATGGACGGATGTTTGTTACTCTTTCACGCAAAAACGATCAAACAGATTTCGATGAAATTTGGTACGGTTTAAGTTTAGGCTCTGGATAAAACATAGGCTACTTTTTATTTCTAAGAAGTACAGTATTCCCGTGGCATACCCGATACTATATTTACGTGGGCGGAGCCACTGGTAAAAGCTAGTAGTATATGTCTGAGATACAAAGTGAACGTTATTTTAAATAAAATTTTAAATTCACAGTTTTAAAGTTTATAATCAACTTGTAATACTACTGAGACTTCGTTTTCATTTGTTTGCACTGCGAACGATATTTTGATACCCGAAGCTCGGCAATAATATAAACAGTTTTTCCTTCGCGATTAATAAAATAATACGTTTTTATGGACATATTATTTTTTATTTATTTATTTATTTTAAAAACCAAAGGTCCCAGAAGATATAGCTTTTAGATGTGGGGAACGCCATATTTTTTTTTATAAATACGTACAGGTAGGTACGCCCTGTACCTCCTCTCTAAAAGCTAAAGGGCTGGCTCGAAAAATCTGAAAAAACGTCATGATGGTAGTCTATGTGATGAACTTTAAAGAAAAACTATTAATAGCTTATATAACTTTGTTAGTTTAGGAGTTATAGATGCCTAACTTGTGCTTGTGTGATGCGCTTACATGGAAAACGTCGCACAAAAATAACGAACTAATAAGTAAATATGTAAAATATTGGTAAAATGGCACGGATCCCTACGTGCGCGAATCCGTCTCGTACAAGGCCGTTTTTTTAGGACTAGCTGGCCTGACAGAAGAGTGACACTGTAGATAGACCCTTTGCGCTACCGATGGAACGAACATCAAATGTTCGACAGAATGCAACAATTAGTAACGGAGAAATTCCTTTCACTTCCACAATTAATTCTAGATCAAAATTAGCCAAATCGGTTCAGCTGTTCTAGAGTTTTCAAGACAAAGAAACTATAATCCCTTTTTTTATTAAGATAAATTATAAACAGAAGCCGAAAATTAAGTAAACATATTGTAAAAAGTCAACCAATTTTAATTTAAATCTTACAAGACTTATGAAAAAATTGGCTCGCGTCATTCGGCACTTGTTGATCCATGTTTAACTTAACAAGACTTAAGCTGAAGATTGAAGTCTGATTCGATTACGGCAGGCTTTCAGAAAAACGGTTTAATAATGAGAGTACAGTCGGGAGAATAAAAACGTTTTCCTTGAGCTAACGACTGAATCATGTCGTTAATGTCATAATAATCCCACACAATCTACCTAATAAGGTTTTAGTTTTTTAATAAAAATAAAAATAAATTGACGTAGGCTTTTGCGACATTACATATATAAATACTTTTTGTTCATTAAATCAAGCGTAACATTTTATATTAAGCAAATGAAGACTATTTTTAACTGCTCACTTATTTGTATTTTTTAAAATTATTTAGAAGTTTAACTCTATATAATATTATTATCCTACTTCCTACTAACATCATAAAAAATAATAAACGGATTCCGATGAAATTTAGTATGGTAGTAGTTTAGGCTCTGGATTAAAACATAAACTACTTTTTATCCCGAAAAAATACAGTGGATACCGTATTTAGGCGGGCGGAGCCGCGGCCAACAGCCAGTCTATTATAAATGTGACAGTTTGTGAGGATGGATGGATGAATGTTTGTAACCCTTTCACGCTAAAACGACTGAACGTATTTTGATGAAATTTGGTATGGTAGTAGTTTAGGCTCTGGATTAACACATAAGCTACTTTTTATCCCGTAAAAGTACAGTGTTCCCGTGGGATACGATATATTTACGCGGGCGGAGCCGCGGGCAAAAGCTATTTATTCATGAATGCTTTAATATAATTTATTTTGCTACGCATATACTCAGCCGTATGCATGAAAGGACTGTTTAGCATTTAACGTAAGAGCTTGATAACTAATTTACGAACTGGAGAGCATTCGCAATAGCTCTACTCTCTACTCTATATTTATTTTTGAAGCATTTTTGTATATATTTTTAATTATCTTAGGGCCTTTGGTGACAATGCTATGTGGTGTTCGGCCTTAGAATAGAACCAACCCTTACGACGGACTAGGGTGTCGTAAAAGGCGACTAATGTCCTCTAGTGAGCGTTCCTACATCTTTCGAGCTTCGCCAAACAGGGGTGATGGGCCTCTCCTCCAAAATATAACCCGGAACGGGATCTCTGTAAGCCGCAAGTAGGGTAGAACCCGAAAACGCGGCAGATTCCTGCAACCGACCTGGCCCCACACATATCGGCTTACCTTTCCTGTGGATTCAGCCAGTGACGCCGAGAGGATAATACAGGTCCTAGGCAAACCTGTGTTTCTTTAAGTCCGTCCTAGGCGGCGTAGTCTGTGAAGAGGTCACCTTTTTCATAAATCGTCTGCAATGGACGTTAAGGCCATTATATAAGGCCTTTAGTCTGCTCTTTTTTATGTTTTCGAAGGGCTAGTATGTATAGATTTTTATGTATGGAAATCACATATTTCACGACCTCTGTGGTTCATTGGTTAGCGCGTTGGCGCTCAAGCCGAAGGTTACGGGTTCGAATCCCGCCGAAGAAACAAAAAAAGTTTTCTATGTTCTTGGGTCATAGATGTGTATTATATTGTGTATAATGTAATAAAAACTTAAATATAATGTAAAGTATAAAAGTATTAAAATATATACTTTCCGTTGTCTGGTCCCCGTAACACAAGTTCTTGGGGTACTTAGCACGGAACCAGATTGACGTATTCCGAAGCGTCTATATTTAAAAAATAAATAAAAAATGTACCGTCACAGATTTTTGAGCTTAGAGAAACCATAACATTTACCTAGCACTTATAGCAGAGGTTGGTTACTAATAATATTACTTTTATATATAATATAAATAATTCGAGCTGTATTAACGAACTAAAAGATTTTAAAAAATAACTCAGAACTAGTGAAATAGATACAATTTTATTGTTCATACATATAATTGAAAGGAATGCGTCCAATTTTTGCATGAATGCAGCAGTCAAAAATTAAACTATTCTATTTCAACGAGGCATTATGAACAAGCTCTGGACATATACATTGATCAGTCACATCTAGTTCACGAGCGGCGCGTGAAATTCCTGTTTGTCACGCACTAAATAAAATATTTTTAGTTCGATATTCTATCGCCCGTTCGCTATTGTAATGTTATATTTTTTCACTGATTGCTTTTTGATTGGAAAAATATTTTCAAATATAATTATAAAATATTTTATTTGAATGTGGCGTTAGTTTCATAACACGCGTGGTACTAATAACATAGTAATTATTAGTTATGGTTAACAATTATTTACGTGACGTCTTATAAATCGATGAACGTCGGCCGCACGCATGAAAAAGCATGACGCACTCCTGAGCCGAGCGTGCAAGCGAGAGCGCGTAACAAGCGATAGAGAGGCACGATCGGCCTAAGCGTTCGGCTTTTGATGACGTTATCACGTAAAATTATCGTCTTAACCATAATATGGTTGAGTCGGTTTACGGACGTTAATTATAATACATAATATATTATATGTATTATATTAAAAAGGGGGACTTAACAGGCAACCATTTTTTTACCCACTTTCTACCTCCCACTAGACACTGCATGATATTTTTGAATTTAAAATTATTTTATTCACAATTAAAGAGAAAAAGTGCTATTTAAAATTGGGGCAGTTTTTTAATAAAAATAAATATTATGAAATTTATAAAAAACAAGAGTGATGCATAGTTAAGACTTATGGTTATTGTGGTTAGGTACCTACTTAAAATTGGTCAAAAGAATCTGTATGCAATAAGTGTTGTTACAAAAGCGATTAAACTAGCTTTACTGCACACAATTTAAAGTTATATCTGCACAACTAATATAGTTGCGCAGATAATTTGAATATATTAGACATAAAGTTCTGCTAAGTATTATGCGCAAGTTTATGATTCAGGATTGTCCAGGACCAACTACGTGACTTGAGCTGTGTTCGGGAAGTAAAACTTACCTGGACCCTGGTACCAGACAGCTAACTCCAACTATAAACACACGAAATATATTGAAATATTTGAAATATGAAGTAAGACATATAGGTATTTAGTATACATTATTCGGAAATAAAGTAAAAAAAAGGCGTAGACCGACCAATAAATCCGAGCTATTTTCTATAACTTTATAAATATTATATACTAACAATAACTTCGATAGACAATAATAATATAAATCTGAATCACCAACAAAATCAAAGGGAACCGCAACTTTTTTAAATACCGATAATATTCTATAATGAAGACAGAAAGCCGACACCGTCAAACGGATCGTGTCAAGTCGCCTCTGAGGGATCTGCTCATCTCTTAAACCGGTCAAGTGGAAATCAACAATGGGGTTTGTGCTGAGCCAGAATAATTAATATAGTCCAGAATTAGCATGTTGAAGGGGCAGCGTCAGCGAGCGTACATTATGGATTATGAATTATCTAATAAAAATATTTTCCTAAAGCTACCTGAATGAGATTTAACAAAATTTACGCGTAGGTTTTTATATTATATTGTTTTCCCAGCTAAATTCTACTAAGTGTGAATGTAAATGTGAAAGTTTGTGAGGATGGATGAATGGATGTATAGATGGATGGATTTGGGTTACTCTTTCACGCAAAAACTATGTAGGTACATGCAGTAATTATTATAAAAATATGTTGTTGGTAGGAGTGCTTGCTAATTAATAAAATCAGACTTGGTCTAACGCTCGTGTTTGATTTACGTGTCCAGTCTCGATAACATGACAAACTACTAAACGGTTTTCGATGAAATTAAGTATGGTAATAGTTTAGACTCCGGATTAAAACATAGGCTACTTTTTAGGCGGGCGGAGCTGCGGGATAAAGCTAGTCAACCATACTTTAACTGGGTATTAAATAGTTCTGGGTGGAGGCATCCACCCACCTGTCTGATACCTACTATGAGATGAGAGTAACGCTTAGGTGCTACGTAAAATATACTTAGGAGCTAAATATAGAGTAGAAGAGCTTAACGCCAGTGAAATAAAAATAATTACATTGTATCAAGCATAAATACTACACACACCGGCATATTTAGCGGAACATAAAATAAAGGTTTGATATCAGTATCATATAAGGTTGCTGGCTGGTTTATACGTCATTTAATTTAAAAAGAAATATTTTCAAATTAAGAAAACAACTGAACATCACATTTTATGCAATTGTTTTAATTTTATTCTGAGTTTGATTTAAAATTTCATTGAAATACTGTTTTTTGTTAGTTTTTTTTTAATCGCGTATCTTTTTGGAGTTGAGGCAGTCCTCAACTTCAAAAAGATACGCGATTAAAAAAAATCAGGCATAATTCAGTAATTATGCCTGACTTAGCCCCAACGGAGATTGCCAGGGCACTCGAAATGCGGAGAAATGGTCAAACCTACAGAGTGATATCCAGAGATCTTCGTCGACCAGTTTCAACGATCCATCGCAGTATCCAACGGTTCAGGGAGACCGGTACTTATGTGAGAAGAGCAGGACAAGGCAGAAAAAGACGCACTTCGAGTAGGGATGATCGTTTCATTCGGCTTCGTGTACGTAGGAACCCCCGTTTGACGGCCGCCTAAGCCCGACATGAGTTAGAAGTAGTGCGGGGTGTAACCGTAAGTGAACGTACGGTACGAAGAAGGTTCGAAGAAGCTGGTTTGGGTTCATTTGTTCCCGCCAAGGCTCCAAGGCTCAAGGTAAATCATCGTAGAAACAGGTTAACTTTTGCTCAGGAACATCGACTTTGGAATGCGGACCAATGGAGTAAGGTATTGTTTAGTGATGAGTGCAGAATTCTCTTAAATCAAATTGACGGCAGGCAAAGAATATACAGATGCAAAGGAGAACGATACATTCAGACAAATTTTGAAACTACAGTTGCATACGGTGGTGGATCAATAATGGTTTGGGTGGGCATTTGTTTGGGAGCTCGCACAGACTTGGTAGTGATTGACTATTGATAGTGGTAGGGAGTCTGACTGCAGACCGCTATATCAGAGAAGTTTTAGAAGAAAATGTCGTACCGTTTGCCCCATATATCGGTGACGATTTTGTTTTTATGCAGGATAATGCTCGGCCGCATACCGCTCGGCTAACTCAAGCTTATCTTAATGATATGAATATCACTGTTATGGAGTGGCCGGCGAGATCACCGGATATGAACCCAATAGAGCAGGTTTTTTTTTTTTTTTTTCTCCTCCCCCTAACATAATCAGGGCTTGTTGTATTCTTTTTGGTTTTATTATATGTTTTATTCTTTTTCTATTTTTTGCATATCTTATCTCTAGTTTATACAATGTTTCTTATACAATATTTCTTTTCCTTTTTTAACTTACAAATTTTCAATACTTTTATCTTACTTCTTATGTCAAATACATCAGTAATAGTCAAAATAGCTAATAAACAGTAAAAAGAGCTTCGTAACTCCGGCCGTCCCTCCCACTTCGTATCTCCTGTCCCATTCCTCAACCGTATCCTCTCTTAAGATACGCTTGACGAATGAAACAGGACACAGATCGTAGTCAGGCTTCCTTTTCAATCTCAGCGCGGCCTCCTTGGCTAATTCATCGACCCTCTCATTCCCTCTCAACCCTGCGTGCGCCTTAATCCAAAACAGGGAGACCTCCCGCCTCTGCGATGCAGTTTTTCGGAGGGCCGCCCTTGTTTGCACTGCCAGGGGATGAGGGGAACTAAGTGTGACAGCCTGGAGGGCCGATCTGGAATCGCTACGGATACCGACCTTCGCCATTCCGCTCTTGCAGGCTATGTCTACAGCTCTATGGAGCGCTAGAAGCTCGGCTTGGTAGACGGTACAATACGGCGGCAACGCAAGCTTGACGGCCTTCGTCTCGGCCTCACCCTCCCATACGGAGAGTGCGGTTCCGACTCGACCCTCAATCTTGCTGCCGTCTGTATAGATCCTATGGACGTGGCTATCAACCACGTCCGCATAAGAGTCCTCGTCTACCAACCCAAACCTCAGCTCTTCCTGCTCTGCCGGATGTGGGTCCTCGATCGCTGGAGCATTTCGCTCCACCTCCCTGTCCTTCAACACCGGGTGAGTTACCCCCTTCTTGATCTCATAGAGCCTCGAAGCTTCGAGTATCCTGAGATCAAGAGGGAGTATCCCGGCCAACAGCATCGCAGAGTTCAGGGAGACGGTCCGATATGCTCTGCAAATCTTCTGGGCAAAACCCCGTTGAACTGAGTTGAGCCTTTTCTGGACCCCCATCTTTTCCACGGTGGGTGCCCACGCTGCCGATGCATACAAAATAGTCGGCTCTATTACGGCCATATATATGGTTCTAACTATCTGGGGGTTAAGCCCCCATCCTACTCTGGCCGCTTTGGCAAGCTGCTTTTAGCGAGCTATTCCTTTTTTACATACTTCTCCTACATGGTCGTTGAACGTGAGGCCTGCGTCTATGGTTAAGCCTAGTATTTTCACTGTTTTAGAATACTTTAATTCCACACCCCCCATCGAGAGTCGAGGCACGTCGTATTTTAGTTTTTTAGTTGTAAGTAGGGCGTATGTTTTATGTGGAGCGAAGTTGAGTTTATTTGCTTTCCCCCATTCTCTTATCCTGTCCAGCGCTCTGTTCGCCTTCCTTCTATCTCCAATGCCGTGTCTCCGTCCACCACAATCACTACGTCGTCGGCGAAAGCCTGACTGAAAACATCCATCTCCTCTAATATCCATAGCAGGGGGTCCAACAAGAGGTCCCACAGGATCGGTCCACCTATGGACCCCTGCACGCACCCCTTGTTGGTCTCCCTGCTCACTTCCATTCCTGCATACCTTACACTCACTCTACTTTCACTCAGGTAGCTGCTGATCAGCCGCCTCAGGTTCCCCGGACACCCAACCTCAGCTAACCTAACCTTTATGGCCGGCCACCAGGCACTATCGAAGGCCCCCTCTATGTCCAGCGAGACCACAACAGAAAGTTTCTTCTCCTCCCTCTGCTTTCTGATGTGGTTCACCAACCTATAGAGGGCGTCTTCGGTGCTCCTTTGGGGCATAAAGCCATACTGGTTAGGGCTGATCTTGGGCAGCAGGTAGAACCTAAGTCGGGCGACCAGCATCTTCTCGAAGATTTTGCCGAGAACAGGCAGGAGGCCGATCGGTCGATAGGCTTTTGGTACCCGGTACGATTCCTTGCCCGGCTTCCTTAGCACCACCACGGTCGCCCGCTTCCACTGTTCAGGGAAGCAGGCGATAGTGAGGCACCTATTCAGCAGAGCAAGGAACCATTCCGGGTCACATTCCACAGCGTGTTGGCAGATGTCCGACGTGAGTCCATCCGCCCCGGGGGCCTTTTTGGGGTTGAAGGACCTTACGGCTCTCTTCAACTCCTTCATAATGAAAGGAGGATCGTCCGGACCGATCGGCGGTTCGGTGTCCAAGGACTCCGCCCGCCGGCGCGTCCGCCGATGTTCCTCTCTTTCACCACTTTCGTGGTCCTCGGGGCAAAAGGTCTCCGCCAGCCATTCCGCGGAGCTTCGGGCGTCGAGGGTCTCACCATCCCTCGTAAGGGGCAGATCCTCCTCCCTCCCTCTGACTCTGTTCAACACCCTGTAGATGCCTTCCCAGACCCCCTCCCTATCCTGTTTCCGGCAAAACTCCTTCCAGCTCTCAATCTGTGCATCTTTTACTGCCTTTTCATACTTCTCTTTCGCTTCCAGGTACAGTCCAACTACGCGGCCTCTGCGCAGCGTTACGGATCCTGCGTTTCCTCGTGGCGACCTCCTTCTTCAGCTGCACGAGCTCATCATTCCACCACGACAAGGTGAATCTCTGTGTGTGTTTTTTAGTCGGCATTGTGTCTCTGCATGTCTGTGTTATGGCTTCCGTGTATCTGTCTATTACCTCTTCTATTTGTTGTGTGCTGTGTATTGTGTCCATGTTCTGTGCAGTCAATTGTCTGTCCGACATCAGCTGGGTCAGTTTCTCACGAAACTGAGTCCAGTTTGCCTTCTGTGTGTTAAATATGCGTGTGGTACGTATTATGTTTGTGCCTGTGGATTTCTGTTGTCTGATGCCAAATGATATGCCGTTGTGGTCCGAGCTCGTCAGTCCCTCCTCAACTCTCCAGTCGCCCACTCGGTCCAGCAGGTCGTCGGAGCACGCTGTCACATCCACGTAACTGGAGTACCTTTTTCCCCCTCTGACGGTGTCGAAAGTTGGGGTGTCTCCAGTGTTGAGTATATGTGAGCTCATTGCTTCCAGTACAGCAGACACATCCCTTCCTCGCGGGTCTTCCGCGTCGCCACCCCACCACGGGCTTTTAGCGTTCGCGTCGCCTCCCAGGACCATCTTATCGGATCCCAGCTCTCTCCCTATCCGCATAAGATGGTCCAGGTAGGGCCCTACAGGCTTATCGGGCTCGAAGTAGAAGGACACTACAACCGTCTCCCAGGCTTTGGTTCGGAGGGTGGTCACAACTATGTTGTTGTTGCTGAGGCGTGTGTGTAGCTCGACGTCCAATGTATCGTCGAATACCACAACACACGCCTTGACAACACCACCCCCTTCTCCATCGCTCTGGTAGACCCTCACTCCGTTGTATGTCCTCATACTCCGCGCCCCACCTATGTAGGGCTCCTGCAGCAGCGCTACGCTAACCTTACGCTTGGTGGCCTCGAGTAATAACTCCCTTGTGGCGATTTGGCTCCGCTGGAGGTTGGCCTGCAATATTTGGTACTGGAAGTACTCACCGGAGACAACCTCAACAATACGACACCGCCGATCTAGCCAGAGCGTCCCACCTCTTTCTCTCAGCACACTCTCTATCAAGGGCACTGTGCTCCGCGCTACCTCTCTTGGCCTTAGTGCAGTCTATGCACTGAGGCACTTCTCTCCGCAGCCACTTTTCGCAAACGGTCCTCATGTGAGGACCTGCATAGAGGACCTGAATAGAGCACGTTTGGGACTTGCTGAAAAGAAAAGTTAAGTCCAGAATTCCAGCTCCTGCCAACGTGGGTAAACTGCGAATCGGCGTAGTTGAGGAATGGCGGAGACTATCCCAGGAGACCATCGATAACATCATTCTCAGTATGCCTAGATGGGTAGAAACTTTAATAAGAGCACGTAGAGGAAATACGCGATAGTAATCACCATTTTTCTAATTTAATTAATTGTTATTTTAATATTATTTTCACTTTTCCCGGTTACATGAAAAGTTCAAAAATGTACCATTTTTCACAAATAGCCTTTACTCGCAAAATCTCTTCTTAATGTGATCTCATTTTAAGTAAAACAAATAAAACTTTAAATAACAAAAGAAGTGTAGTAAGTAGATTTTAAAATAAAACCATATTTTTAAATTATGGACCTTTTTTTTGTGTTCCGATAAATATGCCGGTGTGTTTAGTATGAGTTACTTCTTAAACGAGACTATTGAATATAATATATAATCGGTTTCTCGTAAACAGCTGAAATTTAGTATGCAGCTAGTTTTGGGGGAGAAAAATTGATCTAGCTAGGTGTTACCCCCTGGGAAACTGCGCATTTTAAAGCTATATGTGATTTTTCTTTTGTCGTGCAACACTAATATATCAATAGTTTCGACTCTATTATGTCAGTCCGATTGGCAGATTGGTACTATGCTTATGTATAATTTTTGCTTTGTTTGAAAATTTGAAATACTAAGGCGGGTCAATAAGTCCGTGACTTTTTGAATTTCTAACCTCCTTACTGAAAAAGCAATACAACTCCTGTCAACAGGCATCTGTCAGTTGACTCCTATCAAAATTTGAACTTGCTGCGTCAGTTAGTTTGTGTTTTACAGCTATCTTTATCAGACTATCCAGTAACTTAAGGAAACAATGGAAAAAAGTGAATTTCGTGTGCTTATTAAGCATTATTTTTTGCGAAAAAAAACCATTACCGAGACCAAGGCTAAGCTTGATAAATACTATGGGGACTCTGCACCATCGATTTCAATGGTAAAAAAGTGGTTTACTGAATTTCGTTGTGGCCTTACAAGCACTGAAGATGCCGAACGTCCTGGACGCCCAGTTGAGGTCTCTACACACGAAACAATCGAAAAAATTCACGATATGGTGTTGGCCGACCGAAGATTGAAAGTGCAAGAGATTGTGGAAGCCTTAGGCATCTCGCATGGCTCAGTGGTTTCAACTTTGAATGATCACTTGGCCATGAGAAAGCTTTCCGCAAGATGGGTGCCGCGTTTGCTCACAGTCGACTACAAACGCAATCGTGTAACAACTTCACAGGAAGGTTTGGCGTTGTTTAATCACAATATGGAGGAGTTTTTTAACCGTGGACGAAACATGGATCCATCACAATACACCAGAGACCAAACAACAGTCAAAACAGTGTGTTTCTAAGGGTGAATCGGCGCCAAAGAAGGCCAAGGTGGGTTTGTCAGCCAATAAAGTTATGGCGACTGTTTTTTGGGATGCACGTGGGATAATCCACATTGACTATCTTCAAAAGGGAAGAACAATTAATGGGGAATATTATGCCAACTTATTGGACCGCTTCAATGAGGATTTGAAAAAAAACCGACCTCATTTGGCCAAGAAAAAAGTTCTTTTTCACTAAGACAATGCAAGGGTGCACACATGTGCAGTTGCCATGGCAAAAATCCATGAATTGGGCTATGAATTGCTCCCACATCTACCCTATTCTCAAGATTTGGCTCCGAGTGACTACTTCTTGTTCCCAAACCTGAAAAAATGGCTCGGTGGAAAAAGATTTGACTCCAATGATGAAGTCATCTCGCAAACAAAGGCCTATTTTGAGGACCTCGACAAATCATATTTTTTGGAAGGGATAAAAAAATTGGAGAAGCGTTGGAAAAAGTGTATAGAGCTCAAGGGCGACTACGTTGAAAAATAAAATGATTTATTTATCAAAAAATCTGTGTTTTATTCCAAAAGTCACGGACTTATTGACCCGCCCTCGTATGATGGGTTCGAATCTCGGTTAGATACAAGATTTTTGTGATTCCTTTTATTTTTAAAATTTTATTAGAAATCCGAGCGAAGCTCGGTTACCCAGATACTATAAGCTTACTCAGACAAAGTTTCAAAGAACAGATACAATGACATAAAATTTATTTAGTTAGTTTATCTATTTCGAAATATGCAACAACAATAATAACTACTACTGTCATACCTTCTTAAATTATTAGGTTAAACTTAATTATTAATACAGAATGAAAATAAGATTAAGTTAAAATTCAATCTGTTACATTTAAAGTACTCAATTGTAAAAACAATTTTCACAATCGGTTTAGAACTTTAAAACATCTTTTTCTGTGTTTATAATGTACACTATACATGTAAATAAATAAATAAGATTAGCTATAATAATCACTTTGAATTTATATTAACATTATATTTTTATAAAATCAATTTTAACTCAGTATTAACGAACATGAACACATTTTGTATCAATTTATGTCACGAACAGCAGGAACGGCAGGAACAAACCGCTATAATAATAGCATAATAGTAAATAGGTCTAAGTGCTAAGTTCACCGGAAAATTCTGCTTAAAATAAAATTCAAATTAAAAAAAAAATCTCAATATTATGTTCAAAAATATGAATAAAATATGACTATTATTTATAACAATATTCACCCTGTACAATGTGCCAGTGCAAAATAAACCATCCAAAGTGTGTACGGATCTTACAAAAAAAATCATTTATTTTAGAGATTTTAAGCTTGTAATTACGAATTTTTTCTCGTCACTGCCATCCATTTAATCAGAAGATTAACACTTTGAATTATTACTCGGAGAATTCTTTTCAGGCTCCCGAACACTTCACGTACCGCTTAGTTAAAATTGTAACAACGTTTATTTTAAAATGACTTGGCGTCAATTAAGGGATTTTATACTTCGGATACAAAGTTTTCTATAATGGGAAGTGGTAAAAGCACAATGCTATGCAATTTGTCGTAGCTGTAATCAAAAAAGTTTAAGATTTTCAGTACTAAAGTCTTACAAATGAAGTTATTATATCACATCGTCGATGAAGTACCAATACCTCCTAACTGACATTTTAGTCCAAAATTACTTTTTTATTACAATAGACATAAGACTCATATTCGCATAGATTGAATTTACTCCTATCAAATATTTCTTTACCAAAAAGCTTCTTGAGCTCTGTGAAAATATCTACTAAGTGACAGAATTCATTCGTTCGTATGTATTATATGGAAATATCTTCTAACTGCACCGACAACCGACTACACTCGGGCGCGTTCTGCATTTGACTGATTAACTTCGCACGATCGCTACTAGCGCGTTCCTCGCCATTTGATAGAGGGAGATAAAGATAGTACCAACCTGCGTTTTGATTTGATTTAGTTCCAGAAAACACTACTTTTACGGGGGTTTCGTAATTGAAACGGTCAGTTTTCGTTTTGCTCCTGGATAATTTATTGTTATTTGCCACTAATTGCAATATATTTGGAGAGATTATCAAAACAAAGGTAAGTCAAATCATTTTTAATGTTAAATTTAAAGATTTTAATTCTAATTCTCCTGGTTATTGCTAAGAAAATTTCAGATAGTAGGTATTTCTTCAAAAGTTTTGTTTTGTGACATTCAAAAGTGTTAGTTGGTTGTTGCTGGTTGATTGAAGCTGATTGTTTTAGAATTTTTGAAGAGATGCCATCAATTCCGACTGCAGAGTTACTTTTTAGTCCTTTAATAGGGTAATTAATTTCTGCATTATCGGTTTCCAGTACCCCCATTGAATTTGGTTGTGAAACTGTTTGTTTTATTTTAATACCTGAGTCACTACAGACTTTTGTGTTCTTTCTTATGTTAATAGCTAGATTTTTACCTACGTTAGTAAAATAATGATTTATGTGATTAGCAGATTCGGCGGGCTTTTCTCTTAGTTGAAGAAGGTGGTCATTGTAGGAATTTGGGAATTCGTGTATGTAACTTTTTTAATTATTTCCCAAGTTTTTTTCATGTTGCCTTTATTTTTTTCTAATTCTAACCTGTGATACTCATCTTTAAGTCTTTTTACCAGGTTAATACAATAGTTTCTGTATCTTTTGTAAGACGATTTAAGAATTTCATTGTTTGGAGATTCTTTTAGACGGAAGTGCATCTTGTCTCGTGTTCGCAAACAGCTCAAGATACCAGTGGTTATCCATGGCTTGATGGCATGGTTTAAATGTGCGCGAGTTCAGCTTTATTATTTCTGTGAGTTTTTGGACCAGTACATTCGTTGCTAAATTGGGGTCTTGAGTATGCAGTATGTCATAAAAATTGGATTGTTTGATTTGAAGTGCTATTTGTTCATAGTTTACTTTAGTGCCAACTCTCTGCGATGCAAAGGATTTTTTTAACTTATATTTGATATTTATAAGAACAGGACCGTGATCTGTGGTGTAAGTATTTAAGACATGCGTTGTTCTTTGATATTTTTATTTTATCATTATATGGTCTAAGCAGCTATTCCTGTAGGTATAAGTACGAATATTGTGGCTCGGCAAAATACCATGGCTAGCCAATAAATCTGGATATTGGACAGAATTTTTATCCGTTACATGTGAAACGATATTAATATTTATGTTACCAGCTATTATAATGTTAGAGAAGTTTTTTACATTATTTAATAGAGAATTGAGTGACTCAAAGAATGGATCTAGATTTCTAAGAGATGGTGACCTACACAGTGCAATTATAGCCACGTTTTTAATAATCTTCAATAGTAAACAGTTTGTGTCTGCCATAGCTGGTTCCGTTATGTCAATAAGTAATTCAGATTTTGTATACACAACTATTCCACCGTTCTGGTTAGTACAATTTTCCGTATGAGTAGCCTTATAAGTGAGTAGCTGGGGGTATTGTTTGTATAAGTTTATCCAGCATTCTTGCAATATGACTATATCACATTCGATACCTAGACGATGATACAGTAGTTCTAGTTTGTTAAAGTTTTTATTGATTCTTCTTATATTCAAAGTTAAAATATTAAGTGACGTTTCAATAACTGTAATGTGTGTCTGACACATACATTCTAAGTCTTCAAATTTATATTCTAGTTTATATACATAGTTTTCTCGCTGTTGCTTTTCCTCTTCCCGTAACTTTATTCTAGCATTTAGATCTTCACAATTTTTTACATAAAAATTCAAGCGTTTTTTGCATTTCCGCATTCGCCTTACGCATCTCCGATAGCTCCGCCAGTAATTGAGACAACATACTTATCATTTCCTCTTGTATAACTACACAAATTCTCCCTATATTGCGGTGAACAGTTAGGTCGTGGACGTTTGCTCGGTTTATCGGCTGTTGAGATACTGCTCTGTTTTGGTGAGTTTTTGAGCGGAGTGCGGATCGTTTTACTCATTTCTATGGTATATATAAGATATAATTTGTCAAACAACAACTGTTGTTTGACAACTTTGTTGTTGTTTGTACAGGGTTTGGTTTAATATGTGCGACCTTAGTCAGAAATAGACTTCACAGTGCTAATTTTTAATATTTCAGCAAGCCTGATACACCAGGCTCTCAGATGCTGAGGTGTACGTTCCGCCAACGTTTATTCAAGCGGGGCGCGTAGTGTATTTGTACGATATTACTAGCAGCTGGTACAGTAAGCTAGGCTATCAGAGACGGAGGTAGGCAGTTGTAAAATGCGTCAGCGGGCTACGCACCAATTGTGAGGCCGCTGTTTTAGGCAACCAGCATAGTAATTGTATACCAGACTCACAGAAGCTTGTAGGAGGTAGTTGTAGACTGCGTCAGTGGGATGCGCACGAGTTGAGGCTTTAGTTAGGCAGCCAGCGTAGCAGTATACCAGGGTCGCATAGGTTTGGAGGAGTGTTGATCAAGCGTAAGTTCATGCAAGGCGCGCAGATTTGAAGTGGGCGTCAGTAAATCCTAGAAGATAGTAGTTGTGGCTTGTAGAGACGGTATACCAGGTTTACAGAAACAATGAAGAGTGTGATTGAATAGTATTCATTCATCGAAGGCGCGTAGTCATTGGGAGTCTTCAGAGACTCGCGCATACAGGCGAGAAGTAAGCTGTAGCCAGTGGCAGTGTACCAGGCGCACATGGACTATTAGGAGTGTGTCTCTAGTGATATTGTACTGGGTGTGCAGCTTACTTGTAGTCCACCGATGTGTATGGTGTGACGTTCCATACGTCATGCGCCGGCGCCGGTATAATCTCCTCAGTGTTCCTGAGCTCCTATTTTTCTTTAACGAATAAAAATTTTAAAATCTTTTAAATTTTATTAACAAAATTTTGAACAGAGTCGTGCTTGCGTCTACTCGCTGCCGAGGTCCGGGGGAAGAGGAACGAAAGAAAAAGATTGATAACTATGCTCAAAAGGGATATGCCACGATAGTTATTACAATCGCCGCGGTCACCTTTCCCTTTATATAACGTACTATAGCGTACTACTACTCTACCAATACCGCGAACCTCATCGACATTAGGATTTACGCGTGCGTGTCATCCCGACCGTACCCGGAAGGGGAGAGGGACGGCCCGTTCAGTACCGAAATTATTAATAACTTGAGCCTCTATCGCGATAACTCACACGTCTTTAGTTTTTGCTACCGCTCACTCACCTTCCTCACTCTTCAGAGAGTGCGGAAGGGACCGGACCCCTTATCAGGGGTCCGGTCCGGACCCGTGTCCCTCTCGACCTAATAATAGCTTACAACCTGTAGCTGTCCCTAATATCCGGTCTGAATATCACCCGGGTGATGTTAGGGAGGGTCAAACTCTTTCATCGTCTCTCAAACTTATCAACTAGCCACCAGGCTAGTTATAGACCGATGAAGCTACAGCGATCTTAACCCGACCGTTAGTGGAGACCATTTCGACAAAAAAGTGGATCTAAATGTAAGATTTTTTAATACGCTTTTATTTATAAACTGAGATAATATTTTAACAATAAATTAAGCAGTGAACAAATTCACTGTATACTTCACGTTTTATGTTTTTCTGCAAAACGCAACGTCACCACTGTCGTTGTAGGTAATTTAACTAGTGCCAATCTTAAATCATCTTGCAAATGTAAACTAGACATGGACAGGATTGCCTTTCATATAATATTATATATATATATATATATATATATATATATATATATATATATATGATTATAGCGGATAGTTAAACTGTAGTGCAGGTGCGATCGAGTGTAATACAATTATACTGCGGGTGTTGTGTGCTGCGAAATTGTATGCCCGAAGTAAATCGCGAATTATATTTGAGTTCGTCAGAATTCATCCAGACGTTTCCACTTATTTGTCTATTTAATTTTATATTACATTTGCAATAAATTTCTGGAGTTTAGAACTAATTTATATTTTTTTTTAAATGGAAAACCTCATAAATATGAGGTTCTTGGATCGATTTAGCAATGCTTAGATAAATAGAAAAAAAAGAAAGCTTGAGAGGTGTCAAGGGACACCCGGATGGAACGAAGTTATAATATATATATTATAATATAAATATATAGTTGTTAATGAAGAATTGAAGCCTATTTCGGAAGAAATATATGACGGACAAAAAATGCTAACGATTTATATTTTATTGTAAGTACCGATCATACTTTTAAATGCATTAAGTGAAAATAAAAGCTGTTAATTTGAAATTACAAACAGACACTTCAATTTTGTTTATCTGTATAGATATAATATATTATATAATACAAATCAAATAGTTGAACTAAGTATATATAGTGCGCGCGGAACTTGTTGGCCGCGCCTTGGGTAGGGACAGGGGTGAGGTGAGGGTTGCTTGCTGCTCGCAGTGTTGCCGCCGCGAAGTCCGCCTCCGTACTGAGTAATAACACCAAGCGCTCTTCCGCTTAGTCACAATATGTAACAGTCATAACAGTCACAATGTGTAATTGCAAAATTCTACATTATTGTCAAGGTGATAAGGTCGTTTTTTGTATCATTCTTAATAGTCGTTATGACATTGTGATTTCGAGTGGCAAAAAGTGTCGTGCCTATATTAATCCGTCTAGCCCCAATACACAATTCGCAACGCGCCATAAGGAACTTTGTTCCAAAAACAAGAAAAAAAAATTAATTTGTTTTTTTTTTTTTATTAATTATAATTATAATTATAATCTAAATTTTAGATTATTAATTATAATCTAAATTCGATAAATAAATAATAGTTGTGAAATATTTATATTTACCGAATAAAAGGCACACGATACTCAATAAAATATATGAGCATAGCAAAATCCCACCTAAATGTACACCAGTGGCGAAGGGTGGTTTTACTTCAGAGTTGTGCAAGTTTTTTTTTTAAATGAAATTTAAAATTGTGTGAAAATAAAATATGGTGCATATTATGTGTGATGGTAAAAGACGTTACAAGCGTGTAGAGTGTGTCGTATCCAAGAGAAATTGTAAATACCTACTTAGGTAACTATAAGAATGCCTACAATCAGGTATATTTCAAAAAAATACAAAATAGGTACTTAATAATAAAACGTTTTTCTATGTATTAATCAACTATTGTAAGATAATCATAATATTAAAATACTTCCACGGTACTACCGCCTATTAAATAGTAATATATTCGGTCCTTACATATGAAATTGGCGTTTTGTCGTGCTGGCCACATTGATCTCAAATATATCTTCTTTGGTTTGGAATTACAATATCGAATTTATAGTGCTACTAGCTGGTGCCCGCGGCTCCGCTCGCGTAAATACAGTATCCCACGGGAACACTGTACTTTTTCGGGATAAAAAGTAGCCTATATTTTAATCCAGAGCCTAAACTACTACCTACTATACCAAATTTTATCGAAATCCGTTCAGTAGTTTTTTCGTGAAAGAGTAACAAACATCCATCCATCCTCACAAACTTTCACGTTTATAATATTAATGTTAGTCATGCATTTGTGTTTCGATAACCGTTATTCATTTTTTTTATCTTCTTTTGGTTTTTTCTTTGCGGCACTCTGTTTGAATGGAAAACTTGAAATATCGTATTATTTTCGAGTACGAGTTCCACCGTGGCACCAGTGCTGCAGAAACGGCTCGAAGGATTAATGATGTGTATGGCGGCGGTGTCGCAAAAGAAAACAGAGTACGTTTTTGGTTCCAACGTTTTCGTTCTGGAAATTTCAACCTGCAGAACAAGCCCCGTGGACGGCCGCAGACCAAAGTTGCTAATGAAGAATTGAAGGCTATTGTGGAAGCGGGTCTATCGCAAACCACGTCCGAGTTAGCTGCAGGCTGCGGTGTTAGTGATAAAACTGTTTTAATACACTTGAAGCAAATAGGTAAGGTCAAAAAGCTTGTAAGGGTACCTCATGAATTGAGTGCAGCAAACCGACAAACGCGACAAAAAAAAACGTGCGTCGATTGCTGCGTTACATTACTCAACCGGCACAACAATGAAGGGATTTTAAATCGAATCATTACCTGTGATGAAAAGTGGATCCTGTATGATAATCGGAATCGCTTATCGCAATGGCTGAACCCTGGCGAACCAGCCAAAGCCTGCCCCAAGCAAAAATTAACGCAAAAAAAGTTTATTGTGAGCGTTTGGTGGACTAGTGCCGGTGTCGTTAACTACAGCTTTCTTAAATCTGGCCAGAAAATTACGGCAGATGTCTATTGCCAGCAACTGCACATCATGATGGAAAAGCTAGCTGCTAAACAACCGAGGTTGGTCATTCGCTATAGGCCACTGCTGCTTCAGGACAACGCTAGACCACACACTGCGCAACAGACGGCTACCAAATTAGAGGAGCTTCAATTGGAGTGTCTAAGACATCCACCGTACTCCCCGGACCTTGCTCCAACAGATCACCATTTTTTTCGAAATTCGGATAACTTCTTGCAAGGGAAAAATTCCATTGCGATGGGGCAGTCCAAAGCGCTTTCAAAGATCTTATTGATTCCTGTCCGAATGTTTTTTGTAGTAAAGGGTATGGTAAATATATAATGTTTAACAAAAATCGACAAGTTATGTTCCTCCTTTACAAACGCCAATTTCATATGTAATAACCTAATATAATATTATGATTGTCTATTAATATGATAACTACAAATTGCAATTGATAGTAGGTACGTATCTAACTTTCCGCTTACCGTAATAGTCAACTTATTCAAACGATTTAACAATAAATACTACACAAGTGTCAAGTGGAATCACATTCAATATTTCCATATAAGTACATAAACACGTATTAGTTTAAACTTTAAGACGAATTTAATTTATCACTTCTCACTACGCAATATAATTTCAAAACTAATAGTTGAACAATAATTATTATTTACGTAATTTAACATGATTTTACATCCAAGGACATACATCGCCATATAACTTTGAATTTCAACTTTATTTCTAACGAGATAAAGTTCCTATGATCTCCCACCATAACTCCGAATATATCGGCTTATAAAGAGATCTGTGATTCTAATATTCGTGTCAAAGTTGCAACGTGCAGTGCATAGATGTCGCTTGAGTCGGTCTACATCGTGTCATCGCTTGTCCGACCTGACTTGTATATGATATTATTGTTTTCTATCTACTGGTTTTGGTCCCCACCCCATGTAGAGGGGCTCTAGGCTCTGACCGTGGTTCCTCGCCCAAGGACCCTTCAAGGGCCCGGTGTGTGTAGACGTAGACATGATACTAGTTTTGGCATGTTGTCTCAAGAGGTAATCTGAAAGGGAAGCCGATAAGAATGGAGTTCTTTAGACCCTTCGCCACTGATGTATACAATGTATATTCAAAGCCAGAACAGACATAGATGATTTGTCGATGAGCAGTGTACATTAATTTGAATAATTTATTAGAATAGTCACAAAACTCATTAGCATTCACGGTCAATAGACCACTCAGAAACGTTCCACCTAATTGATGACTATTGAGTCGTGACAGATTCGCGTTTATTATTAATTTTGTGTGGATGTATGAATAGTTGATTGCACGTCATGAAGAAAATTGGATTGATAGTGGTCAGGATTATCCACTCCATCTAAATTTGTAATTAATTTCCGCATTAGTTCGTGATTGACGCTTATTTGCAATTTTAGTTTGTTATTGTTGTTTGCCCATTTACAATATCCAGTTTCCTCTGTAAATACTCTGGATAGTCTTTTTCTTTTAAATATATAAAAATGAATTCATTTGTCTCGCTAAAACTGGAGAACGAGGGGACTTATTTTAATCATGAAATAATTTAAACGGTGAGAAATATTGAAAGTGTATTGAAATAGTGTGTTTATATAGTAATAATAATAGTGTATTTTCTGGTCTTGAAATTATAGGTGTATGTAGGTAGGTGCAATAGGTGCTACTTATATTGTAAGAACATCTACTTCATTCACTCAATGTAACTCAAACTATTTTTGATTTTAAAATAATAACCAATGTAATTTTCAATTTGTTTGAAATAAATAGACGACAGTTTAATATTTACGGTTCATTTTAATCTCATCTCCTCTTTTAAATCAAAATTGTGTCGAGATTGTCTTTTGCAGGTGGACGTTAATTGTGGAATTCAAAACCGCAGAAGTCCCAAGTTTTTCTAACAGGAAGCCGTGTCTGGCTCGTCACTTTGTAATGGAAATGGCGTTAATGGAGTACAAAAACCAGAACGAGAACTCACAAATTATTTACATAAATTATGAACAAAAGTGTACTTACAAAAAATTATAAGTCATTATTATTCTTTAAACTGTGCCATAACGATCAGCTGGTTGTTTTCGCAAATGAGCTTACGCAATGGGCTCGTTACCATAAAAAAAAGTAATGGAGTTCTGTAAGATGGATTTAATATAATAAGATCTTTCGGTATTCATCACCTTTTATGGTCCAATATTCTATTGATTGTCTAATTATATTTGAATTCTGATGTGGCATTCAGAATCAGCTCGCATCGAGCGCTTAAACGCATAAAAGGAGTCCTTTTGATTAATAATCTCCTCCTGAACGAGGATATTCTGTAATAGGCTAATTACAAACGTGCGTTCCATATTGATCCACCCGAATATTCTGGCACATAATAATCTCACATGTTGGTGCACCATTAACAACAATAATACTAAAACAATACGATCGGCTCATCACTCAATAGTATAAAGGCAGTAAATTCGTATTAGGGTCAATACATGAACTTATGTTAATAAGGCAGTGGAGCTGAAGCGTAACAGCTGCTGTTTACGGCGCATTTACATAAATATTGCAACCCTGTGCCATTACACGTCTGCAGGTAAATTTTGGAATTTTCCTCCCGACTCTAATTGAAGTTGTAATGCCTCGTTGTGGACATTTCGCAAAATTTAAACCATTGTCTTGGGCCAGACTTGAAATTATTTTACATTTGTTAAAATTCACCGAAATTCTCTCGGTCTCACAGAGTCCAATAAAATAAAAAAAGACAGAAAGCTTTGTAATATTTAAAATTCTTGGAGGGATAAAGCAAAGTAGCTAAGTTTTAAAAGCCTCGAAACATAACAAACTTGAACATTGAGCACAAACTGTATTATGATTTGCCCAATTCAATAACAATAATGCCTTGTTCGATAAAATGTTCGATAAGATGGTTTATTTACATGTAATGAAACAAGGAAAGGGCCTATGTAATCCTTAAAACCATTTTGGATATTTGTTAGGATTTCGGAATTCCGATCGTCGACGTCTGATAGTACAGCACGATAAAAGTAAGGAATTCCTAATATCATAAGGATATGATAGCTATTCGTAGTTAGAAATTGCAACACTGCGGGCAAAAAAATTTACCTAAAATAATAAAAAAATCTGGAAAGTTTTCGTAGTGAGGCATTTTTTCTGTCACACACCCAATGTTACATAACAATATGTCTAAAAATACAACAAAATGTGTAAATAAAGAATTTATTTTCTTTAACATACATTGTTGGTCTAATCTAGGCCCCAAAATTCATAAATCAAATATCAAAAGTACTTTCTGTTAATTCAGGTTTAAAAAAAATGGTACTAAGAAGGTATCTATATAATTTTAAAAATTCTATTTTAGATGATTTTAAATATTGCTCACGTAAAATGTGTTTATTCAATATTTTTGCTATGCAGTGTACGGAGTTTAGTAGGCTTACTTAAACGTACCAATATTCATAAAGGGTATCACGCTCAGATCTCATTCGGTATAAGTCAGTCAGCCTTAAACCTGTTTACCAGAATATTTCCCAGATACTATGAGATTGGCAAGCAGCCACGTAGCTTTTGTAGTAGAATATTGAAGTAGAAATTGGGTTACTTAGTTTTAGTATTGAGATATAATATATAAAAAAACTCTGTAACCCGAAGTAAAATCATTTAAAACTGTTCTTCCACTGAGATATTCAGTGGAAGAACAGTTTTAAATGATTTTAATAGAATATTATTAAAGTTTTTATAAGTAAAATCTTAAAAACAGTGTTACTTCAAAATAGTACTGTTTGACCACCTAATTTGAAAGAGAATGCGGTAAAAGTTAGTGAGTATGGGTGTGACATCCCATCTCCACCAATGTTCTATTCGGAAAAAAAAACCGTGGCACTCCGGGAGTGTCGACAGAAGTGAAAATAATATTTTAGCACACAGGCAAGCATGCAGCGCGCGTATCTCAAATAATGTCCAAAGAGCCTAAAGCAGTTTTATTTTCAAAATACATTTACAAATACAAAGTTTAAATTTCCTACTTTGTATTTGTAACATATACAAAGAAGGAAATACCAAAATGTTATTGCATGAAAAGTTGCGAGCAAATGTGACTAAAACGTGATTAAAATGAATAATACACATAGATTTTGGCATTTGGCATAACGAATTTTCGTTATTCAAATAATATTAACATCTCCCACAGTATTTAAATCAATTTGATTAAAAGCAAAATTACTTCCGAATTTACGAAGCAAAAATAAATAAACGTTTCTTAAATAAGATTAAAATCATCCAGCTGCAAGTTGTGAATTACGTTACTAAATGTAGACATTTTATTTACTTTGCCCATAAAAACACAGCTACTGTACGAGTAATAACAGGAAAAGTAAAAGCCAAAACACGGTTATCTTAGAATTTCATTGTTGAAATACAGTCAGACGAAATCCAATTATTTCATCTTTTCGTTTGTTCTTTCAATAAAGACAACTCCAAGTTTGATGTATCCAAGTGACAATTTTATAAAGATGTCATTTTGAATTTTCATTTGTGTCTCATGAAAACTGTACGTAATAATTTCTTATTTTGATGAAATAATTCTAATTTCATTGATTGATTTCAAATTAATATTGTTTTCAAATTTCACTCACAGTTAATTGTTCTAAATCGTTTAAAGCCTTTGTTTATTCGCCGTTTGTGATTAAAGTCCGTAATTATTATCGCATATTATCATCTTGTCTGGTTGATTGTACTGTAAATTTTTGGTGGAAATTCATAGAGTAATTTCATACACCAACATACATTTGATGCTGACTATTATAATTCGCCGGATGATAACCAAGTGGAAATCGTGTAATTTTAAAATGTCAAGAAATTGCAATGAGGTTGGTGTATTAAATTTTATTGTAAATAATTTAAAAAAATATGTGATTAACAGGATACAGCGAAAAACATTCAAATTAGTTTCAAAAAAGAAAATAATCTACTACAGAACTTCTTTCACTCATCAGAATTCAATTGTATCAGTCCATAAAAATATATTTGCTTACCCACAAACCCGCTTCTATAAGTACTCTACAAGCTCACTTAGTAAACATATAAAGGCAAAATTCCATGAAGGATCCTCTTAGAAAATGACGTTTTTGATACAACTATAGTCGCGTTCTAGTGTTCTTTTAAAAAAAAATAGGTCCCTTTCTAAACCTCTATTTATATATTTTACACTTATGTAATAATTTGAAATAAAATACTACGATGACTTTTTAGTTTCACTTTATACTTGATGTTATGAACTTCTGTATCGATTTTGAAATCTAATTTTTGAAACAAATATTATGATTGCCATTCTATTTATTATAAGTAACTACTAGCAACTACCTACTAATAAATGTAAATAGACAACATGCGTAACATTCTAGATCATACTTCCTATTAATATTATAAATGTGAAAGTTTATGAGGATGGATGAATGGATGTTCGTTACTCTTTCACGCAAAAACTTCTGACCGGATTTTAATGAAATTTGGTACGGTAGTAGTAAATGCTTTGGATTAAAACAAAGGCTACTTTTTATCCTGGAAAAGTACAGTATTCCCGCGGGATACTCGATATTATTTTATGCGGGCGGAACCGCGGGAAACAGCTGGTCTATAATAAATGTGAAAGTATGTGAGGATGAATGGATGGATGTTTGTTACTCTTTTACGCAATAGCTACTGACAGGATTTTGATGAAATTTGGTATGGTAGTAGTTTAAGCTCCGTATTAACACATAGACTACTTTTTATCCCGGACCAGTACACTGTTCCCGTGGAACAGTGTACTGGTCCTGTGGCTGTGGCTCCGCCCGCGTAAATACCGTATTTACGCGGGCGGAGCCGCGGGCAAAAGCTAGTTTATATATGAGGGCAAAGTTGTCGGAGGTAGCTTTCACATTGTCTGCCACAACTGTAAAATGGTCGTGATGGTCCGTAAGTAATATAATAACTTTCGCATCTATAACATTAGTAAGGATTGTGCAACTAGGCCTTAAAGAAGTTATGTAACCATTACCGTCTTACTACTATTGTAAATATGAAGGTTTGATAGGATGGATAGATGGATAGATGTGTTGATGTTTGCTTGCTAGACATTTCCGTGATAACTACTTCGTCGTGTAACATCTCAAGCTGTTCTCTATTTATAACATTAAATTGGGAGGAAAAATGAAGGCCTTTGGGAGGCTCGTTAGACATTGTTTTCGCCCGGAGACTTATAGGACGTATACATTACCATTCATTCCGCCTTTACCCCCCTCTACTGCTTATTAATAGAGAATTTATACAGTGAATTGTTTAAGCGAGGCGATAGTTGTTCTGGGCAAGATAACAATATATATTTTCGCCGTTGCTAGATTTACAGAAAAAGTTTTATAAATTATAGTGGATCGATATATAATTTATCATTGCTGACATTGCCTGAATCCTAAATTAATTCAGCGGTTATTTCAGAAATGTCTTGTTTTCTCTGTGTAGGCTCCCAGATGTGGAATAAAACGACTTGGTACTTATATAGTGGACTGTATTATAAGGATATGTGTAAGTCTGGTCGCCTACGTTGAAAATATCAGAATGTTCAAAGTAAAGTATAGCTATCGCCGCGCAGTGTGCGCTGGCGAATATGGCGCATGCGCAGGCGCCGCGCGCCCCGTTGCGATGTAGCCGCAACATACTGCTCGGGCCAAGTTGAAGGTGTCCAACTTCAACTTGAATTAGTGGGAAGTGGACAAATATTATTGTACGCCCGTTGGATGATGCCTTTCTTCGCAAGGATCTCAGCAACACGGCAAATCTTTTCTTTGCCTGTATGCAGCCTGGTAATGCGACCCAACTGCCACAGGAGAGGAGGCTGGCTCTTGTCGCGAACCAACACCAGAGCGCCGAGCTGCATGCTGTCACGCGAGGTATGCCACTTGTACTTCTGTTGAAAGAGAGAAACATATTCTAATGAGAAACGAGTCCAGAAATGTTGTTTAAGTTTCTCGATCCTCTCGAAGCGCTGCAGACGATGGACATTCGCATTTGCGACGTTAGGACGAGGAACAGATAATAATGTGCGTCCGATGAGGAAATGAGCAGGAGTAAGACAGCTGAGATCGGAAGGATCATAGGAAAGAGGAGTCAAAAGGTCTCGAATTAAGGATACCTTCTATTTGGACAAGACATGTTGACATCTCTTCGTAAGTTAAATGAGTTAATGATAATACATGCCTAAGATGATGTTTAACAGATTTTACCACCGCTTCCCACAGTCCACCAAAGTAGGGGAAATAAGGAGGTATGGTTTTAAAGTGTATACCATTTGTTGACATTCCAGTTGAAATGTCGTCGGAACAAGAATAAAAAAATGAGATTACTAGCGCCGACGAAGGTAGTGCCGTTATCGGAGTAAATAGTTTGCGGCTTGCCACGACGAGACATGAATCGAAACAGAGCTCCCAGAAACGCCTCCTTGGACAGATCCGAGACGAGCTCCAAATGCAAGGCCTTTACTGCAAAACACACAAAAATGCATATGTAAGATTTCATCAACCTCTTCGTCTTAGCAACTCTGCCTTTACGGTCGGCCATCAACACTGGGCCGGCGTAATCGATACCAGTTTGCATAAAAGGAAATTCTAAATGTGTCCTATCACTAGGTAGGTCTGCCATAATGGGTTGCATGGGCCTAGATTTAAATCTAAAGCAACGCTGTGTGCTATGTACGACGCGCCTAGCGAGGTCCCTCCCTCCAGTGGCCAATATTTTTGTCTTACGTGAGACAAAAGCAACTGAGGTCCTGCGTGTAACAGTCTGATGTGCTCTTTGTGAAAAATTATTTGTGTTAAGTGATGTTTGTTACAAAGTTATACTGCCTATAACGTCAAACATCCCATAATTGGATGTTTGACGTTATAGGCATAATAAGAATTACTAAGTCGACCACCGACTCTTAGTAAATTATTACTATCTATAAATGGAGATAGCGAACATAATCTATTTTTTTATGAAGAGGTTTACCAGATTTAATTGTTAAATATTCATCTGGAAACATGCTTTGTTGAACTAGTCGTAATATAAAGTTTTCTGCCTTTTCTAACTCTGTAGTAGAGAGGCAATTAGTTGACTTATTTTTATTTTGATAATTATATATAAATCTTAGTATGTAAGCAAATATTCTAATTAATGTCGTATAGTTTGATTTTTTATTTATTAAATTTTGTTATAAATTTATATTTGTGTTATTGTTTTTTGAATTCGATATATGTAACGAAACTTCTGATTCTAATGTATGTGTGTGTGGTGTGAATGGAAATTTAATATCTTTGTGATTTAAAAATTCTGGACCAGTCCACCGCAAAGAACACTGGCCAAAACTATCGGTTGTCACACCTCGGGAAACTAGGTCTGCCAGATTTTGCTTGGACGGAACGTAGCTCCACCTGTGACCAGCTGTACAGTCTTGAATTTCCCCTACATGAGACCGAACAAAAGTTTTTAATCGGTTGGAAGCTGTATTGAGTCATGACAGTACTATTGTGGAATCTGTCCAAAAATTTGAATTATGAAATTTTAAAGTAAGAGACGATACCACTTTAGAGTGAAGTCTGCTGGTAAGAACTGCGCCACACAGCTCCAAGCGAGGAATTGTTGTTGGCTTTATTGGAGCTACTTTATTTCTAGATGATAAAAGAGTAACTCGTACATTGCCACTAACGTCAACAGCTCTCATGTAGATACATGCTTCGTATGCACGCTCTGAAGCGTCTGAAAAAGTATGTAGTTGCAAGGACACAGCATTATCGATACTAATCCATCGCGAGATGCGTAGATTATTAAGTATTTTTAATGACAAAATGAAATTTAAAAATATTTTTTGATTTTCTTTAGACACTTCAGCATCCCAATCACATTTATCGATCCAAAGTTTTTGTTTAAAAATTTTAGATATAACAGTGCACGGTCCTAAAAGACCCAAAGGATCAAAAACTTGACTAACAATTGCTAAAATGTTTCGTTTCTTAATATTTTTGAATTTGTTTTCGAAATTTATTAAAAATAAAAAATTATCTAAAGAAGGATCCCAGTATAAGCCAAGAGTTTTACGGCAATGTTTCATTTAAATTTAGAGTTATTACTAATGTTTTCATCGAGATTTGAGCTACCTAATAATGAATTTAAATTTTTTTTGTTATTTGATTGCTATTTTTTTAAATTAAATTGTGCCGATTTTAAAGTATTATAAACATTTTTACACAAATCAGCGACGGAAGAAATGCTATTCCCACCACATAGATACATCTACATAGAGCAACTCTAGCTTCGGGATGTGAACACTGGTCTGCTAACGATACTAAGCACTTAGTTGCTAAGTAAGGTGCAGAAGCTGTACCGTACGTGACAGTATCGAGTGTAAAAGGCTGAATTTTGTGATTATGTTTAAACCTAAACAAGATTTGTTGTAATGAACGTTGTAAAGGTTCAACTTCACAACGTTCAACAAACCACGTATTTATTTTGGCGGAAATGTAATAAAATTGAAAGTAGGTCGTCTTGAACGACGGGTCCTACCATTTGGATATCATTAAATGATTTCCCAGATGAGGTTTTAGAAGAGGCATCAAATACTACGCGCAATTTCGTGGTAGTATTTGCTTCTCGAATGACGCCAAGATGAGGCATGTAATAAGCTTGTGTGTAGCTAGCTCTATCAAATGTATCTAGTCACTGGTATGATATAACATATATGTTAAAAAAAAATTAAACCTATTCAAAAAGAAAAGTGACCACCACAATAGTAATACCCGAAATAAGCATAAGCTTTATGTACCAGTGACTAGACTTAGTAAAGTAAAGAATTCGTTTAAAGGCCAGTGTATACGCCTATACAATAAGATCCCAGAAAGCGTTCAAAATTTTTCAATCAATAAATTTAAAAAATTAGTTAAAGAACGTTTGTGTGCTAAAGCCTATTATAAAGTTAATGATTTTATGAATGATAGCACACCTTGGGAATGAGGTGACCCTCTGCAAGGCTACTTCTAAATTACATATAATATTGTACTCTTGTTATGTGGTTTTAGTCATAACATTGTTATATATGCCTTTTTTATATTTTTGAAAGAACAATTTTCCATCTTTTTGATAAAAGATGGCCCCGCGCGAGTTTCTTACGTCGGTTCTTCTCACCGGGCTAGTTCCCGAACCGGTGGTAGGCATCATGTAGATCAACGTTCAGAAAGTGTATAAAAATACCTATTTGGAATAAAAAATTTTGACTTTGACTTTGACTTTGTTAGTTGAGCAAGATGGGCTCATATGATTTATGTTTAGGTACTCCGTCATAAATTGTATGTACCTTCTTTTATCTTTTAGGACTGGATTGAGCTGTAACTTACGTTTAAGCGCTACAAAACGATTTTTTGCTACTTGAAAAGAATCGCCGAGAACTTCTGGTGATTGCTTTAAAGGTATAGTGACAACGAAACGACCACCATCATCACGTCGAGTGTTCTCTGCAAAAATTTTCTCACAGCATTGTTCTTCTAAATGTAGTTGGAAGGAATTGTCTCTATCTCCCAGAAACGTGTGAGCAATTCATCTGTCTGGACTCTAAAACAAGATAATGTATTTTTTGATTTTGAATTTTTTGTATTAATTATGTTTTTATATGAAATTTGGCCCGAAACTAGCCAGCCAAGTTTGGTTTGTTGCAACCTAGGTCGTTGCTCACCTAAATTAATGAAATTAGAACATAAGACGTCCCAGAATATATCTGTTCCTACCAATATGTCAATTGGAGAAGAAATGTGAAAAGAGGAATCAGCTAGCTGTATATCAAGAGGCAACTTTAATGAATTTATGTCTATGTTACATGATGGTAGCATATTTGTTATTTGAGGCAGAATGTAACATTGTATATTTATTTTATAGTCACCCGAGATTGACTGTGTACTTAGGTTACAAGACTGCACTGAAGGAAATTTGACTGTTAATACCTGTCACAGTGGAGCTTACGTTACATCGTACCAAACCCAGCTTCTCACAAAGATGTCGTGTTATAAAATGCGCTGTGCTGCCGCTGTCGAGTAAGATCCTGACAGCTTGTAGGTTTCCTTCAGCATCAGCCACTTTCACAATAGCTGTGGAAAGCAATACGTGAGGTGTTAATTTTGTTTCCAAATTTGTTGATAAAGCAACTGCGTTTAGAATTTCTATTTCTTTATGCAAAAGAGTATTGTGTTTGTTAGCACAATACTTGCAGTGTGACAACTTATAATGTTTTTCTATGTGGCTAGGTTTTAGACAGCTTCTACAAACTTGAAAATGTTTAATTTATTGAAGACGTGTCTCAACGTCCAAATTTCTAAAATCCTGGGAATTAAATAAATAGTGATTATGTTTACACATAGGACATGTTGTTAAACTATTTTTGTTATTATTTGTATTTTGTAATTTATTAATTTTTTGACTATCTTTATTTTTATTGTAATCTGTAAATTGTAAATTTTGATTATTGTGAATATTTATATGTTTTTGTTCTTGTTGTAAAGTATCTAATAAATCTGATCTGTTTGTTAAGAAGTTTAAGAATTGTTTTAATGTAGGTTTAGAAGTAATTGTATTTCTTTGTTCTTCCATTATATGAATTATGAGTGTGTCCCAGTGATCTGTGGGTTGACCAAGTGAATTTAAGGCACATAAATTACGATTCGTGACATCAATTAAATTTCTTAGAGCAAAGCATGACTCAATTTGAATAGGAGGCAAATTAAAAATGGCGTTGACATGATTGTTAACTAAAAGTCGCTCGTTGTCATACCTATTCGAATGTAACTGCCAAGCTATAACGTAGTTGTTTGAAGTAAATTCTAAGTTTTTTATGATGAGCGAAGCTCTGGCTTTTAAAGACGCTCGCAAATAGTGGAATTTATTGATATTACTTTATTTAGAACTTAAATGAATAAGTGAAAGATACGTATCTCTAAATTCCCGCCAGTGTTGAAAGTCGCCATCAGAGCTCGGTAGACTGATCTTAGGAAGTCTGATGAAATCGCGCATAGCATCCACGTGGTCGACATTCGATTCAGATTCGGATAATGCACGACTGCGGTGACGATCGTACTTATTTATCAATGTTCTTGCTGAAGCCGTTAGCGAAAAACATTTCGATTCAAACTCTTCGTGTTCAAGAATCATTTGACTCGCATCATCCGATACCAACTCCAACTCCGTCTGAAATCTATCAAAATCACTATGAATATTTTCAATTTTATTCACACGACATTCCAGCTCATTATAATGGTTTTGACTAAAACTTTTACAGTCACTCAAACTATTTAGGAAGTTTTGGAATATGGTAAGCTTTCCTTTAAGGCTACCACGTTGCTTAATTAATTCTTTTATGCGTGTATCAATCATTTTTATAAAGAAAATATTTACCTAAGGATAAACTAAGAATCAATACGTGCAAGCACGTTAAAATTTCTATAATGAATGCAATGCAATTTATGAACAAGTGGCGCTCGGCGGTCGATACAATGGGATAAAAACTATAACTGATAAAAACAGCAGGGGTGCTATTTTTATCAGTTAGGCATAGAAATTTCTAAGAATTTGCAATAAGGAACTATTTATACTGACCAAGATGTAATATTGTTTAATATTAAGTATTTATAATGTATTTAAGCAAGTGAAAAAAAGATTTTAGAGTTAATATCTCTAAAGGTCAAACCTTACTTGTCAAGGACAAACCTTCAAAAATACTAAAAAAATGACTTTAATTTAAAAAATATAAAGAGATCTAAATGCCAGATACAAATAAAAGGCTAAGGATAAGAAAAATTGAAAGGAAAAGATATGGAACGGACTCACAAAATCAAATGCCCTTGAAATGACCGCGATGTCCTCCGATAGACTTTGCTGCGTCGCCAAGCAACTTCGCAGTTCAAGGGTTGATGCGGATAGTCCAAGCTGTCCTCCAAGACCAAAGGTATCCTCGGTGTAGAAAATATGTCTTCCTGTACGTATCCTCCAGCGTAATTAGCCAACTTGGTTTTTATCGTCGTATGCGACGTCCCGTGATTCTTGTATTAATAAGAACGACGAAGGACCATACTGTAGGCTCTCATATGTGGAATAAAACGACTTGATACTTTTATAGTGGACTGTATTATAAGGATATATTGTGTAAGTCTGGTCGCCTACGTTGACAATATTAGAATGTTCAAAGTAAAGTATAGCTATCGCCGCGCAGTGTGCGCTGGCGGATATGGCGCATGCGCAGGCGCCGCGCGCCCCGTTGGGGTGTAGCCGCAACATACTGCCCGGGCCAAGTTGAAGATGTCCAGCTTCAACATGAATTAGTGGGAAGTGGACAAATATTATTGTACGCCCGTTGGATGATGCCTTTCTTGGTACGGATCTCAGCAACACGGCAAATCTTTTCTTTGCCTGTATGCAGCCTGGTAATGCGACCCAACTGCCACAGGAGAGGAGGCTGGCTCTTGTCGCGAACCAACACCAGAGCGCCGAGCTGCATGCTGTCACTCGAGGTATGCCACTTGGACTTCTGTTGAAGGTGAGAAACATATTCTAATGAGAAACGAGTCCAGAAATATTGTTTAAGTTTCTCGATCCTCTCGAAGCGCTGCAGACGATGGACATTCGCATTTGCGACGTTAGGACAAGGAACAGATAATAATGTGCGTCCGATTAGGAAATGAGCAGGAGTAAGACAGCTGAGATCGGAAGGATCATAGGAAAGAGGGGTCAAAAGGTCTCGAATTAAGACTACCTTCTATTTGGACAAGACATGTTGACATCTCTTCGTGCCCCGTTGCGGTGTAGCCGCAACACTGATAAAAATAAAAATAATTAATTGTCCTAATTATCCTTTTTTTGTTATTTATAATAAGGAACTCTTAAATGTGTTGATAATGAAATGTGCTTTTATTTCTCTAGGACAAAGATGCGGTAACTCAATTGTGTTCACTAAAGAGTCGTCAGCTTGTCTGAATGGGGATAATTACTTAATTATTCGTTAATCAAGGAGATTCAGAAAAATACAAATAATATAATGAAACAACTGTTATTATGTAAATTAATGTGTTAGAAAATGTGTCCAGAAAAGACAAATTAAAACCTGCGGCATAAGAAATTAATACATATATATGTAAATTCTATTCTACTTCTGCAATGATTCATTACTCATAGTATAAATTACTTACAATAATAATTATCATTAATTATTATCATTAATTACACTTGGATTTTTATTTAGGTATTATATACCTGGTCTCAGACATTTTGACCGGATATTTAAAGAGTCTTCCCAAAATGTTCAGCTCGAAAACAGGCAGGTAGTAAGCTATTCCGTCTGTGGCCCGTCAGTACAGTTCGGTGTAGCATGCTCTTAAAGTTTTGCTAAGCACCAGGCCAGTATAAACCAGACTTCAGATAGGCTGAGTACAAACGGCTTCTTTGACGCCATACTCTCAGGGAACTAACTGTACCTACCTAAATTAGAGTATAAATTTTTGTCGAATGTATACTGTGAATACTAAGGCGGGTCAATAAGTCCGTGACTTTTTGAATTTCTAACCTCCTTACTGAAAAAGCAATACTACTCCTGTCAACAGGCATCTGTCAGTTGACTTCTATCAAAATTTGAACTTGCTGCGTCAGTTAGTTTGTGTTTTACAGCTATCTTTATCAGACTATCCAGTAACTTAAGGAAACAATGGAAAAAAGTAAATTTCGTGTGCTTATTAAGCATTATTTTTTGCGATAAAAAACCATTACCGAGACCAAGGCTTGATAAATACTATGGGGACTCTGCACCATCGATTTCAATGGTAAAAAAGTGGTTTACTGAATTTCGTTGTGGCCGTACAAGCACTGAAGATGCCGAACGTCCTGGACGCCCAGTTGAGGTCTCTACACCCGAAACAATCGAAAAAATTCACGATATGGTGTTGGCCGACCGAAGATTGAAAGTGCAAGAGATTGTGGAAGCCATAGGCATCTCGCATGGCTCAGTGATTTCAATTTTGAATGATCACTTGGGCATGAGAAAGCTTTCCGCAAGTCGACCACAAACGCAATCGTGTAACAACTTCAAAGGAAGGTTTGGCGTTGTTTAATCACAATATGGAGGAGTTTTTGCGCCGTTTTGTAACCGTGGACGAAACATGGATCCATCACAACACACCAGAGACCAAACAACAGTCAAAACAGTGGGTTTCTAAGGGTGAATCGGCGCCAAAGAAGGCCAAGGTGGGTTTGTTAGCCAATAAAGTTATGGCGACTGTTTTTTGGGATGTACGTGGGATAATCCACATTGACTATCTTCAAAAGGGAAGAACAATTAATGGGGAATATTATGCCAACTTATTGGACCGCTTCAATGAGGATTTGAAAAAAAACCGAGCTCATTTGGCCAAGAAAAAAGTTCTTTTTCACCAAGACAATGCAAGGGTGCACACATGTGCAGTTGTCATGGCAGAAATCCATGAATTGGGCTATGAATTGCTCCCACATCCACCCTATTCTCCAGATTTGGCTCCGAGTGACTACTTCTTGTTCCCAAACCTGAAAAAATGGCTCGGTGGAAAAAGATTTGACTCCAATGATGAAGTCATCTCGCAAACAAAGGCCTATTTTGAGGACCTCGACAAATCATATTTTTTGGAAGGGATAAAAAAATTGGAGAAGCGTTGGACAAAGTGTATAGAGCTCAAGGGGGACTACGTTGAAAAATAAAATGATTTATTTATCAAAAAATCTGTGTTTTATTCCAAAAGTCACGGACTTATTGACCCGCCCTCGTATTTTCTACATGCGTCAGAATACTTACGTTCAAAATATTTGCGTGCGTGTTAATTGCAAAATTAACTTTTATTAAATTAAAAGGTTTGTGTTTTAATTTTGTGCGTTGCTTTAAACTTTATATATAATCAGTTTCTCGAAAAGGGCCACAAGTATTACCTTAAAACTTAGTATTTAGTAATTTATGGGGAAGAAGAATCGATTTCAACGATCGATTCAAAATCCGTTCAGTAGATTTTGAAATTATCGCGCACAAACGTACAGACAAACAGATAAACTGACAAAAATTGTTTTGGGTTCTATGTCGTTCATAAAGCCCCCGTATAATAGTTTTTCTTTTATATCTTCCATGTACAGACAGCGACCAGTTACGAATTTATTATATGTATAGATAAATAAAAAATAGTTATGCTTAAGACGTTCCTTTAGTGGTTAGAACGAATGATATACCTTGGTTTCTCCACCGTTAGCTCTAAATGAGAATTCAAATTGATAATAATAATCATCAAAGCAGGATTGATATTAATGTGGCAAAAATGTTATTAATCTAGAAGAATAAATAAAAACCATAATTTGTGAGCCAAATTCGAAACAAAATAAATAGTTTATTTACTATAAGCATTTATTTTAGTCTCTTTAACTAAATATACAAATTATATTGATGAAAATATATTATGTTCATCAATTTTCGATTATTATAAATTAGGTATGGTTTCATTCATAATACTCTTTGTGGCATTGCAGGTACATCTATATTAAGATGATGTAATAAAGAACAGGATGTCCCAGAAAATATGGTCAGGCCGAGTTTTTGGATGGATTCTATTTTCTACTATTTTCTATTGTTTTCGAGATATTATGGTTCTTGTGTAATTTAAAAAAAAATCGACCTGAACAACTTCTAAGATTTTTTGAATAACTGAAAGATTAAAAAAATATTTTTGCATTGGTATTTGTACAAAATTTTCTTCTATGATTTTAATATTCTGCCTTCTGGCATGGATGAAAATCATGAAAATATTGGTCGAAAGACAGAAACAAGTTTATGTCCGTTGAATTATTATGATTAAAAATTTTTAACTTGAAATAAAATATAAATATATTAATCGCTTTTCTGGTTTCTAACTTAGTCTGGAATTTTTTTAGACTTTGAGATGAAGGAAGTGGTAAAAACCATCTCTCATCCCTTAAAATTCATTAACATATCTATAAAAACCATAATATATCTATAAATTACGGAAGTTTTATATATCCTATCAATTCATTACCGAAAGTTGGTTAGGATTACATTTTTATGAATTTGTTTCAGGAAATATTAATGAGTTGTTATTGGTATTGAGTAAACTGGATTCCAAAATTTTTCTTATTAACGTCTCAAGGAAAGGAAACAAACTAATAAATATGTATCAGGATTCAGGACCCCATACGTAAAGCAAATATGGTCTTTGTTCACCCGCAGGACTTTTCGACGTCCTTCTACAAAACCTTTTATACTTATTGAAAAGTTGATCAAATTGTTTCTACTTTGTATTTAAGTATTTGTTTAATTTTTACAAGTTACATTGTTTTATTTAGACATACCTACTCACATAGGTTGGTACGTCGTGAAAGGAATATTTTTTCATTCCACCCCATTGTGTGGGAAATCGTTGAACAGGTCTTTTTTTAAATAAAGGCAGGCTGAGTTTCTTATGTTTTTATAATATAAACAATTAATAAACCAGTAATCAAGCTCGAAAGTGGTAGTAAGTGGCATAGAAAGAGGGGAGGGGGGGCAATTCTAAGCTGTAAATGCTGATAGGTCATGCTAAATACTCTTTAGGAAAATTATTTATTAATCTTACGTGATAACGTCATCACAAGCCGAACGCTTAGCCCGATTATGCCTCTCTATCGTTTATTCCGCGTTCTCGCTTGCACGCTCGGCTCAGGGGGAACGTGTCAATTTTTCTCTAAATACGTTTTTCAAATAAAAGATGGGAAAAATTTGCCAACCAGAAGGTAACATTAAGATCTCTAATGGCCCGTTTCAATAACCTACTCGTATCTACCAATAACTATTTGTTAGAAACGTCAAACTGGTATCGCAAAAAACCATCAAATTATTGAATGGCGAAGTTTTTAACAAATAGTTATAGATCGATAGGTTATTGAAACGGGCCGTAATATGTTATGAAAATATGTTATTGATTGTACTGTAGGTTCTTGGTGGAAATTCATGTTTCACAGTAATAACACACAGGACTTCTTGCACTATTTCCACTTTAATAAGTATTTTACATTAATTTTAATATATTACACGACCGGTTTCGACAAAGTCATCATCAGGTGACTTTGACTTGAGGCCACCTGATAAAGACTTTGTCGAAACCGGTCGTGTAATATATTAAAATGAATGTAAAATACTTATTAAAGTAGAAATAGTGCAAGAAGTCCTGTGTGTTAATACTGTTTTGAAAATAACATTTCCGTGTATATCAATGTACGAAAATGGCTTATATAATATTTAAACGGCAGCTTATATCAAGTTTAGAGATTCCAAGATGCCGATATTTCTGCAAAAGTTCCCTTTCGAATAGATTTACAAAGTTATGTTTGGGAATGGAAAAATGATATTCAAAAGGCGTGTTCGATTTGGATACTCGTGTATACAGAGTGTTGTACTTTTAGTATTGAGATTATACATTTTGTATTTCCTGACTTAATACCGCACCAGTACGACTATCTAATATGTGCCGCCAGGGTATTTTCTGTCTGTTGGTTTTAGTTTATTTCGGGAAAAAATCATTTATTATATTATAAAACTTGAACTTGCAAAATTAGCCTTGAATTTTAATGTGAATTACTTTAAAGCTATAAATTACCTCAACAGAGCTCGAAATGTCCGTTCAGAACAGTCCATTACAGAGGTAAATGAGGCTGTAGGTCTATCTGTAATGTACGTCTAACATCTTTATGCCCAGAACAAGTAATGCACTATTCTAAACCACTCCGCCGTAATACATATTATGGTAAGCTAGGCAAAGTGGACAAAATCGTAGAGTTTATTTGCCACAAAACTCTATTATACTTCTGTGTATATCTATATATTTCTGTGTTTTTAGATGAATTTAATGATTCATCATTTAGAAATATTTAAAAAAGGATTCCTTTGACAGTATTTTAGAAGCCGAAAATAAAATATACACGATCTTTTTTCACTCAGTGACCAAACTTTTAAGAGTGAATATACCCTTGAATATAAGCAACTGTTACTATGGTATCAACTTTCCTACTAGAAAAAAAAATCATCTATTTCCTAAAAAAGGGCTATGGCACTTTTGTAGAAAACAGCTGATTACTGACTGAAAGAAAACCCTGTACACACTACCTCAAATTAATAACTCACATTAAATAAATAATAATACAAAAACAATAATTTTGTCACACATTGACGTTTGCTAATTTGTCTTTCACATTAAATAGACAGCACTTACATTTTTTGTATTTAAGAGGCAAAAGAACCCTCATAAAGTTCAAACTCAAAAATGAAATAAATGATGGTCGAATTTGGACCACTGGACGACCACAAGTTTATATGATTACATTTTCAATAATACAATGTTGTACCTACACGATACGAATACAACCATGTGGCAAAATACTAAAATATCATTGTGGAATAAAAAATTCAAAGTTAATAAAGGTTAAACAGCTCCATTCGTTTTTCTTTTCCTCTTTATACAGCTCTATTTGTTTTGCTGTTCTTCAAAACGTAATTCTATTTGCTTTTATATTATTCCAGAACATTTTACTAAAATTTTGCTTTATTTGTCCTTCAAATTTATTTTAATGTTCAGTGTATGCTGTTTTATTTTTTTAGTACCATAAAATAAAAGATTACATTGAATGTCGATCATTTAATTTCTTAAAATAAGACTCCAATTTTGTACAAAAGAAAATTGTGACATGTAATATTAAAGCAAATAGGAAGTAAAATTACAATTAAGTTTCGCAGATACTCACGACGTTGCTTTATTTAAACAAAAAGCTCAATTAGTGAATAAAATTGTAGTATTTAAATTAAAAGAAACTTCGAAATTTAAGTTCAATTGGTCTCATGCTCCCTCCGTTAAACCGTTAAAGTTTCTGGGCAATACGGGCCGGATCAAACGTAAAACCACAGAACCAATCCGCCGCTACGGCGACACTGATCAAATCTTAAATTTCAATCCGTAGGCGACCACTTATGCAATGTGTGGTGACGTTAAATTGTTTCAATATATAGGAATAGAACCATTAAAGTAGAGTCAGCAGACTGTATTTATTTTGTATCTTTATTATTTTGAACTGAAATTTTCAGGTTCAGGCTTAGGTACTGTCTCTTTTGGTTCTTTTTACTAAATTATATTTATTAACTTATATACCTTATATACATGTAGCTTTACAAAACAGTTTAAAATTATACAACTGATACAATTTAAATTGAAACTCTTTTAATTTATAACGCCATAACAATTATAAAGACAAAGTTTTACATACCTTTGGCGACGTTGTATTATTATCAATGTAGCAATATAGCTACCATATATTTGCTACATTTAAAATTAAAAAAGGCTCCAAATAATGATGTTTTAAAAATTACCTATGTAAGATATAGAAACTACTGTAATAAAATATTAAGGAAAGCAAAATCAGACTTTGAAAAGACAGAAATTACTAATGCAGGAAAGAACAACAAAAAAATATGGCAAGCAATCAAAAACATTACAAAAACTACACAACATAAATCAAGCGCAATAGAACTTATATCCCATAGTGATCCTATTAATTCCGTCAATATTGTTAACTCATTTTTCGTCAATATGGGCCAATCATTGGCCCAAAAGTTCATATCAACTAACTCACTCATTTCCGGATCTTTTGAGGATCCTTCTAATTCTTTCGTCTTATTGCCATGTGATGAGTCAGAGATCGAATTAGCTATTGATAATCTCAAGAATGATTGCGCACCTGGTAACGACAACTTATCTAGTAACTTTATAAAAACTTTCAAAAAAATTTTAATACCACCTCTAAATTATATCTGCAATTTGGCTTTCAATACTGGTACTTTTCCTGAAGATTTTAAGTTAGCTCAAATCACGCCAATACATGAGGGAGGGGACAGGGGCTGTGTCAATAACTACAGACCAATTTCCATTCTACCGACAATCTCCAAAATTTTAGAAAAATTAATAAATTCAAGGTTAAATCATTATTTAGAAAAAAATAATTTGCTTTCACAATCTCAGTATGGTTTCCGTTCTGGAAAATCGACTGATGATGCGGTTCAAGAACTTACTGACTATGTCGTTTATAATTTAGATTGTAAGAAAAAAGTAATTGGTATATTTCTCGATTTGGCGAAAGCATTTGACACGGTATCAGTCCCAATCCTTCTATCGAAACTAGAGAGGATCGGAATCAGGGGGACGCCACTTATGCTATTAAGCAGCTACCTTTCCAACAGACGACAAAAGGTTAAGATCGAAAATTGGTTTAGCGAAGAGCGTGGTATAAGTTACGGTGTTCCTCAGGGTAGTATTCTCGGGCCTACGCTGTTTTTAATTTACATGAACGACCTCTGCCAATTACCGCTTTTGAGTGGTAGGATATTTGCCTATGCGGATGATACAGCGGTTATACTAACAGGGAAAAGATGGGAAGAAGCCTTTGAAAACGCTCAGTCTACGTTCAATGTTATATCCAAATGGTTAGAGAGAAACATACTTACTCTGAACGTTGACAAAACACAATATATCACCTTCACTATAAATGAAGCCACGCAACCAACTAGTACCACTCTGCCGCATGAGGATATAATAGCACACTCATGTTCAACATTGTCCAGCTCTTGCTCTTGTTCTAGGTTACGAAAAACCGATAAAATTAAATATCTAGGTGTAATAATTGATAAAAGATTGACATTTTATTCACACATAAGCGCTCTAATCTCGAGACTGCGTAAACTAGTCTTTGTGCTCAAGACTTTACGAAACTCAGCTAGCAGAAAAATTATAAAAACAGTTTACTTAGCTCTATGTCAGTCGTTACTATCATATTGCATAAGCACCTGGGGTGGAGCAATTAAATCCCATATGATCAAATTGGAGCGCACGCAGAGGATGCTTCTGAAAGTTGGCTGGCAACTTCCGTACTTATACCCCACAGTCACCTTGTATGAAACATGCAACGTCCTGACTGTGCGACAATTATATATACTGCACTCCACTCTAAAAATCCACCGCCGGGTACAATTTGACCCAACGCTGTCCGATGGTAGTAAACGTCGAAATAATATATGTCAACTAAGTAAAGTCAAGACATCATTTGCTCAGAGGTTCTTCTATTATAAAGGCTATTACATGTACAATAAAATTAATAGTTTGCTAAACATATACCCGAAATGTAGTTACCGTTGTAAGTTAATAATTGCGGACTGGCTAAGGGAATTAGACTATGAGGCCACGGAAAAGTTTATAACATTTATTAGATAACTATCTATCTACTTATAACTTACATAATTATTATTATATGTATATTGACCAGCTTAAATATATTGCACACATATAACACACCCGTACACCCACACACACACACCCACACACACACACACACCCACACACACACACACACACACACACACACACACACACATACACACACAAATTAATAATTTTATTATATCGCTACTAGCTATTATTGTAATACATTTTATTTCTTTGCGTAGACAATTGTTATTTTTATAGTAAATCCTCAGACACATTGTATTTTGTAATTGTAATGAGAGGGAGAGAGCCTGGGGATCTGTAACACAGGTACCCACCTAGTATCGACCCCAGTCTCTCACATGTTTATTAGCTACTTACCTTGTGTTGTACTTTTCTGTATGTGCTAAGTGATTGTGAGAGAAAATAAATAACTATTATTATTATTATTATTATTATTGAATAAAATTATCAAATGACTTTTATAACTATGTTTCTTCTTGTCTAGGGTAAATTACCACTTTTTTCTAATATACCTCATTTATAGATTAAAAAAAAATGTAAAATTAATTTTTGATTCGAATTATATTTTCTGCTAACCATACTATATCAGCTGAATTAGCACACCGCAAACGTACAAGAGTGCACCGAACGACACGTAATGAAATTCGAAGCCTCCACTAAAGTGCACAGCTAGAAAATTATGCTTTTAGGTTTTATTTCGTTTTTTTTCTAAGTAGTTTGTAGTTTCTAACAATATTAGATTACAAATTAGAAAATGAAATAACGGCTGTTGAGAACAATTACAGTCTATTTGCGTTAAGAGGTCAGTGAATCACGCGTGTATTGGTCAAAATTGATCAATTACACATAAGCTGTGTTCACAATAACCAATTAATGTAAGCCATTTTGACATACGCACGCATGATTCATTAACTTATTGACGGGAATAGACTATAAATTGTGCTTTACGAAAATGTAAAATAAATGTAAATAAAAGAGAATTTAAAATAAAACAATAGAAAAGATGAAAATATAAGAGCAATAAGCAATAAGCAATGAAAGCAATTTACAACGATGCGTTTATATACACTTTATTTACATATATTTTACGCAGATTTCCGCTTGAGAAAGAGCTCTACTCGTTTTATTCTTTGACCCGGATAATAATTTCAGAGTAGTCTACCAATGAGGCTACAATTAAAATTTAAAATGAATGAAATGGGACAATGCGATTTATTTGTTTCAGATTCGCGCGGCCCGTATCGGGTGCATTTAAATATTCACGACTAGCCTTTTTTAAACGGGTCGTTGTTTTATCTATAAGGGCTTGCGCGCACGTGACGCGTTGATCGATTTAAGGTCTATTTTGTTACAACAATAATAATATTATCATATCGCCGCCATTTTGGAAAAACATGTTCTTTATATCACTATTCTATTCTGATGTCAATTCTATTTTTCTTCAAGAATGAATTCTGTTTGTTGTATAAGACTTTTATTTTATATATCTTAATTACTGGATAAAATAGTGAGTATTATTTGATTATGTAATTATAAAAGAACTTCTTTGAAATACGAATGTTAAATTTAATTTCTAAGCATTGCATAACCTACGTCCAAGTGTGTCCAAGTAACTAATATGTCCGATAGATTTTCCGATCGAGCTCATATTTTACCTTTAAGGATTTTATGAATGTTTCACACGACTAATGGAATTTCTGGCAGAAATAAGAATCAAACTCCGTGAAATGTTAGAAATTGAGTACATATTAACTTTAAACACAAAGAAAACGTTGTGCATAACGCCTGCACTTCCGTGTAAGTACAATTATTGCCTCAACTCAGCCGTTGTCACTAAATAAAACAAGTGGTAGCAGGAGATGTGAGAGTGCAAAAAATGCACCCGCAATGCTATATGCTAGTCGGTTGAAAAGAAAAGAGTTTATTATATCTTATACTTAAAACGAGACAACCTCCTAAAATACGTATATACCTATATAATTGTTATCTCAAAAACGTTTACATGTATTACCATGAAATTATGTAGGGAGTTTAGTATGCAGGGAGTTTTGGGGGAGTACCTAAAATCAATCTAGTTAGGTCTAGAAGCTGTATATGTGTTTTTCTTTCGTCGTGCAACAATATAATAAAAAATTTCAACTCTATCATGACTGTCTGATTGCCAGATTGGTTTGCTTGTGTACCTATAAGTTTTGCTTTGTTCGGAAATTCGGAATGTGGTTGGTTCGAACCCCGGTAAAATATTTTTGTGATTATTTTTATTTTTTTAAATCTACTAGAGCTCCGAGCAGAGCTCGGTTACCGGGGTAATGTTCATTATACTAGTAGGTACTTACGTAAACTTGAATATGAGTAAAATTAAAATCTTCTACGTCTAATTATTTTAATTCAACCGCCGCGCCGCCAAGAGCTAGAAGGTATTATAATATATAAATATTAATAGCGAAGGTTTGTACATTTAAAAATAGTTATTTGTGGTATTAGTTTCGATGCAGTCTCGATATGTTGAAAGAGCAAAATGATATTCTCATAAACGTCGAACGCGTTTTAATTGGTCCAAACTTCGAAATCAGTTTATGATATAAAGACGATTCATTTATTGTAAATTGAAAGTATTAAATACGAGAATTGGGATTCTGCTACCATAGAAAATATATAACATAGAATCTAGAATATATTCTTATATTTATTAATATTATTATTATTTTAGTACATTGCATTATTGTAGGTTGCAAAAATGGCAGCATAGTGCTGACAGCAGTGAAAAAAGCATGCGGCGAGCAACCCCGCTCTACCTCGTACCGCACCGGTGTTTGTAACAGTGCCGCGATTTCAATGGTTTTTTTTCCATCTCAAAAAACGCTTAACTTACCGTAAGGATTTTACTTCAAAAATAAACATAAATAATATTAATAAACATAAGTTAATAGAATCAGGCGTTACTTTGCGAAAATCCATAGCATACAATTGAATTAACGTATTCTACGGAGGTGCTTTACGCATGGTTATGCGTGCACTCACGCATTTGCTTGCAGTTGTGGATATTTTTTCGCTAGTAATTGCTAGATATAATATGAATTACATTATAATAAATATAAGATTATGCGGCCGGGTATTCGGTTAATAAAACTCAGCCAAAATAAATCTCAGTGATATTCTAGTTATCATCTCCGGCTTATACAGTTATCTTTCCCGACACCCGATCCTTAATAGTTTACATGGCAGTTTGATGACGGGAAATCTTAAGCTGGCAGTCAATAATTGCGACCGACTAATCCGACACGTCAACCCCAGCCGGATATCCGGTAATTTCATTTCAAATTTGACTCCAGGAATTCAGGGTAAACAAAAGGAAGTTTTGACATAAAACATTTTTATAAGACAAATAATATCGCGAGTTTAATAATTTTATAGGTATAATACAAAATTTAATTTTCCCGGAATCTTCAACCCCGTGGTGGCGCTATGAGCATTTTGCTCACAGAAAAATTATATTCAAAAATGTTTCGTTTTTCCTCACTCTATCGTTTCAAGCACCTTTCTAACTTTTCACGTAGTTCCCCAGACACAAATTTCGTGCTGGTCAGATACGATGCTACTGCTCAGAAAAGCATTATTGATGACCATTTTGCCAGACCACCAGACAATTTTGCGGCAATCAGCTCATTATTTGCCCATCCGTGTAAGTTTTTACTGTGTTGTATCTTTTTAACAATAATAATGTTTTTTTTTTCTTTATTATTTTTAATTCGTAAATTATTACTTAGAAACACAAAAGTAATAACTTAAAAACATTAATATTATTCATATCCAAAATCTAATTTTGTGCAAAGTTGGAAATTTGTGCAAAATATATGACAAATATGCCAAAAAGCCAAGCACCAAACTTACTACATGAATGTGCTTATTATAATATTTTTAGAATTATATCAGTGTAGAATCTTACTTAAGAATAAGTTTTCTAGTTTTCATTAAAGTAAAAGATTATTTGCAATTTATGTAAAAACTGCAGAAAATAATGGTGAAAATTGAGTTTTGTTATTTGACGTAAAATTTGCATATTTTTGCTTTATTGTTTTTAAAAAAGTATGTTTATACAATAAAGTATAATAAATCTTACTTATGAAATCCTATTTTATTCGATTAAATTCAATTTAAATTAAATAATATACTTGGAAAACTTGAAATATGCACATTGAAAGTAGCGTGAGCAAAATTCGATGGGCGCGCGCTGATATCTCACGGGTTACGTCTTTGTTTGAATTATACAATTGGATTGAATCCAAAAACAAATGATAATTTTATAAAAAATTTAATAAACTTACTTTACTTATTTACATAAACATAATATAAAAAAATAAATTTAAAAAAATAAAAGGTATCAAACATCAAGTGTACTGTTGGTTCTTAGTGGAAATTAATGTTAATAATAATAATATAATACAACTTTTACACACTTTTCCACTTTTCTTTAGGTTTTTACAATAATTTATATATGAACACGGTTTCGATAAAAAATGTGAAAAAGTGTATAAAAAGTTGTGTGATAATATTACAAACGTTGAAACTATCGTAGACGTGCTACGTCAGCGCGTAGCTTCACGGAGCATATTGAATTCGTAGCGCGTAATGCTATGAATTAGACATACTAATGTAGCACGGCTAAAGAATTGCACTAGAAACACTTGTGAAGTATTTTTCTCCTTTAAATTGTGTTGAATCTCCCTTGAGAGAGGATAGCATACTATCTATAAATAAGCCTTAAAAACCCTTTCTTATTTTATTTGAAAAAGTCACATACAAAATTTAACTATACAACGAAAGATTGCAAACAAAATATTGGAGTTTTCAAAAGCCATTTAACACTACGTATTTGTGAGATAGTAATTTACAAATATAAAAACCTCAATACCACCGACACCAACCATTCGCTTTGGAAAATATTCATCGCATTTGTGGGAATATTTTTTCAGCCTTTACATATTGTGTAGGGTCCTCATATTGTTAATAATTCTAGGAGATTCATATTGTTCTGAAAGTTTTTGTGCTTACACTTTGTAAATTGCAATTATAAAAAAAATACTTTTAATATTACTATTTTATTTGCCCAATTTATCTAATTTTGTGAGACTAACATAAAAAATGAAACTTTAAAATACGTCTCAACAAATGTTAGTTTAATAAGAATTTAAATTTGTCCGCAAAAAACATTAGTAAATACCGATTTAGCTCACCTTCTGTTCCGGTTCCGGTAAGCTCGTTATCTGCTAGCCAATAAGTCGTGGTCACCCTACAATCGGGTTATCTATACTGGGTTTTCCGTACAATTTACAGCCGGCTCTCCGCTGAAACGATGTCACCAAATCGCCGTTTTAGGAGTTCCCGCTGTTATTTGTAACAAGTGATAAATTTTAACGAACATAATACAAATATTTTTCTATTACGTATGATAGACTATTTTGAATTACTTATTCAAAGACAATGGAGCATTATTTATATACTCCGTTCCGATTCAACGTAATCTAAATGTAAACAAAAAATGAAATTAGACCAAAAGTATTATTATTATTTATAGACCAAAATATATTGTATAATTGTATTTCTATATTGTGCGGCGAATAAGTGTCATTTAAATTAGAAGCATTATAGCCGCCCTTATTGTTTACTATAATTTTGTTTACTAATCAAAATATTTACACAACGGAAAACTTATACAGCGATGGTGTATTGTCTTTCAAGTATCTTATCCAACGTATCAGTTGGGTAAGGGTCAGTTTACACCGCGACGAGACGCGTCTTGACGCAGGGCTGCATTTTTAAGGTAGCTCTTCACAATTGTACTTATCGATAGGTCGAAGGCGCCACTCTTGCAATAAAACGTGTATCATTTGTGTAGCGAATATAGATCAGTTTTGAATAGCTATCTTAAAAATGCAGCGCCGCGTATCGTTGGGGTTTGATATAACCCTTTTGATGATTGTGTTGAATCGAAATCGGAGTATAGCGGATATGTATTCCATATTACTTAAGTGACGATTTTGTATTGGTTTTAACTAATTATAATTTTGTGGCAGCTATGTAACCAATGATATTTTTCATTTCTGAAAAAGTATTTTAAAATAATGGTTATGTTACACTAATACTTCTTACGGCAACAATATTTTTTTAGACTATTATCATGAATGAATTTTGCTTATGGTAAGAAAATAAGATGTAGCTTGCAGAAGCAAAACAAACTGTAGATCCAAATACAACAGCGTATCTGCAGATTTCACCAAAGTATCTACGTTTGTATACAGAGTTTTGCCTATGTTTCTAAATTCAGTTTGTTGTACAGAAGTGTATCGATGTCACATAGTATCATGGAAGGAGTACACCTTCACCTACCGTATACAATTTTATCAAATTTTTTTCAGTTTTTTGTATTTTTAGTCCATAGCCAAATAATATTATGAATCATATGATATATGCCAATTATAAGTACGTTGTAATTTAGAATGCAGTACGTAGTAAATACTAACTATAAATGCATGTACACAGTATACACTGCTGTAGATGCAATTATATTAACACGTTGACTGCCACGCCATCACAGACGTCACTAACGTGTAATATAATTTAATTTGCATAATTTACCAGACTTAGTGATGTAGCAAAATAATCAATGAAATGTTACAAACGAAATGCACAATTGACTATAAAACGCCAAAAGATGACTCTGTAGCCAACTCTTGACGTTTTTAAGGAACAAAAACAATTTTGATGTTCGGTGGATGTTAATAATTAGGGTTTGGTATAAAAAATCTAAGAATAAATTCTAAAATTAAAGTTATAACAATAAATATAGTAGCTACTTTATGTGACGTAAACATTTTAATACTAAAGATTTATATTGCGTTTTAGTTATCTTTTTTCTACGGGATCTCGTATTATTTTTTGACGCGTAAAGCTTCAATAACCTCGGATACAATATACAATTTTCCTTAGAAATATTAACTCTCTTTTCATTTCAATACGAAGGAGGTATAATAAGATATCAAATTCTTTACGACACAAAGGAAGGAAATGGAATGAAGCTAGTGGTAAAATCAGGGTGACAAGCTAAATCCACCAGCGTGAAATAAATTTTAACGTTACGAATTTACTAAATAAAAAGGTTTTTAATAAAAATAATAATTTTAATAACTAACAACTCTATATAACATTATTAAAAATAACATATACCAGATACCTATATTAATTACGAAAATTTTACAAACGGATTGGTATGAATTTCGTCACAGCTAAAGTTTACGTGGAGGAAGGTGTGCAGAAAGATAATATTTTTAAAATAATATGCTTAGAAATACATTAAGTAATAAAAATAAAGTTACACACACTACCTCAGAAAAATAACTCATACAAGCATATGTATGTACAGTAGGTGTTGGTTTTATTCAATTGTCAATCTTTCTTTAACACTGCATAGACAACACTTACAGATTGACAATTTAAAATATTATGAATTATGGTTGAATTTCGACCACTAGGCGCCTCTAGTTATGCTTAATCGTACATGCTATGCATATGAAATGGTGGTAGTGATTTATATCTCTTATAGAGAGAAATAGTTTTTATTGCTTTAGAAACTACTTATAAGATGCATCAGAATTTTATTAACGTAAAATGATGTGTTGATAAACATTTATGATTCGATTTTTCCTTTCCAAGCTAAAAGTTAATCCAGTTCATTAGTATTTATGAACGTAGCACATATTTATTGATATACTCAAAATTTATGATTTCCTGGGATTTGGGGTTCTTATTACAACGTATTAAGGTTTATAATGCAATCAAATGTTACGTTACTACTATCTTAGTACTTCTTCGCTGCCCGTTAATGGACCGCAAAAAGGTTGGGGTGACTTTTGACCGTATTACATGAATTTAGTATAACTCTTACATATGTATGTGGAAAAGGGATTTTTATTGTCACGGGCGTAACACATAATAATTATTTCTTACTTCTTAATGTAAGATGTTTCTAGTTTATTACATTTAGTTTGTCGCAACATTATAAGTTATGCACTGTCATTTTCTTTTCTTTCGCGTAAAGTAGCATCGTCATCTTATTACGGTTTTTATCTTCAAAATTATGTTTCTCTACCTTTAACCTTGACAAAGATGTAGCTAACAAGACAGCTTTGCTCCGAGTGTGCGGAGCAAAGCTGTCTTGTTGGCTAGACAAATTAACGCTAAGAACTCACAAAGCGGTTTTTTCCCGTTCCCGCCGCGGTCGTCGAACTGCGGTTTTAATTCTAAACTCACGAGACCGCAGTTTTGGATTGTCACGTAGCCGCAGCGGCTGAGATTATCGTGGTGTGATCAGGGGTGAAGATCACAGGACGCGCGGTTGCAAAAAGGCGAATACTTATTTACAATGAAATTTCTGAATTTATCCCGCCAACCGAACGCAGAGCGCGCGGGCGCAAACGGCCGAGGCTGCGGGTGACCGCGGCCTGCGCGATTCTACTAGTTTCCCGCGGGACCCACGAACAACCGCTCGCAACGCGGGCGTAGAACGCGCCGTGAGTTGTGCTTTAATGTTTTACATACATATCTGCATTCCACAGAAGTTGCGGACCCGCAACCGCGGCGGGCGCGGTCGAAAACCACTCCGTGAGTTCTTAGCCTAAAGAGGCAATTCTGATGAGTGGCGGCCACAAATACAAGGGCAAATATTTCACAAATTTTCGCGGTTATATGTAAATATTATTCGGGTATATTAATTGACTTATGGTCAACATCTTAACAAAAATCAATCTAATTTTAATTTAAATTAAATTATATATAATAATAAAATTTAAATTATATTGTTACTGATAACTTTGTGTCTAAGGGCTGATTTCGCGAATGAAATTGAAGGCAAACAGTCAACGCAAAACTTGCTTTACGCGCTTAAACTAGTTTTAAAAGTATTTGCTCCGAGATAAACAAAGTAATGCGTTGATTGCTGTGAGGTAATATTTTATATCGTATGAGATCCAGCTGTTCTAAGTAAAATTTATATTTTAATATTATGCTTTATTAAAGTGTATGTAGGTAGTATAGTTTTCAAGCCTAGTTAAAGATATTTGCTTTGTCACTTCTTGTGTCACAAACTTGAGTTTATGCTAAGAAAATGTTGGAAAATTGATCCAACTTTAAAATTCTCATCGAGTTTCTACACCAAGTGTAAGAACGCCGTGTTTTCTGTTCAAACAACTCATAAGTTTATGACTGCTACACAAACAACTTCGAATTTGTTATACGCTCGTTGTTCAAAGACGGCAGCGCGCACACTTTATTGATTTTTTTTTAATAATATTCAAAAACATTAAAATCATTTTTAAAACAGACTATACAAAATTCTTCTGTCACGTTTTGATAAACACATTTATCAAAATTTTGAGCACGAACAAAAGAATAAAATACAATAGAAATAATATTCAATTTTCAACCGACTTCCAAAACACAGGCGGAGGTTCTCAATTCGTGTCTATGTTTTTTTAATAAATAATTAAATATTATGACTAGTATTGTCGAATTTTCATTATTCATTTAATTTTTAAGTTTGAACTTTATAAGGTTTCTCACCTCTAAGATAAGAAATAAAAATTCAAAAATATAAGTTATTACGAGGGCGGCACTGAAAATTTCGGGAATCAAGGAAGTGACACAACATTGCTATTTAAAAATGTATTTATTGCTTTTCGAAGTATTCTCCGCGAAATTTGACACATTTTTCCATACGATGGAACCAATCATTGAAGCAACCATTCCATTCGGAAGTTGGGGTCTCTAAAATGGCCGTTTTGTAGGCGTCCACAGCTTCTTCAGGTGATGAAAATCTCTGACCACGCAATTTATTCTTTATTTTAGGGAAAGTATAGAAATCATTAGGGCTTAGGTCGGGGCTGTACGGCGGATACTCTAATAATTCTATGATTTCTAGCTCTAAAAACTCTTTTGTTCTGTGCGCGGTGTGAGAACTCGCATTGTCGTGATGGAGAATGATGCGGCGGTTGTAGTTCTCTTTACGGAGTTCAGAAACGACCTGTGGCAAACAAATGTTAGCATACCATTTTGCATTAACCGTTCTTTGTCCCTCAAGAGGAATAGTCGCAACATGGCCGGTTTTGGAGACAAACGTGGCCACAATTTTTTTTGCAACACTCCGTGAACGAACAATTTTTGTTGGCTTTAACTCATTTTCGAACACCCAAACTCGTGACTGGTTTTTTGTTTCGGGTTCGTACGTATATATCCAGGATTCGTCACCTGATACGATGTTGTGTGCAGCATTTGAGGATCCTGCGTGGAATCTTTCGAGAGTTCTGACGCACCAAGTAACGCGAGCCGCTTTTTGCTCTTCACAGAGCAAATGCGGTATCCATCGGGAAAACATCTTTTTTACACCTAATTGTTCATGCAAGATTATTTGTATTTGACTCATGCCAATGTCTAAAGTTGCCTGAATTTCGCAGTATGTCACATGTCGATCTTCCTCAATCAGCTTACGCACAGCATTAACGTTTTCTTGGGTGACTGCAGTTTTTGGACGACCTTGACGGGGATCATCACTGAGCTTGACACGTCCACGTTGTAATTCAGCAAACCAGCGATAAATTGTGGTTTTGGATGGGGCTTCATCACCAAATGCAGAAATCATCGGGTCAACACAGTTTTTGTGTTAAACTACTTCGAAAGTCATAATAAATCATCGCTCTAGAATTTTCTCGAGTCAATTCCATTTTCTCAACGACTAAACAAGTTTGAAAAGACCTTGTGACAATTACGAGAATCTTTTTTTAAATAAATAAACGGTATTCGATTTTTAAAACCAAGGAGTTTTAAATTAAAAAGATTTTAATATAACAGGAACAGTGGAAATATTCCATTCCCGATACTTTTAGTGCAGCATTTTAGAGATTACATATCTCAGGTAGTGTGTGTAACGTTATCTATATAATATATAACAGAAAGTCGTGTTACATTATTTATAACTCAAGAACGGTTTAACCGATTTGGCTAAAATTGGTGGACGTAGCTTAGAACCAGGAGACAGTCATAAATGTATAAAATATGTGATTTGATATGGAAAATTACAAAGTAATGAAAACCTTATGATATATATATATATATATATATATATATATATATAAAAATGGATTGTAATTCCAATGTCTCGCTAAAACTAGAGACCGGCTATACCGATTTGGATAATTTTGGTCTTGATATTTAAACGGTGAGAAATATTGGAAAAATTCCGGGGAAAATATTAACACTATATTTATAGGTGCGACAAAACGTGTGTCGGGACAGCTAGTTTATAAAAATTTAATGTATTAAATCATCATTATAAAAAAAATTATAACAGCTAACTTATCTTTCATATACAAACTTTAAATATACCAAATTTCATACTGCTCCGTTCGCATAATTTTCGTAAAAAATATAATGATGATTGTAGATAGGGAGACACTGTTCCAAGTTTTTTTCAGACTACTAACTGTTAATTTGAGAAAGTATATACAGAGGATTATTAGCTATCTGACACAGGTACCTTACTGCCAATAGGTAGTAAGGTACCTAGTAAGTTATTACTTACCAATATGTTAGTAGGTAAGTAACCTAGTAGGGTGACTTTCGTTTCAATTCTCCTAAAGTATAGTTTGCGCTTCGCTACTCCCGGTTGTAAAATCATTGACAAAAGTCTAATGCGTTGATGTTTGTCATATTGAGAGAGTGCGGAGTTATTTTTACTGATATTCTATAACCTTGAAAGCTTATAGAACGGCACCGGATAGAGCGAAAACTGAGAGAGTACACTACAATCATATTATTATTATTATATTAAGTATATGAGTTTTATTGCAATAAAAATGTCATCATATGGATTATTCTGTCGCTAATTACGCCATGTAGGCGTGTCCCATTAATTTCCACACAAATACCAGAATATTTTTTTATTTAAAAAAATCTTTATCGAGAATACTAACACTTTGCTTTATGAAAAATCTTAATGGATCATGCATCGTTAGCAACGAAACTTTCATGTTCAAGCGAAGGAACAAGAGCACACAAAATTGTTAAAGAGAGTCTCGTCTAAAATAGCACACTAACCGAATATCAGTCTCATTTAGTTGAAAGTTATACGGAAACTTACATGTTATCACGCCGAGATATTTTACGACTTTAATAAGATCTTCTATCTCTCTCCGACTTTGGCGTGTGAAAAGGATGAGCAGCTGTGGTTTTGATGTACTACTATTGTGTGGAACTCCAAGAATAAAGACTTAAGTTTAACCTAATCTTTCCGAGTCATGTTTGACCCTACCGTAATTAGTATGAGATTAAGGGACCCCAAAACTATTGTCACAGATTATGCCTACTTAAGGCTTATGTTATTAAAATAATAATATGAAAAGACAGACTTTGTTAAGATTATATTATTAACACTGCAGTTCAATATTATTGTAAGAAATAATAATATACCTACTTTATACAAAAATATTAAAAATGTAATTATTTACACAAAAATGTAACATGAATCGCCGCTGAAACAGATAAAAGGTAAAATGAATTACCAACATTTACGTTCAAATGGAAATTAATGCGGCTAATGGACAATGAACACAGGTATATCTCGTATACTCGTCTCAAATCTCAACATTTGACTGACATGTTGGGTGATAAATTGTATATTTTTACTCTGTTCTTGTATCTAAGGGATATATAAATAAAATGAACCTAAGGGAGACTTCACACAGATACAAATCGATACGCGACGCGGCGCTGTATTTTTAAGATAGCCAATCCAAATTGAATTTTATTCACTGCTAGATGTTGCTAGCGACTTCGTGCGCGCACAAGTTAACCTTGCGGAAACCGAACATTTTTCCGACATAAAAAGTAGCCTATGTCCTTCCCCATAGTAAAGTACTATATCTGTGCCAAATTTCATCAAAATCAGTCCAGTAGTTTCGGAGATGATGCAAACAAACAAATAAACAAACAAACTTAACATCTTTATAATATTAGTATATATAAGATAGACAAGAAGATACTCGTTTCGTTTCGATGTGAATTGACCCTGAGACAAATATTACGTATCATGAGCACCGGATTTCAAAGAACAATGTTATGATAAATCAAACAATGGCCCATTCCAATTGGCCGGACAATCTGCAGCTCGGGCCTAGATAAATACAATTAATCCGCAATTCCAACTCTTGGTTACAAATCAGGGACAATCCATGTCCTTTGTTAGGCTTATTACTGAACGATCCCGTTCTCACAAAACTTCAGCAATTTGAATATTTGATGTTTTGACAGTTCTGAGGGACGCGATTCAAATCAAAGAAATCTCAACATTCAAAGGGTTGATTTGTATGCTTTCGGCCTTTTTTAAGTATAAAGAAAGTCCTTATTTGGCTTTATTATGAAATAATATGATTTTTGTATTATTTATTACTTTAAAAAAAGTAAATATCCTTGTTCGTGTCCCTAACAATGTGTGTAAAATTTCACGATTGTTAACAGACACAGACAAAGAGTAGAAGAAACAAGCTTGCACTTTGTTTTTTAATAATTATTTTTTACAGTCTTTTTATTTATTGTCCATACATAATGTGCTGCTGCTACTACAATTTATAGTAGGATAGTAAATGAGAGTAAATGTTGCATAGGTAAGTGGATTCTAATCTGGTGGTGGTAAAGTAACATGGCGCACGCGTGGGCAAACTTCTCTGCAATCAATTAAGCCCCATTTAGCGACGAGGACACACTTTCATGAGTTAGGCCCTCGGATTCTAAGCGCCATGTTTTGTTTCAAGAATAAATTTTAAAAATTCACAGTGTTTATAACTGCTTCTACAAAAATAATGTTTATGTACCTGGGAGACCGAGCTTTTCTCGGAGTTTTTGGACCTGGTAGGAAAAAAATAACTAATGACGATAGGCATTTCAAAAATATCACAAAAGTATGAGTCGCACCGGGTCTCCAACCCGAGACACCAATTTGCCAATAACGTAAAAAGTCCTACCCACACGTAGTTACGCGGTTTAACGCTTAAAGAGCGCTATGTAAGTCATACCTTATTACGCAACGAAAGAAAACATATTATTAAAACAATTCAAAAATTCGCTGTTTCCCTAGCTAAATCGACTTTTAACCTCCAAAATCCCCGACATACTAAATTTCATGGAATTTATTGAAGCCGTTTCCGAAGGTTCTGATTATGTATTACATACAATAATTGCTCGTTTGAAGTATAAGAGATAAATTTCATGCTTGAACACTATGAGTAAGTCAGTAAATTTAAATATCATACTTACCTATGTTCCTTCTTAGTTCCTACTAAATAGCTGGTGTTGGCGTACTACATGATATATATCAATTATCACGCGATATTAAAGGACGGCCTACTTACATTTGGCCATTAAAGATATTTCCGTCTGGTCAAGTCGTGTTTCAAAGTTATTTTTACGACTGGCAAAACGCCAATTCTGTTTTGATTGTTATGTTTTTATGTACGACCTTTCGTTTTATGAATTATTTCCATTTGAACCTTTTTCTGGTCGAAACATAGTGATAATTTTTTTATGTGGCACTCAAAATTATTATTGCCCGAAATGTATTATTTAAAAATGTTTACCTTTATCGTTTGGAGTTATCAACAGGAACAGTTGTTTGCGTAAAACATTATTACTTGTTATGGTTTGTACATTTTATGCGACGTAAATTGAATTTAAATGTCAGGTTTAATATATTATATTCTATACATTTTCATTAGAAATGCATTTTTATTATTTTTTGGGAACTCATAAAAACTTCGACTTTCCTTTGGTCGGGCTTTTCATTGGTGGGTACTGAAATCTTATTTTTCATGACGCTGAAGTAGCTATTGCTCTAACTAGTTGCTAAAGACACAATAACAAAATGAGGTGAGCTACTGACGAAATCGTAATTGATTTTATTTAAAAAAAACACTTAAGTTTAATATGCGTAAAAACAAATAAACCATAACATTGAATAAAAAAAGATTATAAAAAAAAAACCTAATGTTTTCGTAACAGATGTAGCCCACGTATGCGATTGACCCAAAACATTTCAATCGGGCCGGACTGAAATAGCTCTTTGATGTGACCGTTATAGTGATTCGTAAAGGAAACACGACTGGATTATAATTATCTCGACTGTTTCCAACTATTGTGGGCTAGTTTGTGGGATAATAGTAACAAACTCGATGTTTAAATATTTAGAGACCAAGAGTTCGCTGGATTCTGGAACCTTTAATTGTTTGAACAGTAATCAGAGAAACTATAACCATTTTCCCTACCTGAAAAAATAATTTATCAAAAATAAATAACGCAAATAGATTGAATTGAGAGAGTGTAGTAGAGTCGTAAGTATACAAAGTGATTTAGATTTTCTAGTGCAATGGGACATTAAAACAGTAACCTTTATCATACAACTATGGAGGGTTTATATTAAATGGACTTTTTAAATCCACACACGTTTATGGGAAAATAAAGTTTGCGTCGTTTGCAGTAAAGACGATACTAAAACCCAAATATTAAGTATTCAGTATTTTATATCAGCAGTAAATATAAAACCTGTCGCATTGTTGATTTGTATAGTAAGTAAAGCGTAACGAGATACTGTAAATGTGGGTAATAGAAATTTTTATTATTCCGGTTTTATCCGGCGGGCGCCAGATTTTACCTTGGGGTGTGATTCCGATATAATCGAGTATACGTGGACTTCTGAGGTTATTCAGAACATTAATGTTATATTTTATCTTACGTACTTTGTAAGCATTTTCTCTCTCATATATTGTGATAAAATAACCTTCCAATAAACAAAAAAAAGTATTTATGTACCTGTATATGAACGCATATTATTCACAATACATTAAAGACGATGATTAACCTTTTAAATTATTCAGGTTTTAAACCTTTTTGCACTGAGTTAATGCAAATGTTTATGATCGTAAGCTACTTAACACCAGCTGCGACGTTTACCCGCTAGTATTTTATGAATGTCCGCGGTTAACTTTACGTTCTAATGTTAACTTTTCTATCACCCCTCATATTATAATATTACCATGACTGATAAGTTTATCTATGGCCAATAAACACATTAACAAAAAGTTGCTATAAGTCAACATTCTTATACCATTTCTTCACTATTTAGGTAAGTTCGCTAGATGCGAACTTAAATAAGAACAATTAAGGGTTCCAGAGTCCGGCGAATTCTTGGTTTCTAAATAATATTGACACATCCAATTTGTTACTATTATCCCACAAACTGGCCCACAATAGTTGGAAACAGTGGAGCTGATTATAATCCAGTCGTGTTACCTTTACGAATCACTATAACATGAATATAAAAGTATGAGCATTAAAATAATAAATAAAGAAATAATACGTAAATTACTATCATATGCAACTCGGGCAATTTTCGCGACTCTATTGACACCTCATTTATTAAAATGGGATCAGTAGCTTATGCGCGACCGTGGAACAAACATACATACATACATAGACTGCCAAAATCATTAGCCTTCCATTTGGCTTCGCCATAGTCGAATAAAAAAGGTTACTGTATTATACTACACCTTTTGTAGTATGAAACAGTTACCTATGGGCCTGGGCATTCTCTAAAACATTTTTAGCCTCATTCTTTACATTTTCTAATTAAAATGATTCTCACGCTTTTTTCTTTTTTTTTCATCTATCCTCATTATTCTGTCGCCTCCCCTCTTCAGAAATAATTAGACCTCTTAAAGTCCTCTCAATGTTTCTTGGAATGAATAAAAAGTTTCCATCGTAATGAGAGGAGTGTGAAAACAAATTAGACTAATATTAAAGTTCATAATTACTGAGTAATAAATTCTTGTTTGCGCAACACTTACCCAACAGTATATAATATACTTTTGGGGCTTCCACCCCCCTTTATTAATAAAAATATTTATACAGTGTATAGGCTATATAATGTTTTGTCCGTGTCTGTCAAGCGACTTTTACGACGTATCAGACAAGGACAAAACATTGTATAGCATAAACACTGTTTATTAGTAAATAAATACACTTACTAATAAAATTTGATAATTTCGTACGGCTTACCTAGAATGGATTAATTTATGAATGAATTTATGGAATGATTCAATCAAATAACTGCTACTAATCAATTAGTGTGTGGGAATAATGGTGGAAGCCCCAAAGGGATCTCCGACCGATCTGGTGGTATGCTCGGTCAGGCCGAAGCCATTTGTAGTAGTACCAAGGTAAAAGTATCAGCTGCATTGAAAAGCGTTGAAGTGTATGAAATGAATGAACGAAGTAGAAGTTTTGTAAGAGTAGTGTGGATCGTAGTTACATTCCTTTCAGTAAAATCAATTATATCGGCACTCCTAGCGCCATCTTTGATCTATAAGCTTAATTACTGTTAGTCTATCTAGTCTTTAGAGACTTAAACGCCATCTATCGGCGCACGCTTTTACTAAAACAGCGTTAGCCTTACTCTAATGATCCTATATCCTCCTATATCGATTTTATCTCTTGTTTTTACATCATAAAAAAGATACAAGTATTTAAATATGTTATTTTACACTTGACGTTTGCTTTACGCTTAAGATTTTAGCTGTCAAATGTTAAAAAAGAAGACGAAGTAGTACAAAAGGCACTTCGCACAATGACGTTTGGAGTTTTGCTGGGGAGTTCAATTGGTGACAAGTAACAAGGGTAACAACGTAACGTCCTAGAAGGGATTATTTAAACTACTTACTTAAACTCTCTTTTACTCCATATTGTTGGGGGGGATGGGGGAGGGGCGGAGTTTGCATGTGGGCGTGATGCAAAGAAAGAGAGGCCGAAAATATCATAGTAAATAAAAACCAGCAAGGAGTGGAGTACAAAAATATGGGTGTATAACTTACGAGAACGAGCAAGCCCTGAAAATAGAAGTGACATTTTTGTCTGCATTAGGCCTGGAGAAAAATAAATACTTATCTAGATGATTAGTAATTTTATTTTTATATTGAATACATAGACGCGTAATTAATAAAATATATTCGCGGAAATCAATGGTTCTTATAAATAAATATTAGAGAAATAATAATCTATAACTTTTTTATTATAATTGAACCGAGTTGTAAAAATCTGGCCCACGCCCATTACCCACCCACGCTTGAATTATAATGACAATAGGGACGGAACCACAAATCTTGGGTTGACAGGTCGTTGCTTATTAGCATATTCTGGCCACAAGCTAGTTGCCCACCGCGGCCTTTGTGGACAGTCATGACTCATGACATAACCTTATTACCGCTAGTAATTAATACATTTGATCACACAAATGAAATACTACGTTTTCTGAAATTAGGGAAATGCCTAAGCGCTTTAACTTGTTTTATTTAATACTAGCTGATGTCCGCAACTTCCTTTGCGAAAAACAAACGGAACCCTATTTTTTAAACGCAACCCTAAGATTAAAGTAGCCTAAGTTACTCCTTATACCATAAGTTATCTGCCAGTGGAAGTCCTGTGAAAATCGCTCCAGCCGTTCCAGAGTTTAGCCGGAACAAACTGACAGATAGACAGACAGACGGACTGATAATATTTAAAAAAAAATGATAGTTTATTATAAGTACCAATTAAACTTTCAAATGCATTTAGTGAAAAAGCTGATAACTTAAATTTACAAACATACAATTCAATTTCATTTATTTGTAGAGATTAAATTCGTTTACGTTAAAGCTTAAAATACTATAGTATTGTTTTAAACACTTAGGCCTCCACAGACGAGAGGCCGATCGTTTCAGTTAGAACTGACGTCAGTTCGGCCTGAACGGATTCGAGCACATACACGGAAAAAATCGCCTCCGACCCAACTGACGTCAGTTCGGTCTGAACGGTTTCGAGCACACACGCGGCAAAATTGCATCAGTTCGTTCTGGTTTGTCGCGAGCTACGGTCGTGTTTAATAATTGTGTAATAATTAAACACCGCGAAAACTCACTACGCTTGTACACGATACACGCCCCGCACGGCCGCGGCTCTGGCGAGAACTGAAGCGATTTGTCCACACATGGTCCGTTCAGTCCATCCGTACAGTCCAGAATTAATGTTGCCAACTTACCTAGTTATTTTACAAAGTTTTAGTACTAAATTAAGTATTTTCTCTCCTTAGTAGGAATTTAGTTGTTAGTAGTGTTTTAGTAGGAAAGAGTATAATAGTAGTATAATGTACGTAATATTTTTAGTATATTTTAATTTACCGGTAAAATTTATAATAAAATTCAATATAATATTTTTTGAAAATAACAACACCTAGAATGCCGTGGTTTATGGGGGCTTTACGGATTCCTAAGTTTAGTAGCTTTTTTATAGTTTTCAGTAATATTTTGGTAGTTTTTAGTAGAAATCAACGCGAGTTTAGTAGTTTCTCAAAACCAGAGCTGGCAACACTGGAACAAATCGCTTCAGTCCATCCGGCTGACTGATGCGATCTCGTAATTGCACACAGACGATACGATTTTGCATCCGTTCAGGCCGAACTGAAGGAAAACCGGACCGTATATGGGGCCCTTTCTTTTTCCCGACGTTTCGGCTACTTTCCGGCAGCCAAAAGTGCACCGCGACACAATCCGTATTCAAGCAATGTACAAATTTCTCGTCAACATATGAAATCAATTGCTAAAGTATCATAATAATCTGTTAAACATAATTACGTTAGTTAGTTAGTTAGTTAGTTAGTTAGTATATCATTTACGCCAAGTGATAAGTTAAATTAGTAACCTTTCCAATTAAGATCTGTAACGAATTTTAAATTTGTATCGCATAAAACCGGCAAATGATTGAATGAAAACGTTTTTGGGCGGATTTCACAGATTTTGTTTGCAGGGAAATTGCGTGTCTTATGACTTCTAACTTGTTTATCAGTGACGCACTGCTTCAAGACATGTGTTTTATTTATTAATTGTAATGTTTTACAATAAACGAATAAAAATACATTTATAATTAAACTGCAAAGCTAAAATCAGATTAAAAATGTATTTAATGAAAAATAAAAACATGCTTTATTTCACATGTCCACACTCCCATATGCAGATTCAAAATGAAAATTTGTTATATTGCCCTTCTCTTTGAAATCGATACGATTATTATTTTAGAAGGTTATATTTCCAAGCTTCTAGATCAAACTCAATGGACGGTGATTTAAAGTCCAAAATTAAAATAAAACACAATATTTGCCGTCTCTAAAATTCGTTCGCGCGGAAATTCCGCAATACGTCACTACGTGTTTGATCAAGTTCGAATGAAAAAACTACTAAAGTTAAGTTTTATTTTAACAAATGGCAACATTCTGAGCCCATAGACAGCCGCCATATTTTATTATTGACAGCAGTCTAGCCGGAAAAACTGAGTGAAGCGGTCGCTCCGTCACGTGGCAAAAATTGTGATTCAATTACGAACGACTATTTTTGAAGGTAATATTCTTGTTTTAAGTTGTTTTTTGCGAGTTATATGTTAGACGTTTTATTTAGTAGTAATGTAATATGAGTAGAATATGCAAATTTGCATTAATTTAGGAGTAATTTTCATTTGATTCCCGACCCGTAGACATACGTCACGTCCACTACGTAACGTAATGTATAAGGGATCGCAAAACGTGATGTAATGGAATTCATAGGCAGTGTGTACAATGTATCATGTACATTTTACCCTGTAAATTCAAGTAAAAAAAATGCGATATTTGCCTGCAAATACCCCTTTTTTTTTACCTTATATAGTCCAACGGTTTCCTTTTTTTTTGTTCTCGTATTATTCTGATTAAAATATTTAAAGAATGAGTTAAGGTAGAATTTTTAATTCTGTTCAATTACTAAACCGATTCTGATGAAATTTGCTACAGTAGTTGAAACTTTTTTTTAATAGAGAGATTGCCTTTTATGCTTAGTAATACCAACCTTTCGTACCGGTAGAAGGTGACAAGCATAGATGCTTAGGACTTTTTTATATTTAATATTTTTAGCTTTTTATATTTTGTCTACATAAATATATTAATTTATTTACAGTATAGACCTGAAAAATGGCGTTGACTGCTACTGAGCGAGCTAAAAGATACCGAGAAAAAATTAAACAAAACCCGGAAAAATATGAGCAGCATAAAAAGAAAGAACTTGAGAGATTAAAAAAGACCCAAAAAAAGATAAGCGAGCTAACTGACGAAGAAAAAAATAAAAAGAGAAAAAAATGGAGGGAACAAAAAAAAGAGCAAAAAGAAAGAAGGAAAGCACTACAACAGAATACAGTGCCCCAAACTATCAAGATCCAAGTACAGTTCCTAAATCATTTTCAGTCAAGTACCGTAACTTAAGCAGGCAATTGATGACATCTACGAAAAAAGGATTATAAAACTGCTCTAAATAATGTAAGAAAAAAACTTTACCGTGAAAAAGTGAAGCATGAACAAGAGATGTTGATGTTGAAGGCTGAAAACGACAAACTTCGAGCACGGCAAGAATTATTAGAGCTATCACTGCGTGAAACATATTCTCACTGCAAAAAAAACCGCCAATAAACAACTAATTAAAACGGTAGCTCTAAAATTTACCAAAAACATGAACAATCCCAGTGGTAAACTTTTAGGATTAAAAGGCAAAATAAGAACCGTAAGCAAGCACGAACGCGTGCTTTCGAACAAGAAAATAGAGTTGGAAATGAAAGCATTTTACAATAGGGACGATATAAGTAGAAGTACGGCTGGAAAGAAAGAAACGAGAACTGTAAAGAAGAAAAAAATGCAAATCAGGTATCTGGTAGACACCCTAAGAAATCTCTATCAGATTTATAGGGATGAGGGTGGCAAATATAGTTTCACCACCTTCTTCAGATACAAGCCATTCTACATTTTGTCGCCAGCTTTAGCTAGCAGAGATACATGCATGTGTATTAAACACAGCAACATGGAGTTTATATTCATGGCTCTAAAACTAAAAGGAGTTATTACCTTCACAAACACTAGCGAGTTATTGAAAAATGTTGCATGTGACACGAAGTCGTTTCGTTGCATGTACAATAAATGCAACGAGTGCAAAACTTCTGTTCAATACAGCGGAAACAAACTGCAAGATGAAATTACTTGGTACCAATGGGTCAGGGTGGATCACAAATATGAGAAATCAGGCCGGGAGCATGTTACTAAGAAGACTGTAAAACAACTAAACAAAGGGGTTGTAAGTGAACTTATTCTGGAATTCGAAAAACAATTAAAGAACTTTAAAACGCACGTTTTTAACTGGGGCGAACAATATCGCCAGTACAGAGCATGTGTTACGAATCTTACTAACGAAGAAATGATAATATTATGTGACTTTTCAGAAAATTTTGACTGTAAATACAGCAAAGAGATTCAATCGATGCACTACGGTGCGTCCAAAAATGCCATAACTCTGCACACTGGAGTCATTTTTGGAAAGGATTGCAGTACTTCATTTGTGACTGTATCTGATGATAACTGCCATGAACCCTATTCCATCTGGGCACATCTTTTACCAGTTATCAAAGAGACAAAACAAATAAATCCTGAAATGAAAATTATACATTTTTTTTCAGATGGGCCAAGTAGCCAATACCGACAAAAGAAAAATTTCTTTCTCTTGAACTATTTTACGCGAAAATTAAAATTAACCCATACGACTTGGTCATTTTCGGAGGCAGGACATGGCAAAAGTTTAGCTGATGGCGTCGGGGGGTCTGTCAAAAGACAACTGGATAAAAGAGTATTATATGGCGAGGACATTACAAACGCCTTTGATGCTCACAAAATATTGTTAAGAACAATGAAATCTGTTAATACTTTTTATATATCTACCGATGATGTCAAAAATATTAAAACTCTCATTCCCGAAGGGATACGAGCGGTACAATGCAACTTCACCAAATCATATCTACAAAAATAAATCAGATTGAGCACCGGCAATTGAGTTGCTTTTGTAACGGAATGCGTGGTGTGTCTAGATGTTATGGTCCTCAAACCCATATATTGACTAATTATTACAAGATGGAGAAGCCTTCTCGTTCTGAAAAAAATATGACAGCGACAAGCAGTATGAGTGACACAGTAGTGGTTCCATATCTAGAGCCATCAGAATCATTGGTCCCAACTGGTACCAAACAATTGCTTGTTACTGGTCATGTACTAGGAAGATCACTGGCCTCTTTATCTCCCGAATCGTCAGAATCAATGTTCCCGAATTGTACAGCTCAAATCTTTGATAGTGTATCTATGATAGAACAGATTGATATCTCGCTTATAGACTCCGCCATTGCTGATGAACAATTTGAAAATATATTGGATTTTCCTTTACATTCAAACGAAATAACGGCGTCTCTATTTGAAAAACAAGATACACTTGAATATATGGAACCTGTCAAAGATAATATCGCAGGCAGTGAAAATATTCCAAGAAACCACTTACCAAAACCAGCCTCTGCAATGTTTAAAACAGAATCTTCCGTAAATAATCAGGTTCAAGCTATCGTCCTGTCCGCAAATCGAGCTTAAATTTTAAAACCTGACGATGTCAACCAATCTGATGAGCTTACTTTGCCCACTAAACGAGCGAAAGTTTTGAAACCTGCAGTTGCTTACCAATCACTCGAAGTCTCTCCGGCCGCTAAACGAGTTAAGACTCTTCAACACCTAATAAAACAAGAAGATCAAGTGCCTCTAAAAAAGTCTGCTTATATAGGACCATCTACGTCAAAACGTTTTTATGTCGTCTTTGCAAAACTCGCCAACCATTTATTTTTCAAAAAATGATTAAATGCATGGTTTGCAAGAATTGGCTGTGCTTCTCGTGCAGTGGAAACTGTATCTTTTTTGATTACATTTGTCCTATTTGTTTAGAAGATTAATATCCTATTTCAATAACCTATCTATCTATAACTATTTGTTAGAAACGTCAAACTTGTATGGCAAAAAACCGGCAAATGATTGAATGACGACGTTTTTATCAAATGGTTATAGATGGATAGGTTATTGAAACGGCCCGTAAGTAATTCCCACTGATGACTGATTATTATTATTTGTGTTTAAGTTTTTTTTTTTAACAGTCAAGTAGATCTTTTAAGTAGAGTTTATAAATGACTGAGCTAATTTAAATTGTTGTTACTACCTCAGAATGTCATAGTATATATTATATTGTTAAGATATTTTAGAGAAGTATTTTGTAATCTACTTTATACTTTTTATTTACTGTTGTAAACTAAGCTTAATAGTTCCTATATGTCACATCTCATTCCATTAACGTGACGTGTCCTACTTTGGCTGTGATATTTAAACTGATTAATTATGTATGATTATAGGTAAATATGCGACTCTAGGTTATTTAAAAAGAATTATTTAGGCACCTGTTTGATTTTTTATATAAATATATAATTATGTGTCGTATGAACCATATCAAAGTCGTTGGCGTAAAGTACCAAGTACCAAAAAGTGACGTAATGTTATTTAGCGGTCCAAATTACATTTATATTAGTAGTTTAGGTTAATGTGATACCATTATCATAAGACTGAGTGTAATGAACATTCGAATTATAAATGCTGTTACCAAAATTACGAGCTAGTTTTTTTTTGCAGTAAAGTTTGTTTGGTGACGTATTGGAACTCCTCATGCACCGAGTACATATTGAGCTTCAAATAACGTGAAAGCTATTGAATATCCAAAGTTAAAAGTAGTATTTGCCTATAGTCTCATTATTCATAAATCAAATAAAACACATTTAACCTTAAAGTAAATACATTTGAAATAGTGGAATTCCATTACATAACGAACAATTTTCTTGAAATCCACCCTTTTAACAAATAGTTATTAGATTATTAAAGACGTCAAAACATATCTAATGTCAAATATGCTGGCTGTGTACCTACACATTTAGGTAATTGTCTATTCAAAATTATACTTCTGCTATAACTTCACTATCCCACCTTTACTTGAAAGTTTCGTCCTTGAATCGAAGGTGTGAAACCGCAAAAATAGACAGGCGTGGCCAAACAGTGGCATTGTTGAAATATTTGTTGCAATTTATGCATTGCGCAGTACACGCGTGGTCCCTGGTCTCTCGACCATGGGCCGGGGAGGAGCGGGGTCCTCGCCGCGGCCATAAGCTCCCAGACCGCCGCGGCGCTCGAGCGTGCGACAGTACCGACGGTACGGGACCATAGTGATGTTTCGTGCTTGTGAACTATGGATGAACTGAACGGAATGTTGTGATGTGCTAGATAAGTTCCAAGGAATCTTCGGTTCCTTTACATGGTGAGTTATCGTTTTATGAGAATATTTTTTTCAGAAAAAAATACTTTTATGTAAAGTTGGCTCATAACATAAAATTTAATGTTCACAACCCATACTATATATAATTACTTATATGTCTGTAATAAATGTTCATTAAAAATATAAAGTGCCTGTCTTAAAAATATTCCATCCGAACTCCCGATATGATGTAACTTTGTTTACCTATATTGTTTAAATTCTCGTAATTTTTTAACGTGAATAAGAAAGGGATATTACTATGTTCTAATTATTATATAATTTCAATTACTAGCTGAACATAAATACTAACATTATGCCTGTGTAACATAATAACTTTAATCCTGTGAAAAATTAATAAGCTTCCATTAAACAAAAATTGCTCCACCTAAAATAATATTTTGGCTTTCCAGAGCCAGCCCGAATATGATAAAACTTAGTTCACCTATTTTGTATGAATTTTAATAGATTTTCAACTTAAATTTAACTTAATTAAATTTCAATATATTACATTGTAATTATTTTAAAATTGTATTTGTTAGCTCAACATGTTTAATTACGTGAATATTAGCCTAGTTACAAAAAAAATACGGAACCCTAAAAACTATAGGTATTATGAAGAATAATAATTGATTTACAATTTTAATATTTTAGAAATCTTTTAACTCAATAAGTATATTTTTTTGACATTGGAAATGGAAAAAAATTTTTCGTTCGCTCCAGTGTAGGCTCCGTTTTCACGAAAAAGTGCGATCCCCTTATATCTCGGATAGCTGTGAGGATATGATATTTAAAAAAAAACTCAAAAGACGCGTAGCCACGAGAGCTGTAAGGTGCAAAAAGAATTATTCGAGAAAGTCTTAAACCAAGAAAGTTATGGCCGAAATAGTGAATCATAAATTTTTTTCCGAACTTTTAATTTTGTCGCTCGATATTTTGGAAACGAAGAATGATTTCAAAAATTTTAGTAAAACTCCTTTGGACAATTAAGTCAGCTACAATTTGTGCCTAATACATAGACAATCGAGTTAAGGGTCTGTTTGCCCTGTAGCGTAACCTTTAAAAAAAGTCAAGTTTTTTTCCAATTCCGTAGATCCGTTTCCATTGTGCTCGATAGTCGTGTGCCTCACGAAATCTGTGAATTTTTTTAACTTATTATGTAAATTAAGGTACAAAGGTTAAAATGTTATCTAATTAAGGTTAAAATTGTCAAAATCAGAGACAAAATAATACGATTGGTATTATAAAGATGTAAGAATATTTACAATACAACAAGAAAAATTAATTACAAAATATAATATTTTATAATATAATATCTATGGACAAATTCACGCCACGTTAATCTGATACCGTGGTAAGTTCTCGTAGAACTTGTGTTTCGGGTACCAGACAACGGTATTTAATACTTTTTATACTAGGTACCTATACTTACATTTAAGATTTTCATTATTATAATACACAATATTATATTAAATCATTTAATTTAGGTATTTCTAAGTTTGAGTTAGTAATTTTAATAGTTATTTTACTATCATTTTAATGCTGTACAGCTATTATTTTTACTACACCGTTTCCTTCTGAATGCGAAATCCCGAGTCAGCACATAAACTTCTGCGTATGTATCTTAATAAAAGTGTACAGCCCAACTCTTCAGGGGCTTTGTGTTATACTGTATTCTAAGCGACTTTATAAAAGTTACAACGAATAGCACAGACTTGACTTGTAAAAACTTTTAATGCGAAAAAGTATTTTTATCATTTTTTCCATGTTCTTTTTCTAAGTAAAGTGATTCTTTAAATAACACATTCTGCATTATTGCAAAAAGACTTTCACGTTACGCTAAAATTTCTAATTTAAAATTCCATTTAGTACGTCCTCGTTAGGTATTCTTACTTAACTTTATATTCGAGATTAACAATTTCAAAGCAGAAATTCCTCAACGTTAGTTAGCAGACGCCTTATTAAATGATTATAAATGTATCCGTAATTATCTTATGCAATCCGTACTTATTTCGAAAATTTGATGGAGATCTTTTTAGGAGGATAAGAGGAGGATTAATTTATAAAACATAGTTGGTATTTAATTTTTACGCCAAAAAAGTTAACAAAGCTTGTTTGAAAAATGAAAGGGCAAAATATATTGGAATATTAATCCCCGTTGCTTGTTATCTCGTAAAAAATTAGGTCAGAAAGAGAATGAATTCACGGCCAACGGAAATTAAATATAATAATAATAGTAGTCATAAAATATTTAAATATTTAATAAACCACGGCAAAAAAACCGTCTTAAATGGAAATTGTGGAACATGATAAGAATTTCGATACGGATCTCGTAGCTTCTCGGTTCAAATTATCGAATCTAGTTGTCGTGTCTGGTATGCTTATTGCAGAAGACACGCGCACAGCTGAAGGAGATGGAACAAGCAATATCGTTACGTGAGAAGGTTTAATCTTGGGCCAAGACGGAGAGCCTCCACCGGTCGCGATTGCAATGTCTTATTTCATTTTCATTCGAAAGATTTTTAATTATTTTTTATTTGATACATTCTATCTCTTTACAATTATAGAATAATGAGCGATCAATTAAAAATAAACGATACTGAGGTTTAAAAACCTCGACGTAGTTAAACTTTTCATTTCAAAACAAAGATAATATGATCGTTTTCTAACAAATAATAAACATCTACCGATCTGTTTTGGCTGTTTAAATAGGAAGCTCTAGAAATTCTACACTCTTTTTTTATCTCTGCGGTAAATGACGGCACGAAACGCGAGCTTCGAAACTAACGTAACTGCTTTAGTAACAGGCCACCTACAGTTGTGTATGACAATATTGATGTTTTAATTGCGAAGCTTTTGATGTATTAAATTTACTATTAACGAATTGAAAATTACTCTCTGTTATTTGAAGTTAAAATAAATTACATGATGCAAACATAATAGAAACGAATTAGCTTTTGCCCGCGGCTCCACCCGAGTAAATACAGTATCCCGCGGGTACACTGTATTCGAATAAAAAGTAGCCTATGTGTTAATCCAGAGCTCAAACTACTACTATACCAAATTTCATCAAAGTCTGTTCAGTCGTTTTTGAGTCAAAGAGTTACAAACATCCATCCATACAACCATACATCCATCCATCCTAACAAACTTTCACATGTATAATTATAGTAGTAGGATATGATAATCGAATCGAAATAATAGCTTGCAATAATTTATACTAATGAAATAATATATTTCCTTTAAAATCCTAAAGGAACCACTCCTTTAAAATGTTTCCTTGAAATATGTTTTCTTTAAAAAACTGATCACGACAAATGTAACGTAATACCTGTAATATTATTGATGACAAACATTATTTTTTATTTGTGATAAAAAAAAATATTTGTGTGTAAAAAAAAGTAGAGCGTGCTTGCACCATCTATGAATGAATTTATATTATGCAATACACGCTGAGAGGCTGATTGCCCGTATCTAGAGCTATTCCATTATTGTATGAAGATAATACCTATATTATCTTGGTACAATAATGGAATAGCTCTAAAACCTATATTATGGCCGTAGGGTGATGGAAATTGACGTATTATCGTCTATATAGTCTAGTCTTTAGTTACTAGACTTGGGTATCGCTGATAACGGAACGGATATGGAACAATGCACACTATAACAATTATTGTTGTATATACCAAGTAAGTTACAGCTTAAATACTTTAAACGAGCAATTATTGTACATATAATATAATCAGATTCTCGAAATGGTTTAAAAATTACATGACATATAGTATGCAGGTAGTTTTGGGGCAGGAAAATCGAACCAGGTGGTCTTATGCCTGCGCAATCGCGCATTTTACAGTTATTTATTGCGTCGTGCAATATGTCAACAATTTTGACTCATAATATAAAAGTCATGTATGTATTCATGTATGTATGTAGTCATCAAGTATGGTATTCGTATGTACATATTTTTTTTTGGTTCGAATTTCGATCAGGTGAATCAGGTGATCACCCTTGCGCTTGGCAAGTTAAATATATCGCCCGCGGTCTGTAAGACCACTAGTAGGCGTTTACGTGACTTTTTTGCACTCACACGATTTTGTTTGTTTCTATGAAAAATTAAATATACCGAATAAATCTAAAAATATGGTTATTTCACTTGCTGCAATGATAATAAATGATAATACTAATCTTATCCTAAGTCAATCTTAGTTAGTAGTTATGTAGAATCCCATATAACTAAGTATGTAGTTCAGGTTTAACATTTTGCATATAAGTCTGATATTTAGGCAAACAATTATGCCAATTTAGTACTCAGTAGGTAGGTAGTAGTATCTTTTTAATATCAATATTACCATTAGAGTGCTAATTTCTTTGGAGAAAAAAGTATGCTGAAACTATAGTGTAAAATTATGAATGTTAGGGGGTTGTTTATTGAAGTTTATGTGCTAAGTTAATGCCTTTGGTTTTTTTTTTGTTAATTTAAGTCTTAGTTATATTATTTCTTACATTTTATAGTTAATATTCTAAGTTTTAAGAAAACAATCCAAAGTGGTCGATATTTTTAGTTCCTAAATTATCAAGTCCACACAATCTAAGAAGAGTGTAATTTTTTGTTAAAATCAAAAATATTTATTTAAGTTACTTGAAGCTGTAATATAAACTTTTAAATTATAAATAAGTATTTTCCGCATTTCAATCCATTGTCAACACCGTACGTACAACCTGAGATAAAGGTAGTTTTCCTTGAGCGGTCTCCAGGACCGCACGTAGGTGGTTACGTGACAAAAATAGGTGGTAGGTGGTAAAGGGTTAAATATCGTAAAAAGAAGATTCACTAGGTCAGTTAGGTATATATTTAATTACTTAAATCAGAACTAAATTCTGTAATATCTATTACATAACTCAGATACAATTATAGGTACCTATTACAATACGTTTTTTCCGTACTATGTAGTAGAACTCCGAGCGCAGCTCGGTCTCCTAGGTGCTTAAAACTAAAAAGCTTAAAATGAAGAAAAGCTTGATATTTTGTATAAACATAGTAAAACTAATTTATGCCAGTCTATTTTGTTTTATCAACGATAAATATTGAAAATAACACCACTACTTGCAAATCCAGTCCACGATACATAATATAATTAAACATAATGTTAATGATCTTTCCAATAAAACAGTTTATCAAAATGTCCTCAATGAAACATTATTTTAATAATGCTTTTAAATAATGTGTCAATAATAAAACCTAATTATAATAATTAATAATAGTCCCATACATAGTAATTGAATAATTAGAATAAATAATATTCCACGATTGGATATCTAGATGGATTTTTATTTTCGTGATTAGTTTGATTCAATAAAATTGATATATATATAAGGGTCGATTCACACCGAAACGAAGCGATACGTGACATGGCGCTGCATTTTCAATATAGCTATTCAAAATTAAACTTTATGTTATGGGCTGCGACGTCTTGATTTTTACAGATCCTTCTTACGCTTGACTGGTGATAACAATAATACAGCAACAATTGTGATATTCTTCTTTATTGGTACATCTCATATGAGACATCCTTAACACAGATACGTCTACACTATATAATATAGCCTTTTGGCTAACTAAAATAAACTAATTAGATAGGCTGTGCTTGTGACATCTGTCAATAAGACATTGACATTTTGTACTTTTTATTACTACTATATTATGCAACACTTTATTCATTACACAAGAAGATACATGTTTCATCGTAAGAGTTTGAACATAACGCATGTGCAGTGTATAACTGATGTTAATCGAATCGAAAACGATAACATTCGATGTAGAAAATATGAATCGTGTAACTAAAAGTATATAGTAAATAAAATTTGTGTAGTGAATAAAGTTTAATTTGAATATCTATGATCTTAAAAATGTAGCGCTGCGTAGCGTTGCGTACCGTCGCGGTGTGAACTGACCCTAATTCGGAATGGAATATGGACATTGGACAAGTGTCGCCGCCAATTGAATGGATGTATTTACTGCTTCATCAGTGTATTTTGAACCGATAAATCGCTCGTGGTGTCTAGTTGACCTGACGTTTGACCTATATAAATTAAAAATAGAAAATTTTACGAGCAAAACTGTCTCTAACTTATTATACGTAAAACGTGCCAAGTTCGTGTCGAGACGTCGGTTCGCTCTGGAGTTACGTCATCAAATGGATTGACCGGATCTTTTACTATCCGTCTGCAACGTGATCTGTATCAATCCCCAAAAATGAACTGTAAGGAATATATTATTTATTTTCGACTAAACGTGTAGTTTACAGAGTAACGAAATTTAATCTGCTTATTACAATAGGAAGGGCTGTATCTGAATGATATTTGGCACATACAATTTAGGTAGTAATGTACTTATGAACTGAATTATATAGTCTTTATGCGGCATTTTGCACAGTTCCCATGATTGATGATTTGAAGATGATTTACGCTATTAAGGCACAAGAATATCTTCATTAAATATGAGTTAACAAAAATCTTTTAATGTGATTATATTATAATATCATGATAATTTGCCTTACTACGGTTTAAACTTCGTTCAGTATTTGCGTAAACCTGAAATGATCCCAAAGGTCCTAAAGGCACGAGAACTCCTAATTACCCTAACTTATAACTCGATAGACCCGTGCTTAGTGATACGCGTTATTATAATTTACGATTTATGATACTAATTTATGATACTAATTTATGTTACGATACATTTTGTTATACCTTCTAAATGATGCTATAATACCTATCTAAACTAATATTATAAGGAGGTAAGCTTTGATTGTTTGTATGTCTGTTACTTTGTGTGTATTGAATAGGCTGCGAAAACTACTGGACTGATTTTGATAAAATTTTACACAGATAGGTTTATTGAGTAGACCACGAGGATGGGCTAACGGTTCCCACGAAGTTTGTTTTTGCCCGCGCGAAGTCGTAAGGAACATCTACGTTTTAATAATACATACATTTAGGTATGCCACAAATAAGACGTTTTTCATATATTACGTTTATAGCTCAGCTTTGATAGAAGCTTAGTGTTTATTTATATTGCGTTTTTTTTGTACGCATTAAAAATTATCTTGAGACAAAGTGTATAGAAGATAACTTTGATAAAGTACTTTTAGATCTCAAAAAATGTAAAATAATATTATAATGAAATAAACAGAGCCACTGATAGGGTCGTAATCATAATGCCGTCGATTGTATTTCAGCAACATTTGGGCACGACTAAAGTATTAAGACATTGTTATAATTGGCATAAATTGTTTATACATGCCCGTAAGTCTAATATCCTCCAAAAGGATAGTCAGGCAAATTCTCAAATTACGCAGCTATTATGCGGACGATATTATTTCCTTTTGTGTTTGACTATATGCCACTCAAGTTTGATATACTAAAGTGAGACCATTTAGCGGTTGTTGTAGCCATATTGTATTTCCTTTCAATGTGATTGAAATGAAATCAAACAAAAAGAAACAAATTTAAAAACAGATTATTTATGAAACCTTGCCTTTATTTTAAAATACCTATTCAACGATATCCCCCACGATGGGGTAGAATGAAAAAATATTTAACATCCCCACTTCAAATGTACGCCAGAGGAGAGCCACCCCTAAAATGTAAAATTATTATTATTTTATGATTCCAAAACCGAGATTTATACACAGTCTTTAACTATACTAAATTTCATCTATTTATATTTATAACTACAGAAACTAGAGGCGCGGACAGAGAGACAGACGGACGGACAGAGCGAAACTATAAGGGTTCCTGGGGTATTACGGAACCCTAAAAATTTGCAAAAAAGTATGAAATAATTCTTATTCTCTAAATAATTTCCTTTTTAAATTCGGCTTAAATTTTAACTACTTCTGTACTTAATATTCATAATTTTGAGGTCCGTACCAGCCCAAACAATATTCTGATTGATAATACAATATTTTACAGAACTCACTTTCAACTTGGCTGATTTTTGCTATGATTGAGAAACAATAAATTACTGTTCAAATCCTTATGTTATTTGTGATACTTTAGTTCTAACAATAATTTAGTTATCTTAAACACTGCGTTGAACCATGTTCCCATTGAATAAAATTATACAATACTTATAAAAGTGCCACTATTTTTGCATTTTTTCAAAGTTATTTTATGGCACTACAAAACTAATTATTAGGGAGAAAGGACAGTTCTATCTTATTGTATAATCATAAACTAACCTTGAAGATACCTAAAAATGTATTAAATATTAAAATTTTCTTGTATCCTTTTGAGTCAACATTGATGTTTCCTGTTGTTTTTCCTTGGACTTTTTACATTGTAACATTTTCCCGGAGTTAGGAGTCGGCCAATGTAACATGATCTCTAAACTTTTCGTTGTACACAATAAATTCTTATCTGAGCCATAAATCACGGTATGTAAGAATATACTTAGGAACATTAGGGAACGATTTACTGCATTTCTATTTATTTTATTTATCGCAGACACTTTATAGGATTTCGGTAAATATTAATTTCTTTCAATGTATTCATCGCATTGCATCTGTGTTTTCCATCATGTGGCTACTTACTCTAAAGCTTAGAACATAATAATATATATATATATATATATATATATATATATATATATATATATATATATATATATATATATATATATATATATATATATATATATATATATATATAATTAAATAATTGTGGAAGTTCAGGGAAGGTTTAAACGGTGACAAATGTGAGAAAAAAAAGATGGGTTATAGGTGTAGGACTAGGATAGGTAGGTTGCATTGTAGGTGTAGTTATTTATTCATTTCAGTTCATATTTAAGACAGAACAACGCGTGTTGGGACAGCTAGCTAAATATAGGTAGCCAAAAAAGGTCGTAATATTTCTGCCCAATTTTAATTTCCAAATTATTTAATGTTTAAAATTGCTCTATTCAAAATAATCATCAGTCAGTCAGTCCTTAAAAATATTGGAATCAATTTGGTCTTTGTTAGTAAGTCTGTGGCTTTATTGAATTTTAATAACGCTTGAAATTTCTGCCCGCTATTGCGGTGGAGCCCAGCCCAGATATAAATAACTGCCAACCTGGTTGAGGTCGTGAAAATCATTTCCGCAGCCTCCATGTTATTTAAATTGAAGCACTTCAAAAGTGTTTAAGATCAAAATCTAAAAAGCCACGACAACTGACTCAGTGAATACAAAATGTTGATATTTGGAAACACTTTTTGATGTGACAACGTCTTATAAATCGATGGAGCCGGATGCATGCACTAAAAAGCATCACTCATGCGTTACCTGTTACCTGTTACCGTTACCAAGTACCAGCGTTAACCTCGCATTGCCGTTACCTTATTATTATTATTATTGTTGTTGTTGTTGTTTTTGTTGTTATTATTGTTGTTGACGTTGTCACGTTCAACTATCGTCAGTAAACCGACTTTACAGACAACCGATATTTTTTTAATATTATTTTAGAAGGAAAATATATCCCACAAAAAACATTACATAAAAAAGCTAAGTTCTTTATTCGAAAAAGTTTTAGGATATCGTAGGAACCAAGTTCAATTCAAAAAAGTTAAAATAATTAGTAACTCGTTAAAATTTTGATACTGTATGAGGTTTGTTGTGTGAATATATTTTGTGGGATCTCATTTCTTTTTGTAGGTCTACCTATATACGAAGAGGGTGTTTGAAGTTATAAAGACCGTCAAAGCACATATAACTCCTCCGGAGTTGCGGGTGTCCAAATGTGGGCATAATTGTTTACCATCGGGCTGTCCACTTGCTAGTTTCCAGATTTATTCCATAAATAAAACGATTATCGGCGCAGTTTCACGTGCGGCCCCGATCTTTATGACCACCCACCTGAACATTCGGTACTTTCCTCACGAGGCGAAACACAATTTTTCCAGTCGAGCCGGCCCCTTATATCCGAAGCATGAACTCGAACCTAAAATAACCTACTACTTTTATTATGTTATTTTTATATAAATAAGGATTACAAAGTTAACAGTGCACTCAATTTCATACATTATGTACGTTTAGATTCGATTTGTATTTTTTAAATTTATATTTTTAATTTTTAAATTATTCATATTTTTCCATCAATATGTAGCCAATAACTTAACCTAACGACAAATTTGAAATTTCCATGTCTGCTAGAAGTATACTTTGAATCATACTGACGACGAGTACCTCCCTCCATAACGCTTACAAACTAGCGTTATTTGCCGCTTAATATTAACTCGTAAAATATATGCTCGCTTTTGATGACAAAAATCGGCGACAAAAATTTAGTCCGCTAGCTTTATTACAAACGAAAATAGGGGGGGGCAAAAAAGCCGCAAATTATGATTTGAGAAAAGATGGTACGGCCGCAAGACTTGGCGAGGTCACGACCACGGCCTCAGATTTAATTAAAAAGGTTATCAATAATTTCACATGATACTTATTAAGTAAAACATGGCGAATTTTTACTTTACCGAATGTTTGTTTCCAATGTTACTAATAACAAAATAATAATAAAGTACCATGTTACTGATCTAATAAAGCTTTCGCCAACACTGTGAGATATCAGGTATTAGTTTAGTCTAACGTTATTTTAACTCCGGTTATAACTTCGTTAAATCGGGATGTCTCATGAACTACGGTAGTGATATCGATGGCGTAATTTATCATTTATCAAGAACCTATATGGTTTTCATTTATTTTTATTTACCGCACGGCAATTTGGGGCTTTTGTAGTTTATCTGTAGTGTTGTGCTTTGATTGTGCCGATTATATGTTCCAATAGTGATGGAGTAAAAATCATTGGGGTAAAAAACTATGTTGATTATGAAAAATTGGCTTAGAGCGCAATTCTAAATTGATTCTACAAAGATCTAGTTCTCTAGTTATTGTTTAATATCTGTGCAGATAAAAATATTTAAGCCCCGAAATCAAAAACCGACCAAGTGCAATTTGGACTCGCGCACATTGGGTTCCGTACCATTATACCAATAGTCTACATATTTACCTATTATTTCGTTATTTTTCTAGGAAGTTTTCCAAGTAAGCGCATTTTAAAAGTTAGGTATCTATAACTCCTAAACTAACAAAGTTATATAAGGCATTATAATTTTCCTTTAAAGTTCATCACATGGACTACAATCACGAGATTTTTCGAGCCTGCCGTATAGCTTTCAGAGGGGTGACGCCCTATTTTAACAACAAAATGCCCTTTAAAGTTGAATATCTCGCAAACGGATACCTGAATCAAAAAATTTCCTTGGAAACCTCTATTTTTTTTTAAAAGACCTATCTAATAATACCACACACTAGGGGGTAAGCTCGAGAAAAAAATGATCCCTACTTTACGTGTGGGTAAAAATAAAAAAAAATATTTTTCGTGATTTTATTTTAGCATTTTGTCGACGTAATTAATACACGTCATATAAAGTTTCATCTTTCTAGCACTAACCGTTTAGACGGTGAGCCGAAGACGGACGGACTGACGGACATAACGAAACCATAAAGGTTCGAGACGTGAACTATGGAACCCTAAAAACAATCAGCGTTCATTCACTTTTCGTTCTGTTTTGTTTATTTTAAGAACCACGTACTACATAATACTGCGCAATACCAATATAATACTAAAATTACTTATCAAAGTTTCTACTCAAACGAATAAAAGCAAAGAGGTATTTAAAATTAATGGCATTCACATCAAAAAGCTTTGAAAGTACATCGCTTATTGCATATAAAATAAAATCTATTCCATCCTATTACCTCCAAACATAAATCGAAAGAATGTTCACATATAAGCATAAATAACTGAAAAATTCATGATTCTGAGTGCATTTTCACATCAAGAGCTATTCGATTTAATGGTTGAAGTCCGATTCGTTAGCCGATTTATAGCGTTTATAATTTGCATCTACAGCGAATGCTCTTTCATCGCTACACACTTATACGGCTTATAAAAGCTAATGATTTTATTACCCTTCTGCCGTTTGGAATATCTAAATGGTTTTTTTAAGCATATAAGTTTTTTTAACCAAATGATGTTGCTCTTTATATATTAGGTCTTTACCTATGAAATTGCCGTTTTGTATGAAAAAATTTTAACTAATTTTTTTTCATGTATTTTTTATTTGTATTAATCGAAGTAATCATATATGCAATCAATGCATCTTTGCCAACGCAGTGGCAGTTTATTGATGCCCTTCTTAAAGAAATCAGCTGGACGGGAGGCAACAAATTCTTCAAAGGCATTTTGTACTGCCTCTCGGGATTGAATTTTTTTCCCGCCAAGAAGTTATCCAAATTCTGGAAAAAGTAGTAGTCTGTAGGCGCAAGGTCTGGTGAGTAGGGCGGATGACGGAGTGCTTCCAACCCCAGTTCTTGCGGCTTGGAGACCGTCTGCTGTGCAGTATGAGGTCGCGCGTTGTCGTGCAGGAGCAGCGGAGACGAGCGATTGACCAATGCTGGTTGGAGATGTGACAGCTTCTCCATCATAGTGTTCAGTTCTTCACAGTACATATCTGCAGTAATGCTCACCCCGTTTGATAAGAAGCTGTGATTAATCACACCGGCGCTAGATCACCAAACAGTGACCATCACTTTTCTAGGGGTAAGTTTTTGTTTAGGGCATTGTTTAGGTGCTGAACCAGGATCTAACCAACTTGCTGAGCGCTTGCGGTTATCAAACATAATCCATTTTTCATCGCAGGTAACAATGCCGTTCAAAATTCCTTCATTTGTGTGTCTGTTGAGCAGTGCAAGGCACGCGTACTTCGCGCTGGCGATCATTGAGTTCGTGGGGCACCCATTTGTCAAGCTTTTTTACCTTGCCAATTTGACACAAATGGACCAATATTGTTTTGACGCTAACGTCGAAAGCTGCTGCTAATTCAGCCGTAGATTGTGTATCATCAGCTTCCACAATCGCCTTTAATTCGTCATTGTGGACCAAAGTCTTCAGACGACCGCGAGGTTCATTTTTCAGGTCGAAATTTCCAGAACGGAAACGAGCAAACCAATAACAGGTGGTGCGTTGGTTTGTAGTGTTAGCTCCGTAAACGTCGTTGATGTTGCGTGCCGCTTGTGCCGCATTGCTGCCACGACGGTACTCATATTCCATAATTACTCGAATTTTTAACGTATCCATGCTCCTACCAGACGAGCAGTTTGCCTTCCGCGAACAGCACAGCTGCCCCGCTCAAGTACACCGCATAACGGAGTACATACTCGAAAGCAAGAACGACAGGAAAAGGACAGGCGCCGTTTTCTTCGATGTCGCAAAAGCATTCGATAAAATCTGGCACCAAGGTCTGCTGTACAAATTGTACCAGCTCGGTGTACCGGACTGTCTAGTTCTGACTATCAGCAACTACCTCAAAGACCGTAAATTTCGCTTCCGAGTCGAAGGCGCACTGTCCTCCCTCAGAGGCATTGAGGCCGGAGTCCCTCAAGGCTCGGTACTCTCGCCCTCCCTCTACAACCTGTACACTTGCGATATTCCCAAACACCCTAAGGTGCAATTGGCATTATTCGCAGATGACACAGCCCTGTACTATGCTCATCGTAGCCCTAAAACTATAACAAATAATCTCCAGAAAGCAGTCACCGCTCTCGGCGACTGGTTCACAAAATGGAGAATAGAAATAAATCCCTCTAAAAGCCAAGTAATCCAATTTAATAAACACAATAGAAATAGGAATAAAAGTCAAAAACTTGGTCCCATCAGCCTGCACGGAAACCGAATCCCGGAGGTTAGTAAAGTAAAATATTTAGGCGTAGTACTAAACAAGTCGATGACATTCACATACCACGTAAATTCAGCAATAAGTAAAGCTAAATTTGTACTTTACAAATTATATCCGTTATTAAACGCGCGGAGTAAAATGTCCCTAAGACATAAACTCACTCTATATAAAACTTGTATTAGAACGATACTCACTTATGCGTGTGTCTCTTTCGCACACATAAGTGATAATCAAATGAAACGCCTACAAAGCGTTCAAAACCGCTTTTTGCGCTTAGCAACAGGCGCGCCACGTTACGTACGTAACATCGACTTGCATAGAGACTTCGACCTTATCACTATAAAAGCCTATATCAAAGAACTCGCCGAGAGATTCTTTGAGAAAGGCAAAAAACATAAAAACCCCCTCATACGTAGGGCACTGGACTACGAACACGACTTCCAGACGTTCCGTTATCCCCAAAAGCGGCCTAAGCATATCTTAACCGACCCAGTAGACTCCATCACAAAACACGTAATACAATTACGTAAACACAAAATACACGCACCCGCGTGGTTAGTAAAGCACCGGGGTCGACGCCGGCGCCTACCCCGAAGTCTTACACCAGACACGAACACACGTATTGACATACGGACCGACACAAACACGGGACCACCGGACTCGAACCCGGGTCCGAGTTCGACTCCTACTAGCTTAGCCACACCTAATCAAGACCGCGACCGCGATATTGTTATAGAGAGCTCTATCAATACTGCGGCATCATTATTCGATATCAGGACACTCGCGCGCGAGTCCGCCCGACCGCACGCGGGAGGGGGGAGGGACGGCCCTCCCAGACCAAATTATTATAAAAATGAGCTACTCTATCATTACAAAACTCGTACGCCGTTAGTTTGTGCTACCGCGCGCGAGCAACCACACTCGTCAGAGAGTGAGGAAGGGGTCGGACCCCTCACAGGGAGGGACTACGGTCTCTCCAGTCCTAAAAATAGCTTACCCGTAGTCATTCAAAATATTCACCAAAATCAGTACGTACATCACCCGCAGGGGGGTGATGTCAGAGGGGGTCATACTCCCTCTTTGCATTCCCACCTAAACGACTGCTAAATGGCAGCAACTTAGACCGATGAAGCTAAAACGGCTTAAATGCCTACAGCATAGACCCATTCGAAAAAAAAAAAAAAAAAAAAAAAAAAAACGTATCCATGATGACGAAAAATATTAAACTGCAATGAAAATGTAACACTAATCAATAAACAAATGACTACTTTTGCAAAAAGAATTCCATGTTTTAAAAATAAAATTAATTTGAAATTAGAATTCTTAGCCAACCAAAAATTATTTTGATTTGAAATTGCCAGTACTGCAAAACGGCAATTTCATAGGTAAAGACCTAATAGTTACTTGAAATAGAATACGGCAAATTTTTGCGTAATTTTTTTATTACATAAATGAATAGTGCCATAAAAATAAGAAAGTTTAGAGTGAAAGTATACTAAAATCAATATTTTCAAAGGAACTGCGGATTGTTTGAAGCAACTTTCTGAGTCTCGTGAAAACGCCTCATACAAAAGTCGTACAACCAGATGACGCCACACACTCGTATGTTGCTACGAAATATAAGGTCATATTATGCACAAAATTTCTGACATCTGCGTTTATGTTCATACTTTACTACTACGGTAACGGTGTTACTACGGTAAGCCGTAGTAAATCTTATTGTATTGTAGTAAACTAATTATTATGTAGGTTTTTTACACTATTGTTGTAACTTTTTGTGACTTTGAAATTCATCTAATTAGGTACAAAACTACTCATGAAAGCTTAATTCTTTTTAATTTTATCAAGTTGTTATTTCTAATTATTTCTGAATGTTAAAAAAAAAAAAATTTATATGCAGGAAAATACCCAATAAAAGGTATTAACAACCTAATGGATGGTATTATTAGTGCGTGGTAGTTCTACCTATCCGGCGATAGCGGCGCGCGTAGAGAGCATCATAATTAACTTAGGCCTTTTCATCCGTTATTGGTTGATTTGTACAGTATTCTCCGCTCCAAGTAACCACTCTTGAAATACTAGTACTACTAGTAGTAGTGCCTGGGACAATCAGTTTTTTAAATGTCGTATGGTTGCCCAAGCACATACGGCATTCTCACAACACAGTCAGCCTAGTCCAGAGGAATGGCTGGTCAATACGTCTGGGGCCAACAATGTGTGGGTTTGCTCACGATGTTTTCCTTCACCGTTAGAGCGTCCGTATAATGTATTTAATAATTACGACATATACTTAATATAATATTATACTTAATAATTACCGCATAATCATTACGAAGTAAGTAATTACGTATGTTTATGCTATTTTCATTTTTGAGATGAAGCCTCATACATAAAATGACGTCTGTAATTGGCCTTAATCAACATAGCCAACATCAATCCGTCGGACACACGTGCTCGTGGCCGTAGTAAATTATTTCATAATGTGAGTTAAAACTGAACGACCCTTATGGGGCTTATAATTGCCCACTTAAAATTTTATGTTAAAATTAACGCAGTCCATGTTAAATATATTATAAAACCAATAAATTGATCGACCATTGTTTGGTAATTTTACCTAAAATCATTCGCCAGACAATGAGACGACCAAGGCCGTTCATCATACGCCAGCATCCAATGAAATAGAGGAATAAAAACTAACCATTGAGAACAACGTTTACTTTAAAGATGACAGAACGTCGTGTAGTCATTCAGTCAAATTGCATATCGATTGCTTCTGTTTTTCATATTTAAGGATGTATTGAACGTGATTAAAAGTTATAATCTAACCTAACCCATTTTTACGAAATTAGACCGGCAAACAAGCAGACGGATCACCTGATAGTGCTTCTGAATACCGCGCGTGTACTTTTGCAGCACCCGAGGAGACGAAAGTTTGTTTCAGATATTTTTAACCAACACTGCTAGAAGGTGTCCTCACCTACACCACCAAAACAACACAAACGTTATTTCTCGCCGGGTTTTTGTGAAGCCGTGTTACCCGTCCGATTAAGCTGGCCTATTGGTACCGAAGCATGTCTCTCAGGTCTCCTCACATATGTACTTTGCGAAACAAATCTTGGTCTGTCATTTCCAACAGTGAACAGGCTAATTTACAATACGTCAAGTCGTTAAACTTGGAGTGATTTAATTTTAAATAACAATCGGTGTACTCATTTCATTTGATGCCGGCGTATAATGAACAGACGAGGCGTCAAATTGGCTGGCTAATTTTACTAGATGGCTGCGACATATTCACTATGGAAATTAAATATTATTATTTGTTTATATTTTAAAATAATAGATTTCGAGAAGAATATTTAGGGCCTGTTTCATAATCTGCTCATAAATGTCGGATAGTTTATTCGGAAGTTTTGTCGCTGCTTACTTTATATCGAGCGACAGAGACAAAACATGCAAATAAGCTATGCATGACACTCATTAGTAGATTAATTGTGAAACAGGCCCTTAATAATTATTAAGGGAATTATTACTGTTTTTATTCATTAAAATCAATCCTTGGATGTACCTTAACATTGTCGTAAAACTAATGTCTTAAGTCACTAAAGGACCTAAAAATAATATTATATACCTTCATAATACTTTTACAGAATTGGGAATTAAAAAAAAAAACACATTTGCGTCAAAAATTAACTTTTTTTCAAGTTCATGGTTGACGTAAAGAAGATGTGCTATGTGTGATGCTTCTATTTGTAAATAAAATTACCGATATCAATATTTTTGTGGCGTAAAAAAGCAATAAAGTGTAACAAGTGTTTAAAAACGTATTAATCACTTAACATCAAAAACAATGCAATTTGTTAAAATAAAACACATGTTGATGGTGTTGTGGGTGATAAATTGCGAAAGTTTGCGCTGACACTGGTGTCTGATGTCAGAAGCTTTAATGAAAAGTAATTATGGGCCGATTTTTCAGTCCCTTTCAAAACCATATTCTATTGGTTCCATTATTAACTATTACTATAATATAGTACAGATATTATCTAGTATGGTGGGTTTATTATTTGATATTGAGGATGTCTTTTGCTTTCAGCCAACGCAGCGTGCACGCGCAGCTATCTACGGAAATTACACGCGATAGTATTTAACTTATTAAACATCTAAATTCTATATTTTGCTCTGTTAAAATAGACCTGTCGGACACAAGTGTACACTGTTATTGATATAACCGGGTACATCAGAACCTCAATTCTCGTATTTACAGCAGACTTTCACTTTATTTTTATTGTATTATAAGTGAAGCTGTTTGTTATCGTAAACTGATTTTATGAAGTGTCGACCAATCAGAACGCGTTTCGCGCTGGTTTAACGTTTACGAGAATACCAGTTTGTCAATTTTGGCGTATAACGAAATGATTGTAATTGTATTATTGCAGGTTTTATTTAGCAGAATTGACCCTCAGAATGGCGACCAAATGCTAAGTTTGGTGATTTTAGTGGTTTTCTAATTGTTACTACGACATTCTCGCTTGTTGACTCTCCGACTACATCCTCTAATAAATACGCAAAGTAAAATCTAAAAACAGTTTACTCAAGTAACCTTGACACCAAAAGATTATAAACTTTACAACAGAATTACGGCTCAATAAAATTGACGTAAATTTTTGATGATCTCTATCCATGATCCACAAATCTTTCTTCACGGCCTGTGTTCCGCTTTTGTAAAGCTAAAATAAATTGAGGATATATTTTTGGGGAACTGCTACAAATGGCTTAATGGAAGCCATCGAAATCGAAGCCCAGAAAAAAGGAAAGCCATATTTGCATTCCATTGCAGTGAACGTAGATTTTATATGCCAGAAAAAGTACAGTCTACCACCTCATGGCAAATAGGCACCGTAGCTTATAATGGTTGTTATATATTTCGGTGACAGTGGCCGGTTTCATTCAAACCAGGCCAGTTACTCAGGAGTCATTTTATAGTGCCCGAGTGTATGAGCAGTACACAAGAGCACTCTCGCTCTTCCATTACTCTCGTAATCCAGTGGGACCGATAACCGACACGACTGGCGACAGATCAGGCGCAGGTCCGACTTTTTACATGCTCACCCGATGCATGGATCATCTTTCTTGTCAGATAATCAGGTGATCAGCCTGCATTGTCCTAAACTTGGAAACAACATTTCTTGTTGTTCCAATCCGGGAATCGAACACACGACCTCCTACTCGAGAGCCAAGCTTAAGAGCTTGGCTCTCGGCTTATAGTGGTTAGCCTCTAGACCACGGAGGCTGTTTGTTATACACAAATACGCTACCTGTGTCCAAATCATACAATGGTTAGTATCGTAAATAAATAACTGTCAGTTAATAAGAACATTGATAAACATAATCGTAGCAAAAAGTGAAAAATTCAACGGAAATAAAACATTGTGTTGCCATAAGAGAACATTTGTTGTCATTCGCTTAAGAAATTGCTCGAGATTAAAAATGCCTCCGATGTTTTGAAAACTTCGTTTTTTCGGTCTCCGAGGAATTTAATATCTTATGCCGGTAACTTTGAATAGGTAAAATTTTTCAACAATTTTCCACTGGAGTTTTGAACGTCTCGTAAAAATAATTTATAGTTTTTTATCATTGAATTTATGTGTGCTGTAATATTTTAGAGGTAGTGCCTGTTTGTGGCAGGAATCCATTACAAGATTTGTCTCAAAATGTATGTAATCTAATATTAAAATAAAAAAATGTCGAAAGCCTGCAAGGCTTTTATACCCATTTCAATTTCTGATCTGAGAACTATTTTATTTTTTGAGCCGACGACGTCGAAAAAATTCGCGGTAAAACTTTCTATTGAGTCGTGAATATCAGATACATATTCCACATCCGACGACAGGATGTGAGAAATATTTTTTCACGCCTGTAGTAAAATAAAATATTCATAAAAGTAATAGTACTACTAGGACCTACGTACAAAAAAAAACGCAATCATGTTTTTTTTATATAAAACAATTTGGTTTATCTAAATGTGTACCAAAGCATTAACTATGAATAAACTTACCATCAAACAGATTGTAGGTATGTCAGTAACAGGGTGTTCAACAGGGGGCGTGGGCAACACACGTCGCGTGGACCCGCGCGGTGTGCCAGTGAGAACACCGCGCGTGGACCCGCGTGTGTGTGTGGCGCGCGCGTCTGCCTCCTCATCTCGGCAGCTCGTTGCCGCTGAGCGGTGAAGTCACAATCGCGCATTTCTGTGCCTCTGAACCCGGGCTCGTCAAATAATTTCACCTTAATATAGAGTTACTGATGTTCTTATACATTTTTATATATATTTCTACTATTTTCAGTTAATATTATGTACTTTATCGGCATTATGTTACTTTGTTTTAATAATTATATCTTTTATATGTATGTGGTATATCCCATATTGTTATTTAGTGTGACTTATATGATGCTGCTAGTGTGTATCTGTCGGTCGCCTAACAACGAGGATCCACAGGATACCAGGGATTGCGGTATAGTTGAGTACTATGCCGCGATCGTACACCTGAGTGGAGTCCTTTTCGACAGCTGTACGCAATGGTCTGCCATATAACTGCTCTTTTTTTCTATTATTTGTTATTTGACTATTCTTTGTTTGTTTGTTTTTTTGTCAATACACTGGCGGACACATAAACTGCATCAAACTGCAGAACACTTTCAATAAAATTTTATTACAAAATATGAAGACTTTTTTACATTTATTGGTATTGGAAAATAAAGGCTGGTTTATAAATACAAAAACAAAATCAAATTTAAATATGGAACTGTCCAAAAGAAAGAAAATATTCTATAGAAGAAATCTTGTCAATTTACTAAAGATTAACTCGTTGTTACGTTAATGTTGTGATTGATGGTTATGTTTTTTTGTTTTGTTTCATGTTGAATTATCGTTACTAATTGTTTAATTGCTAGTCTGTTTTTATTCAAAACATGTTTTTCTCTCACGAATATGGACGTATCGTCCAAAAAAGCCGCACAAATTGTTGCTTTAGTGCAGCAAGGCCTAGACCAATGAACAATTGCTGCAGATTTAAATGTAAACCAATCTACGGTTTCCCGAGTTTACAGAAGGTTTATGGAGACAGGTTCATTCAAAAGAAGATGTGGAACCGGCAGAACTCGGGTGACAACGTCTCGTGACGATAGGTTTATTGTGACAACTTCCTTGCGAAATCGGTTTTAACGTCTATAAGCATTAAAAATGAGCTCCACCAGGTATGTGACGTAGCAGTTAGTGCACGAACCATAAGAAAAAGGCTAAAAGAGCGTAATATCACACCATTCAGACCCGCAAATGGACCAAAATTGTCTGCAGCTCATAGGCAAGCTCGACTAAGATTTGCTCGTGAACACTTAAATGGGACTGAAGAGCAATAGGCTTCCGTATTATTCACTGATGAGTGTAGGACTTGTTTGTACGGTACTGATGGTCGTATACTAGTCTACCGTAGACGAGGAGAGCGATATGCTCAAAATTGCATTGAGGGTTCCATTTGGAGGCGGGTCTTTCACTATATTTCATTGAAAGTTATCTTGCACTATGATGCAGTTTATGTGTCCGCCAGTGTATTATGTATAATCTATGTTCTCTTTTATAATATGTGGTTAGGCAAATGTCCGTTTTATTTCTGTTATTTGCAATCTTATCATGACTGTTTATGTTTATTGTCGATTCTTTGTTGATAATGTAGTGTAATGTGAGCGTGTTTGTTGAATAAATGTTTATTATTATTATTTATGTACGATTATTGGTAAAATCTAAATACATGCCATGTAATGCTCAGCTCACACCGTGGCGCTGCATTTTCAAGATAGCTATTAAAAATTGAACTTTATTTACTAAACAAAACTTTATTTACTTAGCTTTTACTTATAACTTTATTAATTTTTAAGTGTTCAACTCACTTTTCATGTGACATCAGTCATACACTTTACATTCGCTGAGCAGGTCGGTGCAACTTGATATTCGAACTCTTACAATGTAACGTGTATGTTTTTGTGAAGTGATTAAAGTTCAATTTTGAATAGCTATCTCAAAAACGAATCGTCGTGGTGTGAACTGACCCTAAGAGTAAGAAACACAATTTATAAACTAGAAGCATAATAATTAGTTGTGTAACAAAATATGATTTATTTAGGTACATCAACTAATAGCGCAGATTTAAGCTAAAAAAAGCTAAATAATTTAAGCTAAAATCTTAAATTAAAAAGCTAAAAATGTTTTACCATTTTCAGAAACGTATAGGTGGACGTAGTATATTATTATCTCTGTGGTATAGGCAAAACAAAGAGCCATCAACTTAGATAAAGTTATTACATATTAGGTACCTAATATAATAGTTTCTTGATAGCACTATAGTATTAACTATTTTATACATTTTTAATAGTTAAAATTTGTTAAAGCTCAGTGATTTCATTAACGATTGCACAATGCACACCTTGGGAATATGATGGCCCCTTGCAAGGCTGCTTCTATGTACTTAAAAGTATGTTCTATGTACTTGTGACTTCTGTTATTATAATATAAACATATTTTCACAATGTAGTAGCTTAATATATATAAGCTACTACATTGTGAAAAAACGTTTTTGAAAAGAAAAACTTTCCCATCTTTTTGCCAAAAGGTGGCCCCGTGCGAGTTTCTTACGCCTGTCCTTCTCGCCGGGCTAGTTTCTGAACCGGTGGTATGCATCATGTAGAGTGTAGACCGACGTTCAGAAAGTGTATAGAAATACCAATTTTGAATAAAAAAAATTGTCTGTGACTTTGGTACCTAAGATATTATAGGTTTTAAGAGACTAAGACTTTTGGAAAAATCTACTTTGAAAAGTTGAATGAAATGAAAAAAAGAACACGCACGAATTGTGGCGTCTAAAACAGTCGCAACATTGTACAGCGTCATTGAATACGCGTTAAAATATTTAACAAACAATGGCGCGGGTATTTGTTTTCTCTATCTGTTTTTCTTCAGTTTTAATGTGAACAATAGTTCTGAAATAGAGCGGAAACGGGTCACGGCTGCGTTTGACGTGTGAACAGTTACAAGAAAGCAACCGGAGGATTAATCACTCCAGGTGTGCTCCAGAAAACGACTAATTAAAGGTTTCATGAAATACTAATCGGTTTATAGTTTTTGAATTTGCTTTCAAGAGAATGATAAAAATAAGCTTAAAAGAAACAAGCTAGCAATAAATGTTATTAAATAAAATTGTTGTCTTTGTTGTGCAATGTAGGTACAATGTAGGTATGTAGGTAATGTGTGTACCTATTACATATATAATATTTCTATAAAGTTCAGAGCTTGTGAATGTTTTATTTCGTAGGCTAGCAAAATTATATGAACTGCCTAAAAGTCTTAACCCTAAAAAAGTTAAAGTAATATAAATTAACGCGAAGAAAAAATATCGCGAACTTGACTGCGATTTTGTTGAGTGCCACTTAAAACTTATAAGCGCGAATGAAAATGCTTTACTTTTTTTTTCAATAAAATTTTTTTCGTAGTTGTCGTAATTGAACTATATTTTGTCAAAAATTTTAGTCGCGAATAATTAAAATTGCCAGCCTTCCTGAATATAAATATATATTCAGGAAGGCTGGCAATTGACATATTATAATAGGTTTTTTTGTCTGTTTAAACTATCGATGTTCTACTGTGTGGAGTGTCGCGGTAGGTCTTAGTAATCTCCAAATAGGTATATATTATATTACATAACTATATAATTCTTTAGCGATTGTAAAAACTCTTGTTAATTATCTTCTTATCTATCTAGGTATCTTCTTATATATAAAACTTGCTGATATAATTAAGTGCCAAATGTGCCAATTACTATTCCATCTTCAATGGTAACATACATCAAAATTCGTACTCGCACATACATTAACGCCTTGCATGTCTATATATATAAAAGAAAGTCGTGTTAGTTTCTCTATTTATAACTTAAGAACGGCTGAACCGATTTGGGTGAAAATCGGTATGGAGGTAGCTTGGAACCAGGGGACCGGACATAGGATACTTTTTATCCCGTTACCGTGGGATGTAACATAGAGTTTATAATATGTGTGATTTGATATGGAAAATTACAAAGTAAAGAAAGTCTTATGTTGTATATAATAAAAATGGATTGGAATTCCAATGTCTTGCTAAAACTTGAGGCCGGCTGGACTGGATAATTTTGGACTTGAAATTATACAGTGAGAAATATTGGAAAAATTTCGGGGAAAATATAAACACTATATTTATAGGTGCGACAGAACAACGTGTGTCGGGACAGCTAGTTTCAAATAAATAAAAACAAATAAAAGTCATGTCTGAAAAGTCTGGCTCTATACCAATTGATCTTATCTAAAGTTTGACAAGTTCAAGATAAGGTTGCAAACGGTAAAATATTCTTGTACCTACTGAAGTTTAGGCACTTTATACATGAACCGTTTCTCGATTTCAGTAGTTTTATGCATACTTACTATCTTACCTTATAATCTTAAACTTTAAACAAGCTAACCTTGTACATTTTTTTTGCTACCAATTATAGGGATGTTGCCTAGTGTGGAATATCACATTATTATAAATTAAATTTTAAAATTGTTGATTAAAAATACATAAATCTAAATGAAATAGGTATTTATATAGACGTGATTTTAAAATTACATGCAAATAAAAATATTGCCCATCTCTTTCTTGCAAAACGATTTGTTACGTCACAAGTTGCTACCGCCATACATTTTTTAATGACAAATTTATGTCGGGTGCAACTCGTGACGTCACTGGCCGATATATCGCTCTCTTTCATATTGTAAATTTAAATTGTTTGTATCTTCGTTATTGTTTAAGATATACGAAAATGGGTTCTAGATTATTTATTAACATGTTGTCTAACATCGAATTCCTAGACAAGAAAGAATAATTGTAGGCAACATGCCTATTAGAAAGTAGAATGACTCAGTGCCAACGATAAAATTATTATCCAATAAAAAAAAATCTAAACTGTTCTTAATTTATTCATATATTAATTCTAAATTTTGTAAAAGTTTTTACAAATTTATCAAATACCATCAGAAATAAAAAATCTATAACCAACGAAGTGTGGTCCGTCGGTTCACACAAAAATGACATATTAATTTCGAGTTATATTACTGACTTTATTAATTATTTTTCTACGTAGAATTTGTAGACAAAATTTCAGAAAGATCTATCGGCGCATTTTGAAGATATCAACTATTATGTTGGGTCCCTCAGTTCACACACTGGTTGCATAAGAAAAACTCAATTATCTATTAAACGAGAAAAATATTAGAAAGTCTACTATACTAAAATATTTGTAGTTGTTTTTTTTTTTATCTTGGATTAGCACATAAAATATTTAATTTCTTGCTTCCTAGCTGAGATAATGTTAATTTTTTGATACTATGAAAATATGAATAGTAGGATTACCACACAACAGGCAAAATAAGGACAGCACCAAAGATATATAATAATATTATAATATTATGACTGCATCTAATTTTATTATATTTTTAATTATAAATATTTATTATATTACTAATTACGAATTACACACATTTATATTAATAATAATTATTAATATTCTTTATATAAAGTCGAATTACTAAAAAAAGGTAGGCATATAAGTCAAAACTTATTATTGATTAGACAGAATTTAAAGACCTCCGTGGCTCAGTGGTTATCAAGTTTGGTGCTAAAGCGGGGGTCGCGGGTTCGAATCCCGCCAGGGAACAAAAAGTCTTCTGCGTTCCTGGGTCATGGATGTGTATTAAATATGTGTATTATTTAGTAAAAATCTTATATAAAAGTATTAAAATATATTTCTGTTGTCTGTGGTACCTGTAACAGAAGTTCTTCGAGAACTTACCACGGGACCAGATTGACGTGGTGTGAAAGCGTCCATAGATATTATTATACTATTATCATTTTGAAGACTACTTTGGTGGATTGGGTGTCCCGGTCTTAATTAAAACAATTTTCCACCACTGACACACTACTGACTGAATGGCCAAAGGATACTATACCAGTTACACTTTTTTGAAAGCTATCTTAATATTTGCACTTTGGGGTTTTCTCCACAGATTTATTAATTCGCACAAAAATCTTTTACGAATTAATAAATCACTTTTTTGTAATTTCAAATTAATAACTTTTCAGTAAATACATATGGGACCGTTCAAGTATTAAGTAAGCACCATAGGGTCTGCTTTTTAAAGTTAAAGAGGATTTACACGGGTTGATTTTAACCGTGCGGCTAGTCGCTTTACAAATGCCTTGTCATTTTTGTTGTAAAATCGCCTACCAACCGGTTTAAATGAAATAAATCAATAGAGAAAAACAAATTACATTAATCGCAAAATGCATATTATATTATCAATGCTTACGTAAGCACGGAGGTGGTACAAATTTTGGTTACTTTTGCTGACAAGGAGGACAGGGAGATATTTGTATAGTGTACTAAATCAGAGGCCCAGTTCTAGTAACAAATCCGTAAATAGTAGTTATTATATATATTAAATAACTTTTTCCTTTGGAGGAGGAGGTAGGAATGGGTAAAAAGTGGTCACTTAGTTTGGGTACGTCCACGAAAAGACCTAAGATTTCTATGTATTTTTTTAAATTGAAAATATAATAAAAATATCAAATTTCATCGATTTATATACATAATTACATACAAGGAGTTAGCAAGAACGGACAAAGAAAAGGACGGGCAGAGTGAAACCACAAATAGTTAATAATTGCTATAAGGGTTGCCTGTAGTACTATGAACCCGTAAAATAGTGAAAAGCTGTGAAACCGCGAGCAAAATGTAAATTTAATAAGGTATAACACACAATATAATATTATCTACTGTCCTCATTTTCCATCTTGTGTGGTAACCCTACTCTGTATTTTCATAGAATCAAAAAATTAACATTATCTCAGCTAGGAAGCAATGAAATTATATATTTGATGTGCTAATCCAAGAGAAAAAACTTCCACAAAAATTTAAGTAAAGTAGACTTTCTGATATTTTTCTCGTTTAATAGATAATTGAGTCTTTCTTATACATCAGTGTGTAAACTGTGTGACCCATCATAATGGTTGATATCATAGAAATGATATATGAGATAGATTTTTCTGAAATTTTGACAAAATTTGGTAATATGACGCAAAATGAATATGTCACTTTTGTGTGAACTGGGGGATCATACTTCGGTGGTTATATATATTTTATTTCTGATTCTATGTATTTGATAAATTTGTAAAAACTTTTACAAAAGTTCTACTAAAATTCTGTAGTGAAAAAAACATAATTTTCCACATACTTTTCGAGATCTGAAAAATAGCGGTCTGTGAACTGAGTGACCACACTCTGAGGGCTGTAGTTCCTAAACTATTTTTGCGAATTCCCAGATTTGTTCTACAATTTTTTTTGGACTTCTACTAAAATTTGCTATGCTTATGTTGGGGAAATTCAGGTAGGTCCCTCAGTCCATACGTACACAAAATCTAGGGATTACATATAGACCTCAAAGTACGGGTATCATGCGAAGTGTCTGTTATTGAAAATAATTATATATATTACGTTTATATAGTATATATAAAAATAACAAGAGCTTAAAGTAGAAAACCGCTTAAAAATATAAAGAAACAATATCATATTATTTGCCAACGAAACTTTAAAAGGCATAAAATGAGTGCATCAGACGGTGCTGAAGTAATTTTTCTTGAAACTGATGAGTTTTATGTTCGAAAATGAGTTTTTTTACGCCCCTTTTAAGCTGAAATATAATGGTTGTTTTACAAGCTTTTCGAAAGAATTTTAATTTTAATGAAATTCTTAACTTTAGTATCGCATCAAGTTGTTTTGAAGCGTTTTATCAGCTGTTCAAGAAATAATATTATTTATAAGTTTATCTTTTTTGATTATTACTTTTATTTTAAATTAGACTATGAATAATAATATAAATGTAGAATAGGCGTCATAAATTCATGCAGTTAGAAGATTACGCCAATAGTACAAATAAAAAGTATGGAAAGACAAAGCAGAGTGTGTACGGATCTTGACAGAAGCTGTATAAGGTACAAATCTTCAAACAGATTAGATATAAAAGAAGCAAGTTAATTTTTTTATTCTAGGTTTACTTTCTTCGAATAAACCTCAAAGTGTAATGCATTCTTCATCACTTTTTAATTATGTAATCTTGAGAAACTGCTTCACAAAGGCTAGCTCTGCTTAATTCTAGAACTCTAACTCTACTAATGTTCCTTGAGTTTTTATACCTTTTGAGTTGCATTATTAATTAAAAGTATGATGACAATCTTTATGTTAAAATATAAGTACTAACCTAAAATCTTATTTGAAGTAGAAACTTACTGTGACTTTAAAACATTGCTTTTTACAGATCATAAAAATAGTCATTACTATTTACTGGTTAATGAATATTTTCTGGGGGGTACTAGGTGGCATGAGTACCAGCGCGCTAATCACTGAGCTACAGAGGCCGTCATCCCAATGGCCTATACCCGGCGTTTTTCGGGATTGCCCTTTTGTTTACATCAAACATGGTTTATATGGTAAAAATCTTAAATATATGTATAGTATAAAAGTATTAAATATATTTCCGTGGTCTGGTACCCGTAACACAAGTTCTGAGAACTTACTCTTACATACTTGCTCATAACATCTATAATACCTGGCGTATTTCGGGATTGCCCTTCTGATGACATCAAATATGATTTATTAAAGGGAACACATAGACAACAATTTTGTTGCTGTCGACTCTGGGTCAAATTTGAATCAACTCCTTTAAAGTTAAGTTCTCGTAGACATAATAATTATTCAACGACTAATAATATTATACAAAATTTGTACGCCAGCTTTTAATTTAACTTGTACTTCATGATAATATCTTTAAAAATATTCTTATTTTGCTTTACTGTGTTAAAGTAATATTACGTAAAAGTGTTGTTCCTTTATAAGAAAAATTTTGGCAAGTTTTAATTTTAATATTATTTTTTGTTTTATTACCTAATTGTGTAAATAAAATACCTAAATCAATGTGCTACAAACTTCAATTTGTTTCTATTCTATTTATTCAAAAGTATATTGGCATAATCTGATAGAATTAACACCCTTTTCAGCAGATACAATGAATATTTATATTCAATTTAAATTAAACCTATTGTAAAGTGTATCAAACAAAGCTGATCGCGGGCCCGGCCGGCCGTGTGTTATCTGCCGTGTGTAAATCTCTTGTTATCGTTTAATTCAGTTCCATTTTTAAAGCTAATTTTGACCTTTTATTGAATAAGCGAATATTTAAAGGCTTAAAATATAATACTTTCGCGGTAACATACCTTTATAAAACATGCAGCTGCATTTTAAGGTATGTTATTTTGGTCCTTAGAGATGTATTATTAATATAGTTAATAATATTTTGTAACTGCCTCTTTAGGTGGCATAACATATTGACGATAGTACTACGCGTATGAAAAATATATACCAAAGGTTTACAATTTTTAACCATTGTTTTAACAATTTAATGGCATACCTACCTGGTTGAAGAACATTTGCTCGCTGTTCATTCTAAGGAAAGTCCACAACATCAGCTTTAATAATATTAAAAAGTAGAAAAAATTGTTTGTTTGCATTGAATAGGCTCGGAAGCTACTGGACCGATTTTGATGAAATTTAGCACAGCTGATATAGATTAGACAACGGGGAAGTAGGTAGGCTACTTTTTATCGCGACAAAATGTGCGGTCCCTATGGGATAACTTTTTGTGTGCGCACGAAGACGCGGGCAACATCAGCTATCTAGTACTAAATAAGTAAAAAATTTAGTTGTCAAGGACAGCCGACAGGTATATAGCGGTTTCGACAAAGACGTTCTCGTCTCGTCGACAACTTAAATTCTCTACTGCAGTTATATACAAGATTGTCTCGTTTGAAGTATAAGTTAAATATATAATAAAATTGACATAGAAATAAAAAAAAAAACCCCGGGGAAAACAAGGTACATATTACCTTGTTTGTAAACATTGTATAGAAAATAGATTATTTGATAAATAAACATATATACCTACAATGATATTACATAGATTACAATACGGGTGAGTATAGGCCGGGCATATTATTATTTTGTCAACAATATTATCAACAATATTAACAGTATTTGTCAATAAAATCTTCCCGCGGCTAAAACGAGCTCCCGAATACTTTGGCACATCATTCTCTTCGAAGGTCTGAATGAAAACGAACTCAATATCAAATACTGCAGAAACAATGTAGGAATGTAGTTTAGGGAAACAATAAGTTATATTAAAATTCTTAGTCGGTGGAATTTGGAATTTAATTCAGTTACTATTAAGTAGCCTTTTTATTACTTTAATATTCTATTTCAACGCAAACAATTTCAAATAAAACTTTTAAGGGTGTATATCTACATTATAATATATTTTATACATAATTTGTTATATTCTAAGGTTAGCATTCGATAAACATTTGAGTTATTATACTGCCTGACACCTATTAGCTATCAAGTGTGAGGCACTAAAATAAAATAAATATATATGTATAGATATATTTTATGTTATATTCATATGTTTTCTTACAGTAACATTATTTTAGTTATCCTTTATAAGCTTCTGGCTATTTTCAATATGTTTTCAGGCACAGCCGGCACACACTACAGCACAAACACTGTATAGTAGTGTACAGTGTTTGTGTGTAAAATAAGGGTTGTATGATATCATCTGAATTAAATTATTATTTGTTTTTATTTATCTATACATCTATACTGATATTATAAAGAACGAAACTAGTAAACCGATTTTGATGTAATTTGGCATAGATACTGAGTAGACCACAGGGAAGGCTACTTTTTATCGCGGAAAAATGCACCATCTTCCATTTACGCGCACGAAGTTACGTGAACACCTAGTCACAAATGAACCATTAACTATTGTATGTCATAAACAGTTTGTACGTGAAAATGAAATTCGCGTATTGTGGATTTATAACGGCAACGCCGTCCGTTCCTATTAAATTCGTCTATGCCCGGAGCTTTGGCTTCATGAAATATTTGTGAGAATTTGTTGCCAACCTTTGAAAACATAGCAGAACCCCGTTTTTCGTTTGTTTGTTTGAACTACGTGTACAGAAAAGGAAATCTATTATTATTTGCTACAAGGGAAAACTTATTTCCTCGTTTTTGTTGTTTTTATAAACAAAAGCGTCAGTTTCTAAAGTTGTCTTAGTCATGTTGATATTTTATATATTTATTCTTGGTTTTTGAATCACTTTACATTTAGCAAGTTTTACGAGATCGGTAACTACCTTCAAAATTGTTTACATAGATCAAAATCGAGCATAATAATATAAGTACTACTAATATTATAATACTAGTTATCACTATTTTTAACCGATTGCCAAATAAGGAGGCTGTTATACGTTCGGCTGTATATATATATATATATATATATATATATATATATATATATATATATATATATATATATATATATACAGCCGAACATATTACTCTGCCGTTTGTGGTCCCATTTGGAAAAATCTTTAGTTGTAAAGGGTATAATTCGAAATTGGTCCTTTAGTCACCAAAGTGGAGACCTGATGATTGTATCCATGAGGAATCGAGGAAACTCAAATTTTATAGGGACATCTGTAGGGATTTGACGTTTGTGAAATAAATCAAGCATATGCTACCAAAAAGTAAAATTTTGTGCCAAAGGGTGTAACCTGGATCCAAAAGCACTGAACAGAACTCCTCAGTCCTTAAAGATACACGTTTGGAAATTTTTGGAAATTTGGAAACGCCGTTGTCGTAAGAACTGCAAGTATTTGTCATTATGTAACTTACAGTAATCATCATCATTATCTTATTTACAATATCTAATGGAAGTTTTGCGCGTATTCAATTATACATTCGAACGCTTCTTTTTTTCTTAAGATGTGTTATTAAAAATACAATAAATATTTCAATTACACTTATTATTTCTTTACAATTATTTCATAAAAAGAATCAATTTCAATTTTCAATAGCTATCTCAAAAATGCAGCACCGCGTAGCGTCGCGTATCGTCGTGATGTGAACTGGCCCTAAGTCCATTCCAGCTGCAACTTTTGCCACCATGCCATGTGACGAAACTTCCATCCTCATAATGTTTATGAGTGGCAGTTATCCTCAGTGCAATTTTCCCGGAGTTTTCTGCCGCACACACTAAAACTCTGGAATGAACTGTCGTCACTGGTATTTCCGCACCACTACAACCTTCAAGAACGAACTTGTGTCTTTTCTAATGTTGTGGGTGTCTATGTGCGACGGTAAAATTTTCACAAATGTATGATGTAGGTATTTTTATTGTCGTTCAAAACAACAAATACTAAAAACAGAATAAAATACAAATTTGAGGCTCACATACAACAAACGTGACTTTTTCCGTTTTTTACGGAACTCATCTTGCCGACTCGCACTTGACCGGTTTTATTTTACACTCGAATTTTATTACCATTCAGTCCAATTTTATTGTCGTTCAGTCCATCCGTACAGGTCAGAATCAATGTTGCCAACTTAGTAATTGTATTACAAAGTTTTACTACTAAATTTTGTATTTTATTCCTCCTATAGTAGGATTTAGTTGTTAGTAGTGATTTTGTAGAAAATAGCTAGACATTACTCATAATATGCAAAATGGCCTGCTATATGTGCTATTATGACACCTTATCATAATAGCACATAGTAGCACGCGTCCGTAAGTCGCTTAAAACTACCGATTTAATTTCAATATACGTAATATTTCCTACTATATTTTTTTAATTTAACGGTTAAATATTAAAACTGAAAATGTATGTATGTTTGTAGACACAAAATCCCTAAAAAACTTTTAGGGACTCCTAAGTTTAGTAGCTTTTTTATAGTTATCGGTACTCTTCTAGTAGTTTTTAGTAGAAAACGACGCGAGTTTAGTAGTTTCGCAAAAACAGAGTTGGCAACACTGGAACGAATCGCTTCACTCCATACGGCTGACTGATGCGATCTCGAAATTACAAACAGACGATACGATTTTGCATCCGTTCAGGCCGAACTGAAGGAAAACCGGACCGTGTATGGGACCCCTTAAAGGTATATCAAATCTCGCTCATTTCAATGTTGTAATTTATCTGTCTCCTTTTATGTCTGGGATAATTGAAATGTCTGTCTTTTCAGTAATATTAGTACAAAATTGCTATAAAATTAAAATTCATGCTCTAATAAAAGCTTTGTAAATGTTCGAATATAAACTGCTTGATTAAATCATAGAGATATTTTTGTTCAATGATTACAAAATATTTTATTTTGTAAAATATCAACAATGTATTTACGACGCGACCGAATTCTATACATACTGATATTATAAACCGGGTATTTATTTGTATGTTTATTTGTTTTCTTGCAAGGAATATGCTTCGAAACTACTGGACCGATTTTGATTTTTTACGCAGACATAGAGTAGACCACGGGGAAGGACAAAGGTTATTTTTATCACGGCAAAATGTAAGAGTCTTACAGATTTTCCTTTTGTGCGTACGAAGTCGCGGGCACTAGTCATAAATAAAATATAAAAAAAAAAAATCTGAATCAGAATCAGAATCGTTTATTCCAAGAAATTGGTTACATAGATGTTACATTTTTATAATTGATCACGATTTCGGCCCTTATGGGCATGGAAAAATATTAGTACATAGTTTTATAAAAAAAAAAAACATATTAGTGAACAAAACATTTCAATTGTCATCAAAATCCCAGTACCTTAACAATCATTTAGTAATAATAATGTATGCAAATAATTAAACATTAAAATATTCCCCAACCGCCAACAGTCATAAGATTGTACAAACATACAAACTCCACTTATAAACTACTTATACTTATAGCTATTATGTCATAAGAGATTCAATAAAAAATATTTTTAAAAAGATTCATAGCGTGTAGCTGCTGTCGGTGTCAAAATAAAAAAAAAATAAAACAAAAAAAAGAGATTAGAGCATTATGGAGTTTTGCCGGGGAGTTCAATGAGTAATGTTGTGGAATTTGTAAAACTTCATAAATTTGTGTTATTTCGGTTCTTAATGTGTAATATTGGTAGAATATTAACTATTAAATATTCGTTAACGTGCACAAGTGTGGGCAAGTGGTACAACTTCTAAAAACGTGCTATTTTGTATTTCCCGTCAAAACTCCCTAGGGACTTTCAGTAAAGCTTCTACCACTTTACTGAATCGACTGACATGACTCATAGACTGTACTGACTATATATTTGTACTTTGACTAGACTTTAGACTTGACGATATAGGAATACGGTGTTGAAAATTGAAACGAAAGTTCTATTTTTATTAATTATAAGCAATTGAGAAAACTATTAGAAAAAAAAACTAAACTATATATAATATATTTATAGTTTATATTACAGTATTAATAGGTACTTTCTTTTCCATTTCATTCACATTCATATTACCACCATATATCATTTTTCAAGCCTAGCAAACAATAATAATAGTCCCTCTTATTCAACATAATTAAAAATAAATGTCATATTAGTGTATCAATTTAAAACACTTACATACAACTTTTTCTAATTCTAATACATAGAAGAAAGTTAAAATCATAAAATTATATTACAATAACACACTTATTAAATAAATTGGATATAAAATTTGATGTCCTACAATAATAATTAAAATGTCAATATATTTAAAACAAAGTCATCATGAGTATAGAATATAGATAAAAAGTCAATTACAGTTATTAAATTAAAAATGTCATATATGTTTATAATATTAATCAATAAAAATTTTATTAAAATGATATATAATGTTTGTTTTCCGTTTAAGTGCAGTGGGAAAATATTGCGTACCAACATTTTGATCGCTTTAGAGAATATTTTAGTAAGTAATAAAATGATGTTTCCAATTAAAAAATTTGCCTAAATCAATATATACGTGTAGTTATGGGTTCACCGTCAACCTCCCGTCGTCGTTTGAATTTATATAACGCTTGACATATTATGATAGATATATCCATCATCCACCAAGCACAGATGGCACTCTAAATGCAAATCCGCCTCACTTTTTCGCTATCGTACATTCACCTAAAACAGTGGGGCTTATACGTACCACGTTATACGTACGAGAAATATTTGAATAATGAAGGTAGGAAAGTACTGCTTTTATTAAAGTTTTCGTCCATTGTTCGAGATTGATAATTTTGAAATCTCATCTATTTGTTCATCAACCAAAAGCAAATAATCAATAAGGTCACCGGCTACCAACAATAGAGGCTCGGTACTATTACAGTACCCTGGGGCATTCGAAGAATTTATAGCCTTCGGAGAATATTAACGATTTGTTGTTATTGACCGAGTATAACTCCTCCATAATACTATACCATGTCATAAATTTGTAATGATATTGTGATATAGCAGAAGATAGCTTCATTAATAACAAAGCGAACTCAGACGAGGAAAATATGGAGGTTGTCGTTAGAAATTGAAAAGTGTAATATATTTATTTATATTTAAGGACACAGAAAACTTGTTGTTTCCTCGGCGGGATTCGAACTCGCGACCTCCGGCTTGAGCGCCAATGCGTTAACCACTGGGCCACAGAGGTCGTCAACAATATTTATATGAACAAGTCATAAAATTTAATTACCTTTTTGGAAGTACTCCAAATAGACAAGAAAAAATTGTCTCACATTGCTAAAATTAAATACTCCCTGAGGTATCAAAAGACGTAGAAAATGAAAGATAACAAACGGGTACGAACAGTGTTAGAAAGTGATTGGATTCGAGACATTGTTCTACTTACCAGCCTTTTTATCCTCACTGTAGACATTACATAGGTCATAGATTCTAGTCTCTCTATAACTGACTAAAAATTCTTTCAAGATATAATTATATTATTATATAGCCGTAATATAATTTATAATCCTGCGTAGGTACGAAATAAAAACTCAAACAAAACTAAGTTTCTAGATAATTATCTAGAAAAGATTCAAATAAAACAGGTACCCACAATTTGCATTATGTTTTGCACTCAGTTTCGTTTCGCATGCATTGTTTTCGTTCAGCGAAACTACAAAAGAGGTCGACGGCCGGAATAGACCGCGAGATGGCAGGCTGCCAGGATCTAATTCCATGCGCATTAGATTGCGCAATTCACGCACATGCGGTATGCGGAAATGCCGAATCCTGTTAGATTTGGTCAGACAATTGCCAATCTCGTCAATATAAACGAAATTTAATTGGAGATTGAAAGCTCATGATGGTGTGAATATCGTAGTTGGAAATTTTATGTGGCATTATCGACCAATCCAATGAGCAATTAATAAATAAAATATTTAAATTCTTATTAAATTAATAAATGAGTTTACTGAGTACAATGGAGGACGTTGTAAAAAATGTTAGCTAACCCATTTTTTTCCATGTAATATTTAAAAAAAATAATTATTAATCCTTTTCAAGGTCATACAAAATAGCATGCCATCAGAATTAACGACGTGTCTGGTGTTAAAAATGAACCTAAAAATAACAAGTCCAAAATACGAGGCATAAATATTTTTACACCAAACAGACAAATATTTTTACTTTTCATCGAAAAGGTAGGCCTCACGCAATGTGTATCGAATATTTTGAGCTACATTAGTAAACAGCCTAAGCAAATAAATCGAGGTTGACTCCATCCACTTTATCACTGGTGTGCATGTGACGTCGCGTGACAAAGGGCATCCATATTCCATATTATGCAAGTTTTAGAGTCATAACACGCCAGTTCTTTATGAATACAGTCTATGTTGTTACAATAACACTCGATGCAAAAGATAATTGTGACTCTACTAACACTAGATAGGATAACATTTTTTAACCTTGAACTCAAGAGAAATGTAACATGAGGCAAGTACACAAAAGGTTGAACATAGTGTTGAGAAACATAACGATTTTAAGCAGTTGTTATGTTACTCGACACGACGTTCACCGTCTCTTTTGTTTCGCCATTCGTCTTTCTATAAGAAAAGCAAAAGCGTCGCATACGTGAATTATTATTATTATTAGCTGCAGTTTCCCATTTTTGTAATAAGTATTGGAAAGCCTATTCGGGAGTTTTGTCTTTGCTTACTTTGTATCGAGCAACAGAGACAAAACATGCAAATAAGCTATCTGACACATATCAATAGATTGTGAAACAGGCTTTTATTATAATATTATCTCAAAAGTATAAATTAATATTATTTTAGTGAGTTAAAGTATTAACAGGATGATAAAGAGACCTAAATAAGTTTGGGAATTGTTTTCAAAAAGATCAAACCGCTTTGGTTAGTATTTACTTTTCTTTTCAAATACTTTGGAATTCATTTACAGAAGAACCCGAGAGAACTTCAAGAATGTTGTTTGAATCAATGGAATTTTTGTATTGGCTTAAATTTCGCTCCGATTTAAACTTTCACTCTTCAACTGCTTTCGTAGTTTAAATGTATTTAATATAAATTGAATATACGCATGCTGTAGGAAGATTCAATCTGCTTTAAATCGTTTTCAATGTTAGTAATTTCTCAAAATTTACATTTGGCATTATTTTCTCATGTCACAAAATGAACCACAAAAAAAAAAAACAAACAGAGAAAGTGCCAAAGTTGACCTACAAAATATATTACTAAAATACAAAGCTATTTAAAACCCAAAAATATACACTCTTACATAGTCGGATAAATTTGAAAATATAAAATGTACACACAAAAGAAAAACTCAATTATAGAAATAATACATTTCGCTATAATGCTACTGGCATTTTAATAATGAGGTTCACCGAGCTCCGAATGAGCTTTGTAAAGTATCAATTTATTTCGATCATCGATACCTGATAAGACAAATATTGTAAAACCCATTCAATTTTATTTTGACCAGAAATGGCAACATTGAAATTATTTTTGTATTTGAATTGCAACATTAAAATATGTAACATGTATTTGAAATGTTAAATGCGATTTTATATTTTGGTTCTATAAGAAATTTAAATAATTTGTTACTTAATAACGATCATATTTTATGTTAATAACTATATTTTTTTTATAAAAGCTATAATCCGACTATGTAAATTATATAGCCATGTTACCCGGGCTATTATTACGAATCTATTGAGACCTAATTTATTAAAATTGGATCAGTAGTTTAGGCGCTACCATGAAACAAACATACATATATACATCGACAACTAAAATCATTACCCTTCCTACAAACCTCTTAAAAACTACACAAAGCCTTATAAGAATTATAATTATTTAATGCATACATCATATTACTTGTATATAGCTTGTAATTTATCTGTCATCCCTACATTCATACACTGAAATATTATGTTTGTCTGGGATAACAATAGGGGGCTAGTTTCCGATAATAATCCGAAAGTAATTTTCCGCTGCGTGCTGTTTATAAATATAATAATTCTAAATTCACATAAAATCATCGTCGTAATTTTATATAGGTTTTTTTTTAAATATGCATAAAAAAACTTCTAAAAAATGAAGAAATTGATTTCTTAGTTTACTATGAAATCGTATTATAAGTTTATAATACGATTTCATAGTTAGCGGGAATAAAAATCAGAATAATAATACAACTTATTAGATACATAAAAACTATAAAAACAAATAAATTAAAAGCACAAAGTAGCTACTCTGCAAATATTTATGTACGAGTAGAAAAAACTTCTACACCGACTTATAACCTACCTATATAAAATTATGATGACCATGATTTTATGTGAATTCAGAATTATTATATTTAAACCAGCGCGAAGCGGAAAATTACTTAATAGAACTAGAGCTCGACGTCGAAAAAGGAGATCATCGAGAACAAGCATTGGACCACTGCAGATCGTTAGGGGCCCAAAATTTTGATATAAAACCACCGGTCTGGCGGTTCTAAGCCTGGCAGATTTTTTTATTGACTAAAATGTGTGTAGATTTTACTCTTGACCAGTTTCCAGCCAGACCACCCTGAGCGTGTAAGAATTTTGAGTAAAAAAGGTCATAGGGATCAAGGTCAAGTTATGCGTGAGTATAACACATTGAGTGTTCGTCTCCTAATCCTCTTTTGAAAACCGGCGGTCTGTCATGCTCAAACCTGGCCAAAACTCAGCCAGAGTGGGATAAAGTTACCTCCTGTGATGCTTACTAATAAGTAAATAATGTGTAATTTGCACTTAATGAAACGTGATTTTAATAGATTTATGTACTCTTAACGAATTTAAAATTTTCCACCTCATATTACTACCACTCGATCCGCCATCATGAAAAAATGGCGATGTCTTACAATATTTGGGCAATATCTCTTCAGCGACACATTTTACGACAAAAAAATGTGGTGCAAAATTGAATTATATACAATTTTCTACAATTTATTCTATGCAGTTTTTATGTCAAATAATAATTTTAGCGTTGCAGTCTTAGAGCGAAATTTTATTTGTGTTGGTGATATTTTTATAATTAACTATATCCTATCCTAATTTTTATGCCCTTTTAGATAATAACCATATTGAGAATTTTTTAATAATTATAAAGATTGCTAATTCATGATGGCGGCCATTTTGAATTATTCACAATCATATTGAATATACCAAATTCGAGTGTCAATAAAATCAAAAGTATATGTAGTAAAATCTTTTAATTATTAAAATTTATTATTTTTTTTACATTTTTTCATGATGGTGGATCGAGTGGTAGGTAGCAATATGAGGTGCCAAATTTTAAATTCGTTAAGAGTATATACAAATCTAATAAAATCACTTTTCATTAAATGCAAGACTCATTATTTATCTATTAGTAAGCGTCACAGGAGGTAGTTTTATCCCGGTCTGGCTGAGTTTTGGCCAGGTTTGAGCATGCCAGGCCGACGGTTTTCGAAAGAAAACCTGTTCCTCCTTATGACCTTTTTTTACTCAAAATTCTTACACATACAGGTTGGTCTGGGTGGAAACTGGTCAAGAGTAGGACTGCCAGACTTACATTTTTATCGGTTTTTACTTGGCGCGCAGCCGTGCATCAAAACAGTTTTCTTGTTCCTTATGACCTTTTTTTTACTCAATAAATCTTCACACATTTTGGTCAGTAAAAAAAAATCTGCCAGGCTTAGAACAGCCAGACCGGCGGTTTTATATCAAACTTTTGGGCCCCTAGCGATCTGCAGTGGTCCAATGCTTGTTCTCGATGACCTCCTTTTTCGACGCCGAGCTCTAGCTCTATTATAATTATCGGAAACTAGCCCCCTATTGTTATCCCAGACATACATAATATTTCAGTGTACCCTAGGGATGACAGGTAAATTACACGACTCGGCTTATTATTCAATAATAATAATAGGTTAAAAAAGCTCAGGTGTAAAATAATTGAAAGATGAACTGTATTTCTCGTAATTTAATTTCCTTAATGTACGAATTTAGATTCTTTAGAAAATAATTTGAAATATAATTTTATAGAAAAAGAAATTTTATAAAATACGTAAGGCAAGCACCAGAAACATAAAATATAAACTTAAAAGCAATTTCATCTGACACTAACAATATTAAAGTACCTACGCCCTAGAGTGTAAAGGTGAGCCATAAGATAACATTTATTGTTGCTGTGAATTATGTATGACGGGAAAAACTATTCCACACGGAGCCTAACGCCTTATTGAAATATTACGGGCACACAAATTATATGGCATGTTTGATTGCCTCAACATTAAAACAACATGAACATAGTTATAAATTATAATATCATTGAATAATATTATAACTATGTTGTAACATTATATTTAATATTAATCGGTGGATACAGGCCGCGAGCGACCGGTCGTACTGAAAATCTATGGCAATAGACGTCACCAGCAGCATTGATGCAGAACATTAGGTTTTGGTAGGATTTTCATAAATTACTACGGAATTATCCGGAGACCTAAGATTGAATATTGATAACCATCGTTTATAGAGTCAGAGTTTCCTCGAAAAAAAACCTCGAAAAAAGTCAAGTGTTTTCGTGAAGAGTGCTTAAGGCAATTCTCGGAGACGGCGTGGATCACGTTATATCATTCTTGACTTATTAGTCAAGAATGCATTACATCGCCTACCGACTTAGCGCTTTTGTCTAATAAAATAGTATACCTACCATAGGCTTATATATTGTAGATGAGGCATGTCGAGGCAAAAAGTGTTTACACTTAAATACTTTAGGGGTTGTTCGCATTACATCGCCTACCGACTTAGCGCCTTTGTCTAATAAAATAGTATACCTACCATAGGCCTATATATTTTAGATGAGGCATATCGAGGCAAAAAGTGTTTACACTTAAATACTTTAGGGGTTGTTCGGGGCAGTCGAGATTTGATTTACTTTGTCAACCCAACATTATGATATTTGCTTTCCGCAGTTTATTTAGTCCGCATATTAATAATAGACAAAATCTTCTGAATTCAAGATGGCGTAACTATACTATTCATAGACAAAAATATCAAAAATGATGGGAACTACAACTACTTAATGGACCTTACCTGTAAACCTGTATAACTCAGGACTAGCTAGATTAGTATAGGTAGACAACGTAAATTCTTTCAATTCAGATACGTTACCACATCATATAATAATACGTTAGAGAGCACTAATGGAGCCTTCCATTAGTGCGTTTCGCAGCGTTGCGTTGCATTATAGCAGCGTTGACGCTGCGTCATTTTGAATAGATATATTAAGACGACGGAACAAAACGTTTTTAACGAAACGACGGCCAGGAGACGAAGAGGAGGCTGGATGATGCACTGCGCTATCGCTCTCTTGGATTATTATGTCGTGCGTCGACGCAACGCAGGTGTGACATACAATGCGTTAATCCGTTGCGACGACGCAACACAACGCACTAATGGGGCCTCAGTCATAAATGACTTCTACACTGAATCTCATACATTTCATTAAGTTTGCCACTAGTGACAAAAACTACACAACTTGTTCACGATACCTTTATTTATCAGACACTGTACACTTTTACACTTTTGGGCATAGATCCCTCCTGAGATCTTTACTCCGTAAAAATTGGCTCTCCAAAGAGCTCCTGCGGTACAAATACCTTATTTTATCTGCCTACCCCATTCTAGGTGGGGATGATAGTAGAAGGGATTGCACGTTGTCAGTGTGACCAGAATAAAATATAAAAACTACCATTTATCAATTTATTATTTATAAATAATTTAGTTTAAATTTAATCAAATGAGCGACAACACTCCAATCTTAACATTCGGCCATCCGACAACGTGCAGCGTCCCGATGCACTCTACATACATATCATTAAACAATTGTCTTTACCTATTCAGTATAAAGTAGTATAATTTATATTAAAGACTAATTAAATTAAATGTTAATTGTTCAAGAAAAACATTTCATTTTGTATAATTATTTTAAAAAATAAAGACATATTTTTTTATGTATACTATAAAAGTGTAAAATGAAATAGAATTCTATAAATTTGATAATATTATGATTACAATATTTCCATTATTTTAACCAATATTGATTAAATTCACAATCAAAATTGCATAAGCAATGAATATTGTATTCTAATAATTAGAACTGTTAGTTAAACATAATCAATATGAATCTATTACATAGATATTTTACTCATCTTCGTTATTGTGATCACTGGAAGCACTTGAATCAGTGTCATGTACTTCCAATGATCTTACATGTATCCAGGGTCTCATTCTATCAAAGGCAATGACTGTACTATAAGGTTTTCCCTTTTTATTAAAACCAGGTACTTCGTCAATCCTGTATCTATCATTCCCTAAAACTTCAGTAACTTTATATGGACCTATGAATTTTGAAAGGAGTTTTGTACTTTTTTTATCGTTGTCATAATTATTGCGCAAAATTTTAACTAAGTCACCTACTCCATATTTTGGAGCAGGGGCTCGTTTAGCATCATGCCTAGCTTTTTCTCTGGTTTGCATTCTACTTATGTTTTCACAAATTTCACTTCTTATATCATTTATATTAGATCTTGAAGTGTCAGTTACAGGATTAATTTCGCTATTAAGTTTATTAGATAGCCTGTCACGCATGTTTACACCAAATAGGGCTACGGTTGGAGTTTTCCGAGTAGAGGCATTAACAGTGTTGTTAATGCCCCACTGAACTTTACCCAGACACTTGTCCCATTCACGTTCATGGCCAGTGGCATTCTGTGCAGCTAAGGAATTGAGAATAGTTTGATTGAATCTTTCAACCTGGCCATTCGCTCTGGGACAAGCGACTGCGTTTAGAACATGCTTGATACCGTGTGTGTCACAAAAGCTTTTGAATGCTGCCGACGTAAAACTAGTACCACGGTCAGACACAATCCTAGCTGGAATCCCGAAGTCAAAGAATATATTTTCTAGGACTTTAATGGTCGTTCTTGTTTTAAGGTCTTTGACTGGTTTAGCGAATGTATATTTAGTGAACGCATCCACTACGGTAAGAATATAGGAGTTACCATTCTTACTCTTCACAAAAGGACCAAGGTGGTCCATATGGACCGTGTGAAAAGGAATGTCTATTTTTTGAATGGGGTGTAGGAATCCAGTCTTTTGTTTTGCCGCCGTATCTTTGTTATAAGCACACTCCAAACAAGCTGCGACATATTTTTTAACAAATTTCCTTAATTTTGGAAACCAATATTGTTGTTGGATCCTCTCAAGTGTCTTTGCGTATCCTAAGTGGCCAATCTCATCATGATTGGCTCGACAGATTTGCCAGCGGGCACTACGAGGGATAGCCAAACACAACCTATCATCAACTTTTCTGTAGACCGCCTGATTTTTAACGACATAGTTTTGGCGTATTTCTTTGCACTCCGGATCATCTTCTGGTTTAAGAATCTTATGGATTCGCGAAATATCTGGGTCTGCCACTTGTAAGGTAAGGAGCCAATTCTCTATTTCTATATTGTATATGCTGACAAATAAATTGTCAGCTGGCTCAGCGGATAGTTTTGTATTTCGGCTTAGGGCATCCACGTGCGACATTTGAACGCCTGGCCTATATTCAAGATCAAAAGTATATTCAGTTATTTGCAACCACCACCTTGCTATCCGTGGAACCAGATCCCTTTTTGTTAAAGTAGTACGTAATGCTGCACAATCTGTATAAATTTTGAAGTGAATACCTAAGAGATATACTCGAAATTTCTGAAGTGAACATACAACGGCCAATGTCTCTAGCTCGTAGGAGTGAAGGTGTTTTTCTTCCGGTGTTGTTTGACGGCTAAAGTAAGCAACGGGTTTTAATACTCTGTTATCCTTCTGCCATTGCATTAATATACCTCCTACGCCTAAAGAGCTTGCGTCTGTATGTAATTCGGTCTCGAGGGTGGGGTCATAAAGTGCTAGAACTGGTCTACTTACTAGCTTATCCTTCAAAAGTGAGAAGGCTTGTTGCTCTACGTTGGTCCACTTCCACAAAGCTTCCTTTCGCAATAATGCAGTTAAAGGTCGAGCTATTTCGCCGTAGCTTTGTATAAATTTACGGAAGTAATTGGTCAACCCTAGAAATTGTTGGATTTCTCTGACATTGCTAGGTATAGGGAACTCTTTAACTGCCTGCACTTTAGCTTCGCCTGGTTGAATACCGATCGAAGAAATATCATAACCAAGATAATTTACTGTAGTATCAAAGAAACGACATTTCGATAATTTTAGTGTCAAACCGCGTTCTCTAAAAAGCTTCAATATTTCTTCTAACCTGGAAAACATTTCTTCAATCGTTTTCGAGGGTATAAGCACATCATCTAAATATGCCAAAGCATATTCGAAACGCCTGTTACCTAACATCCTATTAATCATTCGCTGAAATACAGCTGGTGCGTTTGCCAGCCCGAATGGCATCCTTTTGAACTCGTAATGCCCATCGGGCGTGACAAACCCCGTCAGATGTTGTCTTTCGGCAGCCATCGGGATTTGATAATACCCGGAAGCCAGGTCAAGTGTCGTAAAAAAATTATTTCCACTGAGATTTGAAATTTGATCTTCGATAAGAGGAAGAGGGAATCGATCTTTAACGGTTTTATTATTTAATGCCCTAAAGTCAACGCACAGCCTTTGTTCCCCGTTCTTCTTTTTGACCATCAAAATCGGACTAGCATAATCTGACCTGGATTCCTGGATAATATCATTCCGCAGTAATTCGTCAATAGTTTCTCGAACTTGCTCGCGCTCGAAGTGAGACAAACGGTATGGTCGGTAGACGATCGGTTTATTATCAATGAGATCTATCTTCATTTCGACATCTATTGTACAGCCTACCTCTTCTAATTTTGTGGCAAAACAGTCCCGGTAACTTTGTAAGAGAGTGCATAGTCTGTCCAAATGCTCCCCTAGTAAATCAGATCCAGTCTTTATTTCGCATTTACTTAATGGTTCTAAAGATGTTATATCCTTGGTAATTCTATTCAATTGGCGGATTTTATGCTCATCGAAAGGAATTGACCTTGCTATTAAAGTATTTTTCTCTAACGATATGGGACGATGTGATAAATTAGATATAACGACTTCACCTTTCCCATCAGTGATTCGATAAGCGCCTTTGAATAAACTATACTCTCTGCTCGGTTCAGTCGCCTTGAAGCCCTCGATAATAACATCGCCGGTGTAATTGGTGTCGGTATGTACGGGAATTATGCTAATATTTGAAACTTCGATAGAATTGGTAATATAAAGTTTTATACTTTCACTTCCAGTGCTATTAACGAAGGGATTTTGGTAAGGAGTTTTATAAAAAGTTAATTTATGGCAGTTTTTAAGCACAGTGACGCAAGGTAACTCAGTGAAATTTTGTCCAATAATGAGAGAGTTTTGCATTTGTACATCATCGACAACTAAAACCTCTACGCACGATTCAACTTCATCTACCCTTACATTGGCAACCGATCGATATAACGGTACCACCGATGATTGGCCAAACCCTCTCACTACTGGGACATTTTCAAAGTTTTTAACTAATTGCAGTGTATCCGCGTCAGATTTCTTCAGAAGGGTACATTCACTACCGAAGTCTATGTATGCTTGAAATGTTTTATCATTGACCAGTACAGATTTCAAATATTTATCATTACCGTTATTAACCGTATCAATTTTTAAAGTATTTTTTTCTAAGTTGCTCTCCGACTTATTCGCACTAGCATTCATTGATCGTAACGCATCTAATTTACAATCATCGTGATCATGTCCTATCCTTTTGCAGCGTCTACATTTTATTAGTGGTTTAAGGCATTTATAAAATGGGTGACCTTTAGATTGACAATTATAGCAAACGACAGATGAATTGGAGCTGCCTGCAGAAGCGTTAGAGTTGCTGTAGCTAGCCCTATGCCAAGAACGCTCCCGGGGTTTGACATTTGTTAACGTTTGCTGCTTTTGAGAGGATAAAAAATTGAGTAGGTCCTCAGGTTCTTTACAATTGAGGGCCTGAGCACCGTTCCTAATTGATTTATCGCTAATTCCATAGATAATACAGTCAACTGCCTTTTTTCCTAAAATTTCACACCTGTTTACTAAGCCTAGTTTATCATAGAAATACTCCTTAAGGCTCTCCTCCGTCCTTGAAGTGCGATGCAACATTTCCTCTAGGAGCCGGCCAAAATTTTCCTCAGTAGGGAAAGCCTTGAGAAGTTTTTCTTGCCACTCGCTCCATGTATAAATCACAGTAGGCAAAGACTCGAACCATCTCTTCGCCAAGCCAACCAGTTTTTGCAATGAGAAATGAATGGTCTGCTTATCGTCCCATCCATAAATCACAGAGCACTCGTTGACCTTACGTAGCCATGACTTGATGGTTTGAGCTTTGTTGGAAGGGTCAAACTCGGGTATTACATTATTATAATTACTATTACTAAACAACGTATTTTTGCTTGATTCTCCCTTCCAGTTGCTAAACATTCTTAACAACTCCTTAGTAGACAATCGCACTGACCTTTTGCGTTTCTTACGAGGTACATCCTCGTCACTCGAGGATGTTGATGACGACGATGGACTTCTCTGTGGCGTCCTCTTGGTGCGTCGTCGTCTTGGGGTTGGCTCAGGGGGAGTGCCTGGTGGAGTTGCGACTTGTGCACCATTACCATCATCCTCCACACTCCTCATTTTACTCTGGAATTTAACGTGTTTTCGACATAAACCATTCATCAAAATCTAATAAATCTAATCATAGGTTAAGCATGATTAATCGAAAATGCAGTGGAATTAATTCAGAAATTTGATTAATTGAGAATAATAATTTAATAAAAGCAATAACAATTAAATTGTCACTAATATTACACGAGATATTTATAAATAGCAATTAGGGCAATGAACTGAATCCTTTTAGTTGGTATAAGCCACAGGAACCCAAATAATGTGGTTGACTACACAAAAAGCCAAATAATAAATTCAATCCCCAAATATAAGCAATGAAGTGATTCACTCCACAGAAAGTTAATTATCTCAATAATTTCTTCCACCGGAACCTTACTAATACAATGGTTCACTCCACAGCAATTTTGTCTCCTCAGTGGCTCACTCCACAGCAATTTTATCTACTCAGTGGCTCACTCCACAGCAATTTTATCTACTCAGTGGCTCACTCCACAGCAATTTTATCTACTCAGTGGTTCACTCCACAGCAATTTTTCTACTCAGTGGTTCACTCCACAGCGACTTCGTTTACTCTGTGGTTCACTCCACAGCAATCGTCAGCAATATAATATTATACAGCAAAGAAAATTAAATCATATCAAAGCTGTATTTACTTACGTGATTCATTCCCAAAAGTACTTTAAAAGACAAATCTTAATAGTCAATCGTATAACAACCATAAATAAGTCGTCAACTACGAAAACATTATGTAATAAAATGATTCCAGAATAATTTACACAATCCTACATGTTTGCAACGGACTTGCGGAGCTATCAGAGAGTAGCCCTAATCAAACGTCCAACAAGTCCAATGCATGCACACCTTATATTTGCCGATTGTAATGACATTGCGCATCATCAGAGAGTAGCCCCGACCATATGCTATGCAACTTCACTACAATAGACGGTGATTGTGTAAATTTAAAATTCGAATAGAAAAAATAATAATTCTTATTTTAATTAAATCTTAAAACAAAATCTTGTTTAAAAACAATCGTGTTATAGAATTGTTATAAATAAAATAAAAGTACATACATACCTTCGGGTGTATCCCACTTCTGAGATGACAAAAACTACACAACTTGTTCACGATACCTTTATTTATCAGACACTGTACACTTTTACACTTTTGGGCATAGATCCCTCCTGAGATCTTTACTCCGTAAAAATTGGCTCTCCAAAGAGCTCCTGCGGTACAAATACCTTATTTTATCTGCCTACCCCATTCTAGGTGGGGATGATAGTAGAAGGGATTGCACGTTGTCAGTGTGACCAGAATAAAATATAAAAACTACCATTTATCAATTTATTATTTATAAATAATTTAGTTTAAATTTAATCAAATGAGCGACAACACTCCAATCTTAACACTAGCTGTTAGTGACGTCACATTACTATAATGTAGCGTGTAGCCCATTACACGTTTATTCCCAGTCCTTTAGTAATTATTATAGTTATGATCGTCCTATATTATGTTCTCTTTTGTGTTCGCTCATAATCTTAATGAAAGCCATAAACCTTCGTCAAACTAATGTTTATTATACTAAACTTTTCCGAAATAGCCTACATCTTCTCTATTTGCCTGTATTCCACATCGTTGTGTATTAAAATTTAATGAGAAGATGAATTACACAAAGAAATTAATTACAATTGAAACAATACTATTTGTTTAAAGTAAAATAATAACAATTATAATTTATCTAAAATCATTATTAATTATTTTCGAATACATACAAAAAAAATAAGCATAGTATTTTAAAGAATTTAAAAATACTTCATATTGGTCTGTTTATGCAAATAAAAATACGTCGTGTTAATTAAGCTTTAATTTAAGTACAATTAAGTACGAGTACCTACGGTTCAGAAAGTTTTTCGACATTTTTCTCCTGGCTGAATATAAATTAAACTTATGATTGTTTGAATGATAATAATTACTTTTATTAATAGGCTTGTTCATTGCTAGAGAATGTTTAACTGGAAATAATATTGACACCCTTGTAAAGAGACTTAATTATACTTAAACGGTATACTGGATCAAAATTATTTAAACTTATTGTATCGCCTCACAATATGCTACGAATGTTTTATTGCGGCAAGCACAATAAAACTCAGATTTGAAAAAATCATAATAATATTAAGTTGTGCATTTCTGAGACGAACACTCACAAATAATATTCCGTTAGCGTATTCTGGAGAGAAAGTACTCAATTATGTGGGCCTCTGAAACAACACGACCGGACAAATATCTCGCTTGACCATTAATCCTTCTAATCTAGACAAAAAACCTCCGAGCTGGAATACTGTAGACATTTATCATAACAATATCGATGTTATGTTATTTGACAGCGTAAAAACATATTATCATTATAAACATCGTGTGTTTACTGATAGAGTTGTTACTACATACACACATTAAGATTTTATTTTTTTAATTGGGTAAAAATACATAAGAGTTTTTAAGTAAATAGGGGCAAAATTCTAAGAGCTAGTTACTATTCATGATGTACTTTTTCGTAGCTAGGCGTAAATACTGAGTATAAATTATTATGAGAACTTTTTTATTTTAATAATACAATATTCAGTTGAGGTACGACTTAATTCCAAAATAATTAAGACGATGTTTCGTATCATAAACTTCCCCCGAGACCCAAATTCTATCTTATGCATTTCTAATAAGCTAATATTAATCTCATGATAAATTATTCATATCACAATAACATAATACAACAAATATATTTTCAGCCTTCCTTACGTAGGTATACATTCACGTAACTAAGGCGATAATTCGCATATACCGATTATAATCTATTAATTAATGTATATAATACTAACTGGTATACGGCATCAATTAGTAACTTATTTATAACGTCAAATGATTTAAAAACCCATCTATATTATGATTAAAAAAAAACATACACAACCATGATTATTATTATCAGATGAATAAATCAGATGAAATGTTTTGAATGTAGGTTAATTAAAGTTTTTTTCCTTGTTGCAGGCATACGGCCGGTGTAAACACAAATCCGAAATGAGATGAGTATGCGCGTGTCGTGGGCCAGGTGGTATTGGATTGTAATCTTCACGACTTGTACCGCGAGGACGGCTAGCGATTGGCTGGACTGCGCCCACATCGCGACCTGCCGCTGCAAGTGGTCCTCCGGGAAGAAAACCGCCACTTGTGCCTCCAGTGACCTGCGCCGCCCACCATCTCTTTCATCCGATATACAAGTTTTAGATCTTCATGATAATCCATTGCGAAATCTCCCTCAAGAAGTTTTTTCTAATATCGGCCTACTCAATTTACAAAGGTTGAACCTGCGCGCAACAAAACTTAGATCTATACACGCAGATGCTTTTTTAGAATTAAGAATATTAGTGGAAGTCGATTTGGCCGACAACGACTTGGCGATACTACCGAGAGACATATTTAGAGGCAACGAAAGATTACGTATGGTTATACTGAGTAACAATCCCCTTACGACTCTTATTTCCGATCAGTTTCCACCGCTATTGCATCTCCGGATACTGCAATTAGATGGTTGCAGAATACGAACAATTCATACGAATGCCTTAAGAAATTTAAAATCATTGGAAAATATAGATTTACGAAGAAATCAACTAACATTCCTCCGTTTGATAACTTTTTCTTTACCAGCTTTAAAAACTATGTCCTTGTCTGGTAACCCGTGGCGATGTGACTGTCGATTGCGTGAATTCAAAGATTGGTTTTTGGATAGTACACTGGGTACAGAGGAATTAGTCTGCGTAGAACCCGCCAATCACTCCGGATTCAAATGGCGTAATATTCCTAGCGAATCGATGGTTTGCCAACCTGAAGTAAAATCGAGCACATTGGTAGTAAGAGCGGAAGTTGGAGCTCCAGCTACATTTGGATGTTGGGTGCACGGGATTCCAAAACCCCAAGTGACGTGGTTACTAGATGGTGTTGAAATACACAACAGTACAATAGATTGTGATATGGAAGAATCTGATACGGTCGTTGAAGATGACAATTCCGAAAATAGAGTACCTGGCAGTGTGAGGTGGGTAAACATTACATTGTTAAATGTAACTACGAGTGCTGCCGGAGAATGGACTTGTGTAGCTAAAAGCATGGCAGGTGAAGCGAGAGCAGTAATAAGTTTAGTCTTGCCGAGATCTCAGACAGCTACAGCCCGAACTGCGCCAGGTATTCCTCAATTATTGGGTGTAGTATTCGGTGCTCTGGGGGCATTGGCAACGTTAGGATTTATCGGAGCTGTGGCATGTTGGCAATTGAGAAGAAGAACTATACCTCCTAGTAGAAGTTTTAATGATCAAGAAAAAAGGTTAATTGATGCGTCAGTAGTGGTGAGCTGTGACAGATCTATTGCAGGTATGGCTTCACCGTGTGATTTTGAACTGACGGAAAGATCTTTGTCAATAGATGAACCGCCTCGAGGTTGTGGTTTTGATCCCGTGCATATAACAATAGAAGGCACTCCTGGGGCTTTTCCACCGCCACCCGCCGAATTTGCAGTTCCTGTTCCATATGGAAATATTTTTATATCAGTACAAGTAGCCAGTAGAGGAGACTCTTCAAAATATCCCGATTTACTAAGTGGTGGTGCCACTTTACCTAGAAGGAATCGAACTTGTTGTACAGCTCCTGCGTATGACAACATGGGTCCGAGAGTAACAGCAACAGGAAGTTCTACTTGGTCTTTACCTGGAGCAAGTTCAGAAAATTTGGAATCATCTGAGACTCCAGTCTTGTCCCTACCTCCACCGCCGCCCGAGTTCGTTTCACTCTAGCCTCGGCCTTTGGTACTGGACGCTTCCAATCTGAGGTGACCTGGTACCACACAGTTTAAGAGTCAATTAGACTATTTCCAAATTTTAATGTAATTATAGTTAGTAGGTTATGTGGAAAATTTCGAATTGTAAATATATTGTTGTGCGATTGATATGAACGATGCAAGATAATATTATGTTGTAAGATATAAAAATGTAAGATTGTTATCATTATTAAAGTGTATGAGTACTTGAACTTTTTAAAAGAATTGTTACCGTTGTGGGACTTTGGAATTATATTAAGTATCTATCTAATTATTTCTTTAATAGTTATTCCTTTTTTGACTTCGCATGATTGTCTTCCCAACTTTTGTAAATATTATTTAGTCGTGTTTACAAACTTCCCAAATATAAGACTGACCCCTTTGTCTTATTTTCGTCTCTCTTTATGACTTAATATTATACAACTGTATAAAGCTGTACCTATACTACGGGCAAGAGATAGCTTCTTAAAGTTTTATTTAAAAGCAAAATTAATATGAATTAAATCTATTACAGCTAATCTGTTTGTTTTATTTCGTTATATTTCTATCCTTACTTATTAAAATAGGTACGATTGTACAATGTAAATAATTAGTGGAATCACAATATGCAAAATTATTATGCTTTGAAAAAAGCAGTAAAAAGTTGAGAGTAAAGTGAAACAAGGAAATGAACTTTGTTGGTATTGGAAGTCAATTTCCAGACGTCTATAATCTGCATTGTCAAGTACCTTCAACTTATTTACTTGTCTTTTTAACAACGCAGTTTCGCAATTCATAAGATACCAGTTTAACTTTCACTAATAAAATATAAAAAAAACTTTTTAATTCGAATTAATAATAATTTGAGTTTATTATATTATAAAATAGTTTTAGAGTTCTTGAAACAGTAATAGTTCGAAATATTCTTGTTTTCAAACTTTTTCCTTACAATTCCATCAATCTTCATTAATTCAGTCCATCCTTTGGAATTCACTACCCTAAGAATTTACGATGTCTGAGACAAAAAATGTGTTCAAACGCAGAGTTCGTGAACTATACTTAAAATCGTTGGCAAAATAGAATAGAATAAATAAGTAAATTATTGAGATATCTTATTATGTTATTATTGAGAAGTAATAACGCAATTAAAACATGTAATATTTATTTGCTAGATATTTACCAAACTGACAACAATCTTGCCACCATGGAAACGGCCATCGGTGTCACAGACAGTAATGGTAAATAGCAGCTCTCCGCCGCTATTCCAGTAATTGAACGCCTGGTGTAGGCAAAAGCTGTTCCAGGTGCCGGCGCCAGATTGTGCCAGCATCAGTTCAGACCTCATAGTGTAGCCGGCCCAGACGACGTACAATAGTCTCGAATTCCCTTCTCTGTTTTGCGTAGGCTCTAGCCTGGACCCGGTAGCCCGGCGTGAACGCCTTAAGAGCAGGTATGCCGGCGTCGATCCTTGTCGTAGACGACGGCGGTTTGCGAAGCATCGCGTAAAGCGATGTTCTTACGTTGCGACCAAACATCAATTGTTACGGGCTTTGTCCATCGGCTTTGGGGGAACGTCTCATTCGAGTATTGTTAATTTATTAAATATGTCACCTTCCTCCGCCTCCATTGCGCGTAATACCTTATTTATAGTGTACGTAGCGTTCTGCTTGACCGTTGGTTGCTGGATGGTAGGGAGCCGACGTCTTATGTACCACTCCGCATTTATTTAGAAAGCTCGCAAATTGTTCTGAGACAAATTGACGTCCATTGTCTGATACGAGTGTGTATGGGATGCCAAATTTTAAGAATAGTTCTTTCAGCTTGTTGATATACCAGGAACTTGTTGTATTTTTGGTGTGAAATATTTGAACCCATTTTGTAAATGCGTCCACGATTATAAAGAGCTGTTGTCGCTGGATCGGTCCAGCAAAATTAACGTGCAGTCTTTGCCAAGGTCCCATCGGTTGTTCCCAATGATGTATCGGAGTTTTTGGAAGTTCGTTTTGTTGTAATCGGCATGCTCTACATGATTTAACTTTCTGTTCGATATCTCTATCGATATTCCTCCCATATACGTAACTGCGAGCCAGAGCCTTCATTTTCACAATACCGCTGTGTCCAGCATGGAGCTCGTCAAGTACACGCTCACATAAGTTTCGCGGAGTTCACGAGTTCCTTTTAGAATGCAGTCGTCTTGAAGCGTAAATTCGTTGTCGTTGAAACCTATTGTGCGTAATGATCTACTACTTCGGATTCTCGCAACGTATTTAATTTCTCGTCTTTTTCTGTTTCTTTGATTATGATTTCAGGTCTTATTTCCAAAACGTTAATTTGGGCGCGTTGGAAGGTGCAGTGTTGGTCTTCATAGGTTTCATTTACCGTTTCTACCGGACTTATGACGAAACGAACGTAGAAAATGGTAAGATTTCGCCGTTGCAGTGTTTTGACCGGCTCTGTATTCAACGTCATAGTCAAATTCTGATAAAAAATGTGCGTAGTGAAATATCCGCATGGTGCTTAAGGCTTGAAGTGTCTGATGGGGATGGTATATGGAAATATACACAGACATGTCAAAATTATAACATCCATCTTTTTGCTTCGGAGGTTTTTTAATAAAGAATATTCTTCGGCTTTTTACCTAAATTGCGTTTAAAGAGTCGTTTCAAACTTTATTACAAAGTTCTTTACATGAATACATTTTACTTTATGCTGAGCTGTGAACGTTTACCCTGAGGAATGTAAAAAGTAGGTACATTGCATTGGCTTTATCAGTGTCAATAGACGCTCAGTATTTCCGTAAAGATTCAGGAGAACAAATCAGCACTAAAGATTCCACGTGAACAGAATAATAAGAAGCCAATATACCAACAATATTATACGGAGACAGAGGAAACGATACATAATTTTGTGCCTTACCAGAAATTTTTGGCGTGGAATCGACGTGATTCTATGAATTAATGCAATCGGTAAACTGCCAAAACAATTTGTTACGAACATTCTCTTAATACCTTTGCCCCACTTTGCGTTTACAAATTTTATCAATTAATTATCGTGGTAAATCAATTCCGATCGGTATCGGATATCATTGTTTCCGCGATTCAATTTGGAGACGCGTCAACGTTGGTCTGAAAAAAGTGTCGGAACTAATTAATGCTGTGGCTTTGGAATGGATATGAAATTTTGTGATTGCATTTTCTCCTCATTTCTCGTGTTACCCGTGGTTTTTCATCAGGCACATACATTTTATTATAATTATCTATTTTATATATGTATAAAATACATATATAAAATATGTATTTTATACATATTTTGTGTGGGTGTATGCACCCCGCTATTATTAATTACTCGTCATGTACAATGTACAAATACAAAAACTATGACAGTTTTATAATAATAATAAAACACTTTATTGCTCACAAATTACAAAATAATAGACTTACCAATCAAAACGTTTAGGCAGAGCGTGGGAAAAGGCGGTCTTATCGCTTGAAGCGATCTCATCCACCTTAGTGTCAACGGAAAACTTAAATGTATGCGGAAGTGGTATAATTAGGATAACTGAAGATAAAATATAAGAAATTAACTACAAATACATACAACTTCATACTTATAAACTTAAATAGATACTAAACCATGATACTATAGACATAAATACATGCAGTCTTAGTACACAGCTCCTTCCTAAAAATTAGGAGGCTAGAGGAAAGGAGAACTATCTCTGTATGTAAAAAGTGTCCGCTGAAATGCGTTAAATTATGAAAATATCAAAGTAAGCGCCATAAGTAATTACACTAGAATAGAAAAATATAGAATGACAGAATATCCAAACAAAAATAAAAATAATAACAATAACTATCTTTTCGTTGTAGCAAATTTTTTTAGCTTTTAAATTCCTTACTGACAAATACAATAATCAAGAAACGAATACATTCCATACCCTTTGGCGATGCTAGCGCCGTTCATGGAGGATTTTTCAACTGCTATTTACTGCGTACAGCTTGACAATTTTTCAAGTTGGCACCATACAGAAATAGTTCTCCTTTCCTCTACCCTCCATGGTAAAAAAGCGTATAATTAATAATTAATATCAAATTTAAGATTATACTCTCGTTTTCTTATGGTATGGTGAATATTAATGGTCATAATAATATCTATGGACGCTTTACACCACGTCAATCTGGTCCTGTGGTAAGTTCTCGAAGAACTTGTGTTACGGGTACCAGACAACGGAAATATATTTAAGATTTTTATAATATTATACAGATATTTAATACACATGATGACCCAGGAACACTGAAAACTTTTTATTCCTTCGGCGAGATTCGAACCCGCGAGCCTCGGCTTGAGCAACAACACGTTCAACCACTGAGCCACAGAGGTCGTCAAATAGTTACGCCACTAAGAATTATGAATTTAAAAAATATTAACGTCACCTAAGTATGTTCGGTTAATGCGCCAAGATATATGCTAGCTAGTTTTTGCCAGTTAATTAAAATAGGCTAAATCAAAAGTGATCATTCCTCACACGTTTAGGTAGTCCGTAGTAGGCACGTAGTTGAAAAAATCTAAGGGCACCCTCTTTGCTCCGTAGTATAGAGGTATAAGAAATAAATTATGCTACAATAATATTTCTTCTAGCAAACAGGACATTCTTATTGTGACTTTCCTTCGTGTTATATGAACGTTAGCGTAAAATGACCTAGATGTTTTGGCTGCTGGCCAGGTGTTGTGGTTTTCGTCCTCACACAGGTAACAAATGTTCAGCAATGAAAGTTAACGATAAGGCACTGGGCAAAAATTATGTGTGAGTGCTTATTGTCAGTTGGAATTTTATAGAATGCTAGATGTTGCCCGCGACTTCGTTCGCGCAAAATGTAGTATCCTGAAGGAACAGTACATTTTTCCGCGTTAAAAAGTAACCTATTGGTCTCCTCTATATCCGTGCCAAATTTCATCAAAATTTGGTGCAGTAGTTCCGGAGCCTATTCAGTGCTAACAAACAAACAAACATACAATCAAACAAACCTTTCCTCTTTATAATATTAGTATAGACGAGTAGATACAATATTGCTAGGTAGTCGATTTGCTATAGTTTAAGCTTAAAGCCATTTTGATTCCGTGTATTATATTTTTATTTTCATTGTGACACATAAGATATTAATTGAAATGTTCTGGGTTCATAGTTCATCGAAACAGAATTTGTTAGGTAGTTGTAAAACAGTGGGTGATTGAGCTGACAGAAAAACAGCCACACAGACACACATATACACAGGCACGTGTGTATCCGTGTAAGTTTAAACTTATAAGTTTTACGTACCTACCTGTGTGGTATGTATCTGTGTAGGTATATCATTATTTTTGCTTCATGGGATAATATCTAAGCATAACAATATTAATCTGTATATTTGAATTAGTTTATTTATTACTCACGACACTTATCGGCGACATCAACTCTTCTCATAAGCTATCCAATCGAGCTTTCTAGTTACAGTTTTCCGAATAGTTACAATGAAACCGTACACGACAAGTTAAAATTATTAAAACAGTGAAAAATCATTTATTTTTCGCCGCCATTTACTGTCTAATGAAAATACCTAAATCTAAATAGAAGTAGGCACCTTAAACCTGAGAGTCTAATAATAATTTAGGGTGCCCTATATCACCGGAATAAGGATTAAAATAAAAGGTTTATTTTAGGTAACAAAGTACGGAGGATTGGGGTCATAAAAATAACGAAGGTCGAAAATAATAGATATTGCCTTAATAGGCTCTATTTTATTATAATGCATTGAAAGTAATTCCATTTCAGGTTTTCTTTATAGTTTTTATTGATATAAACTGTAGATTATTAAACTTAATATAATATGAGGGGAAACTATTGTGGCGGACCAATTAGCGCGCCACAATCCTGAATCGCGCTATCCAAGTTTTCTAAGATCGGCATCTGAAATTCATACAAGTGGGCTTCGGCCTGACCGAACATAGCACCTCGCTCGGTCGGAGATCTCCCTTTGGGGCATCCACTCATCCCACATTGGTGACCCTCGACAGAACACGCTTCCTTCTGGATCATCATCATCACCTCCCACCCCTCCGCACCACGCCAGCCAGCTTCAGCCTCATCGGGTACCTCGACCACCAGCCTCAACGCACCGCGGCCTGGTCGAACCCTCATCGGCTTCAACGGGCACTCTCACTACAACGACCGTTCAGCAAGCAGAGCACATCTCTCCTGGTCAGCACGTAGCATCGGCCCCGCACGGCAGCACTCACTGGAGTCCGTGCAGTAGCAGCACAGTTCCGACTCACTGGGACTCTCTGGCACTGGCAACTCAAGATTCGACCTCCGGTCTTCGGGGGGGGAGTGATGTGGCGGACCAATTAGCGCCACAATCCTGAATCGCGCTATCGAAGTTTTCTAAGATCGGCACTATATATACGACATCTGAAATTCATACAAGTGGGCTTCGGCCTGACCGAACATAGCACCTCGCTCGGTCGGAGATCTCCCTTTGGGGCTTGCCACCATATTCCCACACTATATTAAGAAAAATACATATTTCTTTACTTTTAAATAAAAAGATAAAAAGTAAAAAATTACTTAAAATTTAAAGTTAAACTTTTAAGTGATTTAACATGTCTAGAATATATAGATTATATAGATATATATAGAATATTAGATATTGGCCTACTTATACAATGCTATATTACTAGTGTTTTCTATATAAAAGTGAAACTCAAAGATACATAATATCGCCACCTTCTGTGGAGTTTTGGCTACAAAATAATGAAGTTCCACGTCTTCGCTTATTTAATCATCGTAAGCATCGTAATCTGTTATTACAATCTTATTTTCGACGTTTGCTTATTGTGGAAATAGCTATTTCCATGGATAGGGGTGTCTTCATTATACGGAGAGGGGAATATATGCGACAAGCGCCTGTCTACACTACTTCACCCAGTTTACATATCTCTCAAAAGGGGTAGGCGTAAAGCGAGCACATCTTGCCTGTACCGAAATATTTTGTAAACAAATTTCAATCTTATGGCCTTAAAAATAAAAGTGATAATGCGTAACGGTATCTCATATATTATGTGTTAACGAATTAAGGTTAGTACATTGCTTTCGCGAACATATTTATTGTTCATTTCCTAACAGTAACATAACTTGATAGAAGAAGTGAAACGTATTGTGTACGCATAAGGTATTTATTTATGTACTATGACAAAGCTAACTACAGTTTTTATTTTTTTGCAAATGACACTGGTCTTCGACCAAATCCTCCTTCTAAAAATTCTGTTTTAATATTAAAATCTACATATATATAAATATGTAGATTTTAATGCTCTGAATCTGTTCCCGTTGGTCGTCGTTGGTTTTTAAGTTAAGATAGAGAGACATAAGAGAAAGGACGAAAGTGCCAAAAGTAATTATTATTGTTGTAATTAAATGCGCTTGAGAAGTATTTGCTATACCATTACATCAGTTAAATGAAAACTTGTCTTTCAATTGTTTATAATATTCAATTTAATTGTTCCATAACTAAATTATTTTTTAAGTTTTGCACAAATTTATTTTCTTTATATTTGTGACATAGTCTAGACTTTAAGACATAGTCTACGTATTATGGAAATCGATAGAATCGAAGAAAAGATTATATGGGCGTTGTTTTAAAAATCTATGCGCTGTATATATTTGGATGTTAAATTCCGTGTTTGGGGCACCTACTACAATGTCATCAAAACATAAAGGAGAAAAAAATAAATTTTGCGACCACTGTTATATTTAGTCAAAGTTAAGTGTGAATTAGATAGGTAATGGCATTTTAATTAAACTTGGATATTAGCTACTCTTCAAGATTTCATTAATTGAAGTTTAGAACAATGCAGCTTTGGAGAGTATTAAAAATGCTTTGAAAAGATTTTTCGGGGTGGTCAAATTTAAATTGAAGCAATAAAAGAATTTTCATTTTAATGGAACCAATTTGACGAGTTTAAATTGTTGCCTATCAGGGTCTCATTACTTTTGTACATTTGGTTTTTTTTTCTTTTGTTTTTCTGTGACATACCTACATTTGTGCAAACTATACTGTAAATTATCAGGTATTATAAGATTTAGAAATTAAGACGTTCATTGTTTTTCGGATATCAAATACAAAAATATAAATCTTGACATTAACGAAAAGCCACTATTAAATTTTAATCGAATCCTATATTTTGTATATTTTAGTCAAGTAGCATAAAGTCAGCAAAATAAAAGTGTAAACCTAAAATAATATTGTAGTAGGTAATATATAACTTGCGATAGCAATATATAAATATATATCTTATGATGCCAAAACCAAAATCTATACACAATCTTTATAACCATACCCACCTATAGAAATGCTTAGTTATCAGTCTGTCTGTCTATCGGCCCTTCTAGCTTCTGTAAGCTAGAAAGGCCGACAGACAGATAGACTGACGGACGGAGAGAGCTAAGCTATAAGGGATTTTTAAGTACTACGGAACCCTAAAAACCGTTAGGTAGTAGAACTACTTAATGAAAAACAAAAAGTGATGTATCCGCTATACAATATACGAACTATCGTAAGTGGTCTGTTAAATAAATAAGATTAAACGAAACAGGCCTACAGTAAACGAGATCTGTCGTACGTTCACGGTGAGCACTAATACTTCCGCCCGTCAAGACTCCATTTCAACCCTTACTACTCACACTTTTCCTTATTGGGTTTGTTTCTTTCACTGAGTTGTAACAATATTAATTTATCGATTGCTTTATGGTTAAATAAATATTCTTATAGTAATTGTTATTGACACAGAGACAGATAAAATTTAAGGAAAATTATATGTTAGAACTAGTTGTAAAACTTAATACCTATTACCTTTCTCCATTTTCCTTCCGTCCTTTAAAACATTTAAGTTTTAAAGGTTAAAAAAAATGTTTTAAAGGACCATGCAGAAAACTGTATGGACAGTGCACCCACCCACCAACAGATTTCAAACCTATCTCAGTTAATAGCTCTTTCCATGCTGATAATTATTTAGTATGGCAACATTTACCTCAGGAGTGGCGTTTTGACAGGAATTTGAATTTTATTATTTACTAGCTGTTGCTCGCAGCTCCGCCCGCGTAAATATAGTATCCCTCCGGCACACTACTTTTTCGGCATAAAAAGTAGCCTATGTTTTAATCCAGAGTCTAAACTACTACCATACCGAATTCCATCGAAATCCGTTCAGTTGTTGTTCAGTGTTGTGTTCATTATACGAGGGCGGGTCAATAAGTCCGTGACTTTTGGATTAAAACACAGATTTTTTGATAAATAAATCATTTTATTTTTCAACGTAGCTTGAGCTCTATACACTTTGTCCAACGCTTCTCCAATTTTTTTATCTCTTCCAAAAAATATGATTTGTCGAGGTCCTCAAAATAGGCCTTTGTTTGCGAGATGACTTCATCATTGAAGTCAAATCTTTTTCCACCGAGCCATTTTTTCAGGTTTGGGAACAAGAAGTAGTCACTCGGAGCCAAATCTTGAGAATAGGGTGGGTGTGGGAGCAATTAATAGCCCAATTCATGGATTTTTGCCATGGCAACTGCACATGTGTGCACCCTTGCATTGTCTTAGTGAAAAAGAACTTTTTTCTTGGCCAAATGAGGTCGGTTTTTTTCAAATCCTCATTGAAGCGGTCCAATAAGTTGGCATAATATTCCCCATTAATTGTTCTTCCTTTTTGAAGATAGTCAATGTGGATTATCCCACGTGCATCCCAAAAAACAGTCGCCATAACTTTATTGGCTGACAAACCCACCTTGGCCTTCTTTGGCGCCGATTCACCCTTAGAAGCCCACTGTTTTGACTGTTGTTTGGTCTCTGGTGTGTTGTGATGGATCCAAGTTTCGTCCACGGTTAAAAAACTCCTCCATATTATGATTAAACAACGCCAAACCTTACTGTGACGTTGTTACACGATTGCGTTTGTGGTCGACTGTGAGCAAACGCGGCACCCATCTTGCGGAAAGCTTTCTCATGCCCAAGTGATCATTCAAAATTGAAACCACTGAGCCATGCGAGATGCCTATGGCTTCCACAATCTCTTGCACTTTCAATCTTCGGTCGGTCAACACCATATCGTGAATTTTTTCGATTGTTTCGGGTGTAGAGACCTCAACTGGGCGTCCAGGACGTTCGGCATCTTCAGTGCTTGTAAGGCCACAACGAAATTCAGTAAACCACTTTTTTACCATTGAAATCGATGGTGCAGAGGCCCCATAGTATTTATCAAGCTTAGCCTTGGTCTCGGTAATGGTTTTTTTTCGCAAAAAATAATGCTTAATAAGCACACGAAATTCACTTTTTTCCATTGTTTCCTTAAGTTACTGGATAGTCTGATAAAGATAGCTGTAAAACACAAACTAACTGACGCAGCAAGTTCAAATTTTGATAGGAGTCAACTGACAGATGCCTGTTGACAGGAGTAGTGTTTCTTTTTCAGTAAGGAGGTTAGAAATTCAAAAAGTCACGGACTTATTGACCCGCCTTAGTACATATAAAGTTTTCTCTTGAATAACTCCGTCCATTGCTGAAAACTGCATTTAAATCCGATGCTTAGTTTAAAAGATCTAATCGAACAGGAAACTAAGCTACTTAATTTTAAACTGTGTAAAGATTTTCAGTGATATTCTGTTATAGGAGGTTTAATATTAGTAAAAATATTCTAAAAAAAGAAAAAGAAGACTAGTTAAACACAGTATAAAATAAAGTCGCTCAGTTTCCTGTTTGCTTAGATATTTTAAACTAAGCAACGGAATTTAAAGCAGTTTTCAGCAATGGATGGAGTTATCCAATAGGAACCTTTTATGTATAATATCACATTTTATGTACATCGCACCCATGGGAAGCTGGAGTGGGGCGCTAATATAAAACAATAATTTCCAATTTTTGTCAAAACCCCACTCATGAAGTGGTTATCGCCCTACTAAATAATAAACAACGTGGCAAGAGCTATTTACTCAGATATGTTTGAAATCTCTTAGTGGGTGGGGACGATTTTAGAATGGTCCTTTGTTTAAATTTTAAAATTTTTAATTGCTATTAGTACCCAATAATTTCTATAAAACTACTTGAGACCACACAATCTGCTTAAAATATTTTTTTTGTCGGAATCACTAGTTACTCATGACAAACTAATATAAGAAGAAGTATTCTGTATTTCTTTTCTATTATTGTAGCCTATGTATTAAACCAGAGCCTAAAATACTGATGGCAGTATTTTAGGCTCTTTTAGTATGGACTAAATTTCATCAAAATCAGTTTAGTAGTTTTTGCGGGAAAGAGTCACAAAATCTATACATCCATACATACAAACTTTCACGTTTATAATATTAGTTAAGATTAGGATAAGGATACATCCATTGAGCACATAAACAATGTTGACTCGTATCAGATAACTGCAGATGTAAGCATCGTTTATCTGCTTTTATCTCACATGCCCTCAGGGCACAGACAACGCCCTAAGTACTATAAGGCGCTCAAATAGGTCGCTATAAATCTTTTGCACTTCCTAAGAAATCTTGCACGCCATAGTGCCCGAGATTATTTTTAAAAGGTTTCTAAACGGAAGGAAATGCAAAATCTTGAAAATTTAAAATAGATGGAAAAAAGGGACAGCGCTTCCTACGCGATTTAGAAGTTAACTTTAAATGAACTGCAGCAAGAAAACTGACTTATCTGATACGGGCTGCCAGAAAACATTTGAGTATCAGTATAAAATTAGAGTTTAGATCACAACAAAAAAGGTTGAATTTATTTCGCACAAAGTAAATACAGCTGCGTGAAGACGCAAGTTTTATGAACATTACCAACGCCAAAGGCCTTTACTTACACAAAAGACTTGGCACGGCACCGATTTGTTGTGGTATTCGCCCGGGAATTTTATGACAACCGTGCGGGGAATCGCATCTAATATGTACTTTTAAAAATATGTTAACATCTTAGGGCGGCTTAAAAGATATTCCGGTTGGTAGGTACGGTCGCGAAAATTACAGTTATATACGTTTACCGCGTACGTATTGCGGTTATGCACTTACGTGTATAGCCGCAAGCGCTTAGCAAGTTGGTTGGATCCTAGTTTAGCACCTAAACAATGCCCTAAACAAAAACTTACCCCTAGTAAAGTGATGGTCACTGTTTGGTGGTCTAGCGCCGGTGTGATTAATCACAGCTTCTTACCAAACGGGGTGAGCATTACTGCAGGTGTGTACTGTGAAGAACTGAATACAATGATGGAGAATCTGGCACATCTCCAACCAGCATTGGTCAATCGCTCGTCTCCGCTGCTCCTGCACGACAACGCGCGACCTCATACTGCACAGCAGACGGTCTCCAAGTTGCAAGAACTGGGGTTCGAAGCTCTCCGTCATCCGCCCTACTCACCAGACCTTGCGCCTACAGACTACTACTTTTTCCAGAATTTGGATAACTTCTTGGCGGAAAAAAAATTCAATAACCGAGAGGCAGTACAAAATGGCTTTGAAGAATTTGTTGCCTCCCGTCCAGCTGATTTCTTTAAGAAGGACATCAATAAACTGCCACTGCGTTGGCAAAGATGCATTGATTACATGGGTGATTACGAGTACTTCGATTATTACAATTAAATATACATGAAAGAAATCGTTTAAATTTTTTCATACAAAACGGCAATTTCATAGGCAAAGACCTAATAGTTCTAACAGACACTCGAACTTGGCCCGCGGACCCATATCCGCGTACCGAATCCGGTGTGCTACACACACTTAGAACTACAAAGTGTTGTGGACGGCTTTGATAATTGTAGATTAGAATATGAACAATGTTTGCAGGACATACATAATATTAAAAAGATGCTGCAAGATGCTCAGGAGTATATCAAGTCCCTTGAACATCAGTTACAATGCAAAAAGTTGGAAGAAACTCAATGTTTATACGATGAACTGTTAGGTAACGGAAATAACTTTACAAAGAATAACATTACTACCATAGATCTCACTGGGGATGATACAATAAATAACTATCATAATATGTGTAGCAAAAATAAATTAAAAAAGTATATTAAAGTTAAAAAATGTATTAGGAAAACCGAGATACTAGTGCAAAAAAACAAAAAAAATGTAAGGCAGCTTATACGGTTGACAAAAAATAAAAACATTATTAAACATCAATTATTAAGCTGCTGTAAAGAGCTAGAAAATACTAGGCTTAGCTATGAGGCGGATGTAAGTAGCCTTCAATCTGAAATTTCACAGTTGCACTGCTCATTGACACTTATTAAACAAAAGTATGAATTAGCGCAGAAAAAAATTTCTGCACATATACCAGCTATGGATGACCTAATTGAAATTAGACGCTATAATGAGGACCGTGTAAATTATTTTTATAACAATTGTAATTGCCACAAAAATATCAATAATTCTCAGTACGATATTAATAAGTCAGTTATCTGTTCAGAGTTGAAGGCTTGTACTGAATCCTCAAAATATTATAATAAGACACAGACACATACCCCAGAGTCTGGTTTCATTAGCATTTACTGTGATGAAATAGGCCATGGACTTGGAATATATCTAATTAAATTGTGTGTTGGGACAACAAGTAACTAGCACTTGTTTGCCGGGGGCATCATTTGAACAAATCATTAGCCGGGCAATCAATACTACTTGTTGCCCCAATACAACTTTCGTTATACTAGTCGGGAGAAGAGGAAAGATAAACAAAAAACAGATGTAAGATTATATAGACACATTAAGTAACAAAGAAAATATTTTAAAAAATCTTATTGTTTACCTTTCCTTACATCAAATTATCAAATAATCAACTGCCGCACGACAGTAAAGAAAATTATATTAGGTTTAAATTGAACAGCCTACTGTGTAGTGCTACTAATCAAAATTGTTTAGTTTTAAATAAGACTTTACCACAAATCGATGTGGTTGACTTTAATAATATTTTTATCTCTAAGTTAAATAATCAAACATATGATAAGTATTACTTAAATTTTTTACACGACATTTAGCTAAATGGCTATATAATTTTTTTAAAAAAAGTTTTAAGACAAGACAAAAAATTGGCCGACCACTGCTTTTATTGAGCAGTGTTCTTACTCGTATACTGAAAATATTATTAGTAAAAACTTGGAATATGTTGCAAACAATTTAAATTAGATTATAGGACAACAGAGGCTCACTCTAGCAATTTCTTAGCTGGAAATATTTATACTGATGCCTCCTACGAAGGGCCTAGTAAGAACTCTGGGAAAAACTGTAATTTTAATATAAACTTGGTGCATCAAAATTTACAAGGCATAATAGGGAAAGAATTTGAACTTGAGTTATTTTTAAATGAATTTAAAATTGACATTATATGCGTAACAGAACATTGGTTAAAAAATCATGAATTAATATTTAACTATTGTGATTACCAAGTAGGGAGCTCTTTCTGTCGAGAAAATGTCATTAGGGGTGGCTCCTTAATTTTGATTAATAAAAAATTGAAATGTAAAGAACGTAAAGATATTGTAAAACTGTCTAGTGAACGAATTATTGAGTTGGCTTGTATTGAGTTGAGCCACCTTATTATTGTATGCGTATACAGGCCTCCATCAAGCTTATATGATTATTTTGAACAAATAATGGATCAAGTGCTGACGAAAGTATGTCTCTAATAAGAAGATTATTGTATGTGGTGATTTTAATATTAATTTATTAGACTCTAACTCCACCACTGTTAGATTCACATCTTTGTTCAAATTGTATAATCTAATTAATTTATTTTATGAACCAACAAGAATATGTGAAACAACAGCTACTTGTATAGATAATATTTTCACAAATGTCACTACTTTTAGGAAAGAAATAATTAATGTACTTAACTCTGATCACTGTGGACATCTAGCATCATTTGATCTTAAATGTGATAATAATCCGATAGAAAATATTGAGTTTATTCCTGTAAACACAAAACGTATTGAGAAATTTTGAAGTAAATTACTTTCAAGTTTCCAATGTTTGAATGAGTCAATTAATCCAAATGAAACTTTTAATAATTTATTTAAAGTAGTAAAAAACCAATTTGACTCTGTATTTACTTCTAAATCGGTCAGATTTAATAATAAAAGAAATAATTTTAGTAACTGGGCAATAAGATTGTATGACTTGTATAACGAGAAGTCAATGAACAGGAGTGAAGCTTTGAAACTACATGTCAAGAAATACTCGAAGATTTTCAAGAAGGTATGTCAAGCAGCGAAGGTTCTTCACATCAAGGAAAAAATTAAGAACTCTAAAAACTAAGTGAAAACCACCTGGAAAATAATTACAGATGAGACTGGAAGAGTCGCCAGTCGCAACTCTAAATTTGAACTTTATATTAATGATAAAAAAGTTAGTTCTGACATTGAAGTTGCGACCGTATTTGAGAAGTTTTTTGCAGACATTCCGATCTCAACTACAAAAAACTTAAATTCATCACCTACAGTTGTCGAAAAATTACTTAGAGATAATGTGAGGGAATGTGATGTAAATTTTATTTTCAAAGAAATAGACTCTAGAGACATTATCAAGGCATTTAAATTACTTAATATTAAAAGTACAACTGATCTCTGGGGTATGTGCACAAAAGTTATAAACCCAGTAATTGACATCATTGCCCCTCACCTAGCATTAGTTTTTAATAATTGTATTAAAAGTGGTGTGTTCCCTGACTTGATGAAGCACAGCAAGGTGATGCCTCTCTTTAAAGCTGGGAATAAAGCAGACCCAGCTAACTATAGACCAATATCCATATTACCGACTTTAAGTAAAATTTTTGAGAAAATTATTCTAAATCAATTAATTTTTCACTTCAACTCGAATAATTTGTTACATAGCAATCAGTTTGGTTTTACTAAAGGTCGGTCCACAACAGATGCAGGCATTAGTTTTCTGTGCAGTATATTTGGAGCTTGGGAGAGGTCACAGGATGCACTTGGTATATTCTGTGATTTATCCAAAGCATTTGACTGTGTGGAGCATGATACGCTGTTCAGGAAATTATACCATTATGGTGTAAAGGGCACGGCTCTAAAGCTTCTAAGCTCTTATCTAATAACTAGAACACAGACTGTAGAAGTTAATTCCAAAAGGTCTAATGGTACTAAAATTAAACTGGGAGTACCACAGGGGTCTATTTTGGGCCCTTTTCTATTTCTCATCTATATAAATGATCTACCTTATCCAGTTAATGATAAGCATGAGATAGTACTTTTTGCTGATGATACTTCACTAATTTTTAATGTGAAGCGACGAATCTAACAATGACGAGGTAAATAGTGCTCTCTCAAAAATAGTACATTGGTTTAATGCTAATAATTTACTGTTGAATTCTAATAAAACAAAATGTTTAAAGTTTAGCTTTCCAAATGTTACGCAGGCACAAACCAATATACTATTAAATAATGAGAAAATGAAATTAGTAGACACCACTGTTTTTCTAGGTATAACATTAGATAGTAAGTTACAGTGGGGACCACATATTGCGTAATTGGCAGATAAGCTGAGTTCTGCAGCATACGCTGTTAAAAAAATAAGAGAAATTACCGACATAGAGACCGCGCGATTAGTTTACTTTAGCGATTTTCATAGCGTAATGTCGTACGGCATCCTCTTGTGGGGAAACGCTGCGGACATTAATACAATATTTGTGCTTTAATACAGAAACGTGCTATACGTTCTATTTATAAGATGTCGACTTTTGAATCTCTAAGGGAAAAGTTTAAAGAAATAAAAGTTCTGACCGTCGCATCTCAATACATTTTGGAATAGTAGATAAAGTTAGTAAATCCTTTAATGGCCAATGTATACGCTTATACAATATAATCCCAGAAAAGGTTCAAAACCTTCCCATTAATAAGTTTAAAAAAGTAGTTAAAGAACGTTTGTGTGCCAAAGCGTATTATAAAATTAATGACTTCATTCAAGACGGCACACCTTGGGAATAAGGTGGCTCCTTATCTTATCTTATTACTTGTTACATAGACATACTCGTAAGTAAACATTGTAATAATTTTGATTTTAAAAGAATAATTTTCCATCTTTTTGGTAAAAGATGGCCCCAGACGAGTTTCTTGCCGGCTCTTCTCGCTGGGTTAGTTCCCGAACAGATGATAGGCATCACGTAATAACGACGTTCAAAAAGAGTATTTTTTTTTTTTTTAGAGAGGGTTTTTTCTAAGTAGAAAATGACACCCTCATAGTATACACAAATTAAATTTACAAGCTATCTGTACTTCTTCGGCTTAAACCTAGGCTAACAATTTTATACAAATGCTTGGCAGCTTCTGAGTTAGGAAGGGACAGTATACTATTACATAACCCTACGTTAAGACAATTATAATTAAAGTTGATAAAAAATAGTTCTCGTTCAGCTGCGTTGCGGGCACACTCCATGAGCAAGTGACAGGCATCCTCAGTCGACCCACATTGCGAACAATTAGGGGACTCCAATTTGCCCATCAAATGCGCAAAACTGTTGCATGGAATGTGGCCGGATCTCAACCTTAACGCTAGGACAACCTCTTCCCTGCTCATATTGGTGACATCAATCCAGGAGTTACTTGAAACGTACGGTTGTATCGTTTTATACCATATGTCTTTCCTGCATGACCTTTCGTCAAAGTACTCCTTCCAAAAAAATTTGCATTTTTCTTTCGGTATATAGTACATATCACAAAAATAAGGCAAACAGTCGTACAGAGTTCCGTCCACCGCCGCCTGTTTAGCTAAAAGATCTACACGTTCGTTGTTGACTATTCCAATATGAGCAGGGATCCACTGTAAAATTACATTTTTACCATTACTGTGCAAACGACGAATACTATCTATTATTGTATAGGCTAACGGTAGTCCCCGAAAAGTCGAGTTGCATCGAGCCAGATGCTGCAGAGCACTTTTACAATCAGACAGTATTACATAATTGCTAAAATCTAAATCATTTAAGTATAACAAAGCTTCTCTTATTGCTACCAATTCAGGAAACATAGATGAAACTCTAGTAGAAACTCGAAATTGTTTATTAATATTATTTTGTGGGTCTAAAAAAGCTGAACCAATATCATGCGAAATTTTGGAACCGTCGGTATAAATTTTATAGTACTTACTGTAATTTTGATTGATGAATTGGTCACAATCCTTTTTTAAATACAGAACATTACAATTTTTCTTTGATGTAGTTAAACACTGTAAATTACATTTTATACAGCCAGATAAGTCCACACTGCTCACCCAAATATCTAAAGAAAACATTTCTAATACATTACTACTATGGATCTGCACATTCTTTAAGTATTTGTGGATATGTACTAACAAGGGTAGCTTTTTTCGTCGCCAGTAACTTTGCGAACATAGCGATTCTAGCCTATTCAGTTGATCTATTATGTAACCATAGTTTTCGTGTGATTTACATTTAAGCCAATATTTTGCCGCAAGTAAATGTCTTCTTATAAACAAGGGTTGGATGTTTAGTTCTAATTCCATAACATGGATAGGTGTTGATTTTATAAAACCTCCAATTAATCTCATGCACATATTTTGTATTTTATCAATTTTAGCAAGATTAGATTTAGAACAATTATCGTAAAGGAAATTAGCATAATCAAATCTACTTCTTACAAGCGACAAATATAAACGTCTTAAATGTGACGGGTGAACACCCCAACCTGGACCCACCAGAATTTTAAATACATAAAAAAATTTCAAGCACTTCTCACATATTTCGTTAATGTGTTTTGTCCACCTGAGTGACTGATCTAACCAAACCCCAAGATATTTAACATTGTACACCATTTCCACTAACTGACCATTGATTTTAAGGTCAATAAGTGACTCGTTATTTACATCTACCAATTTTCTAAAACCACGAGAGAATAGACATAGCTTAGTCTTGGATACTGATATTTCAAGACCCAAACTCGTTAACATATCGTTAAAAATGACTAAAGCGTTTTGTAAAAGGCGAGTTCCTTGAACAATACTACTGCAAGTTGTGAACAACACAAAATCATCCGCGTATTGAGATATACCTAGATTTGTTATAGCCCTACAAATATAAATTGTTGCAATATTAAACAATAAAGACAATGGGTCACCTTAAGCTAGACCTCTATTGGAAGAACGAGACATAACTGTAGCATTATGATATGGTATTGTAAGGTTTCGGTTATGAAAGAAGTTCCACAGGTATGTGCATATTTTTGAACCAACCTCAAAACGATCAAGAATTAAGAGTAAAGAAACTATATTAATATTATTATAGGCACTATTAATGTCTATAAAACAAGCCAACGTAATTCTTTTGTTACTAAAACCAACTAATATGTCATTTATAAGATATGTTAAGTTATGTTGAGTAGAGTATGTCTTTCGAAATCCCGTAGTGTATTTAGAAAATAAATTATTTTTTTCAAAATACCATTCCAAACGATTGTTAAGAATTTTGTGAAATACTTTACACAAACAAGACATCATGGATATTGGACGCAGAGAAGACACGTCATTTCTATCACGACCTGGTTTTGGAATTGCAATTACAGATATGTCTCTCCATTGATGTGGTACAAAGCTGTGTTCGTAAAATCGATTAACTAAATTCAATAAGATTAGTTTTCCTTTTTGAGGAAGATTTCGGATCATAATATAGGAGATATTATCGTTACCTGGGCAAGTGTCTCGCGTACCAATTGCGTTAATTAATTCGGTTAGGGAAATATCTGTGTCTAGTTTTTCATTCCGTGAATTAAAAATAGGTGCCTGAGGCGTCACCGAATCGGGTGTCAAGCTGTGCAAGAGTTTATTCAACTTTTCTTCTTCAACAAATCTAGGGGGTGATTTGTAGCCTTTTATCCATCGCATTTTACTATATAAGCTACTTAATGAACTAGATTTGTCTAAGGAGGAACAAAACTCACGCCAGCTATCCATTCGCGTTTTACGAATGAGACACTGCGCAAACCCTATCCTATCCTTCAGTATATCTAAGTTTTGCGGCGTGGGATTCCTTCTAAATTTTGCTAACGCCAATCGACGTTCAGCAACTACTTTAGATAAATTTGTGTTCCAATAAGGTCTAGGTGTGAATTTAGAAGTTACGTCTAGGTTTAACTTAGTACTAGGGATATGTAATTCTGCACCAATATTCATAAAATCAACAAACTGGTCGTATTGAAATTGAAGGTTATGATTAGGTATGTACATAATAAACTCACTTCCCAAGGTTTCACATAAAACTTTAAATTGAAATTTAATAGCTATACTAGAAGACACAAAGACAACATCGGGTGAATATTGTTGCAGAATACCATCGACAATTTCACACGAGTAGGAGTACCGTCGTTTAAAGTAATAAACTGAGAATCCATTAATGCGTCAAAAATTTGTAGACCTCGATAATCTGTTTTGCGTGACCAACTCGAATGGTGAGCATTGAAGTCCCCAACTACTAAAGCTTTACCTCTAGCTAGTGATAAAATTTGTTCCCAATCACCAATGCTGGTCCTAACTGCGGGAGGGCAATACACATATATTAAATCAACAAGATCACCGCAGTTGAAGAGCTTTAAATAAATGATTTCGATACCGAGATTAGTCAAATTAACACTTATTTGTTTACACTGCACAGTTTGATGTGTACAAATAGCTACGCCACCATACGAATCGTTTCGATCGCAGCGAAAAATATTATAATTACGAATATGATAATATGATAATATACCTGAGTTTCGTTTTCCAACCATGTTTCATTTATGCAAGCAATGTGGACCTTTTCTTGACATAATAAACTATCAAAAGCAGCTAACTTAGGCTTTAAGCTTTGTGCGTTCCATAGTACTATATTTAAAGCTATTATTTTATTTGTCGTTTTATCCATTTACTATATCGAGAATATTTTTTAAAACTGTCCCATTCGCAATATTTTCTGTCAGCTTAAGTATAAACCACTCCACTAAACATTTTATTACTTTATGTATCTTAACTTCTATAGAAACCTCTCTTAAGAATATGATCTCCTTTAATCTTATTAGTAGTTCCCAAAATGTAACACGATCCTCACTCTTTTTATTTGTATTATTTGCTTCTGGTATAATTTCTTCTGTTCCTACTTTATAGGTTCTGCCACTTTTATCTCTAGATCTTTTAGCTTTGTCTGTATGAACGGTTGCTTTTACCTTTAGCTGTTCACTTTCTTTGTAAATTTTTTCTTCCATTATAACATCTTCTTCACATACTTCATAGGTTCTGCTTGCTTTACCTCTTAATTTTCTATTATTCTCCTGATGAACAGCTGCCGTAAATTTTAATTTGTTAGCGTAAGATGATAAATCTTCCTCATTTTGTACTGCCTCTGATATGAATGGCATTATAGCTTCTTCTAAGATGTCTGACTCATCGCCAGTTAGATTTAACGATTTTCTGCCTGTACATTGTAAGTCATGTATAAAATCAGCGGAATTGATGTTCTAGGTGATTCTATCACCAGCATTGAGCGAGCCTGTCTATACGTGCAATAAAATTCCGACATTAATTCTCTTATCCTCTTTTCTTTCTTGAATTCGGGGCATAACCTAGCAAGAGACATGTGATTACTGCCACAGTTCACACATTTAAACGTTTCCGCATCACAATTGGGATGGTTATTTCCACATTTCGGGCATACGATTTTTCTGGATGGGCATCTTTTAGCTGTATGACCCAACTTCCAACATTTTGAGCATTGTGACACAGGGAATACAAATTGGTCGACTTTAATTCGCACACTATCTACATATACAAATGGTGGTAGGTACGATCCTTTGAAGCATAACTTTACTGTCTCGCTTGGTATCCATTTTCCATCAACATCACGACGGAGAAGGCGGTTCGCCGAGTTCAATATTCCGGGGCTAGGACATCGAATCAGTTCTTCAATTTCCTTATCTGAAAGTTCCAATTCGACATTTCGAATCGTGCCATATGAAAAATCAACCTGATTCTGAAACTTCCATCCCTTTTCAATCAATTCTTCACAGGTCATCAGTTTTTCAACACACATCTCGCTGTCTAATTGTACTCGAATTTTGTAAGGTGTTAAATATTTTATTGCTACAATATCCATAACCTCAACTTTTTTGAACATTCTGGCAAGAGCAAACTGCTTAGGTAACATTTCGTGGCATGAAATATATACTTCGAGACTTCTTTCTTTTTTCTTTCTACTTCTCGACACAGTCTCCCATTCATCATCTTCTTCCACCCGTCTTCTTTTGCTTGGTATAGTGCCACTAAAAACTTCTTCAGCTTGTAAATTCTTCATAGTAATAAGTCGCTCATCCTCCTCATTTACACCCATCTTCGTTCACTTACACTCATTTTCGTTCACTTCATCCTCCTGTTTATTTTTACAACTGCTAATACACTCGTCACTATCAATTTGCATAGTAACCTATGTCAATGAAATACATTACAAATGTATTTCATTGACATAGGTTACTATGCAATATAATAATAAATAACAAATATTATTGCACATGGCACAATATAAGTACAATAGACGCTCAGATAACAAACACCAGGTGAGCGGTGCTCGGGCGCAGCTCCGTGCACGCGTGTTAGGTACGGTGCAGCACTCGCTATTCAAAAAGAGTATTTAAAAATTCCAATTTTGAATCAAAAAATTTTTGATTTTGATTTTGACATGGCTATTTTCCGGAAGACCGAATTGAAAACTCAACACTCGTGTGTTCGATTTTCAGCTCTATTATATAAGCACAGTGTTCTATTTACAGTGCTGTTTTTCGACGACGACGATGATTCCAGCAATCAATTGAAATCGTAGGTACAGTGATACTAACTCTCAAAAATATTAACCCTTAAATCGACCCTGATATATATATATATATATATATATATATATATATATATATATATATATATATATATATATATATATATATATATATATATATATATATATATATATATATATATATATATATATATCTATACTACTACTATAACTATTATATATATGATCTAATATAATAGTATAATTAATACTATTTACAAGATTTACGCTGATTTTATTAGAATATAATTGGGGTAAATAATATAATTATAATAAATAAAAGATAATAAGCTAGAAACTCTAAAATCTTTATGTGTTTTAACACATAAAGACTTACGTGTAAATGACATAAACTAACATGTCACTTAATCTGATTTCAATCCCTATAAATTTTCATACCCCAGGCTATACACATAAAATTTAATTCTTAAGGAGTAAACTTTTAAAAATCCTACCCCCTGAAAACCCCCGTAGATTTTTTTCCCTAATTTTAGGGGGAAAATCCCTAAGTTGGCAACACTGAGATCGTTGTCCGGCCCAAACGCTCGACTGCTCTACACACGGTTGGATTTGGTACGGAGTGGACCAAATCCGTGGTACGCTCCATATAATTAGGTCTTTACCTATGAAATTGCCGTTTTGTATGAAAAAATTTAAACGATTTTTTTTCCATGTATTTTTTATTTGTATTAATCGAAGTAATCACCCATTCAATCAATGCATCTTTTCCAACGCAGTGGCAGTTTATTGATGTCCTTCTTAAAGAAATCAGCTGGACGGGAGGCAACAAAATCTTCAAAGGCATTTTCACTGCCTCTCGGGTATTGAATTTTTTTCTCGCCAAGAAGTTATCCAAATTCTGGAAAAAGTAGTAGTCTGTAGGCGCAAAGTCTGGTGAGTAGGGCGGATGACGGAGAGCTTCTAACCCCAGTTCTTATAACTTGGAGACCGTCTGCTGTGCAGTATGAGGTCGCGCGTTGTCGTGCAAGAGCAGCGGAGACGAGCGATTGACCAATGCTGGTTGGAGATGTGCCAGATTCTCCATCATTGTGTTCAGTTCTTCACAGTACACATCTGCAGTAATGCTGCACCCTGTTTGATAAGAAGCTGTGATGAATCACACCGGCACTAGACAACCAAACAGTGACCATCACTTTTCTAGGGGTAATTTTTCGTTTAGGGCATTGTTTAGGTTTTGAATCAGGATCCAACTAACTTGCTGAGCGCTTGCGGTTATCAAACAGAATCCATTTTTCATCGCAGGTAACAATGCGATTCAATTTCGGTGTGTCTGTTGAGCAGTGCAAGGCACGTCTCGACGCGTACTTCGCGCTAGCGATCATTGAGTTCGTGGGGCACGCATTTGTCAAGCTTTTTTACCTTGCTAATTTGACGCAAATGGACCAATATTGTTTTGACGCTAACGTCGAAAGCTGCTGTTAATTCAGCCGTACATTGTATTGTGATTGATGTATCATCAGCTTCCACAATCGCCTTTAATTCTTCATTGTTGACTTTGTCTTCGGACGACCGCGAGGTTCATTTTTTAGGTCGAAATTTCCAGAACGGAAGCGAGCAAACCAATAAACGGTGGTGCGTTGGTTTGTAGTGTTAGCTCCGTAAACATCGTTGATGTTGCGTGCCGCTTGTGCCGCGTTGCTGCCACGACGGTACTCATATTCCATAATTACTCGAATTTTTAACGTATCCATGATGACGAAAAAGATTGAAATGCGATGAAAATGTAACACTAATCAATAAACAAATGACTACTTTTGGAAAAAGGATTCCATGTTTTTAAAAAAAAATAATTTGTAATTACAATTCTTAGCCAAACAAAAATTATTTTGATTTGAAATGGCCAGTACTGCAGAACGGCAATTTCATAGGTAAAGACCTATTATACATATATATAGTATAAAAGTATTCCGTTGTCTGGTACCCGTAACACAAGTTCTTCTTAAACTTACCACGGGACCAGAAAAGTGGTATGAAAGCGTACATAGATTATTATTATGTTTGTCTTAGAATATTTTTTTCTCCTTTGCGAGGTCTACTGTAGTTGCGGGTTTTTGGCCAAACAACTTCAGGTAAAATGAATGTATGTATTGAGAATGAATGCTTTTTATAAGGTTATGTATGTGAGTGGGTATATGTTAAGTGTTTTCAGGGATGTGTGCAGTGTTTTCCGTACGATGCCAGTGGTCGAAATGATTATAGGTATTGTTTTGACTACGTTAACTTTCCACTGCTTTTTTATTTCTATTGTGAGGTCTGTATATAATATTTAGTTACTTTTATTTGTGTGTGTTGTAGTGAGATTGTGTAAATTGAGTATGGCGATGTCAATGAGGTAAACTGATCTATTTTGTTTGTCGTGAAGGGTTATGTCAGGTTTATTATGATGTACGGTCTTGTCTGTTAGTATTGTTCTGTCCCAGTATAGTTTGTAGTCCGGTGAGTCCAACACGATTTGTGGTTTGTATTTGTAGTATGGAGTTTTGTCTGTGATGAGGTTATGCTTGAGTGCGAGTATCTGGTGTATGATTGCTGCTACTTGATCATGTCTGTGTTTGTAGTCTGTTTGTGTGATGGATGAGCAGGCACCGGTGATGTGTTGAATGGTTTCGGGTTGTCTGTGGCAGTGTCTGCAGTGGTCGCTGTACCGCTATCCCGGATGGTGGTATTTTCTATAATTTTTTGTGTCTATGATCTGATCCTGGATTGCTATCATAAAGCCTTCGGCCTCTGGAAACAGTTTGCCTCTCTTTAACCACGTGTTTTACGCTTCCTTGTCAACATTAGTGTTGGTTAAATCCATACGATGGCGGCCGTGCAGGGACTTCTGGGTCCATGTATCTATTTTTTGTTGATTTGAAATGATTGTGTTTTGTTTATTATGATCTGCAACATGAGTGGAGTAAATGAGTCTGACCTGCAATTAGCGTTGTTAATAGGTGAATCTTGTGAGCGGTTGTAAAAGTATGCTCTAAGGAGCATAATTTGTTTATTGTGTAGGTTTATGATACCTATTACTCGTAGTCCTCTACCTCCTTCTATTTTAGGTATGGTCAGCCTTCGGACACAGGCCCTTGGATGATGTTTCCTATGTTTTATTAGGGTCGTGTTGATTGTTGTTTGCAGTGTTTTGAGGTCGGTTTTGCTCCATTTGATGATTCCGAATGAGTATATAATTATAGGTATAGCAAAAGTATTTATGGCTTTAATTGTATTTTGTGAGTTGAGGTGTGTATGTGATATTTAATGTATTCTACTTTTAAATTTTTCGCGTAGTATATTTTTTGTGTCCTTGTTATGTATTGCCTATGTCTGATTATATCCTAAATATTTATATCCTTCTGCTTGGTCTACTGATTACCTACCTATTATTTAATTACTTTCTAGTTCGTATGAGGCCTGCTCTATTTTACCTCCATTAACTGATTGCATCTTACATTTATTTGTATACTCCTAATCCCATGCAGATATCATTTGAAAAAGTTTGAGTGATGTCGGCAAGGCTGTGTAAGTCATTAATTGTATTTGCAAAAAGTTTAATGTCGTCCATGAATATAAGGTGAGTGTGACAGGTTTGCTGTGGATTGTGTTTAATTGTGAATCCTATTTCAGTGGTGTTGAGTAAAGATGACACTGGATTAAGTGCTAGGCAGAACCATAAGGGACTCACCTTGCATAAGTATGACAATGTGACATAAGAATCACAAGTGTGACAGTGTAATCATGTGACATAAGCATCACCTTGAAAGATTCCTCTTCTCATACGAATGAAATCAGTCTCAGCAGTCTTATTTATATCGGTGCATATTTTTAATTTAGTGTTCCAGCGTGGCATAATATTTTCCAAAAAGCTAACGATGAGCGGACGTATTCTGTAATGTTTCAAAATGTATATGAGTCAAGAAAGTGGTACGGAGTCGAATGCTTTTTTATAATCTATAAACATGGTGTGTATGTTTCGCTTCTCTTTAAGTGCTTGGTTCAAAGCTACAGCATCTACCTAAAGCTGTTCTTTGCATCCCTGACTATGTTTATGGCAACCTTTTTGTTCTTCAGCTAAGATATTATGTTCTTGTGTGTGTTTGTATATAGATCCGCTTAAGCATGATGTGATGATTTTATAAATATTTTGGAAGCATGTAATGGACGATATTTGGCTGGGTTTACAGTATCTTTCAGGTCTTTAGGCAGCATATAGGTTATTCCTTGTGTTATGTAGTATGGCATTCTGTCAGGTGAGTGGATGAATGTGTTAATGTGTTAATGTAAAAGATCGTGAGTACATGTGAGTTTTTATACCAGAAATTATGTATATTGTCGGAGTCCGTAGCTTTCCAGTTATGAGTTCTGGCTATTAAACTTTTGAGTAGATCTAATCCTATATCTTCAAATTTCATTTCTGTTACATCTCAAATTTTTTCTTTGTCTTCTTCTTCTATCCACTAATTTTGTTTGTGCTCCATAGATTATTAAAGTTTTGTTTCAAGGTGTCAAGGTAATATGAAATTTCTGTATTCTGAGTTTCATGTTGAGAGTGTATTTTTAACAAAATTTTAATTTGTTGTTTACTATTATGTAAAATTGTTTTTCTAATTTTGACGATCGAACTCCTCTTATATATTCAGTAATTCTTCCTATATTCGCTCTTAAATTATTTATTCTTTATTCAAGCGTTTTTGCCACCAAGGAGCTTCAGATTTTTTATATATCCTGTCTGCATCTTTATTTATTCTAGCACCATTAAATTTGGCTATGACATATGCTGCTCTGTAGATTATAGTTTGCAATGTATTAAAATCGAAGGAGGAAAAAGAGTTTAAGTGGTTTATAATAATTGATAATTAGATGTTTTAATCTTAGGGATATGTAGTCTTCTTGTCAGATCGATTTCTTTAAATTCATTCATAGTTTCTGTAAGCATTTCCTCTAGTTGTATGACCATTTCAGGGGATAGACTGGGAACGCACCTGTTACGTAATTGTAAGATTTCCGGATTCATATGATTACTAGTGTCTATTGGTATCATTTGATGTTGGTTATCTGTAGTTAGCATTTGTAACAGGGATACATCGGTATTCGCTCCGATTTCTGTTTCTTCTATAACGTTTATATCACTATTACGTTCTAATTCAATTCATTCCTTTATATGGTTAAGATGGTCTGCAGAAAAAAGTTTGTTACTGACGATGGTTGTCCATTGATCTGCTATCCGTTGGATAGATAAGTGCGCAAGTTCTGGGCATCTAGAAACAATTTCTTGGTGTAGGAGTGGTCTGTATGAAGTGAGGTCTGTTTCTAGTTTTGTGATTCTGTAATAGCTTTTCATGATGAGTTGGTTAAGTTCGCTCGATCACTGTATTCTGTGAGTTTATGTTTGAGGTAAGTTTAGGTCTATGTCGGGCAGTTGTTCTTGGTTTTGTATTAATCGTTTTGCTTCTTCTTTTATGTCTAATATTTCTTGTTTTGTTAGTAAGTTCCGGTAAGTAATAGCTCTTCTTTGGTCGCCTATTTTTTGTTTACATGTTTTCATTTCTGGGTATTTTGTAGTTAAAAGTGAGAGTAGCGGTATTAAATAAGATTTTATATTGGTTTTTTATATCATCTAACCTATCCTAACCTAATCCCCCCCCCCCCCCCCCAGAATACGAAGGGCAGCCCGAACCCGAAGGCCCGGGGTGGGATTCTCCATCGTGTAACGCTCTAGTACCCGCCTGGGGTACATATCTATTTCTTAGTCGCATCTCGTATTATCTTCTCCTTTTCTGCTTCTTGGGGCTTGGGACCGTAAGTTAGGAAAGGTGTAGCTTAACATGTTAGTAGCTTTCAATTTGAGTGTAGCCGAGATGTTAATGGCTCTATTGACAGTTGTTACTAGGCCTAGGTATTAGTGACCCCTTTATAATTCGTGCCTTCCCTAAGCCCCCCACCACGTCAAGGTGCCCCCCCGGGGGGGTTATTATTATTATTATTATAGTAATAAAATGAAGTCCGTAGCAGTAGCTAGTCCTAATGAAGTGAATACATCATTTAACACCAGGTGCGCTACTTAGGTCCTGTAGTCGATATCGGCGACATCGCAATTTGCAACCAAAAGGATGGCCACTGGCACTGTGCCCGCCGCAACACGGCCGCTGTATCTTTTGGGGCTGCTTTAAAGTGCCATTATACTCGTATTTTACGTACACCATCAAATTGTACGCCGGATTCGAAGCAAGGATAATTCAAGCCTACGATTAAACTTTAGAAAAATTAACATAATTTGTGAAGTAGGTAAATGTTCCTATATCAGTCAAACTAGGTCCACAAAAAATATAATAACGAATAATAATTTTAGGCATTTTTGAACCCAATTGGTCATTACGGTGTACTAAGTGCTTTTTACATGCGATGAATATAAAAGTGTTAACATTGTTACAATACGCATTGTATGGCCTAAAAACAAAAATCGCACAAACGACAATTATTATGGGGTGTTTTATAAAGCAATTTTTCATTTAATATTACTCGCGAACACGCATTGCGGGCTTTGCGGTCATAGAGTTGGTGGCTTTTTAAAATTAAATCATTTCACCCAATTGTAAGTACTTCTAATACAATATGATACATGTCGTGTTTGTATGTATTGTTAGAAAATTTTATTATTTATGAGTAGTTTAGATATTGTTATGGCCTTACTAATCAATATTTTACCCACCCACACTATTGTAACTGAACTATCTGTTTATGAAGCAAGGTCTGTTATAATCATTTTTTCTGTCTTTCAGCACGTTAAAGAAGAACGTGTGAAAAAGATATGTTAATAAATTCACAAGGAATTTATTTAATGTTTAAATGCTTATTAAAACACACGCAATAACGTCGGGTTCAATGTGACCCACATCAGTCGTGACACGCGACGTGACATAACGTGTACGACTTTCTTTGTGTAACAATTTGCGTGTAATCCCGTCATGGTGACAATTTTACTGAATATCTCAGCGTTACGAGTTACGACCTACCTGTGACTGCATCTGCGCTAATTATTATATTTGTTATAAATAACAATTTAGGTATAAACTATATTATTAATATATTACATGCTGCCCGCGACTTCATGCGCGCGCACTAAAGGATACCTTGAAGTATGAGCCTATATTCTCACTATTTGTCATTAAACTAATAAAGTAATGAGTAAATACAAAGTGGTAAAATATGTTTTTATTTGAATAATGAAGCAGCTCGTTAATCTCAGCTCTTGTTGAAGTGTAGTTCGGGTGCGTATTTGAATATACAGGTCGTTATGTCGTTCCCGAGCTGACATTTTGATTCGTTGACCGGGATCTGAAAAGAACACTTTGTGTAATACTTCGGTTTTAATTATTACCGAGGTCTAGTGGCTGGAGCGGATTTTTTTCTTGGATCATTTGTTTCAAAAAATCAAGTAAGACCCAATATGAAATAGAATCTCACAATTACTGGACGCTCTAGAGGGGTTTTAAGGACCAGGGCCTTTAGTCAAAATGCATTCGATAATTTCGACGGCGAAGTTCGAAATCAAAAATATAAGTGACATGTCGCTTGCGATGCCTTATGTCAAATTCCATACATTTTGTTTTAGAACTTCGCCGTCGAAATTATCAAAAGCATCTTAACTAATCACTCGCAACACTTGCCAATTGCCAATGGCAAAAATTGCTGGGCCAATGGCCCAGGAACGCAAGTGTTGCGAGTGTCTATTGGCGGCGGTAATCTCTTACCATCAGGTGGCGTTATATCCAGAATCATACGTGACGCAACCTTGAAATTTTACTCTCAACGCCGCTAAAGTAGTTTCACTCCAAAAATAACTTTATTATTATTAATAATACCTACTCGTATTATTTTTAGAATCAAAAATTGCAAACACATATTTTTCTTTCTCAAATAAGTTATCGTAGGCATAAATATTCAGTAAATAATGATAATACAAACGTAAATTACGTTACACAAAAAATTTTTAAGATTAAGAAGCGAAAATTATTAAGAAGCAAAGTAGGTATAATGTATAGGCTGATATTACTTCAAAAAAATATATCACTGTTATGTATCTTATTTGGAAATATAATAATAGATATTATAAGATTATAAGGTTTTAATATATTTATATGAAGCTAATGCAACATTTCTATATAATATTCAAAACATTATTGTAAGATGCTTTGAAGAAAATAATTGATCAGTGTTTAACGGTTATACATAAATGAATCAGGTTCAAAATACTAAAAAAAATATATTTAAAATAAAACTTACCTCTTTGTCACAATTTTCTGCAACCGTCTTCATGTGTTTCATTTTATCTTCACTGTGCATCACCAGCGGAGAGACAACAGTAATAAACCCAACTTTGGAGTATTTTTGATTTTTTACGATACCAATCTGTTAAATAATGTAAATTATGCGTACGAGGCAGCTGTTACTTAATTATACTGAAAACTTTCAAAGCTATAGATAAAAAATTATAAACATTGTACAACTTAAAAATATTCCCCGACAGCACCTATTAATTGTTACTAGAGGTCGCCCCCTGTGGACGTGGTGTTAATAGTCTGGGGTAGTATGTTTTGTTGTTAACTTCATTAATTTTATGTATTTCTAAGCATTATAAAAATATTATAGTTCTCCACACCTTTCTTCTCATAAACTTTAATTTACCGGTAAAATTTTATACTCCTTTCGGTCGCACTCTCTTGTAAAACTGTACTAAAGGTTTTTGCTTCACGTACATAGACGTATATGTTATAGACGAGGCAGGTGAGGTGAAAACTGTCCCCACTTAAATGACTTTCAGAGATTTGGGGCCATTTTGAAATTTGAGGTATGGTGAAACCAAGATGGCTGACATTTGAAGTATGGTGAAAACCAAGATTGCGTAAATTTTTCTTGTATGAAGATTTGTTATGTCAAATGTACGTCATAGCCTTCTTCTTTAGGGTTACAAATATTTAATTTGTTCACGTATTAATATAATAATTACTATACCAAATTTCATCGAAATCCGTTCAGTAGTTTTTGCATGAAAGAGTAACAAACAACCATTCATCCATCCTCACAAACTTTCACATTTATAATTTTAGTAGGATTTTAATGATAACTTTCCAACAATGTCGTGAATTTAGGATTGATCTATCAATATGTCCTATTGATCTATCATATTTGGGTCCTTCTAAGAACAAAAATGCTTGAAAACGGTTTACGTTGCTTTGTACGTAGCTGGTGTTATATGTATCTATTTGATGTTTTTGTAAAAGCAAAGTGTGGTGATACTTAGCTTTTTTATTCTCGATTATTGATATTTTCGTATATTTCGAAATACATACTATACCTTCATACCTTTTCTAGTAAACAAGTGACAATACAGGCAGATTTCTCCGGAAAAGGCGGATCTTGTATCAAATACTCCAGATCGGCTTCTGTCGCGTTGATCTTGGACATGCAAGCTCGGGCCGTGGCTTTCAGTGTCCTTTGCACTATTGATTTTATTGGACTCTCTAAAATAATGAATTAAATACATAAAATCATGTATTTCAATATAATATTTAATGTATTAAAATACCATACCAATGATACTTTAAAGTAGCGTCATATTTTATACAATTTTGATTGATTTATGATTGTTCTTATTATAACGAAGTTACAACAATAGGCTATCCTATTTTATTTTAATTATTTATATTTTGAAATGTTCGTATCAATCGATAGTCAACTAGTGTTTTTTTTTTCCTGGATATATCTTTATGCAAAGAAGAAAATATTAAAATTTAAACGACAAATGTTTGCGCAAAAACAACAGCCACCATTATCGTGACGTCATAAGAACAGAAACAAATAAATGTCATATGTGCGTGTGTAGTGCATGAACTTTAGATTTAACCTTCGCTGTTGTTTAATCGATTTGATTATGTTCTTATCGTCATAATCGTCACTTACAAGAAAAATATGGCGGCTGGCGTTTTCGGTCACATGACATACAGGTAATAAAATTACAGTTTTATATTCGAAATTATAAATAAATCGCATATTTATTAAACAAAATGATGTTGTATTCGTATTTCTTATGATAGAAACTATATCATTAACAAATTTGAGAGACTAGCCTATTGCATAAACTTGTGAGGGTGTATTTTATCTCGATTTATGTTTTTAACAATTGGATGTGCAATTAGGTTGTTCTGAGTACGTAATAAAACAATGAATTAAATGCAATCATACGATAAAAATGTACATGTGAATGAATAATGAGAATAAATAAATCTTATACAATAAATAATTTAAATGTGCCAATACGGCGAATATAAATAAAATCAATTGTAATAAGAACTTTTAATTAAAATCAAAAGCCTCTTACCATGCTCCAATTCTGCGGATATTGCGTAAATAAAGAGAAGATACAAAAGAATAATCGATCTGCGGTACATTTTCCACGTTGTGTCATACAAAAAGTGTATGGAATAATGGCAAAATAATTTCGTACGCGGTGGATATAATTGATACGATCTTTCCGGGCGAATAATTTCACGGATCTCTGTGGTACATAATTAAGGGTCAGATAGATAGCGAGTTTTTTTTTTGATAACTTCATCCAAAGGTGATCAGTTCGTATATATAATAATTGAAGAAGTCGAAAACACGTTAAGATAATTAAAAGATATTGTGTCAGTGCGTATTATGTAGGGAAACCCCTGTAGTTAGTGCTCACTACAAACTCAAACTAAAAAAATATATTTCCATATAAGTTCTTAAGAGCCCTATTACAAATCTGCACACTGCGAGATTAGGTATTTGAAGCGTTCCCGACATTTCGCATTTTGTAGTAATTTTGCAGTTGTATTTATCGTTTTTATAGAAAAAGGTTAATAAATTAATGCTTTAAAATTATAAAATCTTTATTCCTCATGAAGTAACAATTGTTCTGGTAAGTTCAAAAAATATTTTTTTATAAACATAATCAGGAGTACTTTCTCGGGGATATTTATTTGCTATAGCTAAATTAATTTTAAATTCAGTTTTATTCCATGGTGGAATTGAACAAGGTATTTGACGAGTAATTATTTCAGGAAAATCAAAACCAATTTCTTTTAGATAATTTCTTACTCTTACTCTTAAAGGCATAGAAAGAGAAGGACGCAGGCTATATTCTAGATCTGACGGTAACGGGGGGTTTAAAAAGGGAGATTGTTTATTGTTTACTATATGTTTTACAGCGTACGTTAGACATTGTTCCTTCCTTCTAAAAACTAAAGGTATTTCATCAGATTCAACAAGAATGCTATCAACTGGACTGGTTCTAAATGCTCCTAAGCTTAATCTGAGACATGAATTTTGTACACTTTCTAAAATTTTTAAAATATTACTAGAAGCTGAATCGTAAATAACTGAGCCATAATCCAATTTTTGTCTTATTAATGCATTGTAGGTATTTTAATACATTTACTATCTGAACCCCAACTATTTGACGATAAAATTTTGATGATATTCATCCTATTACAGCATTCAGACTTAAGATTCTTTATATGTGGTACCCAATTTAGTTTAAAATCAAAGGTTAATCCTAAAATTTTTATTTTGTTCACCTCATTTAATCTACAGTTATTTATAAACAAGTTCAATTGATTTCTGTTATAATATTTCTTTGATAAAATCATAAGCTCCGTTTTAGATTCTGAAAATTTAAAACCTGTTTTTGGATTAAAATGGAGTAACCATTGCCATAACTTGTCCAAAGTGTCTTGCAAAATTTTTTCAGAAATGTTTAAATCATTGCCACTACATACAATTGTTAGATCATCTGCAAATAAGAAACCTTTAATCGGACGTTTAATAGCTTCAAGGACATCGTTTATTGAAATTAAAAATAAAACTACACTCAATACTGAACCTTGTGGAAGACCGTTTTCAGTGGACAGTAAATTTGAGAGAATATCGTTAATTTTAACTCTTATCTGCCGATTTGATAAAAAGTTTATTACGAAAGCTAGTATGTTTCCTTTTAAATTAAACTTTTGTAAAAGCAATATTACCCTATGTTTCCAGACCATCTCGTATGCTTTTTCTATGTCAAGGGCTACTAATATTACTTTATTTTGGTTTGCAAAAGATTTTACTATGTGATCTTCCAAAAGCATTAAATGGTCTATTGTTGATTTGAACTGCCTAAACGCAAACTGAGATGATGATATAAAATTATTACGCTCTAAATACCATTTCATTCGGTTACTTATAATTTTTTCTAAAATTTTGCAGAGGTTGCATGTAAGTGAGATTGGTCTATAGCTTGAAGTCATAGTAGGCAACTTTTGAGGTTTAAGAATGGGAATAACAATTGCCTCTCGCCACAATTCAGGGAAAACTTGGTTCATCCAAATATAGTTATAAATATCCAGAAGCCGTTCTAAAGCTAAAATCGGAAGTTTTTTTATTAAAATGTTTGAAACATTATCCGGACCAGCGCTAGAATTACCTAGTTTTGGAATAATAAGATTAATTTCATCCATAGTTATAATTTTGTTAATAGGATTATTATTATCAAGAGTGTCAAAATCTGAATGGCTCTCTTCAATGTCTTTCTTAAATTGTAAAAACTCTGGGTTATAATTATTAGAGCTAGAATTTGCTGCGAAACCTTTCACTAATAATTCAGAAGTGATTATAGGATCAGAAGTTAGTTGTCCCTGATTGTTTTTTAAAACTATGACTTCTTTTCTCCTTCTCATTCCGTTAATAGAATTTATTTTATTCCAAATTAATCCTGACGATGTTTGACTATCAATCGAAGAAATAAAACTTTCCCAAATTGTTTTTCTACTGTCCTTAAAAATCCTTCTAGTTTTAGCTCTCAATTTACGATACTCAATTTTTAATGATTCTTCTTTACGCCTGTCATCATCATTAAATTCTTGAAAAATTTTTATATTTTCTTTTTTAACTTTTATATATTTTCTATACATTCGTTTCGTATCTTTTAAAGATTTAGAACATTGATCATTCCACCATGGAACTTGCCTTACTCGTAACTTTCCGCTAGTTTTAGGAATGTACTTTTCAGCAGAATCAATTATTATTTGGTTAAATTCATCGACAACCTTATTTATACAAATATTTGAAGTGAGGTTAAGCTTTTCCAATTTTTTAATTTGATTTTCTATTTCGTTACAAAAATTAATCCAATCAGCTTTAGAGTATATCCAATGCTTGGGAACCATTTGTGATTCAGGGCTTAAGTTAATTACAGTAGATAATACTATCGGAAAGTGGTCACTGTCGTACAGGAAGTCTAATGCATTCCAGTCGAAATATGCAGATATATTCCGCGAAGCAATAGACAAATCAATGTTACTCGTATGACCATTACTGCTATTGAAATGTGTAGGTAGATTTTTATTCAGCAAAATTAAATTGTCATTTGAATCCAACCACTCGGCTACTATTTTTCCCCTAGAATCACAATGACTAGAACCCCAATTAAAGTGATGGCAATTAAAGTCACCTAGAATGAGAAATGGAATAGGAAGCTGATTAATTATATTGTTAAGCTCTGTGTCGCAAATGAAACAACTATTAGGCAAGTAAATATTACAAATAGTAATCGCAAGTGTAAATTTTATTCGTACTGCAACTACTTCATAACAACTGTTGACATTTATTAGTTCTGGAAGCGTGTGAAACTTAACATAAGTAGCAACGCCGCCACTGGCAATACTGCTTTGAATGCGATTTTTATAAAAACATTTATAATTTTTTAGACTGGCATAATAAGTATTTTTAAAATTTGTTTCTTGAACACAAAAACATATCGGATTTATCTCGTTCAAAAGTAACTTAATATTTTCATATCTAGCGTGGAAACCATTTGTATTCCACTGCAAAATTTTCATAGTAATGGACTTAAAATGTATTATATAATAAAGGTAACAAAAAAAAAAAAAAAGCGAAGTGGGAAAATAAACCTTGTAAATTGAAGTATAAAAATATGAATATAAAATATTACTTATCTTTCCTAAAATTTAATTCCTGAAGCTTTCTTGCGAATCTCGAGCACCTATTTTTTAAATTTCTATTTAGATTGGGATGCAAAAATAAACACATTTTAATTAAATCATCCGTATTATCAGTATAGTCTTGTATAACGTCTCGAATATTTTGTTTACTGCGGGTTTCGTTTAGAAGATTCCTAAATTCGTCCAAAGTTAAGGGAAACTGGGGGAGGGTATTTTTACTAGTTAATTCCATAAATTCATTTATTACATCATTCCATACTTGTTCTTCCGATCGATTGTCCAAAGTCTTCTTTTTCTTCTTCAGCGCTTTCTTGGTAGTTGCTTCTTCATCCACAGAAACATTGCTGTCAGTATCATTTGTGTGGTCACTCCGTGGTATATTTAATTCCATATTCATATCAACTGGGTTCCAGTCCGATTTCGAAGGTTCCGAGGTCGTATTTGAGTGTATTCTCTTTATACCCTTGTTCTGGTCCAATATAGTCGAAGGGAAATTCAATATTTGTGACTGGGGCTTCGAGGTATCTTCTAAAATGGGGATAGTGTCATCACTAATAATCTGTGTATTGTTTTGAATATTTACAGCTGCAGTTTGAGCACCTTGAGGACAAGATTTTGCTAAATGTCCCATAGTGTTACACACAAAACACCTCATAGATTCGTTAGAAATGTAAATCCAATAGTTCGTATCTTCATATTGAATTTGTAGTGATTCGGGAAGTTTTTTCTCGTCCTCTGGAGAAACATATAATTGTCGTCTGAAACTCATGATATGGGAAAAACCGGCGTCCGGGATACCAACTTTCATGAACGAAATAGGACTCAATATTTTAACATTAATTTCATTAAACTTTTCTATAAGAGTCTCGTGGGGAATTATAGGGCAGATGTTGGACAAAACAATACGCTTATTTCTTGATATCAAAGGTCGAATTTCCAAGATATGGTCCTTAATTTTCACTTTTTTAGTCACTTCCACGAGTTCGTCAACAGTTTCTTTAGAGTCCATGTAGACGCATATTCTCGAATTTGAAATCCTTGAAATGAAACGTATTTTCGATGACTTTGTAACTGTAGATCGCTAATGACCATAGTTGTAACAAGCGACCTTTAAATAAATAAATTAAAAAAAAAAAAAAAAAAAATATTGTTCTGGTATAAATTTTGCTTAATATTATTATCGTAGATAGGAGTAATTCACAGTTAACTTAAAGTGATTTTCGAAGTTTTTTCTACTTAGAATAAGATTTTTTTCTATATTAAATCAAAGATTTTTCAAAATTCTAAGGTCGATACGAACTACACGACTATATAGGAGACAACATTCTCATTTTATTATTTCATTTGCTTAGAATTTCAATCCAGGAGCTCAAAAAAGTGCTTTCGTGCATTTTATGAAAATCTTTCTCTGCAATTTTGGGTTTAGTTAAAAAGTTAAACAAAATTTACGAAAAGCGAGGCCGCTAAGAACTAAGCCAATAGTTATTCTGCACTATTCATATATGTCAAAATTGTTAATGTACCTTTGTTTCTGAGATCAAGAACGCCATAATTGGCCATTTTATGCAAAAATTACAGTCGAGATGTAATATGCCTCTTAAATAACACGTGTAGTAGTACTACATGATACTACCACCGGTTGAAAACCAGCCTGGCGAGAGAAACAGGTGTTAAGGGGCGTCTCATGCGCGTGTTTTTTTTTCGAAACATTACACAAAACTTCGAAACATTGGGGCGTGGCTATACACATTTGCGTCGGAATACACAATGTTTTTGTTTTCCGAGACGGACGGAAAACATTCCCCGCACGGGTACAGAGGGGAAGAAAAGTTTAATATCTTATCAACTGTTACACCACTCACATGACCATTAAACATAGAAATAGAGAAGAAATTATTAATCAACCCGAAATCGGTCTTCTTTTCGTAACTCCTGATAAATACTAAATTTACGGGTCAGTAAATATGGCCTAACTCGAAATTTTTGGGTCTAAAAAGGCCATTTTAGATGTTTCATACATTTTTTTCCATACAAAAATCGTGAAATGGCTACATGATTCATCTAATTTCATCATATTAGAAAACATCAATTTTGACAGTTTTCAATAGAGATTCGTAAAAAGGTGCACATAATATGAGTTGGAAAAAATATATGAAACACTTAAAGTGGCCTTTTTAGGCCCCCTGTGTTTTCTACTAGATTCTGCATCTGTAATCGCTAAAACTGTGAGTGCTTACGTCTTCCTCATCGGAGCTCATAATCTTGTCTACACAAAATGTTTTGTTTCAATCAAAAACATTTTCTATAGCTGGAGATGGCTTGTGTATGAAAACAAATGTTTTTGTTTCATGTTTTCTGTGTTGTTTCGAAAAAACTTGAGCAGGAGACACGCCATAAGAAACTCGCGACACAGCTTGTGTGCAGCAGCAGATAAGTACCTACAACTCATACATTACTGCCAAACCGATTGATTTGGAAGCTATTAGTTTATTTCACTTTTAAATATTCAGTACCTGGGCGACCGAGCTTTGCTCGGTGTTACATATATCAACAGTAAGATGTAACTGTCAATGTCATTATTGACATTGACAGATGTCATAAGTAAAGCCTATCGAGTTTATTTAGTTGGCCAAAAGGCTATACATAGTGTAGACGTATATATTTTGCTAAGCATATCTCATTACATATTGTAATACGTATTCGTGGTAAGCACCAATAAAGGAGAGTATAAGAATTGCTGCTGTATTATTATCATCACCAAACGAGCGCACGAAGGACTTACAATCAAGAGGTCATAGACCAACACATGGTGTCAGGTGTGAAAATTTAAAAGAAAACGAAAATTATGAACAAAAAAGAGGGTACGTCGAAAACTCCGGAAGCTTCGAGACAATCTGAGTGTGGGAACTTAACAATGGCAGGCAACGGAGTACAGAAGCTTGAGATCTCTACAGAAATTATCAACAATAATGCTGAAAATTTCAAGAAATGGACGCAGTCATTCGAGATATTTCTACTGGCGTCGGGCATGGAGAAAACGGAAGACAAAAGAAAAATTGCAATCATGCTGCATTCCATGGGAGAAAAGGGCTTAAACATATACAATTCCTTCAATTTGGACCTAAGCACTGCTACTTTCCAAGAAGTCAAGGCAAAATTCGTCGAGTATTTTGAACCCAAAAAGAATTTGACGGTGGCACGACACAAATTCTTTACGTTGAAACAGCGTGTGAACGAATCCTTGGAAAACTTTCTAATGGAATTAGAAAACGCAAGTCATGCCTGTGAGTTTGGTTCGCTACGTGAGTCCCTTGTAAAGGACATTCTCATTGCTAATATGGCCACAAACTTCTCGCAATTTCGTCAAAAGCTACTACAAGAACAGGACCTATCCCTAGAAAGAGCCAAACTCCTCTGTAGAACACTGACGATGGCGCAGAAAAATGAAGAATCAATCAATGCAGCAGATGGAAGAGAAGCCACAATATACAAGCTACACAAAAGTCGTCGGTCCAGTTCCCCCTCATACCAGAAAAGAAAAAACGCAAGATCTCCATCATGCCAAGGTCACCCAAGGTCAGCTACGCCTGGATCAAGAACAACGTCGTGTGTAAAGTGCAACACATCGCATGGTCGCCGCAACTGTCCAGCTTGGAAACACAGATGCAGGTCATGTTTTAAATATGGACATTTTACTCATTTATGTTTCAAGAAAAACAGTGTCAGGACTGTTGTTACTGGGGTAGGTAGCATAAATCTCGATGATGAATCAAGCCCCAAAAGTGCTGAGGCTGAGGCTGAGAGATTTACAATAGGGGCATTGTTCAACATTAAAAACATAAAATCACATAATGCTAGAACAAATTTGATAAGCACAACAGACAAGTCCTGGTACTGTTCTCTTAATATAAACAACAAAAAGGTAGATTGCCTAATTGACACTGGCGCAGACATAAATGTGATGTCTTATCAAGTATTTAAAGAATTGAATCTTAAATTTGACAAGCAGAGTAAAGAAATGTGTAAAAAATATAATATATTTGCCTACAGTGGGCACAGAATACCGATAATTTCAGTGTTAAACATTTGTTGTTTAGTTGAAAACAAAACAAAACCAGAAAACATTACTTTTGTTGTAACAAAATTAAATTGTCCAACTGTGATTGGTTTACCCACTTGTATAAAGCTAAATTTAATAACAAAAAACTTTTCTCTATTAATGGAAAATGAAAAAAATATTGAGCAAAATGTATATACGAGGGCGGGTCAATAAGTCCGTGACTTTTGGAATAAAACACAGATTTTTTGATAAATAAATCATTTTATTTTTCAACGTAGTCCCCCTTGAGCTCTATACACTTTGTCCAACGCTTCTCCAATTTTTTTATCCCTTCCAAAAAATATGATTTGTCGAGGTCCTCAAAATAGGCCTTTGTTTGCGAGATGACTTCATCATTGGAGTCAAATCTTTTTCCACCGAGCCATTTTTTCAGGTTTGGGAACAAGAAGTAGTCACTCGGAGCCAAATCTTGAGAATAGGGTGGATGTGGGAGCAATTCATAGCCCAATTCATGGATTTTTGCCATGGCAACTGCACTTGTGTGCACCCTTGCATTGTCTTGGTGAAAAAGAACTTTTTTCTTGGCCAAATGAGGTCGGTTTTGTTTTCAAATCCTCATTGAAGCGGTCCAATAAGTTGGCATAATATTCCCCATTAATTGTTCTTCCCTTTTGAAGATAGTCAATGTGGATTATCCCACGTGCATCCCAAAAAACAGTCGCCATAACTTTATTGGCTGACAAACCCACCTTGGCCTTCTTTGGCGCCGATTCACCCTTAGAAACACACTGTTTTGACTGTTGTTTGGTCTCTGGTATGTTGTGGTGGATCCATGTTTCGTCCACGGTTAAAAAACTCCTCCATATTGTGATTAAACAACGCCAAACCTTCCTGTGAAGTTGTTACACGATTGCGTTTGTGGTCGACTGTGAGCAAACGCGGCACCCATCTTGCGGAAAGCTTTCTCATGCCCAAGTGATCATTCAAAATTGAAACCACTGAGCCATGCGAGATGCCTATGGCTTCCACAATCTCTTGCACTTTTAATCTTCGGTCGGCCAACACCATATCGTGAATTTTTTCGATTGTTTCGGGTGTAGAGACCTCAACTGGGCGTCCAGGACGTTCGGCATATTCAGTGCTTGTACGGCCACAACGAAATTCAGTAACCACTTTTTTACCATTGAAATCGATGGTGCAGAGTCCCCATAGTATTTATCAAGCTTAGCCTTGGTCTCGGTAATGGTTTTTTTTCGCAAAAAATAATGCTTAATAAGCACACGAAATTCACATTTTTCCATTGTTTCCTTAAGTTACTGGATAGTCTGATAAAGATAGCTGTAAAACACAAACTAACTGACGCAGCAAGTTCAAATTTTGATAGGAGTCAACTGACAGATGCCTGTTGACAGGAGTAGTGTTGCTTTTTCAGTAAGGAGGTTAGAAATTCAAAAAGTCACGGACTTATTGACCCGCCTTAGTAGTATGTATCAAAAAACTTGTGACAAAATTGTGACCAGATATAATGATGTGTTTCAGGGTCTAGGCTGCCTCCCATACGAACACAGCATCGTGCTAAAAAAGGATGCTATTCCGTGCGTTGATCCCCCTAGAAAGGTACCCTTTGCGTTGGTTGAACCGTTAAGGAAAGAGCTTCAACTCATGGAGAACATGGGAGTCATACGGAAGGTGAACAAACCTACTCTCTGGGTGAGTAGTTTAGTTATAGCCATGAAAAAGAATGGTGGATTGAGAATTTGCTTAGATCCTAGAAATTTAAATAAAAATTTATTGAGATGTCACTATCCAATTAAAAATATATATGAAGTCAGGTCTAAATTGTCCAAAGCCTCTTATTTTTCACATTTAGATGCGTTTTCTGGGTTCTATAACATAAAATTAACTAAAGAAAGTAGTGATCTATGTACATTTCAAACTCCATTTGGCAGATACAAATTTTTAAGATTACCTTTTGGAATAAACACGGCTACAGAAATTTTCTATAAAACCATGATAGATCTTTTCGGAGACATAGAAGGAAGATGACATTTTAATATACGGTGAAACAATTGAAATACACAATAAAAGGTTAGAAATGTTTTTGGACAGGGCTAGGCAAGTTAATTTAAAATTAAATAAAGCCAAGTGCAAGTTTCTTCTAGAAGAAATAGCATATTTGGGCTATATTTTCAGTAAAGAAGGTGTAAAAATCGATCCAGAAAAAGTTAAAGCGATAAAAAACATGCCCATACCTAAAAATATTAAGGATTTGCAGAGATTTTTAGGCATGATAAATTTTTTAGCACCGTTTATAGAAAATCTAGCAGAAAAAACTAATACCCTAAGAAATTTGTTAAAAAAGATATGTTATGGTTATGGGATGAAAATTGTCAAAAGTGCTTTGATTTATTAAAAGAAGTCATATCTAAAGCACCTGTGTTAACTAATTATAATTGCAACTTACCTGTGATTTTGTCGGTAGATTCATCAAAGAATGCACTGGGAGCGGTCTTGATGCAAGACAAACGACACATTGCATATAGTTCAAGAACACTTACCCCCTCTCAACAAAACTACGCCCAGATTGAAAAAGAATTGTTTGCCATACAGTTTGGATGTAATAAATTTCACCAATATATTTATGGCAGTAAAACAACTGTTCATACTGATCACAAACCTTTAATTTACCTTTTTAAAAAACCTCTTCATGAAGTACCTGCTAGGCTACAAAGAATGATGTTATCGTTGCAGGGTTATGACCTAGAAGTAGTTTATGTACCTGGTAAATATATGTATATAGCAGATACTTTGTCAAGAGCCTCACTTAGTGATACATACATACCTCAGTATGAGCAAGACTTACAGTATCATGTTAATTCAGTATTCTCTAATCTCTCAGTAAGTAAGCCTTATTTAAAATTTATATTATTAGAAAGCAAAAATGATGAATCTTTAAATCTGCTCAAGTCTTATATAAAGAATGGTTGGCCAAGAAGCAAAACTAAAGTAAGCTCTCTTGTGAAACCATATTGGAACATTCAAAATGAAGTACATATAATGAATGACTTAATATTTAAAGGCAATAGGCTTATTGTTCCAAAGTCCTTGCAAAGACAGATTTTAGATAAAATACACTGTGGTCATTTAGGTATTAATAAGACACTAAACATCGCTAGAGAAACAGTTTATTGGCCAAATATAAACGCGGATATTAAGAACTTAATTGATCAATGTTCCGTCTGTGCTAAATACAGATCAAATCCACCCCGTGAACCGTTGAAATGCCATGAGATATCTTATCTTCCATGGGAGAAGGTAGGTATAGATTTATTATATTTTGATGGAGAAAATTTCCTTGTCTGCATGGATTATTATTCCAAGTACATGGAGTTAGCTTCTTTGCATAAGAATTACACTGTCGATAATGTTGTTAAAAGTCTAAAATCGTTTTTCGGTCGACATGGTACACCCAAGGCATTGGTGTCTGACAATGGTCCACCATTTAACTCCTGCAAATTCAAGTATTTTCTTGTTGATTGGGATGTAGAACACATAACCACTAGTCCGTACTGGTCGAGGTCTAACGGCCAAGCTGAAACCGGTGTTAAAATTGTTAAAAACATATTACGAAAATGCAGAGAAGATGGCTCGGATATACATTTGGCGTTATTACACTATCGCAACGCTGCGAAGGGAGATTTTCCCAGTCCGGACTGTAAATTAAAAGGTAAATTAAAGGTTTGTGATCAGTATGAACAGTTGTTTTACTGCCATAAATATATTGGTGAAATTTATTACATCCAAACTGTATGGCAAACAATTCTTTTTCAATCTGGGCGTAGTTTTGTTGAGAGGGGGTAAGTGTTCTTGAACTATATGCAATGTGTCGTTTGTCTTGCATCAAGACCGCTCCCAGTGCATTCTTTGATGAATCTACCGACAAAATCACAGGTAAGTTGCAATTATAATTAGTTAACACAGGTGCTTTAGATATGACTTCTTTTAATAAATCAAAGCACTTTTGACAATTTTCATCCCATAACCATAACATATCTTTTTTAACAAATTTCTTAGGGTATTAGTTTTTTCTGCTAGATTTTCTATAAACGGTGCTAAAAAATTTATCATGCCTAAAAATCTCTGCAAATCCTTAATATTTTTAGGTATGGGCATGTTTTTTATCGCTTTAACTTTTTCTGGATCGATTTTTACACCTTCTTTACTGAAAATATAGCCCAAATATGCTATTTCTTCTAGAAGAAACTTGCACTTGGCTTTATTTAATTTTAAATTAACTTGCCTAGCCCTGTCCAAAAACATTTCTAACCTTTTATTGTGTATTTCAATTGTTTCACCGTATATTAAAATGTCATCTTCCTTCTATGTCTCCGAAAAGATCTATCATGGTTTTATAGAAAATTTCTGTAGCCGTGTTTATTCCAAAAGGTAATCTTAAAAATTTGTATCTGCCAAATGGAGTTTGAAATGTACATAGATCACTACTTTCTTTAGTTAATTTTATGTTATAGAACCCAGAAAACGCATCTAAATGCGGCCGGCCGCATTATTAATGTCTAGAAACTTGCGAGTAAATTTACCAATTCTTAACAAAAAATTAAAACCTAAAATTATAAAATTTTCGACATTTGAAAAATGTCATAATTGTCAATGTCATGTTTCAGCCGGGAGATGACATTTACTTCAAAAAAAATCCTAAATCCTTTTGGTCTCCGGGAATAATTAAAGAGAAATTAGGATGTGGTAGATCATATTATGTTGCGGATCCAAACGGTGTTGTGTATAGGAGGAATAGGGGACACATTAGACCTAGATAAAAGAATTTAAAAGAAATAAATCCTCCACCTTCTTTTTATGGCGATGGCAGCACAATCAATATGCCTCCCATGCAGGAGAGTATAGATCCCATGAGTTTAACACAACGCGGAAACGGTCCCGTTCAAAATTGCATTAACGATGAGAACTGTGTTCCTATGGAGAGTCTAGAAAATACCGGTTACGTAACCAGGTCTGGTAGAAGTGTAAAGCGTCCTAAATTGTACATGCATGAGAAATTTTAGTAGATAAGTAATGTATTTGTTATTAGTTATGTACCTATATTTTTAGTTTGCTTTTATACTCGAAAAGGGAGGTGTTACATATATCAACAGTAAGATGTAACTGTCAATGTCATTATTGACATTGACAGATGTCATAAGTAAAGCCTATCGAGTTTATTTAGTTGGCCAAAAGGCTATACATAGTGTAGACGTATATATTGTGCTAAGCATATCTCATTACATATTGTAATACGTATTCGTGGTAAGCACCAATAAAGGAGAGTATAAGAATTGCTGCTGTATTATTATCGTCACCAAACGAGCGCACGAAGGACTTACAATCAAGAGGTCATAGACCAACACACTCGGTTATTACTATTTATTGTAATATGGTGAAACTCGAAAGCATAAATCTAATTCACGTAATCAGTATAAGTAAGTGTTAGACATATTTATGAGAATATATATTGTTACCTCAAACATTAACTACATTTTTTTAAACTCGTCTAAAAACCATAAAAAATAAAAAATTACATATAAACTTGAACATATAAAAAAAACAAAAGTAAGTCACTGAGCGGGATCCGAACCCGTAATACTCGTTTCCTGCCGTCCGCGTCATAACCCGCTGGACCAGACGGACAGTGGCCGGCAAGACGAAATTAGCGATCATATTCTGCGTGGACAGAAAAACGCATGAAAACTCGAAAACACGCGTTTTCCCAAACATAACACTAATCTAAATCGATTGTTTACCCCCGAAAACCCCCATATACCAATTTTCAGCGAAATGGTTAGAGCCCGTTTCCGAGACCACAGAAACATATAAATAAATATACAAGAATTGCTCGTTTAAAGGTATAAGATATTATTGCATATCAAAATATTTTACAGCTGTATAACATTAATTGAAATAAATTTTATGCTTTGATTTGCTTTATAGTTGGGGTTCTTCAAATCTATTGAGTTTAATATTTAAAATTCAGGAGAACATACTGCAACATGAACGATCGCTTTCCCTACAGCCTTTACGACGTGAGTTTATAAGCGTGAAGAATTATTCGATATTAAATCACAGAGCGAGTGAACGGCTTTCAATAAATTTACCTGAAACTTGACTATTAAACTGTACGCTCATTCGACGTGCGCCTACTCTTTTCGCATTTATTACACTGAATAATAATAATGTTATGTACATATTTATATTTTATTTTGCTCAGAAAACAAAAGGATTTTTTGACATTTTTAATTTTATCTAAGAGTTCGCAAAGGCAATGATTATTAATAATTTCGGAAAACACGAGTTCATTCTTTCAGAATTTTACTAGTGTCTCAAGATTTACACAAAATAATTTTATACTACCTACTTATATTTGTAAATAATATTCAAATTATCACGGCGCTAACTTCCACCTTGAAGACGTAAATGTATATTTTTATTTCAGTTGTTCCTTTGGGTTACTTTGGGTTACTTTGGGTTAATGTGTATTTCCTCAGTTTACTTAGTAATCACTTTTATAAAGTAACATAAAAATTTCTTTTTAACATCTGTTTCGAAATGTTTTTTGTATAGAGAATTTGTTTATTCCTATATTTTCGTGCCCAGACGTGACGAAAAAGGCTGGGCATTTAGTCAAGATGCATTCGATAACTTCGACAGTGAAGTTCGTTATCAAAAATATATGGGATTTAACTTATGGCTTCGTAAGCAACATGTCACTTAGCGATGACTTTTGTCAAATCCCATACATTTTTGATTACGAACTTCGCTGTCGACATTATCGAATGCATCTTGACTAAAGGACCTTGTATATTTTTGTCTTCGAAAGTGAAAACATTGTATTTTTGATGATATTAAGTACCACATATAGGAATACTTTTATACACGAACATAATTACATAGCCCTAAATGATACACATGATATCTTAGAACTATAGCAGCATCATTATTATACCTACTACAAAAATTATGTTTATGTTTATAAAAAACTTTTTACTATTTTAATAAACACTCAAGGCTTTTCAGCGAAACACTTTAGGGGCTCTTCGTCATTATGTATTTATCGCTTAAAATAATTCTAGCTCACTTAGTACATCTAAAAATAGAAGTAAACTTTAACCTCTTAATGTTTTGAAAAGACCTATCTAATGAAGTAATACCCCAGACAAAAAATCATCCCCTTTCCCCTCCCCCAACCATTACTTCATGTGTCTGGGACTGGGAGGTACCAGAAAAAAAATATTTTCGTGATTTTATTTTAGCACTTGTCGCACATATATACATACATACACATACATCACATACAAATATACATGCAAAGATTCATCTTTCTAACCGTTTAGAATTTAAACCGAGGACGGTCAGACAAATGGACGAACATGACAAAACTATAAAGGTTCCGATACGTGAACTACGGAACCCTAAAAATGATTTGCAATTAGATAGATAGATAGAATCTCGCTAACGAGACATTGGAATAAGGTAGTAAGTAAGACAAATCAGTCCAGCCGAGTCTAAATTTGACTTATTTTGGTCTAGAAATAATTGTGAAAGTTCAAGGTGAGTCCATATATTTATTTATTTATTTATAAAGAAGGCTTAAACGGAGAGAAGATATAGTTGTAGATGTAGTTGTAGATTGTAGGTGTAGTTGTAGGTGTTGATGTTGGTGTAGGTGTCTAGTTATAGGTTGTTGTTATAGGTGTTAATGTTGGTGTAGGTGTCTAGTTATAGGTTGTTGTTATAGGTGTTGATGTTGGTGTAGGTGTCTAGTTATAGGTTGTTGTTATGGGTGTTGATGTTGGTGTAGGTGTCTAGTTATAGGTTGTTGTTTATAGGTGTTGATGTTGGTGTAGGTGTCTAGTTATAGGTTGTTGTTATAGGTGTTAATGTTGGTGTAGTTGTCTAGTTATAGGTTGTTGTTATAGGTGTTGATGTTGGTGTAGGTGTCTAGTTATAGGTTGTTGTTATAGGTGTTGATGTTGGTGTAGGTGTCTAGTTATAGGTTGTTGTTATTGGTGTTGATGTTGGTGTAGGTGTCTAGTTATAGGTTGTTGTTATAGGTGTTGATGTTGGTGTAGGTGTCTAGATATAGGTTGTTGTTATAGGTGTTGATGTTGGTGTAGATGTCTAATTATAGGTTGTTGTTATAGATGTTGATGTTTGTGTAGGTGTCTAGTTATAGGTTGTTGTTATAGGTGTTGATGTTGGTGTAGGTGTCTAGTTATAGGTTGTTGTTATAGGTGTTGATGTTGGTGTAGGTGTCTAGTTATAGGTTGTTGTTATAGGTGTTGATGTTGGTGTAGGTGTCTAGTTATAGGTTGTTGTTATAGGTGTTGATGTTGGTGTAGGTGTCTAGTTATAGGTTGTTGTTATAGGTGTTGATGTTGGTATAGGTGTCTAGTTATAGGTGTTGATGTTGGTGTAGATGTCTAGTTATAGGTTGTTGTTATAGGTGTTGATGTTGGTGTAGGTGTCTAGTTATAGGTTGTTGTTATAGGTGTTGATGTTGGTGTAGGTGTCTAGTTATAGGTTGTTGTTATAGGTGTTGATGTTGGTGTAGGTGTCTAGTTATAGATTGTTGTTTATAGGTGTTGATGTTGGTGTAGGTGTCTAGTTATAGGTTGTTGTTATAGGTGTTAATGTTGGTGTAGTTGTCTAGTTATAGGTTGTTGTTATAGGTGTTGATGTTGGTGTAGGTGTCTAGTTATAGGTTGTTGTTATAGGTGTTGATGTTGGTGTAGGTGTCTAGTTATAGGTTGTTGTTATTGGTGTTGATGTTGGTGTAGGTGTCTAGTTATAGGTTGTTGTTATAGGTGTTGATGTTGGTGTAGGTGTCTAGATATAGGTTGTTGTTATAGGTGTTGATGTTGGTGTAGATGTCTAGTTATAGGTTGTTGTTATAGATGTTGATGTTTGTGTAGGTGTCTAGTTATAGGTTGTTGTTATAGGTGTTGATGTTGGTGTAGGTGTCTAGTTATAGGTTGTTGTTATAGGTGTTGATGTTGGTGTAGGTGTCTAGTTATAGGTTGTTGTTATAGGTGTTGATGTTGGTGTAGGTGTCTAGTTATAGGTTGTTGTTATAGGTGTTGATGTTGGTGTAGGTGTCTAGTTATAGGTTGTTGTTATAGGTGTTGATGTTGGTATAGGTGTCTAGTTATAGGTGTTGATGTTGGTGTAGATGTCTAGTTATAGGTTGTTGTTATAGGTGTTGATGTTGGTGTAGGTGTCTAGTTATAGGTTGTTGTTATTGGTGTTGATGTTGGTGTAGGTGTCTAGTTATAGGTTGTTGTTATAGGTGTTGATGTTGGTGTAGGTGCAATTATTTATTTATTCCAGTTCATAGATATGACAGAACAACGTGTCTCGGGACAGCTAGTAATATATAAATATAGTTTAGATTTAGGGTCTAGGTAGTTCTACATAAACATCTCGGTTAAAACCATATAAAAATATATTTTAACATAAACTATGAATTACGAAACAATTTTGAGTTGCCAGAGCAGTAAATTGTGTGATGACCGCCCAGATAAAAACGTCATTAGGTAATTTAGTAAATAACATCAGATAAACCAATATTTCGAATACATGATACACTGGGGATGGCTTGAATGTTTACTACCAGATATTAAAATATTGGCATACTAAAAATAATCGTGATCATTATTAAATAATGAATTTGGCTTGATTTTTCCTAACGTAATTAGTTACGACCACTTTTACGGACAATATGTGCTCACATCCTACTAATATTATAAACTAGCTTTTGCCCGCGGCTTCGCCCGCGTAGTATAGTGTTCTTGGAGAAAAAACTACTTCGGAGAATAACTCTCTATTTACAGCAATATACCTACTTCTGATAGAATATTGAAAATGTTTATAGGTTTACCCAATGCAAATGGTTAAAAATGGGACCCTATCACCTCTACGCGACATGCGCGACCGCTTGATATACATTATATTATTATATCTATCGCGCTTGAGTATAAAAAGACTATTTAAAAAAGCCGCATCAAAATCCGTTGCGTAGATTTAAAGATCTAAGCATACAATATAGGTACAAAGGGACAGGCAGATAAAGCAACTTGTTTTATACTATGTAGTGAATAATCATTTAATTTGCCATTGAAATATAATTTGACATTCCAACAAAACTGGCCAACTACCTTATGGATATTCCAGAACTGCAGTACAGAATATTCGTTGAGCGAGCACCGAGTCGCGACTCGCGAGTGCCGCCGAGACACACCGCCTGCATTTTAAATCTGTAATAGCTTCGAAAATATTCATTTAAATAACATGCTATAGAGGGCCATATTGATCTATATTAAATGCACAATGTATTTAAGGTACTAAATTGGATAAGGATTAAATCTGTATTGCTTAAAATCGCTTCGTAAATAAGCTATTAAATTTAAATCAAAGTAAAGGATAAAAAATGGTTATTGTGGGTTATCCCTAAGAGATAGATATATGCTATTGCGGACTTTTTAGTAGGCTTTTTTATGATGAACAAAACTGTAGTACATTATTTTGATCTATCTCGTAGGGTTCAGCCACCGTTTGCAATGTAAGCGGAAAAAATGTAATTATTTACGACATCACATTAGAAACCTCAAAAATAACAGTATTTCTCCACTATTAAATGAATGTTATTATACATATAAACCTTCCTCTTCAATCACTCTATTTATTAAAAAAAACCTCATTAAAATCCGTTGCGTAGTTTTAAAGATTAAAGCATACATAGGGATATAGGGACAGAGAATGCGACTTTGTTTTATACTAATACTCGTACTATGTAGTGATGTGAAAGTTTGTGAGGATGGATGAATTTAAACGCAAAAACTACTTTTTATCCCGAAAAAGTACAGTGTTGTCGTGATATTCTGTATTTACGCAAGTGGAGCCACGGGAAAAAGCTAGTTTTTTAATAAATTCGAAAACGATGCCAAGTTCACAAAATGTTACTTTTGATTATCGTGACCAGCGACCACACATAATGTAGGTACGGTAATGATTTGCTATTCAAATGTACCACGCCTAAATATTACACACATTATAACAAAACGTAATAAATTAATTTTATTAATTGATGTTTCCGCGTAGAAATCCCAACCGCACGCAGAATCTCGATTGATATAATTAATTGTGATATAATGAGCTGTAATAAGCATAATTGTTTGTCACGGGAATACTGTTACAAAATTCTTTTGTCTTGTTTAATCATTAAATTTAATGTTGAGTTCATTACATTAAATTTAATACTTGTCGTAATAATGACATAATGTCAACCGAGATTTAGGGGCCCCATACACGATCCGGTTTTCCTTCAGTTCGGACTGAACGGATGCAAAATCGTATCGCATCGCATCGGTCGGCCGGATGGACTGAAGCGATTCGCTCCAGTGTTGCCAACTCTGTTTTTGCGAAACTACTAAACTCACGTCGTTTTCTACGAAAAACTACTAAAAGAGTAACCGATAACTATAAAAAAGCTACTAAACTTAGAAATCCTTAAAAAAAAATACGTGTGGCACTCGGGGACTGCCGCGGTAAAGCTATTGCATAGTAAGTCTACACGCATACGTCTATTCGCACGCACACAACGCCGTTTCGAAGACTGCCGGACTGAAACGACGTTAGACGATGCACGGCCTTCAAGCCACACCTCCGTGCCCGTCGGAGTGGGAAGCGTGAGGTTTTTTCGTTACGGAATTTCTGGATTCGGTCCCCGCGCTCAAGGCCCGCGATAGAAGCTATGCAATAGCTTAAAAACAACTCAAAACTCATGCATTTTTGATATATTGAAAATATGATAATTTTACCGTAAAATGAAAAAAATATAGACGGAAATATTACGTAATATAGAAATTAAATCGGTAGTTTTAAGCGACTTACGGACGCGTGCTACTATGTGCTATTATGATAAGGTATCATAATAGCACATAGTAGCACGCCATTTTGCATATTATTATGATTACTGTCTGGCTATTTTCTACAAAACCACTACTAAAAACTAAATTCATACTAAAGAGGGAAGAAAAAACTAAATTTAGTAGTAAAAGTTTGTAAAACAACTAACTTGGCAACATTAATTCTGATCTGTACGGATGGACTGAACGGTAATAAAATTGGACTGAACGGTAATAAGATTCGAGTGTAAAATAAAACCAGTCAAGTGCGAATCGGCAAGAGGAGTTCCGTACTAAACGGAAAAAATCACGTTTGTTGTATGGGAACAACACCTAAAAACACGACGGCAAACCGAGTGCGATTTTCCATGTATGTGCTCGAATCCGTTCAGACCGAACTGACGTCAGTTCTAACTGAAACGATCGGCCTCTCATCTGTGGCGGCCTTTAAGTAAAGAGAAATACATATTTTTACATTTTTTGGTGCCAAAAACTTTTAAACGTTTACGGCGACGTGAATTTGCTCGTTATATGCACCGTGCCGCGACTCCTCGCACCGCACTGTTTTAGGTTGACAGGTGACGACGTCATGCCGTTGACATGTTTTCAGGCTTGACACCTTTAACCTTCCTTTTAATATTTTACTTTTTACCCGAATGCGGCGAAGTCTTTTGGCTTTGGAAGCGTATTGATTTCAACAGGCTGTGTATATATATTATATGTAGGTATGTATGTATGTATGTTCCACCGTAGCGTCTAAAATACTGATCCGATTTGAATGAATGAGGTGTCAATAGATTTGTTAAAATAGCTCGGGTAACATAGGGTATAAAATTTACGTAGTCGGGTTATTATAGTACTAGTAGACTTATAGATTTTATTTTTGATTATTACGTATTATTTTTACAAAATTTCTATTAGGTATGTCCGCCATTGTAATATTAATTGCGTAAAAATATTTTCATTTTTGCACTCTGCCCACATCAAAAATCGTTATTAACCGTATCAAACAAGTTTCCACTTCAACTTTTGATCCCAAAAATGATGCGATCACTTTTTATTTTTTAATAATTTACATGAAATTTTACCATGCAATATTCAGAGTCCATTAAAAAGTTTATTAATCGTGGTAACAAAGTCGGGATACATAAAGAAAGTTTTAATAGAGTAGCCCGCTGACAGGTACAAAATGAATTCGCATGAAGCAACTTTAGCGTAAGCGCTTCACGTATACCAATTTGGGATACTAACTTCGGCATGTGTGACACGCCGCAGCTGGTTGAAGTTATGAGTCGTGTCCTCCTTAGAGGAAAGAAGACCTTAATGCGTTTAGTACATCAATAGGGCTTAGATTGCCGGTGCTAATTTACCTGTAAAGGTGCTATTCATTATTAAAATGTTGTACTTATAAACATCAAACAACATGTGGTAAAGCCGCTTGGAATCATGAATCAAAGCTTACAAAACAGACATTGGAGATTAGATAAAACATTGCGCTGTCACAAATAATTTCAGACACATTTGAACTTACTACAGTGGTACTATTCACTTTGTTCTAGTGTCTATTGTCAGAGGGAAGACGGCTCGGAATATTTTTTGTTGTCTCGACCCTCACACAAAGGAGTCTTGACTTTTGTCGAGCTCACCAGAACTAAACTCACTTTGCGTACTTATTACTGTCTTATAAAGCAAATTACTCCTACATTGTTTCATTCGACGTTTGTCTTTGTTTGCTAAGTTGAAACAATTTTAGTAGAAAGATAAAATAAAAAGTTTTTAATAGTTCAATATTGAACAAAGCGAATATCAAAGATAAAAATAATGTTTAATAAAAGCTTAAGTTTTTTTACTAAAGAATCACTTACAGCTTTCTAGTTATCCTAGAAAGCTCATAAATTATTATTAGGGTAATGCTAAATTGTATTTTCACATACATTCACTCGATCACAAATGTTAAGTAACGTTTTTCCTGAATAGGTTTCCTCAACATAATATTTTCCTAACACCGAACTCCACACTGTCGGAGCTCGAGTATATTTTAGTCAACGTGAGGAGATAATTCTCCTCACGTTGATGAAAGACTCAACAGTGTAATGACTGTAGTCCATCATGCATGCAGCAGCCTTCTGCGAGTTATCTAATATTTTTCCAGATTATAATCTTTTGAGATGGACTGAGATCCTAGGCCCGCCAGACTCATTCTTACTGATAAAATGTATATCATACACCCGATACTTTGTGCTGTGGGCCAATTTTTAGGTACAAAAAATGCGCAAAAATTAAACTCACTTTATTTACATTCTGATAAAGTATCAACCTTATTTTTTGGTCCTAGAATAACGTAAGGAACAAAAATGACACTCGTAATTTTTCTCTAAACTTAGTAAGAAAAGAGATTTAAGGGCTAGAAGTTTGTATTTTATTTCTACGTTATACTACGTATTTAAGTAACATTGGATTTTCCATTCTTTATTTATTATTAAAACTATACCAAAAACTGGCGCCGTTAAAAATAAGAATTCAGTGTAAATTTCATTTATAATATTTAATTGTCACTTTTCTACTATAATATACGTTAGAATCATTTCAAAGGCTGTAAGAAAAGTTACTACATTTTTTATACCTTTGGCGCAGGGCAAGAAGACCTGAGAATGAGACCCACCACGCAAACCAGCGGGTATACCTTCATTGTACATACTAATATGATACGCGGTTATCCATCCGCGTAAATATAGCATCCCTCGGGAACACTGTACTTTTCCGGGTTAAAAAGTAGCCTGTTTTAATCCAGAGCCTAAGCTACTATCATACCAAATTTCATTGAAACCCGTTCAGTAGTTTTTGCGTGAAAGAGTAACAAATATCCATCCATCCTCACAAACTTTCACATTTATAATATTAGTAGGATATTCGTTTCATCAGTAAGAAATAAGTATATAAGGGTAGTCTGGCGGACCTCAGATCTTAGTCCAAGGTAATGTTAATAAATACTATTCATATTAATGCTATATTACATTATGTAAGATGTGGGATAATAATATTGCTATAATTGTAGTGTAAAAGTCCGGTAGTGATAATGTTCAGTCCACAAGTGGTAGTTTAAAAAGAGTCCATATCGGCGAGTTTCATTTCATGTCCCATTAATTACGTTCCATTTGTTCTGATCTAACTACAAATTATAACAGAATAGAAAAAAGCTGGAAAATTGTAGTTTATTAGTTGATGACAGTTCAATAGATATATATTTAAAGGAAATGCGTAATTTATTCGATAAATCGTTATGAACTGACAAAATGTAGCTGTCAGTTTATGGATTAGGATTTATGACTGCCACAACAGGGATGGCAAAAATGTATGGTAGCTACTTCAACAGTAGATGTCAAAAGGGCTGACGAAGATTATAATAAGCGCGATTTCGCGAAATTTTCCTTGGCATGCAAGATACGAGGGCGGGTCAATAAGTCCGTGACTTTTGGAATAAAACACAGATTTTTTGATAAATAAATCATTTTATTTTTCAACGTAGTCCCCCTTGAGCTCTATACACTTTGTCCAATGCTTCTCCAATTTTTTTATCCCTTCCAAAAAATATGATTTGTCGATGTCCTCAAAATAGGCCTTTGTTTGCGAGATGACTTCATTATTGGAGTCAAATCTTTTTCCACCGAGCCATTTTTTCAGGTTTGGGAACAAGAAGTAGTCACTCGGAGCCAAATCTGGAGAATAGGGTGGATGTGGGAGCAATTCATAGCCCAATTCATGGATTTTTGCCATGGCAACTGCACATGTGTGCACCCTTGCATTGTCTTGGTGAAAAAGAACTTTTTTCTTGGCCAAATGAGGTCGGTTTTTTTTCAAATCCTCATTGATGCGGTCCAATAAGTTGGCATAATATTCCCCATTAATTGTTCTTCCCTTTTGAAGATAGTCAATGTGGATTATCCCACGTGTATCCCAAAAAACAGTCGCCATAACTTTATTGGCTGACAAACCCACCTTCGCCTTCTTTGGCGCCGATTCACTCTTAGAAACCCACTGTTTTGACTGTTGTTTGGTCTCTGGTGTGTTGTGATGGATCCATGTTTCGTCCACGGTTACAAAACGGCGCAAAAACTCCTCCATATTGTGATTAAACAACGCCAAACCTTCCTGTGAAGTTGTTACACGATTGCGTTTGTGGTCGACTTGCGGAAAGATTTCTCATGCCCAAGTGATCATTCAAAATTGAAACCACTGCCATGCGAGATGCCTATGGCTTCCACAATCTCTTGCACTTTCAATCTTCGGTCGGCCAACACCATATCGTGAATTTTTTCGATTGTTTCGGGTGTAGAGACCTCAACTGGGCGTCCAGGACGTTCGGCATCTTCAGTGCTTGTACGGCCACAACGAAATTCAGTAAACTACTTTTTTACCATTGAAATCGATGGTGCAGAGTCCTCATAGTATTTATCAAGCTTAGCCTTGGTCTCGGTAATGGTTTTTTTTCGCAAAAAATAATGCTTAATAAGCACACGAAATTCACTTTTTTCCATTGTTTCCTTAAGTTACTGGATAGTCTGATAAAGATAGCTGTAAAACACAAACTAACTGACGCAGCAAGCTCAAATTTTGATAGGAGTCAACTGACAGATGCTTGTTGACAGGAGTAGTGTTGCTTTTTCAGTAAGGAGGTTAGAAATTCAAAAAGTCACGGACTTATTGACCCGCCTTAGTACTTATAAAACTTAATTTAGAAGAGGACTAGCGTTAATTCGCCCGCGTCAAATTAGGTTTTAAGCTTTCATCCCCTATTTTACCCACCTAGGGGCTGAATTTTAGAAAACGCTGAAATGCGTACTCATTATTTTTTCCGTGCTTAATTCATACGAAATATCATGCTAATATGTCCAAGTTATAAAAAGTTTAATACAATCTTCTATCACCTATTTTACCCCTTTGGGGTCTGAATTTTGTAAAATCATTTCTTAGTTAATGCCTACGTCATATGAGAAATACGTATGCGAAATTTCAAATTTCTAGCCTTCAGGGTTTGGCCTGTGCGTTGATAATGAGTCAATCAGCTTTTCCTTTTATATATATACCTAGATAGATAGACAAACAAAGACGTAGATGCTTAAAATATAGTAATCCCATTGGAGTACTATATTTCAAGCATTATATATCCATTGATACAATATTCTAACTTTTAAGTTTCCAGGACAAATTTAAGGTTACACCAAATATGTGTAATACATAACACGCACCTCTATGACAAGGATGTGTAAATGATACCTGTATTACGAAATAAGCTGATTTAAGCTGAAAACACTGTTATAAGAATAAATAATATATAGGTAATATTATATATGTTTTGTCGTACTGGCCACTTTGATCTCAAATATATCTTGATTGGTTAGGAATTCCAATTTCAAATTTATACCGCTATTTACTCATGCATTTGTGTTTCGAAAACACAATTCATTTGTTTTTTCCTCTTCTGGTTTTTTTTTTGCGTCACTCTGTTTACAAAATGGAAAACTTGAAATATCGTATTATTTTTGAGTACGAGTTCCACCGTAGCACCAGTGCTGCAGAAACGGCTCGAAGGATTAATGATGTGTATGGCGGCGGTGTCGCAAGAGAAAACAAAGTGTGTTTTTGGTTCCAACGTTTTCGTTCTGGAAATTTCGACCTGCAGAACAAGCCCCGTGGACGGCCGGAGACCAAAGTTGATAATCAAGAATTGAAGGCTATTGTGGAAGCGGATCCATCACAAACCACGTCCGAGTTAGCTGCAGGCTGCGGTGTTAGTGATAAAAGTGTTTTAATCCACTTGAAGCAAATTGGAAAGGTGAAAAAGCTTGAAAGGTGGGTACCTCATGAATTGAGTGCAGTAAACCGACAAACGCGGGTCGACTGCTGCGTTACATTACTCAACCAGCACAAGAATCAAGGGATTTTAAATCGAATCATTACCTGTGATGAAAAGTGGATCCTGTACGATAATCGGTAATGCTCATCTTATGTTAATGTATTAATGTATATACTACTGGTGTCATTTTTTGCCATATAAATAAGAAAATGGGAATTAATCCACCTTAACACAGCCTAGACGAGAGTTAGAGAATACACGTGGACTTTTTGAAATATTTTTGCCTGTTTGAGCACAACATTCGACCGTGACAGTAAAGGATATAATAGTGAGCCTTGTATGCTCCAGTAAATATAAAAGTTCCATAAAGTATATTGTCCTTTTCCAGCCACATTACAAGCGTTAGAATATTACATAACACAGACCTAGGAAAATAAGCAGCCCTTCCTTTGTTCCAGAAAAGGCAATTTCACTTAATTCTATCGGATAATACATTAAAGGATTATAATAATCTAATTAATTATACACGCTCGTATTGATCTAAGCTGTGAACAAGATTAAGAGTAAAGAAACATTAGAAGGTTACCTATAGTTTAAAGGAAAGCCACCAAAGCTAAGCACTGATGAATGCTTAGAATGTACCAATTTATTTATACATTACAATAGTTAAAAATATATTGAAAAAAGGCTTGGGATCTGCATTTGGAGCTTTCCCTCATCTATAGAATATAAGGCTCCTACTAGATTATTTATCTAAATAATCTAGTAGGAGCCTAATATTCTACAAAAATACAGGAAGTAGCTTTATCCGAATTAAATATTTAACCCAACATTAGGCTACAATATTATTTAAGTAATGACAGTCTCGGCCACATTATTATGCATTACTAAAAATGTTCGTAATTTACAGAAAAATAACAATTCGCACTACGCATGAACAATTGGACATTCTCACACTGCCGCAAAAGGTCACGCCTTACGGTCAGGAAGTACGGCGTACGGCGTACGGAAGTACGTAAGTTGTGAATAGAATTTTAGTATTTTATCTGTCTATATTCTAATCTGGTTAAAAATTAAGATCACAGGTGTTATATAGCTTTGAAACGAGGAACGAATACTGATTATGCTCCTTGAATATCTATGTTTGTTTCGAAGTATTTTAACAGCTTTTTTCGTAAATAATACGTACAAAAGTCAGGATCTAGATCAAAATAAGACCACGGTTCATTAACGACGCTATGAATATTTTAGCAAATTTGATACAGCTCGTACAGTGTACACATACTCTTTAATATGCAAATTGTTATGGCCTAGTTCGTACTATATATTCTATTGATCAGGAGTTCAAAAAGGTTTAGTAATTATGTTTTTAATTTTTTTAAACAATTATAATTACTTTACAGATCGGGGATATCCCAACATTCGATACGGTCAGAGAGGGAAAAAGGTACTACAACTACGTGGATGTGACAGCGTGCTCTGACGACCTGCTGAACCGAGTGGGCGACTGGAGAGTAGAGGAGAGTCTCACGAGCTTGGGCCACAACGGCATATCCTTCGGCATCAGACAACAGAAATCCACAGGCACGAACATAATACGAACTACACGCATATTTAACACACAGAAGGCAAACTGGACTCAGTTTCGTGAGAAACTGACCCAGTTGATGTCGGACAGACAATTAACTACACAAGACATGGACGCAATACGCAGCACACAACACATAGAGGATTTAATAGACAGATACACAGGAGCGATCACACAGACATGCAGAGACACAATGCCGACTAAAAGACACACACAAAAATTCACCTTGTCGTGGTGGAATGATGAGCTCGCGCAGATGAAGAAGCAGGTTGCCACGAGGAGACGCAGGATCCGGAACGCAGCGCCTGATTGCAGAGAACGCGTGGTTGGGTTGTACCTGGAACAAAAGGAGAAGTATGAAAAGGCAGTAAAGGATGCGCAAGTTGAGAGCTGGAAGGAGTTTTGCCGGAAGCAGGATAGGGAGGGGGTCTGGGAGGGTATCTACAGGGTGCTGAGCAGAGCCACAGGAAGGGAGGATCTGCCCCTTACGAGGGACGGTGAAACCCTCGACGCCCGAAGCTCCGCGGAATGGCTGGCGGAGACCTTCTACCCCGAGGACCAGGAACGTGATGAAAGTGAGGAACATCGGCGGGCGCACCGGCGGGCGGAGTCCTTGGACGCCGAACCGCCGGCGGGTCCGGACGACCCTCCTTTCATCATGATTAGCCCTAACCAGTATGGCTTCATGCCCCAAAGGAACACCGAAGACGTCCTCTATAGGTTGGTGAACCACATCAGAAAACGGAGAGAGGAGAAGAAAATTTCTGTTGTGGTTTCGCTGGACATAGAGGGGGCCTTCGACAGTGCTTGGTGGCCGACCATAAAGGTTAGGTTAACTGAGGTTGGGTGTCCGGGGAACCTGAGGCGGGTGATCAGCAGCTACTTGAGTGAAAGAAGAGTGAATGTAACGTATGCGGGTATGGAAGTGAGGAGGGAGACCAGCAAGGGGTGCGTGCAGGGATCCATAGGTGGACCAATCCTGTGGGACCTCTTGTTGAACCCCCTGCTATGGATGTTAGATGATATGAACGTATGGAACCAAGCGTTTGCCGACGACGTTCTAATTGTGGTGGACGGAGACATGGCCTTAGATGTAGAAAGGAAGGCTAACAGAGTGCTGGATAGGATAAGGGAATGGGGAAAAATAAATAAATTGAATTTCGCTCCTCATAAAACGTATGCCCTAATTTCAACAAGAAAATTAAAATATGATGTGCCTCGACTCTCGATGGGGGGAGTTGAATTAAAGTACTCAAACTCAATAAAAATATTAGGGCTCACCATCGACGGAGGCCTAACCTTCAATGAACATGTGGGAGATGAGTGCAAAAAAAGCCATAGCTCGCTACAAAAAATTATCTAGAGCAGCTAGAGTAGGCTGGGGGCTTAACCCCCAGATACTTAAGGTAATATATACAGCGGTTATAGAACCGACTATTTTGTATGCATCAGCAGCGTGGGCACCCACCTTGGCAAAGATGGGGGTCCAAAAAAGGCTCAACTCCGTCCAACGGGGTTTTGCCCAGAAGATTTGCAGAGCATATCGGACCGTCTCCCTGAACTCTGCGGTGCTGTTGGCTGGGATACTCCCTCTTGATCTCAGGATACTCGAAGCTTCCAGGCTCTATGATATCAAGAAGGGGGTACCACACCCGGTGTTGAGGGACAGGGCGGTGGAACAAATGGCTCCAGCGATCGAGGACCCACATCCGGCAGAGCAGGAAGAGCTGAGGTTCGGGTTGGTAGACGAGGACTCGTATGCAGACGTGGTTAACAGCCACGTCCATAGGATCTATACGGATGGCAGCAAGATTGAGGGTCGAGTCGTACGTCGTCTCCGTATGGAAGGGTGAGGCCGAGACGAAGGCCGTCAAGCTTGCGTTGCCGCCGTATTGCACCGTCTACCAAGCCGAGCTTCTAGCGCTCCAGAGAGCAGTAAGTATAGCCTGCAAGAGTGGAATGGCGAAGGTTGGTATCCTTAGCGATTCCAGATCGGCTCTCCAGGCAGTCACCCTTAGTTCCCCTCATCCCCTGGCAGTGCAAACAAGGGAGGCCCTCCGAAAAGCTGCATCGCAGAGGCGGGAAGTTTCCCTGTTTTGGATCAAGGCACACGCAGGGTTGAGAGGGAATGAGAGGGTTGACGAATTAGCCAAGGAGGCCGCGCTGCGATTGAAAAGTAAACCTGACTACGATCTGTGTCCTGTTTCATTCATCAAGCGTATCTTAAGAGAGGATACGGTTGAGGAATGGGACAGGATATACGAAGTGGGAGGGACGGCCGGAGTCACGAAGCTCTCTTTCCCAAGCGCTGCCGCTGCATACAAGATAGTCAATAAAATAGACATCACACACTACACCACACAGATTCTGACCGGACACGGCGGATTCGCCTTCTACTTGAACAGATTCAAGCTGAAGGAGGATCCGTCGTGTTCGTGTCAGCCGGGAGTTGAGGAGACGGTTCCTCACCTGTTACTGGAGTGCCCAATCTTTGCTAGCAATAGATATGATATTGAGCAAAAATTGGGCACATCCATGACGGGTGAGAATCTGCCTTCCATCCTGGGGGGCAAAAAGGGGGACATCTTCCTCGCCTATTGTAAGAAGATTGTGGGTGTAGTTTGTAAGAAAAATAGTGATATTTTAGTGTGATATTAGTTAGGTTCTATTGTATATATGTAGCTGTGATACTAGGTTAGTCTTTCATTTTGTGCCGTCGTATTAGCTTGACATTTTTAAATTGTTGTAATTGTATTTTTATTGAACTTTTATTGGAATTATTATTATTATTATTAGAATTATTACTTTATTGATTTTAATGACTATTGACAAGTATCAAATGGATATTATTATTTATGACTACTATTTTACTGAATGGTATTGTACAAGTACAAGTTGTATTGTAAAATTACTGCTGAAAATTATCAAAATTGTAAAAAATGATTTGTAAATAAAAATGTAAGAAATGTAAAAAGAAAAGAAATAAAAAAATTAAAATGAATGAAAAATAAAAAACAGAAATGAAACAGCCCTGATAATGTTAGGGGGACGGTAAAAAAAAAAAAAAAACTTTACAGAAAATTGCAAGGTATCGTTATATTTTAAAATTTATATTTACTATCAGGGAATCTAATTCAGTAGGAAGAGTGATCCCATAATTTATTTGTATTATAATGACGGCATGCAGTCTTAATACAATTCAGTATGACATGGCCGTTTGTTATCATAATATAAATATCATATTAGGTCCTTACACATGAAATTGGCGTTTTGTCGTAGTGGCCACTTTGATCTCAAATATATCTTCTTTGGTTAGAAATTCCAATTTCAAATTTATATCGGTATTTACTCATGCATTTTTGTTTCGAAAACCGTAATTCATTTGTTTTTTCCTCTTTCGGTTTTTTCTTTGCGTCACCAAGCGGATCCATCACAAACCACGTCCGAGATAGCTGCAGGCTGCGGTGTTAGTGATAAAACTATTTTAATCCACTTGAAGCAAATTGGGAAGGTGAAAAAGCTTGAAAGGTGAATTGATTGCAGCAAACCGACAAACGCGCGTCGACTGCTGCGTTACTACATTACTCAACCGGCACAATAATGAAGGGATTTTTAATCGAATCATTACCTGTGATGAAAAGTGGATCCTGTACGATAATTGGAAATGCTCATCGCAATGGCTGAACCCTGGCGAACCAGCCAAAGCCTGCCCAAACCGGAAATTGACTCAAAGAAAGTTACTTGTAAGCGTTTGGTGAACTAGTGCCGGTGTCGTTCACTACAGCTTTCTTAAATCTGGCCAGACGATTACGACAGATGTTTGTTGCCAGCAACTGCAAATCATGATGGAAAAGCTAGCTGCTAAACAACCGAGGTTGGTCATTCGCTCTAGGCCACTGCTGCTTCAGGACAACGCTAGACCACACACTGTACGGCTACCAAATTAGAGGAGCTTTAATTGGAATATCTAAGACATCCACCGTACTCCCCGGACCTTGCTCCAACAGATTACCATTCTTTTTCGAAATTTGGATAACTTCTTGCACGGGAAAAAATTCAACTCCAATGGGGCAGTCCAAAGTGCCTTCAAAGATTTTATTGTTTCCTGTCCGAATGGTTTTTTTAGTAATGGAATCAATGAACTACCTATGAGATGGCAAAAGTGCATAGATAGCTATAGTATATATTTTGATTAAATAAATATATTATGTTAAAAAAAATCGACTATAATATTTGTTCGTCCTTTACAAAACGCCAGTATCATATTATGTAATGACAACAATTTAAGACCCTACATGTATATACTTGAAAAAAAACTAATATAAAATTTTAATTGGCCGTGCTAAATAATTTTGTATTTTCTAATACTCTACGCGTACAAATCCGTAAACATATTCTACAAAAAATAAATCTTGTAATGCATCAACTGTAGAAAATTCCAGTAGTGGCAATCAATATAGTATGGCAAATATCCAAGTGTAATGCGAGTGACTATAATTCAGCGGATATCACGCCTGTGCCCTGTGTACGATAGTACATAAGAGATAAATAAAATTCTGAAAACTTTAGTCTGATTATATTCAGGTTTTTACAATTTTAAAATAATTCTATATAAAAGGCCAATTAAAATGTGAGTGTCCACGAGTAGGGTTGTAGGCGTAGTGGTATTGCGTCGGGTATCGCCGCGAACATTCCCGTGCGTGTGAGTGGGACAAAAGAGCTCCGTCGGGCGCGCTCGTATGGGATCTCGCATATGTGCGGCGCTAACGCGCGAACATGCACCCGGCCCTGGAAAGCTCACAGCTTTCCAGCTTCTTCATCAGTATTTGGAGATACCCTTGGCTTGGCTTGATCTTCAGGATTAGGGAGCCAACACACTCGATTGAGAGCGCGGCGGACTACACCTCGGGAAGTAGTAATGTCGGCAACACGGGTAGCGCCATCGGGTCCCGGGAAAGTTCGTTCTACCCGTCCAAGTCGCCAATACAGGGGTGGAGTTTCCTCCTTCAATATCACCATATCGCCGGCTTGCAAATTTCGTTTCCTTATACGCCATTTGGTGCGTGCCTGTAGCTCGGAGATGTATTCCTGGCTCCAGCGTTTCCAGAAGTGCTGCTTAATTTGTTCAATTCGCTGGAAACGGTCAAGACGATTGGTATTAGTCTCAAGTAGAGATGGAGATGGCAGCGCCTTTAGCGGTCTTCCGATCAAAAAGTGGCCCGGGGTTAAGGGGTAGAGATCATTTGGGGAAGAACTTAAAGGAGATAAAGGGCGGCTATTTAGGATAGATTCTATCTGAGCAAACAATGTCGAGAGCTCTTCGAAAGTTAAATGAGTATGGCCTAATATACGCGCCAAATGAAATTTAGCAGACTTGACGCCGGCTTCCATTAACCCATTGAAATGAGGCGCGTATGCTGGGGAAAAGCAAAATTCGAGGCCTTCTTTGGTTGCAAAATCAGATAGAGCGTTCGCGTTAGAATTTAGGAATTCCTTAATTTCTTTAGCAGCCGCTACGAAATTGCCACCATTGTCGCAATATATTTTTTGTGGAATGCCTCTACGAGCAATAAAACGACGGAGGCATAATATAAAAGCATCTTTAGATAATTCAGAAACTGCTTCTAAATGTATGCATTTATACTTAAAACAAATAAATACGCATAAATAGCATTTTGTAATCCTACAACCACGACCCTTCCGATCCGTGATCATAAATGGCCCAGCAAAGTCAGTTCCAACAACAAGGAAAGGGAAATCTGGCGTAATTCTGTCGGACGGTAAATTACCCATTATGTTTTTAGCTATTTCACCTTTAAACCTTCTACAAACATTACAATTTAAAACTATTCGGCGCGCTAAGTCTCTACCATTAATAGGCCAGAACCGCGATCGTAGAGATGCTAAAAGAGCTTGCGGACCAGCGTGTAAGAGCTTGAGGTGTTCGTGTTTGAATAACAGTTTAGTTAAGTGATGTTTCGAGCTCAGTAATATAGGATGTTTCATATCAAAACTATAGTTAGAGTCTTGAATGCGACCACCTACTCGAATAACACCGTTAAGCACAAATGGGTTAAGTGCCGCAACATTAGATTTAGGATTTAGAGATTTTCCTTTTATTAATAAGGCGAATTCTTTAGAGAACGACTCAGACTGGGAAATATGAATTAGATATAGTAGCCCTTTATCAAGTTCTGAAATTGTTAAAGGACCTGTAATTTTATTTTTTGAGTTTTTGCAATTATACGAAAATCTATTAATGTAAGCAAATATGTTTTGTATAGTTTTAAGTTTAGAATATTTTTCAATGTTAAAAATAGAATGATTTAAATTATTACTGTATTCTATTAAATGAACTTTAACCTCTGGTAAATCGTTCGTCTCAATATAAGTCTGAAATTGTGATAGAGGCCATTCATTCTCCGGTGATGACAGGAACTCCGGTCCAAACCACCACAGATTGCAATTAGCAACTTCCCTAGGATCTACACCGCGTGATATAAGATCTGCAGGATTATTTTTAGTGGAGATATGATGCCATGAAGCAATTTCAGTAAGTTCCCGAATTGCGGCTACTCTATTGGCTACAAACGTTTTCAAATTTATAGACCCGACACGTAACCAAGCTAAAACGATACTAGAATCGGTCCAGTAAGACGTTCTCGTAATTTTGCAACGTAAAGCTTGCGTTACGGTAGAGCATAGCTCAGCTGCAAGTAGAGCGCCCGAGAGCTCGAGACGAGGTATAGTAGTTTGAATAGATGCAGGAGCAACGCGTGATTTAGCGCAAAGTAAATTTACGTGTACCTGACCTTCCGCGTTTGTCGAACGAAGATAAATACAGGCACCATAGGCGCGTTGTGAGGCATCACAAAAACAATGAATTTCATTGTTTATAGAGTTTGATATTAATACCGGCCTAGATATAGACAAGGATGCAATAGACTGGAGACCATCAATAAAAGTCTTCCAGGATTTGACAACTTCTTTAGGTGCTGGTTCGTCCCAATCAAGTTTCAGAGACCATAGAGTCTGTAGCAATATTTTGGGAATGATAGTGCACAAAGATAGGAGGCCCAAGGGGTCGAACAATTTGAAAGTTGTGGAAAGTATACTCCGCTTAGTCACAGAATTAGGATGATCTATAACGACTGGAAATTTAAGAATATCCGATGAAGGATCCCAGCTCAGACCTAGTGTATTAGATGTCTCGCTTACAATTAGATTACCGTTGGATTGCAAAGACTTAGACGGCAACAATGTAGGTAAATTAGAGCGGTACTTACGCAAATTGAAACCTGCCTGAGCAAGATTTTTAGAAACCGCTTGTTGGATAAATCGGAGCTGGTTCTCATCATCATGGCCAGTTATAAGATCGTCCACCAGAAAATCATTCTGTATTATATTTTTTATAATAGAGTCATTGCATTCCTCACCAACCTGCCAAAGACAACGCGTTGCAAGAAAACTAGAACTCGCTAAGCCGTATGTGACCGTATTTAGTCTCAGGGTTTGCAAAGGCTTGTCCTCCGTATCACGCCAAAGGATTAATTGGAAATTACGATCAGACTCTTCTAACCATATTTGGCGGTACATTTTCTCTACATCGCAACATAATACAAACCGGTATTGACGAAACCGAAGTAGTATATTAAAAAGAGAGTCTTGTATTGACGGTCCTATCATTAGGATATCATTTATAGATAAGTTAGACGTTTTCGTGCGAGCAGAGCCGTCGAAAACAACACGAAGTCGAGTAGACTCGCTGTTCTCGCGGATAACCGGGTGGTGAGGGATAAAATAGCCATTTACAGGTTTGTTAATTTCTGAAATTGAAAGATGACCAAGATTAGCATACTCATTTATAAAATCAACGTAGGCAGCTTTAATTTCGGGCTGTTTTCTGAACCTACGTTCCAAGTTAAAAAATCGTTTTCTAGCCATAAAATAGCTATCTCCTAAGCACCCAGAAGACCTAGAAAATGGTAACTTAACGCAAAAACGCCCGTCTGCAGTACGTTTAGTATTTTGTATAAAATGATTTTCACAATCTCTCTCCCTATCTGTAAGTAAAGATTTTTGTGGCAAACTTTCCAATTCCCAAAACCTTTTAAGATCATTGTGCAATTCTGTAATTTTACTATTACCATTTTCCAGAGTAATCTTAGAAAAATTACATTGTGTAGTATTACTATTGTTATTGGTGTCATGAGTATAGCGCATGGGACCTGCAATAAGCCAACCTAATTTTGACTGCCGTAAGATGGGATTTCCGGTCCCTATAGAGTGCTGATTGGGCAGCAAAATGTCCCAAAAAATATCAGCACCGATAAGTAGTCCTACGTCAGCGGGCTTGTTAAAACTGGGGTCTGCGAGCTCGAATGATTTTAAGTTTAGATTTTTAATATAAATATAGGATTTAGGTATTTTACCCGTTACTTCAGGGATAACTAAACATGTAATATTAGCTGTAAATGAATTGAAACGTGATTTTAGTGTAATATTGCAACGTTCCGTGTTGATTTGCAAAGAAGTGTTACCTATACCTATAACATTTTGGATATTGGAATTTAATGAATTTAAATTTAATTGTTGTTTTAATTTCGCAGAAATAAACGAACACTGACTACCACAATCAAGAAGTGCTCTAGTAGTTATAGAATTTTTAGTTGTAGGATTGACAACTTCAATAAGTGCGGTACATAAAAGAACCTCCGATGAAGTCATCGCGGACATTGCGATTGGTTCCGTTTGCTCGGAGTCCGTTTTAGACCTACAAAGTAGTGTACTATGACGATCGCAACATATTTTACACGAACCATTGATTCTGCATCCACGTAAATTATGTCCAACGCGTAGACAATTTGTACATAGTTTTAATTTAGCTACTAGTGCAGTCCGGTTATCAACCGATTTATCTAAAAATTGTGGACACTCATAAATTCGGTGATTTTTACTACACACAACGCATCTATAGCCAATTGAGTTATTTGAATTATTCGTCTTTTCAACAAAAAATGATTTAGTTGATTGCTGTATTTGTGAATTTTTAGAGTTATGAGAGAAATTAGGAGCTAATTTTACGTTTTTATTTTGGCAATCTTGTTTGTTACGAAAAACTGACTCGAGTACATCGGCGCGAGCCTTTAAAAACGTCATAAAATTGTCAAGAGACGGCATATCCGAAGAATTAACGTTAGCATGAATATATTCCTCCCATTTAATTCGAGTGTTGTTGTCTAACTTTGCTGAAATTAAATATATAATTAATGTGTCCCAGTGTTCCGTGGGCTGGTTTAAATTATTAAGGGCACGCAAATTTTTTGTGACATGATCAACAATAAATCTAAGTGACTTGTCAGATTCGCGAGCTTGCTCAATATTTAATAAAAGTTTTAAATGGTTATTTATCAATTGCCTAACATTGTTATACCGTTCGCATAAAAGATTCCAAGCTTCAGGATAATTACTGTTAGTTACTTGTAAATTACTAATGACTCGAGCAGCTTCACCTTCCAAATATGAATTTAAATAATGGAATTTGTGTATGTTTTTAATCCTAGAATTGTTGTGAATGAGCGAGCTAAACGTGTCTCTAAACTCAAGCCATTTATAGTAGGTACCATCAAAGTTACTAATTTTAATAATAGGCAAACGAAAACCAATAACCTCCTGGTCATCGTCATCTGCGCTAACAAAACTGTTTTGACCTTGATCGTGGCAAGATTTTTTAGAAACCGAATTTTGTTCAATAATTTCCTGAGCGGCAGCTATAGAAGTATAAAATGCTAGTTCTATAGATTCCCTGGTATCTAATTCGTTACTTAAATTATCTGCGTCTATTCCCTCTATTTGACTTTGCACACCATCGAATTCAGCGAATAAAGCCTCAATTTTTACTAATTTTTGTGCTAATATGTTGACATCAGTTTGTGTGATTTTAGTATAAGTTTTTAAGTCGTTAATTTGATTAGCGAATTTCGTAACGCGACCTTTTATTGAGGCTCGTTTAACATTTAAAACTTTAAGTGATGCCTCCATGTCACAAAGTTAGCACGCAAAACAAAGATAGGTAAATTAATTATAAAAATAAAATGTATACAATACGGCCTCGCTTCAATGAATAGAACAGCTGACTATACTGATAACGTTGGAATTCAGGATCAGTAGGTACTGCGCTGCAGGCAGCCGGCGTCAGTGGATGCACACTCCCAGTTCGTATGCGCTCTCGGATGTGTGAGGTTGCTGTGACGCGCCGCGCTGTGACCCTGGAATGGAATGTTTCGATCTTTTGTATTATCGAGAAATTACACTTGTAGGTATATACCTATAGGAAGGGAATGAAATATGAATATGCAAAGCCTTTGAATCACTAAGAATGTAATTTAGGATGTGAAATATATTGAAATAGTGGAATGTGAAATTAGTTTAAATATTCTGTATCACTATTAAAGTTGCAAATTGAAATGAAATGTGATAAGTGATTTTATAATGTAATATAATGAATTGATGCGCGTGCGCAGGTAAGCATAAATAATCTTAAATATTAGGCCAAATTGGTTTAGCAATTTTTTAATAAATTTGAATGCAGGCAAATAGGTACGATTATATTGTAATTTAGACTTTCAAGTCGAAAAACAGGCATAAACGCAAAGGTTTAGGGAATCTGAAAGCGACAAATAAGGTCTTGACTTTCAGATCACCAAGTAGACAAATATGCATATGAAAGCGAATGGTTGTTTAATAATTATGAATTTAGACTTTCAAGTCGCAAAAGTAGGCATAAATGTACAAAATAGACAGTCGGAAAGCGACACTCTGGTCTTAGACTTTCGACCGCAAAAGTAGGCAAATATGCAAAAATAGGCGCTTTGAAAGAAAATGAACAATTAAAAATAATGAAGAAATGTACCTAAATGCATTTACGAGCTTCAACAATTATTGAAAACTCATATAGAATGTGGGTGAATATGGTGATCAGTGAATAAAAAAGGAACGGACTCACTTTATTTCGGTGAAAATACCAAATCTTCTTCTTAATCCCTTATATTTGTTGGATATTATCATAAATATCCAATAGATTTCAATTAATGGTTAACTATTGCCTCTTCGTTGGCTGAGAATGACTCGGCAAAATGGCTGGAACTTTCCAGTGACTTCGATCCGATGCTTTGTATTTGCTGAAAATCTAGAAATCTTCTTTTTTCACGGTCGCCACTTTATGTACGATAGTACATAAGAGATAAATAAAATTCTGAAAACTTTAGTCTGATTATATTCAGGTTTTTACAATTTTAAAATAATTCTATATAAAAGGCCAATTAAAATGTGAGTGTCCACGAGTAGGGTTGTAGGCGTAGTGGTATTGCGTCGGGTATCGCCGCGAACATTCCCGTGCGTGTGAGTGGGACAAAAGAGCTCCGTCGGGCGCGCTCGTATGGGATCTCGCATATGTGCGGCGCTAACGCGCGAACACCCTGAGTTATGTGGCCTGCTTCAATTGAAACTTTACCTTCCATTGCCTTGATTTATCACTATGATACTTAGATATAATCTAGCTCAGCACAAAGCCTGTGTTGTTTTGTTTATAAAAATTATTTATAAATTAATTGTAATTTTTTGCGTATAAATTTAATTTTTGTAATTAACCGAAAGTTATAATTGTTAAAAAATATTCTAACTGAAGATATTGTATCTGTAGTAACCAATGACAATCTTGGAGGGATGTTCATTAGAGACTAACAAAATCTTATACTTTTAACGAGCAATTCTTGTATAATCAGAATCTCAGAATCGGCTGCAAGTATTTCCATGAAATTTAGTATGCAGAGGGCTTTGGGGAGAAACTTCGATACAGCTAGCTAGGTAGTTAGATGCGTGGTTTCTCAGGGATAAGACCTCTCCCTGGGAACCGCGAATTTTTAGGCAATATAGGTAAGTTTTTTCACTAGTCGTGAAACAATATAAATAATTATTTTGTAATTATTATTAAATTTTTATTTTAATCTCGTAGAACTGCGAGCAAAGCTCGATTATCCAGGTACTAAACATATTAAAATCGGTCGGACGGGTCTGTAACTCATCTTAACTTCGCCATATGATAGTCAGTTTCATTTAAATTAGCGCGATAACTCCACATGGGCTAAAACTAATTATACTGTGATGGCGAGTTAGCCCGTAATTATGTTGATGGAGGGTTGCCATATTTGCACGACGGAACATCAATTTTGTATCACCTGTGCTATCTCCCAGCGCCATTAGTCAGGGAGGGCTGGATAGAATTTGAATTCTTTTTTAATAATACTGTAAGATTAAATTTTATAGCCCCTCTTTCAAGTAGAATATTTTAAGCCGCAGAACGTAGTTTAAAATAGTTTTGGCTTTCTTTTATATTTTGTACCTTTGCCTATGTTGCCTGCAACTTTGTGCTAATGGAAATCTCGCGAGAACCGTAAATTATGCCGCAATGAAAAGTAGCCTATGTCCTTCTCCGTGGTCTACTTTATATATATGCCAACTTTCATCAAAATCGGTCTAGTAGTTTCGGAGCCTATTCGATGCAAACAAACCAACCTTTCCTCTTTATAATTTTATTACCTGTTGCCCGCGGCTCCGCCCGCGTAAATACAGTACACCAAATACGTTTCCCAAACGAACACTGTACTTTTTCGGGATAAAAAGTAGTCTATGTTTTAATCCTAAGCTAACTACCATACAAAATTTCATCAAAATCCGTTCAGTAGTTTTTGCGTGAAAGAGTAACAAACATCCATCCATCCTCACAAACTTTCACATTTATTATATTAGGTCATTAGATATGAAATTGGCATTTTGTAAAGGAGGAATATAATGTCGATTTTTTTTAAACATAATATATTTCTTTAATCAAAGTACATAGCATTGCTATCTATGCACTTTCGCCATTTCATAGGTAGTTAATTGATTCCATCACTAAAAGAATCATTCGGACAGGAATCAATAAAATCTTTGAAGGCGCTTTGGACTGCCCCATCGGAGTTGATTTTTTTTGTCTTGCAAGAAGTTATCCAAATTTCGAAAATATGGTAATCTGTTGGAGTAAGGTCCGGGGAGTACGGTGGATGTCTTAGACATTCCAATTGAAGCTCCTCTAATTTGGTAGCCGTCTGTTGTGTAGTGTGTGGTCTAGCGTTGTCCTGAAGCAGCAGCGGCCTAGACTCAATGACCGATCTCGGTTGTTTAACAAGTTAAGTTAAGTTACTGGCAATAGACATCTGCCGTAATCGTCTGGCCAGATTTAAGAAAGCTGTAGTGAATGACACCGGCACTGGTCCACCAAACGCTCATAAGTAACTTTTTTGAGTCAATTTTGGCTTGGGGCAGGCTTTGGCTGATTCACCAGGGTTCAGCCATTGCGATGAGCGTTTCCGATTATCGCACAGGATCCACACTTCATCACAGGTAATGATTCGATTTAAAATCCCTTCATTATTATGGCCGGTTGAGTAATGTAACGCAGCAGTCGACGCGCGTTTTTCGGTTTGCTGCACTCAATTCATGAGGTACCAAACCCAAGGAAAAAACCAAAAGAGGAAAAAACAAATGAATTACGGTTTTCGAAATACAAAGGCATGAGTTAATAGCGGTATAAATTTGAAATTGGAATTCCTAACCAAAGAAAATATATTTGAGATCAAAGTGGCCAGTACGACAAAACGCCAATTTCATATGTAAGGACCTAATATTAGTAGGATAGTATAGATGTAAGAACTTAGGTTACTAAACAAAAATTAAATATTGAGTATTTAGACACTTTATATCAATATTATGATCCCAGGGTAGGTACACCTTGATTGAAAAGTTCTAATCTACAGATTAGAACTTTGAAATCTATTAAAGGATCAAAAAAAGAAGTTTAAATTTTGGCCTTAAGTACAAATTATTGTTTTTTAACAATGAAGATGAATGAATGAAAGAATGAACAATGAAATGAAGCCTATAGAAATGCCTGAAACACACATGAGTGTAAATAATGATATCGGATTATTTACTCCCAGATCATTTAACATCATAAGTGTCGAATCACGGCGACTGAAATCAATTTCCTGCCAGCAATCTACAACGATTGTAGTTTACTGAAAGCGATTATTATTATTTTTAAGTTGAAAATTTAAATAATCGATTTAATTTACACGATTTTGTGTTAAAAATATGACCATCTAATAATAAGTTAACATCTATAATAAATAAAATAAATATATCTTTAGTCGGAACATTTTGGCGTCAGTTCACATCGAAACGAGAGTCAGCTTACATTTCGGTGTAAGCTGACTCTTAGATAGCAATTTAAATTTGAACTTTATTTACTACGCAAGAGGATACATGTTCAATTGCATGAGTTCGAATGTAAAAATAGACCGCTCTACATAGCGCAGCGGTGCGGTATGCTGCGTCGCGTATCACCTCGTTTCGGTGTAAGCTGACTCTTAGACTTAACAGGATCGTAAAGCAATGAGACCATAGAACAACAAAGACTAAAAAGGAAACAAACAATTACAAAAAAATTGGCAGGCAAGCAGTGTAATGCCTAAAACCGAAATGGAGACCACAGGACCACGGCGCGCCGTTAGACCTGGGGGTCTAAATAGGCCACATTAGATGTTTCTTATTATGTTTTATATATTTTTTCAATACAAAAAATGAAATGAAAAATGGCTACATCTATCTGATTTCATCATATTAGAAAACATCCATTTTGACAGTTTTCAATAGAAATGCGCAAAATGGCGCACATAATATGACTTGAAAAAAATATATAAAACACCTAAAGTGACCTGGTATGACTGGTATGACGTACGACAGACTTACCAAGCAATCGCAAAAGTATAAATAAATATTATAATAATAAAACATGCTGGTACTTTTACCACAGTGTAAATAATAATATTAATTTCTTACGTATTTATTATTTTTTAGATCGTTTTATTCTGCTCTAAATGATTATATTATGATAGCTCAGAATACAACATAATAGCCAATATTATTTTCTGCTCGAAATGATTTCCTATTTTATTTTCGACTTATTTATATTTTTGACTTTATAAAATTCTAAAATTTATCTTTCTAATATTAAAATGAATGAAATAAATCACCAGCAGAAAATTCCGCATAACATTATCTTTAATGGAATTCTTAAACCATATTTTTAATGATAACTAGCTGTCCCGACACACACGTTGTTTTGTCTTAACTATGAAGTGGAATAAATAAATAACTACACCTACAACCTACACCAAAATCGTCACCTACAACTACAACCTACACCTACAACCTACACCTACATCTACACCTACATACCTACTGCGGCTAGCCGATTTTTAAATAAAACAAACAGGTAAACGCACCTACAACGCACATAAATATTTGACAGTCAAGGTACTTATTAAGATAATTTTTAACAGTTAGTAAACTCTTTTATGGAAAACATCAATCGAGGTTTAGTTTTTTCCTCTTCATTTTTCCAAATTTATAAATTAATAATAAACATTTATTTGACACAATGAGATATTACACCACAAATAAAATAAAGACATACATACAAAAGTCATAAAAACAGGACAGAAAAACAACTCAAAACATAAAAATTACGTACCATGAGTAGGAGTAGGTACGCAAGAGATCCTAAATATTATAAATATATTACAAACTTTAAATGAATTAAAGAATTATAATATTGTCTGTATGTCAATTGTACATATATCTGTAAAAACACGCTTAGAGAATATTACATTTATTTTCCTTTTCTGATAAACACATTCCACCATCCATTTAAAATATATCCGTGTGGGCTCGCGGATAGTTTTCATTTCCTGATCCGTGATGAATCCAATTTCTCAACACATTTATGTGCTTTAACGTTTATTGACCATTGATCGCTTGGTATACGCGATGTAATTTTAGATTGCAAATCTGAATTTATGTAAACAATCAATGTTATGTACTTAATCTGTAAAAAAGTGACGTTATTTGTTACTAGCAACCAACATCAACGTTAAGCGGTTCCGAAATAAACAAATAAAATATAAGGTATTTTCATTTTATTAGGCATACGAACCTAATTTTAATATTAAATTATATGGTAAGGTGAATGTAGAAATGTCCGACGAAATTTATAAAGTAATTTTTTGCACGAAAAACCAGTCCCAGAATGTACCATAAACCTACAAAATTACCAAATTTCCCACGGGAACTATTTCCGCACAATATTTACGCACATTTACGGGTTACAAATATTATCAGAATATTTTTTTGATTCATCCTTCATCCGATAAAATACATATTTTACAAAATATTCTCACACGACAACATAAATAGTTAGTTTCTTATCTAATATACATCAACAAAATAGTTAGTTTCTTATCTAATATATAAAATTCTCGTGTCATAGTGACACACTCCTCCAAAATGGCTAGACCGATTCCAATGATTTTTTTTTTGTATATTAATTCTATAAGTATATATCATAGGTCTGAGATTCTGTCGTAAACTATTTTTTCAATCCCTTAAATGATAAGGGTGACTCACCCCTAAATATTATATTGTCAATATTTTTAATTTATGTAATGAGGCATTACACATACAATGCAAAGTAAAAGCAAGTAAACATATATGTTCAACGATTACCGCCGTCTGTGGGCAGATTTTCAAAAATTTTCAAAAGTGGGCTGATTGATGTACAGAGTATAATCCCAAATTGGTCCTTTTGACATCAAAGTGGTGACTTGATGATGGGATCCATGAGGAATCGAGGGAACTCCTCAAAATTTATATGGACACATAATATGGTGATTTCAACTTTTTCTGAAGTAGGCCAAGCATAATATGCTACCAAAAGGTAAGATTTTGCACCAAGGTATACCCTGGATCCAAAAGTTCTAAACAGAACTCCTGACTCCTTATTGATACATGTTTTGGGATTTTGGCGTTGTTTAAAGAACTGCAAGCATATGCCACTATGTCAATTATAGTAATCATCATCATCACCACCATTATCACAACGTACATCATCACACTATGATGATGTAAATATGCACAAAAAAGTATGAAAAAAACTTATTTTCTAAATAATTCCCCTTTTACATTCGGTTAAAATTTTAACTATTTCTCTACTCAATCTTCTTAATATTTAAATCGGTACCAGCAAATTTGAACGTGAGTTCAATAAAATACTGTAGCATATTGTTTGGGCTGGTACCGAGTTCAAAATTAAGAAGATTGAGTAGAGAAATAGTTAAAATTTTTACCGAATTTAGAAGGGGAATTATTTAGGAAAAAGGTTTTATTTCATACTTTTTTGTGCATTATTACTTTGGAAGTCAGTTTTAATTTTTTGTTTAATCTTTACCTATGTAGCGAGCTACACTTAGTTGATAGAGATGATAGTTGCTGCTGATGGGAGAGCTGTATGCTGATGCTGTTCTGATTGGTTGATGCTGATATAGGGTATAAATGATGAACCCCGTTTGGTGTGTAATAACGAACTGCGTTTATTGTAAATAACGATGAAATTTATATGTTACAAAAATGCTTATGTAAGATACACGTGCGGACATACGCGAGGCGCACGAGTGCAATCACACATTGACCCGTACAAGCTAATATATTAAAAGTCACGCCAGAAGAATAGTAAAAACGCAAATATCAATAATACTTGCGCTATATAGAATTAACATCTGTACATTAGATAATACAGTAAAGGCAAATAAGTGGAATAAAAAAACTTACCTACCAAACATTTTTACCGTTACTTCTTAACAATAAAATAAAATCTTATGACACATTACAAGGACGATTAAGGAAATTGAAAGGCTCTTACAGTGGGCGTCAAATATTCAAGAATCAGAATAAAATATAGTCCACAAGGTACAATGACGGTCACACAAATCCTTTTTTATCGCGCCAAATTGAAAATCAATATGGCTTTCAAATGTATTTTGTACTTATTGCTATCTGTAACTTTTTTTATATAAAACTAGTTGGTGCCCGCTACCTCGCTTACGTAGAACTAACTTTTTATTGTACTATGTGTCGTATAGGTATACTTTCATATGAATTAATAGAAAAGATTTCAATTTAAAATTACAAACAGACACTTCGATTCTATTATTTGTATAAATAAACTCGCTTCTCCCCGCGACGATCGGGTAGAGCGCAAACATTGCATCGATTCTACTCCTCTTTCCTTTCTTTCTTTCCGTTACCAACATTGCTAGTTCATTATGATCAGCTCAATAGTTTATGTGTGTGTTCTTTCTGACCAATTCTACATATTATTATGTCTTGTCATGTGTTTCTGTTTATAGTAATGAAGACTTATAAAAATTAGGGGCACGCTTCCGTAAATATAACCCACATATCTTATAGAGACTATAAACAAAACAAAAACAATAAATGCCATCCACCACTTCGATAATCACCAAGAATTCCGTAACAACTTACATTTACTAAGTCAATGTAATAATAATGGCACCCAGAGACACCTGGAGCCACTTTGGGTTATTAATTGCAAGAGTTTAATAATAAAAGGGATCAATTATACTTCATTTACTCCAAACTTTGGGAACTGTTGTCATAAAACTCTTGACTTGACCATAACATGCTCCGTAAGATTAAAAGTTCGAAAAAATATTACCCTCCTATATAAATTGATATTATATTTGAGGAACAATCTTTTATATCTCGCGCCAGCTCCCGCCCTAATTGTCATAGCACACATATCAACTCGGAAAGGGATCGTCACCGGATCGCCTCGCCGTCAACCAAGCGTCAACCTAACGTAAGCGCGTTACCAACCGATCAGCAGCTCCGAGTCGACTCTGCTACGGCTAGGCGATGCCGCGCTTACGGCTCGCCGGCCGCTGGTTGACGGCTAGGCGGGATGCCGCGCGGGCTGTCAGTATTCGAACGTGAAGTGTAGCGTACGGTTATTTCCTGGTTCACAATACGCGAGATGGAAATCATTGCCATAGCACTTGACGAAGAGGAAACAGAAAATAGAAAGAAACGAAAAAAAAGATATTGGGTACACAATATGAATAAAGCAAGGTCAACTGAAGGAGAATTTCGAACTATTAAGAAACATTTGATAGATGATGAAGAGAAATTTTATATTTATTTCCATATGCCAAAATGTCTCTTTTATAACATAATGCAGTCTATAGAAGAATGTATAAGAAAGAAGAATACAACATTCAGAGAAACGATTTCATCCGAAGAAAGATTGGCTGTAACATTAAGATAAGCAACAATGAAGGTTAGCAACTCCTGTACACTAGATTTTTATCTATTATTTATTGTGTTCTTCTAAGTTTAAAGTATTAAAATCGTCAGTGTTTGAAGAGCCCGTTTGTGTGTTTGAAGCGCCAGTCTCTGTTTACATTTGGCTGGTTGTCGGTACTGATTGATTCCCGTGGTTATTATTATTTAGGGAGTTAGTTTGAGGAATGTAAGAATTGCCATAACTATAATAGTTTTGTTTATCTGCGATTTCTTTAGACTCAATTTCAGAAACTGCGTTATTTATTTTATTCTTTATAACCGCTCAGTTATATACAGAAAATTTTTTCACGGTTGCAGCAATGCTCTTAAAATATTTATCTATCTCATCTTCTTCTTCTTTGTTTTTCTTTTCATTTATTAAATATTTCATTAAAGCATGTGACGCTGAAGTGTTTTCAACTCCCAAACATTTCGTAGGTTTCTTTGGAATGTTGGAAGTAACTGAAGATGCAGAAGATTTTGGACGTGACGTAAGTTCAGGAGTTTGCTGTTCTTGGTTTTCTGGAGACTGAATTTCGTTTGTTAAGTTTTGTGACTCATCATTCAAGAAGCTGTTAACATCTGAATAGTCATCATCTCCACTTGTATCTGTAATCGACTTGATCGTGTTTCTTTCTTTATAATGAGGTAATAAAAAACTCATCTCATCTTCATAGATCCACTTTTTTGTCGTCGTTGCTGATTGACCACTTTTAGTTTTACGTTTCTTGATAGTTCGTCGGTGAGATATAGCCAAGTTTTCCTGCATTCAGATTCTGAAATAAAACAAAACATGTTCAAATAGACAAGATCACGTTGGCTAGTAGTTATGTATGTGTGTTTGTGTGAAAGGGTATATATGCATAAATGTACTAAATATAAATTTATTCTTGCAGGTACTTCATAAATGGTATGTACATTTAGGACTTTATCATCGAGCTTTCGTTTAGGAGAATCAACTATTCGTTCCATAGTAATAGAAGTTTGTAATGCAATAATAAATATATTAATGCCAGTTCATATACCTCAACCAACTATAGAAATATGGCGAAGAAGTGAAGAGGGATTTAGCACTAAATGGAACTTTCCAAATTGCATAGCCGCCACTGATGGAAAATATGTAAATATAATATCACCTCCCAATAGTGGATCGCTATTTTTTAACTATAAAAAACGTTTTTCGATTGTTTTGTTAGCTGCAGTTGACCCTGAATATAGATTCATAGCGGTTGATGTAGGAGCTTACGGAAAAAACAGCGATGGCGGAATCTTTTCATCATCTACATTTGGAAAAGCACTTGAAAGAAATACATTAAATATACCATGCGAAAAACCATTACCAGGAACTAATCAGGCAATGCCGCATGTATTTGTGGGAGATGAGGCGATTCCATTGAAGACATATTTATTAAGACCATATCCTAGCTCAACTACACAGAGACTGTCAAATCCTGAACTGCAATATAATTACCGTTTATCGCGAGCTAGAAGAGTTGTAGAAAACGCTTTTGGAATTTTGTATCAAAAATTTGCAATTTACAACTGTAATATTAATTGGCATCCAAAGTTTGTAGATAAAGTGGTATTAACAACTTGCATTTTACACAACATGATGAGAACATATAACATAGAGATGAATATCCAGGAACCGAGCAGAACAGAACAGGAAATTTCAGTTGAATTCGGCGAAGACCAATTATTAAGTGTATTACCAAATATTGGTGCTAACTATTCGGCTCCTGCTTTCAACGTACGTGAAATGTTTAAAATATATTTACAAACTTCTACTGGACGAGTTCCGTGGCAGAATCGTAGGTGTTAATTGAACATGATAATTATTGAAAAATATGTTTTTAATGTCTGTAATTAAAACATTAATTCTCTACATTACACGTTTTATTTGAATAGAAATCCAAATATAATAAATCCAATCCAATTTTCATAACTCATTAGCAGACTCGGCAGACTACGTTTTGCTCGAAAATAAAAATTTGGTGATAAACTGACGGCAGCGCTATCTACCGGGTCCCATTGTGTTTTCAAACTATCCAGGAACCCATTGAAATACACACACAAAATGTCATTGCATTTATAATACCTATTTTTATTGGTATTATATGGATTGGTCTAGCTTTCCTACCTATCTATCAACATTTAACAAGAAAAGTAGAAATCAATTTACTATTACTACCAGCTAGCTGAGAATAAAAGGCATTTTTTTGTTAAAAGTAAACAATGTAAGTTACCTACTGTAAGTAAAAAATGAAATACTCACCAGATTGATTCAAAGCAATAGTAATATTTCTCCATGCCTCGTCCTTTTTTGCTATCGCTATATTTAGAATCACTTAAATCATATAAATTTGAATATTGTCTCACTTCGTCGATTAGTTTCTCCTTTTCCATCGTTATTTTTTTGTTTGGAATCTAACCTACAAATTCAATAAAACACGCGCGCAACAAGACTGGAAGTTGCCTCGTGAATGACAGCAGTTCGCCGATGCAGCGGTAGCCGCGGCGCGGGGCGTGCACGAGGAAACGGAAAGTCGAAGGATAGCGTACGGTGAGACGTAAGCGCGGGTACGGCAAGTCGTCCACGCACCGTACCGCGGTTCGTGAGCTTGTCCCAAGGCGAGGCGATTACGTTACGATTCTGATAAGTGTGCTTTACAGTAGGGAGTTTCATACAAAGAATACTGAAATGCAAGAGTTGATACGTTTACGTTCCGTTTACGAGTTGATATGTGTGCTACGACCTTAAAACGGACTCGGGTGACGGATTGGGGAATCCGTCGTCTATCGCACGAGTCCCATCCGGTAGAAGTGCTTTCGGTGCCTCGAACTACTCTCCCGGAAGAAAAGTAACTGTCGTCGACAGGCTGCTGCGATGATTCTGCTGCTGAAAGCAGATTCCGCTTACTGGGCCGCTGCTTGTTATCGCTTAGGTGGGTCCGGCGGCCCAGAAATAAGCGGAGTAGGAAGCAGCTTGGGGTTTTAGTGCGGTATCTCCGGGCGCGTTCCTCACCTCGCACCAAGGAGAGTCCAACATGCCCACGTCTCCAGTCCACCGGGGAGCCAAAAAGGATTTCCCCAAGTGAAAAAAAAGTTATTTTATATCTCGAACATCTTGCAGATTTTGTGTTATACAGTTACCTATTTCGTTTAGTCTATTGGTTGCAACTAGATGCTAGCTAATGAGGAGCTTCATCAAGAATATTTTCCAAACCGATAGGGATGTAGACAAATCTAAGTACCTATCTAAATGACAAAAGTTGGATCAGTATCCATTTCCGGCAATTGGAGTTTTGGAGGCAAATAACCTGTTTGCGCCAATCTGTCTCCATCATGAAAAACAATGACGAAGTTGACACACCGGTAAACATATTTCCCTTCGAATTCTGGACTAGTGCCAGGGTTTATTGATTTCACTATGAACGTCGCGCCCTCTTGAACTAACACGAGAACGGTTTTCAAAGACACACAGTCGTATAATTATCACATTTTCTCAAGTTCTTTGCACTGTCCTGGCTGTTAATTTTGTACATTATTTTTTTTAAATCTATCGATTTTGTGTATAGAGATGGTCATCATCAAGATGCATAATTATATCGAAAACTCACGTACACCTACTTAATAGGGTGGTCCAAGCCCAGCAGTAAGGACGTTAAAGTTCGGTGATAATGATACAGTTGGAAAAAAAATTCCAACTTCTGTAACAAATTCAAGAACCAATTAGAACGATTTTAGTAGGTAAGCTGTCATTTAAGTTACTTTGTGCTATATTATTACAATTAATCACAATTATCATTTTTCAATAGTGTCATCGATAGGTAGATAAAAAATAAATAATCGGGCTGTAAAAGTTTGCTTTTGAATGCAGGAGAGGTTGATTATACTGAGAAAATATGGAAATTCAAATTTTAACTATCGATGAATCGAAGTAAATATTATAATTATTATAATATCATAATTTTCCTTCATACTTTCTCTCACTTATTTGGGGCCCTGAATACGGTCACCCAGCATAAAATGTTCTTCTTCTGGTAATGTTGGGATTATTATAGCAAGGTTTAGACATGACTACATTATTTTTCTCCAAAAATAAAGAAACTACTCTTTTTAATCCATTTCAACGTTTAATACTATTAACCCTTTTAGATAATTTATTCAAATTGTTTCTCAGACAAAAAATATTGGATAGACATTACTAGGGAAAACCCGCCTCTTACCATCTTAATAACCTCTTTCAATCTTCAAGAAAACAGTTGATTATCTTATATAACATGTAAGTAGGTATATTAAGTATTATATATTAAGTATATTCCTTCTTTATTTGTATTTGCGCGTTTTCATTAGGGTTTCGGTATACTCAAGGAATCCTTATAGTTTCGCTCTGTCCGTCCGTCTGTCTGTGTGTCTGTCCGCGCTTCTAGCTTCTGTAATTATGAATATAAATTAAATATAAATTTAAATATAGTTAAAGACTATACAAAATTTCATCTCAATTTTGGCATTATAAAATAACAATAATTTTACATTGTAGGGGTGGCTCTCCATACATGTAAACTGGGTATATTTTTTTTCATTCTACTCCATCGTGTGAGGTATCGTTGAATGATTCTTTTAAAATAAAGGTGTAAGGTGGTATATAAGTAAAAGGTATAAAAGTATACATGACTTTTTTATTTATTCTATCATTTTTGAGTAATCGAGTCCAAAGTGGTTTATCAGTTGGTCCCCCCTGGTATTTCTAAACTGTAGGAGATAGCAAATTGTAAATTTCTATGCTGATAGATCATGTTAAAAACTTTTTAGGAAAATTATTTTGAGCGAAATCTTACAGTAACTTTTTAAGTAATTCAAAGAAAACCGCTTGCGCGTTGATAGTCACGGAACCCTCCTTAGACATGTCTTGAAATGCTCTTGGTTATAAAAGTACCATTGAAAATTGAAACTACTACTACTTTTATTTCTTAGGTGTTTTCAGACAAAAATTAATATCTTAAAAGAATATTTTAAAGAAATATTTGTACTGTTCCTTTAATTCAGAGCATCATGAATTAGAAAATAGGAAAATAAAAGTTTAACCAATTTTTTTTGTTTTTTTTTTTTTATTTATTAATTTAAGGTCGCTTCATCAGTAAGATGATCGACCACCATAAATTTACATAATATAGTACATACAACTGTATATCTTTTTATAAAACATTTATCATTCTAAAATTTTTGTATTTTGTTTTTTTCAAGGTGGAAAAGTTGAATGAGTTTCAAAAAAGAACTAACAAAAGCAAAAAGTGGGCTGAGAAATTTGCATCTTCTTCAAATTACTCCAAGTTACAGCAATAGCCGACCCCTTGAATATTCCGTGGCCGCTGCATATTCAGCAGGTAGCTGCTCACTGTAAAACGGTTTTCAGTTGTGCATAAAATTTGTACACAAATGCATAATATTAACTCTTAGTACTCACTAATAGTTTAATTAATAATAATTGCCAGTAAATTTTAGCGAGCACAATGATCAAAACAATGCGAAAATCATTACAAATTTATATATTTCTAATAAAAGACTTGTAGAATCTACTAATACTGAATATTTACGTATTTTGTTATGACGACCGCTATCGTCCGTTGTTGTATCGACTTGGCAGTTGCATCGCCATGGTGACGTACAATATGATATTGTGATTTGATACAAAATAATTATGTTGTAGCATTTACTAGACGTCCCGTTATAGCCTAGTAATGTTTGACTTGACATGGAAAGTAGTAACCCCCTTTTTGGACCATTTAACTGAGGTGAACCATTTGGGTTCGTTGCGTGCGTGTGTGCGTGGCTTTTATTTTTTTAATTCAATACTAAAATGTTATTATTCGGTGAAAATCAATAAAAACCCCGTATGCTGTAGGTCTCCAGATTTTGTATTTTACGACTAGCTGTCCCGACATACGCTGTTCTGTCCTAGCTATAATCAGGAAAAAAAAATAACTTCACCTACAACCTACACCTATAACTAAACCAACAACCTACATCTACACCTGCCAACCTTCTGGGGGCAGCTGTTTTTTTTTTTTAAATAAACCCAACAGGTAAACAGGTGACAAATTGACCAAAGTGAACAGTCAGTATGGAGAAATTCAATCGTCGCTTTTTAATATTTTCTCCCCAATTTTTCCAATATTTCTAACAGTTTAAATCTTCCCTTGTCTTTCACAATTATTTAAAAACCAAGAAAATTTGCCAAATCACTCCAGCCGTTTACGAGTTTTAGTGAAGCATTAGAATTGCAATCCATTTTTTTATTAAAAAAAAGATCAGTGCACTTCGTAGCTGCTACGAAATATCGTAGCATGCTACGCAGGTGGAACAACCGAATCTCTGTATTCCTTTAAACTTGCAACATTTTAATGAATTCTTATGTAATTTGTACCGCAATGTGGGTAGAATAAAGGAATTAATTATACAGGCCCAAACGTAAGTAAATGAAAGCTAAATTCACCATTACCTTTTACGGCGTGGCGGCGGCGTAGGAGCCGCAGAATGTTGATAAGATTCATACGTAGGGCTATCCCTCGCGTCGTTTCGGATATAGCTGGACATAACCGCGCGCCGTCCCTCACACCGATTACCTATTTAAAATATTAAATAATGAAATTCCAACCGGTCTTTTGAAATGTAACATATTTAAAACTTTTTTTGTACAAGAGAAAATTGTACTACAAATGTGTCTTATAACTAGACACATATTTATTTTTAACCACTATAATGTCGTCACCACAGTGCCCATAGTAATAAAAGGGTGTTGTTATTTTGTCGTATCAAACATATAAGATGGCAGCTTTGTTTGCCGATATCACTTAATCTGAAAAAAAAACATAACTTATTACCTAGGCCTGTAATATACGATGGGAATAAAACTTGGAACCAAAACTTTCACAATATCAACATATTGTATCATATTGTTCGAAAATGACGAATGAATTGTGAGACTACCTAATCATGTGTTCCATAACAATTCTAAAACCATCGACAGGTCCTTATCAATTCTGAAGTTATTGACACCTTAATATCTTAATAACAAAGATTTCAAAACTAAAGACTACATTTGACAGAACAAATCTTCATACAAGAAAAATTTACGCCATCTTGTTGTCACCATATCTCAGATGTCAGCCATCTTGATTTCACCATACCTCAAATGTCAAAATGGCCCCAAACAACTCAGTTTTTGCCTCAACATGCATTTGCATGCAACATGCAACATTAATAATAGACAAACAATATACCTAAGTACGTAGCTATGCTACTACAAACATACCTAGTATTTATTTTATTTATGTGTATTTTTTTTCAGATTAAGTGATATCGGTGTACAGAGCTGCCATCTTGTATGTTTGATACAACAAAATGGCAACACCCTTCTATTACTGTGGGCACTGTGATGACGACATTACAGCGGTTGAAAACAGCTATGGGTCATTTGCCGCGTGTATTTGCTTAGCCAAAGATTACAATACCCGTGCGGAAAATTGAGTGGTTTTACTCTGGATACAAACAAAAATAAAACGCCATTGAAACTTTTAAAATATGCTAACGATACTTATGAAACCAATTTACCGATGACAAAATGGCCGACGCTACATTCAATCTACACCTGTTGACAATGTACTAAATCATTTAATTAAATTTTTTTCTGACGTTAAACCATTTGAATATTAATATTCTCATAAAATTCTAATGTAATGTGTAATTAACATTTTGAAATTGTATGTTTCACAAAGTATAATATTAAGTATTAGTATTTTTTATATTTGTCGCATTTCGTGGAGTGCTTGTGTTTCAGTTACATATTATAACATACTTTGTACGACTATTAACTGTATTATTGGACTTAACATTTAGTTACATCTAGTTTTACATCAAAATTTTGTAAAAGTACAAAGAATTCAGATTTATCTGATACACTCGAGCGAATGAAACCGTAAGAAAGAATTAATACGTCTATTAAAGTTAATGTTCGGATCGCGTAATGGAGTGGGTTAGATATACCAACTCGCATCGTTTCACCCATTTTGTCTATATACTACATTTGCGGCAATGTGTTATTACAACAAATGCTTGTTTTAATTGCTTACATTTAAAAGAAACATTAGTTTAGATAGAAATGAATATTTCGACGGCGCCTACGTACATTATTGTATCTGAAAAATGCTACTTTTCAGGAGAGTGATTTAAAGTTTATTTTTCGTATACCTTTGTCCTTAATGGTTATACCCTTATGAAAACTTGCATAAACAGTATTGTTCGGATAATAATTAATTAGTACATTGTATCAAAAATCCTAAATGTTGAATAGTTTTCGCGAAAATTGAGTTACGATAGTAATACCACGTAAATGAGCTTGCTTTCTTAATCGTAATTGGCACTTCCAATTGTTTTCTAGGAACTGAATAAACAAAAATGTATCGGATTTGCTGATTCCGATAATTATCATGATATATATCAACGTAATCTACGTTGATATTTTATTGTAAGTGTCACATTTCATTGTGCACTTCGTAGATTAATTGTACTTATGATTAATTTTAATGGATCAACAAGAACAAAATTTACATAAAATATCTTTACAATCATAGTTATTCACAGTACTTTGCTTAGCGCACTTATTTGTTGTTATTTAATTATAAATCACTGAATTACAGTAACAGAAAAAACTTAAACAATTCTGCAAATAAGGAATTTTGTGTATATTTTGGTTCTAGGATAACAAACAAACTTAAGAATCTTCGTTTGTGGTACGTGTAGCGATAAAATTAACCTATATCCTTCTCTTAGTTCTGACTTACCCTAAATTTTGTTAAATCAGTTTAGTAGTTTGTGCATAATTTCGTTACAGACTGATTGACTGACGCATTGATAGTAGTATTAATAATAAAGATTCTATTTGTTAAGTGAAAAATTTAAAAAAATATTTAAAAAATATATTATTATTGGGTTTAATTACACTGGCGGATACATAAACTGCATCATAGTGAAAGAACACATTCAATCAAATTTTATTACGAAATATGCGAACTTTTTACATTTATTGATATTGGAAAATAAAGGCTGGTTGATAAACACAAAACCAAAATCAAATTTAAATATGGAACTGTCCAAAAGAAACAAAATATTCTATAGAAGAAATTTGTCAATTTACTAAAGATTAACTCGTTGTTACGTTAATGTTGTGATTGATGAATATGTCGCATCCGGTCATAAAGCGGAAACGGAACTACAAGTGCGCCATCTATCAGAAACTTGTTTGGCGCGCTTCGACAGAGTCGGGACGTGTCGGAAAGCAGTGTTGGAGGGGGGGGGGGGCGTCCCCTCCTGTGCCAACCAGACATTGGGTGCCAGGAGTTCAATCTGAGCCACCAACTAGTCAACACGTTACGTTACTAGTTCCGTTTTAGTGCCAGAATTTAAAAAATTGCAGTGACTTTATAAAGTGTTGTAAATTTATAAAGAATTGTGATTCCTATATATAAAGAAACTATTCCTATATATAAGAAGAATAAACATGTGATTTTGTAAGTCTGTAATTCTCTTTGCACGATGTACCCACGTAAGCCCACAGTATGTTTGAATGGTATAGATCCAAAATCATGAGCCTTCAGACGACAAATATATATTTTTTTTGTTACATGTTGAATTATCGTTATTAATTGTTAAATTGCTAGTCTGTTTTCATTTTTAACACGTTTTTCTCTCACGATTATGGACGTATCGTCCGAAAAAGCCGCACAAATTGTTGCTCTAGTGCAGCAAGGTCTAGACCAACGAACAATTGATGCAGGTATAAATGTAAACCATTCTACGGTTTCCCGAGTTTACAGAAGGTGTATGGAGACAGGTTCATTCAAAAGAATACGTGGAACCGGCAGAACTCGGGTGACAACGTCTCGTGACGACAGGTTTATTGTGACAACTTCCGTGCGAAATCGGTTTTTAACGTCTATAAGCATTAAAAATGAGCTCCACCAGGTATGTGACGTAGCAGTTGGTGCACGAATCATAAGAAGAAGGCAAAGAGAGCGTGACATCACACCTTTCAGCCTCGCAAATGGACCAAAATTGTCTGCACCTCACAGGCAAGCTCGTTTGGGGCGGCATACTGTTTTATTTCAATATGGAACTGATCCAATCGATAGCATTAAGTCGATCGGACAATAGGTGGTATGGTATATACAAGGTTAATTTAAGAATATTAATGATACTATTCTGCTGTAATCTTCGATATAACTACTTTTAAAAATACTTGCATAATGACTGACATAAGCTTCCAACTTCCTCATTCATAAACTACTTTAACTGTCAGCTGACTTAGTCATTTTCTGCCAAAGTGATATTTTTAATGTATTTGACAAAGATTGCTTAACTAATTCGTCGTTTAAATATTTAGAAAAAAAATGGGGCTTGAGCTTTTACAAAACATGTGATCGATCTTGCTGCCTGAAACTTTACAACGTGCTGATAAAATTTTAAAACTGTGAAAACCTCATATGCTAAACTTCTATCCAAGAAGGGGTTTATCACCCACCAACTCCTTCTAATTATTCCAATAACTAGGTAAATTAAATAAATATCTAATTTGATGTTGTTTTCATACAGAAAATCAATTCCGTTTATATAATTAAATATAAAACTTAATTTTTACATATGTGCTTATATCGAATATGTATAAAACTGTAAAAAAACTCCAAATCAATCGAAAGTGACACTTCCGATAAATAACAGAATTTTAAATACCACGTGTTAAGTATCGTAATTGTCAGATTCGATACAAATCCGTTAAAGAAAAGCCATGTATACATGTCGGTACTGCCACTTACGTTATTTTTGGAATATGAAAAACCATCTTAAGCAATCGGTTCTGCCCGATTCAATAGATTATTCAGTAATATTTTCGATTCAAGAAAAACAATATGAATGCTAATTGGTACAACAAACTTAACTGAAATAACTTAAAAAATATGCCCAGACCCCCAGAGCAATTTTCTTAGAAACTCTACGTTAAACATTTCGGCTATCAATATAATATAAATTGTACCAAGCTGTGTTAATCCCTTTTGAATTTGTTCCATTTATGTTGGGGTACAGTCGGCAATTAATTTCCTATTGTGATGGTGTAATCGTATTATTTTGTATTTATCAAGCAATTAAATTACAACGCACATGTTTGTCTCGAAAACATTTCCACAAGTGATATTTATTGAGAAGGTAGAGATGTGGCACATAAATATTTACTCGAACAAATTGAACACAACCACTAGCGTAATATAACCCTTATGCTTAATGCGTTAAAAACCTAAATCGCGTGCGTCGAAGCGTATTATTGCTTTTGCTCTTTTCTTTAGCTTTCCGATTATAGGTGTTTGTTTGAGCCGATAATTATTGTTTGGTGATCGATGGATTGTGTGCATTTCATATTCGAATTTGTGTGGAAGCCAAGACAATATAATACTCCGCGCCCCGGGGGTTTTTAACCTTCTATCATGTTATAGGTCGTTTGTTTTTATTCTGTTCTGTTGGGGAAGATAATAAAAATAAAAAATCTGTACATTTTATGGGGACATTGTCATTATATTGAACAGCAATAAAATACTGAAAGACGCGTTTATTTGTTTTCTCCGTTATTAAAACTAACTGTATCATATATATTATAGTAATATGTCTATTATGATAGGTACATATTATATTATTAGGTATTCTAGATTTTTTAAGTAACACAAAATTATTTATTTATATATAGTATATATAAATAAATAATTAATTAAATTATATAGTATATAAATTAAAACTTGCATATTATAATGTCGCTGCAAACTAAGTGTGGTAGTACCGTGAACCAATTACAGGCAAAAAGTTGCTTGTGCGGTAAAACTCGGCGTACATAACAATGTACGCCGAGTTTTACCGCACAAGCAAAAGGGACTGTTATAATCTGTGAAAAATAATACTTCAAGCACTTAATTTGCTTTTAAAATAAAATTCTGTAAGCAGAATATGCCAGTGGAATAAAAGCGTTATTATATACGGTGGAAAGTCGAGAATGCTATAAATCTTACTAACAAGCAAAATCCACGTAAAGCGGTAATATGATAATATAAGTCAATTTGATTTATCTTTGGGCTCTAGTAAATCGGAAAATATTTTTCATCGTCTTCATGTAGTTGGGTTGAATAGATTTGGAGGTCGCCATTATTCAAAAAAAATACGAGAATGTGACATAATATAGATTGTAGAGTGGGTTATTTGCTTTAGGATAGGCGAATTTTTTGTTTATCTTATTTGTTTTTGTTTTTGGCTTTTTGTGTTTTTGTTAACTTTAACATTCTTTGAATATTAAATAATAATTATTGTTAGGCATTCATTGGTTATAAAACCAAACCAAAACCAAACACTAAATACGCGAGTTGATAACACGGACAAAAATTGGTAATCTTAATATAATTTGGACAACCATAATAGGTAGGTAATCCAAAAGCCTAGTCTGAACAAATAACATACCACGTACAAGAGGGACGCATAAATAATACAATATTATGCGGCCAAGACAGAAGGAAAATAAATTCCTTATAAGTAAATTCGGGTAAGTGATGAAAGTTGATAGAAACAAAGTAAATTGTACAATTTACTCAGGCTTAACTCAGTTTCGGACGATAACATACTGTCAGTATAAATTTACTTTATGTCAGAAATAAGGTTCGGATAGACTGGTTGGAAAATATTTCTGAATATTATCTTATAATTTAAACGAGACAATCTTGTACATATCAATCTCGAAAACGGCTGCAAGTATTACCATGAAATTAAGTATGCAGGGAGTTTTGAGGGAAAAAAATTGATCTAGCCTAGGCTAACACCTAGGTATTATCCCTGGTAAACTACGCACTTTTAAGCCACAAATGTTTATTCTTTCGTCGGGCAACAATATATCAATAATTTCTAGTCCGATTGGCAGATTGGTATGCTTATGTATAGTTTTTGCTATATTCGAACCCCGGAAAAACATTTTTGTGATTTTTTTTTTTTTTTTTAAATCTACTATAGCTCCGAGCAATGCTCGGTTACCCACCCAGGTACTAAATTCCTTATTTGTAATAATAGTGTGATAATAGATAAAATTATAGGTTCTCTAACTTTTAGGTATACGTAGGTGATTTATGGGATGAACGATGGCAATAAATAATGCTATCATCTAATTATTTGTTATCAATGTTACTCATCGAACCACTCTTGACAGCCCATGAATCCGCAAGGTGCGGGTAGTGAGGATGTGCCCCACCCTACCTGCTTCTGCCTCATCGCCTCAGCCTCTATGTGGAGTATAATGGGTAAAATGGGTATTTCGATGACCATTCGCTAAAAAAAAAGTTTTGGGGGTCGCTGAATCAATCCCTGTGGTCCGTTTCTTTGTATCTCTTGCGGTTCCGAAGTTACGTTTTGCATTTACCCCTCATAATCTACTATCTCCAGGCTCTATTGTTCGCACTCTAATGCTCGCCTCGGCGTCCTATTGTTCCTAATGAGGTTCCCCGAATCACTACCTGCTTATCACTTATGGTCACCTCACATTCTTACGTCATGAGTAAAACAAAACAATTTTTCATTACATTTCTTTTATTTCATTAATTTAAAAATGTATTGAACATACTGTATAATATTATATCATTACATAAAGTGTTTCTACTAAATAACTTTTGATACTCTAATAGACTTTTCCCATTGAACTTATAATACAAATACATTAAACAATACTCTCCACAAACTGATGTGAAATCATTTTGAAATCTACACGTGTTAAAATCCAATCTCTTGCAGTTTCGTCCCATAAAAGCCTTGTGATACCGTATAGGGCCACGTCCGAAAGAGTCAAAGTATTGTCCGAAGCCATTTTCATTGATGTGTATGGCTATCCAGTGGGATCCAGGTTTACTATCAGGGTCTAAGTTGCTTATAATGTATGTAGGGGTTTGAACATATATAGGTAGACGATTCGCGGCGTATACATTATTTTCTAAGCCTTTACAAATTCTTCTCAAATAATTACAGAACTCTATTGTGTTCATACTGTATTATCACAGAACAAGTTAACAAGGACAAAGACCAACCTACAAAGAGGAGAAAATACACAGATTCAATGCATCTACTTCGAAAACTGTGGAGGTAGATCAAGTAACAGAAGACAATGATGGTAACTAGATTAATTGCAGTACATATCAAGTTCCCATCCAAAAGCGGTATTTCTCTAATTATTTAAAAAGTAATAAGCATAAGAATAATCATTTGAAATTACATAGTACTTTAAAAAACGTGTCAGTTGTCGAATCAGCTTTCGAAAAGAGAATAATTAGTTATAAAATTAATGGTACAAATTGTGATGGAGTATTTCAAACCCCAGAATTATTGTTGAATTCGATCAAAAATGATATTTTATTTTTGATTGAAAATTCTATAAAACAACATAATGTTTTTAAAGTAAATTTTGTTTTGCAGGCTGACTTTGTTCGACAGATGAAACAAATTTTTAGTTCTTTTGATTTTCAAATTTGCAATTACATAATTAATAGATCAGATGATTTGAAAATTTTCTTTTCATCGCTTTGTCACATTAACAAACAAAATTAGTGCTTTCGAAAAAAAAGATAGTGGTTGGAGTCTTAAGAATATTAAATGTTTAGATATGAACATTAATAAATTTAACCTCCTATGTGGTACTTCATATATCGATTATCTGCAAGATATAAGAGCAAAAAAAGCTATAATCAATGTGAAAAATGCAGATAATTTATGTTTCAAATGGTCATTACTTTCTGCCTTGTATCCGATTCACAAAAATTCCGATCGTGTTAGTTCTTACAGTCAATATTCAAACAAACTAAAATTTGATAATCTAACTTTCTCCATGAAGTTAAGAGATATACCAAAAGTAGAAAAATTAAACAACATTAGTATAAATGTGTTTGGGTTGGAATATAACACAAAAAAAAGTTGCATGATGTTATAGGTCCATTGTTCATGACAAAATGCTGTAAACATATTCATGTAAATTTATTATTGATCTCAAACGGAACAAATAATCATTATTGTTGTATTAAAAACATGTCGCGACTAGTAAGTAAACAACTTTCAAATCAAGAAAGATCTGTTCATATTTGTGATAGATGTTTGTTGCAGTTTTCAACAAAAGAAAGATTACCACTTTATTACCACCAAGAACATTGTTCACATATAAACACGGAATTATCAACGGGGGATACAACATCAAGAAATTGGTTAGGACAGTTAGTACCAAACAATAAACTTACCTTACTTATAAATTACCTTTTGTGGTTTATGCTGATTTTGAAGCATTTTTAAATCCGGTCCATACTTGTTCAAATAATCCAGATAAATCTTATACAAATACGAGGGCGGCACTGAAAATTTCGGGAATCAAGGAAGTGACACAACATTACTATTTAAAAATGTATTTATTGCTTTTCGAAGTATTCTCCGCGAAATTTGACACATTTTTCCATACGATGGAACCAATCATTGAAGCAACCATTCCATTCTGAAGTTGGGGTCTCCAAAATGGCCGTTTTGTAGGCGTCCACAGCTTCTTCAGGTGATGAAAATCTCTGACCACGCAATTTATTCTTTATTTTAGGGAAAGTATAGAAATCATTAGGGCTTAGGTCGGGGCTGTACGGCGGATGGTCTAATAATTCTATGATTTCTTGCTCTAAAAACTCTTTTGTTCTGTGCGCGGTGTGAGAACTCGCATTGTCGTGATGGAGGATGATGCGGCGGTTGCAGTTCTCTTTACGGAGTTCAGAAACGACCTGTGGCAAATAAATGTTAGCATACCATTCTGCATTAACCGTTCTTTGTCCCTCAAGAGGAATAGTCGCAATATGGCCGGTTTTGGACACAAACTGGGCATCCATTTTTTTGCAACACTCCGTGAACGAACAATTTTTGTTGGCTTTAACTCATTTTCGAACACCCAAACTCGTGACTGGTTTTTTGTTTCGGGTTGGTACGCGTATATCCAGGATTCGTCACCTGATACAGCATTTGAGGATCCTGCGTGGAATCTTTCAAGAGTTCTGACGCACCAAGTAACGCGAGCCGCTTTTTGCTTTTCACAGAGCGGTGCAGTATCCATCGGGAAAACAACTTTTTACATCTAATTGTTCATGCAAGATTATTTGTATTTGACTCATGCCAATATCTAAAGTTGCCTGAATTTCGCGGTATGTCACATGTCGATCTTCCTCAATCAGCTTACGCACAGCATCAACGTTTTCTTGGGTGACTGCAGTTTTTGGACGACCTTGACGGGGATCATCACTGAGCTTGACACGTCCACGTTGAAATTCGGCAAACCAGCGATGAATTGTGGTTTTGGATGGGGCTTCATCACCAAATGCAGAAATCATCCGGTCAACATACTGTTTTTGTGTTAAAGCACTTCGAAAGTCATAATAAATCATGGCTCTAGAATTTTCTTAAGTCAATTCCATTTTCTCAACGACTAAACAAGTTTGACAAGACCTTGTGACAAGACCGAGAATCTTTTTTTAAATAAATAAACGGTATTCGATTTTTAAAACCAAGGAGTTTTAAATTAAAAAGATTTTAATATGACAGGAACAGTGGAAATATTCCATTCCCGATACTTTTAGTGCAGCCCTCGTAATACTCATAAACATGATGTGTACAGTTTCGGTTACTACGTAAAATGTTCTTATGATGACTGATTGTCCAAATATGTCACTTATAGTGGACCTGACTGTGCTGAACAATTTATGAAATGTTTATATGAAGATATGAAAACAATTTGTAAAAAAAATTGCTTTCAAAGATCCCCTTTGCCACTTTCACTTGAAGATAAAAATAAATTAAATGCTAAAACTTGTCATATTTGTGAAAATGACTTAAATGGCGAATGCAGCCATGATTTCGATTGGGATACTGGTAGTTTCAGAGGTGTTGCTCATGAAAATTGCATGAAAAAATTTTGTACACTACGTCACATACCAATATTTTTACATAATCTTAGTCATCATGATGCACATTTCATTTTCCACGCATTAAATTTTATTGAAGGGACTATTGAAATTATTCCACAGAATAAGGACAGATACATTTCATTTTCAAAAAATATATCTGAAATAATCAACAAATTAGTCTACGTTTTGTGGACTCGTTAAAATTTTTACCATGTAGTCTTGATCAATTAGCAAAAATTTACATGACGATCAATTTAATACGTTAAAAAGAAACTTTCCTTGTGATCAAGATTTTAAACGACTTCGGCGGAAAAGTATTTATCGATATGAGTATATGACATCCTACGATAGCTTAAAGTTGACATCACTCCCTAGTAAAGATCAATTTTATAGTTCATTAACCGATTCAAATGTTTCCACTGAAGATTACACCCACGCCGAAGATGTTTGGTGCCATTTTAAATGTTACAATATGTCGGATTACTCGAACCTGTATTTAAAAACAGATGTTTTACTATTAACCGATATATTTGAAAACTTTAGAAATCTGTGTATTAAAAAATATGATTTAGATCCAGCACATTACTATACAGCCCCCGGTTTAAGTTGGGATGCCATGTTTAAATATACTAAAATCGAATTGGAATTACTGACGGACATTGACATGATCGCATTTATCAGAGAAGGTGTAAGAGGAGGTATATCTCAATGTAGTAACCGCTATGCGAAGGCAAATTACATAATTCATGGAAGAACATAATAAAAATTTACTTGAGTCCTATTTAACATACTTTGATGCGAATAATCTTTATGGTTGGGCCATGTCGCAGTATCTTCCTGTAGGAGATTTTAAGTGGGTAGATCCGGAAACTAACTTTGATGTACCAGATAATAGCGAATTCGGTTTTATTCTAGAAGTAGATTTAGAATATCCAGATGAACTGCATGATTCACATTCAGACTTTCCGTTATGTCCTGAAAATATATATATAGGTAATACTAAAGAGATTAAATTGGTTACAAATCAATAAAATAATAAAACTAAATACAAAATTCATTACAGGAATCTTAAACAATGCATAAAAATGGGGTTGAAATTAACTAAAGTTCATAAAATATTAAAGTTTAGACAGCTACGATGGTTGCAAAAGTATATAGATTTAAATACCAAATTAAGATTTATTTGGCAATAGCCAAATCAAATTTCGAAAAAGATTTTTATAAACTTATGAATAATTCGGTATTTGGCAAAACAATGGAAAATATTGAAAAAAGAATTAATGTCAAAATATTAACACATTGGGATAATCATGGTAAAGTTCTAGGTGCACAAGATTTGATAGCAAAACCAGAATTTCATAGTTTATCGATTTTTTCAGAAAATTTAGTGGCTGTCCAGTTACGTAAAATCAAAATATTCTATAACAAACCAATTTAGGATTTTGTATTTTAGATATTTCAAAAACTTTAATGTATGATTTCCACTACAATTATATTATGATAAATAAATTTAAAAATAATATTAAATTGTTATATACAGATACTGATAGCTTAATATATCAAATATGCACACAAAATTTTTATGTTAATATTAAACAGGATCTTCCAAAATATTTTACATCTGATTATACTTCTGATAATTAATAGGTATAGTTATCCTCAAATAAATAAGAAAAAAATAGATTTTTTCAAAGATGAAAACAACGGAAAAATAATAAAAGAATTTGTAGGGTTGAGATCAAAAATGTATGCGTTTGATGTAGACAATCGTTTAACTGCCAAGGCAAAAGGAGTCAATAAATGTGTAACAAAAACAATGAATTTAGAAAATTATAAATCGTGTTTGTTTGATAAAAATATTCAATTATGCTCAATGTTAAGATTCAAATCAATCAAACATAGAATTATCACTCAAAAAATAAATAAAACATGTCTATCATACAATGATACTAAAAGATTTATTTTGTCTAATGATAAAGATACTTTAGCGAACGTTATGTGAAATAAAAACCTTCTAAAAAAATATTGTGTTTGTATGTGATTTGTCATTGTAACGTGAAACTGTATTTAAGGCTTAGTCGATAAGATTAATTTGTTTTACGTAAGATATACTTTGTTATGAGATAATTTAATGCTAATGAACTTTGTAATCTAGTTTTGAACGTTTTGTAAACTAGTTTGTAATACTTTGTTTCGAGTAGCTATACTTTTATGTATAATATTGTGCTGAATGTTTAATTTTTAATGTTTAATTGTACTATAACATAAAAGGTATGTATATAATCAAGACTTTCTTAAAAACATTAAGTTTTAAATATGTTACTTATAAGAGTTTTCAAACAAAATTTTAATATATATTTCAAATTTATTAAAGCTTGTTTCATTAATTTCAAAAACCTTTTCGGATATACACGTGAAGATGTTTCATTTTATTCATCCTTTTACTGCCATAGTTGCTGGTCCAAGTGGTTGTGGGAAATTCGTTTTTGTAACAAACTTTATAAAACACATAAAATCAATTTTTAGTGTAAACTTTGCACAAATAACATGATGTTTTGATGAAATGCAGCCATTAAGTATATAATTTGTAAAATGTGAATTATTATCAAGGTATATCAGATCTTAGTATGTTTGATGGAAAGGAACCACAACTCCTTATACTTGACGATTTAATGCGAGTCTGATAGACGTGTTGTTGATATATTAACCAAAGGAAGTCACCACAGAAACTTGAGTGTGTTTTATATTTCTCAAAATGTATTTCATCAAGGTAAAGGACAAAGAGATATATCATTGAATACGGGTTATATAATCTATTTTAAAAATCCTCGGGATAAAACACAAATACGGTATTTAGCCCGACAAGTATCTCCTGAAAATCCAAAATTCATTGAAGATGCTCACAGAGATGCAACAAATGAACCCCATGGATATCTAATGGTGGATTTAAAACGATGAACCAATGACATGTGTCGATTGAAAACTAAAATATTTCCTCTAGATGGTCATTGCATTGTTTATGTACCAACTAAAGAATATAAATATGCTAGGAATAAACAAATTCCAATCATTTATAAATAATGCATCAAAGCTTAAAGACGCACAAGGAATTGCTACGTGCACTACATACACTAAAACCAAAATATATTAAAGCTCTTTTTAAATCTTGTGATGACGAAGAAATAAATTGCATTTGTGAGTGTATTCATAACGTTCTACAAGGTAAAGTACCACTCGAAGAAAATGAGGAAAAAAAATTAAACAAGTATAAAGATATTCTTCGAAAATTAGTACGAAAAGGGAAAAGTAAAATATTAAGAAAAAAATAATAATTCAAAAAGTGCATTTTTACCCATAATTCTTGGTTCTATTTTGAGTGGATTGATAAATTACCTTGTTTAAGATGGAAAATGCTAAAAAATGTTATTAATTGAACCAAGTCTTATTGAAAAGTTAAAACAACCTAGTAGTGTGGAAAATCCCTTATCTCGGCTAGATACTGAAATGCAAAACATTTTGAAAAGTAACGTAGAAGATCGTAAAAAATGCATGTTATACTTACAAACGTTGCAGAGATATTTGCATTTTACAGAAGAAGAACGTCAACCATATGAATTACCTATACATTCTAATATTCAGAGTGAACCTACAACTATTAATAAAATCATGATACGAGCCGTAAAGAATCAGTTACTCCTTGAGCGTCAACTGAAGACGTAAGTGAACAGGATATAACTGTTAATAATAATCCTATATACACATCAAAGCAAATATTAAGTTTAATACCGAAATCATATTCAAGAAGGGGTGAGTTATTATTAAACTTATTTTCTATGAGTCAAAATAAAATTAATTGGAACGATTCCGGTACAGTAACTATAGATAATAAACAAATTCCTGGGAGTAACATTATTGACTTGATAAACGATTCTCTAAGACCTTTAAAACGAAGTGATCCTTTAGGATGGGAAACATTTGCTAAGGCACTAAAGGAAATTAAAATACCTCTTACTTACGTTGGAAACCCAAAAAGAAGTGAATACATAAATAACCTTCATATAAAATATATCGGAGAGTGTGCATCAACTGAAGCAGTGCTTCCAACAACAACTGGTGGAGAAAAGTACAGCGGGAAAGTTAAAAAAAAGTAAGACTAGGAAAAATGCACCCTTTTTATTAGAAATGCATAACATTAATTATGACCCATCACACCCTGCTGGTTATAATGGCATTGATAAACTTGCAAATGCTGTAAAGGGTAAAATTTTAAAAAAAGATGTAAAGAAGTGGTTACAGTCACAAGAAACATATACATTACATAGACCAGTTCAAAGAAGGTTTTCTAGAAACAAGTATATTTTATCGAACTTCAATGAGTTGTGGCAGGTAGATTTAAGTGTTATGTGAACTTGTTCTACATATAACGATGGTTTTAATTACATATTGTGTGTTATTAATGTTTTTTCTAAATATGCATATGCAAGACCCATGAAACATAAAAACTTTGAAACCACTTAACTTTGTTTTGAAAGTGTATTTAATGAAGCTAAAGTTACCCCAACACATATACAATCTGACAAAGGGACCGAGTTCATTTCGAAAGATGTGCAACGGTTTTTCAAAAGTAAAAATATTTATTATTATACAACGAATAACCCTGATATTAAAGCAAGTATTGTTGAAAGGTTTCAGAGAACACTTAAAATGAAAATGTAGCGTTATTTTACTCATAACAATTGCTACAGATATAATATACATATTTTACAAGACTTGATTTACTTTTATAACCAGAGTAAACACTCAAGTATCAAGATGGCTCCATGTGATGTGAATTCCAACAATATTATGACTGTTTGGAATAACCTATATGGTAGTGTTATAGTCACATCATCATCAAATTGTCAAACACCTAAATTTCATGTGGGTGATTACGTTAGAATAACTAAATACAAACACATATTTCAAAAAGGCTATGAATCGAACTGGAGCGATGAAATATTTGTTATATCTTCAATTATAGATCGATCACCTTGGGTTGTGTATACATTAAAAGACTTGCAAAATGAAGATATAACTGGTACTTTCTATGAAAAGGAGTTGCAAAAAGTGTTTTATGACCCCTCTTCTAGTTATAAGATAGATAAAATAATTGATACTCGATATTCAGGTAACAGAAAGCAACTGTTAGTGAAGTGGAAAGGTTATCCAGACAAATTAAATAGTTGGGTTTTATTTTCTGATTTGAAAAAAATATGACTAAAGAAAGTTTTTATTTAATACTACTAAGTAATAGTTCCATGGAATATTTTCCTGATAATTAAATGTTGTTATTTTCAACAAAGTTACCAAAACCCATCAAACTGGAAGGAGAATGGTCTGTGGGGGTTGTTGAATTTCAGTATCCCTGTACAATGTTCACAGTACAAGAACATGAAAATGTTATTTACATTGCAAAATATATAGTAATGCCGAACGAAGAGAAACCTTCTTTGGTTTATTATAAAACACATATACCAGCAACAAGCTATGATGACATTAATAAAATCTTAACAGCACTGAATAGTATTAAAGAAAATATAAAGTTTCGTTATGATGAAATATCAAAGTTCGTAACGGTTACAGTGTTGGACAAAGCACTTGTGTCAGTGAGATTATCAACCAGGTTATGTCTTCAACTGGGCTTCGAACCAAATCGAAATTTAGTGGAAAAGGGTATTGGTAAATGTCCTGCAAACTTACACATGGGGTTACCATCTCAGTGATGTTATGACATCATTATTAAGAATTATTCCACTTGATCCATTAAATACATTTATGGTGCTAATAAAATGTACACATTCTCACCGCCTCACTACTTACCTGTAATGCGCAGGAAGTTCCAGTTCCAGTTTGGTACCGTGTGCATTAAACTTGACTTCCAAAAAGTATAATCAGTAGTAGTCATAAAATGATTTGTCCTTATGAACATTATTATTCCCATCAGGCTGGATCAGGAATCGGTGTTATATATAAAGGAGTACCATATCAACGTGGACATGGTATCGGTAGCTTTTTGGGTGGGTTATTTAGATCAGTCTTACCGCTACTCTCTAGTGGTGCTCGAGCCAATGGTAAATAAGCGTTGAGTGCAGGTGTTGGCCTTCTATCGGTCACGGTTAGTTCACGCCCCATGGAAGACTCCATTAAACCCGCCTCAGAGAAGCAAGTGCGAACTTGAAAAGAAAAGCTGATTCTAAAATCGATAAAATTAATATATCTGGTTCAGGGTATATAAAAAAACGCAAACTTCAATCAAAACTCAGTTCAGCTGTTGCTTCAAAAGTGAGAGCACTGAAAAAATCTAAAATCACTCCGAATAAAATAAAAGACATTTTTTCATAAATATAAGAGGGCGGGTCAATAAGTCCGTGACTTTTGGAATAAAACACAGATTTTTTGATAAATAAATCATTTTATTTTTCAACGTAGTCCTCCTTGAGCTCTATATACTTTGTCCAACGCTTCTCCAATTTTTTTATCCCTTCCAAAAAATATGATTTGTCGAGGTCCTCAAAATAGGCCTTTGTTTGCGAGATGACTTCATCATTGGAGTCAAATCTTTTTCCACCGAGCCATTTTTTCAGGTTTGGGAACAAGAAGTGGAGCCAAATCTTGAGAATAGGGTGGATGTGGGAGCAATTCATAGCCCAATTCATGGATTTTTGCCATGGCAACTGCACATGTGTGCACCCTTGCATTGTCTTGGTGAAAAAGAACTTTTTTCTTGGCCAAATGAGGTCGGTTTTGTTTTCAAATCCTCATTGAAGCGGTCCAATAAGTTGGCATAATATTCCCCATTAATTGTTCTTCCCTTTTGAAGATAGTCAATGTGGATTATCCCACGTGCATCCCAAAAAACAGTCGCCATAACTTTATTGGCTGACAAACCCACCTTGGCCTTCTTTGGCGCCGATTCACCCTTAGAAACACACTGTTTTGACTGTTATTTGGTCTCTGGTGTGTTGTGATGGATCCATGTTTCGTCCACGGTTAAAAAACTCCTCCATATTGTGATTAAACAACGCCAAACCTTCCTGTGAAGTTGTTACACGATTGCGTTTGTGGTCGACTGTGAGCAAACGCGGCACCCATCTTGCGGAAAGCTTTCTCATGCCCAAGTGATCATTCAAAATTGAAACCACTGAGCCATGCGAGATGCCTATGGCTTCCACAATCTCTTGCACTTTTAATCTTCGGTCGGCCAACACCATATCGTGAATTTTTTCGATTGTTTCGGGTGTAGAGACCTCAACTGGGCGTCCAGGACGTTCGGCATCTTCAGTGCTTGTACGGCCACAACGAAATTCAGTAAACCACTTTTTTACCATTGAAATCGATGGTGCAGAGTCCCCATAGTATTTATCAAGCTTAGCCTTGGTCTCGGTAATGGTTTTTTTTCGCAAAAAATAATGCTTAATAAGCACACGAAATTCACTTTTTTCCATTGTTTCCTTAAGTTACTGGATAGTCTGATAAAGATAGCTGTAAAACACAAACTAACTGACGCAGCAAGTTAAAATTTTGATAGGAGTCAACTGACAGATGCCTGTTGACAGGAGTAGTGTTACTTTTTCAGTAAGGAGGTTAGAAATTCAAAAAGTCACGGACTTATTGACCCGCCTTAGTACAATATATTTTCTACATAATCATTCCTGTGAGTGTATTAAGTCGGAGTTAGATTTATTTGCTTTACCATCAGCATAAACAAGCATAGAAAATGGAATGTGGGTTCATTATAAACCAATATCATGTCTTGCTGATGATGGACCCATTGAGTTTCAAGTGTCTGGAACAGGTGATGACTACATAGACCTATCACATACATTGATACATGTAAAAGCTAAAATACTAAATGAAGATTCAACAAAATTGAGTGCATCTACAGTAGTGGCGCCGATTAATAATTGGTTTCATTCAGTATTCAACCAGCTTTATGTTTATTTAAATAAAAAAATTAGTGTCACCACCAAATAATACATATGCCTATCGTGCATATGTGGAAAACCTGTTGAACTACGCTTCAGCAGCTAAAAAGTCTCATCTTACTTGTGGGCTTTGGTATGATGATACTGCTAAGTAAATGAATTCCACTGATGAGAAAAATTAGGGGTTCATTAAGCGTAAATAAATAGCGAGTAAGAGTAAAGAAATAGAAATGATTGGTCACTTACATGGTGATATATTTAATCAAGAAAAAATTCTTATCAATGGTGTTGAGATGTCCGTGAAATTAGCCCGTTCTAGAGAATCTTTTAATTTGATAGGTTCAACGGATTTAAAATTTAAAGTATGCATTACAGACGCTACCTTAATTGTTTGTAGAGCGAAAATTAATCCTTCAGTGTTACTCGCACATCAAAAAGTGTTGGCTTCTACTACAGCCAAATATCCGATCACTAGAGCTGAGGTTAAAGTGTTAACAAATCAAATCAAATCAAATCAAATCAAAAATTTTTTATTCAAAATTGGTATTTTTAAATACTCTTTTTGAACGTCGTTACTACGTGATGCCTACCACCGGTTCGGGAACTAACCCAGCGAGAAGAGCCGGCAAGAAACTCGTCTGGGATCATCTTTTACCAAAAAGATGGAAAATTATTCTTTTAAAATCAAAATTATTACAATGTTTGCTTATGTCTATGTAACAAATAATAACATAAGATAAGGAGCCACCTTATTCCCAAGGTGTGCCGTCTTGAATGAAGTCATTAATTTTATAATACGCTTTGGCACACAAACGTTCTTTAACTACTTTTTTAAACTTATTAATGGGAAGGTTTTGAACCTTTTCTGGGATTATATTGTATAAGCGTATACATTGGCCTTTAAAGGATTTACTAACTTTGCTTAGTCTGAACACTGGCATATCTAACTTGTTCTTATTTCTAGTGTTTACACAATGATTATCACATTTCTTTTTGAAGTTGTTTAGATTCTTTCTTACGTATAACACATTTTCCAAAATGTATTGAGATGCGACGGTCAGAACTTTTATTTCTTTAAACTTTTCCCTTAGAGATTCAAAAGTCGACATCTTATAAATAGAACGTATAGCACGTTTCTGCAGCACAAATATTGTATTAATGTCCGCAGCGTTTCCCCACAAGAGGATGCCGTAGGACATTATGCTATGAAAATAGCTAAAGTAAACTAATCGCGCGGTCTCTATGTCGGTAATTTCTCTAATTTTTTTAACAGCGTATGCTGCAGAACTCAGCTTATCTGCCAATTTAGCAATATGTGGTCCCCACTGTAACTTACTATCTAATGTTATACCTAGAAAAACAGTGGTGTCTACTAATTTCATTTTCTCATTATTTAATAGTATATTGGTTTGTGCCTGCGTAACATTTGGCAAGCTGAACTTTAAACATTTTGTTTTATTAGAATTCAAGAGTAAATTATTAGCATTAAACCAATGTACTATTTTTGAGAGAGCACTATTTACCTCGTCATTGTTAGATTGTCGTCGCTTCACATTAAAAATTAGTGAAGTATCATCAGCAAAAAGTACTATCTCATGCTTATCATTAACTAGATAAGGTAGATCATTTATATAGATGAGAAATAGAAAAGAGTCCAAAATAGACCCCTGTGGTACTCCTAATTTAATTTTAGTACCATTAGACCTTTTGGAATTAACTTCTACAGTCTGTGTTCTATTTATTAGATAAGAGCTTAGAAACTTTAGAGCCGTGCCCCTTACACCATAATGGTATAATTTCCTGAACAGCGTATCATGCTCCACACAGTCAAATGCTTTGGATAAATCACAGAATATACCAAGTGCATCCTGTGACCTCTCCCAAGCTCCAAATATACTGCACAGAAAACTAATGCCTGCATCTGTTGTGGACCGACCTTTAGTAAAACCAAACTGATTACTATGTAACAAATTATTCGAGTTGAAGTGAAAAATTAATTGATTTAGAATAATTTTCTCAAAAATTTTACTTAAAGTCGGTAATATGGATATTGGTCTATAGTTAGCTGGGTCTGCTTTATTCCCAGCTTTAAAGAGAGGCATCACCTTGCTGTGCTTCATCAAGTCAGGGAACACGCCACTTTTAATACAATTATTAAAAACTAATGCTAGGTGAGGGGCAATGATGTCAATTACTGGGTTTATAACTTTTGTGGACATACCCCAGAGATCAGTTGTACTTTTAATATTAAGTAATTTAAATGCCTTGATAATGTCTCTAGAGTCTATTTCTTTGAAAATAAAATTTACATCACATTCCCTCACATTATCTCTAAGTAATTTTTCGGCAACTGTAGGTGATGAATTTAAGTTTTTTGTAGTTGAGATCGGAATGTCTGCAAAAAACTTCTCAAATACTGTCGCAACTTCAATGTCAGAACTAACTTTTTTATCAATAATATAAAGTTCAAATTTAGAGTTGCGACTGGCGACTCTTCCAGTCTCATCTGCAATTATTTTCCATGTGGTTTTCACTTTGTTTTTAGAGTTCTTAATTTTTTCTTTGATGTGAAGAACCTTCGCTGCTTGACATACCTTCTTGAAAATCTTCGAGTATTTCTTGACATATAGTTTAAAAGCTTCACTCCTGTTCATTGACTTCTCGTTATACAAGTCATACAATCTTTGTCTACTAACAATAATACCTGCAGTTTAACAACAACAACAACAAACAATAACAACAATACCATCGGGGGTACAGGGTAAAACGCTTGATAATATATTCCTGGGGCAAGTAACCCAAAAGATGTATCATATGATTGGTAAATAACGCAGCATTTAATGGTACATTAGTAAGAATCCTTTCAATTTTGAAAATTATGGTATGAATTCATTTTGTTTATACATAGATGGACAACAAGTGCCTTCAAAAACCCTACAACCATCCTTCAATGGTAATATGTTCACTTCAGCTATCATACATTATTTTCCGGCACTGGTATACATTTTCTTAATGAAATGAAAAGGAAATGGGATATCAAGAGAAATATATCCACATGGTTACTGTCTATTAGCATTTGATTTTACCCCTGATTTATCATCAAACACGAACAGTCATTGGAATCTGATAAAACATGGTAGTGTGAGGTTAGAGGTTCGATTTGATTCTAGTCTCTCTCAAACGATTAATGATAATGTTATAGAAATAGATAAAAACCGTAATGTAACTATAGACTATAGTAGCTAAGAAAAGTCACATGTATGATCTATTTAAGTTATAATGTGTAACGTGTGTGTACCTATTAGTGTGTGTGTGTGTGTGTGTATATTATGAAATAAAATTATTGTACCAAATTTGTTTCTTTTATTTATTCATTCATTATTTTTATATGTAATACCCCTCTTAGAAAATACATAAACCATACATAATACGGATATGTGACATAAATACAAGATCCATAGACCAGATCGGTTCTGTGATAATACAGTATGAACACAATAGAGATCCGTAATTATTTGAGAAGAATTTGTGAAGGCTTAGAAAATAATGTATACGCCGCGAATCGTCTACCTATATATGTTCAAACCCCTACATACATTATTAGCAACTTAGACCCTCATTAGCAACTTAGACATCAATGAAAATGGCTTCGGACAATACTTTTTACTAGTTTTAGAAGATAATGTATACGCCGCGAATCGTCTACCTATATATGTTCAAGCCCCTACATACATTATTAGCAACTTAGACCCTGATAGTAAACCTGGATCCCACTGGATAGCCATACACATCAATGAAAATGACTTCGGACAATACTTTGACTCTTTCGGGCGTGGCCCTATGTGATATCACAAGTCTTTTATGGGACGAAACTGCAAGAGATGGGATTTTAACACGTGTAGATTACAAAATGATTTCACATCAGTTTGTGGAGAGTATAGTTTAATGTATTTGTATTATAAGCTCAATGGGAAAAGTCTATTAGAGTATCAAAAGTTATTTAGTAGCAACACTTTATGTAATGATATAATATTATACAGTATGTTCAATACATGTTTAAATGAATGAAATAAAATAAATGTAATGAAAAATTGTTTTGTTTTACTCATGCCGTAAGAAAGTGAGGTGACGTAAGTGATAAGCAGGGATCGATTTAGCGACCCCCAAAACCTTTTTTTTTTTTTTTTGCGAATGATGATCGAAATACCCATTTTACCCATTATACATAGAGGCTGAGGCGATCAGGCAGAACCAGCGAATCCCTAACTACTAGCGTGCTCGGGAGGAAGATTATTATTACGGGGACGTTGGTCCAAGCAACATCCAGTTGTTATTAAAATTGTTATTGAAATAGCTCGGCAGAATATTATACTTATTTATTTTATTATTATTATTATTGCTTAAATTTTCAAAGTTTAGTAAAGTTTCGTATTTTAATTGTAAAAGTGATTCTGAATGTTGCAAAATGGATTGTGATATTTCATTTTTCCTATAAATAAATGTTATTAAAATAACTTTAGTTTAAATCAAAATAAACAAGCTAAATGTCAAAAGTCTGTTGTTGCTGAAGAAAAGATAAATAAACGCAGTCAAACCTGAGTCCCTCCGAAATCAGTAGCGGGATGGACCACAGGTCCACTCAAGAATCATCAGTCCACGCAAGGTATGTACTATACAAGTTGCCCGCTCGACCAGGCATAAGGTGAACATCGCATAATAGCGCCGACAGATATCCTACTAATATCATAAATGTGAAAGTTTGTGAGGATGGATGGATGGATGTTTGTTACTCTTTCACGCAAAAACTACTGAACGGATTTCGATAAAATTTAATATGATAGTAGTTTAGGCTCTGGATTAAAACATAGGCTACTTTTTATCTCGAAAAAGTACAGTGCTCCTTTGGGATACTATATATACGCGGGCGGAGCCACGGGCAACAGCTAGTATAAAATAAACACTATAACAACGCGCACCACATTTTTATTTACTTTTAAATATTTCTGGAGTCATAGTTTCGAATTCATAAGTCAACTTCCACAATTCAATTGTTTGCATCGGAATGCGCCAAAACGAAACTCCTTTATTAACAAATACACATAAAGAGATGTAAAAGCTTTTAAATTAGTGTTTGCATATTTTCATTATTGTAGTCAATTAGCAGTATTTTTATGAATGTAAAGTTTATTCCCGGAGCTTATTGTAAGCTCATGCGGAGCTTGCAGTGTTTACATAGAAAACAAATGCAGTTAGCTTTTACCACCGAGCTTTTGTGTAATAATCCCACAGATGACCCGTACGTAAATCAAATTTTGTGTCCGTTATTACATTTAAAATTTAGTCGGCTTAACGTTAAATAAAGTGAGTTTAGAAGGAGCTCTCAGCGGCTCTACTTGTAAGATTTTCTTTTTTTTCAAATTAGGGTGTAAAAATAAAGTCTTCTAAAATCACATATTAATCGTATACGAATAGAGAGGCCGCAAAAAGTTTGAACAAATAACATTTTCCAGATCAAAGTACTAAGCCGAAGCCGACGAGTAAACGAAACTTTTCAATGGTCTCAAACCTACAATTCTTAAAGTGGCCTTATTGGCCAATGACTTTTATTTGCATACGGTGGAAGAATAGTCGCCCAAGCGCCTGATTGGAAGCGATTACCGCCGCCTGAAATGTTTCCTATACGATACCAGTATAGCACGTCTTTATAAAATAATAATCAAAAGTTAAAAACTATAACCCGACTACGCAAATTATATAGCCTTTGTTACCCGGGCCATTATTACGAAACTATTGATAACTCATTCATTAAAATCGGATCAGTAGCTTAGGCACTACAGTGTAACAAACATACATATAATATATACATAGATAGACGTTTTGGCTACGCCGTAGTCGGGTAAAAATAGTATTAATTTTTTTTCAGCTGGTAATAAAATATTGCACGAAAGTTCCTTCGTAATTCTTGCAATTACTTTGAAAGACAAAAAACAATGTGCTCAAGTCGTAGAGCACTGGAATCAAATGGAAATGTGCATTGTGTACGCGGCTTGCATAAAATTACGCTTTACTCTGTCGTCAATACTCCAAATACTTTATTCTTCCGAAATATGTCGTGAAACAAAGTTAAAGTAGCCTCCTCCTTTGTCAGACAAAATATGCTCAGATTAAAAAACATCGGTTGTCTGTAAAGTCGGTTTACTGACGATAGTTGAACGTGACAACGTCAACAACAACAACAACAACAATAATAATAATAAGGTACCGGCAATGCGAGGTAACGCTGGTACTTGGTAACGATAACGGGTAACAGGTAACGCACGAGTCATGTTTTTTCGTGCGTGCAGCCGGCTCCATCGATTTATGGTAAATGGAAAAAGGTAACGATGTATCTATTAATTAGATGGTATAAGTATGTAAATATTCTTCTAAATATAAAAGGAGATGTCCCCACTGAATGACTCACTGAATTAAAGAACCGTAACCGCTAATAATAGAAAAGTCAAATTTGGAAAGTAGTTTTCAACCGACTTTCAAAACACAGGATAAGGTTATCAATTCGTGTTTATGTTTTGACATTGCAAATGTCTTTTCGTTCGCTCCAGTATAGGCCCCGATTTCAGGAAAAAGTGCGATCCCCTTATCTCTCGAAAAGTTTTGAAGATATGATATTTAGAAAAAGATCAAAAGACGCGTATTTACGAGAGCTATAAGGTGCAAAGAGAATTATTGGAGAAAGTCAAAAACGAAAAAAGTTATGGCCGAAATAGTGAAAATAAAAACCATTTTTGCGATGTGCTCGATATTTGGGAAACGAAGAATGATATCAAAAATTTGAGAAAAGTTTTTCTGGACAACCTAGTCAGCTGCAATTTGAGCCTAAAACAATGACGATCGGATTAAGGGTTTGCCTTGTAGCCTCCACCGTACTCCTCGGACCTCGCTCCAACAGATTACCATTTTTTTTCGAAATTTGGATATAGACGTACAAATATCACAGTCCAGCCTTAAATGTAATCGAGCTAGACGATTTTTTAAATCGGTCAACTTGATAATGATCTCACCGAAGCTATTAAGAGTAAACAATACAACAATCCAAAATAGGATTAATTTAAGATACATTTAAGCAAAAATACAAAACAATGCATATCCATTTGCTTGAGCCTCTCAGCTGCTCCAGATACGAGCATTGTCTTCAGGCAATCGTAGTCTCGGATGCGACTGCAATATTCTATGAATTCTCCGCGGATAGTATTTCACTCGCAAAATATAAAATGTAATACCCCAAGAATTGTCATAGTGGATTTGTTGTGAGATATTTTTGATATTACCTTTGGGGCCTACGTAGATAACGCTTTGAAATAATTCGTACCACGTACACAACGGTATGATTAATGGTAACGCGGTAGAGAAGTGAAATAGTGTTTAATGTTAAAGTTTGAAACAATGACCGAAAAGTCGAGAAACCGTGTTCAATTATTATTATTCATATCGCCGTTAAATACATTGAATAAGCAAATGTTTCCTAAAATTTAAGTTAAGATTGAAGTAATTAACCTGCTAAGTTAATAATATAAATTCATTTAGTATCATAAAAAATGTTTTTTTTCAATCTCATTAATAATCCCTTAAAGTAGTTAGTTAATAAGTTAAAATCTTTTGACTGAGTGCAAACGACGCCGCGTTGCAAAAGCTAGTCTACTATAATTTTATAAAGAGGAAAGATTTGTTTGTTTGTTTTCGTTAAATAAGCTCCACAACTACTAAATCAGTCAAAATCAGTCCTGATTTTGATGACACTGATATAGACATATAAGGCTACTTTTTGTTACGGAAAAATGTACAGTTCTCGTGAAATTAGCTTGTGGCGCGTATGAAGTCACGGGCAACATTTATTTGATAATAAATATAAAGTATTATCAAGTTGCTAAAAATAAAGCATTTATTTTCTAGGTTTCTTATTTAAATGATATGCTAAATTTATTCAGTAATAAAGGGGATAGAAAAAGTTTGCAAAATAAACAGATTTTATCACTTCATTAACATTAAACAGCGTTAGACCTGATATATATATAGCCTGAGATAGTTCTACTGAAAAGTGAAACGGGCCGCGATATAAAATATGTTCTAGAGTAAAGCGAGTTATTTATAATAATTATTATTAATTGATAATTATTACGAGTAGGCTGTAAATTATAAAGATTTTGTTTGACGCCCAGTTCTACGCGGGCGAAGCCACAGGGAAAAGTAAGTATATATATAAGAACACGAAGATAATAGAACATTATATTACATTAGACTATAATATTACGCTTAAATATACCAGGTGGTGGTTTGGGGGCTATATTTAATTAGATGTATGTTTAAGAAGAATATTAATATTTATTTAAACCCTATAGATGAAATAAACTCACTAACGCTCGTAGGCAACCATAAAATGATTCATAAATATAAGTGAGGATATATGTTGTGAGGAGTCGTTCGTCAGCTCGTCCAACAAGATCTCGTCCTAATAGGTTGTAATGACAAATGTATTTTTTTTTTCATTCGTCAACTTGTCCCATTTTTCACATTGCGCTGTTTTATAACTAAAATATATTATGAAGTAGTATCAGTAAAAAAATTAAATTGTACACGGTAGTTTGATACATTTTTCAACCTTTGTGCTTTCGTTTATCTATTCTTTTTTAGTCTGATCTGCATCTTTCAAAGGCATTTATCCTAAATTATATTTTACATCCTAAGCCATGGAAATTCTGTTAAAATTGATAGTAAAGAGTTAATTTTGAACGCATATAGTTCAACATTATCTGTTTGCTATAAATTATTTTGTGACGATACCCAATCGACAAATGCGCGGTCACTATTGTGCACCCCGCCTCTTTTCAAATACATAAAAAACCTAAATAGTTATGGTAAAATATTAAATTTTTATAATTTTGTGACAATACGTTTGATTTTACCAATTAAATAATTAAGTAATATATACTAAAACATTATACATACGTATATCTTCCTATTTGTTTTTAATGAAAGAATATTGTCGTACAAAACTACAATTTTGTTTTTTTTTAATACTAGCATAGATTTGCGAACTGTACTTTTACTTAAAATTACTCATTTAAAAAGCAGGAGACAAAGTATTTAATATTTAAAATTGTCAACTTGTCCTTCTAGAACGAGATCTTGCGTAACGAGATGACGACGTTCCCGTCGTGAGTAAGTTTATGACACGTAAAAACTAAGTGTCATAATGTAAGTCAATTTAACATATAATTTGAGTAACTACCTCAATAAAATATACAATAACGGTCTTAGCACTTTACATATTTTATAAAAATGCGACTAGCCAGTGCCGGCGACGCCGGCATACTAAAAATTCAATTGGTGGGATTTGAATTTCGCTAAATAACCAACATTTTCATCGCTATAGTTGCAGATGGCTATTAAATTTATTGTGTCTAGACTTTATAAAACATCAACGTCTATAGTTAGGCAAAGCGAACATTGGAGGAGTTAATTAAGTTTTTTTCACGAGCTCAGGTACTTCCGCGATCGGATTACTGCCTAGTTTACATATGCGGCGTCTTCTTTTATTTTAGTTAAAACGCTTGAATTTTCTCGCTTTTTGTATTTTTAATTTTCAACAGTAACTTGTTATTGACCAAGACCAAGACCAAGTTACCAAATATCCTCGTTTTCAGAATAAAATATACAATAGCCTTTTTTAATATAATATTGTAAAAAATAATACCTAGAAACGTATCTATTTTTCATTCTCGATCCTTGGGAACAACAGCTAAAATAAACTTCACTGGTGGTCTTCGCAATAACCTCACATAACAAATAATGACGAAGATACAATAAAACAGAAATAACAAGCAGTAAAATTCTGACGCGATAGTAAACTCAAAGAAAGAATAGCCTAATTTCAAAGTTTTTTTATTCCACTACCTACTCGTATCTTGCATGGTTTATAGAAATAAACTTGCTTTTTATGCTGATTCAGATTCGTACTGTAACGTAGGCGTCACAAATCCTAAGACATTTCTCTTTTTTATATTATATTTTATTGTGTAAGTATATTTTAACATATACCTTAACAAAAACCACTATAAATAGTAGTTTGAAAGAGATAGTGAAAATTTAAATAACTAAAAAAAAAACAAAAAAATGCAACCCGCACAAATATGAATTTACAAAATACTTATCTCATCTTACTACTATAATAAATGTGAAAGATTGTAAGTAGATGGATGTTTGTGATTATTTCACGCAAAAACTACTGAATGGATTTTTATGAAATTTAGTATAGTAATAGGCTTTGGATTTAAACAAGCTACATTTTTTCCCGAAAAAGTACAGTGTTCCCGTGGAAAACTGTATTCATGCGGGCGGGCAAAATCTAGTTTTGAATAAAAAATCTTCTGAATAATAATGAAAAAGTGACATAACCTATTCGTACGTAACTAAGTACTAACTAGGTACCTGAATACAAAATACACTAATAGAGATTTCCGCACAAAAGCGCGCACATCTTCATAGCTATTTGATCTTTAATTAGAATAATCGTAATTGCTTAAACAAGCACAAGTTGGTCGTTTGATCAATTTAATTCGCACTCACAACTCAGCACAGCTGAGTCGAGCACATTCAGCTGAGCTGGGTCGTATTAAGTACACATTCATTACACAAACTCGATCGTTTAGTGTAGGGCTTATCAACATTTGGTTCTAAATGCAATAATTCACAATATGAACACCTGCATAGTATTTAAGGTGGGGGTGAACTGTATTGTTGTAGAAAAAATACTTTTCCTGGTTAATTCCTACTACTATTATAAATGTGAATGTTTGTGAGGATGGAGAGATGGATGGATGGATGGATATTTCTTACTCTTTCGCTGGAACCACTGAACGGAATTCGATGAAATTTAATATGATGGTAGTTAAAACTCTGGCATAAAACAAAGGCTAATTTTTATCCTGAAATAGCACAGTGTTCCCGTGGGATACTGTATTACTTATTAGTGACTTACAGTATAAACTTCATATTTATCAAAATCATTATAGGTAATCTTACAAATTGCAATTAATTACACCAATATCTCGCGTACCACAAAGTTTTAATTGGATAATATTTACTCGCACTAAAGTAGGCAAGACGTAAAGCAGAATGACATTCAATCATAACATTCCCCCGGACTCTGGCAAAGTTTATCCGCAATAAAAAATTAATGAAATCTGTCTGGGAACAGTAAAAGAAACCAACTTAAATTAACACTGCATTAAGAAAGAACCGAGGAAGCAGGTACTTTGATTTTTCATCATAATTAAATAATACCTGCCTTAAGCAGATTATACACTCTAAGTCTTTGACTTCTGAGTACGGAAAGTTTTTGTCACTACTCGCCGTGAAGAAGTTAATAACATATTTTATGGCATCGAAACAACGCCCCTAGTGGCAAACAATAGTAACTCATTCGATGCCATACAAATTGTAATTAACTACCACACAGCGAGTAGTGACCAAAACTCGCACTCAACAGTCAGATCAATGAAAGCAGTTGATTTGTGCATATTCTGTGTGCACAAAACACAATAAATAATTAAAAATATAAAAAAAACCCGACAACAAACAAAAAACCTTAGCAACGCTTTAAAAAGACCGAAACAATTTACTGAACTACATAGTTCCAAGCGATCTTAAATAAATAGAAAAAAAAAGATTGATCTGAAAGCCTGAGTAAAATAAATGACATGATTTTTGGTAGCAGGCGGGACCCATTTGCAAATTATAGTAAGTACAAAAATAAATGTTTCCCGCCTGCTACCAAACATCATGTCAATTATTTCACTTAGGCTTTCAGCTCAATCTTGTTTCGGTCTTTTTAGTGCGTTGCTTAGGCATGTTTCTTTTTGCAGTCGGGTTTTCGTTTTATTTATTTTTTATTTTATTTAAGATTTTTAGTTTATCCAACACACACTTAGTCGATTTACAACAAAAATACAACTATTTGAATGCATTGATTACAAGTTTATTCGAATTATTTCATTAAAATGGTTGTAATTATTTCTGATTAAATTTAAATACGTACATGACGTAATATGTATATTTTCGAAATCTCATTTTAATTTCCTTTATTTTGACACCCTTCTTGATAGGTTTGGTTATAAAAAAGAGTTGAACAACTTACAATTTGGCGCCAATTTCTGGCATTTTTACTTTAAACTACCTATTTTAGGACACTTGGGTTTTTGAGACAAATCTAACAATACCTTAAGTGTCGAAATCCATTCAGCTGTTTGTAAAATACATGTGAATAAAGGAATTTACAAACAAACATACACAGATAAAAGATACGCGCGAAAAACATAACCCAGTCGGGTAATAAAGTAGACACATTCAAACATGATGTTCATTTAATGGAAATACAATTATTTTTGGAACTGGCTATGCATGTAAGTAACCTAAAAAAAGAACTAGTTTAACATTGTAGCATTAGTAGTCACAGCTCCGTAGATAACAGTGAAATATTTTTAACATATTTTATTAGCCTAAATAGTATAATTAGCTACTGCCAAGTAAGCCAATACACAAAGAAAATTCTGTTGCGTAAAAAACAGCTGCAGCACGACTTCGTTATCAGTGTACAAAGTCCTTTAAGATTCCCCGAGCTCGCTTATTACTGCAAATTAAATTTTCTGTTTTTATTTATTCTTTGATGTTTTTGCAATTTTGCCAGTAATTTAAACAAAACTTGCGGGTTTACAAAGTTTCTGTGTAAAAATACAATTTTGCCTGCCAATAGTCAGTAGATACCTAGGTGTAATAAAAGGCCTACGTGTAATCTTAATAATTATATTATTAAATCACTAACGACGACACCAAATCCTATAAAGATTAATATACACACTAAGTTTAATATTAATAAACCCTGCAAATTATTTTACTTTGCTTAAAACTAGCAAGTGAGAGCAACAAGTTGTTTAGATTTAATGGCAAACGCGGCTTAAATACATAAATCTGACCACAACCATAGACATTGCGATTTGCGATCTGGAAACAAATTTTCTTGTATTTATTCATTAGTCAAAAGGTCCCATCAATTTAAAGTCACCCATGGGGGACATTAGTAGAATGTAAAATATTGACGGTGTATCAAACCATTAGGACCACAAAAAGTGTCCCAACAAAAACCTTTAAGAGATTAAGGACAGGGTAACTCTAAACCTTCTGGTGAGGACCTGAGTCGACGGAACGTGAGGTGGCGGCGCTACGTGACGGAGGGATAGTCGAGTAATCTCAAATATCACGCCCTTTGTTCACTCATACAGGGCGATTGAAACCACTCGAAACAGGAGCCCTTTGATTTATGGCCCTATCGGATATTTACCGCGCTTCTATGACCCAAAGTAATCAAAAAATCTCGGTTACTCTGAATTTTTAATTACGAAAATCAATAGTGTATGTGTACTTCTATCCGTACTGTAGTGATGTTTTCAGATTAATATTGGACATGTTTGTGCGCATTAAAAATATTTTGGTGTACTTTCCGCCTACATAATTAAAACAATGACTATGTCAAAAAGATTAATTAATTATCCGTTCTGTATTAAGAAAACATAAACTAAGGACGCTGAAAAATTAATACCCTAAAGGGGTTATCTTAAGCACTGGATGAGGATTATCCGGATTATCCGGAAAAAATCCTGTGTACATTTTGTAAAATATTAAGGGAAAAGTGGAAGCAAAATACGTACACGTGTAGGACGTGCAATAACAACTCAGCTTACACGTGCTTAGGGTTGCCAGGTCACCCGAAGAGCCGGACAGAACAGCTTGTTCATTCGGATATTTCAGTAAGAAGCCGTGGATACACATATTGCAGGTGAGAGGAGAGGAAACAACGTCATCCATGATAAAATGTTCATGAAAAACTGAGCAAATTTATATAGTCTCACAAGAGCCGGACATTTCGGACATGTTGTTTGGACGGACATGTTACCAAAACGAAGATCTGTCCGACTTGATGTGGACGTTTGGCAACTCTACAAGTGCTGGTGTCTCAAATATTCTACAGAGGTACATATTATTAAATATGAAATAGAGAAAAAACGCAATCCTGAAGACAGAATTTACTTTACAAATTAAGCCCCTTCCTTAATAATAAATATCGGTTGTCTGTAAAGTCGGCTTACTGACGATAGTTGAACGTGACGTCATGTTTATAGTGCGCGCGGAACTAATTGTTTGCGCCTTAGGTAGGGACAGGGGTGAGGGGGCGGGTAGCTTGCTGCTCGCAACGCACATGAGATGCGTGTTGCCGCCGCGAAGTCCGGCGCCGAACTGAGTAATAACATCAAACGCCCCCGCCTCTCCGTAACACCGCTAAACATACCTAAGGTGCGGCCAGCTGAGGTAACGGGACATGTGTCTTATTTAACGAGGTAACGCTGGTAACGGCATGAGTCATGTTTTTTCGTGCGTGCAGCCGGCTCCATCGAATTATACGACGTTATCACGTCAAAAATATTTACACAATGGGTAAGTTATACAATGATGTGTCCCTTTCTGCTTTGTTGGAAAAGTAACTTCACAGATATTGTAAAGTTTATCCATTGTGTAAATATTTTATTGGTAAGGGGGTAAAATATATTATTATTATTATTATAAAAAAACCCTACATAAATTATAAGAAGGTATATTTTATGACACGTAATATTTAGTTACTTATAAAAGGACATTTTTAATTTTCACACTCTGTAATATCTAGTTATTGCCTAATTTAGAGCGCTTACACACAATTCGTGTAGTTATTATTTTCAATACAGTCTTACTACTGGCTGCAATTTATTCACAAATATAAAAATAATATTAAAACAGATAATTTATTAATAATACTAGCTACCTACTTTCAATTATGACTTAAGCTCTGCAATTTTGAATTTTTGTGTTTCGTTATGTTGACGTAACAGTAAATAAAGTGAGGTAAAACGTATGCATCAAACAATTTTCACGGTCCTCTCCAGTCCGTGTCACAGGTTTACGTACTCTCAATGTAAAGGCACATTACATTTCTAGCTAACGCTGCTACCACACTAGTTTTCATGTAAACCATCGGTACATGTTGTGTGTTTGTACTTTATACCCAAGTTTTGCATTGCCGCAATAGGTAATGGATTAGTGGCAGTTAGCGACATAAATTTCCTTAAAAGCGTTTTTACTTGTGATTTATGGGTACTCAATATTTTTAATGTATAATTAGTGTATTTGCAAGTTTTTTTTTAATAATTTAAATATATTTAAACAATTGTTATGTACCTATAAAGCTATTGTACAAATAAAAAAATGCAGTTTTCTCTATAAGATAAACATTATAATAATAAGACAAATTACGAAGTTATCTGATGTCGTAACAGCTTTATCTGAATATTTTCAGTAAAATATAGCTCCGCTGGCAACAAGCATTTACCCTTCGTTAGTGCATGTACGACTTTTATACCACTTGTAACAGATTTTTTTTTAATTAACGTTACATACTTTCGCTCTTAATATATTATGTATTGGATTGCTTATTATATTATATATTTATATATTTGATTGATTGATTGAATTTGAATTCTTTACCTTTTATTTTAATTATGACAAAATAGGTAGTAGCTCTAGGTCATCAACATACTGATTATTTACATATGTATTATTATACTATACTAACTATTGCATACCTTTTGGACAGGATTTGGATTCAAATAATTTTCATAAAATCTGAAAATGTTATTTATTTAATCAAAGTATATACCATTGCTATCTGTGAATTTATGCCATTTTATATGTAGTTTATTGATTCCTTTACTAAAAAAACAATTCGGACAGGAATCGATTAAGTCTTTTAAGGCGCTTTGTACTGCCCCATGGGAGTTGAATTTTTTCCCTTGCAAGAAGTTATCCAAATTTCGAAAAAAATGGTAATCTGTTGGAGCAAGGTCCGGGGAGTACGGTGGATGTCTTAGACATTCCAATTAAAGCTCATCTAATTTGGTAGCCGTCTGTTGTGCAATGTGTGGTCTGGCGTTGTCCTGAAGCAGCAGTAGCCTAGAGCGAATGACCAACCTCGGTTTTTTCGCAGCTAGCTTTTTCATCATGATTTGCAGTTTCTGGCAATTAACATCTGCCGTAATCGTCTGGCCAGATTTAAGAAAGCTGTAGTGAACGACACCGGCACTAGTCCACCAAACGCTCACAAGTAACTTTTTTGTAGTCAATTTTCGCTTGGAGCAGGCTTTGTCTGGTTCGCCAGGGTTCATTTAGCCATTGCGATGAGCGTTTCTGATTATCGTACAGGATCCAATTTTCATCACAGGTAATGATTCGATTTAAAATCCCTTCATTATTGTGCCGGTTGAGTAAAGTAACGCAGCAGTCGACGTGCGTTTGTCGGTTTGCTGCACTCAATTCATGAGGTACCCACCTTTCAAGCTTTTTCACTTTCCCCATTTGCTTCAAGTGGATTAAAACAGTTTTATCACTAACACCGCGGCCTGAAGCTAACTCGGACGTGGTTTGCGATGGATCCGCTTCCACAATAGCCTTCAATTCTTCATTATCGACTTTGGTCTCCGGCCGTCCACGAGGCTTGTTCTGCAGGTCGAAATTTCCAGAACGAAAATGTTGGAACCAAAAACGCACTGTGTTTTCTCTTGCGACACCGCCGCCATACACATCATTAATCCTTCAAACCGTTTCTGCAGTACTGGTGCCACGGTGGAGCTCGTACTCGAAAATTATACGATATTTCAAGTTTTCCATTTTGAAAATAGAGTAGAAAAAACCAAAACAGGCAAAATCAAATGAATTACGGTTTTCGAAACACAAATGCATGAGGAAATAGCGGTATAAATTTGAAATTGGAATTCCTAACCAAAGAAGATATATTTTCTAGATCAAAGTGGCCAGCACAACAAAACGCCAATTTCATACCTAATAATATCCAAATCATAGTTAATAAGTACCTATGTAGCACTTACTAATAATGATTATATATAAAATAAAATACTCCTGAGAGTTACAATAATATAATTTATCAAAATGATTAGTTATCTCCAGCATTCTTATCGTTGTAATTTTTTGTTAATTACGAGACGTTTTTCCTTACCATTTTAATCCCTTTTAGAAATTTTATTTTATAAGAAAATATTTTCTACAGACAAATAATAAAAACTTAATTAATAAATATTTTCCTAAAATAAATAGAAAATGTTTTTATATCTCTGTTTTATTTCATGACAATCTCTACGGATGGATTTAACGGGAGCTAAGCTAAGAACACATGACTTCCATATTAAACTTTTCAAATGTTTCAATGTTCATTGTTCTTAAAAGAAGCGATATTAATGTTAGACATTATTAAATTATTTATATAACATAGAAGATAAAATGATGATTGTATAATATATAATCAGATATTATACCTACTTAAAAATCTTATACAATTATAACTATATGACTTGTCAAATTCTGGGTTAGTTGACTTAATTGGTTTTCTCTACGGAAAAATAGACAAAATGTTAGATCTTGACATCTATATATTAATACGTGAAGCGAAAATTTAAAGTACAGCTTTACGAGAATTGTGCGTATCGATGAGAGTGAAAGCCACAATTAAACTTTATGCTGAGGAAGGCGTGCGGAAAGCTTAAATTCCTTTAAATAATGCTTGGAAATACATTACATTAATGAAAATATCAGCAACACACACTACCATTTTGGTTCACACATAGTTACACACACGTATTCATTATTGTCAAACCCAATGAGTTTTGACGTTCGGTTTCATCGTGAAAGACATGAGTGAAATTTTATTTTTCGTCATTTTAATTGAACTGGACTGATATTCTTTTAATTATGACAATATTTATAGTTTATAATTATTATCGCTATCGCACCTAAGAGGCAAATTCATAAATAAAAAGGTATACGTTTCAATATAAAAATAATATAGCTGTCTCACAAATGTTTCAATGTTAGATTTTTACATCGTATTGCATAATGTGAAAACGCTCTAATATGTAAAGCAAAAATCACGTTTTCTCGGTTTTGGACCTATTTTAAGGGCCATTAGATCACGATCCAGTCTGCAAATCCAGCAGCCTGTAACCTGTAACAGATCTTAATAATGTTATTTCTAATATTTAGTAGTATTATTATAATAGATTTATCCAATCTAATCCTGCGAAATTAGATAAATTTTTGCCCGCTCGCTCCACTCGCTCGCTTTTAACTTATAAAACATAATATTATAATCATTAGAACATATTTTGCATTGTTGTTTTTATATTTAATTTACACATTTTATTAAACATACTTTCAAATAGCTATTCGGTACAAATTTCAACCAGGACAATTGTAAAAAACTACAATTGTACTCTTGACTAGTACCTGTAAGAAGAGTAATTTAGAAAAGGAAGTTTGTGGAGGGGCAAAAACTGAATAGCCTATGGGTGGCAAATGTGTGAAATCCGGCACAGTAAATAGCATAATAAAATTTACCAGATTGTGTACAGAATGTGCCAGATTTTTACTGTGTATCTAAGAGGCAAAAGAACTCTCAAAATTTAAACAAAATATTTAAATATGAATTATGTTCGAATTTCGACTACAGGGCGATCTCTAGTCTTGAGAAATCAGTATATTTTGTCTATTCTTTTGAAGACAAAACCCATTTTTAGCTTTGGTCTACGCGTGCTGGCAGTAAACGTTTTAACATATAAAATGTGTCCTCAGCTTTTGCGCTAAGACGAGACAAGTCATTTCATGCCGGAAAATTAAGAATTGTGTTATGTCCACCCGCAATTTTAAGTCTGTTTTATTGTTAGTTTTAATGGCCGCTGTCGTGTCGTTGGAATTTGTGAGCGATTGCCGCCGCTAATAACTAAATTTTACAACACATATCTTCACCGACAATGTACGTTTACAGTTAAAATTTAACAAGACTTATATCTGATGAAAGAATTTAAGTATTTGGAATAGAGCGTGTCTTCTTTAATTAAGCACTTGGCCTGTATTTAGGTCCCTTTAAACTACTACGCTAAGTGTCAGTTCAAACCGCGACGATACGCGATTTTGAAATAGCTATTCAAAATTTAACTTTATTTTCACTACATAAAAAGATACACGTTTCATATGACATCAGTCATACACTGCACATGCGCTGTGCAGCGCTGTGCAACCTGACATTGGAATTCTTGCAATGAGACGTGTATCTTCTTGTGTTATGAATAAACTTCAATTTTTTAATAACTGTCGTTTCGTTTCGGTGTGATGTGTGTGTGTGTGTGGTGTGAATTAATCCTAATATTTAATATTAACTTTTTAAAGTGTCGAATTAGCTCACGTGTCTATTAGATCATGTCTAAAAAATCGTAATCGGATTAGACGTAGCCACTACATCTTGTTTATAATTCATTGTATAGTTCAGTACCCCTTCTCCTTTTAAAACGTTTGTTCTTGATTACATTTAATAACAGTATTACAATAGATCCATTACTGTGAACAATCAATCAAAATGATTTATTGAATCTTTATAAAACTTCTAACAGTGATTTCGTGTCTTATCTTCACCGAGAAATCCACTCGAGTGAATCAAAGGCCTTTTCTGCTTTTAAATAGGGAGGTAGGTGTAATAAGTATTATATCTAAATTTTATCTATTCTTATTTGTATCCATTTATTTTGCTGTTATGTACAGATTTATCTACAAAGGTCTTTTTGTATTTATACATTCAAGAGAGTAATGAGAAATATTGTACCTACCTATCATAGCGATGAAAATAAAAATAATCTAATATCAACAGAATTTACTCAATGATCAATTTTTATAAGTAGGAACTAGGTACCACCTTGCCAGAGAACTCGATTAAAATTGCGTTAGCTCCCGTACGCTTCATCGTTGGATATAAGTTGATTAGCTGTGGACGACGCCGTTGGCAACAACTGGTACAAAATAACTCCTGCAGGTTACGTAGAACCGGAGAAATTAAAAACGACGGCTTAATAAAGTATTCTTACGCTTTATGCATTTTAAAGAATAATATTTGCTATTCACCATTTCAATCGTTTTATTAGACATTTTATGTAACCACATACTAAACTAGCTTTTTTTTTCCCTATTTATTTAAGGTCGCTTGGAACTACATAGGTTATCAGCGACCACTATACTATTATTTAAATTAAACCATATAAGTTACTATATTTGAGGATTTTTACAACATTATCACACATATCAGGATCGGTTAATAATACATATCTGTCATTGGTAAAGCTAAACAATTGTCTTTCGGAATCAGAACTATTACAATATATTAAAACATGACTAACAGTGAACGGGTGAGCTACATCTAAGACAAGTCCGAGGAGTGCTTTTCGCGAACAAATGCGAGTGAGATGCTTTGGTATGGCATATTCTCAGCCGTGTTAATATACATTAGTCTTTTCTATTATGTTTAAAATAAAATAGTTTCACCCTTTAGAACGTCTCTTGAAAATATGTAATTTGGAACTGGAACTGGAAGAGTCCGTAATCCAAATTAGAATCCACATAAAATTAATTGTGATAGATAGTTCTCGTTTAGCATCGGAAGGAATAATGGGAATGTCGTTAGTAGTATATGACATTGAACTAGCTTCCCTAGCCACCTGGTCAGCTTATTCGTTACCATATATTCCTTGGTGAGAGTGAGGTGAGTATCCATTTAAATATTACATCAACTGATAGTTCTTTTAATTCGAAAAACGACAGAGTGTATTAATTGTATAAGAGGATTTTCAGAAAATCTATTTTGAATAGCTAAAAGAGAAGATTTAGAATCGGCTTAAATAGCATAAAATTGATAGGTGAGGTGGTTTGCTAGAACCATTTTGACAGAACGATACATTGCATAAGCTTCACATAGAAATATAGAATATTAGATGGGTAAACTTATTACGGTAGGATCCGAATCAAAAATGATGGAGCAACCGGTTCCATTATCAGTAACAGAACCGTCCGTAGAAATTAATTTATAGTTACGATAACTTTCAACTAGATCAAAATAAGCTTATTGTTACGCAATATTATTAATAATATAAATAATATATTATTATATATTATTTATATTATTAAAATAAAATATAATTTGTGCGTACTATCGCAGTCAAAGCTATAATAATGCGAGCCTATTTAAATAGCTGTTAACTAAGAAACCGCTTCATACGTAGGAGGGTAAGAACTTTTCGTTCCTAAGGCAATTAAAGGCCACTTAGTGACAAGGGTGAGATGTAAGGATCCCTTGAGGTTTTTGCTTCGTTTTGCGAGTGAGAGTACATTATAATGTTGTTAGAGAAAAGGTAAAAGTAGTGGAAAACACTATTTTTGCTTTGCCAGACGTTGCTCTGTATTTTTTCTTATGAAGCGAGTAGACGGTATTTTTATTATAAAATATATTATATAATATACACTATATAAAACTAGTATTACATCACACTATATAACTGTATGTTTTAGAATAAGGTTTTATGTTGTATGAGCTAAATAAAGATTATTATTATTCTTATTTTTGTTTATGAGCTGCTTACGCTGACTTATTGGCAAGTTATTTGACTCCATGAATGCGATACGACCCAGGGCACTGAGTCTTGTTACCGCTTGTCTTGCCTTGCAATAACTAATCTTATTAAAGTAAAACCTGTAAACCGCTTAGCAATAGGCGATATCAACGCTGTTGTTCCGTCAGTCGACGAGGTCATTAACAATAACGTTCGGATGGCCTTGATACGAGACGGGCAAAAAACAATTATTAACAAAATTATTAAAAGGGCAAAGATGACCAGCTTGATTGATGAACCTTGATGAACCTTGATTTTAGTTTACCAAAACTGTGATGGACTTATTAGTAAGTACATACATCTATTGTTTACTTCTAATGATGTTTTATTTTTTGTTATTACAAAAGTAATATTATTGTCATTTAATTACATGTGAAAAAGTAGGTACGAACAAAAACTTAACTAATTATTCTTCTCCTATAATATTTTTCTAGATGCAATAAATATTTACAACAAATGCAATGCTCAATTTTTCGTGAATAGAATTTTGCTAAATTTGCTACAATGGACAAATTAAATTCAATATTTAAATATAAAATGTAGGTTTTGTGCGGAATACACTCAAATATATGAAATGTTTTGTTAAATTTAAACTGTATGTGCTTAGTTAAATTCTAAATGACTGTTATTTAATGAATATAATTCTGCAGTTATTTTCAAATTGAGGCAATTGGGCCACCACAGTGTGGGACTGAACAATTTTTCATTGTGCTTCTGGATTATGAATATTTACGAAATAATATTCGTAAAATATTTCGTAAGTATTTCTATGGCACTGTAGCTTACTACAACACTTATACATATATTCACTATTTGGTGTAGCCGTAAGTACGTTTACACAGTACACACGCACCGCAGCCACAGGGGCGACACTTAGGCTTCACTCTCTACAAATGACAACTCGAGCACCGGCGAATGTCAGCCATGTTGACGTAAGCCTAAGGTTGACACGGAAATAATTTTATTTATATATGTTCTGTATATTATTTTTTATTAAAAAATAAAAAAAAGGCTAAGAAACATTGGCTTTGCATATTATTCTGTTTTTATACTAGTAATTATAACTTGTATCTGCATGAGGTACCCATGAAGTCATTGCATGAGCCATTCCCTGCACTGTCATCAGCTTTTCACTGAACATCAGCTGCATCACTCTGACGCTGGCAACTCCTATTACAAGGAAGGATATGCCAAAAGAAGAAGAAGAAATAATTTTAAACGTTGCGTTAGACAAATCTGTCATAAATATTATGAAATTATATTGTTAATTATTTCAAAGTACGAAACAACCAGCGGTCGGCCCCGTGAACGAAAGTTCTGACTCGAAAAACTCACACCCGCTCACCGCGCGTATACCCCTCATACATCTAGCCACGCACACATAGCTGTCATTCGTGTAAGTCTACTGAATGAAGGTTCTTTACGGTGGTATTATATATTCTTTGCCGCAGCGCCATTGGCGCCGCTGCACTAGGATTTGTATGTACATTTCTTACCGTGGCGCATGTGTAAATGCGGTAAGGATCAAGTCACACCAAAACGAAACGATACGTGTCACGCTGTATTTTTGAGATGTCTATTAAAAATGTAACTTTGTTCATTATACAAGGAACATACACGTTTTATTGTAAGAGTGCGAATGCCAAGTTGCACAGCGCATGTACAGTGTATGACTGATGGCATATGAAACGCATATATTTTTGTGTACTGAATAAAGTAAAATTTTGAATACCTCAAAAATACATTGCGCGTCGCTTATCGTCTCGTTTCAATGTGAAACTTGTTTTAAGCAAGAACTCTTCACAGGTAATAGATGCCGACTATTCGAGTTCCGTACCTAAAGGATAAAAACGAGACCCTATTACTGAGACTTCCCTGTCTGCCTGTCATCAGTCTGTATCTCGTGAACTGTGATAGCTAGATAGTTGTGAAATATTCCCAGAAGGTGTATTTCTATCACCGCTATCAACGATAAATTCTAAAAGCAGAAAAAAAAATAGTCTTAGTACTCCTTAGTCTTTAAATATACGCGTTTAGAAATTACGGCATTGTTTAAAGCACTGCATATGCCACTATGTAATTTACAGTAATCATAATCATCATCTTATTTACAATACCTAATCAAATCTTGGCGCGCATTCAATGAAACGTTCATAAATTCTTAAAATGTATTATATTAAACGTTTTTAAAATGTATTAATAATAATTTAACAAATATCACTAAAAAGGGAAAAAATATTATTTTTAAACAAAAAATTAAACTGACTTCCAAAGTAAAGTACACAAGCAAGTATGAAATAAATATTATTTTCTAAATAGTTCCCCTTTTAATTCGGATAAAATTTAAACTATTTCTCTACTCAATCTTCTAAATTTTGAGGTCGGTATCAGCAAGTTTGAACGTGAGTTCTTTAAAATATTGTAGGATTTTGTTTGGGATGTTTATGTTTTATCGCACAAGTATTTCAAGATTGCTGCTGACAGCAACTGGTTAGTACCTAAAAGGAGCATTGAAATAGATGTATAGTACCTAATAGACAAAATAATAAAAAAAAAACGGCCAAAAACGAGTCGGATACGCGGACGAAGCGTTCTGTACCTACGAAATAGCTAAAAATTCACGTTTGTTGTATGGGACCCCAGTTAATTTTTTTTCTGTTTTTAGAATTTGTCGTTGATAGCGGTGATAGAAATACACCTTCTGGGAATATTTCACAACTCTCTAGCTATCACAGTTCACGAGATACAGACTGATGACAGACAGACGGACGGACAGACAGACAGGGAAGTCTCAGTAATAGGGTCTCGTTTTTATCCTTTAGGTACGGAACTCGAATAGTCGGCATCTATTACCTGTGAAGAGTTCTTGTTTGCAACAAATTTCACATTGAAACGAGACGATAAGCAACGCGCGCTGTATTTTTAACTCTCTCGGCAAAACAAACTCAAGCGCTTTTCATGCCGGTTTTCTGAGAGGCCGTGGTATTTCCCCAAATAAGCATTACCGATCTGTGGACCAAATTAACAATCACCAGTGATAATAATGGTTATCTATTGTAGTAGGCGACAGACAAAAATATAGCAGTCAGCAATAAGTATATATTATAGTGATGAATCATCATCAGATCATGAATATAATTTTGGCAATAGCAAAGTCTTAATTCAAATATATTATTTCAAATACATTGATATCAGTGTTCAAAACTATGAGGAGTACCTATGTCACCATTATAATATGTTGGTGTATAGCACGGATAAGATAAATGAGGTTGGATTGGCAATGTGCGCGGGGCAGACGCGCCACAAGTATGATTGGACAATCATACTTCAACCGAACCACGCGTTTATACTTTTTAGTCGCTTGTTGATTGCCCCGCAGTACGGAGCAGCGCTAAAATCCTTTGAAAATGCCGTGTTGTGCGATTGTTATGTGCAAATTAAAGAGTCAGACATCAAATATGAAACAAGGAGGAATTTCTTTTCATCGGTAAGCATAAAAACCTTAGTTTTTTAGTATTTTTCCCAAAAAACTAGTTCGAATTATGAAATTCTAAGTAGAAACGAAAATTAAGCCAAGAATCACAGACAAACAAATATTTCGCGAGAAGACACATCTGACGCGCAATGGGTTGCGAAGCGAGCCAAATTACCGCGCCTTTCGACTCGTTCGCGTCACGTCCGCTTCGGTCGCCTGGATAGTGCAGTCAGTGATCGATGATTTATCGACAAATTATTTTTCTTCAGAATGAGTTACTACTGTTCTCGGTAGTATAATTTTGGTAATCTTTTTTTTGCTACATAATATTTATCGACCATCGACTTCTTTTTTGCTTTGATTTTCTAATTATTTTTGATTACAAATAAAGGTAATACATGTTGATATTTTTTTTCATTTTCTATCCCAATACCAATTAAATTCGCCTTTGACACAATGTTTTAGTTAGTATAAAATTACTAGTGCTCCCGTTATTAAAATTTTTCATTCAATTACCAATAGCTACAGGACGGTTTACGATTTACGATGAGCCCTCGGCAAAAATAGTGGGGATGCACATATTGTACACGCGCAACCATACTTGCCCCGCTACTACCGCCTAGCTACCGCCCCGCCGCATTCAAAAGTTAGGACTCATAAATCGTAAATCTAACTGAAACTAAGATGATTTCAAGATTCAAGTTTGACCATTTTCATTATCGAAAATTCCTATCGACCATAGCAAGCCCTAGCGTGCGTGTGAATTTTGAGCATGTGGTTGGGTCGTAACGTTACCGACTCAACGTAGTGTGAGTACCAAATCGCAGCCCTCTGTTCTAGGTGTGATTTGTTAATTAGTGTGCGTGATTCGTGTATGTATTATTATTTCTTATGTAGTGGAGTGCATTGGTGGGAGACAGGCGGCGACGCTGGTTTTCAAGTAAAAATATCACGGTTGCCAATCCAACCTCATTTATCTTATCTGTGGTGTATAGTAAGAAGATTGGTGGTGATGATGATGATGATGATGATTACTGTAAGTGGCATATGCTTGCAGTTCTAAACAATTCCGAAATTTCTAAACGTCCACCTTTAAAGACAGGAGTTCTGTTCAATGCTTTTGGATCTAGGGTACACCTTGGCACAAAATTTTACTTACTATAAAAGTAGAAATCACTATAAATGTCCATAGATTTTTGTGGAGTTCTCTCGATTGCTCATGAATGCCTTCATCAGGTTGGTGAAGTGGAAAAGGAAGGTGAAGGCTCCACCTTGGCGACTAAGGGACCAATTTAAAATATATTCTTCACAACAACAAAAGAATTTAAAAAATGCTTCGACAAACGGCAGAGTAATGTTCAAAGATATACGTGTCGATATAAAAGACTATGAGAAGTACCTATTATCATCAGAATGTGATAGTGTTTGGTGTAATGAAGGTGGTGATAAATGATGATTACTTTAATTGACATAGTGGCATTTAGTTCTGTAAACAACGCCTAAATCCCCAAACATGTATCTATAACGACTCGGGAGATCTGTTCAGTACCTTACCAGTACCAGTTCCTTATGGATCCCATGATCAGATCACCATTTTGTTGACAAAATAAACCAATAAGGGATTATACTCTTTACAACTAAAGAAGAATTTTGAAAATCGGTCCACAGTCGGTGGAGTAATCGTTTAACATACAAAAATAATTATAAACAGCCGAAGGTATAACCGCCTCCATTCCTTGAAATCGGTTAATTTAATTTTAAGAGGAGTGGAGTAACCAAAACGCATTAGTGAAAATTTATTTATTTTTCGCATTCAAATCGTAACCGTAAGCCGTTGACTTCATACGCGCAAAAACAAATATCGCGAGAACAGTACAATTTTTCCACAATAAAAAGTAGCCTGTGTGTTAATCAAGAGTCTAAACTACTACCATTCCAAATTTCATCAAATACCGTTCAGTGGTTTTTGAGATTAGTGCGAACAAACGTACAGATAAACAGATAAACAGACAAAAATTCTAAAAATTATTGTTTTGGGTTCTATATCGTTCATAAAGCCCCCCGTAATAGTTTTTCTTAAAGATCTTCCATGTACAGACAGCGACCAGTTACGAATTTATTATATGTATGTATATATTGTTCTGTACGCTACAATAGCTAATTAGACGACCGGAGAAATAATCTCGGATATGTTAAAGGAACTACAACACGGGTAGTACTACCCCGAAAAAGAATAACAAAATGTTAATTGGGTTATTTAGTTGCGGTAACGCTGAGAAAGAGCGTCAGTGTTCTGTAGTTTATGCTAATTACTTACAAAATAATTAAATTATCTTCGCGGAGATTCACTGCTTTCAGCGACAATACCTACAAGGATAGTACTGTAAGGCCCGTATTATAAACTATTCTCAAACTCGTTCTCAAGACCTTTCTTGGCTGAGACGGTCTCAAATAACGATTAGCTTCTCAAGAATGTCTTTAATTAATAATAGGTCTTTACCTATGAAATTGCCGTTCGGCAGTACTGGCCATTTCAAATCAAAATAATTTTTGTTTTTCTAAGAATTCTAATTTCAAATTAATTTTATTTTAAAAACATGGAATTCTTTTTCCAAAAGTAGTTATTTGTTTATTGATTAGTGTTACATTTTCATCGCATTTCAATCTTTTTCGTCATCATGGATACGTTAAAAATTCGATTAATTATGGAATATGAGTACCGTCGTAGCAGCAACGCGGCACAAGCGGCACGCAACATTAACGACGTTTACGGAGCTAACACTATAAACCAACTCACCACCTGTTATTGGTTTGCTCGCTTCCGTTCTGGAAATTTTGACCTGAAAAATGAACCTCGCGGTCGTCCGAAGACTTTGGTCGACAATGACGAATTAATGGCGATTGTGGAAGCTGATGATACACAATCTACGGCTGAATTAGCAGCAGCTTTCGACGTTAGCGTCAAAACAATATTGGTCCATTTGCGTCAAATTAGCAAGGTAAAAAAGCTTGAAAAATGGGTGCCCCACGAACTCAATGATCGCCAGCGCGAAGTACGCGTCGAGACATGCCTGCACTGCTCAACAGACACACAAATGAAGGAATTTTGAACCGCATTGTTACCTGCGATGAAAAATGGATTCTGTTTGATAAGAAAGTTGGTTGGATTCTGGTTCAGCACCTAAACAATGCCCTAAACGAAAACTTACCCCTAGAAAAGTGATGGTCACTATTTGGTGGTCTAGCGCCGGTGTGATTCATCACATCTTCTTACCAAACGGGGTGAGCATTACTGCAGATGTGTACTGTGAAGAATTGAACACAATGATGGAGAAGCTGGCACATCTCCAACCAGCATTGGTCAATCTCTCGTCTCCGCTGCTCTTGCACGACATCGCGCGACCTCATACTGCACAGCAGACGGTCTCCAAGTTGCAAGAACTGGGGTTGGAAGCTCTCCGTCATCCGCCCTACTCACCAGACCTTGCGCCTACAGACTACTACTTTTTCCAGAATTTGGATAACTTCTTGGCGGGAAAAAAATTCAATCCCGAGAGGCAGTACAAAATGCCTTTGAAGAATTTGTTGCCTCCCGTCCAGCTGATTTCTTTAAGAAGGGCATCAATAAACTGCCACTGCGTTAGCAAAGATGCATTGATTGCATGGGTGATTACTTCGATTAATACAAATAAAAAATACATTAAAAAAATTCGTTTAAATTTTGTCATACAAAACGGCAATTTCATAGGTAAAGACCTAATAGTATGATCTCAAGACCATATCAGATGATAACGTGAATGAGATCACTTACTCAACTTTTAAGCGTCATCTACACGACATAGAACGAATGAAATAACGTTTCATTTACACTTTTGAAAAGAGCGGCTTTACCGATTATACATTCTTTCAATATTTTTTTTTAATAATGTAATATTTAATAATATAAATACGAAAAAAAGTTTAGTGTGTATTTTTTATATTGAAAAACAGATTTCAATTTCCCGTACATATTAATATTTATTATTCTCTAACATTTTATAATAACTTAAAATTTTTCTTTAAATAATAATTTAATTAAAGGAAAAAAAATAAAGAGAAAAAATAAAATAAAGAAATTTTATTCTTTAAATAATAAAAATTCCATATTTTTATAATAACTACGTAAAACGGACTGCAGATCATTGGCATTCGAAAAAAGTTGTTCTTCTTCTTCTTTAAAATGACTCCTTAGTAATTCGCCGATGTGAGTTTTGACGAAATATCTGCCTTATGAAAGGGATTTATGAATAAACAAGGGTACGGTGTACTGGAGGAAGTATGTTGAATAATCTAAGACCTAGAACTAACACAGTAAGGGTTAGTACCACAGTGATAACGTCTTATAATTCGATGGAGCCAGCTGCACGCACGAAAAAACATGACTCATGCGTTACCAAGTACCGTTACCAATTACCGTTACCAAGTACCAGCGTTACTTCGCATTTTATTATTATTATTATTATTATTGTTGTTGTTGTTGTTGTTGTTGTTGTTGACGTTGTCACGTTCAACTATCGTCAGTAAACCGATTTTACAGACAACCAATATTTTTAGTAAGAATATATTATGTAGTATTTACAAACACAGAACAGACTTAAGGTCTATAGGGCGAGGAATTGTAGGAGCGAGGGAATAATATAACGAGGATTGTTTTTTTGGACAGCCAAAAAAGATCAGCTGTCAAGTGTCACATCAAGTCACTTTTGTTTAACTTTTATCTTTGGAATTGAGTGCTATTAATATAAATCAAATAGGTAATTCGTTTAATGTAGGTAAACAAATAAAGTCGACTGAACTGTATCCCAAGCCGTACTCAAGTTAAGGTTTGACTGTACTCACGACACCGCGTCTCAAGTAACAGTTTGACAGCAATGACAGCGTACTTGAGTAACGAGTCTCGTTATACGTTCGCACTCGCTTGATACGCCGTACCTACAGCTGTACTTAACGTACGATCTATTAATTAAAACAACATCTTAAGTACTTTCTTGAGAATTGTCTTAGCGATAAGAACGAAAGATTGATAAGGTCAGTTCACACCGCGACGATACGTTTCTTTTTTATTTAAGATAGCGATTCAAAATTGAATTATAATCACTAATTCTTTTGTTGTAATTAAATTTAATTTTTAATCGCTATCATAAAAATACAGAGCCTCCGAATGAGCTCACCCTAAAGGCTCCCACTAAACCTGCACAATAAAACGATTGCTGTACGGCCGCCACGGGTTACGTGGCTCCTAGTATTATCATCACGTAGCGTAGGATATAATTATATATAATATTCAATATTCATATCACCTTAGCCAAGACAACTTGTAAGAAATCACAGTTCCTATTGTTTATACATTTCATTTGCTACATACAGATGTGTATGTATGTGTATACACTTGCGACATAATTTAAGCTGTTAAGTAATTCAAGTTATCAGTGAATTACATTTAGCCTCGCAATTTCCAGGCATCCTGCGTCTGCAAATGGGTTGTTCAGCTGTAAGTGTCGAAAGCGAGATTAGCACCGCTACGGGATAATTCAGTAAAATATGCTTAGCTTTAATCTTAAAATTAATATAATATTCTCGTATCACAGTGTGTTTGCTAGAGAAAACGGTATCAGAAACGACTTGACTGATTTTTATTTAATATGGTAGGTATGAAAAATAGGTTGTATAATTGGTAAGGGTAGCCCACCCCAAATTTTTATTTTTAACTATCTCACCCGGTAAACGTTGTTTTGCCATACCTATATAAAAAATAGTTGCTATAATTTTTAAATATTTCTTTTCATATCATCTCCTGACAATAATGAACACATAAAAGAAAGATTTATCCAATTTTGGTGCAGTTGTTTGGAAGTTATGCGCGTACTGTAAACATTTTGGGTAATTCATTTTTATTTATATAGATTTTTGCACATTTTTCATATTTTGATAATTTTGGTATCAAAAAAATCGTAATAAAAGCCTCAATTTTCACCGTTCTAACACCAACCCCCATTGTTCAATATATAATACAAAAATTATCTTAAATTTTATTAGTACTATAATTATCTTCATCCCTCAGTGATCGATAACTCTTTCACCCATCACCTTTAGGGGTATCACTTCTAGGGGTAGGTAGTAGGTGTAGGTGTGGTTTTAGGTGTAGATAAGTAGTATATGTACAACTACAGGAGTAGGTAGTTGGTGAAGGTAGTGATCCTTACTTGATTTACAGACATTCAGACGGATGTAAAATTTAACTAAGTTTATTTTAAATAATTTGTTATGAAGTTATAGACATTGTTAATCCTTAGAACATGTTAAATCGATTTAGAAGTGACCATAACTGTAATATAATTATTGTTACTAAAGGATAATTAAATTATTTTTATTTCCTGAAAGTAAAAGCAACGTAAAATTATTTAAAAAATCGTTATGTCTACTAACTGTACATATAATAAAAAAGATTTTGAGCGTATTCCCATTATCCGATCCACGGATAAGATAAATGAGGTTGGATTGGCAATGTGCGCGGGGCTGACGCACCACAAGTATGATTGGACAATCATACTTCAACCGAACCACGCGTTCATACTTTTTAGTCGCTTGTTGATTGCCTCGCAGTACGGAGCAGCGCTAAAATCCTTTGAAAATGCCGTGTTGTGCGATTGTTATGTGCAAATTAAAGAGTCAGACATCAAATATGAAACAAGGAGGAATTTCTTTTCATCGGTAAGCATAAAAACCTGAGTTTTTTAGTATTTTTCCCAAAAAACTAGTTCGAATTATGAAATTCTAAGTAGAAACCAAGAATCACAGAAAATATACATTGCTGGTGAAGTACGCAAATATTTCGCGAGAAGACACATCTGACGCGCAATGGGTTGCAAAGCGAGCCAAATTACCGCGCCTTTCGACTCGTTCGCGTCACGTCCGCTTCGGTCGCCTGGATAGTGCAGTCAGTGATCGATGATTTATCGACAAATTATTTTTCTTCAGAATGAGTTACTACTGTTCTCGGTAGTAAAATTTTGCTAGTCTTTTTTTTGCTACATAATATTTATCGACCATCGACTTCTTTTTTTGCTTTGATTTTCTAATTATTTTTGATTACAAATAAATAATACATGTTGATATTTTTTTTCATTTTCTATCCCAATACCAATTAAATTCGCCCTTGACACAATGTTTTAGTTAGTATAAAATTACTAGTGCTCCCGTTATTAAAATTTTTCATTCAATTACCAATAACTACTGGACGGTTTACGATTTACGATGAGCCCTCGGCAAAAATAGATGCACATATTGTACACGCGCAACCATACTTGCCCCGCTACTCCCCCCGCCGCATTCAAAAGTTAGGGCTCATAAATCGTCAATCTAACTGAAACTAAGATGATTTCAAAATTCAAGTTTGACCATTTTATTATCGAAAATTCCTATCGACCATAGCAAGCCCTAGCGTGCGTGTGAATTTTGAGCATGTGGTTGTGTCGTAACGTTACCGACTCAACGTAGTGTGAGTACCAAATCGCAGCCCTCTGTTCTAGGTGTGATTTGTTAATTAGTGTGCGTAATTCGTGTATGTATTATTATTTCTTATTTAGTGGAGTGCATTGGTGGGAGATAGGCGGCGAGAGTATCACGGTTGCCGATCCAACCTCATTTATCTTATCCGTGATCCGATCCGATATCCGATAACGGGACAAATGTTATGTTTCATATTGAAATACATAATTATGTACTGTCTTTCTCATCGTGGCGATGCATCGGTCCGATATAGGCTATTGGATCGGATCGGATAGTGGAAAAATGCTCTTGAAGTGCATTAAAACTAATTTAACTGACTGACATTATAAGGGTCAGCACTCAGCATACCTACACCGACACTTTAATTGCGGAAGTTTGAATGTTTAATTGCACCGCTCGGCATAGCCCGGTGCCGCTTTTGCAATGAAACGTGTATCTTCTTGTGTATTGAATAAAGTTCAATTTTGAATCACTATTTAATAAAATGCAGCGGATCGTCGCGTATCGTCTCGTTTCGGTGTGAACTGACCCTAAATCAGAGTATAGAATAAGCCCTCAGCGTGCTATATTAGGACAATTGTAGTATTATGACTTCTTTGAAATAATAATAATCAATGCTTTATTTATAATTATTACCATCTATAAGCAAAATTAATGTCTTCTGTTCGATTGGAAATTATATTGCTCTATTTTTAATGGATTTCCGTAACGCGTCGTTTGTTACAACTCGCCGACATGTAGGGTGACAACAGTGTAATTTATTTCATTAAAAAAAATCCTTAATATTTTACACATTAATTTTTTTTAATAAATTTTCTTTTTAAATTAATATGATATAATGTTGCAGATTTTTCCGATCTGGAGGGACAAGTGAAAGTCGTAAAATGTCCGGATGCCCAAATCTCAGAATAACCAAGTTGTAAAATGTCTTGCAATGTACCAAATATTTTGTCAGTCTTAGAATGAATGCAATAAGTTTTTTTCACAGATTATATTATGGTATACTTTGGACTATAAAGATAGTCTATAATAAAATATATACCTACGGATCAGTATTTATTAATACTGTGTTAATACACATTATAATAGCTTTTGTTTGAAATAACTTTTTTAGTGTAAAAAAGTTTACGTTTTTCCGCATGTATTGCATCGACAGCGTGGTAACTCTGAAAACAAAGCCTCTTTTCTTAATTAACTTCGTTAATTACGTAAGTTTAGTTCAACCGGAGACTCGAGTGTTTTGCTTTGTATTTCTTTGTTAATTTAAAAATTATTGCTTCCAGTCCGCCCCTTGATTGTGCAATAAACTTTTTACTGACACATTTTCCGTACAGACACGACGCAGGAGGAAGTGTCAATAAAGCAACAATGTAAAATTCAAATAAAACATTACATATTCCCAAAGAGACTATGAAAAGTAAAAGAGAGTAAAACGCTTTTATATACGAGTAGTAGAAATACAAAGCTCTTTAATATGGGTAATTTGTTGGATTATTATTCCTTTTACAAACGTGAGTAAATCTTTCGAGGCGGAATAAGAAATCGTTTCTTGTGAGACATAATTGCCCTACGAACGTTTGAAGACATGGAATACACTGGGTACAATATACATTATAAGTGCATGTCAGGATATGTCTAAAAAGGGTTCCGTAACTAACAACGCGCAATAGGTTTTTGGAGTTTACTCCTTAAGAAATAATTTTCTTACATAAGCCCGTGGTATTAAAATCTATGGGAGTAAAATCGAATTCACGATGTCACACGGTCACACGGTACGGTGTCTCACGATGTTCGCCGAAGATGCGTTGGTCGCTTTGCATTGCACACCAAATTCTATCTCCTTTTTAGAATAAACTCCAGTCTTGCGTCAAAGCTGACCCACACATTATTTTTGTTTTTTTTTTAAATAACTAAAAAAAATGTCCAATTTCGCCCAAAATAATTTTATTATTTTAAAGAGAAAGTAACAAGTTTATGGTTAGTATAAAAATTCCAGGGAAACTAACTTGTAAACCACTTTGGAGGTCGGTTACTCGAAATATGGATTAGGAACATTATAAAAAAAAACATATAATATAAAACCTCGCCTTTATTATTTAAAGAGACCTATTTGACGATACTCCACACTTTGGGTTAGAATGAAAAAAAAAACAGCCCCACTTCACATGTATGGAGAGCCATTTCTAAAATACAATTAAAATTATTTTATGATGCCAGTTAAAATAAACTCTATAGCAAGAGGGAAAAGACAGTGGGAAACTATAAAGGAAACCAAAAAGGAAATCTTTGTATATTTTTTTGTTCTATCGTCACCTTATTTCTCTCGAAACCAAAACTAAAGTTAAAGCGAACATTGCTTCTTGCGAATTGATTTTCATCAAACGTACTTCTTCAAACGTACCATTGTAATTACTGATATTAGGGAATATTTTTCTCCGTATTTGCTAAAAACATAGGAAGCGGAAAATGTGCACAGCTAACCCTTAATTCACCTCTGGCGGTTTCCGTTGCGAGTTACATATTAAAATGTATGATAAATGCGTAGAATTCTTCTTTTTCCAGCATTACTAAAATTTTGTCTTCTTAAATTACTAGACAAGTAGGTTGGAGGTATGAAATAATTAGCATTTATTTAATTGAGAGAGTTGGATTTATCCGACATTAGATACAACAGATTTAAGGATATAAAGATTTGGACGAAACAATTCTCAAATAATTATATTAATATATAATTCACCTGAACGTACGCTTTGTACGAAAACATTAAAATCAATTACTAGTATTATTAGATCACTACATAGTTAATAGAAGTTTATCAGTCATTGTTCTTACGGAAGTTAATATGAAAAGCAAGGAAGTTTCATTGTATAAGATTCCCGGTTACATAGTATACCCAAACACCAGGAACACAAAAAGAGGTGGTGGGATACTCATATACATAAGAGAAGATCTACACTTCATACTAGAAACTCTACCGATAACACTAAACGCGACGCAACTAACACATACTAAAATTAAAAATGGAAAACAGGATTACTAACATCTTAGCTATATATAGACCACCGAACACGTATAAGTCAGTTTTCATCTCGGAATTCATTATTTATTGAAAAATATTCCATCATCGGAAGAAACTGTATTAATCGGAGATATCAACATATCACATGACGATGGCTCAATTATAACAGCTTATAGAACCATGTTATGTGAAAACGGCCTACAAAGTGCAATACCTACGTCCGAGACAACGCGAGAAGCGATCGTGAATGGCCGACTTCATCGAACATGAAGACCACGTGTGCGTCCGAGCGAGCCGCGGCCGGCCGATCGACGCGCGCGCTCACCTGCTAAGTTGTACGAGGGCGGGTCAATAAGTCCGTGACTTTTGGAATAAAACACAGATTTTTTGATAAATAAATCATTTTATTTTTCAACGTAGTCCCCCTTGAGTCTATACACTTTGTCCAACGCTTCTCCAATTTTTTTATCCCTTCCAAAAAATATGATTTGTCGAGGTCCTCAAAATAGGCCTTTGTTTGCGAGATGACTTCATCATTGGAGTCAAATCTTTTTCCACCGAGCCATTTTTTCAGGTTTGGGAACAAGAAGTAGTCACTCGGAGCCAAATCTGGAGAATAGGGTGGATGTGGGAGCAATTCATAGCCCAATTCATGGATTTTTGCCATGGCAACTGCACATGTGTGCATCCTTGCATTGTCTTGGTGAAAAAGAACTTTTTTCTTGGCCAAATGAGGTCGGTTTTTTTTCAAATCCTCATTGAAGCGGTCCAATAAGTTGGCATAATATTCGCCATTAATTGTTCTTCTCTTTTGAAGATAGTCAATGTGGATTATCCCACGTGCATCCCAAAAAACAGTCGCCATAACTTTATTGGCTGACAAACCCACCTTGGCCTTCTTTGGCGCCGATTCACCCTTAGAAACCCACTGTTTTGACTGTTTTTTGGTCTCTGGTGTGTTGTGATGGATCCATGTTTCGTCCACAGTTACAAAACGGCGCAAAAACTCCTCCATATTGTGATTAAACAACGCCAAAAGTTGTTACACGATTGCGTTTGTGATGATGGAAATCATTGAAATCGATGGTGCAGAGTCCCCATAGTATTTATCAAGCTTAGCCTTGGTCTCGGTAATGGTTTTTTTTCGCAAAAAATAATGCTTAATAAGCACACGAAATTCACTTTTTTCCATTGTTTCCTTAAGTTACTGGATAGTCTGATAAAGATAGCTGTAAAACACAAAGTAACTGACGCAGCAAGTTCAAATTTTGATAGGAGTCAACTGACAGATGCCTGTTGACAGGAGTAGTGTTGCTTTTTCAGTAAGGAGGTCAGAAATTCAAAAAGTCACGGACTTATTGACCCGCCTTAGTACTATATCCGATCACTATATGGTTCGAATTAGCTTGACTGCAACTGGTTATGTAATTGGTAATAATTGTAAAATAAAAATAATATTAGATGAAAAAAATGTCAGTGAACAGTTAAAATTGATAAATTGGTCCGATTTAATGCAAGAAAATTGTCCTATTGTACTATTTGAAAAAAATTATAAAATCTTTACTGATATAGGTATATGATAAGAGCAAAATTCGAAAATATCAAAAACGAAAAGAGTTACACAGCCATGGGTAGATATTCATAGAACTGCGGAAAAAGCTAGAGAACAGAGATTTTCTTTTTAGAATATGAAAGTCTTCGCCTAATAACATTAATAATTGATTAACATATACTAGATATAGAAATAAAGTGAATAAATTAATTGATATTGCTAAAAATAATTACAGACAAAAAGAGATAGAAAAGTGTAATAATGATTTAAGAAAAATTTAGTGTAATATAAATAAATGGATAGGCAATTCTAAAAATGACCTTGGATGATATTATTATTAAATATTTAGGGCAGACTAATACAATGAATAATATATGTAACCAATTCTCAGAAATACTTACAGCAGAAATTAAGAATATAAAACATTACTGTAATAGCAAATTTTTAGATTTGCTTACGTAGTGCCGAGTGATAAGTCGTTTTATTTTAAGAAAGTAAAAGCATGTACAGTGGAAAAATATATTATAGATATGCTACATTTTAATAAAGCGCCAGGGATAGATAATATAAGAGTACAAGATATCAAGCAAGTTAAAAAAGAAATAAGTGTAGTATTAGCAAAATTTATAAACATGTGTGTGCATAAAGGTGTTTACCCAGACCTATTAAAGAAGTCAATTATACGTCCGATATATAATAATGGAACTCATTTAGATTACAGTAACTATAGACCAATTGCGATATTGTGTGTGATAAATAAGATTGTAGAAAAGGTAATTGTGAACCAGGTAAGTAGGTACCTAGAGCAGCACGGCATAATATCATCGCAGCATCGCAGGCAGGCATCGCATCGCAGGCATATATCGCAGCACGGGTTCCAGCGAGGATGCAGCACAGCCACCGCGCTCGCAGAATTCACCGATTACATCAACAATAGCCTGAACCAAGGCAACTCTGTTACCGCTTTATTCATTGACTATAAAAAGGCTTTTGACACCCTAGACCATGGAGTGTTATTGCGTGCAATGGATGAATGTGGTGTCAGAGGCACCGTGAATAGCTGGTTTAAGTCCTACCTCGAAAACAGGTCGCTGCGCACTTTGATAGACGGAGACACTGGAGATGAGGTGAGTGTCACTCTGGGTGTGCCCACCGGCTCAGTGTATGGTCCGTTTGGGTACATCATGCATGTAAATAGCGTCATAAATGTGATCAAACATTGTAAAACCTTTATGTACGCAGATGACATGTGTCTATTGTTTTCATCCAACAACATGAAAGATGCACAATATTATATACATAAGGATTTTGATAACATAATTTAATGGGCACACGACAATGGCATAATAATCAACCACAGTAAAACTAAATCTATGTGTATAACTTCACCTTACAGTAAAAATAATAAGCTAAATAATAACATAAATATATCTGGACATACTAAGGCAGGTCAATAAGTCCGTGACTTTTTGAATTTCTAACCTCCTTACTGAAAAATCAACACTACTCCTGTCAACAGGCATCTGTCAGTTGACTCCTATCAAAATTTGAACTTGCTGCGTCAGTTAGTTTGTGTTTTACAGCTATCTTTATCAGACTATCCAGTAACTTAAGGAAACAATGGAAAAAAGTGAATTTCGTGTGCTTATTAAGCATTATTTTTTGCGAAAAAAAACCATTACCGAGACCAAGGCTAAGCTTGATAAATACTATGGGGACTCTGCACCATCGATTTCAATGGTAAAAAGTGGTTTACTGAATTTCGTTGTGGCCGTACAAGCACTGAAGATGCCGAACGTCCTGGACGCCCAGTTGAGGTCTCTACACCCGAAACAATCGAAAAAATTCACGATATGGTGTTGGCCGACAGAAGATTGAAAGTGCAAGAGATTGTGAAAGCCATAGGCATCTCGCATGGCTCAGTGGTTTCAATTTTGAATGATCACTTGGGCATGAGAAAGCTTTCCGCAAGTCGACCACAAACGCAATCGTGTAACAACTTCACAGGAAGGTTTGGCGTTGTTTAATCACAATATGGAGGAGTTTTTGCGCCGTTTTGTAACCGTGGACGAAACATGGATCCATCACAACACACCAGAGACCAAACAACAGTCAAAACAGTGGGTTTCTAAGGGTGAATCGGCGCCAAAGAAGGCCAAGGTGGGTTTGTCAGCCAATAAAGATATGGCGACTGTTTTTTGGGATGCACGTGGGATAAACCACATTGACTATCTTCAAAACGGAAGAACAATTAATGGGGAATATTATGCCAACTTATTGGACCGCTTCAATGAGGATTTGAAAAAAAACCGACCTCATTTGGCCAAGAAAAAAGTTCTTATTCACCAAGACAATGCAAGGGTGCACACATGTGCAGTTGCCATGGCAAAAATCCATGAATTGGGCTATGAATTGCTCCCACATCCACCCTATTCTCCAGATTTGGCTCCGAGTGACTACTTCTTGTTCCCAAACCTGAAAAAATGGCTCGGTGGAAAAAGATTTGACTCCAATGATGAAGTCATCTCGCAAACAATGGCCTATTTTGAGGACCTCGACAAATCATATTTTTTGGAAGGGATAAAAAAATTGGAGAAGCGTTGGACAAAGTGTATAGAGCTCAAGGGGGACTACGTTGAAAAATAAAATGATTTATTTATCAAAAAATCTGTGTTTTATTCCAAAAGTCACGGACTTATTGACCCGCCCTCGTACTTACGAGTGTCTCCATAACACTAAAAATAACTGCAAATGTACAAACATACAAATAGTAAATAATTATAGATATTTAGGTTTGGTACTAGACGATAAGCTCAGTTGGAAATTACAGGTGAATCAAGTGTGTAATAGATTACAGTCAGTACTGGGTAAATTCTATCATCTTAGTAAGTTTGTTAATAAAAAAGTGCTGTATGTAATATATTATGCACTTGCAGACTCACTCATTAGCTAGAAAGCATTAGCTGCGTCATAAACAGTTATGGCCTTACCTTCAAAACACAACTAGACAGGATAAAACAATTGCAAGTGAGACTCAATAAATGTCTGGTAAATGATAAAGTAAATGTGAAATATAAACATAACTACAACGAATTATTTAAAGTATATGAGATACTACCCTGCATGCAAAAGTTGATTACACTATAGCGCTAGAGCAGTATAGTATAAATAAATATAAAAAAAATATAGAGCATAAATATAATACAAGAAAAGTAACACAAGGTAAATATGTAATGTCAAATATTAAAAATTATTATGGTAAGAGAACTAGACGATATTTGACACCATTAATATACAATAAAATAGATTTCTCAAGAAATAAAAAATTAAACTTGTCAATTTAAAAAAAAGGCTGAAAAGTTATTTATTGGAAAATACTAATAATAAGTATAAGTTTATGAGAGGTATAACATGTCAGTACAAAATTATTTAAAAATATATTTAGATGTTAGAAATAATATTTATTATTTTGTTATATATTTTATTTTGTTTGATGAAAATTGTTTGAAATAGAATTGTAATTATTTTATTTAGAATACTTCAACCGCCAACAAACTGCTCCACAGTTTGGTACTGTTAAATATGTAATTTTTTGTGTTAACTAAAACTAAAATAAACTAAACTAAAAAAAAAAACTAATAAATAATGGATAACTACAATTTATATAAAAAACTGTATGGGACGGAACGAAATGTATGGGATTTGACATAAGGCATCCCATAGCGACATGTCACTTTTTTTTATAATAGAAGTTGTACCACTTGCCCACACTTGTGCACCTTAACTAATATTTAATGGTTAATATTCTACCAATATTACACATTAAGAACCGAGATAACACAAATTTATGAAATATTACAAATTCCATAACGTCACCCATTGAACTCCCCGGCAAAACTCCCGACATGTCACTTAGTGATGACTAATGTCAAATCCGATACAATTTTTGATTTCGAACTTCGCCGTCGAAAATAACGAATGCACTAAAGGCTTTGACTACATAAATTATATTATAGCCTATTGTTACCCGGGCTATTATTACGAATCTATTGACACCTCATTTATTAAACCGGACCAGCAGTTTAGGCTCTACGGTGGAAGAAACATACACACATACATAGACTTCCTTGAGTTCCTTGAATTTTAATGTTCTGTTAAGCCATATTTTGTGAACTAAGGAAATACAATCAACTTGACTGGACGTCGAGTCCATTAAACGAATACAGCTTTGGGAAATCCTGAAATTTTATTACGTTGTTTTTATGACAGCCATACATAAAATGCATTTTTGACAACATACTTAGATGTAGAAGTATGTTGTCAAAATGCAGGTAAAGTAGTTACTTAACCCGTACAGATGCGTAATGAAATGGTTTTATTCCTACATATAAAGAGACTATCCATTGCCCGCAGCTTCGATGGCGTGCAGGCGTAGCTGCGGGGAAAAGCTAGTATATATATAAAATAAAGTCGTGTTAGATACACTATTTATAACTCAAGAACGCCTGAACCGATTGGGATGAAAATTGGTGGGGAAGTTGGAGCTGGAGCTTAGAATCAGGAGACGGACATACTAAATAGATACTACTACTACTAAACCGATCACCATGAATTTTGACACACATATAAAGTAGACCACGGGAAGGACGTAGGCTACTTTTTATCGCGGTAAAATGTACTGTTACCGTAAAATTGTATTTACGCTTTTACGTAAATCTACTTAACCGATCATCGTGAAATATGGCACAGACTAGAGTAGAGACTACGGGGAAGTACATAGGCTACTTTATATCGCGGGAAAAGTGGTTCCCGTGGGATACTGTATATGTGCAGGCGTAGCTGCGGGGAAAAGCTAGTATATATATAAAAGAAAGTCGTGTTAGTTACACTATTTATAACTCAGGAACGGCTGAACCGATTTAGCTGAATATTGGTGGGGAAGTAGCTTAGAACCAGGACACGGACGGATACTTAAGTGCCCCGCCGAGTCTGTCTGTATGTATGTTCGCGATAATCTCAAAAACTACTGAAAGGATTTTCATACCGTTGAGATTTACCGACCATTTACCTGTGACAGATTGTCCAACTGGGTAGGAACAACGTCTACAAGGGAGCTGACAGAAGAATACAGTTGGGCTGGGCAGCATTCGGAAAGCTTCGCCATATCTTTAAGTCGCCACTGCCCCAGTGCCTCAAATCGAAAGTCTTCGACCAGTGCGTCCTTCCGGTCCTTACCTACGGAGCCGAGACGTGGACACTCACAAAAGGCCTCGTCCACAAGTTCCAGGTCGCTCAGCGAGCTATGGAGAGGGCTATGCTCGGAGTCTCTTTGATGGATAGAATCCGGAATCAGGAGATCAGACGAAAAATAAAAGTCCATCAGGATAAGTAAACTGAAGTGGCAATGGGCGGGGCATATTTGTCGAGCAGCCGATGGCCGATGGGGCCATTAAGTAACTACTTTACCTGCATTTTGATAACATACTTATCTAAGTATGTTGTCAAAAATGCATTTTATGTATGGCTCACATAAAAACAACGAAATAAAATTTCAGGATTTCCCAAAGCTGTATTCGTTTAATGGACTCGACGTCCAGTCCAGTTGATTGTATTTCCTTAGTTCACAAAATATGGCTTAACAGAACATTAAAATTCAAGGAAGTTTCTCCCGGGATGTTGTTGACGCTGTAATTCATAAAGTACGTTAAATGACAAGTTTCAGTCTTTTGTAGCTTAATGTTACGACTCTATTAAATTAATAACGTGCCTTTTTTCACCCGATTACGGCGAAGCCGAAATGAAGGGTAAATATTTGTCTATGTATGTGTGTATGTTTCTTCCACCGTAGAGCCTAAACTGCTGGTTCGGTTTAATGAATGAGGTGTCAATAGATTCGTTATAATAGCCCGGGTAACAATAGGCTATAATATAATTTATGTAGTCAAAGCCTTTAGTCAAGATGCATTCGTTAATTTCGACGGCGAAGTTCGAAATCAAAAATGTATCGGATTTGACATTAGTCATCACTAAGTGACATGTCGGGAGTTTTTCCGGGGAGTTCAATGGGTAACGTTATGGAATTTGTAATATTTCATAAATTTGTGTTATCTCGGTTCTTAATGTGTAATATTGGTAGAATATTAACCATTAAATATTCGTTAACGAGCACAAGTGTGGGCAAGTGGTACAACTTCTATTATAAAAAAAAAGTGACATGTCGCTTGGGATGCCTTATGTCAAATCCCATACATTTCGTTCCGTCCCATACAGTTTTTTATATAAATTGTAGTTATCCATTATGTTAATGCGTATGATATTTTATTAAAATTTGTAGTTTTTTTTTTAGTTTAGTTTAGTTTAGTTTTAGTTAACACAAAAAATAACATATTTTACAGTCATTACATAAATCGCCAAACTGTGGAGCAGTTTGTTGGCGGTTGAAGTATTCTAAATAAAATAATTACAATTCTATTTCAAACAATTTTCATCAAACAAAATAAAATATATAACAATAATAAATATTATTTCTAAGATCTAAATATATTTTTAAATAATTTTTAAATAATCGTCCAGCAGTGGACGACTACGGGCTGACAATGATGACATTTACCGACAGAGTGGTTCCCTGGGAAGGCTTAGGTCGATATTAATTTGTTAAGATTTTGTGGAAATTGTTTGATTTATGACGATAATTATTGAAGGTGTCGGAAAAAATCAAACCGTCTGGGAACTTTTATCGAAAACGCTGGTTAATATGTATGGTGTACATAACAATGTATGGTGGGATTGTTTCTATTTTATGCTACAAAAAATTCCGCGATGGCATAGATATGTCTATCTTTTAAGGATAGGCTACTATACCCATTATGAGATTAGAAAAATGATCAGAAATAATGTGGTATATATATATATATAAATATATATATAAATCCGTCCAGTAGATTCTGAGATCTGAGATTAGCGCGTACAAACGTACAGACAAATAGATAAACAGACATACAGACAAATAGACAAAAATTCTAAAAACCATGGTTTCGGGTTCTAGAGAAAAAAACAAATGAAGTACGGTTTTTGAAACATAAATGCATGAGTAAATAGCGGTATAAATTTGAAATTGGAATTCCTAACCAAAGAGGTTAGGAATTCCATTATTCTTCATCATTCCAAAGGATATAATTGAGATCAAAGTGGCCAGCACTATAAAACGCCAATTTCATATGGACCTAATATTTTATTTTTATTATTCATACAAAAAAACTATAACCCGACTACGTAAAAAAAGGGGTCTATAGGGGAGTATAAGAAACTGCGTATATCGTCATGTACACATGCATACCCCAAGATAGTTACCGACTGTTCCGAACAGTAGGTGCGACCACGTCTCTACCTTGACCATTTTTGTAACTATGCATTATATTTTTTAAACTTATTTTTTTATTTAATATTTTTCCGTTTCCCAATCTAACATAACTATAGTACTAACTACAGTAACTAACTAACTATACTAACTATAATACTATACTACTACTACTACTTTTATACACTAAATAACTTACCTACTAAACTAAATTGAAGACTATACCTAAATGTACAAGACGTACTAGTACATAAAGTAAAGTTATTGTTATAGTATACCTAGTGGTTATACCAATAAAAAGTTAAACTATTAAAAGTTATTGTTATAGTATACTATAACAATAACTTTAATCAGATACAAAACTATACGTATATTATTTACAATTTAAATCAAGTAATTACCGTATCACGAGGAAACAATAATTAATATTATTTATTGAAGGACCTTCAGTAACTGAAAAACTGAAATCAAAATGAACTAACCATAGTATACACAGTAAATGACGACTTGATTCGAACTCGAAGAACGATTTATAAAATATAACTATTTATAATTTATATTCAATAAACGCAATAGACATCATTCAACATTCATTCATTTCACCAATGCAATTATATCACTTACTTACTTTTAATCATATTTTGATCTTATTTTTATTTTTTTCGAAAGGGTCTACGCTAAGGGTCGGGTTAAGACCGCTGTTATAGCTATTGTAGTGGAATATATCATAAACTTCTAAACACAACGACACCGCGATTCAGAAAAATTTAAGACTCGTATAGTGACATCTATCGAACGAGTGAGTAATAAAAGTGCTAGTAATTGATTTCATCTTTATTTTATTATTAAAATCGGATGAACCAATTAACCGATTTTCATCTAGTTTTTTTTGTTTGAAAGCTAACATAATTAAGAGTGGTCTTAGCTATAATAAATCATCATCAGCTCGTTCACTGCTTGACAATATAGGTGTTATTTAATTTTTTTAATTTGTTATGTATTGCCAGTAAAAAATTATATTTATAAAATAAAATATAATTTTATAAAGGAACATAATATATATATATATATATATATATATATATATATATATATATATATATATATATATATATATATATATATATATATATATATATATATATATATATATATATATATATATATATATATATATATAATTATGTAAATATTTGTAGTATGCTTACCAAAACCTTTCTTTTGATACCAAACATAAGATAATTATCTCGATTTAATTTTTTTAGATGTTAGAATCTGAGGTTTAATTTTTCGAAATACATAATTTTGAAAAAAATTATATAGCGTATGTTCCCTGCGGCATCATTACGAATCTATTGACATCTCATTTATTAAAATCGGACCAGTAGTTTAGACGCTACGAGGGACCAAACATACATACATACATACATACATACATACATAGACTGCCAAAATCGTTACCCTACCTTTTGGCTTCGCCGTAGTCGGGTAAAAAAGCCTCTTTTATAAGGTATTTTTACCCTCTCAGCTAAATAAACTCAAGGGTTTTTTGCCGGTTTTCTGAGAGGCAGTGCTATTTTCCCAAATAAGAATTACCGATCTGTGGACCAAATAAACAATCAGGCTTAGCATGCCCACCCTAGAAACACCGAAGAATCGACAAAATGAGAGATTGAAGAAACAATAATACCATTCGGAGCAAAATAGGTCTTATTGTAAGGCAGCAAGGTCGATCGATGCATCGTCGTTATGAGAAACAACATTTCTTTTCTTCCCGAGCATGAGCTCACAAAATAGCCTCTATTGACAGCTAAAGTAGAAACGTTTTCTTAATTCAATGTCAAATAGTCTTACAATAATGTCAACTACTCCACATCATGGCGCTCCTAGACAAATAGTTTCTTTACATTCCCTCATTTACTTGAATAATTGTTCGTTTTTGACAGAAGATTTCCCGGCAGCCATTTTAAAAATATAGCTGTTTAGAAATGTTGACTTCTATTGACGACCTTGTTACCATAGATTAAGAACTATTTTGCAACGAACTATTTGGATAGAATATTTCTTCTTTAATTTTTTTTCTTCGGATCGCCATGCTAAGCCTGCAGTGATGATTACTATAAAAGTAGAAATCACTATAAATGTCCTTATAATTTTGCGGAATTCTCTCAATTCCTCGTGATCCAAAACCTTGATGACTAAAGGACCAATTTCAAATCAAATTCTATACAACAGCAAAAGAAATTTAAAATGCTTTGACAACGACAGAGTCATATTTAAAAATATACGTGTCGGTGTAAAACACTATGAAAAGTATCTATTATCATCATTATGTGATGGTGTATGGTGTTATGAAGGCGGTGATTGCCGATGATTACTTTAATTGACATAGTGGTATATGCTTTCAGTTCTTTAAACAACGCCGATATCCCCAAACATGCATCTATAATGACTCGGGAGTTCTGTTCAGACTTTTGGATCCAGGGCATACCTTGGTTTATTTTTGGTACTATACGCCTGGACTACTTCAGAAAAAGTCAAAATCACTATTTGTGTTCATATATGCCCTTTGCACAAAAAAAAGAATTATTATTTATTATATATATATATATATATATATATATATATATATATATATATATATATATATATATATATATATATATATATATATATATATATATATATATATATATATTAATATTTATTTACATACTTATTATGTCGTTCTACTAAAACTTCGAGCAAAGCTCGGTATTAACTGCTTTACAACTACTTAGATAATGTAACTAATCCATTCGTAGTCTTAAACAGTAGACTTTAAAATGAAATCACTAATGTAAATTCCTATCACGCCTACTGCGCTTTTACAAACTAATAACAGTTACTTTTGTTCGAGTTAAAAAAACAAAACTGCATTCTGCAGTATTTATAGCGTAGATGTGCTTACAACTAAAATGCGGAAACTGTGGAAATTTCTGGATTTCACTGTAATTTGTTTATAGAAACAAAATTAACATTTGAGACTATAAAGTCTCTAAGTTATTCTTAGAACCGCGGATTCTTATTTTGAAAAGGATCAAAACTCAACAATGAATACTCAATAGTATGTAACTAATAACTGTATAAAACTCTTATCGTTTTTCAACTATCATGTTTTTTTTTTTATTTTATTTGTATTAACATAACACCGATACTAAGTTACACAATACGAGTTAAGGTTCTAATAGTGCACTGACAGTGGTTCCTTCATTTCATGAGGTTCGTGATTAATACACAATACACATAATATCTATGTAGATATATTATATTGTGTACCGTGATTATAGACGGCATTTCGCACTTTCGTCAACATAACAGCTCCTAGTAGTCAGCAACTCCGATTACTTTATTACCGGATGGAACTAGTTCCGGCGTATAATAAATAGGTAATAGGGTACTTTCCTGTATTTTTTTTATTACATAAATGAATAGTGGTAATAAAAATAACACTATACTAAAAAAATGTATTTTCAAAGAAACTACGGATTGTTTGAAGCACTTTTGGAAGTCTTGTGAAAACGCCCCATATTAAAGACGTGCCGTGCCGGCAGGTGACTTCACACGCTTGTAAGTTGATACGAAATATTCTATGGTCAAGGTCATATTATACACAAAATTTCTCATATCTCCGAAGTTTGCGCGTTAATGTTCATACTCCCTAAGTGTAGTAAATCTTTTTGTATTCGATGTAAGTAAACTAGTTAGTACATAGGTTTTTTTTTATAATAAGGTTCTAAAAACATATTATTTTAACCTTTTCGTAACTTTGAAAGCACCCATTTACAAAACTACACACAAAATCTTGATAGTTCTTACTTTTATCAGGTTGTAGGTAATACCTAATTGTTTTTGAAGGTTTAAAAATAACTAATTTTTAACATGTACCCATATATATAAACACACCCTTAGATTCTGCGAGAAAATTCCCCATATATATTATCTGTAGAGAACGCAGTCTTTTTTCTGTTGACGCGCTTTATTTTTAGGGTTCCGTAGTACTACAAGAAAACCTTATAGTTTCCCTCTGTCCGCCCTTCTGTCTACCTATCTGTCTGTCTGACTGTTTGTCTCTGTCCGCCCTTATAGCTTCTGTAATTATGAATATAAAAATTATTAATTTATTATGGCTTAAGATTGTTTATGGATCCCAATTTTGGCATCATAAAATAATAATTTTATATTTTAGGGGTGGGTCTCCCCATACATGTGAAGCGAAGATGAAAAATATTTTTAATTCTACCCCATTTTGTAGGCTATGGACGAATTGGTAGGTCCTTTTAAATAAAGGTAAGTAAGGTTTTATACATGACTTTTTTACAAAGTTCAGTCAAGTCAAATAGAATTTTTTTTTTTTTGAAGACCAGGCTTATCTACCAGGCTATCTTTCATAAATTCCTTTTAAGATTGTAAAATATATTAAAAGATAAATAATGTGAAAAAGAACTTGGAAAATTTTGATCATTTATCCGTACAGACTAAATCGTTCTTAAATTGGCTTTCGAAGGAATACGTGCGTGGCATTTATCACGGCTCGTATCTTTATGAGAGCTGCTATTTTCATTAAAGCTATCGAGCCTAAATTATCACTACTATCGTTTCAGATTTACTTTAAAGTTTTTTTAGTCTGTTTAATATAGGCCACTGTGATACCTATACGTATTAATGTTAAATTTATACTGTGCTAATAAATCTAAGCCACTTACAATATCATGCATGTAGATATTATGATATGATAGCACCTCATCCTTAGTATCTTAATAATACTTAACTGATTGTAGCAATGCCAGCTAGTTCAGTTCTTCGAGATTAAGCATAGATTTGTTTACAAGATGTTTACAAAGATTAGACGTGAGTATAAGCGCTTTTCCCCCCATAATCATTATAGAGATAAAAAAATGTTTCACATAGTAGGATGGTTTAACAAAGCTTTAGGGATCAACAAAATAACGACAAATCAACAAACAAACAACCTTGTTTTTAGTTTATTCGACGACAACTTTTATTTTCTTATTGAAAAAGTCCACTTCATAATACCAGCCACTAACTAGCGCCCATGTATAAATATTGTATTCAGATTAATTATTGTGGTAATAAATAAATGCACGTGTCGCGCTGCCGCACTTTCGGTCGCAGCGATTTGTCACCGCGCCGCACTGCGCGACCGCGCGTGACAGATGATGCCGGCTCTGTATTAACCAGATGAATGTGGCTATTGAATTATGGTAAATATTTAATTTGCCCTCACATTGAATAGATAGCGGCAACCAAGTCGCAAAGGGTGATGTAATGTGCCCTGAAAATTCGCAAACGGCGCGGTGACTACGTGCGAGTATTACTACGCTTAAAAATCACTTCAAATAGTTTTTTAACTACCGAACAGATGTTTGGCTATTGAAATATGTATATATTTAATTTTTTCTCACATTACACATATTGATAACATACTGAAATGGCCTAACTAGGGTTTGGGTCCCGGGACGTTTCGTGTCTCGAAGTACCAGGACTTTTCGTAATTTTAGTTGTCTAAAGTCCCGGGACTTTCAGGTCGAGACTCGATACGAGACAATATTGTCGAAATTGTTATATAATTTATTTATTTTCAAATAATTGAAAGAGTAAACAAGGTGGAATTCCATAATTATTGTGATGGTCGAACGCTTTCTGAAGCTCAAAAATTGCGTGAAGATTGATTTAAATATGTTATGAAAAGTATATATATCAAAAGTAGAATGACATCAACTACTATATATATATCTCGGTTATTTATCATCGGCATCACAAAATAATTATTATTTTATATTTTAGGAGTAGATTTCCACTTCACAAGTAGGGATGAAAAATGTTTTTTTTCTTTCTGCCCTATCATGTATCGTTGAATAGGTCATTTTAAATAAAGGCAAAGTTTTATACATGACTATTTTGTGCCCCCCCCCCCCCCGCATTTCCTAACTGTAAGATATAGAAACTTGTAAATTCATAATCAGTGAAATCGGACAACAACTTTTGAAGGAATTCAAAATTAACTCAATTACAATTCTTCAAAAAAGGCTTACCCCTCTTTGAAAAACAGAAAATCTTAAAAGTCTCGAAGAAGAAAAAGTCTTTGACTACAGGCTGTCTCGTCCTGACAATTTCAATGTCCCGGGAGGACTTTGAAATTGTCAGGAATTCCCAAAACTTCTTCTAGGCCTAACATATACCATCGTGAAGAACATGGAACAGAAGAATAGCGACAACATCATGTGAAATGAAAAGTTGCAGACGATGACTATTTTGTCCGTATGCTACCTATGGCCAACACTTAAAAATCACTAACATGTATTGAAAATGGCATAGATATTTAGACACAATTTTATTTAAAACAATGCTTAGTAAAGACTATATCCAGAAGTCCAATTCTCGTTACTATTTGTGATCATGATCCTGTTTCGGTCCGCGCGGTGTGGCATTCAGACACGCATCTATCACGTGTGAGCGAGTGAGACAGAGCGCGGACCAAAACAGGATTATAATCACAAATGGTTACGAGAATTAGGCTTCAGCTCTGCGGGTCCGATTCTATAGCAGTGACACCTGAATGGCAATCCTCGTAATTATTATCGGTAAAATCTCGTTTGAATTTTCAGGCTGTCACGCTCGCGCGCGCATAATTTCACGCGTATACGAATGAGTCAGCGCGTTGACCAAATCGAGATTATATCGAAAATAATTAAGTGGCTTGGGCTTCTGAAAAGTCTTCTCTAACTTATTACTCGTATTTCAGACTTCTACACATAACCAAACCCATCTACCAGCCATTAGGAAAGAGAAAAGCACGATGGCTAAGTACACTTTTATAAACTATAGTAACACTTAGTATAAAATATGTTGAGAGCTACAAGCGTCTGCACTGTAGCAATGTTTGTAAATACGTAATACACTAGCCGTGTAGTATGAGACGTAATTCATCTTAGCGCTATGGCACCAGGTCGGTATTCTATTTAACTTTTCGTTATAATACATGGAATATTTTATATATTTATCTACCTACCAAGATTCCTGCATGCACAGCCTGCAATAACTAACGTCATCATCCGTAAAATTTTCTAGTTATATTTTACTCACTCCCAGTTAGAAAAGCTAGCGTATGAAACCTTTCTTATTTATCACGACTGTTAAAATATAACTTTTCATCCGTTTAGAGTCTGTAGAGCTCCGTGGCCTAGTGGGTAGACCGTTTGATTCGCACTCGAGAGAATGCAGGTTCGACTTCCAGGGTGTGGCGTGTACTAATGAGACTTTATCAGATCTCAAGTGTATTATATGGACATTGGACGCTCTAACGGTGAAGGAAAACATCGTGAGGAAACTCGCACGTGGTTGCCCCCAGACGTATTCATTCCCCTGGACAACGACGACGACCAGTCATTCCTCTGGACTAGGCTGACTAGACTAGGCACACATTTGTGTTCTAACGTCATCATCCATAAAAATTTCTAGTTAAATTTTACTCACTCCAGTTAGAAAAGCTAGCGTATGAAACCTTTCTTATTTATCACGACTGTTAAAATATAACTTTTCATCCGTTTACAGTCTGACATCAACCTGCTCCAAATAAATTCCAGATTTTCTTCAACTTCCTAAATGTTTCTAAGCCGGTCCTGTCAAAGCTTAAGCTTTCCTGCTACACATAACGTAGCAGGCGTGAAAATGAAGTTTGTATAAACGCCTTTTATAAAGAACTTTCTCAGGAAATGTGGGATTTTTTATTATAAAATTGCAAAATACTTTTTTTGGTGTTAATTATTTCATGACACATACTAATATTACAAACAAATAACACACATATTTATCCAAAAACATACCTATGCACAACATTTTAAACACAAACCTTTAAATTAGCTAACAATTTAGTAACTAAGTACTAAAAGTTAAAACTATAATATTCAACTTTGATAATTACTTTTAAAGGCAAAACTTTACATTTTCTGAAGTCTACGGGCCAACAGAATATTTTAATGTAGTCGATATATTTAAATATTCAATTACGTACTCAGAGTTTATAACTGAAGTAAATTTTTAACGTTAATTAAAAAACAGTGTACAATTTTATGTATTTCTCAAAGTACGTTTAAAAAGATATTATGTATGGGTAACACCAGTATCTACAATATTTAATAAAGCTTTAGAAACACCTGTTAAATTAATAAAAAATAACCTAACCTAACCAAGAGCATGTCAGGACATGTATAAGGAGGGTTCCGTAACAATTAATATATTAATAATAATTAATAATAATAAATCTAATTAGGTTTTCTTTTAATTACTTCAATAGTAATTGTCAGATTTTGCTCAAAATAATTATCCTAAAGAGTTTTAGCATGATCTATCAGCACGTAAACTTACGAGTTTCTATCTCCAATATTTTGGAATGTTTTTAGTCCAGCAGGGCGACCAACATACAAACCACTTTGGATTCTTTGGACGCCGATTACTCGGACACGGTCGAGCTTTTAAATAGCAATGAATGAAACCTTACCTTTGTTTTAAAAGACCTATTCAACGATACCCCAAATGTTTAAGTAGAATGAAAAAATATTTTTATCCCCACTTTGCGTTTATGGAGAGCCACCACCACCCCTAAAATATACAATTATTATTATTTTATAATGTCAAAACTGAGATCACTAGTGTATCACTGTACCAAATTTCATCTATTTATATTAATAATTTCATAAGCTAGAATCGCGGCCAGACAGACAAACGGACGGACGGACAGAGTGAAGGGTTCCTTGAGTATTACGGAACCCTAAAAACGAGCGAGCCCTACAGTAGTCGCATAATTATGATGTGTAACATTTGATATCTAACCTTACCCGTAGTAATAAGTAATTTTAAAATTATAAAAATATGACAAATTTACATATGAAAATATTTCAAAAAAACACAATACTGTACAGCGCTGTGTTTTACGGCGCTCATTCATCGATTCAAATATCGCGCACTTCCGCAACTTCCTTCCATCCCGTATCACGAAATCACTCCCACAAATTGCAAGAAAGCGAGAAGAAAGATGTTACACATTAAATATGCATAAAATACGATAGTGGTCACAGGTTAAATCGCAATATTAAATTCTATAACTTTGAGTTAAATGTACCAACACGAAAATCACGCAGCTTTGTTTTGAACGAATAAACGAGGCTTAGAATTTTTCAATTATAATACACAACTTGTATTTTACGCATTATTACGGTAGGGGTTTGTAATGAAAATTCGCATTAACATAATAATACGACGTGAGCGGGTTCGTATTAACTCGGGCGGCTGAAACCGTGCTGAAAGTTGTATTGTGTTGAATGTAGAGCCGTCGGGAGTCCAGACAGGCGCTAGCAAGCGGCGCGCCTGCACGCGTAACTGACGCCCGATCTGTATCTCGACAGATCGACCAATTAATCCGTGGTTTAGTTTAGTGTATGAACTAGTGACTGTTTAGTGAATGGATAATAGTAAGTACGTTTTACCTACTTTTCTTTCGTTTGATTTAGTAGAGATCTAGGTGGATTGGTTTGACACGTTTTCAGTTTATCTCTACGAGTAGCTACCTAATTTTATATTCTATTACTTATTTACTGTTATTATTTGTAACTAATTAATTAATATTTAATAAGCTTGGGATTATTCCCTTAATACTACGTTGTTTGTTTATCCCCTTAATCTGCTTGAGCACAAAATGTTTATTTATATAATCACTAGGTTTTGTTTAATTTCACGATACATTTAATTTTGTACGTATGTAACATTGTTAATTTGAAACTAAATTGTTCAAATGGACACATTATTAACATAATATTAACAATTCGCAGAGTTATCTAATTCATACCGTTTAAAATTTCAATCCTACTAATATTATGTGAATGTTTGTGAGGATGGATGTATGGATGTATGGATGTTTGTGACTCTTTCACGCAAAAACTACTGAACGGATTTTGATAAAATTTGATATGGTAGTAGTTTGAGTTCTGGATTAACACATGGGCCACTTTTTATCCGGAAAAAGTACAATAGTGTTTCCGTGGGATACTGTGTTTACGCAGGCGGAGCCGCGGGCAAAAGCTAGTATGAAATATATTAATTACATTTCATTTTTTTTATTTCATGCAAAATTTTATAGATCATTATTGTTTAGCGAATAATCTTAAAGAATGACTTGTATTTTTTCATAGTATTCTACAGGCCGCTATTTAAAAGCTCGCGCGTATCATACATTGACATCTTGCGTTGTGTGCTGTCTGTGAATAGGAGCACTATGTGACGTAGAACAGCTACATTACCCCTCATGATTTCTCTTTCACTCTTCTTCAAATCTTTTGAATATGAAGAAGACAATAATATTTTTTTTATGACTACTGTTTAACCACAGAAGTTACAATATAATTAATAACTGTTTAATATATTAATCTAACCAAAAGCATGTCAGGACATGTCTTCGAAGAGTTTCGTACTATCAAATGGTTTTTTTTTTCAAATAACTTCTTTAGTTATTATCCGACTTTTAACACATTTATACGAAATTGATAATAAAGTAAATATAATAAGTGAAGGCGCCAGCTTTAGTATCACGACCAATAGCACACTCGTGGCGCGGCGTAGCACTTCAGCGGTCATGACTTATGTCGTGCGGCCAATTCATTCCTTGTGAAAAACATGTTGTGAACCTGCAAGCTCGGTGGGTTAAGCATGCTGGACGCGGGTTTCTAGGTTTTATTTATTTGTATGAGTAAATAAATATTACAGTGGATTTCACAAAGAGCAAAGAATCTACCTGACGCGTTGCAACGTGATAATGTCGTATTAGCACGTTACAATATAACACAACAGTGTTCATTGTTCGAGACGACATAGTAACACACATAATATTAAGATTAGAACTTTATATTTAACATTAAGTAATGTTAAGGAAATGAAACTAGATTCAGCCGCTCAGAAATATCTTCCGATTAAAATCCGCATAGTAATAATTATAACATCCTCCATAAGAGTTTCCGTGCCAAGGAAGGCTAAGTAAGTGTCATTACGCTTGCTTAACTAATTTGAGTAATATCGGTTGAAGCGCACAGACGAGGTGGAGCCGACGCGCTGCGCATTTTTGAAATAACGACAAACCGGCCTAGACTTTATTTACAAGGTGTACTTAATTTTATAACTATCAGCTTACTTAATTTAATATTAAAAAATCAGGCCAAGTGCGTTTCGAAAAAAGTGTTCGGCAGTGTGGTCACAGTATAGTCACGATTTCTGATATAAATACTCGCCAAAGTTTAATAATAATAATAATAATAAATTCTTTATTGTCACAGAGGAGTTTTACATATCTGAAGTCCCTGACCCCTGCACTAGTGTAAACTGTATTGCAGAGGCTAGTGTCCTCGCCCATTAAGATACATGTTATGCCAATAGAGATATAAACAATTTAAAAGAAATAGAAAAGAGAAGACAAATGACTTATCAATTATTGACATATGAATAAATAATAAAAGTAAAAAAAAAATAATAAAAAAAAAATAAACGACACACACTGTCTCGAATGTTCTCAATATAGACTTCATACGATTGATAAATTGACGAAATCTGTGGCTCAAAGGTTGAGCGTGTTCGTGCTGAAACCGGGGGTCGCGGGCTTAAATCCCGCCGAAGGAACAAAAAAGTTTTTTCTGTATTCCTGGGTCATGGATGTGTATTAAATATGTGTATAATATAATCAAATTTTTGAATATATGTACATATAAAAAGTAATAAATATGTTTTCGTTGTCTGGTACCCGTAAAACCTAAGTTCTTTGAGAACTTACCAAGGAACCAAATTGACGTGGTATGAAGCATCCATAGATATTATTATCAATTATTATAAATGAATTACAGGATTTTCAATAACATTTTCAAGAATTATATTAAAGAAAATAGAGACCACATTAATTATAATATGAATATTTCAAAATGAAATGAAATAAATCTTAGTTCAATCATGAATGGCTACCGCATAGACCATCTGAACTAACTTAATCCGAACACGAATGTAAAGTGAACTTAGTATTAGCAATGTGCTGCTAATCAGAAGCTCAATTCTCGTATGTAAAGAAGACTTTCATTTTAATTTGATTGTAATATAAGTGAAGCGACTTGTTATCATAAACTGACTTTAGGAAGTTTGGACCAATCAGGACGCGTTTGACACTAGTTTTACGTTTACGAGAATACCGGTTTGGCAGTTTAATCGTTTCGGGACTTCATTAAGAATACAATATAATATAATATAATATAATATAATATAATATAATATAATATAATATAATATAATATAATATAATATAATATAATATAATATAATATAATATAATATAATATAATATAATATAATATAATATAATATAATTGAATATAATATAATTTCACACCACGTCAATCTGGTCCCGTGCTAAGTATCCGAAGAACTTGTGTTACAGGTACCAGAAAACGGAAAGTATATTAAATACTTTTATACTATACATATATTTAAGATTTTTATTATATTATACATGTATTTAATACACATCCATGACCCAGGAACACGGAAAAACTTTTTGTTCCTTCGGCGGGATTCGAACCCGCGACGCTTGAGCACCAACGCGCTGAAACACTGAGCCACAGATATCGTCGATTTATCAATCGTATGAAGCATTGTAATTGTATTATTGCAGGTTTTGTTTAGCAGAATTGACCCTCAGATAAGGAGATTCAATTGAAATGCTATTCAAAACCAAACTTCTACCGAAGATATGTGAGCTCTCTAAGGAGATTATAGTTTGGAAATTGCTAACGAGGAACGCCATCATACCATTATATATTGTTACTCTATTCTTACTCTTGATAATAACGAGTTCAGAGTTTAACGTAGTTTAAAGTCTTGAAAATTTTTACCAATTACTTCCATGATAATCTTACGGCGCGGCGCTTCGATATGTTCATTCTTACTTAAATCTAAGGTCAATACCTTTTCCTGCTACAGTAACATTGTAGTATAGGTGTCGTTCGCAATTGGTCTTGCTTACCGTCCACGTAATATATCAAATAAGTAGAGGTAGTAATTAAAAGGGCCTGTTGAACACAAGAAACTCTTTCACTACTTGTAGCACTTGACAGACATCATCATCAGAAAAAACCGTCTAAGTGCGAGTCGGACTCGAGCACGTAGGGTTCCGTACCACTATACCAATATTTTACATGTTTACTTATTATTTCATTATTTTTGTATGAAGTTTTCAAGTAAGCGCATTTTACAAGTTAGGCATCTCCTGACTATGACTCCTAAAGTCTAAACTAACAAAGTTACATGAGCCGTTATAGTTTTCCTTTAATGTGAATAAAACATGGACTACTATCATGTTTTTTTTTGATCTTTCGAGTTAGCCGTTTAGCTTTTAGAGGGAACTAGCACTTAGAGGGAGAGGGGACGCTCTATTATAACAAAACATGCGCTTTAAAGTTGAATATCCCGCAAACGGATACGTAAATAAAAATATCGTCTTACCAACCTCTCAATGTTTTAAAAGACATATCTAATGATAATCCACACTATGGGGTAGGCGCGAGAAAAAAAAAATCCTCAATTTTTGTCGACGTAAATACACATATCCATGCAAAATTTCATATTTCTAGCACTAACTGTTTGGACGGTAAGCTGAAGACGGACGGACGGATATGACGAAACCATAAGGGTTCCGAGACGTAAACTACGGCACCCTAAAAATACATTTACATGTACAAGGTTAATAAAGAGAACAACAATGCTAATAAACCTAGTTTAAATGAAGCTTTTGTTACAGACCTAATTTACACGCGTTAGTATAATTAAAACTATTTTGTTTGATAATGGTATTCAATTTACTCATTTATAATTAGAATGTCAATCATCATTTCTTAATTTATTGACGTGTAAAATTGATTTACCGCATACCTACGGTTTGAAATGTTTTTTGTGAACATTTCAAAATAATATTCATTCATGAATAAAATTCTCGACGCTATTAATCGAAACATGTAAAATACTAAATCTATGAAATTTTTAATTAAAAGTTTTCAGTTTTATGATCATTGTTTTAATTTTAGTTCGCTAGAGTAAGCTGTCGCTAAAATTCTGTTTTGGTAAAAGCATTTCATCATTAATTTTGTTCACATAAAGTTTTGACCAATTTTTCTATTTTTTATAATTTATTACCATGATGACATATTCTAAATACGTGATCTGATTTGAGCGTTTTTACGAGATTCATTATAACCGAACTTCAAAAGTGAATTAATGTTATAGTCTGTGGTGTGTTCATCTTCATTAGAAAATTTATTAATACCTACTGCCACAACACACGTTCGTAAAAATGGAGATTTAATATCACATTAGCTAATAGTAATTATCACTTCCTTTTTACCCGCCTAGAGCGAAGCCTAAAGGAAGGGTAAGGATTTTAGAAGTCTATGAATTTTATTTTGATAGTCTATGTAACGGATAAGATAAATGAGGTTGGATTGGCAATGTGCGCGGGGCAGACGCGCCACAAGTATGATTGGACAATAATACTTCAACCGACCCACGCGTTCATACTTTTTAGTCGCTTGTTGATTGCCTCGCAGTACGGAGCAGCGCTAAAATCCTTTGAAAATGCCGTGTTGTGCGATTGTTATGGGCAAATTAAAGAGTCAGACATCAAATAGAAACGAGAAGGAATTTCTTTTCATCGGTAAGCATAAAAACCTTAGTTTTTTAGTATTTTTCCCAAAAAACTAGTTCGAATTATGAAATTCTAAGTAGAAACGACTATTAAGCCAAGAATCATAGAAAATATACATTGCTGGTGAAGTACGCAAATATTTCGCGAGAAGACACATCTGACGCGCAATGGGTTGCGAAGCGAGCCAAATTACCGCGCCTTTCGACTCGTTCGCGTCACGTCCGCTTCGACAAATTATTTTTCTTCAGAATGAGTTACTACTGTTCTCGGTAGTAAAATTTTGCTAGTCTTTTTTTTGCTACATAATATTTATCGACCATCGACTTCTTTTTTGCTTTGATTTTCTAATTATTTTTGATTACAAATAAAGGTACGTGTTGATATTTTTTTTCATTTTCTATCCCAATACCAATTAAATTCGCCTTTGACACAATGTTTTAGTTAGTATAAAATTACTAGTGCTCCCGTTATTAAAATTTTTCATTCAATTACCAATAGCTACAGGAGGGTTTACGATTTACGATGAGCCCTCAGCAAAAATAGTGGGGATGCACATATTGTACACGCGCAACCATACTTGCCCCGCTACTCCCCCCGCCGCATTCAAAAGTTAGGGCTCATAAGTCGTAAATCTAACTGAAACTAAGATAATTTCAAGATTCAAGTTTGACCATTTTCATTATCGAAAATTCCTATCCACCATAGCAAGCCCTAGCGTGCGTGTGAATTTTGAGCATGTGGTTGTGTCGTAACGTTACCGACTCAACGTAGTGTGAGTACCAAATCGCAGCCCTCTGTTCTAGGTGTGATTTGTTAATTAGTGTGCGTATTTCGTGTATGTATTATTATTTCTTATGTAGTGGAGTTCATTGGTGGGAGTCAGGCGGCGACGCTGGTTTTCAAGTAAAAGTGTCACAGTTGCCAATCCAATCTCATTTATCTTATCCGTGGTCTATGTAGTGTTTGTTCCGTCGTAGCTCCTAAACTTACACCCACTTATCTGATTTTAATTAATCATATGTCAATAGATTCGTAAGAATGACCCGGATAACAAATATAATCAATATACTATTTTTTATGTTATAATATAACTGATATTTTGGATAAATGAAAATCATTTTAATAATAATCTTTAGCTATTCCTATTCATAAAAATACTTCGAAAGCGTCGGACAACATAAGTCCGGCCTCAGTGACCTAAGCAGATTAGCAAATTTTAAGCTTCATTAACTAAAATCGTTGAAGCCGTGCAAGTTTTATACGTGGATTAAGGATTGAGGTTTCCGGCGTATCGATTGCTCGCACAAAATATTGAAAAGTATAAAAATCTGCGACTGTTAAAAAATGGAAGAAAACAATTAGATATGTGTATTAGCGCCAATAAATTATCTTTATTTACAACAAATACTTAATGCTAACGAGTTCACTAAATACATTATATTTTGATTCAATAAAAATGTTCAAATAGTCTTAAAATGGATTGATCAAATTACACTTTAGTTTTTATTAAGTGTAATTCGATCTACGGGGATGCTACGCGCTAAAAATTCAAATACAAATTTCAATTTTCAGCGCGTAGCACCTATTTATTTTAAACTGTCGATGAAAAAGTGTAAAAAAAACTTGGAATTTGTGAGCTTCAATAAGGGTCCAACTTTAACAGCCCCGTGTCCTGTTAACGATCAAGTTGGGAATTTTCACGATACAAGTCCCAATCAACTGAAATTTTGATAATTAACCTATCTTGTAAAGTGCGTATCGACATCTAGCAAAAGACATAGGGAAAGTTTCAATCACTTGTTTTCCACACATTTCCACAGCCCCGGTACCTTCCACAGTCTCCCATCGAAACGGGAAAAGTTTTATGTTGTCCTTTAATGTAACACAAATTGATTTCTTTACAAAATGAGCGAAACCTTTTAGCTTGCATCGTGGAGACGAAAAAAATATTTTTGATCAATTCCAAACTTATTAATGTCAAAACTCATAATTGATATGAACAGACCCGAAATATGCATTTCGCCGGGAGAACACGAAAACCTTTTCCGCCGAAATGACAATCTGTGTGTTCAAAAAGTTTTAAGTAAGTAAACTTGAAACATACCTATAACTTTGTTTTAAAAAATACTGAATACTTTGATAATTATTATAAAATTAAAAATATGTTTAAAAGTTATTTGTATAAAAAACTGTGAACAATGATTAGCTCTACTTGACAAACTATAACTACAATTTTTTCTACTACCTTTTTCAGTAAGGGAATTTCAAAAAATGTAATTATCTGTCCGAAAGTAAGACTTTAGCAGGCGGGAGCGGGGAATAATTTGGTTACTGTCAACTGTACAAACATCGCGGTTCCAATCCTGGTGTTAATGGTATCCGATGTAATAGACTTTTGTTTCTAATTTCTAAGGTCCCAAAGTACGCATCTGCTACAAATTGTGTCCAATCTCCCCGTTCAGCTGCAAAGTTGATTTTAATTAAAATTGTCGCCCGGCCGACCTTAATTTACGAATGGGGTTTAGATAATTTTGCTAAGACAAATATTTGTTTCGGTAAATGGCGTTGACTCATGATCTTTAGACGGACTTTCGTACTAATTATTAAATTAGACTTACACGTTTATTCGTTATTAGTGTTATTTCGACGCCTTTTCTAGTCTAATTTGATCTTCATATTAAGTCAATAAAGTGCGGTCGGCATATCACATATCTGAGATCGCTGGTGAAATAGGCATAAATTAATTCGATAACTTTTTTTTGGTTAAATAGATAGCGTTTACATAGGTACGCGGTAGGAGCGCGATAGCAATATATACGTAAGCGTGTGAAAGAGACAATCCGACAAACAAAAACGTCATAAAAAAAGTAAATAAAAGGGGGGGGGATATAAGTCAAGGCTTATACGACTCCCAGTTGTATTGCAGTTTTATAATGGTAATGATCGATCGGTCCTTTAGATGTCTTTGATTTAACTTTTTAATCGTGCGACCAATATGTCATAATAAACAGGTCATAGCAACGGCGGTAAGACTAAAGTCTAAACTACACGACGCTATATTAAAGTTTCAGCTTAAACGTTTCTACGGCAACGCAATAGTCATACTAACGTCACAGTCGTCACAAACGATTTCAACTGACCAAATTGGGTGATTGAAAAACCCTATATATGACGTATATATAATAAAGCAGTTTTTATACACGTCTTTATAATGACGTTTGTAAATCTTGTTTTACTGCAGTCAATTTGAGACACTTGAGTAACTTGGTTGTTCATTTGCGTCTTAAATATGTCTTGATTGTGTATGTATTACTGTAATCGACAACATGTAATATGTTGTCGATTAAAAGTAATGCCCTGACTTTAACCAACTTTGTTGTCGCATTTGAGTCAATTTTTTTACTTTTAAACGCCATATTAATGTAAAGTGTGATATAATTTAATTCTAAAAATGATATATACTTGAATATAATGTTTTGTAATATGCACTGCGCTTTTACAACGATCAGGCAAAAGCCTGAAATAGATTTAAATATAATTGATGTGAATATTGACAAATTAAAGAGAATAATTATTTTTTTGAGGAACCCAGGATCGTGATGACAGTGAGGAACATCGGCGTACGCGCCGGCGGGCGGAGTCCTTGGACACCGGACCGCCGGCGGGTCCGGACGACCCTCCTTTCATCATGGTGACAAGGTGATAAGGTCGTTTTTTGTATCATTCTTAATAGTCGTTATAACATTGTGATTTCGAGTGGCAAAAAGTGTCGTGCCAATATAATCCGCCTAGCCTCAATATCGCAACGCGCCATAAGGAACTTCGTTCCAAAAACAGTCGCACAAGTGTTGTTACTTGACTCAAATAAACAGTTTTAGTCATTCAACAACCACCAACCAACCACCACAATATGACAAAACGAGTCTTAAACTACTGTGCGATGAAAGTGGTAATTTCTTAACTTTAAGACACTTGTGACTTTTGTATGACGATTGTACAACAACGTTGGTTGTATAAATGACGCCCTATTCGCGTTTTATAAACGTTTTTAAAACGTTAAGGGGCCCATACATGGTCCGGTCTGCCTTCAGTTCGGCCTGAATGGATGCAAAATCGTGTCGTGTGTGTGCTCGAATCCGTTCAGGCCGAACTGACGTCAGTTGGGTCGGATGCGATTTTTTCCGTGTATGGGCTCGAATCCGTTCAGGCGTCAGTTCTAACTGAATCGATCGGCCTCTCGTCTGTGGCTGCCTTTAGTGTGACTTGTCTGTGGTTATATAATAACGTTTACTCAACTATTGTACGACGATAAATTGTTACTTGGGAAGTAGCGATAAGTCAATATACAATATTCTACGCGCTCCACGACCGTACTTTAGACACTATAGATTAGTTTAGTACATATTGTCTATTCGATCAGAAAAGAAGTTATCAAATTAATTTGTGCCTATTTCACCAGCGATCTCAGATATGTGATATGCCATCCCAACCTAGTAGCTGCTCTTGATTATAGTGTGTATACAGTTTTGCCTAAAGTCAAGAAGCCTGGTCAAAAGCCTAATAACATAATTTCACGTTTTTTCTTTTGCTCAAACTAATAATTTCAAAATATTTCAAGAAAAATCATTCATATATCTTTTTCGTTCCTTACAAACGAACATCAAAAAATTTTGGAAATCTGTCAAATCGAAATACATTTCTTACTTCACTCGTAACTGGTCCTCAAAGCACGTCTATCTTTCATTGGACCTTAAATTTAAGTACCCTGTACTCTCTTACCTCATACATGTCACGAAAAATTTTAGTTTGGCTTATTTTATCAAAAATAGAAACATCTTAGATCTAAAATGATTTCACGGAGAAAAGTATTTCTTTATAAAATACTAGCTGACCCGACACACGATGTTCTGCCTTAACTATGAACTGGAAAAGTTATCATTATAATAATGGAACTCCAATCCATTTTTACACATGAGAAGATGTCATTTTTATACAAAGTTTTTGCAAGAGACTCCTAAATTGTATCTCTTTTAAGTTTTGATATTCAGCACCAATTAGAAATAGTTAAGTAATAATATAAATCACTAGCTGTACCCAACAGACATTCCGTCTTAACTATTAACTGGAATTAATAAAGAACTACCTACATACTTATTACACTTACAGTTACTACACCAACAACTCCACCTACAACTCACACCTACTACTTCTACTACCTACAACTTCTACAACTACATACAGTCCTACACCTATTACCTAAAACTACAACCTACACCTGCTACCTACTCCGGCAACCAACATAACAGGTTGTGTGTGAAAGAGTTACCGACCACTGGCGGTTGAAGATTATATTATACTGCAGTATTTAACAATGGGGTTTGGTGCTAGAGGGTTATATTTTGTGTTTTATAATTCCAATAAAAATGTCATAAAAATCGGTCAAGCCGTTCCGGAGGAATTCTGTAACAAATACTGTGACATGAAAATTTTATATATAAGTTTTTACATATCAGCAATTTATAAAACCAGAATGACACCTAATTTACAATTTAAGTTATTTATGTATATTATTTGAATAAAACTACATTCAATTTATCTATATTTAAATAAACAAAAATTTATTAATGTACATTTTCGTTTAAAAGGTTCCGTTATTTTTGCAAAACGCGTGTTCACTCAACCTTATAATTGAAAGTTGTCGAAACATTGAGATAAACCAATTGTTTTTTTTTATTGCAGCGAGATTGACGCTTCGAATAATGAATATTATATTTCAATGACAGTTTAAATATATCTTCTATGAATATGCAATATATTGTTTCGAGTAGTAGAAGTTAATAAATAAAATATTAACCTAAGTAAAATTCATGTTTTAGTGTCTAAAAAAAATAGATAATAGTTAATTCAAATCTATTAATTTAAAATTAGGTTATGTTAAGATATATGATAGATATTTCAACTTTAAACTTCAGCAGATTGTTCATTAATTAATTTGAACCACTCGAAGCTCTTGCCTCTATTTTGGAATTCCACTTCTGTTTACCAGCAAATATCCACAGTTGGGCAGTTTACTTAAGAACAACTTTTAAGACAATAAAAGCCAACAGTAAATGCTTTCTAAGTCCAACTTAAATGGAAGGCAATTTCAAATTAGGTGCACTAGCCAAATGCAGCCTTTGAACGCGTTAGAAACAGTGTGAGCACGACCGAGCAATGCTTGCAAGTCGTTGGTTCAACATAAAATGTACATTAATGACTATATTTTGTTTTAACTTCTGTTTTGGTTGCCGGCTGTAGCATTCTAAGAGTTAACTGCCGCACAACTATGTAGGCTGTTTTGAATCGGTATTCGGATGCGTATAAATTCCGTTTACACTTTTACTTGCGATTTTGCATTACCATAAAATATTTCTACCTTGATTCTTAGGTCAGTTCATACCGCGACGATACGCGACGCTACGCGGCGCTGCATTTTTAAGATAGCTATTAAAAGTTGAACGTACATAAAAAGATATACGATTAATTTGACATCAGTACACTGCAGATGCGCTGTACAGCGCGGTGCAACATGAGATTCGAACTATTATAATGAAACGTGTATTTTTTTACCCGACTACGGTGAAGCCAAAAAGAAGAGTAGTGATTTTGGAAGTCTATGTATGTATGTATGTATGTTCCACCGAAGCACCTAAACTACTTATCTGATTTTAATAAAAGAGATGTCAATAGATTCGTAATAATAGCCCGGGTAACATTACAACGCTATAAAATTTACGTAGTCGGGTTATAGTTTTGACGTGACAACGTCTTATAATTCAATGGAGCCGGCTGCACGCACGAAAAAACATGACTCATGCGTTACCAAGTACTGTTACCAAGTATACCAACTACCGTTACCTGTTACTGTTACCAAGTACCAGCGTTTTATTATTGTTGTTGTTGTTGTTGTTGACGTCACGTTCAAATATCGTCAGTAAACCGACTTTACAGACAACAACAGCTTTTTTTTTATATAAAAATTGTAGTTAAAGTTATTTTGTAATGAATAAAGTTAAGTCATGGTGTGAACTGACACTTATTGTTGTCTTTAGCCACCACACATACCGCGATAACGTTTCTGTATCTAAAGAATGTCAAATCAGCTGAGTTTTATCTACGTCCGATATAAAAGTGACGTTAATTAAAATCAGACCCTATATTTGTTAAAGTAATATTAATTATTGTAAAGCCAGGTTGCTAATGTTCCTTGGCAATTAAAATGACAGACGATAAATGAATAACCTAACCAAGAGCACGTCAGGACATGTCTAAGGAGGGCTACATCCCTCCTTAGCTTTATCTTTCATCGTTCATCTTTCATCTCATCATTTCATCATTCGACACATCATTCCTTAGAGTAGGAGGGAACTACCAACGCGCAGTAGATTTTCTCTGAATTATTTAAAAAGTTATTGGCCGAATTCGCTCAAAATAATTTTCCTACAGAGGTTTTAGCATGATCTATAAAATTATCATATGTATCAGCATAGATATTTTAGATATATTAGAAGTTTCTATCTCCTATAGTTTAGAAATGTAAGGGAGGAGCAACTTATAAACCACTTTGGAGGCCGATTACTCGAAAATGGTTGAATTCGTAATAAGTCATGGAAGAAACATTGCCTTTATTTTAAAATACCTATTCAACGATACCACACAATGGGGTAGAATGAAAAAATACTTTTTCATCCCCACTTCACATGTATGGAGAGCCATCCCTAAAATATATTTTATGTTGCCAAAACCGGGATCTATACACAATATATAACTATAACAAATTTCATCCATTTATATTCATAATTGCAGAAGCTAGAAGGGTGGACAGACAGACAGACGGACAGACAGAGCGAAACTATTATTGAGTATTTCTTGAATACGACGGAACCCTAAAAGCGACGATTTCTGAAAGACATTAGAAACTATAAGTACATTAAAATATAGTTCAGTTAAAGACGTCAAGCTCCGTCCTCAGGCCGCAATATCCGAGCGAACTGACCTCCGTGGTTGGTCGACAACTGGACCGTGACGCCAACCTCCCTAATTAATGACTTTTCCTTAGTCTTGCCTTTGTATTTCATTTTCAAGTTGTTTTTTTAAACAAATCATCTTTTATTTCCATTATTGTTTGTAGTTATGTTTTGCCTTTTCTTCTCATTTTCATCATTATACGTAATATCTTTTACTAATATTATAATCCTTACTAATATTTGAATTCTATATCCATAAATTGTGGCCTATGTATAATACTGATGTAGGGCACGCTTTGAGTATTTTTCTCACAGAAAAATTTAATTCAAACATTTATTATTAATATCGCACAACTTTTTCATACACTTTTCCACTTTATTTAGTATTTTACACTAATTTATATATAAATATGACCGGTTTCGATTAACTATTGTAAGAACCTAATTAAAGTGGAAAAGTGTATAAAAAAGTTGTATGATATTATTATAAACATGAATTTTCACCAATCAGTTATATCAAACATTTCTCTCACGCACTTAAAGCACCTAGGTAAGTTTACTATTTACTATTTTTTTAATTCAAAAATCTATAAATTATAGGTTAAAGAAGTGTGTGTATAGAGCAAGCAATTACTTTACAAGTTTACACCAAAAATACTAAATGAATGTGATTATTATATTTTGAGAAGTACATAAGTGTAGAATGTTACTGAAGAAATTTTTTCTAGTTTCTTGTTATTTGCCGTAAAATATATTTATTTGAATAATTTAGATATTTTATTTGAAACATACTTGTTTACTAACTCATTTTATTTAATTATCTTATAAAATCTTACTTTATTCAGTTGAATACAAATTCAATTAATAAATATGGGAAACTTGGAGATATGAACATTTTAAAAGTAGAATGTGCAAAATGCTCGCGCGCGCCTATTCGTGTTACAAACTTAGGTGCGCCTCCTCACGGGTTAACCCATAATATGCTATTTGGAAATGATAAAAATATAAGTTTGCTTACTCACCGAGTTTTGAAATCAAAAGCAAAATGTTCAAAACATCGAGTTTAAAGTTGTGTAACTCTATCGATATTGCGATGTAATAATGTGTCTTCAAAATGTACGTTAGCTGGAGCTGCATCGCTTCATGTAAACAATTTCTTTTTTTGGATCAGTGTTGTTTGTACACGCTTGTTCTCTAAGCTTTGAACTTTGTCAACAAATGTTCGTTTACGTCGTACTAGCTGTTACTAGTAACTTGTGCAACGTTTTCAAAGAATACGAATTCGAAGGTACACATCTCCAGTATGAAGTCAAACCATGTTTTAAAGTATTGTAAGAGATAGCGCATACAACTTTGGCATCGAATAAACTATCTGGTAGAATTTTGTACTTTTCTATTGCTTAAGTAGAAGATAAACAATACAATTGTTAGTTGCCTTAAATTATAGAATGTACCTGTATATATGCTAGTGACATAGATTACTTTTATGGATCATCTAGCGTTAGCTTACAAAAGAATACCCAATTTTATCGTAAAGTTTTAATATACAAAATATTCGAAATTGATACCTACCTTTCATGTAAAGAATGAACTTTTAAAATAACACGTAATCCCTTACTCTCTGAGGAGTTCGGAAACATTTCTTTCTGTTTCTCGATCTGCGTGGAGTTTTATTTGGCGTCAACTATATTTTATCTTCGACATTTTTCCTATTTCTTGTGACATGATATCAATTTTTTCCTAACTTCTACTATAAATCATTTATCTATTATGAAGGAACAGTTATAAAAATGTATTACTAAGGCGGGTCAATAAATCCGTGACTTTTTGAATTTCTAACCTCCTTACTGAAAAAGCAACACTACTCCTGTCAACAGGCATCTGTCAGTTGACTCCTATCAAAATTTGAACTTGCTGCGTCAGTTAGTTTGTGTTTTACAGCTATCATTTTATCATTTTATCATTGTGTTTTATCAGACTATCCAGTAACTTAAGCAAACAATGGAAAAAATGAATTTCGTGTGCTTATTAAGCATTATTTTTTGCGAAAAAAAACCATTACCGAGACCAAGGCTAAGCTTGATAAATACTATGGGGACTCTGCACCATCGATTTCAATGGTAAAAAAGTGGTTTACTGAATTTCGTTGTGGCCGTACAAGCACTGAAGATGCCGAACTTCCTGGACGCCCAGTTGAGGTCTCTACACCCGAAACAATCGAAAAAATTCACGATATGGTGTTGGCCGACCGAAGATTGAAAGTGCAAGAGATTGTGGAAGCCATAGGCATCTCGCATGGCTCAGTGGTTTCAATTTTGAATGATCACTTGGGCATGAGAAAGCTTTCCGCAAGTCGACCACAAACGCCGTCGTGTAACAACTTCACAGGAAGGTTTGGCGTTGTTTAATCACAATATGGAGGAGTTTTTGCGCCGTTTTGTAACCGTGGACGAAACATGGATCCATCACAACACACCAGAGACCAAACAACAGTCAAAACAGTGGGTTTCTAAGGGTGAATCGGCGCCAAAGAAGGCCAAGGTGGGTTTGTCAGCCAATAAAGTTATGGCGACTGTTTTTTGGGATGCACGTGGGATAATCCACATTGACTATCTTCAAAAGGGAAGAACAATTAATGGGGAATATTATGCCAACTTATTGGACCGCTTCAATGAGGATTTGAATGCAAGGGTGCACACATGTGCAGTTGCCATGGCAAAAATCCATGAATTGGGCTATGAATTGCTCCCACATCCACCCTATTCTCCAGATTTGGCTCCGAGTGACTACTTCTTGTTCCCAAACCTGAAAAAATGGCTCGGTGGAAAAAGATTTGACTCCAATGATGAAGTCATCTCGCAAACAAAGGCCTATTTTGAGGACCTCGACAAATCATATTTTTTGGAAGGGATAAAAAAATTGGAGAAGCGTTGGACAAAGTGTATAGAGCTCAAGGGGGACTACGTTGAAAAATAAAATGATTTATTTATCAAAAAATCTGTGTTTTATTCCAAAAGTCACGGACTTATTGACCCGCCCTCGTAGATACTGTTTCGGTTATGCGCTACCATTCAATGAAGGAACTGGCATAAAATTGACAGAGTCGATAGTAATGAAGTGTTCACTTTAAATTATATTTGATGATACATGTTGTTGATACATAAATGTTGTTGAGTTGTACCAAAAGGGCTGTCTCGAAATACTGTATAATATAAATAATATAATAATATATAAAAAAATAATAATATAATATAATAATAAAGTATAGAAATTATGAGCAAGAATAAAATCAGCTTTTGTATGGAATAGACGGGAGAGATGTGTTGAAAACGACGATTCCCGAAAGATATCAAGAACGTGGTTGGAATATTACATTGATACAGGTGTAGTTTTTGATGTTTGCGAAAATTACTTTCATTTTAAGTCAATCCACTGTCTTTTTGTTTAAGTTTCATAAAACAAACTTCATAAGCCATTTCAGTTGAAAACTATTTGTAGTAGTTAAGTCGGCATTAGCTCGATAGTAAAGCGGACTGCAAGCTGTAAGACAATACCGTGTATCTTAAGCCAAATTTATCGCAGGAGCCATTGAGTGGAACATAATTGTACACTCGAGAGTTGCCCCTTATCGAGCGTGACCTAGAAGTTACACCCGGGTTGGGTCCACTACGCCATGTAGATTACTCTGAGGTAAAAATACTGATATTTTTCATTTTATTTACCTGTTTTTGGTAATAAAGGCAAGGATGTACAAAATATCCTTGAACCAGTAACAGCACTTACAACGTTTTCGAATAGTAATGATGATAAATATTTAGCCAAAAAGATCGACTCACTTACATTTATATCATGACTATGATGAAATGAATTGTAACCAGTAACAAAATAAAAAAGATATTTATTTTTTTTGTATAAGTAAGCTTCTGTGTAAAAATAATAAATAAAATCGCTCTATAACGAAGTTTATAGTCTGAAGGTCTTTTATAAAAGAAAATATTTTAAAATGAATCGAGAACCAGAGACTATAATTACTTTACCTCGACTTTCGCTCCCGTTCCTCTCTTCATTTTATTACTGTGTTCGATGTAGTCTTTAATAACATTTTTTTTCCTTCTACACGCTTATTCCCTCTAAATCCAATTTTTTTTTTACCCATAGTCCATTCAATTAAATTAATTGAAATAAAACCTCCACCTTAGACGACCTCTGTGGCTCAAGGGTTAGTACGTAGGCACTCAAGCCGCGGATCGTGGGTTTGAACCCGCCAGTGGAACAAAAAGTTTTCTGTATTCCTGGGTCATTAAATATGACGTGTAGACATAATTTAATAAAAATCTTAAATATGTGTATAGTATAAACGTATTAGGTAAATTGCCCGTTGTCTGGTACATTTAATACAAGTTCTTCGGATACTTACCACGGGGCCAGATGGACGCGTTGCGAAGCATCCATAGATATTATTGTTAATAATAACAAAAGTATTTTCTCCATCTTGCTAATAACTAAATATTGTTATGTCTTAACACAATAATATTGTAGTGATTGTGAAAGTCTCGAAATTCGAATATAGAATCCATGTGCCCTAATTTTGGAAAGATAACAAAGAGCAGAGAAACATTCTACCTGTGACATTATCTGGAAGCTTTATGCATCCATGAAGTAGAGTGTCAAAGATTTTAGGCTTAGATAATGATAACGGATATCCAAAACGGCTGTCTTTAAAGCTCTATTTATTTCGCTACTACGTATACAAAATCCGTTTTGGACGTCGAAACTTCACTAAAGCTTTTCTATGTCGTAGAACTAGTTGGTCGATATTGAAATTTAGCTTTATTTAAAATTATATAATATTATGAATTTCATAAATATTGATTTTTATAAAAACTATCTAATTTTATCACGAAGGAATATCAATATCATAAATTTAAAGATAGATTGACTTTTTTGACCCGCATAGTACTCTGACTCTTTGAATAATAAAAGTAATGGCTTCTATAACCATTATTGTTGGGCCCGGTTAAGTGGCCAACAAACCCATCACTTATTTAGGTTAAGCACCCACTTTTATAGAGCCTTTGAATTGGGGCAAACAGTAGCCCATAGCGGAGGTCGGTGCCCATAGTTTTTACTAAAAACACTCGTTCCCCTTGTAAATATTTAGCATTTAAACATTTAAATCAATCTAGGCGTGCCTGAGAGCTATGTAAATCAATGTTTTTAAAGAACAAAAAAATGATAAATATATTCTTGCATGTAATCAGTTCATGAAAGATCCTAATATTAAAAGGCATCAGAGACGGCGAAATACTATAATATTTTATGTTATGTTATAAGATAAAATATTATAATATCTTGACCGTCTGTGACGCCCATAAAGGATATGACCTAAAAGTCTCGTTTTATGGCGGTAACAGATAGAAGATAACACAATAATTCCCTTAGGATTACAGTACAAACTGATCTCGGTCAACCTAATCAGAAGCCAAAGTCTGATGGGCCGGTGAACTGAAACAATATTAATGTAGAACTACGGATCACGCTTGGCGCCTGGCCAGCCGCAGTGCTGTATCACTTGATTTAATTGAACTACGAACCACGGAGACTGGGAGTACCTCAATTAAATGACCAGGACGCTGAGGAATCTTAGATTGGCCACAAATAACGCCCAGGTACTTAGGAGCAAACGTTTGTTGACTTAGTTTACTTATTTAGGTATTATTGTAAAAACACTATGCATCGCGGGCTTTTTAAATTAATTTATTACTTAGGTATTATTCGGAAGTTTTGTTTTTCGGAGAATACATAATAATATATCGTATTTAAATATAATGTAATGAATTTGATGATAACACCAGTTAAAAAATAAAGTTTGCATTTTGCTTGCAAACTATAATGTTATACATTATAGTTTGCAACAGCCTCCGTGGTCTAGTGGTTAGAGCTTGGCTCTCGACTCGGAGGTCGTGGGTTCGATTCCCGCATTGGAACTACAAAATGTTGTTTCCAAGTTTGGTTAGGACAATTCAGGCTGATCACCTGATTGTCTGACAAGAAAGATGATCCATGCGTCGGATGGGCATGTAAAAAGTCGGACCTGCGCCTAATCTCTCGCCAGTCGTGTCGGTTATCCGTCCCACTGGGTTACGAGAGTAAAGGAGGAGAGAGTACTCTTGTGTACTGCGCACACACTTGGGCACTATAACATAACTCCTGCGTAGCTGGCTTGGTTTCAATGAAACAGGCCACCGTCACCGAAATCGGTGTGGGGAGCTATTATTATAATGTTATAAGTCGTAGGCCAAAGCTAATGTAACAAAGTCATACTTAACTTGAGAGTAATAGAACAAGAGAAGGTAGCGCTAAGTTTGTAAATAAGTAATAACTTTTCACATTGCTGGTTCCGCTTAGCTTGTTATTTAAATTATGACAATGTTAATAAATAGCTTAAGTGACTTCAAAAGTTTTAAGGAAAGATTTATTGTTTTTTATCTATTATATAGATAACTGAAACAATTTGTTGCCTAGAAATTTAAATTTACATTCAAAGAAAACATTTTTACTAGATGCTTGTTATAAACTGAGTAAAAATCTAACTTTGAATGCAAACTACTAAACGAAACATATATGGGGCTAGCACGAACAATTGCCAAGTAGATATTAGGAACGTTATCGAAAGATAATTATTGTATGAAAATTATGACAGCGCCTATACAATTGACATTCGATAACGTTACGAATCAATTGTCCGTGCTGAGTGCTGATTCTGAAACGTTCGCATTAAGTTAAAGGCCTCCACAGACGAGAGGCCGATCGTTTCAGTTAGAACTGACGTCAGTTCGGCCTGAACTGATTCGAGCACTTACACGGAACAAAAACTTAGTTATTTTACAAAGTTTTACTACTAAATTAAGTATTTTATACATATTATTTTATTTTATTTTTTATTTCCTTAGTAGGAGTTTAGTTGTTAGTAGTGTTTTAGTAGGAAATAGCCAGACAGTAATCATATGCAAAATGGCCTAGGTTAGGCACAAAAAAACGAGACTAAAATTAGACACTTTATCATAATAATACATCGTAGCATTCATCTGTAATTTGTTTAAAACTACCCGTTAATTACTATATACGTAATATTTCCTAGTATAATTTAAAGTAACGATAAAATTATAATATAATTCAATAAATAATATAACAAAACCTAAAATGCAGTGGTATTTTGGGAGCTTTAGGGATTCCTAAGTTGAGTAGCTTTTTTTAATAGTTTTCAGTATTATTTTAGTAGAAATCGATGCGAGTTTAATAGTTTTGCAAGAACTTAGCTGGCAACACTGGAACGAATTGCTTTAGTCCATCCGGCCGACTGATACTCGAATCGGCCGGCTCGAATTTGCACACAGACGATACGATTTTGCATCCGTTCAGGCCGAACTGAGGAAAAACTGGACCGTATATGGGACCCCTAATAAACAAATGAAACATTTTTGACGGCGCTTTGGCTATTTGAGAGTGAATATTAGTTAAAATGTAAAGCGTCATCTGTCATTCTGTCTGTCGCAACACCGAAAACTACTGACAAGCTGTTTACCACGGTTCCGCCCGCCTAAATATACTATACGGGTCCGCGGGAATACTGTACTTTTCCAGGATAAAAATTATATGCCTTTGTTTTAATCCAGAGCCTAAACTACTACCATACCAAATTTCATCAAAATCCCATCAGTAGTTTTTGCGTTAAAGAGTAACAAACATCCATCCATCCATCTATCCATCCTCACAAACATTCACATTTATAATATTAGTAGGATTGTTATTGCCATTATAATATTCTTACTCTTCAATCGGTAATTATTAATTCTCTTCGCCCGATTACTCACGCCCGTAAATATAAGCTACTAGCTGTTGCCCGCGGCCCCGCTCGCATAAAAATTGTATTCCAAAGGAACACTGTACTTTTTCAGGTTAAAATATAGCCTATGTTTTAATTCAGAGCATAAACTACTACCATACCAAATTTCATCAAAATTCGTTCAGTAGTTTTTGCGTGAAAGAGTAACAAACATCCATCCATACATCCTCACAAACTTTCACATTTATAATATTAATAATAATAGCTCCCCACACCGATTTCGGTGACGGTGGCCGGTTTCATTGAAACCAGGCCAGCTACGCAGGAGTTATTTTATAGTGCCCAAGTGTGTGCGCAGTACACAAGAGCACTCTCTCTTCCTTTACTCTCGTAACCCAGTGGGACGGACAGACAGTCGACTGGCGAATGATCAGGTGCAGGTCCGACTTTTTACATGCCCATCCGACGCATGGATCATCTTTCTTGTCAGACAATCAGCCTGCATTGTCCTAGCCAAACTTGGAAACAACATTTTTTGTTGCTCCAATGATGGGAATTGAACCCACGACCGTGTCGAGTCGAGAGCTAAGATCTAAACCACTGGACCACGGAGGCTATATTTTGTAATATTAGCAGGACTACAAGAACACGTTACACGGAGAATGACGATTTCCCGTATCGGCTCTCCTCTCCTCAATGCAATCCCGAAATGTCAAGCAGTAAGCGAGCTGATGATGATGAATTATAGCTAAGCACACTCTCGATCGTATCAGCTTTCAAACAAAAAAAATAAGACCAAAATCGGTTCATTTGTTTGGACTCTACGATGCCACGGACAGACATATCAAACTTATGATATAAGTTCCCCTCTGTTTTCGTTGAGGATTAAAAAGAAAATACACACACCGGCATATTTAGCGGAACATAAAATAAAGGTTTGATATCAGTATAATATAAGGTTGCTGGCTGGTTTATACGTCATTTAATTTAAAAAGAAATATTTTCAAATTAAGAAAACAACTGAACATCACATTTTATGAAATTATTTTAATTTTATTCAAATACATCTTATCTGGAGCGAACTTCGAGTATTTCTTCCTTCTGAGTTTGATTTAAAATTTCATTGAAATACTGTTTTTTGTTAGTTTTTTTTTAATCGCGTATCTTTTTGGAGTTGAGGACTGAATTATGCCTGACTTAGCCCCAACGGAGATTGCCAGGGCACTCGAAATGCGAAGAAATGGTCAAACCTACAGAGTGATATCCAGTGATCTTCGTCGACCAGTTTCAACGATCCATCGCAGTATCCAACAGTTCAGGGAGACCGGTACTTATGTGAGAAGAGCAGGACAAGGCAGAAAAAGACGCACTTCGAGTAGGGATGATCGTTTCATTCGGCTTCCTGTACGTAGGAACCCCCGTTTGACGGCCGTCCAAGCCCGACATGAGTTAGAAGCAGTGCGGGGTGTAACCGTAAGTGAGCGTACGGTACGAAGAAGGTTCGAAGAAGCTGGTTTGGGTTCATTTGTGCCCGCCAAGGCTCCAAGGCTCGAGGTAATTCATCGTAGAAACAGGTTAACTTTTACTCAGGAACATCGACTTTGGAACGGGGACCAATGGAGTTAGATATTATTTAGTGATGAGTGCAGAATTCTCTTAAATCAAATTGACGACAGGCAAAGAATATACAGACGCAAAGGAGAACGATACATTCAGACAAATTTTGAAACTACAGTTGCATACGGTGGTGGATCAATAATGGTTTGGGCGGGCATTTGCTTGGGAGCTCGCACAGACTTGGTAGTGATTGACAGAGGGAGTCTGACTGTAGACCGCTATACCAGAGAAGTTTTAGAAGAAAATGTCGTACCGTTTGCCCCATATATCGGTGACGATTTTGTTTTTATGCAAGATAATGCTCGGCCGCATACCGCTCGGGTAACTCAAGCTTATCTTAATGATTGAATATCACTGTTATGGAGTGGCTGGCGAGATCACCGGATATGAACCCAATAGAGCACATTTGGGACTTGCTTGAAAAGAAAAGTTAAGTCCAGAATTCCAGCTCCTGCCAACGTGGGTGAACTGCGAATCGCCGTAGTTGAGGAATGGCGGAGACTATCCCAGGAGACCATCAACAACATCATTCTCAGTATTCCTAGACGGGTAGAAATTTTTTTATTGAGATCACGTGGAGGAAATACGCGATATTAATCAGCCTTTACTCGCAAAATCTGTTCTTAATGTGATCTCATTTTAAGTAAAACAAATGAAACTTTGAATAACAAAAGAAGTGTAGTAAGTAGATTTTAAAATAAAACCATATTTTTTTAATTATGGACCTTTTTTTGTGTTCCGCTAAATATGCCGGTGTGTTTAGTAATTGCAAACTATATTCATGGCAATGTTGATTTAATGACTGAATAACAGTCAATATGATTACGTGTAGAACGCTTAACACTACTTAAACGCAATAGCAATTAGTGTAACCACAATTTTGTAAATGAGCTGCCCCACGCATACCGAACGAGGTAAACAAAACTCCTGACATTTGATTAGCATTGTGACGAATATCATTAATAGCAATAATGTACAAGGAAGAAGAATAAAACATGGTAGGAGTACTAAAATCGAAGCCGTAAGCAGGTATCTGTCTCACAAAACTTCAATGGCAAAATAAATAGGGTGAAAGAGAGAGCAAATGTCTTTTTGATTTTTAGGGTTCCGTAATACACAAGGAACCCTATTCGTTTTGTCCGTCCGTTTGTCTGTCTGTCTGTCCGCGCTTCTAGCTTCTGTAATTATGAATATAAATGGATGAAATTTAGTATTGTTAGAGATTGTGTATAGATCTCGGTTTTGGCAACATAAAATAATAAACTTAGGCCTTTTTATCTGTTATTGGTTGATTTATACAGTATCCTCCGCGCGAAGTAACCACTCTTGAAATACTATAGTGCCTGCGAAAGTTGATTTTTATTAAATGTCGTATGGTTGCCCAAGCACATACGGCATTCTCACAACATAGTCAGCCTAGTCCAGAGGAATAACTGGTCAATACGTCTGGGGCCAACCATGTGCGGCTTTCCTCACGATCTTTTCCTTCATGATCTGAAAAAGTCTCATTGGTACACGCCAGAACCTGGGAATCGAACCTGCACTCTCTTGAGTGCGAATCAAACGGTCTACCCACTAGGCCACGGAGCTCTTCTAATAATAATTGTTAAACAATAATTATTTTACATTTTAGGGGTGGCTCTCCATACATGGGAAGTGGGGAATAACAATATTTTGTCATTCTACCCCATCGTGTGGTTTTATTAACAAGGTTTATTACATGACTTTTTTACAAAGTCGACCATATTCGAGTAATCACTTGGAGGCCTCCAAAGTGGTTTGTAAGTTGGTCCTTCCTAGCATTTCTAACTATAGGAGATAAAAATTTGTAAGTTTCTATGCTGATAGATCATGCTTAAAACTCTTTAGGAAAATTATTTTGAACGAAATCGGACAGTAACTTTTAAAGTTATTTGAAAAAAATATTACGCGGTGATAGTTACGGAACCCTCCTTAGACATGTCCTGTCATCTTGGTTAGGTTATTTCTAAGGTTGCTTCGGCGTTGGTGATCCTTTGGAGTCCATTTTTAAGACGTTGGAATTACGACTTTATGTTACTCATATTAGGTGTTAACATAATATTATTAGATATTATTTATCCATGTAGGATAAGGAACGATTTAATATGTTTCTCCTCTTAATAGCCTTGTATATATGCTATAGTTATAACTTTGAGATAGTGTAGACTCGTATTATGTTGCCAATGTGAACAGAAATTTAATTTTTAGCCACGTCGGACGTAATGGAAGCATAGACCGTACATACGCTAGTTTAAATTTTCATGGAGACTAAACTGACCACAGATATGTATAAGCATATTATATTGCTCTGAGGAAATTACCAGACGACTTATGACTACATGGCTGCAGGGATTTCATTTCGAAAAATATATTTTAGTATAAAACAAGTATAAAAGTTAAATTTCTAGGCAGTACGAAGTATCCAGCCCAGGTCTCTCAGGTGCTAAACAACTCCGTCGTGATTTATATTTTCTTCCTGATAGAACAGATAAACGTCAATACTTATTTACTAAAGATAAAAGACAACCTAGGAGTACACACCTCATAAATATTGTATAAAATACAGCGTCCCAACTGGGCCGGGCTATCAGAATTATTTATGTCGCGTTTTCACCTGTGAGACGGAAGCTTTGCAGTTACTTTAGCAGAGATTTGAGAAAAATATAAAAATGGGGTGTATTTATCAATTTACGCAAAATGTTGTCTCCCTAAGTAAGGTTTATCCTAGTGAAAGTGTTTAGGGACAAAGTGAAAATGGCCATATATTTTGTAACTGATCGTACTTGTGAGTGGGGGATTTACACTAGGGGCAGTCAGGGCTAGTGCCCAGGGCGGCAAATTTTGTGGGGCGGCAAAATTTGGAAAGTAAAAAAAATATTTTTAGAATTATTTTTTTACAAGTATCAAAATTGCACATTATAATAATTCATTAATTCTATTAATTAATCATTTTTTTATTTATTGTTTGAAACGAGTTAAAAACTACTTACGTTTTACAATGACTGCAAATATTCTCAAAAGATTGGCTATTCTATGCACAGAATATGTACGTGTACGTCTACTTTAACGTTTAGATTGGGAAGATTTAATCGACCAATTTACAAAGTCAGGTGTGTTTGCCTGACAAACAAATGTAATACAATCATAAGTCATCGTTAGTGCAAAATTCATGATTCTTACAAAGATATATGATTGGCTTCGCTGGGCGCTCGATCAATGATTTGTCTGTGGATTCTTGGAACAAAAACAAATATTTCTTTATATTATTGACGTATATAATATATAATAAAATTTATGCAATGAGCAAGCAATTAGTTATTCTATTAAAAAAAATAAGATATAAAAACTATAATTTTAAGTAAAATTTCTGTGATAGGGCGGCATTTTCTTCAGTGTCCAGGGCGGCACTAATTTTAAATCCGGCCCTGCTTGTGAAACAAAGCTTCTTGAAGTGTTTAGCAAAAATGACTACATATTATACATATTTGTATTATTTATAGTATTTAATCATAATAGATTCTTACATAAATTGTACTTAAAAAATAAATAAAAAGAGTTCAGTTAACCTTAAGTGAATACTCGATAAGATTACTCACTTATAGGTAAGTATTGAGTACACTTATGAGTAATTTCTTTATAAAATAATGCAAATTTTCTGTAACTCCCGTATTCGTACCTCCGACCATTACATACTTAGGAGTTTGTAATGGTCACACAACTGTAGTACAGTAAGGTAAGGATACTTAGGACGTACCCCGGGAATATCACGTCCAATATTATTATAAACTTTTTTTTTTTATTAAATAAGGGGGCAAATGAGCAAACGGGTCACCTGATGGTAAGCAACTACCGTCGCCCATGGACACTCGCAACATCAGAAGAGCTGCAGGTGCGTTGCCGGCCTTTTAAGAGGGAATACGCTCTCTTCTTGAAGGTTTGCAGGTCGTATAGGTCCGGAAATACTGCTGGTGACAGTTCGTTCCAGAGTTTTACAGTGCGCTGCAGAAAGTTACGCGAAAAGCGCACGGTGGAAGACTGCCGCTCATCAAGGTGATGAGGATGGTATGTTTTTCGCGTGGGACGATGGCGAAAACTGCGCTATTGAGTGGCGTCAATCTAAGATATTAAGTCTAGTGAATCAACGTGAACAAGTTGATGATCGACCGTTTTCGTGAAGTAGTAAATATTTACAAAGCAAGTTTTTTTACAAAGTTTTATTTCATTTGTAAGCTTTTTTTTTATAACAAGAATGAAGAATGTGATCCTTATTCTTAAATCTATCTATAATACATATTTGGTTATCATTTAGGCATATAAAAAAAATAAAAATCTATCGTGTACGTGTAAGTAAACGTACACTTTAGATTTTTTTGGGTTATATCAGAGGTTTAAGTTTTAAACTAAGAAGACCCCACCGCTTAAGTTGCACCTGTGCAATATGCTTAAGTCCTACTTCTGTATGAACGCGTGATCCAGTGTATCAATGTAAATAGGTTTACCTTTAGGCAAAGCCAAAACATAACCATTATGCTGTAGTTGAAAGCCAAAGAAAGTAGTATCTGTGTTCAATCTTAATGATTTTCTAAGTGCTCTGTTTTTTTTATGACATAATCTAATTTCATTTTCAACTTTGTAAGAAATAAATATAATATAATGAAAAAAATTGTATTCACACTGAATTCTTTGTAATTCTTAGCTGTTTATATAATGTCTAGTAATGAGGTATTGTTCTTAAAAGTTTATTAAATCTTTATTCTATGTACGAATAAGGCGTCTAGTCAACTTATCGTACCAAAAATATATTTTCATAAACTTTAAAACACCTGTTTTGATAAATATTTTAAAATATCTGCCGTTGTTAATTAAAATACAACTAAATTAAGATTCAATAAATGCCAAAGATTAATTATTTTTTTTTCAAAGATTGCAATTGAAAATAAATTTTCATTTGCAATGAATATTGCAGTAATATTATTTAATTAAGGGCTTCGACTTAAACAACCTTACCCTACATGTATGTGTTGTATATTACGAAATTTTAACATTTGTACAACCTTTTCGAGTGCGGTGCCGTCGACGAGCACAATATCTCACGTGGCACGTCCTGGCGCGGCGTCCACACATTTGTTCCGCAGCGCCCGCCGCCGCGCCGCCCCGTACCCACTCGTACAATATGAGCGTGTCAGAAAATCAACGCCTGCTATTACGCCCTACCAGCACAGGTATTCGTCAGCATATGTGCCGTACAAACATTTTATTTTGCTCCGTGTTTTTGATTTTTGTGTCACCGCATAATATGAAATTCGAACAAACATTCAGGCTTATTATTATGGAGTTTACTATTTCATTTTCGCCTTGAAAATAGCTAAACGATGTTGATGTATGTCATGTGTTTGTCAACCCTGTTTCAGTATAATAGACCGTTTAACCCGATTAAATAATAATTGCATTAAATCTTTAAAGTAGTACAGACAGAGGGAAGTAGGCCATATCAAGCGATATCGTGTTTCATGAAGGTGCCATCGCTAATTGAATAGGATGAGCCATCAATTCGAGCAGGAACATTATTGTGGCGAGCAGCCACACCATAAAGTCACGTCATTAATGACACTTTATATATATATATATATGTATGTACTTTGGAATGCTCTAGAGCCTAATGAGGCTATCGCATTTGAGCTTGAGAGGTTACATTAAATTTATTTAACGTGAGATTGACACTGTGTAGGTACTAGCTACATCAAAATTGTTTAACGCTGTCGGGATTTTTGTAAAAAAAAAAATTGAACTGAATGGGTCAAATATATTTGTTATATAGAATATATTATATTAGAGCCATATTCATTTTTAGTGTACGAAATATTCCTTTATTATATGGTTGTCTCTTTCAAACGTTGCTAAACCTGAATCAGACCTAGAGTCATAGTATTCTGAGACATTTTACATAGTAACAAATTATATTCGAGTAGGCTGTCTACACTCCTATCTCGCCTCTACAAAATATAATATTGTCCGGAGAGCACGTTTCATATTACATGAGTTAGAGGCGAGCCTGAAAGTGCGAAAAATATTTGCACGAACTGTTCCATAATCGTGTATTATTAAGTTCCATTTAAACGCACATCAATTTTCGGAACGTTCTATCGTATGTCATTGGTACAATTGGTTGCAACTGGTTCATATTGCCAATAGCATTGATTTCGTACTTATATACTCGTACTTATGGTCTGACCCCTAAAATCTCAGACTCTACGTCCACAAACTTTTCTAATGAATTTTTTGTTACGTAGCTTAGTCATATTTTTTAAATATTTTCACCGTAACATTTTTATTCTAACATCGATTACATATATGTCAAATAACAATTTAACCTTTAATTTAGTATTTGATGATAATATTCCAATATAATTTTAACAATTTATTTGCAATATACATTGCATTCGTGGATTTTTTTTAATAAAGCGAATATCATCATTTATTTAAACTTAAAAATTATTTATAGGAATTTTGTATTGTTATACACCCTAGGGAAATTCAAACTTCGTTAGGTTTTACGGCGAGAGTGCCTTGTATGTGAAAAGTTTAGTTTTCTGGGCCATTTGAGAGTCACATCGTATAAATTATTTATTAACCCTTACGAATGGGAAGAAATTTTGAGCACATAGGTATTTTAGGTACACTTAATTAGCCAATATAATTATTTCTCTTTTTTTTCAACAAGTTTATATATATCCGTCTCTTTCTTGATAATACGGCGCTATAATCAGATAGATAATTATATGAATTAGGGCAACACAAACCATAAAACAGTCTAATTGCATGATTCAATCACGTTAAATGATACATATATTCAAGAGCATGCTGATGATAAATCATCAACATCAGTATTTTTTCTACACAATAATTAATAATACAAATAATAAATTATAAATCTGTACTTATTATCCGAGGAACTTGTATCACAGGTACCTACCAGACAAGGGAAATATTATATTTAATACTTTTATACTATACACAATTAACAGCCTCCGTGGTCCAGTGGTTTAGAGCTTGGCTCTTGACTCGGAGGTCATGGGTTTCCGATTCCCGCATTGGAACAACAGAAAATGTTCTTCCAAGTTTGGTTAGGACAATGCAGGCTGATCACCTGATTGTCTGACAAAAAAGATGATTAATGCGTCGGATGGGCATGTAAAAAGTCGGTCCTGCGCCTAATCTCTCGCCAGTCGTGTCGGTCCGTCCGTCTGGGTTTCGAGAGTAAAGGAAGAGAGAGAGCTCTTGTGTACTGCGCACACACTTGGGCACTATAAAATAACTCCTGCGTAGCTGGCCTGGTTCCGATGAAACCGACCACCATCACCGAAATCGGTGTGGGGAGCTATATATTATATAATTATATATAAGACACATATTTAAGACAAGCTTTTGCCCGCAGCTTCGCCCTCGTGGGAGAGTGTTTGTCGCAAAAAACTTCTATAGCAAATATACCTACAATATAGTAATAGCACAGGGTAAAATATATATCCCCTAGATATAATCTCCTAAATAAGGATTAATATTGTATCCGTCTAAATAGCTTTTGAAAATACCACATTATATTTTATGATTTTTTTTAAACTTAGAATAACCTATCCTTAAAAGATAGACATCTGATAGCGCGGCTAGCGCTATCGCCAAGTTTTAGTCTTTAAGCGGCCGTAACTATCTTATTTCGAAGCTTTTCGCCGCTTTTTCATGCCCCTATATTTTCGTTTGTAATAAAGCTAGCGTCTGGATTTTTGTCGCGGAGAAGTTGTTAGTGGCACAAGCTAATGTTTTATCTTATATAATAAAATCGAGTATATATTTCAGGAGAAAATATGCGGCAAAAAATATGAATTTGAAAGATATGGGTGGAGGTAGGGAGAATAAGCAAAATTAAAAGCATTCTTCTAGCAGACTTCGTAATTTCAAATTTGCTGTCAGGCTAATTTATTAGCTACATATAAAGGAAAAATATAGAAAAACTAAAAGTTCTGAAAAAAAAATTAAAATGATTTTTTCACGAATTCACAAATGAAACGAAACAAAATGTATGAACACAAACAAGTTCACTGATAACTTTTTGATCCTTATTTATTTATCAAACCTCAAAAATTGAGAAATGGTAGGTTATTTTAGGTTCAAGTAGATGCTTTCGGACGAATGGGCCGACTCGACCGAATAAATAAGAGTGCCTCACAGAAAACCGATGGCAAATAGCACTTGCGTTGTTATTCACTGCGTCCTATACCTATACAGTAGCCCAAAGTGTGTTATAAAGATCGGAAACGCACTAGTAACTTCTTTAGTGTTGCTGATGTCCATGAGCGGCGCTAATCGTTTTAATTATGGAATAAATCTAGAAACGAGCAAACAGACCTTTGGTATAAATATGTAATAAGTTTTTACTAATTAATTTGGAAACGAGCAAAACGATCGCCTGATGATTAGACATTTTTATAACTTCTTACCATCAGAGGTTGGTGGTTAAAGATCGCAAACAGACAGTATAATAAACATAAAAAAATAAAATTATCCACATGCAGTCACAAAATTATAATGAATAACTAATAATTAGGTACTAACCTAAATAAGACTTGGTTTCTACGATATCGCAAAACTTTTTACGTGAAAAGGACTTGGCTCTTTTTCATATAATGGTTTTTGTGGGATAATATTATATGCCGTTGCGAACTTTATTGTAGACCTTTAGCAGAGAAAAAATCCCACCATACATTGTTTTGTAATAAATTATCTCCAACGAGTTAGGTAAGGCAGCGTTTTCGATAAAAGATCCCAGACAGTTTGATTTTTTTTCGACACCTTTAGCAATTATCGTCATAAATCTAATAATTTCCACAAAACCTTAACTAATCATTATCGACCTAATAAACCTTGCTAAGGAACCGCTCTATCGGTAAATGTAAACTACATAACAGAGTTTTTAAGATTATCGCGAACATACAGACAGACAGACTCAGCGGGGGACTTATATTTATAATAAATTTTTCACTTTTTCTGAAGTAACCCAAGCATATGCTACCAATCAGTAAGATTTTGCACCAAGGTATACCCTGGATCCAAAAGTACTGAGCAGACTTATAGATACATGTTTGGGGGATTTTGGCGTTATTTAAAGGACTGCAAGCAAATGCCGCTATTTCAATTATAGTAATCATCATCATCACCAACATACATCATCACATTATGATGATATAAAAGGTCCGAGTCGGTGTAAAATACTTCTCATAGTATTTTACACCGACTCGGATATCTTTGAACATTACTTTGCCGTTTATGGACCTAAGGGTATAATTTGGTTTAATTAAAATTTAATTAAAGTTTAATTAAAAAAGGTGGAAACCTGATGATGGTATCCATGAGGAAACGAGGGAACTCCTCGAAATTTATATCGACACATATAGTGATTTTGACTTTTTCTGAAGTAACACCAATCACCAAAAAATAAGATTTTGCACCAAGGTATACCCTGGATTCAAAAGCAGCGAACAGAACTCCTCAGTCTTTAATGATGCGCGTTTGGAAATTTCGGCATTGTTTAAAAAACTGCAAGCATATGCCATTATGTAACTTACAGTAATCATCATCATCATCTTATTTACAATACCTAATGGAAGCTTGGCGCATATTCAATTATACATTCGATCGTTTATTTTAAACGTTCTTAAAATGTATAAATAATAATTTAACAAATACCACTAAAAAGGGAAATATTATTATTATTTTCTTTCGACTTCGTAAGCGAGAAATAAATCTTGGAAGAACCGTACTTTTTGCTGCGATAAAAGTAGCCTATGTGTTAATCCAGAGTCAACTACTACCATACCAAATTTCATCAAAATCCGTGCAGTAGATTCTGAGATTAGCGCGTACAAACGTACAGATAAACAGACAAAAATTCTAAAAATCATTGTTTTGGGTCCTATATCGTTCATTAAGCCGGAATAGCTCCTGTAATAGTTTTTCCTATTTATCTTCCATGTACAGACAGCAACCAGTTACAAATTAATTATAATATGTATAGGTAGATTTTTAAACTACACATATTTAAAACCAATATTCAATTAATTTTTATGTTAGACTTTTATTAGGGTTCTTTTTTCAAAGGCAATAGCGACCTTCACACGTTAAGTTCGGATCGCGGGATGTTTCCCGCGTGTGAAACTTAATGTATGAAGGGCGCACGCGCCCTTCCAACCTTCGCTCCGAAACGCACATTTAGATGCGCGGGGCTGACATCTGATCTGTGTCAGTAAAAGTGTCGGTTTGGAGCCTCGACTTACTATTGACATCAAAACTTATGAAATTATAACGTTCCACGCGGCAGTCCAAACTGCAGTCTAAACTCTTCTCTTCTCTTCTCTTTTACACGCATAGTTTGGAACGTTCGCCTAAATATGTCAGATCCGTCAGTAGTACAATTATTCCAAGCATAAAAAGACTAAAATGGGACAAATTATTGGAAATTTTAAATACTTATCTAGTTTTATCACACTCTAATTTGATGTAATTTTAAAATTTTTAAATTTTAATAAACCATTCTAACCTACCCATTAAAACCAACCATTCTAGTCTATCAGGGTTAAGAAAGGAACAAAAAATATAATAATAAATAATTGGGTCATTTACAAATTGTGTTCTCTTGTTCCCTGTGAGGTACTTGGCTTCATGAATATATTCCCTCAGTAGGTAAGTCACTAATAGCTCCCAACACGTCTCACGCGCGATACAGGATGGTTAATTGCCGGGGTAAATAATTAACGAAATTTCGATGTCCTTGAATATCTTGGCTTAACTGTATTACATCTTTGATGTAGCCTGATTACCGAATTGAGTTACCATGAGAATAGGAATAAAAAAAAAAGTATTTCTTCGTAAATGCAACAAATAATTAACCACAATGTATCTTTCTATTGTTTTAGGTAAAATTGCCGGAAGCTGATATGAGATGGGCATTCGGGCATGCTGCGCACTATTACTCATTGTACTAGTCCACCACTCGGAGAGCGACTGGTTGAGCTGCGGTCACATCGCCGAATGCAACTGCAAATGGTCGTCCGGAAAGAAAACAGCATCATGTATTACAGCTGGTCTGACACAGATACCGTACTTAGCCTCGGATATACAGGTTTTGGATTTAAACGGAAATCCTTTAAAAGAGTTACATCAAGACGCTTTTGCCAAAATAGACTTATTGAACCTGCAGCGTTTAAATCTCAGTTCGACCAATTTACGTTTCCTACATCAAGACGCATTCAGGGAGCTCCGAATTTTAATAGAACTAGATATTTCAAGAAACGAGCTCACGGAACTTTCTCCTGACACATTTAATGGCAACGACCGACTCCGACTTTTGATCCTTAATGACAACCCTTTAAGCAAGTTAGTTTCGGAGCAATTTCCAAGTCTCCAACATTTGAAGAAATTAGAACTTTCGAGGTGCCATCTAAGGAACGTCCATCCTTATGCTTTTGTTAATCTGCGAGCATTAGAAACGGTGCATCTGCATCAAAATATGTTACCATACTTACATTCAAATACATTTAACTTGCCGATGCTAAAAACTCTTACCCTTTCTGACAATCCTTGGCATTGTGATTGTAGACTGAAAGAATTTCACGAGTGGTTTTTAACTAGCAATCTTGGTAGTGAAGAAGTTTTTTGTTCCGGGCCTGAAAACAAGCACCATTTGTCGTGGCGAGATATCAAATCCAATAACATGGTTTGTCCACCGACCGCACTATCGAGCCCTTCTGTTATAAGAAGTGAGGTGGGTGCAGATTTGCAATTCGGATGTTTTGTACAAGGCGACCCAAAACCACAAGTATCATGGTTATTCCGCCATTTAGAAATATTAAACAACACAAGTTTTAATAGTGATATATCAATTCATAGGTACTCGTTGACTTATTTTAATGATTACGAAGATGATTATATAAACAAGAGTTCACAATGGGTAAATATTACGATTAAAAATGTTACCAATGAACTTTCTGGTCAATGGACATGCACGGCGAGGAGTGTAGCCGGTGAAGCCAGTGCTTATTCTACAATATTCTTGCCAAAAGCGAGGGCAGCTACGGCTCGAAGTGCACCCGAGTACTCAACATTTTTTATTGCACTTGGTTCTGTATTTGCAATGACAGCTACTGGTTTCATAGCTGCTTGTATATGCTGTAAAATACGGCGCCGAAGAGTTCCACCTAGTAGAAGTTTTACCGACCAAGAAAAAAAACTTTTAGATACTTCTCTAGCGGTAAGTTGCGATAGAACTAGTGTCGATTTAGGTTCGTCCTATGGATTTGAAATGTTCGATAGATCTATATCCACAGATAGTCAAGATACTCAACGTTGTTTAGATCCCGTTCAAATTACAATAGAAGGGCCATCCGGACCTTTCCCACCGCCACCCGCAGAGTTTGCGCTCCCAGGGCCTTATGGAAACATTTTTATATCGGTGCAAGTAACGGGCCATAGTAAGGAATATCCAGATATATTAAACGGCGGAGGAACATTACCAAAACGTAGCCGAACGTGCTTTCTTAAGTCAGATTACGATAATATGGGCCCGAGAGTTACAGCGACGGGAAGCTCGACTTGGTCTCTACCTGGATCTAAATTGGGCGATAAAACAAACAAAGAATTCCCAGCGACGCCTTTATCAACATTTTCCACAGAATTTACTGCTTTATGAAATTAATATTGTTCCATACTTTAAACGCTACATTTTTACATTGTATAAAAGCAACTGCCTAATGAAGCTTTGAAATTGTATTCTTGTCAAGAATTGTGTGCCATTTTTTTCTAAGTATTTTTTTCATATACTATGTGTATTTTCTAACATAGCTTTTAATCAGCTCTTATTTTTTTTATAATGCCTTGTTTTTTCATTATTGTAATACCTACTCGTAATATTCATATATCTACTTCATATTTTGTTTACTAAATGCAATTATTGGAATAAATAGGTAGTAACTAAGTTTTATAAAACATTTTAATAACTTCTTACTAATGTACAAATATACATACATTTCAGAAATTGTTTTTAATTGAACATTCTAAATAAATTATAAAAATGGATTTTCAAATACCTAAGTCTACACTCTTTAAATAGTCAATGTTAAGTTACCTTTTTGTTTTAAGGTTTATGCTCTATAGTAGTCTATAGTCTATAGTCTATACTCTATATAGTATACAATTAATAGTAAATAAACTTATATATCCAATGTTTGATGATGTTTTTGTTTTTTGCGTTAAATATGCTTTTAATAAATTGTCGACTTTTTCAGTGCCGCTAAGTTCCACGTTCGCTTTTGCGGATATCAAAAGGTTACATATCTTGTATACGACTTTTTCCTTATTAAAGTTACACGTCGTGTAAAGTTTATTAGAGTATTGACTATTGTAAACATATCTTATAATATTATTATGTTGTGAGCACCTAATGGTTGTACCTAATTGTGTACTAATATAGCGAGAAATATGATCATTTTTGGTCGTTTACGGTTGGTTGTATGATTGAATACTACGATATAGAAAATTATAGGTTATATTATAATAACTTAGATTATTATAATGTTTTTTACGATATAGGTAATTATACTTATCATAATAATTCATTTCTCTCTTGTTATGTAATGTTATTGTCAACACTGGTAAATTAATGTGAGAACGTTTTATCAATCTGATTTGAACTAAGGGTTTGAATGATGTTTTGAAAGAAATATTTTCAAAATTTTTGTACACAATATCTTATTATAACCTTAAAGGGCTTTGTTAGCAAATTCTGAATTAGTAATAGTAATATTAGTATCCAAAGGTTTGCTTATATTAATAGATAAATAAATTTGAGAAACCATAGATTTTATACTTTAAAATTAGGGAAACTTATGTCTAGATGTAGACGATTCTATATCTATTTTAGTTTTAAATAGTAATTTATCTCATTCGTATTTAATATTGACAAGATAGTGCAAGGTTTTTTATTATTGTTTATTATTATCATTAAATAATAAATTATATTATGGCTTTAAAAATACGAAACAGTAAAATGAATCTTGGAGACTTAGTTTTTTTTATCACCCCTATTAAATATATGTAAGTATAACTTCACAAACCCATTATATCAGTTCGAAGCTAGTGGCCAACTGATAGGCACAAAAGGTGGCCAGCAGATGTAAAAAGTGCTTCGTATGAGGGTCAGTTTACACCGCGACGATACGAGATGCGTCGCGGCGATGCATTTTTAAGATAGCTATTCAAAATTTAACTGTAATCACTACACAAAAAGATACATGTTTCATATGACATCAATCACACACCGCGCTGTGCAACTTGACATTCGAACTCTTACAACGTGTTTCTTCTTGGTAATGAATAAAGTTAATTTTTTATAGCTATCTTAAAAATGCATCGCAGCGTCGAGTATCGTTTCATCTAGGTGTGAATAACCCTTACGTTGACGTAATGACTTGTCACTTGCCCAGGTAGGTACTATATCGGTCTAGACTTCGTATAGAAATTAGAATTTGAGTGAAAATTATAATGACAGACTAGGTCTTCTATACCTAAAAATCTTGTTATACCTAATTGGACTACTTGAACGATGAGAAAGAAAATATAAAATTATTCTATTTATGATGCCAAAAATAAAATTTATACGTTATCTATAGCTGAAACAAATATCATCTATTTACCATCCCACGGGAACATTGTATTTTTTGGAATTAAAAGAGCTCGTGTGTTAATCCAGAGCTAACACAAGCCATTACCAAATTTCATCAAAATTCGTTCAGTACTTTTTGCATAAAAAGTAACAAACATCCATCCTCACAAACTTTCATTGTAGTAGGGTTATAGAAGTTAGCCAGCCAAGGTTAAATCCATTTTTGAAAAAAAAATCTTTATACCCTAAAGATACATAAGTATACAATTAAATACTAAAATTAACAATAAAATTCTTTTAAGTAAGCTCATACCTATGTACTATATGTGAAGTTTAGTCGTGCTGGGTTTGTTGTTAATGTCGAGTTTTTTCCGTAGAAGGATGCAATGGCAATACAATATAATGGTGCAAAAGCAATAAAGACATAACATTCACAACAATACAAAATATAATATATTTTATTGCCGAACTTCTACTCAATATCATAATATCTATTACTAGTAATAATCGGACACTTGAGTAACAAGTGAGGAATTCTCTTCGCAAATCCGGGCTGACACGGACACAATGGGTTCTCCTTCAGCTTAAACCGATTCAAGTAGAAGGCGAACCCGCCGTGTCCAGTCAGTGATTGTATTGTGTTGTGTGGTATGTAATGTCTATTTTAGATACTATTCTGTGAGCCGCGCCAGCGCTGGAGAAAAAGAGCTTCGGACTCCGGCCGCCTACACATATTATTATCTTCCGTCCCATTCCTTAATCATATTATCCTGTCTTAAGATGCGCTTAACGAACGAGACAGGACTGAGGACACCGGTACGGTTTTACGAGAATTGTGCGAACGTAGGAGTACGATATTTGGCACAGTAAAAGTTTATATGGAGTAAAGTGTGCAAAAGGCTAAATATTTTCAAATGATTCTTAGAAATAAATTAAAAAAACCAACACATACTATCTTAAATTATTTACACACACTACGTAGATACAATTTTGTTTCTCGTTGACGTTTGTCAATCTGTCACAACTATTATGTTTTTCTATCAAAAGAACCCTTATAAGGCTCAAAATTATAAATTATGGGCGAATTTCGTCCACAGGGTGACCTCCAGTCATTGGAATTTTTCATGACCATGACATGTAATCATTTTTGTCAGGACTTACAGGTCACGGAGTAGTGCATATTATACACTACTTCATGACCTGTAAGTATATATACAAAAGTACATTAATAATAAGATACATTAATACTCAATATTGATCAATTCACAAAGCCTATTTAGTATTTACAAGTGATACTATTCAGAGAAATAGCAAATGTTACTTTCAATTTTATTACTATTGTCAAATAGCAGACAATAACTTAGAAAGCTAAAAGCAATGTTTACTTGAAAGATTTTTAACACACAATATAATATATATTGGTATTAAATTTTTATCGGAGTAAAAACAAAGTTAATAACGTAAAATTTTTAAGTATACGCATTAAATTAAATACAAAAAAAAACAATATATATGTGGGTATTGGGTATTTCCACTTAATGAAGATAAAATTTCATTTAAAATTCCAACATGCCGAACAAAAAGAAAGGAACATTTTATATGAATTCAGCTTGCAGTGTCTTAAAACAAAATGCCACGAAATAAATTGGACGGTCGGAAAATGGAACAGAAATACAACGCATAGCATTTTAATGGAAAAACTGGGCGTTCGCGCGTTCAGCGATAAGTCGTCAGCCAGATACGCGCCAGTCACGTACGTGTATCAGATTTTGTTACGGAATAACTTATATGGCTACGGCATTTGGCTCCTACAGATCTTTCATACTGAAACAGTTAACCGCTGACTTCCTATATGTATAGGGTGTAATGTTATCTGAATGAAATATTTAACATTAGAATATTTGTGCACTGCACTAAATTTTACCGTGTGGCATCCGATTTTCTATTTATAACGCTCTTATTATTATATGCATAGGGCGTTATGAGCAAAAAATCGGTCTGCTGAACGGAAAAGATACGTGTAGTGCACAAACGCTCTTAGACTACAATATTACGTAAGTAAATATGATAGTATGTAACACTTAAGGTTAACAAAATTTAAGGTCACACGTCACGTATATTTGGAACAAGAATCGAATACTGATTATACTCCTTGAAGATCAATTTATTTTGAAGTCATTTGAGGACATGACTGTATAATATTTGGGAAAAGAAAATTATATAGTAGCTTGGAGCTTTCGCTTTCTTCTTATTATTTCTTTTTAAAATTTACTTTTAATAAGTTTGTTGCCCTAAAGGTATATTACACTTTTGGAACAAAATTTACATTGATATTGGCAATATTATTATGATCCAATTAGATTGACTTTGTATCGTTTAATGATATAAAAAAACAAATTCATATTATTTTGCTGTAGTAACTGTAATATAGTGCAGTGTGAAAGCAAATGCGACTCTTTCTTTTCCAACTAATATCTCGACATTTCTCTTTACTTTAAAATTTCATTGAAGTCACAGTTTTTGCTGGTGCATATCGCGTACGAGGCACAACAATCTAGCGTAACTTTGAATACACCACTCCCTAGGTAGTGCCACCAGTATTAATATGCAAATACGAATAAGTTATAAAGGCAGCACTTTTAATAATATGAAAAAATATTAGCACACAAATATAATATAACACCCCTAGATGAAAACTCCTTCGATTCAAAAAGTAAGAAGCATTTTGACTTAGTGGTATTTTCAATATCCTGATAAAAATACTTACACGGAAAGATTACCCGCGTAGCGAAACCTTGCACATTTTTCAAAAGATGTCTGCACAAGTACCTAAGAATGAAGTTGACGCGAACAGCACAAATGATATTAACACTTCATAATATTATATTACCTACAGATGTGTATATGATGAATCATGTAAAGGGCATGGTCCAAAATTCATACTTACAAAACCCGGCGTCGACAGCGATGAAATATTTGCCAATGGGTTCATTTTAAATCATATTTGATGTCACCAAAGGGGCAACTCTGAAATACACAGGGTATAGAAGTTATTAGCAAGAATAAAATCCAAAATAATAGTAGGTGGAGTCTAGGAACTGTAGGAGTATGTTTTGGTTTGTATTTGGTTGTTGTTATAGGCAGGCATAGATTAGAGTTGTAACGGAGCTTTGTTTCTGCCTCCACAATTACGGAACTTCCGCAAGTAATCGTATCTCCGTGCATTGAATCTGTAGACGTAATATGTACGAGTATACCGACAATTTCAACACCAAAAGACCTTCCTTGCTACCAACACCGAACAACATATGTAATACATTACAACCATGTCTATTTCGGAAATCGTCATTTTTCATACATCGTCTCATGTCTGTTTGTTTTCATAGAAAAATTGAAGTTATTCTTTCTCATAGCTTCTATACGCAGCGTTTTTCGAGTTTGCCCTTTTGGTGACATCATTTATTATTTAAATTGAACACATTAGCAACCATTTCTGTCGATTCTGGGTCAATTTATCAATAGCTTATCATGAAAATTAACAAGAGGGTAATCTTTCACAAAGTTATTTAATTGTTATTTAATTTAATAAGATTTGCTTCGTACCTATAATATTCTTCTTACAGTGTGTTTGGTAAAACGTAATAAATCGTGAAATATAGATCCGGAGGAAATATTGGAAAAATTGACTGAAAATTACAAAAACCACAATTAAAATTTTCTATACTAACAGTTCCTACCTTTTCAACCCAATGTTGCTATTAAATGTTCGTTCCAGAGAGGCGAAACTGACATTCGCAAGTATTGGCGCTCGAAATTCAAACCTGTACCTAGTATCTGGGCAAATATCCTAGGATTAACTTCACGTCAATTTACGTCAATTTTTGTTTGAGAATCTAAGATTGAAGTCAATCTAAGATTTAAGATACGTTATTAATTTCTGGCGTTAATCGATTTCAGTATTACAGTAAATACTTCTTGCACAAGTTATTTTTAATTATTGACAATTTTGTCATAGGCCTTTGACGTTTTGACTTTTGATTCACTCGTTTCGTGTATTCTAATGCGATTCGAGTTGCTGCGTTTGTTTTGAGTGCCATCCTGAATAGTTTTATTTTCATCGACCACTGCTTTAATTATTACAGAATCACACACAGGTCACAAAACTTGAAATAAATATTTAAGTTTACAGCTGTCGTAGAGGAAATGCAGCTATTCTTATTATACGCTTCTATTGTAATGGCAGACGTACTGTTGGAACTTGCTGAGTGCTCAATGCTCATGTTATGTGTATCATAATATTATGGTACCTTAGCTGGAAAAGGTATCTAGATCATATTGCTCCACCTGGATAATTTCATAAAATTTTCACCATAAAAATAACATTATAATCTTTATAGAAGACGAATAAACAATATACTAGTAACTATTACAATTTTTTCTGTTTCTTATAAATCTATTTCTGTTATATCTTTATTTATTTTTCAGTCATCATAATAATCATTAATACATATTATTATGACTTTTCACGCTTTCTTCACCTAATTGTGTTGAAAAGTTTTCATTGGTATTGAAACATAACCTCACTTTCACTAAACAGCTCATAACTTTGTTCGCAGATTGTCAAAAGTTACCGCATTTTCCACAAGGCGAATTAATGCGAATCAATCTAAATCTATCTATGTATGACATTTTTATCTTATTACATTCTTAGCCCAAGAATGTATGAAATGGTTTCATTGTCCCATCTGTAATTGATTTAACAAACGTAATATATATGATTTAAATGGACACGCCTGACACAAAGCACTTCAGAGCATAATGCTACGTTGCAACTTTTATTCCAGCCTGACAGTTGGGAAGTTGCAATGTGTCAATTTTCGCAATGGCTGTCAAATACATACACGTATTGGCTTAAAAAATATTCAAGATAACTAAGGCACAGCACACACTTGTTGTCAGACCAACTACATAACCCAAATAGGGAATAATATCGCAATTAATTATATATAAGCAATACTATAATTTGACCAATAAGCAGAACTAAAATTTCATTCGGCAAAATTCAATTCATATTAATAATTCACATTCATACAACGCTCCATGTACGACACATTGGCATGAATCGTACAGTTAACTATGTGGGAAGTATGCTGCTACAACACTGTCAAACACAGCAGTGGAGCGCGAGGAATGCTCGAGAGTGTACCGCGGCTCCTCGCCGCTATGCAGTCTACATATATACATACTACATAACAAGCACAGCTACAAGTATTCTAAGATGTGCAACTAACGTGTGCAAATATATCGTCGTTGTATATTTTGTCTGTATTGCATGCAAAGGTCCTCAACATATTATTGAGAATATACAAGCATGTATTTACCCGACTGCGCCAGAAGGATGCTTAAGTTTTTGGAGAGTATGTTTGTGTGTATATTTTTTGGCACGCTCTAGAGCTTAAACGGCTTGTAGCATTTGAGCTTGAGAAGTATCATTATATTCGTCTTACCGAAATGAGATGAAATGTGACGCGGTGCATCATTTTTAAGATAGCGATTCAAAATTGAACTTTATACACTAAAATTTAATTTAATTGCAAGATTACGAATGTCAAACTGCACCGCTACGCCTAGCGCGGCGCCCTTGCAATGAAACGAGTATCTTCTTGTGTGCTGAATAAAGTTCAATCTATATATATAAAAGAAAGTCGTGTTAGTTACACTATTTATAACTCAAGAATAGCTGAACCGATTTGGCTAAAACTTGGTGGGGAGGTAGCATAGAACAAGGAGACGGATATAGGATACTTTTTATCCCGTTCCCGAGGGACGTAAAAATGGATTGCAATTCCAATGTCTCGCTAAAACTTGAGAACGACTGTACCGATTTGGCTAATTTTGGTCTTGAAATAATTGTAGAAGTTCAGGGAAGGTTTAAACGGTGAGAAATATTGGAAAAGCTGTAGGTTTTAAGAGTAGGTGTAGGTGTAGGACTAGGACGTAGGTTGCATTGTAGGTGTAGTTATTTATTCATTCCAATCCATATTTAAGACAGAACAACGTGTGTCGGGACAGCTAGTTTTGAATAATTATTTTAAGTCTCGTTTTAGTGTGAGCAGACCCTTAGTCGTGAAAGTGGCTCTTTAAAAACATTTAACGCAGTTGGGCTTCTTGTTTTACGACTTTTTGTAGTCGGTTAAAGACCGTATTTTATTCACAACTTTTACATACGTGTTTATCAAATATACGATCCAAGTAACACAAGGTAAAACAAAGCACTATACAACTTATATAGAAAAATATGTTTCGGACTAAAGCCCGGATAACTTTGGGGACTTACTGAAAATACTGTTCCAGTGCAAGCTACACTTTTAGTTTTCGATGCTATCTCACTGAATTTAGTTTGAACTTAGTCAATACATACCGAATCGAAACGATACGCGACACGGCGCTGCATTATTCAGATAGCTAATCAAAATTTAACGTTATTCATTATACAATAAGATACAGGTCTCATTAGTAAGACTTTGAATGTCAAGTTGCATGTGCTTTGTGCAGTGTATGACTGACTTATGAGTGATGTCATTATATGAAACGTGTATTAATATTTTTGTGTATTAAATAAAATTCAATTCTGAATAGCTATCTTAAAATGCAACGCCGCGTAGCGTCACGTATGTTTGCGGTATAAAGTAACCCTTACAGTTAAAACAAAACGTTGTATTTTTTAATTATAATGTTAGGGTGTTCAATATAATGCAATAATAATCAAAACAAAGCGCTATGAAATTAACGTAGGTACAGATATAGCATTCCATTTTTAGATGTAGGTAATTCAAAAAACTTTGTAAAGAAATATCATCATATTTTATTTTTTATAATACTAAAAGATTTGAAGTGCTTAAAATAGAAATATGATCTTCGAAAGTTTACCTGAAGAGTTATTAGATATAATTCATCAAAATCTTACAGCTTAAGATACAACAGAAGCACTATCTCATTGGAATCGGTGACATTTCAATTTGGGCAAAATAATGGGTGATATTGTGAGGCGCAAGGCGTCCATGCCGTGACGCGCATACAAAGTGGAGAGCAAACGAATTTGCGTCCCGACGTCAGCCAGATTGGCGTGTATTGAATAAATCCCAATTTACCCATGCAATGATGACCTTTTTTACCTTTTGGTAACGGAATTAATGGAAACCATCCATCAGACTAATTGATGAAACGGGGATTTTTTATTTTTGTCCACATTGATAAGGTTATAATGGCACTGATAGTTTGCAGAACTGAGAGCGGAATACGCGCGGGCAACCTTTTAGCAAAAAGATGAAAAAATGTTATTTTATAAAAAACATTTTTATAATGTTATTAATTGATCTACAATTATAATATGAAAGTGAATATAGATCATAATATAATAGAAGTAGCCTTTGCAGGTGGCGATCTTATTCCCAAGGTGTGCAATCCTCAATAAAATCATTGACCCTCTAAGTAAAACTTATTAAATTACTTCTTTTAATTTATTAATGGATATTTCCATTTTGGCAGTTTTCTGGAATTTTATTGCATGGGCATGTGTATTGCCGTGTTTATTACAAATTTTGTTTTTAATAATTATTAGTTATATACTTAACTTAAAATCCAATCATGTGTTGTTCGTATTGTATTTTTGTAAGATATACGGCTGAGTATCACAGGTCATCACTGTCTTCACTACTTGGTTCATCACTTCTTGTATCTGCAATGACAAGGACAGCGCGTGATTTGAGTTCCTCTTAATTTAAGAAGTGTTCGAGTATTTGGCCGCTTGTCACCCAAAGCTTGTATAACAATTACCTAGTCCCAACGCGAAGGCGGAGTATGACATTGGTTTGGTAACTATACACCCTTATGAGGTTTGGAACGATTGTCGCTGTTGGCACTGTCTGAATACGATCAAAGCACCCTTTGTACACAGTTAACACCCCACTATCTGCGCAATCGACCACTGCCCCTGTGCCACACAAATATGTGCGGTGCGGTTCAATTATCAATTGCGTACTACTCTATTGTTTAAAATTGGAAAATATATACAGGTATTATTCAATTGATATTTTAATGCTTGCAAGTTGTGACTGACGGTACCATTCGAAGCTTACATTTTTCAGGTGTTTATATCACCTTTTTTTTCGAAAAGAAACGCGATATGCATAGGCACCCCGGGGAAGGGCTGCGACTTATGTTGGACTGCCAATAGTGCTTTGCGCCGGGTTTACCAACTTAAACTCCCCGATGTCTTTCTTCATGCTTTTGGCGAGGCCATGGGAGCTGTTGTGACTACCACTATCATCTAATTATAGATGACGGCGATGCTATCGTCTATCTGCGTATCGTCTTCCTCCGCCAAGCGTTCCGTGGTCATAAGAGAACACTACATCTCTGGATCCTTCAGACTGACGACCTCTCTCAGTGGTTCAGCGCGTTGGTGCTCAAGCCGGGGGTCGCGAGTTCGAATCTAGCCGAAGGAACAAAAAAGTTTTTCCGTGTTCCCGGGTCATGGATGTATACTAAATATGTGTATAATATAACAAAAATCTTAAATATATGTATAGTATAAAAGTATTTAATATACTTTCCGTTTTCTGGTACCTGTAACACAAGTTCTTCGGATACTTAGCACGGGGCCAGATAGACGTGGTGTGAAGCGTCCATAGATATTATTATTATATATAATATATTATTCAGTAGGCGGCAACACCCCAGTGCCGTTCACGTATCTCGCGATGACGTTAGGTGTGCTAAACGCCGCCGCCCACGTCTTCTACGTCGATGCAACATCGGGGGTGGTCCAGAAAATGAGGTGTTTATAATACCTGTAACGTAATACATATTTGGCGTAATCATTAAGTCGGTGAGATTATAATATGTTCTTCATTGTTGTGTTCTACTAATTCAAACTATAATTAGAAATACCAATTACCTAGGTATAAAAAAACTTTATCAAGACAAAATGCACGTTAAAAGTTCCATTAAAAGAAATTTCTTTTTCCGATAGAGGCTTTTTGTCTACATCGATCTATCTAGATCTACATTTATGCAAATGCTACCTTATCGTGTAACTATCTTAGTGGAACCGAACGGAATCCAATATCAGGCCACGATCAGGCGGCTGCAAATTGAAATAATGTCTTTCAAGTACTCCGACGCTAGATAAATCACTTCAGAATTGTCTCTTTATTTGAACTAAGGACTTATTCAATTTTTTGCTCTGAAATTGTCACGTTGAAATAGTTGTGTATTGCTGAAAGATTTACACGTATTGGTTATTATGTTTTTTTGTATTCTATTTCCATACAAAAAAAAATCAAATATTATGATTGGTTAGACTTTAACGAGTTACGAGTAAATTTTATAGTTTTAACGAGACAATCTTATATATAATCGTATATAATATAATCGTTCTATTTAATCGTTATCTCGAAAATGGCTCGAAGTATTTACATGAAATTTAGTAAACAGGGATTTGGGGGAGAAAAATCGATGTAGCTAGGTTTCATCCCTGGAAAACAGCGCATTTTTATTATTATTTTGTATTTCTTTTGTCGTGTAACAATATATAAATAATTTTAACTCTAATAATGTCGAAAGTTGAAAGAAATAATGAATAAAGTTCGATTGGCAGTTTATTTAATTTTTTGTGTTGTTTAAAATTGTGAAATTCGGAATGTGGTGGAAATGAAATATTTTTGTGATCTTTTTTTTTTTAAACTACTAGGTCTCCGAGCAAAGCTCGGTTACCCAGGTTCATTTTTTATTAGTAGGGTCAATAGAAACATTATATAATATTTGTATGACTCTTTCTGACATATTTACCTAAATACCATCTTGCACATCTGACAGTACTTCTTTTTGCTTGCTTCAATTACAAAGCAATAAGTAAATAGTTGCATTCAACCTACTTATAGCTCCCCCTATCCCGGGGGATACGTTCTCGAAAGGAGGTTACGATGACTTTATGATTTGAATTCTGTAGACCGTGATCTCAAGCATAAACTATTAATGAAATTCTTCTTGTAACTACGAACTATATACCTATATCCTTTACAAGTACCGAAGTAGAGTATAAATAATATCTTATGACATGACATGAGACAAACAATTGGACAACACTTTGCTTGCTACAAGCGTTTGTTGTTGTATATATATATATATATATATATATATATACGACTGGACAATGAACAACAAACGCTTGTAGCAAGCAAAGTGTTCACCAATTGTTTGTCTCATGTCATGTCATAAGATATTATTTATACTCTACTTCGGTACTTGTAAAGGATTCGTTTAAAAAAAATTAAATCAAAAAAATTCGTCTTATATCGTCTAATCCGGCAAAAATAAGAGTGGCGTCAATCTAGACAAGCTTCTTACGGCCCGTTTCAATAACCTATTAACACAATATTTGCATCGCGAAAAACCGGCAAATGATTAATTGACGACGTTTTTAACAAATAGTTATTGGTAGATAGGTTATTGAAACCGGCCGTAAGTCGAGTGAGTGGACGGCAGAGCAGCTTTGTGATGTAGTAATAATCACAAATTAAGTTTTTGATACGGTTCCATGTAAAGTTTTGAAAAGTGTTAAATTTCATTGATTTTCTGAGTAATTTGTTTTTATGAACACAATCTCTATTTTTATTTTCTGTAATTTTAATAATCTAAAATAATATATTGTAAAATATACATAAATAATAAAGTTAATCTACAGCTAAATATTTAAAATATTTACAAACTAGAAAAGTACTAAAAAGAAAATTAATTGAATTAAATGAAAGAAAATAATACAAAACTTAAAAACCTACTAAAAGAAGCTAAAATTTTATTAAGTAGGTTCAACTTTGTAACTAATAAGTAGTAACCAAAGAATAGTTGATTCCAGACTGAATTATTTGTAATTCTTAGTTTATTTATGCGACCGCCACGAGTGAAGTATTTTTCTTTAAAAATATTATATTATTTATTAAATATGTTAACTTCAGCCTATGCTCTAATTACGACTTAGCCCCGATTTCACCAAACTTCTATAAACACGCTTCACGCTAAACCCGGATTCGATCTCACTCTATCTCGCTCGTTCTACGTTATAATGGGACTGACAGAATATTGAAAACCGTGCCTTAGCGTTGAATATCGTTTTAATACGTTGGTGAAGTTAGGGTGAAGACGATAGGTAGTAGAAGTAAGGCGACTAGGCGGCTTAATACATACCGAAAGTATATATTTTAAAACGTTAAAATACCTCGCCCCTTAGTCAAAATGACAGTTTTATAATATTAACCAGGAAACGGGTAGACGGATCGCCCGATGGTAAGCGATTACCGCTGCCCATACACAGTCGCAACATCAGAGGAGTTACTCTTCTAACTCCTCTGGTGTAGCACACTTGCGTTTCTGGTTCTTGAAATCCCCAACCCCCGTTTGGTCTCTAGTAACCTCACTCACTCAGCGAAACACGACGCATGCGTTACTTCATGCCGGTTTTCTGCTTGGCCGTATTATTTATCCGGTCAAGCCGGCCCATTTGTGTTAACGCTTGGCTATCCCACGTAAAGCATGGCTCTCCCACGGTAGAGTTAGAAAAAAAATACGTGTGGCACTCGGGGACTGCCGCGGTAAAGCTATTGCATAGTAAGTCTACACGCATACGTCTAGTTGCACGCACACAAACATCATGCCGAAGTCTGCCGAACTGAAACGACGTTAGACGATGCACTGCTTTCAACCGCGCCGCACCGCTGTGCCGGTCGGAGTGGGGGGTGTAGGTTTATTTTCGTTACGGGATTTCTTAATTCGGTCGCCGCGCTCAAAGCCCGCCATAAAAGCTATGCAATAGCTTAAAATGTTAGGTACATACATGGGATTAACGTATTGCACGTTATGTCACTTATTGAACATTATGTCAATTCCCCATATTATTTCCAATTTCGAAGAACGACATTGTAATTAACGATGGCGTGTTGGCTAAGACCTCTGTTTTAATAAAATATTTTGATATATCTGTGGTCATTAATTAAAATACAACTTAATAAAGAGTCAGTAAATACAAAAGATTTAAATTTCACTGAATATTATGGTATTATTTCCATAAGACGACTTAAAAACTCTGCTAAACTCTGGTAATCAATTTTAACTTGACTTCCACAAATAAATTTATAAAACAGTAGCACTAAATGAAATTCGTTAAATGGATTTAGAGAATTGAAATTTGGTTGCATAAATTTAACATAAACTCGTGCTGCTAAAAACTACCTTTTTGAGTCAAAATTTCCGGGGAGTGGAGTCTCGCCACGCCAGAATGAGGCGTTATATCATAGCTTAAGAAGATTCATAGTAACATAATAATTTCGTGATAGGATAGCGCTTTTATCAATAGTAGGTAGTGGACTTTTTGCTTTTTTGTTTAAGACTCTTTATGTTGCCAAAGAGCCGCTCAAATTTTGAGCGGACGTAAAACATTGAGTGGCGATTTAGTTTTTGGCCGTTTCAATGCTACAAGTAATAATTTGATTGCCAATATTCTCTCTTGAAAGCTTACTCTAATAAAACTACGACTTTAATTTATTTCTTGTAACAATACAATGAGAATTCATTGAGATTAAATAAACTCTTGCAATTAAACTGCAATTGAATTACTTCATTTGCAAAAGCAAAAGTCTTATAATTTACATTCACAACTACAGTTGTGAATGTAAATTATAAGACTTGATATACATATATCAACATTTCTTTTTAACATAATCCAGTACAAAATTTCATAAAGCAACTGCAGTGGAAACACTATCTTTGAATGAAAAAATGCAAACCACATTATAGCAAAAACGGGAAAATAAAATTAAAAAGTATTCGTTACAAAACCTAAAGCAATGTCGCACGCCGACAGTAGAATTACGTTCTGGCTTTTTTATGCCAGAGGCCTGATATATTTACAGCGTTATTTCGCTCATAAATTCATATTTCTTTCTATACTTTTTCGGTTCCTACTTAGTAATGCTCTTTCCACGTGTGCTACTTTTTAAACGTGTTTAAAATACGTTTTCCTTTTTTGCTTAAATATGCAGATACAATTTGAAAGAAAACGTTTTAAATTAAATTTAGGACAGTCATAAAAGATGCCATAGAGTTGCTAGTAGTGTCTAAGCGAAACCAAGTCATAAATAAAACAGCAAATAATTACGTTTCTTATATTATGGGAAGCCCCCGTAAATATTTATTTTATTATGTTTTAGTATTTGTGATATGACAATGTCGGGAACAGAAATTCGCCTTATGTGAAAATTTAAACTAGCTATCATGGTTAAGGAGTTACTGCCTGGCGACAGACAGCGAAATCTCAGTAATACCTGGGTACTTTTGGGTACGGAACCCTAAAAATAATAAAGTCTACAATGTACAAAATAGTAGAATAAATACACATAAATAAAATTATTGATAGAAATATAGGTACCTACATTTCTATCAATAGGCACTTATAGTAGGTTTTCATGGCTAGATGTTTATTAATTTTATTTATGTGTACTACTATTGTATTAAACTATTTTGTACTTTGTAAACTTTATCCTTTTTAGAGTTCCGTACCCAAAAGTACCCAGGTATTACTGAGATTTTGCTGTCCGTCTGTCTGTCACCAAGCTGTAAACTCCTTAACCGTGAAAGCTAATTTTTAATTTTCACATAAGGCGAATTTCTGTTGCCGACATTGTCATATTACAAATACTAAAACATAATAAAATAAATATTGACAATGTATTCACAATGGCATATAATATGAATAATTCAAGATAATTTCGAACCCAATATCAAACTGCCTTTGTATTGGTACAATATTGTTAAGATATAAGATAAAGCTGGGAATTAGTGGCCTAAAATAGCATATTGTTTGCAAGATTTCAAGGGGCTTAAAATTTTAATGGAGATAATACAATCTTCTTGTTCTATATTTCTTTGTCTTATCTGAAATAAGTATCTTCAATCTGATCGGACTCGATATAGTCTTCAGACTTCAGAGTAGGTTATATTGTGCCGGTATTCTAAATTCTAAACATCACGTTTCTCAACATGCCATACTTTATTCTAACAATACCTATTATTACAGCCTTACAGATAAAACATCGGATACTTTGAATTTTAAATTTAATAGAAGCTAAAGTGGAAATGTAATATCAATTTAAACAAGACAAACAATCAAATTTCAGATAACGAAAACAATTTATACGAAATCTTAAAGAACTTGAGGGCCTTAATTCAATTTGCCCCGGTCTGATCGTGGCCAACTTCCTGATATTGGATTTCGATTTTAAAAAATTATTCAAAGGTTCTTTGTTACAGTATTCGCATACCTGATTAAATAATTTTAAAATGCAGCTATGACAACTTTTTTAAATGCAATTAATTCTTATAAAAAATTAAGTCATACACAATCTAAATCATTGTAACTTCATAATTATTTAGAACAATTCCGATTGTATATTACGATTGCTTCGAACATTAGGAATTGCCATAAAAGTATTATAGTTAATGTAACAAATATTAAAAATAAAGGCTCTACAATACACACGTAACGAACTCGCGATACGAAAACTCATTTGGCCAAAACCAGGTGTTAAATATTAAAAACAGCTTGCCCAGACACAGTGGCCAGTGGCCACTACAAATTTACACAAGAAATGAAACTAGCATTCATGGAAGTAATGTACCTAATGTAATTCTACGCGGTACTCAGTTTCGTATGTAATTGGACAATATTTTCCTGAATTACCACGCAGTCGGCAGTACCAAGTAGCCTGATATTTCAGTGTTTTAAATATATAATTAGCTATGCATTGGTATGCTTCAATTGTAGGAGGTATTCAATCTTATATGCCTATAAGATTGAATATCCACTTGTAGTGTAAAAAAACCATTTACAAATCGGAACATAATTTTATCATTCATATTTGACGTTCACCCGAAAATCCCTCGTTTTAAAAACTTTACTATTAGAATTCTTTTGTATATGTGTATTATTAATACTAATAAGCAGTAACAAATAAATAACAATTGTGCATAGGTTATACCCTTATTTTGTAACAAGCTCGAGAAAGGAATAGCCGTTAAGTTGTTGGAGATAAATGTATTGTGACAAAAGGCGAGCGAGGCGTGGGCGAGCAGAAAAGTTCGGTAATGAAGTGTGCACCTCGGGGGAAATCATTGTGGCTTACTCGTATTAGATCCTAGACGCCACTCAATTCGCATAGTTAAAATTGTCATTCGACAAATTGCCGAATATTAGAATATTTGTGCATGAAAATATTTGATGACTTCAAATTCCGTCTCTAAATTTCGGCTCGGTTTGTTGTATCGTCAGTGTATCTTGAAATCAAATTTTACGAACAATTTATTTTTTTATTATATGCCAAAAAAACTGTAGGTAAACTGCTGAAAATTGGTCACCGCTCCTTCTCGTGCCGTATTGGCTGCGCTTACGTCGTAGACCGTATCTTAAAGAGCACGTTGAGTTCAAAATCGAAAAAAAAAAAATTTATACGGGCTGAGTTATGAAGCTGTTACTACTTACCTCCGTTACAACAAGCTTCTGTCTCCCCTACCTAATAAGTATCGTACTATATAAAAAAAAACTTAAGAGGTGTCAAGGGACACCCGGATGGAACGAAGTTATAATAAAGATGTTTGTTCCGGCTAATCTGTATGTGTATATATATATATATATATATATATATATATATATATATATATATATATATATATAACTGAAAAAACTGTAGGTAAACTGCTGAAAATTGGTCACCGCTCCTTCTCGTGCCGTATTGGCTGCGCTTACGTCGTAGACCGTATCTTAAAGAGCACGTTGAGTTCAAAATCGAAAAAAAAAAAATTTATACGGGCTGAGTTATGAAGCTGTTACTACTTACCTCCGTTACAACAAGCTTCTGTCTCCCCTACCTAATAAGTATCGTACTATATAAAAAAAAACTTAAGAGGTGTCAAGGGACACCCGGATGGAACGAAGTTATAATAAAGATGTTTGTTCCGGCTAATCTGTATGTATATATATATATATATATATATATATATATATATATATATATATATATATATATATATATATATATATACATATATATACAGAGATTAGCCGACGAAACACACAGACTGACAGACGGACAGAAAAATGTTAACAGTTTATATTTTATTGTAAGTACCGATCATACTTTTAAATGCATTAAGTGAAAATAAAAGCTGTTAATTTGAAATTACAAACAGACACTTCAATTTTGTTTATCTGTATAGATATAATATATTATATTATACAAAACAAATAGTTGAACTAAGTATATATAGTGCGCGCGGAACTAGCGCCTTAGGTAGGGACGGGGTCAGGGGGCGGGTTGCTTGCTGCTCGCAGTGTTGCCGCCGCGAAGTCCGGCTTCGTACTGAGTAATAACATCAAGCGCTCGGCTAGCTAGTTACAATATATAACAGTCATAACAGTCACAATGTGTAATTGCAAAATTCTACATTACTATCAAGTTGATAAGGTCGTTTTTGTATCATTCTTAATAGTCGTTATTACATTGTGATTTCTAGTGGCAAAAAGTGTCGTGCCAATATAATACGCCTAGCCTCAATATCGCAACGCGCCATAAGGAACTTCGTTCCAAAAGTTAAAAATAAATAATAATATACTTACCTAATGTTGATTCGGTTCGAATTCTAGAATTTGCCTTTTACTCGGAATAAAATTGACTCCCATTTTTCCCTAGCGAGTAGCGACTGTGAAGTGCAATCTTGTAAAGACTGGGTGCTAAGATAATTTTAATATTTTCCGAGAAGCGCAATCAAAGACTATTGAAGAAAATAAAGTTTTACCAAAGATTCCTCCAACTTTTCAAAGAGCAAAAGCGAGCTGGTTTGGTAAACCTATAGCACTCCGTGTATTACCAATCTAATAATCATCAGTCTAATAATTAGCAGATTTGTATGCGTATAATTTTTTCATTGTTTGGAAATTCGGAATGTGGTGGGTTCGAATCCCGGTTAGATAAATAATTTTGTGGTTCTTATTATTTCCTTTTCTTTTATATTTTTCATTATTTTATCGTTCTACCGAGCAATGATCGGTCTTCCAGGTACTATATATTTAAACATGAAATTGTATCTAAACTCTATATTAAGTTTCTTAGTAAATAAAGGGATAATAATTAATTATAATCAAACATATATAAGTTGGCGCCTGGTATTGGATATTGTGTAAATGTATGTAATTGTTTCGCAAACATCATATTTTTATTCTAATCGATAAATATTCTGAAGATCTACCTAAGTTTACTGTCTTGTCTTTTTATCCGAAGGACTCCCTTGAGTAACTAAACAATACGAATATGATTTGTATTAGAATTTTAACTATCATCAATGTCACGTAATTGAACATGAAGTGTGTTGAGTGTTGACAGTGAAAAGCGCCGATACATGCAGCTGTATCGTGAACACTCAGTGAAATGGAGGCTTTGATCGCGGCTGAAGCCTGTGTCAACAGCCGCAGACCTCATAAAGGACTCAAAGTACTAGTGTACTACAACTTGTCTATTGTTCTATCTTTAACGTTTGACGCTGTATTTTATGGTGTGTATTGAAATTTGTTTTCCTATTTATTTGTTAAAATAAAGTAATCCATCGTATAAAAAGAACTTACTACATGGAAATACATTAATATAATTAGCTAGTTATGTGCTCATATAAAATCACCTCAGCAAATTTTCTTTATGGGTTTGTGAAACTTACACCAGCATAATATTTTGAAAATATTACAATATGTATCTCGATTCATTCTGTCGTAAGTTTAATATCACCTCCATAATTTATCAACAACATCGCCGAGTGTTTAGCAAACTCATGCAATTTCTATTTCGGGATAAAGAGTTGATCCCAACAATAAACGTCTCACAATAACGCCTATCAAAAAGTTAGCACAAAAACTTGAAAGATTGCTCTATTGTGTAAAAGTTTTGCCGATGATAACTTTTGACTCATGATTAATATTCACAACAAAGGTGTGAGATTTAGGGTCGGTTCACACCGAAACGAGAAGATACACGACGCGACGCTGCACTTTTAAGATTCAAAATTAAACTTTATTTACTACACAAGAAGATACACTTTTAATTGTAAGAGTTCAAATGTCAAATTACACCGCTCTGGAAAGCGTGGCGCCGCTCTTGCAATGAAACGTGTATTTTTTGTGTACTAAAAGAAAGTTAAATTATGAATCACTATTATAAAAAATGCAGCGCCGCATCGTGTATTGTTTTATTTCGGTGTGATTTGAGTCTTATGCTTCATACGGGCGATATTTTGAAGAATGTTTTGCTTTTAACGAAAATAGAACGGACGTCTAACGTCTGATGATTGAGAGCTTTCTCTTTACACCTCGGAGCACCGCAATCAAAGAGGTGAGGCATTTTATATTGCTGCTTCAATCCTCGCAGGCGGTTCGCGCTTTACAAAAACAAAACTCGAGAAACTACACTACGTTTTGTCATCAGAAAGAACATTGGATGTTCTTTTCAGATTCAAACTTCATAGGCATATGGGTATATGCCTATGAAGTCTGAAGATGCCTTCGTGCGAACAAAAAGAAATCACACAGGAACCGTACATTTTGCTGCGTTAAAAAGTAGCCTTTGTCCTTTTCCGTAGACTACTTTATATCTGTAAATATAATCAAAACGGTCCCGTAGTTTCGGAGCCTATTCAATGCAAACAAACATACAAAAAACAAATTTCCCTCTTTATATTATTAGTATAGAAGCATAGATTACTAATGCTACATACTTATTTAAAAATTATTATTACATATTATTATTTATTTAGTGTGTCGTAAAATCATTAAACTGGAAAAAAAAACTTGATAAAAATATTTCCTATATATGCAATCGGTTGTGGGCATCTGTTAGAGAAAAAATGACCAAGTCTAAGTTTAAAATCCTAAAGGAATCCTTCCTTTGATGAAAGAAACTCAATGGCTGGGATTTTAATTAATTAACAAGTCCGCCTTCGTCAAAAATAGGGCAAGCTCATATGGCATGACTTACGTTAGTTTTCGTTTTGTTTTCTTTGGTATTAGTGTTACTTAGTACTGTAACATATGGGCAATAAGTTACTTTCTACTTATTAATTACATTTGTTAAGAGAATTTGTTTAAGATAATTCTATCACTTTTGATAGGCATTATATTATATTGAATATCGTACACAAAGACATCACAATATATTGTACTTAATATTTGTGACATTTACACATTGTATAGCATCTATGGCACAAGAAAGTTTAATTAATTTTGTTAGCAACAGTTTAAAACATATTTTCAGCTGAGTCGATTTTGAACTGAGTAATACTTTAGTTAGCACTCGAGGGTAACATAAACTAAGCTGCTGGCATAACAAAACACAATAGTTTTGCTCTTGTGTGCGATGCACTCGTTGGAGTCGTTGGGTACATACATAATATGTGGCTTCCTAACTTTGGTTAGGACTTGCATAATTGAGTATTATTTTTAATGAACTTTTAATTACACAGCACAGCCATTAATGAAAAAAATATATATTTTCGTGCAATACCCAGTAATCAGCATAAGGTATCCCTAAGATTTGAATTGAAAAATGAAACACCAAAAATGGAATACGTACATACCAATATTAATACTTTATTTAAATTGATTTTTTTCTATTAAAACAAATAAATGCAAGTAAATATTTCAAAGTTATCTTCCATTAATATAACAATCATAGAAGATAAGTTTGTTAAAATTTGTCAAACGATAGGAACTTTTTTAATTTCTCCACTTTGGTCGCAGTTATTATTTGATTCACTTGTTACTTCTTTGTGTAACTGATCCATGTAGGTCTTGAAAACCAATACGTAGTAGATTGTGACACCTGAAAAATGCAATAAAATTTCAGGAACAGAAAAGTTATTAAATAATCTATAATCCAATCCCACGAAAATAGATTAATTATTAAATTCTCAATAAGTTAATTAATATCTAATTACTTATTATTATTAATTGACGAGACCTCTCAACATTAATAGAGCTATTGTGGAGTTAGGTAAGGTTATCTGGCTGGAAACTACAAACTAGGGATTTTAGGGAAATTAGTTACCAGAAGAAAAAATGATTAATAATAATATTTACATATAACACAACTTTTTTACACACTTTTCCACTTTATTTAGGATACCCGACTACCGCGAAGCCAAAAGGAAGGGTAATGATTTTGGCAGTCTATGTATTTACAATAATTGATATTATATAAACACGACCGGTTTCGTTTACGGCCGTGTTTATATATTATTGTAAAAACCTAAATAAAGTGGAAAAGTGTATATAAATGTTGTGTGATATTATTGTCCACCGAGAACCAACAGTACACTCAATCAGATAGAAAAATGATTAATGTCACTTACAAATATCGATGAGTTGTAAAATTAGCAAGCCGAAGTTCAGTCCAGCCATCAAGTTGTACCCCAGTGTTGCCACTGTGATCAGCATTCGTACCGTTGTGAATGAGATGTGCCAGATCATAAGCTGTGGTCGCCTCTACAATGCAAGAAATATTTACATGAGTTATACCTACTCGTACCTATCTAATATTATGTACGAATTTATGAACCAGTGTATTGAAAAGTCTGTATTAACAAACGAATAACCTCCGTATATCATTGCCGGCAGAACGCGTTGATTAAAGGCCCTAGTCTTGAGGGATTGTGGGATCGACATTCAAAGATGCCCCAGAGCTTCCCGAATGCAGCCCAGCCCAAGCGTATAGAATAATAGACTGGCCTCCTTCTAAGAATTGTGCTGCCCTTGTTAAATAGTTTGGCCAAGATATACGTATTCTTGCACAACTTGGAGACTAGTGCCATTCACGACGACAGGTCTCGGGAGAACGTGTTTATTATACACGGCTTTGGTTTTGTTTAGGTTAGGTTCGACACCGAGACCCACCCATCTTGAAGAAACCCTTAGGTTAAGCATCTCTTCCAGGTCCTACAAAGATTCTGACATAGTGACTATGTCATCCGCAAATCGCAAGTTTGAGATGTACTAGCCGTTTATGTTCAGTCCCCGTCTGTTCTAATAAAGCGTCTTGAAAACGACCTCCAACGCGTTAGTAAACAGTTTTGGAAAAAAACATATCCCTGTCTCTTCGACGCAGTTGGATTGGTTTTGTGCTCTGTTCTTGTTTTTTTGCCACTTGGATACGCAATAAAAATATGTTGATTTTTTCCATGGAATGTGCAAGAAAGATTGTCAATTGTTTAAATGAAATAGGGAACAAAGGAGCGGATCGCGTGATGGAAAGCGATTACCGTCGCCCATGGACATCCGCAACACCAGAGGAGTAGCAAGTGCTTTGCTTTTACAAAGGAGTGCGCTGTTTTCTCGAAGATTTGAAGGTCGTAGTGGTTCGGAAATACCGCTGGCGACAGAACATTCCAGAGACAATAGAGCAATTTTCCTATGATGAATATTATCAAACTATTGATATTTTATCACTAAACATTATTTAAAACCAATTTAACCAACACTTTACAATAGAATGTGATTGTGTGGGATTTTTATAAAATATCAAAAATAAAAATAAACTAATTTTTTACTTTTGACCGAGTGATTAAAAACGCAGTTGTCAAACGTGACGTCAGATTATCCCTAATCCCATAATTGCCGTCAGTAAGCGTCATTTATAAAATTGTATGTCACTTGTCAGTTGAAGTTTAGTGCAAATTTTGTGCGAAATATCAGCGTTTTTCTTCGGTAATATTATTACTATTACACTATTGTATAGCACCATATAAAAGTCATTTTAAAATAGTAATATTACCAAAGTTACCACCAAGCATTCTAGGATTTGACATGATAAGTGTGATATAATAGTTGACAGGTGGTGACGTCATGACAACACATTTTAGCTTTTTGGCGTGGTCATACATATTTTTTATGTATGACCACGCATAACATTTTACAGTGAAGTCCGATTTTGATAATTCTTTTTTGTTGTAATAGGTTAACTTCCAAATTAGTCCCATTGTGTCCCAGTCCCACGTCAAAAACATTAGTTTTCTGCACACCTTCCTTCCTTTCCACCTTTCAGCTAAACACTAACTGTGCTAAATTTATACTCCTTCGTTCGAACAGGTCTCGTAAAACTGTACTCAATGTTTTTGCTTCACGTACCTATTAACATATTTATAACTAGCTTTTGCCCGCGGCTCCGCCCTTGTAAATACAGTATCCCACTGGAACACTGTAGGTACTTTTTCGAGATAAAAAGTAGCCTATGTGTTTAATCCAGAGCTCAAATACTGATCAGTAGTTTTTTACATGAAAGAGTAAATATCTATCCATCCATCCTCACGAACTTTCACGTTTAGAATAGATATAAAGTGGATATAAAATTATGTATTTTTATTGTCAATGCAAAAGCTACAAGTATCAAAGATAACAAAATTTAACAGGAAAAGATTTAATCAAATATCTCACTGAATATCCGGAAATGTTAGGAGCTTTCCTCCTCATGGTCTTCCTACTCGTATTAAACGTGTTACAGTTGTAATGCTACCTCGCATCGAAACGGCTCATGAGATTTGTACGAAATCAGTACCGGATACTTAGTTCTATTTTCCATGTACTTATTATTTGATTAGTTGGTACAAATTTTCAGACAGAAAATACAAAGAAATTAGGAAAGTTATGGTGAGTTGACTCCTTTAGTTTTAGTATAGTATAGTTTCTTAATTTTAAATTGTGAACAAGGCATTAATAATAAAATACTATAATATTTTAAACGTTAAATATGAAGTGTACTAACCTTGTGAACACCGACCAAGCATAATATGGTCAGAACTATTGCAAAAATATTTAGAAGGAACAGAAAAATAATGACGGAAATTATGTGGGCCAACAAAAATTCTCCGTACAAAATCCCGTTTGACGTAAGCTGGTCACTGCCTCCCACTTCTATGATGATCCATGTTAATAATCCGAGGAGGCCTATACTTATCAGTGACGAGTAAAACTGAAAAAAAAAATACAGTAAGTTGTAAAAAGGAAAAAGCTACTTAAGTATAGCAAAATAAAAATACTGCGACTACAAATTTCAAATTCACTTTTATTTTAACTGCGAAGAAATTAAAGATAATTATAATTATTATAAAAGATAATGAGTAGTAAAGAGTATAATTTACATAAATAAATTATATTATGCAACAAATAATATAAAACTTACCAAAGTCATGTAACTCATGATTAAACAAGCCACTCTCAGAGGAATACAGAAGCATGCTGTGTCGGGGGGCTCAATCTGCTTAATCTGCCTTTTTTGTTTAGGATTCATGCTGGAAATCGGAAATTACGTTTACAAATAGTATCTTAAGAAAATCTAACAATATTGTTAACGCTAACCTCAGATGAAAAAGAAAGCTTCAATTACGTTTAATATAATAATTTTTCAAACTTAAAAGTCGTGAATACTCAAGTTCATTTTGTGCCTTACTATAACAAAAGAAAATTTGTGATAAGTACAATCGATATAAAGTTAAAAAATGAGATGGGGAAATTTATTCAGTACTTACTTCAAATGTGATGCGGCAATCATTTTTAAAAAAAGTTAAAACATAAACGCGAACACGTACTGATTGCCCACCGATCAGGGTCACCTTAACTTTAGCACTGCTGTTGATATTTTGAGAGCTCGCTGCGAAAACTAGTTCTCAGTTACACTTATTCTTGTATCACTTAATGATATCGCATTTAGATTTTTGCATGAAAGTTTGGTCACATAATTAGTATCACGATTACTTTTGTACCTATTAAAGAAAACAAAATCTAGTGGCATATTTTCAAGCGTGATTAAGTAATAAATTAATAGAAAATAATAAAGTAATAAAAAGTTAATAAAAGAGCGTACTCCCTTTTAAAACTTCACTTGTGACTGCTCTGATGTTACAAATGTCCATGGGTGACGAAAATCGTTGTCCATCAGGTGAACTTGATGATTTCTTAAAAAAATTAAATTAAAATATAAATTAATTAATGTAGCTAAATCCTAGCAAATAAAGCTAGGAATCATCTTTTAAGAATTATCTGAACAACAATTTTAGATTATGTGTCAAAAGATAGAGTCTTTGTAAATTATTTTTGCATTTGGGAAAGTGCATTCTAGGAATACACACCTTAACTTTTTTTATATTTTTTTTCTTTGTAATTGATGTTTAATGTTTATATATTACAATATAATACTAGTCGTATAACGATAAGAAGCACCAGGCTCAGGCATCATTTAAAATCTTATACTTTAAACAAGACGATCTTGTATATATATTATATAATCGGTATCTAGACAACGACCACCAGTATTGCCATGAAATTTAGTATGCAAGGAGTTTTGGGGGAGAATAATCGATCTAGCTATGTCTTATCCCATAGAAACTGCGCATTTTAAACAATATATGTTTTATTATTTTGTCGTGCAACAATATATCAATAACTAGCCGATGCCCGCAACTTCGTTTGCATAGAACTAACGAAAACGAAACCCTATTTTTTAAACGTAACCCTAAAATGAAAGTAGCCTTTGTTAGACCTTATAACATCAGCTATCTGCCCATGAAAGTCCCGTGAAAATAGGTCCAGCCGTTTCAGAGATTAGCCGGAACAAACAGACGGACAAATAAACAGACAGACGGACAGACAAAAATTTTAAAAATTGATATTTTATTGTAAGTACCGAATATACTTTCATAATATGCATTAAGTGAAAATATGTTTATTTTAAATTAGAAACAGACACTTAAATTTTATTTATCTGTATATATCTGTATATAGATACGACTACGTGGTTGTCAATTGTTCTTGCTTGGCCTACAGCACAAAATTTATCAGTACGCATTTATACCTTAATCCTTAAAGTACCATGAGAATATTTTATTATTTTGTATATATAATTTATTATGTAATAGCACTCAATACCAAAGATAAAAGTCAGACCAAAACTGACTTGATTTGACTCTTGACGGCGGAACTTTTTTTTCACTGTCCAAAAAAACAATCCTCATTATATGATTCCCTCACTTCTACAATTACTCGCCCTAGCGACTTAAATCTGTTCTGTAAATACTTCTTATATTGAAACTTTATGTACATAATATATTCTTACTAACTAAATAAAACTGTGGTACTAACCCTAAATTTTTGTGTTTGTTTTAAATTTGATATGACTTGGAGTCAAATCCTTTAAGCCGTACCAATGTGTTATGTATATAAAATAGGGATATTAAAATAATAAAACACTTTTGATAACGCGGTTTCTGTTTAACTGATGTAATGATGTGAAAACTGATGCATTTTAAAACAAAAGAAATAATATCGCGAATATATATATATATATATATATATATATATATATATATATATATATATATATATTTCTCGCGCTTGAATATAAATGTAATGTGAATGTAATGTAATGCTTGAATATATCTTATATCCTCTAGATACAAGATATCAATTTAAACTGTATGGTTTAAAGGGCTAACATTATTTTGATCTATCTCGTAGGGTTCAGCCAGCATTTGCAATGTAAGCACAATTTTTTTTTTGTGCTTACATTGCAAATGTTAAAAAATAAAACGAAAAGTTTATTTACGACATTACAAACCTCTAAAATTATCAGTGTTTCTCTACTATATTATGCATGTTATATACATATAAATCTTCCTCTTGAATCACTCTATCTATTAAAAAATTCATCGCATCGTATCCAACGATGCGATCATCTATCTTTTTCGATCTAATAAAGATCTAAGCATACATAGGGACAGACAGAAAAAGCGACTTTATTTTATACTATAGAGTGATACCAAAATGTCTACTTTTGTTACTTAATAATTCAATTATTTAATACTCAAGACTTTTAAAACCTGTTTTACACGACGCGAGGGAATGGCCGACTGGGTTTTACCAAGTGCACGAAACTAAATAGGTTATGTTTTCCTTAAGGAAATGCCAATAAAATTTATTACGGTGTTTCTACCAAATCCAAGAAAGAAAAATCCGTTACTTGAACGTCGTATTGCGTGCCTATATTATGTAGTTACGTGGGTTTTCCCGTGGCTCCGCCCGCGTAACTTTTTCGGGATAAATATTTAGTCTATGTTTAATCCAGAGCCAAACTACTACCATACCAAATTTAATCAAAATCCATTTAACTTTCACATTTATGATAGTAAGTAGGATTTACTATCATAAAGTAAGTAGGATAGTAAGTTAGGAAATATTACTTCAGTACGCTTTAAATTATGTCGTGCATCGAAATAATTCTAATAACCTTCTTTATTTAGCTGTTGATTTATTAAAATAAAATCGCAAATTATGTACTTATAGCAAATCACTCTTACTTCTTTTATTTCTAGCTTTCATGGCAAATAGTATCTGCACGGCAGTCCATATGATTTTATTGAATCGGTCGCAACAAAGATGTCCGAAAGTACCCCACACAGTGCGCGATAAATTTTTGTGTGATTTTTACGGCAACACGTAAAAGTGCAGTGCGACAGTTTTGATGTGAATGGACCGGGTAGCGTCGCTTAACGACACGTCTGATAAATAAAACATCAATGATTTCCCTATTACATTGTACACTATGACGGTGGCCATGTTGTTAAGGTATTTAAAGAGACGGCGATAATATAGCGCTAGCGGCACGTGCACCGGAACGTCAACAACTGCGTCGTCGGCCGCCCCACCACTGCTCAGCTAGTATAAAACAGGCTGTGGCATTGAGTCGGCACGTTACCCGGGTGATGTTAGAGACGGTCAAACCCTCCCATCGCCCCCTACCAAATAAACTAGCCACCAGGCTAGTTATAGTCCGATTTAGCTACAGCGGTCTTAACCCGACCCTTAGCATAGACCCGTTCGAAAAAAAAAAAAATGAGTCGGCACGCATTTCGAGTGGATGCGTCTGGGTGCACGGACCGTTGTCTCCGAGATAACCAGTACTGCCCTAAGGAACCAATTTGGTTTCTGTCACTGTCATTCTAGCGATTGGCGTGATTAATTTACATTATTAATTTATTTAGTTTGATTAATGATTAAATTCATTAATTATTAATTAATTTAACATCTACGTGTTAATCAGTATATCAGAATATACCTACTGTTCTATTATAAAATTCCTGTGTTTTAATTCTGTTGTCCGGCCAAAACCCGACAACTACAATACGAGGGCGGGTCAATAAGTCCGTGACTTTTGGAATAAAACAGAGATTTTTTGATAAATAAATCATTCTATTTTTCAACGTAGTCCCCCTTGAGCTCTATACACTTTATCCAACGCTTCTCCAATTTTTTTATCCCTTCCAAAAAATATGATTTGTCGAGGTCCTCAAAATAGGCCTTTGTTTGCGAGATGACTTCATCATTGGAGTCAAATCTTTTTCCACCGAGCCATTTTTTCAGGTTTGGGAATAAGAAGTAGTCACTCGGAGCCAAATCTGGAGAATAGGGTGGATGTGGGAGCAATTCATAGCCCAATTCATGGATTTTTGCCATGGCAACTGCACATGTGTGCACCCTTGCATTGTCTTGGTGAAAAAGAACTTTTTTCTTGGCCAAATGAGGTCGGTTTTTTTTCAAATCCTCATTGAAGCGGTCCAATAAGTTGGCATAATATTCCCCATTAATTGTTCTTCCCTTTTGAAGATAGTCAATGTGGATTATCCCACGTGCATCCCAAAAAACAGTCGCCATAACTTTATTGGCTGACAAATCCACCTTGGCCTTCTTTGGCGCCGATTCACCCTTAGAAACCCACTGTTTTGACTGTTGTTTGGTCTTTGGTGTGTTGTGATGGATCCATGTTTTGTCCACGGTTACAAAACGGCGCAAAAACTCCTCCATATTGTGATTAAACAACGCCAAACCTTCCTGTGAAGTTGTTACACGATTGCGTTTGTGGTCGACTGTGAGCAAACGCGGCACCCATCTTGCGGAAAGCTTTCTCATGCCCAAGTGATCATTCAAAATTGAAACCACTGAGCCATGCGAGATGCCTATGGCTTCCACAATCTCTTGCACTTTCAATCTTCGGTCGGCCAACACCATATCGTGAATTTTTTCGATTGTTTCGGGTATAGAGACCTCAACTGGGCGTCCAGGACGTTCGGCATCTTCAGTGCTTGTACGGCCACAACGAAATTCAGTAAACCACTTTTTTACCATTGAAATCGATGGTGCAGAGTCTCCATAGTATTTATTAAGCTTAGCCTTGGTCTCGGTAATGGTTTTTTTTCGCAAAAAATAATGCTTAATAAGCACACGAAATTCACTTTTTTCCATTGTTTCCTTAAGTTACTGGATAGTCTGATAAAGATAGCTGTAAAACACAAACTAACTGACGCAGCAAGTTCAAATTTTGATAGGAGTCAACTGACAGATGCCTGTTGACAGGAGTAGTGTTGCTTTTTCAGTAAGGAGGTTAGAAATTCAAAAAGTCACGGACTTATTGACCCGCCTTAGTACAAGTCTTATTTATGCAAACATTGCATACTGAACTCAGTCTCATAATACAAAAACAGTGACAAACTAGCTGGCGTATTGTAATATTGAAATCATATTCGTCTAAGACATCTTATAAATAAAACGTGTGTTTTACAATTAAGATTTTCCTGTTTAAGAGAACTATAAATAATTATCTACAGAAATAGAAGTTAAACCTATTTGAATGACTAAGTTCAAAGGTGAAGTCTGGTGAAGTCGCTTACCATTACCAACTACGTCGCCAGCGCTGATTGGTACCCTGCACTCTAATTGCCGGCCTCACATTAAGTCTGATCTGCATCAAGTACCGCAGGGTTGCTGTTTGGATTCAGAAAGTTTTAACACTCCGAACTTCAAAGCTTTGATTTTACTGTCATTTTATTCTTACTTTGCTTGGTTTCTTTGTGACACAAAATTTATAATTCGTAGATCAAGCGTTTTATTTTAATTAAAAAAAAAACAATTCAAAAGCTCTTTTGTTTTAAAAAATAAATTACACTCATTCTATAAATTTGCCATCATTTAACAATTATCATTATTGAGCAAAATATTATTTCAGCCTTATGACCTCCGGCTAGTCGCGAAAAAACCATAAATAACTACCTAAACTCATACATAGTAAAACGTTGCCATTTATTTGGGAAACTTCGTGGCCTCAAACAAGAGGCCATAATAAAAATTTATAGGCAATTTGCGGGGAGAAATACAGCCTCCTGTTGCGTAATCTTTCGTGTTTTACTAATGAAAGAATTTCGTTATTGGCTAAGGCTCATTTAGATATCGTTATCAGTAGACACTTTTTTAAAACATCAATCATTACTTATGAAAGTGTACAATCAACGTAGTTCGAATTTACTCCTTCGTGTTCGGAAAATTCTGGGAAAGTGTATTAAAAAGAGATTGCGCTAAGTGCTTATCTCTTAGGAAGATCTCAGCTGCCGGCAAACCTTACTATGATGCATATGAAACAATTTTAGAAACAGCTGATAAAGTACTATCAGGAAATCTAACTTATAAGCTGGTTATCCGTTGTCCTTATTTGTTCGTATTATAAAATATAAACTTATGATATCAAACTGACATGTCATTGACAACTGTATCTATTTTGACTGTATTATGTCGTCGTTAATATACAAATAAAATATGAGAACCCTCTCTTTAATTAGATTCCCTGATACTACTTAAAAGAAGCAAATGTAAGTTCACGTATCTAGTCGGATCTATCCTGTGAACAATTTTTCAAAACCTGGACTTACAAACTGACTTGAAATATTTATTCAACAAGGTTTTGCTTTATCTGTCTGAATCGGAGGTAGTGAAAGGAAAACCTAAACATCATCGATGGCGGTATTTTTTTGACGATGACATCTACATGAGTGTTGTATCTAATAGTGAGATAATAAAAACAAAATTGTTACATCTTAAAAAAATCTTCGAATGTAATTACAGTGTGACAATTTCCCGGCTAATAAAGATCACTTACCATAAAACGGGGCAAGTTAGTGAAACCAATCGCGTATATAATCCAGGTGTCGCGTAAGTTGCGCAGTTTGTCCAAAACTTTACTCGTTTGGTGTTGGTCATCTCTTGGGCGCCATTCGTTATATTAATATATAAGGTTATTACAGCTTTATAACTTATTTGTAAGTTATATATACGTTATTAGAAATCGTGACCGAGTTCAATTGAAATACTATCTATTGGTGGTGAAACAATTAATTTTATTTTAGTGAGTAATAAACGAAAACACTGATGGAACAGAAAATGTATGAACGGATTGTCGATACGAGCGAAACATTTTCGGTCCACACACAGATATCAATCGGATCGAAAAAAATCAAAGACCTTTTTAAAATGCCTGTCACAAAATAATCAACTCTGTAACCGGAGATAGAATGAAATGAGCTAGAAACTTTTGAGATTCAACCCGCCCCGTCCTGGGACCGATTGATTACAATTCACACGTCATTAAGCACCCATCTCGCCTCAATACATTAACACTATCTGCAATGGAACCAAATGAAAAAGGGACAAAGGTCCTCACAATTTTACTGTGTGTAGCCGAAGGGAAAACGTTTAGCGTCGGAGTTCCTCGCCAAACTTACTCGAGTCAAAGGTATTTGAAATTAGTAGAGTATATGCGCTGTGCAACGCGGTGCAACCTAAATTTAGAACTCTTACAATGAAACGTGTGTCTTCTTGTGTTATGAATAAAGCTCTATTTTTAATCTGAAATTTTTAATCTAAATCTAAAAAATGCAGGGCTATGTCGCGTATCGTTTCGTTTCATTGTGAATTGACCCTAGTTCTTCCAAAACCTTTATCATTGCCTTTATGTTTTTGGTGTATGCATGATAAATGTGGTATAAAAGTTACAAAGGTCAAGGTAGATTTGGTGGGTAGTTTTATATTTCCAAAATTACCATAATACACCCTGTTTACTATTCCACTGTTTTAAACATTACAATTCAAAGGCTGAGCTAGGCTTAAGGTGGCAGAAAGATTTATAGCCTTTTATGTGTTTTTACATAATGGCTCTAATTTATATGCAGGATAAAGCGAATACATATTTAAAAGAAAATATTTCAAAATAAACAATCTGAAAAAAATTCTCCCCACCTTCCTTAGACTTTAAACAGTAGGTTTGTACTAACAGCAATATATGATCACCTAATTTATCTTATACTTTAAACGTGACGATCTTGTATATATATAGTTGGTATCTCGACAACGGCCACAAGTATTACCATGAAATTTAATATGAAGGGAGTATTGGGAGAGAAAAATCGATCTAGCCAGGTCTTATCTCTTAGAAACTAGCGCATTTCTATGGAATACATGTTTTTTTATTTCGTCGTGCATCAATATACAATAATTTTGACGCTCTTACGTCAGTCTGATTAGGAGCTTGGTATGCGTACCTACGTATAATTTTTGCATTGTTTGGAAACTCTGAATGTGGTGATTACCTTTATTATTATTTTTATACTCTTAAGTTTAAATATTATATTTGATGACGCCACATTCCGATTTAGGTTGAGGCTTTTTTCACTCTATCTATCATTGACTATGTAGTGTAAACACTAAACACACAAACTAGCTAGCGAAAAGCAAAGTATATCAACACTCATAGCAATGTATATTGTATGCTCTCAATTTAAGTCTGAGTGTCGATTGGAGCTTTGAGAATATTTATTCATAATATTTTATTATTTATTTTCTGTATTCGAATATTTGGCAAATTGTAGAGTATTTTTCTTCACTCGTCTCAAGTCTCGACTTTTGTATGAATATAAATCGACGTTGTGTATGAACCGATCAGCTTCCAGACCGTAAAGTGGATTTGTCAACACTCCACAGTATACAATGTTATGTACCTATAACTTCGTTAATATTGGCATATTTGGTGTTGATATAAGATTATTTTTTTACTACAACTTTTTGTGATCAATCAACACGTTCTTTAAAATTGCTATTGTTCAATATTGTTATATTGTTCGGAATTCGGCGGGCCCGGGAAAATTTAGATCACTCAAATTAGAACTCTGCGCTAATACAATAGAGTTGAAAATCGAAATGTCTATCATAATAAAGCAACATAATAAAGCTATCATAATAATATATGACTTTGACATTTGATTCGACACTATTGTGCATTCGATTTTCAGCTCTATTAATAATAATAATATCTATGAACGCTTCACACCACGTCAGTCTGGCCGCGTGCTAAGTATCCGAAGAACTTGTGTTACAGGTACCAGACAACGGGAAGTATATTTAATACTTTTATATTATACATATATTTAAGATTTTTATTATATTATACACATATTTAATATACATTCATGATCCAGGAGCACAGAAAAACTATTTTGTTCCTTCGGCGGGATTCAAACCCGCGACCCCCGGCTTGAGCACCAACGCGCTGAACCACTGAGCCACAGCGGTTGTCAAAGCGCAAAGTTCTACTTTCAGTGCTCTGAATTTTGCCGGGCCCGCTGGATTCTGGATCATATAGTTCTAGCCTAACACATGTCACCAGCCAATCGTCGTAGTCGTAGTATTTATTATTTAATTTACTCGTATTTTTGCAACGGCGTAACAAAACTCCAACTCGGCCATTACACACATTTCAAAAACTTAACGCGCGGCTGCCCTCAAGGAATAGTACTATCGCCGCACTTGTGGAAAATAAGTTTTGATGATTTATTATGTGATCCCTTGCCCCCTCTGTGCTCTCTGATAGGTTATGCTGACGATGGTTTTCTTATTATTCAAGCCAATTCACGATCTGAAATTGAAAACAAGGCCAACAAGTGCCTCAACGTAATATCAAGTTGGGGCCACAGAAATCGATTAGAATTTGCAGCACATAAAACCTTTCAAGTACTTTTAAAAGGTTCATTAATATCAACTCCTTGCCTTAAACATATTTTCACAAAAATATCATCGTCGACATGGGGCCTTTCATTTAAAACATTAAAAATAATTTTTAATGCGACGTACCTCGGCAGCATATGCTATGGCGCACCGGCTTTGCTTGGGGAGGGAAACTGGAATACTTCCTACTCCTCCTACAATCTTCTGATTAATTTCGTTGCGGGTTCCAAGACAGATTTAACATGTCCCCCGGGCACCCCTGAGATCCTATCAAAGGGTTTTTGCGGTTGGTTACCACTGTCCATCCTGGCTACACAGGAGTTGCAGTGGTGGGCCAATTGACTGTTAAAAAAAAAGAGTCACCAGCCAGACCAGTGACGGGCTGGTAAGTGTGTGGCTGGTAAGTGGAAAAACAGTCATTGAATCATGTCAATGTTAAACAACGAGTGCACATTGCATGATTGCTAATCAAACAGTTTTTGGTTAGCAATCACGAAACGAAGTCGTTAAACGTTGAGTACAATTATATAATTAAATGCAATCATTAAAAATATACCGTAAGGTTAGAAGAAACCATGATATTAGTAAAATAATATGGTACATATCGGAGTCGCGGCTATAATTCACTCATACCGTAGGTATTCGGGCGCAGTTCGGCTATTTCCTGCGATATCTCTCTGGGTAATGACGCACAAAACTTGTAAACTTCAGTGAAGCGTTCATGAAAACAAACCATGAGATTACGGTGTTCTCTAATCGCTTTTCTTTATTTTAACTTAACTTTTTTTTTAACTTTTCATATATTTTACGACTGAAGCGCGCAAAACAGAGTAAGCTATCCTGAAAAAAGTACCGTTAGCATTTGTTTATCGTTTTGATCAATACCGAAACAATGACAGCAAAAATTGACGCATTTCTTTACAAATAAATAAAATCGAAGTGTCTGTTTGTAATTTCAAATTGACAGCTGTGCACTAAATGCCTATGATAGCATATACGGTACCTTCACCAAAAAATCTATTTTTTTTGCCTTTCCACCTGTCTGACTGTCTGTCTGTTAGTTCCGGATAATCTCTGAAACGAACTGAAACTTTCTCTCACTGGTAGATAGCTGATGTTGTAAAAAGTAACTTCAGCTACTTCTATCATATTATGCTTCTGTTTAAAAAGAAATAGGGTTCTGTTTCCATCAACAGTTCTACACAGACGAATTTGCGGGCGCCACCTAGTCTTAAATATTTACGTACGTATTAATTAAGTGCGTAATATTATTTAAATAGGTGTACAATGTTATACAATATATTTAAACTGAACGTGGAAGTTTGAAAGCGATCTCTTGTCTCCGTAACTTGGGCCACACACGGGTGTAACTTTACAATCCGAATTAGTTCCATTACATTCAAAAGTAAAGACCCAGAAACGGAGCGAAGTTAGAAAATTATTTTAATTTCACCATTAATGTTTTGAATTGCTAATTTAGTCATTAAGCTCATGATCGCAGTTCGATGCAGATTTCATTAATTTGTGTATAATTTACGTACATATTATTTGATAGGTTATTAACATTATTTCATTGTAGTTACACACGAGTATTATTTATTTGTCTTTATTAATACATACATATCGTTAACTGACGATACTTTTAACAAAATAACCGTTTTATCAAATCATTTGCTTTTTCCTTATACATAAACTTCTAGAAACTGTCATAGCTTTAGTAAAAAAATTACGACATTGTGATTATTAGTGTACGTACGGAAAGTAATGGAACGAACGGAAATCTTTGCCATACATTCGAATGTTTGAAAATTGTAATGTAAAACAGTACGAGTGAGCCGACCGACCGTCCGTGATTTGATTGATTTACTAATAAAATTAAATCGCGATAAAATCCGTAAAATATTTACAATACTAGATGAGTTTATTAAAATGTTATTTGTGTAAGAAATCGAATTATAAACGAGTTTAATACAATAAACAGCAATCAGAATAATATTTGCTTATATCGATTCAAAGGCGGGAAACGTGATCTGGAAGCAGTTTCTTGGATTATATAAGACCAAGAGAGAGATTTATTAAGCATCCCGTTTGTACGAAGACTGCGTTTTCTACTTGACTGGCATTGTGAGGGGTTGGTGAGTTCATATTATATTAAACCAGTCGTAAAATCGAGTCTTTCCGTTTAATATCGACCATTTAAACTTATTTTCAATATATTTGATGATCTATGATTAAATGATCTAGTACTTAACTACTGTTAGATTACTTTTTTTTGCAAAAAATCTTATTGCCCAAATTGATAATCTTTTTTATAGTTTACGTAGTTAACATTAGGCATTTTATTTTTCATGTTCAGAAACTTTAAACTTGGCACATGAGCAGCTGTAAATTACTCGGACCTGTTAAAACTGTTTTTCTTATTTAAAGCGAGGCTCCGTTAGTGCGTTATGCTGCGTTGCGTTGTCACAGCGCTGCGTCGTTTTTCACAGATTTTTATGATATCACGACCCATTTATGCATCGCGTCGTCATACGCGACGTTTCACGGACAGCAGACATGAGGGAGGATGGATGATACGCTGCTATCACCCTCTTGCATTGTGATGTCGTGTGTCAACGCAACGCATGTGTGGCAACTGGCATATATGTCATACAATGCATAAATCCGTTGCTTTGCGACGACGCGATGCATAAATGGGGCATGATGTCATAAAAATCTATGAAAAACGACGCAGCGCTGTGACAACGCAACGCAGCGTAACGCACTAATGGAGCCTCGATTTAATTGGAAAAATAGTTTTAACAGGTCCGAGTAATTTACAGCTGCTCATGTGCCAAGTTTAAAATTTCTGCTTACTAATTGACTGATCACGACGTTTCTAGAAGAACACGTTTATGTTCCCTATTATAAGAAATGGGAAAATCCGCGGGAAAGTCGACATTTTGCATCTATTTTACGATATGATCAAATGCGGTGCAATTCGAATTTAGAATTCAAATACGCTATTTCTCTGTTCTGAGCGCTGATTGGTTGGTTGTTAGCTGGTAACGCATCCATGTTGCATATGCAATAAGGAGTTGCCATATTCGCGATAAGATTCAAACTGAATTGTAAAATGGCTTCTTCCTATCTGCTACAAACTCATTCTGACTTAGCAAAGACTTTAAGAAAACTTATTTTTAAACATAGGAATTTTAAATATATCTTATGGGTATTTAACCATATTAAAAATATACAATAGTTTCATGTTAATGTTAATGCTTTTCTATATATAATATATTTGAAATATATTGGTATTTCCGTACTTGAAATAATAAATAAAAAGACGTCAAATGGCTAACTTTAACTACAGTATACTATAAAAAATCTTGCCTATGCATCAATAAAAAAAATATCGCGAGTGTAGTACGCTACTGAATGACGCAACGATTTTTAATTTCTTACGCAGCATATTTCATAACTAGGTGAAAAATATTGCTTATCGGAATAGCTATGTCCCATATGATGAAAGTATTGCCAGGATTATAAGATCACTGCTTTTTAGGGTTACATACCCAAAGGGTAAAAAGGGGATCATATTACTAAGACACCGCTGGCTATCTGTCTGTCACCAAGCCGTATCTCATGAACCGTGACAGCTAGACAGTTTAAATTTTCAAAGATTATGTATTTCTGTTGCTTCTATAATAATAAATACTAATAAAAACAGAATAAAATAAATATTTAAGTGGGGCGCCCATACAAAAAATGTGTTTTTTCGCCGTTTTGTGCAAATATTTCAAAGATTAGAACCAACCTTGGGCGCCACAAACCAATCTCCGATGACAAAAATTCTTACTTCATCATCAAAATAAATTGAATAATATTATAGATCTCGATGTTTACCATAGTCCATGATAAATATAATGTTTATACCAAGAAAGAAATGGACTGTAGAGTGTAGATGTTAGTTAAGTTTAAATTAAGTTAATTATTAATGCTATGTACATCATGGTCATGTACGTTAGATAATATAATACTGTTTGTTATTTTAGTTTTAAGGATAAAAGTGAATAAGGTGGTACTCATGTAGTACTTAATAAATAAAAATAAAAATTAAAAACCCCTTCGTGTGCGACTCGCATATGGGCGGTTTTTTATCTCGCCTGGTGCTCTGGCATCGAGATGAGGGATCACTAATACATTTTATAGAGATGTGATATGTATGAGACTAATATTTTAATACTGTCTATATTAAGTGTTATAAATATTGGCACTTTTTGTTGACCCTTAAAAGGTAATATATTCCCAAATATTAATATATATCGAATTCGATATCTATCGAAAATAAATAGATTGCACATTGATTTTGCTTGTTTCAAATTATATTGCAATGTCATACGTTTAATAAAACTAGAGGTCACCCTGGTCGAAATTCTCCCATAATAATTCACATTATTTTTATGTTTGAACTTTATAAGTTTATAAGTTAAACTTATAAGTGTTACACATCAAAAATAAGTGTTACACATCAAGTAATTATGACAGATTGACAAACGTCAATGTGTAATATAATTGTATCTGTCAAACACACGATAGTGTTTGTTAATAATTAATGTGAGGAAGTGTGTGTTGCGTAATTTCTATTGATTTTATGTATTTCTAAGCATTATTTAAATAAATATTAGCTTTCTGCACACCTTCCTCCACACATAAACTTTAATGTGCCAAATATTCGTTCGCAAATTTTCGTAAAAATGTAGGTACGGAATGTTTTTGTTCCACTTATTATTAATAAAATATTAAGTTCTGGTGATGATGTGATGTCAACGTTGTGTTATCACGAAATCTATATATTATTTCCTGAATGTTACCACAGGTAGGTATTTCCGACGGAGTAGCGCAAGATTACGTGAGTTATTTTATTCAAATAAAAAATAATATTGTTATTTACAAATATTACTATACCATTTTTTTCAGGGGTTACGACTTTAAGCGCTTATACTTCACCTACACAATATACAAGTTTGTATACACCCTCAACATACACCTACAATCTACATCTACAACCTACACCTATACCTTACACATCAACCTACACTTACAACCTACATCTACAACCTACACCTACAGCCTACACTTACAATCTACACCCACAACCTAAACCTATACCTATAGGTATAGGTTTAGGAGGTAGAGCTGCGGGAGCTGCGGAACAGTTATATTACATTATCATTTACTCTGTGGCTGCGGCAAGTGTGTAAGGTGTAATAGAATAGAAATATTATTTATTTGGTAAAAAAGAAACACAACAAACAAAAAATTACGAAAAAACTAGTTTCTATTTTACCAAATTGGTGCTCACTCAGCATATTGTTGCGAAATCGCAACGCTCATTTTCAGTCAGCACCCATAGATAAATCATTGATCCATGAGACCAATGATTAGTATATGTGAGTTTTAAGTATTTAACTAAACTAGAATTCTTAGATCACGCCTAAACTGACACGCCAACTGTGAAAATCTTTCGAATTATCAAATTCAACTATCAAGCTGATCAAATAGTTGATTGGAAATATGTCTTGCATATCTCTGAAAATTCTCAATATTTAAAAAGAACGGTATAGTTTAAAATCAATTTACTCCACGTCAAGAATCACAGATAGGTTAATTCCAATTTAAGTTGGTGTTCTCAACGAAAACAGATTCGTCAGCGGCGCGTGAACGTCTCGTTACAAAGAAACGAGTTATAGGAGCAAGCGATGTTCTCGTGACAAGGATAAAAGCTTTCTTAATACAGTGGAAACCGGATATAACGATATTGAAGAGACGCTATGTCCGAAAGTTGTTATAAGCAATACACGCAAGTAATCATATTACTGTAAGTATGTAGTATGGGTATAGAATATGCATAATATTATAGACTTGTTGCCAAATAAATACAACCTGTCATTCACACAGTCAAGTATTGCACTATTAGTGAATAGTCGTGTCGAATAAGTCGTGAAAAGTGCAAGGTCAAATGGCAAAGAGTGCAGAAGAGGTTCCGATGGAGTAGGAGAAAGTTCGTAGCTAAATAATAAGTTAAATAATATTCCTTCATAGATGAGTAATAAGTTTGAAAATTTTTCGTATTGTTATTATAAGTAAGCGGTTGGTCGTTATTGCCGATGAATATCATAGTTTCTTCTTTTTAAGCGATATGTCGCTGTATTCGATGTTGTTAGAGACGATATGTTTACTCAATAGTTTACTTAGGGATTCGCCCGGTACCTTCCCATTCGGTTGTAATAACCGATTGGTTCCTGTAAACGATGTCGTTATACATCTACTTCGTCCGGTTTTTTATTTCTGAGGTGAATTTGTCGGTAGTTTATCTATTTACTCGCGCTTATTTGTTCGATAACGGCTTTCTGAACAAAAAAGAGACAGATGTAAACTAAGTTTAACTTATCTGACCAATGAGGTAAGTTTATCTATTTCATAACTCGCAATTGACATAGATAGATGGCACTGAGACAGAAAGAACTTAGAATTTTTTTCTGAAAATGTATTTTCTTAGATAAAGTAGTTCAACTAAAGCTCCGTTTTACTCCCAAAGAAAGAAATGTTTTTCATAAAACTAGTTACATAGCCGATAATAGCAAAACAAGATAACTTTATCTTCGAATTTAAAAAAGATTCATCTAGTGACCACTAGATGACAGTTTTGGGATTCGAAAATTATTAGATAAACTAGATTTAACTGCTATAATATTTAGACAACCGATTAACACTAAGAAGCGCTGGTGAAATAGGGACTAAGTAAGTTGGCAATCGCTATCTGCTCATAAATTATGCCAATTCCATGTATTCAAGTTAAAACTCTCTCATTCTAATTTAACTTTAACTTTCGGTGCCCGAACGATTCACTTCTACTGAGTTCTTACAGTAATGAAGAGTTGAACTTCTACAACATATCAACTTTCACAAATCCGTTTTTATTAGAATCATCAAGTTTGTCATTAATTTAAGTCCCGTTTCGACTTATTTGTTTGCAACCAGAATGTAACTTCTGTTTTGGATTACTTTAAAAACTCTTGTGTAAGGACACAATCATACCCAGATACAACAAAATATATATGACTGTTTATTTTATCTGATCTTTTAGAATTTCGGCCTACGAATAGTAAACTTTATTTTGGCTTAAACTTTTTAAATTGTACTCGTCTTAGTACCTAAATTAATGTCTTTAAATACCATAATTTAAACATACTCTCTATAATCTCAATCTTATCTCATTAATGCTCGGCGCAGACATTTAGCTAATAGTTAGATTTAATAGTTATGAAGCTTATCTTATTTGGTGGTTAATATTTGGATTTAGTACATTATTGAATGTACCTATAAAATCGGGATTTAACCAATCCGAATTACAATTCTATCGTTTCGGGCCGAAGCTTAGCTTATCAGCGATCGGTCTCAAAAACTCAGCACTTGAGTGAGGTCGACACGAGAATCTAATCTCCGAGCGGAATGCGCTTTACGCCTGTGTACAGAGTATTGCAATGAGTGATCCGATAAAATGGACTTTTGGTTGAATCTAATTAAAGGACATTGTGAATTTCACTCCTTTTTAAAAACAACTCTAGGCAAAGCGTAGAAACAGAAATTGGTAATCGTAATATGTCGATTAGTAAAAAATATTAAGGTATAGAAAAATATTAACTATCTATTCCGTTAAAAAGGATACGTATTATATTACAAAAGGTATCTATGAAACGTTTCGCAAAATTAATTACAGAAAATTTTGTGAATATGATTTACTGCTTATGTAAAGACATGTAGGCAGAAAAATAGTTGCTAAATTTTAAAAAAAATTAACAATCAAATTTCAAAAAGACATTCAGAAGGTAATTGACCTCACAATGCAGATTTAAAATCAGCTGTGATTTGTGAATGGCGTCATAAATAGAGTAAGTTTCATTTATTGTCGATTTTCATACCTAATTATTTTTTTGCCTAAACGTCTTTGACTCTTTACATAAGTAATATATCATATGTCTGAAGTAGATATCAATAATTTTGCGAAATATTATATATACTATAATATTATCTTGAAGTAGAAACCGGTTCTTTAAAACCTATAAAGGTAAACCCAATATTATGCAATGCCTACTTACGAAAAACCGCAAAATTCCACGTAACAAATACTGAATGAAGCCATCGATCACCTATTCATGGCGTTGAATCTTAAACCTTGCGACACTAAACAAATCGCGCAACATAAATAATATCCAGTTAAAATATCTGAAGTCAAAATAAATCATACTTCGGGGATATGTGGCAGTGACGCACCTCACGCGCCCGCGTGCCTCCCGTGATAGTGATGTTAGGAGCAACGCAAATACTAGTCTTATGTGAGTTTCATATTTTCACAAATAATTGAAAACTTTATATAAGTTAATATAAGTTAGTCGAATAATTTTTTGCATAGCATCAATTTTCTTAAGATTTTATTACTACTGCGGTGGTCAATTAATGGTAGTAAGATAACATTAAAAATATATACAAAAGCCGTGTTTTAGCTGCACTGCGGTTTTATCGGCAAAGCTGTAGGTAGTTTGTGATAAACTTATAGCTGTCTGTTATTTGAAAAACGACGCCAAGTCCGCCTACAAACTTCGCAACTTACTAACATTACCTGCCTACGACGTTTGATTGATCAACGCGCGAAAATTTCATCACAGACCGATCTCAACCTTACTATCACTACATAAGTTTTAAATTCATTCTCCCTTATTCCTCGTACTGAAAAAAAGCAAAGGTTATTTTATATTCAATACACAAACAATGGTTATTACATATTGATAATTTCAATCCTATTCTGGTATAGGTAGGGAGGTAAAAACTATATTATAAATAATATATATTTTATTAACTTTAGTCGACGAGGCATGTTGAGGCAAAAAGTGTATCCAGTTAAATGGCGCCATTTTTGAAATGTTTGGGGCCATTTAGACATTTGAATTATGGTGAAAACCAAGATGGCGTAACTTTTTCTTGTATGAAGATTTGATCTTTCAAATGTACGTCATAAAATTATTACATTTTACACACCAGTTTAAATTGATTTACTACACACAATAGCAATCCTATAAATACGTCATGTCGATACCCGTCAGTTATCGCGTATATGTTATATAGTAAACATGTCTGTGTGTGTGTCAAGCTTACTTAAATAGCAATTCTTATTTTATTCAACTTACTCGACCTAATAGTGTGAAAAAGTGATGGCAGATATTTTTTTCTGAACCTAACAGTGCTTGCGAAATGCTAAAAATTTCGTAGTTTTTATTAGTTACAATATCGAGAATAATTCCTTAAATATAAATTCCTTAATAATAATAATAATAATAATAATAATAATAATAATAATAATTATAATAATAATTCAATTAATCTAAATAATAATTCCTTATAATTCCTTCAATTCCTTTAATACCTAGGCAATTACTTTTTGTATTAGTAAAGCTAAAAATATTATAGCTTAATATTGAATTTTAGTGCACACAACACAACAGAAATAGTTATATCTGTAGCTGTAGCTAGAACTTATATATTTTAATGATGATTAAAATCGTGAAAATAGTGTAGATTATATTATAATTTACGTTGCATAAAAAATATTAAAATCAAAACCTTATAATTTATTAATAAATATCCAGATTTATTATGGTCTTAAATCAATTTTTATTTTTAACCAAAATAAATAAAAATACTGTTAACTCCGGGTGATTTTTCATCTTTATCTCTGTAATCAACGAAAGATATCAGGAAATAAAGTATCCCAGCTCAAATGAATCGTGATATAATTAGCCGCTTCCAGTATATCATTTAGATAAGTAAAAAATCCGCTTTTCCGGGTTTTTATTTTCAAAGAATTAAAGCGGTTGATAGATGTAAGGATTTGGTGAATAATAATTTTCTAGACCTTTTCCGCGCAAAGTTGTCGACTTGTAAGAGCGTTATTATTTAAATGTCGTACGATTTGCTGGCCATGTTGGATCGGTCTCATTTCTTCTAAAGACTTTTGACAAATGAATAAGCGTCCTCTGATTTGTGGAGTGCGATTTGTTTTCGAGGCCATTTAATCTGGTGATTCCCGCCGACTTTAAAATATGGCGTATGATTGTAACAGTAACGACACAAGAATTGAGGTTCTTCGCCTTCAATGGTACCTAATCTCTCGCTTAATCCTTTTTTTGTACGTAGAAAAAAAGAACCATCATATTGCTTAATAAAAAGGATAACTACTGTGAAAGCACTAATAGAAAATATTCGCACTGCCTTGCAGCACGTTGTCAATGTTCTGCAGAATCTCAGCGAACTGTGATTCATAGCTCTGAAGCAACTAAGCATAACAAAATGTTTCACATGTCATACGCCGGGCACAATGCTATAAAGTTTTCAACAGTTAAACAGATATCTATTATAGCAATCGTCGCGCGAACGATACGATTTTTTCCTGAAGTAAAGTTCCGTGTGTGCCCGCCTTAAAACATAGAGATTTATTTAGAAAAAAGCTTTTACATTGAGACGTAAATTGACTTTAAAAATTTTAAAATATATTTTTTTATAACACAAAATTATGCAATACCAAATTTATTCATAACCTGTATATATAAATATTAGCTTTTGCCCGCGGCTTCGCCCGCGTGGAGTAGTGTTCTTGGAGAAAAACTTCTTCAGCAAATAACTCTACTCACTGCAATATACTTCTGTATACAATATTGAAAATGTTTTTTGGGGTTTTGTATCCAATGGGTAATAAAAAAACGGCCTATCACCTTGACGCGACGTGCGTAACCACTTGATATATATTTTTCGCGCTTGAATATAAATTTTTCGATATCTTCTAAATATGATTTCTAATACAATACTGTAGTATATTATTTTGATCTATCTAGTAGGGTTCAGCCAACAAAGTCAAAGTCAAAGTCAAAAATTTTTATTCAAAATAGGTATTTTCATACACTTTCTGAACGTCGATCTACATGATGCCTACCACCGGTTCGGAAACTAGCCCGGCGAGAAGAACCGGCGTAAGAAACTCGCGCGGGGCCATCTTTTATCAAAAAGATGGAAAATTGTTCTTTTAAAATATAAAAAAGGCATATATAACAATGTTATGACTAAAACTACATAATAAGAGTACAATAATATATGTAATTTAGAAGTAGCCTTGCAGGGGGTCACCTCATTCCCATGGTGTGCTATCATTCATAAAATCATTAACTTTATAATAGGCTTTAGCACACAAACGTTCTTTAACTACTTTTTTAAATTTATTGATTGAAAAATTTTGAACGCTTTCTGGGATCTTATTGTATAGGCGTATACACTGGCCTTTAAACGAGTTCTTTACTTTAATAAGTCTAGTCACTAGTACATCAAGCTTATGCTTATTTCGGGTATTTCTATTGTGGTTGTCACTTTTCTTTTTGAATAGATTTAATTTTTTTTAACATATAATACATTTGATAGAACATACTGAGAAGCTACAGTTAAGATTCCAGTTTCTTTAAACTTCTCTCTTAATGAAGTGTTAGGGGCCAGCTTGTAGATTGCCCGAACAGCTCGCTTCTGCAGCACAAATATAGTATTTATATCGGCAGCATTTCCCCACAGTAGAATGCCATAGGACATTATACCGTGGAAGTAACTAAAATATACAAGTCTTGCTGTGTTTTCGTCTGAAAATTGTCTTATTTTACTCACTGCAAATGCTGCTGAACGGAGTCTGTCGGCCAACCCAACAATATGAGGGCCCCACTGTAGTTTTGCGTCTAAAGTTATACCTAAAAAGACAGTTGTATCTACTAGTTCCATACCTTTTCCATTCAATAGAACATTGGTTTCAGTTTGCCTTACATTTGGCAACGTGAACTTTATACATTTAGTTTTTTTGCTATTTAACAAAAGATTATTAACACTAAACCAGTGTACTATTTTTGAGAGAGCATTATTTACTTCATCATAGCCTGAGGTTTGGCGATTAATATTAAAAGTAAGTGACGTGTCATCGGCAAATAAGACTATCCCGTTTTTCCATTAATAAGGTATGGTAGGTCATTTATATAGACCAGAAAAAGAAAGGGTCCTAAAATGGATCCTTGTGGGACCCCATCTCAATTTTGGTACCTGTGGATCTTTTTCCATTTATCTCAACCCTCTGAGTCCTATTTGATAAATAAGATTTTAAGAGGACGAGTGCTGGTCCCCTTACTCCATAGTGGCATAGTTTCCTAATCAATGTTGTGTGCTGCACGCAATCAAATGCCTTAGAGATCGCAAAAATCTCCTAAAGCATCCTGCGACCTCTCCCAAGCATCAAAAATATAACTAATCAGATCAACGCCAGCATCTGTTGTAGAGAGACCCTTCGTAAAACCAAATTGTTTATTATGTAAAATGTTATTAATATTAATGTGTGCTAGTAACTGAGTAGGTATTATTTTTTCATATATTTTACTTAGTGTTGGCAAAATAGATATAGGTCGGAAGTTAGATGGATCCGACTTACTACCAGACTTAAACAAAGGTAAAACTTTACTATGTTTCATTAGATCAGGAAATACGCCACTTTTTATACAATCATTTGCAACGTTTGCAATGTAAGCGCAAAAAAATGTGTTTATTTACGACATTAGAAACCTCTAAATTATCAGTGTTTATCTACTATATTATGCATGTTATATACATATAAACCTACCACTTCAATCTCTCTATCTAGTAAAAGAACCCACATCAAAATCCATTGCGTAGTTTTAAAGAAATAAGCATACATAGGGACAGACAGAAAAAGCGACTTTGTTTTATACAATGTAGTGATAGTGAAGTGCGCTCATAAATAAGTATGATCAATATATTTCACGAAGTGTATAATATGTAATTGTGTACCTATCGAGTTTTGTAGTTTTTACTCATTTTTTAGACCATTTGGCTTAATTTAATACCTAATAGTACCAGTCGTACGACGAAGTCCGTCGTATGTTGTAAGCGCATTGGAAGTTGAACACAACTTGCAAATCCACAGCGACCAGTTATACTAGTGTATTTGACATTTGTTCATTCGAAAGTAGTTAATTAATAATGATCAAGTACCTGGGTGACCGAGCTTTGCTCGGAGTTATGAATATTAAAAAAAAAGAATCACAAAAACATTTATCTAGCCGGTATTCGAATCCACCACATTCCGAATTATCGAACAAAGCAAAAATTATACATACGAATACCATACTACCAATCGGACTGACATAACAGAGTCGAAATTATTTATATATTGTTGCACGAAGAAAGAAAAAACATGTATAGCTCAAAAATGCCCAGTTTAGCATGGTTAAGACCTTGCTAGATCGATTTTCCTCCCCGATAACTCTCTGCACACTAATGGTAACACTTGCAGCCGTTTTCGAGAAACCGATTACATATAAAAACTTGAGAGGTGTCAAGGGACACCCGGATGGAACGAAGTTATAATATATGTATTATAATATAAATATATAGTTGATAATGAAGAATTGAAGCCTATTTTGGCTTTAAGGCGCGGCCAACTAGTTTCGCGCGCACAATATATACTTAGTTCAACTATTTGTTTGGCATAATATAATATATTATATCTATACAGATAAACAAAATTGAAGTGTCTGTTTGTAATTTGAAATTAACAGCTTTTATTTTCACTTAATGCATTTAAAAGTATGATAGGTACTTACAATAAAATATAAATTGTTAACATTTTTCTGTCCGTCTGTCAGTCTGTGTGTTTGTTCCGGCTAATCTGTGTATATATGTATATGTATATATATATATATATATATATATATATATATATATATATATATATATATATATATATATATATATATATATATATATATATATATATATATATATATAATTCCCCTTTTAATTTCGGCAAAAATTTAAACTATTTCTCTACTCAATCTTCTTAATTTTGAAGTCGGTATTAGCAATTATTTGAATGTCAGTTCTATAAAATAGGTTTGTGAGGTTGTGCGGGTAATAGCTGGATCTGGCAGATTTTGAAAACTATTTTATCAATAGAAAGCCACATTACTTATATTTAAGTCATAAAATAACTGAAAAAAAATAACTTGAGAGGTGTCAAGGGACACTGGGATGGACCGAAGTTATAATATATATTATTATTATAGTATAAATATATAGTTGATAATGAAGAATTGAAGCCTATTTTGGAAGAAATTTATATATGTATATGACACTGACCGGACAGACGGACAGAAAAATGTTAACAATTTATATTTTATTGTAAGTACCGATTATACTTTTAAATGCATTAAGTGAAAATAAAAGCTGTTAATTTTAAATTACAAACAGACACTTCAATTTTGATATAATATATTATATTATACAAAACAAATAGTTGAATTAATTATATATAGTGCGAGCGGAACTAGTTGGCCGCGCCTTAGGTAGGGACAGGGGTGAGGGGGCGGGTTGCTTGCCCCTTCCGTCCTACCGCTCGCATACCTAAGGCCCGGCTAGCTAGTCACAATATGTAACAGTTATAACACAATGTGTAATTGCAAAATTCTACATTATTGTCAAGGTGATAAGGTCCTTTTTTGTATCATTCTTAATAGTCGTTATTACATTACATACAATCCGTCTAGCCCCAATACAATTCGCAACGCGCATGTGCAGTATGTGACTGATGTCATACGAAACGTGTATCTATTTGTGTAGTGAATGAAGTTCAATTTTGAATAGCTATCTTAAAAATGCAGTGCCGCGTAGTGTCGCGTATTGTCGCGGTATAAATTTAGCCTAACGATTTACCATTAGCGTTATTAAATTTTATAGTATCGTATCGATATTGGTTGTCATTCGGCTATGATGAATGCTCTATATCAATTTTAACTGAAATCCCTATGAAACCCGATACTATATGTGATGTATTTTCAAACATGAAATAATATTAATTCCGACATATGAGCAGGAAATAATTTTGTTCGTGTTGATTTATGTTACGTACTTAAGTTGCCATAGTGCGGTTAATGGACTTGTATGAAAATAATGTGTCTCTATCAACTTTATATCAGTTTTTACGGTGCACTTATCTTTAAAATAACAATCAATAATAATAATAAGATTCTGGATTAGAATATTAACCGTCTAGTGTCCATACAATTTGTTTTATTTTGGGGTTTGGTAAACGTAGCGGCTAATCTTGCGTAAAAGAACCTCTTCGTAGCGGCTGCTACAAGATTATACCTAGCGAAACTCAGCAACTGTAGTATGTTCAAAATGTTAATTCTTTTAAAAGCAATAAATTTTTAAGAATTTGTAAAATAGTATAAAATAATTTATATTTTTAACGATTTTATCACAAAAGGGCCTCAGTAACGGCTTTTGTTGGGCGGCGTTAAGCGGCAGGATGTGGGTGACACCCTCGATACATATCGATGCATATTCATACCTCAACAATACAAAACCTTTTTTCATTGTCCCCAACGCCATAAAGGGGACATACTGCTTAATAACTTCGACACACAGTGTCAAACTCATCTCATCCGGAAGTAAGCATGATTGATTTTATTGTTATGAATAATTACAAAATATATAAATTAAAAATTTGTATTATTTTTAAATAAATTAAAATAAATTATAGTTTATCAAAAGTTGAATAATTCATGTGATTTCCTAATTACATTAATGACACACCTGATTCAAAGAAACACCCACGTATTTTTTTATATTTTTATTTATTTAAAGAGCTTAGTCATAATTGACTATGAAGCTCCAATAGGCCAACAATTACAATATTTACAATTTTATTATAATAAACTTAAGTAACCTCATTGTTTTTCAGACTTAACAATGAATGTCAACTGTCAAGGGAATGAGACTTATATTTAATTTGTTATGAATTATTTGTATAAAATATTATTTAAATTGTGAAATATTAGCATTAAATGTTGTTTCTTTAGTTGTAAAGCAACACATTATCTTTTACTTCCATATTGTTAAATAATCTTATTATAAAACAACATTTTCGCTATAACTTATGAACAATGGAAAAACTGAGATTTGAATTTGAATTATCCAAAATCTAATATTATCTGCTTAACTTCGATTACTGATACTGATAAAAGAATATACTTACTTGATTTCGCAAGAACTTCAGCCGGCTAAATTACATGATGCTATTCTTAAGACGCAAGTATATGATAATATAAAAAAAACATTGATGAAAAGGCATGAGAGAAGACAAGTATGGATTACAATGACACAAGAAATACATGATACTTATATAGATGACGATGGAAATATTCAATTTAACGGATATTTTTTAGAGGAAATAACTTCAAAAATTGAAAGAGCACCACAACATATAGGAATTTCGGAAGAGTATTTGACAGAATTATTACATAAATGCATGGAATCAAATAAACCACAAGTTTCGAGAAATATAGTAGACAAATTTATATTGGAAAAGTTTAACAGGAGGACATCTAATGCAATGGATAATAATACAATAGATGAATAGATTTGAAGAGGAATGTTCACGATTATCAATTTTTGAAGATGCAAAGAAAATTGAGATTATAAGAGCATTTTTAGAGGACCTACACTGATACCTCCATGATGATTAAATATACAATTAATTCGGAATGGATAACATAGAAGGAATGCTTCTGTGAAACTTATGCTAACAAAGGTTGGTCACCAGTCAAGTATGCAATTTTATTTCAATACAGACAAGGTTATTTATTAGACTATGCCTTGAAAAAGGAGAGACTTTTATTGGAAGTGAACAAAAACGAAAAAGATTTATTTAACCAAATAAGAGGTCTAGAATATTTAGTTACCAGAAAGAATTTTGAAAACAACTTTAGAAGTAATGCTGATAAAGAATCAGAAAAACAAAATAAAAATACAAGAAACCCACGAGGAGTAGGAGAAAACAGATACCCCATAAGAAACGTTACAAATCAGAGTTAAAAGTTGAATTAAATGAAATTGATCCAAAAAACTTGATATCCCGCCATTAATCAAAATTGAAGTTGAATTAAATGACTCCTTAAAAATAAAAGGGATCTATGATTCAGGCTCGAATGTGTCCTTAATAAATTCCAAAATTTTATCATTAAAAGGTAGTCAAAATAATAAGAACGGTATAAATGCGAATCTCAAGACGATTAATGGCGTTAATAAAAGTGTTGGTATGATAACACCCAAAATAAGGATTTTCGATATAGAGAGAAATGTCAATGTATTTGTCGTAGACGAAGAAAACTTCGATTACGATTTTTTGATTGGATTATACATAATAAAAAAAAATCATCTTGTTCAAGATGAACACTTATAAATAAAACAAAGTATTCCGTTTATGGAGAATAAGAGATATTATAAAACAAAGACATTTTATAAAACAAAAAACTTTGACAAAGCCCACAAAGAATATGTAATTAATTTTAACGAATATCTAGAGGAAAAAGACTTTACTATTATGGTGAATCACCTTAATGTGTATCAACGGAATGAGATTGATAACCTTATATCAAAATATAAATCACTTTTCGCAACAGGCAAGTACGATGTTGGTAGAGTAAAAGATTACGAAGCTCATATTGATTTATTAGTCGATAAGTACTGTACTAAAAGACCATATAGATGTTGTATAGAAGATAAAAAGAGATAGAATGCAGGTGGCTAAATTATTAGAAGAAAATTTGATTGAAGAATCGTATAGTCCTTTTGCAGCACCTATTACTCTGGCATATAAAAAAGAAGACGGACGGAAATCCAGATTATGCATTGATTTCCGAGATTTAAATAAAATTGTAATACCACAGTCTCAACCGTTTCCCTCAATAGAAGACTTAGTAGTGAAAACTCGAAATTGTATATACTTTACAATACTTGATGTTAATTCGGCATTTTGGTCAATCCCGCTCAAAATTAAAGACAGACATATTACAGCCTTTGTAACTCAAGATGGACATTTTCAATGGACCTGCCTTCCCTTTGGATTAAAAACTTCACCAGCAATTTTTCAAAGAGTATTAAGCAATAGGAAGCACAAACTATTGAACTTTACTGTAAAATATATTGATGACATTTTGATTTTTTCTAAGACGTTTTAAGAACATATTACACATTTATCATTACTACTGGAAGCAATATCAAAAGAAGGATTCAGATTAAAATTTTCAAAATGTAACTTTGCACAAGATTTAGTAAAGTACCTTGGTCATATAATTAAGAGCAACACGATTGCTCCTTTGAAAGACAATTTAATTGCAATAAAAGATTCCTGTACCAAAGACGCAAAAGAACGTACGTCAATTTTTAGGAAAAATCAATTTTTGTGGTAAATACATACCAAATATATCAATTATTTTAGACCCTTTACATAATTTATTGAGAAAAGGGTAACAATTTGTTTGGTCAAAAAAGTGTGAAGAATCTTTTCAGTTGATTAGAAACTTAATGTGCCAGAAGCCTATATAATTATATTAACTAATATTAACTATTTTTGATCCTGATTTACCAATACATATTTATACTGACGCCAGCATACTGGGTATTAGTGCTGTCATGAAACAGCCACATCTTAATGGAGAGGAAAATCCGTGTGCATATTTTTCAAGAAAACTGAATGATACTCAGAAAAAGATAAAAGCTATTTACTTAAAATGTTTAGCTATAAAGGAGGCTGTTAAGTATTGGCAACATTGGTTATTGAGGAAAAAGTTTATAGTTTTTACAGATCATAAGCCTTTAGAAAAAATGAATATTAAATCTCGACCAGATGAAGAATTAGGAGATCTTACATATTATTTATCTCAATACAATTTTGAAGTTATTTATTCGCCGGTTAAATATAACTTGGAAGCTATAGATAGTCTTAGTAGAAATCCAGTATTGGAACAAGATTGTAATCATGATGATAATTTAAAAATTGTAAATTTTGTTAAAATATAAGATATTCAATGTGATCAGCAAAGAAATGAATACATAAGACAAAATAAAAATAAATTAAAATTTTAAAATTTAATATACTATAAAAAGTCAAAGAAAAAAGAAAAAATCATACTAACGAAAGAATTTAGTAAAAAGCTAATAAAAGATATTCATTATCTCTACTGTCACATAGGAGCAGAACAGATAAGGAATAAAATAAGCTCATTTTATACTGCAAATAACTTGATGAGAAATATAAAGAATATGTGTAACACATGTGAAGTGTGCATAAGAAATAAGTCCATAGGTTAATATAATTATGGGTTATTGTCTCAGTTGGGACCAGCTTCATGTCCTTATGAAATAATGTCAATAGACAATATTGGAGGATTTGGTGGATCTCGATCTACAAAAAAATATTTACACATTTTAGTGGATCACTTTACAAGGTATGCTTACATTTTGACCTCAAAAACACAGAAGTCAAATGATTTTATAAAATTATTGCAGAAAGTGACACAGGAACATAAGATTGGCATTATTTTATCTGATCAATATCCAGGTATAAATTCAAAAGAATTTAAATCATTTTTAGATACAGAAAATATAACTATAGTTTTTACTGCCGTGAATGCGCCGTTTTCAAATGGTTTAAATGAGAGATTAAACCAAACTATTGTAAATAAAATAAGATGTAAGATTAATGAAAATAACAATAACTTAGCCTGGACAACTATTGCTCATGAATGTATCAAAAGATATAATGAGACAGGACATACTGTTACAAAGTCAATATCTTCTGGAAGGCAAAAATTACACCCTTCTACCAGCTGAATTAAAAGGAAATTCTACAGTTAAAGATTTAAAAAGGGACAGAAAATTGGCATTTGAAAATTATGTGATGAAGTCACATTTATACAATAAGCAAAAATTTTATAGAAAGAGGAGAGATCTAGATTTGAAAGTTAGTGATTTCGTATATATTGAAAATGGAAATAAACTTAATAGAAGAAAGTTACATGAATTAAAGATTGGGCCTTTTGAAGTTTTGGAAAAGATATCTGACTCTATATACAGAGTAGACACTGGTTACAAGAAGTGTGAATCAAATTTCTATTACATTACGAAGATGGTTCCAGCTCCTACAGCTGCAGCGGTCGGAGTCTGATCTGGAGGGGCAGATGTAACCTCATTGTTTTTTAGACTTGACAATGAATGTCAACTGTCAAGGGAATGAGACTTATATTTAATTTCTTATGAATTATTTGTATAAAATATTATTTAAATTGTGAAATATTAGCATTAAATGTTGTTTCTTTAGTTGTAAAGCAACGCATTATCTTTTATTTCCATATTGTTAAATAATCTTATTGTATATAATAATCCATTTTGGTCGATTCAGTGTTTTACCGACCTTTTTATACATTTCTTTAGCTTTTTCAGACATGGGATACGAGGGCGGCACTGAAAATTTCGGGAATCAAGGAAGTGACACAACATTACTATTTAAAAATGTATTTATTGCTTTTCGAAGTATTCTCCGCGAAATTTTACACATTTTTCCATACGATGGAACCAACCATTGAAGCAACCATTCCATTCGGAAGTTGGGGTCTCCAAAATGGCCGTTGTGTAGGCGTCCACAGCTTCTTCAGGTGACGAAAATCTCTGACCACGCAATTTATTCTTTATTTTAGGGAAAGTATAGAAATCATTAGGGCTTAGGTCGGAGCTGTACGGCGGATGGTCTAATAATTCTATGATTTCTTGCTCTAAAAACTCTTTTGTTCTATGGGCGATGTGAGAACTCGCATTGTCGTGATGGAGGATGATGCGGCGGTTGCAGTTCTCTTTACGGAGTTCAGAAACGACCTGTGGCAAACAAATGTTAGCATACCATTCTGCATTAACCGTTCTTTGTCCCTCAAGAGGAATAGTCGCAACATGGCCGGTTTTGGAGACAAACGTGGCCACCATTTTTTTTGCAACACTCCGTGAACGAACAATTTTTGTTGGCTTTAACTCATTTTCGAACACCCAAACTCGTGACTGGTTTTTTGTTTCGGGTTCGTACGCGTATATCCAGGATTCGTCACCTGATACGATGTTGTATACAGCATTTGAGGATCCTGCGTGGAATCTTTCGAGAGTTCTGACGCACCAAGTAACGCGAGCCGCTTTTTGCTCTTCACAGAGCAAATGCGGTATCCATCGAGAAAACAACTTTTTTACACCTAATTGTTCATGTAAGATTATTTGTATTTGACTCATGCCAATGTCTAAAGTTGCCTGAATTTCGCGGTATGTCACATGTCGATCTTCCTCAATCAGCTTACGCACAGCATCAACGTTTTCTTGGGTGACTGCAGTTTTTGGACGACCTTGACGGGGATCATCACTGAGCCTGACACGTCCACGTTGAAATCCAGCAAACCAGCGATAAATTGTGGTTTTGGATGGGGCTTCATCACCAAATGCAGAAATCATCCGGTCAACACACTGTTTTTGTGTTAAACCACTTTGAAAGTCATAATAAATCATCGCTCTAGAATTTTCTCGAGACAATTCCATTTTCTCAACGACTAAACAAGTTTGACAAGACCTTGTGACAAGACCGAGAATCTTTTTTTAAATAAATAAACGGTATTCGATTTTTAAAACCAAGGAGTTTTAAATTAAAAAGATTTTAATATGACAGGAACAGTGGAAATATTCCATTCCCGATACTTTTAGTGCAGCCTATGTACGCTAGAATGCAGTTATAAGTTCCAATATTCATAAAGTTTTTTAATTTTTTTCACAATCTGAAATCTAATGTCTTCGTTACGGACACATTCTAACATTTTATGAAAAACTTCTTCTATCATTCCACATTCCGACCTACAACAATTAATTTGTCAACAAAAACTTTCTTTTGGTATTTTGAAACTTCATAGACACACACACACATTATTACATTTAATTGTGAGTATTAGTTTTCCGAAGTTTTTCAACCCATTTCACCGTGTTGATGCAATAAATACTATCTAAAACTTATCAAGCTGAGCGGCAATGTGTCATGGGGTAACAGGGCGTGCAAAAACAAGACAAATTGCACTATTTGTTCGCGTTTTGGTGATACTGTACAGCCTAGAAAATGGACAGTATACAAAAACCTCTTGATAAATTATATTTGATTTTAAAAAAGGCGATGAACTTTTGATGATTACACAAAAGTGCCTGCAGTTCTCATCCACTTTTATTTGCATCTGATTGTTGTGTCGAAAATTGATGGTTAGAATGGTTTTGACTAACCTAGAAATAACAAATAACCTTAATAACTATACAATAGCTGTAGTTATTAATTAGAATTATAATATTAAAGCAACATTTAAAATTTCATAACTAATTATCAAGTTTTCCAAAGTACGAGAGTAGAAAAGTTTTCACACAAAATGGAACATATCTTTAATAAAAATAAGCTTTGAAACCACCTAGCACTCTGGTGAATATGGAGTAAAAAGATTAATTTTATAATTTGAATAACTTAATTTAATTTTGGTATGTTAAAAATTCACACTCACTATCCTGGTAGAAACACCCATCACAATTTGAAGTATGCTGAAATTTAGAGTCGTAACGATCCAGGGTGTGTGTTGCCGTGATATTTTAATTATTCTACGGGATTCCTCAAATTGTAGTGGCGTGCCGTACTAGAATTAATATAGCGTAAATTTCAAACATTATGAACTTACGAGAACTTCGTTATCTCAACACGTACACTACACAGTTTTTTTTTAACACACGAAATATTACACGCTTTGACCTAGTTTTTTTCAATAGATAATAGATAGATCATACACTACGATAAATAAAAGTTATACGTTCTAGCAATGAGAAATGAATGGAATAATATGGCTAAGAAAAATGCTATAATTCGATGGATGGATTGAGAGACAGGGAATGTTATATCATCAGTGAATTCATGAGCATCCAAGCAAATCGAATTATTGAGATGACAGTGCAGCCTGTCTCGGCGGTCATACATCAGCAGTAATGTAACTTATTACATATCACACGTATATTTGATGTTTGCTAATGATAATAATTTGTAATACATGCTCCTTTTACCCTTAGCCCAATATGATTATTCTTGGAATAAGTCTAAAAGAAAATAAAAACAATGAGACCGTGGTTGAAAAAAGTTAATGTTTTATACATAAAAAAATATAAATGATTCCTTTTCTTAGTTTATACTTTTTGGCATCAAATCGTTACGATATTTAAACGTTTCATGTGCCACAATGTTAATGTCAAGAAAAAATACTTCTAAGCATTTCCAAAGTAAAATATTATCTTTTGGGGTTCGCAGGAAATCCTTTTTCGACGAAATTTTCATAAGCATATCCTTAACAGCTTATCAGAGGAAACATAAAAAGTGATAGGCTTTTGCTTTCAATGTCCACGTCGTGCCTCCATTCTGGATACTTAGCGGGGACAATAAATCTTCCTATATAAGGGTTGAGTGTTCGCCATGAGTTTTGTACAGGCAGGATATCCGCACCACGTCACCGGAGGATCAATAGAAGTGGCGTGTTTTAAGACGTGACGTTCAAATACTGTTGAATTTATTGCTTGTAACACTACAAGCAATTTACACAAATTACTGAAAGCATACAGCGAACTGGGTTGTGAGCAGGAACAATTGACATCAACGTATTGTCTTGACGACCTCTGTGGCTCAGTGGTTCAGCACGTTGGTGCTCAAGCCGGCTTGCGGGTTTGAATTCCGCCGAAGGAACAAACTTCTGTGTACCTGGGCCATGGATGTGTATTAAATATGTGTATAATATAATAAAAATCTTAAATATGTATAGTATAAAAGTATTAAATATACTTCCCGTTTTCTGGTACCTGTAACACAAGTTCTTCGGATACTTAGCACGAGGCCAGATTGACGTGGCGTGAAGCGTCCATAGATATTATTATTATTATTCGTAACGTTATCGAATGAAATTTCTACAGGCACTGTCATGATTTTCATACAATTCTCACTCGATAACATTACCAATATGTAGATGTCAATAATTGTTCTTGCTAACCCCCCTGAACATTTTTAACAATAAGAATTAGCCTTCTGATATCATAAAAACTCTTAACTACTGATATACTGTTGCACGACGACAGAATAAACATAAATAGCTAAAATATGTGCAGTTTCCTCCCAAAACTCTCTGCATACCAAATTTCATGGTATTACTTGCAGTCGTTTTCGAGAAACCGATTATTTTCATACAAGATTATCTCGTTTAAAGTTTAAGATAAGAAAAGGTTTTATACGTTCGATGAAGCCTTATTTACAATATTGTTTTGAAATTGAATTGAATAGTCATTGCGCCAGAGTTGGGGTAATCGTTCTACGTCTATCAGTGGCGAAGGCTGGTTCTCCTGCATAGGGAAGCCCTAGCCTGTAGCCTCATAGGTAGGGATTAGGAGGAGGGTCTTCAAAAAGTAAGACGTAAGTGAAGCCGATAAGAATGGAGCTATAGGAACCCCACGCCACTGACGTCTATTATGAAAGGCATTACAGCGTGTGATATTAATCGCGACATTGTAATTCGTCGCCACAAGATTAATTTAGAATGTGATTAAGACGTGTGTTTAACGCCCGTTTCTTGTCTACGTGTATAATCAAGTATTAACTTGTCGAAAATTTATGAACATCACTAATTCTGAAAGCTCTATTTAATATTTTTACAAGAAAGATAATGTACATTTATATATTATAACTGTATAATATAAAAATGTATCGATAAAAATATTTGTCTATTTATGAGGAAAAACTGGTGCTAATCAAAATATGTTCATAAAAGACCATATTATGTAATATGTTCATTAAACCTATGTCCACTAATCGGTAGATGACTGTATATATATATGTACGTTCAATCGTCATTATAAAGTTAAATTCAAAACCTGCTCAGCCATAAAGGAAAGTTGTTTCGATTGTCACTTGAGTTTAACAACCTCTAATTAAGCTTCCATCGTCGCATCTTAATTGTACATAAGTCCGCGGTAAGAGTTTTATCGCCAATCAGGAAACGAAAAGTAAATGAAAGCTCAAATGTGTGAAAATATTCTGAAAAAAAATATAAGCCACAGCACAAAATTTACAAACTTCATATTATGTGAAAAGTATTTATCTTCCTTTGTAGGTTGGTGTATACATAAAATAAACGATCAGACTACAGTTGTTTGATAGAACTCATTAATAGGCTAGACGACTGAATTTTTTTTATTGCATAAAGAATAGCATTTTTAAATATGAGTAAGTTCTCAGAAGAAACAGTAGGTATAATATAAAAAATCAATATTTTTATATTTTTGTTTTAAAATTTTCTCAAATCTCGTGAAAATCCAAAAGTCGTACCCAACTGTGACGTCACAATTAGCTGTAAAATCTGTATGAAATATAAGGCTACAGGAATATATTTGTAAATATCTTCGTAAAATGTTCATACCTACTCTTATAAATGTTTTTGTATATGACGTAAGTAAACTGATGATGTAGGTTTTCTTTTGATAATTTAGCAAAAAAATTTAATATTTTTGTATTTTTTAGATGTCAAATTACTAAACTACACATAAAACATCAAATCAGTGGCGTGCACAGGATTATGACACTGGGTATGCGGCGAAGTACTCGGTCACAAAAACTTATTCGTTTATAGATTTTTAGTATAGCTACAGCCAAGCGACGGATCTCTAAGTCGAAACCATACCAACAGAGCAAGTCTTAGATATACTACTATTCATGTACATCTTCTACGGCAACGCAGACAAAACAGCGATCGATCGTCGCGGCGGAAGAAATTCTAATAAGTAAAATAATAAGCATATTTTAAAATATTATAACTACTCACCAGTCAGTCAACTTCAATTTTCACATATTCAAGGTTCCGGTTACTTGAGATATCCTGATGTAAATAAACGCAAGATTTCGGCCACCTCAAATATCTTATCCAAGTGAGTAAAGGCCGCGGAATAGAAATTATTTAAATCTGAATATCCCGAATCAGTCCACACTGTACTATAATTACTAAATAATATGCAAGGAAAACAATATAATTTAATCGTGTGTACAAAACCTGTGTAGCCAGTTATACGTTTCATAACTTTTAACATGAAATTTTCGAGTTACATTATTTTTTTACTAGTTTAATTGTTGTAGCTCGGGTACACACCTACCTTTAGACAGAATTTGAATCTTTTCACTGAATGAAAATTGTGAGAACTTGTTATTTTTAATTTTGAATAAACACACATTATCAACGCAAACCTCACAATCAAATAACATTTTTAAAAAATCAACAAACGCACTAGTAAAAGCAAATCACTACAATTATTATAGAAACTCAGTAAGAAACTGTTAAATGTACACACATTCAAATGTTAAAATGAAAAATCTTTTAAGAAAACTATAAATAAACAGGAGCGATTAAATTTTAAACAATGCTTATCACATGAAATATGCAATATGGCCCCCGCGAAACACAAAACGTTTCTTCTATTTAAACAAATAAAACCTTACTAAACAAAAATGCATAATGTGCATACGTGATTTATTAGATTCGCGTCTTATTATTTTACTCGGATTATACCTCTATTCCCACCTGTTCTGTTGAGTAGTTCTGTCGGCATAACTAATGGGATTTTTTAGTGCCATTAACGGCACGTTCAAAACCAGGCCAGCGACTGTTTATCAGTTCCTGAAAAACATAGAAGAAGATGCATCGTTTTCTTTTTGAAATTTGCCATTTGGATGGCTTTAACAGATTAAAGCCATCCAAATGGCAAATTTCAAGAAAAAAGCCAAACGAAGGACAAATCTGCAGGTCGAAAACGACGCTATGATCAGAGTGTACCAAATGCAATTACTTAACGGTGACATTGGGATACCTTTGTTTTTAGAGAAACTACGTTAATAATTTTTTAATCATTTATGATATGTTTGTTATAAGAGAAACTGCATTATTACATATTTGTGAAAGTAAATTGTTTACGTTCACTGGTCTTATCTATCGACCGAACTACGTAACAGAACAGTTGGGAATATTTGAGATTGAATAGTCTTATAAACCACAGTACTAATGGTAAAAAAAAATCCCATTAGTTCTGCCGACAGAACTACTCAACAGAACAGATGGGAATAGAGGGGATTATAGGCAACGAATAATTTCCGACAAGCCAGTTCGGCGGTTTTCGGAAGCCGAACCGAAGCCGAAGGCCATCGCCTGCCGCATGAGTTACCGCTATATAATCATGTAGATATTCATGGGTGTGTGCGTTTGCGAATTTTACGATGATTTGTTCTGCAGAAAGCAACGGCATGAGATGAGTTGCTATTTATAAAATATTAGGCGTTTTTAAGTTATTATATTTTTTAAATTAATTTATTTACTATTAATTAAAGTCATCTAAAACGTACGAACGTTTTATTAAAATATCTGTCAATGACAAGTAAAGCACTGCATTTCTGCCTACAAGGAGCGCACGCCCCTGCATTAAATATATTTTTATTCACATATAATCGTCTTTTGCTTAAAAAATTTATAAAATAACAAGCTATAATGAGGTTAAGTCATCATCAACCATCCGGAAATAGTAACACGACCAATTTCAGAAGTGCCTATATCAAACTGCCTCATTTTTTTCTACCGAACAATTTAGAAAAAAGACACGTTTCACTAAATAATAGAGGCGATAACATCCAGCTACCTGTGAATGTGCTAACAAAATCTTGAACTGCATAAATCATAATGCACATGATACGGAGGTATTTGCAGTAATCGTATCATATTACGCGCGACAGATATTAATTAAACTAACTGCAGACCAGCCCTAATTGCCCTACCGTGCTCACATACAAGTGCATTCTCCACGAGCAACGCATGATATATAGGAGATGTTGTCGAACAATACGTTACATTGACCATAAGAAAAATCAAAGACCTGTTTTTGAAGGACTATTGCAAAATATACTTTAAATAAATATTATTGATTGTCCTTTATGGACTAAATACGGTTCACAAATTCCAAAAACAAAATAATATCCGTTAATTGTTTCGTGGAAGCCCGTTCCGCAAAATCATAAACATTATATAGGTACCTTCTATAAAATAATAATTTAATTACATATCATTTAATAAACACACGCATTCCAATACATCCAATACCTACCACTTATTATCTTACCTAGTTAAAATATATCCGTCCGATATATATAGCCGTCACGTTAAAACTCGAGAACGGCTGGACCGATTTGGCTTGAATAGGGTCTTGAAATTTGTGGAAGCCCAGGGAAGGTTTAAACGATAGAAAATATTGGATAAATTGCGGGGAAAATACTAAAAATGACGATTGAATTTTCCCTGCCTGTCAAATATTTGATGTACCCACGGGTGGTAGTGTAAATTTGAATCTCCAGTGTCACTTGGTTGTCAAATATTTATAGGTGCATTCTGTTTATCTATTTAGTTGGAATGCAAATCAGGGCCTTTAGTCAAGATGCATTCGATAATTTCGATGGCGAAGTTCGGAATCTAAAAAGTGTATGGGATTTGATATATCATGCCCGGTTTCTATAATCAACGTATCGTCATGGTATAAAAGTTACTATCCGTTTTTCCACAACCGACTACGATTCGTAAATACTGTTCCACAATTAACTTTCTATACCTGCTATCGACGAGCGTCCGTCGGTCGTTCAAATACCGAGCCCTCTTCACTCTTAGTTGTGCGTTTCGTTATACGCAAAATTGAAACCGATAATGGCACAAAATTCAAGACATAATAAATTAGATTCACATATATTGATTCACATGATAGTAATTAATTTTTTTATCATAATAATATTATTATTATCGTACAATCGCAGGTATCTGCGTGTTATTTTATCTTTTTCTTACCAAATACAGTAGAATGCATACACATAACAAGAACGGGAACGAAACTGCGCCCTTTTGTTTTGTTTGACTGATGACATCTATCATCCATTTTGTTTTCGAACTTCGCCGTCGAAATTATCGAATGCATCTCGACTAAAGGCCCAGGAGCAGTATTATGATCTTTTAAAAAACCAGTTTGTTTCCAGGCAATTCAATATACAGCCCTAAAGTGCCTAGTTCTTTTTCGTATTACAACGACATTTCGTTCTGACTTGATTCATCCTGGTTTGGTTGTCGCTGACTGGTATAAACGAGCATTAAGGTGACGTACGGAGATGTCAAATTCGACGTAATCACACAAACAGTCCGTTTTTTTATGGCATGCCCTTAGTAGCTTCAGAGTTAACGACGAACAGAAAACTTGTACTGTAAGATGGGGCTATTTTAAATAATGCTATATTTGGATGATGCAATAATGCGATATGGGGCGAAATTTGGAACGGCATTTTAAAAGTAATATATTTTTAACTATAAATAGAATATGTACAGTAGTAATAATAGTTATAAAAAGAAAATTTTAAGGGCTACTCATAAAAATTATCTTCTATGATGATAAAATAGCCGTCGTTTTTGTATACACCTATTTAAAAAAAGGGGCTATTTTTCTACCAAATTATTATACTGTATTTTAAAAAATAAATATGGATTATAAATAGGCAATATTCATAAGCGAAGCCGGCTTGTCTCGCCTGTGGTTGGTTGGTAGATAGGTGTAGTGTAGGTGTAGGTGCAGGGGGTCTAAAAAGGCCACTTTAGGCGTTTCATATTATGTTCCATACATTTTTTCCATACGAAAATCGTGAAATTGTAAAATGGCTACATGATTCAACTGATTTCATCATATTAGAAAACATCAATTTTGACAGTTTTAAATAGAAATGCGTAAAATGGCGCACATAATATGAGTTTAAAAAAAATATATGAATCATAATATGAAACACCTAAAGTGGCCTTTTTAGACCAGACTGTAGTTGTTGTGTAAATGTTGGTGTAGATGTTCGTAGGGAGTTAAGACAGAACAACGTGGTCAGCTCGTAGTTGTTAAATATGTTATTTCAAGAATGCAATAAAAATCAAATGTCTTTTTATAATTTGTATCCGCACAAGTAAAGGCATGAACACAATAGTACATTAGTAGGGTTTCCACAGTAATGCCACAACATTGTATGGCTTAGTTTGATTGATGGTCGGCCATCAGGAAAGTGAAAAAATGGTCCCGCTGGAAACAGCATTGTGCTCCTTAGTCCTTACATCACGAAACTAAATGCGATGGTATATTACCAATTGTTTCTAAATTTGTTATGTTTTAAAAACATATAAATGATATGACATTAATGAAATTCCATACTTATCACTACATAGTATAAAACAAAGTCGCCTTATCTGTCTGTCCCTATGTATGATTAGACCTTTAAACCTACGCGACGTATTTTGATGCGGGTTTTTTAATAGATATATTTAATAATCACTCTATCAAGAGGAAGGTTTATATGTATATAACATGCATAATATAGTAGAGAAACACTGATAATTTAGAGGTTTCTAATGTCGTAAAAAAATCGGTTGTCTGTAAAGTCGGTTTACTGACGATAGTTGAACGTGACAACGTCATAAGAAATGAGTCATGTTTAGCGAGGTAACGCCGGTATCGCCGCATGAGTCATGTTTTTTCGTGCGTGCAGCCGGCTCCATCGAATTATAAGACGTTATCACGTCAAAAACACATTTTTTGCGATTACATTGCAAATGCGGGCTGAACCCTACGAGATAGATCAAAATAATGTAACAGTATTGTACACCTTAAATATGTCTATCTCTTAGGGATAACCCACAATAACCATTTTTTATCCTTAGTTTTTACTAGAAATAATGGTTTATTTACGAAGCGATTTTAAGCAATACATCTTTCATAATTATACAATTAAGTACCTTATATACATTGTACATTTAATATAGATCAATATGGCTCTTTACAGCATGTAATTTAAATGAATATTTTCGAAGATATTACAGATTTAGAATGCAGGGACTTAGCGGTTGCACTTGAGGCGGTACCGGCCGGGGGGCGCCATAGATTTGAGCGTTAAGTGTTTTTCACATGCTCAATTTTAAGTCGCTCTTTCAAGAGTAAGTTTGTATTGTCTAATGACAAAAAAGCCGTGGACGTAATATATAAAGACATTCTGCAGTATATTTGTACCAATTTGTTTCAATTTTAACAACCCAATTTCACGCGGGCGAAGCTGCGGGCTAAAGCTAGTAATCTATATAGTACAAATGTGGTCTATATATTGATTTTGTATTTCATTTCAAACTATACTGGCCTGCAAAAGCTAGTACTACACTTTTAAAATTAAAATTTTTAGGGTTCCGTAGTTCACGACTCGGAACCCTTATAGTTTCGTCATGTTCGTCCGTCCGTACGTCTGCGGCTTACCGTCCAAACGGTTAGTGCTATTAAGTTGAAATTTTGCAGAGATATATGTATTAACCACGTCGACAAAATGCTAAAATATAATGATGAAAAATATTTTTTGGGGATTTATTTCCACGTAAAGTGGGGGATGATTTTTTTCTCGCGTCCAACCCATAGAGTGTGATATCGTTAGATAGGTATTTTGAAAATATTTAGATGTTTATTAACCGATTTTTTGATTTAGGTTAGGTTAGGTTAGGTTAGGTTAGGTTAGGTTAGGTTTCCCTATTGAGGAGCTCAAATTTTCTTAGGCGAAGCCTATGCCCGTCTATGGATCTTTGTGCTCAAGGTGTCAAACGATTGCGTGTGTTTTTCCCTTTCGTTTGGTATATAAATTGTCTTGGTGCGCCGTCTGGTTCCTGAGATAATTTGTTTTCTGTGTTTCAAACTTTATTTTACGGATTCCCATACATCGGTCGAGAACGTCATCCACGTAGAGCAGCATCGGTCGACGACTTTTGTCCTGGTGTTGTTGTGCGTGGGTGGCCCTCCCGGGGTGGGAACATTTTTGTATATATAGGGTTAAGTTAGTTTTATAATTTGGGTGTATTATTATTCTTATTTTGGTGTTGGTTTTATGTGTATAATATTTTTAAGTTAGGTTTTTGTGTTCGGGCCATCGGTCTGAACATCTGTCTGAAGTCACACTTCATACCAGGGGTGTGCCCTGGGGCACCCCCAATTTTACTTTTGCCAAAATGCCGAAAGGTGTTGAGGAAGGTGGGGGGGAGGGGAATGAGAGTGAAGGGGGGAATGGTAGACGACCCGGACGAGGGCTTACGCTCGAGTTTGGGGATGTCAGGAGTGGAAGGAAGAGCTCAAGGGGGGAAATTGTGGATGTTGGATCGGAGAGTCGCGAACCATCCCGAAGTCATGCTGGAGTGACTCTGGAGGAATTGTTGGGGACTCCCCAACAAGTCGTGGACTGGTCCATGTCAGAGTCGGAGGTTTCTGGGAACAAACGGCTGTTCTCAGAGTTATCCGGCTCTGAAACGGAAGGCGGTTATGCTTTGGCGGGAATAAACACCGCCAAACGGGGTAGGCAACGGAGTACCCGTCAGACTCTTAGAGAGCGTGAGGTGGCCCGAGAGGCCGAGTTTGTAGCTTCTCTGGATAAGAGGGCCTATGTCAAAGCCATTCCAGACGGCGAAGTCCAAGAGATCCCGCCGGGCCCTCTGGACATTGACGTGGACAGGATGGGCCCGAAGGAGCTATTGGAGGCTGCGGAGGGCAATCTAAGGGACATACTTGGCGTCGCCAATAGGTCGACAAACTTGAAGGGTGGCTACGCCAGTAAGATAAGGCGGGCCACCGGTGTTGTCAGAGTAGTCCTGGACGCGCTTGCAGCGAGAACTGTGGTGGAGGAGACTCGTCGCCTCAGAGCCGACAATAGTAGGCTCCAAAGGGAGGTGACGAATCTCCGAGATGAGGTCCGCGCTTACAAGCGGGACTTTGAAGAGACCAGGACTGCGGTTGCCAAGGAGAGAGGCTCTCCAATGTCCAGCGAGCAGCTGGGCATCTTGGAGAGCAACATCGCGAGGCTCGTGGGCAATCTCGTCGATGGTCGACTGGCAGTGCTGGAGGACAGATTACCGCCTCCCGCTATAATGCGCCCGTCATTGGCGGCAGATAAAAGGAAGGCGGCCAAAGAACCTGACAGGGTGAACCGGACGGCGCCAGCTGCGCGAGAGAGATCGCCGATCTTGCCTAAGCCAGCCACTACGCCGCGGGGCGGGGCAACTCGTGAGGAGTTCCCGCCGCTCCCAGTGCGCGCAGCAGCTAGACCGGCTCCTAGCTCTAAGAAGAGCAAGAAGGGAACAGAGTGGTCTAGCTTCGGTCCGTCCGCTCCCGTGGTGAACAAGGAGCCGCATAACGCGCCCCAAAAAGCGCCCCAAAAGGGACGCCTGGAAGCGCGCCTCGCAGCTCCAGAACAGCCTGCAGCTCCGGCGCTCACGGAGGCCTGGACCGTGGTGGCCAAGCGTAAGGCGCCGAAGAAGGCCAAGGCCAACAATGCGCCACCAGCCTCGAAGGAGGCGAAGAAGAAAGGAGCTAAGCTCGTTCTCCCTAGCTCCTCCGCCGTCATTATAAAGCTTCGGCCAGAGGCGGTTCAGCAGGGGCAAACCTATTCCTCCGTGCTGACCAGGGCCCAACAGCAGATCAAAATTGATGAGCTGGGAATTGGGCCCTTAAGGGTACGAACGGCGGCCACGGGGGCACGCCTCATCGAAGTTCCGGGACGTGCCAGCGGCGAACAGGCGGACGTCCTGGCAGAGAAAATCGGTGCGTTGTTGGTGGGCGTCGCGGATGTGGTCAGACCCGTCAAAACAACAGACTTTAGGTTGACGGGTCTAGACGAGACCGCGACGAAAGAGGGCGTAAGGGCAGCAGTAGCTGCGGAAGGGGGCTGCTCAATGGGGCAAGTGTGGGTCGGGGAGATTCATCTCGGCCCACGGGGGGTCGGCTCGGTGCGAATGTCATGCCCGCTGGCAGCTGCGAAAAGGCTGCTCCAGCTTGGCGCAATTCGCATCGGCTGGAGCAGGGTGCGGCTCCAGCATGAGGGAGCTCGTCCCAGGCACTGTTACAGATGCCTGGGCAAAGGGCACTCAGCGTGCTCCTGCCCCCCTTCTGAAACAGACCGCAGTGGATTGTGTTATCGCTGCGGTCAGCCGGGCCACAAGGCGGTCGGATGCCAGGCGGAGCTCCGGTGCGCGGTCTGCCTAGCCGCCGGCAGGAAGGCAGATCATGTGATGGGGGGTAGAGCGTGCAACCCCCCATCAGTTCGTGGAAAATTCTTCTCCTCCCCAAGTCCATCGGGGAGGGGGCTGGTGGCGCCTGAGGCCGAGATGTCCGAGTAATGCCAGGACATCTCGGCTTCCTTCAGGGTAATGTGAACCACTCCGCCGCGGCTCAGGATCTCTTCCTTCAGTCGATGGCGGAGTGGTTAATAGATGTGGCGGTCGTGGCGGAGCCCTATTATGTTCCTCCCCTGCCGCATTGGGCTGGGGATGACGTGGGCTCCGTCGCAATAGTGTCGAGGCCAGGTGCTGGCCCCCCCCTCATACCCAGAATGAGGGGGACTGGATATGTTGTTGCCGCTCGGGGAGACGTAGTAATAGTAGGTGTTTACTTCTCCCCGAACCACAACCTAGCTGCCCTAGAGCAATTCCTTGATGCTCTAGGGCCGCTGATCAGGAGGTTAGCCCCCCTCCCCGTCGTGGTGGCGGGGGACTTCAACGCCAAGTCCTCGGCGTGGGGTTCCCCTGTTACTGATCCGAAGGGGAGGGAAGTAGAGGAGTGGGCTTTAGCCTCGGGACTGTCCCTTCTCAACACAGGGACAGTCCTCACCTGCGTGCGGCGGACGGGCGGTTCAGTGGTGGACCTGACGTTCGCCACTCCCGACGTCGCGCGCAGGGTGGCAGGGTGGAGGGTGGTAACGGAGGTGGAGACACTCTCGGACCATCGCTACATACGGTTCGAGGTGTCTCCAGCCTCCGCATCGAGCTCGGCGTCGGTGTCCGGGGGACGTAGCAGGTTCCCGCGTTGGGCACTCACTAAGCTCAACCGGGAACTAGCGGAGGAGGCGGCCATCGTTGGCCGCTGGAGCCTCCCGTCGTTGGAAGGTTTGGGGGTGGATGAAATGGCTGGCTGTTTCGGCGACGTCCTCACTAACGTCTGCCGGGCAGCCATGCCTAGAGTTTGGGGTCCTCCCCCTCCTCGACGGGCGGTGTACTGGTGGTCAGCCGAGCTGGCCGACCTTCGTGTCACCTGCGATGCGGCGCGCCGCGCCTATGTTCGCAGCAGGCGGCGCCGTCCCCAGGACGAGGAGCGTGATGGCCGGCTGTTCAGGGTCTACCGTGCCAAAAGGGAGATCCTGCAGCTGGCCATTAGTCGGGCCAAGGAGCGAGCGTGGCTGGAGCTGGTGGAGGGTCTGGATAATGACCCGTGGGGTCGACCGTATAAGAGGGCGCGAGACAAACTTCGCGCCCAGTCGGCCCCACTGACGGAAACGCTCCAGCCGGAACTGCTGGGGAACATTGTCCGGGAGTTGTTCCCGGACCCCCCGGCAGGCTTCGCTCCACCGCAAATGGCCCGACGGACGCCGGGCTCGATGGAGGAGGGTGTTCCGCCACCCGTCACCGACGCGGAAATGGAGGCGGTTCTGTCCCGCCTCCGTAGTAAGAGAAGGGCGCCTGGTCCGGACGGGGTGCACGGGAGGGTTCTATCTATAGCTCTCGTGCACCTCGAAGATAACCTTCGGGAACTGTTCAACCGCTGTCTACAGAGCGGTCAGTTCCCGAAGGCGTGGAAGGAGGGTCGGCTCGTCCTGCTACCTAAGGGCGGGCGACCACCGGACTTTGCGTCGGCGGTGCGGCCGATCGTGTTACTGAACGAGGTGGGCAAGGCGTTTGAACGTGTAATAGCCTCCCGCCTCGTTCAGCACTTGGAGGAAGTACCGGGGCCCGGACTGTCAGACTCACAGTTCGGGTTTCGGGCCGGTCGGTCGACCATCGACGCAGTGAGGCGCCTGAAGTCGGTGACGGATGAAGCGGAACGCGGGAGGGAGGTGGTGGTGGCGGTGTCCTTGGACATCGCCAACGCCTTCAACAGCCTTCCACACAGCGTAATACGCGAGGCACTGAACTATTTCGAAGTGCCTCCGTATCTCGGGAGGCTGTTGGACGCGTATCTCTCCGATAGGGAGATCGTGTTCGAGGATCGGTCGGGGTCCTTAGAGAGGCGGCAGGTCGAGTGCGGCGTCCCTCAGGGTTCGGTTCTGGGACCGAACCTCTGGGACGTCGGCTACGACTGGGTCCTGCGGAGCGGCATCCTCCCCGGAACAGATGTCATCTGCTATGCAGATGACACTTACGTCACGTTCCGGGGAAGGACATATCAGGAGGCCGCGCGGCTGGCTGAGGAGGGGGCAGCCCTCGTTGTCAGCCGCATAGAGCGCTTGGGGCTTCGGGTACGTTTAGACAAGACCGAAGCCCTGCTCTTCCGCGGACCCGGGAGGAAAGGACCCCCACCGGGTGCACGACTCCTTCTCGGAGAGACGGAGGTCAGGGTGAGTCCAACCCTTAAGTGTCTCGGACTCACCCTGGACGGGAGGTGGACCTTCAGCCCCCATTTTCAACAGCTGGGGCCGAAGGTCGTGAGGGTGGCATCAGCGCTGGGCCGACTCCTTCCGAATATAGGAGGGCCCAGCCAAGCCTGCAGGCGGCTATACTCCGGAGTCTGCCGGAGTGTAGCTCTGTACGGAGCCCCAATTTGGGCGGATTCCCTCACTGCTCGCAACAATGCCCATTTGCGAAGAGCGCAACGGGTCATAGCAGTGAGGGTAATCAGGGGCTACCGTACAGTCTCCTGGGTGGCAGCTACTGCCCTGGCGGGGGAACCGCCTTGGGAGCTTACGGCAAGGGTCCTTGCCGAGACGAACCTCCTCGTGTCAGAGGGGAGGTCACGTGGCGAGGTCCCCCCGTGGGAGGAGCTAAGGCGGTTCCAAAGGCTGGGAGAGCAGTGGTTGCTGAGGAGGTGGGGTGAGGTCCTGGCGCAGTCGCCGTATGGCCAACATACGGCCGCGGCACTGCGTCCAGTCCTTGCGGCGTGGATGCGCCGCAAGCGAAAACCCCTCACCTTCCGCCTTACACAGGTGCTCACCGGGCATGGATGCTTCGGTGCGTACCTGTGTAAGGTCGCCAGGAGGGAGCCAACGCCAGTCTGCCATGAATGTGGCGCTGCGGAGGACACGGCCCAGCACACCCTAGAGGTGTGCGACCGATGGGCCGTGCAGCGCCACGATCTCGTGGCAGTCCTTGGGCGGGACCTCTCGCTCTCGAGTGTGGTGCGCTGCATGCTCGAGAGCGATGAGGCCTGGCAGGCGGCGGTCTCTTTCTGCGAAGCCGTCATTTCGCAGAAAGAGGCCGCGGAGCGGGACAGAGAGAACGATCAATCCTCTGTTCCGCTCCGCCGGCGTAGGACGGGAGTGCGGAGGCGTCGTTATGCGAACCTCCAAACTTCCGTCTAACGGGGCTCCGGGAGAGGATGGGAACCTCCCCGGCTTAGCTAGTCCCGGCGCCGAGGGGGACGCTTCAGGTTGTCGGAGCGGCCCCTAATTGTGGTGGAAGTCCGGTCCCTATAGAGGTAGACCGGCCGGTCGCGGGGGGTGTCCTGTGCTAGACAGATCCGGGACACCCCCCTTAAAGCGGCTGATGGCAATCCGCAGGTTAGTTTTAGTGGGTAAACCGGCGAGTCGCGCCGGGAGTCCCACATACCCCCGGGTCCCCCAACCCGGGAAGGGCGTAATGACCTTTCCCCTGCGAGATAAAAAAAAAAAAAAAAAAAAAAAAAAAAAAAAAAAAAAGGTTTCCCTATTGAGGTAGACCGGCCGGTCGCGGTGGGTGTCCTGTGCTAGACAGATCCGGGACACTCCCCATTTAGCGGCTGATGGCAATCCGCAGGTTAGTTTTAGTGGGTAAACCGGCGAGTCGCGCCGGGAGTCCCACATACCCCCGGGTCCCCCAACCCGGGAAGGGCGTAATGACCTTTCCCCTGCGAGATCAAAAAAAAAAAAAAAAAAAAAAAAAAAAAAAAAAAAAAAAAAAAAAAAAAAAAAAAAAAAAAGGTTAGGTTAGGTTCCCCCCGACGGTTGCCCGCCTTGTCGTGGCGGTGGGGCTCAGTAACCGTGGTTGAGGACCCACGGTGAAGCGAAGAGGCAACCAGGGCCGGCTAGGCAGGAGGCCAGGCCGGCCCGAGGAGGGGCGCTCCCGGCGGACTGGAGGAGCCAGTCCGCTGCGGACGCGCCTGGAGGTGGGACCGCAGAAGAAGAGGAGTGCCGGTATTACGGTGCGCCGTACTCCCTATCTTCTGCGGCCGTGGAGGATCGCAGGGGGAGAGGGTGGTGGTGTTGTGCCGCTATCCCTAACCCCCTGCGAGCTGGCGGGGCCGTTCCGCGCGGTAACGGCATCGGTGGGGCCGCAGGGGAAGAGGCAAGTTTGGTATTACGGTGCGCCGCTTGCCCTATCCTCTGCGGCCGAGGTGTAGTTGGCCTCCACCAGTACTGCAGCAGACTCGGGGGGAGTCTGCTGCAGTACTGGTGGAGGCGGAGGAGGGAGGCGCACCTTACCATCTGGTGCGCCTGCCGCCGGCGGGGTCGCGGATGTGTGTATCGTTCCCGTGGCCCCGTCGCAAGGCGGCGTGGAGGAAGGTGGGGGGGGGTTTTAGTGGGTAAACCGTGGGTCTCATTAGCCTATACGGGAGTCCCACATCACCACTCGGGTGCCCCCTGCACCCGGGTGGTATGCGTAATGCATTTCCCCCTCCGGAAACAAAAAAAAAAAAAAAAAAAAAAAAGGTTAGGTTAGGTTAGGTTAGGTTAGGTTGGGGACGGGGGCGATACCGGTTCCTCCACGTTGGTGTCCCTGGGCAACGCCTGGGTGCGCCACTCCGCACTTTACACGGGGTGAGGTACTCAGGCGGCTGAACGCCGGTCTATCTTCTATCTTTTCACCACCTTTTTATAGTTTACTCTTCTTTATGCATTATTTTATTTATTTTCTCTCTCTTTCAACATCTTTTCTTTCTATCTGTTCTCTTTTATTTATTCTTCCATGCGTGTGTGTTAGGTTTTGCGTGTTAGGTTTTTGTTTGAATGATGATGGATGGACTTTTACGGCCCCTAATCCAGGGTTTGTGGTGCCCGGCCGTGGGATGCATGGCGAGCAGGTGGCTCGTCCCAAGGGCACTGGGGCAGAATCCCCCCTAATGGATCGGGTCAGACTCAGCCCACAACTGACAAAGATGGAAAGTTGCAATACGGATAATATTCCCCGGGTGGGTCCTCTTCGGAGGGAATCCCACACTCCCGCTTCGGCGGGGGGTCGCCCCACGTATACGGGGGGGGCACCTATTGCACAGGAGGTGGAGGAGAAGGCGGGAGAGATGAAGGAGGGAAGCGCGATGGCGCAGAATAGGCCGAGCTCGGTGCCCCTAACCGCACCGGGAACGGAACCTCTAACGGACGAGGACGTAGATTTCTCGCAGCCGCAGCCTAATGGCGTGCAGCGGCTGCTGAGGCTCCTACAGAGAAAGAAGGAGAGGGGTGATACAGAGGGGCTTGCTCGCGTGCAATATGAGCGCGAGCTAAGACTCACGTCCCCCGATGACTACGAAAATCCAGCCGTGCCGCGCGTGCCGCGCGTTGTGCTCGAGCGGCTGCCGCCTCGAAGACTGGACTCCACGAGAGATAGTGACGACTACCTCTCTGACTCCTCGGTCTACAGTGCCATGTCACTAGAATCCGGGGAGTCCAATACCGGACGGACTTGCCTCAAAAGGAGGAACACTGAAGACGACAATGCACCGCTCATATCAAAGGGAGCGGTGCCAAAACCTAAAAAGGGACGTGGCCGGCCACCAACAACCGGCCAGTACGTCGGCTTGGCAAAAGCGCAGGCCGACCTTAATAAAGCGAAGGAAGAGGCCCTTCGGCTTCAGGCCGAAGAGGAAGTGGCCGAAACGGCGAGGACAGCCAGAGTGGCGCGTTCGTCACTCTGCACTATCCCCGCTAAAATGGAGGAGGAGTCTGAGCGGACAGGCTCTGCACTAACGAAGAGCGTGGAGGCCTCATTGGAGACCATAACTATGGTCGCCACGAGGTCCTCCAACCTTAAGGGAACATATCAGCGGTTCCTCAAAGACGCGGTTGCCAACATAAAGGCGGCCGTCGCCGAAATGAGGGGCCGCTGTGCATCGGACGAGATACAGGCCCTGGAAGCCCACAACACCCGGCTCCAGAGGCAAATTGAAGATATGCGTCGTGAGCTTGTTGAGCTGCGGCGCCAGGTTGCTCGCCCGCCTGAGCAAGACGTGCGTCAGCTGTTGCGGAGGTCTCCCGTTCTAATATGGAGACCTTCGGCAACATGCTAAACGCCAGGCTGGCTGGTCTGGAAGACCGTCTACTTCCAGAACCACGCCTACGCCCACCACTGGCAATGGACTCCCTGAGCAACACCGCACCGGCTCATGCCGCGGGCAGTGATGTTGCCCTGGGAAATAATAAGAAGAAGGCTCCAAAGGCACCGAAGGAGAAAAGACCGGTCGCAGTGGTCGAAACGACAGAGACAGCAGCAGGCGTTAGTGTTATTATACCCGCACCGACACCTGTGTCGAAGACGAAGAAAAAGAAGACCAAGAAGAAGAGTTTGGCCGCACAGGAGGCCGCAGAAACGAGGGCTAATCCAACCCCCGCCTCTGCTAACGCCCCGTGGACTACAGTGGGTCCGCGCGGGCAAAAGAAGAAAGAAAAGGCGAAGGCACCAAAAAGCTGCCCAGCCGGGAAGAAGAAGGCGAGGCTCCGCCCTCCCACCACGGCAGCCATCTCCCTCACCTTAAAGGAGGGGGCGAAGGATAGGGGGGCGACCTACGCCAAAATACTGTCGGACGCCAGGGCGCGCATTGACCTCCGGGAGTTCGGCATCACCAAGCTGGGCTTCCGGGTGGCTGAGACTGGCGCCCGATTGCTGACACTGGACGGAGAGGGCGCCTCGGAGAAGGCGGACGCTTTTGCAGCGAGGCTGAAAGCGGTCGTCGACTCAGAGGCAGTACAAGTGGCCCGCCCGGTGAAGTGCGCGGAGATGCGCGTCACCGGGTTAGACGACGCTGTGACGGTCGCCGAAGTCGTGGAGGCGGCCGCTAATGAAGGAGGCTGCCCGGCCAACACCATCAGGCCGGGCAAGATCGTAGCCGGACGCAGAGGGGACGGCTCCCTCTGGATGAACGTCCCAGTAGCGGCCGCCAAAAAGCTCTCCAGCTCTGGGCGGCTGCTAATTGGGTGGACGTCGGCAAAGGTAGTGCTGCTGGCTAAACGGCCCAAGCGGTGCTACCGATGCCTCGCCACAGGCCATATCGGAGTGAATTGCCGGTCGGAGGACCGCAGCGGACTTTGCTTCCGCTGCGGCAAACCTGGGCATAAAATGCCGGACTGCGGGGCGGTCCCAAATTGCCCCGTTTGTCTATCGGCCGGCAAAAAGGCAGATCACGTGTTGGGGGGTGGCAGTTGCGTCACCTCGGCGAAAAAGCCACCTCCCCCAAAGAAGAAGACGCCCACCAAGAAGGCCCGCCAGAAAGTGGCCAAGGCCGATGGCGCAAGGGTGGCACCAGCCGCCCCCGCTATGGACGCCGAGTGAGAGGCGCCTAAGACCCGTGGGTGGTGATCGGGGGATCACTGCCCACCCAAAGGGTCCCGAGAAGAAAGCTCCCCTATGTCCGGGGGGCTCTCGGAGAAGGCTAGCGGCGGCACACCATCTATGCCGCCGCATTGTGGAGAGCCTGTCATAGGCAGGCGCCGGCGGGGTCGTGGACGAATGCTTTCGCGATACCCATGACCCCGGCCTAGGTGCGAAGGAGGGCATCGTGCGGTTTTTAGTGGGTAAACCCGGCGCCAGTTAAAGGCGCTGGGGAGTCCCACATAACCCTACGATGTCCCCCGGCATCGTAGGGTATTCGTAAAGAATTTTCCGCACGTAAAAAAAAAAAAAAAAAAAAAAAAAGGTTAGGTTGGGGACGATACCGGTTCCTCCACGTTGGTGTCCCTGGGCAACGCCTGGGTGCGCCACTCCGCTCTCTACACGGGGTGAGGTACTCAGGCGGCTGAACGCCGGTCTATCTTCTATCTTTTCACCACCTTTTTGTTTATAGTTTACTCTTCTTTTTTTGCATTGTTTTAGTTATTTTTCTGTCTTTCAACACCTTTTCTTTTCTATCTTTCCTTTTTCGTTTACTCTTCTGTGCGTGTGTGTTAGGTTTGCGTGTTAGGTTTTTGGTTTGAATGGTGATGGATGGGCTTATACGGCCCCTAATCCAGGGTTTGTGGTGCCCGGCCGTGGGATGCGTGGCGAGCAGGTGACTCGTCCCAAGGGCACTGGGGCAGAATCACCCCTAACTGATCGGGCCAGACATCAGTCCACAAATGACAAACATGGAGAGTCGTATTGTGAAAAATTCTCCCCGGGTGGGTCCCAGTAATGGGGAATCCCACACTCCCGCTTCGGCGGGGGATCGGCCCGTGTATACGGGGGGGCCACATAATGCGATGGAGGAGGAGAAGGCGGGAGAAAGGAGGGAGGAAGGCGCAATGGCGCAGGATAGGCCGGGACCGGCGCACCTTACCGCGCCGGGAACGGACCTATTAACGGATGAGGAGGTAGACTTCTCGCAGCCGCAGCCTAATGGAGTGCAGCGGCTGTTGAGGCTCCTCCAGAGGAAGAAGGAACGGGGTGATACAGAGGGGCTTGCTCGCGTGCAATATGAACGCGAGCTAAGTCTCACGCCCCCCTTCGAAGAGAGAAAAAATGCAGTCGTGCCGCGCGTGCCACGCGTTGTGCTCGAGCGGCTGCTGCCTCAAGGACTGGACTCCACGAGAGATAGCGATGACTATCTCTCGGACTCCTCGGTCTACAGTGCCATGTCGCTGGAATCCGGGGAGTCCAACACCGGGCGGACTAGCCTCAAAAGGAGGAACGCCGAAGATGACGATGCACCGCTCATAGGAAAGGGAGCGGTGCCAAAACCTAAAAAAGGACGTGGCCGGCCACCAACCACCGGCCAGTACGTCGGCCTGGCAAAAGCGCAGGCCGACCTTAATAAGGCTAAGGAAGAGGCCCTTCGGCTTGAAGCTGAAGAGGAAGTGGCCAAAACGGCGAGGACTGCCAGAGCGGCGCGCTCGTCACTCTGCGCTATCCCCGCTAAAATGGAGGAAGAGTCGGAGCGGACAAGCTCTGCGCTAACAAAGAGCGTGGAGGCCTCGTTGGAGACTATAACTATGGTTGCCACGAGGTCCTCCAATCTAAAGGGTACCTACCAGCGGTTCCTCAAAGAAGCGGTCGCCAACATAAAGGCAGCCGTCGCTGAAATGAGGGGCCGCTGTGCATCGGAGGAAATACAGGCCCTGGAAGCCCACAACACCAGGCTCCAGAGGCAAGTAGAAGAAATGCGCCGTGAGCTTGATGAGCTACGGCGCCAGGTTGCTCGCCCGCCTGAGCAAGACGTGCGTCAGCTGTTGGCGGAGGTCTCACGCACCAATGCAGAGACCTTCGGCAACATGCTGAACGCCAGGCTGGCTGGTCTGGAAGACCGTCTACTTCCAGAACCACGCCTACGCCCACCACTGGCAATGGACTCCCTGAGTAACACCGCACCGGCTCATGCCGCGGGCAGTGATGTTGCTCCGGGGAAGAACAAGAAGAAGGCTCCAAAAGTACCGAAGGAGAAGAGACCGGTCACAGTAGTCAAAGTGTCGGAGGTAGCAGCAGGCGGCAGTGCAACCACACCCGCACCGCCTGCCGCGCCGAAGAAGAAAAATAAAAATAAGGCTAAGAAAAAGAGCTTGGCCGCACAGGAGGCCGCAGAAGCGAGGGTTAATCCAACCCCCGCCCCTGCTAACTCCCCGTGGACCACAGTAGGGCCACGGGGGCCAAAAACGAAGGAAGTAGCGAAGGCAGCCAAAAATGCCCCAGCTAGGAAGAAGAAGGCGAGGCTCCGCCCTCCCACCACGGCAGCCATCTCCCTCACCTTACAGGAGGGGGCGAAGGATAGGGGGGCGACCTACGCCAAAATATTGTCGGACGCCAGGGCGCGCATCGACCTACGGGAGTTCGGCATCACCAAGCTGGGCTTCCGGGTGGCTGAGACGGGCGCCCGATTGCTGACAGTGGACGGAGAGGGCGCCTCGGAGAAGGCGGACGCTTTTGCAGCGAGGCTGAAAGTGGTCGTCGACTCAGAGGCAGTACAAGTGGCCCGCCCGGTGAAGTGCGCGGAGATGCGCGTCACCGGGTTAGACGACGCTGTGACGGTCGCCGAAGTCGTGGAGGCGGCCGCTAATGAAGGAGGCTGCCCGGCCAACACCATCAGACCGGGCAAGATAGTAGCCGGACGCAGAGGGGACGGCTCCCTCTGGATGAACGTCCCAGTAGCGGCCGCCAAAAAGCTCTCCAGCTCTGGGCGGCTGCAAATTGGGTGGACGTCGGCAAAGGTAGTGCTGCTGGCTAAACGGCCCAAGCGGTGCTACCGATGCCTAGCCACAGGCCATATCGGAGTAAATTGCCGGTCGGAGGACCGCAGCGGACTTTGCTTCCGCTGCGGCAAACCTGGGCATAAAATGCCGGACTGCGGGGCGGTCCCAAATTGCCCCGTGTGTCTATCGGCCGGAAAAAAGGCAGACCACGTGTTGGGGGGTGGCAGTTGCGCCACTTCGGCGAAAAAGCCACCACCCCCAAAAAAGAAGAAGACGCCGACCAAAAAGGCCCGTCAAAAAGTGGCCAAGGCCGATGGCGCAAGGGTGGCACCAGCCGCCCCCGCCATGGACGCCGAGTGAGAGGCGCCTAAGACCCGTGGGTGGTGATCGGGGGATCGCTGCCCACCCAAGGGGTCCCGAGAAGAAGGCTCCCCTATGCCCGGGGGGCTCTCGGAGAAGGCTAGCGGCGGCACACCATCAATGCCGCCGCATTTCGGAGAGCCTGTGAGGCAGGCAGGTGCCGGCGGGGTCGTGGACGAATGCTTCCGCGATACCCATGACCCCGGCCTAGGCGCGAAGGAGGGCATCGTGCGGTTTTTAGTGGGTAAACCCGGCGCCAGTCACAGGCGCTGGGGAGTCCCACATAACCCTACGATGTCCCCCGGCGTCGTAGGGTATTCGTAACGAATTTTCCGCACGAAAAAGAAAAAAAAAAAAAAAAAAAAAAAAAAAAAAAAAAGGTTAGGTTAGGTTAGGTTGGGGGCGATACCGGTTCCTCCTCGTTGGTGTCCCTGGGCAACGCCTGAGTGCGCCACTCCGCTCTTTACACGGGGTGAGGTACTCAGGCGGCTGAACGCCGGTCTATCTCTATCTTTTCACCACCTTCTTATAGTTTACTCTTCTTTTTTGCATTGTTTAATTTATTTCATCTATCTTTTCAACACCTCTCTTTTCTATTTTTCTCTTTTGTTTTACTCTTTTGTGCGTGTGTGTTAGGTTTGCGTGTTAGGTTTTTGGTTTGAATGGTGATGAATGGGCTTTTACGGCCCCTAATCCAAGGTTTGTGGTGCCCGGCCATGGGATGCGTGGCGAACAGGCGGTTTCGTCGTGAGGGCACTGGGGCAGAATCCCCCCTAATGGATCGGGCCAGACATCAGTCCACAATTGACAAAGATGGAAGGTCGTATTTTGAAAAGTAATCCCCGGGTGGGTCCCAGCGAAGGTGGGGAATCCCACACTCCCGCTTCGGCGGGGGGTCGGCCCTCGTATACGGGGGGGCCACAAAATGCGATGGCGGAAGAGGAGAGGACGGGAGAGAGGAAGGAGGGAGGCGCGATGGCGCGAGAAAGGCCGGGGCCGGCGCACCTTACCGCGTCGGGAACGGACCTACTAACTGATGAGGAGGTAGACTTCTCACAGCCGCAGCCTAATGGAGTGCAGCGACTGTTGAGGCTCCTCCAGAGGAAGAAGGAACGGGGTGACACCGAAGGACTCGCTCGCGTGCAGTTGGAGCGCGACCTAAGACTCACGCCCCCCGAAGAAGAGAACGAAAATGCAGCAAAACCGCGCGTGCCGCGTGTGGTGCTCGAGCGGCTGCTGCCTCATGGACTTGACTGCACGAGAGATAGCGACGATTATCTCTCAGACTCCTCGGTCTACAGTGCCATGTCGCTGGAATCCGGGGAGTCCACCACCGGACAAGACAGACCTCGCAAGAGGAGGAACACCGATGACGACAGTGTACCGTCCCTCAGTAAGGGGGCGGTACCAAAACCCAAAAAAGGACGCGGCCGGCCACCAACGACCGGCCAGTACGTCGGCCTAGCGAAAGCGCAGGCCGACCTTAATAAGGCAAAGGAAGAGGCCCTTCGACTTCAAGCCGAAGAGGAAGTGGCTGCAACGGCGAGGACTGCCAGAGCGGCGCGCTCGTCACTCTGCGCTACCCCCGCCAAAATTGACGAAGAGTCCGAGCGGACAAGCGCTGCGCTGACCAAGAGCGTGGAGGCCTCGCTGGAGACCATAACTATGGTCGCCACGAGGTCCTCCAATTTAAAAGGAACGTACCAGCGGTTCCTCAAGGAGGCGGTCGCTAACATCAAAACGGCCGTCGCTGAAATGAGGGGCCGCTGTTCATCGGAAGAAGTTCAGGCCCTGGAAGCCCATAACACCCGGCTCCAGAGGCAGATAGAGGAGATGCGCCGCGAGCTAGATGAGCTCCGGCGCCAGATAGCTCGACCACCAGAGCAAGACGTGCGTCAGCTGTTGGCGGAGGTCTCACGCACCAATGCGGAGACCTTCGGCAATATGCTGAACGCCAGACTGGCTGGTCTGGAAGACCGACTACTTCCAGCACCACGTCTACGTCCACCACTGGCTTTTGACTCCCCGAGTGACACCGCACCGGCTCATGCCGCGGGCAGTGATGTTGCTCCGGGGAAAAACAAGAAGAAGGTCTCAAAGCCACCGAAGGAGAAGAGACCGACCACAGTTGTTGAAGTGTCGGAGGTAACGGCAGGCGACAGTGCAACCACACCCGCACCGCCTGCCGCGCCGAAGAAGAAGAAAAAGAAGACCAAGAAGAAGAGCTTGGCCGCACAGGAGGCCGCAGAAACGAGGGCTAATCCAACCCCCGTCTCTGCAAACGCCCCGTGGACTACAGTAGGTCCACGCGGGCAAAATAAGAAGGAAAAGGCTAAGGCAACCAAAAGTGCCCCAGCCAGGAAGAAGAAGGCGAGGCTCCGCCCTCCTACCACGGCAGCCATCTCCCTCACCTTACAAGAGGGGGCGAAGGATAGGGGGGCGACCTACGCCAAAATATTGTCGGATGCCAGGGCGCGCATCGACCTCCGAGAGTTCGGCATCACCAAGCTGGGCTTCCGGGTGGCTGAATCGGGCGCCCGATTGCTGACAGTGGACGGAGAGGGCGCCTCGGAGAAGGCGGACGCTTTTGCAGCGAGGCTGAAAGCGGTCGTCGACTCTGAGGCAGTGCAAGTGGCCCGCCCGGTGAAGTGCGCGGAGATGCGCGTCACCGGGTTAGACGACGCTGTGACGGTCGCCGAAGTCGTGGAGGCGGCCGCTAATGAAGGAGGCTGCCCGGCCAACACCATTAGGCCGGGCAAGATCGTAGCCGGACGCAGAGGGGACGGCTCCCTCTGGTTGAACGTCCCAGTAGCGGCCGCCAAAAAGCTTTCCAGCTCGGGGCGGCTGCAAATTGGGTGGACATCGGCAAAGGTAGTGCTGCTGGCTAAACGGCCCAAGCGGTGCTACCGATGCCTCGCCACGGGCCATATCGCAGTTAATTGCCGGGCGGAGGACCGCAGCGGACTTTGCTTCCGCTGCGGCAAACCTGGGCATAAAATGCCGGACTGCGGGTCGGCCCCAAATTGCCCCGTTTGTCTATCGGCCGGCAAAAAGGCAGATCACGTGTTGGGGGGTGGCAGTTGCGTCACCTCGGCGAAAAAGCCACCTCCCCCAAAGAAGAAGACGCCCACCAAGAAGGCCCGCCAGAAAGTGGCCAAGGCCGATGGCGAAAGGGTGGCACCAGCCGCCCCCGCTATGGACGCCGAGTGAGAGGCGCCTAAGACCCGTGGGTGGTGATCGGGGGATCACTGCCCACCCAAGGGGTCCCGAGAAGAAAGCTCCCCTATGTCCGGGGGGCTCTCGGAGAAGGCTAGCGGCGGCACACCATCTATGCCGCCGCATTTCGGAGAGCCTGTGAGGCAGGCAGGCGCCGGCGGGGTCGTGGACGAATGCTTCCGCGATACCCATGACCCCGGCCTAGGCGCGAAGGAGGGCATCGTGCGGTTTTTAGTGGGTAAACCCGGCGCCAGTCGCAGGCGCTGGGGAGTCCCACATAACCCTACGATGTCCCCCGGCGTCGTAGGGTATTCGTAACGAATTTTCCGCACGTAAAAAAAAAAAAAAAAAAAAAAAAAAAAAAAAAAAAAAAAAAAAAAAAAGGTTAGGTTAGGTTAGGTTGGGGGTCTGCCAGTGCGTCCACGTTCGTGCCCCTGGGCAACGCTTGGGTGCGCCACCCCGTCTTTTGCGGGGTGAGGTACTCACGCGGCTGAAGGCTGGCTCTATCTATCTTTCTTTCTTCTTCTATGTTTCACCAACTTTTTAGTTTAACTTTCTTGTTTTTGCTTTAGTTTTATTTGTTTTTTCTATCTTTTCACCATCTTTCTTTCTTCTATTGCTATCTTTCTCTTTTATTTAACTCTTCCGATAGGTGACCTCACACCTGAAAAAAGGCCGCGACCCGGGGTGTCGGTGTTTACAATGATGGCGGAACGTAATTTGAAAAGTATTCCCCGGGTGGGTCCTCCTTCCAGGAGGGAATCCCACACTCCCGCTTCGGCGGGGGGTCGGCCCTCGTATACGGGGGGGCCACAAATTACGAGAGAGGCAGGCGAGGTCGTTGCGACGACGAGTAGGGAGAGAGGCGCGAAGACGCGCGCAGATTCGAACCCGGCGCCCCTAACCGCGCCGGCGGCGAATCTGCTTACAGACGAGGAGACGGATTTCTCCAAGCCGCAGCCGGACGCGAAGCGCAGGCTGCTGGCATTGATCGACAAGAAGATCGCTCGGGGTGACAAGATCGGCATAAAACGAACTCATTACGAGTTCGTTTTTGGATATGTCCCCCGCGACACAGAGACAGAGAGCGAGGACTGCTCCGCGGACTTCAGCAGCGCATCCAACATGTCGCTGGACTCCGTGGGGTTGCCCGCATCACCGGACAAGACTGCGCGAAAACGGCGCAACACCGATGAAGACGTGGCGCCTTCCACCATTAAGGAGGTGGCGCCCAAACCAAAGAGGGGGCGAGGCCGGCCGCCTACGACCGGCCAGTATGTCGGCTGGGCCAAGGCCAAGGCCGACCTCAATAAAGAGAAGGCGGAAGCTCTTCGGCTCCAAGCCGAGGAGGAGGTCGCCAGGGTTGCGCGAGAGGCGAGGGTGGCGAGAGCGGCTTTATGCTCCAGCCCCTCCCCCACTCGACTCCCCCCCACTTCTCCCGCTGGAGAAGGAGTGTCGGAGCGAGCAGGTGTCGACCTGAGTAGGACAGTGGAGACCTCGCTGGAGACCATTGCCATGGTCGCCGCGAAGTCCTCCAACTTGAAAGGTACCTACCAAAGGTACCTCAAGGAAGCGGCTGCGGCGATCAGGTTGGCCTTCACCGAGGTCAGGGGTCGTTCGGCATCGGACGAGGTTCAGAGGCTGGAGGCCCAAAATGCGCGGCTCGAAGGGCAAGTGGCAACTTTACGCCAGGAGCTCGACGAGCTGCGCAAGCGGGTTTCCGAACCAAAGGAGAAGGACGTGCGTGAGCTGTTGGCGGAGGTCTCTAGAGCAAACATAGAGACCTTCGGCAACATGCTCAACGCGAGGCTGGCCGGCCTAGAGGAGCGTCTTCCGCCGGAGCCTCGAAGAAGGCCTCCGCTCGCAGCGGACAGGGACCGGGAGTTCTTGGCCCCGGCACCTGCGCCGAGCGTCGAGGCGCCGGAGAGGCCAAAGCCGAAGAAGGCAACGGCCAAGGAGAGGAAAGGGGCGGCGGAGAACACGGTGGCGCCTACACAGGCGCCCACTGCACCTGCACCGCCCAAGAAAGGAAAGAAGGGGAAGAGAAAGACTTTGGCCGCACAGGAGGCTGAAGCGGCGAGGGGGTCTACGACCGCCCCACCTACGACAGACGCCCCGCGGACCACAGACGGGTCGCGCGGGCGCGGTAAAAAGAAGGCGAGAAGGGGTGCCGCCAAGAAGCCTGCCCCAAAGAAAAAGAAGGCGAAATTGAAGCCCCCCAAAACCGCGGCGATCACCCTCACCCTCAAGGAGGGGGTGCTCGAGGAGGGGAGGGCGACATACGCCTCCATACTCATGGAGGCGAAGAGAAAAATCTGTCTGGCGGAACTCGGCATCTACAAGGTCGACTTCCGCCTCGCAGAAACGGGCGCCCGCGTTCTCGAGTTATCGGGAGAGGGGGCCCAGGAGAAGGCGGACGCCCTTGCCGCGAAGATGAGGGCGGTTCTGGACGGGGGACTGGTGAAGATCGGTCGCCCGGTGAAGCGAGCGGAAATGCTGCTCACCGGGCTCGACGACACGACGACGGCCGCCGACATCATAGAGGCGGTCGCCAAAGAGGGAGGCTGCTCGGCCGGCGAAATCCGGTCGGGCAAGGTCGTAGTGGGCCGAAGGGGCGAGAGGTGTCTCTGGCTGTGCGCACCGGTAGCGGCAGCCAAGAGACTGACGAGTGCAGGGCGGCTACAGGTCGGCTGGGTCTCGGCAAGGGTGGTACTGCTGGCCGCGAGGCCAAAGCGGTGCTACCGTTGTCTTGACACCGGCCACTTAGCCGTTAAGTGCCCGTCCCCGGTGGACCTCAGTGGTCGATGTTTCCACTGTGGAGCACTGGGGCACAGGGCACCCGAATGTACGGCCCCCCCGAAGTGTCTCTTGTGCGAGACGATGGGGAAGCCAGAGAAAGAGCATGTGCTGGGGAGTAGTGGCTGCGTACTGGCCAAACCACCCCCCGGCACCAAGAAGGGAAAAGCTCCCCCAAAGGCTCGGCCACGAAGGCCTACAGCCGAAGGCGCAAGGGCGGGTCCGACCGCCCCCGCCATGGACGTGGAAGCCTAGGCCCGTGGGCGGTGATCGGGGGATCGCCGCCCACATTGTGGGCCCCGAGATGGACAGCTCCCCAATGCCTGGGGAGCTCTCGGTGAGGCAGGCGGCGGCACTACATCCGGCCGCCGCGATAGGAGAGGGCCGGGCGCGGCACGCGCTGCGGGGTCGTGGTAGTAGTATCACGCAGTTCCCATGACCCCGCATTGGCGCAGAAGGAGGCATGGAGGGGTTTTAGTCGGTAAACCTCGGCGCTTTTCATCACCATTGCGCCGGGGGAGTCCGACATACCCCTGCCGCCTTCCCCCGGAGACGGTGGGGGATACGTAAAGTATTTCCCCTCCTTAAAAAAAAAAAAAAAAAAAAAAAAGGTTAGGTTAGGTTGAGCTTTAATTTCCTTAGGTGGAGGGTGTATGTACCGACGGATCTTAGAGTTCATGGTGTCAGTCGATGCGCATTTGCCAGACGAATTTTTGGAGTTATCGTTTATCCCGAGATTCCCACGGGTTCTCGAGATATTCGATTTTGAAAGTGTTTTCGATTTCTATACGATTTTGTATAGAAGCCTTGGGTAAGTCATCGACATAAAACGATACTGGTCGACGAGTTTGTCCCGGTGTCGTTTTGCGTTGGTGACCCCCACGGGGGGGAGGGGACATCTGTATTATAGTATTATCTTTGTTCTTTTGTTTGGGTGTATTTTTATTTTATTTTAGTGTTGGGAATTAGTTTAGGAATTTTTCTTAGGTTAGGTTTTGTGTTCGGGCCTTCTGCCTGGACATTTATTTGGGGTCGCACTTCATACCAGGGGTGTGCCCTGGGGCACCCCCAATTTTACTTTTGGCATTATGCCAAACAGGGCTGAAGGAGTAGAGGGGGGGGTGAGTGAAACTGAAGAGGGGGAAAGTAAGTCTTCTCGACGGGGTCTGAGGCTCGAATTCGGGGATGTCTCGAGTGGTCGTCCGTTAGGATATGCTCGACCTGGGATTACCCTTGAGGAGGTACTGGGCGACTGGTCGATGCAGTCGAACTCAGAATCGGAGGCCCCCGGAAGGGGAAAGCGTCTTTTCTCGGAGGTTTCCGGTTCAGACACTGAGGACGTTGCTGCTACGGATGGGCGGACGAATACCTCCAAGCGTGGGAGGGCCCGTGGGTCTGAGCCCAGACACTCCAGTGCCCGCCAAGCGCTGAGGGATCGCGCGGAGGAGGCTCGCGAGGCCGATTTCATCGCCGCCCTTGATAAAAGGGCGTTCTTAAAAGCGACCACGGAGACAGTCGATCCGGAGATCCCTCCTGGTCCTCTGGACCTCGATGTCGATAGGTTGGGGGCTGACGAATTGGTGAAAGCGGCCGAGGCAAATCTTCAGGAGATCCTCGGCATAGCTGGCAGGTCCTCGAACCTGAAGGGGGGATACGCCTCCAAAATTAGGAGGGCCACTGGCGCTGTTAAAACAGTGATAGAGGCGCTAGTGTCCCGCACGGAGGCGGAGGAGACACGCCGCCTTCGCGCGGACAATGGCCGACTTCGGAGGGAGGTTGCGAACCTTCGCGAAGAAGTCCGCGCATATAGGCGCGACTTTGAGGAGGCCAAAGCGGCAGCAGCGAAGGGCAAGAAAGTTTCTAGCCCGATGTCCAGCGAACAGCTGGGCATATTGGAAAACAACATTGCCCAGCTGGTCGGCAATCTTGTCGACGGCCGCCTTGCGTCGTTGGAGGACCGTCTGCCGCCTTTGCCGATTACTCGCCCACCATTGGCGAGTGACAAGAAAAAAGCAGCCCGTGAAGCAAGGGCTGCCGCTGTAGATGTGGAGCCGACGCCGAGGGAGCTGTCGCCGGTCTTGGGAGTGCGGCGCTCTCAGGGGAATGTGGCGCCGAAATCGGCGCCTGAAACTGCCAAGAAGAGCCGGGAAGAGTTCCCGGCACTGACAGTGCGTCCAGTGGCACGGCCGGGACCCTCTTCTTCAAGGGTGAATAAAAGGGGGGTGCAGTGGACAAGTTTTGGTCCCTCCGCCTTCATTGCGGCTAAAACGCCGCAAACAGCGGAACGGTCGGACAAGCGTTCGGCGGAGGTTGTAGCACCTTCTTCTTCGGTACCCTCGAATGCTTGGACTGAAGTTGTGAGGCACAAGGTGCCGAAGAAGAGGGCACAAGGAGCCAAGGCGCCCCCTGCCTCCAAGGAGAAAAAGAGGACGGGGACAAAGCTTGTACTTCCCAGCTCCTCCGCCGTGATCGTTAAACTACGGCCGGAGGCAGCAATAAATGGGGAGACGTACGGGTCGGTGCTGACAAGGGCCCAACAGCAGCTCAATCTTGAGGAGCTAGGGATTGGGCCCCTCAGGCTTAGAACGGCGGCGACTGGAGCTCGCCTCATAGAGGTGCCGGGACGTGCCAGCGCAGAACAAGCGGACGCCCTGGCAAAAAAGATGGAGGAGCTGCTTTCCGGTGTCGCGGATGTTGTCAGGCCCGTCAAAACGACAGATTTTAGGCTGACGGGTCTCGATGAAACTACGACACGGGAAGGGGTTAAGGCAGCAATGGCTGCGGAGGGGGGCTGCTCTCGGGGAGACGTATGGGTTGGGGATCTGCGCTTCGACTTCCGGGGCGTAGGCACTGTACGCGCTTCGTGCCCGTTGGCCGCAGCCAAAAGGCTGATTAATCTAGGTGCGATCCGAATTGGCTGGAGCAAAGTGTGGCTCCACCACGAGGGGACGCGTCCCAGGCACTGCTATAGGTGCCTGGGAAAGGGCCACATGGCAGGTCTCTGCCAGTGCGAGAAGGACCGCAGCGGTTTGTGCTACCGCTGCGGCCAAACAGGGCATAAGGCGGCTGGCTGCGACTCCTCTGTGCTCCGCTGCGCGGTGTGCAGTGACGCGGGGCTTAAGGCAGACCATGTGATGGGGGGAAGAGCATGTAACCCCCCATCAGTTCGCGGAAAGTTTCCCTCATCCCCACGACCATCGGGGAGGGGGCTGGTGGCGCCTGAGGCCGAGATGTCTGAGTAATGCCAGGACATCTCGGCTTCCTTCAGGGTAATGTTAACCACTCTGCCGCGGCTCAGGACCTCTTCCTGCAGTCGATGGCGGAGTGGTTGATCGATGTGGCGGTAGTGGCGGAGCCCTATTATGTCCCCCCCCTACCACATTGGGCTGGGGACGACGTGGGCTCCGTTGCAATAGTTTCGAGGCCAGGTGCTGGCCCCCCCCTCATACCCAGAATGAGGGGGGCTGGATATGTCGTTGCCGTTCGGGGAGATGTGGTAATAGTTGGAGTCTACTTCTCCCCGAACCGCAACCTAGCCGCCCTAGAGCAATTCCTTGATGCTCTAGGGCCGCTGATAAGGAGGCTAGCCCCCCTCCCCGTAGTGGTGGCAGGGGACTTCAATGCCAAGTCCTCGGCGTGGGGTTCCCCTGTCACTGATCCGAAGGGGAGGGAAGTGGAGGAGTGGGCTTTAGCCTCGGGACTGTCCCTTCTCAATACAGGGACAGTCTTCACCTGCGTGCGGCGGACGGGCGGTTCAGTGGTGGACCTGTCGTTCGGCACTCCTGACGTCGCGCGCAGGGTGGCAGGGTGGAGGGTGGTAACGGAGGTGGAGACACTCTCGGACCATCGCTATATACGGTTCGAGATGTCTCCAGCCTCCGCATCGAGCTCGGCGTCGGTGTCCGGGGGACGTAGCAGGTTCCCGCGTTGGGCAGTCACTAAGCTCAACCGGGAACTCCGCGTCCAGTCGGCCCCGTTGACGGAGACGCTACAGCCGGAGCTGCTGGGGAACATCGTCAGGGAATTGTTCCCTGACCCCCCGGCAGGTTTCGTTCCTCCGAGAATGGCTCGGCGGACGTCGGACTCGACCGTGGAGGGTGTTCCGCCCCCCGTCACCGACCAGGAGATGGAGGCGGTTCTGTTCCGCCTCCGGAGTAAAAAGAGGGCGCCGGGGCCGGACGGGGTGCACGGTAAAGTGCTTTCTGTAGCACTAGTGCACCTCAAGGACCCCCTCCGGGAACTGTTCGACCATTGTCTTCGGTCGGGCCAGTTCCCGAGGGCGTGGAAGGAAGGGCGGCTCACCCTATTGCCAAAGGGGGGCCGGCCACCGGACCAAGCGTCGGCGGTGAGACCAATCGTTCTGCTGAGCGAAGTCGGGAAGGCCCTAGAACGAATTGTGGCTTCTCGACTCGCTCGGCATCTGGAGGAGGGACCGGGACCGAGACTGTCTGATTCTCAGTTCGGTTTCCGGCCCGGCAGGTCTACCGTCGACGCTATTAGGCGCCTACGGTCGGTGACGCAGGAGGCGGAACGCGAGGGGGAGGTGGTGTTGGGGGTGTCGCTCGACATCGCCAACGCTTTCAACAGTCTTCCCCACATCGTGATACGGGAGGCACTGAAATACTTCGGTGTGCCCCCGTATATCGGAAGACTGTTGGGAGATTGGCTCTCCGGCAGGGAAGTCGTGTGGGAGGACCGGGAGGGGTCTTTTGTGCGGTGGGGAGTCGAATGCGGTGTCCCACAGGGGTCGGTATTGGGACCCCTCCTCTGGGACATCGGCTTCGACTGGGTCCTGCGATGTCGCCTCCTCCCCGGGATGAGTGTCATCTGTTATGCGGATGACACTTTCGTCACATCCCGGGGACGAAGTTACCAAGAGGCGAGGCGGCTGGCCGAAACGGCACTATCGTTGGTGGCTGGCCGCATCAGGAGGTTGGGGCTTCGGGTTCGATATGAAAAGACCGAAGCCCTCATGTTCCGCGGACCCGGGAGGCGAAGACCCCCCCCAGGTGCACGACTTCAGGTCGGAGAGGAGGAGATCAGGGTGGGCCCCACAATCAAATATCTTGGGCTCACCCTGGACGGGAGGTGGACCTTCGGCCCTCATTTTGAACAACTGGGGCCGAAGGTCATAAGGGCGGCGTCATCGCTGGGTCGGCTCCTACCGAATGTGCCTGCAGGCGGCTGTACTCCGGGGTGTGCCGGAGTATAGCACTGTACGGAGCCCCAATATGGGCGGATGCCCTCACCGTCCGCAACAAGGCCCAGCTGCACAAAATGCAGCGGGTCATAGCGGTGAGGGTCATCAAGGGCTACCGTACAGTCTCCTGGGCGGCAGCCACTGTCCTGGCGGGGGAACCGCCTTGGGAGCTCACGGCAAGGGTCCTTGCCGAGACGTACCTCCTCATGTCAGAGAGGAGGTCACATGGTGAGGTCCCCTCGTGGGAGGAGCTCAGGCGGTTCCAAAGGCTGGGAGAGCAGTGGGTGCTGGGAAGGTGGGGAGAGGCGCTGGCGCAGTCGCAGTACGGCCAACGTACGGCCGAGGCGCTGCGTCCAGTCCTTGCGGCGTGGATGCGCCGCAAGCGAAAGCCACTCACCTTCCGCCTTACACAGGTGCTCACCGGGCATGGCTGCTTCGGTGCGTACCTGTGTAAGGTCGCCAGGAGGGAGCCAACGCCAGCCTGCCACCAATGTGGCGCTGCGGAGGACACGGCCCAGCACACCTTAGAGGTGTGCGACCGATGGGCCGTGCAGCGCCACGATCTCGTGGCAGTGCTTGGGCGGGACCTCTCGCTCTCGAGTGTGGTGCGCTGCATGCTCGAGAGCGATGAGGCCTGGCAGGCGGCGGTCTCTTTCTGCGAAGCCGTCATTTCGCGGAAAGAGGCCGCGGAGCGGGACAGAGAGAACGATCAATCCTCTGTTCCGCTCCGCCGGCGTAGGACGGGAGTGCGGAGGCGTCGTTATGCGAACCTCCAAACTTCCGTCTAACGGGGCTCCGGGAGAGGATGGGAACCTCCCCGGCTTAGCCAGTCCCGGCGTCGAGGGGGACGCTTCAGGTTGTCGGAGCGGCCCCTAATTGTGGTGGAAGTCCGGTCCCTATTGAGGTAGACCGGCCGGTCGCGGTGGGTGTCCTGTGCTAGACAGATCCGGGACACTCCCCATTTAGCGGCTGATGGCAATCCGCAGGTTAGTTTTAGTGGGTAAACCGGCGAGTCGCGCCGGGAGTCCCACATACCCCCGGGTCCCCCAACCCGGGAAGGGCGTAATGACCTTTCCCCTGTGAGATCAAAAAAAAAAAAAAAAAAAAAAAAAAAAAAAAAAAAAAAAAAAGGTTAGGTTAGGTTAGGTTAGGTTAGGTTAGGATTTTTTTTTTACTTTTTTTTTTTTTATTTTTTTTTTTTTATTTTTTTTTATTTTGGGGGCGATACCGGTTCCTCCACGTTGGTGTCCCTGGGCAACGCCTGGGTGCGCCACCCCGCTCTCTACACGGGGTGAGGTACTCAGGCGGCTGAACGCCGGTCTTTCACTATTTTTCACCACCTTTTTATAGATTGCTCTTCCTTTTGTTTTGATTATTTTATTTTCTCAATCTTTTCACCGTCTTTTCTTCACTATCTTTCCTATTTTTTTGTTATCTCTTCTCTACCGTCTTGTGTGTTTGTGTGTGACATTCTGCGAGTGTTTGTGTGACGGATGGACCCGTGGGTCCCTAACCCCAAGCTGGTGACGGCCGGTGATGGGGTGCATGGCGAGCAGGTGGCTACGCAACTAGGTCGTGGGGCAGAATCCCCCCTAACGGATCGGGTCAGACTCAGCCCATATCTGATCAAATATGGAAAGTAACATGGAAACTATTCCCCGGGTGGGTCCTCTTATGAGGGAATCCCACACTCCCGCTTCGGCGGGAGGTCGCCCCACGTATACGGGGGGGGCACCAGTTGCTTTGGAGGAGGAGGTGAGAAGTGAAAAGGAGAATGACACAGGCACGAATACGGACAACGAAATACAAAGCGAAATGGCTGCAATGACGACGGCTAGTGAGGGTGAGGGTAGATCGCGAGTGGCGACGCCCGCGTCCAATAATTCTGCGAGTAGGTTCTACCGAAAGCATCCCGGAAGTGGAACAGAGGAAGAGAGCGGCAACGAGACCTCCGCCTCTCGAAGCCAGGACAGGCACAGTGACAAAGAGAGAGAACGAAATAGATTCCTACGCAAAAGACGCGGAGGCGGAGATAGTCCGGAAGAGAAAGGTAAAGAAGTGGCCCGAAAGCCCTCATCTAAACGAGGCAGAGGACGGCCCCCCACCACGGGACAATACGTCGGCATGGCTAAGGCTAAACAGAACCTTCTGGAAATAGAGCAGAGGGCTCTGGAGGTCGAGGTCGAACGGGAAATTCTGGAGTCGGCAAAGAGGATTCCGCAGCTACGGTTACACCGACTGTCGGAACCCTCTGATAACTCGGATATGACAATGTTAGAGGAAGAAGAGGTCACGACGGCAAAGCTCGGCGCCGTAATAACAGAGGGTCTAGGGGCAATTACTAACGTGGCCCAAAGATCAAAAAATCTTAAGGGAACATCCGTCGCGGCCCTTAATAAAGCAGTACGCGCTATACAGGAGGCGTGCTCGGCCCTCCTTAATCGCTCAACTTCAGCGGAAACGAGGGCCCTGGAGGCGACGAACACACGCCTCTCTAGGGACCTCGCAGGAATGAAGATGGAGTTAGAGGCCGTCAAGCGCAAGGTAGCTGATGCTCAACCACAATCTGCTCCCATAAACAAGGAGCTGAATGTTGAAGAGTTGTTACAGCGAGCAGTGCGCGAGGCGGTCTCAGTTGCAAGCGCCCGGATGGACGCGCGGCTCGAGAGCTTGGAGACCCGGCTTCTACCAGAGCCGCGCCTGCGCCCTCCTCTCGCCGCGGATAAGAGGAAGGATAGTGCGGCACCTGTCACAACACCTGCAGGGCCGTCACAAAAACAAAAGGAAAGGGAGATGGAAAAAGAGAAGGAGAAGAGGAAGCCTACGCGGGAGCCATCAGTCTCAACGCTGATGCCTCCGACGAACCCCGGCCCAGCGTCAAAGAAGGCAAAGAAGAAAAAGTCTGCTGCCGCCGTTGAAGCGGCAGCCACAAGGCGCGACGCAGCACCAACAGCAGCGGCATCGCAATCTGCCAACACATCGGAGTGGACGCAGGTGGGGAGGAAGGGAAAGGCGTCAAAGAAGAAAGAGGAAGGAAAGAAGGAGCCGAAAAGGAAAAAGAAGAGGGACAGCCAATTGCGTGCTCCTAAAACTGCGGCAGTTGTCCTGACCCTGCAACCTGAAGCGGAAAAGCGAGGCATCTCCTATAAGGACGTCCTCTCAAAAGCCAAACAGCGGATTGACTTGGCCGCGCTAGATATACCAGCTGTCAAGTTTAAAGTAGCAGTCACTGGGGCCCGAATGCTCGAGATCCCAGGGGCTGCCAGTAAAGACATGGCCGACAAGCTGGCCGAGAAACTTAAAGAGGTCATGGAGGAGGGAGAGGTCCGTATCTCCCGACCTCAGAAGTGCGTCGAACTTCGCGTTCAGGGAATGGACGATTCTGCCACAGTGGCAGAAATAGCGCAGGCCATCGCCACACCTGGTGGCTGCGCAGCCGGCGACATTAAGGTCGGCGAAATTAAGCGGGACCGCCGAGGCCGTGGCACAGCGTGGGTCAAATGCCCAGTCGAGGCGGCGAAGAGGGTCACGGTGCCCAATACAAAGGTATACGTCGGGTGGACCATGGTGCGCGTGGTTTTGTTATCCGCGCGCCCCATGCGATGTTACCGGTGCCACGAGACCGGGCACACTCGATCTACCTGCCCCAACGAGGACGACCGCAGTGAGCTCTGCTTCCGGTGCGGTCAATCGGGCCACATGTCTGCACAGTGTGAAAACGCGCCTCATTGCGCGCTGTGTGCAGCCCGTGGCAGGCCAGCGGACCACATCGTGGGAAGCAAACCCTGCGCGAAGTCTGCGCCAAAAAGGAAGAATGGCTCTAAAAAGAGCCAAGCGCCCGAGAAAAACGCCACATCACCTACGGCGGTTCCTGGTGCTGGAGCGGTCCCGATGGAGGCCCAATAACGGCCATCCAACAGTATTTACAGGGCAACCTGAATCACTGCGCCCAGGCGCAGGATCTCTTTGATCAGGTTATGCTGAGATGGGAAATCGATGTCGCCGTCATCGCTGAGCCGTACCGCGTTCTGACTAGGACTAACTGGATCGGAGACACAGACTCGTCGGTTGCTTTAGTCTTCGGCCCCAAAATCGTGCCCCCATCTTCTGGGAACACGACTAGGGGCCAAGGTTTTGTTGTTGTCATCTTGGGGGCCCTCACCTTAGTGGGGGTTTATTTCTCCCCCAACAAGCCACTGGCTGAGTTCGAGGCGTTTCTGCTCAGACTTACCACAGTCGTAGAAGGAACTTCTGGTCCTACAATCGTCGCCGGAGACTTCAATGCGAAGTCAACGCTATGGGGATCTCCGGCGACAAATGCAAGAGGTCGCGTGGTCGAAGACTGGTTGGCCACTACTGGCCTGGTCCTGGCAAACCGAGGTGCCGCCAGCACCTGTGTCCGGCAGCAAGGGGAGTCAATTGTTGACTTAACCCTAGTCAGCTCGTCTATTGCCCGCCGAATTAACAACTGGCAGGTACTTGAAGAGGTCGAAACGCTCTCGGACCACCTTTATATTAGGTTTGATGTAGCCGCTTCCGCGTCAGAGCTAGGCCGCCCATTTCCATCCGGCGGGGGCCCAAGGTGGTCTTTGAAGAGATTGGATCGTTTGCTTCTTGAAGAGGCCGCAATTGTCGCGTCTTGGGCATCGCTACCATCCGACGATGTCGACGACTGCGAGGAATGGCTGAGAGGGGCGATGCATGGAGTTTGTGATGCCTCTATGCCGCGTGTGGGGCCTTTTAAGCCGCGGCGCCAAACGTACTGGTGGCGTCCCGAGCTGCTCCATCTGCAGCGGGAGTGCACGGCAGCCCGTCGGCGCTACAAGAGGTACCGGAGGCGTCGTACGAGGGTACAACAGGAAGAGGAGGATCTGTACGACATATACCGCACAGCCTGCCTATCTCTTCGCGACGCTATACTGCAGGCGAAGGCGGACGCGTGGCAGGAGTGGCTGCAGACACTAGAAGACGACCCGTGGGGCAAGCCTTATAAATGGGTGCGCCAGAAGCTGCGCCCGGCTGCGCCCCCAATCACCCAGACTATTCAACCAGAGCTCCGAAACAGGGTTGTGACGGCCCTCTTTCCATCTGGGGCCGAGAGGTTGCCACTAATGGCACCGCGAACGGAGGACTCCGAGTCGGAAGAAGGAGAGGAGGAGGTACCGCCCGTTACAGCGGGCGAACTAGCTATAGCGGTACATAAGATGGGCCAGAAGAACACTGCCCCCGGTCTCGATGATGTGCCAGGCCGTGCATGGGTCGTGGCAATGAAACACATGGAGCCGCGGGTACTCGCCGTTTTGACTAGCTGCCTGGTCCAGGGACGAGTTCCGCGGCGTTGGAAAGTGGGAAAGCTGGTCCTTCTGCGTAAGAACGGACGACCAGAGGACCAGCCATCAGCCTATCGCCCCATCGTCCTCCTGGACGAGGGGTGCAAAATGCTGGAGAGAGTACTCGTGGCGCGTATCAACCAACATCTTGAGCGCGTCGGACCGAACCTCAGTACCAGTCAGTACGGGTTCCGGCGTGGCCGATCGACAGTCGACGCAGTGGCGGGCTTGCGACATATAGTCGAGGACGAAACGTCCCGGGGTGGAGTAGTGTTAGCGGTGTCTCTTGACATCTGCAATGCGTTCAACTCTCTGCCCTGGGCCACAATCGAAGCGGGACTTGATTACCACGGAGTACCACAATACATACGTCGGACCATCAAGAACTACCTCTCCGCTCGCTCGGTTAAATACCCGATCCGGGACGGGTGGGAGGAACGGGAGGTTGTGCGCGGTGTCCCGCAGGGATCGGCTCTAGGGCCACTTCTGTGGGACATTGGGTACGACTGGGTACTCCGCGGTGCGTTTATACACGGTGCGGAACTTATCTGTTACGCGGACGACACACTGGTGGTCGCTCGCGCTCAAACACACAGAGAGGCAGTGATCCGTGCGACAGCGGCGGTCGCGCAAACAGTCCATCGGATCCAGGCGTTGGGCCTCACGGTGGCGCTCAATAAAACTGAAGCCCTCATATTCCATGGGCCGAGGAACGCGCCGCCGCCAAATATGGAAATCGTTGTGGGTGGAACACGCATTGTTGTCGGGTCATCAATGACATACTTGGGTCTCGTCTTGGATGGGCGATGGTCTTTCGGGGAGCATTTTCATCGGCTCTCCGAAAAGATAACGAAAGCTGCGGGAGCCTTGGGCTCGCTGCTACCGAACCTCGGGGGCCCGAGTCTGAGTTGTCGGCGCCTGTACATGGGTGTCATACGCTCAATGTTAATGTACGGCGCGCCAATCTGGGCCGAACACCTGTCGACCGGGAACAGACTCGTCCTCGGAAGACTTCAGCGAGTGATGGCGACGCGAGCAGTGCGTGGGTACCGCACCATCTCCAGAGATGCGGCATGCCTGCTTGCCGGAAGCGTCCCATGGGACTTAGACGCAAAAGCCCTAGCCGACGTTTACTGGCGTTGCGCAGCGGTCCGCGCAGGGGGCAGCAACCCCTTACCGGACGCCGTGCGTCGGTGGAGGGACGAAACGAGGGAGAGGTCCTTAGACCTATGGGCGGAGCGGTTACAAGAGCCGTTAGTAAGCATCGCCCTGATAACGGCCATTCGCCCGCTGTTTAAAGAGTGGGTGAATCGGAAGTACGGCGCGCTCTCCTTCCGTCTAACACAGGTGCTGACCGGGCATGGCTGCTTTGGTCGGTACCTGTGTGAGATCGCAAGGAGAGAAATCACCGCAAGATGTCACCACTGTGACGAGGACAGGGATACGGCCGAACATACCGTAACGGCCTGTCCCTCTTGGACTGAACAACGCGCGGCCCTCATAGCCGCAATCGGATCGGACCTTTCGCTGCCAGCAATCATCCAGGCAATGCTGAGCAGCGAGCCAGAGTGGAATGCGGTGGACTACTTCGCACAGGAGGTCATATCCGCAAAGGAGGAGGCCGAGCGTGAAAGGGAACGGGAGACGCTTGACCCCTCAAGACGGCCGAGACGAAGACGCGCGATCAATAATGATCACAGCGTCCCGACTTAGCCGGGGAGCTCAGAGCGGCGGCATGGGGATGCCGTTGCTCATTGCACCGAGCCCCCGAGAGGGCCGTGATGCGCAACGTACTCCTGCGCATCGCGGCACACGTGGTGGAAGGCCTACGCAAGCCCTGATGGGGCCTCTGTTCGGCCTGAGGGGCGCCTAATCGCCCCCAACTGGATGGGCCTGCAAACCCCACAAAGCAGGCGCCCGTCGTCGGAGTCGCGGTTGTTTTGTAGTTCCCGTGGCTCCGGCAAGGTCGGTACTGTCGGAGTACCGCCGAGTTTTAGTGGGTAGGGCTGCGTCTATTTACCATCTGTCGGGCGCAGCGAGTCCTACATATCCGCGCAAGGGAATTCCCCAATCCCCCGCGGAATGCCTAAATGCATTTCTCGGCGAAAAAAAAAAAAAAAAAAAAAAAAAAAAAAAAAAGGATTTTTTGATTTGGGGGCGATACCGGTTCCTCCACGTTGGTGTCCCTGGGCAACGCCTGGGTGCGCCACCCCGCTCTCTACACGGGGTGAGGTACTCAGGCGGCTGAACGCCGGTCTTTCACTATTTTTCACCACCTTTTTATAGATTGCTCTTCCTTTTGTTTTGATTATTTTATTTTCTCAATCTTTTCACCGTCTTTTCTTCACTATCTTTCCTATTTTTTTGTTATCTCTTCTCTACCGTCTTGTGTGTTTGTGTGTGACATTCTGCGAGTGTTTGTGTGACGGATGGACCCGTGGGTCCCTAACCCCAAGCTGGTGACGGCCGGTGATGGGGTGCATGGCGAGCAGGTGGCTACGCAACTAGGTCGTGGGGCAGAATCCCCCCTAACGGATCGGGTCAGACTCAGCCCATATCTGATCAAATATGGAAAGTAACATGGAAACTATTCCCCGGGTGGGTCCTCTTATGAGGGAATCCCACACTCCCGCTTCGGCGGGAGGTCGCCCCACGTATACGGGGGGGGCACCAGTTGCTTTGGAGGAGGAGGTGAGAAGTGAAAAGGAGAATGACACAGGCACGAATACGGACAACGAAATACAAAGCGAAATGGCTGCAATGACGACGGCTAGTGAGGGTGAGGGTAGATCGCGAGTGGCGACGCCCGCGTCCAACAGTTCTGCGAGTAGGTTCTTCCGAAAGCATCCCGGAAGTGGAACAGAGGAAGAGAGCGGCAACGAGACCTCCGCCTCTCGAAGCCAGGACAGGCACAGTGACAAAGAGAGAGAACGAAATAGATTCCTACGCAAAAGACGCGGAGGCGGAGATAGTCCGGAAGAGAAAGGTAAAGAAGTGGCCCGAAAGCCCTCATCTAAACGAGGCAGAGGACGGCCCCCCACCACGGGACAATACGTCGGCATGGCTAAGGCTAAACAAAACCTTCTGGAAATAGAGCAGAGGGCTCTGGAGGTCGAGGTTGAACGGGAAATTCTGGAGTCGGCAAAGAGGATTCCGCAGCTACGGTTACACCGGCTGTCGGAACCCTCTGATAACTCGGATATGACAATGTTAGAGGAAGAAGAGGTCACGACGGCAAAGCTCGGCGCCGTAATAACAGAGGGTCTAGGGGCAATTACTAACGTGGCCCAAAGATCAAAAATCTTAAGGGAACATCCGTCGCGGCCCTTAATAAAGCAGTACGCGCTATACAGGAGGCGTGCTCGGCCCTCCTTAATCGCTCGACTTCAGCGGAAACGAGGGCCCTGGAGGCGACGAACACACGCCTCTCTAGGGACCTCGCAGGAATGAAGATGGAGTTAGAGGCCGTCAAGCGCAAGGTAGCTGATGCTCAACCACAATCTGCTCCCATAAACAAGGAGCTGAATGTTGAAGAGTTGTTACAGCGAGCAGTGCGCGAGGCGGTCTCAGTTGCAAGCGCCCGGATGGACGCGCGGCTCGAGAGCTTGGAGACCCGGCTTCTACCAGAGCCGCGCCTGCGCCCTCCTCTCGCCGCGGATAAGAGGAAGGATAGTGCGGCACCTGTCACAACACCTGCAGGGCCGTCACAAAAACAAAAGGAAAGGGAGATGGAAAAAGAGAAGGAGAAGAGGAAGCCTACGCAGGAGCCATCAGTCTCAACGCTGATGCCTCCGACGAACCCCGGCCCAGCGTCAAAGAAGGCAAAGAAGAAAAAGTCTGCTGCCGCCGTTGAAGCGGCAGCCACAAGGCGCGACGCAGCACCAACAGCAGCGGCATCGCAATCTGCCAACACATCGGAGTGGACGCAGGTGGGGAGGAAGGGAAAGGCGTCAAAGAAGAAAGAGGAAGGAAAGAAGGCGCCGAAAAGGAAAAAGAAGAGGGACAGCCAATTGCGTGCTCCTAAAACTGCGGCAGTTGTCCTGACCCTGCAACCTGAAGCGGAAAAGCGAGGCGTCTCCTATAAGGACGTCCTCTCAAAAGCCAAACAGCGGATTGACTTGGCCGCGCTAGATATACCAGCTGTCAAGTTTAAAGTAGCAGTCACTGGGGCCCGAATGCTCGAGATCCCAGGGGCTGCCAGTAAAGACATGGCCGACAAGCTGGCCGAGAAACTAAAAGAGGTCATGGAGGAGGGAGAGGTCCGTATCTCCCGACCTCAGAAGTGCGTCGAACTTCGCGTTCAGGGAATGGACGATTCTGCCACAGTGGCAGAAATAGCGCAGGCCATCGCCACACCTGGTGGCTGCGCAGCCGGCGACATTAAGGTCGGCGAAATTAAGCGGGACCGCCGAGGCCGTGGCACAGCGTGGGTCAAATGCCCAGTCGAGGCGGCGAAGAGGGTCACGGTGCCCAATACAAAGGTATACGTCGGGTGGACCATGGTGCGCGTGGTGTTGTTATCCGCGCGCCCCATGCGATGTTACCGGTGCCACGAGACCGGGCACACTCGATCTACCTGCCCCAACGAGGACGACCGCAGTGAGCTCTGCTTCCGGTGCGGTCAATCGGGCCACATGTCTGCACAGTGTGAAAACGCGCCCCATTGCGCGCTGTGTGCAGCCCGTGGCAGGCCAGCGGACCACATCGTGGGAAGCAAACCCTGCGCGAAGTCTGCGCCAAAAAGGAAGAATGGCTCTAAAAAGAGCCAAGCGCCCGAGAAAAACGCCACATCACCTACGGCGGTTCCTGGTGCTGGAGCGGTCCCGATGGAGGCCCAATAACGGCCATCCAACAGTGTTTACAGGGCAACCTGAATCACTGCGCCCAGGCGCAGGATCTCTTTGATCAGGTCATGCTGAGATGGGAAATCGACGTTGCCATCATCGCTGAGCCGTACCGCGTTCCGACTAGGACTAACTGGGTCGGAGACACAGACTCGTCGGTTGCTTTAGTCTTCGGCCCCAAAATCGTGCCCCCATCTTCTGGGAACACGACTAGGGGCCAAGGTTTTGTTGTTGTCATCTTGGGGGCCCTCACCTTAGTGGGGGTTTATTTCTCCCCCAACAAGCCACTGGCTGAGTTCGAGGCGTTTCTGCTTAGACTTACCACAGTCGTAGAAGGAACTTCTGGTCCTACAATCGTCGCCGGAGACTTCAATGCGAAGTCAACGCTATGGGGATCTCCGGCGACAAATGCAAGAGGTCGCGTGGTCGAAGACTGGTTGGCCACTACTGGCCTGGTCCTAGCAAACCGAGGTGCCGCCAGCACCTGTGTCCGGCAGCAAGGGGAGTCAATTGTTGACTTAACCCTAGTCAGCTCGTCTATTGCCCGCCGAATTAACAACTGGCAGGTACTTGAAGAGGTCGAAACGCTCTCGGACCACCTTTATATTAGGTTTGATGTAGCCGCTTCCGCGTCAGAGCTAGGCCGCCCATTTCCATCCGGCGGGGGCCCAAGGTGGTCTTTGAAGAGATTGGATCGTTTGCTTCTTGAAGAGGCCGCAATTGTCGCGTCTTGGGCATCGCTACCATCCGACGATGTCGACGACTGCGAGGAATGGCTGAGAGGGGCGATGCATGGAGTTTGTGATGCCTCTATGCCGCGTGTGGGGCCTTTTAAGCCGCGGCGCCAAACGTACTGGTGGCGTCCCGAGCTGCTCCATCTGCAGCGGGAGTGCACGGCAGCCCGTCGGCGCTACAAGAGGTACCGGAGGCGTCGTACGAGGGTACAACAGGAAGAGGAGGATCTGTACGACATATACCGCACAGCCTGCCTATCTCTTCGCGACGCTATACTGCAGGCGAAGGCGGACGCGTGGCAGGAGTGGCTGCAGACACTAGAAGATGACCCGTGGGGCAAGCCTTATAAATGGGTGCGCCAGAAGCTGCGCCTGGCTGCGCCCCCAATCACCCAGACTATTCAACCAGAGCTCCGAAACAGGGTTGTGACGGCCCTCTTTCCATCTGGGGCCGAGAGGTTGCCACTAATGGCACCGCGAACGGAGGACTCCGAGTCGGAAGAAGGAGAGGAGGAGGTACCGCCCGTTACAGCGGGCGAACTAGCTATAGCGGTACATAAGATGGGCCAGAAGAACACTGCCCCCGGTCTCGATGGTGTGCCAGGCCGTGCATGGGTCGTGGCAATGAAACACATGGAGCCGCGGGTACTCGCCGTTTTGACTAGCTGCCTGGTCCAGGGACGAGTTCCGCGGCGTTGGAAAGTGGGAAAGCTGGTCCTTCTGCGTAAGAACGGACGACCAGAGGACCAGCCATCAGCCTATCGCCCCATCGTCCTCCTGGACGAGGGGTGCAAAATGCTGGAGAGAGTACTCGTGGCGCGTATCAACCAACATCTTGAGCGCGTCGGACCGAACCTCAGTACCAGTCAGTACGGGTTCCGGCGTGGCCGATCGATAGTCGACGCAGTGGCGGGCTTGCGACATATAGTCGAGGACGAAACGTCCCGGGGTGGAGTAGTGTTAGCGGTGTCTCTTGACATATGCAATGCGTTCAACTCTCTGCCCTGGGCCACAATCGAAGCGGGACTTGATTACCACGGAGTACCACAATACATACGTCGGACCATCAAGAACTACCTCTCCGCTCGCTCGGTTAAATACCCGATCCGGGACGGGTGGGAGGAACGGGAGGTTGTGCGCGGTGTCCCGCAGGGATCGGCTCTAGGGCCACTTCTATGGGACATTGGGTACGACTGGGTACTCCGCGGTGCGTTTATACACGGTGCGGAACTTATCTGTTACGCGGACGACACACTGGTGGTCGCTTGCGCTCAAACACACAGAGAGGCAGTGATCCGTGCGACAGCGGCGGTCGCGCAAACAGTCCATCGGATCCAGGCGTTGGGCCTCACGGTGGCGCTCAATAAAACTGAAGCCCTCATATTCCATGGGCCGAGGAACGCGCCGCCGCCAAATATGGAAATCGTTGTGGGTGGAACACGCATTGTTGTCGGGTCATCAATGACATACTTGGGTCTCGTCTTGGATGGGCGATGGTCTTTCGGGGAGCATTTTTATCGGCTCTCCGAAAAGATAACGAAAGCTGCGGGAGCCTTGGGCTCGCTGCTACCGAACCTCGGGGGCCCGAGTCTGAGTTGTCGGCGCCTGTACATGGGTGTCATACGCTCAATGTTAATGTACGGCGCGCCAATCTGGGCCGAACACCTGTCGACCGGGAACAGACTCGTCCTCGGAAGACTTCAGCGAGTGATGGCGACGCGAGCAGTGCGTGGGTACCGCACCATCTCCAGAGATGCGGCATGCCTGCTTGCCGGAAGCGTCCCATGGGACTTAGACGCAAAAGCCCTAGCCGACGTTTACTGGCGTTGCGCAGCGGTCCGCGCAGGGGGCAGCAACCCCTTACCGGACGCCGTGCGTCGGTGGAGGGACGAAACGAGGGAGAGGTCCTTAGACCTATGGGCGGAGCGGTTACAAGAGCCGTTAGTAAGCATCGCCCTGATAACGGCCATTCGCCCGCTGTTTAAAGAGTGGGTGAATCGGAAGTACGGCGCGCTCTCCTTCCGTCTAACACAGGTGCTGACAGGGCATGGCTGCTTTGGTCGGTACCTGTGTGAGATCGCAAGGAGAGAAATCACCGCAAGATGTCACCACTGTGACGAGGACAGGGATACGGCCGAACATACTGTAACGGCCTGTCCCTCTTGGACTGAACAACGCGCGGCCCTCATGGCCGCAATCGGATCGGACCTTTCGCTGCCAGCAATCATCCAGGCAATGCTGAGCAGCGAGCCAGAGTGGAATGCGGTGGACTACTTCGCACAGGAGGTCATATCCGCAAAGGAGGAGGCCGAGCGTGAAAGGGAACGGGAGACGCTTGACCCCTCAAGACGGCCGAGACGAAGACGCGCGAACAATAATGATCACAGCGTCCCGACTTAGCCGGGGAGCTCAGAGCGGCGGCATGGGGATGCCGTTGCTCATTGCACCGAGCCCCCGAGAGGGCCGTGATGCGCAACGTACTCCTGCGCATCGCGGCACACGTGGTGGAAGGCCTACGCAAGCCCTAATGGGGCCTCTGTTCGGCCTGAGGGGCGCCTAATCGCCCCCAACTGGATGGGCCTGCAAACCCCACAAAGCAGGCGCCCGTCGTCGGAGTCGCGGTTGTTTTGTAGTTCCCGTGGCTCCGGCATGGTCGGTACTGTCGGAGTACCGCCGAGTTTTAGTGGGTAGGGCTGCGTCTATTTACCATCTGTCGGGCGCAGCGAGTCCTACATATCCGCGCCAGGGAATTCCCCAATCCCCCCGCGGAATGCCTAAATGCATTTCTCGGCGAAAAAAAAAAAAAAAAAAAAAAAAAAAAAAAAAAAAAAAAAAGATTTTTTGATTTAGGTATCCGTTTGCGAGATATTCAACTTTAAAGTGCAAATTTTTGTAAATATAGGGCGTCCCCACCTCTCTAAAAGCTAAACGGCTGGCTCGAGAAATCTGAAAAAATGCATGATGGTAGTATATGTGATGAACTTTGAAAGAAAACTATAACGGCTTTTTTTAACTCCTGAACTTTGTTAGTTCAGGAGTTATAGAGACTTAACTTGTAAAATGCGCTTACTTGGAAAACTTCGTACCGACTCGCACTTGGCCGCTTTTTTTTAAACCATTTTCATGGGTTCGAGATTTTATATAAAAAACTTTTTATAATAAATTTTATCCGCTTTCTACTAGGTAGTTTCAGAAACTTGATAAAATTTGCTATTAGGTATGAACTTATTTAAATGCAAGCCAGTGTATAATTTTCAAGTAATAATATTGAGCGGTGAAAAGATGACCAGTGTCATGGCAAAAAGTATGTTTTTCTCAAGGGTCAACATAGAAAGAAAAATAATAAACCCTTCTCATCCCATCCTATGTCCATTGCTCGCTACAGACCACGACGATAAAACTCTAGCGTTCGGTCACAACTTACAGTAGACATATTTTGTATGTATGCGTACGCCGATTCGGGCGGTCAAGTATAAAGATCCACTGTATTTGTCTACAGTAAGTAGGATTGCCAGGTGTCCCAATATTTAGGGATCTGAGGACGCGTCCCGATTTGCACCTGATCGGGACGCTAAAATAGCAAATGCGACAATCACAGAAAGAGTATTTTCCAAGGCCATCTATATAAATTTGGTCCGACGAAGACGAAACTTTGTGTGTTGAACAGGGGGAAATTTTTAATACCTATAAAAATTACCCCCTGATCAAGGCTAGAAATAGTATTTGTTGTAAGTTGTATTTTATGAACATAGGAACAAAAAAACAATAATATTATATATCAAACTCGGGGGGGTAAAAGATAATTGATTATAATAAATAATCTTACTTATTGTTCAATATATTGCTCTAGTGGGTTTACGGAAAAGCGACATCTATTAGTCAATTACGTAATTAAATTACTAAATTTTTTGTTAAGAAACGCAATATGCTAAAAGATAAATAATAGATGTCACTTTCACGTTACGAAAACCAAAAACATTATAATTTTTTTTCTAAGTACATAAAATATATAAACAGTATGGAGGAATCTATTTCACACTCCAAGTAACATTTTTTTCATAAAACTAGTACGAAACTGCTGAGCTATAGAAAAAGAATATAACTTTATACTCTAATTAAAATAAATATATCTACTGGGCCACTAGATGGAGCTTTTACGCCTCAAATTGATAATAATTTACAGCATGGTAACCATAGACTATAAAGATATGATAACGATTACCACAGATAAGTATGTATTTTGCACATCTATTTCTCTGATATTCGGAGATTCATAACTTTATATTCCCAAGTCCTAAAAGTATAATATTTTTTTTTATATAATAACTTTTTAAGTACTATAAAACCACATAATATGTTCGAACTTGCCCGCTCTTGATGGAAAATCAGGTAGGATTCGCCAGTGTCCTTTAACAAGTACAATTAGAAAATAATTTATCTAAAATATATTCTACACGTAAAGATCTACCTAGCGATCAGAAATAAAAAAGCCGTGTGGTGTCGTAGGACACCGGATAGGAACGAAATTCCGTAGTATAAAAATATTAATTTTAAGTTCTATTCGAGGTATAAAGACAATAATAAAGACTATACATAAAAATCTTACATTACGGACGTTTTTTCCCGGCTAGGGTAACCCCTCCGCATCGCCCCATATATAAGGAACTTCGTACCAAAATAATATTTTACATACGTTCCGTTTTTAGTTAAAAAATGGATATGTGCTGTTTTGTTGTCAGTTCCGATATATACCCCCGGTTTCTGAAGGCTAATCAACGCCAAAATTAACTAATCAGCGGTCAAATCTCTTGTCAGGTGTAAAAAGCAAAAAGCTTGATCAGTCGTTTGATTTGATCAACGTGTTAGTTAACAAAACTTATGTCAAAATCATGGTCAAACCACGTCATGTCAAACGCTGTTTTCAGTTTCTGGAAAGCTATTTAAGGCGTAAATGTGTCATATCAAGATGATCAATGATTAGTAAATTTTTCACTAATTAGAGTTTCAGAAACGCAAATTGATTTAACAAGCCTGTTAACTTAACAATGTGTTAGTTCACGAGCTATTTGATTAGCCTTTCAGAAACCGGGTGTTAGACTCAAATCCCGATTTCTTTTGCAGACAGACATACGGGAAAACAGGCAAAATTTTTAAAAATTGTTTTGTTGGCGTACCTAGTCACCGTATATTATACAACAGCCTCCGTTGTCCAGTGGTTTAGGCTTGGCTCTCGACTCGAAGGTCGTGGGTTCGATTCCCGCATTGGAACAACAAAAAAAAAGTTGTTATCACAATGCAGGCTAATCACCTGATTGTCTGACAAGAAAGATGATCCATGCGTAGGATGGGCATGTAAAAAGTCGGACCTGCGCCTGATCTCTCGCCAGTCGTGTCGGTTATCCGTCCCACTGGGTTACGAGAGTAATAAGAAAGAGAGAGTGATCTTGTGTACTGCGCACACACTTGGGCACTATAAAGTTACTCCTGCGTAGCTGGTCTGGTTTTAATGACCAACAAAACCGGCCACCGTCACCGAAATCGGTGTGGGGAGCTATTATTATTATACTATCATAATATGAATTTAGTGCTCTTAATTGTATGAAATACAAACAGACACTTCAGTTTTATTTATTTATATAGATTATATAGATAAATTGCTCTATTTAATACCTAGAATCCAGATAAACCAGTCACGGACTGACCAAAGCATCACTTAAGTCGTCCCTGCAGCGAAGCGATCCACACCTGCTTTCTCCTCTGAAATGCTACCACGGCTAAATTGAATGTCAGGAAGATGAACGCAATCCGAAATATAAGGGAATTAATAACCAAACACGGATTTCGTTGATTAAACTATTCAGTTACCTGGATATAGAAGTTACTTTGCTATCTACACCTGTGTATGTTTTTACGAATTTAAGTAAGTTAAGCTTTAAAAAAACGTAACCTTTCTTTATAAGGCCAATGGAGAATGTTCACTAAATTTCAATTTCAATTTAAATCTCTCTGTGTTCTGATATTTCTCTGTTCTGTTTATTTTGATACGTCAATTACTTTCCAAGATCTTCAACTTTAAAGTGGCCCAGTTGGTACTTGAAAGTTGAAACTACGGACTGTATGGCCGAGCTGTAGCGTAACGTCACGCTACTGTTAGCATGATTCGAAACTTTTCGGATACTTAATATTTTTTAATAAAACAAAAGGCTGTGCATATGTATACATAATAACTTTACTGTAACTAAGTTTCAAAAGATTTTACAAACCTGGACCTTTAGTCAAGATGCATTTGATAATTTTGACGGCGAAGTTCGAAAACAAAATGATTAAAAGAGGATTTGACATAAGTCATCGCTTAGTGACATGTCGCTTGCGAGGCCTTATATCAAACCCCATACATTTTGTTTTCGAACTTTGCCGTCGAAATTATCGAATGCATCTTAACTAAAGGCCCTGGTAACATTCTCAATTCGAAAATAAGTTTCATAGTTTGTAACTGTTAATATGCATTAACTTCAGTGTCAACAGTTGGTTTACATTGAAAAATAAAACCTCAGTGTTTAAAGGTTGTCACAATTTATCCCAAATCTAGATAAAACGGAATAAAAGTTTGTGTTTGTACACTTTCCGATATATTTTTCACGTGGGCGAAGCGTATTGACCAGCTCCGATGTAACCTCGAGAAATGACAATTAAAAGTTTAATACAGCCGCCGCGCCGTTCCGTCTGATTCTCCGCCGCAAATACTTTTGTCTAGTTGTGCTATTAAACTATCTTTTGTTTTTACCGCCCCAACAGCTGTCGAACTATCTGCAAATTCCGAACAATCCTGAGTATTTTATCTTTTCAAGTTATGGAATTGCGCCGAGTTATTTCGCTATCACCAAGCATTAGGTATTTATTATATTGGACTTTTATCTGCTTTTCTACAAAATTATCTTTCTTTTTTGACGTGATAACGTCTTATACTCGTAAATCGATGGAGCCGGCTGCACGCACGAAAAAACATGACTCATGCTTTACCTGTTACCCGTTATCGTTACCAAGTACCGTTACCAAGTACCAGCGTTAGCTCGCATTGCCTTTACCTCATTATTATTATTATTATTGTTGTTGTTGTTGTTGTTGTTGACGTTGTCACGTTCAACTATCGTCAGTAAACCGACTTTACAGACAACCGGTATGTTTTTTTAAATAAAATGTATGAATATTATAATATTAAACAGTTAATTGTGGCAATATTAATCTGCAAATACCCGCATAAACTTTATGGTTATCACTACTATATTATCTACTCAGATAACTATTACAAGATAATTTAAGTATATTTTCGTTGTTTAGAGTCCAGAGTATCTGAAATATACAAATAAAGCGTTGGTGTTGTCTGGATTATTTTCAATCTATTTGCTTTGAAAAGGGTCCTTCATTGCTTCAGCCATTTGTTTACTTTCTAGTCTACAGTGAATAGAAAACAATGTAGCAAAAGAATCAGTTAAAAAGTTCGTCGAGCGTGGGTTGTTCATCTTAATAATTAATTCGAACGATCCTTAACAAAATGTAATCTCGGGACGATCGGCCATTTTAATTAAACCAGCTGGAATTAGCAGATCAATCGATTCCGCAGCCTCATGGTAATTGGCCGCGGCCAGGGTAACGCGGAGCGGACAATGTGGCCCAGCGATAAAGGTGCCATTCAACACTTGATAATTTCCCGAGAAATTGAGATTCAAGTTGCGAACCGACACACTTGACATCTCAGTCCGCGGACGACTAAATAGTAATAAATTTTATTTTTAGCGAGATTTGATAGTTGTTAAGTAGGTAGGCCAAAAATGTTATGTCTGAATGTAAACTAAAGCGTAAAATAATCATTATTTTTAACCCTAAAAGCCTAATAAACTTCTAGGGTAGGTCTTCGACGTACACTCGTAAAAATACATATAACCCTAAATTTCCATCCTTCTAACTCCAACCCTGTAGTGTATTGACTGCCATTCCACCGGCCGCCATCCACCGGGTGGGTCTGTGATACAGCAGTCTAGAAGTGTTTCTGTTACCCATCCCAATCCTACAAACCCAAGGGGAGTTTAATAGCGATTTTAGTACTGTAATAATCTTCAACCGTCAGTATTTGATAACTATTTCACACATCATCTGTAGGTTGTAGACCCCTACGTAGGTGTAGGTGTAAGTTGTAAATGTAGGTAAGTAAGAATAGGTAGAATTTGTTGGTTGTAGGTACTGGTAGTAAGAGTAGGTGTAGTTTGTTGTAGATGTAACTAGGTAGTATAATTAATATTATGTAGTTTGTAGGTGCAGGTTGTAGGAGTAGTATTGTTAGTGTAGCAAACTTTAGGTGTATATTATATTATATTTATTCCAGTTCATAGTTAAGATAAAACAACGTCTGTTGGGTACAGCTAGTATTTAATATAAAATATAGATTTTTTTCATTTCATTCGACTATGACTAGTGAATATCCAACTTGATTAATAAAATACATTGATTTAATTTCCGACTCCCAAAAAGGAGTACCAACGTCAAATATTCGAAGTTTGAGTGCAGACAAATTTTTAGCTAAATTAAAGGGGGAACTTTCTAGATTAAGAACTATTTCAAACTTTTCGTTAATTTTTAAGATTTCGATTTTTTTGTATTAAAATAATTATACGTTGATTCGACGTATGATTGGGGTTTGACGCCTAAAAAATCATGCTGGGCTTCTAGGGTCAACAAAATATAATAATAATATCTATGGGCGCTTCCACACCACTCAATCTGGTCCCGTGCTAAGTTCTGAAAAACTTTGTGTTCTGGGTACCAGACAACGGATAATTTTCTATACACATATTTAATTAAGCTCATTTGTATAATATAATTATTATTATACACATATTTAATGCACATCCATAATCCAGGAACATAGAAAACTTTTTTGTTCCTTTAGCGGGATTCGAACCCGCGACCTCCGACTTGAGCAACTTCATTCACTGAGTCACAGAGGTCGTCGAAATATGTAGAAAAGTGTACTAATTAAATCTAAGAAAGGATCCTAATGTCTTAGTTATATTTTTAAATAGTAGTATATTTGCTGTAGCACCTCCGCTCTTGGCCTAAGTGTGTGACCTTAGAAGGAATCAGGTATACTGATATAGTACTTGTTGTAATAACGTTAACTATTCCAGATGCAATCAAGTCCTGTTGAATTACTATAATTACGCCCATCCAACTGCGACACGCGTCTTCTATAATAATTATTACATTATCTTATATGATGTGTGTCAATCGCAATAGTCCTAGGATGAAAATACTTTATTTTAATTAAAATTTGTAATTACATAGACCATCAATAAAATGAGACATAAATAAAATGTTTTATTTAGTTTTATTCAACCTAAGGTATAAATTAAAACATAAAATATTCAATTGTTTATAGCTTTGGGACTCCCAAAAGGGGAATGTTTTGTCAGAAAATTAAACTTATTATCTATCTGCTGTTAAAGTCTTCTAACCTCTAGATAACACACACTGTATAGTTATAGTATTCTGTGGTTAGCTTGTAAGCTACTCTGGTTAACCTAATGCTGATGGATCGGTCTATCGACTTCCGTTTATAAACTTGTAAGCTTTTTGAAGGCAGGTTATTGGAATGAAGAATTAATATTGCTTAGAACCGAATTCTTGTATTTTACTTAGCCTTTCAATTTACTTTCAATGAGATATAAATTAATCTTCTTAATATCATAAGCAGATTTTTTGGGCATGGACCAATCAAAATGCGTTAAACGTTAGTTTGACATGTATGAGAATACCATTTTAATGTTTTAACATATCGAGCCTGTACGAAACTGTATTATTGTATGATTGAATTATCAAACGAGTTTGCTAATAAGTTCCAGATGGGTGACCGGGGTGGTGACACTGAAAAACTTTGAATTCTAAATATTGTTCGATGTTGGTGGCAGAATTCTTCTCTTATATATAAAAATAGATTGCAGTTTTAAAATATGGGAATAAATAAATAATAAATTCGAAAACAATTCTCGCTAAAACTCGAGAACGTCTTGACTGATTTAGCGATATTTTGGTCTTGAAATAATTGTGGAAGGTTAGTTAATAGAAGGCTTAAACACTGAGAAATATTTGATAATTTGGGGGGAAATGCTAAAATCGACGACTGAACTTTCCTGTTACTAACTATTCACTGTGTTCAATTTGTCAATTGTCTGTCAAATATTTATAGTTGCGTTCAGTTTACCTGTTTATTTCTAAAATATCGGCCGGCTCCAGTGGGTTGGAAGGAGTAGATATAAGTTGTACGTGTAGGCATTTATTTATTCCAGTTCATAGTTAAGACAGAACACTGTGTGTGGGAACAGCTAGTATGATATAAAAATATAAAGTAATTCAAAAATTGAGCTACATACAAAAAAAGAAAACGGAATCAATCTCTTTGCCTCATAATACTTGCGTCACAATAAAAATCTTTTATTATAGGGTTCCGTAGTACCTCAAGCAACTTTATAGTTTCGCTCTGTCAATGTGTACATCTCTCTGTTTGTCTGTCTATCTGTCCGCCCTTCTAGCTTCTGTACTTAATAATTAATTTAAATTGATGAAACTTAATTAAGACTATGAACAAATTTCGTTTTCAGCATCATAAAATAAGAATAATTTTATATTTTATTTTATTTTGTCACGTGAAGTGGGGTCGAATATATTGTTTTTCAATGCACCCCATGCGTATCGTTGAATAAATCCTTTAAAATAAAAGCAAGGTTTGATAGTATGTTGATAGATCATACTAAATACTCTGTAGGAAAATTATTTTGAGCGTAATCGCACAATAACTTATGAAGTAATTTGAAAAAAAACCTGTATCGTGTTGATAGTTACGGAACCCTCCTTAGACATGTTCTGACATGCTCTTGGTTAGGTTATTTTATACAAACATACAGAAAAATTTACATAATAGTGCACTTTGTAGTTTAAAAGACAATCAATATTCAATACTATACAATCACTTTGGTTGCAAAACGTGTACCAAAAATAATATAGAAACGTAGACATTACATAAAATTTGGCGTAAACCATTGCTCCAGACCACGGTCTAAATAGACGGCGTCCGCTGGGATTTCGAACACAGCAGTACAAGTCATATATTACCGCCAATTTTCCGTGAGTGCCTTCGTATTTCAGCTTTGGGACTCACTTTTGGCGATAGTTCGCTACCAATTCCATACTCTGTGACCCTGGTGAGGATTGGATCTCTGTGTATATTATATTGAAAGTAGAGAACGTAGATATTGAGTCGGTAAAAGAAATTTTATCAAGAGATGTTAGAATGTTATTCAATTCTTATAAATTATGAAGTATTTTAAATCTAAATACCTATTAAACACTGTAGTCAGAAAAGTACTTAACTTTCAAATGAAAACACCAGGTTCTTTTTATAAGGCTTAATAAAATTTCATCCCCATTCATTTTGGAGCTATGTACATAAATTTTCAGTTTATTAAAAATGTTAGGAACTTGTTTACATCTTACATCATCCATCAAGAGAAGTGGGATGATTAATTACGTATACACATTATCGACAGCTCTGATCGCTATTCAAAACTCCATTAAAGTGTAAGAAGGCACACCAACAAAAAATAACCCCCACACTCCCTCTCCCCTTCCCCATTATTGGGGAGATATCTGATCGGTGCTAATGAACGCTCGTGAATTGCTTCCTTTGAAAACCCAATGATTATTTATTTTTGTCTTAAATTTTATCTTAAGGAATCTATATTGACGTGATAACGTCTTATAATTTGATGGAGCCGGCTGCACGTACGAAAAACATGACTCATGCGTTACCTATTACCAGCGTTACCTCGCTAAATATGACGCATTGGCGTTACCTCAGCTAACCGCGCCTTAGGTATGTAAGCAGTGGGACTGAGAGGAGAGGGGCCTTGATGTTATTACTCAGTTCGGCGCCGGACTTCGCGGCGGCAATACGCCTACCTAAGGCGCGGCCAATTAGTTCCGCGCGCACTATAAACATGACGTTGTCACGTTCAACTATCGTCAGTAAACCGACTTTATAGACAACCGATTTTTTCGCAACCCCAACAAAGCCCATATATCTTATGATTTAAACGAAACAATATAGTATATATAATATAATCGGTTACTCGAAAACTGCTAAAAGTATTACCATAAAATTTAGTATGCAGGTAGTTTTGGGGGGAAAAAACGATCTAGCTAGGTCTCATCCCTGCGAAACTGCTCATTTTTAGCTATATATGTTGTTTCTTTCATCGTGCAACAATATATCCATATATTCGACTCTATTATGTCAGTCCGACTGGCAATTTGGTATGTGTATCTATAATTTTTGTTTTGTCCGAAAAATCGGAGTGTGGTGGGTTATAATTCCGGTGAGATAAATATTTTTATGTTTTTTTTTCTATTTATGTATCCGAACTCCAAGCAAAGCTCGGTTACCCAGGTAATATTTTAAATCCATATTCGTATATTTACAGTTTATTGGTATATAGGAAATTTGTGACCACTATCGTCTTTAATATTTAATAAAAGCTTATAGAAGTTAATATAATATTATATCCTTGTATAATATTATAGCCTGAGCGTCGTAAAGTGTTCTTAACTTATCGCACTAAGCTCGTTAATTTATTTAATAGGCTAACGTCCTAATGGGCGTTATGATAATTCCCTACAATTTATTATTACATGACAAATAAATTATGGGGGTTACAAAGAACATAGGTGGGTTTATGTATAAACTCAAATGCGTAATATTTTCACATTTTACAGGTAACTGTAAAATGTGATAGCGCATCGATCTATGAGATCTCAAAAGCAAACTATTTACCTAGTAACCTGTTACAAAAATTTCTGATCACATGTTACCTCTGTTCTGTTCTGATTTATAAAGTGTCATCAAAGTACGACGCTTGGTCACCAGGTGGGGGGAGGGGTTTAGGTTTTTGTCGTGTAGTCAACATCAGCTCGCGCACGGCCATTAGTACTACGTGAGAACGAGAGGAGGGTCTCGGCTTAATAATAATAATATAAGAATACGGATGGTCACCATGAGGGGGAAGGGGGCTAAGAAATGGGTAAAATTGGTAACGTTGTATGGGTACGTTCCCAAATATTTGACTTTAATAGGGGTCTTCTATTTTGTACAAGTTCTTAAGGGCCGCCAAGGAAAAGGCTTTTAGTGAATTGAATCGTTAAGGAGGCATTCCCTCACGCTATTCCGTTTACGAATAGCTACTCATTGTGACGAACAGACCTGTTTTATGAGGCACATGCATAATTATATTAGTTTTGCAGGTACTGAAACTATTTTTGTTTGTTTCTGAGACACAAAACAGAAAAACACTGTTACCTGGAAAGTATCGTAAATACTTATTTGATAACTTACAATAATTCAACTTACAATTCAATTAAATCTTTGTAAATTGAATATACTTAAATAATTTTCGTATAAGGATTTAAGAAAATATTTCGATATAATTGTGGAATTTCAATATAAATGAATATTGTCCTGTTCCGGGCCCAGTAAAAGCTTTCGAGGAGTTTCAGTCAAATTACGTGACCAATTTCACCGTTTCTCTAAATCAATTGATGTCCCCGTCACATTGGACATTCTAAAATATATTTTCTATAAATCTTTTACGATGTTCTTATAAAATAATAATATTTAATGAGAAATATGATGTTTATATTACAGAAAAAAAAACTAAGAAAAAAACCTTTTTAAGTTGTTAGTTAATCTTTAAGGTGATATGGGCCTATGCAACCCGAAATAAACGATGTAAATAATTGTATTTAAAAAGTTTTCTAAGCACAGCTTTAATATAACGCTATAAATTATATTTTGGAATACCGCCGGCCGTATGCAACATTGATAAATGAGTTGGGGGATAAAAAGACAAATTTAATATCGTTTCTCCGAGGAAACCATTAATTCTATGCAGTTTTTATGAAATTCCAACACGAGAAAAATTAAAGTGATAATACATACAAAGGTCGTGCCCTATTTACTTTCAAATGTTCCATTCCAACTGGCAGATGAAGGACAGCCTCGGGAAAGAGTGCTAAATTAATTAATTTCAACGTGTTTCACTAGTGTTTTATTTTTTATATTTGTAAAGAACATTTCTATCTCTGTAAGAGGCATGATGACTTACTTTGAAACACTATTCTGAATATTTATAAGTATCTCTTAATTTAAAAAAATATAGTATTTCTACAATAAATCAAGGCTTTTTAACTATACAGCTACTTTAATGTTTGGAAATTAGCACAAAAACGGCCACTGGTGTCATGTCGTCTGCTTGTGACATCACGACTGTTTCTGCGTTCCAGACAGGTGTTAAGAAGAAAATTTTAGTTATTTTCGGTCACATTGCTGTTTGATTGTCAGTTGCTTCACTTGCAATAAATTCGAATAAAAATATCTGATCAAAAATTTTAATATATTCGTTATTTTGAAAAATAAACTACTTACTTTTTAGGCAAAATGTTTTCCTCAAAACGTATCGTTTTGGATAATATTAACAGCGAATGGAACACGCCAATAGCAAAAGCATAGACAACGCACGAGAAGTGACGTCATTCAATCTGATTCGTGTTTGAGTGACTGCTGTGTTTCGAACAAAGTTTTGAAGTTTTATTTTAATGAATAAATAATTAATCTCGCATATTAATCGTACTTTAGTAGATAAACACCATATTTTAGTATTTCTTTACCATAGTCATCATTCCTATTATTTCGTGGTCCACATTGTTAGCGTTTCAACAGATGCCTTACAATATTTAAAGATAACTTTGAAGAATCATAAAGCATCAATCAAGTTTCATGAATAATAGTGTAAAAGTCGTCTTAAACGTTATGAGCGAAATTTATTTTCTAAATTTCTAATCAGATAGATAAATAAATTGCTTAAATCGTAGTACGGTGTAGTAAATTTCAATTTTAGCACATTCCTACAGCACGCGGGGTGTGTGGGAAATGTGGGAAATGTGGGAATGTCTTAACATAAACATATTTATTTTTCGCACAAATCACTTTTTTGGCCTTCTCCTCTCTACCCGCGCGGGGAATGTTTTCCGTTCATCTCGAAAGACAAAAACATTGTGTATGCATACACAAATGTGCGTAGCTACGCCCCAATTTCGATGATTTTATGTAATGTTTTAAAAAAACACGAGCTGAGTTTTGCCGGGGAGTTCAATGGGTGACGTGGAATTTGTAATATTTCATAAATTTGTGTTATCTCGGTTCTTAATGTGTAATATTGGTAGAATATTAACCATTAAATATTCGTTAACGTGCACAAGTGTGGGCAAGTGGTACAACTTCTAAAAACGAGCTATTTTGTGTTTCCCGCCAAAACTCCCTAGGAACTTTCAGTAAAGCTTCTACCACTTTACTGAATCGACTGACATGACTCATGGACTGTACTCACTATTTATTTGGACTTTGACGAGACTATAGACTTAACGATATAGGAATACAGTGTTGAAAAATTGAAACGAAAGTTCTATTTCCCGCCTTTTTTACTTGACACTGCCAAATGGTTTAAAGATAAGCTGACGCCATATATATATTATTTAGTTTATATATTAGTATTGTGATGGGTAGTAGAATACCGACTTTCTGTCAATTTATGACAACAGGACATAGATGTATTATATTATAAAGAGGATAACAGGATGATTAATTTATAATAAATTGATGGTAAGTTGAAAGTCTAAGTTAAATACGAGAATTGGGCCTCTGATAGTTCGTGCTTACAACGTCGCAGAATTAGTGTATTTAATACTAGATATTCATAATTTTTTATTGGATGAATGGAAGAAAGACCTTTCTTATACCTACGCGGGATTTTTTTTTATTTTATACGATCGCTTAAGTGTCAAAGACCAACACGCGCTTTAGCAATGGCCCGGGTTGGAAAACTCACAGTAGCCAGCCTCTACGCAAGTTTAAATTTACGGTAAATAGAGACATCCTCATGTGTAATTTTCAGTGTACACTGTACAGTGATTTCATAAGAAAAGTCCAAAATAATAGCCTTAAGTATATACCTACTTATATGTCAATGCTTACAAGTGACATTTCAATACTCAACAAAAACAAAAACCGGCCAAGTGAGTACCCCAGGTCCAAAATTGCCTATTTATGATTTTATTCAAATATTTTACAGGTCTATTTATTATTTCGTTGAGTTTGCACGAAGCTTTCTAACGGCCGGTTTCAATAACCTATCTACCATAATAACTATTTGTTAAAAACGTCGCCATTCAATAATTTGCAGGTTTTTTGCGATACAAATTTGACGTTTCTAACAAATAATTATTAGTAGATAGGTTATTGAAACGGGCGGTAAGTAAGCGAATTTTACAAGTTAGGTATCTATAACTCCTGAACTAACAAAGTTATCTTAGCCGTTATAGTTTTCCTTTGTCATATGGGGGGGGTAACCTATGGGGTAGACGTAAGAAATAAAACCATCCTAGTATAGGGAAGGGACACTACGTGTAGGGAGGTGTCACGGGTAATTTAAATAAAACGAGGAATTACCAACGTGACAAATATATTTAAAAAAGGGGACGTGAGCAGAAGGCCGAAAGATCTGGTTTAGCCTCTTGGTGTCTGTGAGATTCGGAGGGGCTTTAACCACGCGGGCACTTAGCTGGGTCCAGGAGTGTAGTCAGCACGTGGCGCGATCGAGTCGGGCTCCAACTTCCGGTAGCGTCTCTCTGTCGTTTAGGCCAGTATATTCACCGCGACGTAGATCGTCCAAATAATTGAATTTACGGAGAGGAAATGTAACTACGTTACAGAGGGACCCCAAAAAAATTTTCGTGGTAAATATACTTACCCATGCAAAGTTTTAATCTTTTTAGTACTAAGCGTTAGGAAGGTAAGCCAAGGACGGACGGACGGGCATGACAAAACTATAATTATGGGTTCCGAGACCTGAACTACGGAACCATATAAACGAGCGAGAAAATTGTAAAAAGTATTTTCTCAAAATGTTAACACATTTGTTTCTCAAATAACATCGCCAATATAATGCTTTTATCATGGATAACATTTATTAGGAAAGGAATAGGTTATACTTTACTGCTTACAGGGCTCCATTGTTCGCAGTTTCAACTAAAATAAATCATTGTTCCCTAAAGACGATTTTATTCGGCCCTCGGTAAGAAAAAATACTAGTTTTAAGTGAATTGCGGACCCTTTGAGACTAATCGAACTAGGTTTTAGGGATTTAGCCGTCGATATAAAATAAATAATATTTCAAATTTCAATTTAACATGAGTCATCTTCTCATAAATATATAAAAATGGATTGCAGTTTCAACGTCTCGCTAAAACACGAGAACGGCTGGACCGATTTGGCTAATCTTGAAATAATTGCAGAGTCCAGGGAAGGTTTTAAAGATGAGATATATTGGAAAAATTACGAGAAAAGGACCATCCAAAACACTGTATGGGCAGTGTACCCCACATCACTAAAAATCTTTAGAGATTATAAAATGAAGTCGCTCAGTATCCTGTTCGATTAGATCTTTTAAACTAAGCAACTGATTTTAATGCAGTTTCCATCAATAGATAGAGTGATTTAAGAGGAAGCTTTATATGTATAATACATGGCATTCGTGTGGAGCGGGAGTGGGTCGCTAATATAAAACAATAAAAAAATAAAAATCCAACTACTGTCAAAACTCCTCTCCAGAGGTGGATATCGCCATACAAAATAATACAAGTGGCAAGAGCTATTAACTGAGATGAGGTATGAAATCTGTTGTTGTGGGTGGGGACGATTTTTTGCATGTTTTTTTTTTTAAAAAAAACGATGGATAGATGTTCACTGTGTTTATTTATTGATAGGGTCGTTAAGGTCTGAAACATACCAAACAGATGTATCTGTTAAAAATCGGCCGTAAAATAGTAGGTTGTAGTTGTAAGTGTGGTTATTTATTTATTCTAGTGCAATATTAAGACAGAACAACGAGTGTCGGGACAGCTTGTCATAAATAATAATTAAAAATTGCGAATCAGGAATAAACAAAATAATTACTATGGTGATATTCTATGCATAGTTTTAGCCCCGACTTTCAAACTTTCGGAGTTGTTACTACTTCCAGCTCACCAATTTCAGGTAAATAAAGTCTATTTACTTATATTTCATAATCTTCCTTGTAATTATATTACTCAACTCAGAATTCAGATACTGGCTCCAAATAAAATGTTGACACAACAGCTTTGGTTACTTTTTTGTTCAATTAAACTTGCGAAGTAACTGAACATAACGCAGACGACAACAGAGAAAAATTAAATAACTAATAGATAAATGTTTTAATAGATAAAAATATTTTCAAGCTCAGTGTTCTACATCGAAGTTGCTATTAAAATGAAATAGATTTATCGTTCACCGGTCCCCCTGCTTAATCGTTTGGATTTATTTCTTTTAACGACCTTGCAAAACTGATGCTTTTCGGGGGTACTAAGAATAATAATATCCTTTTTGGGTTACTACCCAGCACTAGCATGCTACCTAGTTTATTACTGTAAAGTGATAAAAGTATTAGCGACTAAGAAAAAATAAAAATAAATCGACTAATTTGATTTGATTATACCTTTATAATAGCGATTTCAACCTAAAATATAAAACAATATTAACTAATTAATAAGTCCTAAACGTGCCCTACATAAAAATATTAGATTGTAAATATTAGACTGGATTGTAGAGCATTATTTATATCACGTTAAGTAAACTTAGACAAATCTAATAAGAGATATTAAACTTGAGAGAGAATATAATAGGTTATATTAAACTTAATATAATTTGAATTAAAGGATTTAACCCTTTAGCTTTATACAGCGTCATGTTTGTTATTTTAGGACTATATTTTTCCTCGAAAGAAAAATGAAATTTATATAAATATTCTTTATCGAACTGTCCAGTCGAAAGACCCCTTTTCCCAGGAAATGAGTTATGCAAATAAGCTTGAAGAGTGCTCTAAATATCAAATTGAATTAATTAATCTACGTTTCAAGGATTAAATTAAGAGATTGTTTTGGTACTGTGGGCGTAGACAGAGATAGTTTTTTTATTTATTTTAGTCCCGACTGTTTCCTAACAGTCACATATTATACACGTCACATATAAACATATTTCACAGAAATATTTGCTAGATAATTTACTACTATAATTTCTTTGCTACATTCAAATATCATAATGACTAATGGCACTAACTATATGTTAGTATAGGTCCTCAATAAAATATTTTTGTGAGACGCATAGATCTATAAAAAGGCTAAACAGTATAGTGAAATATAAAATGGTTATCTTAACGTTTTGTAAGCTCCAATTGAAATGAACAATTTAAACTGTGTTGAGTAAGGACATAGATACGAATGGCCAATCGTAAATTCAGTAGACGGGTTTTAGCTAAGGTTTAAATTTAACTAATTTGAAAATTTAAATCCCTGCGGTCGGTAAAAACTTTAATGAAGAGAAACGGAACCAGAAAATTATGTAGTGAAACCTTAAACATGGCGTAAGGAACAAACTAGAGGTGAGTTATGAAAATATGTTTGGAATCTACTTATTTGGCATATCACCAGGCTTTTCTGAGGTAATGTCTGGTATTTAAAGATGGCTTTTTACATTATTTATACAATAGTCTTCATATTATATTCCAGTCACATTATATTATATAGATGTCTACAGACAATAGTTATAGACTATGAAATTTTTCTTTTTTTTACTAGATGTTCTTCTGATGACTTCGTGCGCGCAAAAGTTAATCTCGTGGAAACTGCAAATAAAGAGAGAGCCTAAGTCCTTCCCCGTAGTCTACTCTATATTTGTGCCAAATTTCATCAATATCACTCTAGTAGTTTCGGCGCCTATTCTATACAAACAAACAAAATTTTCCTCTTTATAATATTAGTATAGAATACAATATAGTTATCTTTATTTAAAATTCTCGCCGGTAGTAATAATTAAATAAATATTTCCCCACTGCTCTCTTTAAGGGCTCTTGTTAACGTGTGGAGGGTAAAGCTATAGTCCTATAATAGCACTACGGTAGCCTGCTATAGAGTGACAGCTCGCAGTAAACGCTGTTTTCCTGTGCTAAAAACTAAACTGTAAACTGTGCTTAATTGGACCAAGCCCTATAAACCCTAGGGTATAAGTTAAAAGCTAGCCAGAGAACATTTGAAATGACGCGTTACGAAAACCAAATTGTCCTCGTTATTCAGTAACCGCTCTTCTCGGCTTCAAATGTTAAACTAGATTTTATCATGTCAAGGTTATTTACTCTCATATTAAAAGAGTCGTCCAACGTTTAAAGGGTTCCGTAGTTAACGTCTCGGAACCCTTATAGTTTCGATATGTCTGTCCTGTGTTAGAAAGATGAAACTTTGCATGGATATGTGTTTTAACCACGCCAACAGAGTGCTAAAATGAAATCACGAAAAATATTTTTCGGATACCTCCTCGTACACGTAATGTGGGGATAATTTTTTTCTTGCGTCTACCCCATTATTGAATAGGTCTAAATTATAAATCTCGGAATTAAATTAATGATGGTAGTCCATATCACGAACTTTGAAGGAAAACTATAACGGCTTATATGACTTTGTTAGTTCAGGAGTTATAGAGACTTAACTTGTAAAATGCGCTTACTTGGAAAACTTCTTACAAAAGAAAACGAAATAATAAGAAAACATGTAAAATATTGGTACAATAGTATCTACGGAACCCTACGTGTTCGCGTCCGACTCGCACTTGGCCGGTTTTTTTTTTTTCATTTAATGTCTCCTAAAGTATACACATTCTTTTTATGAAATTTAAAATATTAGCTCATATTGCTAATTACTCACCGATGACAAAACTTAGATCGCTAGCTTTATTACAAACGAAAATATGGGGCCACGAAGCCGCGAAAAAGTTCGGGAAAAGATAGTAACGGCCGCTTAAAGACTTGACGAAACCGCTACTACGCTTTTAGATCTCCTTTCCTATTTGAACAAATACCTCTTTGTATCTGTAGAGACTGGTCTCGGATTTTAGTTTAGATTGTTTTACATGCTGTCTAATTTACTGAACCTTGAACTTCGGTTTAGGTAAGAGTTCATTTTGATCTAAGTGTAGGCTTTATCTAAATTTACTTAAGTATTACGTTCTGAATTAAATTATATTCTGAAGTCATCATATTGTAATTAGATACATTATGAGAAACTAGCTCAGTATGTCTGATATACATAAACGCGAAACTGTTTACCGTCAATTTTCACTGAATATACACACAATAATATAGTCTACGTCCGCTTACTACATTACTACTGACTACTGAGCGAGCAGTCGTAATTTAACGATAAATTATTTCCGCAACAAGTAATAAAGCAAGCGCAGCTGTAGATACAACATGAAGTAAAAGCTTTGACGTTAGAGTGTGTTTACGATATAATTTAGTTTCTTACATAATTTTATTATGCCTTAATATTATAACTATAATACTTACTGAATTGTATTGTACGATGGGTTAGTCCCTATCTGCTTTTGATTTCAAAACTAAGGATGGGCTATGCCGTATATTTCACATAAAAAAAAAATAAGAAAAGTTGCGACATCTTGATTTCAGAAGATTTTGATAAATTGTTGCGGACTGATTAAACTGCTGAAAGCAAATGTCAAGATGACAAATTTCGAATCTCGACTGCCCCAAACAAACCCCAGAAATAGGGCAATTTAAGTATGTACACTTTTTGCCTTGACATGCCTAGTCTATAATACATTCGAGTAGGTCTATGGACTTACCCTTTTCGCATTACCTACGTAGTAATTCGACCGCGAAGGGTCGTCAGACTTTATCTGTTGATACTATAAGGACTCTAATAAAATCATCAAAACTATTATAATTATTCGTAGACAAATGTAGGTCCTCAATAAAAATATTTTTTCAATAATTTTTACTATCTTGCCATGATTAAAATCATTACTTTCGTAAATTGATACATAACTAATAACTATCTAATTAACTGGGTCGTGTCCGGCAGTGGACGTCTTGTGGCCAAATCGGTGAATTAATTAAAGCCATTACAATAATACAAGTTCAGTAGTTCAGTGTGAAAGCGCCATAATGCTATCGCAGATTGTGAAATTAACTGAACTTCATAAAGAGCATTTATCATATTAACGTCTACGTTAACGTCTAGTTTTTCGAGGACTGGATGGTGGACTAAACTACATTCTACAGCGGTGTGCGTTTTTACGTAGTACTAAGGCGGGTCAATAAGTCCGTGACTTTTTGAATTTCTAACCTCCTTACTGAAAAAGCAACACTACTCCTGTCAACAGGCATCTGTCAGTTGACTCCTATCAAAATTTGAACTTGCTGCGTCAGTTAGTTTGTGTTTTACAGCTATCTTTATCAGACTATCCAGTAACTTAAGGAAACAATGGAAAAAAGTGAATTTCGTGTGCTTATTAAGCATTATTTTTTGCGAAAAAAAACCATTACCGAGACCAAGGCTAAGCTTGATAAATACTATGGGGACTCTGCACCATCGATTTCAATGGTAAAAAAGTGGTTTACTGAATTTCGTTGTGGCCGTACAAGCACTGAAGATGCCGAACGTCCTGGACGCCCAGTTGAGGTCTCTACACCCGAAACAATCGAAAAAATTCACGATATGGTGTTGGCCGACCGAAGATTGAAAGTGCAAGAGATTGTGGAAGCCATAGGCATCTCGCATGGCTCAGTGGTTTCAATTTTGAATGATCACTTGGGCATGCATGAGAAAGCTTTCCGCAAGTCGACCACAAACGCAATCGTGTAACAACTTCACAGGAAGGTTTGGCGTTGTTTAATCACAATATGGAGGAGTTTTTGCGCCGTTTTGTAACCGTGGACGAAACATGGATCCATCACAACACACCAGAGACCAAACAACAGTCAAAACAGTGGGTTTCTAAGGGTGAATCGGCGCCAAAGAAGGCCAAGGTGGGTTTGTCAGCCAATAAAGTTCTGGCGACTGTTTTTTGGGATGCACGTGGGATTATCCACATTGACTATCTTCAAAAGGGAAGAACAATTAATGGGGAATATTATGCCAACTTATTGGACCGCTTCAATGAGGATTTGAAAAAAACCGACCTCATTTGGCCAAAAAAAAAGTTCTTTTTCACCAAGACAATGCACACATGTGCAGTTGCCATGGCAAAAATCCATGAATTGGGCTATGAATTGCTCCCACATCCACCCTATTCTCCAGATTTGGCTCCGAGTGACTACTTCTTGTTCCCAAACCTGAAAAAATGGCTCGGTGGAAAAAGATTTGACTCCAATGATGAAGTCATCTCGCAAACAAAGGCTTATTTTGAGAACCTCGACAAATCATATTTTTTGGAAGGGATAAAAAAATTGGAGAAGCGTTGGACAAAGTGTATAGAGCTCAAGGGGGACTACGTTGAAAAATAAAATGATTTATTTATCAAAAAATCTGTGTTTTATTTCAAAAGTCACGGACTTATTGACCCGCCCTCGTATATTTTTTATTTTAGTACAATCTGGGGAATAAATGTTCAGCAGTTTAGTCATGCTGATTATATTTTGTTCGTCTTCAGGAGCATATCGTCAAGAAATAGTAACATGGCCAATTGTAGAATTATGTCAACATGCTGAACATTTTCTCGTAAATTTTGTTGTTACCTGCCTACTTATTGTTGCTAAATACTGTACTAATAAGCAAGCGACCGGCGCATGTAATGGCAAGTGTATGTCGCAGTCGAGGGACAGTGGGCACCTTAATGGTCATTTAACTTGTACCTAACGGCTGTGGCAATGCTTAGCTGGTAGCACATTTCATACCTTTCTAGGTCTGTAGTTTGTACCTTATAACGCAGAAAAATATATTTAAGTACCTTTCTTAATATAGGAAAATACGAGAGCATCAACATCTTCTGAAGGTCAAATTTTGTAAATTCCTAATATAGACAGACAAATATTATGTTCATTATATTAATATTTGAATCATCTGGTAATCTGACTTTTGTGTTGTAATAAGATTTTTTCGTATAAAGAAAAAAAGTAGTGACATACGAATTATTGAAAGGCTTACTTTGTAAATATTGATCATAAGTAAAAAAAATCGTAGATAAACAGCTGATAATAAAGGGTTTAAATTAAAGATGAGGGAAGTCCTTACACCACACAGCCGTACAGAGTCCGGACCGCTAACAAAGTCGAGTCTTGGTCTTAAATTAATTCCTGCTCTACATTCCGAGGGTTTAAATAAGACTAGTTTCAAATAAAATATGGTAGGAACTAGGAAGTTCCCGTAGATTAAGTTTAACATCTTTATTAGTTCAAGACCTCTCGAATAACATTCCTCTTTGTTAAATGTTCTTTGAACTTTAATTATATTTATAGACAATTGTACTTCTTAAATGCAAATAACGTCTTTTTGTGCTGTTGTTAATTAAAATACTTGGTAACATTTCCCAGTGCTAAATAACTGGCTTTTCTTTGTATAAATAACAAATATTTACGCATAAGCTATAATTTTAAGGTCAACACCTTTATTCATTACACAAGAAGATACACGCTTCATTGTAAGAGTTCGAATGTCAGGTTGCACCGCGCGTAGCGTCGAGTATCGTCGCGGTGTGAACTGACCCTTATTAGGTACTTATTTAAACTCCTGCTTGCATACATAGCGTCTACAGATAAATCTTGAAAAATTCCAAAAACTGAACGCATATACATTTTAGCATTGTATGGGCCATATAATTTTAAACAATGTTCATTATGGTGAGATGCTATGTAGCATGCTACGCTGACACTACAACCTTTTACGTTTTGTATAATAGATATTCAACTCCAGAATGAACGTCAAGTATTTCTGTGTTCAGATTCTTAAAGATAATGAATAGCATTTTCACACGTACTTTTAATTTTAAGATATCTCCTAGATAAGGATAATTAAATTGTATCCGTCTAAATAGTTTCTGAAAATACCACATTATTTTTGATTTTTTTTTCTATTCTGAAAGTTTTTTTTTATTCTGAACCTATCCTTAAAACATAGACATATCTATGCCATCGTGGACTTTTTAGTAGACCTATAAAATAGAAACAATCCCACCCGACATTGTTTTTGTTATTTATATCCAACGGGTTAGTTTAGGCAGCGTTCATAAAAGTTCCCAGACGGTTTGATTTTTTCCGACACCTTCAACAATTATTGTCATAAATCAAACAATTTCCACAAAACCTTAACAAATTATTATCGACCAAAACCTTTCCAAGAAACTGCTCTGTCAGTAAATGTAAACGGCATAAAATCCTTTTAGTCGTTTTTGAGATTATCGCGAACATACAGACAGACAGATTCGGTGGGGCACTTTAATATCCTATGTCCGTCTCCTAGTTCTAAGCTACCTCCTCACCAATTTCCATCCAAATCGGTTCAGCCATTCTTGAGTTATAAATTGTGTAACTGACACGACTTTCTTTATAAAATATGTTGTTTATTCAGACACACAAAAATATATACAGAGCAATATTAATACATACAGGAAATAAAATATTTACAAACTGTACAAGTAGGTAAGTACTAAAAAACAATAATAACTACTCCAAAACTTAAAATGCTACAAAACAAAGAAATCTCCCAGGTCGTCCCCACCAGGCAGAGTACCTAGAAGGCTCAGAGAGTTTCCTCGCTGGATTGCGATACTTATTCTCTGGGCCAGGTAGGTGCCGGCTCTGGGGTATCGGGTGGCCTCAATGAGTTTTTTGGAGATTTCTCTGAAAAGTTTGTGCGCACCCAGACCCCATGTACCTAGGGTTTCAACCCCAAACGGTTCAAATATGAGATCCCCACTAAGGTTTTCATATTTGCGCCGCTTGAGGTTTTCCGCCTGATTGGCGGCCGCACCTGCAGAACTCGAGGTGCCCTGGACATGGGACGGAGCAAGTGTATCGACGCAAGTAGCGTCCCATACAAGAGCCCGTCTCACTCTCCAAGGGACCAGGGTCATACCGTCTGGTCTCTTGCCATCGTCGCGCGCCAAACCAGAGGGTTCCAGCACAGCTGGCACTCCGGCGGTGACAAGAGCCCGACGGATGAGATCGTTCAGGCAGTGATGTCGGGAGATGCGGCCGGCGCTTCGTTGACAGGACAGTCCGTGGTGTCCGAGGCTGTCCACGTTTGCGCCACAAACACAGCGATGGGGGACGACGTGGGGGATGCCAAGACGCAGGGAAGTGGCTAACCGGAAAGCTGTTCGATCCAGCAATGTGCCCGTATTGGGTGACGGTAATGCTTGTAGCCAAAGGCCCGAACAGGCGAGCCTGCTCCACAGGACTGGAGGACGTATTAAGAAGATTATTCCGTACCAGTCTGCAGAGTGGCTCGTCCCAGAGCCTTTGTGAAAAAGTATTGTCAGGCAATTCGCTACAAGCACTAGTTGCGCTCCAGACGTCCTTGGCCTCGTCCAGAAAGGGAACTGTATTGGAGTAGGATGGATGATGTAGTATTTTGGAGATAAGACTATTGTTCGCATGGACTGAGGACAAGAAGGCCGGAAGCGATACGTCAGAGGGCTTTCGAACACCCAGGCCACCGAACTTAACTGGAAGCGTTGCCTGAGTCCATGCGCGGTCATCGAAATTTGTGTTCAAAATATTGGAGAGCGTTACTCTTATGGTATCATCCAACTGTTTGAGAAGTTGAGGGAACTTCCACAGTTGACAACACCGTAACACATATGTCAATTTAGGTACGAAAATGCAAAAACGGATTAAAGTAAAGGCCATGTGACAGTTAATTTGGAAGAGGCGGTCTAAAGTTTCACTAAAATTTTGTAATTTGTTATCTATAAAGTCCGGGAGAGATTCGTCTAAAATAGGTGAACCCAAAAGGAAGAGCGAATCCTTGTTAATGACAGACAGTTGTGGAGCTATTTCTTTAAAGCTGGATATAATCGCGTTTCTATCCCCACAACTGTCTGGCACAAAAAGTTCGCACTTACCTAGGTTCAGCTGCAGACCTATTTTTTGGAACTCGCAGATCAGAGTGCGGAAGTCTGATAATACAGTGGGTGCATCGCTTCCAAGGGTCCCATCATCCAAATAGCAAACATTAAATTTTGAATTTAGAAGCTCGATGACCGGGTGTATAGCAAGGCTGAAAATTGCTGGACCTAGAGGGTCGCCCTGTTGGCAGCCCACTTCGGATGAGATGAGGTGGTCTTTGTAAATGAGTTTGGTGGGGTCGTTGTAACACTGGAGCAAAAATGGTAAAATGGCAGGTACTTTAGATTTAATTTGGGCCAACATGGCGCCTCGGTCAACTGAGTTGAAAGCGTTTTTGACATCGACCTTCAGAAACACATCATCGCCTTGATTGTGAATAGCTGTCCTGAAAGAGTGAACGGCGGCCTCACAACCCCCTTTGCAGGCAAAACCGAGCTGTTTTGGCTGGAAGTATGACGCGAGGGAAGTGACCTATTTGCAAGCTAGTTTGGCTGTAAGGCGCCGGTATGTGGAGCCGACAGCAATCGGACGAATGCCACCATCTCTCTTCCTCAAGGCGCAGAGGTTAGCTCCATACAGAATGTCCACGATATCTGATGCGACCTCTCCACGTAGCATCAGGTTACACAGATTTGTAAGTTCATGCAGGAGCTTCTCGCCGGTCTCCCCGCAGCAACCGCTGGTGAGGTCCTTCAGATGCTGAGGGGTGAGACCGTCAAGGCCGCCAGCTGAACCCGGAAGAAAGGACATGATGGCTCCGCGTACTTTGTCTGTCGACGTTTGTAGTGGTGGTAATGCGTCATCGGAAACTATGAAAGGATTGGATTGTGATGGATGTTTGTTTTGCAGGGCGATGAGGGTTTCTGGGCAGTCGGGGGCGACCGTGTCATTGGAAAACAGGAGCCGCGCTGCACCCTTAATGTCTCCCTCACTTATTTTATTTTCCACAGTTTTCACGATGTTATGTTTGACCGAGGAATGTGAAGAAAAATTTGAGTTGAGGTTAATGTCCGAAACACAATTCTTTTTGATTCTTGAAGTGAGGGAGGCATTGTTGAGCGGATCTCTAGTGATATGTAGAAATCGGTAGGGAAAGGTGAGTAGGTTTTCCCAAGCTTGCCTCGAGTTCTCCAGCACTGTGTGGCGTATTGTCTCGGCAAGCTTCTGGGCTACAGTCACTCTGGCACCCCTAGGGATCCGTCTTAGAACTGGTACAAAACGTTTAAATTTGGATATTTCTTGCCAAAAATTTGTTTGATAGATTGGATTCGGAAGTGAATTGGTTATTGGGGGAATGAGGGTTGGAAGCTGTTTGTGGCATTTGCCTACGTGGATGTTCAAACCCCGCTGGCTTTTAAAATATCGGGAACAGTGGGAGCATTGCAGCAGATTTCCCAAGGACACGGTCGAAATATTAGTGGAGGTCCCTGCATCCTGGCTGCTTGTCATAGGTTGGTAAAGATAAACTATAAAAGATAACTTATATAATAGAATAAACTATAAACAAAAATTAAAAAACTGCTTAACTAATATAAAAAAAGAACCTTGAAACATATTAAGCTCATTTTCTGGGGGAATGTAGGCTTGAGCGTGGGACAGTTCCTGGGCTCACTTTTCGCCAAAAAATTAGCATACGGCTTCTCGGAGTTGCCTCGTTCCTGCCTCTGTTGTAGGCCTTGTTTCTTCCTCCGTCGGGGGTCTTGTCAGTTGTTTGGGAGAATTGCTTGGGATATTTACTCACAGTTTGGCCCACTTGGGGCCCTATAAATTATATTTGGTTGTACTGCAAATACTTAAACATGTATATTTATTTACTTTCGGCGTCACGGAAATTGGTTTTATCGATTTATCACTTTTTTACTTTACTACTACTTTACTTTCTTTTATATTATATTATATAGATATTTAACTTTTTAGATAGTTAAAATGAAAAATAAACTTTAAATGTGAAATAGAAACTTAGTTCTGCAGGCCAGTGCAGTAGGTGTAGGTAGGTAAGTTGGCAGTGTCATTATTTTGACATATAGTATTTGGGGATGATGTCATAAAAGGGATTTGTGGTATATTAACATGTAGAGTCGACCCAGTTGAGTGAATTTGAATACAATTAAGCCCTAAGGCCCGGCTGCAGTCAGCGACTTCAATATTAATTCCATAATGAATATGTTATAAAAATATCAATGTAAACTATTTTCGTTCTGCTAAATTGCTTATTAAAAGTGCTGGATTGGCTATTTCATTGGCAATCTTAATAAAAATAACTCAATTTTGTTTCAGAATAAAATGGACGTAAAAATAAAGAATCAAATATCCGATGCAAATGCTTTAATTATTCCACTCCTAACGAAAACCATTAAAACTAGAGATTATTTCCTTTTCATATCCAAAACAAACGAGATTCGGAGCAAACAAGGAGTCGTGAGCTTTGTACGTATTTATAAAACTACCCCCAAGAAATGTTGCGAGAAAAACTTGTAGGATAGTTTTATTTATACCTCGTTGAAACGTTCAAATGAAAATTCTTAACGTTTCTTTAGGTCTCTTTGAAGCGTTTTAAGATTATACTTAGATTAACTTTTCAGTTCTTTGATCTTAAGATGTTGAAAGCTAAAATATTTTTTTAAATAAACAAGTGTTCAATTGTTTAAGTGTCAATTATTTACTTCATAATTTATTTTAACTTATTTTATTCTCTACGTATTGACTTTAAAAATCTTGGTCATTTATTTTATTGTGTTTAGAGGAAGGTAACAATAAACGCCTACTTGAAAGTAAAATTCATACATAAAGACAATTAGTATAGAGATACATAGTTAACAATTAATTAATCCCGTCATCCCCCTAAAGACCGCGACGCGCGACCTGAATCCGCAACCGAGACTGGGTCGCGATACCCACTGCTTATTATAAATTTATATGGAGCACTAGACTATCACGTATAACAAAAAAAATACGAAATAAAAAATATATATGCATAAATAGTACAAAAAACATACTTACACAAATTATAGATTATATTACATCGAAAGGAGTAATACCTATCGGTTGAAACAAAGTTGAATCTGTTGGTTAATAAATAAAAAAGGGCCGAAAATTTACGAACAGATGTCAAATATTGCACTCTCTTCAATCTGCCTGACTAAAGGTCTGCTTTACACTCAATCCACTACTGTAAATATGTAAGTTAACGCTGATATAAGAATGACCAGAAATTAAGAAGCACCAGATAAGACTCAAAAGGCTAACAATACCAATACAACTACCTACTGAACCTATTTTGATTATAAATTAATAGACCTTGGAAGTTTGCAGTCACAAGTCGTTAGGGTTGTGGGCATGCCCATACTAGACGTAATTGGTGCTCTGCTCCTAACTCAAATACGCGCGGCAATCCACATGCATGACGTCGCGACCTCGACTCGCACGAGATACGGAGTGAGAGAAAAATGTTTTTCTCTCACTCCGTATCTGATACTCCGTAATGATACTCCGTAATGATTCAGAGTGAGACAGAAGTATTCAGTTCATTCGTTACACAGCATTCGGATCGGTTGGCACTGTTGGCAACTGGTAATTTTGGCATTTTCACAATACTCAGACTAGTGAAATTTTTCTTTACAGTGTTCAGAAACTTTGTACTATCAATGTTTTGTCAAAATCTATTTTTTCAGAAGAAAGTTTATATGAAAACCTTCAAACACTTATATAATTAATATCGATTTGAAATATTCAAAAATTTCACCTGTATTTAGGAGTGCAATGAAAGCGTAGTAAAATCGTGTTGCCAAGTTTAAAAAAATATTTCTCCCTAAAATAAATAGTTCTTGTGGGATTTTTTTTGCGCGTACGAAGTTTCGCAAATATAACTATTATAGCACACATACTAAAGCTTTTATTTAATTAGTTAAAAATACGTTTAAATAACGATTTATATAAAAAGTTTCGAGATATGTAAATAAAATTAACCTACACATCAATTAATGACAAATAATTAGGCATAGATTCGAAGCTATTTTTTTATTTTTGAGTGTACTACTTGAAGTCAAAAATGTTAGAGACTTTCCTTCAAGTCTGTAGAAAAATAAAATAAAAGCCAGAGATTATAGACCATATTATAATTTAATTATAAAATAAACGACAAACAAAGACACCCTAATTCCACTGCGGCAATATCATTAATGGCAACAGGTATACGCTTGAAATAAGAATTTTGGTTGTATTATACAACTTGTATATATTCTCTTTAAAAAAATATATATATAAAATTAAAGTAATATTAATTATGAAGGGATGTCATACAAGAAACGTGATTTTATGCCCTTATTTGCTCGATATTAGTACCTACTAAATGTAGTTGTATAGACACCTAATAAGGCTGGGACTATAATATGCTCCGGAATCCGGAAGGCCGTAGAAAATTCTGAGCATTGAAAATAGAACTCAGCGGTAATACATTAGAGTTGAAAATCGAACACACGAATGTCGAGTCAAATGTCAATGTCATATATGACAGCTCGACACTCGAAACTTCCATTTTCAACTCCATTGTATAAGCACAGAATTATATTTTCAATGCACATAATTTTCTACGGCCTCCGGAATCCGGAAATTCCGGAGAATATAGTCCCAGACTAATAGTAAGGTACCCTTCGTGCGTGAGTCCGACTAGCCAAGCCACTAGAAATCCCGGCCAAATGGCCGGGATTTTCTCACAAAAGGAAGATAAAAACTACTATTTTTGTGTGTGTTCTAAAGTCTTACATTATTTTTTATACCAATGAGTATTAGGTGATTAAATAGCAGAACGTCAGCTGTAATTTAATAATAGGAAGATAAATAATAAAAATTTGTGTGTGTAGTTAATTATACATTTTACTTTCTATTTACTTAAAAAAACTTATTTTTCTTCAGTTTCTCATTTTTCTAATTATTAATTGTTGACAAGCAGATTAATTGCATATGGTTCGGCCGTGCCTAGTTACCTATGGTTTGAAAAAATCAGCTAAAAATCGAAACATAAATTAAAACATTATTTTAAAAACGACAAACAGGAGCATTTTCCTAACTTAAATATTGATACAGACTGAATCTAGGTAGCGCGAAATTTAAAATAATATGCAGAAACAAGCGATGCGTTCCAGCTGCTTTGAAGTTAAACGGTTCCGAGCCTCAAAGGCGGAGTTTACATTTAATATCTAAGGGAAAAATGAGGTTTACTCACTACTATCAGGTGGTTTAGTATTTTAAAACGTGTTTATGTCTTACCGCTACCATTTATTTTATCTCATATAATTATTCCTGAGATATTTAATCAAATTGCTACATAAAAACTAATGAAAGTCACAAGAAAAATAAATAGAAAGAAACATTATATTTCAACAAAAATAGAAATAAGTATGAAATTTAGAATTCAATTATATATTCAATTAAAGTAGGTAGTATACCTGCTTACTTACTCTATTAGCCTAAGCTTTTTTTTAAGCCTAATGCTTGCCTAATGATTGTCTGAGTTGATTGAATGAGCATTAGGTAAGCATGAGGCTTAAAAATTAAATATAGATTTAACTATGAAACAATATTATGAGCTAATTATTTTCGTGTTGGCAACATTGTAACAAATTAAAAATATTTCTCCGCGAACAGCCAGCAGTAATTCGTAGAGGGCGGTAATGTCCCGGATTTGCGTGGCGCGGGTGCCGCTTATTACGAGAGACTCTCAACTCGTATATTATGTTGGGTTAACTTTGCAATAGGACACTTTTTCTTCCCGCTTGGGGTTGTCTTTATAATGACGAACCAAGTGTATTGGAGAAATGGAGCTTGGCTCGTGTTAATAGCTTACTATATTGGTTTTTAACACTTTTTGTAGACAATTTTAATGTTAAAAATATATAAGAAACTATTAAATTACAATCCCAATCGCTCGGTTGCATGTTAAATTGATGGAATGTCGTAATGTTATATACGCGATCGCGTTTCCTTATTACTTAATGTAATATTGTAAGAAGTTATATACTTAATATGGACATTATTAGTGAACTATGTACTGGACATTAAAAACACTATTTGTTTTATTAAAAAATATATACCTAGATTTTATTTTATTTGTTTCAATAAGATCACTTGAGCTAAAATGCTGAAACTATTACGCTATCATAATACAAATGTGTCTAAAACATTTAAATAATTATTTTTTTCATGAATACAAATACTTATTTGCTTTAAGGTGAATATAAAAGAAATTCAATCTTAAAATCGTGCTCCGACTAGTCGTTATGTTATAAGCGTCAAGTGCTCGAGCTTACTTTATTAAAGAGATATTTAATTGAAGTGTAGCTTTCGTGAGATATTTCCTTCGGATTGAAATGTTTTACGTAAAACGATTTCACTAAACCCTTTAGCTTTAATGATAGATTGCTTAAATTTAATTTATTTATTTAATGCTAGGTTTCCATACAAAACATGCATTTCCACACCCGTGCTAAATCGTGAATATGACAAGTCAGTCTGACACTTTCAAACAATTTAGTGAATCCTCACTGAATTTCGCAACCTTTAAGGATGTCAAATTAAATACCTGTGTTCCCAGGCTAAGACTTAAACTCCTTGTACTTAAGGTAAGCCTATGAAGTAGCAACTAGCAAGTCATATGCGCATAAAAATGGACAAGAATTAGATTTATATTGATAAAAAAGTAAAATAACCACATTGCTGTGGTGTGAAAGTAGCTATTGATAAAATGTATATTTTCATTGAATATATTTTATTTTTTGTAACAAATATTAATTTATTGAAAACATACATCACACGAGAACCATTAAGATATTCGAGAGCACTTGCCAAAATATACAAATTGATCAAATACATGTCAAGCCTTATATTACACACCTAATAATTCTGTATCACACCTAAAATTATAAGTACCTAAGTAAATATTTATTACTGCTGATGAAAATACTTGTTTCATAATTGGATTGAAATTTTTGATTTTTGATACAAAGTAAATAAATAAAAAAAATGAAATTGACGTTTTGTAAAGGAGGAACATAAAGTCGATTTTTTTTAAACATAATATATTTATTTAATCAAAGTATATACCATTGCTATCTATGCACTTTTGCCATCTCATGGGTAGTTCATTGATTCATTTACTAAAAAAACCATTCGGAGAGGAATCAATTAAATTCGGAGTTGAATTTTTTCCCTTGCAAGAAGTTACTTATCCAAATTTCGAAAAAAATGGTAATCTCTTGGAGCAAGGTCCGGGGAGTACGGTGAATGTCTTAGACATTCCAATTGAAGCTCCTCTAATTTGGTAGCCGTCTATTGTGCAGTTGTGTGTGGTCTAGCGTTGTCCTGAAGCAGCAGTGGCCTAGAGCGAATGACCAACCTCGGTTGTTTAGCAGCTAGCTTTTCCATCATGATTTGCAGTTGCTGGCAATAGACATCTGCCGTAATCGTCTGGCCAGATTTAAGAAAGCTGTAGTGAACGACACTGGCACTAGTCCACCAAACCCTTACAAGTAACTTTTTTTGAGTCAATTTTCGCTTGGGGCAGGTATTGGCTTATTCGCCAGGGTTCAGCCATTGCGTTGAGTGTTTCCGATTATCGTACAGGATTCACTTTTCATCACAGGTAATGATTCGTTTTAAAGTTCCTTTATTATTGTGCCGGTTGAGTAATGTAACGCAGCAGTCGACGCTCGGTTTTCGGTTTGCTGCACTCAATTCATGCAGTACCCACCGCGTGGAACAGTGTTCTTGGTGAAAAAACTTCATTAGCAAACAACACTACTCACTGCAATATACAATATTGTAAATGTTTTTAGGATTCCGTACCCAATGGAAAAAACAGGACCATATCACCTCAACGTGACGTGCGATGCCGCTTGATATATATTAGGTCTGGTGTAGGAAAAAAATGATAATCTGTTGGAATAAGGTCCAGGGAGTACGGTGGATGTCTTAGACATTCTAATTGAAGCGTTTGTCGGGTTGCTGCACTCAATTCATAAGGTACCCACCTTTCAAGCTTTTTCACCTTCCCAATTTGCTTCAAGTAGATTTAAACAGTTTTATCACTAACACTGCAGCCTGCAGCTAACTCGGACGTGGTTTGCAATGGCTCCGCTTCCACAATAGCCTTCAATTCTTCATTATCAACTTTGGTCTCCGGCCGTCCACGGGACTTGTTCTGCAGGTCGAAATTTCCAGATCGAAAACGTTGGAACCAAAAACGTACTGTGTTTTCTTTTGCGACACCGCCGCCAAACACATCATTAATCCATCGAGACGTTTCTGCAGCACTGGTGCAACGGTGGAACTCGTACTTGAAAATAATACGATATTTCAAGTTTTCCATTTTGTAAACAGAGTGACGCAAAGTAAAAACCAAAAGAGGAAAAAACGAATGAATTACGGTTTTCGAAACACAAATGCATGAGTAAATAGCGGTATAGATATTGTATTTGAGGCCAGTACGACAAAACGCCAATTTCATATGTAAGGACCTAATATTTTATTCAAACATCATTGATTGATGTCTGTCGCATTTATGTATACGCGGGGGACTATATAAATTAACATATACATTCATCTCCCTAAGGTTTTGCTGAGACACGGTTAATTATTCTATGCACAATATGATTTTCTAGATTAATCTGCTAAGGTCTGCTCCGCTCGCTTTGACGTCAGCGTACGTACGTTCTAAGTACGCTGTGAAACATCGACGTAAAATCTATTTAGCCTTTTCAAAACATTGTTTCGCATCCAATTATTTAACTTCTTATTATAAGAACACAGACGCGAAGAGAGCATCATATGCAAACAGATACGAATATGTTATTTTCCACGTGTATTCTTTGCAAAATATAATTCTCATTTATACAAAATTTCTTAGAAGATATATTTGCTTATGGCACACATTACTTTTATTTCAGATAATAGATGTTTGTAGAATTTTATGACATTTAGAGAAAGTAACCGAGCATTTTCCTTTGATTTTAAGACTAAGGCAAAGAATATATATTATTATAACGTAAAGAATCGTCATTTCACCGATTTACACGAATGACAGCTCGCGGCTGTGTGTGCGTGGCTGGGCGTATGCGGAGGCAGGCGGGGAGAAACTTTTTCTCAGCCTGGACTGTGGCACACGGGGCTGGCCGCTGGTCGTTTCTTGCTTTGACATAATTGACAATTTAATTTCATAATATTTAAAATAGATTTGTCAGACGCGACGTTTAGAAATATTACGTTGTCAAGCTTATGCTTAAACGTCAACATGGCTGACATTCGCCGGTGCTCGAGCTGTCATTTGTAAAGAGTGTCGCCCCTGTGCTAAAGGTCACTTTAGTGTCAACGCTTTTACGTTGAAGAAGTATATCATAATAAAACCTCTTGTATATGAATGGGTCATTATATGTTTTTATATAAGTGCAAGTTCTTTTAAAATTAAATAGACTCGCCAATTTTACTAAAACATTACCAAAATGCATTTAAAGTCAATGACACGTACTTAGACTTGTATGTGTGCAATAAAATGTTATGAGGAGAGTTGAAACGATATAGTAACGTGAATTCGTAATTCCAAACGAAATTTCCAAGTTCATTTAAATATATTACTGATGCGGCCATATTCTGGCACATTTGGCTTTGCTGGCAGGCAATATTAATTTGTTACTAGGTGTACTTAAATCTACAATAAAACAGCTATTAACTACAGGGCGACCTCTGATTTCCCTTAATTAGAGGTACGCCTGTAACACCCTGTAGTTTTCGGCCATAATAATTCATATAATTTTAAACCGACTTCCAAAAAAAAGGAGGCGGTTATACGTTCGGCTGTATATTTTTTTCCGCCGTCTGTGGATTTTCAAAATTCTTTTTCTGATGTAAGCGGTGTAGGTTCGAATTTGGTCCTTTTGTCACCAAAATGTTGACCTGATGATGGGATCCATAAGGAATCGAGGGAACTCCTAAAATTTATATGGACACATATAGTGATTTTGACTTTTTCTGAAGTAACCCAAGCAAATGCTACCAAAAAGTAAGATTTTGCACTAAGGTATACCGTGGATCCAAAAGTACTGAATAGAACAAACGACTCCTTATAGATACATGTTTGTGGATTTCGGCGTTGTTTAATGGAGTGCAATCATATGCCACTATATCAATTACAGTAATCATCATCATCACCACCATCATCACACTATCATCATGACACTATGATGATATATATCTCTCTTCTCGACTTCTCATAGTATTTTACACCGACACGGATACGAGGGCGGGTCAATAAGTCCGTGACTTTTTGAATTTCTAACCTCCTTACTGAAAAAGCAACACTACTCCTGTCAACAGGCATCTGTCAGTTGACTCCTATCAAAATTTGAACTTGCTGCGTCAGTTAGTTTGTGTTTTACAGCTATCTTTATCAGACTATCCAGTAACTTAAGGAAACAATGGAAAAAAGTGAATTTCGTGTGCTTATTAAGCATTATTTTTTGTGAAAAAAAACCATTACCGAGACCAAGGCTAAGCTTGATAAATACTATGGGGACTCTGCACCATCGATTTCAATGGTAAAAAAGTGGTTTACTGAATTTCGTTGTGGCCGTACAAGCACTGAAGATGCCGAACGTCCTGGACGCCCAGTTGAGGTCTCTACACCCGAAACAATCGAAAAAATTCACGATATGGTGTTGGCCGACCGAAGATTGAAAGTGCAAGAGATTGTGGAAGCCATAGGCATCTCGCATGGCTCAGTGGTTTCAATTTTGAATGATCACTTGGGCATGCATGAGAAAGCTTTCCGCAAGTCGACCACAAACGCAATCGTGTAACAACTTCACAGGAAGGTTTGGCGTTGTTTAATCACAATATGGAGGAGTTTTTGCGCCGTTTTGTAACCGTGGACGAAACATGGATCCATCACAACACACCAGAGACCAAACAACAGTCAAAACAGTGGGTTTCTAAGGGTGAATCGGCGCCAAAGAAGGCCAAGGTGGGTTTGTCAGCCAATAAAGTTATGGCGACTGTTTTTTGGGATGCACGTGGGATAATCCACATTGACTATCTTCAAAAGGGAAGAACAATTAATGGGGAATATTATGCCAACTTATTGGACCGCTTCAATGAGGATTTGAAAAAAAACCGACCTCATTTGGCCAAGAAAAAATTTCTTTTTCACCAAGACAATGCAAGGGTGCACACATGTGCAGTTGCCATGGCAAAAATCCATGAATTGGGCTATGAATTGCTCCCACATCCACCCTATTCTCCAGATTTGGCTCCGAGTTACTCCTCTTGTTCCCAAACCTGAAAAAATGACTCGGTGGAAAAAGATTTGACTCCAATGATGAAGTCATCTCGCAAACAAAGGCCTATTTTGAGGACCTCGACAAATCATATTTTTTGGAAGGGATAAAAAAATTGGAGAAGCGTTGGACAAAGTGTATAGAGCTCAAGGGGGACTACGTTGAAAAATAAAATGATTTATTTATCAAAAAATCTGTGTTTTATTCCAAAAGTCACGGACTTATTGACCTGCCTTAATATATCTTTGAACATTACTCTGCCGTTTATGGTCCTATTTGCAAAATTATTTTGTTTTTGTAAAGGGTATAATTCGAAATTAGTCCTTTAGTCACCAAAGTGGAGATCTGATGATAGCATCCATAAGGAATCTAGGGACCTCCTCAAAATGTATGGGGACATATATAGGGATTTGACTTTTGTGCAATAAATCAAGCATATGCTACCGAAAAGTAAAATTTTGTGCCAAGGGTATATACCCTGGGGCCAAAAGCACTGAACAGAACTCCTCAGTCTTTAAAGATACACGTTTAGAAATTTTAGCACTGTCTATAGAACTACAAGCATATGCCATTACGGAACTTATAGCAATTATCATCATCATCTTATATACAATTCCTAATGGAAGCTTGGCGCGTATTTAATTATACATTATTCAACTCTAATTTAAAACCTTCTTAAAATGTGTTAATAATAAATTAATAAATATGACTAATTATTTTTAAAGAAAAAATGAAACCGAATTCCAAAGTAAAAATGCACAAAAAATTATAAATATCTAGATATTTTTATTAGTTAAACCAATATATAAAAAAAAATGTTAGAAAATTATAGACCGATAACGCTTACCTGTGATATTAAAATTATTTGAAAAAAATATGCACAAACGAATCATTGCATTTATAGGAAAATATAATATACTAAAACAGGAGCAATATGGCTTTCAAAACAACAAAAACACTATTCTAGCAGCAGCTCTTGTCCGGGCCATAATTAAAAACTTAAATGACAGAAAACCCACTTTTGGTATATCTTTCGATATGTCTAGGGCGTTTGATTTCGTATCGCAAAACTATTACTGCAAAAACTTGAAAATCTAGGCATTAGAGGTCAGGCTCTAGAATGGATCAGATCCTATCACTATCAAGGAACACAATTAGTTGAAATAACTTCAATAAGCCATCTAAATATACTGTCGGCTCATAAGTCTGAATCCAGGGAAAATGATTGGGTGGTTCCTCAGGGGAGTGCAATAGGACCATTACTGTGTCTAATTTACATCAACGACCTTCCTGACATCCCGTGCACATAATACGTGCATACGTGCTGATGATATATCAATAATTATGAATACTTATAGTAATATCAATATTGTCAAAAATAAATTAAACTACAAAAAAATACAATGGATGCAAAACAATAATCTTAATGATAATCTGACAAAAAATTATTATATTGAATTAAAAAATCGTGGAAATAAAACAATTAATTTTAATATTAAGTACAATAATGAAGTAATACAAAAAGTAAGTAAACTAAATTCCTGGGAGTATACATTGACGAAAATTTAAACTGGAAGGCACATGTAAAGCATGTATGTAGCAAGCTAAATATATTTGTCAACTCTCTTTACAAACTGAGACAAATTTGCGCCCTACCGACTGTTCTTGCGGCGTACCATGCTTACGTAGCATCAGTACTCAGATACGGCCTGATGATAGCATCATGGGGAAACTCCACATAAATTAATAAGGTGTTTATAGTGCAAAAGAAATGTGTCAGAGCGATTTGTGGTAGACCACCATATGAATCATGTAGACCACTTTTTAAAAAACTAGGAATACATACATTACCTAGCTTATACATATTTGAGCTAGCCAATTTTGTAAAGCTAAATTATAAACATTTCTCAGAAGCACGTGATATTTACTCGCGTAGCAATAGAAAAGCTGACAGATTGGTACTAAACACTATTCATAGAATAACATTATATCAAAAACAATACCGTCCTATGTGCATTAAAGTATACAATTATATACCAAAAATAATAAAAGTTTCCCTATATTCAATTTAAAAAGGAAATTATTAAGTCGCTTAAATGATTTATGATTTATAAATGAATTAAAATTAATTCTATAAATGAATTGCTAGAAACCTAGAACTATTTGTAAGGAAACGAGAATAATGATAATATTCTTAATCGATTAATTAAGATGACTAGTTTAAAGAAAAAAAATTGAAATGATTTCTGTTTTAAGTTTTTAAGTTCACATTTAATCCCTATTTAATTAATTTTATTTATTAGACATATTATTATCAATGATATAATAATGAAGTGATAAATTATTAGTTTTAATGGAATGTTTTATATTATCGCGTAGTTATTAAATTTATACAATTAACAGTAAATTATGTAATTTAAAATTAGACTTCAATTTAACAATATAAGCATGATCTAAGAAATGTATCTTATATACGAACATCTATTGTACCACATTTAGAGCAAATAAATGATTGATTGATTGATTAAGAAATAGTTAACATTTTAGCCGAATTCAAATAGGGGAATTATTCAGAAAATAAGATTTATTTCGTAATTTTCAGTGCATTTTTACATTGGAAGTCGGTTTAAACTTAAAAAGAAACCCTTTTTTGCCCCTTAGATAGAAAAAAGAAAAAAATATAAATACTATGCCAGTATGACAAACGTCAACTTCTAACAGAATTGTATCTATCAAACGCACGGTAAAGTATGTTAATAATCCAAGGTAGCGTGTGTTGTTGTTAATTATTAATTAATTAGATAATAATTAAAAAATTAGCTTTCTGCACACCTTCCTCCACATAAACTTGAATTTATCGGCCAAATTTCATACTACTACGGTAACTTAATTCTCGTAAAAGTTTTTACTTCACGTATTAATAAAATTACCTGGGTAACAGAGCTTTACTCGGTGTTCTGATAAATAAATAAATTAATATATAATCACAAAAATATTTATCTGACCGAGAACCGAACCCACCACATTACGAATTTCCGAACAAAGCAAAAGATGCAATCCAAACTGCCAATTAGCTGACACAATAGAATCAAAATTATTGATATATTGTTACACGACGAAAGAAATAACATAATATATAACTTAAAAATGCGCTGTTTCCCAGGGATAAGACCTACTTAAATCTATTTTTCTCTCCCAAAACTCCCTTCATACTAAGTTTCATGATAATGCATGATAATTAAAACCACTTTCAAAATACCGATTACAGCTAGCAATATTTTATAGCTATACAAGATTTTCCCGTTTAAAGTATAAGATTTAATAAATTACCTTCTATCTCTATCGCAGGGTAGAGCGAGCGTGGCGTACCTGCATGTATTTACAAATGTAAATGCCGCTGTAATATTAATATCAGTAGCATGGAGCCTTTGCAGAGCCGGTGTCGTGTAATTCTGAAGTGTATCTCATATTTGCATGTAAATAAGATGCTCGCTCGGTTTTCGCCTTGGACGCAGCCGGCTTTAATTACTGATACGGACAGCATTATATGCGTTTTCCTTAGGGTTGTCAGTTTTTCACCCAGCAATAAAAATTATATCTAACGGGGAAGGCTGATTTTCGTCGTTATTCATTTTGATTTCCTATTACAGTGGGCGGTAGTGGGTAATGTTGGATATCAAAAACACTTTAGTTCAATCACTGAGTATATTGAAACGTTCACAAAGTTAATTATAATCACTATTAGTACTACTAATTAATATCGTAGAACGCGCGATGGTTTAGTGGTAGGTGATAACCGTCCGCGCGCGCTACCACCCAAGAGTGAATAATGCCCGTTGGCGCCTTGGCGGTTTGCGCGCGCGCCGCACTAACTACATCGAGCGCCGATAGGTGGCGCTGGCGTCCCGGATATCATTTGATTTCGACATATCAATAAATAATTCGATTTATTTAATATTAGATATGGATAGTTTGCAATTTACATTATAAAAAATCTACATAATAGTATGCAAAGTTTATGTACATACATGAACATAGATTTAATTTTTATACCTGCCGTAAGTATTTATAAAGTGAAGACAAACTCAAAATTATTATAACTACTGATACTGAAGACTGAAGTTGTATTATAGTTTCATTAAATTTAACCATAATTGGTAGATTAAAAGCGTTAATTTAAAATAATTAAAGTTACATACTTCTTCAAATAGCAACCCTAGTGCTATGGTGCTCAACGCTACTGTTCCTGCCTTAGTTTGAATTTTTAACAAAATTTTCTTTATGACTTTATTACATTTATTATGAACTTTTGAAAATATGTTGAATTCAAATAATATAATTATCTCTGCGCCAGGTATTACTATATAAAGCTGCAGACGAACTGTTTTACATAATGCACTCAAGTATGAACTTCTCTGTCAGTATTAACTTTAAAATTATTTTTTGACATTATGAATATGAATGATTTAAAATTGGGTTTCTAAATGATTCTAAGTTGCTTCATTATTCTTCTTATTTTCGAGCAACCTGCAGAATGGGCTTAACATTTAAAAAGGGAGTTTCGCTTAAGATAGCCCATTATCTTTTTGTAATTTATTAAAATTTAATTATAATTATTCACTTTATATTTTGGAAATGTATGAAAGAAAGAATTTATTTCCACCATATTGACGAAGTCATAAAAGCAAAGAATAAAAGAGATAACATTATGAATCCGTGAAATAAATATGTAGGGCCCCCTGGGCCTACCAAAGAACTCGACATAAATTTGTAGGCCCTTCCAAGACGCTTGAGGAAAGTACTATCAAGCGATTTCTATTGAAAATAATGTAAGGGCGATGTTCGGTAGGGTAAGATAATTGATATTCTATTATATGTTTCATGAGATTATAAGGATTTAAACGTGTTTTAAATTCGACTAATAAAATAATTATTTATGAAACGATAGAGCAATTTGACCTTTGTAATCAATAGTCTCCAAACTTAATACCGACGCTCGCAGTGAAATTAGGTTACCAATATCCGGATCTACGGAATTTGCAGTTCAAAGAAAAAGTAGTTTGAAAGCAAAGGCTTGTGAGATTGTTTAAAATAAACCCAAGCGCAACATAGCCATCACTTCACTCTCAAAGCTCACAGGGAGTTGACTTGCAAAATTTTTCAATGAATTTGTATTTCCATTGATGTTAATTTGCTTCGCTTTGATGAATCGTGCGGTTATTTTTGATTTATAGAAACACGAGCGGATAACGGAATAATGACGGATGCTTCACATTCCATACAACTTGGCTGAAGCGATTCATTGGCTCAGTGCTTTCATCGTTACTGGGTTCGATGTATTTACATTTTTATGTATATATTATAAATAACCCACAACACAATAAAGTATCGCGAGTGTTTGCCAATATCACTTACTAAGTAACGGTTATTATTTCAGGTTTAACATTGTCTATGAGATATTAAAGACACGCTGCACAGGTTTAGCCGGTAGCGTCTTTTCGTCACAGAAAAAATAACAACAGTCCCAAAATCAGGCTAAATACTCTGCAAGCACAGTCGCGAACTCCGAGCTAGCCTAGCCTGTGATACTGCTTGTGACTGTACCAGGTTGTATTGGACCGGCGAACAATAAAATAAGGTACACACTACACGTGTACACAGTTTCGCACAATTTCAGAGACAAAACCTAAACTCGTGTTTGCCTGATGGACTATCGGGCTACAACTCAATAAACTCCGCCAGGGGGGGGTACGTAAAAACACCTCCAACGTAATGTCCGAATAATGCTAAGTGGTTTAGTACGAGTTGTAGACTACCCAATAAGCACTCTTCGCTTTGAATTTACACTTCCACTTTTTGGAGAATAAAGTAACTTTTAAAGTCAACCATACCCTAATTTTATTTTACTTTATTATATTACGTAATAGTTATAAAAATGATTTCCTTTATGATACCAGATGTGATATCAGCTTTAAAAGTCATAAAAAAATATTGCACCTCATTTAATAGGGATATAAAGTACACAGAAGTTGTTATAATGGGCTAATATTTTCAATACACATATTAAAAGTGGTTCTAAGAATTTCCCAGTTACTTGTTATGGACAACACAAGTTGGCCGTTGTATAGCTCTCAACTTGGTTAATATTGGCATATTGCTTGAAGCTGCAAGTTCAACACAAAGTGTATTAAATTGAGCGCAGATAATACTGTCAGATGGTAATAGTCAAGTTTGTGTAAGTAATTTAGTAGCCGGTTCGACGTATTATCGAAACGAACAATGTGCATCTTCTGTATAATTGCTGGACAAAACATCACGATGTTTTGTCCAGCAATTATACAGAATGACGCGGCCCAAGTTTCAATCTCCAAGAATCTGTATTTTGTAACGAGTAAATAAGACGTTATGAAACGCCCTTATTACTAGATACATCTTATACTTTAAACGAGACAATCTTGTATAATTGTATATATTATATAATCCTAATATCGAAAACGGCTACAAGTTTTGGGGGAGAAAAATCGATCTAGCTAGGTCTTATCCCTGGGAAGCTGGCGCATTCGTATATTGTTATCAATAATTTCAACTCCATTATGTCAGTCCGATTGGCAGATTGGTATGCTGATGTATACTTTTTGCTTTGTTCAAAAATTCGGAATGTAGTGGGTTCGAATCCCGGTCAGATAAATATTTTTGTGCTTCTTTTTTTATTTAAATTGACTAGAACTTCGAGCGAAGCTCCGTTATCCAGGTAATAAGGCATTATAAGTAAAAATTTTGGCTGCTGGACGATAAAATTCCGATAAGTGCACAAAAACCTCTGTGGCTCAGTGCTTCAGCGCGTTGGTGCTCAAGCCGGGGGTCGCGGGTTCGAATCCCGTCGAAGGAACAAAAAGAACTGTTCCTGGGTCATAGATGTGTATTAAATATGTGTATCATATAATAAAAATCTTAAATATATGTAAATATATTTAAGATTTTTATTAACAGCATTTTATTTAAAAGTATTAAATATATATCCCATTATCTGGTACCTGTAACACAAGTTCTTCGGATACTTAGCACGGGGAGATATTGACGTGGTGTGAAGCGTCCATAGATATTATTATTGTTAAAACCCTAACGTCATTAGTCAACACAAAATATAGATTCTTAGAGATTGCGCCCAAATGTTATTTTATACCGGAATCTATAAACCTCGCGGAATGAACGGCAGTGGATGTGCAACACAGAAAGAATGGCTTTATTAAAAACCCGCCCTTCTATCATTAGGTCGCGATTACTGAAAAAGTTAGTACCAATACTATAAGTGCAGAACCGCGACGCACCGTAGGGCGAGATGCAATGAATTGATGAGCTGGTAATCAAAATTCAAAAATGCATATTTTTGGATAAGTATAGTTTTTGACGAATCAAATAGGGCTTCATTCTGCATTTAGACCAAAGAATTATTTATTTTTCTTCTTATATGTTACTAGATGTTACCCATGACTTATAAATTTTGCCGCAATGAAAAGTAGCCTGTGTCCTTTCCCGTGATCTAATCTATTTCTGTGCCAAATTTCATCAAAATCGGTTTCGGAGTCTATTCAAAGCAAACAAACAAACCAACAAATCTTTCCTCTTTATAATATTGGTATATATTGTTTGTATGTACGTCAGCCGCAGAGAGCGTGTAATAGAGCAATCGGATCTGCGGCAAACGGTCGTTGCATGTCGTGTTCAATATTCAGTCGTCCTTTGTGGACGGAGATGTGTATTGAATCGTCAAAGAGCATCGCTAACTACTTAAAGTGCTAGTGCTAGTGCTTATACTCCAGCGACATTGATTTAAGCTATTATATTATGGTAAGCTAGCTGGCCCGTGCCCACTTCGTTGGGCGTTAAACATTTTTTGATGGCGATGATGAGGATGAAGAGTTAGATACTTTTTATCCTCAGTTACTCCTTATAACATCAGCTATATCTGCCAGTGAAAGTCCCGTGAAAATTGGTCCAACCGGTCCAGATATTAGCCGGAACAAACAGATAGACATACGGACAGTAAAAATTTAAAAAATATATTTTTTATTGTTAATAACGTATATATTTTCATATGCGTTAAGTCAAAAGCTGTAAATTTGAAATTACAAACAGACACTTCAATTTTATTTATTTGTATCATGTAAAGCACATGTGATATTAGTTTCCAAGAGAAAATGTTTTTATTGAAAAGCCAAGCCAAAATTACAGTTTCATTTATTTGAGAATGGTTTTCTTTTTCTACTCATGTTTAAAATATAGGCATAAGGCATAAATAATATGTCTTAAAATATTCTACAAAATAAATATACTACACACCTAGTATAATTGTTATTAGCGATTGGCTACATCCTGAGGTCTAGGAATAGAAGTAGCAAAATATGCTACTACGCTGCGCTACGCGCATGCTACGAGTGTGCTGCGGGCCTGCTACGTTTGAAATGCGCTTGCTTGCAGCAAAAAATATTTCATTTAATACTAGCTGTTGCCCGCGGCTCCGCGCGCGTAAATGCAGAATTCCTTAAGGAACACTGTACTTTTGCCTATTGCGATAAAAAGTAGCCTATGTTTTAATCTAGAGCCTAAACTACTACCATACCAAATTTAATCGAAATCCGTTCAGTAGTTTTCGCGTAAAAGAGTAACAAACCTCCATCCTTTCTTTCACATTTATAATATTAGTAGGATATAAAATTCTAGTGCCATAATGTTCGGGGCCACACTCCTCCGAAACCGCTTGACAAATTCTTATGAAAAATTTTTTGCATATTCGGTAGGTCTGAGAATGGGTCGTTATCAAACGACCCGTACCCGATTTCGACCCGTAAATAATAAGAGTGACCCATCCGCAAATATTTTGTTTTTAATTTTTCGACAAAAATTTATTTTTATACTAGCTTTTGCCCGCAGCTTCGCCCGCGTGGGAGTGTGTTCGTGGCAAAAATCTTCTATAGCAAATATACCTGCAATATAGTAATAGCACAGAGTAAATACTTAGAATGGGTCTATACCCATTACTTTACTATTAACCTATCCTTCAAATATAAACATATCTATGCCATCGCGGACTTTTTTGTATACCTATAAAAGAGAAACAATCCCACCATACATTGTTTTGTTATTTATCTCCAACAAAGGTTAGGCAGCATTTTCGATAAAAGTTTCCTGATGGCCTTTTTTTCCGACACCTTCATAAATCAAACAATTTCCATAAAATCTTTGCAAATTATTATCGACCTTCCTAAGAAACCACTCTGTCGTTACCGACAGTAACAGTAATGTAAACGGCATGAAAATCCTTTTAGTAGTTTTTGAGATTATCGCGAACATACACACACACAGACAGACAGACTCGGCGGCGACTTAAGTATCCTTTGTCCGTCTCCTGGTTCTAAGCTATCTTCCCCCCACCAATTTTCAGCTAAATCGGTTCCAGCCGCTCTTGAGTTATAAATAGTATAAAGAAAGTCGTGTTAGTACACGACTTTCTTTTATATATATATACAATCGCTGGTAGGTAGGTAATTTAGGAGTTATCCAAGGAAAATCAAGGTATAAGGTGAGATTTTTATCAAATGACCAAGAACAAAATATAAAATTTAAATTTCGAATTCTTGTAAGATTTATTTTTCAACAGATGACAATAATATGACGTGTCAAAACAAAATAAAAATAATGGGTCCCACTCACAGGCAATCGATTGTTACGATCAAATTGGAAATTAATTCGTAAAGGTAAATTGTTAACAACGACCGCTTTAGTTGTTACGATCATCGCTTGTGTGTGGGACTTTAAATCAAATGCACTAAGGAGTATTGATATCAACTTTAATGCAAATCGCTCCCAAACAACTTTCTTTCCCTTTTTTAACCCCGTTAGGGGACGAATTTCAATAAACTATGTTACACTTATTCCATAAATTCTATTACATAATGTTTGTGCAAAATATGAAGTAGATTGGACCAAGGAATCACGTTGCTCTATACAAACTTTTCCCCCCTTTTCACCCCCTTAGGAGTCAAATTTTAGAAAATCCCTTCTTATCGGACGCCTACGCATTACAAAGAGCATGCCCTGCAAGTTTCAGGTCTCTACGATCAGCGGTTTTGGCTGTACGTTGATCCGTCAGTCAGTCATTCAAGACTGAAGAAAGAAGATTCCGATTTTGAGATGACGTGGCAAAAAAAAATACAGACAATGACTAAACCACATTTGCCGGGTCAGCTTGTATTTTATATTATATTAGCTACCTCGACACAGGTTGTCTTATCCTAACTATGAACTACATACACCTACAGCCCACACCAATATCTACAACTACAATCTATACCTCCAACTACAACTACACCTACACATACATCAAATATCTACACCTAAACCTACCTACCTACTTATCTACGTACCTACTAACCTCCCCACCTCCCAAGCTACCAACCTCCCCACCCACCAACCTACCCACCTACATCCTACAATTTCAACAACTAGAACTACACCTACTACCTACAACCCACATCTTTGTATATAGTAGTGTCTGAAGTAGAACTGTTTTGTAGTCAAACAAAAACAGATAAACTGAACGCACCTATAAATATTTGACAGTCTCAAGTGACACCCGAGACCCAAATTTACGCCACCAAACAGTGTTCAGTTAATATGGAAAACTTTATTGCTCGTTTTTATTATTTTCGTCGTATTTTTCCAATATTTCGTACCTTATGAACCTTCCTTGAACTTTCACAATTATATTTTCAAGACCAAAATTAGCCAAATCGGTCCAGCCGTTCTCGAGATTTAGCGAGACATTGGAATTGCAGTCCATTTTTAAGGTTCCGTAGTTCACGTCTCAGAACCCTTCTTCTCATCATGTTGCTGCGTCCGTACGCCCGTCCTCAACTTACTTTCCAAACGGTTAGTGCTAGAATGTATTATGTTTATTTACCACGTTAACAAAGTGCTAAAATAAAATTTATTTTTTGGGGTAGGTACCTCACCTACACGTAAAGTGAGGATGTCTTTTTTTTCTTGCATTTATCCCATAGTGTGGGGTATCATTCGATAAATCTTTAAAAAACATTGAGAGGTTGTTAAGACGATTTTCTTTATTTAGGTATCCGTTTACGAGATATTCAACTGTAAAGCGTATTTTTTTTTAATAAAAAGGGTGTCCCCACTTCTAAAAGCTAAATGGCTGGCTTGGATTGAAAAAAATCATGATGGGACGCAGGGATTCAGTGTAAATTTTTCATGTTGCAGTAACTTTTAAGGAAAATTCTAACGGCTTAGATAACTTTTATTTGATAACTTTTAAAATGTGCTTACTTGGAAAACTTCATACAGAAATAAAAAAACATGTAAAATATTTAAAATAAAATCATAAATAGGTGACTATCGACTAAGGAACCCTATTCTATGCATGGTCTGACACGCACTTGGTCGGATTTAATATACATAATATATAAGAGAAGATACAAAATGTACTAACAACTGCAGTTACTACTACTACTAATGTACTAACGTTGCAGCGAAAATTCTATACGACATATATATGCGTATATTTAAAAAAAAGGGTCTTTGTTCGCAAGCCCTTTTGTCGTTCAAAAAATTTTATTCAAAAATATGTATTGATGACCAAGCTTTTAAGCTTGGTGTATACATCATATACAACTAGCACAGTCGTAGTTTTGAACTATACTCCACATTGCCAACTTGCAAAAATCAATAACTACCCGCAAAGTCCGGAATGCGGACCGCGGTTGGAAATTATTTACTGCTCAAACATCAAAAATAGCCTAACTGTTTTGTTTCAAACTCGCAAAAATTTCAATAGCATCGGATGACCTTATTTATGACTTTAAATAGATTGTTTGCAATCAAAACAAAAATGTTTTTGCCTGTGTCGACTGCCAACAACTTCGAGTTCTTAACCTAGGTATTTTATCGAAGTTAATATTGTAATAAACTGTATTAGTATTATTCCTTTTTATTTCACAAAATAATTACAATGTTATTAGTACAATAGATCTAATTTACTGAGACAAAACATTCATTATAAAACTGAGACAGTCCCTTACGGCTGAATACTAATTGGCTAGATAAATGAATAAAGTTAGACTATTACTGAAATTGAAGTAACACGCTATTTCAATTTATTACCGTCGACAAGATTTGCTTATTTTGTGAGTACAACAAATATGTTACTTTTGTTTACAATAAACATGACGTCTAGAGAGTACACGTGGCAGAACTGAATTCATCATTTTAAATCCTAAAATACTCTCATTCTGCCTAAAGCACATCGCTTCAAATCAGAATAGAAAAACTAAAATGCGCACACCATCTGAGTATTGAGCCGTATTTTAAAAAGTTAGGTTATTATGTAAGAATTATAATTAGCTTCGGACAGATGCGTTATATCCAAAATCATGTCCTTGATGTTTCACACTCAATGCCACTTAAGAGTTTTACTGATATATATGAATCTGAATTTGGTTACGTTATGAGTTAAAAAAAAAAGCTTTGAAGCTAAGTGGTAGGTGAAATTAGTGTCTTAATGGCGTTATTAGTTCTTGTGAGGTTAGTTTTGGGTGTTGTTAGCCTCGCAAGTCTACGCATTGATATTTTTCACTATCCTTAATTAAAATAAGTACTAAAGGTTATATAATGATCACACAAACGTTTTAACATAATATAATGAACCCGTCAAATATCAGTCGAAACGCACAAACAGTTACCATCAATAAATATAAATTGTCGATTGCCGCGAGTGTTTACAATTAACGAATAAAACAATTTGCTTAAAACTTTAATGCAGTGGCAACCCGCGCTCCATGAACACGAATGTTAACGATAAAATCCGTTGTAACGTGAATAATTTACCGATAAAACCGATATACAATAACAAAATCCCTATAATTTATTATTATATCATGCGATAGGTTGAATGTTTTAAACGATTTTACATAATTTACCCTTTATTTATAATTTAATCCAATTTGCCGGGTCTGGGCGCTCATTACCATGAGCGTTGTTTGATACATGTGGTCGGTGATTTCCACTTGATCGAGCGATCAGCCTTTTCGTTAGGTCCCATTAAATGCCTAAAGGGTTTCACAATTAAAAATATTTATCACTGAATTAAAAACGAAATTAATCTTTTGAAAATGTATGTAATCACACTACTTGGAACTGTGCTAAAGTAGGTAGGTATCCGATAGTTCATCGAGGAAGAGAGACCAGCCGGTTTTTAAATGGCCATTGGTTACATAATGTGTTTCGTACTATTAAACATCAACCTTTGAAGAAGTTTATCTTACAGTAAGTTCTAATAATTATCTTATTTAACAATTATGCAATTCAATTAATATGTGTACCATTTTACGCATTTCTAATAGAAACTGACAAAATAGAATAGGGATGATGACACTACATCTAAATAATTTAGTTCCATTAATATACTCAGATATATTGAGGCATTACTACTTGGTAAATGTAAAAAAATATATTTTATGTATATTTTAGTAATTAGATACATCTAAAAAGTACAAAAAAATGTATATTTTTTAGCTAAATTAGTAAACAAAACCTAGATCATTAATTTACTTAAATCATATACAAAAACATTTATTAACATAAGTATGAACTTACACGCACAAATATCGGAGATATTTACAAATATATTCCTGCGGCATAATTACTTCATACACTTTAACCTAGACGTGACGTCTCAGCTTGTACGACTTTAGTATGGAGCGTTTTCACGAGACTTGCGATTTTTTGTATACAAATCGCTGTATCTTTGAAAATATTAACTTTTGATATACTGTTTTTTCAAAGAAGTTACTCATATTTAAGAGTACTATTCATTTATGCCATAAAAAATTAGTCATCTAGCCTATTGTTAGAAGTTACTGTAACCTGAACTCCTTCAAAAGTTGATGTTTCATAGTACAAATAACATAATGTGCCCATTTGAAAACTGCAAAAGATTCAACCAGAGGTCATCAACTCGTCATTGCAAAAATATAAAAATACCCTGTGGATATGTACTAATAACTAAATGGAGTTAGATTTTTAACAAACTTTAAAATGTTGAGTACATGTTTAAACATAATTATTCAACAAATCGAATCGTTTTTTCTCGTACGACCACATACATAGCTGATAAATTAAAAAACGCAGATGTATTTGTGCTCTAATTTTGCTAGAAAGGCTGTAATAAACCAACGAAAACTCAACATTAATAATATTCTAGTGTTGGTACTAATAAAAGTGATGCAGCATGTAAGATGAATTCGAGAAATATGCTCAGTTAAGTCGATACCTACCAACAGGAAGCTTTTAGAATTTAAATTATAAAAAAAGATATATTAAATGATATTAATAGGCACGCGTAGAAAAAACTTTGTAGTCCTTTTTAATGTTCCGTACCCAAAGGGTTAAAGTGTCCGTCTAGCTATTCGTCTCCGTCTGTCTGTCTCTGTCTGTCCACAGGCTGTATCTCATGAACCATGATACTGCCGAACGTTTAGCTTAGCTAGGCAGTTAAAATTTTCACAGATGACGTACTTCTGTTGCCACTTTAAGAACAAAGTAAAAAAAAAACAGAATAAAATTAATATTTAAGTAAGGCGCCGATGCAACTAACGTGTTTTTTGTCGCTTTGTTGTAATTGCAAGAGTTTGAATTTGGATCTGCACCGCGCTAAGTCGCGCTGCGCCGCTCTTGCAATGAAACGTATCTTTTTGTATAGTGATTAAAGTAAAATTTGAAATCGCTATTCGCGATCGCTTAAACATGCAGCGCCGCGTCGCGTGACGTCTTGGTGTGTGCTGAGCTAAAAACTGGTGTAAACTAAGATGTGCCCAACAACTATTATATTCTATAAGTATATAATTTACTTTTTATAGTTAGTTTGTATACGTGTAAGTTTTTTGCTTCGCTTTCATATTGAAAAAATTAAAACAAGACCATTCTAGGTTAACCAACCTCCTTGTACCGATTGAACAAGTTGCTTAGAAGCAAAAATCTATTTATCAATGTATCGGCCTGCATCAGGAGCCATTTCTCAGCCAGGATTAATTACACACGACAAACGCCAAACGACACGCCTTTCATTATCCAGCGACCTAAACTTTACTTTGCATTTTTACTTCCTAATGAAGCAATTAGTAAATACTTAACAAACACGTGTGCACGTTTTTAAGCTCAAAACTTGAGAGGTAAAAAATAAACTGAAATATAGATAACAATTTATGTCTTAAAACACTGCTTTCGTAAAATGTTTTCGCGTGGGAAGATAAACAATAGTAACTGGCTAACCGAGCCTTGCTACGAGCTCGAGTAGATTAAAAAAAAAACACTTTTTTTACCGGGGTTCAAACCCACCACATTTCGAAAACCAAAATCAATCAAACTGCCAATCGGACTGACATTACAAGAGTAGAAATTGTTGATATATTGTTGCACGACGAAAAAAAAACATATATTAACAAAAGTTTTACAGGGATAAAACCTAGCAAGATCGATTTTTCTCCCCCAAAACTTCCAGCGTACCAAATGTCATGTAAATACTTCCGGCCATTTCCGATATTACGATTATATACAAGACCGATATATATATACAAGAATCTCGTTTATTATTTAGTGAAGAATATGGAATGAAACACAGCAAAAAGTATAAAAATGTAAACACATCACGATGTTTTATACAAATAATATTTTTACCTGCTTACCTACTAAATTTTATGTAAATACATTCAGCTGTTTCCGATATTACGATTATATATATATACAAGATTGTCTCGTTTTATAAATCAGATTTAGTGAAGGATATGAAACGAAACACAGCAAAAAGTATAAAAATGTAAACACGTCACGATGTTTTATACATATAATATTTTATGTCGTTACTTTTTCAAGTTAAGAGTTATCCGGGGGCCTTGGGAACTACCACTTTTTTCTCATTATATTATTTTTGGTATTCCTCAGCGACCTTTTTATAAATCGACGCATTTCATCATGCGAACGTGATCTTCACTAAACAAACATAATGAAATAAAGAAAAACTTTTTCTACGGGGCAATGCTCGTTTCTAAATTTCCTTTTTAAATTATTTTAAAACAGACGCAGTTTAAATGAAACATGTTTTATACCTATAAAAAAATCCGATACTACACCTGTAGTATCGGATTTTTTTATAGGATACTAGTATTAAATGATGTTGATATTAAGGAATCACGGGGCGGTTAAAATATTAAGTGAAGTGTTTATTGAAAAGATTAAATTACATCGACAAATGGACAGAGGTCTGTCTTACAGCAAAGTTCGTCAGGGACTGCCTCTTTCAGTACAATACAATTCGTTCCTTACTTGCTTACCTGTGTTACTCACCCCCGCATCATTCATACCCCGGTTATACAGTTCCCATGCACACTAATATTAAGACACATTTAAACAAACGGACCAGATGTCCGTTGTTTTTTTTTTCTTAATCCCTAAATTTATAACATTTTCCCAAGAACGTTTTCGACTAAAAATATATAAAGCCTATAAAACAATAGAATTAGAAAAAACTTACTTAAAAATGACCCTTCTAGAAAGTTTACGATTAAAAATATACAAAGCCAATAAAACAATAGAATTAGAAAAAACTTAAACTTAAAAATGACCCTTCTACATAGGCTTCATCATAAACATCCATCCATCCTCAGAAACTTTTACATTTATAATAGTAGTAGGAGTAGGATTTGTTGATATTGTGGATAATATGTCTTACCTCACATATTATCCACAATATCAATTAAATCCTTCTATTTCTTTTGCTATAAAAAAATATCTATGCAAATAAATAAAATTGTAATTATCTTTTTGTAATTTTAAATTAACAGCTTTTAACTTAATTCTTATAAAAAGTCAACTTTTAAAAATGTTATCTGTCCTGTTATCAAACAGAGCTGGTCTTTCTGTTTGTTTACAGGACTTTCACGCAGATAGCTGATGTTATAAGAAGTAACACAGGCTACATAGGGTTCCGTTTAAATAATAAGATTCCGTTTCCATTAGTTCTATGCAAACGAAGTTGCGGGCACCAGCTAGTAATAAATACAATGCTTAGAACAACAACCGAGTAATTCTAATGTAAAAAAAAACAAAGCAACAGTTACAATATAGATGGTTTCTATTTATTTTAGTTTAGCTGTAGTCATTAGCTTACAATTTTTCTATTAAGCAAATGTAGTATGTTAGATAAAAGGGCCTTATCCTTTGTATTATATATATTTAATTTGTAGTATTGTGTCATTATTTTTACTACCACCATTATTTAATCCTTATTTTCCTATGTACGACGAAATATATTGTTAGTTTTGTTGTATATATTAAGTGACAGAGCAACACTGTTCTCAAGTACTTAGTTGAGCAATCCATGGTTGTAACCATGGATTGCTCAACTAAGTACTTTTACACTTTTAGATATAAGCTATGTCTATGGGCACCGTAGGTTAAGGATAGGCAGGATACATACGTCCACGAGTTTACATTTTAAGCAGAGTGGAAGGTCATTAGGTCTTTCATTGACCAAAAACTTTTCCATGCTTTTTCAATTCGTTGGTCTACTTCCTTATCCTGTCTATTATGGAATAATGTTATTTGGCCTAAATAAACGTATTCTCTTTCTTTCTTCACAAACTTATATCTCCCTATCAACTCGCCCGATCACACTTTTCATAATGCTCTCGTCATGCATTCACCAGCTTACTCCCCAAGTCAAGCGTAAAGCAGTTTTATGTCAAAAATTTTGGGCGCAGTCCGGTATGGTGGACAACAAATTCATTAGCATCTTTTGAGTAAATAAACTGCAAGAAACAAATAGATTTGTTAGTATATGTGCACGTTATATATAACAACAAATATTATACATAAAACCCAATCCAAAACAATAAATAATATAATAAAATCTTATAAATACCTTAAGTATTATAAGTAGAAGACCTCCGCACCATTTGCTTGACAAATGACAGATAAAGTATTGCCAGATCACAATTTTATTTCTTAACTATTTGACCGTTACATTTTTTACTATATAATCAAAATAAATTATTTAAAATTAAATTAATAACGTCCTAGACTTTTTTAAAGAACTTGTTCATCACGGCGGACAAATTCGAAATGCGAGTTGAGTACACCCGATTATTCATCTGCCTTTGTCAACACACGTCGTGGTGGCGCGCGCTGACACATCGTTTTGCGTGACAGCGGGATCCAACGAGCCGGCCTTCGCTCCTGCCCGCCTTCCTCTCCGGGTCGTGCAGACGTCGAGTCAACAAGCGACTCAGTAGAAAACTTTTGTGACTGTCGCCGGTCGCCCAGCACCTCCACCGCGGGCGAAGACAAAGGGAGAGAAAGAGAGCCATGAAGTATTTGATACAGGCGAATTTACTATTGTATTAGATACGTCTGCGCTGGATATGACATCGGTATCATTTTGTTACATTCAAATCTATTCCGAGCATTCTATTTTGTCTTATTGCAGATCTTGTTATACGTGAACAAAGCACTGGAGATTGAGTTAATACTTGTGATGTGCTGGCAATCTCGGGAGAGATAGTATAATAGAAACTTGATATGATGGTAATTTTTACATCTAAAGGATCATTATTTTTTTCTACAGAAACACATTCGTCAATCATTTCCTCTTCAGAATCTATATTCATTTTTCTCTTCAGTAATTTATATAGTTAGTTTTTCGATTTCGTTTTTGAATTATTTTTTATTTTTTGGGTGTTAAATTCACAACTGATACGACTTTACCTTCACTCTTTCTTTTCAAATATTTGTTTGTAATTATGTTTTTCTGGATCTTTTAGATTTTTTTCTATCCTCCTGCTTTCTACTAGCCTTTTTTCATATTTAGTTTATGTCATTGTTTTTACGTTCTTTTGATATATGTATAAAGTCATATTAATAAGAAATATCTGTCATATAAATAGTGAATAAGCATGTTTTTATAGGGAAGACATACGTGGTATTACATCTTAAGAAAGCAAAAAATGGGTATCTCGTTAATACAAGGACTTTTTATAGTAGTAGTACTCAACGGAACGGAAAATCATACAAAAAAGTGCACCTTTCATACTTAAAAAGGGGAAAACGAATATATTTTATCATTATGCTAGTCTTTTGACCAGGATAATTAGACACAGGCAAATGATAATTATGCCTATAATTATTCATAACTCATTATACATACAAGCTTCATTATAGTTATTTCAAAACATAAATATATAACCCAAAAGCATCATTCAACATGCAGATTGAAGTTTTAGAATAGTAAAATAAACTTGATAGAGTAGACAGATAAATGATAATACTACCCAAACCAAACACAGGATAATGATATATTTCCCTTCATAACACCAGGATCGAAATCAATCAGCCACACGTCCGCCTGCTAGCTTCTTCGGTACATGATCAGCTTCCCTATACGCGGTAAACTGCACTCTATCGTTATTACCAAACAAGTTATGGTCAAGCGCAACTTGTACTATTTTGCGCAGGACACTTCCATATAAATACGCTAATTTAGCCACGCCCACTGCGTTTATATTTTATAAGAGGTAAATTTCGCTATGATTATAATTTATATAGATTTGTCAAATTGAAAATGTAATATAGACGTTTTTGTTGCATAAAAGGGCAAGGGGATGCCTCTGGATAATGAGAAGAACGGACTTTGAGATTTTTTTTCCTATATTACTTGTATAGTACAAGTATGTATTCTGTGCCTATACTTAGACTGCAATTGTTAAAAAAAGAAAGTTGTACGTAGTAAGGCATAAATCTCAACAATCTTATAATTCGATGGAGCCGGCTGCACGCACGAAAAAATATGACTCATGCGTTACCTGTTACTGTTACCAAGTACCAGCGTTACCTCGCATTGCCGTTACCTCAACTATTATTATTATATATTATTATTATTATTATTATTATTATTATTATTATTATTATTATTATTATTGTTATTGTTATTCTTATTATTATTATTATTATTATTATTATTATTATTATTATTATTATTATTATTATTATTATTATGCGCTTGAAGTTATTACTCAGTTCGGCGCCGGACTTCGCGGCGGCAACACGCCTACCTAAGGCGCGGCATAGTCTGTAAGGTATTTATAATATGGGCCAATTCCGACAGTTAATTAATTGCACTCTATTTAGGTGAAAAATACTTTGTCTTTAAAAATATTAAAATAAATTTACAAAAAATGAAAACGTAGATAAGAGGGTTATTATTTACAATTAAAACTTAGATTAGCTCTCCCAAACGTTTTAATTCCACTACTTGTTGCAACGACTTTCAATTTACTATTACTCTATGTAGGCTGAATTCGTTATCAAACACTCCCCTATTATGGAAGCGTTCGATAGTTTGTCGAATAGACTGAGTCGAATCTCAGACCTGACAGACTACCCTTATATTCCTTTAGCGCTCTGGTCCCGATAATTGGTCCACCACACAAACTAGCGGGTATGCATACATACATTCATTGTACACACTAATACTACAGTGTGATATACATTTTATCAGTAAGAATATGAGGGGAGTCTGGCGGGCCTGGAATATCAGTCCAGAAAGTATAATGTAACTAACTCAAATCCCCTTTAACCAGTTTTGAACGCTATCGTATTTTCTTATACCTAGCTAAATTACATTTGTGTTGGAGTTTTTGAGTTGGAGAGTATAAACAAAACCTATTAATATTTATATGTAGGTCTGCTAAGTAAAATTAAAAATATTTCAATATAATGAGATTGAATTATCTTATTGTGTTGTTGAATAATAAATGCCCGCAAAACGTGTAGGGACCACTCGCTGGGTTGTATTTCTTTGTGATTTATTGCATTACACGTTGGCATGACACATTTCATTACCTTTCTACGAATGTTAGAATAACTTATGATTTATTTTTATGAAAACGTGGTCGATTTTTGTAATTGTTCACCTTTATTAATATAGAATTAAATAAGGTACATATATTGTAGTACTAGCTGTTGCCCGCGGCTCCGCCCGCGTAAATACAGTATCCCTCGGGAACAGTTGTAGTTGTTAGGGATGAAAAGTTCTCAAAAATTGTAATCCAGAGCTTAAAATACTACCATACCAAATTTTATCGAAATCCATTCTGTAGTTTTTGCGTGAAGGAGTAACAAACATCCACCCATCCATCCTCAAAAACTCGCATTTACAATAGTAGTAGGATTTTGAGTGTCATTAATTTTAGTTAAGTTTTACAAAAATATATAAATTGTATATTTTATGGTTATAACCAGTGTAAAAGGAAAATTCCAGTTGTTTACTAATACACCTATTAGTAAATAACTGGAATTTTCTTTGTGTTGTTACTTATTGTTTCAAAAAAGAGCTGAAAACGCTTTTTCGAACATTAATTCAAACAGAAAATTCTTTTGATAACGAAACCTTTAGCATAATTCAAAGAGTACGGAAATTCATTACAAAATAAATTAGATACAATGAATGCCGTCATAATTTGCAAACTGCCATGAATTTTCGTTTAATAACGAAAATATAAAACGCCGTGTAAAAGTTAGTATTTAATATAAGCGAAAACCCAAACGGGCTATACGCGAAAGCCCAACGATCCCTCAAATCTGGGTTCCATTAATCCTACCTTTAATGTATTCGTGTTTAACGTGGGCCCTCCCAGAGCGTTCGCAAAATTTTGCATAAACAAAAATTAATTCGCCACGCTTGTAGCGCCCTTCAGTACACGAAGTAGATGTTATCGCCTATCGGTCTACACGTACACACAATACAAAGTTACATACACAATGCAAAGTTGTACGCGAAACGAAGCAATATGCATAAACTTTTATCCTGTCCGATTTTTCAGCTGCAAAATACGAATACATAAACAAATATTGACGTGTGTGTTCTATTTTCTATAACGACTTTTAGATTGTTTTCATGCAACTGCATTGTAAAAAAAATAACATATTTTTTTCCTATTTTATGTCCTTAACCTACTAAACTACTAAACTAAAAAAAAACTAATATTGCTATTATTCTTGACAAATAAGCGAGATAATCTGGTAAATTCTTCTGTTTCATCTACTCACATTTAGATGTTTTCCCGCTTAAACACGAGGTAATCAAATATGTATATTTCCTTTATAACGAAATTGAAAAATGCCTCCTCGTCAAAGGAAATATTCCACGTTCGGTAAAATATGAAACGATGTTCGAATCAAAGTAACCTTTCCTTGCTTCATGTATTGACGTTGTAACAAACGTCTCACGAAATATGCTGTAAATTTTGGTGCTCCTTTCGTAAATTAAACGTTAAAAAATCTCTTCCTGAAAATTCTTACAATGATTTGCTCATTTCGTTTGTTTTTTAAACCCACGCACTTCTTAACTTAAAAAATTATGCAAAACCGTTTTAAGCGAATAAAAAGGCATTGAAGGCATCTAAATAATTTATACAACACTTAATCAGGGGTCGCGAACTGTCGCAGTGACGAGGGTTAGCTTACGCCGCCGTACGTACCAAGAAATATTCATAATCCTCGAAGATACAAACGCGACCTTTCATTATGATACAATTTGAAACTATGTCGCTACGGAATTATCTGGAACAAAATTATAGCGTACCATTGTAAGCCAGCCTATATAACTGGTATATACCTGAATTTTCTAAATTTTCAACATAAATAACTTTGTAATAATTATTGTAATTTTTAAAAATGTTTTAAAAGAAATATCTCGTTTCAATGTTGAAAGGAGGAAAATATTTTGCTGTGAATAAAGTATGTGAAGTCTAAAGTCGTTTAATATCTAAGGCAAACGCTCAATGAGGCACCGCGGAGCTCGCAAACTCGGAGGTGATTAGCCTTTGCCTGAGAACACCATAGACGTTCAAATTGAAAACGAGGCATGTCAAGGCAAAAAGTGTCACCGTTTAAATGGAACCACTTTTGGGATTATTTGGGGCCACTTTGACAGTTGAGGTATGGTGAAATCAAGATAGCTGACATTTGAGGTATGGTGAAATCAAGATGGCGTAACTTTTTCTTGTATGAAGATTTGTTCTGCCAACAGTACCTACGTTATGATGTATGTACAGTTGACAGAACAAATCTTAGTTTTGAAATCATTGGAGAACACACAATATGTGAGCGCACGACGGGTATTATTTTCCGTCAAAGTACGGTGTAATTTTCATTCCACGTGGGAGATAATTACCACGTGGGAGAGCCATGCCTCGGTACAAACGGCTCGACCGAATAAATAAATAATTATTATTTTTACCATTTTTACACAGAACCACAATATAGCACATAAATCAATGATAATCTCAGATAAAAGTGCAACCAGTACAGTGTCTTTAGTAAATATTTAAAAAATCCGATTCATAAAGGTACACTTTTATTAAATAACAATGATAGGTAGGTACATATTATTTTCTTCTATGTATTATTGTAAATTTATATCACGTCCGTAACTATAGAATAAATACAAAGCTAAGAGGACGCATAAGAGATTTTGGTTGCGGAAATGCTTATTTTTCTCACCAATGACAAATGCTAAGAATATAAAATATAATAATTAGGGATTCATGACCTGTTGGAAATTTGTTGAGCTGCAACATAACCTCAGGGGCGACACTCTCTACAAATGACAGCTCGAGCACCGGCGAATGTCAGCCACGTTTACGTAAGCCTAAGGTTGACACATAATATTTATACGTCGCTTCAGACAAATCTATCATAGATATTATGAAATTATGTTGTTGGAGTTTTGGCGGGGACTTTAATGGGTGAAGTTGTGGAATTCGTATTTCTTCATAAATTTGTGTTATTTCGGTTCTTAATGTGTAATATTGGTAGAATTATTAACCATTAAATATTCGTTAACGTGCACAAGTGTGGGCAAGTGGTACAACTTCTAAAAACGTACTATTTTGTGTTTCCCGCCAAAACTCCCTAGGGACTTTCAGTAAAGCTTCTACCACTTTTCTAAATCGACTGACATGACTCATGGACTGTACTGACTGTATATAAAGCACGAAACGAATAGCGGCCAGCCCCGTGAACGAAAGTCGAATGAAAGTGGGTGGAAAAACTCACGCCCCGCCCGCCACCGCATTCGCCCAGCCACACACAGCCGCGAGCTGTCATTCATGTTAATCAGTGGAATGACGATTCTTGACCTTAGTAATATATAATATATTCTTTGACATAGCACAATCGTGAAACGTCGGTCGGCCTTGGAAAAGACCTCTATAAAACAAAGAGTATTATTTGTTTTATAGATTTAAATAAAAAATATTAAAATAAATATAGAAAATTTACATTTTTTATGTTAAACTTTTTATTTTAACTACCATGAACCATCTTAAGTACCTATTACATAATAAGTCAATATTTTAATATAATAAATTTCAAGTAATTCCAAAATCTGATTATAATGAATTATTATGAGCAGTTCACGTCAGCGGTCAGATATTTATAACCTAATATTTTTGATTGTGGTCATTTATGTTGTAAAAGCAATTTTCTAGAAGCCATATGGTTAACTTTTTTTTGTACATATTAAAAGATAAACTGTGTGTAAAATTATCTGGTAACTTATTATATATGTCTATGGCCTATATAAATACATTGTTTTCATATATGTCTAAGTTACATATTGGACGATAAAGCTTATATTCTATGATTTTACGTTCTACGTTCGATTTGAGTTCAAAATATTGTGGATATAACCTAACAAAAATACATAGTTCTTTAATGTACATGCTAACTAATGGTAGTATTTTGTATTTTTTAAAAAGCGGTTTGCAACTGTTCATAGTAGAGGCACCAGAAATAGCTCTAATACATTTTGTCTTTAAACACCTTTTCAATCTCTACTGAGTTGCCCCACAGCAATAGACCATATGAAAAAATAGAAGAAACGTAACCCTGGTACGCAGTTAGAACTGCTTCAGTACTAATGTTTTATTGCGTAGACGAAACGGTCAAGTTTGTCACAAATATATTCTACGTGGACCTTCCAATTTCAGTACTTATCCATCATAATACCAAAAAACTTTGCACTATCTACTTCAATAATTTTCTTGTTGTTATATTTTATGTCTAAAATTAATTTGCTCTCTTCTGTAGTTTTGAAATTGTATGATTTGTGTTTTTTCAGTGTTAACGTGTAGATTAATATTATTTATCCACTTTATTATATTTTTAAGTGTTAAATTAATTTCTTGTTCGTACGTTTCTCTATCATCACATTTAATGACGAGAGTCGTATCGTCGGCGAACAAAATTGTTTCGTGTTGAGTTATATTAGGAATATCGTTTATGTACAGCGAAAACAGATTAGGACCTAGTAAGCTTGTGGTACTCCGTATTCATTCAGCTTATAATCGGATCTACTAGTAACTTTAGTATTTTCGTAAATTTTTGTTACTTCTACACATTGAAAGCGACCCGACAAATAGCTACTGATCCAAACATTGGCAACACCCCTTATTCCATATTTGCCTAATTTATAAAGTAGGAGTCCATGATGGACAAAATCAAAGGCCTTGCTCATATCAAGGAAAACACCGGTTACTGGTACCCGGTTATTAAGTGATTTCGTAATTAGTTTTACTAGATTAAAACATGCTAGGGAAGTTGTACTATTTTTGCGAAAACCAAACTGTACATTTGTTAAAATATTTTGTCTAGTAATGAAATCCTGAAGCCTCTTTAGCATAGCTTTCTCAAACATTTTTGAAAACATTGGTATTAGTGTGATAGGTCGATAGCTGGATAGGACATTAGCTGCATCTCCTTAATGGCTTAAAATTAAACAATGGTTTAACTATTGATTTCTTTAAGATATCGGGAAAGCGGCCTTTTTGAAATGAAGGATTATTAATAAAACTGTGTGGTTTACATTTTGTACATAGTTTAATGATTTTAGTGTTAATTTCATCGACACCTACAGAGTTGGTATTGTTGAGACCCTTTATTATTGTATATACTTCTAAGGGATCCGTTGTATTCAGAAATATCGTATTTGTATGTGTGGTCATAGTTTTGCTTATATAGGAAGCGTCAAATTTAAAATTGCTATTGTTTGTCATGTTTATTTTGTAAAATTTGTTATTGGTAAATATTTTATCCATGTATTTGCTCGAATTCGTATCGCCAATATTTTGGTGTATGATATTCCACACTGCTTTACAATTATTTTTATTGTTTATTTCTAATTCTTTATTTTGTAATTGTTTCGATTTATATAACATTTTTTTAAAATATTTGAGAATACCTTTTGTAGGTTTTGTAACTTGTTTTATTTTTACTTTGCATGCATTTTATGTACAGTATCCTTATTTTGTGCAGCACCTTTTGAAGCCTTTAGTAAGCCAAGTAGTTTTAGACCTTGTATAATTATATTTTTTTATGGTGGGCAAACATAAATTAAAAATTAAAACGAATAATTCATATAACTTTTTAATATTTTGTTTATTAAGTTCCAAATTTTTGGGTTCCAGCTGTTTAAATGGAGCTTTTTATTCACGTGCAAAGTAAAACTTTGAGATGTTTTATGATCTGAGAGTCCTAAATAATTTATTTCGGTCCGAAATTTCTTCACATTGCTAGCAATTTGGTCGAGGCACGCATTTTGACGTGTCGCCGATTATATGTGCATCTCTATGTTGAAATTATTAAAAGTACTTATAAGATCTACACAGTTTTTATTAGGCATTAGGGTATCTAAATGCCAGTGTCCACATAAGATAAGTTTTTTAGACCGTTTCCTCATAGATCCCATCATCATCGTTGTTAGGGTTTACAGGCTTGGCACAACATTTCACTTTTTGATACCAGTGAATGTTCAAAGAAATCGATATCGGTGTAAAAGACTATGAGAAATACCTAGATATCAACATAATATCATGGTGTATGATGTGATTATGGTGGTGGTGATGATGATTATTTATTAATGATATTTGCTTGCAGTTTTATAAGCAATGCTGAAACCTCCAAAGATACACATCTTCAAAGACTGAGAAATGCCGTTCAGTGCTTTTGGATCCAGGGTATACCCTGACACATTTCACTTTTTGGTATCATATGCTCGAGTTACTTCAAAAGAAGTCAAAATCACTATCGGTGACCCTATAAATTTTGAGTATTTCTCTCGATTCCTCATAGATCCCATCACCAGGTCTACTATTTGGTGACAATGAGACCAATTCAGGAGTCAACTCTTTACAATAAAAAAATAATTTTGAAAATCGGTCCACAAACGGCGGAGTAATCGCGTAACGTACGCACAACAAAAACATACACACGAATTGATCCTGTGTTTTGGAAGTCGATTGATAAGATAAAGAGTAATCTTTGTTTTATAGGGGTATTTAAAAAAATTAATTTATCGACATTCGAAAGCGTTTAAGTTTAGGAAAATGTATAAGTTATGATTTTGTAGCCTTACACTGTGACGGTGCTTAAATGATAAATCAATTAATATATATTTTCAGTTTTAAAACTGTGTTCAGGAAAAAACTGTACTATCGCAAGCGCTACTTCCATTTTGAGGCGGTTTTCTAGGAAAAAATTGTACGCGCGCAACCCCTCGGGTCCCATCATCAATGCGCCATCTTAAGGTAATTTTGTGAAATCCCTAAGTGTTTCTAAATTTTATTTGAATAGCAGCGTCAACGACATTAGCAAGTGTTGCGAAGGGCCCCATCATATTAAATTACAGCCATGAGCTTTGCTGGCGATCATTTCGGGGAAGATTTGGCTTATATACATAAACTTATACCTAGTTTTAAACTTAAACGACTGTTTAGGAAACAACTTTTTGTGGGGATAAAGTTAGGCACTTCATAAAGAGGCTAATTTACGAACACAAATGAACTTATACAATTATTAAAACACATAAGGATTAATATGTGATTGGGTACTGTTTATATTTTTGTTTCATGTACTTTATTCATTTCGAAATTTGAAACAAATGCTTCACCGCATTGCTCGTAGGGTCAGCTCACACCGAAACAAGACGATACGCGGCGCGGCACTTCTTTTTTAACATAGCTATACAAAATTGGACTCTTTTCTTCAATACACAAGAAGATACACGTTTAATTACAAGAGGTCACGTATCGGCTCGTTTCGGTGTGAGCTGAACCTTATACTCTTAGTATATCGTGTTTAAGGTTCATCCAAGAAGGTACAAAATTAAACCCTTTTCAACTTGCACGTGCATCGGGTTTAATACTTATGACCAATTAAATGACATTTAAAATTACTTATTAAATAATGTTTAGATCTACGTCAATCGTATTTAGGTAATGTATTTAAAATATCGATAACATAAAAATAATATTCATTGGCCAGGTTACAACTCTATTAAACGTTACTTTAAACTATTATTAGTTTAAAATAAATATTTAGCGCATTAACGTAAACTGTATGAACTCTTGAAATAGCAAGTACAGCTGTAGCCGGTGTCAACAGCTCGATAGGAACAACTGCGCTCTATTTTATCGCCTAATAAATTGCCAACTTTAGCACTATTGCTTAATAAAATAAAACTTAAAGTATTAATTTTGTTTACCAATTTTCATAGAACTATAATTTTGTAAACTTTGTACGCTTTACTAAATATATAATATTGCCAGTTGTTGTACAACAGCTTGTTCTGTTTCAACTATCACCTGGACCTACTAACCTACAGTTTCTACACCAACAATTACACCTTCAACTTACACCGCCACTACCTAGTACCTACAAACTACAACTACACCCTACACCTATAACCTACACCTACAACCTACACCTACATCTACACCTACTACTTACACCTACAAACTACATTAATTACTACCCCTACATCCTACAGGTGATGTGTGAAGGAGCTATCGACACTGAGGGTGGAATGGAATGGTGAGGGTTGTACATATTTTTAATGCCTGATCATAAAATTATAAAAAATCAAACATTTGGTCTAGCTGTTTCGCATAAATATTCTGTAACAAATCCTGTGACACGAGTTTTTTATAAATAAGATTACAAAGGAAAGAAACGCTCTGTCTTTTTATCATAATAAGAGCTGATTTTTCAATTGTCAAATAATCTATCAAAGCCACATATTTATTCCTCAAATAAGAGCTATCTGACCATTGAAAAATCAGCCCTAAGTGTTACAAATAAGTTAAGTTTTAAAAATATAATGTAAGCTTCGCTGCCATGGAGATAAATGCTAAAATACGAGTATGTCCTAAAATAAAAGTTAAACGCGAAGAACTATAATTATCATAACTCATAAGCATAGATAACATTAAATGGCACCAAAAACTTGTAACCCAAATTCAAGTCACTAAGTTCACTATGCGACCAAAATCAATTCCAAATTAAAATCAACTGTTTAAAAGTACCCCCACAAAAACAGTCAATCCAGCAACATTTGGTTTAGTTTTAGTTGCTAGAACGCGTTTATATGTCCGCAGGTCCGAATTAATTGAATTTTAAATGTGACCAACTTAAAAAATAAATGGTGCAACAGGACGGCGGCGGGCGGTTTATCTCAGGATCAATAAATCTGGCTATCTACGCCCGACCAAACACATTTGTCTTTATAATTTACATTCAAAACGCACGGTATTTATTGCTTTATTCTTTCGATTTCACATTGTCATCATCAGGGACTATCACATAGAAAAGTTCATCTAATTTTGTTGCAGTTTTTGGTTCGGTTTAAGTATATTTTTGCGAAATCGATTGATAGCAAACACGTGCAAAGAAAACATCTGAAAAATATATATTTTGATGATAAATCAAAATATTTTCTTTAGATCATAGCAAGACAAAAATTTATATTTACATAAGTAACCGATAGTAGGTATAATGTAATTTAGTAAGACCTAGTCACAGTACAAAAAACAATAATCAATGTTCTCTATGAGCCTCGACTTCAGTCGTCTTCATTTATATGAAATCCATTTCATTTCTCCATCATAATCGAAGATTTTGTATTGGAACCACAAAATTAATGATATCTAGGACACTTACTAAATACGTTTGATAACGTTGACGTGTTTAAATTACTAATGAATTATTACAAAATGTTGTATGTTCAACTAAATTCATAAAATAATAAACACATTAGAAACATTATAACCTACTCAAATCCGGACAAAGAAATTTATCCCATCCCCTATATACATAGGTAATTACCAATTACCTACACGCTTCAAAATTTCTTCGTTAAAGGTATTGTACCTTTGACCATAGACGTAATAATTAAGACGACGCATGTTGAGGCAAGAACTGTCACCACTTCAATGGTCCCACTTTTAGATTCGTTTGGGGCCATTTTGACATTTATCAAGATGGTATGGTGAAATTAAGATGGGTTACATTTAAGGTATGAACAATACGGCGTAACTCGAAAGAGAACAAATCTTCTTAAAAGAAATTTTAATAAGATTTGTTCCGTACGTCATAGCCATCTTAGTTCTGAAATCTTTGCCTTTGGCTCGTATAATATTTTCTTTATCTTCTTCTTCTTATATATAAAAATTTATTGCAAAACCTGTCTCGCTATAACTCGAGAGACCGATTTGGCTTATTTTGATCTTGAAATAATTGTGTAAGTTCAGAAAGGTGAGAAACATTGGAAAAATTGCGAGGAAAAAAAATCCCATACTAACTGTTTGCACCTATCAAACTTTGATGTTCGTCCCGTAGGTTTGATTATCAAATATTTAAAAGATGCGTACAATTTTTTTGGAATGTAAAACAGTTATATTTCAGAAGAATCGGCCAGCCCCAGTAGGTTGTAGGTGCAGGTTTTGGTGTTGAAATTGTAGGGTATGCCTACAATGTAACCTACCCGGTTGGTAGGTTACATTGTACTGTTCGGTAACGTAAATTCGGATCTCCATTGTCACTTGACTGTCAAATATTTATAGGTACTCTTTTTATTTGTTTGGTTGGACTGCAAAACAGTTCTATATCAGAAAAATCGTTCGGTCCCATTAGGTTGATAGTAGGTGTAGGTTGTAGGTGTAGGTGAAGGTGAAGGTTGTAATTATAGATGTAGATGTTGATGTGAGTGTAGTTATTTTTTTATTCCAGTTTATAGATATTAAGACAAAACAACATATGTCGGGACAGCTAGGTTACAATAAAATCATATGTAACCTACATACTTCCTACCACCATCGGTTACAGCGGAGTGTTACATCCGTTCACACGAATAAAATATTCAAATGTATGGGGAACTACGCTAGTGAACATTCCAAATTTGCATATACCTATTGACACAGTCGCGACAAAAACTCACTAGAGATATTGAATACTTTTTAGTGTAGAATGTTTCTTATGGATGGGAAAAAATATATTTTTTACAACTAAATTGATATGTCGTATTAATAATATACCGACACAATTTAATATTTTGAAAGTATGTTTTCTGCTAAATATATTTAACTAAGCGGAGGTTCTAATTTAAACCCTTTTGGGCATTTTGCGTTTTGCAAAATTACTTTTGAATAATGTACCGCCGGAGATGCAGGAAATGAGTTTTTGATGAATATGGGTAACATGAATAAGCGGGTACTAAGTACGAAATATGTTTATTTATTATTTATCTATTTATCTATTTATCTATTTACTATGAATAACCAACAAAAGTTACAATGATACAAATTAAAACATACATTAGAATAAGTGAAGAGCTTATTGTACTTTAAATTATAGGTTATTTCATCATGCAAAGTAAAGACCATAAACAAAGAGAAAATGAAAATTAAAATTACTAAAATAGGTTTACAAAATACAAAATAATAATAAGTAATAAATTTACAATAATAATAATAATAACTAATTAATTAATCACAAAAATTTAAGTACTAGAGAAAAAACGCTTTGCACAGAAAAGCAGCAGCATATAGGTTTAATATACAAAACATGAAATTTAGTCATAAAATTTAAACAGATTAAAATTAGATCATATAAAATATGTGAGATCAAATAAATGTCAAAGGTGCGATAAATTAATGTTAACAATGATATTAATATAATTAATTATGTCAAGATTAATAATAAAATATTTGAATAAATAAAATAAAAATTATTACAGAATTATGACACAATTAAGTAACATGAGTGGATTCGTAGTACTTGAGGATCTTTGTTTTGAAATTGCGAAAACGATCATGGTTTACGTCAAGATCCGTTATCCTCGATGATAGCTCATTGTATTTACATGTAAGTCTAGTTATGGGGCTATTTTTACCCAGGTTAGTTCTATGGTAATTAGGTCGAAAAAGGGGCACTTGTTTCCTAAAAGATCTCACGGGGAGGAAAAAAAATAATGAAGAAAGGAGATGCATACAGTCTATTTTATTGTTCATTAGTTGATAAAGAAATGACATGTCTAAATTATGTCTTCGTGATTCGAAATATGTTACCATACCAAAATGCTGTAGTTTCTTCCCGTATAAGCAACCACGCAAGGAGTTACAGAATCTATAGGACAGATGACGGACAATTTTTTGTTGAACACTTTCAATTCGATCAATGTGCAATGTGGAATCCATATTACAAATAATATGGATTCCATACGGTATAACAGTATTCTTGTTTACTTCTTACGTAACTGTTATACAAGGTCAATATTGTAGAAGCTTTGCGAAATTCTCTAGAGTTTCTGATCACGAAACCAAGAGATCCTAAGGCAGAGCTAACCAATTCCTCTATGTGTGGAATAACACTCAACTTTGAATCAAGCACAACTCCAAGATATCTAATAGTTTGTACTTGAGAAATAGTTGTATGGGATTAATTTCAGGTAGTCTGCATGCAATGTCATCGATAAAAATGTCAAAGAAAAGAGGTCCAAGAATTGACTCTTGAGGGACCCCGGAATAAGCGATAAAGAGGTCAGATTGATAACCATCAAAGCCAACATAGGATGGTCTTTGACTTATGTAAGAAGAGCACCAGTTCAATAAAGAGCCAACAATGCCGAAAGACATTATCTTCTGTAAAAGAATGTTATGATTGACTTTGTCAAAGGCCTTTGAAAAATCAGTATACATCGTCAAGTTCATTTCCATTATCAATTGCATTGATTAGGTAGGTTTCGTAAGATGTAAGGTTAAGATTACATGATCTACCGGATAAGAAACCGTGTTGGTTACTATTAAGAAGCTGATTTACATGTTTGGAGAGATTTTGGTGAACCAATGACTCAAAAACCTTCGACATCGTCGACAGAATAGATATAGGTCTATAATTGTTAATAAGTCTAGGATTATCTCCTTTAGGAATGGGGACTATACGGGTTTTTTTCCATGCAGTGGGAAAAACGCCAGTTCTAAGCGATATATTAAAAATAAATTGAAGAGGCTGAGATAACTCGAGAGCACACTTATGTAAGAATATTGGAGGAATTTTATCCGGTCCCGGTCCCTTAGTGCAGTCAAGTTTCAATAGTTTCTTATGTACATCACGATGAGAAATAAAAAAGGTGCTCATGTAGGTTTTAGGTTCTATTACTGTATAGTGAGATTGATTATTGGTATCAATTTCGTACACCGAAGAGAAATTCCTAGCGAAGAGGTTGCATATATCAGGGCCATTATTTGCCTTAGTATCTCCCAGTTCCATGGACGATGGGTATTTGGAGCTGCTTTTCATTCTCATATTCTTTATATGCGTCCAAAAGAATTTGGGAGTGCCAGGAATAGTATCTTCAATAGTGGAAATATAATCTTTATAACACTGCCTAATCATTTTGCTACAGTCCTTTCTAAGATGGTTAAATTCAATTTTATCAAGTGGGTTGTTATATTTTTTAAATCTTTTATGACAGTTATGCTTCTTTTTCAATAATTTAATTAGAGTTTTTGAAAACCATGTAGGAAATTTTGAATTTGATTTACTTTGTGAGTTACGAACATGCTGTGTAATGACATCATTGAGAGTTTTATAAAGGTGATCAGTCATTTTATTAACATCGTCATCATATTGATTAAATTGCTATACCCAGTCAATTGAATTGAATTTTGGCAGACACAAAAGCGTTTAGTAAATTCGATGTCCACAGTTTCAGATAGCCATATCTTCGTACCAATTTTATTCTCATTTATAACTGAATATTTTGAAATAATTTATGTAAGGTTTTAGGAACATTACTCTACTCAAATCCCATCATATCTCCATAATAAGCCTACTCATATACTTATGTTTTTTCGTTAAAAATGTTTAATACACTTACAAAAAAGCGAAATCACTTTTCTCTATAGCTGTACCCAATTCACGGCAACACAACTTCTTGTAGATATGTGACAGATGAGTAGGAACGGATATTGAAATCGGAAAACTGGTCGTTCTGATATTTTAAATATATCCTCGTATCCAAATATCAATGCGGGTGACAGTGCAGTATCAATACGTCGTATCTCCCTCGGAAGGAAAATGTAAAATATCTACTTGTTATATGATATGAGAATTGAGAAGTAAATTTTAATACAGTATTTTATAATTTATTTTATAATACTTATAATACTTTATATTATAAAGTTTAGTTTATGTACCTATTTATGTAACTGAAAATGCTATGTAATGCACGTTGAAGAAGTCTAATGCCCGCTACACTTTACGGTACTAACGTTTTATCTTAACGTAATATTATTATTTAAAAAATAATAAAGTAAAAAAAAAAAGGAAAGTAAGTAAAAAAGTATAAGTATAATAATAAATATATAAATAATATATATAATAATAATATTTAATAAAGTTCAAAGCTATCTTAAAATGCAGCACTACTCGTATGTCACGTATTGTGTCATTTCGGTGTTTTTATTTATAGAGATGAATAATGAACCTTATAGCAATAGGTGAAAAACATGACGCGTCGCTACGCTTCGACTCTGCATCAGTATGAGTTATAATAATAATATGAATATCTATATGACGCTTCACACCACGTCAATCTGGCCCCGTACTGAGTATCCGAAGAACTTGTGTTACAGGTACCAGAAAACGGGAAGTGTATTTAATACTTTTATACTATACATATATTTAAGATTTTTATTATATTATACACATATTTAATACACATGCATGACCCTGGAACACAGAAAACTTTTTGTTCCTTCGGCGGGATTCGAACCCGCGACCCCCGACTTGAACACCAACGCGCTGAACCACTGACACAGAGGTCGTCTTAGTTGAACCATAGAGTATGAATAACATTTTAGTATAATGTTACGCGAAGAACTCTTACAAGCTGATGTACGGCATATGTAATGTATTTTACATACATTTTTCCCACGTTCTTCCAATACTTTAGGATTCGACAAAACGGCTGAGCCATATAATGTTAAAATTGCTTGCACATTTATCACTGTATGATATTCTTAACACAACCAATTATATAATAAGATTCTATTCACCGTGATCTTGAACAAATTGACAGCAAACGTTTATTTTTGAACATCGCGTTATACGTATAGATGTTAATTACAGACTTGGCTCTCATACTGGACCCATAACGTATAAAATATCGAGTATTAAATCTGGCCTGAGTACGAAATGCGGTTACCGATACATAAACGAAGCAAAATTCGTAACAGTCCACGCCAAACTATTCCAAAGTAACTTTTATACTTTGACTCGAACGAGGTTACGAAAACATTACGATTAATTGAATAATAAAACTGTAAGCCGGCGCCGTTAAAAGTGAAAGCCTATAAAATTTGACTGGTCTTGTTCGAGTAAAATCGGCACTTCCTTACTCAATCTTTGTATGAAACACTTATTCTTTATTTTATTTAGTTGTGCTATTTATTCCTGTAAAGATGAAATGCACCTTGTTACAATTTTGTCATGTTTAATTTTTTTGTACATTGTACATACAACCTGTTCTAAAACTTTACTGTCGTGACATGGTCACATGACATTCCAAAAAAATTCCCTCACTAATTTCATGAGACATTATAATACAAAATATCTCAAGTAATCATAAAAAATTTAATTCCAAGTGAAGTAAAATATGACAAATAAAATTAAAAATAAACTATACTTAAAGTTTTATATACTTTATGTACAATAAACTATTTTCTCAGTAACAATAATGTCGTTACATATTTTTATTAGATCATAACTTACAAAGTTTATAGACTGTAAAAAATGTACGGCGACATGTCAATAATAATATTATTAAGGTAACCGTTACGATTACTGGATCGCTTGTCGTTCGCATTACGGCTCCAGAATACGCCTGTTGCAATAAAACGAGTAATAATGAGTATTTTAGTGTAAGATATAAAACGTCTTTATATTGTACGTAGACGAACCGACGTGAATATACTTACGTACAAGTCAATAATATTTTCATATTAAAAATAATGTCTTAGAAAGGCTCCAATATTTTCTCCGCGGGGCGTCGTTGTTTACTTCAGTCCTAAGGAGTCGCAAGGAGCATACCTGTTGGATTAGGTTAGGTTGTTTAAAAATTTACCGTCTAACGGCCCTTTTCAATAACTATTTGTTAAAAACGTCGTCGTTTTTAACAAATAGTGATTGGTAGATAGGTTATTGTAACAGGCAGTTAAACTGCTTGCCGAATGTAGTTTGGACCAGGAAGTTATTAATGTGTATTTTTTTATTTAAAAGAAAAATTATAACTCAGAGATCCATAGCATAAGATATTATATTATTCTGTATTTTGTTTTTTGGAATTAACAGTTTTGTATTATTATGTTTTAATAACCAACACTTAGTTACATAAAAATTTTCTTAGTATATAATAATCTTACCTATTTCACTTTTCCTAACTATATTTACGTAGCTAATTTCACTATAAGAGACCGAGCTTTACTCGGTGTTTTAGTAGAACGATAAAATAATTAAAAATATAAAAGAAAAAGGAATAATAAGAATCACAAAAAATATTTTTCTTACCGGGATTCGAACTCACCACATCCCGAATTTCCAAACAATGCAAAAATTATACGTAGGTACGCATACCAAAACGTAAGAAAGTCGAAATTATTGATATATTGTTGCACGACAAAATAATAAAATATACGTTGCTTAAAATGCGCAGTTTCTAAGGGATGGGACCTTGCTAGATCGTTTTTTCTCCCCCAAAACTCCCTGCATACTAAATTTCATGGTAATACTTGTAGCCGTTGTCGAGATACCGATTATATATATACAATATCGTCTCGTTTAAAGTATAAGAATTATCCGACATGGCCAAAACTCGTAGCCCTTCTACGAATTTCGTAGAAGCAGCTACGATGTTTTGCTTGCGCAGCACTTTACGAGGTCGTTCTCCAAAATGACTCCAGCATAGTATCAATTTGAAGGATATACATAAAGCTTGGTTGTTTGCATATATTACGCATATAAAAAGAGAAAAATTCGAATGCTTTTCTGTTAAAGCAGGAATTGTAAAAACATCAGACATTAGTACATTAAATAAGCTACTATTTTACAATCGAATTATATAATTCGATAAGTATCCTTACTAATAATATTATAAATGTGAAAGCGTGGATGTTTGTTACTCTTTCACGCAAAAACTACTGAACGGATTTCGATGAAATTCGGTATGGTAGTATTTTAGACTCTGGATTAAAATATAGGCTACTTTTTATCCCGAAAAAGTAGTGTTCCCGAGGGATACTATATTTACGCGGGCGGAGCCGCGAGCAACAGCTAGTATAATAATATATACTGAGGAATAAAAAGAACAAAATAATTATTCATCAAAGTCTAACTTTTTAAAATAAAGTCACCGAATTCATCAAAGTAAAATATTTTCACAAAAAATCTGCTACGAAAATTGAATTTACTTGTTTAATTTTAGTGGACACTTAAATTAAATTTCTTTACAAACGTGTCATAGAATGAATGAAAAAAAGGTTTTTATCAGCGTCCATAGATACTGAAATATACTAGGGTCATTAAATATAATAAATACTACACAAGACAGAACACTGAGTAACTCTTCTGAGGCCAGGTACATTTAATAAAACAGAATTTACATTTGGGGGCCGTTCAAGAACATTTTAATTACGGCATCTGGGTCACTATTTCACTTTAATTATAAAAATAAACCTAATTTAAATTTATCTATTATTACATTTATGAATAAGCAGTGTTGCTTGTAATTTTATAAAAACAAGTTCTGGTAACGTCGAATACGTTTACCTTTACTCAAGTCCAAAAATAACAACAGAGAAGCAATTTTGCTTTATAACATACCGAATTATCTTTATCATTTTCTTATCGCTATCATGATCATAACGCCGAGTTATGTTCGCTTGATTTCATAAATGCGAATAAGAAGTATTTGTTTCTTTGTTTCGTTCTCAAGTAATAATCACTGAACAAATTTAAAGCGTACTAAAACAGAAGGTCGATTCTGCTAATTAAATCCGGTAATAATACAGTTACGATCCAGTCCCGATATGTTTAACAGCAAAATGGTATTGTCACCAACGTCAACACACGTTTTGATGGTTTCAAACTCCAAATATCAGTTTATGAAGTAGATATATATATATATATATATATATATATATATATATATATATATATATATATATATATATATATATATATACCGACACCAACAATCTTTCTCTCAATTTCTCAAATTCTTTATTCACACCCACACATAAAAATAAAAATATATATGCATTGCAAGCGTGAAAAGTATTCATTCTACCGTCATTTTGCGTTCTTTATTATTTTAATAGAAGATTTAACAGTCCCCTGTCCCGTCGCAGGGGACTGATATGTTAAAATGTATGATCGTCGTAAACGTGACGGCCGCGGAAACAAACGCACGCAGAGGCCACGTACATCCTTATCATGTACGAATAAAAAGCCGGAACATGCTGCTTCATGGCCCGCCCCAGTGCCTTTGATCTCTAAAGGGATGGAAATTATAATGTGTTTATTTGTTTATCAATATTTATATTCCTTTATTTTTGCAAGTGTGCAATGATTTTTGCAAGGCTGTTGCTTTAAAGATAAGGGATAGGCAAAAAACATGACGTATATAGAGTAGAGTACAGTTCTGAAAGAGCGACATATGAAATACCACTTTTGTATATAAGAGAGATAAGACAACCTTCATAATTCATTTTCCAATGCAGTACAGATGCTGTTTTCATAAACAACATTTAATCATACAAACGCAACTTGCTTGCGCGACATGTCGGTTAATTTAGCTCAAAAGCAAGGTAACATTATATTTACGTACTGCCCTAGGCTATTTACTATGACATAAAAAGGCACAAAGTTTTCCGCAAACATAATAAAAATAAAGAGTGAAGCTTTGTGTTTAGCTGCAAACGGTTTAGGCGAAACACAAAAAACGCTTTTGTGACATGTTCAAATACATGGTTTAATATACACTGCTGCGTCTAGTTATCTATATGTGACATTTATTATGGTATAACACTTTGTTTAGCGATAAGTAAATTAAGTACTGCTAGTAAGCTGTTACCTTATTCCTTTTATTTAACCTCCTAAAAGAAGTTCCGTTTGTAGTTCCATCGTAGGTATTATTCGTTTAAAAAAAATATCCAAATTTGTAGATTCAAAAACAAATTGGGCCACGTGCATGAAGTACAATAATATAAAATATCCCATTTAAAGGCAATGACCGGAAAAGTGCCTTTTCTTGTCACGTGAAGACCCCGCAAAAGTCTGCCATTTATAAAGTTCTTCACAAAGAGCTTTATCAGCGTTTTAGGTGACGAACGTGATTTCCGTAAATGGCACTATTTATAGTTTCGTTTTTTATAATATTACTAGCTGTACCCAACAGACGTCAAACGGTCTCAACTATGAACTGGAATAAATTAATAACTACCTACATCTACCTACAGTATCTACACCAACAACTCACGGAGTGAGGCCCCCTTATCACTTAGGGGTCAGAAAAAAAGCTTACAACCTATTCTCATACCTTCCAAATACACCTACAAAATGTCATAAAAAACGGTCAAGCCGTTTCGGAGAATTTTATATATTATAAGAAGATGAGCCGAAAATACTAGCTAGTGGAAGTTTGAGAAAATATATAGTGCATAAAAACAATTAATCAGTTGTCAAATACCTATAGTCTAACAAAATTGAACTTCCATGCTAAAACTTGACTTATATTTGGGTTTAAAACTTACCTTTATGTTTAATATTAATTACGACACTCAAAACACAAGTAACATTATTTATTACCAAGCAAACCGTTTCCGAGTTTTAGCGATACCGTGCAAAGCCATTCAGTTCCATATAAAAAGAAGATGAAGATTATTATGTAAATCGCTATGATATGTCCATGGTGCTCGTATGTTATAATATATACGGAATTCTCAAAAACATCATATGACCCCTGTCCAGTTTGAAATATAAAGGGCATAAAATAAAGTAGCAATCACAGAACATATGGAAGCATTATAATACAAGGACGGTATAAATTATTCAACAGGCACTTGGTTCCTTTGCCTTTTAGCGACATTGCAGGCATATTGTTGTTGGTACTTATACCTGCCCTGTAAACTTATATATTAAACTATATCATAACTTCTTATATATTAAACTTAACGTGCAGTCCATATATAAGTTAGCCAAAGAGAATGTTTATTTTTAAAGTACACATGAATTATACATTTGTTTATTAATTATTATAATTATTTTAATATTTACATAATATAAAAATACGCAGATGTATAAATATATAAATATTTTTTTATATATTTTTTTAAATGAATGATTAAATTGTTTCTGTTTTTTATGAATAGTTGGTAAACCGTGTTATGTAATTCAATTTCGACGCCTTTGAATGTTTCTTTCACGGAATATTTGCTAGAAAAAATTTACATAGGTACCTAACTAGGTATCTACTTAATTTTTAAATCTCCGAATAATCATCGGAAGAGTATCTTTCCAAACCTTTCGCCATGATATCCAAAGCCCATTTTAGAAGTCAGCCCGGCTATTGACATAACGCAATTCGATAATGACTCGATAACTTCACTGCGCGGCGACCATTAAACGCGGTAAGTTTTCGAAATCAAGTCGAACTGGAATAGCCCCGTTTAGCGCATAACAACAACATTACTCGATAATTCTTGTTTTAAAAATTTAATATAGCATCGAAATACAAATCAAATTTTGCTACAAACTGTTGATTTAAAGCCCGCTGAGCCATTGTCTGTGTAAAACCCCAGTAAATGGGGCCCTAACAATTGTTAGAATATTCTTTGTGATTTACGCGTACCCTCTTAAGGCTAGTCAAAGAAATGTAGGTTGTTCTGTACGCGGTTGCAAATATAAAACACGCTTTATGTTTTATGTGCTTCTAAACAGATTGAAAAAACGCTGGACGACTTATTGCGAGTTGTCGACTCAAAGAAAAGGATTCTAAACAAATACATATTCTTCTACTATCGTGTACCCATTAATGTTAATGAAAGTTAATGAAATAAAACAATAATAATAATCTTAAAACTTGTAAGTAGTATTCTCCTTAGACCTTAATTTTATTACACTCGTCGATATTGTGGCATTTTATACAATTATGAAAATGAAAGTTTTTAACTTGACGATGAGGGCCTTCTAAGAAATCAGCCCCACAACCAAGGTATGTCACCTTAATCATTTAGGAGCAGTACCCGGCTCAGACTACTATTATTATGACCATTATTATATTATTGTGTCTAATACAGGACAGCAGTAATTGGCCGCATGACAAACGCGCCATTATAATGTGTAGATTCAATGAGTGGGTGCGGTAAATCACGTTCGAGCTGTTTCGTGGCATACATTGACTGCACGTAAATCAGCGCGCCGACAGCTTGGCCTGCGCTTGAGAAATGTACTAGCATGCTAGTAGGGCTTTCCCCAATGTAAAATTTACCTATTGTTCTAATTAATTGTCTAAGGTTTATATGACGCATTTTGTTCACAGAATTATAAGCTATTTATATATTGTGCCTCAGGACAATTTTTTCGATGTAATTCGATCCAAGACAAGGTTCAGTTACATATACCAGGAGAACTATAAAGTTCTTTATCTTCATTATACAAACTTTGAAAGCACGAAATGTATAATAATTTTATACCAAGTAGTTGACATTTACTGTTTTGTGGCAGCCTTTGTCACCTCTCCCCAAACAGGATATCAGAAAGAGTTAAACTTACGTTCATTCCACACATGTAAACAGCTCCAAGGAAGATAGCTTCTGTCATATTCTGTGATAGCTTCTTACTGACATAGGTCAGTACATAATATGATGTTCGAGCGAGGAAAACAATGTGGTGGTGCTTTCATTAAGCCTTTCGAGCAAAGTCAAAAGCTTTCTAACAAGTCAGTAGATAAATAAAACATATTTTTTAGGGAAAGGGAATAGGAGAGAAACGAGCAGAATGATCACTTGATGGTAGGCGATTACCATGGTCCATGGATTTCCGCAACACCAGAGTAGTCGTAAGTGTATTGCCAGCCTTGATAAAGGAGTTTTCTTAAACTTATCTTGAAGGTTTGAAGATCCGGGTATACTGCTGGCGACAGTACATCCCAGATTTTGTTATGCGCGGCAAAAAACTCCAAGAAAAATGGACTGCCACTCATAAAGATGATGAGGATGGAAGTTATTTCGTGTGGCGAAAAATTGCAGCAGTTATATGTTCGAAGTATTCCTCGGAGCACTCCCAATTATATAACCGATAGAAGATGCAGAGCGGGGTGATACCTCTACGTAGTGCCGAGGATTCGAGCTGATTTGAAATACTTTGGCAGTCGGCAATTCGAGGCGCTCTTTGTTGGCTCCGATCTAGAGGGAGAAGCTGGTACTTTGGCGCCCCTGACTGAGCCTTTCCCTCTACATGACATCGGAACTGGATCTCGCTCGATATATCGACACTGAGTATTCCAAATTTGGCTGTGGCAGTTGTATAGGTACAAAACGAGGACATACGACCTTTTAGCGGTGAACGCGCAAACTTGTGCTTAGTGGGGTTAAATCGGACTAACTTAAGCTTACCCCAATCAGAGACTTTGTCCAACAAAAATTTCAGACACAATAAGTTTGTCTCGACTCTCGATGACATTTTCTCGAGAAAGGTTGGCACTGCTGGTATTTAAGGCATCACCAGTGCTGCCATCTACATAACAGTGAATGCCATTCGTTTGCAACATATCACTAATATGCAAGATAAACAGGGTAGGCTCACGGCCTTGTGGGACGCCAGAATTAACTGACATGGTCTTTTCAATATGTCTTTCCTTTCACAATTCTGACCATACTAAAATCAGTGCTGGAGTTTAATTAATATATTTTTACGACAAGTGGCGCTCGCGGCGGGCGCTGGGCGGCGGGCGCTGGGCGGCGGGCGCTGGGCGGCGGGCGGCGGCGGACCGTGTAACAAATCCGTATGCAGGTGTTACTTGAAACCGAATCCGGACGAAGTTGGGCCGATAAATTGTATTCACCGGGGCCCCCCAAATAACCTCGCTAGTCGGAGCGATTTATTAATTGCACCCGCAGCTAGTGATGTGAATCGTTTCATCGATATTTTAAACTGCATTTAACAAATTATTATTATTTCTACGTAAAATTGCAGTTATGTTACGACTTACGAGATATCAAAGGTCTGCGACATATGTTTTATGTATATTTTTTATTTTACATGTATTAAGTCTCAGATATTTCTGAAAGATACTTCGAGTTGTTGATCGAAATAATATTGTTGTCAAAGCGACAACAATATGTCTCGAAATTCTAAAAAAAAATCTTAATATTTATTGCGTTATACTTGTATAAAACAATACCAATTACTTTTGGAACACCACAGAAAATTCTAAAAGTAACTTTCAAGATTTGCTAACGCCTGAACCCCGACTGGATTGCTTTGGAGCAGTGAATGATCTAGAACTGCCCAAGTTGAGTAAACGGTGTTTCCTACTTACAGCTGGACCATTGTGTTGGACACCCTAATATCGATGTACGTGGTTGGAGCAGTGAATGGACTGGGACGGCCCTAGTTTAGTAACCAGCGGTTCCTACTTACACCTTTTTGGTCACCATAACTTGCGATCGGAGCAGTCAACGTAAATGACCAACCAAGCGAGTATATTTTAGTAATTTGGTGATAATTCTTTTTATTTTTAATTACTTATTTTGTGCCCGTTGAAACTAACACTACCATCACTAACATCTACTATTAAAAATAACTGTACTCATGCCATTAACCCTTCATTAACCGACCTTTTCAATGATAATCCAACGCCACAGTCCCTGCGTAAAATACACAAATATGAATCAAAGGTCAGTGACGGAGACCTAAAAAGTGCCGCCAATTTACTTTTTTCTAGCGATACAATAGCTGAATACACCCCACATACCTTAGAAGCTCTCCTTGACAAACAACCATCCCACCCACCCGACATACCGCCTTCTTCCAATCCTGCTGTATAGCCCGTAGAGGCATGCGTAAAAGATATAATACAAACCGCCATAATGTATTTCAGGAACGGCTCGGCTAGTGGGTACGATGGTTTAAGTCCTCAGCATTTAAAGGATCTAATTTGTGCCCCGGGAGACTCCGGCAGAGCGCTTCTAGTGGACCTGACAGCTTTAATCAACCTTATGTTATCTGGTAATGTGCACCAAGATACAACAGGCATAATTTATGGTGCCAATTTGTACGCCTTAAAAAAGAAAGACGGTGGCATCCGCCCTATAGCTGTTGACTGCACCTACCGAAGGATTGCTTCCAAAGTATGTTGCAAACGTATTTCGCAAAAACTTACAGATACCTTTCAACCATTGCAACTTGGTTTTGGGAGTAAGGGAGGATGCGAAGCTGCCGTCCACGCCCTCCGCACATATATTAAAGCTATACCTGGGCAAGTGGTTCTGAAAGTAGACGTAAAAAATGCCTTCAACTGCGCCTCTAGAAGTGCTCTATTAAAAGAAGTTCAATAACACGTGCTTGATATCTACGAATATATTCTACAGTGCTATGGCGAGAATTTAACACTCATAATATACAAAAGTGATCATTTACTTTCTACTGGTTGCCTTGCTGGCATGGTGATCCTTTGAGCCCCGATATCTTATATATATATATATATATATATATATATATATATATATATAACTGTGTCGTGTTAAAAAGTGGACAATATAAGCGTATAAACTATAATAGGTGTCGATTATTCTAACTCCTATAGTGGTGACTCGATCGAACACTCGCACGTGCTTATCGCTCGCATTCTTCCATAAAAACAACCTAAAGTCTTATCTTTCGCAAGCTTTTGTACGCTTTATAGTAAATACTGCAGTTATATTACATTTATATTACGATATCTAGTCCGGACAGTGAATATAAAGACGTTTCGGACGCAATACCTGACGAAGTATGTCGTGTATCGGTTAAAGTTCCGCCATTTTGGCTAAATGAACCTGCGTTATGTTTCGTACAACTGGAAGATGCGACTAAATTTTATCACGTTATATCTAACCTGGACTATAAATATGTGTGCGAGATAAAAGATATATTAACAAAGCCGCCAGCTGAAAACAAATACGAGAAAATCAAAACGGAATTGATATCGCGTTTGTCAGCCTCGCAAGAACAAAAAGTTCGACAACTTTTGACCCTTTGAGGAGCTCGGGGACAGGAAACCATCCCAGTTCCTGCGTCATCTAAGGAATTTAGCTGGTTCTGAGGTTACCGAGGAATTTATACGTTCGTTGTGGACCAATCGTCTGCCTAGTCACATACAGACTATTATAGCCGCCCAGGCGGATTTGCCGCTACATAATCTTGCACAAATAGTGGACAAAATCCACATAACCATGCCACCGGCACCGCACGAAGCTGCTGTCTCTAGTCACGCGTCTGTCGGGGAATCGTCATCTTCGACTGTGGCTATCGAACAGCTGACTCGCCGCATCGATGATCTGTCACGCAAGGTGGCCGCGCTGTCCACGGGTACGCGCTCGCGTGCCATGAATCGTTCCAGTTCTCCGCACTGGCGTCGTCGGTCTCGCAGCTGCTCTGGTGCCGGCCCGAGACACTGCTGGTACCACCGCTGCTTCGGGAGTAAGTCGACGAAGTGCAGGTCTCCGTGTTCCTATCGTGCGGGAAACGAGCCGAGCAGTCAGTGAAGGTGGCAACATCTGACTGCAATGGAGTATCTGGTGGCCGTGTTTACGTGAGTGATAAAAAAACTAAAGTGCAATATTTAGTGGACACCGGTTCCGACCTTTGTGCGTATCCTCGTAAGTACATTAATTGTGATAAGCGCTGTGTTAAAACGGAATATGAGCTTTTCGCTGCTAATGGTTCTGTTATTCACACATATGGCTGGTTAACGCTATCATTGGACTTTGGACTCAGGCGTGATTTTACGTGGCGCTTCATAATAGCTGACGTCACGAAACCCATCATAGGTATAGATTTTTTGTCACGTTTTAACTTGCTTGTTAATGCTAGGTATAATCGCTTAGTTGATAATCTCACTTCATTCACTGCTTTCGGAACGCCCGCACCATCGACTCCACATCAAATTAAATCTGTAACAACTAATACTTCACAGTACCATTGTCTACTTTCGAAGTTTCCAGAGATCATGCGCCCAGCTGGAGATTTTTCTACTCGTAATATTAAGCATAGTACTGTACATTATATTCGTACGACTAGTGGACCACCTGTGTTTACGCGCCCCCGCCGTTTAGAATTGCTAAACGTGAATTTGAGGACATGGTTAAAGCCGGTATCGCGAGGCGGTCTGATAGCCCATGGTCTTCTGCGCTTCATTTAGTGGCCAAAAAGAACAATGAATGGCGCTTATGCGGGGATTACCGTGCACTTAATGCACGTACCATTCCCGAAAGGTATCCTGTAAGTCATATTGGTGATTTTTCACACCATCTTCACGGTTGTAATATTTTTAGTACAATTAACTGTTTGCGCGCTTACAACCAGATTCCCGACAATCCATCTGACGTTGCTAAGACTGCGATAACCACGCCATTTGAAATGTTTGAGTTTCCGTTTATGAGTTTCGGACTACGCAACGCGGCTCAAACATTCCAACGGTTTATGGACGAGATAATGAGAGGGCTCGATTTTTGTTTCCCTTATATACGAGGGCGGGTCAATAAGTCCGTGACTTTTGGAATAAAACACAGATTTTTTGATAAATAAATCATTTAATTTTTCAACGTAGTCCCCCTTGAGCTCTATACACTTTGTCCAACGCTTCTCCAATTTTTTTATCCCTTCCAAAAAATATGATTTGTCGAGGTCCTCAAAATAGGCCTTTGTTTGCGAGATGACTTCATCATTGGAGTCAAATCTTTTTCCACCGAGCCATTTTTTCAGGTTTGGGAACAAGAAGTAGTCACTCGGAGCCAAATCTGGAGAATATGGATGTGGGAGCAATTCATAGCCCAATTCATGGATTTTTGCCATGGCAACTGCACATGTGTGCACCCTTGCATTGTCTTGGTGAAAAAGAACTTTTTTCTTGGCCAAATGAGGTCGGTTTTTTTTAAAATCCTCATTGAAGCGGTCCAATAAGTTGGCATAATATTCCCCATTAATTGTTCTTTCCTTTTGAAGATAGTCAATGTGGATTATCCCACGTGCATCCCAAAAAACAGTCGCCATAACTTTATTGGCTGACAAACCCACCTTGGCCTTCTTTGGCGCCGATTCACCCTTAGAAACCCACTGTTTTGACTGTTGTTTGGTCTCTGGTGTGTTGTGATGGATCCATGTTTCGTCCACGGTTACAAAACGGCGCAAAAACTCCTCCATATTATGATTAAACAACGCCAAACCTTCCTGTGAAGTTGTTACACGATTGCGTTTGTGGTCGACTGTGAGCAAACGCGGCACCTATCTTGCGGAAAGCTTTCTCATGCCCAAGTGATCATTCAAAATAGAAACCACTGAGCCATGCGAGATGCCTATGGCTTCCACAATCTCTTGCACTTTCAATCTTCGGTCGGCCAACACCATATCGTGAATTTTTTCTATTGTTTCGGGTGTAGAGACCTCAACTGGGCGTCCACGACGTTCGGCATCTTCAGTGCTTGTACGGCCACAACGAAATTCAGTAAACCACTTTTTTACCATTGAAATCGATGGTGCAGAGTCCCCATAGTATTTATCAAGCTTAGCCTTGGTCTCGGTAATGGTTTTTTTTCGCAAAAAATAATGCTTAATAAGCACACGAAATTCACTTTTTTCCATTGTTTCCTTAAGTTACTGGATAGTCTGATAAAGATAGCTGTAAAACACAAACTGACTGACGCAGACATTTTGATAGGAGTCAACTGACAGATGCCTGTTGACAGGAGTAGTGTTGCTTTTTCAGTAAGGAGGTTAGAAATTCAAAAAGTCACGGACTTATTGACCCGCCTTAGTAGATGACATATTAGTAGCATCGCGTAATGAAACTGAGCATCTAGAACATCTAAAACTTGTTTTTCAGCGACATCAAGAACATAGCGTTATTATAAATTCTTCTAAAAGTGTTTTTGGTCAACCGCAAGCTGAATTTCTAGGTTATCTTGTTTCCTCCGAAGGCATTCGACCGCTGCCACAGAAGGTAGAAGCTATTCAAAATTTTTTGCACCCTAGGACAATAAAAGAGTTGAGGAGATTTCTTGGCATGACAAACTTTTACAGACATTTTGTGTCAAATGCAGCTAAAATTCAGTTGCCTCTACACGGTCTGTTATCCGGTCGAGCTGTTAAATCTAACACTGTTGTTTCCTGGACACCACAGTTAGAGAGTGCATTTGTAGAGTGTAAAACGTGTGTAGCTAAAGCTACACTTTTGGCTGACACGTCTGATAATGCGATTGGCGCTGTGTTGCAGCAAGAGGTTAATTCCATCTTACAACCACTAGCTTTCTTTTCTAAGAAGCTTAATAAAGCTCAAAAGAAATACAGTCCTTTTGATAGAGAGCTTCTTGCGATCTATGAAGCCGTAAAATATTTTCGGCATATGGTTGAAGGCAAGGCTTTTACATTTCTTACTGACCATAGGCCCATTGTTTCTGCTTTTAAAAAAGCATCTGAAAACTGCTCTCCTCGTCAGTTTCGCTATTTCGACTTCGTATCTCAATTTAGCACTGATGTTAGGCATATAGCAGGAGATGAGAACGTTGTAGCCGATACGCTCTCGCGTATCGATGCTTTTATATGTAACAACATTAATTTGGAAGACTTATGTACTAGTACTTCCCAAGATAACGACAGTGAGCTTCAACAACTTCTTCACAGTGGTTCATCACTTGTCTTAAGGAAGTTGGATTTTCCCGGCTCACATAAGCCACTTTATTGTGACGTGTCCGGCCCTTCTCCACGGCTCTATTTGACCCCACAGTTCCATAGACTTGCATTTGACTACATTCACGGACTCAGTCACCCTGGAATCAAGGCTATGGTTAGATTAATGACTGAGCGTTACGTCTGGCCTCATATCAAAAGGGATTGCAGTAACTGGACTCGTACTTGTCTTCCTTGCCAGCGAGCGAAAGTTACTCGCCATACCCATTCTGCAGTGCAATCATTTACTCCTCCCTCTAATATATTTAGTTACGGTTATGTTGACTTGATTGGACCTCTTCCGATTTCTCAAGGCTTTAGGTACTGTCTAACTGTTGTAGACAGATACACTAGATGGCCAGAAGTAAAACCTATTCAAGACATCAAAGCTGACACAGTGTCAGCTGCTTTTGTCACTGGCTGGGTCACTTTCTCACACTGGGTCACGTTTTGGATGTCCCGAAAAGATTACGTCAGACAGAGGTAAGCAATTTGAGGCTTATATATTTAAGGAGTTGTCTAAGCTCATAGGGGGTTGACACTCGCAGACGACGGCATATTACTCGTATCCAGCCGCTAATGGCATGGTCAAGTGCTTTCACAGGCAATTAAAATCTTCTATAATGTGCCACGCGAAGGACGGCTGGTACAAAGTTCTTCCTTCACTTCTTCTGGGAATGCGCACAGCGTGGAAAAGGACATTAATTCTTCTTCAGCCGAGCTAGTTTACGGCGAAACGTTGCGTCTTCCAGGACCGTTATTTAATAGGCAGCCAACCGAAGTTATTGATCACGCCAATTTTCTTTCTCGGCTTAGATCTAATTTAAGTTCTATTAAACCTCTGTCTCTCCTGTAGTTCACCACGGTACTTCTCCTATTTTTGTTAGTAATGATCTTAAATCGTCTTCCGAGGTATTTCTTCGCCAAGACGCGGCTCGGAAACCTCTCGAAGCACCATATTCTGGACCGTATAAAGTTATTGAGAGACACGATAAGTATTATAAAATTGACGTGAAGGGTAAGCCGGTTACAGTGTCTATCGACAGGTTAAAACCCGCGTATGTTTTTAACGAAAAGGATGTTACGAGCGCTACAAACACTGCAGAATGACACTTACCGCGTACAACGCGGTCTGGTCGTCGAGTCAATTTCCCTGATTTCTTTCGACCTTAAAGGTCTCCGGGGGGGCTGATGTGGCGATGTATAGTAAATATAATATTTTATATTTATAAATTGTTATTTGCATACGTGCGGCGCATATTGGTAGTACCTACTTCAGGATGCGCCGGCGCAGGCTTCGGGCGACCCGTTTAACAGTCTGAAACGAACCTCGATCCAGAAGGCTGCGCGCGCGTATAATTTTACGTTATTATTTTTTTAAGTCTAATTGTGTGTACCTTTTTCACTAAAACTGTGTCGTGTTAAAAAGTGGACAATATACGCGTATAAACTATAATAGGTGTCGATTATTTATTCTAACTCCTATAGACTGACATAATAGAGTCGAAATTATTGATATATTGTTACACGACGAAAGAAAAACATATATAACTTAAAATGCGCAGTTTCTCAGGGATAAAACCTAGCTAGACCAATTTTTCTCCGCCAAAACTCCCTGCAAACTAAATTTCATGTAAATACTTACAGCCGTTGCCGAGATTACAATAATATATATACAAGATTTTCTCGTTTAAAGTATAAGATAGCAAGCGATGTTTATCCTAACATAAATTATTATTATCGCAGTCTTTGATGTATAGGTATAGTCTTTTCGATAGTTACTCAAATATAAGCACATCACTGTTAGTACAAATCTATCGGACATTTCTGATTTTAAGTGTAAAGCGCAAGTTCTTATTGCTGGTGCAGTAAGGCTGCTATTGCAATCAAATAATTGAAAGGAGCACTGCAGGTGATTTAGTTTCTTTGGAAAAGGATTAATGACACCTTTGGATTGCCAAAATCGTATATTGTTTCAATTTATGTATATACTGAATTAGTATTTATTAGTAAATTCAACACTCCTCTTTCTACACACAAGACATTGTAATTTTGATTTTGATTTAAGATTTTTCTTCTAAAAAGTAGTAGATTTAAAATAAAAATATTCTTAATCATCAAAGATCTATAAAATTAATATATATAGGAAATAGTTGAATACATTTAATGTAATACAAACTTTGTATTATGCTAACCACAATCTAAAAATTCGTAAAAGAAGCTATCAAGCCATAAAAACAGCTAAGAAGTCATAGATGATCGGATAAATCTAAGTAAAACTTTGTGGTCTACGAAGAAGTGGAGTGAGCGCTAAAGCTTTTACTAAGTGATTATCATCTCAATCATCTGCAAAGAAGCGATGCTTCAAGTTTTTTCTTTACCTTTGACTTTGATGGAGATATCATTTCTCCAATAAATTTATTCCTTACGCTTTCATGGTCATGATTTTCGTCCGTAAAATATAGTTATTTTTCATATCATTCACGTTATCTGTTTTACAAATAAATTGACGAGCAAAAAACATTAATACGAAACATGAAACAACTGTGTTTATGATTTATACGCTCCCTTTTTCGCGAAAGAAAACGTACAAATTATTTCCAAAGCCGTTGCAGATCTTGAATAAAGCAAAGCAGTAAATAATCCTCAATGTAGCAACACCATTAAACATGTTGGAGGAGGCGAGTTTTCCCGATGTTTTGTTGTTTTTTCCCCGCGCCTGCAGCGTCTGAGCCGCCGTAATTGTGATGGATGTAGCACCCACAACCCTACTACCGTTTAGACGGTGCGAGTGCGCTATCTATTTGTCAAAATTAATCTCTCTTATTCATTTGGGCACATCTGCTGTAGAAATGCTCAAATTTTCAGTCAATATTTTTAATACGTGGAAGGGTGCAGATATTTGTAATGTTGTATTTTAGGGCTTAAAATAAATTTTGTCAGACAATAAATAATACAGCAATGTGTTTTAAGTAATGTAAACATATCAAATAACCATAGGTGATAGAGATAGAAAAAACCAATAATATTTTTAAAGCGCAGACAAATTTTTATAGACGGTTTTTATGGAAAGTGTTGGCTATTAAAAAAATGCACCACCATCTTTATTCCAAAGACCAAGAAACTTCTCGTCACTATAATCGTGTCGTGAGCACTAAACACCACGATATGAACCAAGATACAGGCGTGTGAATTAAAGATTCTTTTCGGTAATTTATATGGCAATTAAGTATTTACTCTCGCGGCGGCATTAAGCTGTTACTTAGCTTTAACTAAATGAATATCATCTGTTACGCCCGAGAAACGCTTACGTTCTGTTATAATTGCTTGCTGACTGAATAATGTATGCATACTTCACTGTATTCTTATTGAATAAGGTTTGTTCTTTCGTTAAGAAGTTATGTTTAAGAAAGGTGAGTTTTCAATTGTAGCAGCTACGTAGCTGCTTCCATTATAGGAAACACTTATATTTTGCATAATATTATATTTTAAATAAATAAAATCAATAATAATTGAATAGAATATGATAATAGAATATACTCATATAAACTTCTTATAAAATATTATTACAAAATATGTCAACAACAAATATGTCAAAAACAAATGTAATAATAATTATAAACTATTTGATATAAATGTAACCAAAATTGTAATGAAATGTATAATAAATAATAAAAGTCTTATTTTATATAAAACTAGCTTTCCCGACACATATTGTTCTGTCTTAATTATGAACTGAAATTTCTCACCGTTTAACCTTCCCTGATCTTCCACAATTATTTCAAGTCCAAAATTTGTCAAGTCGGTCCAGCCGTTTAGCGAGACATTGGAATTGCAATTAATTTTTATATATAAGATTATAGATGTATTTTGCACTATTACAAGTATATTTCGGTACGAGAAACAAATCAAAATATGATATACCTATTAATATAAAATTTTATGTATTTGTACATGTGCGTTACATAAGTAAATCTACGTGTGATAAACGGAGACCAATCGTTTATCACAGAAACTAGAAGGTAATCAAAGTCTAATGCCTTAATTCCCTCCCAATAATTACCAAACATTTTATGAAAATTAATTTATTACTTAACTCCATTTCGAAGCACAAAAAGTAATTATTTAATCTCGTAAAATCTTAAGCGAAGAACAATACAAACAAGGAATATAATTACATCAATCGAAATCTTATTTAACAAGTTGTCGAGCAAATGTTTCAAAATTACGCGACAGCAAATATCATAAAAACAGGCGACTCGGTGTCTTTAATTATATTCCGTAGGCCGTAACGTATATTAGGAAAGTTGGCGAAATCATTAAAACTTAAAGAATAATTACGAATTCTGTCTCAAATTGGATCTTTGCATTTGACACCTAATGATAAAGTTATTTAAACGCGAGATAATATAAATTTACATGCGAATTTCGGCATCGTATTAATATTTAGTTTCAAAGAAAACTGTGTAGTGTACTTTTCTTTGAAACTTTAAATATTAAATTTAATGTGTATAAAATGATTCAAATGCACAAATAACGATGACGTTAGTATAATCAAAAGATTTTGAATTTTATTTTTAAGAAATGGATGCTGAGACAAATAATTTTTAACACAGAACTTCAGATTAGGAATAAGAAAATAGAAAACCACTAGCTTTTTCGCGCAGCTCCGACCGCGTAAATGAAGTACCCCACGGGAACAGTGTACTTTTTCGGGACAAAAAGCTTATGTGTTAATCCAGAGCTTTATCAAAATCCGTTCAGTTTTTTTTGCATGAAAGAGTAACAAACATCCATTCATCCATCCATCCTCACAAGCTTTCAGATTTATCATAGTAGGAGAAATAAGAAAACGATATTAGCATAAAATTATAAATCCCAGCTACCATGTCAACAATCCCGCCAAAGCCCGTATCAGCTGAAGCTAATAGGTGCAAATTTTACGGATCCGCGGCCATTCGCCCGTAAGCCCTGGCTTCGGATACATCCACATAATCCTTTTGATGATGGAGAATCTGTTTCCTAACTTATTGGCTTTGATTGTGTAAACGATTAGTCAATAGTAGTTTACACTTTACACAAAAGTAATACTCGCATGGAAAAGTTTTTATTGATCGAATTTTGCCGTCAAAAATCTGCCCCCTACTACCCTAGCATTCGCAGTGATAAAACGAAATAGATTGAAATGTGTCGAAGCGCGATACATGGACACAAAAATTTTAGTAGATTTTTGACATCTTCTAAATGCGCTTATCGTGGCGAATTGTGCAATAGGGGCTTTATATAACAAAACTATTGAAAGGTTGATAATAGTGTAAAACGCGCGCACATACATGATAGATTTGTGTAATACGTCATTACTCTATCTCCATGCATCAGTCAATAAATTGTATATATTTTAAATTCAATCTCATAAGGGCATAAACAAGGAACTGCAGCGTGTAGCGTGTATTGTGTACCCGCCTCACGTTGCCTACGTGAGGTGCCTCCGGAGCATTCTTCTCCCGAAATCATAATAAAATCACCAAATCTCCCATAATCAATTCTATTGTATTTGAGGAATCATGCCCGAAGATATATACAGCCGAATATCGTAAGCAATGGCTTACTGGCCAATGGGCCAATGAATCCAGCAGAGAATATTTTTGTAAGCATAAGTATATGTAATAAGTATAATTTTCTTTCCGAAGTACGGACAGAATTTATATTTTTTTCTATAAACGTAAAATTAAAGTATATTATTGTAAAGAGTAGTAGGTCTGTGCCTCAAGCTCTTCAAAGTAGATATTAAAAAGCGCAAATAGATTAACTTGAACCTTTGATTCACTCTAGCCTTGTAAATTCAACACCTCATCCACTTATTTTTTGGGAGATTTTTTACTTTTTATTATTCACGAAATTTTCAATATCTGTCTTATATGAGAAACCCAATACGTTTTTTTAGCATTTGAGTTAGACCTATAAAGTATAATTATTCTACTTACCTACTTTTAACATCGTGTCACCATATTTCTGAGCAACCTCTTTAAAGTCGAAGAAGGAATTCGACACCTAAAGTACTAGGAACATATAAGTTGCAAGCAGTTGACATGTTATAACGTTATTCGCATTAAAATCGCATTATACTAATGATGTCTATCGAGTCTCGAGTGCAGCGAATGGACCTGCATAAATATACCAACAAATTGCTTTTCACTGGGAGCCGAGTTCGAATGATCGCCAACGTCTTCTCGTAATTGAGTTTCGACTCCGTTATTCATAAAATGTTTTCGCGTTAATGAACGTTTTGGAAATTACGTAAATCATGCTGCGAACATTTACATAATTTTTGGACTTTTGGGTATGTTTTGGCTATTTTTTTTATTAAAAAATGAAAAGAAGTAAGAGTAACAGCATAGAGTAAAAATTGTGGTAACAGTGCCGTACAATGTGCTAGATGAACATTGTATCGGCACTATTTTACATACCACGATAATATGTAGACCAATAGTCTGTCAGATTAACTGAAACTACACAGAAACGTTACAGATCTTACATACGAACACCCGTTCGTATGTCAGAGCTGGAACGTTTCAGCGTCGCTTTAACGTCAGTCGACGGCAGGTGGAAACGGTAGCCGGTGAAAGGCGGAATTCTGAAGTTTCAGTGTTTTTTTTTGGTTTCCATAAATATGATATGATCATTAAAACCAACGGTTGAAGGAGTCATTTGGAGAGGTTAAATGTTTCCTACCATTCATCCATCCCACGTATATATCAACTACATAAATTACTGATTTAATGGCTCAGGGCGTCAGGATTTTTATTTATTTTTTCAACAATACTGATCGAATTACCTAATTCAAAAATAATGTCTTCAACCGATCTTCGCCGTCGCGTCGCAATTTCCTGCGAAGTGATATCTCTGTCGTCACCCCGAACTTTATTCTTAAAAATCAATTTATTGCTATGCGCGTCCCGACAAAGTTCGTCCTTAAAATTCACCTAAAGTCCAAGTCCCGGTAAATTGAGAAAGTTTCCTCTCTCTCAACGGCTGATTATCCTCGGTCTACTGATTCCGAGGCTTATAAAGTACCTATAGGCTCAGGGTAAAGTCCACTAGAGATACATAAAAGTTGTGATAAACAATGAAATCCGCGCTCGAATAGGCTTTGAAATTTTCCTATCAATACAAACCTAAATGGCCAAAAACAAAACAAGCTCGCATCTTTTTCTGTCCAGTTTACGTATTGTTTTCAGATGCTAGAACTAGTTGAATAAAAAGGTTTGTGACTATTTCCATTTTGTAACATACCTACATATTTTTTTTTCCTTTAGAATCTGATCTAGTATTTGTGATGTTGATATTTTAAAAAATAAAACTAATTTTCTTTGTCCAGTGTAAATAAAACTAAATTAAATGCCTAATTTAAAGTCAATATTTTATTTTCGAATTGTTCATTAAGTAAGCCCTTCCTACAAACGCGGCGACCGCAGTAAACAAAAAGATTATGAAGCACGAAACGACTTTTCACATATCCAAAGCTCTCGGTTATAAACAAAAATGGATTCATAAAACCCGCCATTTATTAACACACCATAATTTACAAAATAATGGGGCGGTCATGTGAATATAAATCAGAGTATATAAAGCGCTCGACCCAAGTGCGATCCTGTGCCGATGACATTCACAAAATGGCAGATGCCAAACAAAATGGCTGCGGCTTCGACATTGTTAAACGATCAAAATATTATAGCAAAAAATCTTGCGTAGAAACATTTTTTGTTATAAACTTCAGACAAAATCTTATGATAGACTTTGTTATAACACGTCTACATTTTAGATGTTCCTTATTACTTATTGTCCTTTTTTTCACCTCACCTAAGCAATTATTTATTTTTAGATATCGAAAACATTGAAAGCTCATTAAACTCCAGAACTGACGCGTGCCGTCAGTTATCACTAAAACGAATCTTGTAAAATTTATCAATTTACTTTTTGCTTTGTATAATGTTAAGTAATTAGATACACAGAAATAAGTAAACATAATAACAAACTTTTTAATTAGCGAAGAAGTGTAGATAATGGGGCACATAACTTATAAATGTTATTATAACAATGAGGGTGTGCCGTGTGATCTTTGGCTAGATTTATAGCTCCAATTTACTTGGACCTGCAAACGCAAACCCTTGCTATGCGAAATATTAAATTAACATTTAATTTATGAAAATTATGCTCCTGTACCGATATATTGCACAATCTGGATGTTCTTAGAATATTCTCCATATATCCTAAAGTACGTCTTTAAATTAGATTTAATTACGTAACTTTGCTGAAAAAGACACCACACGGAAGTTTGAATGGCACCAGTTATGGCGTTCTCGAATATTCGCTACGAGAGCTAGAAAAAACGGCGACATATCCAGGTATCCTACGGGAGCTGCGCAATCACGGCATGACTTGAATAATGACGGCCGTTCCTGGCGATCAGTCAGCCTTCCATCTCGTGTCCCGCCGGTATGGCGAAAATATGTCCCGTTTGTTAGCTCTGCTCGTTACATCATTCATTAGCAATGACTCTACCTGTTTTTTAGAGCTATCGATTGCTTTATCTATATTGCACCTAAATGACTAATTGACAAAATATCTGTGTAGCCCTCACTGGATGTAATGTTGCCCCGAACACCCTATTTTTATAAAATAAATCAAGAGGAAAAAGGCATTGCTTTTTTATATTAATTATGACGAATCAATTAGTGACGTGTACGACTTAATTTATCTGTCGATAAAACCACTTCGTTGAGGAATGTTTTTGAGACCACACTACCTACATTATACGTTACATAACTTTTACGGCATATTATATCGATAAAATGTTTGGTAACTGTAAGGGGACAAGTTTTTCTCACTATATACTAAATTCCTTTCTAGTTCGCGCGTGACTGGCATCGGGCGATCCAGCACTCTATTGTCGAGTCGGGACCCAACAATATTACCTCTAACTAAGCATTGTGCTACTGATTCTAACCTTTGTTGAAGTAACTGCTATTTTGTTACATTTTATTTTTATATTTTTTTCAACTCAGATATTATTCAAAACTTAACAATGCGATGGTCGTTTCATTTTCCGATATCGGTAAAACATTTTTACCGTTGCTGCGTGAGATAAAATCAGTTAACTAAACAGATTTCATATTGTTGTGTGTGTGATACCTTCCCTTTTAAGCTGTCACACTTCTTGCCAGATCAAGAATACAATCGCTTAGTCTTAACATATTTTTTTATTTAATCGATGATGTTAAGACATACATCACTACGTAGGTTTATTCTTTAAATTATAAACGAAAATGAACAGCTCCAGTCCAACAGAAGATTTCTGTGTAGAGATAAACGGCCAAGGGCGTTGTGAATATTTTATAACTTTTTCGTGGAAAACGTACCAAGATGATTACTAAGGATGAAGCTATAGAGAGAAAGTGTTTTTTCTTTTCTTTCCCTCGTTATTCTTAAATTGATAGGAACATATTTTTATAGAAATTCGCGTGTGTTGTTCCAATTTGTAGAATTGGAACAACACCCAACACACACATTGTCACAATTGTGAAGGAAATCACAATGTCATTGGGCGATAAGATTTAGGTGTTTATTCTGTTTTTATTTTTACCTTATTTAATGCTTCCTTTCCGTAGTTCATGTCTCGGAACCCTTATAGTTTTGTCATGTCCGTCCGTCTTTGGTTTACCGTTCTAACGATTAGTGCTAGAAAGATAAAACTTTGCTTTAGATAGATGCATTTACCACGCCAACAAAGTGCTAAAATAAAGTCACGAAAAATACATTTTTTGGGTATCTCCACTACACGTAAAGTAGGGATGATTTTTTTTCTCGCATCTGCCCTATAGTGTGGGGTACCATTAAATAGTTTTTTTAAGATCATTGAGAAGTTGCTAGTAAGATTTTTTATTTAGGTATCTGTTTGCGAGATATTGAACTTTACGGCGCTTTTTTGTTAAAATATGGCATCCCCTCCCTCTAAAAGCTAAATGACTCTCTTGAAAAATCTAGAAAAATTCGTGATGGTAGTCCATGCGATGAACTTTAAAAGAAAACTATAACGGCCCATATAACTTTGTTAGTTCAGGAGTTATAGAGATTTAACTTGTAAAATGGGCTTACTTGGAAAACTTCGTACAAAAATAACGAAATAATAAGTAAACGTGTAAAATCAATGGTATAACGGTACGGAACCCTCCGTGCGCGAGTCCAACTCGCACTTTTTATTTTAATCTAGTATGCGAAACACTAATTTGTAAAGAACACACCAGTTAAACGTTTAAAGCGTTGTTACTACCCGTGCACTCAAGTAAAGACCCAACATTTTATTGTTAAAAATCGACTCGCTCAAATGATGCTGCGAATAAAGAATGTTTGATGTAGACCGTTTAGCTCCAACTCTTCACTCGATGGTCCTTAACTTCACTATATTTATTTAGTCCACTGCCCATCCGTTTTAATGTTATATTTTATTCGAGAAATTCGAGTTTTACCGTAATATTATTTTACAGCTTAATAAAGTCATTTAAAATGTACGCACAATGTATTATTTTTTGGCCTTTATGATTTTGACGTGCCTCAAAGAGAAATTAAATTTATTTGCTTTTTAAATATTATATATAATACTTGCTGGATTTTAGGTCGCTTCTGATAGCGAATTAAATACAAATTTCTTTCAAACGTTTTTCCATGTCTCGTGGCAATTAGGTACTTACCTGTGTTTCAAATTTCAATAGAATTTGTAATGACTGGCTTTAGGCGTTCTGTTTTTAGGGTTCCGTAATACTCAAGGAACCCTTGTAGTTGCGCTCTGTCCATCCGTCTGTCTGTCCACGCTTCTAGCTTCTGTAACTATGAATATAAATAGATGAAAATTGGTATAGTTATATAATGTATATAGATCTCGTTTTTTTTTTAACCAAATTTATATTAACTAATTACTTGTGAAGTGGGGATGAAAAATTTTTTTTATTCTACCCCATCGTGTGTACGTACAATACGAATAGTATTCTTATTTTATAAGATATATTCAACGATACCTCGTTGAATAGATCTTTAAAAATAAAGTAAAAGTTTCATACATGATTTTTTTACAAAGTCGACCATTTTTGAGTAATCGGCCTCCAACAAGTGGTTTGTAATTGGTTGGAAAAATGACGAGAGGAACAGTGTCAATGAGAAAAGACCTTGACTGATAGTCTACTGTATCATTTTTCCGCGCATGAGCATGACAATATAATGATAGATCATGTCTGGGCATGTGATAACTAGTTAGTAGTTACAGAAACTGACTTTAACATGCTTTAAACTCCGACTGCCATTTTTTGTTTGTTTTGACAAACTGTAGTCACAGTTTGTCAAAACGTAGTATTTACAGTAACGGTTAATACAGTGGCGTAGCGAGTCTTAGTAGGAGGCCCAAAAAAAAATTGGTTACAAAAGAGATAAAATGCTCACAGCGGGCGAGCTGATATTTTTAGTATAATATAGCAGCGGAGTTTACTCAACATAATTTTGGATTGCGTCCCTATTCAAGAGATTTCGCATGTTGTAAAAATTGGTATTAAATCTATAAATCATCAGCAGATCGGAGCGGGCCAGGCATTTTTCAAAATATTTAAACGGTTCTAATTTCATAAAACATTATAACGTAACCTGCTCACTAACGTAAGGTAACTCAATAAAAATATAAACGTCATCTTATCAATTGCGTGCGAGTGTAGCGAGCGAGCAGCAATTTTTCGAATATTTTGTTTCTCGGAGTCCCGAATTTTGAAAAAGCTGCCCATAAAAATAGAAGCGGAATTAATATAACTAAATTTTAGACGCTGTTTGTATCTAAGAATTTTCGCACGTTAAAAAAAATGTACTAAAATTATTAGCAGAGCAGGCCAGATAGTTTTATAAACATTATATCAGTTCCAATTTATTAAAACATTATAGTAAATGTACTATACAAATTTTATAATAGCGAGCGAGCGAAGCAAGCGAGCCGAACTTTTTGCGTATTTTTCGTTTCTCTAAATTAAAAAAAAAAAGGACTGGTCGTAAAATCAACAGCGGAGTAACGTCCTGTCCCTTTAAAGAGACTGAGTTGCTTAAAAATCATTACTCGCATGTTAAAAACTTAGTGGTACGGGGTACCTAATAAATTTACATAAAAGTCGGGCGATCATGATAATTTTCAACCTTAGCCAACAGGATAATCCATGTGTTTTCTACTTGTTTCGTAAGTTTTCTGTGTTTGTGTGCTTATTATGCTATAATGATTTTTATCGGGAAGTACGGACTAAGATTGAGACTGTGTAATGTGTAGATGTTGTTTTACCTTTTTTTTCTGACACATGTTTAGACGACCCTATAGCCTGGGTGCCCCATATAAATAATACGGCTGATACAGCGGTAGCTATACCCCTGGATTAATATCCTTGATAAATGAATTGAATAGCTTGTCAAAAATATCGAAGTTATGGAGTAGATGTATTAAGCTTTAAGCCAATTATTTATTTTAACCCATCCCTGAATCACGAAGGAGACAAAAGTTACTATTATAAAAAAAACTTCTATTTCAATCTATTAGATTTTCTTTCATTTTCATCAGACTGTCAAATTAAGCCTATTATTGTAAGCTGATCACCCTGGGCTAAATGACGCTAACTAAGGGCAAGGCCGAGGAAGCGTCCATTACGGCCCACTCACGTCGGTCCTCATCACGTCGAACATGACACTGACCTATTATTAACACTTAGTCCTAAATTGACAGGTACAGCCGGAGTAGGGAATGATTTTTTAACCTCTAAAAGTGTTTTACATGCAATGTCTGTTATCAAAATACCTGCAAATCGTTGTTAGTTTTTGCAGTGTAATCTAAAGGTTTGCAAAGGTCCCTGACTATGTATAAAATTAAACTATAACAGATGTAAATTAATTTTATTTGTACTGTACAATAAACATTCTTAACCAATACCTACTATACATAATTGTGCGCGGGCAGTATTTTACTTAAATGTAGTAAGGGAATCTAATTTATAAGCAGTTTGACCGTTGTCATAATTTGTTCATATTATAATAATATTTGTCATGTTATTGACACTTTTCCTGCCTATGAATTGGATTCCGTGATAGTAGGTACATTAAACATAGTAAATATTATTTGAAACCTGTACAGTGTACTTATTAAATAAAGTTACCTGCTTGTTACTGAACAAAGGATATTTAAGTATTAAAAAGGTACATAAAAGTAAGCGTAGTCAATATGGAAACAAATATTATATAAAATAGCAGCTATAAAATCATCTCTAATTCGGACCTTAACTATATTAACAACACTAATTTATTAACAACTATAATATTATTATAGCAATATCTTTAAATAAATCCTGAATATTTTTTTGGTTTTTTAAAGGACGCCTAACAGTATCTTAACAATAAGTTGCGTTACTTTCAGTCAACCTGAACAAACTTTTACCAGAAGTAAACATGATATTGTTGTCGTCGTCGAAAGTTAGTGCACCAATGTCTGGAACGAGAGCCACTTTGGTAATTTTGGAATGTGCAATATTCGCGCCTACATCTATCTTGTATATGCCGTCGACCCACCACGCGTACACCGTCCCGTACATGTCGATCGTTAGACCCCTAAAGAAAGGGTTGTTCGAGAGCCAAACCGTCTCTTTTTGCTTAGACGCAAACAGCCCATATGTGCACACGTAAACAATAACGTTATACTTGTTTATAACAAAATTCTTTATAATCATATGCTCCAACAGAATATCAAAATTATCACCCTTCTTTCTCACAACTTTGAACTCCTCGTCTCTCACGAAATATATGTGTCCCTTATAAAATATACTCAACACCTTATCCCCTCTGGAGCTGTACGGCATTATGGTGTTTAATTTTGTATCGAGCACGTATATTCCGTCGCTCCCGCCCAAATAGACCATTCCATTGTCTTGGTCTATATCGAACGTTCCAAAATTCAGTAATTGTTTGTCGCTGAATATAATGCTCGCGTTCACGGGATTATCCAGGTGGACGAAGCCCACTTTGTAATATTCGGCGTCGGTGATTTTTGGTTCGAAGCTGAAGTAGAGGATGTTCGATGATTTTAATATTCCTAATTTCGAGATGACGATTCGCTCTCTATACGGCGCTTCCAAGTCGAAGAGATAGTTGACATCGTAGCAGGTCTGGTTGACTCGGACGCAGGTGTCGCATGGTGAGATGGGCTCGGTGGTAGTGGGGATAGGGGTGGTGTCTTCAGATATCACGAGCGCGAGCAAACTGGCGAGGATCCACACACGCATTCTGGTATCTGAAAAGCAATTCATTAAATAATCAGTACACCTGAATAAAGTGACGTTGGTATAATAAAAGCTAAATTTTGATAATTTCTCTATTCACATTATTACGTTCAGCCCGCCGCGCTGTCTCGAATTTCGCGGTGACGGCGCGGCGGCGGCGCGAAGCAAGCGTGGGTAATGCGGACCCGTTATTGAAACTAGCGGTGGCTCGCGCGGCGCTATAGCAGCGGTCGCAGCCAGTTTGTAGGTTTAATTTGTTAAACCGAACTCACACATTTAAATGGCATTTGGTTGTCTTTTAATATGACGTACGGATTACGACTGTATTGCAGGGCGAATAAGTGACAATAATTTCGTTTTGTGAATTTTTCAGAATATGGCGAGATTTTCTATATTTCTGCCCTGGTCGGCTATATTATATATAGTCTACTATCAAAAAGAACCTTTTAATATTAATTTTTGGACGTATCCTTTCGTACTTATTTATAAACTTAATACACACATAACAATATGTAGGTGTTTATTTTTTAATTTACTTGTTATTGATTTTTTCTAGTTCGTTATTTTAGGAATCGATAAAAAAAATAAGGGACATCACTGGTGTGGTGATATGTCCGTGATTGTGAATGATCTGACACTTTCATAAAATTACGGTCATTTTCTCATTGGAAATCTTAATTTCAGGATTTCAGACTTTGTATTAAAAGACAACCAAATGCCATTTAATTGTGTGAGACCGGATTAACAAATTCAACCTACCATTCCTAAAACTAGCGGTGAGAATCGAATCATTAATTTTAGAGTTTAATTTTGAAAAGTGATTCAAATTTGAACACTAAAGTAGGATGATACGTGTCGCGGCGCTCAATTTTTAAGATAGTGATCTTAAAAATGCAGCGCCGTGTATCGGCTCGTTTCGGTGTGAGCTGACCCTAATAAATATAAACGCGCGTCGTCATAATGTCGCGTTAGTTGCCGCCGCGCTGGTTTCGAGAACGGGTCGGCGTTGCCCGCGCCGCTCACCGCTGTGTTCCAGGCAGCGACCCTATGCTATTTTCGATACATGTCAGCTTTGCTCATAACTTTTAATATGTCTGAAAAAGTAAATGAAGCAATACAATTTAATTTTAAAGAGATTTAAACACATAGCAACATTATCCGTTTGATGTACCTATTGCATTATAATACCTATTGGTCATAAAATAAATTTGTAGTAATATATCGTGATCAAATACACTTTGAAATAATTAATACATTTAATATTGCGTGTATAAAATACCAAGTAATGTTGAATATTTGCGGTTTAAAGCAACGTTCCATAGCTATTAAATTCAAATAAACAATGGCTACAAACTTAGTTTCATAGTTAATTCTAATAAAATATGGGAAATGGAATGCAGATTCTTAAACCAAACATGAACAGAAACACAACACACAAACAGCTCAAACAGGAAATATGAACATTTTTACCCTGCGGTGAAGTGAAACGCTTTAAGCCCGTAAAGGAATTTCATAGAACGCGGACAAATAAGATTTATCCCGGTGTAGGATGCGATATTGTCCCAGACTATATCGGATATGCTGGACAACCGTATCTGGACCGTATTGGTACCTAAACCGGCTGAAGTCCGTATATGATAGGATGAAATAGCTTTTATGGCTGATTGCAAAGCATAAATGCAGTTAAGATAGCCACGATTTTCAAGTATAATATTATCATTTTTAAATTCCCAAGCTACCTATACTGAACTGAACTTCTAGTGGAGATTGAATAGGTACCAAACATCCGTAATTTAACATACCTAATTTATTATTTTATCATAAATTTAATTATTATTACGGTAAGTGGTAACAGACATTTCGCATTAGGGCGAGATTTTGACCGGGTGAGATATCGCGTAACCCAGGTTGGGTTCCCAATTCCAAATCCTCGTAAAACAGTGCGGTGCGTGAAAACTAAGCACAAACTGAGAATAAATAAAAAATATGTAATATTATTTACAAAATAGAAAAATGTATATCCGACATAAAAGAAATATATCAATGTAACAAAAACATTTACATCATACATTTCACGCTGATGAACATCCTATTGTGTACGTACCGCGATTAAACTCCATGATCACGGGGCATTTTTGTCCAGCACAAGTGACACGACACCATAGCCACCACGTCCTAATTCCACAATTGTTTAACTATTACTAGCTCGCCGCCGGTGGGCCTCGCTGTTTTACACCACACTATGTCATTAACTACAATTGCTTAATTATTTGTGGGGCAAATAGATCGGTTTTTCTGGTGTCCGTCTTCAATTAGTCTGTCTAGTGCCTTTTTGTCTAATTGTACAATTGATACCATCATCATGATCGCCAGCGACTGTTAATATGTAGTAATGGTGACGGTTGAGTTTAAGAAGTTAATCACAACCACACGAAATTTAATTACGCCAGCAGTTAAAAGTAAACTTTAATCGAAATAAATAAAACCGCCCAAGTGAGAGGCAGATTTGCGCACGAAGGGTTCCATACCATTGCCGATACAGCTATCAGCACTAATATCGAGCAAAAAAAGCGCTATAATCTGATAAGTAGTTTAGGTGCTGTGGTGGATCAAAAAACTTAGTCCTTTTTCAACCGTTATTGGATGATTTATATACAATACCTATTCGCCGAACGAAGTAACCACTCTTGAAATACTCTAGTGCCTGGGACAGTTGGTTTTTTTTTAAAATGTCGTATGGCCCAAGCACATACGGCATTCTCACAACACAGTCAGCCTAGTCCAGAGGAATGACTGGTCAATACGTCTGGGGCCAACCATGTGCGGGTTTCCTCACGATGTTTTCCTTCACCGTTAGAGCGTCCGTATAATGTACTTGAGATTTAAAAAAAATCTCATTGGTACACACCACAACCTGGGAATCGAACCTGCACTCTCTCGAATGCGTACGAATCAAACGCTCTACCCACTTGGCCACAGAGCTCACAATGAAACAAACATACATACATAATTACATACACAGACTGTCAAAATTTGACTTCACCGTAGTCTGGTAAAAAGAGAACCTTACAGTTTTTGAAATTCCACAACGGGAACCGTTAGAAAAATCAAGAATATCCCGTAGATTGACTTTCAATACTTTCAAAGTGTTTATAAAAGTATACCGTATTTACGCGGACGGTGACGCGGGCCAAAGCTAGTTTATAGTATATCGAATTATTTTAACTTGAATATAAATAACTCGATAACAATGTATCTTAGTAGTAATAAAATAATAAGAGAATATTTAATATTTAAACAGCTTAAAGTGGAGTTACGAAATAGATTATTGTATGTTACATGGTTTGGCCATGTTGAGAGAATGAATGAAGAACGATTGACGAAAAAAGTGTATAAGGCGAGTGTGAATGGAAGTGTTGGAAGGGGTAGACCTAGGCGGACGTTTCGGGACCAAATCAGGGATGTCTTGAAAAAAGGCCAGGTCAAGAGTACCCTAAACCGAAGAGCATGTATGAAGGGAATAATGAAAGTGGACGAAGCGAAACAAGTATGTAAGGATCGTAGCAAGTGGAAAGAAGTGGTCTCTGCCTACCCCTACGGGAAAGAGGCGTGATTATATGTATGTATGTATGATACATGAACATATACTTATTTGAGTTATAAATAACTTTTTTCCAAGTATAGCCACTTGATCGGATTTCGCTCTTTAACGTGGGTCTAAGTTCGTAAAGCTTAAAAAATGTTTCCAAATTTATTCGTACATAACTTTAATTCACAACTGAATAATTTTCCGTTTGATATAAAGGATCACATATTTTATATACCTACTTAGGTTATGAATCCGTTTGATCTCGAAAGATGCTTTTATTATGAAAATTTCTGGAGAATTCAACTTTCAGAGCTGTACAGGACTCGAGCGCCCGTAAATAATCAGTCAAGTAATTGACTTATGCTACGATAAGCCGGTGACCTTTTCACTATTTCATTTCTAAGTTTTAAATCTTGATAAAATATATTTTCAAACTTGCAAAACACCTGTAAACATACATATGTATATTTAAATACAATTTATGATGATGGTGAAACATTTCGGGTAGGTACCACTCATCAGCCGAGAAATTGCTGCAAGAAGAACTCCATATTGCAAAACAACTTTTAACTAATTGTCTGAATTAGCTTCATGAACAGCCACCCGCGCTTCACTTAGGCTGGGATTATATGATATAGTATCGAGTCAAATGTCAATGTCGTATATGACAGCTCGACACTCGATACTTTTCAACTGAAATGTATTAGCGCAGAGTTCTATTTTCAGTGCCCTGCATTTTCCCCGGCCTTCCGGATTCTGGACAATACAACCTCAGCCCTTATGTTCCTAGCGATACACATAGACACTCCTTTACATAAGCAGACTACTGCATTTTACTATGTTCTACTTAGTGCATCTGGATGGAATTAATTGGTTAAGATATTGACGTCAAACTGTTTTATCTCCCAGTGACATCAGCAATCCATGTTCAAGGCATCCCACACGCACGTGGGCGCAGTGGGACAACTAGATGAATTATAGGATATTTTAAACATGACTAACCACCACATTGTGATCACGCATTAAGATATACAAACTGTTCCTAATAATGCCTATTTAGATATGACGAGCCGCAGAGATGAGATAATGGTAATCTCTAGGGCATCGGTGTGATAATTATTATAATCATCATTGTTATTATTATATAATTTTTAAAGATGTCTGATACTCATGAACTTTTCTAATTAACTTACCAAAAACCCGTTCTACAATTACTAGCTGACTGAGATCTTCAGCGTCATTTCGAGATACTATTAAGTGTGTTTATAAAATTCGTACGGCAAGATAAAGTGCCCCAATTGATCCTTATGGTAGAGTAGGTTATATACTCAATTTAAAGAGCATGTATGGGTATATAGTTTTACAGTGGCTATGTCGGTAGTAAACTTACAGCATCCAACCAAAGTATACGATACCAGCGACCTTTTTCAAGTAACTTCTCGCGCGCGCTGGCGCGTTTTGACATTGGAAATGACTTTTCGTTCGCTCCTGTATTGGCCCCGATTTCACGAAAAAGTGCGATCCCCTTATATCTCGGAGAGTTGTGAAGCTTTGATATTCAAAACAAGCTAAAAAGACGTGTATTCATAAGAGCTGTAAGGTGCAAAAAGTATTATTCTAGAGAATTGAAAACGAAAAAAAGTATGGCTGAAATAGTAAAAAAAATGCAATTTTTTCCGAATTTATGATTTTGATACTGGATATTTTGGAATGGAAGAAATATCAACAATTTAAGAAAAAATCCATTGGACAATTTAGTCAGCTACAATTTGAGCCTAAAACAATGACGATCGTGTTAAGGGTTTGCCCTGTAGCCTAACCTTTTTTTAAAAAATATATCTTATAATACGCATGGTATACGTGCCACGGCGACAATTAGGTAGGTATTTAAACTTCGATACGCGTGTGGAAGTTTTGCAATTTGTTTGTTGACAGGCGTTATGTCGAGGATACTTAATTATGTTAATCTTCTATTATATAATGTACTTAATGTCCTGAATGACTGCTTCATCAACGCCGAGGCAGAACTAAGTAGTTCTGTTCAAATATTACGTTTCTAGCTGCAGTAGCCAGAAACGTAATATTTGGACCGTGGCTTCCTTTTGTGACGTATAGGTCCACTAAGAAGGGATTTCGCGAAACTTACCACTAAAGGGGTTAAAAGGGATATCAATGTTTGGATGTAACTTCTTTGTTTGTGGTCAGATCTGTTTGAAATTTCGTGACTCGCTCTTTGACATTATATACTAAAACTCTGATTCATTATTTTCTAAAATTCGATCTATTAATTGGAAAAAAAGGGTATGAAACTTTGTATGGGGAAAAAATATTAAATGGGCATTTCGGCTTGGAACTTTGTAAATATAGTCCTAAAATAAAATAAGTAAACACGTATTTCACAATTTTTTTATATTTAACCCCTAAAGGGTGAACAGGGCCATGAATATATTTTTATCAGAGTCAGACTCATGCTTGACCATTTTATTATATTTGTTGTATATTTTTGGAATATTCTTATCAAGCTCTTTATTTTAATACTCGCAGTACCCAGGGGCACACGAGCGGATGAGGTAAAGACGTGTTTAAAGTCATCATACATGTGGAGTCACATACAAAAGCTTTAAAAAAACGTAAGAGTCCATTTGAGAGGTGAACAGTCTGATGAACAGTTTTATGAATTGTTTTTAAAATAGGAAACGGCGATTACCCTACAATTGATGGCAAAATTACTATTCCGCAATGTTTGGCAACAGTGGTGACATCACTTACAAAGCTGACTACCCTGATGTCACCAATCTCATTACAAAGCCCATAGAAAGGTTATATTATCAGCGTGCCATTTTTTATTTAATGTTTGGACGATGAATAATTGTTGTTACAGGAAACTTTTATTTTGTAAGTTTTTAATCTGATTAAACAGTTATTAAGAAACTTTACTTAAGATGTGTATTATAAAACGAATCCTTAAGGATCTATATGAATTTCGTTTAATTTAAAAAAAGTGTTAATCGACTTTTATGATTTATTTGTTTATAGCTTAAAACTACTCCCGCGTAAAGATGGTACAGTTATTCGCGAAAATTTGATCCCCCTAGATCAAGTGCCTTTTTATTAAGAATTATTGATTAATAATTGAATATTTCCATATTCCTAAGATATTAAAAACAAGAGAACTATAAGGAATCCCCATACAATTCAAAGCTGTAATTAATATTATTAGGTACACTAATTGGCCACAACTTCCTTCCTTGGGACAATTCCCTGTCTTTAGTTTTAGTAGGTAAATTAGTATTTTTTTCACTATTATATTAGTATTTTTATATAATTTATCTGGCTACAAGAATCTGCGACAACCAACAGGTTCTCGCAGAGTCGTGTAGTCATAGAAATTCTATTTACCTTTAGTACCAATTTTTTTTCGAATAGGACCTATATATATAGGAAATAAGGGTTAAAAAATAAAAGGAGGAACAAGTGTTTCGCCTATGGTTCTGTAATATACTAAATCCATGACCTACCATATTGCTAATTTATGGAGGTAGACCTTATATAGAAGTTAATATATTATAAGCTTTGAAGACATCTTCGAAGAATCTTGAAATAATTACTTGTTCAAGGTTCAGAGGTCTTAATTTACTCGCGCAACAAGCAGCAAAATTTAAAGTGATAAATACAAGAATAAGGAAAATCTCTCTTTGCAGGAAATGCTACTTCAACGTTGCAAAGATGATTGAATACTTTATTAATTATTATAATTAACTTGTTCATAACGTACCGATGGCAGAACGAACTTATATCTACAGTCTACTGTCGGGTCCTTGGTCAGCAATTTCTGTAACGGAATTAATTGACAGAATCCAATTTAACCATAATTTTATTAAAATGTAGTTACTTTGTCTATTTGCTCCATTTGGAATTTTACCAAAAATCTTATATACCTTTCATTCAGTTTCGTCATAAATACATGGTACCAAATCAACACCTGAAATATTTTTAGGCGTTGATTTCCTTACTCTGGCGTACCCTGAATTATGAGTAATCACAGAATGCAAGAATGTAAAAAAATGTCCTCAAATATACTGAACTCATAATAATATGGTCTTTAAATGCCAGTATGAAAAATTGGAGTCCAAAGGCCCCACTTCCGTTTCATACGTATCTGCTACACAATATAATACACGTTTCCCCTCATTTACGCCGCGTGAATTCAAATAAAAGAAACTCGCACAAAGCCCAGAATATTGTCATCAGGATCAGGAAGTGCTGCTACCGAGGCCAGAGACAATGACATTCTATAATAGACACGCTCCACGAGAGAAAATATTTCTAATCCTTTACTCGTTACATTACAACCGATATGGAAACAGTTGATAATATTTATATTAAAAGATATCTTGAGGTTGTTTTAGTAGAATGAAGACGCGTAAATTCTCCGACATATTTTGTGTAGGTATAATATTATAACACAGACCAGTTTGATCATCACCGCTGGAGCTCGAGTCTATCACCACGCTAGCCGCCTGCCAAATGTGTAGAAATACTTAATTATTATTAGATTTTGTCTGTCTTATTTTGATAAAGGAGACGTAGAGTTACGGCAATTAAGTAATACAGAATACTGTAATGTACTATATACTATACATTATAGCTTTTTACAACCTTTTACCATAATATTGGCAAATCTCAACTTACAACGATATAAATACCTTCGAAATCATAATAAATAATTGCCATAGATTATGTAGAGATTATCGTAATGGGCGTTTTAACCAGTTGCCCGCTTTTTAATAGCTCAATTTAGGTTAAAGGGTCAAAGGAAGACATCAAAAGGATGAATTAAGCTCATATTTTTAGACGAATTTTCCATTTTCGTTTTTAAAATTCTTGCCTTCATAATTCATATATCTATATGATGTTTTGCATAACATTTTTATCATAATACATAATATAGCAGACATAGGTATCAGAAACCTATTATAACATCTTCAAGTAAAACAAAACTTGAACGCAGAAAGTTTTGACGATTTCCTATGTCGACCCAGATTGTTGTTGTTGATTACATTATTTATAAAAGAACAGGTTAGTAAGTAAATATTGTTAAATATAAATTTAAAAAAATGTAAAAACTTGAAAGTGGGTCGCTCAGACAAACGACAATGTAAATGGCCTTGTATAGTGTTGATGCGGGATCTTCACACTTGAAGTGGTTAGGGGACTCTCCAGGACTAAGTACGTTAATATGAGCCTTAACCTACTAACTGTTAGGACGTAATTGGTACTACATAAAAACTTATGTTAGTAAAAACCTAACCAAGAACATGTCAGGACATGCTAAGGAGGGTTCCGTAACTATCCCTCATACCCAGAATGAGGGGGCATAGGTACGTGGTGGCCGTTTGGGTAGTGGTCGCTGTCATCGGTGTACTTCACCCCAATCCGCGATTTGGTTTTTTTGGCCCTGGAACAGTTCCTCGATATTCTGGGGCCGCTTGTCAGGCGGCTAGCTCCCCTTCCTGTTATCGTGGCGGGAGACTTCAACGCCAAGTTCTTGGCGTGGGGGTCTCTGGTCACGAAACCGAAGAGAAGAGAGGTGGAGGAGTGGGCGCTGGCCGCGGGACTGTCCCTGCTCAATAAAGGGACAGTCCCCACGTGCGTGCGACGAACGGGCTCGTCAGTGGTGGACCTTACGTTCGCTACTCCTGTCGTCGCATGCCGGGTGGTAGGATGGAGGGTGGAGACGGTGGTGGAGACACTCTCGGACCATCGTTACATAAGGTTCGAGGTATCTCCAGCCTCCGCATGGAGTTCGGCGTCGCAGTCCAGGGGGCGTAGCGTGTTCCCGTGTTGGGCACTTTTAGTGGGAATGGGGGTGGAGGAAATGGCTGGCTGTTTCGGCAACGTGCTCACTAGCGTTTGCCGAGCAGCCATGCCGAGAATTTGGGGTCCTCCCCCACCTCGGCGGGGGGTGTATTGGTGGTCGGCGGAGTTGACCGACCTTCGCATCGCCTGCGACGCGGCGCGTCGCGCCTACGTTCGCAGCAGGCGATACCGCCCCCAGGACGAGGAGCGGGATGGTCGGCTGTACAGGGTCTACATGGCTAAACGAGAGATCCTGCACCTGGATATCAGTCGGGCCAAGGAGCGAGCGTGGCTGGAGCTGGTGGAGGGGATCGAGAACGATCCCTGGGGCCGACCGTACAAAAGGGCGCGAGACAAACTTTGCGCCCAGTCGGCCCCCTTGACGGAAACACTCCAGCCATAGCAGTTGGAGAACATCGTCCGGGAGTTGTTTCCTGAACCCCCGGTACGCTCCGCCGCGGATAGCCCGACGGAGCCTGAACTCGTGGTGGTGTTCCGCCTCCTGTCACCGACGTAGAAATGGAGGCGGTTCTGTCCCGCCTCCGTAGCAAGAAGAAGGCGCCCGGGCCGAACAGGGTGCACGGGAAAGTTCTATCGATAGCTCTCGTGCATCTCGAAGACAGCCTACGGGAACTGTTTAACTGCTGTCTTTAATGCGGTCAGTTCCCGAAGGCATGGAAGGAGGGTCGGCTCGTCCTACTACCAAAGGGCGAACGGCCACCGGACTGTGCGTCGGCGGTGCGGCCGATCGTACTACTGAATGAGACGAGCAAGGCGTTTGAATGTGTCTTAGCCTCCCGTCTTGTTCAGCATTTGGGGAAGGCCCGGGACCCGGACTATCAGATACACAGTTTGGGTTTCGGGCCGGTCGGTCGACCGTCGACGCGTCGGTGACAGGTGAGGCGGAACGCGGCAGGGAGGTGGTGGTGGCGGTGTCGTTGGACAGCGCTAACGCCTTCAACAGCCTTCCCCACAGCGTAATACGGGAGGTACTGAATTTCTTCGTCGTGCCTCCGTATCCCGGAGGGCTGTTGGACGCGTATCTCTCCGATAGAGATGTCGTGTACGAGGACTGGTCGGGGTCCGTAGAGAGGCGGAGAGTCGAGTGTGGCGTCCCCCAGGGTTCGGTTCTGGGCCCGAACCTTTGGGACGTCGGCTACGACTGGGTCCTGCAGAGCGGCCTTCTCCCCGGGAGGAGTGTCATCTGCTATTCCGGGAACTAACATATCAGGAGGCTGTGCGGCTGGCTGAAAGAAAGGGTTCCGTAACTATCAATGCGCAATAGGTTTTATTGAATTTAAATTTCATTTAAATGAATTCAAAAGTTATTGTCCGATTTTACACAAAATCATTTTCCTAAAGAGTTTTTATCATGATCTATAATCAAGAAAATTTACAAGTTTCTATCTCTTATAGTTTGGATGCACCACTTTGGAGGCAGACAATGGTTGACTTTGTAAAAAAGTCATATATGACACCTTGCTTTTATTTAAAAAGACTTATTCGTCGTTACCTCACACGATGGGGTAGAATTAAAAAAAAAAGTTTGTGGCTTTAGTTAAAAGTTCACTTTCACACGTTGGATTTTCATTCACGATTTTAATCATGGACACTTGGCATATGAACTCAGAATCCATTTCTTTACACATCTCAAAATTGTCTAAACTTATATAATTAATCTTATCATAGGAAATAGCAACATATGGACTAGTTGGTTGTATCATTTTGTATACATTCGGATCGTCCAATCCACTAGGGGTTGGTAAAGAAAAACTATGATATAAATTGAATTCGTCATTAGTAATTAATGGAATTTGTATTCTAAACACTAAATTTTTCTTAAAATAATAACATGCAACATTAGAAATTCTTATAATTAGATGAATATTATCTAGATTTACGAGTAAAGGAACTCTAGTGCCTCTTGAAAGATATTGAATATTTTTAGGCAACTCTTGATAAAGTTGGTTAGGTGTCAAAATACTTGGATGAAGTATATTCTGTTTAGTCAACATGATAGCATTTGTTAAGTCTTTTAGTTGGAAGGACACCGTCATCAACGAGCTTTCGAGGATGTTAAGTAATGATAAGGTTTGTACTTCGATTTCTACTGTATTTAAATTATTGGATAATCTATTCGTTATGTTAAGTAATTTTGTTATTTCTGCGTCTAGATATTTTTGATTGGAGTTTAATTTATTGATGTTGTTTTTGAATGATTGTAACGTGGTGTTGGTAATTAAAATATTTTCTCTCATTAATTAAGCTAAGTTCTTTTCGTCGTTCTGAATGGAATTAATAGCTGTGTCGTATCTTATGGCGTCGTCTTCGTCTAAAGTTCCGAAGAGGTGTTTAAATGCTGTCTCTACGATACCGAACCAGGCTGAGCGCCTACTGCGCTTAGAAAGTAAGTGAGATATAGATTCATAGTCTCGAGATAGGTCGTCATATCTCGTAATTAAAGGAGATAGAGCATTTAAGCATTGTTGGAGAAATGATTGTCTACAAATGAGTTTAATTGCGTTAATAATATCTCCTAGGTTATCAAGCTGAGGATTTACGTAGGAGTATTTTGTTAAGTATTTGTATTTTTTATTTTATTTAATTGAGATAGCAATGCTGTGTTGTTTCAGCTGGTTTCATTTGGTCAAAGTGATGGGTAATATGACGTCTATTTATAAGAAGGGTGGCTGTGTGATTATTATTAACTCTTATGATTTTGTATGGTCCTTTCCATACCGGTGATAGGGCTTCCCTAAGTCTTAAATGATTTTTGATATAAACAAAGTCTCCTGCTTTGTATCGGGGCGGTATTTTAGCGCTATTATCGTAATATAACTTAGAATTTTCCTTTGATTTTACTATGTTTTCCAGCGCTTTTTCTTGGCTATATTTGAGTTTATGTTGCAATTTTCTAATGTAATCTGAGTATGTTGTGCCTGTTGTGGTTTCGTAGATAGAGTTTGGGAGGTGAGATTTGTGTCCAAATACTAATTCATATGGAGTGAATTTTGTGGTTGTATGGGTAGTAGTGTTGTATGTTAACATAGAGGTATATACATAAGTTGGCCAGTTGTCTTGGTTTTCGTTTACAAAGGATTTAAGGTATTCTTTTAGTGTGGAATGGCTACGTTCTAAAGCTCCTTGTGTTTGAGGGTGGTATGGTGATGACCAGAGTTGTTTAATTTTAAAGAATTGGCAAGTAGTTTTGAAAAGATCGGAAGTGAAGTTAGTGCCTTGATCACTTAATATGGATTTGGGAATACCGAACAGAGATATGAAATGAATGAGACAGTCGCTAGTTTCTTCTGCTGTGGTGCTACGTATAGGATAGGCTACGGAATATTTAGTGAGATCGTCTTGTAGGGTTAGTATATATTTAAGTTTTGCTGGACCTGATTCTGGACCTACGATATCTAAGATTACGCGTTGAAAAGGGGAAGTTGCAGTAGTCGTTATTTCCATTGGAGCTTTGTTTATTTTACGTAGTGCTTTATTTTCTTGGCAGAGTTTGCAATTTTTTACGTAAGTCTCTATGTCGCTTTTCATTCCCTTCCAGTAATATTGTTCTTGTATACGATTATACATGCGTGTAGATCCTAAATGCCCCGCAATTAGGATATTATGATTTTCACGAAGTATTTTACTTCTCTCACTTAAGCTGAGTCCTGAGTTGTTTAAGGACTTCTTGTGTTCGAGTTGATGCCTTTTGGTGAATAGTTGAAATAGGAATCTGTGTTTGTGGGTAGGCCTCGTATGGTTCTAAGTTAAGTTTGAGGTTTGAGTCGATAGTGACTGGATTCTCTGAGGTATTGGCTACAGTGATGTTTATACGGCCATTTTTTTTACTTTAACTACGCAATTTGCTATTAATAGTGAGTCTGAAATGTGTTGATCTACGATAATTCCCTCTGTGGCGTCTGGGTTTTTCACAGTACATTCTATTACGGTTTCTGATCTAGGAGCTATCGTGTATAAGGGTTTAGAAAATATTAGGTTTATGATGTCATCGCCCATTCGCAATAAGCCTTGGCTATAGTCTATTTGGCATTCCAGATCTTCTAATAAATCGTTACCAATAATACCGTCGTGTTTTAGGCTAATGTCTTTGACTACGTGAAACTCATGAAGGTAAGGTTATGGTTATTTAGTACACATTTGCATGTGAAAACTGCCCAAAGTGGGGGTTGTGTCATTTCCGACATCGATTCCTTTCAAAATGATAATGTTGTCGCTAAGTTTTGGGATTTTGGATAGTGATCCTAATTTAATTAGGGAGACAGAGGAGCCTGTGTCGACAAGAAAAGTAAGTTTACGAGATGCTACCGAGGTTTGTAGTTTAATGTGAGGTAGGCTACGTTTTTCCAAGTTATTGTTTATTTTATAGATTTTAGTGTTTTCTTTTTTGTTTTCCAGGTTTGGTGCGGAGAAGTATTTGTGACAGTGTGGTGAGTTTTCGTCTGAGTTTTCATTGGAATGGATTTTCATAGAGTTGGATTTGGCTTTTGTGGAAGGTTTTTGTGTTTTCAGGATTTCAGATTTTATAGTTTCGGAATTGTCGTGTAGCGTGGGAAGTTTTGGTTGCAAATTTTTATAGGATAGAGTGGATTCGGTGTGGCTAGAATATTATTTTGTTGATTTAGTAGGTTTAGTATGAATTTCAGTGGATTCAGTGGACTTGGTAGGTTTTAGGTTGAACTCGGTGGATTCAGTGTATTTAGTAAATTTATTGCGAGGTTCAGAGGATGCAGTGGATTTGGTAAGTTCGTTACGAGACCCAGTGGATACAGCTGATAGAGTGGATTCGGTGTGGCTAGAATATGATTTGTTAATTTAGTGGGTTTAGGATGAATTTCAGTGGATTCAGTGGACTTGGTAAGTTTTAGGTTGGACTCGATGGATTCAGTGTATTTAGTAAATTTGTTGCGAGGTTCAGAGGATGCAGTGGATTTGGTAAGTTCGTTACGAGATCCAGTGGATACAGCGGATAGAGTGGATTCGGTGTGGTTAGAATATGATTTTGTTAAATTAGTAGGTTTAGGATGAATTTCAGTGGGTTCAGTAGACTTGGTAAGTTTTTAGGCTGGACTCAGTGGATTCAGTGTGTTTAGTAAATTTGTTGCGAGGTTCAGAGGATGCAGTGGATTTGGTAAGTTCGTTACGAGATCCAGTGGATACAGCGGATAGAGTGGATTCGGTAGATACAGTGGATACAATTTTAGTAGGATCGTCACGAGATTTAGTGGATACAGTGGATACAGTGGATTTAGTAAGATCGTCACTAGATTTAGTAGATACAGTGGGTTTAGTGAGTTTGTGACGAGGTTCAGTGAGTTTATTGATATCGGCTTTTGATTCAGGGTAATTTCCCAGGAGATATCCGCTAGGAAATTTTATTCGTTTAAATAGGAGTTGTTTTCATCGTCATTTTCGGTAATGGCTAGGATAGGTTTCGGGCCCGATTGGTTAGGGTTGTCGTTTGGACGTCTTCTAAATTGTTGGTTATTGTCGAACCTATTCCTATTATTATTATATTGTCGTTTGCGACATTGCTCGATCGAGTGTCCTAGGTTTTTGCAATAACGACAGATTATTGTATTATTAGCGTTGTTTTTTCTAGGATTATCGCGATTGAAACTCCGATTATACAAGGAGTTTGGCTGTTGTGTTTGATTGCGGCAAGGATATTGTTTCGGTTTTTTGTGATTGCTGAATTGTCTAGCGGTACTAGCCAGGATTTTTTCCTCGGCTGTGGCAAAGCTGATCGCTGAGTTCAGCGTTGATGGGTTCCGATAGCGTACTATTTGTGATAATTTTAGATGTAACCCTGTTATAAATGCGTGAATGGCGAGGTCTTGTACTCCAGCTATCCTACCACGTGTTTCGAGTTTTACTTTACTAGAAATATTTATTTCCGTAATGAGCTTTGATAAGTTTTCCTCTATGCGGAGGGCGAATTGTCTAACGGATTCGCCCTGGGTTTGCTTAGAATCTTGTAGATCATTGAGTAGGTGCCCGTAATATTTTCTTTCTCCGAACTGTTGTTTTGTAAATTCTATAAATTGTTCGAAGTTTTCGAATTCTTTAATACTGCATGTTGACTGCCCTTCCTTCTAATTGACTTAGTATGTATTTAAATAAGATTGGTTTTTGGTTTTTATCTGCTAGATTATATGCGTTTTGGCAGTTTGTTATGAAAGCATTTATGCTCTCTCGCGACCCATCGTAGGGCTTAATAAATTTTAATATTATATTTAAGTCCAATTTTTCATCTGTTGTTGATTTTGGTGTGCTAGTTTCCTTTGTAGCATTAGAGGCATTAGCCTCCTTTACTGTGTTAGGTACATTGGTTTCTTTGTCTGTCATCTTGGTTTAATTCTAAGTTACACGGGCACAATGGATTCTTATTTGAATGTAAATACACCACTAGTGGGTCAATTGTTGAAACAGTGGGTTGGTTATTATATTTAAAGTATAGTATAAACAATTAATGTTAAGTTATATTTATAGTTCACTTTGAATTTCGGTATTGATACTTGAATTAACAAGGCACAAGGATTACAATGTTGTTACATAAACAACGCGCTCAGCGTTGGAACAAGGAACAATGGATGTAACATCCGTTGCGTATGTTGCGTAGAGTGGATTCTGAGTTCGAGTTCTAAGTAGAGGGTTTGGACAGAGTTTCTTTGTTGCGTGTTCTTTGAAAAACTTTCACTCACATGGAAAACAGGAAAATCAGGAACAGGAACGCTGCCGCTCGGATCATGATGAGATGATGATTGACACAACTTGTGTCGTGAAAATTGTGGCAGTGACCACACGCCGTTGCAACTGCTGATGATGATGATTTTCACTTTTCACTTTTCCGACACTTTCACACTTTCAATTCTGCTTTTCTTTCTTTGACTTTACACTTTGATATAGATTTTATTGCACTCACTGGTAGTTTATAATTTATTAAGAAATTTTATGAGTTGGTTCGGAGCGTATTTGGGTTTTTCCCGGAGATTTTCGTATCCCACCGCTGCCACCAATGTTATCCCGGATCGTTCTAGGGTCTTTTTAAAAAGAAACTTTATTTTACCTAAAGATTTAATTACACTTTAACATGGAAACAGAGGAACTAGTAGACTTAGAAATAACGATTGAGACCCAACAACCCGGAACGAGAGCGACACACCAACTGACTCGGGGTGTGCTTGTGTACTTATACCAATGAATACTGCTTTGTTCGCTGTGCGTCAGCGACTCTACATACTAGCAAGGGTTATAACAGCACGCACCACCGCTCGCTCTCCGAACCTAGCTTGTGCGGGCAGGACACCGCCCGCCCCGGGTCGCCTTCGGCATTCTCGCGGGGGTGTACTGGTACCCCCCCCCCGCCCCAATGCCTTCCGACGGTGGCCTGCGGCGAGTCTGGGCCCCCGCCCCGCACAGCCGACCAGGGTTCGGCCAAACCTAGGCGTTTATCACGCCGTATTAAGCATGTGAGCGATCCTCGCCAGCCTGCCGCACACCTTGGACCTGACAACGTCCTCCAGGCGGACACACCCCGCACCACCGCGGGCTCAGCCCGCCCCTCGCCGGCTGCTCAGCCGCGCGGCCCACACTAGCCCACCGCGAGCTCTCCGCGCTCGCCTGACGCTTCGCCGGCCCCACAGCCGTGCGACAACCGCCGAGCCGCACCTAGTGCGGCCACAGAAACTCGCTCAAGCGCGCCGCACGGGTACCGTTACCGCGCGCCCACCTTTCCGCCACCACCTATAAATTTTACACCACGGCCGGCCAGGTGTTCCGGCCGTCAGCTGTCATACGCCGAGGTGTGCTTCCAGCCGCCCACACGAAGGCAACCACACCCCCCCCCCCTCACCGGCGCCGTCGGTAAGTAAGACGCCGTCACCCTCTTCTGCCTCTCCCTACCCGCCCCTGGTCGCCGAGCGAATCGACGACTGGGTGCGTCATTTCCGCCGTCTTCGCGACATATTGGGGCATATACCCAATGCCAAATATAACGGCCGTGCGATTTGCTTTTCGCCCCAAAGCGAACAAGAATACAGGGTCGTTAAGCGCTACCTAACGGACCTGGAGTATCAAGGACAAGCCTCCTGGTTCTCCTACTCGCTGCCACAGGAATGGACAATCAAGGTAGTTATCAGGGGCCTACCTTCCTTTACAGACACCGGAGAGATCAGGGCCGGTCACGCCGAACTGGGATTCGTGGCGGAGCACGTCTCCCTGATTCAGGCGAGGTCTGTTCCCGGCGCCAGTATATTCTTCACCCTTATCGCTAGGGCCCCGAACGTCGTACCCGGCATATACAAGGTATGTAAACTTTTGAATATGCTGGGAGTTAGCATCGAAGCCTGGCGGGGCCGTGGCGGCCCGGCCCAATGCCACCGATGCCACCAATTCCGGCACTCTAGCCACAGCTGCCACCGGAAGGTGGCCTGTGTCCGGTGTGCCGAGGAACACTCCGTGCGGGACTGCCCCCGCTCCCCCTCCGAGACGCCCACCTGCGTAAACTACAGGGGGGCCCACCCTGCCAACAGCAGACAGTGTCCAGTTTTCCGTAGGGCTGCACGGAAACCGCGAGCTAATAATTCCAGTTACTGCTATATTTCTAGATATGTTAAAAGCTTTTGATCATGTATATCACGCCCTACTTCTTTACAAGCTACAAAAATATGGGATAAGGGGAGTAGTTAATGACTGGATAAATAGCTACTTATCTGACCGGCATCAATGTATAGAAATAAGTAAAATCTATAATGGTAAGAAAATTACGAACCGGTCAAACTTCAAGCTTAACGAATGTGGTGTACCACAAGGTAGTGTCTTGGGCCCATATCTTTTTCAGCTCTACATCAATGATCTACCACATGTAACTACATAAAAAACGATTTTATTTGTAGATGACACGACACTTATAATTAAATGTGATGATCTAAAAAATTTTGAGAATAGTATTAACGAAAATCTTGACAAAGTATTGACCTGGCTAACTAATAATAATTTAAAGATAAATATAAGTAAAACGCAATTAATACAATTTCAAAACTACAAAAGACAAAAGATTAACCTAAATATTTATTATAAGGACATAAAAATCAAAGAAGCGAATTCTACAAAATTTCTAGGCGTTATCTTAGACAAACATTGTAACTGGAAAGACCAAATAGAATATATATGTACAAAATTAGATCGACTCGTCTACGCTATTAAGAGAATACGTCAAACAGTAAGCACGGAAGCCGCACTGAGTGCTTACCACGGATATGTGTCATCGGTGTTATCATATGGGCTGATACTGTGGGGAAATTCTACAGATATTGATAAGGCGTTTCGTGTGCAAAAAAAGTGTGTTGGAGCTTTAGCTGGAGCATGGTTCCTAGACAGTTGCAAACCATTGTTCAAAAAATTTAAGATACTGCCCCTCACTTGCATGTATATAAAAGAAGCCTGTACTTTTGTAAAATTACACCCCGAATACTTTCGACTCAAATCGGATTTAGGACGGAAAAATGAAAGGCATAAATATCAAATCCGCTTTGTAATCTAAATATTTATAAAGACAATGCATTTGTACAAATTATAAAAATATATAATATTTTACCGGACGAGTTTAAAGATTTACCCTATAACGTATTTAAAAGGAATTTGACAATATGGCTTGCAGAAAAATGTTTTTATAATATAAATGAATACTTTACGCACAAAAATAGTTATTAAGGTGTAAAATTTAATTATTTAATTATAATATTATGCAGGTAATAACATTCGAATTAAGAGACGATGGATAAATAATTTGTTTAATGTGTAATGTGTTATTGATTTTAAACCTATTGATTATAATATTTTGTTTTGATTATTATTTGACTGAAAATTCGACATTGAAAACAATAATTATGAATTTGTAAATCTAATCTTCATATTATTATTATTATTATTATTTCAAGTATTAGTTTTAATCAATTGCATGTTTTGAAAATTTCACACACCATTTTGTTATGGTAGAATCTACATATCCTTTGTAATGTTTAAATATTATCCTTTGTACTGCATTCTTGTGAAAAAATAAATTATTATTATTATTATTATTATTATTATTATCATGAAGGCCCTCGTAGAAGGCACCCCCATAGTAGCCGCTCTCACCCAAATCTGACTCCCCCGGCCCTAGCCCGGACGCGAGTCCGCGGGCCCAGCATCCAGAAGCTCCTATCAGAGGAGCCGACTGTTGATTGCCGGGGATCTGCGCCGCGCGTTTCGGACTCGGGACACATACGCTTGCTACGCACCGCAGTTAGTATCGCACCGGGGTCGACGCCGGCGCCTACCCCGAGGTCACGGGGGTTGGCGCCGGTCGTCGCCGAGGTCACGTCAGACACGACAACACGTACAAACGTACAGACCGACCCTAACACGGGACCGGACCCGAACCCGAGTTCAAGTTCGCATCCTAGTAGACTAGGTTCACTTCCAAATAGTGTCCGCGACCGCGATATTGATATAGAGAGCTCTACCAATACCGCGAACCTCATCGACATTAGGACTTACGCGCGCGAGTCACCCCGACCGTACGCGGAAGGGGAGAGGGACGGCCCTCTCAGTACCGATACCAATCAAAACGAGAGCTCCTCTATCGCGATAACTCGCACGCCGCTAGTTTCTACTACCGCGCGTGTGAGATGTCGGATAATCAATTGATTGATTTAAGTAAAAATAATTATTTAAATAACATTATAAAAATAATGTATGATTTATAGTGATAATATCAATCAATTTATATGATTAATTTTAAAGTGTTATCATTTTGTTTACAAATCAACACATGTAAGTTTAAGATTCTTATTACATTGATTTATACTAATAAATTGTATGTAAATCGTATTATTAATTAAATAATGATTTATAGTGACTGTATAAACTAATATTCTATTATTAATACTTAAATGTCGTCATTCTGCTTACAAATAAAAACACATGTTCCTGTTAAGATATTTTTAGTATAGTAAATAGCTTAATTAAGTAACAAATGTGATGTGATAATTTTATTATTAATTAATTATGAATTTACAACTTATTTTGATATTTTGTTTTAATATTTCTGGCAGTCAGAGGTGGGGCAGAGTGGGGGGTGTTTACATGTTGTTTTTAAAGGCGAGCTGTCCCATGGGCGGAGACTTTTTCGGTTGGAGCGCCGTTTTGAGCACTACTACTCTGCCTCCTATCAGTAATATCTAATTCTGAGTACCAATTCGTCGGATAAAAGGATACTATAAGATAAGTACTTAACTTAAGTTGCTTATATTATAAATTAACTTCTATTTATGTTATTTACATTATTTAAATTAATGGATTATTGCTATAGATCATAGCAGCCTATAGTTTAAACGGATTAGTAAATTGATTTTACTTAATATATTTCAATAAAATTGTTTTCTTTACAAAATGTTATTATTTTTACTAGGGCGGGTCAATAAGTCCGTGACTTTTTGAATTTCTAACCTCCTTACTGAAAAAGCAACACTACTCCTGTCAACAGGCATCTGTCAGTTGACTCCTATCAAAATTTGAACTTGCTGCGTCAGTTAGTTTGTGTTTTACAGCTATCTTTATCAGACTATCCAGTAACTTAAGGAAACAATGGAAAAAAGTGAATTTCGTGTGCTTTTGCGAAAAAAAACCATTACCGAGACCAAGGCTAAGCTTGATAAATACTATGGGGACTCTGCACCATCGATTTCAATGGTAAAAAAGTGGTTTACTGAATTTCGTTGTGGCCGTACAAGCACTGAAGATGCCGAACGTCCTGGACGCCCAGTTGAGGTCTCTACACCCGAAACAATCGAAAAAATTCACGATATGGTGTTGGCCGACCGAAAATTGAAAGTGCAAGAGATTGTGGAAGCCATAGGCATCTCGCATGGCTCAGTGGTTTCAATTATTTTGAATGATCACTTGGGCATGAGAAAGCTTTCCGCAAGTCGACCACAAACGCAATCGTGTAACAACTTCACAGGAAGGTTTGGCGTTGTTTAATCACAATATGGAGGAGTTTTTGCGCCGTTTTGTAACCGTGGACGAAACATGGATCCATCACAACACACCAAAGACCAAACAACAGTCAAAACAGTGGGTTTCTAAGGGTGAATCGGCGCCAAAGAAGGGCAAGGTGGGTTTGTCAGCCAATAAAGTTATGGCGACTGTTTTTTGGGATGCACGTGGGATAATCCACATTGACTATCTTCAAAAGGGCAGAACAATTAATGGGGAATATTATGCCAACTTATTGGACCACTTCAATGAGGATTTGAAAAAAAACCGACCTCATTTGGCCAATAAAAAAGTTCTTTTTCACCAAGACAATGCAAGGGTGCACACATGTGCAGTTGCCATGGCAAAAATCCATGAATTGGGCTACGAATTGCTCCCACATCCACCCTATTCTCCAGATTTGGCTCCGAGTGACTATTTCTTGTTCCCAAACCTGAAAAAATGGCTCGGTGGAAAAAGATTTGACTCCAATGATGAAGTCATCTCGCAAACAAAGGCCTATTTTGAGGACCTCGACAAATCATATTTTTTGGAAGGGATAAAAAAATTGGAGAAGCGTTGGACAAAGTGTATAGAGCTCAAGGGGGACTACGTTGAAAAATAAAATGATTTATTTATCAAAAATAGTGTCCGCGACCGCGATATTGATATAGAGAGCTCTACCAATACCGCGAACCTCATCGACATTAGGACTTACGCGCGCGAGTCACCCCGACCGTACGCGGAAGGGGAGAGGGACGGCCCTCTCAGTACCGATACCAATCAAAACGAGAGCTCCTCTATCGCGATAACTCGCACGCCGCTAGTTTCTACTACCGCGCGTGTGAGATGTCGGATAATCAATTGATTGATTTAAGTAAAAATAATTATTTAAATAACATTATAAAAATAATGTATGATTTATAGTGATAATATCAATCAATTTATATGATTAATTTTAAAGTGTTATCATTTTGTTTACAAATCAACACATGTAAGTTTAAGATTCTTATTACATTGATTTATACTAATAAATTGTATGTAAATCGTATTATTAATTAAATAATGATTTATAGTGACTGTATAAACTAATATTCTATTATTAATACTTAAATGTCGTCATTCTGCTTACAAATAAAAACACATGTTCCTGTTAAGATATTTTTAGTATAGTAAATAGCTTAATTAAGTAACAAATGTGATGTGATAATTTCATTATTAATTAATTATGAATTTACAACTTATTTTGATATTTTGTTTTAATATTTCTGGCAGTCAGAGGTGGGGCAGAGTGGGGGGTGTTTACATGTTGCTTTTTAAAGGCGAGCTGTCCCATGGGCGGAGACTTTTTCGGTTGGAGCGCCGTTTTGAGCACTACTACTCTGCCTCCTATCAGTAATATCTAATTCTGAGTACCAATTCGTCGGATAAAAGGATACTATAAGATAAGTACTTAACTTAAGTTGCTTATATTATAAATTAACTTCTATTTATGTTATTTACATTATTTAAATTAATGGATTATTGCTATAGATCATAGCAGCCTATAGTTTAAACGGATTAGTAAATTGATTTTACTTAATATATTTCAATAAAATTGTTTTCTTTACAAAATGTTATTATTTTTACTAGGGCGGGTCAATAAGTCCGTGACTTTTTGAATTTCTAACCTCCTTACTGAAAAAGCAACACTACTCCTGTCAACAGGCATCTGTCAGTTGACTCCTATCAAAATTTGAACTTGCTGCGTCAGTTAGTTTGTGTTTTACAGCTATCTTTATCAGACTATCCAGTAACTTAAGGAAACAATGGAAAAAAGTGAATTTCGTGTGCTTTTGCGAAAAAAAACCATTACCGAGACCAAGGCTAAGCTTGATAAATACTATGGGGACTCTGCACCATCGATTTCAATGGTAAAAAAGTGGTTTACTGAATTTCGTTGTGGCCGTACAAGCACTGAAGATGCCGAACGTCCTGGACGCCCAGTTGAGGTCTCTACACCCGAAACAATCGAAAAAATTCACGATATGGTGTTGGCCGACCGAAAATTGAAAGTGCAAGAGATTGTGGAAGCCATAGGCATCTCGCATGGCTCAGTGGTTTCAATTTTGAATGATCACTTGGGCATGAGAAAGCTTTCCGCAAGTCGACCACAAACGCAATCGTGTAACAACTTCACAGGAAGGTTTGGCGTTGTTTAATCACAATATGGAGGAGTTTTTGCGCCGTTTTGTAACCGTGGACGAAACATGAATCCATCACAACACACCAAAGACCAAACAACAGTCAAAACAGTGGGTTTCTAAGGGTGAATCGGCGCCAAAGAAGGCCAAGGTGGGTTTGTCAGCCAATAAAGTTATGGCGACTGTTTTTTGGGATGCACGTGGGATAATCCACATTGACTATCTTCAAAAGGGCAGAACAATTAATGGGGAATATTATGCCAACTTATTGGACCGCTTCAATGAGGATTTAAAAAAAAACCGACCTCATTTGGCCAATAAAAAAGTTCTTTTTCACCAAGACAATGCAAGGGTGCACACATGTGCAGTTGCCATGGCAAAAATCCATGAATTGGGCTACGAATTGCTCCCACATCCACCCTATTCTCCAGATTTGGCTCCGAGTGACTATTTCTTGTTCCCAAACCTGAAAAAATGGCTCGGTGGAAAAAGATTTGACTCCAATGATGAAGTCATCTCGCAAACAAAGGCCTATTTTGAGGACCTCGACAAATCATATTTTTTGGAAGGGATAAAAAAATTGGAGAAGCGTTGGACAAAGTGTATAGAGCTCAAGGGGGACTACGTTGAAAAATAAAATGATTTATTTATCAAAAAATCTGTGTTTTATTCCAAAAGTCACGGACTTATTGACCCGCCCTCGTACTATTTAATTATAATAGACTTTACACCACTGTTGACACGCGCGAGCAAGTGAGGAAGGGGTCGGACCCCTTAGCAGGAGAGACCCGCGTCTCCCCTGTCATAATAATAGCTCACAATCCGTAGCTGTCCCCAATATCCGGTCTGAACATCACCCGGGTGATGTTAGGGAGGGTCAAACCGTCCCATCGACTCTTACCAAATAAACTAGCCACCAGGCTAGTTATAGTCCGATTTAGCTACAGCGGTCTTAACCCGACCCTTAGCGTAGACCCTTTCAAAAAAGGAAATAAATATTATAAACCATAAAAATACATGTTAAAAACTCAACAAACATCGTTTTAATAATAATACTTGAACTTTCATTAATAAAGTCAGTGTTTTATGTAAATATATACAAAAACTTAAATCGATAGCGTCAGTAGAGCAAAAATTTAAATATTTATCGAACTTTCAAGACGAAATAAAATAGTCATGCTAAAGGAGATCAGCAGTCGCCTTACATTTACTGCCTGGTATTTAAAATACGTGGCTACAAAAAGTATTTATTGTAAGTACTACTTTATGAACATAGGACCAAAATTGCAATAATATTATACATCAAACTCGGGCGACAAAAGATAATTAATGAAATATAAACTTACCTTTTTTCAAATAGGTTAGTATAGGTTCCCTAGACATAACTACTACCTAATGAGTACTGATACATCATACATACCTACTTTTAACTTAGCTAGTAAGGTAGGTACCGCAATAAAGACAAAATTGCCCAGATTTTTTTTGTTGTTAACGTAGGTATGTTACATATTTCTTTAAAAAGAAGTTTGGATGTAAAGGTGGAGATGAATGAGTGTAATTTGTTGTGAACCGACAGTCGACACAAATTGCCGGCTGATTGCACCGCCCCGCCCCCGCCGCTACCTCCTGTTATTCATTGGCGCAATATTTATGTCACATTTTGATTATTCAAAAATATTTTGTAATATGCGCCGGTTCAACCAATCAATAAAGATATCAAATATCCAATAAAGACCAATATTACAATGAGGAAAAACTTGAGATGTTAGCAAGGTCAACCCCTTCATATCGCGAAGAGACTTAAGCGTTCTCTAATAGTAGGTACTTAGAAACACAGTAAATATATTTATTTATTGTGGTAGAAGCGTTAATGATTGATCAGTCATAAATCACGATTATAAAATTAGAACTTTAGTCCTAAGTCTAAGTCTTTAGTCCTTTAGTGTAGTAGTAGGGTAAATTCTGCTAAATAAAACCTGCTATTATTGCAATTACAATCAAGTCCCGACACGCTAAAAATGTCAAACCGGTTTTCTCGTAAACGTTAAAGTAGCCTCTAACGCCTTCTGATTGGTCCAAACGTCACAAAATCAGTTTATGATAACAAGTTACTTCACTTATAATAGGTACAATCAAAGTAAAATGAAAGTCTACTTTAAATACGAGAATTGAGATTCAGAACTCCTGATTAACTTAAGCTTAGCTAAATAATAATACTTAACAAATTACTTATCCTTCTTACCATACCTATTTAATGTGTTATGTAAAAATCTATCTTTCATTGCACTGGAGAAAATATTCAGACTAAGCAAAGTTAGTAAATCCTTTAAAGGCCAATGTATACGCTTATACAATATAATCCCAGAAAAGGTTCAAAACCTTCCCATTAATAAGTTTAAAAAAGTAGTTAAAGAACGTTTGTGTGCCAAAGCGTATTATAAAATTAATGACTTCATTCAAGACGGCACACCTTGGGAATAAGGTGACTCCTTATCTTATGTTATTATTTGTTACATAGACATAAGCAAACATTGTAATAATTTTGATTTTAAAAGAATAATTTTCCATCTTTTTGGTAAAAGATGGCCCCAGACGAGTTTCTTGCCGGCTCTTCTCGCTGGGTTAGTTCCCGAACCGGTGGTAGGCATCACGTAGTAACGACGTTCAAAAAGAGTATTTAAAAATACCAATTTTGAATAAAAAAATTTTTATTTGATTTGATTTGATTAGGTAGGTGGCCTAGTTGATGGTAGGATAACCTTCAACTAGGCCACCTACCTATATTTTCCAAAATACTTGTTTTACGAGAAAAGTTTAGCGTAATTTTCCAATACGTCGTCTAGTGTGGCAATTAATTGCAAGGTTGAAGAGGGTCTAGTGTACAAGGAGGTTAGACCGTCAAGCGACCATGAGGCATTAATTAATCGTGGTGATCCCGTGAGAAATTCTTTAAGCGACACGAGCACGCTACTTCATTAATTAATCCAAGGTCATTTGTAACTGAATCTAACACTAGCAAATGTCAGAAAGCATGCAGGTTTCCATTTGAATCCCGGATTTCTGGTACATATTCTCGTAATTGAAAATGTTCAATTCACAGTACTATGCTAATATTTTTCTCGTTCATCAATTCAATCAATTTTTCATGCGAAAGGATTTAAATTTTCATAGGAAAGGTATAATTTTGATTATACTGAGATCCTGAGGGCGAATCGTGCCTTCCATGGTTAAACATTATTAAGCTATCCTGAGTCAAAAGATAGTTAAAAATATACTAAAACCCCATATTTTTATCCTATATAAAATATCATCATCATCATCATCGTCGTCAGCCCGTCGTCGTCCACTGCTGGACATCGCTTCGCATCGCTGGACATCCAACCGCTTCCCGCCACACTCTTTAGGTCGTCCTACGGGACGGGTTGTTCGCGGTCTCCACTCTAAAACCTTTCTGCCCCATCGGTCATCGGCTGCTCGACAAATATGCCGCCCAATGCCACTGCAGTTTGCTTATCCTGAGGGCTATGTCGCTGACCTTTGTTCTTCGTCGGATCTCCTGATTCCGGATTATATCCTTCAGAGAGACTCCGAGCATAGCCCTCTCCATAGCTCATTGAGCGACCTGGAACTTGTGGACGAGGCCTTTTGTGAGTGTCCACGTACTCGGCTCCGTAGGTAAGGACCGGAAGGACGCACTGGTACTTCAAGATCTAGCGAAGCTTTCCGAATGCTGCCCAGCCCAACTGTATTCTTCTGTCAGCTTCCTTGTCGAAGTTGTTCCTACCCAGTTGGACAATCTGTCCCAGGTTTGTGTATTCCTGAACAACTTCGATGCTAATATTTACGACGGTGACTGGCATTGGGTCTACGAATGAATTGAATATGACTTTTGTCTTATTCAAGTTCATTCCCAGACCATCTGGAAGAAACACTTAGGCTTTGCAGCATCCCCGTCAAGTCCTCCAGCGATTTAGCCATAATGACTATGTCGTCTGCGAATCGAAGGTGTGAGATGTATTCGCTGTTTATATTGATGCCTCCTCCGTTCCAGTCGAGTGTTTTGAAGACGTACTCCAGTGTGTTGGTTAACAGTTTCGGTCCCCTGTCTCACTCCCTGTCTCACTCCACGCTGTAATGGGATTGGTCTTGTTTGGACATCTTGGATTTGGACGGTCATCGTAGCGGCTTTATATAGACATCTAAACTTCTTAATATATCACCAATCGACTTGGCAACGCTGGAGAGACTCTAGAACAGCCCAGGTTTCGATGGCGTCGAAGGCTTTTTCGTAGTCCACAAACGCAAGACATAAAAAATATAAAATACACCAAAATTTAATTACGTGGATAAATTATCATTCTTAAATCATTATATATTGGATATATCAATATCCAATATATTACAGTGCATACTGCATTAAATAATAATTAAATTTAAAGCTGACAGTTTTGATTCGCAATAGAAAGTGTAAAAGCTACAATTATATTTTTGTGACTTTTAAATGTAAATACTACTCTTTATTTCTAAGCCCCGATTTGACCAAACTGCTATAAACGCGCTTATCGCTAAACTTGGATTTGATCTCTCTCTCTCATTCAATGTTAGAACGGGACAGACAGATGCTCATAGTTAAACGTCGTTCAATACGTTGGTAAAATTGGGGCTTATTGTAAATATTATAAACCATAAAAATATAGTGTTAAAAACTCAACAAACATTATTTTAATAATAATACTTGAACTTTCGTTAATAAAGTCAGTGTTTTATGTAAATAACTATACAAAAACTTAAATCGATAGCGTCAGTAGAGGAAAAATTTAAATATTTAGCGAACTTTCAAGACGAAATAAAATAGTCATGCTAAAGGAGATCGGCAAGTCGCCATACATTTACTGCCTGGTATTTAAAATACGTGGCTACAAAAAGTATTTATTGTAAGTACTACTTTATGAACATAGGACCAAAATTGCAATAATATTATACATCAAACTCGGGCGACAAAAGATAATTAATGAAATATAAACTTACCTATTTTTCAAATAGGTTAGTTTATATTTAATTAAGGCATGTATTTAAACTTGCGACATAATTAAATTTTGGGTGTGAAAAAACCGAATATTGAATACTAAAGTTGGCGAAAGAATATAAGGAACAAAAAATTTCAATTCTGGTGTTTAATTAATACCAGTTTTTTTCACTGAATATTCCAAACTGGCAGACGAATATTATTTTAGCGAAGAAATAACCATCTGGGCGACAATTTGAGAGTACATTTTTTATCTACAATAGACTGGAATTACATCTACAGTATTGACGATCCCGACTTAGCTTTGATTTTTTTTTATAATAAAATAACAGAGACATTAGACACATGTGTCCGTCTTAAAAAGCAAAGTATTAATGTGAGCATACGTGTCTATCCAGTTTGGTATAATTCCGACATTATTAAGAATATTTCCACCAAACATAAGCTACACAAGCTGCTTGTGTAAATCGAAGTAAATCTTCAACTGACTACGAAGCTATTGCATGGTGCAGGGCGAGAGTCAAGGTTGAGACTAAGGGCGGCGCACGATGCTTATCGTGACCGCGTACATCAGCACCTGGCTTCGGAGCCGAAAGCTTTTTGAAGCTACGTCAGATCAAAAAAGGTAACAGCGGACAGTTTAAACTCTTTAGAAACGGAAATGTACCTGCCTAACGCTCAGTGGGGCCGGATGGCATACCCCCTTTTATATTTAAAGTCTGTAGAAGAAGTTTGGTGGATCCGTTGCTGCATGTATAACACATGTATTGCTAAGTTGAAATTTCCTGACCGTTGGAAGCTGACGCGAGTGGTACCGGTACCAAAGGGTAAAGCATGTAGGGAAGCTAGTGACTACAGACCTGTGGGTATTCTTTCTACACCCGCAAAAATTTTCGAGGCGGCTATCCGCCCAGGAAAACGTACGACAGGCAATCTACTTCATTTGATACTCACTTATATGATTCCAGCAATCGATGCAGGGCTGCAGAAGGATGTCGTATACTTGGATTTCCGGAAGGCTTATGACACAGTTGACAAAGACGTCTTACTTCGTAAGCTGGCTGATATAGGTTTTACTCCTCGCACGTCTAAGTTACTTCGCAAGTTACCTACCTCCGCGATAGGCGTTATGAGCCTTATTATACGTTCTCTGGCGTCAGTCCTTTGAAATGAAAAGAAAAGGTCCTAAGTTACTTCTTTAAGTAACTTAGGACCTTTTCTTTTCATAATCATGATTAATGACTTACCAGAAACAATCAAGAAGTGCCTATCACTGTTGTTTGCCGATGACCTGAATCTTATCAACGTCATTAAAAACAAAGCCACAGATCATTTCGCACTCCAGTGGGACTTAGACAAGGTTATAGATTGGAGTATAAAAAACAAATTATACTTCAATGTATACAAATGTTCAGTGATATCTTTCACGCGCGCACGCACCCCGAGTATCCATGAGTACCACATGGAGGGGCAGCCCATACAGCGTATTACAGAGGTAAGGGATTTGGGTGTCAACTTTACTGTATATCTCAAGTTTAGAAAACACGTGAAACACGTGCAAAAAAGCTTACCTTAATTTAGGATTCGTTCTACGCCAGGCTACAGAGTTTACCAATATCAAAGCCTTAAAAGCTTTATATGAGGCACTAGTCGAGAGTCATCTAGAATGTAATGCGGTTATTTGGAGTCCAAATAAAGCCAACTACAAAACAATGTTAGACAAAATTCAAAATGTGAGATTTTTATACTTTAAATTATACAAAGTACATCCGGGATATACTTTATTATATCTAACATTGTTTGTGCCTGGCATGGTAGGATACCATAAACTGGAAGCTAGAAGAGAAGTACCTAATGTTAGCGGTTTACGGAAAAGTTAATAATCCAGATATTCTTGGAGAAATTAACTTATGGCGGCCGGATAAATACATGAGGCGACGGTGGTAGCCGCAGCTGTTAGCAGTGCCGGCAGCGCGCACCAACTTTTGCAGCAGACGCCACTGACGCGCGCGCTACGCACGCTCAACGCGGTAGCCGAGCTTGTTGGCGTACATTGAACGAATTCACAAAGGCAGCATATTATATCATATTATAAGTGAAAAGTGTGATAATCCAAATATTTGAGTTCTTCTTAATAGATAATAATTATGTAAGAAAGGTTATTTATTAAGTTTTGAAGATGTATAATTTATATTACTAATATATATAATATAATAATTAATAATATAGATACTTGTCTATCGCAATAGGATAAGGCCTGTTATGGTAGATTTAAGGTTGGATAAATAAAAAATAAAAAAAGGTATAAAAGTAAAGGACAATAAATAAAAGACATCTTATATAGCAAGAGTTTAATAAAAAAATGCAAAATAATGAATATTTCCAAATATTGAAACTTATCTCTAGGAATATCTGCGGATCCAAAAATACACGCACACTGTTCGACTACCTACAGTTTACAGTCCTGATTATATTCACAGACTATACAAATATGTAATGTGTATTTAGTTTTGTAAGTGCTGGACCGATTTATTGAACATAAACCTGCTTAATACAAAGTTTTCTATGTATGATACGATGTATGTCAGAGGTGAAATGTGGTCATACATGAGGCCTTTATTGCACATAATTTACATTTTAACTCATCTTTTATAAATCCCAATTACAGTAACTTGGACAAATGCTGCTCTGTCATTGCTCGACTGTGGTGCATAAGATTATAAAAATTTGGCCATTGCATCCTCTTATATTTTTTGTTGCTTGGTTGTTAGAAAATTGTTCATTATTTAAAGCGACCGATACACATTTTAATGTTGGCAACACTAACAGTTCCAGCAAAATATTAGATACTATAAATCATATATAATTACAAAGCAATTATTGTCCTCTCACAACTTGTTTTTTTTTTAGATGCACACGTTGGAGAAATATTAAACCTAAAAACATATGCTAAAAATATTTTTGAAACACCAATAATAATTAATAATTACTTCTTCAAAATAAGGTAATTTAGTTCATTAGTGTGATGAATAAAATTCGTTTATAAAACTTTTCATTATTATTAGTGGTGCGTACTTCATAGGATACATTCGCAGTTAATATAATAATATAAAGTTTTATAAAATGGATGTGTAGAAAAAATACGATACTGTACAAATAATGAAACACAATCTCAAGTGTTAAGTATTACTAATCAAAGACTTGCTATCGTATTATTACATACAAACGTACAAAATTGAGCTCCTAATGTATAATATGTAGTAGTTATATATTATATATATTATCTATTTCGTAATGTACCAGAGGTGCGTAAAAATACGTCGTATAGAGCTTGAAGTAGTGATATGAAGTATCGTGCGTCTATGATTTTTTAAGTTAATATTTCAGGACGGGGCTTCTATTAAGTTTTTTTTTTTTTACTTTTTATAAGTACCGTACTAAAATATTAAAATACGATCCGAGTAAACTTAAATGAGTACAAATCTTATTCGAACAAAATAACTATAAGTCATAATATTATAACGTATAACTTGACTAGTGAATAAAATTACATCTATAGTTACATACTTTTAAGTAAAGTTACAAAGCGTACATAAGTTGTGTACAGAGATAAAGGAAATTTATTTTATTTAATTAACTTATTAGAAATGAGCATGATTATCAGAGGTCCATCTTTATTAATTTGATAAATAAACAGTTACAATCAATAACATAAACTACCAAAACGATATTCAAATAAAGGGTATACAGTTTATATCTCTGTACTCAGGTCAATATGTAATGCGTCTTGTACAATCAGTACGCCACAGGTACACACGTCCGCGCACAAAGTACGCAATACTCAATACATGGACAAAATAAAGGAGTACAAATGAAATCGAGATTCAAATGTAAAAAATAATACTTTCATAAATTGCAGAAAAACTTATACATGATCAATTACTTTACAAAGAGATCGAATAAAATCTTACATCGAGACAATTATTACTTTGTTTAACGAAACATGAAATGAACAGAACAGAACGAAAGATGAAATGTTATAAAGGGAGTTGAGAACAGAGGAATTATTAGTTTATTAAGTTGAAGTATATTTTAAAGTCCTATCGATTGGAATCTTGAAGAAATGCTTTGTATTAGAAAAGACTTCCTTGAACCATGCAATAAAAACTTCTATACATGCAAATCACTTCCGTGACAAAATATTACAATTATGCACCCAAACGAGATTTAATTCGAAATTATTAAAAAAATATTTTGCTACAGACAATAATATTATACAGGGTGGGTGCACAGCCTGACTCATTAGATATTATGGGAGTATTTTGGTGACAAAATAATATTTCTTTGGCGACTTGAGCAAAACGGTTATATGGCATCATCTAGCGACACTAACGCTCTAGGTGCGTGTTCGTCCATGACGAATCAGCGACAATCCCAGTGAACCAATTTTTTAACCTTATTGCCATAGTAATAAGATCGAAAAGTGGTGCACAGGGCTCGTCGGAGACCGTACATACGACTAATGTATAAACGATGACTATTACGACTAACCTCAATTCCCTAAATATTATGAATACCCTATAATTCATTACCTAAATATTGATTAATATAAGTTGGGAGCTAAGACGAGTAATATAAAACAAATTCTTACAAGTTCATCTACACCTTTACTCTCATCAAGACTTTATTTTGTTTAAATTAAGCAATAATTTGTTTTAAGATATATTTGTCGTCGCTGAAGCAATAAAAAAGCTTTAACAGTGAAAAAATATGAGCGTGATTTTAAATATAAATACTTAATGATAACCAGAAATTATTTTTCAAATTGATTGTTTATGAAGTCGATAGAAGTATTTTAATAAAATCTCGATTTTTTCCTAATAAATCGTAGGAATTAATGCGTTTAAAGTGAATAAATTATAAAAAGTAAATACTATTCTAACTCTGCGTTTTAAAATTTACGTAATTTTACGTACTCGAAGCATCTTGTGTTGAAAAATACTTAAGTGATGCCCAAAACATGTGCTAATCGAGTCCACAAATTAATACTAAACTAAATAATATCAAGCCCTGTCAAGTAATATATTAAATATAAGTCTTTCTAGAAGTCAATTTTAACGCTAAGAAAAATGTAAAATATGGCCAATATAGGAATGTTATAAGAAACATTATCTCACTTTTTAGTTAAAATTCACCTGGCACATGTAAAAGTAACTTTCTTATTATTTTTTTTGGTTACAGGATTTATATAAGTGACTAATACATAGGTGCCTTTCACCTATGACAAAAGGCTTAAAAAAGAAATATACATAATCAATATCATAAATCAATATTATATTTTTTTATTTAGGACTAGCCTACTGGAAGCAAAGCGAAGTGACTGAAAATAGTATCGATTTTTAAAAAAAAATATTTCAGTAAGAGTACTTGGAAGAAAAGTGTGTAGTTGTATACGCTATGAATAGAGTAATCTTGTATGTTATGAGTTTACTCACATATTTTTATTTATTTGTGACATGAAGACTTAACGCCCAGCACGCTTAGCATAACCACCATTTGACAAAGGAAAGCTGTCATTTTGTCTATATTACCTGTCAGCAATATATTCTTGTGTAGAAAAAACGCATATCTATGGTGGTAATGCTAAGCGTGCGGGTCAGTTTACGTTCGTATTAATAAGTCGAATCCTAATATGAAATAGTTAGAGTTTATTTCTAATTACCTTACAGCTCGACATTTGAGTTTATTGAAATGAGCATTAGTGAGCATTACATTGTCATGTTTGGTCATTTCACAGCACATCACAAACGGAAGCCTTAGATCATAATAAACGATTAATTGTTGTGCGTCTAAAAGTCCTGAGCGTATTCTTACTGGTTTATATTGAAGACTTGACGACCCTCATGTTCCATGTTGGTTAAAACAGAGGAACATATAACCGCGTCGTTTTTGGAAGCCGTTAAAAATACTAATACTACAAATACCAAATTTGGTTTTTCCCACATTATTTTAGACCTCATAGATTAATATTATCGCAATAAGAATACGCCCATTTAAAAACTTAAAACTTATTATGAAACCTATATAATTAGGAAGTACTGGCTCTTTTTAATGCCTTAGTTGACTACGTAATAATACCAACCTCTCTAAAGGAGATAAACTTACAATTATTTTAGTGTCTTATAAGATGTGTCAAGTATCAAGACTATTTAGTAATGATGGTTACTAGAAGGGGCCTGTAATTGTATATTGGGACGGTTTAAGGATTGCTTGGAAGGTCCTTTTGCAAAGGAATAAGGGTATAGGTTCAAAAATAGTTCATTATAAAAAGTAAAATGTCTGTAAAAGTTACTTAAAAAATACAAATTTTGCTCACGGGCGGGAAAGCGTTTCATTGTCTTACATTTTATTCGATGTTAAAGACAGTTTAACATCAAATTGAAGGCATGGTGGATATGGTAGGAATTCGGTTTCTATAGAAATTACATGCGTGTTGTATTATAAAACGTAATTGTTTTTAAAGTGTTGATCACACGCCTTACTAAAGAAGATAGACGAAAAATATCGTCTCTTCGTTAACAGTTGAGATGATTACTCAAGAGAGATGTTACTCAAGGAATATACCGTAATAATAATTATTATGTTATCGATAAGCGGAATTACAAATAAAATTAAAATTTGTGTATTCGTAACATTACATAAACGCGCTATCTAAAACTTATTTAACAAAGCGAATACATACATATCTTAGATATACTTCTTGCGTTGATAACATTAGACATTATATCCGTAAATCAATGTGCCATATTTAAACACTTTTTATATTTGGTATATTCCTAACTTTAACGTGGCTGGCTGGCTGGCTGGTAGAAATAAAGGGCGAATGGAGATCGTACTATATAAATCATTGCGGTGTTTTATTGGAAACGTATATGACAACCATAATTGGTGTGCTTATTTATTGTTTATTAGCCCATTATTTACTGAAACCTCTGAAATTATAAAGCCATCAATGCAACAAGCAACCGTAATACAATCACCCCGATTCATACAAAACTGCTCGAGATCTACAGCTCATGGTGACATAAGACGACTCACTGATCCCACTCAGACTCGTCAACGCCCTCCATGCTATCTTGTTCCAGTTTCAAATTCATCGTCACATTGGCACTCATGGCTTTCAGTATCTGCAATAATGTTCATTGATTATTATCTATTTAAACAAGAATACAAATTGTTTACCGACGGAGAGGCATGGTTCGGCACGATTGGGGCGGCTCGATGTAAGTTAGATAGTGGATAAAAAGTAGCGTAATATGCATCGCTGTACAAATAAGGGGGGTCGAAAGGTAGCCTTTCGATGCACGCGACGCGAGACCGCGACCCGAGGCCGAGATAGGGTCGCGGAGCCACTGCTTAGTTGAATTTATATGGAGCGCTAAACAATACCCGCGACGCGCTGGATTCGGCTGGATTTCTGGTCGTGTTTTTAAGAGAGGTTTTAAAGAGACCAGCAACTTGTGATGGATTTTCATGGCCAATTTTTGTTTTATGGCAATATTTTGTATCTAAGAACTTAGCAGCCTTATATTATGATGAACAATATATTATGTGAGTACTCACACTGTCCTGTTTATTTTTAGGATCCTGCGGAATGTGAGATTTGATGAGATCAGGTTTGGGTTTTTGTTGCGGCTTCTCGCGGGGAGTCACAGGCGTGGGTTGGTTTTGGGTCACCTCAGAAACTGTAATTACAACATATAATATATTAAGTTTTGTGAATCATATCACAAAATTTATTTTCAAAGATTACAATATTGTCTTTCTCAACATGTTAAGCGTAAGCTATCTTTGATAAAGTAACCAGTTACGATTGATAAATGTAGTGTCAATCACATCGTGTCATGGACATTTTACCTACGCTCGCGACGAGTTACAGTCCTCTATTAGCGTAATGAATTCTTTGATATTTTAGGTATAAGTGTAATTGATTTTTGGATGGATATTATAGACGCTGCGACGCATAACACGTACGCGACTCCATGCCGGGCGGACGCAGGCAGTGCGTGCGTGGCGTGGCACGCTCGTTGCGGAACCACGCCGCCGCCGACTGCCACGCCGACCACGTCACCAGCGTCGGCGGGAACAGGTCGTCTTGGAACAGCTCGCTCTACAGAGAACAAATAAATAAACAAAAAATATAAATTACAAATAAGAAAAAAAATAGCTTAAAAATAGTAAAAAGATATACGTAAATTACTAACCTTCTTCCTGGGTACTGTGAATGACAGAGGTTCTATGTTTCCGTTTGTTAGCCTCATGGCTCTAGCAAATTCAACCTGCAAATAATACAATGTTTCACAAGAGCGTGCAAAAGCGTTATATTACTGATGTAAGTACAACTTTTAGATAAATACTAGCAAATAGGTTTCAAAGATTTTAGTCTATAACATATAAACAATATTTTAACTATAACCTTATCAACAGCTAGCAGGTTCTTGGACAGGAAGGCGATGCCCTGGTGCAGCGAGGCACAGCGGTGGTGCGACAGCGCGCACAGGTGAGGCGGCTCGCACGTCACCTCGTAGCAGTAGATCGTCGAGTCGCCCTGAAACGTTACAAATGTATAATTTGCCTGCTAGTGGCATTGCCCACTGGCCTCATAATATATTTCATCGTTGTAACACTAATATAAAGGTCATTTCTTTTTAATATATGCACATATTTTATCCTAAGAATAATATAGTATAGGCAAGTGCTGCTCTAGTTATGTTATAACACAAATAAAATTATATTATGTTAAAATTAGGAAGAGCCTTGGAACGGCCTAAAGTATTTGTAAATGTCTTCTTTTCATTAACTTGACCTATTAAATTATTTTTATTTATATTATCATGTTTTTCAGTTTCTGTTTCTATCTGATTTATATCATTGTTACATTTGAGCTCCTACTATTTATTAATAATGATTTATAATATAATTAAGATAATGTTTTAGTTTTCTGATATTTTATCTGGTTGTTTCTTTTTCTGATGTGAATATAAATGATGGATTCATAAAACATTCATTCTTACAAAAGGACACTGGCGAATCCTTCCTGTTTTTCCATCAAGAGCGGCCAAGTTTCGAACATATGTGGTTTTTATAGTACTTAAAAAGTTATTATTAGACAAAAAATATATATTTTGAGGACTTGGGAATAAAAATTAATGAATATCAGAGAATTGACGTGCAGAATACGTACTTATCCTGTGGTTATCGTTATCATATCTATCTAATTATCTATCGTATATAATCTATGTTTATCATGCTGTAAATTGTCAATTTGAGGCGTAAAAGCTCCATCTAGTGGCCCAGTAGATAGGTTTATTTTAATGAAGAAGTTTAGTGATGTCATTAATATTATTTTCACCGTAATTTTATTAATATATAGATCAAAACTAATCAATCACTGCAAACATTTTTGGGATCCGTCAAAAATGATGAGAAATAGATCATTGAAGTTCATCAACGTTCCGTCGAACGTCTGTGACCCTGTGACGTCATCTGACCCGAATGAGATACATGTATGGACTGAATTACTGACGGATCAACGCACAGCCTAAGCCGCTGATCTTTGAGACCTGAAACTTGCAGGGCGTGTTCTCTTTATGACGTAGACATACGCCAAGATGGGTTTTCTGAAATTCTACCCCTAAGGGGGTGAAAAAGGGGGGCGTAGTTTGTATGGAAAATCGTTAAATCTGTACCGATTTCGATGAAAATTGAGATTCTTGCTTTTGAATACATTTCATTACATACGTCTTTCAGAGTTTATTAGAATTTACCCCCTGAGGGTATAAAATAAGGATATAAAATAATTTGCATGAATTTAAATATCCGGGCTAACAAATACAGATGATTGATCATGTGTTTGTACATTTTTTTAATTCGACCTTAAAAGGGGTGAAATGGGGGTCCAAAGTGTATATGGAAAATCTTAAAATCTGTACCGATTTCGATGAAAATTGAGATTCATGCTCTTAATACATTTCATTAGATTGGTCTGTCAAGGTTTATTAGAATTTGGGGGTGGGGGGTTAAATAAGGTTTGGAAGTTAGCTCTGAAAGACGTATTTGAATAAATGTATTCAAGAGCATGAATCTCAATTTTTATCGAAATCGGTACAGATCTAAAGATTTTCCATACAAACTACGCCCCCCCCCTTTTTCACCTCTTTAGGGGTAGAATTTCAGAAAATTTCTTTTTATCGTATGCCTATGTCAAATAAAGAACACACCCTCCAAGTTTAAGGTTTCTACGATCAGCAGCTTAGGCTGTGCGTTGATCCGTCAGTAATTCAGGCCATACATTTTATCTCATTCGGGTCAGGTGACGTTATGTAATCGTGGAACCGTAAAAGGGGGTAATTCCTTGCAGCGCAACATCAAAGTCCCATAACTTTTTTATTTCTAGAGATATTGTTTTATTTTACTCTAATTTTTATAATTTATCAAATAAAAAAGAAGGTAAACTTCTTCATTGGAGTATAAAGTTATTTTCTTTTTCTATAGCTCAGCAATTTCGTACTAGCTTTATGAAAAATTACTTGGGGTGTGAAATAGATCCCTCTATACTATTTATATTCATATACTAAGAAAAATTATTATTAAGTTTTTGGTTTTCGTAACGTGAAAGCAACATCTATCATTTATCTGTTACCATATTGAGTTTCCAAACAAACTAGTTATTAATTTGATTACGTAATTGACTAACGGATGTCGCTTTTCCGCAAACCGCCACTACAGCAATATATTGAAAAATAGGTTAGGTTATATTTAATCAATTAACTTATATCCCCCGAGTTTGATGTAAAATATTATTGCTCTTTTTATTCCTATGTTCATAAAGTACAACTTGCAATAAATACTTTATGTAGCCTCGTATTTTAATTACCAGGCAGTAAATGAATGGCGACTTGCCGGTCTCCTTACTTCAATATTAATCGGTAATCCGAAAATGTACTCCATTTGGATGCCAGTTGCTTTCATTTTGTAAAAATGAGAAAATAAATTCTTACTCGTCCAGTAAGGAATAGAGTTCCGGAGTCGTGGTCGATGTATATCTGCAGTATTGCCGGCGACACGTCCAGACCGACCGTGCACACGGGCGTAGACAGGTCTGACGCCTTGTATAGCACGATCTGACGCTCTGAAACTCTAAAAGATAGCCCGAATATATCAAATACTGGCTTTTGCCCGCGGCTCCGCCCGCGAAATTACAGTATCCCACGGGAACACTGTACTTTTTCGGGATAAAAAGTAGCCTATGTTTTATCCAGAGCTCAAACTACTACCATACCGAATTTCATCAAAATCCGTTTAGTAGTTTTTGCGTGAAAGAGTAACAAACATTCATCTATCCATACATCCATCCATTCTCACAAAATTTTAGATTTATAATAGTAGTAGTATTTTAATCAAAGCATTTATTAGAAATATTGATACATTTAAAACAAACAATATTATACTCATTTCCCACTCTCATTAATAGGGAATATGCATTTGACACCAAATGGATAAAATATTTTTATTTGTAATATTTATCGCTAAAACACATACCTGTATAATTATTTTTAAAATTTACCGTAAATTAATAGAAATTTAATCATCAAAATGTGGCTTTTTGAAAATCCCACGCAAATTTCAAAAAGGCATATTTACTGGCGGAACAAATCGTGATGTCATCACACAGACGAACGTGTATCAACTTTCTAAAATATTTTTTTTTATAATTAAGGCGGAAGGTATTAAACCATTGCCAGTGTGTCAAATGAAACAGAATTTTCGTATAAGACTGATGCCGAGGCGTAGAGAAATCTCGATCCTCAAAATTTATGTTTTTTTATAATTCGTATAAATAAGTAAATTCGTATGTAAATTAATAAAATCGAAAAAAATCTATAAATTCTCGACACTGGCAGAATGGTGCAAAACCTTTGCAATGGCGATTGCCATAAATAAAAGAAGAAGTTAATTAATGTTTTCTATGGTTTGTTTTCAAAATATGACATAATATTTATCTAATAGATTTATTTAGTACTTAACAATAGGATATCTATATATAATAGGTTTATCTATGAAATATTTATCTATGAAATTGCCGTTCTGCAGTAGGTACTGGCCATTTCAAATCAAAATAATTTTAATTTGTATAAGAATTCTAATTTTAAATTAATTTTATTTTAAAAACATGGAATTCTTTTTCCAAAAGTAGTCATTTGTTTATTGATTAGTGTTACATTTTCATCGCATTTCAATCTTTTTCGTCATCATGGATACGTTAAAAATTCGAGTAATTATGGAATATGAGTACCGTCGTGGCAGCAACGCGGCACAAGCGGCACGCAACATCAACAACGTTTACAGAGCTAACACTACAAACCAACGCACCACCTGTTATTGGTTTGCACGCTTCCGTTCTGGAAATTTCGACCTGAAAAATGAACCTCGCGGTCGTCCGAAGACTACCGGAGACCAAAGATGATAATGAAGAATTGAAGGCTATTGTGGAACCGGATCCATCGCAAACCACGGCCGAGTTAGCTGCAGGCTGCGGTGTTAGTAATAAAACTGTTTTAATCCACTTGAAAGAAATTGGAAAGGTGAAAAGGTGATTACCTCATGAATTGAGTGCAGCAAACCGACAAACGCGCGTCGACTGCTGCGTTACATTAGTCATCCGGCACAATAATGAAGGAATTTTAAATCGAATCATCAGAACCCTGACGAACCAGCCAAAGTCTGCCCCAAGAGAAAATTTACTCAACAAAAGTTACTTGTGAGTGTTTGGTGGACTAGTGCCGGTGTCGTTCACTACAGCTTTCTTAAATCTGGCCAGACGATTACGGCAGATGTCTATTGCCAGCAACTGCAAATCATGATGGAAAAGCTAGTTGCTAAACAACCCGAGGTTGGACATACGCTCTAGGCTACTGCTGCTTCAGGACAAAGCTAAACCACACACTGCACAACAGACGGCTACCAAATTAGAGGAGCTTCAATTGGATTCTCTTAAGGCATCCACCGTACTCCCCGGACCTTGCTCCAACAGAATTTTTTCGCAATTTGGATAACTTATTGCAAGAAAATAATTCAAATCCAATGCGGCAGTCCAAAGCGCCTTCATAGATTTTATTTATTCCTGTCCGAATGGTTTTTTTAGTAAAGGAATCAATGAACTAACTATCTGTGAGAGGGCAAAAGTGCATAGATAGCAATGGTATATACTTTGATTAAATGAATATATTATGTATAAAAAAAACGACTTTATATTAGGTCTTTACCTATGAAATTGCCGTTTTGTATGAAAAAATGTAAACGAATTTTTTTCATGTATTTTTTATTTGTATTAATCGAAGTAATCACCCATGCAATCAATGCATCTTTGCCAACGCAGTGGCAGTTTATTGATGCCCTTCTTAAAGAAATCAGCTGGACGGGAGGCAACAAATTCTTCAAAAGCATTTTGTACTGCCTCTCGGGTATTGAATTTTTTTCCCGCCAAGAAGTTATCCAAATTCTGGAAAAAGTAGTAGTCTGTAGGCGCAAGGTCTGGTGAGTAGGGCAGATGACGGAGAGATTTCAACCCCAGTTCTTGCAACTTGGACCATCTGCTGTGCAGTATAAGGTCGCGCGTTGTCGTGCAGGAGCAGCGGAGACGAGCGATTGACCAATGCTGGTTGGAGGTGTGCCAGCTTTTCCATCATTGTGTTCAGTTCTTCACAGTACACATCTGCAGTAATGCTCACCCCGTTTGGTAAGAAGCTGTGATGAATCACACCGGCGCTAGACCACCAAACAGTGACCATCACTTTTCTAGGGGTAAGTTTTCGTTTAGGGCATTGTTTAGGTGCTGAACCAGGATCCAACCAACTTGATGAGCGCTTGCGGTTATCAAACAGAATCCATTTTTCATCGCAGGTAATAATGCGGTTCAAAATTCCTTCGTTTGTGTGCCTGTTTAGCAAGTGCAAGGCACGTCTCGACGCGTACTTCGCGCTGGCGATCATTGAGTTCGTGGCGCACCCATTTGTCAATCTTTTTTACCTTGCCAATTTGACGCAAATGGACCAATATTGTTTTGACGCTAACGTCGAAAGCTGCTGCTAATTCAGCCGTAGATTGTGTATCATCAGCTTCCACAATCGCCTTATTTCGTCATTGTCGACCAAAGCCTTCGGACGACCGCAAGGTTCATTTTTCAGGTCGAAATTTCCAGAACGGAAGCAAGAAAACCAATAACAGGTGGTGCGTTGGTTTGTGGTGTTAGCTCCGTAAACGTCGTTGATGTTGCGTGCCGATTTTGCCGCGTTGCTGCCACGACGGTACTCATATTCCATAATTACTCGAATTTTTAACGTATCCATGATGACGAAAAAGATTGAAATGCGATGAAAATGTAACACTAATCAATAAACAAATGACTACTTTTGGAAAAAGAATTCCATGTGTTTAAAATAAAATTAATTTCAAATTAGAATTCTTAGCCAAACAAAAATTATTTTGATTTGAAATGGCCAGTACTGCAGAACGGCAATTTCATAGGTAAAGACCTATTATATGATGATGATGATGTCACAACTCAAGCGCGCGAAAATGGCGTGTTTAAATCGCCCAAAAATTATTGTGATTTTAAAACATTTTTTTCAGCCTAATGGATAATATTTTGGATGTGTTATATATATTTGGTAATGTTATAACCAGTAGAAAGGTTTAAAAAAATACATGCATATTCCCTATTGCGATCGAAACAAAATTCCTTCGCCTCACCAAAACAAATTATTTTAATAAGTATAAAATAAAACATCATGGAAAAATCCACACAGTGTTATGCGTGTATTTTAATTTTTCATTGAAAGTCTAAATAAATACAAGCAAGAATGTTATGTAAAATACTAACCTGTCAAAACCGGTGACGACTAGATGCGTGTCGCCGAGCGCCCACACGATGCGCGCGCCGCGGCTGCCCACCGGCCCCGCTCCACTGCGCAGCGGCTCAGAAGACTTGCGCGGCTCGTATATCTGTGTTGCGTACATTATACAATTATTTCTCTTTTTTAATAAAAAATATTTCATTCAACGAGTCCAAATTATGAACAAAGGCAATAAATAGTGTGTAACATTCAAGAATCAAGTAAGAATTTACTTGATTACAATAAATAATATGTACTAATATTTCCTTTACTTTGTGTAAGTATTGTCACCGTAAAATTGTAAAAACTGTTAGATTGTAATATAACTATAACGAGATTGTAAAATATCGATAGATTGCGAACCTGAACGTTCTGCTTCCAATTTAACGCATTATCTTTCGTTAGATTATAATATATCGCAGACTCTTTCGACATATTTTATATATAGCAAGGAGTGAAAAATGATCTCAAGATTTTACCCTTATTAGTCCGTCTTTGCAAATAGTTGCCAAGTAATTTCCACATGGTGACCAGTCCAACGCGAAGATCTGATCCGTATGACCGGTTAAAGTGATATGAGCTACAGGCGGGTCGCAGGCCAAATCCCACAGTTTGACGGTGAGGTCGTGCGCCGCAGTTGTCAGCAAGTCAGACGCGGTCGGGTGGAAACGTATCACGTAGATCTTGTCCGGATGTGCCGAGAATGTTCTAAGTGGTTCGTTGGTCGATTCTTGTAAACCTGTCAAATATTATTATAATTTACATTAGCAGTTCATCTAAATCAAGTTGTAATTAAAGTAACTCATTAAATTAAATGGTGATTATCAATTTCAAATATTAATTGAAATTAAAAATCAAGAAATTAAGATTTACAGATTTTTAAAGATTCAAAATTTAGCACATTCTATAATAGTTTTTATCGTCGAGAAATACTCTATAATAACAATAATTAATTATCCGATTCAAACTCACCACGCTCAGGTATAATCCACTCGCGTAACATCCCATCATCACAGGCGACCAGCAGCCTTTCGTCTCGGAAGGGGTCGAAGGCCCAGTCTGTGAGGGGCGCGGGGTGCAGCAGCGAGGGGGGATGTCCAGCCGCGCCCGCCGCGCCTCCAGACACCGACGTGGCGCCGCGCGGCAGCTCCACGACGCCGATGCGCCCACCGCTGCCACCGGTTATGGGCACGGCGGCGCGGTAACCGTTTGCTGCACAGATCACCATAAGTATTTTTGAATTGGTATTCATCATTTGGATACGTTAAGTTTTCTTGTTAAAGGTTGTTGTTGAATTATTATCGTTTCGTTAAATGACGTATAATTATGAATGACGGCAACAACCAAAGTGCATGTATTGTGAGTTGCGATAATTCTACTATCCGTACTATATTTATACGATCAAGCATATCCCTTACGCAAAAGTAATAAGAATCAAAACTTAGTGATAAGAACATCCTATCGTTAAAATGTATAGTGTATACTACAAAATGTCTTACCATAAAAACCGTTGCAATCTCCAGAGATCTGTCTGCTGATATTTTTAATACTCTCAATATGTGTAGACTTGTGACCAGGTGTTCCTTTTAAGTGCCTGAACTTGGACACCTTGCCTAGAAAGGAAATTAATTATTAAAATTCATATCATTTGTATATAATTGTAGCCTTGTAAATAATTATATTACGTATTTTTATAATAGAAAATATAAAATATAGATATATATAGATTATTATTTATGTTACCGAACACTGTGGACGTTCTTTTTGTGGTGACATTAGGTATGATCGGCACCACTAAGCGTTTGTCCTCGCGGTCGGGACTCTTGCGGGACTTTAATGAATCTCGTCGCCTGTAATATTGATAATTATTTTTTTTACCTTTTGTTTCATAATTATCTACGCTTATACCACCAATGCTTTTAATCGGCGTTTAAACCTACAATTTTCAAACATAACGTGGCATATATTGGATTGAACTATCTTCATGCGGACACAACAATTTTTATGAATAACTAAAGATTTGTACCTGAGCGGCGTGGGCGAGGGCGGCGCGGGGGGGTCGATCACGCTAACCGAGCGCGACTCGTACGCGCGGCGGCGTTCTGCTATTGACTGGGTACTGCTAATTACAAAATATTGTAATTAATAAAGAAATAGTTAACTGAGAGCATTGGACACGCTCTTATGAAAGAGTTCTTTAACTTCTTTACATCTGATAGACGAAACGGGCTTTTTTTTCATATATATTAATATGTATTTGTATATATTTATATATTTTATAAAGTTTTGTTGAAAAATACACATCAATATATTAAATATTATGAATATATAAATATATTTAAATCATTTTAAAACTTACTCAGTGCTCTCGAACATCTTGCGTCGCTCTGCGGTGCTGGGCGTCTTGGGCCGGTAGCCGGAGTCCGACGAGTTCACGTCCTCCTCCTGACTCGTGTCCGACTTGCCGTTCGTGTACTCTTCTGTTAAAACGATAACACAACAATACTTTATTTTATTTTGATTCTTGATTGATTGAATATTTTATTGCTTTTTTTTAATTTGGTCAACTTTAGATCAATTTGAAATTGTATTTTGTGATATTCATGCAATAGTCAATGGGAACGAACTTTCATGATTTTTATAAATGTTGCAATTTTCCACAACAATGATTATTAAAAATCGTACGTATTATTACTAATGTTAAAGATTTTCAAGTTACCTTTGTTGGGAGCCTCGACGTCGCTAGTGGGCGACAGGGACTTCTCCTTGTCGTCGTCCTTGGCAATGGGCGTTGACGTGATGGGAGTGGTCGATGTAGGCGCCACCGGCGAGGAAGCTGTTCAATACGGTAACATTATTTTTAAGCTAACGTGCGAGATGTCTATATTCATTTGATATAATAATATTTATATCATATGAATATGCGTGATGCATGTAAGCTTAAATATTAATAAATAATTTACCTAACGCATGCCTGGATAATAATTCATCCATGCATTTGGATATTAATTCATCCATCCATTCAGATGTTTTTTTATTCAAACCTATCAATGATCAACCTGATTTATTGATTATTTGCGCTTTGCCTTAAAGTAGAACCAATGAAATTAAAAATTGATTATTTAAATCTATCAAAGGCGGCGCATGTGAGATTTTCTTCTTAACTTATCATGGAACTTAAATACACACCTGAGTCAGACTTAACAATTCCCGGCACAGCAGGCACTGAGAACACTTTGTCAAAGGAAAACTCCTCGCTGCCCGTCGACGCCGAAAACGGCTTCGGTCCTAGGCGCGGCTGTAACCGATCACTTCGTTTGTAAAACACAACTGATAACACTTATCTAATCACACACTCATAACAAGACTTAAACATAAATAGTTACCTTAATCACACAGTAAAATATAAGGGAAATAAAAAAATAACACATTACAAATACTGTTTTTTGTGCCGTACATAATTAAAAAAAATAATATATGTAATATGTATGTTAGCAACAGATACTAAAAAATACGCATGTACCTAAAAATACAAACAGAATAGTGCATTACAACAGTAATATAGCCAGTAATAATTGTATTATCAAACTAAAAAAACTTGAAAAGCCAACCAATACTAGTATGGTACAATCCATATACCTTATACCCGGAAACTGGTACAGACGTAGTCCTGGGTTTTGGCTTCGGTACTTCATGCTCCTCGGCCGAGCCTACTTCGGAGATGGAAGATCTAGGTAAAGGCTTGGGCACTTGAACCCCATTGATCATACTGTTACTTCGAGACAGAGACTCCGACGAATCCGTACTCTCGGTTTTGTCCAAGCTTTTCTCTGATCTCTCTGTATCTACTTTTTCATCATCATCAATTTTCTCGTGACCGTTGTCCGTAATTTTTTTTTGAAATCCGTTCGTGTCCTTAGGGGTATCTTTGAGATCTGACTTTTGTCTTTCCATGCCTTTTATCAAATCTTTGACATTAACAAAGTCTATTCTATCTTCGTCTGCTCTCTCTGGAGTTTGAGGTCTGGCTATAGGTTTCGCTGGTTCCTCTATGGGTGTCGCCGTAGCTACTACTGGTTTCGAATCAGTTTTCTTCAGTACAGGCATAGAAGATATCGCTTTCAACACTTGTTCTAAACTACCTCTGTGTATCTGAAAAGCAATAAAATATTTGATAGATATTACCTAAAAAATAAAAACACAAGCATGAAGCAGCAAATGAAATAAACCAAATCCGAAAAAAATAAAAGTCTTTACTTACTAATTTCTACTGAGACTACATCTCTCCCAGATTAGAAGTTAGAACCACTATTTAAACTACAAAAACTACACAAAATATAAAACACTAAAAAAGAATAAACAACACAACAAACATACACAAGAAATTATTAATCAAAATACTTAAAACAGATCTTAAACTATCTTAAACATAGTACGTAAAATATATTATTAAACCACTCAGTATTAATAATAATAATATTTACTTGATTTTACATGTTATCCCCAAAACATATATTATGTTGTTAAAGGGTTTTTTTTGTCAATAACAATGTAATATTTAATGTTGCAATTGTTACATAATATTTCCATGTGACGTTGCAAACATTCACAACTCAAAAAAAAATTTGTTATTAAAAATAACAATATTATTGAAAATTATACATAACTAGCTTTTGCGCGCGACTTTGTCCGCGTGGACACGTGCATTTGTACCCCATGTGGAATGAATTTCAAAAAATCCTTTCATAACCAATGTCTACGAACTATTCTGCTTCCCAATTTTAGCACAATTCGTCCAGTGGTTAATATTTCACCGTGCATACTTTGGAACCCCATTTCCCCTTTAGGGTCAATTCACACTGGAATGAAACAATACACGACACGGCGCTGATTTTTTAAGATAGCTATTCAAAATTGAACTTTATTTTTTACTAAAGTAGATACACGTTTCATTGTAAGAGTTCGAATGTCAAGTAACACCGCGCTGCATTTGCACTGTATGACTAATGTCATATGAAACGTGTATCTTTTTGTGTGGTGAATAAAGTTCAATTTTGAATAGCTGTCTTAAAAATGCAGCGCAACGACTGTGCGGTGTGAACTGACCACCCTTAGGGGAAGACTTTTAAAAAAAGGTAAAATATATGTTCAATCATTTGTATTTACTAGTCCGGATATTTAATTTCATTCCAATCGGTGATGAATTTCAATTTTTACCATTCAAACTTTCAATCCTTATTTTACAACCTAAAACAGCGTAAATTCTAATAAACCCTGAAACACGTATATTATAAAATATATTTAAGAGTCATCAATGAATCTCAATTTTTATCGTAATCTGTGCAGATTTAAAGATTTTCTATTCAAATTTTCAACCCCTATCTCACCCGTTTAGAGATGGAATTTTTCAAAATCTTTTTCATTATATACATTGTAAATTAAAACTATGCTCCAAATTTCACATTACTACTGGTAGCAGCTACGGCTGTGCGTGCGTCTATATAATAATTTATATGTGAGTCAGTCAGTCAGTGAAGACATCTACTTATACTAATAACTAACTTATACTAAATACTAATAGGTCTTTACCTATGAAATTGCCGTTCTGCAGTACTGGCCATTTCAAATCAAAATAATTTTAATTTGTATAAGAATTCCAATTTGAAATTAATTTTATTTTCCATTTCCAAAAGTAGTCATTTGTTTATTGATTAGTGTTACATTTTCATCGTATTTCAATCTTTTTCGTCATCATGGATACGTTAAAAATTCGAGTAATTATGGAATATGAGTACCGTCGTGGCAGCAACGCGGCACAAGCGGCACACAACATCAACGACGTTTACGGAGCTAACACTACAAACCAACGCAACACCTGTTATTGGTTTGCTCGCTTCCGTTCTGGAAATTTCGACCTGAAAAATGAACCTCGCGGTCGTCCGAAGACTTTGGTCGACAATGACGAATTAAAGGCGATTGTGGAAGCTGATGATACACAATCTACGGCTGAATTAGCAGCAGCTTTCTACGTTAGCGTCAAAACAATATTGGTCCATTTACGTCAAATTGGCAAGGTAAAAAAGCTTGACAAATGGGTGCCCCACGAACTCAATGATCGCCAGCGCGAAGAACGACGTGAGACGTGCCTTGCACTGCTCAACAGACACACAAATGAAGGAATTTTGAACCGCATCGTTACCTGCGATGAAAAATGGATTCTGTTTGATAACCGCAAGCGCTCAGCAAGTTGGTTGGATCCTGGTTCAGCACCTAAACAATGCCCTAAACGAAAACTTACCCCTAGAAAAGTGATGGTCACTGTTAGGTGGTCTAGCGCCGGTGTGATTCATCATAGCTTCTTACCAAACGGAGTGAGCATTACTGCAGATGTGTACTGTGAAGAACTGAACAAAATGATGGAGAAGCTGGCACATCTCCAACCAGCATTGGTCAATCGCTCGTCTCCGCTGCTCCTGCACGACAACGCGCGACCTCATACTGCACAGCAGACGGTCCAAGTTGCAAGAACTGGGGTTGAAAGCTCTCCGTCATCCGCCCTACTCACCAGACCTTGCGCCTACAGACTACTACTTTTTCCAGAATTTGGATAACTTCTTGGCGCGAAAAAATTCAATACCCGAGAGGCAGTACAAAATGCCTTTGAAGAATTTGTTGCCTCCCGTTCAACTGATTTCTTTAAGAAATGCATCAATAAACTGCCACTGCGTTGGCAAAGATGCATTGATTGCATGGGTGATTACTTCGATTGATACAAATAAAAAATACATGAAAAAAATTAGTTTAAATTTTTTTATACAAAACGGCAATTTCATAGGTAAAGACCTAATATATTATATCAATCACTATCAACTACCAAGTTTACCGATATAAGGCTAACCACGAAAATCATTTTTATTTCATTTAACTTTTGAGTCGTAAACGATTTCCACCAAATACTGCATTTTTACATGCAAGTCAATCTTACAAAAAATACTCCCTTAAAAACACTAACCCTTCTACGACTTTAGCGTGCAATGTTTGCATTTCAGACATTGGCAATCATAATATTATAGCTTTTGTAACAACAAATACTACTTATACATTGGCACTTTTTTAGCCCAATGAACTTTAACATAATTTATTTCATCTACATAATATTATGGAATTGCTTTCATAACAACATACTATGAAGATTAAATGTACTATCTGGAGGTCTAAAAAGGCCACTTTAGGTGTTTCATATAATGTTTCATATATTTTTTTCCATACAAGAATCGTGAAATTGTAAAATAGCTACATAATTCATCTGATTTCATCATATTAGAAAACATCAATTTTGACAGTTTTCAATAGTAATGCGTAAAATGGAGCACATAATATGAGTTGTAAAAAATATATTAATCATAATATGAAACACCTAAAGTGGCCTTTTTAGACCTCCTGGGAATCTAATTCATAAACAGGTAGAGTCTTCTCATAATGTATTATATATTAATAACTTATTAAGAACAAATAATGACAACAGTCGACCTGCTTATTAATTAGATTCTCTGGTAGTACTTTCATTATTATTTCTTACATTACTATAATTATTCAAAATAATAGGAGAATTAACTAAAGACGATAAGAGAAAAAAAACAATTATTAGTTGTAAGTTCAACCTCATGCATATTGTTATTATAAAATTTATTATGCACCAACCTGTGTACAGATGTTAGCATGTGGATGCAGGGAGATGTTTGGCACAGCGTGATCAATGTTGTCCAACCACATGGGAGCGCTGACGTACGTCACCGCGCCACTCGTGTTCGGGTAGAGATCGGCGTGATATTCTCTGTAGCTCTGTAATAATTTGTACAGCAACATTTTTAAAAACACAGTTTAATTTTACAGTAGTTTTTACTACTACAGAAAGAGACCATTTAGTTTGGGTCTAAAACTTAAAATGCTGGCCAACCACAAAATTATAATAATAAATTAAACAAATAACAACTCGAGCGGTTTTTGCTCTTCTATAACCAATGCGCATAATACTAGGGTATATTCGTTAGTGCATTAAGCTAATTTAAAAAAGTTGTATCGAGTATATAATTTAGTGTAATGACACCATACTGATAAATTAAAAAGATTAATGGATTTATGACTGACCTTCCTTGGTACTTGGTACATAATAGGAACGACGGTGCTGCTCGCTAGTTGGAGTACGCGATTGACTTCGCCCTCCATAACACGCAGAGCTCGCTTTGGCACCAAACATGCGCCTTTTGTCTGTTCTCCTACAAATACAATAATTTTTTTCACCATATTATGATCCACCATATGAGTAATTTTTATATATTATCTCGAATATTAAACCATTTCAAGTAATTATTGAACTTAATATTTAGAAATTTCTTTTAAAAAAAGTATCGCAAATTACCAGAATGTCTCAATCCTTCTATTAAATAAGGCTCTCGATCAGTTAGCTCCATGTAAAGAATAGTTGTATCGCCTTTTCCAGCCAGAAACAGCATATTAGTGTCAGGATCAAAAAGTGGCATCAATACCCCAGTTGAGCAGTCCAGCTCCAATGTCTTTTGAGTTTGAGAGAGATTACGAATGTCACGGATCATTATCTGTCGAAGACGCGCCGCATCAAATCCTAAAAGACGATAATATTAAGCTAGACATTTCTTTAAGGTTTAATAACAACACTAATGTACTGTAGTAGTGTAGGCGAAATCCGAAATCTATACTAATATTACAAAGAGGTAATATTTTTATATTTATATTTTTGTATGTTTGTTCCCGAATCTCGCCGAAACTACTGGACAGATATAAAAAAATAATCTACATTAGAATGCTACATTAATCCCATTACGTATAAACTATTTCTTTTACTAGAAAGAAAAAGGAATAAATGCTAAAACTTCAATAATGTGTGCGAGGTGTAAAATATCTATCAGCGCATATGCTGTGTAAACTATTTATAAGAAAAAAGAATGTTCTACAACATTAAAGAAGATACTAATATCTACAAAGAAGTACATGACAGCATATACTACTATAGTTAAGGTAGTAAAACAGCTTTTGTCTCCTAATATTTATTTAAATTACAGGGAAAATATGTTGCTTTCTTTAGTGATTATACAAATAGCTTACTCATGAAGAGTATTGTTTTAGAAATTAAATACCCTTATACCTATATAACCAATGGAAATTGGGCATTTAGTTTGGAAGTTATCACAAGTTCAAAAACCTAAATATGTGAGTAATGTTGAATCGGCCAACCCCGTGTCTCAGATTAGTTCATAGTTAGTGTAGGTATTATGTATAGGTAGTAGTATACACCTAGTATGTAGTAGATGTAGGTGGTAGAAGTATGTAGTAGGAAGTATGAGTATATAGTAGGTGTAGTTATTGGTATAGAATTGTAGTACTGTACATTAAATTTTGTAGTATTGTATTTGTAGTTATACTATACACAGTAATGTAGTGGTTAGATAAAAACATATTTTTTTTAAAGTGCTATTGTCAATTTAGCTTCTCTTAGGTATAAAAAAATTCCCTCCAAAGCGCAGCTTGATATCTCAATTCTTTATGAAGCTCAATTAATTTCTATTTTCCCATTTAAATAACACGTTAAAAAAATAATAAGTTTTCACCCGGTAAAACTATGAAAATATGGTTTTTCTGAATTTTTCATAAATTATTCTTGTAGGAAATTCAATTCTCTACAAAAATGTACTGAAGTAGTTTTTTCGTAACCCTAATGGGTAAAATTGTAATAAGAAAAATGATTCATAATTAATAAAGTTAATACTTCACCAAAAGACATATTGTGTAAATTATATTATAACATGAAGACACCAAAAAAGTTTTCAAACAGTTGAAAATTATTTGAAATCCATATAAATTAAATAAATCATCTAGTAAAATTGTCAATTCCTTCAAAAAGTTGTTTTGAAACTATCTTTCTTCAAATTTTCTTTTGTTGTGAGTATTTATTTATAGCTCAAAAGCTTCTTACCCGTTTTTTTACATATTATTTAAACGGGAAAATAGAAATTCATTGTGCTTCGTGGAAAATTGAGATATCATGCAGTCAAGTGAAAAGCCCAATATAGAAAAAAAACTAAATTTGCAACATTGTTTATGATAAATCGATATTTCTTTATGAATTGTAGTATATTTACCAGTAGTAAGAATACGATCACTATCTCCAAGCCACACCAATCTGCTATCTTTTATGTTTTGATGACTGTTGGCCACACCCAGAACTGAGGTGCTAGCTCGAGGATCTAAGATACGAACTTTTTTGTCCTTGCATGATGTAGCTAACAATTTTCCATCCTTCTTCCATGAAGTGGATTGGATCACTTCTGTGTGGTCTCTATTTACTGCAACAATAAAAGCAAACTTTATTATGACAGTTTGCTCAACTTTATATTAGGAATTTTGTTAAATGGATAATAAAATTCTGAATATATGCTCACCAAATGCTTCCTTTTGCTTGGTTAAATCCCACAGAGCAAGCTCATGGCCAGAAGCAACATGGATGAGACCATCAGCCACTGGATGGAAACCCACATTTTCTACCCTGCGTTGCTTTTGCGACAAGCTACACTCCGGAGTAGAGAGTGATTCCTTAAGACCTTCTGGTGGTATATGCCACACTTTGACCTGTAAGTTAAAATGAACTTGTTATTTTTAAGGTTCTAACAGTGGGTAGCCAAAACTAGTTTTAATTTAAGTAAGGCCATATATGAAATATTATAGCACTTTCTAAACTCATTAGTAATTCACACATTGCTCTAAATAGAATTTCGAAAGGTGAAAATAGAATCAATGCATCAAAACACATTTGGGTCAATTTAATTGTACAACATTTTAAACAATATTATATACCTATTTCTATTTATTACATATTGAATTAATTAGTACTAGTATGTAATTATTTATTACAAATACAATTCAATGTAATCATCACATCAACATTGATTAAATTATACATGCAAACTTTACCAACTGAATTTAGTATTTTCAACAAGTGTTTGATTAAGATACTGATAACAACAATTTGATAAAAGCAAAATGTAATAAAATAATAAAATGTTGGAAAAAAATAGAAACATGACACTTGAACAAGTATGATAAAAATCATTGATTAAAAATGAACAACTTACTGCTTATTCTTTAATTAAAAGCTTTTTTACTATTCAAAAATTAAAGTTGAAAGACTTATAATATGTAGCTATATTTTAAAAAACACATACCAAAGAATCCTGTGAACCTGTTAACAAAAGTCCATCATGAAAAGGTGAAAATTCCATGTCCGTAATAGTGTCTGAATGTGCATGAAGTAAAGGCATTGTCTTGCTTTTTCTTCCACAATCATCTAAAGGCAAAACTGCCATGCTAGATCCAACATGCTCCCAATTAAATGCCATAAAGGCAGCAGATGCACAAATGTTGTTGCCATAAGTCTGGTAAGATCCAACGCATATATCTCGAATACAAGCTTCTGGCTTTGGCACAATTGGTGCTGCATTTTTATATTTAGAGGCCTTAAAACGCCAGGCCATAGTGAGACAAATTCTTCAAATCAGTCTTATAAACCAGGAATGTAAAGACACAATATCTGAAAATAATTGCTTAGTCATAAATATGATCCACTTCAAAAAAGACATAAAGAACAACAATGTATGCACAAAATAGTATAAAAAAAATGCTGGAATTATAAGTATTCAGAATAAAAATACTGAGCTGATATTTATACCTGCTGATATTTATATAACTGTTTTTGGTAAGTAGCAAATTTTATCTAAAATAAAGGAAATATCAATTTTCGTCATAGTTTTGCTGTTACGAACTTGTTTTTTATAATTTAGTTGCGTCCATATACCAATTCAAATAGCAACCGTTACAAAAACAGTTTGGTATTTTAATAAGCTATGAATATTTCTGGTAATATTTAACTTTTAATAATAGAAAATATTATTAACAATTGTTTTACTATAATAAAAGAACTAGTTAGTGCTTTAAACAAATCAGAAAATAAAAATGATAAGATGATGTTTGCTATTAACTGTCGTACGGTGTCAGGACAGTTGTTAAAAAAAATAGGAGTCTCCTAAGTCGGTTAGATCTACTTCGCTATTGTTTTATTTACTACATACAACCCACTTTTTTTATTTTCGTATATAAAAACTGTATGATAGATATAACTATAAATAAATAAAATATATACTTTTTATTTAAAATCTATCTCTAACATACTAATATTTTTATGTAAAATAGTCAATTAAGTTCATTTTTACGTCTTACAAAAACATTTTAAAAAATTTGATGAAAGACCACTCCAAACATTTTTTGTTCGTAAGTTTTCACATAACTGGGAAAATTTGTCAATGTTTCAAACAATTTTTAATAACTCTAGAAAAACTTAAGAAATGTGTATTTATTTATTTTGGTTCTATATTTTGTGTAGTTTTTGACAAAACAGCTCATATGTAAAAACCAAACTGTTAAACTTTTATCAGCCTTTTATACATTATTTTTTTAAAAAGAAACTCTTTATTAGGTTAGGTTTAATAGGAGACCACAAAAATACATTTTATGTGGATAATCAGGTCGAAAATGACTTTTGAACTCACATCTCTTGCAATGATTATTTTTGAAATAATGCATTATATAATAATTTTTTTTTATTTCCTCATGCAGAGGATATTTTGTCTAATTTATAATAAAATAACTTGTTTTTAATATAATTAGTCTATTTATAATGTGTCTAGCGTCTTAAATTGTTTTTTAAATGCTTTTCTCGACAACAACAGGTGTGATTTTACATTTTGTGCGATTAGAAGTTCGAAATAATTCCAAGTGTTAATTTTTTTAGTTTATATTAAATACTTGTTAAAGCAAATTTTACGTAGATTCCGAATATACTAATATAAGCTAGTGCACTAATACGAATTTTCTTCGAAATCTGCGTTTTAGCGCTGACCGGCAACTTAGGTCATACGTCAGATTTGAACGGGAGTGCCTGGTGACCTATGACATATAACGCTAGGGGCGCCCGAGACGTTATCCTCTCGGGCGCCCCATCGTTGAATCGGCGGTTGAGTATGTAGTAGTCCCAAAAAACAATTAAATTACGTGCGAAAAAAATATGTTGGTTTCTTTTTAACGTATTGAATATTGAAGCTATGAAAAAGACGACAAATTTAATATACATACATTTATAATCATAATAAATAAACAAAAGCGATAGCCAATTGAAAACAAAATAAGTGGTGTCAAATTGCTTTCATTGTTTATTACACTTCGGGGCTGGATTACAGTGTTGTGAAGTGCAATTTTGATAATATCAGCAGGTAGATACACAAGTACTTTCTTTGTGTCATCAACACAGAAAAATATACTAAGTAAAAATTTTATATATTATTTAAAACATTGTAACAATAAAATGAAACTGTTCTGAAATTTAATCATACTTTGTTTTGATTAAGTTCACCGGATAAAGACCGGAAACATCCTAAAAATGTGTATATTTACCCTCATGAGCTATTTTTGTAAGCTGCACAGCAATTACACAGTTAACAATACGAGCACTTATTAATATTTGTTTAAAAACTCACCATAAAAAGATATGATATATAAAATCCTTTTCCACTAGACACTTACCCTATTCGGCAGCCATTTCATTTCAAGCGACATTAGCCGATCAATAAAATTTAAAACTACAGCAGTGTTGCCATAAACTTAAAATAAAACCAAGTCTCCTGTATTGTTGTAATCCATGTACGAGAGATGCATGATAAGGGCCACAAGACGATCAAACGGTTTGACTTAAACCTTACTTATTGATGCCTCAGATTAGTAATAGGCTAGATGACTGATTTTTTTATTGCATAAAGAATAGTAATCTTAAATAACTTCTCAGAAGAAACAGTATATCAAAAGTCATTATTTTTAAGGTACAGCGATTTGTATACAAAATTTCGCAAGTCTCGTGAAAACGCTCCTTACTAAAGTCATACCTAGCTATGACGTCAATGCTAGGTAAAAGTGTATGAAGTATAAGACCGCAGGAACATATTTGTAAATATCTCCGATATTTGTGCGTTTAAGCACAGAATACATAATAGAACAAATACAGAAGACTCACTCCGAAAAATCATTTAAAAAATAGGGACTCTTGCTATCTTTATATATCTTTTCTGGCGAAATCGGGGTTGTCTACTTGTAATTAAATATTGAGATTAAATCTCAATATTTAATTACAACTTTTTTTCTAGTACCTACCTACTGTACTTTAGTGAACAAATTCCTTTCCAAATAAACCTATTGTAGGTGTTAATAGTACTTTAATTCTAATAATTTCGCGCATACCTACTTATGTTTTCGATACCTTCACGGGAGGTGAGACAGGCCTGATATTACTCAAAGATATTGAATCACGCCGCCTTTTATCTACATTACGCTTATTACTCTAGGTACTTTTATCAAAAAATGACTTTTCAAATCGATCTATGATTCAATCCAATCCATAAAACAATGCAACGAAAAAATCTCGCGCATACATCACTCACTGCTCGCGCGCGCGTACTGATTGGCCCGCTCGAGTCAGCCGCCACACGTAGGTACATACATTTTCGATACCTACACGAGGAGTGGGACAGGCCAGCAAAAACAAAATTCACGACCTCATTTTGGTTGTCCGCATGACGTGAAATGCCCCCAATGTCTAAAGGGGTATAAAAAGGCCGAAGCTCTACCGTGGGAGCTCTACCGTTCTACCGTGGGAGCCATGCTTCGGCACGAATGGGCCGGCTTGACTGGAGAAATACCACGGGCTCACAGAAAACCGGCGTGAAACAGCGCTTGCGCTGTGTTTCGCCGAGTGAGTGAGTTTACCGGAGGCCCAATCCCCTACCCCCCTAGAAATGCCGCAGTTGAAAAGCAATTTGTTACCCCAGGAGGGTACCAACTGCGTTGGAGAATCCCTCTCTGGACGTCCATGCTCAGGAACCCCTGGAACTGAACGTGGACGTCCAGGCTGCCCCTCGTATTCTGGGGAGGGCAAAACTGCGCTCCAATCTGCTCGGGGCAAGAGCAAACGCACAAAGGCACCCCCACCCCCCTCGATATTAAACATGGACTTTTGTAATATCAGGGGATTACACTCCAACCTTAATGCCGTCCATTACCACCTTGAGACGGCAAAGCCGGCTTTGCTCTTTTTAACCGAGACGCAGATATCATCTCCGAGTGACACATCATACCTTTCCCACCCAGGGTATTCTCTCGAGCACTCCTTTCTGCCCGAAGCTGGAGTGTGTGTGTATGTTAGAGATGATATCAGCTCTCGCCGCCTCAGCAATCTTGAGGACAGGAACCTGTCAACGTTATGGCTCCGCATAGATTGCGACGACCACCCTCACGTCAATGCGTGCCTATATAGGTCCCATAGTGGTGACCCCGAGACGGACCGACTCTTGGAACACCTGCAAGCTGCTTCAGATTTTGTGCAGCGGCAGATCCCATCCGCAGCGATCATAATACTTGGCGACTTTAATGCCCACCACGCCGACTGGCTCAATTCCAGTAAAACTGATCATGCGGGGAGATCTGTCTGCAACTTTGCCCTTGCGAACGACTTGACACAACTGGTCACTACGCCTACGCGAATCCCAGATGTGGATGGTCAGAATCCTTCCTTGTTGGACCTTCTGCTGACTTCAAATCCTGACGGCTACCAAATATCCGTAATCGCACCACTTGGTTCATCGGATCACTGCCTTGTTAGGAGTTCTGTGCCACTTACGACGGTGTTACGACAGCGTGCTGTTAAATACCGTCGTGTGTGGCACTACAAGTCAGCAGACTGGGATGGGATGCGGTCGTTTTTTGCATCATATCCTTGGGGGAACGTGTGCTTCTCGCCGGATGATCCCGACAACACTGTTAACTCTGTTGCCGATGTGGTGATGCAAGGGATGGAACTTTTCATTCCGTCCTCTGTAGTGCCAACTGGCGGCAGATTTCGTCCCTGGTTTGGTTCATCCCCCAAAAAAGCTGTTCGCCGGAAGCAGGAGGCTTACCAATCCTGGGCCAATGCAGTGTCTGCTCGGGACTTAAATACCAGCACATATAAAAAGGAGTACAACCTTGCCTCTAGGTCCCTCAAGAAAGAGATCACTCGGGCAAAGAAACAGCACGTCAACTGTGCGAGTTGACGAAAGACAAAAGAGACTTGAGCGCCTCCCCTCGGGAATCCGTGCATTCTGGTCTCTGGCCAAAGCTATTGAAGGAAATTTCTGCAAGCCAACCCTACCATCCCTACACGTAGGAAATGGATCGTTGGTTCAGGACGCAAAGGACAAAGCCGATCTTCGGGGCAAGCTCTTTGCGTCAAACTCGACTCTGGATAACAGGGGGCAGAAACCGCCGACCATACCGCGATGCACGAGCATCATGTCGGATATTCGGTTTCATCAGCGCTCAGTGCGAAAAGCCCTCCGTTCCCTTGATATCCAAAAGTCGAGTGGGCCTGACGGAATCCCTCCTATTGTGTTGAAAAAGTGTGCTCCAGAGTTGGCTCCGGTCTTGACGCGTCTTTTTCGGTTCTCCTACTCTTCTGGCATCGTCCCGGCTTCTTGGAAGACAGCCTTGGTACACCCGATCCCCAAAAAAGGTGATCGCTCAAATCCTTCCAACTACAGACCAATCGCTATAACCTCTCTCTTCTCGAAGATAATGGAATCCATTATCAATAGCCAGCTTCTTCGATACTTGGACGGCCAGGGATTACTAAGCGACAAACAATACGGGTTCCGTAAGGGTCGCTCGGCTGGTGATCTCTTGGCGTACCTAATTCATCGTTGGGCTCAGGCAATTGAGTCGAAGGGAGAGGCATTGGATGTTAGTTTGGACATTGCAAAGGCCTTTGATCGGGTTTGGCATAAAGCGCTGCTATCAAAGCTTCCATCATACGGGCTGCCCGAGAAATTATGTAAGTGGGTCACTAGTTTCTTAGCAGATAGAAGCATAAAGGTCGTATTTGCCGGCGAATGCTCGGAAACTCAGTCTGTTGATGCTGGTGTCCCTCAGGGCTGTGTGCTATCGCCTACCCTATTCATACTGCATATCAATGACATGTTACAGACCAACAGCATTCATTGCTATGCGGATGATAGTACAGGTGATGCTGTTTATACCGGCTCCCCCAATATTTCTCGGCTAAATGTCATTGAGAGTCGAAACGAACTTGTGTCTAAAATAGAGAATTCATTGGAGAAAGTCTCTGAATGGGGTAGACGTAACTTAGTCCAATTCAACCCCGCCAAACCACAAGTCTGCGCGTTCACCACTAAAAAGTCACCAATGATCGTATATCTTCGTTTCGAGGGCACATCTTTAACATCTCCCCTAGCATACTAACATACAGCATACTTGGCGTCAACATATCGAGCGAATCCAGTTCCGATATCATCTAGAGAGTAAGGCCACGTTAGCCTCGAAGAAGCTTGGTGATCTTAACAGAGCGAGACAGTACTTCAGTCCGGACCAACGCCTACAACTCTACAAGGCGCAGGTTCGGCCTCATATGGAATATTGTTCTCATCTCTGGGCAGGGGCGCCAAAATACCAACTGCTCGCTCTGGATCGTATCCAACGAAGGGCCGCTCGAATTGTTGACTGCCATAGTGTTTCAAACAGCTTGGACCCCTTGGAATTACGCCGGTATGTAGCTTCACTCTGCATCCTCTATCGGTTGTATCACGGGGAGTGCTCTGAGGAATTGTTCGGAATCATACCACCTGCAAATTTTCGCCATCGTCCCACGCGAAAAACATACCATCCTCATCACCTTGATGAGTGGCAGTCTTCCACCGTGCGCTTTTCGCGTAACTTTCTGCCGCGCACTGTAAAAATCTGGAACGAACTGTCACCAGCAGTATTTCCGGACCTATACGACCTGCAAACCTTCAAGAAGAGAGCGTATTCCCTCTTTAAAGGCCGGCAACGCACCTGCAGCTCTTCTGATGTTGCGAGTGTCCATGGGCGACGGTAGTTGCTTACCATCAGGTGACCCGTTTGCTCGTTTGCCCCCTTATTTAATAAAAAAAAAAAAAAATAATAATTCAGATAGAAATCCAGAAATGCATAGGTACAAAAATGGTCAAGGTAGAGCCGTTCGCACCTATTTTATAAGGTTCGGAATCTGCAATCGCAGCCGTCTGTATCTGTCTTGGGGTATGCATGTGTATGACGAATATACCCATTTTTTTTAAACTTCTCTAGGCCTTAGGATCAGCTCACTCTTAGACACGACGCATCTCGATGTGAACTGACGCTTAGATGCCATTAGTAGGCTCTAGTTTGTTTTTGTACCTATGAATTCCTAGATTTCTATCTGAATTATTTTCTTATTTCGGCCCTTTTAGACTCATTTTTTAAGTAGTCGGGTTTAGTTTTTTTTACTTATTTTTTTATTATTTTTAACATTGTTATATTAATTTTTAATTATTTTATCCTTTCACAAAAACTCCGAACAAACTCTCTGTCTCCCAGGTACTCGTTCCTATCCATGCTAACACTTATAATGAGTGCCATAAAGTCGTAATTCCAGTTGTAAAAATGGTCTCCAAAGTATTTCCAACGCAGACCTCAAAAAAAAAAACGTGGATATGCTTTCTCTTTCACTCTTATGGGTTTTTTCCATTGATGTTTTGTGAGACAGATAGCTGCACAAGTTGTGCTTATGTTTTTGATTTTAAAACTCCTTCCATGTTTTATTCTTTGCCTAGCGCCCGCTCAATCTCATAGATTTAAAATATTCTCGCGTGTGGTGTTTGTTACAGATCTCCCCCGAAGCGGTGTGACCAATTTTTATGAAATTTTGCAGGTGTATTTTGTAGGTATGTGAATACGTTGTAAACAATTTTTATACACCTATGGGATTGACCGCAAAAATTTTGACCTATTAACTACATTATTTATACCACTTGCCCCAAAAATTAAAAAAAAAATTGACTTATTTTTTATTAATAAAACTCACCAAAATACATACTTATAACCCTAAATTTTTATCCTTCTAACACAAACTCCAATTGTTTGTAAGCGATATTAGTACTATAACAATCTTCAACCCTCAGCTGTCGATAACTGTTTCACACATCACCCAGGTTGTACACGGATAGGTGTAAGTAGTAGGTGTAGGATTAAATAGTTGGAAGGTTTTAGGTGTTTTCTGTGAGGCCGTGGTATTATGTCGGTGAGCCGCCCCTTTCGTGCAAAATATGGGCACAAAAAAAAACTCAAAAGTATTGTAAAATGTGTTTATTTTAATGATTCGCGAATGTTATATTGTTTTAGTTTCTTTGGCGAACATTATAATTTAAAAATAAATATAAAATTCTTTATTATCTCAATTTATTAACTTACAAGTCACCAGAAATAAGCAAAACTTTGAAATGCGTTAGGCATTTGTAAAGGAAAGTTTTTATCGTGGGGACTTAACTTATGAAGTTTGATTTTTGAATATCTAACTATACTTCCCTACATAAGGTTTCAACTGGTTAAATTAATGTTCAGCGGGTCTAAAATGGACACATTAAGTGAATCGTACTATGATTATTGGAACATAAACTTTTGAAGATGCTCTTAAAGTAACTTTTAATTATAATTCTCATAATTCACAACTAAGCAATTCTTATTATGTGAACTTTTTTCGCATTTTTATTGAAAACAGTCAAAATAGAATTGTTACAGTAATCCTCATTCCCACAAGCTTTCTATTTTTATAGTGGTCGCGAGTCGTACGTAACGTCACGTTATCGAATGAGAATTGTATTATGATCTGTCAAATTCATGACAGCGCCCATACAAAGCTGTCAAATGTTCCTGCTAGGCCCACAGCGCATATTATTTATTATAATTATTTTTTTTTTTCATTTATTTTAAAGAGGCTTAAAACCTTTGGGCTATGTCAGCCTCATCGTACATTCACTTTATTAACTACATAAATATTCTATTGAGCTCTTAATTTATTTGAATGTTTGTGATTACCACAGTTACTATCATCAACTTTTTCGTCTCATTTCATACAATTATTTTAGTTTTGGACATCTTTAAAAACTTGCTTATGTCATTTTCAAAAGAACCACAACTTTTATTTACTAGCTGTCTAGTATTATATTAAAATAACTATCTACAAACTACTGTGCTTATTATGAATATATATAAATGGCAAAATACAGGAAGTTACAAAAATAGTGACTGACCTATAAATATTATGATACTGTGATGTTATTAAGAGACATAAACGAATATTTATGCTATGCGCCTTAAAACTGTCGCTGCTACGAGAATCTCAAAAGATTTGAAAAACACGGGTTTTATTTGTCACCCGATGGGTACATAAATAGCCATCGACCATGGTATTTAAATACTCCAGTGTCCACTGATATTTCAAATTGTCATTGGAAACAAGTTTTATAACATCTATAGTTTATGGTCAACTACACTTAATGCCTGAACATTTACATCTACATAACAGTAACTCAGATCGATAACTGATATAAAATCCTATCGACAATAATTATAAAATCCACTTCTTAGGCAAAAATAAAAAAAAATTGCTTAAATAATATTAAGTAATTACAGGACAACACTACTATTACCTCATACCGACATATTTAATGTTTAAAAATAAGTTAGTAAAGCAGATAAAATTTCAAATATGTAAAATAAAATTCTGATTCTAAAGATTCTAAATGTAATTCTGACTTAAACAATTAAAATGTGATTTAAAAAAGTTAAAGTAAAAAATTAATAATTTAAGTAAGTACATTATGCTCATAAATAATAAATGCTTTATAAATACGTGTTCAAATCTTATAAGTAAATAACATTACTTTGCATCATATTAATGATATTAACATTAACACGTATAAACAATAAATCTTATACCCATAAACAAGCAAAAACTACTCATGTCGACGAAACAAATATCAATTAAAAAAGGCACTAAATTAATTAATTAGGTAGTTTCGACGCAAACCCCCTTACTAATAAAAATATTAACACAATGGATAAGCTACACAATATTTTGTCCATTTCTGATGCGTTGGAAAAGTCGTTCGACAGACTAGGACAAAGGATTGTATAGCTTATCCATTGTGTAAATATTTTTATTAGTTAGGGGTTATTAAATAAATAAAAATTAACAACCTTTAGCACAGCGCGAGCTGTTAGCACGAAAAAGTTAATGCTTAAACTAATATACTTATAGAGTAGTGTCAAAATAGGCAAGTAGAACAGTTAAAGGGCTGCACTGCAACACCACTGCATTGCTATAATTATTACTCCTAACAACAAATTAGCTTTTATAGCAAAACCTTTAGGTATTGGTATTTAGCAACCATAGCAGTTAGTAGCTAGTAAGGTTGACAAAAAAATGCTGTCACAGTACGCTGCAGCATAAGGTTTTTATGTGTAAAAGCTCTCAGGCAATTTTACGGCGTGATTCGATAATCAGATGTGTAATTAAATTATTCTAAAGATCTTTCACAACATAATTTAAACTATAAAGGCTACATATTGTAGCACTTAGGCTGGGGTAACTATATTATAGGGTAACTTATATACTCCGAAATCCGTAACGCCGGTGAAAATTCAGAGCACTGAAAATATACTCTGCGCTAATACAACAGAGTTAAAAATCTAAACACTCAAAACTTACATTTTCAACTTTATTGTATTAACGCAGAGTTATATTTTTAGTGGTCTGAATTTTCACCGCCGTTCCGGATTCCGGAGCATATAGTCCAGCCTTGTGGGAAAAACGCGGGTAACTAAAGCCGCACGATTCACGCCGCATAACTAAAATCAACCGTATTAATGGCAATTCGATCGTGAAAATCAACAGCACTCTGCGCACAACGCAACGCTCAGTCGTCCCGCGCAATAAGGTGACGTAAATTAATGTTTTTTTAAAGATTTTTCGAAGTTCAAATACTTAATTCTAATTGAGATACAAATCATGCCCTGTTTCAGTGGCGAAGGGTCTAATGAACTCAATTCTTATCGGCTTCCCTTTCAGATTACCTCATGAAGGCCTTCAGCCAAAACTAGTATATAGAAAACAATAATATCTTATACAAGTGAGGTCGAACAAGCGATAGCGCGATGTATACCGACTGACGCGACATCTATGCGCTGCACGTTGCAACTTTGACACGAATATTGGAATTACAGATCTCTTTGAACCCGATATATTCGGAGTTATGGTGGGAGATCATAGGAACCTTATCTCGTTAGAAATAAAGTTGAAATTCAAACATGCTTTTAATAGTCAGCTGGCCAACTAAAGAACAAAACTATTAATATGATTTGTCCGATGACAGTTCGAAATAATTAAGGGCTATTTTTCTGTGACAATAACCCGCTATTTTGTAGCTTTTACCAATGAGGAGCCGTTATTACATAATATCACGTGCACCATAAGACGAATGAATTTTAAAAAGTTGCTCAGCGGTACCTAAGCCGCGCGTCCTTGGATGTAAAATCATGATATTACGTTAATAATAATTATTGTTCAACTATTATTTTTGAAATTATAGTGCAGTGAGAAGTGATAAATATAATTCGTCTTAAAGTTTAAAGTAATACGGGATTATGTATTTATAATAATATGTGAATATTGAATGTGAGACTACTTGTGTTGTGTTTATTGTTGGTGATAAATCGTTTGAATAAGTTGACTTTTACAGTAAGCGGAAAGTTGGACACGTACCTACTATCAATTGTAATTTGTAGTTATCATAATAATAGACGATCATAATACATATTATTGTATATTATTATTTAATAGGCGGTAGTACCGTGGAATTGTTTTAATATATAGTTAATTCATACACAAAAAAAACGTTTTATTATTAAGTACCTATTTTGTATTTTGAAATATACCTAATTGTAGGTATAAGAATACCGTATACATAACTATAGGAATAGGAACCGTAGGTATAACTATAAGAATAGTTACCTAAGTATTTACAATTTCACTCGGACATGACACAACTCTACACGCTTGTAACGACCTTGACCATCATACATAATATGGTGCTAAATTTCCATTCAAAAAACGTCTAGCGACTAGGGCTTCCCTCTGAAGTAAAATCACCCTTCGCCACGGCCCTGTCTCTCTCTTTTATCCAAATGTCTACCTTTTCAAGCCTACTTTTTTTCAGTCAGTGTCCAAACTTTCAGGAGTGAATATACTCTTAAACATATGCAAATTTTACTATGGGATCAACATTCTAACTTGAAAAAAAAAACAGCTGTTTCATACAAAAGGGCTTTGGCATAGATTAGCATTTTGTATGAAACAGCTGATTTTTTTTCAAGTAGGAAAGTTAATCCCATAGTGAAAGTTGTTTATATTCGAGAGTATATTCACTCCAGAAAGTTTGGACACTAAGTGAAAAAAAACACCCTGTATTTATAATAAAAATTAAAAAGATAAATTACGAAAATGTTATACTATGTGTAAAAATTATAACACATTGAGCTATTTCTGCAGCTGCCAAAAATAAAAAAATAAGATATTTATTTACATTAAAAATACAAAACGTTATGGAATGTTAATTTTAAAATAAATTATCAGCTTCAGAGAGAATTATTAATTTGACAAATATTAAGCACATCTTAAAAGATAAAACTTTTATGAACAAAACTAACCCTTGTTAATCATGTATTGCTATTATAGAAAGTCAGCAAATAAATTCTCTTTCTAAAATAGTATCCCCCTTACTAATAAAAATATTTACACACTGGATAAGCTATACAATGTTTGTCTATGTCAGACACGTTGGAAAAATCGTATGTCAGACAGGGACAAAACATTACTATAGCTTATCCATTGTATAAATATTTTTATAAGTAAGGGGGTACAAATATAGAATATTAGAATTTGATGTTTACGAACGTAGACAACATGAAGTGTCAGCTCCAGATGAAGCCTTTCCATTTATTGGTCCCAGGCTGTCATACTTTGGCACATCCTTGCATTTTGCTTGCTGTAAAAAAATATGACAGTGTGTTAAACAATTGTAGAGAGAGTTTCCCTGATTTAAATGTAAAGCCAAGACGATTAAACGGTTTGACTCAAACACGTAAATTTTGGTTTGGGTCAAATCAATTTTTGATTGATCGTTTACAAAGCTAGTTTGAACGGTTTGTCAAACATTTACGGGTTTGAAGCTGGAAAATGGAATTTATGAAATTACATACTTTGTTTTGTTTGACAGTGAAGTGACAGTGAAACTGGACAGTGCCGTTTGACAAACCGATCAAACCGACGTCAAACGGTTTCATCAAATACGTAAGGTTTGAGTCAAACCGTTTCATCGTCTCAGGGTCTCGTTAAGCCTTCTGTATTTTCCGTGGAAGTAAAAAAATGTGAAAGATATATTTCGATACGTCAATAAGTTTCGAATATATTTAAATTTTATGTGGCCTTTTGGGTTCAGGAGTGCAGGAGACGGTGACATCCTACCATAACCCCTCGTTCCCAGGATAAGTAAAATTATTTTATTAAATAACTAAACAAGATGTCGGTTTCTTTGTTTTTTTTTTTTTTTTATGATGAACACTGACATTTTGGCCGTACTATATTGCATAAATGGTATTCAATTAACTATTATTTTTTAATATATTACTGTTTGTATTTTACTTCGCAATAAAATTTGACTCTGCTTTTAAGTTCGTGAGTTCTTGGCCGCCATTTCGTGATAGTGTCTTTTATAGTACGTTATTATTGAAACAAAAAAAATATTGAAATAATTTAATAATTATGCTAGGATAAATATGTATTTTAGATAAATATCAAGTAAGTAGTAACATATTATACCTAATTGGATGGGTATTCTTTAATAGGTATTATTTTTTCGTTTATTTTGTTTAGTATGACACTATAAAGATATTTAAAAACTTGAATGCCGTTATTTCGCCACTCCTAATAGATGCCAAAGCTTGGACTAAATTTATGGTACCAAGCATACTTTTTGTATTGCATTTTGTACAGTTGCTGACAAGCCGGTCTACTAATTTTAAACCTTATTGCTAAAGTAATAAGGTTAACAAGTGGTACACTGACTTGTCAGTGACTGTACATTAACTATCCTATATATATACCTTAATATGTATTGGTATACCCTATATCATTTATATGAAATATCCAAATTGAACAAAACACCTAAATTGAATACAAAAAGTAAACTATACTGGTTGCCTATACAAATAAACCTTAAAACAAACAGCCTCCATGGTCTAGTGGTAAGCGCCTGGATCTCGACTCCGGAGGTCGTGGGTTCGATTCCCGCATTACAAAAACAAAAAATGTTTCCAAGTTTGGTTAGAAAATGCAGGCTGATCACCTGTCTGACGAGAAAGATGATCCATGCGTCGGATGGGCATATAAAAATGTCGGACCTGCGCCTGATCTCTCGCCAGTCGTGTCGGTCATCCGTCCCACTTGGTTGCGAGAGTAAAGGAGGAGAGAGTGCTCTTGTGTACTGCGCCCACACTCGGGCACTTTAAAATTACTCTTGCGTAACTGGCCTGGTTTCAATTAAACCGGCCACCGTCACCGAAATCGGTGTGGGGAGTTATTATATTAAACTTAATATTAATACTTCTTTTATTATTTAATTTACATTGAAATAGTTTTAATTACTATACAAATACACAAGCGACAAAAATATGTCTAGAATATCCTTAATTCGGTAGTGACGCGATCTAAGGGACCACCGAAAAAAGAATTGAACGCTATTTCGTGAGTTGAATAAATGCTATTTTTATGGAATTCAATGCTTGTACAGGACTGTTTTATATATCAAATCAATCGCTGAGAAACACATAAAAGCACCATTAAAAGTTTTATTCAAATAAACTCTTCTTATTCTTTCTGTGAGCTTAAGAAGCATGAGCGATAACCCTACGGTGAAAAAGAATGTTACGCTCATCGCACAGCTTTTTGCGTGCCACTGAGACTTTTAAGCTTCGTATTGCTGTTATTTAACGCTTAAAACTAACGGTTCTTAATTTTTTAGATAGTTTAAATAATAAATATTGTATATTGATGTAATATATAAATGAATAATATTTGAATTTCTTATTTTATAACTAAAAGAACATATGAAAGCAAAATTCACGAAATAACGTACTAACACGAATTTATAACCTTTACAAAAGTTGAAAACAATAATTTTCATACAGTGTTTTCTTGTTACCTTGGTTGTTTTTCTTAGTTAAAACCATAACAATATTAAGAAAATAAACGTGTTTAAATTGCATGTTATATTGTTTACGCTATACTTTACCTAACCTGCCAGTAGGAAAATCGACAACTTAATGGATTCAATTCATTTTAAAGGAGACCATTAAATGGATCAGTTTTTTTTTTAAATGTAAATATTTTCTATTCTACGGTCGCCCTAACTTTAAAGTGCAATTAAGATTTAACAGATGTTTTATGAGTTAATCTTTAAATAAAATATCAATAAATGTTGTTCAGGTTCAAATTGTGCTTAGATTAGTTAATTATACTTCTGTTATTACGAGGAAATTAAGTTAAAACAATGATGGTTAAAACTATTTTCAGCTTTTAAGTATTATGACTAAAATATTAGGTCTTTATCTATGAAATTGCCGTTTTGTATGAAAAAATTTAAACGAATTTTTTTCATGTATTTTTTATTTGTATTAATCGAAGTAATCACCCATGCAATCAATGCATCTTTGCCAACGCAGTGGCAGTTTATTGATGCCCTTCTTAAAGATATCAGCTGGACGGGAGGCAACAAATACTTCAAAGGCATTTTGTACTGCCTCTCGGGTATTGAATTTTTTTTCCGCCAAGTTATCCAACTTCTGGAAAAAGTAGTAGTCTGTAGGCGTAGTCAAGGTCTGGTGAGTAGGGCGGATGACGGAGAGCTTCCAACCCCAGTTATTGCAACTTGGAGACCGTCTGCTGTGCAGTATGAGGTCGCGCGTTGTCGTGCAGGAGCAGCGGAGACGAGCGATTGACCAATGCTGGTTGGAGATGTGCCAGCTTCTCCATCATTGTGTTCAGTTCTTCACAGTACACATCTGCAGTAATGCTCACCCCGTTTGGTAAGAAGCTGTGATGAATCACACCGGCGCTAGACCACCAAACAGTGACCATCACTTTTCTACGGGTAAGTTTTCGTTTAGGGCATCGATTAGGTGCTGAAACAGGATCCAACCAACTTGCTGAGCGCTTGCAGTTATCAAACAGAATCCATTTTTCATCGCAGGTAACAATGCGGTTCAAAATTCCTTCATTATTGTTTTGACGCTAACGTCGAAAGCTGCTGCTAATTCAGCCGTAGATTGTGTATCATCAGCTTCCACAATCGCCTTTAATTCATCATTGTCGACCAAAGTCTTCGGACGACCGCGAGGTTCATTTTTCAGGTCGAAATTTCCAGAACGGAAGCGAGCAAACCAATAACAGGTGGTGCGTTGGTTTGTAGTGTTAGCTCCGTAAACGGCGTTGATGTTGCGTGCCGCTTGTGCCATTCCATAATTACTCGAATTTTTAACGTATCCATGATGACGAAAAAGCTTGAAATGCGATGAAAATGTAACACTAATCAATAAACAAATGACTACTTTTGGAAAAAGAATTCCATGTTTTTAAAATAAAATTAATTTGAAATTAGAATTCTTAGCCAAAAAAAATTATTTTGATTTGAAATGGTACTGCAGAACGGCAATTTCATAGGTAAAGATCTATTAAGTCAGTTCACCCACTTCTGAAAATTAAAAAATGGCGCATATCTCAGAAACGGTATCGCTAAAAATTCGTCGGTACAAAAGGGTGGCTCAAAGGATTACTCTTTATCCTCCAAACCTATATTTCACGGCTTTGCTACCTTTTACCAAACACCCTGTAATCCTGTCTATTATGCAATACTTATGTATAATGTGAACACCATAGAAATGGTTTCTTTCTACGGAACAGACAAAATTACAGATTGATAAAGGACATCTGTCATTTTGTCTACACAATCTGTCAGTACGCGTGTAAGCTACGCGTGTAGGATAAGAGAGGTGACTTACTATAAATACAAATTTATAGAGTGATTAAACATTATAAATACCTCCATCAGCTCTACAGCAATTTCCATAAACAAGCGTTCCACATTTTCTGCCTCCTTTGCTGATGTTTCAAGAAAATACATGCCATGTCTCTGTGCAAAATCCTCACCAATATGCCTGGGGATCTCTCTATCTTCTCTGTCTGTTTTATTACCTAAAAGAAATTACTACACTAAAAATTGTAAATTCATATCAATGTATGTAGTTCCCGGTTTATGCTTAGTTATTGTGATTGCTCTGAGTCAGGAATAATAACAAAGTCATGTGATTGATAGAATTATCCTATGATGAAAATATACATCAAACTGTTGATAGTTTATCACTAAACATAATGTAAAACCAATTTGACCAACTCTTTACTATAAAATATGTATATAAAGTATGTGTTTACTATAATAAACACACCGGCATATTTAGCGGAACACAAAAAAAAATCCATAATTTAAAAAATATGGTTTTATTTTAAAATTTACTTACTACACTTCTTTTGTTATTTAAAGTTTCATTTGTTTTACTTAAAATGAGATCACATTAAGAACAGATTTTGCGAGTAAAGGCTATTTGTGAAAAATGGTACATTTTTTAACTTTTCATGTATCCGGGAAAAGTGAAAATTAATATTAAAATAACAATTAATTAAATTAGAAAAATGGTGATTAATATCGCGTATTTCTTCCACGTTATTCCTCCACATTAAAGTTTCTACCCGTCTAGGCATACTGAGAATGATGTTATCGATGGTCTCCTGGGATAGTCTCCGCCATTCCTCAACTACGGCGATTCGCAGTTCACCCACGTTGGCAGGAGCTGGAATTCTGGACTTAACTTTTCTTTCCAGCAAGTCCCAAACGTGCTCTATTGGGTTCATATCCGGTGATCTCGCCGACCACTCCATAACAGTGATATTCATATCATTAAGATAAGCTTGAGTTACCCGAGCGGTATGCGGCCGAGCATTATCCTGCATTAAAACATCGTCACCGATATATGGGGCAAACGGTACGACATTTTCTTTTAAAACTTCTCTGATATAGCGGTCTGCAGTCAGACTCCCTCTGTCAATTACTACCAAGTCTGTGCGAGCTCCCAAACAAATGCCCGCCCAAACCATTATTGATCCACCGCCGCGTTAGAAAGTCGATGTTCCTGAGCAAAAGTTAACCTGTTTCTACGATGATTTACCTCGAGCCTTGGAGCCTTGGCGGGCACAAATGAACCCAAACCAGCTTCTTCGAACCTTCTTCGTATCGTATGCTCACTTACGGTTGCACCCCGCACTGCTTCTAACTCATGTCGGGCTTGGACGGCCTTCAAACGGGGGTTCCTACGTATACACGAAGCCGAATGAAACGATCATCCTTACTCGAAATGCGTCTTTTTCTGTCTTGTCCTGCTCTTATCACATAAGTACCGGTCTCCCTGAACCGTTGGATACTACGATGGATCGTTGAAACTGGTCGACGAAGATCTCGGGATATCACTCTGTAGGTTTGACCATTTCTTCGCATTTCGAGTGCCCTGGCAATCTCCGTTGGGGCTAAGTCAGGCATAATTCAGTCCTCAACTCCAAAAAGATACGCAGTTAAAACAAAACTAACAAAAAACAGTATTTCAATGAAATTTTAAATCAAACTCAGAAGGAAGAAATATTCGAAATTCGCTCCAGATAAGGTGTATTTGAATAAAATTAAAACAATTGCATAAAATGTGATGTTCAGTTGTTTTCTTAATTTGAAAATATTTCTTTTTAAATTAAATGACGTATAAACCAGCCAGCAACCTTATATGATACTGATATCAAACCTTTATTTTATGTTTCGCTAAATATGCCGGTGTGTGTATATGTGTGTATTATTTTTATAAAATATTAAAAATGCACAGGATTGGCCGAAGCGAATGTGACGTCAATTTCTTGTACTTGTTCGTCTTTTTTAAAAATCCCATACGGAATAGCCAGTACTGGTAGCGGCACGAAACTAGCGCTGACCGTTATTGCGCAGAAGTCAAAAATTAGGCCTCTCAGGGGGGCTAGAGGGACGAAGGGTGCTTGTGCGTAGCGCCGATTGGCTAGCCAGTCGTACTCCGTCCCCCGCCGTGATACGACGCTCCGCGGTCTTCTGACTGTACAGTCGCAAGTTTGAGTTCGATTGTTATTGTTGGTTTTTATTATTAAATTTGTTTGTGACTTTAAACAGTGAGCAAAAGGCTCTGTCGAGACAGCTCCATTGTGACACGCGATGATTTAATGGAAGGCGTGACACCATTATCTGATTCAGACTAAAGATGGGCGGCATAAGCAAATGTGTATAAATTTTGTTGTCTTGTTCAGAAAACTTGTTTTATTATATTAAATAAAAATTGTCAAATTAGATTATATAATATGTTTTTCTTCTCCCCATAAACTTAATCACTCGGTAGTGTACAAAGAGTACATTTAAATATGTTCTTAAAATTATTTTATTAAAGTTATAATTGTATTGCGTGCGCGACTGTACCCATGCGCAGCTATCCCCTCTACATTTCGCTCAGCGCTAAACTTACGTGCCGCTACTTGTATCAGTATCATCATCGTCAGTAAACGTTATTTAGAAAAAATGACACTTGTCTGTCGAAGTTTAGTCCAATTTTGTGGTTCTCCACAAAATTGCACTAAACTTCGACGAATTGCACGAAACTATTAGCGTTTCTCTTTGTTATTATTAGTATAGCACCATTTTTAAGGCATTTTAAAATATTAAAATGACCAAAGTTAACACCTAGCATTCTAGGATTTGATTTGTGTCTGTTCATTTCGAGAGCTTCTAACGCATTCGTCTTCCTGCTTTTTGGTAATACATGTAAATATTTGTCATTTTTACTAGGGTCAAAGTTATATCCATTACTATTTGGGTGTTCGGCAAACATAGATCTTTCGGTTTTCTTTTTCTACAACTATGTGTTGTAATTAACTAATACTAGATTTTGCCAGCGACTTCGCGCGCGCTAAAGGAAATTTAGCATGAACCGTACATTTTGCCGAGATAAAACTAGCCTATGTCCATACCCGTGGTCTAATTTATAACTGTAGCAAATTTCATAAAAATCGGTCCAGTAGTTGCGGAGCCTATTCAATGCAAACAAAAATACAAACAAACCTTTCCTCTTTATAATATTAGTATATAAGATATAGATTAGTTATGATGCTGGATGATAATATTATATATAGTATAGATTTGTAAACATTGTGCAATTGAAATTACACTAATTTCAATTATTGCACAATGATTACAAATCTATACTATAATATACTATAATAATTTTATAAAGAGGATAAGTTTGTGATGTTGTAGGGGGTAATCTCTGGATCACTGAACCGATTTTGAAAATTATTTTACCAATAGAAGGCTATGTTATTTGTGAGTGACATAGGCTATATATTAACTCGAAAAATTAAAAAACTTTTTCGCGGTAGTCGGATTTGCAAAGTAAGTCAGAGAAAAAAACCGTAGAACGAAATCGTTTCTTACGAACGCTGCCTTACCGATGGGAGATAATATTATATGATTATGTCTTAGAGAAAAGTTGTAGAGCTTGATAATACTAAATAAAAACGTCGATATTAAGGTTAATTATTAAACTGCACTTATAGTAAGTACATTAGGTTAGATAAGATTAGATTAAAACCATAATTTATCAATTTTATTTCGGGCGGGTCGCTATTATATTATTATTATAACCCAATTTCACGCGGGCGAAGCCGCGGGCAAAAGCTATTTATTTATAATTTTAAATCTACCTACACCTGATGATGTCTTGTCGAAACCGGTCATATAATTTATTAAAATTATACCTATTGAAAAAAGATGAAGAAAAAAGATTGAGAAATGGTACTGCCCACGGTGGCTCGGCTATATTTTTAAATGAAAAAAATCGTCATTATGCTACAAACTCTTACCAAACTGATCAAATACAAGCCACGAACATAATAATCGAAGATGACAGAGGATAGTATTATTATGAGAAGATTACTCTGCTTTATTTGTCACTTTGGGACACAACGACACTGGTTTATAGCGGGCGGCGATTTTAACGTAAAACAGACTAGGGGGCTCGAATTACTACTGCTAAAGGACGACAACTCCGTAAATCAGTGCAACCTCTGAAATTAACAGTTAGCACCACTGGCGAACCAACATATTGGCCAACTGATACAAAAAAGAAACCTTGTAGATTTCTTCGACAGCAAAGTATTACCTCGCTCTTCAATCAAGTGCAACTCTTGCTTTGAGCTGTCTTCCGATCACTCACCAGTAATGACATAAATCAATTCTTCAGTAGAAAAAACAGAAAAGATCTGTAAGCTGCATAATAACAAAACCAAGTGGTCATATTTTTGAAGAGCTCGTTACAAATACCCTGAATGTTAAAATACCTCTTAAATCAGATGATGATGTGATCAAGGCGGTTAAACATTTCAACAAGAAAATTCAAGAAGCTACCCCTGTCCAAAGCTCGAATACTCAAAATACCAACAACTATCCAAAAGCCATACTAGATTTGGTTAAAGATAAACGCGATGCTAGAAAACTTTGGCAGACCACAAAATATCGGGAACATAAAGCAAAATTTTACAAACTAACCTTAAATACTTGCAGAGAAAGTCTCCTAAAAACTAAAAAATACTTGCAGAACAAAAACAAATTTCCACGGAAAACTACCTCAAAAGCCTTGACGCCACACCGGCCACTGATTATTCCCTGTGTAAAGCAACAAAAAACTTAAAAGACTTATTACTCACCATTAGAAAGGAAGACTGGGCTAAAAGCGACAGGGATAAAGCTGAAGTGTTTGCGCAACACTTCAGCTTTATCCCTGTCCAAGTGTTCACTCAAAATGTTGACTGCGGATCCACAAAATTAAATAAGGCATCAAATTCTCTCACCGAAACTCATCAAAAGACCTACCCATGAGGAAGATCTCAACAAAGAAAGTAATTCGCACAGTTAGAAAACTGTATGTTCATAAATTCCCAGGATATAACTTACCTTATTACAGCCAAAATCTTAAAAGAGTTGCCAGAAACCGGATACAAATATCTCACCCAATTATTTAATACCTGCCTTTGAAGAAATTTTATTCCACCGCAATGGAAGGTAGCTGAAATAATTCTAATTCCTAAACCTGGCAAAGACTCTTCAAATGTTACATCTTACAGCTAAATCGGCCTTCTCCCCACGACGACTAAACTACTGGAAATATAACTTCTTAACCGTCTAGCTCCAATCATCACAGAAGCTAAATTAATAACCGAACACCAATTCCGCTTTAGACCCCACCACAGCACGATCGAACAAGTACACAGAATCGTTGAAAAAATTACCAACACATTTGAAATTGCACTTCTTTTTTGCCCTTCCCATAGATCCGGTATCGTTCACTCGTCTTTCAACATATAGGCTATTCTTCTCTGGAATGCTCTTCCTCTAGAAATCAGGATGTCCAAAACTGGAGACACGTTTAAGCGCAGAGTCCAGAGTCCTAGTATATTATATTATTATTATTTAAATATTATATAGTATGGTATTTATATTTTTAATATTATATGGCATATTACTTGTATTTGTTAGTTATATACATATATTTTGTGTATTTATATTATACTAATTTATTTATGTGTTTAGCTACATCTTATTATTTTATTTAGAGCTGATTAGCCTCCACAATTTTGCTTTTGTACGCCTAAAGGTTGACTGGCAGAGAATGCCCTATGGCATTAAGTCTGCCTATGTACCTGTTTTTGTGCATTAAGTGTAAATAAATAAATAATATCTTGCGTGAAAGCACATCCAAACAAAAAGAAAAACACTTAATCTCCAACTCGTTAAACTGCAGTGGCTAATTAATAGGTAGAAAATCACAACTTAGTATGGAAAACAAACTTCTTCGAAACATAATATCTATAAATGAATCCTAAAGCCGATTTGGACCTATGGCATCCAGCTGTGGGGAACAGAGTCCTCATCAAACATAGGGATCCTGCAGAGGTTCCAGTCAAAAAACCTGCGAATGATAACTGATGCCGCCTGGTATATAACAAATATGCGTCTTCAACCTGAAAGTGGAGTCGTTTAAGGAGGAAACAAAAATCTCTCTACTAAAATATTCAAAAAGGATAGATAATCACCCCAACCTCCTGGATAGGGAGTTGATGAGTGAGTCAAACTCAACCTTCAAAAGGGTTAAAAGACATGCTCCACAGGACCTGATTGCATGAGGAGCTAGCACCAATATGGACATATCACTGGATATTATACCATACACACCCACAATATATATACTTAAAAATCCAGCTCAATGTCGAAAATACAGATGGCAGGAGAACAGGAGTCTATAAAAACCTATTAAAGTGGAAAAAGTGCAAGAAATTCTGTGTATTATTGGTGTGAAAAATAATATGTTTAATTGGAAGATGAACATCTTCATCTTTACAATCACTCCACATTTTTCAATATCTATAGTTTTATTACAATTTTATGTATTTACAATTTTACAGTGACATATGCATTTCACAGGGTCTAAGTGTAGCTTCTATGTTAATCAGGGATGTATTAAATTAAAATCTGTTTGTTGTAAACTTTCTACTCAAAACATGATAAAACAAGCTATAATATAAATATATAATTTATTATTTAAAACTTACCAACTAATATTCTTAAAACCTTATTATTAGCATATTCTTCAATTTCTCTTAACCAATCGGGTAAGCAGTCAAATGTTGGTTGGCATGATATGTCATACACTAATATTAATGCATGTGCAGAACGGTAGTAACTTTGTGTGATTGATCTAAATCGTTCTTGACCAGCAGTATCCCATATTTGTAACTGAAATTTTAAAAAAAATAACAATATAAGAGCTATTTAGTGATACAAAGCTATAACATGATATAATAAATAGTCATAGCTTAAAAGTTATATTAATAAAGATTTTCTTTAACAATTTAACCATTATGAGACATATATAAGACAAAAAATAACTGTAGGCCTAGCAGAAACATTTGACAGTGGCGTAAAGGCCCCCTGATGTTTTTAAAAACTATCTGCATCTTCTTCTATGCAGATACTGATATTATGTTGATAACGAAAGTGAGCAGTTTGTTAAATAACTGAGCTTTAACAGCTTTTCTTAGGAATAGAATGAGGAAATTTGTCAGGAATACAATAGATGGTAGCAAATAGCAATATGAATCTAGTCTGTAGAAATATTTAATTTTTAAAGTAAAATGATGCAAGCAAAATAAGGTAAACTTATCCTTACAAGGGCCAAGGCACAACATAGACTAAAGTTTAGTTTTGAAGAGAGTATTTAAACTTGTACATTAATTCATCAATATCATGTTTTACCTTTACTTTTTCACCGTCTACTTCAACAGTTTTGATCATAAAGTCCACACCTATAGTGGCACCTTGGCCTGGTGGAAATAAGCCTTGAGTGAATCTTCGCACTAAACACGTTTTGCCAACACCAGCATTCCCAACTAATACGACTTTAAACAAAAACTTGTAATCTTCCATCACGAATACAAAGTCATTAGCAAAAACAGTTTATATTACAAAAAATATTTTCCCGATGTTACGCTTTGTTGAATTGACAAACAAGACAATGATATGAGATTGATATTCTATCAGAACGATTACTCTCAATCAAATAACCATTACGAAGACGTTGATAAGATTTTTTTAAGATTAAATTTTATCAATTTGACTCATACTGATATTATGATTCGAAAATCTCAACTAAGGTACCTAAAACAAAAATTTCACTATTGATTGCCAAATGCCAAAACACAATTTTTTTTTTTTTTTTTTTTTTTTTATTTAAGGCATTAGTTACAAACTATGAGCCACGAGGCAGTTATAATATACTTAACTAACTTTTAACACAAGATTGCTAACTACAATGTAACAAAATGTAACAAATCATAAACAAAACAAAATAACATTTCATATTCTTCAAAAGAAAAAATAATAATTAAAGAAAACAATTATAAAAACAATAATCATCAATTAAATTAACAAATTAAATTTCAATATTTGTGCACATTAAAAATTCATATATTAGAGAATAAAGTTGAGTATGTTTTAATAAATCTTTAGTATTTTGCGGTAAATCTGAGGTTTTTAAAATATCTTGACATTCACAGATAAAAAGTAATCTTTCAATAGCAAATTTAGAGCATTTAAATATTATATGATCCAAATCACAATCTTCAAGGTTACAAAATTTACATATCGAGGTATCAGTTAATTTTAATCTATAAAGATGGGTTGGAAACCTTCCATGCCCAATCCTTAGCCTACACATTGTTGTTATAAAATGTCGATGGGTATACAATTTATATTTCTCAAACCATGCCTTTGTAGATGGATGTGTTTGTATTTCAGCTAGCCATTTTCCTTTAGTTTTTCTAGTATTATCTAATTTGTAAAACCAACGATTTAACATATTTTGTTTTAAGTATACATGTAAATCGGAAAATGGAACTTTGTAATTAGTTTTATTTACAGTATGCGAAAATCTCGCCATTTTATCAACTAGCTCATTACCAAATATTCCTGAGTGACTAGGAACCCAAGAAAATTCTATTTTACATTTTAAATTAGAAAGATAGTAGACAAAGAATTTTATTTCATAAATTAAGTAGTTTGTAGATGCTGTCATTACATTTTCTTTCAAAGCTCTTAATACACTCATGGCATCTGAAATTATTATGTACTGCTTCCCAATTAAATCTTTTGACTTTACGATGTGTTTTAATGCATACAGTATAGCGAGACATTCTGCAGAAAATATTGAAAGGTTATTGTGACATTCGTATACTTTTCCAATTTTTGATCCGGTGTCGTAATAAGCGAAACTAGTCTTATCATTACATTTTGAACCATCTGTGTAAATTTTGACAAATTCCGATTTAGTTTCCAAAAACTGAAAAAATTCATATTTATTTTCATATCTAGTTATATTTATGTCTATTTTACTAAAAATACTCCAATAGGTATTACTAAAACATGGTAATAAATTTGACCAATATATTATATCTTGAAATTCTGAATTCAGGGAAGCTACAGAATGGCTCAAAGAAGTACGTGCAGATAATGTAAATAAATTATCCTTCGGATATTGAAAATTTTCTAAAAGCCTACTAACAACAACATTATCTCTGCTGGCTAATTTCAGACAGTATTTGTCAATCAAATAAGACCTTCTGACGTGTAGTGGTGGTATTCCCACTTCAACTTCTAAAGAATTAATAGGAGAAGACATCATGGCACCGGATATAACTCGAAGAGCTTTATTTTGGATTATGTCTATTTTTTTTAGTAATTTCATGTCTGCTTCATTAAAAATTTGACAACAATAATCAAAGTGATAACGAACTATGCTTGAATATAAATTTTTTAATATTTTAGGATCGGATCCCCATTTCACGCCTGTTAGGCATTTTAATATATTTAAATTTAATTCAGCTTTTTTACTAATGCGCTCAATATGAAGCTTCCAACTTAACTGCGTATCCAATATTACTCCCAAATATTTAACGGATAACTTTGCAGGAATGATTTCATTATTATATTTTATTTTAGGAGATACATTTCCTCTGAAGCTTTTGGTAAAAAGTATTACTGCGCTTTTGTTTGTATTTATTTCTAATTTCATTTTTCCGTGGAAAATATTTTTCAACTTGTCTAAGCAATTGTTTAAAGTCTTTTCGCCTTCGGCAATCGTTTTACAACTGACAAAAATAACTAAATCATCAGCAAAAAATAAGTGTTTTATGGATTTACAAATATTTTGAATTAAAGGGACCATGCTAAGTATAAATAATAACGGTGATATGACAGAACCCTGTGGAGTGCCTCTAGTTGATACCCTTGGGCCGTAGAACTTATTTTTTATCTTTAAGTACAAATTTCTATTAGACAAAAACTTGTAAAACCAATCCAACAGTTTACCCGGTAGTCCTAATTTTTCTAAACTTTTAATCAAATAATAATGGTCAATATTATCGAATGCTCCTTTGATGTCTAAGAATACAGCAATGATATTTTCTTGTTTTGCAAAGCTGTTATGAATGTCACCTACTAAACACGCTAAATTATCAATTGTACTTTTACCTTTTCTAAAACCAAACTGGGTATCGGGAATAAGTTTATTTTGCTCAACATACCATTCTAGCCTATTTTTTAACATAGTTTCAAACAATTTCGAAAAACATGAAGTTAATGCAATAGGTCTATATGATTTAAGTAAGTTTTTATCACTATCGGGTTTTAAAATGGGGACAACATGTTGTATTTTCCAATTATGCGGAATATTTCCAGCTAGCCATAATTTATTATATAAACATAAGAGTATTTCAGATACTGTTTTTGGAAAATGTTTTATTACCTTGTAAGGAATGCGATCTGGTCCGGGTATTGTGTCTTTTTTATTTGACAAAGCGGAAATAAATTCATCGTAAGAAAATTCATTTAAGAGCCAAGTTGCATTAGGGTTTCCCTTAGACAAAAGTACATTGTGCAACTTATCGAAATCTATTTTATCACTAGCTGCAGATAGTTCAGATAAATATTCATGCGCATTTACATCATTATCTAAATAAGAGGACATATTATTTTGAATATTCAGTTTAGAAAATTTTAATTTTCTTATACTTTCCCAAATATATTTTGAAGGAGTCATGCGATTAAAAGAAGAACAGAAATTGGCCCAGCTTGTACGTTTTTCTTCTAATATTGTTTTCCTTTTTATGGCGTCGAATTGTTTATATAATATATAATTTTCTAAAGTAGGGTATTTTTTATACGACGCAAGAGCTTGTTTTGCCTGAAATACTACAGACTGGCATTTTTCATTCCACCAAATTTTGGATTTACGATTTTTATTTAGATTGCAACATTTAATTTTATTGTTTATAAAATATATCTCTAAAATGTCATTCAATGTACCAACAAATCGGTTGTAGTCGGCTTCTGTATTGTTTGTAAAAGTAAAATAACTAAATGTATCAGTACATTTTTTTCTAAATATTGTCCAATCTATTTTATTTAAATTAAATTTCTGCAGAGCATTAACATCTGTGTACCACTTAGTGGTGGAGCTCGTAGAACGTGATGAAATCAAATGAAACTGAACATTCAATAGTATGGGATAGTGATTGCTACTAAGAGGATCGTCTAAAATTGAAAATGTACAACTTGAACTAATGCTTGAAGACGCAAAGGCTAAATCTAGCACATTTCCTTCGCAACCGTATGGTGCTAATGTAGTTATATGGTGATTGTTGAGACAAACCAAATTCAACTTATCGATCAAAGTTTGAATGACATGCCCTCTTTTATTGTTTGTTTTAGAACCCCAACAAAAGTTATGAGCGTTGAAATCTCCTATTATTAAGTGATTTTTAGACGTTATTTTAGAAATACATTGTGAGAAATAATTAATGTTAAACTTACCATTAGGTGGTGGTGGGCAGTAAACAGCTAAAATATCTAAAATCATGTTTTTTTGATTAATAGAAATAAGTAAATTTTGACAATCATAATGGGATTCTGTATCTATTATTTTATAGTTAAATTTATTTTTTATGGCTATAGCCACTCCACCATGTGGTTTAGTTGAATTTTTCTGAATAATATTGTAACCAGAGATTTTAAGCTTATTACCATCACATAACCAAGTCTCATTTAATAAAATTATATCAATAGGATGGTCTAGGCCATGAATGTAGTTAATTAGTTGATCTACTTTAGGTAATATACTGCGTGCATTCCAATGTAGTATAAATAATTGACTCAAATTATCCATTTAAACTGAAATTGGTTATTAAGAGCTCTTTTACATTTTTAGAGGAAACATCAAAACCTTTTTTGTCAGTCTTAAGTTTAATAATGTCTACAATAGTTTTAATTAGTGAGTTTAATATCACATCTGAATTTATTACATCAGTACACAAAGATCTTTTATGAGGAGAATTAATAAGTTGAGTCTTACCTGTATTTGATGAAGGTTCGGATATGGTTTTGATATTTTCTTTTATGACTGCTTTAGCATATGTAGTTTTACCTGATATTTTATTTTTTATTTCAGCGAGTTTAGCTGTCTTGAAGGGGCAAGAATAAGACACTGCAATATGTGAACCATTGCAATTAACACATTTTAACTGATCTGTATTGGCACAATTTTTATAAGAGTGATTAAGGCTACAAATGGAACAGACAACTTTGTTCTTACAAGACCTACTCCCATGGCCGAATTTATAACAGTTATAACATTGTAGGAGAGGCTTGATATATTCAGAAACAGAGAACCATATTCGATCATATGTAACATGATCAGGTCGGCTAGTTGATAAAAAAGTTAGCAATACAGTTTGTAGTGGAGCTAATACACCATCTTGCATCTTTTTATGAAAACGTTTGACTCCTATAACATTTGAAGAGATTGAAAGTTCTGTAAGAAGGTCTTCCTCAGTTAACTCTATCGGGGCTCTGATTATTCCTTGTGTCTCCAAGCGGTCATAAGGAATTTTAGCTTGCAATTTATGTTCTTTTAAAAATTTTGTATTCAATAAAAATTTATTTGCTTCATTAAGAGTGTTGAAAAATATTTTAAGAAACTTTTTATTTTGCGGTCTAATGTAACCAATACCAGAAGTATTTTGGAGTGTTTTATTTAGTTTCATCAAATTAATGTCATCATCATTTTCATTGCTAATAAGTATAGGATATTCTTTTCTATTGTTATCTGTATAAATAGGATGGTATTCCTTAAAGAGTCCTCTTCTATTTCTTAAAAATTTTATATTAATTTTAGCAGAATTGGCGCCATTTGCATCATCATTGATCAATTTTCTTTTCAATTTATGGGATCCACCTGACTCAATTTCACCGGCACTTGTTTCGCTCATTATGATCGGGATAAGAGCCAATTAATAACTTATTTATAAAACAATAATATTTAATAAATTTAAATTTATATAAATTTACGCGCTCTCACCCACTCCCAGATGACACATTTTCGCCAAAACACAACTTGATAGTTAGAAATCAAATGATAACTGACAGTTGACATAGGTCATAGACTATAAATGTATTTTTTTCTATGGCAGGTGTTAAACTATAGCCAGTATCAAGTAAAAAAAAAAATCCTAAAAGCTTTCAACACCGTTTTTCTAAATCGTCAAGTCTAAAGTCTGGTCAAAGTCCACATAAATCGTCAATGCAGTAAATAAGTCAAGTCAGTCGATTCAGACAAGTGATAGACGCTTTGCCGGGAATCAAGAATATCAATGTGCAATGTTGTTGTCCTCCAAAATTTGTGTTATTTCGGTTCATAATGTGTAATATGGGTAGAATATTCACCCCTTACCGCATACGAATCCTTTCATGGCATTAAAAGTTTATTATTTTTTTCAATTACGTCAATGAGAGTGGTTGATATTTTTTCTGCCGTTAGGTAGCAGACCCAACGCACACAAAGCGTCATATGGTGCCGTAAGTGGTATCAAAAATAGTGTCAAAGTGGTCAATAAGAATTTTCGATTCTCATTCTGTCAGGCGGCTCTCAGTAGTAATACTTATCATTCCGGATTCCGGAGCTTAAAGTCCCAGCCGTCCGTAAAGTATAATAGCGAGCGGTCCAAAAACACTCAATAACGCTTTATAACGTGTGCTTAGGAATGCAGACTCTATTATGCACTTAGGCTATTAAATATAAGAAAAAAAATTTATGCTATCACAATTATGTCAGGTAACCGGCTAAACAGATGTATTTGTCTCTTCTAACTAACACTTTGTTTTTGTCTTGTTGTTCCAGGTATTAAGGAGATATGATACGTTGTAATTACGAGATTTTAACTATTTTTCTTTTGTACTTTTACTAAGCCCTACTTTTGCGCAAAGTTATCGTCCCCGGCAACAAAGTATTATTTTTTTAAATCTCGCCTGACACTGACACTGGCTATTCCTCAAGGGAGGCCATTATAAAGAAGAGGAAGAAGAAGTAGATGAAGAAGTAAACACAAAAAATCAATAGGTACTTGCATAATTTGTACATTCGTAAGAACAATATAAACAATGGCTGATAATAACCATGCAACATTAATTAAGGAAGGTGATGTAAACTATTCTATACGTCAGGCAGATCAGTCAAAAATTCATTCATTAATATGGACAGTTCCATTTTTCGTTAATCATCTTGATAAAAAAACAACGCAGGAAATACGCACCAAACCAGAAGCAGATTTAGAAAATAGATTTCAACTAAAAATGCATTTCTTGGGGCATAATAATGAATTGATTGAATTGTATTACTTGTATCCTACTCCTGTATTTCTTAAAGCTATTGTAACAATTTGTATGAAAAGATTTGAAGAGCGTTCAATTGTCATGAACGACTATCATACATGCTATCCCAAAAAATGGCAATATATAACTACATTATTTAAAAGAGATCTAGTCGGAACTGAGGGAGTTGATAATTTTTTATCAAATGGAAGCTTAAGGCTAAAATATGCATTTTACATAACAAAAGATGTCAAAGTGGAGTATACCAGTAATGTTCCTGCATCAGAATTATGTCATGATCTTGAGAGTCTATTAAACAATGGATTATTTTCTGATGTTACTATAGAATCTTGTGATGGTATTTCTTTTAATGTGCACAAAGCTGTATTAGCAAGCAGAAGTGTAGTATTGAAAGCCCATTTTCAACATAATACTACTGAGAGTCAAACTAATATTATTCAGTCGGCAGTTGATGCAGAGGTCCTAAGGGAAATACTTGCTTTCATATACAGTGACAAATCCCACAAGATATTTGAGTTTCCAGAGAAACTCTTGGCTGCTGCTGACTTTTACCAACTAAACCGACTTAAGAGCTTATGTGAAGAAGCATTACACCAAAAATTGACAGTAGAAAATGCAATAGAAACACTTAAATTAGCAGATTTACATTCAGCTACATATCTGAAAAAACTCACACTAGAGTTTATTAAAGATGGTCAAGCAAAGCTTATAACTAAAACTGATGGTTGGAAAAATCTTAGATCTGTGGAGTTAATTAAAAATATTTACGAGTTTATTATTGAAGATACAGTTCTAGAAGTTGATATCAAGTAAACTTTTGTTTGAGATCAACTCAAACCTTTTTTTGACGGCCTCTCAAAAATCAATAATTTTGATGACCTCTGTGGCTCAGCAGTTGAGCAAGTCAGTGCCGGAGGTCGCGGGTTTGAACCTGCCAAAGAAACAAAAATGTTTTCCATGTTCCAGGGTCATGGATATGTATTAAATATGTGTATAATATAATAAAAATATCAATATGTGTATGGTATTAAATATATTTCCATTGTCTAGTACTCGTAACAAAGTTCTTTGAGAATTTACCACAAGACCAGATTGACGTGGTGTGGAAGCGTCCATAGATAATATTATTATTAACTCGTTTTCACTCTTATGTCAATTATTGTTATATCAACTACAATTATAATGGATAAGTATATTTCATATTTGTTTATTTTTTAATCTAAGAGTATTTATTGCTTTTAATTATTTATTTAACATAAATAATAACCAAGTCCAGAATTTTTAATTTATTTACTTACATAAGAATAATTTAGACATGTAACTGTTTATTACGTTGCTTAATACCATACTCGATTACATAATTTTTAAATTATATGATAGGTATATTAAATTCATAAGCGTCGCTTGCCGCCTGACGGAAAGGCGTGAACCACCTTAGAAATGTTTTGTTTGTACCACATAATTTTAACATTTATGTAAACAATATTAAGTTTTTTATGCGTATACTAAGTATTTACCATAATTCTACTATAAGTAAATTACTTCGGAAAATAGAACTAAAGATTTAAGTAGGTACTTACATTCTTAATGATATTTTTTTCATAGTGAGTTTATGATTTTCTTGTAAAGTACATTTCGAATTGATAATTTATTAGAACAGTGCGCGCAATAAAATGGAATACATTTGTTTCATTATAAAAAATTTAAAGAGTAAGAATGTCTAGGATTCCCAAAGTGGTCGATATCGACCCCTTGGGGTCAATATCGGTTTACTAGGGGTCGACATAAACGAAAACTGATTTTGAGGGTCGTTGAGGTCTAAAAATCGACCCCTATTAAAGTAACACAAGTTCTTATTTAAAACTTTCAAGATAGGTAGGTACTGTATTGTTTATGTTGTGTTAAGTGTACTAAGCATAATTAATATTTTTGTAGCAAATAGCATTGTTGTAGTAATGTAAAGTCTCAAGTTCGTACAAGATGAAAACCTCGGCAAGTCAGTGTGGACAAGTTTGTGCAAGATAATGAGTTCGAGCGTACGTCTTTCAGGCGCGTTTTGACTTGCTCTCTATTTGACGCTTACGCAATTTAACACGAACGATCAACAAGTCCAAACATGTTCCTGATATTTTACTATTTAATAAGCTTGCACTTAGGTTGAAAGTTCATCCGCCACGCGGGCCCTATTGCCCGCACAACCCGGACCACAAACCGGGTGCGCACGAACCGGGTAAATGACTCCCCCACCATCTCCGAAATTCGAGGTTCCTCCTTCGCCGCCCTCCGCCACTTCTCTAATGGCGGAGGCCAATGACCCCACTCCTCGTCCCGCCGCATCCGCCCCCCCCCCCCTCTTCGGCCCGGAAGCAACGGAAACGGACCAGGACCAGGACCAAAAAGAGGGCCAAATCCGGTGCGACCTCGAATGCCGCTACGGACTCGGAGTACGAGCCCCTCGCCCTCCCCCTCCCCCCTGTTGATACAGCCCCGCCGGCTGAAGAGGCCATCCTATCGCCCCCCCCCCCCTACCGCAGCGTACCCCGCGCCCCCAGCGCCCTTCGCGCACCAAAAGTACCGTCCAGCCGGTCACCAAATCTGAGGTGACCGAGCTTTCCACCGAGCCCGCAAACCCGGCGATCACCACCGCCACCCTGCCCTCACGTGCCCCCCATTCCTCCCATCGCCGCGAGCCCCTCAGGACCACGGCTTAGCTTCTACAAGCCCTGCTCTCCCTGGCCATGGATGTTTTCAACAGAATCCTGGCCGGGGAAGAAATCCTTCAAACCCTCCTAAGGGTCCTCCCCGAGGGGGCCTCCCTTTTTGCCAAATTGTTATCCCAATGGCTTCCCACGCCCCAGTCTGCTTAAAGGTTGTCCACTGGAATGTCCGGGGGGTCCGCGGCAAGGTAGCTCCGATTCGCCTCCTCCTTCGGGAGTACGAGGTGGACGTCGCCTTGCTGAGCGAAACCCTCCTGTCCCCTCAGGACCGTTTCAGTGCCCCCGGCTACCACGTATACCGCCAGGATTTTCTGGGGGGTGAGCGGGCGAGCAGAGGCCTCGCCGTTCTGGTCGGCAGGAAAATTCTGCACCAACTCCCCCCCCCCCCCCCTCAGTTTCATCACTTCACGCCCTTGGAGTGGAGGTACTCCTCGGCTCGCACCGCACACACATCTATGCGTGCTACAAACCTCCGGGGTCGCGTTTAGATATCTCCGACATCCACAGGCTCCTATCAGAAGAGCCGACTGTGATTGCCGGAGATCTGAACTGCAAGCACCCCGGATGGGGATCCCGTGCCCCCAAGTCGGATGGTAACCGACTGCTCGCCGACTCAGGACGAGTCGGGTACTCGGTGGTGGGAACATACTACCCCACCCACTACCCCGAGAACCCCCGATACACTCCGGACGTCCTCGACGTGGCAATCACCCACCAACTCCCGGGTGACCTCCATCAAGAGGTCCTCGATGTGGCCCACGACTCCGACCACCTTCCAGTCTTAGCCACCATACGCGCCGCACCCGCAAGCGTCCCCCCTCTTCCTCCCAGCCCAGTCCGAGAGAGTCACGAGAGCACGCCCAATTTCCCGGTGGACTCTGCAGAGAACGTCGAATCGATAACTCTGCAGATCACCGAGGCGATCGCAGCCGCGATGGACGCGTCAACCCAGCCGCCTACCCACCGCCAGTTCAAGCGGCCCACTCTTCCCCGGCACATCGCTGACCTCATAGGCGAGAAGAAGCGCCTGCGCCGAAGATGGCAGCTCAGTCGCTGCCCCACCCTGAAGACGCAGCTAAACCGCCTCACATCCCAGGTAAAAACTGCTCTTCAGGACCTAAACTCCGCAGACTGGACTCAACGCATCCTGGAGGCAGGAGAGGACTGGCCCTCCCTCCACCTCCAGCTCGCTTTTGCCGCAGCCTTACCGAACACCTAGAGCGCCAATTCTCACCGCTGCCGACGACCGCAACGGAACACGCCCGACTGGTCTCCGAGGAGGTAAAGGTTTTCCTACTTTCCCCCTCCTCCCCCCAAATTTCTCCTTCTCACCGAGGGAGGTCCAAAAGACCCTCCGTCGCCTAAAACCAAAAAAGGCCCCCGGTGCAGATAGCATCCCAAATTCCGCTCTCCGCCACCTTCCCTTCAGGACGGTGGCCGCCCTGACTCGCCTCTACAATGGTATTGTCAGGACCGGCCACTTCCCCTCCCCCTGGAAAATGGGTCTGGTTGTAACCATACCCAGGCCCCACAAGAACCTAAGAAGGGCTGAGGGCTACCGGCCCATTACCCTCCTTTCCACCCTTTCCAAAGTCTTTGAACTCCTCCTTCTAAAATACCTCTCCCCTTACCTCCCTCCTCGTGAGGAACAGTTCGGGTTTAGGTCCAACCTGAATATCACCCTCCAGCTGGTACGTGTTATCCACCACCTTTCCGTTGCGGCTAACAAAAAGAAATCGTCGGTAGCCGTATTCCTAGACATGGAGAAGGCGTTCGACAGTGTCAGGCATGAGGGTCTGCTCTGCAACCTCATCCGGGTCAACGTACCTCCCCCCTGGTAAGGCTAGTGGCTTCCTTCCTCTCCGGCAGGACCTTCAGGGTTCGCGTTGACGGAGTCCTCTCCAACGAGCGCCCCATCGCCGCAGGCGTCCCCCAAGGTAGCGTCCTCTCATCAGGACTCTACAATTTCTACGCCAGCGATGTGTCCGCGGACCGGGGCACCACCGTGGCGTTATACGCCGATGACACGGCGTACTTCTCCTCCTCGCTGACCACCGAGCATGCTGCCATCAAGATTCCTTCCCTGCGCCTCTGAAGATTGGTGATGCTGTGATCCCGTGGCGGAGGACAGCAAAGTATCTCGGGGTCACCCTGGACCGCCGTCTCTCCATGGCCCCCCAGTGCTCATCGGCGGTGGCGAAGGCGAATGTGACGGTAGCGCTGCTGCGCCCGGCCTACGCGTCCCCGCAGATCCCCCTGAGGATGCGCATCGCCCTCTACCGGACGTACGTACGGTCCCGCCTGACGTACGCGGCACCCGCGTGGCACCACTTGCTCTCTGTACCCCAGAAAGGGTTGTTGCAGAGAGCCCAAAACCGGGTGCTGCGCCGAATTACGGGCGCACCGTAGTACGTCCGCAACACCACAATCGCTAGGGACCTCAGGGTGGAGAGCGTGGAGGCCTTTGTGGCCCAGCTCACCGCGAAGCTGTTCGCGCGAGCGGATGCCTCGCGCTTGGTTGAACTGACCGATCTGGAGCCGTGGCATGCCCGCCCGCCCCACCGCCACCGCCTGCCGAGAGATGCCGTCCCCCCGGAGGACCCAGCGGAGCCACGCAGCCCGCCCCACCGCCCCCGAAGAGAAGGAGCCCAGGCGCACTGATGCGCCACACCAAGCGCACTGACGCGCCTTGCGTAACTGCGCCACCCCCCCCCCCCTACCTTTCCCCCTTTCGCCGGCAAACCAGATGCCGGCGAAACTCGTCTAAACCACGTCCGGGGCCTGACGAGTGCCAGCCCTATTGCCACCCCGTCGTCCTCGGGGCGTACCTTCTCCCCCGACACAAAAAGTCGGGGCCCGGAAGTTTTCTTTTACTTTTCCCCCCCTTTCCCCAGGTCGTTCGTTCCACGGTTCGGTAAACGCGGCGCGTGAGGGAATGGACCCAAACACGTTTCTCGGCCTCCGGGTCGGGACCCCCACGCGCCGTTTGGAGCCGACCGCCGGTCTCGGTTGGGCCTGGATTGGCACATCGACATTCCCTTGATTTCGTGTTGCCCCCCCCACGGGTTTCCCCCGCGTTCTGCCGCGGGGGGTCTTCCCTAAAAATTGACTCTTTGCGCCCAGTACTCGTACTGGGCGCAAAGAGTCAATTTTTTCAAAAGCTGAGTCCTAGATTGCATAAGTCTTCACAATATATAATAAATGCTATCAACAAGAATCGAAGCAATTCTTTGAATTCTCGGTTATTTGCTCAGCTATGTGAGGAAAACGACGAAGTCTACTCGATTACTTCTGCACACTGAAGTTCGCTGGTTATCAAGAGACTCTTGCTTAGAAAGATTTTCAGCCATTTTTGAATCTGTGTTGAAGTTTTTACAAGAAAAAGATCCGAATTTGAAAGAAAATCTGAACAATTGGAAAACAGATATTTATTACTTGACTGATATCTTTGGAATGTTCAACAAAGTTAATTTGCAGTTGCAGGGTGACGATCTTAACTTGATAAAACAAAATCAATAATATCGGCCTTCGTGGGTAAACTAAATTTAGGCAGAAAAGAATATTCGCAATTTCCGCATTTTCAAAATTATCAGAAATGCTTAAAGTTGATGACATTTTATTATATGTCACTCACTTGGAAGCATTACACAAGGCTTTTACAGAGAGGTTTGAGGATCTTTTAAATTTACAAATTCCTCAATGGATAATAAATCCGTACAATACCACAGCCATAGAAGAAGCCAATGTGATAATGCAAGAAGAGTTAATTACCATCAGCACAGACGAAGAGCTTAAGCAGAAGTTCAACCAAGGCTATCAGAAGTTCTGGTTGCAACGCAACATTGAAACACAGTATCCTACATTGTGGAACATTGCTGAAAAATTCCAAATCGCTTTTCCATCATCATACCTAGTTGAAATAAGCTTTAGTGTGGTAACAAACATTTCGACGAAACAAATAACCGTTTGAAAATCAACGAACGTGGAGATTTAAGGCTGCAACTCACAAATATTGAACTGGATGTAGCTAGATTGGTAGATAGTCACCAGGTTCATCCATCACACTGAATGTTTTATTTTCTCTTTGCGAATTAATACTTTTTTAAATATAATTTCCTACCTACTTAAGATTCTTTAAGTATTTAACTTGCAATAATCATTATAAATTAAACTTGATATTTACTGAATTGTATGTCTTTTTATTTTGTTAAATTTTGATGAGAGAATGAAGTCAACTTTACTCACTTAACCAAGTGCAAAGTTTTCCAGTTGGTACCTTAGTACCTAGGTATTTTGTATCAATAGGAAAAAACTAAAGGTAGGCCCCCTTATTCATAATAGTCTTTAACTTAAAGTATTGCTAATAACTCTGTCTTCTTCTATTGACGTAAGTCAGAATGAAAAATAACACTCTGTAGCAGCTGTTTTAAGTTAGCGGACCATTATGAATAAGGGGGTTGATCTTTAAAGTATGTAATTTGGCCATGGGGGTCTGAGATAACAGTTCATTTTGGAAAAGGGGTCACTTGTCCAAAATACACACACCGGAATATTTAGCTGAACATAAAGGTTTGATATCAGTATCATATAAGGTTGCTGGCTGGTTTATACGTCATTTAATTTAAAAAGAAATATTTTCAAATTAAGAAAACAACTAAACATCACATTTTATGCAATTGTTTTAATTTTATTCAAATACACCTTATCTGGAACGAACTTCGAGTATTTCTTCCTTCTGAGTTTGATTTAAAATTTCATTGAAATACTGTTTTTTGTTAGTTTCTTTTTAATCGCGTATCTTTTTGGAGTTGAGGACTGAATTATACCTGACTTAGCCCCAACGGAGATTGCCAAATCGTACTCGAAATGCGAAGAAATGGTCAAACCTACAGAGTGATATCCAGAGATCTTCGTCGACCAGTTTCAACGAGTCGCAGTATCCAACAGTTCAGGGAGACCGGTACTTATGTGAGAAGAGCAGGACAAGGCAGAAAAATACGCACTTCGAGTAGGGATGATCGTTTCATTCGGCTTCGTGTACGTAGGAACCCCCGTTTGACGGCCGTCCAAGCCCGACATGAGTTACAAGCAGTGCGGGGTGTAACCGTAAGTGAGCGTACGGTACGAAGAAGGTTCGAAGAAGCTGGTTTGGGTTCATTTGTGCCCGCCAAGGCTCCAAGGCTCGAGGTAAATCATCGTAGAAACAGGTTAACTTTTGCCCAGGAACATCGACTTTGGAACGCGGACCAATGGAGTAAGGTATTGTTTAGTGATGAGTGCAGAATTCTCTTAAATCAAATTGACGGCAGGCAAAGAATATAAGACGCAAAGGAGAACAATACATTCAGACAAATTTTGAAACTACAGTTGGATACGGTGGTGGATCAATAATGGTTTGGGCGGGCATTTGTTTGGGAGCTCGCACAGACTTGATAGTGATTGACAGAGGGAGTCTGACTGCAGACCGCTATATCAGAGAAGTTTTAGAAGAAAATGTCGTTTGCCCCATATATCGGTGACGATTTTGTTTTTATGCAGAATAATGCTCGGCCGCATACCGCTCGGGTAACTGAAGCTTATCTTAATGATATGAATATCACTGTTATGGAGTGGCCGGCGAGATCACCGGATATGAACCCAATAGAGCACGTTTGGGACTTGCTGAAAAGAAAAGTTAAGTCCAGAATTCCAGCTCCTGCCAACGTGGGTGAACTGCGAAGCGCCGTAGTTAAGGAATGGCGCAGACTATCCCAGGAGACCATCACATAACATCATTCTCAGTATGCCTAGACGAGTAGAAACTTTAATAAGAGCACGTGGAGGAAATACGCGATATTAATCACCATTTTTCTAATTTAATTAATTATTATTTTAATATTAATTTTCTTAAAATCTTATTTTAAGTAAAACAAATGAAACTTTAAATAACAAAAGAAGTATAGTAAGTAGATTTTAGTTTGGGGATCCCTGGTCTACAAAATAACAAAACAATATGTTTTTTTACAGTTTTTCTTACCTTTTTTCTATTAATTGACAGTAGCAAGTGGTCAGTCACGTAAGTAAGTAAGTAAGTCAGTTTAGTTCTTTATAGAACTAAACAGCGGGGCTATTATGAACTTTAACTTTGGTTGGTCATGGTCATCATTTTGACATTAAAACTTTTTAAAGACATAATTTAAAAAGTCAAAATGTCAAAAAAGATTGCGCAAGCCTACAGGAGTGTCCAACTAAATAGTCCGCCATTTTGTACTTCAGAGAACGAATGAATCGCCCTTTAGGCCAATCAAATCGTGTAACGTAATGCATTTTGACATAAGCCATGAAATGAGAACTAGCAAACGAAACAGGGACCTATTGTGCTCCCGGCTTCAACATTTTTAATCTACTTCTAAAAAAAGGACGCGGTTATCCTATGTAGACTTCATTTTACTAGGTAATTAATTATCTGTGCTTCATAGAAAGGTACCTCTGTGAGCCACGTCGGTCGCAAATATTCTTGTCTCTTGAATTATTCGTTCTTTCAGTCCTAATAAATATTGTGGCCTGTGAGCTTACAAAACAATTCAATCGTGGAATCTCATAGGTCCGAACATCGAAAAGAATTAAAACTTACTTACTATAAAAATCTAAATTTATTAAAGTTATTTTTAAATGCGAAAATGTTTAACATATTTTAGGATAAGTTATTGTTTGGCATGGTTTATAATTTTGTTTTTTTTTTTTTTTGGGATTTTATGACCCGGTGCTTACAACCTTTAGGTCAACTCTTATTATTCATAGACGTATATTACGTATTATAATTTTGAAGTAAAGTGACAATATTTCGTTTTGATAATACACATGATGGTATTTTTCGAAAATTATATAAATTGTTTTAAATATGAAATTAAAACATCGGCGGTGTTTTAAAGTACACAATTTATTTGAAATGCTCTTTTTTTTAAGGTTCTTATTAGTTTTTTATAATTTATTAATAGCATAAAATTTAAATACATTACATGGTGCTAATACACACAACAAAACGCAAATTTCAACAACATAGTTTCATAGTTAAGTACATAGTTACGTAATACTCCGACATCAATTGGCTGGGAGAATTTATACAAGGTAATATCCCTGTTGATTTACGTACTGTTTTCGAGAGATTTCGACCGATTGGTGATTAATATGGAGTTACTTTTCACTTGTTTCTGATCGGCTGAAATAGCGCGTCTTCCGATCCCCTAGTGAGTGGCATCAAAAAGTAAAAACAGCAACAAAAAATACTTACGTGGTATTAGAACTTACACGACGATGTCAGTCAAATTGACCACTGTGCATTGCCATTAAATGTCCCAAATATATTATTAATTCGCACTATTTTTGGTTCTATATTCCAGTATATATGTCTAGACTGCATTTTGTATAGAAACATGGCCTTTTTTTGGTGCAATCTTAGTTCTTATCGTTCTTATCCCGCCAAGCACCAAGCATATGGGTCGAACAATAATTCGTACCTGTGCCCAGAATCCGTATCGGAGTCGTCGTTATAGTTAGCTATAGACAACTTGTATTCATGCCCAGAAACCGACTAGCGAGTCCATAGCTAATTACGCTTTAAGGATATCAAATTGAGTCTGCAGGGACGGAGCTTTATTTATTTTTTACGTACCAACTAAAAACTTTCCGGCATTGTTTAGGAGGTAAAAAATAGTAAATAAAAAGAAGAAGGATAAATAGTGCGGTAATTCCCCGGTGCATATGTTGAGTGTGGAACCTACGTTTACACGAAGTAAACGTTTTTGTTTTCAATGTTTCCATGTTCCAATGATTGTCAGTATATTGTTATTTACTAAGAAAACTTACTAGATGACACTTTACGTGGAAATTATAAATGACACTATTTTCAGAGAACGAACTTATCAAAACATAACTAAAATAGGTAGGTAGGTACCTACCGCTATCGCTACCGACCTACGTAAATAACGTCGTAAAGAAAAAAAAATTCTTTTAATGTTGGTTGTTTTATAATCTATGCTATGAGTGTATAGTATAATAATATCTCTGTGGTAATACTTGTACATACGTAGTATATTATTATCTCTGTGGTATTACCCAACCCATGCAAGTTGATTAATGCTATTTGTACGTAGTATCAAGTAGATTTTTATGGGGATTATTGTAGGTAGGTACTAAATTAAACAAAATTCATTAAATTATAGAAATTAATTGTATGTTTAATTGTTTTTTAAAATTCTAATTTTTTGACTCAATTGGTCCGATATTTTTTTTGTTGTTTTACAAAAATTGAAAACGATTGAAACTTCACGAACGCCGGTAGAAGTCGAAACGAAATCGAAAAAACTCCACGCACGACATACGAGTACGACAACATGAATTGAGTCACAGATTAATAATTTTTGTTTCCAATTTCGTTTATCAAAAAGCAAAGAATCCTAAGTTCATACTGCCATGTGTGCAGTTTTAAATTTAATGTTTTATTTGAATGGCGAGATTAGTTTTAGTTTATAAGTAACGATAACATATACTACGATACTATTATATTATTTGTACGTAGTATATTATTATCTTTGTGCTATAAAGATAAAATTTTAAATTAGCGCCCATAGCGCCGCCTGCGCGTTGCGTCGTCGTTTTAACTTGGCCATCTATCGTGAATTGACGATATTTTAATTTGAAGAGTAACCTCCTGTAGTGCCGATGTACTTTATCAATTCAATTTTTAAAAAAGATGGCGTTGTATGAATTAAATATTGTTATAAATTCATATTTTATTCAGTAATCATTGAACATTTTGAAGGATAAAACTAAATAAATCACTGACGTAAAACAAAACAAGTAACATGGCAGTTTAATTGTGCTTTTAATATGATTTACTTTTTCATGGTTTACAATGCTTACTCGTAGCGACATCTTTACGTACTGAGCATGTACTTCATTTTCCAATGTATGAAACTGACCAGACATGCTATTAGCCGAAGCGGTAGAGTCCGAGGCCGGCCGCTCGCTTTCGTTCGTTTTCGTTTGACGGCGGCCACATAGATGATAAATAATACTACTGAAGGGCGGCCATTAGTTCGCCGCGAGCGCGCAGCCTTGACAGTAATAATTATCAAATCGCGTAGAACGCGCACCTGTTGTTAAATCCTATAGCTAATACCAACAGCTATAACAGTATTAATTCTAGTCTAGCACAGACTACTAAGGGGATACTACGTATCTAGCCTAGGAATGAAATACATGGATAATAATAAGTAAATTAGTTACTATGATTGTTTTTGTAAGACAACCGTCAATAAAGGCTATTTCAGAGGGTTCAATGAGAGAGTACCCTCATTGTGCATTGTAAAAAATTAAAGTTACTTTAATATTTATCATCCTGAACTGTATTTAAAAACATAAAAATATGTCTTTATTCATGTCAAAAATACAGGAAAATGGTCAATCAAAACATATACTTACTATGTCAAATCTTTTTCAAATAATTAGTTCTGCTCGTAGTTTTATTTATATATGGCATCGGCTTATAACCATTTGCCAATGTCAAGTTAAAAAGGCGGGAAATAGAACTTTCGTTTCAAATTTTAACACCGTATTCCTAAATCGTCAAGTCTAAAGTCTAGTCAAAGGTCTAGTCAAAGTCCAAATAAATAGTCAGTGCAGTCCATGAGTTTCTTCGTCTTTTTTTCATACTTTATTTCAAACCTCAACCACATTTATGTTTCTATATAATGAATATTGCTTTATTTACGTCTGTGGATACATTAAACTTACATAAAATTTAAATACAAAAATAGTTGTACTAACAAGAAATGGAGCAGAATTTATGTAGTAGTACATATCATCTACGAGCAGGAGTTTTGCCGGGGAATTCAATGGGTGACGTTTGGATTTTGAATTCTTCCATATATTTGTGTTATTTCGGTTCATAATGTGTAATATTGGTAGAATATTAACCATTAAATATTCGTTAACGTGCACAAGTGTGGGCAAGTGGTACAACTTCTAAAAACGTGCTATTTTGAGTTTCGCTCTAAAACTCCCTAGGAACTTTCAGTAAAGCTTCTACCACTTTACTGAATTGACTGACATGACTCATGGACTGCACTGACTATTTATTTGGACTTTGACTAGACTTTAGACTTGACGATTTAGGAATACGGTGTAGAAAATTGAAACGAAAGTTCTATTTCCCGCCTTTTTAACTTGACACTGGCAAATGGTTATAAGCCGATGCCATATTTAAAGAAAATATTAAAAACTGGTTAGACTGACAGTGTCAAATGACATGCACTAAACGTCATTCAGCACGTAACCTAAAAACTAAGTTCTCATTATATAGTGTTACTTATCATCTATGGTTCTTAGTGCACAATTTCAGTGGTACAAGTACGTAGAGTAGTAGTACTTATTATCTATGGTGCACAATATTATCAAAATTAACTGATAATAGTAGATTTATTTTCATTATTTCATTTATGCAACTTTGCTTTACCACCGTATCTTTTTGATCCCATAAATCTTGTAAAAAAAGGGAGATATGTCTAAAATAACTAAACGCAAACATGTAATGAATGAAGTTATGTGGGATGATTATGCATTACCAAAGGATAACCAGAGTATCGTCAAAGTTTTACGAAGCCGCGGGAATAATCTACATGAGGTAAATATCAAATAATATTATGTACAATAAAGTTTAGTTAATTTGAAATGTACTAAAACATAATCTTCTTTTCAGATTGTTAGCCCTCAGGGTGAAGAATACTTGGTGTCAATGCCAACAAAGTTTCGAAAAAATATATGGGTCAAGCGTGGAGATTATGTCCTAGTTGAAGCAATTACTGAGGGAGACAAAGTCAAGGCAGAAATTGTTAAAATTATGAATAAAGACTCTATAAAGTATTACAAAGAACAAAAAGTGTGGCCTGAAGAGTTTGACGATGACAAAAAAGAAAGTGAAAAAAGTGATAGTGATGATATATTTGTAAACACTAATAGAGTACATAAACAATACTTATCAAGTGTGGACAGTGACTCGAGTGGAGACAGTTCTAGTGATAGTGAATCTGAATGAAAAGGAGAACATTCACGCCGCATACATTTTTGGGCCTTTTCTAAAAGTGCAGGCCAACAAAAAAAAATGGTTTGTGTGTTTAGTACTAGTCATTTGGAGCAATAGCTAATATGACAGCAAAGTTGTAGGATTACTCTAAGTCAAATAAAACAAGTTGGATAATCGCCATTTTCATATATTTATTGATTTTTACATTTTATATCAGACTGAATATAACTGATATTTTAAAGTTCAATTACAAAAGTCTTCTAATTTTCATGCAATGAAACTATAACACCCTACAAACCTAGTGCCGGTGGGCGTATAAATTCAGCATACCGTGCAAAACTCATGTACCACACAATAGTATAAATAATAATACAAGGGATAGGAAACTACAACGCGGTTACATTAACTTGACGCATGGGCTTGATGACGTCATTTTGGCGTTCAAGTACGGTGCGAAAACAAAAGCATGTAGGTAAAAAAATACGTTCGATTTTAGAGCATAGATTTTATTTGTTAATCTTGCAACACGTTGCATTATGTATTAATTTAATGAATGTTACTATAAATTTCAAATTATTTTATAGAAAGTATACAATATTTTAATTTTAATGTTATTTAATTTTTTAATAATAACAAAACAATAACATAACAAAAATAACAATAACAATATTGGACTATTGTTATTGTTATTTTTGTTACTTTTGGACTATTTATTTATTTATGAGTCATCCGACAGCCAAAGCAAAGAAGAAGTCAGTGATGATGATATCGTACCAATTGTGATTAAATATTTTTAAATAAATAAATAAATATTTTTTATTTCAGATACCACACGTATAGTAAATTGAGAGAAATTAAAAAATTAAATAACATTAAACTTAACAAAACAATAACTAAAGCTTAACAAAATGTCCAAAAACTACAACAGAAAACTAACGAAAATATCGACGCGTGTATCTGTAACAGAGATGCTGACCATACTGACGTTTGCCGGGCGAGCTAAGGGAACGCGGGGGGAAGCGGGCAGGGCTTTGCATTCCAGCGATGCGTCAAGTTGATGTGACCGTGTTATACTACTTTATTATCCACCGGTTCGTCGATTACAATATGAGCAATATCAATACATTCTTGCTCTCAGGAAGACCAGGTGTATCTACGCCGTGTACCAATTGGTTCACGATACCTTATACACAATTGTTCAGCCATTGTATACCACTAACACACCACTAACACACCACGAACAGAGTTAGAGTTGTCTAACTAAAGCGTAAGAATGTTTATTTACGATAAAGTACGTATGATAGCCGTCCGATGTAACACAAGTCGCATGGATAACTAACAAACAAAATCGCTTTCTTTTACTTGAACGTATTTAAATGTCGCCGTCTCACTCACTCCGCACGCTGCCTGCGAACAAACTAGCGGACAAGATCAGACAGGTTTTGCCGCGTTCTATTGTGTTGTGTGGACGTGATTGTAAAGTGCAGGTATAAAATGAAGGGCTAGATGTTACTTATTTTTTTAAAACTAACACACTATTTTTTTTTAACTATTTTTTTAAAAAATTTTTTTAAACTAGCCACCAGGCTAGTTATAGTCCGACTTAGCTACAGCGGTCTTAACCCGACCCTTAGCATAGACCCGTTCGAAAAAAAAAAAAGAAAAGTTATTTCATTTCACAACGACTTCGGATGATTAGTATTAGCAATATTTATCATTATTTTATATTTTTCCTCACTTTCAGAAATCAGACAATGTATGAAAATGACAAATCATAGAACTTGTCTAACTTGACTTATAGTAACCATACAACTTTGCTGTCATATTACCTGTTGCTCCAAATGACTAGTACTAAATACATGTACCATTATTTTTTATTGGCCGGCACATTCAGAAAAAGCCCAAAAAAAATTATCTCCTTTTAGTGGTTATTATGTTAAAAATCCTCTAATGTTAGAAATGCATGTAAATATGGGTTTATTTTCTACCACAAAGTTACACAGCATAACATAGGCTGATCCTATAAAATATTATGGATAAAATTTTTCATATGTGATTTTATTCTGTGAATAGTGTCAAGTATGAGAATATAAAAATAATCTCATTTTTTTATTCCAAAGTCAGTCACAACGTCATCCACTGAAGTCCCAGGCAAAACTCCGACTTAAACCTTATGCGTTTGATGCATTTGATAACTTCTTCTTATTTTAAAAATGGCTCCTTAGTGAATCGCCAATGTCAGAGTGTGTTGACGGAGACTCCTGACCTTATGAGTAGGTTTTATGAAAACCAAGGGTACGGTGAACTGAAGCAAGTCTGTTGAAAGATCTCTAACCTAGAACAAGCACAAACATTTAGGATTAGTACCACATACGAGGGCGGGTCAATAAGTCCGTGACTTTTGGAATAAAACACAGATTTTTTGATAAATAAATCATTTTATTTTTCAACGTAGTCCCCCTTGAGCTCTATACACTTTGTCCAACGCTTCTCCAATTTTTTTATCCCTTCCAAAAAATATGATTTGTCGAGGTCCTCAAAATAGGCCTTTGTTTGCGAGATGACTTCATCATTAGAATCAAATCTTTTTCCACCGAGCCATTTTTTCAGGTTTGGGAACAAGAAGTAGTCACCCGGAGCCAAATCTGGAGAATAGGGTGGATGTGGGAGCAATTCATAGCCCAATTCATGGATTTTTGCCATGGCAACTGCACATGTGTGCACCCTTGCATTGTCTTGGTGAAAAAGAACTTTTTTCTTGGTCAAATGAGGTCGGTTTTTTTTCAAATCCTCATTGAAGCGGTCCAATAAGTTGGCATAATATTCCCCATTAATTGTTCTTCCCTTTTGAAGATAGTCAATGTGGATTATCCCACGTGCATCCCAGAAAACAGTCGCCATAACTTTATTGGCTGACAGACCTACCTTGGCCTTCTTTGGCGCCGATTCACCCTTAGAAACCCACTGTTTTGACTGTTGTTTGGTCTCTGGTGTGTTGTGATGGATCCATGTTTCGTCCACGGTTACAAAACGGCGCAAAAACTCCTCCATATTGTGATTAAACAACGCCAAACCTTCCTGTGAAGTTGTTACACGATTGCGTTTGTGGTCGACTGTGAGCAAACGCGGCACCCATCTTGCGGAAAGCTTTCTCATGCCCAAGTGATCATTCAAAATTGAAACCACTGAGCCATGCGAGATGCCTATGGCTTCCACAATCTCTTGCACTTTCAATCTTCGGTCGGCCACACCATATCGTGAATTTTTTCGATTGTTTCGGGTGTAGAGACCTCAACTGGGCGTCCAGGACGTTCGGCATCTTCAGTGCTTGTACGGCCACAACGAAATTCAGTAAACCACTTTTTTACCATTGAAATCGATGGTGCAGAGTCCCCATAGTATTTATCAAGCTTAGCCTTGGTCTCGGTAATGGTTTTTTTTCGCAAAAAATAATGCTTAATAAGCACACGAAATTCACTTTTTTCCATTGTTTCCTTAAGTTACTGGATAGTCTGATAAAGATAGCTGTAAAACACAAACTAACTGACGCAGCAAGTTCAAATTTTGATAGGAGTCAACTGACAGATGCCTGTTGACAGGAGTAGTGTTGCTTTTTCAGTAAGGAGGTTAGAAATTCAAAAAGTCACGGACTTATTGACCCGCCCTCGTACCTTACAATTTTATGTTGTTAGTAACAATATACAGGCTGTCCCAAAATTAGCACGTAAACTGACACCGGAGGTAGATGAACCCAAGACGCATTGAACAAGCCTAACATGCCTATAGAAAAGTTTCGTGGGTTTTGAGTTATGACCAGTTTTAGTCATTTTTTAAAAATCACCATTTTTTTTGTAATGTTCGTATCAGACTTTTTTAAATGCACTTTATTTTACTTTTTTTATATGTACTCCCTCAAGACTAGTTACTTATTATGAAACAAACAATACTTAATCGATAAGTAATGTGAAATAACGACAGTTGATAGTAAATCTCAATTATTTTATTCTCACATAAAAATAATAGTTTCGACTTTGAGCTGCCACCGTGAAAAAAAATTACTTCAAACATAATGAAAGGTATTTGACCTTTAAAAACTTCTATGCTATGCCGATTCCAAAATGGTGTAACACTTGTATTGTATATTATTGATAAGTTATCAAATTTTAGTTGTTTCTCATTAATGCCCTACGTAAGTGGAATTAATAAAAATAAACCAGTAAGTCCTGCAGTTGCCACGATCAAGTAGGTAGAGAATTGGTCTAGTAAGGTGTCTTTTTTTTACCTGGCTTAGTAATTGGGACTGAAAGAGATAAAAAATAATACGCTGTTAGCACCGAAATGCGTAGGTGTTGAAAGAAAATAAAAAAGTTTCGTGTGAATTTTGCATTTATTTAGTTTACAACAAGTGTTCTTATGCACAAGTGACACCTTCGTATAAAATTTCGGTTGAGTCTTCTTATTAAGCTTATGGTGGATATTTCACGGACTGCTTCAAATACCCTTTGCCTTAATTCAGCCTCAGATGTAATCGGTTTTGCGTAGACTTTATCTTTTAAACATCCCCAATAGAAAAAATCCAATTAATTCATAATAATTAACTAGTCTTGAGGATGAGCATTTTAAAGTTTCTGATACGAACATTACAAAAAAATTGTGATTTTAAAAAAATTACTACAACTGGTCATAACTCAAAACCCACGAAACTTTTCTATGGGCATGTTAGGCTTGTTCAATGCGTCTTGGGTTCTTCTACCTCCGGTGTCAGTATGTCGTCTAATTTTGGGACAGCCTGTATGTACACAAAATTTCAATAAAAGGAGTATTTACAAAACATAGAGCAGATTTAAAATTGATAGGGCGGGAAAATGTAGGAGGGAGGTTATCATACAGTGACGTTTAGTTATTTGGACAAGAAAAGAAGATATGCTCTAGAGTGCCCTCGTCTAGGCCACACTCGCACAAAGAGGTAAATCCCTTACCCTAATCTTAGCAAGAAAAACAGGTGAGCAGCAATGTCCCAGTCTCATTCGGCAAATAGTTGAACACACTTGTTTAAATTTAAAAAATCATGGTCGAACAGGGATGCCATTTTGAATATCAAAATAGTGTTTTCCCTTATTTGTACTAGTTTTGGCCCACTCATTGTGCCACCTGATATTCATGTCATTCTTAGCTAGGAGAACTAAATCCTGGCAAAAAACTTTATATTGACTAGTCACACCTGATGATATAGAATCTTTAGCATAGGCATCCACACTCTCGTTGCCAGTGATTCTACTATGTCCTGGTATCCAAGCCATAACTACTTGGATACTTTTTGTATGACACTCAAAGCGAAGCTGTCTTATTTTCAGGATTAAAGGAAATTTACATTTGGAGCGGAACTGATTAGAGTAAATGGCCTCCAAGGCACTTCTGGAGTCCGAAAGTATGATGGATTTGTTTAGGTGATGGGACTCAACCAAGATCAGTGCCCCCAAGATAGCCAGAGTTTCCCCTGTAAATACTGATGAATCTGGAGGTAATTTGAAGTTTAAAATCACATTAACTTTCGGAATTCATACGGCCACTCCAACACAGCTACTCTCCAAAAGTTTAGAGGCATCCGTAAAAATATGCAACCAATCCTTAAAATGTTGATTAATGATATGTTTAAACTGAGTGTTGGCCACAGCAGAGCCCTTATCAATTGCAAAATTTAGAAGCACTTTTGGAAAGAAGGTAAGTGCATTAGGAAGTGGAAAAAGAGGACTGAGTCTACACTGGAAAATAGGGCAAGGAAGACGAGTAATTGTATGGTAGCTGATCAACAGACAAGGCAGTTCCTTATGTAACCAGTAGCTTGAAGAGCTAGCTAGCTGCGAGTGGTGTGGAGTTTTTCAATGAGTGGATGGGAGGAATTTTGAAACAATTTAAACATAAACCTGTCAGACAAATACTACCTCCTGATGTTAAGTGGTGGATCCCCACACTCAACTTGGAGCGCATTAATTGGTGACGATCTGATGGCCCCAATAGTAATTCTCAAGGACTTTGACTGAATTTTGTCCAGAGTCTTCAGTGGTAATTTATTGCAGGGTTCCAAAAGAAAAGAGCCGTAACTAGGTGACTACGAACCAGCGAATTTTACATCAGTTTCTGCGTGTATGGTTGTGAACCCCACCAGACACCAGAGAGTGATCGGAGAATGTTAATATTTTTCTCACATTTCTTCGCCACATGGTTTATGTGATGGACGCCAGTTAGTCTGGAATCCAAATAAACACATAGAAACTTCACCTTATCCTTAACCGGGAAAACCTGATTTTGAAATGAGTGAAAACAACAACAGAGCTTTTGGCGATAGAGATGGACAACCCATGTCTATCCATCCAGTCATTAAGATAGCCAATGGCAGAGTTGAGGCGGGCAGGAGCATTGCGCCATATCTTTTGAAGCAATGTACATGGCTAAATCATCTGTGTTTTGGAGGACCTCACAAAAGCTATTGACAGTAAGATCAAGGTCAGAGGTATATATATTGTAGAGTAGAGGACTCAGGAAATTTCCTTGAGGGAGGCCTTTGTAAATAATCTAGGGATAGTGATAGGATAGTTGGGAATTTTGGGAAGAGATGATAAGAGAACGGAAGGAAAGGGAATTGCAAATATAGTTTGTCATCCTCGCTGGGACACTCGGCTGTTGCAGTTTTTGCCTGAGTACCGGAAGACTGACATTGTCGTACGCAGATGATACATCCAGGAACACCGCTACCACATGCACCATTTTCGAAGAAGCTATGCGAATATCGGTTACCAGGGTGCCTTTACTGTCCGTAGTGCGAAAGCCTTTTCGAAAACTGAACTGTGTTTTAGATAACACACCCCGACTCTCTGTTTGTTCTGATCTGTTTTTGATCAGGTGTTCTAGAATTTTTCCTAGTGTAGCCGAAAGAGCAATGGGTCTATAGCTAGAAAACTCAGGCAACTGCTGAGGGATAAGTCTTGGCCGAGTCTGCAAAAGAACGTCTCACATGGAGAAATCGAGCCGAAGCTTCCATGTATGAGATGCTCTCCTGCGACATGCCAAGTTTGATTTCCTTTTACCTAGCATGCTCTGGATAGGATGAATTCTTAGCTGTATGTGATCCCGAGCAGAACAAACAAGTTGGATTTGACACCACACAAGTTTCTTCCTCATGCGACTGTCCACATTTATAACACCTAGGCTGTGACCTGCATTGGGATTAAATGTGCCCAAAACGACAACACTTATTGCACTGGGTGGTTGGAAGGAGGCATGTTTCAACAGGTAATGATGTAAAATAACAATATACACGAGGAGGGAGTTTTTGTCCTGAGAAAGTCAGACTGATCAACAACAAAATTGATCTGGTTGGAATCCATATAGGTTCCTGTTGGTCATTATAAGTATTCCGACTTAGTCTACGGGCTTTGATAACCGCCCCATAACCTGAAGGGACATTCAAATTATCAGCGAGTTCCTCCATGGCCAGTCCACGGGCACGTCGCGTACTATACCCATGCGGGATATGCTGTACGACGGAATCGAAACAACAACCCGGCACTGGTGATTACTGGAAGGCTTAAAAAGGAGTTAGCATTTTCTGCGGAGTTAAACTCTATTGAGATGCGATTGCTACCGATTTTTTTAATCTCATCCATTTTTACATTTTTTATGTTGTTCTTCTATAAAAATCGTCAAAATTCCATTGGCCGTAGTGTAGGTTTTCGTTTCGTTTTCGAAACATGTACCAAGAATGGTGCGACATCACTTGTACTATATACTTTTTTGTTATCATAGTCGGGGCAAACTTATTTTAGCTGTATAGATGGGATGGAATGAGCATTATCGGTCATTCTTTTAGCGGTTTTGTTAATGCTATCAGTGTTAGCACGCTTTCTATATTGTCTAGAGCCTATATTGCCACATTCCATCACTTCTTGATGGCGTACCTGGATATCAGGACCGTACTTGGCCGTATCTTAATAGTGAGGTGACCTGCTTAAAAACATCGATTAAAGTGAATGAATCGAGACGGACTTGAAACATATGTGAATTTTAAAAATCATCAGGCGAATCCCTGTCCCATTATTATTTTGCTTTCGTAAACTTAAGGAACAAAATAAGACAAGTACATAATTTAACTTTTTTATTTTTATAGTTAAAAGAATAATAAATATAATTATGTTTTATTTTAATCACAACGTGGTTATTAATTTATGGTGATATTTCTTCACAAGTAATTATTTCATTCGATTCTACTTATCAGCTTTCGATTTTTAGAGTAACATCCCTAGTGTTTAAAAAGAAAATGGGTTAACTGACGCAACATTGTAACGCCGTCAGATCTTTAGATCAGAAATTGTTTATTATGTTTAGAATGGTTTATTAGTGAAAGCAAATCATAAAATTACCCGTATCGGTTTATTATTACAATAAATATGTATGCGTAATTGGAAAAAGTTAAGCAATTGTGCAGTTCTAACAAAACGAAAAAATATAATAATTTATGCCCGCCGTTACAAGGTTACGTTGTTGAATTTTGATGAATTGTCAAATGTTACATAATAGAATGACTCTTCTTTAGGTTATAAACTAAGACTAATTAAAACAACACTAACACTAAGACGATCACAAAATTAGACACCCACAACCAATACTAGAAAGTTCAACAATAGAAATCAAGCAAGACAATATAATAAAATGTACTAATAAATAAAAATATCAAAAACACTTGTATAAGCACTCGACCGAAAAAGCACGTTTGATATCGGTTTGATTGGTTTGTAAAACGGCACTGTCCAGTTTCACTGTCACTTCACTGTCAAACAAAACAAAAATATGTAATTCCATCAAACAAGCTTCAAACCCGTAAATGTTTGATAAACCGTTCAAATGAGCTTTGTAAACGATCAAATTGGTTTGACTCAAACCAAAATTTACTTCTTTGAGTCAAACCGTTTGATCGTCTCGGGGGCTCTTCAGGTTAATCTAACTTTTAAGGTTTGAATCTTTTTACTCGACTATGGCTAAGCCAAAAGGAAGTGTCATGATTTTGGCACTCTATGTAAGTATCATGTATTTGTATATTTGTATGTTTCTTTATTGCAGTGTGGTGCCTAAAGCTCCTGATCTGATTTAAAAGAATGAGGTGTCAATAGATTCATATTAACTATTTATTATATAAAAGGCTATATTACGTAGTCAGTTTACTTTATGGTTTTATAAAAAAATTACTTTGTATTTTGTTTGTAGTGTGTGCCACGGAAGAAAGATATGGATATACTTCCATGTATACCATCTTCCTGTTTTGCACCACATGTTTTTATCTTCATGCCACAGTCTGTCTTAAGACTGTGTCTCAAGAGAGCTGACGCTTTTAGCATAGGATTATAGAAATCTCCTAAACCGTGATTAGCTTAGCACCAGAGGTCGGCAACCTTTTGAGTCGGAAGAGTCAAAAATTACAATTTGCAAAATTTCTAAGTTGTTGAAGAGCCACAAATTTTTTCCTTGCCATACAAACAATACGCGAGCGAGGAAATTTGTTGTCTATTTTACAGGTTAAACTTTAAACCCCGAAAGACTGTTTGTACACTTGGTAAAATAAATAAAATCAACAGCCTAAAACAGAACGTCGGTACAAAAGAATATAGTACATAATATTAAGTTGTTTATATTTATTGCATCTGAATTCCGAGTTATGCGTAATTGAGGCGTGAGGCCGCAGGCGGAGGTCCACGTCGCGTCGCCCACGCCGCGTCTGGCTGCGGGGATAAGCGATTTTCCCCGCAACCAGCCAGCCGAAATGGCTGTGAGATAGAAATGGTGCCTTATCTTCGTTCATCGATTCAGAACAATATTCGTTTTTTTTTATAAAATAAACAATATTTGCGGATAGTACTAAAGAGCCGCAGCTCCACATTCAAAGAGCCGCATGTGGCTCGCGAGGCGCAGGTTGCCGACTTCTGGCTTAGCCGACTAGTCAGCCTCTACAAGCTAGTCGGTCAAAGTAATAATTGGCACATCTCTACTGTTTAACTTTTTAAAAGGTTATTTTAAACACACAATATTATAATAAATTTTTATTATGAAATATTTATTTTTTCTTAAATTTATCAATGACATCAAATATAGTCAAGGACTCCCCGTCAGGTATTCCATAGCCCTTCTCTAACCCATGTGGATTAGATGGTGTTGTACAACACATGTTTGACTCCTTCCTCAGTACTTGGTCCACTTCTACGGATGTAAAGAATGCCACAGACATTGGCAAATCTTTAATACCTACCCTGTAAAAAAAACAAACAACATACAATAAACCTACATTCCCATGGTTTATTGTGTCGGCGTTGGTAAAAACAGCACTGTAAATAGAACTCTGCGCTAATACAATAGAGCTGAAAATCTAAAACACGGCCATTGGTGTTGTCAAATTGCTGCTATGTGTTCGATTTTCAAGTCTATTTTTGTGTTTAAACTTTCAATGGTTTTAATTAAGACCAAGTCTCAATTGACTATGAGTTTTTTAATATTTACAATATTACATTTAAAAGAAAAGTTACATTATTTTTTTAATGATTTAAAGTTGAAGATACACAAAACTTACTTTCTTATTAGATTTACTTACATTTGTGAACAAAATGCCCTTGTAAACAAGTTTGTTATTTGTAAAGCCATAGCAGTTTCGTACTTGTATTCATCAGCAACTAAGTACCTCACTTCATCATGAAAGCTTAGGCAGAATCTAAAATAAAATATAATAATATTGGCAATATTTTATTTCAGAAAAAAACTTTTTTTTTTAAAGGTTTATAGATAACTGACGTTTTCAATTTAGTGGTTAAAGTAACGAAAATTCATGATTAATTATCAACAGACTTGTCTTCAATACACATTTATTTGTTTGTATATGTGACCGTCAAATTGTAAATATCGTTAGATTGTAATATAATGAGCAAGATTATAAAATGTCAACAGATTGTAAAATGCCCCGCGCCGGCATATTTGTTTGTTTATTCATTTGTTAACGAATGTAAACAAACAGTGTTTTGGTGATTTTAAATTGATTTCGTGTTTAAAATAACTTACAGTTTTAGAATAAGGTAAAATTGTCGTGGAAGTCAATTAAAATTTGTTATTAGCCAAAGAAGTGCATTTGAATGATAAATTAGTTATTGTTAGTCACCGAGCATAGCCTAAATTGTAATATTTTCTCGTGTTCTGATATTTTTATGTGATTTAACCTATGTGATTATGATAGTATAATAGTAACAACATTCAATAACAAATGAATAAGCACAAATATGGCGGCACGGTGATATTGCAGTTTAACCAATCAGCGCGCGAGTTGCGTTCCATTTTATAATTTAACGAGTTTCAGTTCGTTATATTATAATATAACGAAAAATAATGCTTAAAATTGTAAGTAGTATGTTTATTTCACAATCTGTCGACATTTTATAATCTCGCGTATATTACAATCTAACGGTATTTATAATTTTACGGTGATCTATATATTCTGAAGGCAGATTGTAAATTGTAATATACGTAACATGTTTATGTAAAACCGTATTTAAGTAATCTTTACCTTGCCCGCGGCGCGAGATGCGTCATGGCCACAAGCATGAGGTGCAGGAAGTCGGCGGCGGCACTCTGCACCGCCCAGTTGAGTCGAGTAGCCGGCCACCGCGACTCGCCACTGTCCGACACCAACGCGCGCGACAGTCGCCCATTCAGGAACGCAGTGCACGGCGCGGGGGAATCTACGAAACGATTATTTAAAGATATATTGTATGTAGGACAGTAATTCTTATGTACGAATGGGAGCTGCTTGGGCGGAGAGACACCACGGCGTTTGTAACGGAAAACGGCGGCTCGAGTTGAGTTAGTGCTAGGTGGAGGCGAAATAAGGGTGGAGGTTCAGACCGGCAATGTACTTGTTTCTCCTTTGATGATTGCATGTATCCAGACGGGTAAATAAAAAAAAACAGGCCAAGTGCGAGTCGGACTCGCGCACGTAGAACTGTACAAAACGGTAAAAAACTCACGTTTGTTGTATGGGAGCCCCTTTAATATCTATTTTATTGTTTTTAGTATCTGTTGTTATACCGGCAACAGAAATACATCAACTGAAAATTTCAACTGTTTGGCTATCACGATTTAGGAGATACAGCCTGGTGACAGACAGACAGCGAAGTCTCAGTAATAGTCCGTCCGTTGTGCCCAAAGAGTAAAAACGGTGTTGTTTTTATTACCCTAAAAAGAAGTGTTGACTACTACTACTGTTTGCCTTCAGAGAAGCATTACTAGTTAATATACATTACACCTGTTTATATTCACTCTTATGTTTAATTCTCTTATTTCTTTAATCTTTACAATCAATACCTGCAATTTCCTCTAGTTTGTTGAACATATCGGATTCTGTGCCGCCCTCCCAGCGCGGTCGCTCGAACATGTCTGACACGGTCTTACCGCTGAGCTTAGCCAGGCGAGTTGCTTGATACGCCGTCATTTCTACCGTCTAAAAACATTGAAGATGAATAAAGAATAATAACGATTAATATAAATACCTTACTAATAAAAATATTTACACAATGGTTAAGCTATACAATGTTTTGTCCTTGTCTGTCAAGCGACTTTTCCAACATATCATATTTATAATTTAATTTATATGTAAGTACCTATGCCAAGAAAAACGACGCATTATTGATATAATTAGCTATGAGCAGAACCTAATTATTATATTTTTAGCTTACTTGTTCTCCTACATCTTCGTCTAAGAACCCTTCCATATATTTCCCTTTAAGCCTATAAACTCGTTTGCCTTTAGTTGAGGAGAACATTTTGGCAGCTTTACTCTTCGCCTCCGATATCGTCATTGTAGGATTAAACTGCTTCAGTAAACGCTCGGCAAAACTCTGGCCAGCACCTTAAAGAAAAATAAATTAATGATTTTATTTTAACTAATAATTAATTGGCTCCCATATATTATATTATTATTCTAGTCCTTCGAGCTTATATTATTTTAAATTTAAGCATCATATTCTCTTAAAAAAGAAGTGCACTATAACTTGTCTAAATAAAGAAGTTCGCAAATCCTGGATAGAGGCATCTCACAAAATATTTTTTTTCTCAGTCGCTTTTATTTAAATGCGTATAGGTACCGTATATCCTAGCGTAGTTGATGACCTTAGCGTGGTCACGCTTTACGTCTGCTGCGTGTGCTGTGAGCGCGTGCAGGTCGGTGCCCGCGCGCTTGTCGCCCGCCAGCACCGCCCACGCGAACGCGCTGCCGCCGCACAGACCCGTGCCGCTGTCGCCGAGTAAAGCGGCTATCCACAGCTCCTGTGCGATAAAGATGGAAGGTGAAGTGAAATTGACCTCAAAATGGGCGCCGGTCACAACATAGGGTCAGGTCACACCGTAACGAGACGAAACGAGACGCGGCGCTGCATTTTTTAAGATATTCGTGTGCGAACGAAAGAAAGAAGTAGAGATGAGTCAATGTACGAAATTCTACGTGCTCCGCAACAGCACTTTGGTATGTTGCAACACCAAACTTAACCACTGAAAAGTTTTGTCATAAATTATTTTTTTTGTTATCATACTATGAAGTATGAATGGAATACAAGCAATTTAAAATATATTCAGTATAATGCTAAGGTGTAAATGCCACTAAGGCACTATATGATCCGGAATCCGGCGGGCCCGGGAAAATTCAGATCACTAAAAATAGAACTCTGCGCTAAAATACAATAGGTGTCATCGAAGTGACGAGTTTTGATCTGTCATATATGACATTGACATTTGACTCGACACATAAGTATTCGATTTTCAGCTCTATTCTATTAGCGCATTGTTCTATTTTCAATGCTCTGAATTTTCTCCGGCCTTCCAGATTCCGGACAATATAGTCCCAACCTAAAAAGACCTAATAATAATAGGTACCTGCGAGTCGACATCAGCGCCGACGAACCTGTACCCGGGCGGCGACTGCACCATCGCGCGTAGCTCCGAGCCCACGCGCTCGCGGTGCGCGTTACTAGCCGTCATCCACGTCGGCTCGCTCGCACTGATCACAAAACATATAAACGTAATAACTAAATTTTTTATAAAAAACTATAACCCGACAACGTAAATTATATAGCCTATGTTACCCGGGCCGTTATTCCGAGTCTATAGACACCTCATTTATTAAAATCGGATCGAATCGAATCGAAGTTTAGGCGCTACGGTGGAACAAACATACATACATACATAGACTGCCAAAATCATTAACCTTCCTTTTGGCTTCGCCGTAGTCACTGCCGGTTTTAGCAATACCAGCGCCCTGAGCGGGAGTTTTATCCCCCCACAATCTCCCATACAATTTCACAGAGATCCGCGACATCCCAGGAACAGATAATGGTACCTACTAACATTTCAAAAAAATAACAAATTAGGTGTCCACTATTTAAACTTGTGATAGTGCCAAATATCATGACCAACGTTACATATCCACAGAGATATTCATTATTCACTTAAAGCAGACCTGTACCTTAATAAATAAACATAACAGACCTGTATTTCATATGACGTGTAGTAATATGGGCGGGCGCCTTTTAAAAGGCCGGCAAAGCACATGTAACTTGAATGCGATAGACGCTGGTAACCGCTTACAATAGTTCGATCTATCTAATAGTCATCATCAGCCTATCGCCGTCCACTACCAAACGTAGGCCTCTCCCAATGAGCGCCAACCATCCCGATCTTGAGCAGCCCACATTCATCCGCTGCCAGCCACCTTCTTCAAATCGTCGGTCCATCGTGCCGCATGACGTCCTTCACTACGTTTGCCTAAGCGTGGTCTCTATTCTAATACTTGTCTGCTCCATCGACCATCAGTCCGTCTGCAGACATGGCCGGCCCACTTCTTTAGACTTTAGTTCTAGACATCTAATATTAAGTATACCCTTATGGGTATGCCTAATATTACATACCGCAAATATAGGTATATCCAAAAATATATTAATTACCGCCTAGTGAGCGTTCCGCACACCACAACTTGCGGCACTATGGCGCCGTACCGCTGGGTAGCGGACGCTAGCGGCGCGGGTAGCGCGGTAGCGGGCAGCCACACTACCTGCTGCCCTATAACCCGCTGTCTGTTGTTGCGCCAGTACGACATCATGCGACCAAACGAAAGCACCTAGTGGCGAAACAGTAACAAACATTAGAAGTAAAGTAGGTGTTGCCTGCAACTTTTTTGGGCAAAAAGACAATCTTCAAAATATCCCGCGGGACATGCAATAGGGAACATGCACTTGTTTTAAATCAGCAAAATTCCAATCAGTTGCTAAATTAAAAAGTTACAGGGCTAAAAACTTATTTTTTTTTTGCTATGATTAAAAATTACTTTTCAAATCCTTATGTTATTTGTGACATTTTTTGTTTTTATCATAGACTAATCATTGGCCTCGCTGAGCGCTCTACCAGACCGAGCTGACGTGCTTGTTATATACTGAAATAAATACTCGGCTAAGGTCGGCTTACCCGAACCAGTCATATTAAAAGCTCTGTGACAATGTACACCACATTCACGAATATTTTGTTTCATTTTAGTTAAATTCGGAAAAAAATGCCAAGATGCGTAGTGAAAAATAAAATCACAATTTTTCACGCACACTACAATTTGTCACATGTAAGTCAATTGCCACTTTACATACTACATTATTGAGTTGCCGTATTTATGAAGCTGTTTTTGATATGGAGTACGTCATCTAGTCGAGCGAGACCAATCAAATATCTTTGGTTATCATCTATGTTTATATATAAATTAAATCTATGTATTATATATAAATATCTAGGATTTACATCAGGGGTCTCCAAACTTTCCGGCCTTAGGGCCATACTGATTACTCCAGTAAGTTCCGAGGGCCAAAACCATATAATCATTGTTGCCGGTGGTAAAAAGTGAAATAGTCCACTGATGAAAAAAAAAGTCCGAAAAAGTACGCAACGTTTAAAAAAGGCTGCAAATCGTCTAAAGTCCGCAAAACGGCAACACTGCATATTATTAATTTTCCTGTCATTATCTGTAATTTCTAGATTAGTCGTAGAGTATGAGCCATGAGGAGTAACGTGACACGACATCTGGTGGACACAAGCGGAAATAGGTAGTACCTTCTATCGCTAACAGATGGCGCTAATAGCACGTACAGAATAATCTCGTTGGTTCGAGAAAGTTCTGGTGTCTTCCACTCACTTCTAGATGGCGGTAATTGGAATATATAAGAAGGCTAGTGGCGCAACCACAAGTCAGTTCCTATGACACTGTTGTGAAATAAAATAGTTTGTACCTCCTTAAAACGTGTTGGTGCGTGTTTAAGTTTAAGACATCTTTGTAACAGTATTTTGATTTGAATTGTTGCTTTTGTGTGTGATTTAGTAGTATGGAAAAGAAGCGAAAAATTGATAGTGAATGCAGAAAATTCAAAGATCAGTGGAACATTCAGTATTTCGTATTGGAGTCCAGTAACAAGGCGCTATGTTTGATTTGCAATGAAAGCATAGCCGTTCTCAAGGAATATAACATTAAACGTCATTATGAAACAAAACATTTTCCAAATTACTCAAAATATACAGGAAGTTTGCGGACAGAAAAATTCGAAGCTATGAAGCGCAGATTGAAATCGCAGCAATCTTCATTTACAAAACTCAAAACTGAACAAGAGGCTGCAACTCGTGCCAGCTTTCGTGTGGCTCTTGAAATTGCAAAACGTGGAAAACCATTCACCGATGGAGAAATGATCAAAGAATGCATAATTGCAGTAGCCGAAGAAATGTGCCCTGAAAAGGTAAATTTATTAAAAACTGACAGTATGTCAGCAAACACTGTGACTCGAAGGGTAGAAAACATCGCTGAATATATATCCTCTGAACTGTTCGACAAAAATGGACATGTTGAGTGGAAGGCCAAACCTTGGATGAGTCAACGGATGTGTCAGATACTGCTCAGGTGTTGATTTATATTCGAGGAGTAGATAAAAGCTATGAAGTGCATGAAGAACTTCTTGATATGTATAGTATTCATGGCACAACTACTGGTACAGATATTTTTAAAGGAGTTGAAATGGCCATTAATCAAAAGAACCTTCGATGGAAAAACTTGAAATGTAACAACTGAACAACTGATGGAGGCAAAAACATGAGTGGGAAAGATAAAGGAGTGGTCGCTCTTGTGTCAGTGGCTGTAGAAAATGACGGTGGTTCAAAACCATTAGTCTTTCATTGTATCATTGAGTGTGAGAAGACTGTTGTGTATTGCGTATTGACATCTAATGCAATAAACCAGTTTACGTTCGACTCTCGCCTTTCATTGACGTGTCCCGAACTCCCGAGACACAACACTGGCGACGAGGATACATACCTATTCGCGTGCGGAATAAAATAATAAATTCATAATGCCTATCGGTCGCATAGAACCATTTATCGTCGAAAACAATAACTGGGACGCTTATATTCGTCGCGTAAATCAGTTTATAGCATTAAATAATATCCCTAACGAGTTAAAAGTAGCAACTTTAGTGACGGTAGTTGGTGCGCAGTGCTATGAATTGATGTGTGATTTGTGTGCTCCTGCGACTCCAGAGTCAAAAAATTTCGAGCAATTAGTGGCGCTGATGAAGGAACATTTCGAGCCTGAACGGTCGGAAATAGCCGAGAGGCATATATTTCGCCAAAGAGTGCAACGCCAAGGGGAAAATATTCGAGAATACCTACAATCACTGAAACATTTAGCAAAAACTTGCAATTTTAGCGCCTCAGGCAGCTCGAGCAGCACGAAGGTCAGCATGAGGCAAGTCGCGGCCCCCTCGGACGACGACGGCTTGCATCGGATCGGAACAGCAGCGGGCAACGCGCGGGAAACAACTAGGGGCGCGCGTGGCGGCGGCGGCGCGGGCGCAGGCCGGGTGCAACGCACATGTTCGCGATGTGGTAAATTAGGTCATTCTGAAGGCAAATGTCGGTTTCGTAATTATAATTGTGATTCATGTGGTGAAAAAGGCCACTTGAAGTTAATGTGCAGAAAGAACAGAAGTGAAAAAAGATATAAAGGTCAGTTCTTTTTAAATGATTCGGACTCTGACGAAGATAGTTGTAATTTTTATAATTTAGTGCTTAGTAATGACGGCGATGGACCGTATTATGTTAATTTAAAAGTTGAAAATATCGAGTGCCGATTCGAGATCGACACGGGTAGTAAAATCTCTGTTATTTCAAAAAAATATTATGAGAAATATTTTTCAAATATTCCTATACAGAATAAATTATTAGCTTTGAAATCGTATACGGGTGACGTCATCGAAACCATCGGGTACATAGTAGTCAATGTTATTTGTGGTAAACATAGCGCTAAACTTAACCTGTTTGTTATCGATAACGGAGGTCCGCCCTTGATGGGTCGCATTTGGATAAAACATTTAAAACTTGCAGTGGTGGAATGCTATAACTTAACCGACGATGATTCGATGGCGTCGTCGTTGCGTAACGAATTTCCGAAAGTATTTTCGGAAGGCCTAGGTACTTTTAAAACTAAATTTCAACTGTTTTTAAAAGATGATACACCCATTTTTATTAAGGCGAGGACGTTACCGCTGGCACGGCAACCCGTTGAACAGGAACTCGACCGATTACAGCGTGAGGGTATCATATATAAAGTAGAAAGATCTGATTATGGTACACCTATTGTTCCTGTAATTAAAGCTAATGGTTCTATTAGGTTGTGTGGTGATTATAAAATCACAATCAACCCTTTGTTAAAAGATTACCACTACCCGCTGCCTCGGATCGAGGATCTGTTTGCTGTACTCGGCGGTGGTGAACAGTACACTAAATTAGACTTGACTAATGCATTTCAACAGTGTATTTTACACGAGGAGTCTCAACCGATGACGGCTATCACTACACATATTGGTACGTTTGTGTACCGGCGAGTACCGTTTGGAATTAAATGTATACCTGAAAACTTTCAGAAGATAATGGAGGAAACTTTAAGCGGGTTGCCGTCGACCACCGTATTCGCGGACGATATATGTGTAACCGGAAAAGATAAGTCTACACACCTAGAAAATTTAAAAGCTGTGTTACGTAGGCTACAAGAGAACGGTTTAATAATTAATTTTGCTAAGTGTCAATTTTTCAAAAATAGTGTTACCTACCTAGGTTATAAAATTGATAAATTCGGATTACATACAGATAGTAAAAAAATAGAAGCTATTGTAACTGCGCCCGAACCCACGAACATAACTCAGCTTAAAAGTTTCATGGGACTCGTTAACTTTTATTCTAAGTTTTGTGTTAATATGAGTGATATATTAAAGCCACTTTACGGCTTATTAAAGAAAAGTGTAAGATGGGAAAGGTCAAATGAATGTCGTAAATCTTTCACTAAAATAAAAAATGTGTTAAGCAACGCTCCTGTTCTAGCTCATTACGATCCTAGGCTACCGTTAATATTATCAGTGGACAGTAGTGCGTACGGCGTGGGCGCGGTGTTGACGCAGCGGCACACAGACGGTACCGAGCGGCCGGTGTGTTGCGCGTCGAGAACTCTCAACGCGGCCGAAGTCAATTACTCGCAGTTAGATAAAGAAGCGTTGGCTATTATATTCGGTGTCACAAAGCATCACCAGTATGTGTACGGGAGGCACTTTACGCTGCGCAGTGATCACCGCCCTTTGAGTTACATTTTTGGTAATCGCAAAGGGATACCGGTGACTGCCGCGAGTCGGTTACAGCGATACGCGGTGAAGTTGGCTGCATATAATTTTAATATCGAATTTATTTCATCATCTGAAAATTGTTTTGCTGACGCTCTTTCTCGTCGTCCTCTAAAGTTGACGTCCAGTCAACTCAGAGGTAACGATGAGAAATGTAGCTACCTAAACTTCGTGCAAGATAATTTCCCGATCAGTTTTAAAGACATCAAAATTGAAACCAGGAGAGATGCGTTATTAAGTAAAATATATGGGTATATAATCTATAGTTGGCCTGAAACGTTAAATGACAAAGTGGAAAAAATGTACTGTGATAGGAGACATAACTTGCATATCGATCAAGGTTGTATAATCTGGGGTTATAGGATAGTTGTACCTAGCTCGTTGAGGTCGTCCGTACTGAGGGAAGCTCACGACGGGCATCCGGGAGTAGTCAAAATGAAACAAATCGCGCGTAACTACGTATGGTGGGAGAACCTAGACGCGGATATTGAGCAAGTGGCGCGGGAGTGCGTGGCGTGTAGGCAGCTGCGGCCCGCGCCCCCCGCGGCGCCATTGCACTCGTGGCCCTGGCCGGCCGAGCCGTGGTCGCGGCTGCATATTGACTTTCTTGGCGCGTTCAATAATATGTACTTTCTTGTAATCATAGATGCACACTCGAAGTGGATAGAGGTAGAAAGAGTCACTACGACGTCGGCGAGTGTAGTTATAGGGTGCCTAAGAAAATTGTTTGCCCGGTTCGGACTACCCAAACGAATAGTCAGCGACAATGGCCCACCCTTTTCGTCGTCGGAGTTTTCACAATATCTGGAACGTAACGGCATTAGACATACGTTAATACCACCTTATCACCCTTCCAGTAACGGGGCTGCCGAAAATGCGGTAAGGTCAGTCAAGCGCGTGCTTAAAAAGGCACAACTCGAGAGGGAGGATTACAATACGGCATTAAATAGATTTTTATTTACATACAGAAATACTGAACAAAGTACGACGGGGCGCGAACCGGCAGTCGCATTGTTAGGTAGACGACTACGGGGACGTTTGGACTTGCTGCGGCCCGACGTTTCTGAACGCGTGCGCAGTGGCCAGCTGCAGTGCGAACTAAGCGACGCCGGTGCCCGCCCTGTGCGGGTGCTGGCGTGCGACGAGCCGATCATGCTACGAGATTACACCAAGTCCGATCGTAAGTGGACCGAGGGCGTGGTGATTGAGAGGAAGGGTCCACTTTCCTACACGGTTAAAGCGAGCGACGGCCAAATTCACAAACGGCACATTGATCAATTGCAAACACGTAAGCCGCGTCATTCTTTAAGTAAAATTAATACACCGCCGTTGGATCAAAGTCTGGTTGTGGATAACGAAAGTAATGCAGAATTGTCGGCCGATAGGGGAGATGCGGACGGAAAAGATGAATTCTTTGATAGTGTGGGGGAGGGTGAGAACAGCGCGCAGTCGCGATCGACGCCGCCTTCGCCCGACTCACCGTCTGCGCCCACTGATAATAACAATCGCGTGCGCAGGAGAGCTGCTATGCGTTGTGAGGAAATAATAAAAAGTAATAAATATAAGTAAATATAGGTAAACTGTTCGATGAGGATTGCTTTATGTTTAGTCTACTAATAACATGTTATGTTCATACCTATGTATAACAGTTGTAGTTGAATGTTTTCGATTTTATAGCTTTGAGTTTTACTTTGTAAGTTTCGCTTATAAATTTAAGAATGTTAGTTTATCCTACTAAAAATTAAAGAGGGAAAAGTGTTGTGTATTGCGTATTGACATCTAATGCAATAAACCAGTTTACGTTCGACTCTCGCCTTTCATTGACGTGTCCCGAGACACAACAAAGACCTTCTCCAAAATGAAGTACACAAAAAATGTTTACAGATCTAAATTAACTGATGAGCATCTTAAATCTCTTTTGATAATTGGTACAAGTAAAATTAGTCCACATCTACAAACTATTGTCAGTGGAAAATCTCAATTACATAAATCTCATTAGTATTTCATATGTCATTATGCTTGTTATAAGTTATGTTTTTATTTAAAATGTATAAAATGTTAGTTGGATTCATTTCAATAATTTGTTAGTTATTATATACTGAAGTTAAATTTTCTGCATATTATACATGTCTTTACTCATTACAATTCTGTGTTTCTTTATCCAACTTATCACAAAAACAATGACAATACGCATACAACAATGTTATGAGTAGTTAGCCCATGACATGACAATGTAGATGTCATATTAATAATTATTCAACATAAAATTAGAATACTTCAGTAAACTAAATTTAATTTGCTATAAAAAATATGTTCTCTAAAAGGAGTTTTCAAGTATGCTAGCTCTTCGCGGGCCGGACAAAATCTGTCCGCGGGCCGGATGTGGCCCTCGGGCCGTAGTTTGGAGACCCCTGATTTACATAAACGCAGTATTTGAGTTAATAAAATCAATTTTGTATTTGTCATACCTTTTGATGTAGACGCGAGAAAAAAATTTTAACCAAAAAAAAAAACCGACTTCCAAAGTAAAAATCCACAAAAAGTATACAATAATTCCTATTTTCTAAATAATTCGCTTTTACATTCGGCTAAAATTTTAACTATTTCTCTACTCAATCTTTATTATTTTGAAGTCGGCACCAGCCCAAACAATATCGTCGGTCCACAGGTGGTAGAGTAATCGTTGAACATACAAAAAAAACATATACAGCCGAATGTATAACCACCTCCTTTTTTGAAGTCGGTTAAAAATCATCCCCACTTTACGTATTTAAGCCGAAGACCGACGAAGTTCGGACATGACGAAACTATAAAGGTCCAAGAGACCTAAACTACGGAACCCTACGTTTTTTATACGAAAAAATACCTTTTCAGCTTCATTTCCTTGAGCCGACAGAACGTTTTGACTGAACATGTTGAGAAAGTCCTTAGCCAACGGATTGCCAACTTTGTACTTAAGTCCGTCTTTGTGAGGCAGGCGGAAGAAGTGACAGCAACCTGTATTCAAATTAAGTAATAATCACTATATCAAAATAACAATCAAGAGTTGTATAGTGTATGTAAGTATACCAACAATAAAAATATCCGAAGTAATGTAAATGCAATATCGTACAATGTGCGATTAATATTTAAAAGACGCGCTTGAAACTTTTCCCGTGTTGCAGCCTGTAGGTGTCCTTAGACGGTAATCGCTTGCCATCAGATAATCCCACCTCCTCATTCGCCCGTCTTACATCATTATTATCAGCCTATCGCCGTCCACTGGCGAACGTAGGCCGCCCCAATGAATGCCAACCATCCCGATCTTGGGCAATCCTCATCCGTCCGCTGCGTATGCTGCCGCAGGACGTCCTACATTACGTTTGCCTAAACGTGGTCTCCACTCTAATACTTGTCTGCTCCGTCGACTGTCCGTCTGCAGACATGGCCGGCCCACTTCCACTTCAGCGTGCTAATTCGTTGAGCAATGTCGGTGACTTTAGTTCTCTGGCGAATATAAGACCGGGGTCTATGATCAATGCGTTCTACCGGTAATTACATACGGAGCCGAAACGTGGACACTCACCATAGGGCTGGTTGGCGATGGAAAAAGCTATGTTGAGGGTAACTCTGGTGGATAAAATTCGTATCGATGTCATTCGTCAGAGAACATACATTTACGTCTTACCATAATAGACATTTGTTTTTTTTTCGACGTACCTTGTATCTGTATACCGGACCAGACTCCTAGCCCGTGGTATTGGTTAGTGGCGGCTTGCTCCTCGCGCCTCTTACGAGCGTAGTACGCTCGCCTTCCCAAGTCCTCCTAGGAGTTTAAAACAAAAAACAATTTCACATTTAAAAATTGTGATTACATTATATTGTTATCTATACCATGGACCAATAAAACTAGTACTACTAATAATAATTCCTCCATGTGTATACTAAGTAATATTATGGTTTATGAGAGAGTACATCGTCTTATTTCCGCATTACAGCCGCTAGATGTCGTTTACCGTTACAGATCAGCTCCCTGCGCCCTCTTCTGGTAAGTCTGTGAACTAGATGAAAGGCCACAAGCCTATTACAAAATTCCTATTGAAAACCAAGATATCTCATGTACTCTCCCTGTAGTCGTAGTTGGCCCCAAAACTCGGGACGCTCGCACACTACAGCTTTAGAGAAAGAGAACATTCATCGCAATACGAAGCTCCTATAAAAAAAATACATATTGAAACCGTTATGCATTATGCAGCTTATGCATTTATTATTAGGAATATCACAACACGAAGTTTCTATTGAAAAGTAAGATATACGTATATACGTGCACTATGCACTGTATACGTGCTAAAGCTTATGGAGTCTCCTGTGCAGCTGGCGGTTGGTCCCTCAAGCAGGCCTTGCCTGTTAGGGTTTATCAACTTTGCAACCTTCATCACCCACCCTGCGGGGAAGGTTGCATGCCAAACTTTCGCACGCTACAGCTTGAGAGAAAGTGAACGCTCATCGCAATACAAAGTTCCTGTCAAAAACTAAGATACAGAAGACGTAATGCAGCTTATGGACATCTATTCTCCAGATGCCGGTTGGTCACTTAACAAGATCCAGCATGTTCGGTATATCATCTTTGCAACCTTTATCACACTCCTGGAACCAATGCAACACGATCGATAATATAGCCATGAACTTTTTTCTCTTTAGTTCTCAGGAGTTGGTCCATTGTTTATTTACCCTAGTACATAGTGCATAGTACATGTATTATCGAGCTGTTATTTGTTTATAGAATCGAACGTGGCACAAGATCGCAACGAATCGTAAGTAACTTTTTAACTCTGCAAGACGTTACGAACGTTGTATTCAGCCCTCATCACCAGCCGGGCGCGTACAATACCGACGGTGGTCATCTTTCATGATAGTGGCAGGGAATTTAATCTAAACCACAATACGCTACAGGTAGAATATTTGTTTCTTGGTGAACTCCTGAGGTATTAGTGTGCCTCTCAAAAAGGCATTACGCGTTGTAAATAATTAAATTTCAAACATCTTAGCTTGCTAGGATTACAATATATCAGGCTGCAAATAATAGGTGTTGAGTTATTGACACCTGTCTTTTGGGTGTAATTCTTTTACAAGAAACTGGTCTCATCTGTAGAGGGAAATTCAGAATTCTAATGAGATTAGTTTGTAGAATTGAAAGAAATGGGATTCAATCGTGGTGCTTTCATAACAGTATTACTTCACCAATATAAAAACTAGGCTGAGGTGTATATCTATTATGGGCCAGCATACACGATTACAATAATTGTGTCGTATGTAAAGCTTCATTTATATTAGACGCTACGCTTTGGCAGCTTTAAATCAGCAATCATGTTTATGAACTTATTCAAATTTATCAAGGGCTAAGTAGAATAACATCAACAAAATTTTATCTCAAAAAATTGAAAGCTCGAACAGTCTCGTCACATCTCATAAATAAACTAGTACACTCATTACTATTTGAGTCGTTTTTGCGATTCTTTTGTTACTTAAAAACATTATTACATTGTTGCATTATTTACAAGCCACCAGGAGACAACAAACAGGGGGTCTAAAAAGGCCACTTTTGGTGGGTCATATATTTTTTTCAACTCATATTATGTGTGCCATTTTACGCATTTCTATTGAAAACTGTCAAGATTGATGGTTTCTAATATGATGAAATCAGATGAATCAGGTAGCCATATTTTTACAATTTCACAATTTTTGTATGAAAAAAAATATATGAAACATAATATGTAACACCTAAAGTGGCCTTTTAGACCCCATGGTCTCTCTTAAAGGACTTTGGACGTGAAACGAAACCATAATATAGAATTTTACCTTCCAATAAAATTACTATTATGTTCCAAGACGTCCAAAGTCCTGGTAAGGGCTTGCTGGTGTTCAGCCTCATCATTATGAGACACTAACAATGATCAGTTATATCAGATATGGCCTTTCATCTAGTTCACAGACTTACCAGAAGAGGACGCAGGGAGCTGATATGTAACGGTAAACGACATCTAGCGGCTGTAAGTGGAAATAGTTGTTTGTTTGCATTGAGTATACTCCGAAACTACTGAGCCGATTTTCATTAAATTTAGCACATATATAGATTAGACCACAGGAAAGATTAGACCAGGAAGGACTGGCCACTTTTTGTTGCAACAAAATCTACAATTTTCTCGAATTTCCCTTTACGCGCACGAAGTCGCGGGCAACTTCTAGTAGCTTAAATACTTGCATATAAGTATAATGCACCGAATTAATTATTATTTTTAATTAATTTATTACTTGTAGTCATTCAAAAAGCTGTTTAATTTTTTTATGCAAAAATAAACAAAATTTTCTTTAATCTTACCTCTACGGTTTTTGGTAGCATGTAAGATTCGGCATCAACTTGGTTTTTGGACAAAAGCATTGGGCATGTTTCTAGTAGTTTGTTGAGAGGCAGTTTCGGTTCGTCTTCGACTTCCTCCTGAGTTCTACTAAACGGTACCAAGAAACCCCAGCCTTCTGCCTTTATGTGATGAAGCGGATAGCCTTCCCAGGTCAAGCGTAGAAGCTTTGGCGTGATCTACAATTATGTTTTGTCACCTCATTATGCAGGCGAATATATTACGGACAAAAATCTCCGTGCCGTGGCAGGATTTAAACCGGCGACTTTAACGTATCTATAATCTATTCGCGTTAAGAAGGCGTTAAAACAGTGGTTCCCAGACTCTTTTGTTTCAAAGACCCCTTTCAAAATTTTGCTGGATCCGGTGGGTGGTGTAGATGCAGGGGATCTACATTACTACCAATTTCCAAATCTCGAAAAAAAAAAAAAATGAAGATTAGATCTATCTATCTATGGAAACTTGCATTGTGGCTGAGTTTCAACGACGAATTAACAGTTTTCGAAAAAAAAAGGTTAGAATTGATTGCTTGATATTATTTGATAATAAAGTAGGTAGACTAAACAAATTTTCAATTAAATTATTAATGAACAAATTTCAATGAATTAAATTCATTGTGTTGTGGGTGGATGTCAAAAAAGCAAAGTTGGCCAATCGAAAAGTGACTCCATCCAACTTTACTTTTTTGAAATCTACAGTGACTCAGCACAAGGACCAATCAATTCTCACAAATTTTATTTAGAAAACGTCCCATTCGGAGTGGTAAAAAGAAATGTAGTATATTTCCTTGTGTTGTAGGTATATATATTATGTATGTATAAATTATTACACTTATAATTATTATTGTTTTAACAGTCGTAATATAATCAAAATTAAACACTTATTTATAACTTAATGTAACTTCTACAATGGTAATTACAAAAAAAATATAATTTTAATGAGATGGATGTACTTGATGGATTGACAGCATATTATCAATATTTGGCCTGAGTTTTGTGGAATGAGGAATAACCGCAAATCTCCCCGTTCTGTGATATTCAATCTGTTCCTTTTTTTTGTTAATAAGTTTGTAACGGCACTACAACTTTTATTGACGAGATATGACGAGGGAAACGCTATCAGAAGCTTTTGCGCGATTCCCCACAGTCCAGGATATTTTTCAGGTATTTCTGCCTGCAGCCAAAATTTTTGATACCCTCTTTTAAATGTCACTTTCAGTTCCTTATTAATGCTAAGATCGAGTAGCTCCTCTTGTAATATTACATTCTCCACTTCCGTTTTATTAAATGGATTTATGATCCATGGTGGTATTTCCATCGACAGGATGTCTTCAAATCTGATTTTAAAATCATCATGCAGGGCAATCAAATGTTGAACGTATGTCTGAATATCTTCATAAAGGCATTCTACCTGCGATAAGTTTAAAAACTGTGAAAATTCGCGCCGAATGAATTGCAGTTACCTCTGGTATAATTCTTTTAAGATGGCCTAGAAACTCACGATATCGCCCGACTATGGAGCTTCATCTGTTGCCACCGAAATAATGTTTATAAATGGAATCGATTTTTCTTTAAAAAATTCACTCAGGACATTAAATATTGATTCACCTTTAGTGTCCGTCTTCAAAGTTTTCGCGAATAGTAGCTCTTCATAAATTTCTTCGCCCATAACAAATCCAACATATGCCAATAATATTGCTTCATTGCCAAGTAAAGTTAGCTCGTCCAGTTGAATAGAAAAATGAGTTGTTTGCAGATAATCACACAAGAAACTTTCAACATCAGAGCTCATTTCATCCATACAGTACAGTACAGTGTTGTTACTCAAAGGAATTCTTTTGAGTATGTCCAATGAAGATTTGTGCAGAACAGTTTTTAAAACCTCTTTAACAGCAGGTAAAATTAACTGTTCTCCAATGGTGTGCGGTTTTCCAGATTTTGCTATAAGTAATGAGATATTGTAAGATGTCCGCAAGCCATCATCGTTGCTTTCAGACGTTGAAGCGAACATACTGTGCACGGTGGGTGGGTTCATATTTTTCCTATAATGTTTGAAAATATTTTAAATCTTTACCTATTTTATCAGGATGCCACCTTCTTAGGTGGTCTTCCAGCTTTGATGGTTTCATAGAGTCATTCAAAACTTTGTTGCATAAAAGGCATGCGGGCAATCGTTTATCTGCCTGTGATGGAAGAAAACCAAATTTTAAACATTCAACACTGTACTGACGACACTTCTTCTTAGATTCGGTCATGTTTCGTGTCAATTACCTACCTGTAAATAATAAATAAAAAAATTCAAGTTTTAATACAAAATGTTGAAAAATGCGCCCTTTTAGCATTAGGCACGCAATATTATATTATATAGGCAGGTAGGTACTTACTTTTCCGACACTGGTAATCACTAATATCGATTCACTTTTCTTTATGAAATTTCGGAAATAAATGAGTAACGTTTATCCTTGAATTTCGTATTTATATTGGTGAAGAATTAAACACGTTCATACAAGATTGCAAGTACATACATGTGGTGTATGTACTTGCAATCTTGTATGAACGTGTTTAATTAAACACGTAAATTTAAATTTTATTTTATTTTATTAAGTCGTATTAATTTGCACGTTTGAACACGCATTGCGGAGGGGACGGCGGCGGCCGGTGCAGCAAGAAATCTCGACGCGTTGTACTGAATATGGAATATGCAAGTTTTTACAAGTAACAGTCGCTGAGCTTCTTAAAATATTATCTGCCTATTTAATGGGATAATATAGGCAGCCTATATTACATAGGCCCTATATTAATAGGAGATAATTGTCTTATTGAGAAGGTTTAATTTAGGTATCATATTGTTTGTGTTGTTGTATTACCGTATGATTGACGGTGTGGCTCAATAAGTTATAAATGAAATTGAAAAAGGAAAGTAGCATAGGCCCGGATAGCTCAACTGGTAGAGCACTCGACGCGATACCGACATGGTCTGGGTTCGACTCCCAGTTCGGAACTATCCATTTTTTTTTCAATTTATTTATAAATTGTCTTATTGAGAAGGTTCAATTTAGGTATCATACTATTTAAAATAACAAGTCAACATTTTAGTTCTTCACTATCGAAACCAAATTAATTTTCATGTACCCCTGCTTACGATTGTAGACCCCCATTTTTTGTCACGTCCAACGTAGACCCCCGTCGAGTCTCCTGTTGACCCCTGGGGTCCATTTGGACCACTTTGGAAATTACTGCGTTAAAAGGTCAACATTGACCAATTGGTACATAATTACGTATAAGCTGTGTTCACATAATCTATTAAAGTAAGTCATTTGGACATATATTATGTAATCATGTTTCACTGCCTTCTTAACGCGAATAGACTTATAATAGGGCTCGGCGCAAGCAGACAACTAACTACAGCGATTGCTTGCCATCGCTTCATTATTTGCCATTATTTTCGTGGCATTTCGCGGCCAGCTAATCGTATCGCCGGTAGTGGCATGTCGACAAAAATGTAAGAAAATTGGGTTGCAACATCTACCGGTCGCTGTGGTCGCTCACTTGAAACATCTTCAGAAATTACATTACGTAGTACTTGAACGCCCCTTTACCTGCATACTCGTAGTTATGTTATTTGCTCCCGGACTCCAATCAGCGCTACCGTCGGGCTTCGTACACAACTTCCTGTACCAAGCCGGATAACCGGCTAAATAAGGCCTCTTCACTGGCAACGCTTTACTCAGATCATATAGGCATTGAAAACGCTTACTTAGATCTTTAAATTCATTCTTGTCTATGGTTTGTTTATGGTCTATATCTTCTAACGCTTCAATATATTCTTCGTTTAAAATTTCTGAAGGACTCTTCTGTTTTATAATTTCTAATTCTGTATCTTGTATTCCGTCATCTAATTGCGTGTCAGTTTTTGTCTTTTTGCTCACAGTTTTCTTCAATTTTAACGATTGAGTGGACCAATCTTGATCCCACATCCAAAGATCTTCTTTATAAGCTCCGCCTTCCATTAGACGGCACATTTCATCAGCCTTTAAAGACAGGATCTGTTGCGATTCTAGTTTCAAATCTTCGAAAACAGTTTCTGCTGAATCGATATACTGAAGCCAGTTTGAATTGACGGGCAGGTACGCTGAGCCTGTAAAATATGTGTATTGTGCTTTATGTTTATTTCAAAATAACACATGACATTTAAACTACCATACTAATACTGACTATGTATGTTACTGACTAAACATCTAAAGGCTGAAAAAACTTAAACCCCTTCCTTTTGTTCAATGTTTGAACCGAATAAAGGTTTTTTTTTTACCAAGCCTGTACCTAATTCCAACATTCCCGCCAATGTGACAGGATGTGGAAACCTCTCCAGAAATAATGGAAGTAGCTCCTTGAGCACATTGTACGTAGCCACCACATCTCCAGCACAATACTTCATTAGCTGTTGAAAGTTTTTGTGAACATCCTCCAAAGAACCTTCGACGAAAATGTCACGGGTTTCTTTGTTGATAGGACTGCCACAGTATAAATTGTGAACCTAGAAAAGATAAAATTTTTAGCCTAGTAAAGTATTGCTGAAGATAAGAAGAGCATTATAAAAAAATAAGCTTTTTGTACACTAAATATACAACTTTTTAGATTTAAAAAAAAACTTGGCAAATTTTATAGATACGGAATAAAGCAAGACATACATCGGACAATCCATTCAGTGAGCTAATTCCCATCCAGTCTTCATCTGATGGATCCGGGTCACTTTTAGATTTCAGCACAGTTCTCTGGTAACTCGTGACGCCACTGACGCACGTATGCATCGACATAGTGTCCATGAAACGCACTCCTGAAGCAATTTGATTTTAATAAAAAAAATATGAATATAGAAGTGTTCCAAAAATCATAAATTTACAATACTCTACTCTCAGGCACGCATGCTCGTACGCAGGCTTGTACGCAAGCATAGATCATGAGGTTATGTAAAACTTTCAGTCACTAAAAACGAGCCTTGGAACCGCACAATAAATTTAATTAATACCTGTTTTATCTAGCCAATACTGCTCTTTAATTTTCGCCCTATCATAAGATACATTATGTCCAATGATGATCCTAGGTCTATTGAGGTCTCCACAAGGCTTTGCACCATCTGTTTCCATTGGTATCAGGTCTGCATATCTCACACTATCAAAAACTTCGTGGGGGCTACCATTAGCAAGTGGTTCACTAACCCAACTGTACCTGAAATAAAAGATTCGTTGACTATTGTTTTATTTATTTTGAAAAATTTGTTAGTCAATTAGCTTGTTGATAACATATAATACTCAGTTTTTATCGGGATCAAAGAATATATCTATTATTATTAACCAAACTAATTAATAACTAAAATATTATTTTGAAGTAGTAATTGTTACAAAGATTTCAAAATCTAATAGCAGGCACATACCATGCGTTAGTTGATACAGCACATGCTAAAGTCGGATGTTTTCCAGCACTCATCAACACTTCGACATCAAATAGCAATGCATTATCCTCCGGACAAGCTACTGACTTAGAGCCCTGTGGCGTATACTTAGTCCACCCAGCTTGTTTGCTCCATACCTATGAAATGAATAAAAACTCTATTGTTAGAGCGTAGTATATACTGCCTATTATGTCCCAATTTATTTTATTCCGTGCTTGTTCAAGTTCAAGGAACATTAACAACCTGATATTCGCTGATGATCTGATAAGTGATAATCCAACCAGCTTGCTAGAAATGCTTCATACCCTATCAGTCAAAAGCAGGGAAGTAGGACTTACAATGAATGCTTGCAAAACGAAATTAATGACAAATGGAGTAAAAACAGAAATAGAAGTAGAGGGTTCAAAAATTGAATGTGTCAATGAATACCAGGGCCAGATCATTGCACCATTGGAACAAATGCAAAAGGAAGTAGATTCAAGAATATTAGAAGAAGATACTGGTCGATAAGAGAAGTGTTTAAAATCCAACAAATACCGTTAAAAATAAAAAGTTAAGTTTTCAATACAAGTGTCTTACCTGTTTAACATACGGCTGCCAAACATGGGCACTAACAGGTAAACAAAAAAATGCCATACAAATATGCCAAAACAAAATGGAAAGAAGCATACTAGATATAAGAAGAAAGACAAAGGTTTCTGATGTTAACTAACACTATAAGGAAGCTTTAATGGAAATGGATGGCCACTTCATGCGATGCAAAACAAGTCAAGAGAAGTAACAGTATGGTACCCTAGAACTGGAAAAAGAAACAGAAGAAGAGAAATAAAAAGATGGAGTGACGACATACAAGATATTGCGGGCCCAAATTGGGCCCGAGAAACACAAAATAGAAAAAAATGGAAGGAGTTAGGGGAGGCCTATGCCAAAAAAAGTTGCCAATGAAAGCACAGATCATTTAAAAAAAAAAGAGAAAAAAAAAACATTGAAAGCAAGGGCTATTAAATAAATAAATATCCTGCCTAAGGATGTTATCGAAGCCCAAAATGTCAGCCACATTAAGAACAGGCTAGACAGATATTTGAAAAATACTGTTAGAAAACAAAACAAATAACAACTTGATACAAGAAATATCAGTTGTCTTTAAACTGCCTGGCTGATTAATTATAATAATAATAACTTTTGTGTATAAAGATTTTTTAACATCATTTTAAATAAACTTTATATTCATATAACTTTACCTTTGGCTGTTTAGGCAGTTTGCACTTTGTGATTTCAAGTAATAAATTTCTATATGGCAAACATTGCATCTCCCCAATATTATAAAAGTGTTCTATAATATCTTTTCCCTGTAATTTAGGTAATTTTAGTTCTACATCCGGCATCTGTTTATATTCCTGATAGTTGATACCATGCTTCATTAGATGATTTTGACACCTGAAAATTTTAAGATCCCAAGAAATCCACAAGAAAATAATTTCAAAAGTGCCGAAGGTTCAAAAAGTATATTTTTAGAATGTATCTAATTTATTTTTAAAAAATCTGTAGAAAACTACCAACTGCCATTAAATAACTTAATATTATCAAGTTGCATGTGCAAACCATATGGTAATATGTCAGTTAATAATATAGTTTGTATAGTATAGTACTGTAGCGGATAACTGTGGCTGGACTCTTCGGAGAGGCCAGGCACACAAGATTTATATTAAGTATTCGATGTCATTCAGTACGTCAGAAAATAAAATAGAATGTGAGAATACGTCAATTTATGACATTAACTTATGGTATTCTATTCGTTATTAGAGAACTAAATAAAATAGGACATGAAAAGAAATATTATGTACAATCAAAAACATACCATTTATTTCCAAGTAAGACGTATGGCATGATAATACATTATGATAAATTAAAATAGATTATACACAACGCTTGTATAAAACCAGCAATGTAAGATTAATTATAACTCGCATAAAATTAAAACATAAACAATAAAATATACAGGGTTACAGGAAAAGTCGACGTAGATCCGATAAGGGTGTGTAGTTTGCATCGTTTCTAACTGATTTGGCTATGAAACACCCTATCCTAAACCTAACCGTTTTCGAGATATTCGACTTTAATTTTTTTTCATAAATTTGCCGAATTTTTTGATATTTGATTGTATAATATGAAATTTAGTAGTCAAAATCGCATCATTTTTTGCTTTTTACAACAAGGACAAGATGCCTTATGACTTCAATAACCAAAATTGTAAGTAAATTAACTTAACAGGTCGTACTAAGACATTGAAAGTTAAAAAAAGTAATATTTATTTATTAAGTTTATTTTTCTTTAAAGGATATTCAAAAAAATATTATGAAAGATGTTCTGTAGATCTTCTTTAAAATATCTACGTTTCCTCAGCTATCCAACAAGGTATCACAATCAAGGGTTTTGTCAAAAATCATAGAAAAAACACTTAGTTAAAAGCACCCAGGTAACAATTCTCGGTCCCTTGCCTATTGTCCTTTGAGTTGGTTCGGGGCGTGCAAGCGAGACAACTTACGATTTATGCAGGTATGAGTGAGAAGGATAATGTGCCGATGCCGAAGGAGATTGGGAATGGGAATACAACATGCCCTATTGTTTGTGTTTGGTTGTTAGTCTGCTTATGTGATTCGTCCATGGTAGATGCGTTATCGTTTTGCTTTCTGTTTTCTGTTCGACTTGGCTGTGTTTCTGGACTGTTTCTTCCGATTTGTGACTATTGTGCTTGTTTACTAGACTCTGATCTTGCTTGTGATACGGAACTGTTGACGATGACGACCTACACGAACCAGGAATATGCAGATATGCTAGTTTGCTACGGATACTGCAATTGTGTGTCCGCGCAAGCTCGTAACGAGTACATAAGACGCTATCCCGGCCGTCGAGTACCGGATGTGAGAGTTTTTGAAGGACTCTATCGAAGGCTTCGAGAAACTGGCTACGTGTCGAGACGACGGACAGATTTAGGAAGGCCACGTGTTATTGATGATGACGAAGAACAGGACAACGAAATAGTGCAACGATTCCGATTGAATCCAACCACCTCTACAAATATTGTTGCCGCTCAACTGGGAGTCTCGCAATGGAAAGTGTGGTATAACGTTCACACTGCGGGCCTATACCCATACCACTACACGCCTGTACAGGATATTGAACAAGATGATCCCGTAAGACGATTGGGTTTCTGCCGATTCATGTTGAATGCAGATGTAGAAGACTTGACTTTTTTTTTTTAATCTTGTGGACGGATGAGTCAAAGTTTGACAAAGACGGAATCACAAACTACCATAACGCCCATTATTGGGCCGCAAAAGAACAGGGAAATCCAAACAAGAAGAGGGTTAAGGGATCACAACGCCGATTCAGCTTGAACGTGTGGATGGGTTTCATTTCCAATCATTTGATTGGCCCATATTTTCTCCCTGATAATTTAAATGGGGAATTTTATGAAAATTTCCTGAGAGGATACCTCAATGATTTACTAGAAGATTTGCCACTCACTCGTCGCCGAGACATGTGGTTCCAACATGATGGCTGCCCTGTGCATTACAGGAGAGGTGTCAGAGAATGGTTGGATAGAAATTACCAGAACAAATGGATTGGGCGAGGTGGGCCTATACCCTGGCCACCGAGAAGTCCGGACCTAACCCCCATGGATTTTTATGTATGGGGGCACATGAAGAGTCTGGTGTACAGTGAGCCCAACCCGATATCATCTGTACAAGAATTGAGAACTAGAATAATTAACGCGGCGAATGAAATAAGAGGCAATTTAAGAACTGGCGTAGTGAAAAGTGGACTGAGAAAAAGACTGTGAAAATGTGTGCAAAACAGGGGTGGTCATATTGAACATGAAATTTAAACATGTGTTATTAAGTAATAATAGTTATTGTGTACTTATTTTGTTTTCTGGGGTCAAGGGTTAAATTAAACTAGTATATCTACTATATCAACTAATGTAATTTTTTACCTCCTTAGTTGCCGTTGAAGCTAAGTTTTTTGCACCAATTCTAATAAAATCTTTGATTGTTATACCTTGTTGGATAGCTGATGAAACGTAGATATTTCAAAGTAGATCAGAACATCTTCCATTTTTTTTTTTTTGATATCCTTTAAAGAAAAATAAACTTAATAAATAAATATTACTTTTTTTTAACTTTCAATGTCTTAGTACGACCTGTTAAGTTAATTTACTTACAATTTTGGTTATTGAAGTCATAAGGCATCTTGTCCTAGTTATAAAAAGCAAAAAATAATGCGATTTTGACTACTAAATTTCATAGTATACAATCAAATATCTAAAAATTCGGCAAATTTATGAAAAAAAATTAAAGTTGAATATCTCGAAAACGGTTAGGTTTAGGATAGGGTGTTTCATAGCCAAATCAGTTAGAAACGATGCTAACTACACGCCCTTAACGGATCTACGTCGACTTTTCCTGTAACCCTGTATATTTATTATTATTATACAGGATGTCAGAAAACGACTTCCATTAACTTTGAGATAAGATTATATTACTTTTTCTCATTACAAAAATGTAATTTTTTTAATATTATTTTTTCAAAAATGTCATTATTTTAAGCTATTGCATAGCTTTTATCGCGGGCATTGAGCGCGGCGGCCGAATCAAGAATTCCGTAATGAAAATAAACCTAACACCCCCCACTCCGATCGGCATAGCGGTGCGGCGTTGAAAGCCGTGCATCGTCTAACGTCGTTTCAGTTCGGCAAACTTCGGCACGGTGTTTGTGTGCGTGCCACTAGACGTATGCGTGTAGACTTACTATGCAATAGCTTTACCGCGGCAGTCCCCGAGTACCACACGTATTTTTTTTTTACATTTTATACCATTTAATCATAAGAACAAGGTCTTTAGAAGTAGATTTTTTATTAAAATCAAAAAAATATTATTTTTACTTCATTACGCAATGTAATTTACTTCATTACGCACGCGGGCCAATGACCCGGTACGCCGCCGAGCCGTGCTCCTCTCCCAGTACCTACACGCGTTCAGCGGTGGTGTAACATGCGGTGACTTATTATAGAACCGTACACACACAAAAGTGACGGTAAGATGATAAGATAAGATTCCAAAATACAATTTTGGAACTCGGACCTCTGACCTAGATAATGCCCTAGTCCGGATATTTGCCAACTACCAAGTAAATATACTAATTTCAAATAATTTTTGCGGAACCTTGATGATTATCCTACGGAACCCACTTTGGAATTCCCTGCTTTACACCGCCTGCAGTATGGTTCGTAATTTCGTAAATACCACGCACAAAATGTTGCTAGACAAATAACGAAACCAGTGTACAGCGCAACTTTATGCGTTTATGCTTTATTCATATAAGATTGTTATTAATCTATGCAATTTTTGTGGTTTATTTACTACACACGATACAGCTAGTACTAGTATCAGCTGATTTTCTCTATTCGCATATACCAATGGATCTATCTCATGGCCTAATATAAGTCCACGAAATTATCGGGACTGATCTGAATACACCTGTATAATATTATGTATATAAAAATAGAATAATCATGGATGCTATGTAATCCTAAACTAAAAAGATATTTAAACTGTTGGCTATAATAAGGATTTTCATAATATGTTGGAAGTTTATGGGATTAGTGAGGTGTGCGAGGGGATTGCGAAGGGCGCGGGTGGCGTGATCGCTGCATTGTCCATAGCAATGACTCACACTGTTATCTATTGTATTTTGTAACCCATTAATATATATTATTATTATCATTATCTCGTTAATCGTTTATGTATATATGTAACTGTTTATTTGCTGTTGCTGAGTGTATTAAATCTGTCCACCAAACAACAACAATATGGAACCGCATTATACCAGGCACTGTGGTGTTACGCCGCAGTGATACGCCTGAGCGGTCTTCTTTTTGACGGTTAGGCATTACACTACCTACCTTCCTATCCATAATGAGATATTATGGATAGGAAGGTAGGTAGTGCGTACCTACTCCTAGTCATGGTACTTAATTTTATGTTTTGAGTTGTTTTTCTATCCTGTTTTTATGACTTTTGTATGTAAGTCTTTGTTTTATTTGTGGTGCAATGTCTCATTGTGTCAAATAAATGTTTATTGGAACGAAATTCCTTATGGCGCGATGCGAATTGGAGGCTAGGCGGATTAAATTGGCACGACACTTTTTGCCACTCGAAATCACAATGTAATAACGACTATTAAGAATGATACAAAAAACGACCTTATCACCTTGACAATAATGTAGAATTTTGCAATTACACATTGTGACTGTTACGACTGTTACATATTCACAATATGCGGAAGAGCGCTTGATGTTATTACTCAGTACGGAGCCGGACTTCGCGGCGGCAACACTGCGAGCAGCAAGCAACCCCTGTCCCTACCTAAGGCGCGGCCAACTAGTTCCGCGCGCACTATATATACTTAGTTCAACTATTTGTTTTGTATAATATAATATATTATATCTATACAGATAAACAAAATTGAAGTGTCTGTTTGTAATTTCAAATTAACAGCTTTTATTTTCACTTAATGCATTTAAAAGTATGATCGGTACTTACAATAAAATATAAATTGTTAACATTTTTCTGTCCGTCTGTCAGTCTGTATGTTTGTTCCGGCTAATCTCTGTATATATATATATATATATATATATATATATATATGTATCCAAAATAGGCTTCAATTCTTCATTATTAACTATATATTTATATTATAATATATATAATAATGTATATATATATTATAATATAAATACTATTTATTATAATATAAACTTCGTTCCATCCGGGTGTCCCTTGACACCTCTCAAGTTTTTATTTATAATATTCAGTTTTACAATAAAAAAGACAGAAAAGAAAATTATTTAAAATAAACTTGTGCAAATTAAGCAAACAAGTATACAATTTGCTATGGGAGAAAACATAGCAGATAACACATTTGTTTGGTTTTGTTTTGACTTCATTTCACGACAATAATACTTCCTAAAAGTTTCCTGTGATCGCCAATTGCGTCTTGCTAGTATTTCGTCTGAAGGACAGTTTAAATCGATGGAGCCGGCTGCACGAACGAAAAAACATAACTCATGCGTTACCTGTTATCCGTTATCGTAACCAAGTACCAGCGATAGCTCGCATTGTCTTTACCTCATTATTGTTGTTGTTGTTGTTGTTGACGTTGTCACGTTCAACTATCGTCAGTAAACCGACTTTACAGACAACCGGTATGTTTTTTTTGATGCCAACTTGCCACTTGCCTTGATTCCAGCCTCTTGTAGCAGCCGTCGCACCCATACACCGATCACAGCGCGTGACGCTGGCTTTGGCTCGCCGCAAGCTGTGTTGAATAAACTGTTGCTGTTGCACTTCGCCCTTTTCCTAATAATCTTATGACTTGTCTTACCCAATAAACTGGATCAATATTTTTATGTTCGAGTATTTTTATTTAGGCGCCACGCAGGTTGTCTAACGTCGGACTTGTCAGTCTTCGACCCGAACCTAGGCCAGAACACGATGGAATTATCTGAAGTAACACAGTGATTATTACCAATTGATAGTAGCGTTAAGTCGTGGACACGACGTCCAGAACAAAGTAGCAAAAGAGTTGCGGCTCTCTTAGAACACTGGTATAAATTATCATGATTCGTATCATTACCAAGGAGCCATGCGCTCAAGTCATCCACGTCCCAGATGGGAGGTTTTGTGATCTGTTTTGATTGTTGATTATAAATAGATAAAATAATTTTCTTTACAAGTATATGAGAACTGAGTCTTTCAGATAGGTCAGGGTTGCAAAGTGTGGATATAGCTGATTTATATACTAAAATTGCATTATAAGAAAACTTATGTTTTTGAAATAAGACTGACAAGAATCTAGCCAATTGTGAACCAGTAGGATTGCTAGGTGTTTTTAAATTATTGATTTTACACCAGACCAAAAGGAAGGCAGGTCAGTTGAATAAATTTTGATTGTACATCATCCTTAGGAACCTTCTGTGAGAAGCCGCAATGGGAACATGAAAATACGCATTCGACAAATCTATCTTAGCTAGGTAATCGTATAGTTGTTAGAAAATGGGAACTTTTTGCATATTTATTAGTTTGAACTTGCTCACAATTACAAAGTTGTTTAAGGGATTTAGGGATCTTTTAATACAGTAATATTGTAATAATTTACACAGCTGTCAACCGGTTTAGAGCCCGCGGATAAATCGTCATTTTCATTTTCGGAAAATAATTCACCACTAACATTTAAACTCAAGTTATCATCACCATTATTATGTAAGGGCACTTGAAGCGGTTGCCCAATGGGGCAGTTATGATACGGTTGAAAAGTTGATTTGAGCCAAAAAAAATTGAATATTACTGACCTGTTCCGTGAGCTTACTTAACTCATTATTGGATGTCTTACGACGTTTACGCTGATCTCTGAGCCTCGAAGTCTCAGCCTTCCTTTTGTTTCGCGCCCTTACAGCAGGAGGATCGGATTCGGATCTTGAGGAAGAACTCGAACTACTATTATTTTGATCCGAACCCATTATGATATTATGATTATGTTAGAAGTCGCACGGTAAACCGTAAACTATTAAATTGTTATGTGCAATATTAAAAACTGTAACTTATATATTTGAATATATAAAATTACACGTAAATAAATATTCTTCCACACAGCACGAAAAATAATTCGCCAACGGTTCCAAATTAGTTGCGCTCTATGGAGCTCAACTCTGCCACCTGGTGGAGAAACTTAGAACTAAACTGTAGCCAATAGGGGGACAGAAACCAGCTGACGTAGAGGATGTTCAAATCATTTAGGTACCGTTTCCGCCACACATACGAAAAATAGTGTTGCCACTCTCATTATTTGGCTTTGAATTATGGTACAGTAAGTTAATATCAAGTATTGTGATTTAATAATTGGTAAGACCTCGCCACCATCTGAGCGACTACACCCACACAAATACGCCACGGTACCATCCAGCAACATTATCAGACCCTGGATGCCCATCTAGCAACATGTTTATAAAAAAATTAAACAAACCGCTTTTCATAGTTCCCAGTAACTACAAGTAACCCTAATAGTTTCCCTGTGTCTGTCTGTCCTCCCTTGATAACTTTGGTAAGTATGAATATAAATAAACAATATTTTGTATAGGTATAGATTGCATTTAGGCTTAATTTTTGAATCATAAAATAATTCTAATGTTTTGTATTATAGCAGTGGAAGTGAGGATGAAATTTATTTTTCATTCTACCCTGTTGTGTGGGGTATTGTTAAATAGGTATTTTTAATTAAAGGCAGGTTTATTTAAATAAAAAAAAGGACTTTTTTTATGTAAACCTTTTTTGAGTGATCAACCTCCAAAGGTTTTCAAGTTGGGTCACCCGGCATTTCTTAAAATATAAATGTTAGAAACTTTTTCCTGCCCATGCTGATAGGTCATGCTTAATACTAATAAGAAAAATTATTTTTGGCAAAATCGGACATACTTTTGAAGTCATTTGAAAAAATCTATTGCGCGTTACTCTTTAGACATGTCTGACATGCTTTTGGTTAGGTAAGGGAAAAAGCACTAATGCCCGACATTGAACTAAAAGATGATATTTTAGAAAAAAAAAATCTAGTCAGAAAACTAATCATTTAAATAACATTGTTACTGATGTTAAAGACACCTAGTGCCATACATGATATGTGCTCAAAAGCTTGCGTACATTGTCAAGCAAATTTTTAAATGGGGTCAGTTGAGAACAAGCACTGTGAGCAGGTTGACATTATGTGCGTAATTCTTAGCGTTTTTCTTAAGGCAACTGACTTTTAAAAGGTATAATTTTGTCTTATATATATATGATTATTGGCTACTGTTGGTTTCGATGTTATAAATGTATGAAATTATTGATTTATTAGTACATTTCCTTATTGTTTTGGTTTGTTTTTGTATAAATTTTAAGAGGTGTTTACTATTAGTACCAGAAATGAATCTACTAGGGTTACATCGAACTGAATTTGTTAGCTTATTTTAATGCAAATTGAACCTTTATGTTGTAAAAATAAAGTTCATTGGATTTCGTTTTCTTTTACACTAGCGTAACTAAAAGAAGACAGTGTCAACTATTTGGGTATACTAGATGTCAACTATTAGTATAAATTTAATTTTCCATTAAATTTTAACATTTAACTTGATGTGATATTAAGTTTACAGTACTTAAAATGTGAAAAACTAATTACTTTTAACAAGCAACATGGCTAAATATTGATTTTCTAACAATTATATTTTTGTGTTATTTAATTGGATTATATTTTGTTACTAATTTAATAATTTTAAAGCACAAGCTGTGCTTGATTTTCATTTTAAAGTATTTTTTGTTGATTTGTTCTGATAAAACATATTAGTTATATTTGTAATTTTCCAATTGCAGCACGAAAGCGCATTATGCGGCATAATGCTCAACGTTGAATGTTTCAACTACAGCAACGCTTCGCACAATCGAGCACTCTCCAAAGTACTGCTTTCGCATGATGCGTGCAATCAATACCAACTCATTTGTTTTTTCTAAAACTAATTCACGTTCCAATTAAGCTTCAACATAATTCGGCATTGTGCGCCACTGAGTTGCACTATGCTCTGTAATTGGAAAACTACCAGTCATGTCTACTATTAGTGCCAAATGCCAATTGATGTCTACTTTTGGTGGATTTGATTTTTGATGCTGTCATCTTTTAGTGCCTATGGCAAACCTAAGAAGAATATAATTTTTAGTTAAAAATACGACCGTCTTAAAATATTTTATATGAAAAAGTTAATTTATAAATGTTGTTCTAACAGTAAAAAAAATATAGTTGTATATTATATTTGTTGATAAATACATTTGGTTTTACAGAATTAGAATACAGAATCAAGTTTGATTTGTCCTTAAAGTGTAGTATTAGTGCTTTTACCTTAAAAAGTTATTTTTCATACATGCGGATTATCCGAATTTTTTGATTTACTGAATGCCCAGTGCCCATCGACAATAATTAGTCCGGATAATCGGATCTCTACTCTAGCAACAAAATATGTAAACATAATAACAAAATAAGTTACATGAAAACTGGAAATACCTTTTAATTACTTCAGGACTAATTGAATTGTTTGTTCCTTTAAATAATTGATCGTAAATGTTTTTCGATATCATTTGAATATTTACATCGTTCAATCTAAATTCTTGAGAAATGTCTTTGTTTTCATTAGGAATTTCTTTGAGGTTATCAGTCTTGGTTGCACTGTTATTCCTAATTAATACACTTTCACTACTAGGTAAAATATCACTATATGATTTCCTGCAAAGGCGACAGTACGTGGTTGATTTTCTCTGTTTAAAAATTTTAAAAATAGACATTTTGTAAAAAAAAATACAGTGAACAAAAAACCTCAAAACATTTTGTATTTTCCCGCATACAGCTGTCGACCTGTCATTTTTGTCATCCTTTTTTTAAATATATTATGGCGTCGGCTTATAATCATTTGCCAGTGCCAAGTTAAAAAGGCGGGAAATAGAATTTTCGTTTCAATTTTCAACACCGTATTCCTAAATCGTCAAGTCTAAAGTCTAGTCAAAGTCTAAATAAATAGTCAGTGCAGTCCATGAGTCATGTCAGTCAATTCAGTAAAGTGGTAGAATCTTTACTGAAAGTTCCTAGGGAATTTTGGAGGAACACAAAATAGCACGTTTTTAGAAGTTGTACCATTTGCCCACACTTGTGAACGTTAACGAATATATAATGGTTAATATTCTTTTTAATTTTTAAAAAAAATTTCGTTGATATTACACATTAAGAACCGAAATAACACAAATTTATAAAAATTCAAAAACCACAACGTCACCCATTGAATTCCCCGGCAAAACTCCCAGTTTTTAAATATTCGTCGTCTTAACTGCAATACATAATGCTATAAGCGTTCGCCGGACGGAGACTTCAGGCTACGCATTTAATTTTATACGCATTGAGCGAAGCGAAAATGAAAAAACCCGATTTTTTTAAAATTTCGATGGCTAGTCGGTTGCATTGAGTATTAGATTGATCATGTCTTCGTTCGTGAAGAATAAAGTGTACAAGGTAAATACAAGCAAATCTAATAAACTGTTATGTGGCTGTGAGACAGTCAAAGGGACATTTTTTTCTACTTTGTCTGGTTTGTAAGATTAGCAGGCTACAATAACTTATATAAATTTAATCAAAGAGCATAACTAAATCTGTACAATGTTACTGCATACCCCTATGGTAATTTAGTACCTTTTATTAGAGCATAGAGAATTTATTATTCTTACATGAACATAGCAGTGGCGATGTCTTGTTCTGCTTCATAGGGAAGCCCTAGCCTGTATAATAGGTAGGGATTTGGATGAGGGTCTTCAATAGTTAAGTGGTAAGTGAAGCCGATAGGAATGGAGTTATAGGAACCTAACACCACCACTTAGTAAAAACATATAACAAGTTCAGCCAAAGCAGCATTCAGTTTTATATTTATTTGTACTATAATATCTATCATGGAATATAGACAAATTATATTTCTATGAATTATAATTTGTCATGATTAAAAAAATTAACAAAGATAAATACATAATAAAATACAAAATATTAATTATGAATATTTAATTGTGTCAAATATTTTACTTATTACTTTAAAAATACAACTGATATTTTCTAAAATGTGATTATTATACTAGTACAATGCATACTTAAAATGTAGAAGAAGGAATGCAAAAAAATAATACATTAACTTTTAGTTAGTTCTCAATTGATAGTCACCGTTTTGGGTAATATATCTTACCCAGGGCAAGGCCTGGTATCCACTTTTTTCAATGATTTTTAGGTATCTAACTTGAATTCCAGATGTTGTAAAGTATGGTATTTCAAATTTGACCTGTATTGGTGGTTTGCCATCTGTATCTTCACATTCAACAGACGGCAATCCGAAATGAGCCCTCATTAAGTACTCTTTACCCCCAGGGAATGATTTAATGGACCAGGTTATAGCATTCTGCTCTGGGGTATACTTAACACTGCCAATGGTTGTCTTAAATTTTGGGGAGTCCGCATCAGCCGGCACAGGTATAATAATCTCAACATTATTTGCAGTTGAGCGACGCTTGAACTGTGACTTAGCTTTAATCATATACTCCACTCTGGAATGAGCATGCCGTTCAATGACAGACTCGATCCAAATCAGAGGCTTAACATGAGTGTTCAGTCTATATGACATTAATTCAAATTCACCATCAGGAGGGATGAAAGAGATAGTCCTGTCATTTTCAAATCGTGACAATCTCACACACTGGTGAAACTTCACATCTTCCAACTCAACAGATTTTGACTTGCCTCTTCCAGTACTTTCAAAGAGAACTTTATCATTAAGACCCAAACGTAACTCAGGCATGCCTGACAAGTAAACTCGCATTTTAATGGCTCCTACAATCTCACTTCTTAACACATTACCATTTGAATTAGCCAAAAGATTTACAGATTCAATGACATCCAAAAAGACTTCATTCTTTCTGTACTTAATGCCCTCTGATCTCCAAGAAACTGCATTTGTTACGGCCATTGGTATACGAGGCTGCATTTCAAGTTTATGACCTTCTTGAGTAATATATTCTTGTAAAATTTTACTGTCTGTCGTTTGTGGGTAACCAAAATCGAGTAACTCATCAAGCAATTCGTAAATTACAACAAAATTATCTCTAATACTTTCCTCTTCAAGTTCTTTGAAATATTCTGTCATAACTTCAACTATTTTATAAAGAAACACAAATACGAGAGCAATATTAGCATTTTTCTTCGTCGTTGAAACAATATACAGATTGTTTGTCTTTATATAGGCAAAAGTGCACTCACTCGTTTGCAGTAACGGGGTAAGCATACCTTCCTCTTCCTTCTCCATTAGAAGGGGCATAAACTTATCTATGACACCCATATCGACATCTCCACGATAGTTTCTTGAAATCAGAACTTTCCCCTTTACGTCGAGTATGTATATAGCTGACGAAGACATTTTGAGTAGTTAACTAAAGGTTATCACATGAAACAGAAGTAAATTTAATAATCATTTATGCAAAGGATTCATCACAGAGAATGATTGATGAAAAACGTTATATATAATTGAAATGTAAAATGTAATTAAATTATGCCATTTTAGTTATTTTGGTAAAATATATTTCTTTGTCGTCGCAAACGAATACGTGATTTCGATGACGTAATATACTGACATTGACATTTAGGTTATTTTATAATTTATATATATATAGGTATATACATTTTTTTAGTATTTCTATATTAAGGCGCCGGCTAAAAATCATTTGCCAGTGTCAAGTTAAAAAGGCGGGAAATAGAATTTTCATTTCAATTTTCATCACCATATTCCTAAATCGTCAAGTCCAAAGTCTTAAAAATTAAATCGTGAATCAGTCTCCATTTACTAGCTTATCAAATGATTATGTGATTTGCATTATTTTTCAAACAAACTTCGTTAGATTTGATGTCCTCTTTTTGAATTTAAATTTTGCCATCTCTATTATACCAATTTTCAAAATTTGCTATTGGCTTAAAGGTCTTGTTACCAGGCCATTAAATCTTCAAAAAAAAAAAATCAAAATTTGCAATGAAATATATATATATATACAGAGATTAGCCGGAACAAACACACAGACTGACAGACGAACAGAAAAATGTTAACAATTTATATTTTATTGTAAGTACTTACCGACTATACTATTAAAGTCAAAATAAAAGCTGTTAATTTGAAATTACAAACAGACACTTCAATTTTGTTTATCTGTATAGATATAATATATTATATTATACAAAACAAATAGTTGAACTAAGTATATATAGTGCGCGCGGAACTAGTTGGCCGCGCCTTAGGTAGGGACAGGGGTGAGGGGGCGGGTTTCTTGCTGCTCGCAGTGTTGCCGCCGTTAAGTCAGGCTCCGTACTGAGTAATAACATCAAGCGCTCTTCCGCTTAGTCACAATATGTAACAGTCATAACAGTCACAATGTGTAATTGCAAAATTCTACATTATTGTCAAGGTGATAAGGTCGTTTTTTGTATCATTCTTAATAGTCGTTATTACATTGTGATTTCGAGTGGCAAAAAGTGTTGTGCCTAATAATCCGTCCACCCCAATACAATTCACCTCCTCAGACCAGAACAGAACCTCAATTATTGTATTTAAAGTAGACTTTAATTTTGATTGTATCAAAAGTGAACGTCGGGACGTTATTGTAATTGTATTATTGCAGGTTTTATTTAGCAGAATTGACCCTCTGATCATTAGAGTATATTTCGAGCGTTTTTCATTTAGAACAAGTCAGTTTTAACACAGTGTAAAATGTGTTCCACTAGGAAAAAATATTTTACGTGTTAATTTTTTCACAGTGCAACACAGTCGACACTATGAGCATTTTCCATTTAGTGTTTTCCAATAAAAAAAAAACCCTCTGCGTTTGACACTGTTTTGAACAATTTAATAAATGGAACACTAAGTAAGTAACACAGTGACGACTGTGTTGCAATGTGAAAAAATGTCTGCGTACAATTTAACCTTACAGCATCCAACCAAATGGAGACGAAAGTCTGCCACTTTCTGCGAGAGGGACGAGGAACGCACACAAATAGTGATTACACACTAATGCATTTTCAATCACGTCGTTCATCGTCGCACACGCAAACACAAACATAAACTATACTCACACATGTACAAACACACAAAGTAAACAGCCTGTAGTACGACAAAAGTCATTTTATTCAAGCAACGATAGTGCTTAACACTGTCGATATTTAAATATCTATGAGTTCGGCAAATAATAATAGGGTACTTTCCATGGACAACAAAATAGTACGAAATGTGATGAATATAAAAAATTATACAGAAATAAACATAAATATGTAACATATTAATTTTAAGTGATTTTTTTCGTGATTGTTTCAATAAAATGATTGATTTAATTAAAATTGATTAAAAAGATGCAATTTGTGATTTAATATGGCTTTTGTAGTCATATTGATTTTATGAATAAATAGTTGTATTGATTTATAGCATGATATACCATGAAATAGAGATTTACTTACATTGAAGTGTTTTTCACAAATTAAATATATATCCTAAATTATTTACAACTTTTAGTTGTAAATAATTTTGGATATCTATTTCGGAGTTTCTACTTTCAACCAAACTTTCCTCATTTCAATATCTTCCGGCACTATAATGAATAACTTTTCTGGAGTTCTATTGCCATTATTTTTACAATTTTATACCACACACGAATAATACTCATTCTTGCGCCAATTAAGGTACTAATTACTTTTTCGAAAAAATTAATGAGTTTAGAGCATAAAAACCGACTTCCAAAGTAAAAATGCACAGAAAAAGTATGAAATTAAACGTATTTTATGAATCTATAGTATCGTATTTTCTGAATAAGCTTTTGTCCGCGGCTCTGCCTACGTAATTATAGTATCGGGTATTCCACGGTAATACTATACTTCTTCGGGATAAAAAGTAGCCTAAGTTTTAATTTCAATGAAAACTGTTCAGTAGTTTTTGCGTGAATGAGTAACAAACATCTGTCATCCATCCATCCTCACAAACTTTCACATTTATAATAGTAGTAGGATTCCCCTTTTAAATTCGGTTAAAATTTTTACCATTTCGTAGTAGCTCTCCATCTACTTAAAAACTGTGTTTTATTATAATGAGTGCGTGACAAACCTTTTAAGCTATTATATTATTTCTAATGGGTATTACAGACGGTGAGGATACTATAATATTTTATGTTAAGATGAAATATCGATTGCTATACAATTTGTTTAACTATCACAGACGGCTAAGATACTTTACATTTTCATATTACGTACTAAATATGAAATAAATATCCAGGCATCTTATGATAAAAAATTATATTATCTTCGACGTCCATTAGTCTGCAGAAAAATTGATAATATAATGATTTTCGAAACACAAGTTTTCTTTTGAGACAAATATTTTAAACTGATTTTTGTTTTAATTTACTTTATTTCGCTTAGTATGCTATAGTAAATACGTATTAAAATATCTCCTCTTGCTAGTCACTTGTACTATAAAACATGAAGCTTCAAAAGGCAAATTGTTCTCGTACGTTTAGTCCACGAAACACGATTTGCACAACCTTGAATCCAGACATCACCCGAATCATTGTATCATTAGGAAATCTGAAAATTTAATAATTAGATTATCATACTGATAAAGTTGATATCGATATTTTTTGTACTGTCACAACCCTCTTTTTTCTGCAGTGTGGCTGGTTTATAAATGAAAAGTGCATAATTTCAGGATAAGTTGATCCGCACATATTTTACTGTAATAAAGAATAACGAGATTGAACAAAAGTTTGATAATATAATTAAATAATTCTTTTGTAATTATTTGAAAATTTTTAATGTGGTTTAGTGACATAATATTAAGAATTTAGAAAAAACGAAAGAAATTGCAAACAGTATACTTATTAATAAGTCATGTTTCTTCATTTTGAAACATATAACAAGAACGTTATAAAATACTACTATTAAATATTACCCTAAGTTAGGATCTTATACGATTCAGTGGCAACACGTATAGACCGAGAATTTGTTTTGGATGTTTGCTTATTTATTGCATTATTTGTTAATATTTAGACAAAATAATACTTACAGTGGAAGGAGTTTTGCCGGGAATTCTATTGGTGACGTTGTGGGTTTTTGTATATTTTATTAAATTTATGTTATTTCGGTTCTTAATGTATAATATTATTAGAATGTTAACTATTAAATATTCGTTAACGTGTACAAGGGTGGGCAAGTGGTACAACTTCTAAAAACGTGCTATTTTGTGTTTTTTCCAAAACTCCCTAGGAACTTTTATTCTACCACTTTACTGAATCGACTGACATGACTCATGGACTGCACTGACTATTTATTTGGACTTTGACTAGACTTTAGACTTGACGAGTTAGGAATACGGTGTTAAAAATTGAAACGAAAATTCTATTTCCCATTTCCCGCCTTTTTAACTTGACACTGGCAAATGGTTTTAAGCCGATGCAATATATAAATTTAAAAAAAAGGTGTCAATCTGTCAAAAATGCAATTTTCTGTTGTGGTAGGTTACAAAATGTAAATTTCATGAATATTGAATTTAAGTTAATAGAGACGAACAGATAGAAGCCAATGAATTACCTTTAATGTGATATTCTTATTTCCACATATACAATGAATTCATACAAATTATAGTATTTGGATAAAATATATTGTGAAGATGATTTCCGAAAGGCAAACTAAACAAAGAAACCCCATAATTTACCTTGACATATTAATTGATGGTGAAAAAGGTAATCTCTTTCAATTACAATTCCTTTCTGAATTATATTTTTTCAAAGGCGAAAGTAATGTGTCCAACATTACTTTCGCCTTTGAAAAAATATAATCATCTTTGCACATGCAAAGTTCATAAGTTTTCCACTTTACTCCTTATCTCATAAACATTCATTTTTGACAACCTCTTATAATTCGATGGAGCGGCACGAAAAGACATAACTCATGCGGCGTTACCTCGCTCTGAGGCGTTCCATTTATTATTATGACGTCTGTAAACCGACTTTATAGACAACTGACATTTTTTAAATGGTATTGAAGCATTTGCAAGAATTAATTATAATAATTAGCCATTTAATATTGCTATGCTTTAAAAAAATCTAAAAAATGTTTCTTCCTTCATAAAAGTAGAAGTGTCCACAGAAACATTATATCATAAATTTACTGATCTGTGTTTAGCTGTTATTGCATATACCAGCGGTTCTCAAACTTTTTTGGTGACGGAACCATTTTGGAAAGCAAAATACTTGACGGAACCCTACAATAAAACAATAATTTTTAAAAGTGTATTCTTTATTAATAAACATAATAAAAGTACAATGTAACAGTTACTGATTAATACTCACTTTAACATGCCACATGGCAAGTACATTATTACAAGATATTAAAAAAGAAAAAATGTAACTAATGGGAGGTATGAAACTGTTTTTTATTTTTCATTAATTGGTTGATGTCAGGTTTGATAGAAGACTGTTGCAGTCTCATATCAGGTTCGGCGTCCAGTCTATTGCGATATTTTGTTTTCGTGGCTGCATACATTGAGAATCCTGTTTTGCACAAATATGTTGTTGGGAACGGGAGACGGATATTCAGAGCCATTTTGCCAAGCATTGGATATTCATTACGAATTCTGCACCAAAAATCGTTGAGAGGCATCGTTTTGAACAGTGACTCCATACTTGTGTCTGATGACATTTCTAAAAGAGATTCATATATCTCGTTTGACATACTTTCGGGCTTTTGCAACTTGGGTAAGGAGGAAAGGATTTTTTGCAAGGATTATGAATCCATGAATTCAGTTTTATTTTTGTATTCTGTTCTTCGGGAAAATACTTTTCAAAAGATGCGCGCATCGAAGTGAGATATTGGACCAATTCTTCATATATATCATCTTGAAACATTTCTGAGTTGTTGTTGCTAACAAACTCACTGAGTGACGTAAAGCTTTCTATTTCTCTCTTATCAACGCAAACAATCCAAAAATTTTATTTTATTTTGAAGGCAGTTATTTTGTTATAGGCCTGGAACACTGTTGTCTGTTTACCTTGCAATGATAAATTCAATTCGTTTAGTTTTTGAAAGATATCCGCCATAAAAGACAATCGGAACAACCAAGTTTTATCATACAAACGGTCTTTCAAATTAAAAGAAGTATCAGCTGAAAGAAACATTTGTAACTCCGCTCTAAGTTCAAATAGCCTTGTTAAAGTTTTACCCAGATACAGCTATCGCACTTCTGTATGGAGCAGCAGTGTTTTATGTTTGCTGCCATAATCTTCACACAATAATGAGAACAATTGGGATTGTAGTGGTTGTGATTTGATAAAATTTATTATTTTTACCGCTTCATCCATAACTAATTTTAGATTTGACGGCATTTGCTTCATCGTAAGTGCTTGGCTATGCAGAATACAATGGCTGGAACTACAACTAGGCGCTTTATTTTTTATGCGTGACACTGCTCCTGCTGTTTTACCTGTCATCTCCTTGGCCCCATCTGTACAAATGTCAATGCAATCGTTCCAACTGAGATTATTTTCTTCAAAAAATATGTTTATTTTATTAAAAATTTCTTCCCCGGTAGTGTTTGTGGGCAGCGGTGAACAAATAAGCATGTCTTCTTCAAAAGAACTTCCATATGGATATCTCACGATTACCAGCAAGATAGCCAGACCAGCGACATCAGTTGACTCATCCATTTGCAAGGAGAATCGTGTTTTTTGTAGACGTGTAACTAGTTCTTGTTTGACGTAGCTTGCCAGATCATGGATTCGCTGTGAAACAGTATCGTTTGATAGCGGCACAGTAGAAAGATGCTTTGCAGATTTTTCATCGAGCATACATTTTGTTATGTTAACACACATGGCTTTATTAAATTTTCAGAGATAGTGTGCGCTTCACCTGCTTGTGCTATGCGATAACTAAATATGATGCCTCCGTGGCCTTTTCATTGATAGTTTGTGTTACATGCATCATATTTTTTTGACTTTCCAATAACTGTTCTTTTCTGCGAACAAAAAATTCTTTATTCTTGTCTTTAGACTCGGGGTGTACAGTTTCTAAATGTCGGCGCAATTTGGCAGGTGCCATGGAACTATTAGGAAGCAGTTTCCTACATAGCATGCAGAGGTGAGCCGTTGGAATCAACAAATCCGAAACTGATATATGATTCATCATACTTCCTTTTTTTTGTCTTTGAAACCGTGGAGCTTGACGTCGTGGCATCATCGTCTGGATCGATAATTGCTGCATTCTCCGCGCGTACTGCTTTTGAACATTCAGCGTCATTAGAAGATGTTGTTGCAACACGTTTAACGCCTTTAAGCAAACGTTCCATTCTTCTTTATTAATAATGTTACACGTCAGGATGGTGGGGTCAAAATAATGCACAATCGTTACTGCTTATAAGAGACTAAGTTTAGTCCAAAGAAGAAATGTACTAATCTGATACAATCAGAATACAGCAGGTAGTAGAACGATAAACACTAGTTACATATCACGTTTAAACTCCGCAATTCGCTAGCCAGCTTGTAAGTAGGTAGGTAGGAACTTATCGCTCCGAACGTTAATCGTCAACTGACTGACGAGGCGCGACGCGCGATCGCCGCATTTATACTTAGTCTTAGACTCGATCTCGAATATTCTCAAAAATACTCGAGTCGGCGCCTTTGATAAACAAAAAGCGGAAATAAAAATAGAATTACGAAAAATGCGTTGTAAACAATCTCGACTTTATGTTTTGAAGTTAGAGCCGAAAGTCGCTTGTTCACAACTATAGTGTCTAATTCAGAGGCGGCTTTTATCAAAGGGACTGCGCGCTCACAAGTATACGCGCGGCGGCGGTGCGGCGGGCGGAGTCAAAACGATCGACCAGAGAGAGGTGTTTTGATTTTTTTTCTAAATTCTAGCGGAACCCTTACAGGGGTATCGCGGAACCCTAGGGTTCCGCGGAACACACTTAGAGTATAGTGGCATATACAATCAAAGTGAATCATTCTAAACTGTCTGAATTCTGAAAATGATTATGCTGTTATGGTTCTAAGTCACATGACAAAACCATGAGAATTTCAACAATTGTACAGTGTGCACAAGGATATTAAATTATAGCTAATATTCAATTCAAGGTTATAAGTTGAATAACTGTGTTACTATGCTTAAACCATATTTTATTAAAGTGCGAGTAAAAAAAATTGTAGCTGGAAGAATAATAGCAGAGCTTAGACATGATGTGGTTCCTAAAACAGCTGAGAACTTTCGAGCATTATGTACAGGGGAGAAGGGGATTGGACTTAAAGGAAAACAATTACATTATAAAGGAGTAAGATTTCATAAAGGTACATTTATATTGTCTAAACTTTTTCTGCTACAAAACTGCTGTTTTCAATAGTTAAATGAAGATTTTAGCCACAGCCTGTTCCTTAAATACAGCATGTTAATATAGTGAACTTATTATTTATTATTGTAGCAATATCCCAGTTCATGATACAAGGTGGTGATATTATTAATGGAGATGGAACAGGAAATGAGAGTATTTATGGTCCAACTTTTGAAGATGAAAACTTTGAATTAAAGGTATATTGGTGTATTTATTTAATAAATAAATATTTAAAATAAAGAATTTACATAAAATAATAGTTATCTTATGAAAAAGAAAGTAAAAAAGTATCTCTCATTATTAACTTAAGCTTACTTAAATATTGTATGATAAAAAAAAATCCACTATAAATATTACAGCATGATGCAGGTGTACTGAGTATGGCAAATGCAGGGAAACCACACACAAATGGCTCACAATTTTGTGTAACCACCGTACCATGTCCACATTTGGACGGAACTAATGTGGTGTTTGGTCATGTCTTAGCTGGTGTGGGGGTAGTTACAGAAATACAAGACACTGCTAAAGACGGACGAACTACTGTGGTAAGATCAATATTGAAATTAAATTTTGAAGTCTTGTACAGATCTTACAAAAAATAAGAATTATTTAATGTTTATTTATGTTTTTTTTAGTGTAGCTGTTAGGTAATTATTATGTGTAATAAAAAGTGTTTTTAAGATCATTTTAAATACGAAATTATCAGCATTTTTGACAACCCATAGTAATAATTATGGTAAATCTTTAATTTAAACCTAAAATTATTTTCTTAGCCCTATGAAAACTAATGCAAAAATATTTTTTATTTGTGCAGGAATGTGTAATAGAAGATTGTGGTGAAATAAAAGAAGTGGAAAATTGGGATGTTTCTTGCAGGGATGGTTCTGCAGACCATCTACCTGATTACCCTAACGATCTCCGTCACAGTTTATCAGTAAGTCAATAACTAACATTCTATTCTTCTGGTTAATTGTAACAAATTCACGACAAACCTTTATTATCATAGGTAATGTAAATAATAAGCCCAAAAATGCTACAAAAAAAAATGTAAGAAGAAATGAAATATATATATAACAATTTATATTTTATTGTAAGTACCGATCATACTTTTAAATGCATTAATTGAAAATAAAAGCTGTTAATTTGAAATTACAAACAGACACTTCAATTTTGTTTATCTGTATAGAAATATTATATTATACAAAACAAATAGTTGAACTAAGTATATTATTGCGCGCGGAACTAGCGCCTTAGGTAGGGACAGGGGTTGCTTGCTGCTCGCAGTGTTGCCGCCGCGAAGTCCGGCTCCGTACTGAGTAATAACATCAAGCGCTCGGCTAGCTAGTCACAATATGTAACTGTCGTAACAGTCACAATGTGTAATTGCAAAATTCTACATTATTGTCAAGGTGATAAGGTCGTTTTTTGTATCATTCTTAATAGTCGTTATTACATTGTGATTTCGAGTGGCAAAAAGTGTCGTGCCAATATAATCCGCCTAGCCTCAATATCGTAACGCGCCATAAGGAACTTCGTTCCAAAAATATGAATTATTCATGTACTTTTTGTAAAATTTATACATCCCAGATTCCTTTTACCTGGACATTCATGTAAATAAACTTTTGTGAAAGCTATGATTTATTCCGTATGTGAATATATAAAATTAATTTGATCAAGTAGGTAACAAAATTATACATTTTCTTTTTTGAAATATAATTTAATAGTTACAAGATTTTATAGAATAGTTGTAAATGAGTTGTTACGTATTTTCTATATGCGCAGTTAGATCCTTTGTTTTATTCAATAATCGTGATATTTCTAGGTAGACGAATTAGTAACTGGTATTAGTGGTGTGAAGCAGTGTGGTAATAGTTTCTTTGTGGAGGGCCTATACAAGCGCGCCACACGAAAGTACCTAAAATGTCTACGGTACCTCGAGTATCTTAGGATACAACTGCACAATGCTGAATGGGACAAATGTAAGTTTTGTGCAAAATTAGTTAAGAAATTGTAACACTCATAAAGTTGTAACAACAAAATAATAAAGCATTTTTAGAAAGGATCATTGAATAAAATAGGGCCCAAATGTTAACATTAAAGTTTTTGTCTTCTGGGTAAAAAAGTAAAAAAAAAAAATAGTTTGCATACTGCATAAAGGTCAATGATGGAATGTTATTTCGTGGCCCCTACTGTTATGTTATGTTTCAAGTGCTTTTTTAAGATTTTTATTTTGTTTTCATTTTTAAGACTAATGCTGAATGTAACTTTACCAATTTGAATATTGGTAGAATGAGTTATTTTTTAAAATAACATTACATACATTACTTTTTCAGATTACAAAACTATTGAAACATTTAATCTACAATGTTATTTGAATCTTGCGGCGTGTTATTCCAAACTTGGAGACTTTAGCTCTTGCGTTAGAAGTTGCAACGAGGTAAGTGATATTGTAGCGAGCTACACTTAGATGATAAAGATGTTAGATGCTGCTGATAGTGTAAATGATAGATGCTGCTAATGCTGTATGCTGATGCTGTTCTGATAGGTTGATGCTGATATAGGGATAAATGATGTCCAGAACCAGTCTAAAAAGAAACAAGGAACAAATCTTATAAAATAGTCATAACATTACAAAATAATTCTATATGAATATATATATTCTATTATGTCAATCTATGCGCGGTAATATCAAATATAACCGGCGGTGGTGGCGGCTGATTGACGACTCGACGCATACGCAAGTGGTGTACGCTGCTATCGCCGGTGGGTGCGCGTTCCTCGCTCCGAACCGAATCAGGCGCGCAGGCGACACGTAGGTGGGAGGCGCATGTGCTGGACCGGCCTGCTCCTCGTCTCTGATAGTCCGTACTGGTGTTTGTGGTTGCTGTGTCTCACGACTGTTGTTTGATGCTCTCTTCCCATTGATATAGTAAAATAGACAAGACACTGAAACTGTTAAAACAAGGAAGTATATTAAAGCGTAGTGGTGTTTGTCGTGACCTGAGATGTCATTGATGCTTGCTTTCTTCAGAGCATGAATCTGTTTCTTGATGGTCTCGTACAATCCGTCGTCTTCTTTTGTTATAGGTTCGATACTGATGTTCCGTGCTTAAAAGTAAGTTGTAGTGTTCGGTCTCGTTGAGTTCATTAGCAAAATGAGATAAAGCAGATATGCATATCATTATTTTTATCTCATTACATGTGGTACTTAAATAATGTATATATTTCTCTGTTTTTGCTGTTCTGCCAGTACGATGTCATGTTGTAGTAGGCCACAAGAGTCCATTGATCTTTGATGATTTGCATGTCAGCAATCCTGTCAAAGTAGAGTGACTTGTTTTCGTCAATTCTCGTGATGTTTATTGTTTGCTGACTTTATGGAATGATAGCCATGATGAATAATAAAATAACTTTATAAAAACGTTTTTCAAAATATTTTTTCTAGGTCTCAAATTTTTCTTCTGCTCCCTTTGGTGCTTTTGTTTCAACAGGAAAAATTATTAATTTTTCTAACAGGCCGATTGATGACGTTATTTTTTTGTGTTTTTAATGTGATCACCCGGGTATGTCCGTCCTTTCCGGGGTGAAGTTCACACACACGTGCTAAGGCTCACCTCCCTGGGGGCATGTTCTCCTCTTTGATGATAATTATGTCGTTCAGTTCGATGTATTTGATAGCTGTTGTCCATTTTGATCTACTTTGTAGGCTTTGTAAATATTCCCGAGACCAGCCCTTCCATATTTGCTTGTTCATAGATTGTACTAATCGCCATCTTGATGATAAATGCGTGATTTCCGGGTTCGTCTGGGGTCTGGATAAAAGAGGACCACCGACAAGAAAGTGTCCTGGAGTGATATAGTTGTCGTCAGGATCTTCTGTAAGAGCACAGAGTGGACGGGAGTTCATACATGCTTCGACTTGGTGCAGTAAGGTAGTCAGCTCATCATAAGTAAGTTTCTGTTCCCCCATCACTCGTTTCAGGTGCTGCTTGAGGCTCTTGACAGCTGCCTCCCATAAACCGCCTGCAGAGGGCCATGACGGCGCATTGAAGTGCCATGCTATGCCTATCTCACTGATATTATCGATGACGTCATGATTGATAGTGCTGATGATTTCCTTGTACTCCTTTTTCAAGAAATTCGAGGCGCCGACGAAGTTTGTCCCGTTGTCGTTGTATATATTTTTTAGAATGCCGCGGCGGGAGCATAGACACCGGAGTGCTGCCAGGAATGCTTCTGTGCTCAAGTCGGATACCAGTTCTAAGTGCACCGCTTTGGTTGCCATGCACACGAACACAGCAATGTATCGCTTGTTCGTACGGACACCCTTTCCCTTGTTTAGCTTCACGTCTACATGTCCAGTGAAGTCAACACCCATCGTCGGTCGTGCGGGTGTTACTCGGGACCCCGGGTAGGTCCGCCATGATCTGATGCTTGGTCGTCTGACTGTAGCGTCGGCACTTGATGCAATCTCGTAATTTACTTTTTACAACACGTATACCGCTAACGATCCAGTACCAGTAGTATCCAGAAGATCCGGTGCGCTTGATCTATGATAAGCTCCTTGAGTCTGCTTGAAGTAGGTAAGATGATAGGATGCTTTGCAGAGTAGCGTAAGATAGTGTTCTCAAGTCGTCCGCCCACTCTCAAGATGCCATTATTATCCAAATATGGATTCAAGTTTAAAAGTTTGCTGTTCGATTTTAATATTCCGTTTTTATTTAAAGATGATATTTCTTCAAAAAATTCAAAATTCTGTACTGTCTTTATAATTAAATTAAATGCATTTCCTATGTCGCTTGTTGTTAGATTATTTGCTTGACAAGCGTTCTTGCGCGCTCGATAAATGAAATGTGATAGCCACGCAATTGTTTTTGCGATCCGAGTGATAGAGCTCATTTCATTTAGCAATTTATAAATAATAGAATCGGAACTTGATTGTAAGGCTGTTAATGGCGCACACTGTAGCTTTTCCTTCTTTCAAGAACTGGTTCTTGATATGCCTCAATGTTTTCAATTTGATGATTTTCTTGAATGAATTTAGGCCCTTCCCACCATAGTGAGTGATTGGAAAGATAAGTGCTGCTCATGCCCTTCGTCGCACTGTCTACGGCGTTGTCCTCTGACTTTACATGCTGCCAACACTTAGCGGGAATGATATGTGGGATTTGTCGTACTCTGGTTGCGACGAATTGCTTCCATCTTAAAATGTCTCCATGAAGCCACCCTAATACTTTCATGTAGTCAGTCCAAGCATGTAGGTGAATTTCTTTTGATGAAAACATAGAATCCAAAACCTAACTCCAGTCTAGGTAATGATATCTGTTTCTTTATTGGAACGACTTTCGTTTTCGCAGTGATGAGCCTCGATGTGCATGCGCCTTTATGATTTCGTGCCACTAAGTATATTGCACATGCATATGCTTTTTCGGATGCGTCACAAAACCCGTGTAGATGAAGTGACTGACCGCTATGACCCAGATAACGTGGGATTTAAAATAAATGTATTTTTCTTAGATCTTTTGTTAATTCACTCCAATCATAGAATCTGATAGGGTGTCATCCCAGGATAATTTCCATGTCTGTTGAAATAGGATTTTTCCCCTGATTGCGAGCGGTGAGAGCCAGCCGAGAGGGTCATAGATTTTTGATACTTCTGACAGAACTTCTCTTTTGGTGATGTTATTTTTAAGGCCTTTTGTTAGGTTGTATTGATAAGAAAATGTGTCAGAGGCAGGATTCCATCTCAAGCCCAGAGTTTTTCTATTTTCAGCGTCCTTGAACTCCGAAATAGTGCTCAGTTGCTTAGATGATAAATCTTTTCTGAGTTCAGGTGTGTTGCTGGACCATTTTCTCAGATTCATTCCCGCGCTCTTCAGTACTCCTATTATCTCTCTTTGTAATTTTTTTGCCTCAATGATATCGTCACTTCCACATATTAAATCATCGGTATAAAATGAATTAATTAATGCTTGCGCTGCAAGTGGATATTTTTCTTTGTTATCGAATGCTATCTGATGTAACGTGCGCATAGCTAGGAATGGAGCAGCCTTGGTGCCATACGTCACAGTGGTAAGATGATATGTTTTAATGTCGTTGTTATGTGAGTTTCTCCATATGATATTAAAAACTACACGTAGTTTTGCTGTCGTAGAGTCGGGTTTCATGACGCCGTGGTGAGGTAGGTAATATGTTGTCTCGCTCACACTTGTACTTTTCGCATGTGCCCCAGTGACTCATATTCATTCATAAACTGTTTATAGCTGTTTGAATACATTTTATTTTTTGCCATTTTTCTTTCCATGTGTACAAATCTGGCCAAGGCGATTGATTTTGAGTACCCTAATTTTTGCTCAAAATTCTGCTTCATAGGGATGGCTAGCTACCTCCTATCTACCATCCTCGAGACATCTTGTTGTTGACTGATATAGGTCTTCGCAGTATTGTTCTGATTCTGATAAGTGCGAGTTTATACGTGACTCTTGGATATCTTCGATTTCCCAGTACTTGGACAAATCTTCTACTTGATTTAAGATAACATTGCAACTGTATATTTTCACGTTGCCTGATAGTATCCATCCGATCCTTGTATGTTGGGCGATTGGAGCATGTGGGGGCCCCCTTATGAGGCCTTCCATGGTTATATCTGAGTATACTCTGGGTCAGCGAGGTTAAGATGTTGAATATGAGGCCAGGATTTAATATTAAATGATGTGTTAGGCAGGTTGTTGATGACGCGTGACATCACAAGTGCTTGGGTAGTAAACTGATAATCTTCGTATATTGATTGGCAGACGAGTGTAACCATGCTTTTACTTTGTTTTGTACTGGGCCCGATGCCGGACACCGATGCATGATAATGTCGGCGCTGCAATTCTAGGAGCTGAGCTGCATTTTCCGATATAAGAGTTACTTGGGACCCTAGATCTAGGAGCGCCGTTATGATGACATATGTTCCGTCCGCCGACTGTACCTTGATAGCCACTGTTGTGAGCAATATTTCTTCGTCATCGGTTGCGTCATAGTTTATATAACGATTTTTAGGTAGTTTGCTCGAATTTGGAGCGCTTATTGCTGAGAGCAAATTTGCACTCGTAGTGGGTGATGGCGCATCTACGTTGCGCGTTGCTTGCAGTTTGATGTTTGTGGACTTTGGTTTTGACTGCATAATTCGGTCATGAATTTTTGTGTTATGCGGTTCATTGCACTCTTTGCAACGCCGCGTTGAATAGCACGGTTTATCTTGATGCGTGTAGAGACAATTGGGGCAGATTTTATGTTTTAATAAAGTCTCCATTTGCTCTTTGCCTGATAAATTGAAAATGTTTGACACATGTATAGATCGTGGGACGCATTACACACAACACAGGTCCTGCGTATGTATGTATGTCGTTGCGGCTTGATAAATTCCTTTGCGGAAAGGTTTGTTTTGATATTTCGGCGGTAGAGCGGTTTTGTTAAAATTTGACGTTCTCAATGTTTGATAAGCTTGTTTACTAGTGCTTTCATTTTCCTTTTCTCTGCGCTGAATAGGCTCTAAAGCCGTAAACTTGCTCTCAATAAATGACATAAATTCTTCAAGGGTGGGTAGAGAGCGCGGCTCCTTGCGAGACTCCTTGTAGTCGCTGTAGGTATCCATATCTAACTTCTTTGACAGAATGTGTACTAATAAAGGATCCCAGCTATTAGTGCTCACTACCAAATTATGTATGGCGTATATACATTCGGTAGTTGTGTCGTAGAGCTTCTTCAATTCATATGACGATTGTTTATGAATGTTTGATTGATTGAGAAGTATTTCGACTTGTTAAGTGAAAAGTAGTTGAGGATTCTTAAAGCTGTGATTTAAGATTTCCCAAGCATTCTCGTAATTCTCTGCAGAGATGTGAAGATGTTGAATCATGCGCTCTGCCTCTCCCTAGACCTTACATTTTAAATGTTGCATTTTTGAGCGTTCGTGATATATTTGTTGTTATGTATCGCTTGACGCATCGGTGTACAAATCGTGGAATGTAGGCCATTGAGTATACTTTTCTTGTAAATATTGGTATCTCTATTTGGGATAGAGATTGTTGTAGATGGGTGTTTGAACATAATTTTTGATTTAAATTTCGTTTCATGTTGATGAATTTTTCCTCAATGTCGGCGAATGATTCTTCATACTGTCTGTCGGTTCCAGATGATATAATGTCTACATGCAGATGGAGTTCGTCGATGTTACGCCAGCACTGCTGTAGCCTGTAAGTTACGTAACTCTCGTCCTCAATCTCCCATTTTTCTTCGAGGTTCTGTTCATTGATGCGTTTTATTTGTCGTTCCAGTGCCCGAATATTAGCGTATTATTGTGCTAAGATCTCTTGATAGTCTTGGCGGGATTCGACCTTTACAATGTGAATTTTTGGGAGTTGAAATTGCGTTCTTGGGATTGACCTTGGAAGTTGAGCGTGTGGAGTCATCCACAGGAGTAGCTTGACCGCTTTTTGAGGTGGATAGATGCGAGATTGTTGAAGTCGAAGGCCTTTCTGAGTCCGATGTCATGGCTGCTCGTAACGTGGTATAGAAGTTCTTCACTTCGGAGTAGATATACTTTTTAAAATAGTCTGATGTCTTATCTTCAGCGGCTTGCAATGCCTTGTTATTGAGCTTCAAACTCTCCCCACAGATTGTCAATGGCTGCGATGATTTTTTAAAGTATTCCGGCTTTTTTCTGTCCGCGGAGTCCTTTTTGTAGTTAATATGGATCTTTTCAATCTCCTTGATGATAGCGCTCTGATGTTCTAGAAGTTCTTGCATTCTAGAAGTTCTTGATGATAAATGATATATTTAGCGTAGTTAAAGTCCCTTTACAGTATATGCGTCCTGTTCTCAATTCTTCCGGGGCGACCCGCTGGTGGGAGACCGGTCGAGCCGATTCGCTACTGTATGGAGACAGTAAAATACACTAAATATTTAGGTAATTTTCTTCTAGTAAAACCACGATGATACGTAGAGCGTCTTGATAATGTTATTGAGACGATGTCTTGATAAGATGATGTTCTTAAGGCAATTTCTCAATGCGTCTCGCTGATAATAATGATATGCTTCTGATAATCCAAAGATGCGTTGATTCTCGTTTCGAAGGACCAAAAAAAATGTGGCGAGCTCTACACTTACATGATAAAGATGATAGATGTTGCTGATAGTAGAGATGCTGCTAATGCTGTATGCTGATGCTGTTCTGATAGGTTGATGCTGATTTAGGGTATAAATGATGAACCCCGTTTGGTGCGTATTAACGAACTGCGTTTATTGTAAATAATGATTAAATTTATATGTTACAAAAATGCTTATCTAAGATACACGCGCGGACGGACATACGCGAGGCGCACGAGTGCAATGACACATTGACCCGTACAGATATAAAAATAATTAAACAATGAAGTTTTTGGAAATATAAGTATTTATATTTAATTAGTAGATATACCTAAAATCTGAAATATATAAATAGTTTATTATTCATATTGTAATTATCTCCTTACTATAGAGAGAAATGAATAAAATTCTGTTTAATTTTTTAGAATGGAATTATTATTGCAACTTATTATTAAAAAGTTTACAATGAAACTTTGAATGTTACAGGTTCTACAAATAGAGGCGAAAAATGAAAAGGCGCTATACCGGCGCGGTCACGCGTTCTTCGCCCTCAAAAACTACGAGGCTGCTCTCATGGACCTCAGGTTAGCCGACAAAGTGTCGCCCAAAAATAAAGCGGTACAAAAACTACTAGATGAGGTGAAAAAAACCAACAAAACCTACAATGACATACAAAAACAACGCCTCTCGAGGCTTTTTCGTGAGCAAAAGGAGAAAGAACTTGGACATCACTGAATTGCATCTCAACGTGATAATTTACAAATTATAAAGGCTGAGTGTGTGTTTGTGATAGCCCCTAGAGCCAACGACCAAATTGTTATCTAATATTTAGGCTAGGAGCTCCTAACTGCCGACCCGTCCTTAATTTATACTGCAGTTTTCTCTCTTATACAATATGGCACATATAGATATTAATGAAACTTTAGTTGCAGTGGTATAACCAGGTAAGTGTCAAATATATCTAGTCCATACATTAACCTAAGTTTGAAATATCACACCACGTCATGTTTATGTTAATTGTGCTTGGCGTGCAGTCTCAGGTAATATTATAGAACTTGCAGTCTTTATAAATTATGATAGGCCTGGGAGTGAAGGGCTCTTGCTCTTAATTGCTAAGTTCTAGAGATGTTACGGTGAGCGTCTCTTGTTTATTTTGATCTCAATATTTTTACACAGAATCTAGCAATCAGAACAAATGCTCTAAATTAAAATTGTTTTCGCTTTTTCTTGCACTTTTTAGAAATATTTACACCAATGCTTGTTACTAAGGCGGGTCAATAAGTCCGTGACTTTTTGAATTTCTAACCTCCTTACTGAAAAAGCAACACTACTCCTGTCAACAGGCATCTGTCAGTTGACTCCTATCAAAATTTGAACTTGCTGCGTCAGTTAGTTTGTGTTTTACAGCTATCTTTATCAGACTATCCAGTAACTTAAGGAAACAATGGAAAAAAGTGAATTTCGTGTGCTTATTAAGAATTATTTTTTGCGAAAAAAAACCATTACCGAGACCAAGGCTAAGCGTGATAAATACTATGGGGACTCTGCACCATCGATTTCAATGGTAAAAAAGTGGTTACTGAATTTCGTTGTGGCCGTACAAGCACTGAAGATGCCGAACGTCCTGGATGCCCAGTTGAGGTCTCTACACCCGAAACAATCGAAAAAATTCACGATATGGTGTTGGCCGACCGAAGATTAAAAGTGCAAGAGATTGTAGAAGCCATAGGCATCTCGCATGGCTCAGTGGTTTCAATTTTGAATGATCACTTGGGCATGAGAAAGCTTTCCGCAAGATGGGTGCCGCGTTTGCTCACAGTCGACCACAAACGCAATCGTGTAACAACTTCACAGGAAGGTTTGGCGTTGTTTAATCACAATATGGAGGAGTTTTTAACCGTGGACGAAACATGGATCCATCACAACACACCAGAGACCAAACAACAGTCAAAACAGTGTGTTTCTAAGGGTGAATCGGCACCAAAGAAGGCCAAGGTGGGTTTGTCAGCCAATAAAGTTATGGCGACTGTTTTTTGGGATGCACGTGGGATAATCCACATTGACTATCTTCAAAAGGGAAGAACAATTAATGGGGAATATTATGCCAACTTATTGGACCGCTTCAATGAGGATTTGAAAACAAAACCGACCTCATTTGGCCAAGAAAAAAGTTCTTTTTCACCAAGACAATGCAAGGGTGCACACATGTGCAGTTGCCATGGCAAAAATCCATGAATTGGGCTATGAATTGCTCCCACATCCACCCTATTCTCAAGATTTGGCTCCGAGTGACTACTTCTTGTTCCCAAACCTGAAAAAATGGCTCGGTGGAAAAAGATTTGACTCCAATGATGAAGTCATCTCGCAAACAAAGGCCTATTTTGAGGACCTCGACAAATCATATTTTTTGGAAGGGATAAAAAAATTGGAGAAGCGTTGGACAAAGTGTATAGAGCTCAAGGGGGACTACGTTGAAAAATAAAATGATTTATTTATCAAAAAATCTGTGTTTTATTCCAAAAGTCACGGACTTATTGACCCGCCCTCGTATGTCTAAGAATGTGTCTATGAAGCTGAAGTTTTCATTAGTGGAATATTAGCGAAAGTGAGTCAAAGATAATAATAATTAATATCATTCTATCTCTTTAAGTTCTTTAAGGTTAGTAGTTGATTGTGGCTAATAGCTATCTTTATTAAATTAATAAGATTCTCAAAATGTTGATGGTTAGTTTTTGAAAAGTATTTACTAACTTTTATATGATTTTTAATTGTAAGTTACATTTAAAAAATTTATTAGTTCCTACACATACTTACTTAGAATTTAATATGTGCTGTTGGGTTATGTGTCTAAAAACGTATATTTCACAAATTTAAGGAAAGTACAAAATGAAACAAATCTAGACCCGTATTAATAAACCGTCCTCAAACTCGTTCTCAAGACCATTCTTGGCTGAGACGGTCTCAAGTAACGATTAGCTTCTCAAGTCACTTGATACGCCGTACCTACAGCTGTACTTAAGTACAGTCTATTATTTAAAACAACATATTAAGTACTTTCTTGAGAATTGTTTTAGAGATAAGAACGCTTTATCAATACGGGCTCTAATAAAATTGCCAAAAATGTTTTTCATCTTCAATTAAAAAATGAATATAAACTTTTCGTCTGTTTATGTTATGTGCAAACACAACGTAAAACAAATTAAAACAGGCTAAGAACTCACGGAGCTATTTTTAGTTGCGCCCGCCGCGATTGCGGCCCCGCAGCGTCCGTGGAATGCAAATATATATGTAAAAAAAAAACATACCGGTTGTCTGTAAAGTCGGTTTACTGACGATAGTTGAACGTGATAACGTCAACAACAACAACAACAACAATAATAATAATAATGAGGTAAAGGCAATGCGAGCTAACGCTGGTACTTGGTAACGATAACGGGTAACAGGTAACGCATGAGTCATGTTTTTTCGTGCGTGCAGCCGGCTCCATCGATTTATATGACGTTATCAAGTCAAAAATTAAAGCAAAACTCACGACGCGATTTACGCCCGCGGCGTGCGCGATTGTTTGCGGGTGTCGCTGCACCGGTGGGTGACTAGTAGAATCGCGCGGGCCTGTCACCTGCAGCCTTGGCGATTTTGCGCACGCGCGCTCTGGGATCGATTAGCGAGCGAAATTCTTATGTTTAGATTTGCAGTCGCCTGTCTTTGCCAGCGACTTCTAATCGCGCAAATAACCGGCCCGTGAGTTTTGAAATATAATCACAGTTCCACGATCGCGGCGGGTGCGGCTGAAAATAGCTCCGTGAGTTCTTAGCCTTATAATCCCTTGCAGAACTTGAGGTCAGTGTGACTACACTTTTATTTAATTTTTTTCCCCTAAATTAAAAAACAAACGAACTGTTATTGATATCTTACTATTAATAGCGTCTCCCTTACTTTATAAATATTTAGGGGCATTTTTTTTGCAGCAACAAAGATTTATCAATTAATATGAAAGGATCTTTGTTTTTTTAGCGTTTCATAAATATGAGTTATATTTAAGAGTTCATTACAAATAACTCTCGTCCTTTTTTGTCGGTCGGGGGTTAAAAAGTAAAATTAAATTAAAAAAGTAAATTTCATTCGGATTGTTCCACTATTTTTATCTAAATCATTATGAAACCTGAATAAACCACTGCGTGCATTGGAAAAGCATAAGCTGCAACAAATCAACAAACCTATCCCATATTAAAAACCTATCAATGTCATGTCCTCAGGAGCTAAAGGCTCTAGCAGAGGACAGAGAAAAATGGCTGGACACTTTGCTTCAAGGACAGACGGACGGACAGAGCGAAACTAAGGGATCCTTGTAATTACTACGGAAACCTAAAAGCAAAACATCTTTCTTAATCGGCACGCATCCTGTCGCCTTTCTGATTGATGTTTGATACAATTATATGTATTTGAATGTGTATGACTGACGGGCATTAGATAGGAGTTTCAATAAGCTTTTAGATAAATAGTTTGGTTTAGTAATTACCACTGCCTTTATACAATAATGTTAATTAGTTGTTAATTGTAATTGGAGTATTGTTATTTTAATTTTAGCGTACCTACGAGTATGACATGGCATGGATATTATATTCCACAATACTTGAATTAAAAGGCCACTTGCATTGTTTAGAGACGAGTTTTCTATATTCTATTCGCGATAAGAAGACAGTAAATGTCAATAAATCACGCGTACATGTTATGACAAAATGTACACAAAAACTAGATTAAAATGGGTCTATCTGTTTGGGAGCTACGATGCCACAGACAGATACACACACAGACAAACACGTCAAACTTATAAGTTTAAAATATGATTACATTATAATTATGTGGTATTTTCAGAAGCTATTTAGAGGGATACAATATTAAGTAATCCTCATCAATTGAAATACGTTAGTCACTTAATTAAGCATTCGTATGAACATTAATACAGTAATCAATTCAAGCGGCGCGACGACTGATGGGACTTGCTCGGTACAGGTACTCCGCCCGCGCCCATATTACGAGTCGATCATAATTCATAATCGAATAGTTTCGGAACATAAGCAAGGAAATTATATTTTTTATCACTTTGGATAAGTATCCCTTAAAGATAATTATTATTATAATGGTTTTGTATGTTATTTGTGCGTGCATTCTTGTTAATTTTTAGTCTTAGTTTACAGACTAACAAAATTATCTCTTAAATGGCTAGAGTTTAAATGTGTGACGTATGTACTTAAAAAAATATTGTATATATACAGCCGAACGTATAACCGCCTCCTTTTTTGGGAGTCGGTTAAAAATAAATCCCACAACTTGATCTAAATGCCTTGGCGTGTATGCAATGGTATGGTTAGATTTTTCTTATTTGTATGTGTGTAACTATGTTGTTAATAATTCAAACAATTTTCTATGGGATAACTTTATAAATTAAAATAATTTTCTTATTTAATTAAAATAATGTTCTGTAATTAATGTAATTTGCTCTTTTATTTAGTTTGTAAGCGTTAAAAGCTTTAATGATTTAAGGATTCCATGTGAGAAGCATAATATATAAATTTTTACAACACATGTAAGTACATTTTAGTTTATAAGATAGTTTAGTATAGCATTAATACATTTACTGTAAATTTTTACAAGAAATATACTATGATGAATTTTGAGAGTAGTATGGTTTTTTTATTTACTTACATAATTTTTTCTTTACTTTATTTGTTAAAAATTTCGAATGCGTCACGTGTGGAAATAAAAAGACGAGATTTTTAAAATGATTTTATAAAACATAATAAAAACAGGCTTTAAACGTAATGACAACAAATAAGGTGGGTACGCACAACGGTCGTGTCCAGGACGGCAAACGCTAACCAAACACCATTTTCGTGACTGTACAACGGTTAATATTAAATGTATAAACTTTTCTATGCACTTCACCACTTTTCTTCATCAATCATCATTTTCATTCAGAGCGAAGATGTGCTGTTACATTTTGTAAGTAAAAAAAAAATCATGTCAGTAAGCTGAAAAAGCAACACGAGTGCCAAGTTCGCTTTCTATGTGGGTAATTTTTACATTGTACTAGCGTAGAGACGGACTGATACGGTCAGTTATAACTTATAACTATTAACCGTTGTATAAGGGCCGATCAACTTAGGGTATTTTGTACTTTTATAAATGTAAAACAAAGTTTCATTTTTACTAAGAGCAACAAAGTTAAACATTTTTTTAGTTATTAATTTTATATTTCAGTAATGTAACTACTAGCGCCATCTACTTAGTTGATCGAGCCACAGTCACCAATTCTATTACTCTTCACTAAACAACCACATCAATACAACATGTAACAATACATTTCGATGTAATTAAATTTTTACAGCACAGCATTGAGATTTTGATCTAATTAATGAGACCATGCCAAGGGGAGGTAAAACTGTCGCAGCGACATTTTCTGTCTTCATAGACTTTATAGGGCCAAGAGGTGGACAAAAATTATTGTTTTGTCGATGATGTTAATGTCAATACTATAAGGGTATATATGTATAAGGATATATATATATATATATATATATATATATATATATATATATATATATATATATATAAAGGTAGGGGTAGGGCTCCGGACGGCTGGTGACTTGTTTCAGGACTCAGGAGGGAATCATCGCCGTGCCGTTGCCGGGCTGCGGCCGGTAAGTGAAAAAAAAATTACAATAATAATATGTATTCACACATTTTTGCTCCTCCGGCAGCTAAGCAGTTCCCGGTGACGGCGCCGGGCCGGTAAGTGGAAGAACAGCCAATGTATAAAACGAAATGTCGATGTCGCTGTGACATTTCTCTTTCCGCTGTTCGCATAGCCTTAATTAAGCGCACAATCGCTATGTTTACGCGACGTGGTAAAATTTGCACTAAAGCGTATGATTTTTACTTCATAAAACTATATTTTGGCCAAATTACAGCTTCGTGTCGAGTTAGTTAAAAAGAACTGACATTATGTCTAAACATTTCGGTTAAAACAAAGTATGTTATGAGAACACCTTTAGTTTTACATTATACACTTATTTTAACTTACAATAGATGCATTAAGCTGTGCTTTTAATGATCCAATACTTAAGAAACTCAAATAAAAATGTCTTTTATGACTTAATATTAATTACACAAGCAATGTCATTACATTAATTTGCATAACAATACATTACAAATGTAATAATAACCTTTCTGTATACAATATTTTAATATTGAACACTGGAATGGGCAATTTAAGCTTGTGTGTCGCAAAAGTATATTTTGCCCATATGTAAAGAAGGTACAAATTCGTTTGGATGTGTCAAACCCGATTATTACACAACACACAAGCTTACCCATATAAAAATCAGCCTTAAACTGACAAAACTTTATGTACTCCATTACTTAAATTAATCCACCATCATACAAACTTGCAAAGCTTTGTGAAGAGTCAAGATTGCAAAATAAAAAGTAAAATTGAGAATTCAAAATGTTAGGGATTGCCTGTTTATTGTGAGATATTCGCGTGTATTTTACATTTTTATGTATTCTAACAAAGGTAAGCCCGGCTGACATCAATTCAGCCTCATTTATGGTTCTACAACAGAAGATAAAAACACTGAAAATTTAAAAGCTATGTAAATTAAATTATTTAGACAAGTATTTCAATGAAACTCTGTACACAAAGCTAATAGACAGTTTTATACAAAACATATTAACTTATAAAATAACACACATTGTTAATATTAGTTATTTGATAACATAATAAATATGATAATACTATTAATTGTTCCTGTGATAACATCAGTCGGGCAGCATATATTAAACAAAATAGACTAAATACTAAAAAAAACGTACTAAATGAAATTGTTAAAAATGACTAGTTAGAGTGTAGAGTTAGTATCATTGGAGATGTTGGATTTACTTGCTTAAAGTTGTCGCTAGCAGTATTTTAGTAATAATTATGCAACAGCAAAAACAAAAACTTGCACTATTGTCATGATTTAAAACAGCATATTAAATCCAAAATCACAAAGACACAATATAAGAATACAAATATACAAAAAAAGCGTATCGATGTGTACTTGCACGTTTAAAATAAAGTAGGTACCTACTGAATATTTTTCTTAACTTTAAAAAACATACTTAAATACTTAATTATAGAAAAAATTGTTTGAAATATTTGTGACTTTGTTACAAATTATCTTATTCGGTATGTATTTTTTTTTTATATTCGAGAAACCTAACCATCTTATTCTTTATAAAGTAAAAAAAACAACAATTTTATAACATACTGTTAATAAATAAAATATTATCAAATTTTCTTCTTTCCCGTATAATGAAATCGAAACTTAAATATACCATAAAACCAATTAAAGTTAATTTATAAATTAAACCGGATATTCTAAATTCTATTAACGATAGCAAACTACTGCAAACGTATTATTTATATATTACAAAAAATATGAATAGAACGATTATTCATGCTGAAACTTTAATTATGTAAGACCTGTCATGTAAGGTGTTCGAGTTCTATCTCTCAAAGTCTACATAATAATAAATATTCCCTTATAATGAGGGTCTGATATTTTTAGGGGGCAAACCCAACTCACACAAAGCGTCATCTGGTGGCGTAGGTGGTATAAAAAACGGCCAATAAGAATTTTCGATTCTTTTTCTGTCACCAGGCGGCGCTTGGTAGCACGACGGTCCTTGTCGTGTCAAAAGGCTGTCAGATGTCACGAATTTAAAAACCCTCATAATATTGTACTTTTGAAGGCTGCCATATTAAAACAATATTAAAACATTATTAAAGGCAAGATGGCAGTGTTCAATATTTATACATATAAATAGTACTCGTTACTTTGGAAGTTTGGAATGAAAATAAAATTTTTATTCTAAGCTATGCTTGTCCTAATTTCCTATGCTTGTATTACTGGCCAGAAAGATTTGACGTCACGACCGGTCGACATATTGTACTGGCATGCTGGGTGCGGCTATTGTACCGGAGTCGGCCAGTGTAGCATTTTGAAACGCGATAATAGTAAGTATGAAAGATACCGGCTGACATCAGATCTTACTGGCCAATAATACTGGTACAGTTTCGAAACACAAGCTATAAAGGTAGAATTTTTCAAGTGGGCAAGGTTCGCAAAATTGAAACTATAAGGAACAGCTATGCGTACAATATTAACATGTAATTTTCATTGTTAGAGGATGAAAATTTTAATTCAAAATGCAATTAATATGGAATGCTAGTTATATAAAGGAGGATGGGCATAAATATATGAACTATGTCTACCTACTCAATAGGAACAGGTCATATATCATTGCCGCTTGTATTGCCCAACAACTTCCTGAGCCAACGTCTTATAGTCGACCCAAACTCTTCGCACTGCCGAGTGCCGGCATGTCGATCTGTCGCGAGAGTCGAGTCCCCCCTGTACCGTGCATCGTGCTGAATGCCCTTCTGTCTGCCAACCCTGAGTCTGTTGTGTTTACTGGTAAGTTGATAGATGTGAAGAAAGTGTGCTTGAAATTTTGCGAGGAAAAGTACGAAAGAGTTTCTTCTATAGCTAGTTAATAAATTTAATTGTATAAGTATTTATGCCTAACATGAGCAATTTTTAGTTAAAATTGCAGTTTACGATATTGCTACGTGTATTATATCTATATCGTTGGTCACCAAGACCCAAATATACACCTGTTGAAAAAATTAGCATTAAAACATGCCAATTATTCTCATACATTTCTTCAAAATATTAAGCAATTTATTAAAATACTACTTCCAATTCTGCGTTTGCCGCATTGTATTACTTTCTAGAATTTGTTCCTCATTACCAACACTATCGAATGGTGTAATAACAAGGGATGTGATTTTTAAGCTATTGCATAGCTTTTATCGCGGGCTTCGAGCGCGGCGACCGAATCAAGAAATTCCGTAACGAAAAATAAACCTAACAAACCCCTCTTCCGACCGTCACAGCGGTGCGGCGTTGAAAGCCGTGCATCGTCTAACGTCGTTTCAGTTTGGCAGACTTCGGCACGGTGTTTGTGTGCGTGCGACTAGACGTAAGCGTGTAGACTTACTATGCAATAGCTTTACCGCGGCAGTCTCCGAGTGCCACACAAATTTTTTTTAACAAATTTTATGTCTGTTTTATCAGGATGGTTTTCTATGAGGTCATGTTATTTTTTTCGGCCGGGCCGGCCCATTCGTGCTTCGGCACGAATCATTGCCTCTCACACGGTAAAAGCGCCATTTATTATTTAAAACAACTTGTTCACATTCTCCAGTCCAAATAATATAAAATATGCTCAAACAATAGTACATAAAAAGCTGTTGTATTTTTTTGGCTTTTGGCGTCTACACAAAAAAAAACCCAGTACTTATACTGTTATAGCCAAACAATTCTAATGACATATAATTATCTTGTGTATTGAGTAGCTTGACCAGAATGCCCATCCTCCTTACCTGTACTGTTTGAAATTTATTATCTTATTGTACCTAAATAAAAGTAGATAATCATTACGACTTAGGAGACTCAGTACATAAGCATTTTTTTAATTATTAAATAATATTGATAGCATTATTTCTCAGTTTTATAATTATCAGCAATCATAGCGAATTAATCCATTAAGATTGCAATAAAAATACTCAATTTTGATGGCGAGGAAAGTGTACAAAAAATTGTCGATGAATATCTAAGTAAAAAAAATTTTTGGTAACAAAATATTAAATGTTTTTATAGATCACAGATAGAAATAATTTGGTTTCTAGTGTCACAGGACAATAAAGAACTACAGTTAGCTATTTGTCCTAAAAATTATTCCAGTAACTAGCTGTTCTTATTTATATATAAAGATATATAAGATCTGAGACAAGAAAATTAATGAATTTGACTTTAAGCGATGTGCAGTGGAAATGCAAAGCTGCGTACCTCAGTCACCCTTATGACAAACGAAATAAGTCGCATTTTCCTATTATCAGTCAACGATGACTTCTCGTTCGCTCGTGATTTCACTCAGTTGCTCTTCGATGACGGATTCTGTCCGCTCTATATCTAGAGCTTCCACGTCGTTGGTTTGTTCGCTAGAATAAAAATAAATACATATAACATCACAGTTTACTTTTGTTCTATTCTAAATGTTGCTCGCAAGGCGCGCCTGCATTCGGGCTAGATAGTAGTGTTGCCCAAATACAACAACAAGACGAGACTTAGCCAGCCTTGGTCTTGCGCCAATACACCTGGTCTTGGTCTTGGTACAACAAAAACAATGCACGCGAGGCACAAGCGTCAAGAATCGGAAAATGAATACTTATGCAATACCTATGAAGTATGAGAACAATCAAGTCGTTGTCGCACGGATCGCGACAGATGACGTCATCGTAACCAATTCAGCAGAAGCGCGCGTTGCAAACTAGCCGTTAAGAAAAGATTTAATAAATTTACCGTATCTTGACGGATTTTAATAATTTAGAAATAAAATGCTCAGTAAGTTAATACATATAGTAAAAATCAGATTAGCTACTAAGTGATTGATCCTCATTATGGTATTAATTTTCTGTAATTTTTTATTACATACCTATACCTATTCATATAGATGAATAGTGCTTTGAAAAATAAGAAAGTTTTAAAAAGGAACAGTACTTATACTAAAAATTAATATGTTCAAAGAAATTGCGGATCGACGATATATTTCAAGTCGTACCGGCAGGTGACTTCACGTTCACGCGCCTGTAAGTTGCAACTAAATGTATGGTCATAATATGCACAAAATGTCTGATAACTCCGAAGTTTGCACGTTCATACCATACCATAGTAAATATTTTTGCATTTGATGTAAGTGAGTAAACTAATTACGCAATGTTGTAAAAAGTATTCCAACTTTCTGTAACTTTGAAATGCTCCTATTACGAAACTGCACATAAAATCTTAATTCTTTTTACTTTTATCAAGTAATGCTAAATCATATCCGAAGCTATTTCATAGCGCACAGGGTGGGCTTTGCATCGTTTAAATATCGACATTGTATGATAGTAGACTTACAGATGAAATTTACAAAATTAAACTATCTATAATAATAATACATGGGTTTCACATCACGTCAATCTGGCCCCGTGCTAAGTACCTACCTATCCGAAGAACTTGTATTACATGTACCAGACAACGGGATGTATATTTAATACTTTTACTGAAACGTCACTCACGTGCGGTCTGCAGGAGCGGCGGCGGCACCCAGCGGCAGCGACTGCGGCCGACGCAACCAGCGCTCCTCCTATCATTTATTCATCATTCACTAATAATAATAGCTCCCCACACTGATTTCGGTGACGGTGGCCTGTTTCATTGAAACCAGGCCAGCTACGCAGGAGTTATGTTATAGTGTCCAAGAGTATAGTACACAAGAGCACTCTCTCCTCCTTTACTCTCGTAACCCAGTGGGACGGATAACCGACACGACTGGCGAGAAATTAGGCGCAGGTCCGACTTTGTACATGCCCATCCGACGCATGGATCATCTTTCTTGTCAGACAATCAGGTGATCAGCCTGAATTGTCCTAACCAAACTTGGAAACAACATTTTTTTGTTCCAATGCGGGAATCGAACCCACGACCTCCGAGTCGAGAACCAAGCTCTAACCACTAGACCACGGAGGCTGTTACTCACTACTGTGTGGGCCAATAATTTAAAACATATTCAAATCAAGTCAAAAACTTGTTTTTCTTCTCAACCGGATAGAATAATTTTTATAAAGCGTCAAAAATATGAGGAATCTGCAATTTTCTTTTATTTGCCACTAGAAACAGTGTTGTTTCGGCTGAAATTTAACAGACTAGGATAAAAAATAATTAAGATAAACCAATTTACAAAATGCACGATATTGTAGTACTTATATAACTGCATGATTTATGGTTTATGTCTATAATACTATCGCCGTGTCTGACCTGCGGCGTGAGAAGAGCGGTGATGTCAGTCTGCGTGGCGGCGACGCGGCGCGACGCGGTCACCGCGCGCAGGACTTGCTGCATGCAGCCCTGCAGCTCTACCACCTGACAAACAGTCAAAAGTTTAATCTGGTGTTGGTGAGTGATATTTAATCAAATAAAAAGTGTGTTTCTTATTACTGGGTAGCCACCATATTATTCTTATCGAGTTCCAAAACGCTACCGGCTACAATATACTGGCAATAACATTCGACATCACACTGGATTCTGACATAGGTTCTTTGAAAAATGGCGGCACTCCAGTATAATATGGCCGCATGTGGAAGGCCGCTTGGAAGAAGAATATACATAGAAGGAAGACTAATGTTGTTAGAAATCGCCTATTTCTATCTTCTAGACGAATCTTTTTTATTGCATTAATGAATAGTACTCTTAAATATGAGTAACTTCTCAGAAGAAACAGTTTATCAAAAGTCAATATTTTTAAAGGTACAGCGATTTGTATACAAAATTTCGCGAGTCTCGTGAAAACACTCCATACTAAAGTCGAACCTAGCTGTGACGTCACGCCTAGGTTAAAGTGTATGAAGTATACGGTCATAGGAACATATTTGTAAATATCTCCGATATTTGTGCGTTTAAGTTCATACTTACCTTAATAAATGTTTTTGTATATGATGTAAGTAAACTAAGCTATATTTTGTAGTTATTAATCTGAGGGGCGACCAGTCATGACGTTAATTAATACTGGCTATTAATATTGGTATTGTTTAGGAACAGCCCCAATGTTTAAAGAAATGAATAGTTCTCTCACCTGTGTCTGTAATGACATACAAGTCTCCATTAATTGTTTGAGTGCCTCCGAATTATCTTCAATTTCTGCAACCTTATGCTTGGAATCTGAAATGTATATTTTGTGATTACTGACTTACAGGCAAAATGACGAATTTAAGAATATGTATTTGAGAGTTTACCTGTATTTTGAAGCGTAGATACTCTTTTCCACAAAGCATTTATTGCTTGCATCTGAAGCTGCTGTATTTTCCTTTCACTTTCTAAAGCTGCCTTCGTTGCTTCCATGTCACAGGTAAGCCGTCTTTAAAGGAAAATGTATAAGTTCAATATTAAAAACGCAGTAAGAAGAGAAAGTCCTGTTACCAGTAAATAGTGACAGCTCTAACAGAAATTATTACCAAAATAATGACTATTAATTAAATAAATCTAGATGTTATTCAATAGTCCCAAAAAAAAATTACTAGTCCCCCTAAGACACATTACGTTCTATCTCTTTCTGACAAACAACTTTTAAAATATTATGAACTACCTTTTGCCCGCAGCTTCGCCCGCGTAGGAGAGTGTTCGTGGCAAAAAACTTATTTAGCAAATGTACTTTACCTACTGCAACATAGTAATAGCACAGAGTAAAAATATATACTTTATAATAAATGTATAATAAAAAAACTACTTTTTACTCTGTGCTATTATTGTATTGCAGTAGGTATATTTGCTAAAGAAGTTTTATTGCCACGTAGGAGAGTGATCCTACGCGGGCGAAGCTGCGGGCAAAAGCGAACATACAGACAGACAGACTCGGCGCGGCGGGCGGACTTAAATTTATAATACATTTTGGAAAAAAGTCAAATATGTGAATATGTCGTGTCGAACATTTTTATTTTCCTAGTCTGCCGCTTGCCCGGACCCACCGCGCTAGTTAACTAGTTATTATTGTCCGGAATCCGGTAGGCCGGGGAAAATTCAGAGCATTGAAAATAGAATGCTGCATTAATACAATAAAGCTGAAAACAAAGTGTCGAGTGTCGAACTGTCATATATGACATTTGACACTCGACACTTTTCAGCTATATTGTATTAACGCAGCATTCTATTTTAAGCGCTCAAAATTTTCTCCGGCCTTCCAGATTCCGGATCTTATAGTCCCAGCCTATACCTTTAACCAATAGTCTAAATTATGTGCAGTAAAGGAAAATATCTCATGTTTTAAACACTTAAATACACGATAAATTATCTTATTTGATAAAAAAATTAAATTTTTAGTAATATGACCAATAAACATCACACTACAATTTAAAAAATATATATGTTACGGCTAAAGGTAGGTGTAAACATAAACTTAAGATTAGCCGGCTAAACCTAGGTTTATTTTCAAGAAGCTAAAGTTCGATAACATGTTAGTTTGCGTCGTGATATTTTATCTTTAGCCGGTTAATGTGCACATTAACCGAAACGAAACGGCTAAAAATGTATTCGATGGGCGCGCCGGGCCGGCGGAGGGCTTGAGGGGGCGGGGGAGACAACGCGCACACACGTGGCAATATTTTGGTTTAGTATTGCGTCATCTTTCTTTGCGGTTGATCGCACGTATTTGCAATGTCGGCGTTGCACAATCTCGAAACGCTTAAGACGAAGTTTGACAGTAAGTTTCGTGAGTTACTAACATCAAAACGAACTGATAATAGTTTTTATTTGAGTGACGAACAGTACGATAATGTAATTCAAGAAGTCAGGTCAGCAAAACTCGCCGCTAAGCGTTCAACATTGCAGTATCGACGATTAAAAAGATTTGATATTTGCACTATTGGCGGCATAGAAAAGTTAATAGCACCAGTGGCAGGACAAGGCAATAGTATCTTGTATTATGTGAAAAAATTCAGATCTTTTTGATGTGTTGCATGGTATGCAACACATCAAAATTCACATTGATACGGGTTTATTCATTTATCATGCGATTCCGCCCACCATGGGCGGAATCGCATGATAAATGAATAAAAAAAAAGTACAAGAATGTGACACTAGAAGGAATATTATTGTATTTAAGTTTATGTGAATCCTGTCAAATGAAATTAAAAACTAACAAGAAAGGAATAGTCGTCAAACCAATAATATCATCCGAAATGAACAGTCTACGTACAAAAACGGCAGTGGAGGTGTCAAACGTGCTTCTTGACATATTTTGCATATTTGGCGCACCATCAATTCTACAATCTGATAATGGGCGCGAGTTTGCGAACAGCGTTATAGCAGAATTATGCAGTAAGTGATCAGGCTTGAAGATGGTACACGGCAGACCTCGACATAGCCAATCGCAAGGCAGTGTTGAACGTGCCAACCAAGATATTCAAAACATCTTGATGACGTGGATAAGTGATGAAAAATCCTCAAAATGGTCGGAGGGTCTTAAATTTGTAGAATTAAAGAAAAATTCCGCCTATCACGACGGTATCAAGAGAACACCCTACAAAGCGATGTTTGGAAGTGAAATAAAAGTGGGTTTAAAGACATCGTCTTTGCCTCATGAAGTAACAAATCAACTAACAACGGAAGAAGACCTAAAAGAAGTAATAGATAACTTTAAGGAAAATGATTTGAACGATGAACAACAGACCGCCGAACTTCATACCTCAGAAAATACCTGCAACCTTTGTGAAGAACATGGCATTTTAATTGGCGACATGACATACCCTCTTTGTTCAAAAGAAGCAGATATTGAAGATAATCGTTCAGAAGCGAAATTAAATTTAGAGTACCAAGCCATTAAAATGAAACAAAATTCCGCTGCAAAGTTTCCAGAATGTCATATAGGCGATACAGTAAGAGTACGGAAGTAGATCGAGGCCGAGGCGATTTTAGGAACATTTTATGTACAGTCTTAGATAAAAATGAAGACGGACTTTATAAATTGGGCAACGAAAACGGTACGATCGAACAGTTTTTTTCACGAAATCAGTTTACAATTTGTGAACAAAAATTCGTAGATTTGGAAAAAGTGTCGTCAGTGAAAATGACTATTCACCAGCTTGCTAATGAACAGTCAACTTCAGGTGGACAAGGCTTTCAAAGATGTCATTGCAAGACAAAATGTGGTACACGCAAATGCCGCTGCCGAATAAATAATGTTTTTTGTAATTCGAAATGCCATTCTAGTTCATCATGTTCCAACAAATAGCTCCATATTATTTAACAATTGTGACTAGATATTGTTTTAAGTAATTGCCACTGAAGAAGTTTTATTTTGTAATTTTAAATACCTACAGAAGATTCTGTAATGACCAAATGGTTCCTTATTATTTTATTTTAATGATTAGGTAGATATTAAGTAATTAATATTTTGTAATTGTAGTAATTGTAATTTTGAATACCTACATAGGTACATAAAAGTATGTGTAATGAAAGTGATTATTTTTAATAAAGTTTTCGTGTCAAAATAGTAAACATTATTACATTGTTTCCTTTTCCATTTCCTTCTACATTTTTAGCCAAGGGTCTGCAGTTACACTTAAGTTTAGCCGGCTAAAGATAGAAGAAACTGACATTAACACCTCGTCGAAGATAAACCTAGGTTTAGCCGGCTAATCTTAAGTTTATGTTCACACCTACCTTTAGCCGTAACATATATATAAAAATCATCTTTTCGTATATAAATATGCTGTCGCAGACTTTTTTACAGACACTATCAAATTTTAAAACTTTTCTCTAGAACTCAATAATAAATCTCTCATCAATAAGGCAGCGTTTCTCAAATACGATTTCGTTCACCCGTTTTTAAAGGTTCCGTAATACATAAGGAACCCTTATAGTTTCGCTCTGTCCGTCCATCTGTCTGTTCGCGCTTCTAGCTTCTGTAATTATGAATATAAATACATGAAATTTGGTATAGTTATAGACTGTGTATAGATCTCGGTTTTGGCATCATAAAATAATTATTATTTTATATTTTAGGGGTGGCTCTCCATACATGTGAAGTGGGGATGAAAGATATTTTTTCATTCTACCCCTTTTGTGTGGGGTATCATTCAATAGGTATTTTATGAAATAAAGGCTAGGTTTTATACATGACTTTTTTACAAAAGCGACCATTTTTGAGTTGCTGGCAGATATAACTATAGGAGATATAAACTTGTAAGTTTCCGTGATGATAGATTATGCTAAAAACTCTTTAGGACAATTATTTTTAGTGAAATCGGACAATAATTTTTGAAGTAATTAAAATAAAACCTATTGCGCGTTGATAGTTACGGGATCCCTCCTTAGATAGACATGTCATGACATGCGCTTGGTTAGGTTATTTTCTAATTATTTAACAAAATAAATTCTAATTATTACCACGGAAAATACTTAACATTATAGGTTAATATATTACAGCCTATGACACTCACAAATAATGTGGCTTTCTATTGGTATAAGAATTTAAAAAATCGGTTGAAGTAGAACCAGAGATCAAAGATTACACGTTACAATCTCGGTAAGTCACAAACTCACAAAGAAACAAACTTTACCTCTTTATAATATTAGTATAGACTCAGATGTTAGCCACAACGTCCAACGCGAAAATTAAATCCTGGAAAATCGTACTTTTTGCTGCCTGAGACTAAACTACAACCATATCAAATTTCATCAAAATTCACATACATAAAACTTTCGCGTTTATAATATTATAAGTAAGGATATCATCGTCGTCGTGTTTTACTGATTTCGAAAATCTTTTGAATAGAAAAACGTTAGTAGGTATTAGGCGCATAGATTTTAACCTTAAACATATTTGGGATTGTGGTCACCTATCCTAGTTGAATACACGACCGGCGTTGCTTAACATGAGTTAGCGCTACGTCCGTAATAGAACTTCTCACTTATTCCTCCTGGTATTAATATACATCAATGATTTGGTAATACCTACGTAAACTTTCAGCCAATTCAACTGATCACTTATTCTATAGGATTTGATATGTTATATTCTTTAGACTGACATAACTTTTATGTCTATGAACCGATTGAAATGAAACAAACATTAATTTTTAAGTGGAGCAAACCAAAACGTATTAGTGAAAACCGCATTAAAATCGGTTAACCCGTTGACTTCGTACGCGCAGAAACAAATATCGTCGGAACCGTACATTTTTCCGCAATAAATAGCCTATGTGTTAATTCAGAGTCTAAACTACTACCATACCAAATTTCATAATAATCCGTTCAGTAGATTCCGAGATTAGAGCGTACAAACGTACAGATAAACAGATAAAAAATCTAAAAATCATTGTTTTGGGTTCCATGTCGTTCATAAAGCCCTCCTGTAATACTTTTTCTTATATATCTTCCATGAACAGACAGCGACCAGTTACGAATTTATTATACATATATGTAGATGAGAGTCACTAACTGTATATGCTGTCTCGCTCTCGCTGCCTGTATCGCGTGTAAGATCCTCAGTGTGTCCTTGTTCAGATTTCTGCTCCGATATCCCCTCCACATCCGCTGTATAGTGACCGCGGCTATTGTTTCCACGCTCATCTTCTTTTGCCGCCTTTGGTTTGATGCCACCTTTAATGAAGTTATATGCACTTTAATCCTTGAACACATAATGTTTCAGTCTTTTCGCTTTTTGAATCATAAATAAAAACAACCAAACAGCCATGAAAGCTATTTTTATTTTACAAAGGCATAATTTGTTCTAAAAGTAAATACATTACCTTTATATTTTCTAACTTGTCTGGATCAATTTTGTCCGGTTTATTTAATCCGTTAACCTTTTCGCTTCCCTCTAATTTGGTAAGACTTCCTTTTCGTTCCATTTTCGATCGCAACTTTGGTGAGGATGTTGCACTTTTCGTCAGTTTGGGTGATCCTTTTATGCTTTTGGCGATCTGTGATTTTGGTTTTTCTTCATTTACGCTATTAATACTTGACTGTGGCGACGCATTTGAATTTGGCTGGTTGGTCTTTGGTATGGATTTTTGTATATCATAAATTGGGTCTTGGTAGTCGGGGCTCATAAGTGATTCCGGTACAGGGACCATTTTCGATGCCGCCTCTAACGATTGGTTGACGACTTTAGGTGGAGTTTGTTCTGTAAATAACATAGATTGTTTGTTTCGTTTGTTATATTGGTAGTATTTTGGAGTGGAAGAGCCATGCGCTAGCATGAATCATGCGCTATAAAACCAACCAATGGGCACGACAGTAGAGCGTTTGCTCGGCTAGCTCAGTCGGTAGAGCATGAGACTCTTGCTTTGTGTTTTGCCCAGTGTGTAAAAGACCGATTATGTACTTGAAACTGGAATTCCTGGTCAGTAATATTGTTTACCATCAGGCAATGCGTTTGCTCGTTCAACTACTAGTACTACACTTACCGGCCAGCTTGTCCCGACGGTCGGCGGTGGGTAGCTCGCCAGAACATGACAGCGACATGGCAGCGGCGGGCGAGCTGCTGCGAGCCCCACCGGCGTGGAAGCTCGAACTGAGGCGGTCTGGCGACCGCCCCACGTGTCGCTGGCTGATGCGGGCTGGGAAAACGTCATTACTCTTAAGTAAGAACTCCGGCACATCGAACGCGAATTGGAGGAATCACCGACATTTTGATACGTATCCCTGTACAACATATACAGTATACATGCTTTCTTTGTTTAAAGCTATATTTAATGATAACCTAAATAATAAATAATAATGTTTTGAACTATGTGCAATATAAATAATTTTGCTACCTTGCATTCTAGGCGACTGTATCTTAGATTTGATAGGGCTGTGATTTTGGTCCTTCAATTGTTGTTGGTGATGTTGCGCCTGTTACAAAAAAAATATAATTTATTAAATAAGGCAATACAAAAGTTAAAAAGATTTTAAAAAACGGAAGGTTCCGAAACAAAGCCTAAATAACTTAAAATAGTAACCTAAAGATTTGTAAATCAAGAATAAAATAAATAAATCTTACTTTGCTAAGTATGAGTCTCAGTTTCCTTTGGTCCTCAGTTTCTAAGGCATCGGCAGTGAGCGGACAGGACGAGGCCAAGTAATTGCACAGCTCCTCATGTTGGCCAGTATGAAAGTGACGTCCTTTGCCTTGACTGTACAACCATTCTGCTTTGAGGCTAAAAAGTATGGAAAGTGCATAGCAAATTAGCTTTTACTTATTTCTAATATCAACACATTCTTATTATTATTAATTATTGCATTATTTTGCCAACATATGGTATTAAACTTTATTTAAAAGAAAACTGATCAGTAAAGTGCCATTCATAAGCTTTTTATTAATTGAACTGGTCGGCAAAAAAAAATTTAAAAGTCCGGGAGCAGAGAACTTTGTTCAGTGATTTTAATATACTTTAGTGTGCTGAATCCAAAACTGTTTACAGAATGATTCTGTCACGTATAGTTTTTTAGCTTTTCTTATTTAAATTTTAACAAAAATACTACTTTGACTTTGACTTGATGATATTACTTATAATCTTAGATGAATTATTAAAAAACATAAAGATATAAAAAATAACTATTTGATAAATCACTTTCTGTATAGTGTAGTTTTGTATTGTGTTGTTTCGCAATGGACTTTCTAGCAGAAAACATCTAACATTTCTATGGACCACTAGGTGTTACATCTTTTTACCCTGTTTGCAGTGCCTAGGGAAAACCGTTCAACGTGCACGGTACCAATGTTTACTTGGAAAAAACTACTAATAAGTTATAAGCAACATTTGACGCATTTTTAGTACAAGAAATGTACTAAAAATGCGTCAAATGTTGCTTATAGCAGCAAAACTAGACATGCTAGATAAGTTCTGTTTGCATATTTGGATTTAGCTTGTCAATATGTATCAATTCCACGTTTGTTTTGCTTCAATTTTGACGCCAACTAGTGTTGTTATCAATTATCAATATAAAATATATATATATATATATATATATATATATATATATATATATATATATATATATATATATATATATATATATATATATATATATATATATATTTAAATAAATTAAAGCATACCTCTCAATAGCACTGACAACAAAGCCATCTATGTATTTCACATTCATTATCCAGTTGAGAACAAATGGACGATAGTCAAATCCACTAAAGTGTATGTCAAGAAAATATTTTTGTTACAATCAGAGCCAATGTAACACATTTGTAACTAGTTGGCTACCAATTTCCATTTTTGCACTTATATTAACTAATCAATAATGACATTGATAATTAAGTAAATAAAAAACTTTGTCTCAGGGCAATCAGATGTAATAAGTTAAGGAAAAAAAAGTAAAAAGAAAAAAAAATGTAAATATTTCTAAATAAAGGCTTGTTTTATTTTATTTATTAAATAAAAAACTTTGGATCACTTTCAAAATTTCAAGATTGATTTATTTGAATATGCTAATATGATAATTATACAAATGCTCAGTACAAATATACTATAGCTTATTTGGTTTAACAAAGAAGTTGACTGCTGTATTAAACGGATATTTTTTATATTTTTGTTAAAAGGATACAGTTTGTCTTTCCCAGCCAGGGCAACACATGGATTACCCAGAATGGTAATTCCCTCCAGGTCCCCTAGATGTACTAAATGGCAGACCTCATTTAAATCTTCTATTTTATTATGAGCTAATCCGAGATGCGTCAAATTGGATGGTAAATATCGGTCACACTGTCCCAGGTCAGTTATTCTGTTGCGTTCCAAATTTAAATGCTGGAAATATATCTTTTTTGTGAACAATAAAGTTACATGGCTTGTAAAAGTCTCTGCTGACCAATATTGATTACACAAAATGTAAAAAAAAATTAAAGTAAATTTACTTTAAATTACCTTCAGATTCTTCATATAAGAAATATCAGCTATGAAAGATATCTGGTTGGTAGATAGATCCAGATGTTCCAAGTGAATGTTATGGTTTAAATGCTCAATAGATTTAATATTATTTCCTGTAAATTTATATTAGTATGGTTAAAATATTTGTACAATGCATATCAGTTTATTCATAGTAAGTAGTTATGTGCATATATTATTATTTTATATTAAAGCATATATTTTATTATTTATTTTGTTTATTACATTAACATAGTTAAAGGCTCTTTAATTTCGTTTTTAATTATGAGGATTTATGATATAAACCTTTAATTACTTAAGTATAGAATCAAAAATATATTATAGTAAAGATTTTATTTTGACAATGAATAGGTAGGTATAAAACTTTTGCTTACCAGCTAATTTTAAGACTTTTAAATATGTCATTTCCTTTAATCCTTCAATTTGTAGAATGCCATTATTGTTAAGGGCTAAGACTCGTATGTTGCTCAAACGAGATACACCATGCATGCGGAGAAGAAAATTATTACATATTGAGAGCTAAAACAGAACCATAATATAGAACGAATAATTTGATAACGGTATTTACATAAATAATTAATGTAAATAAGCAGAACTTTATGTACTCATCATGTTACATAGGCGTGAAAGATTTAAGTAGTATATTTACATTTTCAACTCGACTGTACGTATCGATGTTATCTAGTCGTTGTAATTCATTTTGATCAAGTATTAAATTAATAATTGTATGAGATTCATCTGGAGGCGCTTTCTCTATTTTCTTCAGCCCACGCCTCGATAAATCAAGTGTTTCATTGTTAGTGTCATCTGCAAGCGAATGTAAATTATCAGTATGAGTAGGACTAATAAATATATGAACTACTTTAACTTAGAGCCTTACCCATTTTTGTTATTTATATCATTGTTTTATATTTTCAAATTGATGATGCACAGTTCGCTTTTGCAACAAAAAACAACACAGTTTTCGATTAATTTTGACAGTTGACGTTTGGATCTTTGTGTTTTTATATATATATATTGCATCGGCTTATAACCATTTGCCAGTGTCAAGTTAAAAAGGAGGGCAACAGAAGTCTCGTTTATGTCTTCAACAACTTATTTCCAAACGTCAAGTCCAAAATCTAGTCAAAGTCCAAATAAATAGCCAGTGCAGTCGATGAGTCAAGTCAGTCGATTCCTAAAGTGGTAGAAGCTTTACTGAGTTCCTAGGGAGTTTTGGAGGGACACAAAATAGCACGTTTATTGAAGTTGTACCTTCTTATCTTATCTACCAATACCAATATTAAGGGTCATACTGACCATCCAGCCTACAAGTCCAAGGCCGCAGACTTGTAGGCAAATATTATAAATGATTGACACTATTGACACTAATGACGGCTTTTAGTACCGGTGATGGGCCGTGAGTATGGTCCAGTACACATTAAGAAACGAAATTACACAAATATATGGATGAATACAAAAACAACAACGTCACACATTGAATGAGGGAGTTTGATATTTTTCTGCCGTTAGGGGCAAACCCAATGCACACAAAGCGTCATCTGGTAGCGTAAGTGGTATCAAAAACGGTCAATAAGAAATTTCGATTTTTTCAGTCACCAGGCAGCACTTGGTAGCCTGACGGTCATTGTCGTGTCAAAAAGCTATTAGTTGTACCGAATTTAAAAACCCTCATTCCCCGGCGTAGGCTGGGACTATATACTCCGGAATCCGGAACACCGATGAAAATCTGAGTATTGAAAATAGAACTCTGCGCTAAAGAAATAGAGTTGAAAATCCAACACATGAGTGTCGAGTCAAATGTTAATGTCATATATGACAGCTCGACTCAATTTGATTTTCAACTCAATTGTATTGGGGCAAAGTTCTATTTTCAATGCTCAGGATTTTCTACAGTCTTCCGGATTTCGGTGCATATAGTCCCAGCCTTAACTCCGTTTGGAACTTTGGAAGTCGAAGAACTGTCATAGACATAGAAGATATATATTGTCATTCTTTAGGCTGGGATTATATGCTCCGGAATCCGGGAGGCCGTAGAAAATTCTGTGTATTGAAAATATAACTCTGCACTAATACTATGAAGTTGAAAATCGAACACAATATGAGTGTCAAGTTAGGAGTTTTGCCGGGGAATTCAATGGGTGACGTTGTGAAATTTGTAATATTTCATAAATTTGTGTTATCTCGGTTCTTAATGTGTAATATTGGTAGAATATTAACCATTAAATATTCGTTAACGTGCACAAGTGTGGGCAAGTGGTACAACTTCTAAAAACGTGCTATTTGTGTGTTCCCCGCTAAAACTCCCTAGGAACTTTCCGTAAAGCGTCTACCACTTTACTGAATCGACTGACATGAATCATTGACTGTATTGACTATTTATTTGGACTTTGACTAGACTTTAGACTTGACGATATAGGAATACAGTGTTGAAAATTGAAACGAAAGTTCTATTTCCCGCCTTTTTTACTTGACACTGGCAAATCATTTTAAGATAAGCCGACGCCATATTTAAAAAAAAAAGAGTGTCAAGTGAAATGTCAATGTCATATATGACAGCTCGACATTCGAAACCATAGATGATAAGTGCTACTTGTTTGAAACTTCCATTTTCAATTCTATTCTATTAGTGCAGATTTCTATTTTCAGTGCTCTAAATTTTTACCTGTGTTCCGGATTCCGGAGCATATAGTCCCAGCCTTAGGATATCCAGCTTACATTTCATACTAAACAAATTTCTACAAAGAGAGACGCGGGTTTAGTAGTTTAGAGAGTATGATATTTGGTCTATGGAAAGGAATTCAGATTGTTTATGGTTTATGGCGGCGTTGTATCGGTGAGGTTAGCGATTTTTTAGAAATATTTGATATTTCTATGTTATATTGACAAAACGATAACTGAAATGGTATAGATTATAAATAAAAGTGAATAACGAATCATACAAGATCATATTTAGAATTACATTTATTCAGAATCAGTGATTTTATAAGGACGCTTTATTTGACAGTTCTTGAAAATAAGTTACCAAAAAATATTAAAATAATATTCTTTCTGCTTGCCTCACCTATTTCTTTCCATTGCCACGTTCAGTTAGAAAACCTTTAAATTTTATATATTTAAAATGTTCCATTGCAAAATAGGGTCGAATCTTATCATCTATTTATAGAATAACTGTGTTACCTTTTTAGGCGGGAGAATGGCTTTGGTCAGAAGTCTGAGACCTGTCCAGGTTCTATCTGTTATACTTATTGTCAGGATTCTCTCTGTGTTTGTTGTTCAGACATGGTATGTGCCAGACGAATATTGGCAAACATTAGAAGTTGCTCATAAACAAGCTTTTGGCTATGGAGCCCTAACATGGGAGTGGCAAAAAGGCATAAGAAGCTATCTGTACCCCAGCATTGTGACGGCTTTGTATTATTTACTGAAAATAACTAATTTGGATTATCCTGAAGCATTGGTATGTAGCTCTATAATAATTGTAAAAAACATTTTTATTCCCATTAAAATATTTAGAAAATTAGCTTTTATCATTGTAATAATACAGTCAACAAACATTTCATCTACCTTGTATTATTCATTAAATTTATGTGAAACCAGTAACCATAACATGATGTAAAATTTATTGTTATGATTAATCTTGAGTTTTATATTTTCAGATATTGTTACCACGAATTTTACAGGCTATTATTAGCTCGGCAGCGGACTACAGCTTTTATAAATGGTCTGGTAATCGAAAATGGGCTTTATTCTTAATTCTGACTTCATGGTTTTGGTTCTACGCATGTAGCAGGACTCTCTTACAAACCCTGGAAACTGCTATAGTAGCAATTGCTCTATCCTTGTTCCCATTCAAAGAAGGAAAACTGGCATATTATCAGAAGGGTAATTTATAAATTTACTTAAAAATTGCTTTATAATGTTTGAAAAGCATGATAACAAAACTGGTCATTTGTCTATCATCTTCAGCTAAAGTTTTATTACATCACTGAATAGTTATACCTAGAATCATCTAATTGTGCTAAGTGTGGACTGTGATGCACACCATTTCACCATCTTCATTAATTAATCTTATTTTTGCCTTGTAGAGGACAACAGATGGATTTGTCTAGCTTGTATATCTGTGTTTGTGAGACCAACATCAGCTCCACTATGGATAGTCCTGGGACTTTATAACTTGGTCACTACTAACCAGGGTCGTCCAAATCTATTGCTGCAGACTTATTTGCCAATAGGGTAAGATTTATTTTATTCTAGGTATAATTGACTTTTATGTTACTGCTCAGTGCTTTCCTAATTTGGCATAAAAACATTTCAGAGTCCTAGCAGGTGGTGCACTTGTGGCATTGGATTCCTATTTCTATGGAAAACTTATCATTACTCCTTGGGAATTCTTCAAATTGAATGTGTTGAAAGACATTGCATCATTCTATGGCAAGCATCCATGGTAAGTTTATACATCATGTTTAAATATGAGTAATAATAGTTATAATAATATAAATGACTTTGAAATGCATCTAAATACAAAACTGCACATATAATCTTAATTCTTTTTACTTTTATCAAGTTGTAATAAAAACAATTTGAAGATTATTTTAACTAACATATCAAAATTATTGAACAGAAAATGCATTCTAAATCCCTCCTTTTCAGGCATTGGTATATTACTCAAGGTCTGCCTGCTGTATTGGGAATAAATACATTGCCTGTAGTTTGGGGTGTTGCTAAAATTTTAAGGAGACCAAAAGAGAACAAAGTAGGTGCCCTGCTACTTTCCGCTGCTGCCTTACATGTTGCTGTTCATAGGTGAGAGTCCTGGTAGTCCAAAAAGCATTTCACCTAAGAATCTAACGGAACAAGCTAATTTTTGTACAAACCTTTTTTTCATTGTATATTAATATTGTCAAAAAAGTCACAAAGGCCTAGTGACTTATGTCATAAGATACCTTAGAACTTACCCTTCAAAGGGCTTAAAGATCAGTTTTTGAGAATACATATCTCGTTTTCTTTTGCCTCCTATCATTTTTGCATTTTCACCCAACTGTGGCAAAGCCAAAAGGAAGGGTAATGATTTTGGCATGTATGCTTATTTCACTGTACTGTCTACCGCCTAAACTACTTATCTGATTTTAATTAATGAGGTGTCAATAGATTCGTATTAATGTCCCAGGTAACATAGTCTATATAATGTACGTTTTTAACTTTTTTGCATATTATCATAAAAGTTGTTGCCAACAAATTAAGTATTGGTTCGTAGAAAACTTTAGCTAATTTCGTTAGATTATTCAGTAGACAATTTTTTCATACTAAAATGACTGCACTTTCAGTACATTTAAAAATAATTAATTAAGATTCAAGTTTTAGACAGTTATTATAGACATAAAGTTGATTTTTATTTATTATAACTAGCTGTACCCAACAGACTGTCCATCACATCCATGACCCAGGAACACAGAAAACTTTTTGTTCCCTCGGTGGGATTTGAACCTCCGGCTTGTGCGCCAACGCACTAACCACACATTTTATTATATGGTTGTAAGTTTGAACTGTATACATGGCATAAGAAAAGATAAATGTAAACAACAAGCCCTGTTAATGATAAGGGTCAAGAATGAAAAAAAAAACACTGTCCCACAGAGGTTGTCAATAACTACCTACATACAGCTACAGTGTCTACACCAACAACTAACCTAAAACCTACACCTACTACCTACCCCTCCAACCTACAGGTACCTCCGTGGTCTAGTGGTTAGAGCTTGGCTCTCGACTCGGAGGTCGTGAGTTCGATTCCTGCATTGGAACAATAAAAAATGTTGTTTCCAAGATTGGTTAGGACAATGCAGGCTGATCACCTGATTGTCTGACAAGAAAGATGATCCATGCGTCGGATGCGCATGTAAAAAGTCGGACCTTCGCCTAATCTCTCGCCCGTCGTGCCGGTTATCCGTCCCACTGGGTTACGAGAGTAAAGGAGGAGAGAGTGCTTTTGTGTACTGCGCACACACTTGGGCACTATAACATAACTCCTGCGTAACTGGCCTGGTTTCAATGAAACCGGCCGTCACCGAAATCGGTGTGGGGAGTTATTATTATTAATGTCTGAAAGAGTTACCGAGTTATTTAAATGCCAAATGATGAAATACTTTAAAAAAATGAGAAAAAAAAAGTTTTTGGCTTTGTTAGGTTAGAGCAAGGGGTATGAAAAATAGCTTACAACCTATTTTCAAACCTACCAAATTCACTTGCAAAATTTCATAAAAATTGATCAATCCGTTTTGCAGGAGTTCACAAATATTGTGACACAAGAGTTTTATAAAATAAGAAGAAGATAAAGATGTCTGTTTCATAAAGAATAATAAATAAATAAATAAAAATAATAATAATAATAATAAATAAGTGTCTATGTCTATTTCAGCTATATACCACATAAAGAGTTTCGGTTTGTTTTGCCGCTGCTACCAATTTTGCTTTACATTGCTCAAGATGTTATTGTCCCTTGGAGCAGAAAGGCAAGAAAGTAAGTTAACATCATTAAAATTAGAATTAAATGATACTTGTTTTCTTGGACTAAATTTCTTAAAAGCAAACACAGAATAGTTATGATCATTGTATCAAAATATATGTGATAAAAATTAAAAAAACTAGTACAACTAATAGCATTAATTCAATTGTTACAGATGGCAACTGTATACTCTAGCATTGTCATTACTTGTTGGCAATGCTGTTCCAGCAGCATATTTCGGAATGATCCACCAAAAAGGAACTCTGGAGGTGATGCCTCTGTTGCGTGAGAATATTTCAAACAACAGAACTTCGATTTTGTTTGCTATGCCTTGCCATTCAACACCATTATACAGGTAAGCTTCTTGACTTCTGTTCTTCCCGCAAGTTATTTGCATGTATTCAAAGTTTTAATGCTTCCTGAAACGTTCATTAAGGGTCAATTCACACCGAAACGAAACGATACGGGACATGGCGCTGCATTTTTAAGATAGCTATTGAATATAGAACATTCATTACATAAGAATATACAAGTGTCATTGTAAGATTTCGAATGTCAAGTACACTTCGCTGCACAGCGCATTTGCTATGTATGACTGATGTCATATGAAACATGTATCACTTTGTGTAGTAAATACTAAATAATGTTAAAGGACACTGGCGAATCCTGCCTGATTTTACATCAAGAGCATTACATATATAGTTTCGAACATTATGTGGTTATGTAGTACTTAAAAAGTAATTATTTAAAAAAAAATATATATATATATATATATTTTTAGGACTTGGGATTAAAAAGTTATGAATCTCCGAATTTCAGACAATTGATGTGCGAAATACGTACTTTTCTGTGGTAATCGTTGTCATCTATATAGTCTATGGTTATCATGCTGTAAATTGTCAATCGTAAAAGCTCCATCTAGTGGCCCAGTAGATAGATTTATTTTAATTGGAGTATAAAGTTATTTTCTTTTTCTATAGCTCAGCAGTTTCGTACTAGTTATATGAAAAAAATGTTGCTTGGGGTGTGAAATAGATCCCTCTATACTATTTATAACTTACTAAGAAAAATAATTATTATGTTTTTGATTTTCGTAACGTGAAAGCACAGAGATAATAATATACTACGTACAACAGAGGGACAATCCCATTGGTCGATTTGACCCCACACTAAGTCGCGCGGCGCGGGCGCCCGTGGCGCGAGCTTGGTACTACAACGAGTTCTATGATTGTCAGTATAATGTTATTTACTAAGAAAACTTACTAGATGGCACTTTACGTGGAAATTATAAATGACACTATTTTCAGAGAACAAACATAACCAAACATCTCTGTGCTATAAAGATAAATTGTTAAATTAGCGCCCATAGCGCCGCCTGCGCGTTGCGTCGTCGTTTTAACTAGGCCGCCATCTATCGTGAATTGACGATATTTAATTTGAAGAGTCCCGAAGTGCCGATGTACTTTATCAATTCAATTTTTAAAAAAGAGGGCGTTGTATGAATTAAATATTGTTATAAATTCATATTTTATTCAGTAATCATTGAAAATTTTGAAGAATAAAACTAAATAAATCACTGATTTAAAACAAAACAAGTTACATGGCGGTTTAATTGTGCTTTTAATGTGATTTACTTTTCCATGGTTCACAATGCTTACTCGTAGCGACATCTTTACGTATTGAGCATGTACTTCATTTTCCAATGTATGAAACTGACCAGACATGGTGAAAGCAACATTAATCATTTATCTGTTTCCAAACAAAGTATTTATAGTAATTTCTAAACTTAAATCTATCTTTACAGGACCTTATCCTAATATGACAGACAAGTAACTAATAATAAACAAAAAACATCAAAAACATAATAACTAATAAAGTAAGTTTCTTAGATATCTAGACTTTTAAAATGTTCGTATTTATTTGATAGTCAACTAGTATTTTTATTTCCTGGAAATAATATATCTTTATGCAAAGAAAAAATGATTAAAATTTAAACGATAAATGTTTGTGCCAAAATGGCAGCCACCTTATTCATAAGAACAGAAACAAATAAATGTCATATGTGCGTGTGTAGTGCATGAACTTTAGATTTAACTTTCGGTGTTGTTTATTCGATTTGATTATGTTCTTATGACGTCACTTACAAGAGAAATATGGCGGCTGGTGTTTTCGGTCACATGATATACAGATACTAAACTATAGATCTATTTTCGAAAATATAAATAAATCGCATATTTATATAACAAAATAGTGTTGTATTCGTATTTCTTATGATAGAAACTATATGAATAACAAATGTATATATTATTTAATTTTGATAGACGAAACTAGCCTATTATCTTTTATCCCCGAGTTTAATGTATAATATTATTGTTTTTTTTTGTTCCTAAAGTACAACTCAGTAAATACTTTTTGTAGCCTCATATTTTAAAATTACCAGGCAGTAAATGTATGGCGACTTGCCGGTCTCCTTTTCAATAGCTATCTTAAAAATGCAGCACCGCGTATTGTCGCGGTGTGAACTGTCCCTTAGATAGCAAAATAGCATGTGTATTGTGTATATGTCACCGTAAAATTGAAAAAAAAACATTATATTGTGATGTGATTGTGATGTGAGTATAAAATATCTAAAGATTGTAGACCCAAACATTCTGCTTACAATTTTCGCATTCATTTTCGTTATATTATAATCTGACGAACTGAAACTGCTAAATTACAATCTGTCGCCCGTCAAATTGTCAACTTTCCTAAGGCTGTTCCTGATTGGTCGGTCTTACTCTTCACTAACTAATTTATCATTCAAACTACACTTCTTTGGTTAATCACAGATACATTTTACTTCCATAACAATTTGATATAAAATTTCTTTAGCTATGAGTTATTTTCCACATGCATTTAATTTACAATCACCAAAAAAATTGACAACAAACAAAGATGGCGGCGAGGGGCATATTATGCCGTTCCACCAATCAGCACGCGAGCTGCGTTCCGTCGCATGCCAATTTAGAATTAAACGGATTCTTTCCGATATATTATAATCCAACGAAAAATAATACGTTCAATTGTAAGCAGTGTGTTCGGGTTTACAGCCTTTCAACATTTTACAAAATTACAATCGAACGGTCTACAATTTTATGGTGACATATAGATTTACACAATAAAATAGGGATTTTCTCTCTTCATTCTTCATTTATTCAAATAAAGCATATTATGGTTGAGTGTAATTTCGGCTATAACAGTTTACAGTTAAGGCAGACAGTTAATTATTAATGAATAAACAATTTTACACGTAATAAAAATTAAATTATTAATCTATTCGGAATAGATGTAAAAAGTAAGAATAATTTTAATAAGACAACAGAGTAACAAAATGACAAAATAATAATACATATTATGATGAGATAATTACGTATTTGCGTTGTCTCAACTTGTTAAAACTTGCCTTACATTTCAGCCATCTCCACGCGAACGTATCAACTCGCTACCTATCATGTGACCCGCCTCCACCGGGCGAGACATACGAAGCTGAGGCGTTCTTCAACAACCCTAACCGGTGGTGGGCGCGCGAGCTCACGATCCGCCAGCCGCCGGCCCTCGTGGTGCTGTTTGACGTGCTACGTGGACGATTTGACGCGCTACGCGATTACCGCTTGCTGCATGAGCTGCCACACACACAGGTACATAATATGTGTTAAATCATATATAGCTAAATCTAACATCTGTTATAACGAAACGAATCTTTCACATGACCCTGGCCAACCAAATAAAAAAAACGTTTGCGTCTCGGGACCCCCGACAGAAGTGATAACTTAAAAGCGTCTGTCCGAAATACGGCTGGCGTTGTGGGTTAGAATGAGAGAGAAGGAGCCTGCCTACCGCTGCCGTATGCGTGATAGAAAGGGGCTTCCCTTCCCAGACAGGCTGGCGCCGTAACGCGTTTCGTAACGAAGCGGTTTACCCTCCCATAAGAAGTTGTCACTTCAATAATAATAATGGTTGCCTTGCAAACTAAGTGAGCTTGAACTATTTAATTTATTAATAATTCTTAAAAAAATTGTCATACTGCTCAGCTATTGTAGTCTTTGTGCAAGGTCCTAGGAGATATGACAATATGTGTGATAATTTACCAAATTGTTAAATGTATAAAATAATATTTTATAATTTTTTCATAATTTTTTTTTAATATACTGTTTTATCAGTTTCCAGAAGGCGAGGTAGGTGAAAAGGTTCTCGTTTACCAAAGGAAGGAAGCCAAACCAAAAGTACAAACTGACGAGGTTGTATAACCAACTGCAACCAGAGATCTTAATGGACTCTTAATGGGTTTACCGACACAGTGTTCGTATCTTAAATAAGTAATCGATCAGATTTTACACATTTCATTGACATGTTAAACGGAAATTTGGTATTGAAGGTCTAAGTGAATTGGGTAAGCTAGCCAATTTTAAAATTATTTTTTTACGATTAATTAATATTACGACTAATAAATATTCATAAATTCAAAATTGAATAAATAGTAAATTCTTTCAATGCAATAATATTATGCCATCTTATCTTAATATCAATACCGTGTTCCCTGAATAAGTTGAATTCAATAAGGAAGTTAAGGAATCACCTGCTGCCATAAGTTATGTAATTGGTGTAATAAAATTTACACCAACAAGTAAATTACATAAATCACACATTTTTCTTATAGAATACAATCATGGAAATTTCATACCAATAATATGATATTCTACAAAGTATACTTATAAAATATTATAGTATTCTAAGACCTTGCAACCACAGGAGACTACACCCTCTGCAACGTTTTTCTCTCTCATCATCCTTAGACTTGATGAAGACAAGAAATTGGTATTGTCAACTGATCAAGTTAAAGTTTCTTTATCCTATCTATAAAAATATGTGTGATCCGAATATTTGGGAGAGAAACATTATACGGATTACCCGTATTTAAAATTAAGGTAAATAAATTGTTTAGATACAAATTTAGATGTATTTGTTTATTTATTAATTTTTAATATTGAATAAGATTTAATGGGTTGTGGCAATTGACAGTATTTTTCGTAGTGTGAAATAAAATAATAATAATTTATGTAAAATAATTAACTTTAGAAAAATTATAGACCACTATATTTTATTATGATTAGAACATATTTTTGTAGTGATAAAATCCCGTCACTTGGAAGCTAAATATTTTTTAAATTAAAATACAAAATTACTATAATATTAGGCGTCTTGATTGTCACAATCTCATTGTTTTCTCGAAAAATATAGTTTTAGTATTGAAATGAAATGTTGTCTTGATTTAATTGAATTTCAAATTGAAACGTTCAATATGTAACAATTTGAAATTCTATAAAAATGAATAATTTTAATATAACAGTTTTCAAAATTGAGCACTTGAATCTGGGTTTAATAAAGATACTTAATTGGATTGTCTCCAGTGAGTGCAAACATTTTTGTCAAAAAAATATTAAGTTAATTAGTTCAGTGTTCACTATTGGATAGGTTTTGAATAGGTTCCAAAAACATAATATAAAGATAAATATGAGTATGATTATTATGAACAAAAGCAATAATACCATAGACTTTTGTCACTGAAAATTATACTGCAGTAATTTTTGGGCTTTATATATTCACTGGCCTACAACATAATAATGTATGTCGTCCGTGATAATTTTAAATCAAACCATGGCTTAAGGCCTGCCTGCCTAAAATCTTTATTTGACTATCCATGACTAATGGCCCGTTTCAATAACCTATTTACCAATAACTATTTGTTAGAAACGTAAAATTTGTATCCCTAAAAACCGACAAATGATTCAATGACGAAGTTTTTAAGAAATAGTTATAGATAGATAGGTTATTGAAACGAGCCGTAAAGGTACAAGAGAATAGATTTACGACTTGCCAAAGGAAATACTTGTATTTTACAAATGTATAATTATTCGCTATTTTCACACGTAAGCCACTACCACCGAATTTTTACAATATATATATATATATATTAATATTAATAAGATATGAGATCTATATATATTAGGCTAATCAAGTTTGATATAGTTTTTGCGAAAAAAGTGCGTTATTACAAATACTTGACAAATTGCATGTAAAAATTATTTTTGTGTTAGTAATTACCATCACAAGAACATTTGGAGACGAGATTTGGTGTTATAACACAAACCCCTAAAATAGCTATATTTTGCTTTCAAGATTTTTTTATGCTTTATACTATTATGTTGCTATTAAATAATACATTTATTTTTAAAAAAATTACAATTTAATTTTCAATTATGATATATTGTTTTAATTCTATTATTTAAATAGATCGATAAGATTTGCCTTGCTCAAAATAAAAGACGTATACGGTAGGATCAGTAATGAATCTTTTCGCAATAATGTTAACAATACTATATAATGTCAATTCTGTTTGTGGAATGTACTTGTCTTGTAACTAGTATTTTCCGTCCGCTAGATACTCATTCTAATATTGTAATAAAAAACAACATTAGATTTGTAATTGAAGATTTGTCTAATTTAAGTCTATAATATGCTGTGGTTATATACCATTTAATCAACTTTCAATATATCCTTTTCTGTAACAATAAAATTAAACCTGATTAAAATACAATTTTTTGAGCTATTCGGGCATTTTATATTAGTTTAATGTTGTTTCTGTAGTGTAAGTCAAATGTCTTCTATAGATTGTGGAGTGTGAAATTTTAATAAAGATTTTATTTTTACATGGTGTCATTTATTGTTATAAGCTTCTTAATCGTGTTATTTTAATTTCTTTGTACTGTTTTATGGGTTGTTTACTCTGTACATACTCTGTACCTTTATAAAAATATCCGTTTTGAGATTTTTACTTTGGTTAAGCCTAGAAGTTTTGTTAATTGGGTTCTATGAGTACTCAGTGGTCTTATCCTGTTGAGAATATTTTACAAATGAATGTAATGTCTACCTTCATAATTAATAACTAATCGCCCGTTTCATTAACCTATCTACCAATAACTATTTGTTAGAAACGTCAAACTTGTATCGCAAAAAAACGTCAAATGATTGAATGGCGACGTTTTTAACAAATATATAAATGGTTATTGAAACGGGCCGTACGTGTATGACATCCATGACTTCCATGCTCTTAATGTTTTCATCAGGAAATAGTACATATTGGCTCTTTAAACAACTTAGATAATGAATTCAAGAACAAAATGAAACCCACATAGATTACAGAGTCAAAGGTTATAGATAAGTCACCGAATCGCATAGAACTGTTACTGTAGATACACAAAAGTTGAAAGAAAATATAGTAAGATAAAATGAAAATGAGAACATAGTTTTCACTAAATAAAGGTAACATTTTTATTTTTATGTAAACCTAGATTAAATTATTCCCTAACATATAATTTACATAGCATTGGACCTTATAGAGTAAATTCCGTACAGTCGAATTCTAAATATTCACCAATCACCATCTTCCATAATTGCAAAACACTGCTTATTAAATTTCGACTGGGCAGGCGGTTCTATCAAATCAAGCTAGATCCGTTTGTATTTAGTAGATACATAGTTGTATCTAGAACTATTGCATATCTATGGGAAGTGATAATTTCAAAATAATACACATTCAACAGTTGTCATTTCTAATGTGTCCTATATTTGAAAATGGGCGCTAGAAGAATATTTTTAAATATTTTGCTTTTATCACTTATATCTGTATCGGTGCAATATGTTTCAGAGGCGATTAAGTTGAGTAGATCAAAGAATGATAATGAAGATGGTAAAAGTAGTTTGGTTTTTGTGTTTGATACAACCGGCTCCATGTATAATGATCTGAGGCAGCTCCGCGAAGGCGCCGAAATGATATTACAGACTGCTTTAGAGGAGAGCAATGTGATTGCTGATTTTGTGTTTGTCCCGTTTCATGATCCAGGTAAAAATCTTAATAAAGTCTTTTGATATTTGTTCCAATTATTGTACCTACATTTTATATCATCGTAAAATAACTGATTGATAAACAAGATTAATAAGTATTTTACCGTCCAATATCTCTTTAGTCTTTTTTCCAATGTTAACATTCTCATAACACAAGCGCTATTTCACGCTGATTTCCTGTGAGACCTTGGTATCGCACCGGTCGAAGCCCTTTACCCTAAGTGCCCAAGCATGACCCATCCAAACGTTCTCCACTTCCCGTCAAAATCCAAGATCTAATATAATCTGTGACTCATTTCATTCATCAGCGGTTGGTCCAGCAACTGTGACGAAAAGTAAACTGGTCTTCAAATCGGCGTTAAACATAGTGAGAGTGTACGGCGGCGGTGACTGCCCAGAAAAATCCTTAGGAGGTATTCAGTTGGCCCTGAACGTCAGTCGTCCACGCTCATTCATATATGTGTTTACCGACGCCACCGCGTCCGATCATCGCGATGTTGGGAAAGTTCTGGAAATTATTCAGAGGAAACAAAGTCAGGTGTGTACCAATTGATCATTAACCTACATATAAAGATACATCTCTATATACTTTGAACGAGCAATTCTTGGATATATATAATAAGAATTTGAAAACGGCATCGACAATTTCCGTGTAATTTATTATACTGGGGGTTTCGGGGACTAAAAGTTCAGCTAGCAAGGTCTTATTACCTGGGAAACTGCACATGTTTGAGTTTTTATGTTCTTCTTTCGGCGCACAATAATATGATCACAAATATCAAGATACAATATCTGTCGTCCAGGTGGTGTGGTTTAGTAAACGTCGGACTTTTTGCGTTGTAGACAAATTCGTGTCTGGGGTTCGAATCACGGTCAGACGAATATTTTTGTGATTATTTTTAATTTTTTACAAAGGCACATCTTTTTAAAAACTAGATCAAGAAATAAGTTCTCCGAAACTGCAAAAAAAAACCCAGATACGACAATAGGTACCTAACCAAGTAGCATAAAACTGCTGTATAAGGTGACACAAAGGGTAACATCGGTAACTTTTTACTCAATTAGCGTTAATAAAAAGGTATAACAGTACACTATAACTACAATAGCTGAAAATTACTCTTTCGCCTGTAGGTATATTAACGCTATTATGCGTCACAGATACCACACTGCAAAGCTGCAAGCGCAGCGTAGAGCTATTAGCCATAAATAGAACTGTAAGAATAAAGTATTTTCGTGGACTTAAACTCAGCTGTATTCTGAATTTAAGCAAACATATGTGACTGTGACAATACATCGGAGCAAACCGTATTACACTGCCTGTGCGAATGCGCAAAACATACGGTGACAAGAATGGAAACGGAACAAAAAATGGGAAACAGCATAAACAGAGCCAACATCAGAGACATAATGAACAAGGAAAGAGACAGACGGGCATTCCTAGAAATGGCAAGGAAAATCACCGAACGAATCACAAGAGACAAGACATGGAGACAACAGGAGGAAGGAAGAACAGAAGGCGGAGCGGAACTGGAATTATAAAAAAAAAAGACATGTTAAGTTATTTACCTAGTTAAAAGAAATAAATAAGGTTGTCGGATAATAAACACCGACAGTTGTTAAAAAAAGTATTAAATGAAAAAAATATCCTTGTTTTTTTTTATCGAAAGTTTGAATTGATTTAAATAGAAAATGTACTGATTTTATACGCAAACAGCAAAGGGACAAATTATAAATGCAAAATGGATGTTGATCATAAATGGATAATAAAAAACCTTTTGTTATCCATTTATGATCAACATATTTTACACTATAATTTTCAAGTAAACAGTTATATTTTCAGAGCGCATGAAATTTTTGTTATACTTATATTCACAATAAATCCTCTTTCCCGTAAAAATTTGCAGTAAAAGCGAGACTTTACCCGAAAATAATATTTGCCATTAATATATTATTCACCATCACTTTACGTCATAAGAATATACGTCATAAAAAGATTTGACTCCAATGATGAAGTCATCTCGCAAACAAAGGCCTATTTTGAGGACCTCGACAAATCATATTTTTTGGAAGGGATAAAAAAATTGGAGAAGCGTTGGACAAAGTGTATAGAGCTCAAGGGTAAACGAAAAACTCAAAAAAAAGCTCAAAACGTAGTCCACGTTGAAAAATAAAATGATTTATTTATCAAAAAATCTGTGTTTTATTCCAAAAGTCACGGACTTATTGACCCGCCCTCGTATAATGAAATAAAGTTTTTGTATGTTCTAATCTTCAGGTAGTATTCGTATTGACGGGTCACTGTAATGACCTAAATAAGCCGCACTATAAGGCTTACCAGCAGATCGCCGCAGCTAGCTTTGGACAAGTTTTCAATTTGAATAAGACCAGTGTTCATAAGGTATGTTTTTGCTCGTATGTTTAATACTCTATATAGTCACTAGTGGTTACACTTCTGGTTGTCTCGTTATCGAATATTTTGGATTTACTCTCTTATCATTTAATATTTTTTTATAGGTACTGGATTTTGTACGCAGCTCGATCAAAGGCAGGAGCGTGAATTTAGCGTCGGGTGTCAACCCTCCGGGATATAATTACACCAAACAGGTAAACTAACACAACTCAAACAAGTTAAATATTTCGTTAACACGGGCTTAAAATGGTCACTAAATAATTTGCATGTTTGAAATTTGCGAGACGCCCGTGACGGCTATTTATTTTTGTGAATGTGACAACAATTTACCTAATATTTCACCTATCCAGATTCCAGTTGACAAATCCGTGAGTGAAGTGACGGTGTCCGTGTCGGGAGCGAAACCGCAAATCCACGTGATGAATCCGAGTGGTGAAGAAATAACGGGCCCACCGCAGCTTATCACCACGTTGGATCTCTCCGAGATAATGGTATACGTTGATAAAAAAACATTGCACCATTTTGTATCATCATCTAGACGCTAGCGGTTCTATGAAATGCAACGAAAGACGAAACGAATTCTGGGTTAAGTAGTGGCAACGCATCCTATGAGAAAACCTGTATATTTATAATATACAGGTTTTCTCATAGGATGAAATGTAAAACCGGCGTGAAACAGCGCTTGCGCTGTGTTTCGTCGAGTGAGTGAGTTTACCGGAGGCCCAATCCCCTACCCCCCTAGAAATGCCGCAGTTGAAAAGCAATTTGTTACCCCAGGAGGGTACCAACTGCGTTGGAGAATCCCTCTCTGGACGTCCATGCTCAGGAACCCCTGGAACTGAACGTGGACGTCCAGGCTGCCCCTCGTATTCTGGGGAGGGCAAAACTGCGCTCCAATCTGCTCGGGGCAAGAGCAAACGCACAAGGCACCCCCCTCGATATTAAACATGGACTTTTGTAATATCAGGGGATTACACTCCAACCTTAATGCCGTCCATTACCACCTTGAGACGGCAAAGCCGGCTTTGCTCTTTTTAACCGAGACGCAGATATCATCTCCGAGTGACACATCATACCTTTCCCACCCAGGGTATTCTCTCGAGCACTCCTTTCTGCCCAAAGCTGGAGTGTGTGTGTATATCAGAGATGATATCAGCTCTCGCCGCCTCAGCAATCTGGGGACCTGTCAACGTTATGGCTCCGCATAGATTGCGACGACCACCCTCGCGTCTATGCGTGCCTATATAGGTCCCATAGTGGTGACCCCGAGACGGACCGACTCTTGGAACACCTGCAAGCTGCTTCAGATTTTTTGCACCGGCAGATCCTATCCGCAGAGATCATAATACTTGGCGACTTTAATGCCCACCACACCGACTGGCTCAATTCCAGTAAAACTGATCATGCGGGGAGATCTGTCTGCAACTTTGCCCTTGCGAACGACTTGACACAACTGGTCACTACGCCTACGCGAATCCCAGATGTGGATGGTCAGAATCCTTCCTTGTTGGACCTTCTGCTGACTTCAAATCCTGACGGCTACCAAATATCCGTAATCGCACCACTTGGTTCATCGGATCACTGCCTTGTTAGGAGTTCTGTGCCACTTACGACGGTGTTATGACAGCGTGCTGTAAAATACCGTCGTGTGTGGCACTACAAGTCGGCAGACTGGGATGAGGGCGTTTTTTGCATCCTATCCTTGGGGGAACGTGTGCTTCTCGCCGGATGATCCCGACAACACTGCCAAATCTGTTGCCGATGTATGGAAGGGATGGAAGGCAAGGGATGGAACTTTTCATTCCGTCCTCTGTAGTGCCAACTGGCGGCAGATTTCGTCCCTGGTTTGGTTCATCCCCCAAAAAAGCTTCTCGCCGGAAGCAGGAGGCTCACCAATCCTGGGCCAATGCAGTGTCTGCTCGGGATTTATATACCAGTACATATAAAAAGGAGTACAACCTTGCCTCTAGGTCCCTCAAGAAAGAGATCACTCGGGCAAAGAAACAGCACGTCAATAGAATTGGTAAGAGACTGGCGCCTCCCCTCGGGAACCCGTGCATTCTGGTCTCTGGCCAAAGCTATTGAAGGAAATTTCTGCAAGCCAACCCTACCATCCCTACACGTAGGAAATGGATCGTTAGCCCAGGACGCAAAGGACAAAGCCGATCTTCTGGGCAAGCTCTTTGCGTCAAACTCGACCCTGGATGACGGGGGGCAGAAACCGCCGACCATACCGCGATGCACGAGCATCATGTCGGATATTCGGTTTTATCAGCGCTCAGTGCGAAAAGCCCTCCGTTCCCTTGATAACCAAAAGTCGAGTGGGCCTGACGGAATCCCTTCTATTGTGTTGAAAAAGTGTGCTCCAGAGTTGGCTCCGGTCTTGACGCGTCTTTTTCGGTTCTCCTACTCTTCTGGTATCGTCCCGGCTTCTTGGAAGACAGCCTTGGTGCACCCGGTCCCCAAAAAAGGTGATCGCTCAAATCCTTCCAACTACAGACCAATCGCTATAACTTCTCGAAGATAATGGAATCCATTATCAATAGCCAGCTTCTTCGATACTTGGACGGCCAGGGATTACTAAGCGACAAACAATACGGGTTCCGTAAGGGTCACTCGGCTGGTGATCTCTTGGCGTACCTAACTCATCGTTGGGCTCAGGCAATTGAGTCGAAGGAAGAGGCATTGGCTGTTAGTTTGGACATTGCGAAGGCCTTTGATCGGGTTTGGCATAAAGCGCTGCTATCAAAGCTTCCATCATACGGGCTGCCCGAGAAATTATGTAAGTGGGTCACTAGTTTCTTAGCAGATAGAAGCATAAAGGTCGTAGTTGACGGCGAATGCTCGGAAACTCAGTCTGTTGATGCTGGTGTCCCTCAGGGCTGTGTGCTATCGCCTACCCTATTCATACTGCATATCAATGACATGTTACAGACCAACGGCATTCATTGCTATGCGGATGATAGTACAGGTGATGCTGTATATACCGGCTCCCCCAATATTTCTCGGCTAAATGTCATTGAGAGTCGAAACGAACTTGTGTCTAAAATAGAGGATTCATTGGAGAAAGTCTCTGAATGGGGTAGACGTAACATAGTCCAATTCAACCCCGCCAAGACACAAGTCTGCGCGTTCACCACTAAAAAGTCACCAATGGTCGTATATCCTCGTTTCGAGGGCACATCTTTAACCATCTCCCCTAGCATTGAGATACTTGGCGTCAACATATCGAGTGAAGTCCAGTTCCGATATCATCTAGAGGGTAAGGCCAAGTTAGCCTCGAAGAAGCATGTTGTTCTTAACAGAGCGAGACAGTACTTCAGTCCGGACCAACGCCTACAACTCTACAAGGCGCAGGTTCGGCCTCATATGGAATATTGTTCTCATCTCTGGGCAGGGGCGCCAAAATACCAACTCCTCCCTCTGGATCGTATCCAACGAAGGGCCGCTCGAATTGTTGACTGCCATAGTGTTTCAAACAGCTTGGACCCCTTGGAATTACGCCGAGATGTAGCTTCACTCTGCATCCTCTATCGGTTGTATCACGGGGAGTGCTCTGAGGAATTGTTCGGAATCATACCACCTGCAACTTTTCGCCATCGTCCCACGCGAAAAACATACCATCCTCATCACCTTAATGAGTGGCAGTCTTCCACCGTGCGCTTTTCGCGTAACTTTCTGTAAAACTGTAAACTTTCGCACTGTAAAACTCTGGAACGAACTGTCACCAGCAGTATTTCCGGACCTATACGACCTGCAAACCTTCAAGAAGAGAGCGTATTCCCTCTTAAAGGGCCGGCAACGCACCTGCAGCTCTTCTGATGTTGCGAGTGTCCATGGGCAACGGTAGTTGCTTACCATCAGGTGACCCGTTTGCTCGTTTGCCCCCTTATTTAATAAAAAAAAATATATATATTTCAGTTAACACAATATGTTCACGCTGATCTTCCAATTAGGGTAGGCAGAGACCACATAATCTCTATAGCCCTTCTCCTCTCGTGGTAGGTAGCAAACCACGTTGCCATTATAACTATGTTTTCTGGGAGAGACACTTGATCCCCTTTTTAACCGACTTCCAAAAAAAGGAGGCGGTTATGCATTTTTTTTTTGTTCAACGATAATTCCGCCGTCTGTGCTCCGATTTCCAAAATTCCTTTTTTCATGTAAAGGGTATATCAAGTTGATCCCGTTTTCACCAAAGTGGTGACCTGATGGGATCCATGAGGAATCGAGGGAACTCCTTGAAATTTATATGGACACATATGGTGATTTCGACTTTTTTTGAAGTAGTCCAAGTATATTATGCTACCAAAAAGTAAGAATTGGCTCCAAGGTATACCCTGGATCCAAAAGTACTTAACATAACTCCTGAGTCCTTATAGATACATGTTTGGATATTCCGGCGTTGTTTAAAGAACTGCAAGCATAAACCGTTATACCACTTACAGTAATCATCATCATCATCACCACCATCTTCACAAGAAACACTAACATAATATTATTATAATGACATAGGTACTCACTACTCGTCAGAGTTTTGTGCACCAATATCAATGTGTTCAAAATAATATAGATAATAAATGTAACTAAAAGGAGAAAAGTTATTACTTTTAAGTAAAGTAAAAATCCAACAAAAAAGGATTGAAATAAAACTTAATTTCTAAATAATTCCCAATCCATAAATGAAGTCGGTACCAGCAAATTTGAACGTAAGTTCTATAAAATATTATAGGATATTGATGATATTAATTATTTTGAAGTCGGTGCCAGCCCAAGCAGGCTGGCACCGACTTCAAAATAATTAATAAGATTGAGAAGAGAAATTGTTAAAATGTTTGCCGAATTTAAAAGGGGAATTATTTAGAAAATAAGTTTTATTTCATACTTTTTTGTGCATTTTTACTTTGGAAGTCGGTTTTAATTTTTTTGTTTATGTTTTTTGTCTACAATTTCCTATATATAGGTCCTATTTGAAAAAAAATGGCGCTAAAATTCCTGGAATTTATCTGGCTACGAGAATCTGCGACCACCAACAGAATATCAGTGGAGAGAATCCTATCCCCCATACATTTAAAAAATTAAAAAAAAACCGTCGATTTAATCTTTATTTATTGCTTATTAGACCACTAAAGTCTTTAATTTTTTTTTATTGTATTCGCATGTGGTTTTAGCAATAATTTTACCGTAACATTTTTCACCGCTTTTATTATGGCTTGGTACTCTTTCTTGTGTACCTTTTCTTTTTTATATAGTAATAGAACTATGGAAATGTGCAATAATTAATCAACAAATATTACGAATCTATTGACTCCTCATTCATTAAAATCGGATCAGAAGTTTAGGCGCTATAATGGAACAAACATACATACATACTCGCTAAAACGGAGTAAATAATCCCAGATCGTGAAAGTGCTGAACCCGGAGCCGGGCGCGTGGAGCGTGCGCGTGGGCAGCGCGGCGGAGCACTCGGTGAAGGTGGCGGGCCTGTCCGAGGTCACGTTCACGCACGGCTTCAGCGTGAGCCCGCCGGTAGATATGGCGGAGACCAGCTATAGGCCGCTGCAGGGTAAACATGCCATAAAAATATAAATGATCATTTATTTGCAAAAGCAAAATGTACAAAAATGGTCTACATTTCTCTCTAAATAAATAATAGGCTTTGGATTTATATTGTATGTGCCTACTACTCCTCGCTTTGTTGCTTATTCCTGGAGAAGTAAATCATATTGGTAACTTTGCATCGCGTACGCAGTTTGCCAACATGTAAAAGTAATGAAGGAAGGAAAATATAATCTTCCAAATGTTAACATCTTGTAATTTTAGGTGCTTACAATCACTTGCTAATATCGCTGACTGGCACGGACCGGCCGTTACAAGTACAGAGCGCAGACATACTTAGTCTGAACGGCGAAACGAAATTCGAAGTTGATCTCAAGGAAGTTGGCAATGGACGCTACAAAGCCGATGCCTTTATACCTCCTGAAGATTTCTTTTATATCGCTGTGAGTAAATTTATAATTAAAAAATACAAAAAGTTTTATTTACATATCGGTTAATAATAACACTTACGGAATTGTCCCTACGTGATGCCTACCACCGGTTCGGGCACTAACCCGGCGAGAAGAACCGGCGTAAGAAACTCGCATATAGTGTAGTAAATTGCTATTGTGGCGGGCCAATGAGGGTGTTTGATATTTTTTCTGCCGTTAGGGGGCAGACCCAACGCGCACAAAGCGTCATCTGGTAGCGTAAGTGGTATCAAAAACGGTCACCCGGCGGCGCTTGGTAGCCCGACGGTCCTTGTTGTGTCAAAAAGCTGTCAGATGTCACGAATTTAAAGACCTTCATTAGCGCTACAATCCTGATTCGCGCTATGAAAGTTTACACAGTTCGGCGCTATAACACCGGAAAACTAATACAGTGGGCTTCGGCCTGACCGAGCATACCGCATTGTTCGGTCGGAGATCCCTTTGCACTATCCCCACTTACCACCTACACACCTATTGTAACATAGTCAAGAAGCCAACTAAGCAAAATATGTATTTATCTCTACTAGAGGTCACCGTGTGGTTGAAATTAGTACATAATAATTAATTTCAGTTAGTTTGAACTTTACAAGGGTTGTTTTGCCTCATAGATAGAGAAATGAATGTAAATGTTGTGACATATTGAAAAATGACAACCTGTAAAGTGAGTTACTTTAGTAGTTTCCCTAATCCACTGTAAACCATCTTTTCACTGAACATCCGCACCTACACTCTGACGTTGGCAACTCCTATTACAGCCAAAAGAAGAAGAATCTGAGGTAGTGTATGTTGTTGTTATTTTCATTAATTTTTTTGTGTTAGAAAGACTATTTTTTTTTCAATAAAAAAATCCCTACACCTGCACACAACACCTCCACATAAACTTTAAATGTGCCAAATATCATCCTGCTCCATTTACATAGTTTTCGTAAATATGAATATATATAATATATGATGATTTGTAGGTCCGTGGACGAGATGAATACGGTCAGGAATTTAAAAGAATCGGTTCTACTGCAATTCAAGCCAAAACTCCAGGTACAGCTGTTGTTATGTGAATCTAACTTTGTCATTGAGCTCAGCTTTCAAATATTTACTATTATATAAAATGCTTTATTTATTTCAGACGTTCCATATCTTGATGCACCAAAGAAAGTAAGTAATTGTGCATACTAATAATTAATATTTATCTATGTATTAAAACAGTATCAATTAGATTAATGCATTTAATTTTACGTCATAGGTAAATGTTACATTAAATATGGCTATTGGCTTTGCCTTTATAGATTTAATGATCCCATTCACGTGCGATCTATTAATGTTGCTATCTGCGACGCCGTCTTCGACCATGTAAACGTTAACGACTTTGACACGCACTATCGTTTCATCGTTACGATCGGTCTGTAACGACGTAAACTTTAGTATTGATGGCACGTATATGGGCCCTAAGACTCGATACAATTTCATAATATAGTACGTAATAGAGCCTTTATTTTGTGTACAGATATCAGTTCGTCGCCACGAGCGTGTAACGGCTGTATGCCGCGCGGAATCTCTAGTGCCGCTCACCGTCACGTGGGCGCGGGGAGACTCGCGCCTGCATAACACGCATAGCCTGTAAGTTTAAACAAGCAGATTTTTTCGGTCTCGATCGCCTATAGACGGGTGTCTATAAATCTAAAGTTGGGGTATGCAGACCCCAACTTTAGATATTTTTTTTATATATCTGATACTACAAAAGGTTTACTTAAGTAGCTAGATATATTTTAAACGACTTCTTAGATCATGAAATTACTTTTCTTAAACCAACTTACAGGGTAGGAGAATTATTATGGTGTGTTGTGTGTAACAAAATTAAACGCATCATATTAAACGTTAATACGACACAGTTTTGTTTATAGCCTTTTTATACTTTAGACAAAGCACATCCTTAGACTTGCTAATTGAGGACATGAGCGAAGCGGACGAGGACTCCTATGATTGTGTCGCGAAGAATGCTGCAGGAGTTAGTAAACTTACCACAGTCTTTGAAGTTATTGGTAATAAATTGTTATATTTAGTTGTCTTTAGCTTTGGTTTATTTACGTACAACAATATTAACATTGTGATAAAAAATTGCTTGAATGAAAACACTGTTTGCACCATACAAAGCAAATAAACGAAGATTTATTTCTTCTGTTTACTTGCAGTGGACGAACCAGAAGTGAAAATATCGGCCTCAAAACTCACATTAACTGACAGTGAGAACTTAACCGTGTCCTGTACTATAATCAGTGAAGCTTTGCTGTTCAGCGCTCAGCTTGAATATCAGGGTGAACATAAAAACTTAGGTAGGTTTATTTGTTTATTAGATTAATTAATAATAAGCCTTTTACTATATTAAGCCTGATTATATAGTTTAAAAGGGAAAAATACATAGCACTACAATCGTATGTACTTTAAAGACGTTTGTTATGTAGTTACTTCTACGTCATAGTTCATATTCGTAATGATAAGTTACAAGAATAACAAACTACCAACTTTTATTGCAGTAACCAAATTTCAGATTACACCTAACAATAATGGTGTTTATAGATTTGAAAAATCTATACCTAATGTGAGCAATGCGGATGCCGGAACGTACACATGTGTCGCAGTAAATAGAGGTTTGTATATTTAATACAGATATAGGGTAAATTTAAATAAAGCTGTTGCAGACACATAATCTTTATTTCCAATAAATATTCCTATAAGTATTTATTACTCAACATAATCTTTTAATTATTATCATAAAAAATATTTAACAAAAACCTTTAAAAATTGTTTCAGGTGGGCAAGCAAATCAATCTTTGGAAGTTGTGGTTCTAACGAAACCAACCGCTCAGATACTTGGACCTCATACACTTGTGAGGAGCGAACATACAGACATACAGGCAGTTTGCCACGTAGAAAATGCTTTAGAAGTTCACTGGATCGATCCTAAACGAGTTATTACAAATACGGAACCAGTTCAAGGCAGCTTTATGTCCACGCTAGATATAAAGAACATTACTGAAGACGGAACTTGGACGTGTGTAGCTGCAAGGAATAATTATACAGGTAAAACTGAGTTAGTAAAATTTAGCGGAATGAACATTCTGAAACTGTTCTCTGTCTATTGCTTGGAAATAAACACGAATATATACAGTGTATTCGTTTGCAAATGTAAGAACTATTGGAAACAAATTTGTTGCATATTAAAGTAGTTGTAAAAAGTATATAATGCCAATGTCTTATTGACATATATGTCACATGCGAAGCCTATCGAGATAGAATAATTTAGTTAGTCAAATGCTATGTATAGTGTAGACGTATCTGTGTTAGGCATTTCTCTCATATGTATCAATAAAGAAGTGTGAACAACATACATTTTGCTGTATCATTGTTATCACCACGCTAACATAAGAAGGACTTGCAATAACCAAGACGGCGAGCACACAACAAAATTGTTTTCATTAATGTATTTTTTTGCTGTGGTATTTACTTACCTATAGTCCTATAGGCCATAATCTACCTGAATTTCAAAGGCTGTTCTTCAAGGCTGGCTGTGTTTCAAAAACTGTTGAATTAAGAGTGAGAGATTACTATTATTAGGTCCTTACATATGAAATTGCCACTTTAATCTCAAATATATCTTCTTTGGTTAGGAATTCCAATTTCAAATTTATACCGCTATTTACTCATTTGTGTTTCGAAAACCGTAATTCATTTGTTTTTTCCTCTTTTGGTTTTTTCTTTGTATCACTCTGTTTACAAAATAGAAAACTTGAAATATCGAATTATTTTCGAGTACGAGTTCCACCGTGGCACCGGTGCTGCAAAAACGGCTCGGAGGATTAATGATGTGTATGGCGGCGATGTCGCAAAAGAAAACACAGTGCGTTTTTGTTTCCAACGTTTGCGTTCTGGAAATTTCGACCTGCAGAACAAGCCCCGTGGACGGCCGGAGACCAAAGTTGATAATGAAGAATTGAAGTCTATTGTGCAAGCGGATCCATCGCAAACCACGTCCGAGCTAGCTGCAGGCTGCGGTGTAAGTGATAAAACTGTTTTAATCCACTTGAAGCAAATTGGGAAGGTGAAAAAGCTTGAAAGGTGGGTACCTCATGAATTGAGTGCAGAAAACCGACAAACGCACGTCGACTGCTGCGTTACTTTACTCAACCGGCACAATAATGAAGGGATTCTAAATCGAATCTTTACCTGTGATGAAAGTGGATCCTGTACGTCCGATCCTGTAAATCGGAAACGCTCATCGCAATGGCTGAACCCTGGCGAACCAGCCGAAGCCTGCCCCAAGCGACAATTGACCCAAAAAAAGATACTTGTGAGCGTTTGGTGGACTAGTGCCGGTGTCGTTCACTACAGCATTCTTAAATCAGACCAGACGATTACGGCAGATGTCTATTGTCAGCAACTGCAAATCATGAAAAGAAAAGCTAGCTGCTAAACAACCGAGGTTGGTCATTCGCTCTAGGCTACTGCTGCTTCAGGACATAGCTAGACCAAACACTGCACAACAGACGGCTACCAAATTAGAGGAGCTTCAATTGGAATGCCTAAGACATCCACCGTATTCCCTGGACCTTGCTCCAACAGATTACCATTTTTTTCGAAATATGGATAACTTTTTCTGAAAATTTGAAATAAATTCAACTGCGATGGGGCAGTCCAAAGCGCCTTCAAAGATTTTATTGATTCCTGTCCGAATGTTTTTTTAGTAAAGGGATCAATGAACTACCTATGAGATAGCAAAAGTGCATAGATAGCAATGGTATGTACTTTGATTAAATAAATATATTACGTTTTAAAAAAAATCGACTTTATGTTCCTCCTTTACAAAACGCCAATTTCATATGTAATGACCTAACATATTGTCAATTTCTTTCAGTGTACTATTATATTACCATTTTCTTTTAGCGTCAGACACAATAGAAATATCGTTGTTGTACAAACCTCGGGTTCACATCGAAGGACCGAAGAACATAACGATAGTAAACGGTACCACGCACGAAGTCGTTTGTATGATAGCTGCTAAGCCGCCACCACGAATATTGTGGCATATGGAGACCGAGAGATTTTTGGACAATACGGTTTGTAATACTTTGTGCTAAAGGAAAATTCTAACGTATACGTGTATATTTTGCTGATTTTATATTCTGATTTTTAATACAACTCAAATCTCAGCCGAAACATATTATGTATGTGTCTTTACTAACTGACAAATGATGAAAGATATGTAAAGTGAATAGTTATATATCTTTGATGAGACGATAAATAAGAGTTTAAGCATGTATAAATATTATTTATATAGGTAAGTCAAGTACAACCCAACGTATACAGAAGTGTGCTAACTCTAAATAGTAGCGTGGAAAACGTACAAGCTATGTTCTTCTGCGTGGGCGAGAACTCGGAAGGTATTCACCAGGATAGCCTGAATGTTAATGTGCGACGGAAGATGACACTAATAAAGGGGTTTTCTGGTGAGGTATTTTGTTTTGTTGTGTTTACTTTTCTATCTAGTGAGTAGAGCGCGTTCGTATTAAAGGCTATTAATGAGAATGAAAAAAATAAATAAAATAAATTTTTATTCACATTCTTCAAATCAGGTCTATGAGGCTAATCATAAAGATTATTTACCTTAGGTCTTACCCAAAGCAAGGTCATGCTTAATAAATAATACACAAATTTGGTTTCAGATTTAACGATAGAGTTATATTCGAAGGCGCGTTTGCATTGTGTAGTCGACTCGTATCCACCGCCAAAAATTAGATGGTACCATAACAATACCGCCCCGCAATTTGGTGATAATATAAATTTTGCTGAAGATACATCTATTGTTATAAGTAAAATAGATTTTGATAACTTGGGGAACTATAGATGTGTCGCTGAAAACGGTTACGAAAATATTACAGTGAGTGGCAACTTAGAAGTACATGGGCTTGGTAAGTTTGTGTTATTTACTAGACCTCTCTGTCGTGAATTATCCAGAATCCGTTATGTAATTTTGACGTGACTAGATCTATTTTATCATTCATATAATTAATAATGAAAAAATGTCTTCTTTATTATTCCAGAAGCGCCATCTATCGTAAAGGAACTAAAACGTCATGTGGTGAAGAAAGGCGAAGCACTCAGTTTCACATGTAGGTGAGATTTTATTGTTTGTTAATTCAAATTCTTTTTTCACAGACACACACACACACACATAAAAATATATACAAAGACATTATTAATACATAATTAAATAATATATAAGGTGTAGAAAAAATTACGGATATTTTTTATTGGTATAAAATTATGCACGTTTTGTAAAAAATATATATCCGTTGTCTGATACCTGTAGCACAAGTTCTACTTAGAACGGGACTAGATCAACGAGATATATAAGGTTTGGTAAAATCAATTACGAATATTTTGGGCACATAATTTACTGCTTATGTAAAGACGTTTAAGCAGAAAAATAACTGTCCAAATCGAAAAAAAAATGTTTCGTTATATGGGCGTGTTTGCGTTTAGCGGTGAGTCACCTACATATACACATACGCAGTATATCATAGCCCAAAATATCCGTCATTGATTTTACCTAACCTTATATATCACATCGATCTAATCCCGTGCTTAGTAGAACTTGTGCTACGGGTATCAGACAACGGATATATATTTTATACAATACATGCATAATTTTATACTTATAAAAATATAAAAAATAATAATATTATATATACTTATATTAATACACACCACGCCTATCTAGTCCCGTGTCAAGCTTAACTTGTGTTACGAGTACCAAATATATCGGGTATATATAGATAGATATACACTTTATTGGTCACATTAAAGTAGGTACAATCATTTTACTAGAAACTAAACTTATAACTAAATATGTTTATACGTATAGTGATGCGCGCTTCATTAGGGAGCCTCCCCCTAAACCTTCAGTAGACCAAGTCCGTCGGCTAGAATTTCTCCACTTTAAAGGTCGGTAGAAGATGCGTTGGTACTCTCACCACAAAGGTTAACCTTGTGGTGAGAGTACCAACACAAACTACAGTTAACCTTGTGGCGAGACTCCAAGCGCTTGACCCTTAAGGTGAAAGACGTCTTCTTTCGGATGTAGTCCATGACGTCCTCGACCTTCGTGGACCAGTGCAGGCGGGACACGTACAGCGGCGTCGCGGGTACCTCACACCGCAGACGCTCCTCGGGTCTGCTGGGAGCGGTGCCGCGGTGGTTGCGGACGGCGGGCTTCCTCTTCTTTCTTCTCTCCACCAGTGTGAAGCCCTCCTCATCGCACCTCTTACTCTCGTCCTTGCCGAGTCGAAGAGGTTCAGCCTTGCGGCCCTCTTTCACCCCCCTCGTCTGCACCCGCGGGGGCGGCGCGGGGTAAGCAGCGACGCTTGCATTTTTTTCGGCTGAGTCAGATGACTCAGTTTCGACTCGACCGCAAGCAGCGAACCGACGGCGGCGGTTGCTGACCCGTACGATTTCGCTGACATGCAAAACGACGAGTCAAACTGCGCACACCGACGCATGTTTACCGAGTCTATCGGATGCTCGGGTGACCTACATAATGAATTATTACTTTTTAGCTGTAGTAATTCACTACGCAACACACTGATGGTAGATTCCGAGGCATCCAATTTTCCTCGCATCTCGTCCATCTCAGCGTGCAGCTCAGCATGATGTTGAACTTGTTCAGCAGGCTGGAGACGTTGACGTTGTCCGCAGATACCGCCGGGAGCCTGTGTAGCTCCTTAGCCACAAATACCGGCACGTCCGCTGGATTCGTCCGCTTGAGCAGGGAGATGGTGTCCTGCAAGCTTCCGTCGCTCCTATGTCTCCTGCGAGACGTCATCTGCGCGGTCTTACCGAGCGATTCGTACAGCATCAGCTTGCCCTTGCAGATCTCCTCGCTGGTGTAGGTCGACTTGCAGAGCTGCACCACGCTGTCCTCGTTCATGGCGTTGATGACGTGTTGTATGAACGCCAGCAGCTCGTTGGCTACGAGCAACATGATGACGTGCAGCGGTTATGAGCCGTGCGACTCGCGAAATATTAATTGTTAATTAATATTTGATACGTCATGTGTCGTAAAGCGGAGCACGACCGTTCGCTAACTCGCTCAACGCACGATTTATACAACTCTCAATTGTTATAAATATTATGTAAATAAAATATTATTTTTATATTAACGATTATATTTTCCAGTTCATACTTTGTATATATAGAACACGTTGGAAATCCTAATCTTTTGTTTAAAAAATTGTATTGTTTTAGGCTGTTACATGGAAAACCGAAACCTACTTTGACATGGGAATATAAAAACTCTTCAAAATTTACTTCCCTACCGAAGAATATCTTACAATATGGGGGCCGAATTGATATAAAGTCTGCTAACACGGAACACGCAGGGCTGTATAGGTGCAAAGCTGAAAATATCATCGGCGTTGATACTTGGGATGTACAACTTGACGTGCAGTGTAAGATTTAAGTTTATTTTACAAGCATGGACTTAAGTCCGTTTGCTACATTTTTAAGGCGCTTAATAATGGGGTTTCTAAATAAAGATTGCTGATGACGCTACGCCGCGCTGCATTTTTAATATAGCTATTCAAAGTTGAACTTTATTCATTACACAAAAAGATACATAAACTGCACATGCGCGCTGTGCAGCGCGCGGTGCAACCTGACATTAATATGTATATAAACATTTAAACATTATTCCAGATCCACCGGAGGATAACAACTCTCGTAGCTCATCAATAGAAGGGCCGCTCTCATTAAAAGTTGGGGGTCAAACATCACTGAGCTGCAAATTCCACGCTAACCCAATGCCTGTCGTCGTTTGGATCAAAAACTCGAAACCCGTATCATTTTCTAATCGTGTGTGAGTATTTCAAAGATCATTGAATCAGTTTACTGTTTAGTTTATAAATTAATGGTTTAATGTTATGTTTTATTTTATGTTATGTTATGTTTTAGGTTTTTAAAGGAGAATGGTGATTTGGTATTGGAGAATGCCAGTGAGAACGACTCTGGCGTATACACCTGTAACGCGACTAACTCACTTGGATCAAGTCATAAGAATTTCACTGTCAATGTTTTCAGTAAGTACCTACCACCTATTGGTTTGTCGTTTTATTAAATCAGTCTTAACCAATATAATACCTATATTATCAAAAGTAAAATACTCTAACCGTGGAAATTGTGTGAGTTTACTATGCTTCTCTACACAAAGACCAGACCAATTTGCAAATAGGAAGAAATTCTAGTTTATATCTCGTCAAATACTATACGAAGCCGTTAGTTGGCTAGACAGCTTTACTATACGAGATTATGAGCAAGCTTCACAATCTTCTAATAAGTGCTGGATAGCTTATTCGGAAGTATTGTTTCTGCGTACTGTATATCGAACGACAGAGACAAAACACGCAAAAGCTATCTGACATTTATCCGTAGATTGTGAACCTAGGTCCTGAGTAACATCAAGCTCTCAACAGTGGCTCCCATAATAACCGTGAGGGGTTCGGAATCAGAGCTGGAAGTGCTAGAGGGACAGTTGGTAGAACTACCATGTTCCGCGGCCGGCTCCCCCGCGCCGCAGGTTACTTGGCTCCACAACGGACTAAATATTGCTCAGCCGAGGAAGCGAATTGACGAAACTGGGTTGAGGTAAGATTTTAAAAAGAATAACCTTTAAAAAATCGAAGGCATATGTTATAACGACGTTTACGATGAATTTAGTATTGGTGCAAAATAAAAAGTTTTAAAATAAGACAGTTTTACTGTTCTTTACTCGTTCGTGTGGCTGACTTGCTTAATTTTATAATAAGCTGCTAATAAAATAATTTATTCGTAGGTTTATCGCGAATTTGACTGACTTCGGAGAATACAGCTGCGTCGCGAGTAACGAACACGGTGTAGCAACTCAGACTTACACTGTATATGTTTGGGGTAAGTTAGTTGAAAAAAACAGCAAACATCATTAATTAGCCTGTAAGAAGGAAAAATATTAATTAAGTGCGGCTGTGCGATGCAATATCCCTAGTATTTTTTTTGTTCAGGACCTTACGAGAACAAAAAAACATGAAAAAAAAATACTGAATCAATATACATATTAAGTATCTATGTCTTTTATTTATTTTAGTTGCACCGTTTATAAAAGGTGTTTTGAAAGAAGTGCTGAACGTCCAAGTCGGTGGCAACGCGAGCCTCAAGTGCGACACCGTGGGGTTCCCCGTTCCCGAAGTGTTGTGGGAGTTCCAGGATAATCTTTTAACTGAAAATTCTAGTGATATATTGTAAGTTGTGAAGTGTTTGCAAGTCTTTAAATTGTAATTAAATTTTTTTGGTGCTATGCATTGATGAATTTAAAAGCGGCTTATAGGCGTTAAAAACATAAGTAAAATATGAAGTTCATTGTTTTTTCGCTATACCTTTATTCGCAATAAATGTGACCTTGTTAGGGTTACCAAGGTCACATTTATTGCGAAAAAAGGCGACACCGTGGGGTTCCCCGTTCCCGAAGTGTTGTGGGAGTTCCAGGATAATCTTTTGACTGAAAATTCTAATGACATATTGTAAGTTGTGAAGTGTTTGCAAGTCTTTAAATTGTAACGTAAATTTTTTTTGGTGCTATGCATTGATGAATTTAAAAGCGGCTTATAGGCGTTAAAAACATAAGTAAAATATGAAGTTTATTGTTTTTTCGCTTTACCTTTTTTCGCAATAAATGGGACCTTATTAACCCTATCCTACCTAATAAATTAAACTAATGTTAGGACATGTCTAAGGAGGGTTTATATCAAAAGTTATTGTCCGATTTAGTTAAAAATAATTTTCCAAAAGAGTATTTAAAATGACCTATCAATATGTAAAGTTACAAGTTTCTACCTCTTATAGTTTAGAAATGCCAGGGCTGGACTTCTGAACCACTTTATTTTATAATAATATCTATGGACGCTTCATACCACGTCAATCTGACCCCGTGCTAAGTAGAAGAACTTGTGTTACAGTTACCATACAGCTACTTTTACTGAAGCTATTTTGTGACTGGCTGACAATGTTTTAGTTTCAACGACGTGGGCGACCTGTCGTTGCACGGTGCGAGCGCGACGCTGGAGGGAGCTTACGCGTGCGTCGCTCAGAACATTGCGGGCACTGCTACGAAGATCTTTCATGTTCACATAATCGGTAAGAAAGACTGGTATTTTATATTTTCAGAATATAATATAGATTTTATATATAACAATAAGTAATATTTAATTTACTGACTAGTAACGTATACGTTGTCAGCAATTTATAAAAAAATTGTATAAAAAAATCGGTTGTCTGTAAAGTCGGTTTACTGACGATACTTGAACGTGACAACGTCATAAGAAATGGAACGCCTCAGAGCGAGGTAACGCCGCATGAGTCATGTTTAGCGAGGTAACGCCGGTAACGCCGCATGAGTCATGTTTTTTCGTGCGTGCAGCCGGCTCCATCGAATTATAAGACGTTGTCACGTCAAAATTTTGCCTTTTTAAAGTATCTTCCATCTATAATATAAAATAACCCGGCCCTCAGGCTTTCAATTATCGTCTACGAAACTTATAATCTTCACGAGATAATACATTACAGAATGATAAACAATACATTCATCCTCATAGGTTTTGTGATAAAAATTACAACATGGGATTTTTACAGAAAGTCCGCAGTTCGTAGCGGAGAACCGCAGTGGGCCGTACATAGCGAGTACAGCGGATTCCGCGCTCACACTAACATGTCGCGCGGGCGGCCGCCCCGCGCCGTACGTCTATTGGATTAAAGACGGATACTACTTAGATAAGGGTAAGAGCAGGTTAAAGTAGTAGTAGTAGCTCTAAGCAATTGCTTAGAGCTACCGCGAAAGTCTATCCGAAAAAGACACTCCTCTTTATTTTCAGACGACACAAACTTGAATTATTTCCTAACCAAAAAACTATATCTGTGGCGACTCTGATGTTAAAGAATAATTAAGGCACCAATAACAATTAAAATTAAAGATTTATAATATAGATCTAATTTTTAATGAAATCATCTTTTGATTATTACAGATACCCGATACGAAGCAGATTTTTATGGTACTTTAACGATTAAGAATCCGACGGAAGATTTAAGTGGGATTTACACTTGTCTAGCTAAAAACGCGGCTGGTAACGTCACTAAAGATATACCCGTAGAAATATACCGTAAGTTGTTTTTGTTACACTTTATAGACAAAAAGTTTTCAATTATGATGTACCTACTTACATTTAAAAAAATATATATTTAACAATATTTGAAAATGTTTTTTCTATTAAACGTACAATCCATTTGGCAAAGATTTTACTTAAATTGGTAAATATTTCAACTGATACTTAATATCACAAGATATTTAATTGAAATAATTTTCTTTAAAGGTGACATAACATCCGTTCGTGTGTTTTGAAGACTCAAGGATGCATTATTAAAATGTATGTTATTATACATTAATTGATGATTGTTAATATTTTCAAGTTATTATTTACTGATTAAAGAAATATTACCTTTTAATGCAACTTTGTTTTATTTTATATCCTTAAAGTTAATTTGGAAAAACACTGAATTATTTTTGACACTTGGATTTTATGTTTAATGCTCATAATAGATTTTATACTTAACACCAATTGTTGTTAAAAAGGATGTTATTTAAATCAGTAAGTTCATTTCTTATAGTAATTCTATATATATTATTTATTTATAATTTAATTATTTTGAAGTTAATTACGTGTAGAAAGAAGTCTTTATTTTTAATTTATTTTTAGCACTGCACAGTCAAATGTCTTCTGATTTAAGACAACCAAGCACAGTGACTGTACTGGAAGGGTCTGATGTTAACGTAGAGTGTCCCATAGCCCGCCATACAGACGACGTTAAATGGTATAAGGTAAATTATATCATATATATTAATACGTGAAGCAAAAACTTTCAGTACAGTTTAACGAGAAATGTGCGACCGAAGGAGTATGATATTTTGCACAGTTAATGTTTATGTAGAGGAAGGTGTGCAGAAACCTAATATTTCTTAAAAAATAACAACAACACACACTACCTCAGATAATAATTAACTCACACTACCTTTAGTTTGATAGATACAATTTTTTTACATGTTGACGTTTTGCATGTTGAAACAACTCCAAATTTTTCGTAGTAAAGAGATGGGTTTAAAAACAATACGTTTTCATTATAAAGAGGCATGATCAAAAATTTTAAAAAATATTTTATAATGAAATTGCTGTTGCAGGATGCCATTTTAATATCAAACGGACTTCTAGTAATTCACAACATATCCCGCACGAACGCGAGTACCTACGCGTGCGTTGTTAAAAACGCTGTCAGTTCGGCCTTTGCTGAAGTATACCTAGACGTGCAGTGGCCTCCAAAGTTCTTGGCCAATGAGACATTGGAAGTAGATGTAATATCGGGCGACGACGCCTTTTTGAACTGTAATAATGACGCCAAACCGCCCGTCAAGGTAAGATTTTCATATAAGTATTGGAGAATCTTTCTAGAAACAAAGGGTAGGAAAATTGGGCAACTACTTCTCTTAACAGGCTATAATTGATATCTCGTTTTTAGGGTTCCGTAATACTCAAGGCACTCTTATAGTTTCGCTCAGTCCGTCCGTATCTCTGTCTGTCCGCTCTTCTAGCTTTTTAATTGTACAGAACCTTAACCTATGATTTTTACTTTGTGTTTTAGATAAATTGGCTCTTCAAGTCTAAACCAATACTTGGTGAGGATAGGCCTAAACTCAAATTACTGAACGTACGTTTGGCTCAAATGGGTCTTTACCGATGTATCGCGAGGAACGAACATGGCACTATAAACCGACAGTACACTTTAAATGTTCTAGGTAAGTCTCTGATTTTCAAGTATCAAATGACTTCCAACGTATTAGACAAAGACAGCAACATTGAATAGCTTATGTTGTGTAAATATTTTTATTTGTAAGCGGGTTGATGTTTTATTGGGCAATCTATGCGAGAACGACAGTGAATACCCTATTTTATATTAGAGTATTCACTGTACTGGTTTGGCGTCGTGAACGAAGTCGTTATATAGTATATAACGAGTATATAGTATATAAGAGTTCACATCGCCAAACCGGTTATTCCGACTACAATTTGAGTTCCGTCATGCGACATTATAAACATTTGGTATCGGTAATAACGATATTCGGCTATTACGAACATAATCAATCGGTCCCTGCGATGTCTTTATAACAGATTTTCCCTGTAAGTATTAATTGTAATATTTACTGAACTAAAACTTGAAAGTTTTTCTAGAGTTCTTTTTGTTTCTAGAGTCTAGAATTATGGGCTGTCTTTAGTTTTTTTATCTGAAACTAAGTGTATTCCTACCCGCATTCATATTCAAAATTATTACATTAAAATTTATGTTTTAGAACCGCCTCATATATCAAGGGTCGATGAATTAGATGTGACTCTCAAAAATGGTATAAATGCAACCTTGGAGTGTAATGCCAAAGGCTCTCCCGAACCAAATATAACATGGCATTACAAGTAAGTTTTAGTCGATTGATTTGCAACCGAAAAATAAGTCGTCAAAGATTTAATCCAAATCCTATGTAATTAAAAATAAATGAATTATATTTACAGTAATACTCTTTGGAAAGTTGAAAATTCAAAGCTTACAGCGAGTAACGTGACTCCAGATTTGGAGGGGTATTTCCGCTGCGAGGCGAGCAATCGTGCGGGCAGGACGCACATTACGTACCGCGTCGCAGTAGTGTCGGCGCCTAAGATAATGCAACCATTGTTATTTTTAGATGGACAGCCTGCTACCGTTAATACTACCTTGGATATTGTCGTGAGTAGATAATACTAAACATAAAGTAATCTGGTAACTCTTTAACATAATTTCATTGCTACAAATTTAGCACGTGAGTTTTTTTACAATTAAAGCTTTTATAGCACTCAGGACTCTTTTCCTCCGTGGTGATTGGTATGGGTCATGGGGACCTAGTTGATTATTGGCATTGGCTTGGCATAAATAACAATAATAAACATTTTCTAAATTCAACTTTTATTAAACTGTAACCTTCCGACATATTGTTGAAGCGACCATTTTAAATTTTACTTTATTTTTGGAGTAAAATATTTTTTTCAATGCTTAAATTTAACAATTTTATACTTATTTATTCGCATTTTATTTTACAGTTAGGTTCAAATGCCAGAATAGCGTGTAAGGCAACTGGAAATCCTCCCCCATTAATACAATGGATTCGATACGGCAATACAATAAGTCAGAACGCAGCAGAAATCGCATACGCTGACCTAGTGCTCACCAATATTAGTACGTCACATTCAGGAGTATATCACTGTTTTGCATCTAACGATGTTGGATTTACTCAAGAAACGTTTAAAGTTAATGTATTAGGTAATAACAAAGCATTTAAATGCCGATTGCAGACAAACTGCAATTAAACATTTTTACTAAACTTTTGCGTACCTTTTCAGAACCGCCTAGAATTTTTCAGTCTCTTTTTGAGAATGCGAACACATCACAAAAGGTAGTTAATTTGGAGGTACTGTCCGGGCAAGCCTTTTTCATGCAATGCCATCCATACGGCAACCCAATACCCGAAGTATACTGGTTCAAAGATGGTGCACCCCTACATTTGTACGACGATACTATGGTGTCCACCGACTTCGGTGAAGTGATAGTCACGAATGCCGCCAAAACGGAACATTCAGGGAATTACACGTGTGTTGCAAGAAATAAAGTCGGCGAGAGCAGTACCGTTTACTTGGTGAAAGTTTTATGTAAGTTTATAATAGAGGTCGCCGAAATTCGACCATAATACCATAGTATTTTCCTGTATTTTTTTTATTACATAAATGAATAGTGCTCTGAAAAATAAGACAGTTTACAAAAAGGTATAGTATACTAAAAAGCAATATTTTCAAAGATATTGCGGATTGTTTATGAGTCTCGAAAACGCCCCATATAAAAGTCGTACAAGTAGGTGACGTCACATGCTACTAATGTTGCTACGAAATGTATGGCCATATGCACAAAATTTTTGATACCTCCTAATTTATTAAAAAAAAAACTAAATGTTTGCATATAGAATAATAGTAAAATGCCCAATTCATATTTTAATTTTTATGTCTTTATAAGGTTTCTTTAGCCTCTTAGATACGAAATAAAAATGTGAATGATATTTATTGAATGTGAAAGACAGATTGACAAGCGTGCTGGCGAGTTATTAATCTGAGATAGTGTGTGTTGTAAGTTGTTATATTTATTATTTTTAGATATTTCTAAGCTTAATTAAAAAATATATTAGTTTTTTTACCTTCCTCCACATGAACTTTACTGTGCCAAATTTCAAACTCCCCCTTTCGCATAATTTTTTTTTTAAAAGGGTAGGACGTTTTCGTTTTACGTATTAATATATGACGAAGACAGGGGAATAAACATGCCTCAAATATCGTACTACATATATTGAAGTACTGGCTCTCAAACTTAAATGTGGGCTTAATGTGGGCATAATGGGGTAGTGTTGGTTTCAAAATGAAAAGACAAGAAACAACATTACTTCACCTTTATTCTCAATAGTGATAAAACTAAACACTTCACACAATTTAATCACTTTTCACTGTCTATAAAAATAATAACTTATTTTCACTATCACTTATAACAAGAACACCGATAGTTCCCGAGCTGAACCTCTCGCTACGACGGCTGCTACTTTAGTGACACCCCCCCCCCCCCCTCTATCAACACCAATCAAGATGGCGCTAGTGTTCTCGCCAATTATACTTGTCTGTCTGTCCGACTGTCAGTCAACTAAAAAGGATACCTACCATAAATTATTTTCATAATTTTAGCTGCACCGCCTAAACAGAAAGAGGAACAAATATCAGTAACACAATCATATGGTAAACCATTGAAACTAACATGCCCTGGCGAAGGCACACCGCGGCCTTACGTCACTTGGATAAAACTACCCTACACTGAGATAGCTGAATCAGCAAGGACTCAGTTTCTGAACGATAACTATACATTGGTAAGAATATTTCTAATGTACGAGTACAATATCGGAGCTCATATAATAATATAACTTTCTAGTTAAAAACAAAACAAAATATATACTTAGTAGCAGGTATAAGGTATGCATAAGTATTTCATTTGCAGATCATAAACAGAACTCGAGTTCTAGACAGCGGTCAATATTCGTGCATTGTTACAAACATAGTCGGTACCACCGAGGTAATGTTCGACGTAACTATAGAGAGAGCGCCGGCCATAGTCGGCAATACACCGGACAATATTACCGAAACGCACCAGGTGGCGCTTGGAAGAAGTGTTGTATTGAAATGCGATGTTATCGGACATCCAGCACCGAAAATAAGTTGGCTCAAGGTAATGAAAATGTTAGTAACTATGTATTGTGGGGTTATAATTTTTTGGAAAAATTTCACTTAAGAAATTTTTGAAAATTTAGAAATGTATGAAATAGTACGAGGCACTCATAGCTAGATAAAAATCTGATTGATCCTAAAGGATTTGGCTAACGTATAAGACCTTCATTATCTTATCTATTGCCTCTCTTATCTCACAGAGATTTAATGTTTCTAGGAGTTGAAATGAATAACTATAATATGTTATGCAGGATATCCAACCGCTGAGCACACAAGTAGGCAGCGTGGAGTACATTCTCAACGGGAGTGTGGTGACCGTGTGGAGCGCGCGCGCCCGCCACGCCGGCGCGTACGCGTGCGTCGCGCAGAACATCGCCGGCATCGCGCAACGACGGTACGACGTTATAGTAAAAGGTCAGTTGTTAATTCAATTTTATTTAAATTAAAGTAATATATTATTACGTGGCTTAAATATCTGCAACACAGAGCATTAAAATGCGATGTTTAAGTTTTGTGATTAATGATGATGAATTTAATTTTCATTTTATCTTTAGGGTTTTATACGTTTACCTTTTTAGTTTTTATCCAGCAAATTACACCCGTCGAGCAGTTCAACAACTATAATGTTATAATTATTAATCTGTAAATACTTACATTTCAGTCCCTGGCAAATGGAGTATGTGGTCAGAATGGAGCTACTGCAACGTAACGTGCGGGCTCGGCTACCAAGTGCGATCTCGACTATGCCAGTATGTAGATGAAGACAACAACACTTACGGTCAGTAAACAATCACATAAAACAATACTTATATTCCTGGCTTTTTGTTATCATGAACACATTATATATGAAATAAAAACATAAAAAGGAACATATATTTTGTAAATATCTCCGATATTTGTTTAAGTCCATACTTACCATAATTAATGTTTTTGTATATGATGGAAGTAAACTAATGATGTAAGTATTGTTTACTAATTTAGCAAAAAAAAAACTTTAAACTACACAAAAAAAAATATTTTTTTTTACATTGACCAATTAGTAATGCTTCAATATTTCTTGAGTAAATTAATGAAACTAAACTCAACTAAAATCTTGTTGTCCCTATTGTCCCGTAGTTACATAATTTTCTGTATAAACGCATACTCCCTAAATAATAAAAATATTTAACTCACGGATACGCTAATACAAGTTGCTGTCTTTGTCTTTTGTCAAGCTGTTGGCTTTCCAACCAATCAGACAATGACAGACATGTCGGATTAGCGTATCCATGGTGTAAATATTTTAATTAATAAGGGGGTTTAAGTGTAATATGTATCTAATCGCTCTAAAATGTATTTAAGATACGACAAACCATCCGGAAAAGATAATTTTGGACGAGGCAACGTGTAAAGGATTAAGGAACGATAGTAGAAAATGTCATATGCCGGCGTGTGAAGTAAGTAAACATTATTTACATACTTATACTACAGGTTACTATAGAATGTTTGTCTAGTATATGAGTTAATCAATTAATTCAAGTTAATACCCTTTTTGGGGTTCCGTATCACGTCTCGGACCACTTATGGTTTCGTTATGACCGGCCGTCCGACGAAAGTTAGAGTGGCCATGATTTATTTTTCTAGCGTCTACCCCATAGTGTTCAGGATTATTAGATAGGTATTTTAAGAACGGTAAGAGGTTTCTAAGACGATAGGTATCCGTTGCGAGATATTCAACTTTAAAGCGCATTTTTTTGGTAAAATAGCCCCCTCTCTAAAATCTAAAAAAAGTCATGATGGTAATCCATGCGATGGACTTTGAAGGAAAACTATAACGGATTATATAACTTTGTTAGTTCAGGAGTTACATACACTTAACTTGTAAAATGCACTTACTTGGAAAACTTCGCATAATGATAACGAAGAGAGATAAGAAAACATATTGTACAATATTGGTATAATGATACGGACCCATACGTGCGCGAGTCCGACTCTTTGGCCTTGGCCGGTTTTTTACTTGGGAAAATCCTTTGTGACAAGTTAATACCCTATCGAAAATAGCTTAACTCATGTTAATGTTTTCACTTGAAAAACTTGAGGTATTTTCGCTTAGGGCCCTGCTAGCGCGGGCTGGTCGCGGTGGTCCACGTGGGGCGCGTGCTCGGCGTCGTGCGGCGCGGGCACGCAAATGCGCGCGCGCCGTTGCCGCCGCCTACCGTGCCCGCCCGCCGACAACTTGCAGGTAAAGCCTTTGTTGTCCAGCTTGCAAAATGACATTGGTGTTTATCACACTTTATTACCTAGATTGATAGTTAATTAAATTCGTATATGATACCTACAATCTTGTACACCGCCGTTTTTTACCCCTAATCCTCTAGTACAATTAGTCTTTAGTTCACCAATTTCGCTAGTGGATTTACTTAATCATTGTACAATATTTTTGCTAACGTGAGATATTTTTGTTGCAGATACGAAAATGTCCGAATGTACCTAAATGTGATAATCCTGCTATAAAAACTAACAGCGTATACAACAGTTTTGAAGAAGTTATTGTAAGCTTTGTTTTATTTTTAAATGTAATTTAAATAAAAGAATGTTTTTTTTTTTTATAGTACTGGTATTGTATTTTTAGAATTCATCGGAATATACGCCTGAAGCAACTTTTGAAATGCAGCCCGAAAGTGTGGATTCATACGAGTTCGACGAGGAATTGGAGTATAATGAAAAACCAAGCGCGGGTAAAACTATAAAACAACCATATACTCGATTTAAGTTTCAAAATATTTTTAAAAAATTAAGAGGGTTTGATACTTTTTAGAACCACAACAAACGGTATTCTACGATGTTAATGTAACGGAGAATCTTGACGGCAGCGACATGGGTCCGTGCAAAGTTGGCTACCGATACAACACTCCCAATGGCACTTGTGAAGGTTAGTATTGAAACTTATACGAATTTTATATAGAAAAAGCATAGATTAATATATAACTTTAGAATAAGTAGCCCAACTTAATTACATCTTAAAATCCCCGAATATAAAACTTTTCCCTAAAATCAATTTTAAATTTATGTTTTTATATACCAAACAGTCATTCATATTTGTCGGTAGACGTTGACGAGTGCGCGCTAGGCGGTAGTCAGTGCCATGCGACGCAGGTGTGCGTCAATACTGCGGGCGCGTACCGCTGCGGTTGTGCGCGCGGGTTCCACTCGCTAGGTGCTGGACAGCGCTGTCTCGGTAAAGTACAATAGATGGAGAGCCCCTAGGAAATTTAGAGTAGGTGTTTGAGGCAAGCTGAAACCTTGTCCTATACTTGTCCTATTGTACCCCAACACGAGACTGCAAGACTGGCTGGTTAAAGTTCCAACTAAATGAACTAGCTTTTTTTTCCCCAACTCCTTAAACATTATACTAATACTATACCAAAATTTCAAATTGCCTCAAACATGTTTGTTGGGGATTAAAAAAATCACTTTTCAAAAATGTGTATACTGACTAAGTTCCGCTTCTGACCAGCCAGACCTGCAGTCTCGTGGTGAGGTACAATAGGTAGTATAGGACAAGGTTTCAGCTTGCCTCAAGCACCTGCACTAAATTTCCTAGTAGCTCTTGGGCTATAACTACATTCTACAGGCATTGAAATATTAATGCGATATACTTTTTTTACTATGCACACACTACACAGCATAGGTAATATGGTAATACTTAATAGACATACCTATTAAGTATCAACTTAATTTATCAATCTTAAGTTTTTAATTTATGATATCGCTAGAATACGTTTTCCTAGGCCAAGTACTAAAGGAAATACTCCTTCAATGTATGAAATTAAATATGAGTCGAGTAGCCTATTGTTAAACAGTGTATATTTCCAACTACAAACATTAACGAAATTACATGTAAACAGACGTCAACGAGTGCGAGTTGGGTTTATCGGGGTGCGAGTGGGCGTGCGTGAACGTGGCGGGCGGGTTCGTGTGCGCGTGCCCGCCCGGCCTGCGGCTGCGCGCCGACCGCCGCTCTTGTAGACCGCGTGAGTGTTGCCATCAATATATTTGTTTAAAAACTTATAGTTTCGCTTAGTACGTCCGTACAACGTCCCTGCGTAAGTACATGTCGTTATTGATGTAGTTAGGAATGCGAATAGACCGTTTTATGTTAGGGAATAATGAGTAAAAGAAACACGGATCGCTCGATGCAGATGGCAAGGCCACCACATATTATACTATATTATGTAGAGTAAGGTACAACTGCGTTTCCTGTCTTTAAAAATGGCCTTCCTATGGACTTCTGCATCGTCATAGGAGTTAATTTAAGTGTACTGTCTGCACTTTGAAATCATTTCCCCTAGACAACAACTCATTATACTACTAATGTAAGATTTTAACCGACTTTTTTTTTGTATTTACAGCACCCGCTACTAGCCGCAGTTACTCATATACTAGTACCAGGAATGAAAATGAAAATTACCTTAGCACATCTATAGTCAATCCAACTCAATATTTTAGGGCGAGGCAGTAATGGGGGTTAACTCAAAATTATTTTAACACGTGTAGTTTAATTTACTTAAAGCAGGTATTAATGTTATATGACTATTTCAAATAATTAATATAAAATAATTTAATTTGTAATAAACTAGTTACTGAATAAATAATAATAATTATATTAACAGTCTATTGAATTTGGTGTTTAGTAGTCCAAAATATTTATGAGTTATAGCTTGTATATACATAGAATTAATTTAATACATTGTTTACACCCAGTTGTGAGCTATGGCTAGAGTGTATTTTCTTCTTATATCTTATACTTATATCGTAAGAAAAGTCGCGTGACAGACAAGGACAAAACATAGTATAGCTTATGCACTGTGTAAATATTTTTATTAGTATAGGGGTTACTATTTAGTGATAATACATTTTCACGCTCTTAGTAATTCTCTATTTTCGTACAGTAGAATAACGCTATCATATTATTACCTTAGTCTTCTCTATTGAAATGTTTAAGTCAATGTCTATTGCTCTAGGGTCTAGGCTCTAGCCTAGATCTTTTACTATATTATACACATTAGCTAAAAAACATTGGCTAAGTCTAAAATCTACTTTTACTACATATTTCCTTCAAATATAATTTGTGTAATGTGCCTTTTGCTGTCTATAATGGGGGATTTACATGGATCGATATTCGCCGCATAAATGGCCATTCGTCTAGGTCGCAAGACAATTTTGCCGAACAAAAATGAGAAGCCGATTTGAGAGGACCATGTGAATCCCGCATAAGATTGATATACATAATTTTGTTCAATTTGTTTATGAAACCTAGCAAATAAAGAATTATGAATTAGATTTATTTGAGCCTACCAAGTGAAGTATTATGGTAATCCGTGTTTTTTGTCCAAACATATTGTAAATTATTACAAAAATGTAATAGTAAAATAATTAATGTGTAAAATTAGGTACTTACTAAATTGCAAGTGTTTTGTAACAATAAGTAAGAACATTTAAATCACAAGAGCTATAATAATAATTATGTAACGTGTTTCTTAATTTTAAATGGTCCTTCGAGACGGTTGCAGATTTGGCTAAAAAAATGTGTTTTCTTATTTCTTATTGGTGTTTAGTAGAAATTACTATGTTACTAGAGGTGGAAGACGCTCGTTGCCGAATATTTTCTTTATTGGTCCACGTTTAGGGTCCAAAACTCTCTCGTCAGATTTACGTGGCACATTCCTGAAAAATAATAACGCAATGACACAGACATGTGGCGAATAGACTGAGCAAATCTCTCATGGCAATATCCACTGTCTAGAAAAACAAAACTGCTTTTTCTAGACAGTGGACATCGACGTGTTGACTGGCTCCGCCTCTTTTTCGTAGATGACTTCAATAGGTACCTAATTGGTAAAAGAGGACAACTATATCTGGCCTCTCAATCTGTTTGTCTCTTTCTAAAGAGTTGTAGATTACGAAAAAATATTGCGCTGTAATACATTCTGTGTCTACGATTGTAGGTACATTGTAAAAACGTAGACACATAATGTATTGCAGATTATTATATTACTTAAATATAACTTGTCAAGTTATATTTAAACGGCTTTATTCTTAATTGGTATTAATAGTCCTAAATTTTATTAAATACTTTAGTAAATGTACTTACTTGAAATAAGATACATTCTTTTGCAAGCGCATTATATTATTTCGACATATCATTAGTTCATTTTGTAAATACGTTCTTTGATCGTTAACTCTCACGAACAGCTAGAAAAAATGTTAATTATTTTATTTTTATGTAGGGTATTTCGTACGGGTAAGCCTATTGCGAGTACTGCCGCGGTGAGTGTTACATTCGAAATAGAGCACGGAGCAGTGCAAGTGCGCTCGCTTGTCACACTCAGGTGGCGCTAAATATGAAAAGCCTTTGTCTTGTATACGTACTTGTATTTTTATAATACAAAATGTACCTTCGACTCTGAATCCAGTCTCCATTCCTTGCTACGCAAGGTACTTATTAGGTCTGTTTTGAGTCTTTCAAAACGTTTTACAGTGCGCAATAACTCAGCCTAGAAAAGAAAAATATTAATGATTCATATTTAAATATTATTTTCTACATATTATAATATAAGTAGCTGACCCGATAGACGTTTTTTTTTAATAAGAACTGGAATAAATAACTATTACATACCTACATAATAAAATAATATTTTTTCTCTTTTTACTTATATATAACACATATTAAGAAAGTTATAAATTTTATACAAAAATTAAGCCTCCGCTATTCTCACTCTTTCGGCAAAACAAACTCTAAGCGTTATTTTATCAGTTTTCTGAAAGGCCGTGGTATTTCCCAAATAAGCATTTCCGATCTGTGGACCTACTAAACAATCACCAGTGATGATAATGATTAGATACTATATTATTAAATAATAATTATTATAAATTGTAGTAATCGGCGGAAAAAATGTAACAGTAGTTACTTAAGCATTAAATATATGATGATCGTGATGATGATGATCACGAATATAATTTTGGCAATAGCAAAATTTCAGACATAACGGTGTACTAAACTCTGATGAGTAGTGAGTACCTAAGATGGTGATGATGATGATGATGATGATGATGATTACTGTAATTGATATAGTGGCATATGATTGCAGTGCTTTAAACAACGCCGAAATCCCCAATTATGTATCTATAAGGAGTCAGGAGTTATGTTTAGTACTTTTGGATCCAGGGTATACCTTGGTGCAAAATGTTACTTTTTGGTAGCATATGCTTGGGTTACTTCAGAAAAAGTCGAAATCACTATATATGTCCATATAAATTTTGAAAAGTTCCCTCGATTCCTCATGGATCACATCATCAAGTCACCAATGTAGTGAAAACGAGACCAACTTGGGATTATACCCTTTACATGAATTTTGAAAATCGGTTAACAGACGGCGGAGCTATCGTTGAACATACAAAAAAAACAGCCGAACCTATAACCGCCACCTTTTTTGGAAGTCGGTTAAAATAGTTCACAACCTATTCTCATACCTACCAAATATACTTACCCGCGAAATTTCATAAAAATCGGTCAAGCCGTTTCATCGGAGTTCTGTTACAGACACTGTGACACAATGATTTTATATAAAAGATATATACCTTCTTAAAGGTTATACCTAAATCATTATACCTACTTACTGGTGTTAGTATGTCTAAATTGATGTTGAGGTCATCATGTTTTAATTTGCAATCTGTAACAGAGTAAGAAGGTATGCATAAGAATTTTCGATGCATAGGTACTTAGGTATTTAATATTTTGTCGCCGAATATTAATATATATACGATTTCCTATGTAAAGTGTAGCCTTACCTGGTCCACAAACTTTGGCGTTCTTGATTTTTTCTTTCAGTAGAGGCAACTGTTCTTTTAATGTATCAATCGCCTCAAGTAGCTGCTTGTGTCTTATGCTCTCCCTTTGTAGATCGTCATCCTGGTCCCAGGGATAATCGGCCTTGCGCAACTCTTCCTGCATACAAACGATTTGTTTTTCAAGTGCACCATTCTGCCATGCTGCTGATTCCCTGAAATAGTTAATCAGTTATGGTTGTCGAGTGGTATTGATTAGTTCGTAGGTAGTACCCGATTATATAGGAATGCTAAATATAAAACGTTGTTATTTTATTAGAAGTAAATTATTGACTAGGTAAGTATTATGTATTTTAAAACTTTAACCTGCAGGAATTCTCTTGCTCTAATTCCGTCCTTAGATTCTCTAATTCTATATCGTTCATTATAGAATATTACGATTGGCTTTTTGGTCTCGGATCTTTAAAATTTCTATAAGAAACAATGTTTAATTGATTAAACATACACCCTAGTTACATTGTTAAGACTTAGGAGTGCTACTAGTGGGTACCTACAACAATTAGATCAGCTCAAGTAGGCAATATTAATAATTCCATTATAAAATGCATAGGTTCTTCCTTCTAAAAACCGAGTATTTTGATGATAAGTGCAACAAAAGTTCAAATTCATAATTGGCAGTTTAGTGTTTAAGTTTCGGGCACTACCGCATTAAATATTAAAAAAAAACTTGTGAGCTGTCAGCGCCAGCTGTCAGTTTGAACCTTGAGAGTTGAGGTCAGTTTGTTAATTTAAAAATTTGAAATTTAACTTCAGTTTGTTGCGGATAAAGTTTTAAAATTAAAATAAAACAGAAAAATGAGTTTAATTAGTGCTGTTCTTCATGAAGCTGATAAAATATCATCTGAAGATTATAAAAAAAACCGCGATGAGTTGTCAACAAAAATGAAAAATCTTCAGGAACGGATCCAAATGTTGTCGTGGGCTTTACACCAAAACTTAATCGATACGTATTTAAATTTCGTGCCTACCAAAAGTTTAGAACAACTAAACTTTAAGAATCGAAAACATAATATCCTTACAGATTATGAAAAGCTTGTTACAGAACTTAACACATTCAATGAAAAATTCGTTCAAATAGTCTCAAGAGAAGAGTGTAGTAACAATTACAAATTATTAGATACTGCCTATATCAATTTTTTAGATCTCTGTACAGTAGTTGAGGGTAAGTTAATATTGGATAAAGCTAATCATGAATTTGGCCGCAATAACTACACTGAGGCTGTTATAAGTGTAAAAAATCTAATGAAGAAGTTACACTGCTTAAAATTTGATGGAAATGCAAATAAAGCTTTGAACAATATTATATCACAATGTGAAAACCAACTATCAATGTACTTGGCTCAATTAAGTGTTGAATGGGATGATATATTTCTATGGACGGAGAAAAAGGAGCCTTTTTATATAACCTACTCATTATCCGTTCAACAAAATGATTCTCAACTGATACAAAAAATTCTAAAATCATTGCACATAACTAACAGACTAAATGCAGAACTTGGTTTATTCTCTAATTTCTTTATAAGAAACCTTCTTCATAATGTTATAAGACATCATTGTGATATATTTACAGAAGATCATATTGGTGCTCTTGAATTTAATATCAAAATAGATTTAAATGAAAAAAAGAAGCCAAATTTTAATACTATTTTTAATAACTTAACAGCTATCTTTGAATTTCTGCAATCAACTTTAGGTTCTCATTTTGATGACAAAACATTTATAGAAGTATTTGCAGAATCTATAAGTGATAAATTTTTTAACAAAATAATTGAAGATTGTATTAGAAATAATCTACCATCTTGTGACAGTAGTTATGAAAATTACAAAAGTATAGTTATTGAACTAGATTCCTTCAACAAGTTTTTAATTGACCTAAAATTTGTTGCTGCTGATAAGTCTCCATTGAATAAGTTTGTCAGTGACACTGAATGTGTGTTGTATGATAAGAAATGTGATAAATTGTTATTTGACATTCGCAATTTAATCAAGCAAAGTCTTTCGCATGGGACTGTGTCCGTTGGTCAAGAAATGGATATTCAGAATGAATCTATGCATGATGATACACAAAATGATATATTAAATAACCCATTGCACCTACCCAAGTGTGTGATATCTCAAAACGTTAAAGAAATGATGTCTATGATTATTAAACATTTGGAAGAAAGTATAAAGTTGCCAGAGAAATACGGCAAGCAACTTGTGATTTATTTAAAAGACATAGCAGTCAAGTATCAGTGTATTGTGCCTAAAAAGTTTAAAATCAATTTGGAATGCTGTCCTTTAGACATTGGTAGGTATAATTGTTGATGAAGAACATTTTTTTTCAACCTATTTAAACACATTGTTTTAATAAACAAGTAACAAACAAGAGGTGCTGATCTGACTTTTTATGGTTTTGCTTAGTACAGTGTGCTGAGTGTGAGTTTTTGTCACTACAGACTGAAGAATATAATTACAATTTGTATGGCATCAAATTAGTTGCCATTTTTTGCCACTAGGGGTGTTGTATTGTTGCCATACAAATTGTAGTTAACTTCTTCCCGGTGAGGTGTGACAAAGACTCTGCATACTGTTATTATACCTACTATTACTCATCAGCTAAGCAACAAACTTACTTTGCAGCACTTATTTACTTACTTCTTTACAGCATTATTCTTCAACAACTGCTTCTACCTTGCTCACAGCCTGCTTGGTCCACCTTGGAAAAACATACTCCCTGCAAGTCTCGCTAATTGCCTCACAGCAACACTTTTAGAATGTATTCAGGACTTACGAGCTGTAGGTTTACAGAAAATTTCATTGTACTTACAAAATCAGAAAAATATCATAATACAAGAAGTTGAAGCTAGTGGTAAGTACTTTATAATTATGTCACCTTCTGGATATATATTTTTCCAATAACAGATTAGTGATACTGATAATCTTTTCTCAGAACTACCATGGTCTCATGACTCCTTTGAAGTATTAGATGGAGCTGTGAATCATGCAATAACTTTAATGAGAGAATTAAAAGACTGCTGGTACAGTGTTTTGCCATTAAAAATGTATGAGCTGTCAATGTGTACTCTAGCACAAGCCCTTTGCCAGTCAATGTTGCAGAGGATGTTTGCTGACACCAAACCAATATGTGAAGAGTTGGTTTACATGCTGGCTATAAGATTTGAGGACACTATTGACGAAATTTTATCTCTGTTTGAGGTAAATCTTGCATAGATTTTCATTACAAAAATATTTGAATTTTGTGTAAATGTTCTCTTTTTATAACACAAAACATTACTGTGAAAGAGCTATGCTTTCGGGCGAACGGGTTGGCATGATCGAAAACGGTCGTGAATTAACGCTTGTACGTGTTTCGCAACGTGAGTCATAGCCTAAGAACTACTACGAAATTTATAGCAGATGCTTGAGGCAAGCTGAAACCATATCCTATTGTACCCTAACACGAGACTGCAGGACTGGGCAGTCAGAAGCGGGGCTAAGTCAATATACAAATTGTTGAAAAGTGAATTTTTTTTATTCCAAAAAATATGTTTAAATCAATTTGAAATTTTGATTTAGTGTTTGTTTCATGTTTAAGGAGTTGGGGAAAAATAAATCCAGAACATTTAGTTGGGGCTTTAACCTTTACATCGCAGTGTAAAAGTAGATTGGAAATATCTTCATATTATTATCAACGTATAGTAGACTCTATTGTAGTTCATAAAATGAACGATAGATGTCAGAAAATCATGAATTGATAGCCAGCATGTTTCCAATTTACTTTTACACTGAAATGTAAAGGTTAAAGCCCCGACTAAATGTTCTGGCTTTATTTTTCCTCAACTCCTTAAACATGAAACCAACACTATATACAAAGTTTTGAAAAGTGATTTTTTTATATATACATCACTCCATGTATCAGGATATGGGTCATCCAAGACTCAAGAGAGATCAGATCAGGCAACACACTTGTAACTAAACTGGTGTTGAGGGTGTTGTCACTAAGGCTGGGACTATATGCACCGGAATCCGGAAGGCCGTAGAAAATCCTGAGCATTGAAAATAGAATTTACAATAAAGTTGAAAATTGAAGTGTCAGGTGTCGAGCTGTCTCTGGCTATACGACATTGACATTTGACTCGACACTCATGTGATCGATTTTCAACTCTATTGTGTTAGCGCAGATTTCTATTTCAGTGCTCTAAATTTTCACCGGCGTTCCGGATTCCAGAGCATATAGTCCCAGCCTTACCGTTCATACTCTCGATTCAATATCAAAATCAAATCAATCAAAATATTTTTTTAACTATTTTTCGTGACTAAAAAATTAAAAAAGATTAAAAAAATAAAGATTTTACTAATTCTTATAATTTCAGGAATCGGTAAAATTGGAAACGAAAATAAACTGTTGGAATAAATTCATCAAAATGCCTCAATTATTGAAAGCTCAACTGTTGGAGATCACAGACCTTTGGAAAGACGATACAAACTTAAATCGAAGCTACACATGTGAAGAAATACGATCTATTATCAAAATAAGATTTCCTGAAGATAAATACAGATTAAGAATATTAAAAGAGATACAGTGAACATATTTTATTTTATTTATACAAATACCTACATAATATTATGTAGTTTACTTTTCTATAGTGGTTTGAATCTCCATTCTCCATTTACCACTTCAGATGAGGCTTAAGTTCTTGTTTAAGCGATAATGTGCGCCCTATGCGGCATATATTTGCGTGCATAGATTGCATTATTATGTAATTTTAGCCAATATTTAATACACACTTGCGGAATGAAGGAAACAGGATATTACGCACCATATTATGCTCATGACTTTATTAGTTATAAACCGAATAGTCTAAAATGTAACTGTAAGTATTAAAAATTATTGCATTCTTGTCGGACTTTTCCTACAAGTAGATAGTAGGTACAACTTAAAAGCAAGGTACTAATTATTATAGTTTTAGCTTATGACGAAGAAATGGGACGGGCGTCCCGCTATGCATCTTCGAAATATTTTTCGAACGTTAATTTAAGTTGCCATTGTATTGGAATTTGGTCGTCGATAAGTCTCTTTTGCAAAAGGTTAATTGAGCATGGTAATACGGCTTGAGATTGTAGTTAAAGGGTATATATTATTTCAAGAAAATGCCGAAACTGTATTCTAATATTTCTACTAGTAGACATTTATTTGAGTTCCAGTAGATGACCTTGATTTAGGCAGTCTACTTCCTAATTCCTAAATAAATTAGGTACACCTAATATGCACCGTGGTAAAGATTTTCTACCTTTAAATGGGATACCATTATTTAACAACCATCGACTAGAGTCGATGGGCTCATTATTTGAATTACCTTAATTTATTATTATAGTAAAATTTAAAACGTTTATTATTGGCATTGGCAGAGAAAGTTATCCGCCCATCACGCTATACTATTTAAGTGAATGACTCTTCCTGCCACCGATTATTACGTACTTACAGGCCTGCAATCGAGAACGTTACGCACTATGCAACACTTATCGGTAGGTAAAACCCTTATGCGAGAACCCAAAAATACCACCACAGTGGGAGTGAAGTGATGTGTAGTGAAAAATGTGATGTGCCTTTGTATAGGATTTAAAAATAATCGAAATCATACATGGAACAGAATTCTTTGTAAAGAATTCAAATAGCGTTCATAATATAGTGTGAAATTATCGTAAGGTAGGAGGAAGTAGCCTCTCAAGCATAAACATAAATGTTTTAGTTTGTTTTATGTTTTTTTAATGTATGCTAATTTCAATCATACGACATATTTTATAAACATAGCCTTAATGATGGAAATTAATTATTATTAGTGCTATGTTTATGTTTAAACTAAAAGATAAATAAAAATCATTAAAAGATAATAGTAAAAAAGAACAAAGTAAATATAGACATTATGGAAATGTATACGGGCATATGTAAACTACATACATGCATACATAGGGATCTAGTTACTTATAGGTACCTATCATAAATTACTAAAAAGTACAAGGTCAGTGATAAAATCAGTAACATAATATATTAGGTATACGCGAAACGTCGGAAAATGCACTATTGATTGCGTGAGAGTGTTTTACGCATTGACGGTTCAGGCGACAAAAAGTTATTGCAATGTGCACCAATCTATTATCACTTTTATTTCTTACCGAAAGCCGAATTGGGCTGAGTAGAGACAACAAAGGTGTGTGTATGTTGTTATATTATGCTATATGTTGTTTTTTCACTCTAATTTTTCTGGTGACCATACGTATAACTACACATTACTTTTAAATTGTGTTCACACATACATCAATGATTTTTTTTTCAGACGGCATTCCTGATCACAGCGTTAGCGATCGTCGTCAATCAACGTGTCGTAAACGCACAAATTAGCGTATTCGAAGACTTATTGGCAATAGAGACGAAAAATAATGCGCTAACTGTTATAAATGGACCCAAAATCCTCAAACCACCTACAGGCCTCACATCAATATCAAACCAAACGTATATTCCGGAGCAAAGGCCGCCAAGCAAACCACCGATTAATTTTACGCCCGATAAAAAGTACTTCTACGATATACCTCCACAATTTTTCAACCCAGCAAAAAAGCTTCAAGCGCCGCCGGTACATGTTTACACCAAAGAACCATTGAAATTGTCCAACTCAGTATACAAGTTTCCTAATGTTGTTCCTATGCACCATGGGAATAATATTCAAGCTCCACAATACTCGCCTACAATAAACAGATCTCCAGCATATTCACCCACGAGTGGCAAAACCTCAATTATCAATAGTCCTAAATTTAGTCTTCCGATCCAGACAATCAACGGAATTCGCACAGACTTTGTTAAACCGCCGAAGTTTATTAATATTACGACAGCATCAACTACCACTCCGACGACCACGACTACTAGAGTATTAAGAACTAAAAGGATTTGGCCAAAAAGAATGTTGGAGAAAAATAATTCAACTTCGCTAAATACCTCAGATACAACAGACTTTTTAAAAAATAATATCTCAAACAAAACTGACCTTGCGGCTTCAAGTAGTCGAGTAAGAGTAAGATATGCCACCACAGAAAAGCCTATTACGTCGACGTCCTCACAATCAACAACGCGTGGCTATCGCAGAGTAACCAGAGCGCCAAAGTCAAATGTAACAACCCATGTCTCCAAAATAGAGCCAAACGATTGGATACCGATTGTCCCTCATCAATATCCTAAAAGAAAACCATTAAGGACTCGTATAAGCAAGCGATCGATCGATGAAAGCGATAAGGAGCGATCAGACATTTTTTTCGATAACCAGGGAGAATATACAGACAATAAAAATTTATTGTACCTTCAACCATATGGAACACTTCCAATGAATAACCCATTACAGGTTGGAGCCGCAGCTGTTGGCAACAAGATGGTTTTTTTTCGTAAAAAGAAACAAACAAACCTTAATAATCAAGATCAATCATCAATATTCAATCCGTTTGCTTATGCCTCCCAACACAACCCAAAGACAATGTTTGCTTCATTTGCTGAGGCCACACAAACTAGACCGAAGACTATTTTAAATCCATTCGCATACGCCTCTAATCAACAACCAAAAGTAATACTGAATCCATTTGCTTATTCCCTAGACAACAATCCTAAAACAGTTTTAAATCCGTATGCTGCCGAACCTACAGAACAACGTCCAAAAATTATTAATCGAGGGCATAAAAAATTGAAAAGTCGCTCGCCTTTACATTCCGAAAACGAAGACCAAAGACAAGAAGCTAGCCAAAGTCATGGTAAGGTTGTAACAAAAATTAAACACCATCATCACCATCACCATCACAGATACATTAAAACTGTGGAGAAACCTGTTAACGTTCCAGTGAAAGTAGAAGTGCCAAAGCCATATCCGGTAGAGAAGCAAGTTCCAGTGCCAGTCCCCGTGGAGAAAATTAAAATAGTAGATCGACCATACCCTGTAACGGTAGAAAAAAAGGTACCATATCCAGTAGCAGTTAAAGTTCCACATCCGGTGCCTTATAAAGTAGTCGAAAAGGAATACGTACCGAAACCATACCCGGTAATACAACATGTTCCCATTGTGAAACACGTCGAAGTTAAAGTTCCGCAGCCTGTGCCTGTGGAAGTGGAAAAGAGGGTGCCCGTGCCAGTTCAAGTTGCAGTGCCTGTCGAAAAGCAGGTGCCATATCCTGTTGAAGTAGAAAGAAAAGTTCCCTACCCAGTGCCGGTTAAAGTTTACGTTCCCCAACCATACGCTGTTGAAAAGAGAGTGCCTTATCCTGTTGAAGTAAAAGTTAAAGAACCCGTGGAAGTTATAAAACACGTTCAAGTAAGGGTTCCTGTACCACAACCGTACCTAGTGAGAGTCCCTCAACCGGTTCGGGTTGAAGTTGAAAAAAGAGTTCCCTATCCTGTTGCCGTAGAAAAGAGAGTTCCCGTTCCATACGAAGTTTTTATACCTCAAAAGGTAGAAGTGGAAAAGAAGGTACCAGTTTACGTTCCGAAGCCTTATCCCGTAGAGAAAAAAGTACCATATCCTGTTAAAGTACCGTATCCAGTAAAAGTACCAGTGGAGGTTCCAGTGGAGGTGCCAGTGTACATTCATCATCCTTTCCAGATTATCAACGACGATGTGCTTGTTGGTGGAGCGTCAGAGCACGAAGGCTACTCAGAAAATCAAGTGACCATTGACAGATCTACTGATAGCCAGTTGGCTGTCACACCACCGCCAGCAAATTCATCAACAAGTATTCCTCATCACGCTGTCACGGTTCACGGAAATACTGGATATAACAGTGTCTCGTCTAGATCAGATACGTCCACAACAACATCTGCCCCATCCTCAAAAAGCTTCTAGTTTTAGATAACTATGTTATTTATTTATAAGCTGTGAATATTTCACATTTACGATTGATATTAATAATTAATACAGCTATTGTTTCTCTGCACATCAAAAGAGGAATAGTATTGATACATACACTAAATTTTGTATTTTTCTTATCATGCTAGTAAGTGAATAACTTATTTTAATAGATAACTTAATAATATATAACATTGTATAGAAGCTCACCGATTTTGTAAATATAACCTTAAGATAAAAATACAATCAAATTATTTAACTTGCAATTTAAGTATGTACCTATAAGTTAAAACTAATTGATCTGTTCCCATTTCGTTCGGCAATAAACATTTGTTACCCTACCCTACCCTAACCTAATTACCCGACGGGGTTATATGTATTAGTGTTGTTGTTAGTAAGTACCGAGTGCTATGATTTTACTGCTTAATAAGTATTTGCATGCCAATTTGCCTGTATTAAAAAAAAGTAATGTGTGCATTTTATGTTTCGTAAATTTCAATTTCGTCAACGTCTGCTGCGTATGGAGCCGATCGCGGAAGATAACGACCCTCTTCTTTCATCTTTCATCTTACCATCCGCCCAAATTAACTATATGCAGTAGAAGGGAAAAATGTTTTAAGCAGTTGACACGATAAATTTACTTATTTTAATAAGAATTTATGATATATTATATGGTACACTTTTCTCGTAGATGCACTTTTGATAAAAGTTCGCCTTTATTTTTTATAGATCCACTTTTTAGAAAACCAATGTAGCGTTTCCTAATAGATACACTTTTGGGTGTTTGGGGAGTTGTGTAAACCAAAGTGTTAATAACTAATTCTCTGCCGGTCGTGCCGGCAACGCACATAATTATGCGTTGAAATAAGAGAGAGAAATAAGAGAGTTGAAATGCGTTAGAACAATGTAGAAATAAGCTATTTACTTTAATTATTTGGGGAAATAATTTAAATTTTCTTTTTTTTTAATAAAATAAACAGAAACATCTTTTTTATCTTGTCTGAATCCAATTTGTTTTAATGTATCAATATTTTAAAAACTATTGGTATTTTATTTTCTTTTTAAATTCGAGTGACAAAACTTAACGTCTTATCATTCCTATCACTTTGCTGTACAATATGAAAATGGGTCTTTATAGAATAAAGGCGTACTTTTTTCAAAAGTGTATCTACCAGGAAAGTGTACCTACGAAGAATAATTCGAATTTATTCTTCGTAGGTACAATTGTCGATGACTAATAAACATGGCCTAACGATTTAAATTATTTGTATGTATAATGTATAATTATGTATCATATATTATCACTTATCACTTTTTGTGACCAAAATATAAAAGTTAGGTATTCTTAAACTGTCCCTGACTTTTTATTGGCAGCTTTAAAACTTTTTTCTGGAATTTAAGATTAAAGGTAGCTTTTTTTAAGAGTTTTTTTCGATTTCATTTGCAAATATATTTTTTTTCAGGTATGACACTTAAATATAAGTAATGTGGCTTTCTATTGATAAAACAGTTTTCCAAATCAGCCAGATCCAGCACAACCTGACAAACCTATTTTATAGAACTCACATTCAAAGCTAGTACCGACTTCAAAATTAAGAAGATTGAGTAGAGAAATAGTTTAAATTTTTGCCGAAATTAAAAGGGGAATTATTTAGAAAATAATATTTATTGTATACTTATTTGTGTATTTTTACTTTGGAAGTCGGTTTAATTTAATTTTGCTTGCAGTTGTTTAAATAATGCTGAAATTTCCAAACGCGTATCTTTAAAGACTGAGAAGTTCTGTTCAGTGCTTTTGGATCCAGGAAAAGTTAAAATCACTATATGTGTAAGTTCCCTCGATTCCTCATGGATCCCATCATCAGGTTTCCACTTTAGTGATTTAAGGACCAATTTCGAATTTATACCCTTTACAACAACAAAAGAATTTTGCAAATTACACCGACATAATATTAGGTATATATTTTACACCGACACGGATATCTTTGAACATTACTTTGCCGTATATCCGTGTCGGTGTAAAATACTATAAGAAGTACCTTTTATATCATCATAATTTGATGATGTATGGTGTGATGATAGTGGTGATGATGATGATTTCTCTAATTGACATAGTGACATGTGCTTGCAGTTCTTTAAACAACGCCGAAATCCCCAAACATATATCTATAAGGAGTCTGGAGTTCTGTTCGGCACTTTTGGATTCAGGGTATACCTTGGAGCGAAATCTTACTTTTTGGTAGCATGTGCTAGGAATACTTCAGAAAAAGTCGAAATAACCATATGTGTCCATATAAATTTCGAGGAGTTCCCTCGATTCCTTATGGATCCTATCATCAGGTCACCACTTTTATGTCAAAAGGATCAATTTGGGTACATATATATAGCCGAACGTATAACCGCCTGCTCTTTTTGGATGTCGGTTAAAACACACGATAGGTATTAGAGAATACTTGGGTATGCGATGTTACGATTAATTACGGAATAGGAAGTACAAATGAATCGTTGAAAGTGAAAAAGTTACACACGAGTAACGCGGTGTAAGCGTAACGCTTGTGGAATCGCCGCGACGCAGCGGTCGCTAAAATCTATAACTTAACCAAGAGCATGTCAGGACATGTCTAAAAAGGGTTCCGTAACTATTACCGCGTAAAGGTTTTTTTCAAATTACTTCAAAAGTTACGTTTAAAATAATTTTCCTAAAGAGTTTTTAGCACGATATATCAGCATGGAAAATTGCAAGTTTCTAAGTCTCATAGTTTAGAAATGCCTGGGGGGACCAACTTATAAACCACTTTGGAGGCCGATTACTCGCAAATGGTTGACTTTGTAAAAAAACATGTATGAGACCTTGCCTTAATTTTAAAAGACCTATTAACCAACGATTCGACGACGAACTCTACTTCACATGTATGCCCCTAAAATTTAAAATTATTATTATTTTATGATGCTAAGACCGAGATCTATATAGATACAATATAAAACCACTATACCAAATTTCATCCATTTATATTAACAATTACAGAAGCTAGAAGCGCGGATAGACAGACGGACGGACGGACGGACGAGCGAAACTATAAGGATTCGTTATGTATTATGGAACCCTAAAAATTAAACGAGCAAACGGTTTTGTTAAATATTAAAAAGTAACAAGAGTATGTCTTATGGCTTATTAAAACATTAAAAAAAAAGTTAATAAGAGCTATTTTAATAATAAATATATACGTAACAAAATCAGGGTTTGATGGAACAGTTTATTAACCAGGTTAATAAACTGTTCCAACGAACCCTGATTTTACAAATATAACTAAAAGGGAAAAATGATTATTTTTAAACAAAAAATTAAACCACCTTCCGAAGTAAAAAATACACAAAATATAATGAAGTAAATCTTATTTTCTAAATAATTCCCCTTTTAAATTCGGTTTTGTTCTCTTCTCAATATCGGTTTCTCTACTCAATCTTCTTAATTTTGAAGTTGGTACTAGCAAATTTGAACGTGAGTTCAAAGTTCAAGTGAGAGAGAGTGAGTAAACAATGGTACCAAATTCAAAATTAAGAAGATTGAGTAGAGAAATACCTAGATCAAATTTTTGCCGTAAAAAGGGGAATTATTTAGAAAATAAGATTTATTTCATACTTTTTTGTGTATTTTTATACTTTGGAAGTCGGTTTAATTTTTTTAGATTTTAGTTTTTGCGCTGGTTTGTAGCTTAGTAACTAGTTTCATATTTCTATTACGTATTAAAATTTTAATTACAAATGCTAATTGTTATGAAAGTAAGTCAGCCTAGTCTACCTATTACCGTAAAACATATTCTGTAAATGCATATTTAGGTATTCAGACATTGAATTGTAATTTTTTGTCATCCGTGCTTGGTGTATTAATTATATTATAGTACAAATGTATGCTGTACAGTGAGTGCTCTGTGCGCAACCGTGGCAAAGCCATTCTTTAGTTTCAAACGGGACAGTTCTACTATAAAACTATAAATAGACTACATACATTATATGCTTGTTATTATATTGCTTAACTGCTTGATGCTTGGCACTTAAGGTTTTAATTGTTTCACAATTTGCACCAAAACTTAAAGATGGTCAGAGCATAAATGGAAATGTTTGTCTTACTCATTAAAACGGACAGTACCTACTTATTATCTTATTTCTAAATATCCCTCAGCATTCCATGTTTCTATAAAAATTACATAAGGTTTCTAAAAGACATTCAGGACATAGTTGTACTGTAAAATAATTAATATTCATGAAAAGGTTTGTAATTAAAAGGAACAAACAATATGTTTAATATAAATGTATATTTAAAATATTTATAAATACCTCATGTATTATGTAGTAGTGAAATGCAATCTTCTATAACTTGTTTTTTTTTTTAAATTACTTAACCTTAACAAACTGCCATTCTAATTCATAAATTCCAACCGATGTTTGGTTTTTCTCATCATAATCAACCCATTCCTTCTCTGATAAATCAACATCCTCAAATTTCTTGCCTACACAATAAAAAATATTCACCATTTATCATAAAATAAAAATACAAATGAGTACAGTCAAATAAGATTTTGATTACTGCAATCTTTTACTGTAAATAATCCACCCTAAAGCCCACTCCATACTGCAGGGCGACACCTTAAAAGGTCCATGAAAAATATGCAAATTTGATCCTTTGCACATTATTCCCTCACAAAGTATGGAGTAAGCATGAATGAAGGAGGTGAATTCTGGGAAACCTATGTCTGAGAATTCTCTTGATGCAAGGTGAAAAAAGTTAAAATGTATGGGAAGGTAAATTATCGGATATGTTTTCAAGAATTGGCCTTAGGATAATTTCACGGAAACACATCAAAATAACCTACTCATGATCATTGTGAACATGTTTATGCATGAGTAAGTACGATGTTACGAAGCATGAGTAAGTATGTTTATTTACAAACATTACCATTTTCCTCAGATTCAGCAATCCATCCAGATTTGGGTTCAAAATCTACTGGTTCAACTCCTCTACAATCAAATATTACAATTGATTTAAACTTATTAGTATCATTGTTGGTTAGAGCACCTACAAGTAAAAAAATAAGTTTTAATAGAATAGTGTTTCTCGTTTAAAAAATTCATTGGGTCTCCTCACTATTATCTTTTACATACCATTACTTCCCTCGATTACGTCAATATTATTTTCTCGTGAACATAATTTACATTTTATTAATAAATTGGTTTCCGACCTATTATGTTTCTGGGGAACTTTATCTGCTTCGGTTAGGTCGTGAAACTTTTCCGAAACTTCTCCACAACTGCTGCATTTTAATTTTAGGAACCACTGATAATGGGGGTGGTTAGTATACAGCTTTTCAATACATTCCAAGGAAGCTTTTATTTGTAAGGCTATTTTCACCATGTTATTAGTATAATACTATTTTTTGTTAATTTATTTGTATTTTTTTGCAATTCAAAAAGTCAAGATAAATTCTGAAATCGCTGACAAGTGACAACTGACAAGTAACATTCCTCTAAAATTTTTTTAATTTATTTAATTATATGGGGTCGGCTTAAAACTATTTGCCAGTGTCAAGTTAAAAATGTGGGAAATGGGAAATAAAATTTTCGTTTTAATTTTCAACACCGTATTCCTAAATCCTCAATTCTAAAGTCTAGTCAAAGTACAAATAAATAATCAGTGCAGTCCATGAGTGATGTCAGTCGATTCAGTAAAGTGGTAGAAGCTTTACTGAAAGTTCCTAGGGAGTTTTGGAGGGTACACAAAATAGCACGTTTTTAGAAGTTGCACCACTTGCCCATACTTGTGCACGTTAAAGAATATTTAATGGTTATGATTCTACCAATATTACACATTAAGAACCGAAATGACACAAATTTATAAAAAAATACAAAAACCACAACGTCACCCATTGAATTCCCCGGCAAAACTCCTTCCTCTGACGTTATCTGTCAATATCGCGTATGACCACTTACCATAAGAGTATCGCAACTCTAGGACCACCATCAGAACCAAAGAGTAGGTGAGCGTTTTCCATTTAAAGTCCCTCTGTGTTTGACACTGTATAGCATTGAGTCGAATAATTAAAAAATTGAACACGAAGTAACACTTTTTTTTACGTATTGCGAGCCGAATGCTGAGTCCTTTGCTCAATAACTAACAATGGGTGTTTTCCATTTGAAGGAAAATCCCCTCTGTTTTTGACACTGTGTCGATAAATTTTATAAATGAAACATTAAGTAAATGACACATGACAATGAGTACAATTTTAACACGTTAAACATTTTTTCATAGTGCAACACAGTTTACACGTTGAGCGTTTTCTATTTATCAACACATTTTTATTTTATTTTTTTATTTTTAATTATTTGTTCATCGTTTGTTCGTTATTGTTAGAATGTAAAAAATATTTGTTCGTTCTTTGTTTATTCATAATTAATTAAACAAATGTTTACCCTTAAGTTGGCCCCCCTCACTAGAGATCTTCATTTTTGTCGCTCAAATTAATTAATTTTGATTAATTATCGTTTGTTTGGCCACTATTGATGATTGTTCGATCATACAAACGAATAAATCCTTAATTGAGGAGGTTCTTTTCAAAACTTGACTATTCCACTTGCGACCAAAGTGGATTTTTTATTTTTTTTAAGTTGGTAACATTGAAATCTATATACATCGAAAACAAAATCCTAACAAAACGTGATCAATCCACTAGAAAAAAACATTTCAAAACGCATGATTTCGACAAAAGTAGATTATTCCTCTTCGAATTAACATGTTCAAAATAAGGATTTTAAAATTGCAACAAAACATGATTAATCCTGAAGATATTTTTTTTATTACTAGAAATTGTAACAAAACATGTTTTTTCCTCATATTTTTCAGGTAGTTTAAACTTTTAAAGTTTTTATGTTCTCATTGTATCATATGTATTTTGCATTGTAGCAAAAAATACATTAAATCCTATTTTCTATAATTGGACTGAAGTACAAGCAAATAGGGGCGCAATAGAAATTGGTTCTGCTTTACTTGATTTTTTAAAAACTCATGATTTTGACGGTATTCATACTATCAGGTTGTTTTGTGATGGCTGTGGGGGCCAAAACAAAAATTCCCATATTGTGCATTTACTATTGTTTTGGCTCCAAAAGCTGTCACCAGAAAATGTAGAAAAAATACAATTATTTTTCCCAGTCAGAGGACATAGCTTCTTACCCGCTGACAGGGTTTTTGGACGTGTAGAAAAGGAACTCAAGTGTCATCCAATTACAACAACCTCAGAAGAATACATACAATATTACTCTCAGTTTGGAACAGTAAAAAAATTAGGAATTGATTGGAAGTTATATAATATTAAAGAGTTGGAAAAAGTTTACAAAAAAGTTACAGGTATACAGAATTTAAAAAGAATAACTTTTATTAAAACTATTAATAAAAGAAACCAACGTCAATGTCACATTAAAACTTTTGAAAATTACATGTTTATATCGGATGTCGAAAATAATACAAAATTAACCCTTTTTAAACGACAAACAAGTCGGGTTAATCTTGATTTAACCGAATTGGTAATAGAAAAACACCTGACTTTAAAAAAGAAAAATGATGTAAGAAACCTGCTTGTGAAACAATTTGGTGAAAATTGGGCAGAAAACCAGGAGCTCTCCTGGTATGTCAATATTATAAATGGTTACAATAATTATTCTGATAGTGATGAAGAAGATGCTTGTGACAATGATGAACAATGTGATTGCCTTGAACATGAAACGGCTGTTAGAATTTAAGTAAGTATAAAATAAAAAACATTTTTTTAATATTGCATTAGTTTTATTTATTTTATTTCAAGATGAAAATGAGGTTAGTGAAATAAAATATTACTTAGTAAAGAACGATTTTAAATTAATGTGAACAAAATAAGATTAATCCATAATGGTTTGAATCAAAACTAGATTATTCCTATAGAACACATAACAAAACTTGATTATTCCAATCAGCCTCGTCAAAACTTGATTATTCCATTTTAAGATTCTGGATTTATTCAATATTATAATAATGCTAAAATTTTGAAACTCATACGAAATGTCACGTATATAACCACCAATATTACACATTAAGAACCGAAATAACACACATTTATGAAAAAAATGCAAAATCCAAACGTCACCCATTGAATTCCCCGGAAATACTCCTATCAAATTCTTAGAGCATTAACCCAACCGGAATAGCGATTGTCAGGCGTTCTCCGGCAAATCATAGTGAGGCGGGACATATCGGAGCTAATAATGCCGAATTGCTGTGTGTTTTACTGTAAAAAGAGAAACTTCTGATAAATAAAAGGACAACGTAACTTTCCATCTGTAAGTATTATTTTGTCTAAATATTAATAAATAATGCAATAAATAAGCAAAAATCCAAAACAAATTCTCGGTCTATAAGTGTTGCCACTGAATCGTATAAGATCCTAACTTAGGGTAATATTTAAAAGTAGTATTTTATAAAAACTTCTATTTCATATTCGTTCTTGTTATATGTTTCAAAATGAAGAAACATGATTAATTAATTAGTATACTAAATGCAATTTTGTTTTAATTCTTAATATTATGTCACTAAACCACATTAAAAATTTTCAAATGATTACAAAAGAATTATTTAATTATATTATCAAACTTTTGTTCAATCTCGTTATTCTTTATTACAATAAAATATGTGCGGATAAACTTATTCTGAAATTATGCACTTTTCATTTATAAACCAGTCAAACTGCAGAAAAAAGAGGGTTGTGCCAGCACAAAAATATCGATATCGACTTTATAGTATGTTATTCTAATTATAATTTTTCAGATTTCCTAAGGATACAATGATTCGGGTGATGTCTGGATTCGATGTTGTGCAAATCGTGTTTCGTGGACTAAACGTACGAGAACAATTTGCTCACAGCATTTTGAAGCTTCATGTTTTATGGTACAAGCGAATAGCAAGAGGAGATATTTTAATACGTATTTACTATAGCATACTAAGCGAAATTGTAAATTAAAACAAAAATCATTTCAAAATATTTGTCTTAAAAGAAAACTTGTGTTTCCAAAATAATTATTATTGTACATAATTATTTAAAATACATTATAAATAAAGATTTTAAGAAGGTTTTCAGTTTAACTTATTTCAATTTTTCTGCAGACTAAAGGACGTCACAGACGTCGATATCTTCGACGTCATATAATTTTCTATCATAAGATGCCTGGATATTTATTTCATATTATAGTACGTAATATGAAAATGTGTTGTACCTTAGCCGCCTGTAGTTCAAACAAACTGTATAGCAATCGATATTTCATCTTAACATAAAATATTATAGTATCCTCGCCGTCTGTAATAATATAATAGCTTAAAAGGTTTGTCACGCCCTCGTTATAATAAAACACAGTTTTTAAGTAGATGGAGAGCTACTAGGTAATGGTAAAAAATTTAACCGAATTTAAAAGCGGAATCCTACTGCTATTATGAATGTGAAAGTTTGTGAGGATGGATGAATGATGGATGTTTGTTACTCTTTCACGCAAAAACTACTGAAGTTTTCAATGAAATTAAAACATAGGCTACTTTTATCCCGAAAATGTATAGTACGAGGGCGGTACTGAAAATTTCGGGAAACAAGGAAGTGACACAACATTACTATTTAAAAATGTATTTATTGCTTTTCGAAGTATTCTCCTCGAAATTTGACACATTTTTCCATACGATGGAACCAATCATTGAAGCAACCATTCCATTCGGAAGTTGGGGTCTCCAAAATGGCCGTTTTGTAGGCGTCCACAGCTTCTTCAGGTAATGAAAATCTCTGACCACGCAATTTATTAATTATTTTAAGGAAAGTATAGAAATCATTAGGGCTTAGGTCGGGGCTGTACGGCGGATGGTCTAATAATTCTATGATTTCTTGCTCTAAAAACTCTTTTGTTCTGTGCGCGGTGTGAGAACTCGCATTGTCGTTATGGAGGATGATGCGGCGGATGCAGTTCTCTTTACGGAGTTCAGAAACGACCTGTGGCAAACAAATGTTAGCATACCATTCTGCATTAACCGTTCTTTGTCCCTCAAGAGGAATAGTCGCAACATGGCCAGTTTTGGAGACAAATGTGGCCACCATTTTTTTTGCAACACTCCGTGAATGAACAATTTTTGTTGGCTTTAACTCATTTTCGAACACCCAAACTCGTGACTGGTTTTTTGTTTCGGGTTCGTACACGTATATCCAGGATTCGTCACCTGATACGATGTTGTATACAGCATTTGAGGATCCTGCGTGGAATCTTTCGAGAGTTCTGACGCACCAAGTAACGCGAGCCGCTTTTTGCTCTTCACAGAGCAAATGCGGTATCCATCGGGAAAACAACTTTTTTACACCTAATTGTTCATGCAAGATTATTTGTATTTGACTCATGCCAATGTCTAAAGTTGCCTGAATTTCGTGGTATGTCACATGTCGATCTTCCTCAATCAGCTTACGCACAGCATCAACGTTTTCTTGGGTGACTGCAGTTTTTGGTCGACCTTGACGGGGATCATCACTGAGCTTGACACGTCCACGTTGAAATTCAGCAAACCAGCGATAAATTGTGGTTTTGGATGGGGCTTCATCACCAAATGCAGAAATCATCCGGTCAACACACTGTTTTTGTGTTAAACCACTTCGAAAGTTATAATAAATCATCGCTCTAGAATTTTCTCGAGTCAATTCGATTTTCTCAACGACTAAACAAGTTTGACAAGACCTTGTGACAAGACCGAGAATCTTTTTTTAAATAAATAAACGGTATTCGATTTTTAAAACCAAGGAGTTTTAAATTAAAAAGATTTTAATATGACAGGAACAGTGGAAATATTCCATTCCCGATACTTTTAGTGCAGCCTATGTATTCCCGTGGAATACCCGATACTATAATTACGCAGTCAGAGCCGCGGACAAAAGCTTATTCATAAAATACGATACTATAGATTTATAAAATACGTTTTATTTCATACTTTTTCTGTGCATTTTTAATTTGGAAGTCGGTTTTTATGCTCTAAACTCATAATTTTTTCGAAAAAGTAATTAGTACCTTCATTGTGGCAAGAATGAGTATTATTCGTGTGTGGTATAAAATTGTAAAAATAATGGCAATAGAACTCCAGAAAAGTTGTTCATTATAGTGCCGGAAGATATCGAAATGAGGAAAGTTTGGTTGAAAGTTGAAACTCGCAAAAAGATATTCTAAATTATTTATAACTATTAGTTGTAAATAATTTAGGATACATATTTAAATTGTGAAAATCACTTCAATGTAAGTAAATCACTTCAATGTAAGTATGTCTCCATTTCATGGTACATAATGCTATAAATCAATACTTACAACTATTAATTCATAAAATCAATATGAATATAAAAGCCATATTAAATCACAGATTGCATCTTTTCAATCAATTTTAATTAAATCAATCATTTTATTGAAACAATTACGAAAAAAAATCACTTAATATTAATATGTTTATTTCTGTATAATTTTTTATATTAATCACATTTCGTACTATTTTGTTCTCCATGGAAAGTACCCTATTATTATTCGCCGAACTCATCGATATTTAAATATCGACAGTGTCAAGCACTAGCGTGGCTTGAATAAAAATGACATTTGTTGTACACTGACAGACTGTTTGCTTTGTGTGTTTGTACATGTGTGCGTATAGTTTATGTTTGTGTTTGACAATTTTTTCGTGTGCGTGAGTAACGACGTGATTGAAAATGCATTAGTGTGTAATCACTATTTGTGTGCTTTCCTCGTCCCTCTCGCAGAAAGTGGCAGACTTTCGTCTCCATTTGGTCGGATGCTCTAAGGTTAAATTGTGTGCAGACATTTTTTCACATTGCAACACAGTCGTCACTGTGTTAGTTACTTCGTGTTCCATATAAGTATTAAATTGTTCAAAACAGTGTCAAACACAGAGGGGGTTTTCTTTAAATGGAAAACACTAAATGGAAAATGCTCATAGTGTCGACTGTGTTGCACTGTGAAAAAATTAACACGTAAAATATTCTTTCATAGTGGAACACATTTTACAGTGTGTTAAAACTTCCTTAGAGGTTAAAACTGATTTATTGTTCTAAATGGAAAACGCTCGAAATATACTCTATGATCAGAGGGTCAATTCTGCTAAATAAAACCTGCAATAATACAATTACAATCAAGTCCCGACGTTCACTTTTGATACAATCAAAATGAAAGTCTACTTTAAATACGATAATTGAGGTTCTGGATAAAATTAGGACCACTGTGTCTACTCTAAAGTGAGAATAATTAAGAACTTCTGGATATAGCACTATTCTTTGTTTGAAAAATAATGCAAATCACATTAACATTTGATAAGCTAGTAAATGGAGACTGATTCACGATTTAATTTTTTAAGAATGACTGTCTGTTATAAAAGGACAGCAACGCGCTTGCTACTCTACTCTGGGATTTGTGATTCTGCGGGGTTCTTCTGGGGTTCGTGCGACTTACCTGATCATTTGCCCGTAATATATTATTAAGTAAATAAAACTACAGTAAATTCACTTTACTATTCAGTACTCTGTATTTTTTTACTTCGACTAAATTACCTTATTTACAATATTGCTAAATCTCCACCTATTATAGCTAGGAGATATTTGCTCCATGTTACAGAGAGTAACTGAGCAGTAATTTATAATAATAATTTATACATAAATTATTAATTTAGCACAAGTTTACAATATCTTAGGCGATCAATACAATAGGTATGTTACAATCATTATTAGGGCATTTTGTAATGGTGTTTAAAATGTGGGCAGTCTAGAAGCATTGACTACGGAATAGGTATAATTACTAGGTACCAAGGTCGGTATAAACCTATATTCTATAATATGGCTCATGTAAAAATGAAAAGTACTTCTAATATTGTAATATATCGGCAAAATATTGATTAAGAGCCAATATTTTAGCTTCTCTGCAATGGAATGATTCTAATAGAGTTGTCATTTGCATCGGTGTGCAATGTTAGGCCCATCTCTTGCAATAACTCATTATCCATAGGACCTTGAAGAGTCATCTTCGATATAACTTCCTGAAATAGAAAATTAAAAGTTACCTACAAACTGATTCCATTGAGGATCAGTCATGTTTTCTGGGGGGCATGCAGACTTATGACCACTAAAAAACCAGTAAATACTATAAATAAATTATTTAAATCGGACCAAAAATGACGAAGATACAGCAATTTCAGTACATTAGTTTCAAAAACGCGCCCGAGAATGAAGCGAGTCGTTGCGACGTCATCTGTCGTCGTCACCTCCCCTCTAAACACAACTCAAATATTTAACGTAAAAAAAACAATGCACGCGAGGCATAAGCGTCAAGAATTGGAAAATGAATACTTATGCAATACCTATGAAGTATGAATACGATCAAGCCGTTGTCGCACGGATCGCGACAGATGACGTCATTGTAACCAATTCAGCGGAAACGCGCGTTTTAAACTAGCCGTTCAGAAAAACTTTAATAAATCCACCATTTCATAACGGATTTTAATAATTTAAAAAATAAAATGCTCAGTAAGTTAATACACATATGATGTACTTCTTTTGGATAAGATATTCGATACTTACTAGGCGATTGTGAAACGGGCCCTTAGCTTATTTCAAAATATTATTATTGAATGGTACAGGTATGACAAGGATAAAGCAATCATTACCTGGTTTTCTGGACAGTTTTCACAAAGGTTGCGTACTGCAAAAATTACCCACTGCATTATCACTGATGCTTTATAGGATTTTACATTGCAAACTAAGACTAAACAGATTCCACTAAGTTCTCACCGTATTTAAAGTAAATAAATTCAATATATATATATATATATATATATATATATAATTCAATAATTTCAATATAAATAAAGTCAATTTTTGTAGCCATGTCCTGTCGTCTTAAGATATGACGATTATGTTAATATTGTAAATTACTACATATTTTTGTTTTTATAATACTACTGTATATGTTATGCACTATATGTTTGGTTATTTTTGTTTGGTTTGTAACTCAACCTCAAACTCATGTCATTATCATATTATTATACAACGTTTAAAAAATCTGAGTGAATCTGAAAAATTTACTGGCGTAATTCTTTGTTTAGGTATTATCCGAAAAGTAGTAGCAAACATTTGTAAACCATACGATTTTGGAGAAAAACCAATTTAAAATATTTAAGAATATTGCGTCAAGTTTATAAATAAATAAAAAACTTTTATTTCAGACTAAGGTCCATAAGGTAGTTACAAACACAAATTACATATTACAAAGTAATGAAATAGTAAAATTACAAGTTTAAAGAACACGGTACCACTTTGACCCTAACTACTTATACGCAGCAGCGGAGAGTGCTAGCGGTCTGCTATGGCGCGCATGGTGTTGCAACTACCGCGCGTACGCCGCATGATGGAAGCGCAGCGCGCGCGTATTAAGGCCGCGAACCCCGCCGTCCTCGACTCGCGCATTATATATTGCACTCGCAGGTCGCTGTATGTCCGCTGTGTGAAGTTGACCCACAGGATTTATAATCAGGTTATTCTTTACGTGGACTTTAATTCAACTATAGTCACAAACCTTTATGATTACCCCTACAATCAGATAAAGAGACAATATACCGATTAGTCAGCGGCCTTTGACTAACACCCGTAGTTGTTTCCTCGAGATTTCCCCCACTCGACTCAACCTCAATCCACGAAGATTGTATCATTAGTTCAACAAAATGTAACTTACGCGAGTCGAGGAATGAACTGTCAAACTTAAGGTACCTCAGGACGTACCTTGACACCCGTATCATTTGTTGTTTCCTCGCGATTTCCTCCACTCGACTCAACCTCAATTTACGAAAATTGTATCATTAGTTCATCAAAATGTCCTCGACTTGAGGAATTTCCTTACGCGAGTCGAGGAATCAACTGTCAAACTTAAGTTACCTCAGGACGTTCCTTGAGGCTCGAGCGTCTATTTTTTCCCGACTACGGCGAAGCCAAAAGGAAGGGTAATGGTTTCGGCAGTCTATGTATGTATGTATGTATGTTTGTTCCCTCGTAGCGTCTAAACTACTAGTCCGATTTTAATAAATGAGGTGTCAATAGATTTGTAATGATGCCGCGGGTAAGTAACATAGGCTACACACATATATATATATCTAAAAAAATTAAATCGAGATAATTATCACATGCTTGGTATCAAAAGAAAGGTCTTGGCAAAAATACTACAAATATTTACATAATTTGTATATATTATATTATATCATATTGTTTACTGTAATACCTAATTCGAGGAACTTCTTAAGGATACCTCAGATAAGGTTGAGTCGAGGCGGATCTGAGGAAACAACTAATGATACGGGTGCTAGACTCATACGCATCGATTGGTCCAGCCGACCAATCTATACTTTGAAAAAACCGGTAGGAGCTCTAGCCTCCCTTCTTCTTCTTCTCTTCTTTCCACAAAAAATACGGTCCGATATCGGTTATACAAAGGAAGGTTAAAATTATTTGACTTCACCCCCCCGGATCTCCATTTCACCCAAACACTATGTATATTTCTCTGAACTCTTTTTAGGGTTTCGTGGTAACTACAAGGAACCCTTATAGTTTCACTCTGTCCATCCGTTCTCCCTTGCTATCTTCGGTAATTATGAATATAAATAGAAAAAAATACATAAGTAGTTATAGATTATATGAAGACTTTATTTTGGCATCATAAAATTATTATAATTTAGTATTTAATTATGTTCTCTAGAAGTATTATGGAGCGCGTGAGCGAAAGAGAGGCATGCGATGCACTGTGCGTCGCTTTCGCACAGCGTGAGTATAAATATAGATTATGTCACGACGCTCATGTACAGAGCTATGTAAAGCTTTGAATTCCCCAATCCGTGGGGAGTAAGACCAAACCCCCCAAACTTCTTTAAAACAGAATGAAACTCTCAGAAAGTGTAAACAAGTAATAAAAAATCGTAGCTCAAACAACTTTCATTATCATTCATCATTATAGCCAGTTTAAATGTAAGAACACTACTCGACAACAGTAGATTTGATGAACTCGAATATGCAATAATAACCCTCAAATTGGACATAATTAGATATGTTATTGATTGTACTATAGGTTCTTGGTGGAAATTCATATTTCACAGTAATAACACACATGACTTCTTGCACTATTTCCACTTTAATAAGTATTTTACATTAATTTTAATATATTACACGACCGGTTTCGACAAAGTCAGGGACATAATTAGACTATGCGAAACAAGAAGACAGAGAAGAACATGCAAATTATATACTCTACCACACCAAAGGTCACAATGGACTATACGGAGTGGGTTTTTTAATTAAGAAATATTCGAGAAATAATATAATTGACATTAAAAGTTACTCTTACAGGATAGCGTCTTTAACGATCAAACTGAATACTAATATGGCATGGTCGATATTTAATGTGTATGCACCTACAGAAAAATGCTCAGACAAAGAATTAGAATATTTCTACAGTGAATTAGAAACAGCAGTAGAAGAATCACTAGCTAAAAATATAGTAGTGATGGGTGATTTTAACGCTCAAATAGGAGTAAAACGAGATAATGAAGAGATAGCATTTGGAAAATATGAATATGGAAAAAGAAGTAAGCCAACGATTAGTAGAATTTGATTTCGAAAACAACTTCAAGTTTATTAACAGTATGTATCAAATGAAGCCCCAATACAAATGGACCTGGAAAGCACCACATGGGATCATCAAGAATGAAATCGACTACATACTGAGTAACAAAAACACATACATACATAATAAATACGACATAATTAACAACCTTAACTTTTATACGGACCATCGAATGATAAGTAGTAGAATTAATTTAAGAATTGGAAATTTAAGATAGCATATTAGGAAAAACAAACACCAATACACAAGAGATTTACCAAGGTTAAAGGTAGAAATAGGAAAACAATGGGAAGAAAAATTCCGCAAGGCAGTAGCAGTTTCAAGCAACACGCAAATACAATATAATAACTTTATAAAAGAAATGGAACATCTGATAACACAGATACCAACTAAAACACAAGAAAGTAAAGTTGCATTCAACAATGAAATTAAAGAACAACACAGACAAAAACTTTATACCAGGAAAAAATAACGAAGGAAAACAGTAGTAAAATAACACAAATAAGTAAACTAATAAACAGGAAAATTTAGAACACAAGAAACATACTAGAAAAGTTATATTTGAAAATACATAGTACTGGCGCATCAAAAAGGTTATAAGATACTATCGGACACAAAAGAATGGGCAGTGAACATGAAAACAAAAATGGGAAATTTAACATCTAATCGAGAAAACATCACAAAAGAAATTACAAACTTCTACAAATAACTGTACAACTCAGACGAACAACCCATATTAAACATCAGAGAGAAAAGTACAACACAATGGCGAAAACATGGATATTCCTATACCAGAAATATTGAAAAATGAAATTGAAATGGCAATAAAATCCCAGAAAAAAGATAAATCACCTGGCGAAGACAACATCACAAACGAGCTTCTACAATATCTACTTGAACTAATACAAGCACCGCTACAGATATTGTTCAACAATATCATAAAAACAAGAAAAACCCCGAACCAATGGTCAAAATCAACAACTATACTACTTCATAAGAAAGGAGACAGAAATAATATGAATAACTACCGACCAATAAGCTTGATGACAAGCATATTATATAAAAAAAATCATATTCAAAAATAATATTGAACAGGTTAACCAACTTGTTATATGGGAACCAGCCACGCGAACGAGCGGGATTTAGAAAGAATTTCTCAACAAACGACCATATGCAAGTAATAACACTACTCATTGAAAAAAATTTGAGAATACAAGAAAACTTTATATATTAGGCTCACTGATTTTACAAAAGCTTTTGATTGTATTAGTCATAGAGCAATATGGGAGGCTTTCATAACACAAGGCATAGAAACACAATATAGCTAAATAATACACAGCATGTACTCCAAATGTTCTGCAAAGATCAAGTTAAAACGAGAAGGTCCAGAGTTCCCTATTATTACAGGTGTCAAAACAGAGCGACCCCTTATCCCCCAAGATATTTTCTGCAGTGCTGGAAGAAATATTTAAGCGCATAAATTGGGAAGGGAAGGAGCTTAATATAGATGGAGAGCGTCTAAGACATTTGAGGTTGCTGTTTTTGTCGAAGGCTCAAATGAGTTACAGGAAATGCTACATCATATAGCACGCGAGAGTAAAAACTTATTTAATGGCACCAAGACCAAAATAGTCACGAGTGGAATAGAGAACGACATTGTAATAGGTGAAGAAATTGAATATGTAAAAGAATTTATACATCTAGGACAAATAATATCATTAGAAAACCAAACAGAAAGGGAAATAAAAAGGAAAGAAAGCGTTATCGTGGAAAAAGTACTGGAAACTGAAGGAAATCATGAATAACAGAGAAATAAAACTGCATATTAAAAGGAAACTATATGAGTCGACTATATTGCCATGCCTAACATACGGTTGCCAAACCTGGGCACTGAGAAAAAAATACGAAACATATCTAGTTATACAGAAAATAAAAATGGAAAGAAATATGTTAGGCATAAAAATAAAAGACAAAATATCCCACACTAAAATATGAGAGAAAACAAAAATAACAGATATATTAAAAAGAATACGTACCTTGATGTGGAAATGGGCAGGTCACGTGTGTAGAATAAAAGATAATAGATGGACAAAAAGGCTAATAGAATGGACACCAAGGGAAGGTAGTCTCTAGTAGGTAGAGGAAGAGGACCAAGAATAAGATGGAGTGACATATTTAAATAAAGATGTGGCACAACATGGGAGAGGAGAGCTAGAGATAGGGAAATATGGAAGAGGATGGGTGAGGCCTACGCCGAGGAGGCGACTACATTTACCACTAGCTATGGTTGTATGGTTGTAAGCTAGGTGGAGAGATTACTATCAGTGAATTTATTATGGGATTGTATAAAATCAATGATAGAATAAAGGTTTTTTTATTTTTATTTTAGGGGTGGCTACATGGCAGGGGCGTGCGCTCCTTGTAGGCAGAAATGCAGTGCTTTACTTCTCATTCACAGATATTTTAATAAAACGTTCGTACGTTTTAGATGACTATAATTAAAAGTAAATAAATTAATTAAAAAAATATAATAACTTAAAAACGCCTAATATTTTATAAATAGCAACTAATGCCGCTAAGTTCTGCAGGAAAAATCATCGCATGTGTGTGTAATTTTCATACTTCGCAAACGCATACACCCATAAATATCGACATGATTATAAAGCGGTAACTCATGCGGCAGGCGATGGCCGAACCAAGAGCCGAGCGGCGAGCCGAGGGCTTCGGTTCGGCTATCCAATCGCTTCCGAAAACCGCCGAACTGGCTTGTCGGAAATTATTCGTTGCCTATAATCCGAGTAAAAACAATTCGACGCGAATCTAATGAATCATCTATGCACATTATGCATTTTTGTTTAGTAAGGTTTTATTTGTTTAAATAGAAGAAATGTTTTGTGTTTCGCGGGGGCCATATTGCATATTTCATGTGATAAGCATTGTTTACAATTTAATCGCTCCTGTTTATTTATAGTTTTCTTAAAAAATATTTCATTTTAACATTTGAAAGTGTGTACATTTAACAGTTTCTTACTGAGTTTCTATAATAATTGTAGTGATTTGCTTTTACAAGGCGCGTTTGTTGATTTTATGTTCTTAAATGTTATTTGATTGTGAGGTTTGCGTTGATAATGTGTGTTTATTAAAAATTAAAAATAACAAGTTCTCACAATTGTCATTCAGTGAAAAGATTCAAATTTTGTCTAAAGGTAGGTGTGTACCCGAGTTACAACAATTAAACCAGCAAAAAAATAATGTAACTCGAAAATTTCATGTTAAAAGTTATGAAACGTATAACTGGCTGTGTGGTTGTGTACACACGATTAAATTATATTGTTTCAGTCCTTGCATATTATTTAGTAATTCTAGTACAGTGTGGACTGATTCGGGATATTCAGATTTAAATAATTTCTATTCCGTGGCCAAGAAGCATGACCATAGAGAAAAACATCTGGAGGCCTGCTTAAAATTAAACACTTTTGGTAAATCTCGTATTGAAATGAGTATCAACAGTCAGTTACGATTAGATATTGAGAGGCATAATGCTAAAGTTGATCGCAATAGAAACATTTTTCAAAAGCTGATCGATGTAGTTTGCTTTCTGGGAAAACAAGAATTAGCTTTTCGCGGTGACGATGAGTCAGTATCGTCGTTGAATAGAGGTAATTATTTAGAAATAGTAGATTTATTAGCCAAGTATGATGGAGTTTTAGAAACCCATGTACAGAGTGCAAGTACCTCATTCACGGGCATGTCGAACCTGTATCGCATCTGTGATGATCGATCGCGTTAAAGCCGAAATTAAACAGTCCGATTTTGTCGCCGTCATGGTAGATGAGACTCCTGATGTTAGCAGCCGTGAACAATTAGTATTAGTTTTGAGATATATTCGTGATTCTGAAGTAGTAGATCGATTTATCAAATATGTTGATGTTAGCGCGGATCGGACCGCTGTAACCTTGAGTTCTATAATTTTGGAAATTTTGGAAGAGTTCGATTGTGTATCCAAATTAGTTGCACAAACTTACGACGGAGCAGCAGTTTTATCCTCGCAAATTAATGGCGTGCAGGCTTTGGTGAGACAAAAATGTCCACAAGCTATGTACGTTTGGTGTTCAGCACATATATTAAATTTAGTTTTATCGAAATCGTTCGAACGAGTTGCTGCAACAAAACGCTTTTTTAGTATATTAAAATCAATCGCGGCTTTTTTTCATACCAGTACAAAGCGAATGGCCCATTACAACAACATTGCCGATATGAAAAAGCTGCCTCGTGTCGCGGAAACAAGGTGGACATATCACTCGCGCACAGTTAATGTAATTAATAATGCGTCCACCCACCTCCTAGAATTATTTGAAAATATGAACGAAAATACACAAGACTGGGATGGTGAAACACTGACACAAGTCAGTTCATTTTTATTTATTATGAAAGAATTTGAATTTAATTTTCTTTTAAAATCTGATATTTTTGCAGAAACGGATATTCTGTACGATATTTTGCAAAAAAAAAACTAGTGACATCGCGTATTGTGTAACAAAGATAAAAGAGTTAGAGTCATTTTTAGAACGTTTCAGAGACAAGTTCGAGATCTATTATAATGCTGCCGTTCGCATTACCGGATCACCTAAAAGAAAGCGCAACGTCGATGATGTAAAAATACATTATCGGCGAATTTTTGTTGAAATAATTGATAATGTAGTCAGTGAATTAACAAATCGCTATAAAAACATTAAAGATTTAAAGTTTATTGAGTACTTTCTTGTGAGAATTTTAAAAATATAGTGAACGTTTCCCTGCAAATGAAATCAGAGAGTTCACTAATAATTATCAGGCAAATTTTAATTTTGATAAATTAAAAAATGAATTGCGCTGTATTTATAGATCACCTCAATTTGCAAATAGTTGTGTATTTAGTGTTATTCAAATTTTGTATAAGGACAATTTAAATAAAGTTTTTTCTGAAGTGTTACGATTAGCGAAATTCATTGTGACTATCCCAGCAAGCAGCGCATCGGCAAAGCGTTCATTTTCGTGTTTAAAACGTTCCACACATATTTGAGGAACACACAAAATCAACAACGAATCACATAGCTTTCCATGATTTCTATAGAAAAGGCATTAATGATAGAATTAAAACGCAATCCAACTTTCTATGACGATATCCTAAAATCATATTTAAAAAAGGATAGGCGCATAGATTTAATCTATAAATGAATGAGTAGTTTGTTTTTTTTACTAACCCGTAGTTTTATTATTAAGTTTATTTATATATTTTGCGAATCACATGAAAATCGGCCTTTTAAAGGTCACATCGGATATCTTGCAAGAGACGTGTTCTGTAACTAATACTCACTTGGATAAGATATTTGAGGTGGCCGAAATCTTGCGTTTATTTACATCGGGATATAGTAATCTCAAGTAACCGGAGCATATTCAATATGTGAAAATTGAAGCTGACTTACTAGTGAGTAGTTATAATATTTTAAAATATGTTTATTATTTTACTTATTAGAATTTCTTCCGCCGCGACGATCGATCGCTGTTTTGTCTGCGTTGCCGTAGAAGATGTACATGAATAGTACATCTAAGACTTGCTCTGTTGGCATGGTTTCGACTTAGAGATCCGTCACTTGGCTGTAGCTATGCTAAAAATATATAAACGAAAAAGTTTTTGTGACGGAGTACTTCGCTGCATACCCAGTGTCATAATCCTGTGCACGCCACTGCTACATGGCTTTACACATGATTTTTTTTCATTCTACCACCTCGAGTGGGGTATAACCGAATAAGTATTTTAAAATTAAGGCTAGGATTGATACTTTGATGACTTTTTTATAATGTAAACCATTTTCGATAAAACCTGTTGCGCATTTATAGCTGCGGAACACTCCATAGACATGTCCTGACATGCTCTCGGTGAGGTTATTTAGTATATTGGTCACATTAACCTACTTCAGTCAAAGACAGTTAAATGATTAAATTATAAAAGGATACATGGATTTCTAGCATCAATGTTGCAGCAGTCGAGCAGCACAGGTATGACTTCTAATTCTCTTATCTGAAACCATGATGTTTAAAATATTAATATCACAATACAGTAGTAAATTTAATGTAACTAGTAAACATCAGATCGGAAAGTATTTTTATACTATCAGAAATTTACAATATCATAAAGTATTTTACTATTGTTCCATACAAATATACCAAAAAAAAACATTCGTCCTCGTTACCTGTCTTTTATTTTCCTGGTTTTTCCAGCATAGATTTGCAAGAGTCCTGACTAAAGTTGCTTTGAAACCAAATGAAACATGCTGCTCAACAGTCTCCACATTTGTAACTGTTTTCTTTTCTGTAGTCATGTCTATTGCTCCAAGTCTAAAAGAAACTTATTATTATAAAAGGTTTGGTAAAATCAAATACGGACATTTAGGCACAAAAAAATATCAAAATTTCGAATTAAATCCTACATAAAATTTCAATGCGCTCTCTAAGGCGCTGAGGTCATTAACCTAAACCTAAAGAAACAGCTGACTTTTAAGCGAAAGCAAAGTATTTGCCTAAATAATTGAGGTCATTGAGCTCATACAGCTGATTGAATTGAATCATCTGTGTGAGGTAAATGACCTCCGTAGCGTCGCAATGAACGTAATGTAATTTTTATTTAGTATTTTCTTTTTTGAAATTTGTTAATTATTTTTCTACCTCAACATATTTACATAAGCAGTAGATCATATTCCCAAATTATCCTTAATTGATTTTACCATATCTTATATAAAAGATATTTGTGTAAGAATATTGTACAGAAATAAACGAAAAGTCTCCTACCATAAGCACAATTTTCATAATTTTGAACGTAAGGTAAATAATATTACCTTGTTTTATGTGACTCTGGTGAATCAATTTTAACAAATGGAATTTTATTAGTTGTACTATCATCTGCAATTTTTACTTCCTTGACTGGTTCGTTTTTCTTTTCAACATTAGAACTATCTGTACGTGTTTTTTCTGATGATATGCCTAAAATCTTTTGTAACTGCTCACTTAGATCAAAGTCTGTGGACAAATTCTGGCTTTTCTTCACTTCTTTTGGTGTATCAGGGGACTGTTTTTGAGATTCTGTTTCATGCTGGACTTCTGACAATGGTGGTGATATTTCACTGGGTGATGATTTAACTTCTTTATTTTCAGCTTTTGGTACATGTATTTCTGTGGGTGGATCATTTGGAGAACTGTCTTGGGAGTCCGTTCTGCTGCTCTCTTGTAGATCTAATTTAGGTTGAAGCCCTACAGGAATTACTTCAGTTATGGTATTCATTGTTGCCGTTGGCGACTGAGCATCAATTATAAGTGGAGGTTCATTATCATCGCCAATATCAATTTTATGTTCTAAACTTATCCTCCTTGTTGGTAGCACTGACAATGTTCGATCATCAGACTTTGGCACAGAGCTGCTCCGTTTAAAAGCCACCTTAGTCAAGTCATTCATGTTTGTGTTAAATTCTTTTGAATTTTTGTCCAACATGTCAAACTTCAAAGGTTGTAAGTTTTCTAGATTATTCACGTTGTCAAACTTATCCATAAATTGGATATTGTCATTGCACTCAAAATATTGTTCACTACTTTCAGATTCTGTGCATTCGGATTGAGTTTCATTGCAGGATAACATGTTGTCTGCTGAATCATTTTTACAAAGTGGATCTGAAGAAGTTTATATGCATAATCAAAAATTTGAATATTATTTATGAACATATCATACAAATGTATTTGTAGCAGCAGTAATATTCAGCAACATACTTTTAGTAAAACAATGTTTAAATAGGTCTTTACATTGAAGTTCTTTGTTTTAAAATGATACAAGTACTTACTACTGGTTGGGATATTTACTGCTGGCGTAATCTCATCACTTACAAATTGCTTGCCGGTCGCTTCATATAACTTATTTATTGATGAGAAGAAATTATTACTTTCTTTTCCTAATTTGTGAATGGCTCTTAAAAGAACTGAAACAATAAAATATTATAAAATGTTTAAATACAGGTGTATTTAAACACTAAAGATGAAAAAGTTAATTAAGCAAAAAAATTTTTAAATGTTTTTTTTGCTGAATTAACAAATTGTATGTAATTTGCATTTTTGTTTTATTGGAACTCAAATAACCATACATTAAAATGTTATAAAACAACACTTACAAGCACAGTTGATAAACAAAGATGTATCACTTTGTAGGCAATCCATATATGCATCCATACTGGAGGCTGTAGCTATGATTTCCAGTAAAAACACCACCTCTTGTGGCTCAATTGTCTCTACATACTTGTCTACTGTTTTAAGTATACAATCAGATTTTCTTTTAAACTCATGAGCCATAAATTTCACAAAATTAACAGACACATTGATATCTTGGGACTCGGTAGACATAAGAATGTTGTATGCCAAATTGAGAACTAACATTCTACACTCAGGGTCTAATTTTGCATATAGTTTCTCAATGTATGCATTCTCAACACCAATTAGATATTCAATGATCAAGTGGGGATACTCGGTGTTGCCACTGATGTACATATATCCAAGTGAATTCAGGAGTGTTACATCCTCAGGAAATACATTTGGTTGACCCAGCAATATGTTGTATACAATCATAGCTGCTGCAGATGCAATTTTTTCATTTTGTCCAACCAAACAATTCAGTATTATAGAATCAAATTTAGTCCAAATCATTATTTGATTATAAGGATTGTTTACAACCAGGTTTCCTAAAGTTTGTACTAATACTGTCATACATGATTCATATTTCTTTTGTAATTCTTCATTGATAAAATCAACACTTGGATTTTGGAATTCTGAAGCCAGTATGTACATTGAGTCTAGTATAGAGAGCTCTTTAGATATGTAGGTTTGCATTTTAGTCCCTGCAGCGGCACATGAACGTACTAGCCGTAAACATTGTTCAGCTACAGCTAAAGTACTGCGGTTATAAGATGTTTGCTCGACATCTAACCGCATTATATGAAGCACTTCAGCTATGAGACGAAGGGTATATTCGGATGCTTTCTTTCTAAAAAACAAGACAAAACAAGGTTACTGTCAATTAAAAATCCTTTTTCTCAGCCAATAATTTTATAGCTAATTTGTACTCTAAATAAACTCACGGTCTCAATCTCCCAGTTTCTGCGTCTCTGGACAGCTGGGCTTCAGCACGTAACATTTCCTCAACGGCATCCCATTCTCCAGTTTCTAATTGGAAATTGATGAGCTTAGCATCAAGCAGAATTTCTTCAGCGAACCACACACTTTTATCTCTAGACATTATTGCTTTAATTTAATAAACACTTCGATTTACGAGAAAAACACCGTATTCGACTTTTTTAAAATTTTCAAACTTCTTCTTTTTTATTGAATGAATGGATGAGCACTGTCCATCCATTCCATCTGTTAAATTTTTTTTTTGTTTTAGAGCAGATTTCTCCGCATAGATCGTAAAGTAATATCTTGGAATATAATAATTATTAGCTATTAATATTATTTTTAATCCGTACAGTGCAGCTGTACTTTAATAAAGATGTATATATTTTCTATCGAATAGTTAATAACATATTGATTAATAAAACTTTGCATGAAATAGGAGGTACATAATATACTGAGAAGTGCGTTTTACTTAATAATTGGCAAAAAGAGTTTATCGATTACGTGGTGACAGCAGGAACTAAAAACATTTCCAACTGTTTCATCTTGTATCCCTAATAGATTGGAATAACATATTCTGTATTTTAAATATAATATAAAATGTCAAATAAATATATTATGTAAAAAATTTAATTCCAATCTAGGTTAAAAGATTGAAAATGTTTTAGTTCCTATAGCTGTCACCACTCTTTTTAGCCAAGCTATACGGTATTTCTCATTATAATTAAATAGTAACCTATGGTTTTGATATGTTTTTAAATTTGTATTGAATACCTAGCTTACTTGTTTTACGCTTAGAGCGTCGTTATATTGCGCTAAGGTTTTACGTATATAATATTTAAAAAGATACGTCTTAGTACTTAGTAGGGATGTTACCTAGTATGGAATATCATATTTTTATAAATTAACTTTTAAAATTGTTGAAAGATACATAAATTTAAAAAAAATATGTATTTAGATTGACGCGATTAAAAATTACAAACAAATAAAAAATATTGCCCATATCTTTCTCGCAAAATGATTTGATACGTCACAAGTTTCTACCGCAATAGATTTTGTAATTACAAATATATTATGGCGGGTGCAACTCATGACGTCACAGGCCCATATAATATCGCTCTCTTTCTTACTGTAAATTTAAATTGTTTCTATCTTCGTTATTTTTTAAGATATACGAAAATAAGTTCTAGATTGTTAATTATTAACATGTTGTCTAACATCGAATAGACGAAAAAAAAAATTTTAATATGCCTATACTCCATGACGATTTCTTTTAGGAATAGGCAACTATTTACACTATTTACAATTTAAAAAGATGAAGGACTAGCGGCTACTTGCGAATGAGTATCAATGACCAATGGAATGATGATTGAAGAATGAAGGACCAACTCTCAAGCGACGGGAAGGGAATGGCATTTGTGCGTGAAATTTTATTGCTTTTTTGTAACAACGAAAGATTTTTCTCACAGTAATTACTGAATATCGCTGCAAGTTGTCGAATTTTTGTTGATTTATAATTGAAGCTGCATTCTATTTCATCAGTGTTGTGATAGTGATATGAATACTAACAATGTTGGTGTGTGTTGAAAGTTATAAGTGAGTGCTTCTGGGTGGAATCCTGGTTTAAGTAATTGTTACTGGGCAATAATGGACCGAATTCCCGCTTATAACGTTGGAATTTAAAACACTCGGTGAGTCATCAACGTTTTTTTAGACAAAATTGTGTAACTATTTGTTTCATTACAAATACAATAATGCTTGGAATGTTACTAACGAAATATCCCGTTTGGTTGAGACGTTGCCAAGCTTTTATTTAAAAATAAGACAATTTAACTATGTATTCATATCTAATAACATTGTGAAACAGAAATTCAGCTTTGCAACTTCTATGATAAAGGTAAACATTAAATTATATTTTGGTATACACTATTCATAATTCTCTATGAAAATACATTTCCATTATTTTTTTCTTAATAATCTACTATTGGTTAATTTTGCTAGAATGAGAGTAGAATTTTAATAAAGTCTATCTAAAAATGATAACATTTCAGGTAAATAGTAATAGGTGGGTACCTACTTGTACTTCATAAACTAGCAAGGGAAGTTCTTATTGTTACGCCATTTGCCTTCAACTACATAATTATTTAAATTAATGCAAGGTTGTGAGTTGTGATAGCTATTCCATACAACACAGGTTTAATCTTCTTTTATAAAAAATATTTCCACTTTCTTTATAATGCTGCCTGATAGAAATTCTACTGAAATTTCTGAACTGAAAAGCTTATTGTTGGAAAAACTAAATTTATCAATAAAAAGTTTTATAATTTCTCAATACAAAACAATTTCATTTTCTCTCCATCCACAAGCACAATAAAACTTTCCTATGAAATTGACATTATTGTAGGATAAACCTGCTAGTTTAAGGTAAATAGTACCTTCAAAACAAAAATAGTCTTATTTTTCCTATGCGATCTAGAAATTTAAAAGGCCATGATAACAATTCTTTATTCAAATGCACAGTGCTTTAGCATGAGCAATGAAAGTATATGAGTACAGTAGAAACAAAGTGAACAGAATAATTTCATATATTTCATGGAACAGTGGTATTGTTATGAAAACTTGTGTTGCGGGGAACAATGTAGGCTGTGATGCAAATCAAAATCTTTCTGTACAATGGTTTCTACATTGAGTACAGATGTGATGGGAATTGTTAAAATGGTTCATATGTATATATATTATATTCAAGCTTATTTTATGTTCACCAGATACACCTAGTATTTGTCATTGTTGCTTATAGCAAGAGATAAAAAATGCTGAGTGCGAGTTGGATTTGCACATGAAGGGTTCCTTATCATTATCTATATCACTAAGTATTTAAATATTGCACTAGTATTAAATTTAATAAAAAACAGCCAAAAAGTCCAGTTTTTGCATGGGAGCACCCCCTTAAATATTTCTTTTATTCAATAATATTAAGTATTTATTTTTTAAGAGAATACACAACTAAATATTCAGTGAATATTTGACTCCCCTACCTGTTGCCGTTATTAATATCATGCAAAAAACGGCATAAACGTCTCACTTGTTGTATGGGACTTTTATGACATTTTCGACCCCAATTTTTTTATTTTATCATTTCTGTTCTGTTTGTATTATTTGTTGTTATTGATGCAACAGAAATACATAATTAGTGAAAATTAAAATCGTCTAGTTATCACGGTTTGCTAGGTACAGCCTGGTTACTTACAGAAAAATGGACGAACAGCAGTCTCAGTAATGGTTTCCGTTTCCGTCCGTTCCGTTCCTACCTTTCCATCACCATCCGCTTTTACCCTTTGGGTATGCAACCCTAAAAAATAATAAAAAAATATAATATTTGACAAGAATAATAAATAACATTTTATAAGACCATCTTCAAAATATAAAATAGGAAAGTATTAATTTATGTATTTTGATTTTATTATTATATTATATTTTCCTCATTACTTGCAGTAATAATATTTGTATTAAAACTTTTGGAGTTAGGGAAACAGAATTCTAATTTATAACATTATCCTACAAAATGGTTATACAAGCTACATTAAATATCTTTTATATGGTAAATAGAAAATTTTCTTTTAAGAATTCACAAAGTTATTCACTGAACTTGTATTGTATGGGTTTCCATTGTTTCAGAGGCCGACCGTGATGGATGAAGGTCTACTAAATGACCTCCTCGAGTGCTCCGTGTGTCTGGAGAGGCTAGACACATCCTCCCGGGTTTTGCCGTGCCAACATACTTTTTGTCTAAAATGTTTAAAGGTAAAAATGATTGAAAATTATTTAAAAAATTTTATGGTGGTGAAAAAAATTATTGATGTATTTTCGAAAACTTTTGTCATAAGATAAATTATTATATAATATATTATAATAATATGTACTGATACACCTAAATAAATAGGGAGTCAATTTTTATTCGTAATTTCAAATGAAACCTACAAAGATATTTTTTGTAAGTATCTTTACTTACAAAAAATATCTTATTATATAAGAAAATAGGTACATCTGTTTGGCTTACACATTATTTAACCATTAAATACCTATCATACTTTGATTACATGAAAACAAATAAGTAATATTGAATTTAGGCTTTGCTCAAATGGGCGACCAACTGTTGTAGACTCTAGGAGTGCGCTCTACTCAATTTTTAAAGATTTTGAGTTGCCTCAACCCACTACCAGTTACCCACGTTACCAATGGCGCGGGCGGTGACTCTAATTTGTGTAGTGCTTGCAAGTTGCAACGAAATTGCGGCTGTTGATGTCGGTCGCCCGTTTACGCTGAGCCTTATTCGTGCTAGTCACAAGCTATTTTCTGTGCGCCTATACGCCGCGCTTCCTAAATTAACTGCCCTTCCTCCGGCATCGTAAATAAACACTTTTATAGCTTTGTTTAATCTGAGGCTCTTCCATCTCTAGTTGATTGAGTCATGTGCAGTTTAGTGTACATAATGGCTCCTTCATGTTTAGTGTTTACTGTTACTGAAGTAGTTAATATTTAGCCTCCTTTGAATTATGTCTTATGACAAGTTTTTATTTACATTATACATACTTGTTTGCTGGTGAACATTTTTATGGGAGTATGCTAGTCAGAAAGTTGCATAATTTTTACATGAAAACCAAATAAAATAATTATATGTTATTAATATTAATTATTGTGCTCAAATGGTCAAAAGTCTACACAGTCTGCGTTACACCTAAAGTTTTGCCGTACATTCCCTAGATGGAGAGCCGTTACATACAAATTTTAAAGTCCAAACTGACGGAATCGCGGGCAAAGCTAACTAGTAATAAATATGGGAACAACCTCCCTGCCATTCGCTTTAGCTGCAAAATTTTAATGTTAATATGACAGTGAAGTAAATATTGAGTAGTTATGAAATATCAGGCAACTTTTATCTTTCTTTTTAAATAAACTTCCTACATAATAAATTTTCGCCAGTCTCTACGATTTATGTACCTAATCAAGTTAATAATACCTAATCTGCCTTTTTCTTGTAAAACAATTAGTTCAGCTTTTTACAACCATCGTAATTATAATCGGCTGATATAACTATTGTTACTTACATTATGTCTCCAATTGTATTTATAAACATACATAATATGAAGAGCATTGTAAATATTAGAACTGATAAAACGATTAGTATTAGTAGTAGTTTCCGGTTTCTTGACACTGGGATCTGGGTTATCTTTGTAGATTAATTATTTGTTTCTGTGTTGTCTTGATTTGATGCTCTCGTTTCGTTTGTATAAAGTTATGTAAAGTATCAAACTCTATGGTCGTGTTTTCCGTTTTGGTATTTACGTACGTTTTAATGTAGGTAACATTACGTAAATACCAAAACGAAAAACTGCAACTTCGTTTGTGTAGAACTATTAATGGAATCGGAACCTTATTTTTTTAAACAGAACCCAAATATAAAAATAGTATAAGTTACTCCTTATAACATCATCTATTTTGTGTGTATATGTCCGGTCAAAATAGGTCCGTTTCAGACATTAGCCGGAAAAAACAGACAGATGGACAGACAGACAAAAATTTAAGAATAATAATGTATTTTTGGTGTACGTACTACATACAATAGCGCGTATTATTATAAGCATTTAGTGCAACGTTGTTAATCGGTATGCCGTATGAAACGTTTCCTTGATTTCCGTCAGTTGAGATTTTTAAGTTTTAACTTATTTCAAACACTCACATTAATGCAAATTGCAACAATTGCAGATGTAATTTGCGTGACCAATGGGAAAATCCAACACTTCTTGTTTAAAAGACGAGTCCTTTCGATTTCCAATTTCCATCAAGACTAAGAAAATGCATTCCTACTTCAAACAATATACCTAAGACCATGGAGCTGATTCTCTATCAGTTTCATGCCTAAGTCCTAGCTTACAACTATAAAATTGGGTACTTGACTTTTTTTGATTTTATTACATAAATAGATAGTGCTTTGAAAAATAAATGAAAGTTTACAAAAGGAATTATTAGTAAAATAAAAGTCAATATTTTTAAAGAAATTACTACTTGGTAAACGTAAAAAAATATAATATTTTATGTGTAGTTTAGTAATGACTACTTATTCATTTATGCAATAAAAAAATCAGTCATCTAGCTAGTTATGAAAAAAAAAAACGAAATTATAAAGATAGTTTTTTTATATTTTTCATAACTTTAAAAAGCACCAAATTAAAAGACTATACATAAAATCTTTTAATATAAATATATTTTTATCCGACGAAAAAACCGGAGGAGGTTCTCAAGCATGGAGCTGATAAAGAGGAGCCGGCATAACCAATCGTGCACTGTGATTTCTACTCGGCCCCAACGTCATCACAATGGGCGTGGCCTAAATCACTGTCAGATCAAATGTACTGTCAGCGTTTGTAGGTACTATGCACACCTCTGTAATTTCGATAACTGTTTATACTTTTCGAGTTCCTAAGAAGAAAATGATGAAATGTTGTGTCGTGTCATGTACAAAATACTCAAATAGGCGTTCTGATGCTATGGAGGGCATTATATTTAATGTGTAAGTAATTATAAACTAAATTTATTATAATTGTTCTAGAAAAGTTTCTTAGCGTCGGTTAAATTAGAAATTATTCTTCTTGCCAATAGATAGCGTTTTTAAGCTTTGATCACTGAACTACGAGGGCGGGTCAATAAGTCCGTGACTTTTGGAATAAAACACAGATTTTTTGATAAATAAATCATTTTATTTTTCAACGTAGTCCCCCTTGAGCTCTATACACTTTGTCCAACGCTTCTCCAATTTTTTTATCCCTTCCAAAAAATATGATTTGTCGAGGTCCTCAAAATAGGCCTTTGTTTGCGAGATGACTTCATCATTGGAGTCAAATCTTTTTCCACCGAGCCATTTTTTCAGGTTTGGGAACAAGAAGTAGTCACTCGGAGCCAAATCTTGAGAATAGGGTGGATGTGGGAGCAATTCATAGCCCAATTCATGGATTTTTGCCATGGCAACTGCACATGTGTGCACCCTTGCATTGTCTTAGTGAAAAAGAACTTTTTTCTTGGCCAAATGAGGTCGGTTTTTTTTCCCATCCTTATTGAAGCGGTCCAATAAGTTGGCATAATATTCCCCATTAATTGTTCTTCCCTTTTGAAGATAGTCAATGTGGATTATCCCACGTGCATCCCAAAAAACAGTCGCCATAACTTTATTGGCTGACAAACCCACCTTGGCCTTCTTTGGCGCCGATTCACCCTTAGAAACTGTTTTGACTGTTGTTTGGTCTCTGGTGTATTGTGATGGATCCATGTTTCGTCCACGGTTAAAAAACTCCTCTATATTGTGATTAAACAACGCCAAACCTTCCTGTGAAGTTGTTACACGATTGCGTTTGTGGTCGACTGTGAGCAAACGCGGCACCCATCTTGCGGAAAGCTTTCTCATGCCCAAGTGAATTCAAAATTGAAACCACTGAGCCATGCGAGATGCCTATGGCTTCCACAATCTCTTGCACATTCAATCTTCTGTCGGCCAACAACATATTGTGAATTTTTTCGATTGTTTCGGGTGTAGAGACCTCAACTGGGCGTCCAGGACGTTCGGCATCTTCAGTGCTTGTAAGGCCACAACGAAATTCAGTAAACCACTTTTTTACCATTGAAATCGATGGTGCAGAGTCCCCATAGTATTTATCAAGCTTAGCCTTGGTCTCGGTAATGGTTTTTTATCGCAAAAAATAATGCTTAATAAGCACACGAAATTCACTTTTTTCCATTGTTTCCTTAAGTTACTGGATAGTCTGATAAGGATAGCTGTAAAACACAAACTAACTGACGCAGCAAGTTCAAATTTTGATAGGAGTCAACTGACAGATGCCTGTTGACAGGAGTAGTGTTGCTTTTTCAGTAAGGAGGTTAGAAATTCAAAAAGTCACGGACTTATTGACCCGCCTTAGTAACTCAATATTAATATATTAAGGGCGGATTCGACCAAACTGGAGTAAAATTTTACTCGAGTATAAATGTTTCCTAATCTAAGAGTAAGCTGGTTTTGCGTTTTTCCAACTACTAATCCAAGAATAAGGTATAATTACACGGGAGTAAATATTTACACGGGCGATTTTGACGGAGTAAAGTATTAAACTGAGAATAGTGAACAGTCGCACAGCTGGCTGTCAATTGTCACGATCAATGTCATTGTGAAGTGTTATAATTTGATATTGACATTTTACTGTATTACTCTACGAAATTAAATTATTATGGCGTACAAGTCATTCTAATACAAACAATAGTACATGATTTTTTGTCGATTTATACATTCGTTCATTATTCATTGAATAATAATACCGAGCATAGTATACCTACTCTTCGAGTAACTTGGTAAAACGCAAACGAAGATATCCTAGAGTAAATTGAAGGAGTAAAATTATTCTCATTATAGTAACACTCGTGTAACTTCAAGTTTAGTCGAATCGGGCCTAAGTATTTTAATCATCATGAGTACAAAAGTTTTTTTGCAGTACCTCCTAAAGACTTTAGTTTTTCATCATTTTACGCCCCTGTGGATCAAGATGTAATCAGGCGTTTAGTGTCATCTAGTGTGAGATAGCAAAACTATAAGGTCGATATCGAACGAAGTACGTAGTTTTGTTATTGACTGGTAGATGAGTGGGCGGAGTCAGACACCCCCTCACCCCGCAAAATATCACGCTTTGATTCATACTGAAAACTACTTACAACACCTCCTTTCTGTTTTACCTCAATGTTCTCAAGTCAACGCGTTTTTATTTATGTATGACCATTAACCATGCATAACTTTTTACAGAGTAGTCCGATTTTGATACTTTTTTTATTGTAAAGGGTTTACTTCTAAGTTGGTCCCATTGTCACCAAATGGTAGACCTAGTGATGGATTCCATGAGAAATCGAGGGAACTCCTCGAAATTTATAGTCCTAACCTTACCTAACCTATAGTCACTTCGACTTTTTTTAAGTAACCCAGCCATATACGTACTACCAAAAATTAAGTATACTGGGTGTCTGGTACAGAGTATACGGTACAAACCGCAGACGATAGAAGAGACTAGACTCTATAGAGTTACAGCTTTAGCGCCTTACTAATAAATATAAAGCTTCGTTCGCATTGTTATGAGTCACAGACACAAAACGTTATAGACCTTATTGCCTTGCAGGTATAGATTTTCCAGCTGTTTTGCTTTGGTTACCGTTAATGTCTACCGAACTGGTTTTGTGGGACAGTCGATATCTGTCTGACATTTTTTGTGTAAAAAAGTCGTTTAATTAATCGACAGGTACAAGTGCGTTTGTCTTATCCGGTCAAAAAACTTTGTAGTCGATGCATTTATTTAAGTGACTTCTATTATTTTCGTACATTTGAGATGCACGCCATAGAGCATGTGGTCGTGAAGGTCGTAGGTTCGAGCCTGGAAAACCCGAGGACGAACGGCAATTGAAATTAGATTTGATGTTTTATATCTTGACTAAACTTACAAGCCTTAAGAAGACACCCGGTTTCTGAAAGGCTAATCAAATAGTCGATGAACTAACACGTTGAGTTAACAGGCTTGTTAAATCATTTTGCGTTTCTGATACGCTAATTAGTGAAAAATTTACTAATCATTGATCATCTTGACATGACTCATTTACGCCTTAGATAGCTTTCCAGAAACCGAAAACAGCGTTTGACATGTGGTTTAACCATGGGTTTGACGTTAGTTTTGTTAACTAACACGTTGATCAAATCAAACGACTGATCAAGCTTTTTGCAACTCAATTTACACCTGAAAAGAGATTTGACCGCTGATTAGTTAATTTTGGCGTTGATTAGCCTTTCAGAAACCGGGGGTTAATAATCATTGCGGCCATGTGACGTCCGTCAACTCGTACGCTAGCGTGTTCGCCTTGTCCGCTTAGCAGTTAGCAGTCCCTAATACCCAATGGTCAATAGTCAATATCATGTTGTGTACGACGCGACCGTCCATGATGATGATAACAATGGGTAGTGTAATGTATTAGTTGTATTACGCATTATGTTTAAATTTTTATAATAAAACGTTATTTAAACACTATTGACTGACTGACTGACATAAAAAGCCAATAACCAAAAGGTTACCGCTTCCTTTATTATTTTCGATAAGGTATAGGTAATTTTATATATTTTTTTAATATTTTAAAATTGCACCAAACCATCATTACATCTCTATGTAAAACATTATAATATCTTTGTGGGCCCGACATATTCTTATTCATCGCAGCAACGACCCTGATTCCCGAGGGATTGTGAATAAGGAAACTGCACTCACACAGGTGACAGGAAGCTCCTTAAGCTATGCAAATGTGGCTTATAAATAACTGGATGATTTGAATATGCATGCATTGTATATTGCTTTTCGTTCATCTTTGATCAGTTTTATTGTAGGTGTATTAGGCGTACATTGCTTGCTGCAAGCAAATACGAAGATATTGTTGGATATTGATCAGGCTCGCTAACACTTAACTGATCATTTTAATTTGAACTTGTTCATATTTATAATGTGACTACTTATGATGATAATATTATGATGATGAAATAATTTTTGAATTGATAGGCTTAGAGGAGCGTTTAAATATTATTCAGTATTGAACGAGTTAAATTGAGAATTCACGAAATGTACGTCTAAAAATCAGTAAAACAACAAGAATCGGCAAGCAGGAGGGCTTTTATTTGTCTAGTGACATTTTACTTAACTCGTTCATCAATCATCAGACTCACAAGAATCAACTCTGGCTGTCCTACTGAAAAAATAATGAAAATTTGCTCCCACTCCCTTTATCCCTACAACTTTATAATTATTTTCTTCATTATGGTAGAATAAAAAATAAGTTAAAAAAAAACTATAACCCGACTACGTATAAAAGGGGTCTAAAAAGGCCGAAACAAGAAAATAAGTCAGATAGAAATCCAGAAATGCATAGGTAAAAAATGGTAGAAATCCAGAAATGCATAGGTAAAAAAATGGTCAAGCTAGAGCCGTGGTCGCACTCGCACCCACTAATAGCATCTAAGCGTCAGTTCACACCGAGATGCGTCGCGTCTAGGTATGAGCTGACCCTAAGGCCTAGGAAAGTTTCTAAAATTATACCCCAAGATAGATACAGACGGCTGCGATTTGACATCGACTGTTCCGAACCTTATATTATAGTAGGTTTTTTTTACCTGTGCATTTCTGGATTTCTATCTAAATTATTTTCTTGTTTCGGCCTAACTTATTTTTTATTTCGTATTTTTCCATTTACCAATCGAACATGTTTTTGGAAAAATATTATTATAATAATCTTATCAAAATCGCTTGAAATTAAAAATATCTTCTTCAAGAGCGCGGAGTGAGACAATTTTTTTATAGATTTAAAGAACTATTATAATATTATATTATAAACGAAATATTATTTATGAAGGTATATTATATTATATTTTATATTATATTATATTTTATGAAGGTAAAATAATTTTTAAATTATATATTTATAATTATAAATTTTCTATTATGTAATGTTCGAAAATTGGACACTGGGTTAGTACGAATTGTATGACCGCATTTTAAACGTGTATTTTGACATATTTGTGCTAACACACGATAAATATGTAAAATATACAATAGCGGACACATAAACTGCATCATAGTGCAAGATAACTTTGAAATGAAATATAATTAGTGAAAGTGCAAACTATTTTGATTTATTTCAATGATAATGCTAAAACTGGTTCTTAATCTGATAAAAAAATCAATTCATGTGTGTATAGGTCAACTTTTCTCACTAAAAGAGATTATTTAAGAGATTATATAGAATTACTCCTTTTGTAGCTTTTTGGAATGAAACAGTGAATAGAACTAAAACGGCTTTATTATGAAAATTTTACAATACTAAGAAAAGAAAAAGTTTTTTTTTGTTTTTGATAAAATACCTCCTCTTGCCCTAATAACTAATTCAAGTCGGTTTCGCATCGACCTGATCAGTGTTTTTAAAAGATCTTGCGGAGTATTGTCCCATTCTTGTGACAATGCAACTCTGAGCTCCGCAACCGTTGTTGGGACCGGATTTCTTGTAAAAATCAGCTCATTTTAGGTTGTCCCACACGTGTTCTATCGGATTGAGGTCCGGGCTACGTGCTGGCCAATCCATGGTACGAATATCAACCTGAGTAAATTATTGCTCAACTTGTCTCGCTGCGTGCGGACGAGCATTATCCTGCATCAGAATGAAGTTTTCGCCTATAAATCCGCTAAAAGGTACTACATGAGGGTCCAATATCTCCGTTATATAGCGATGTAATTTTAAACCACGGTTACCACGACCATGTGTGTTTGCGTCAATAAACACAAGTTCAGTTCGAGCATCCATATTCCATATTCGAGGAGATATGCCGCCTCAAACCATACAAAACCAAAAAGTATTATGAAATCTTAAATTACAATATGTATTAAAATAATTTTCTCTTTACGTGTCTATAAAGCCACCTACCAGTATATTACATGTAAACATGTGTCATGATTATAAAGGTTGTCTGGCAGAAATCGCTTGTAGCGATAAGACCGCCTTTTGTGCTTTTATAAGTTTAGTTTTTCTATGTTCTGTATGTCCTATTTGTTTTTGGTGCAATAAAGAGTTTTTCATTTTCTTTCATTCATTCATTCATTCATTCATTAATTCATTCATTCATTCAAAACCCGCCTCCAAATGGAACCTCAATGAATGAACCTCTCCTCAATGCAATTTTGAGCATATCGCTCTCCTCGTCTACGGTAGACTAGTCTGCGACCATCAGCACCGTACAAACAAGTCCTACACTCATCAGTGAATAATACGGAAGTCCATTACTCTTCAGTCCGGTTTAAGTGTTCACGAGCAAATCTTAGTCGAGCTTGCCTGTGAGCTGCAGACAATTTTGGTCCATTTGCTGGTCTGAAAGGTGTGATATCACGCTCTTTTAGCCTTCTTCTTATGGTTCGTGCACTAACTACTACGTCACGTACCTGGTGGAGCTCATTTTTAATGCTTATAGACGTTAAAAACCGATTTCGCAAGGAAGTTGTCACAATAAACCTATCGTCACGAGACGTTGTCACCCGAGTTCTGCCGGTTCCACGTCTTCTTTTGCATGAACCTGTCTCCATAAACCTTCTGTAAACTCGGTAAACCGTAGACTGGTTTACATTTAAATCTGCAGCAATTGTTCGTTGGTCTAGGCCTTGCTGCACTAGAGCAACAATTTGTGCGGCTTTTTGGGACGATACGTCCATATTCGTAAGAAAAAACGTGTTTTAAATGAAAACAGACTAGCAATTAAATAATTAGTAACGATAATTCAATATGTAACAAAACAAAAAAAAAATAACCATCAATCAACAACAACATTAACGTAACGAGTTAATCTTTAGTAAATTGACAAGATTTCTTCTATAGAATATTTTCTTTCTTTTGTGACAGTACCATATTTAAATTTGATTTTGTTTTTGTGTTTATAAACCAGTATTTATTTTACAATACCAATAAATGCAAAAAGTTTGCATATTTGTAATAAGATTTGATTGAATGTGTTCTTGCATTATGATGTAGTTTATGTGTCCGACAGTCTATATACATATTTGTGGTGTGCTTGCCAACACCTTTCTTTTGATACCACACACGTCATGATTATCTTGATTTAATTTATTAGATGTTAGAATCAGAGGTTAAATTTTCGAAATCCAAAATTTTGAAAAAAATTATGTAGCCTATGTTACCCGCTGCATCATTACGAATCTATTGACACCTCATTTATTAAAATCGGTTCAGTAGTTTAAACGCTACGTGGAACAAACATACATACATATTACATACATACATACATATTACATACATACATACTGTAGGCTCCCAGATGTGAAATAAAACGACTTGGTACTTACGAGGGCGGGTCAATAAGTCCGTGACTTTTGGAATAAAACACAGATTTTTTGATAAATAAATCATTTTATTTTTCAACGTAGTCCCCCTTGAGCTCTATACACTTTGTCCAACGCTTCTCCAATTTTTTATCCCTTCCAAAAAATATGATTTGTCGAGGTCCTCAAAATAGGCCTTTGTTTGCGAGATGACTTCATCATTGGAGTCAAATCTTTTTCCACCGAGCCATTTTTTCAGGCTTGGGAACAAGAAGTAGTCACTCGGAGCCAAATCTTGAGAATAGGGTGGATGTGGGAGCAATTCATAGCCCAATTCATGGATTTTTGCCATGGCAACTGCACATGTGTGCACCCTTGCATTGTCTTGGTGAAAAAGAACTTTTTTCTTGGCCAAATGAGGTCGGTTTTTTTTCAAATCCTCATTGAAGCGGTCCAATAAGTTGGCATAATATTCCCCATTAATTGTTCTTCCCTTTTGAAGATAGTCAATGTGGATTATCCCACGTGCATCCCAAAAAACAGTCGCCATAACTTTATTGGCTGACAAACCCACCTTGGCCTTCTTTGGCGCCGATTCACCCTTAGAAACACACTGTTTTGACTGTTGTTTGGTCTCTGGTGTGTTGTGATGGATCCATGTTTCGTCCACGGTTAAAAAACTCCTCCATATTGTGATTAAACAACGCCAAACCTTCCTGTGAAGTTGTTACACGATTGCGTTTATGGTCGACTGTGAGCAAACGCGGCACCCATCTTGCGGAAAGCTTTCTCATGCCCAAGTGATCATTCAAAATTGAAACCACTGAGCCATGCGAGATGCCTATGGCTTCCACAATCTCTTGCACTTTCAATCTTCGGTCGGCCAACACCATATCGTGAATTTTTTCGATTGTTTCGGGTGTAGAGACCTCAACTGGGCGTCCAGGACGTTCGGCATCTTCAGTGCTTGTACGGCCACAACGAAATTCAGTAAACCACTTTTTTACCATTGAAATCGATGGTGCAGAGTCCCCATAGTATTTATCAAGCTTAGCCTTGGTCTCGGTAATGGTTTTTTTTTCGCAAAAAATAATGCTTAATAAGAACACGAAATTCACTTTTTTCCATTGTTTCCTTAAGTTACTGGATAGTCTGATAAAGATAGCTGTAAAACACAAACTAACTGACGCAGCAAGTTCAAATTTTGATAGGAGTCAACTGACAGATGCCTGTTGACAGGAGTAGTGTTGCTTTTTCAGTAAGGAGGTTAGAAATTCAAAAAGTCACGGACTTATTGACCCGCCCTAGTATATAGTGGACTGTAGACTTACACATATAAAGATATGTGTAAGTCTGGTCGCCTACGTTGACAATATTAGAATGTTCAAAGTAAAGTATAGCTATCACCGAGCAGTGTGCGCTGGCGAATATGGCGCATGCGGAGGCGCCGCGCGCCCCGTTGCGGTGTAGCCGCAACACATACATATGACATACATATTACATAAATACATATTACATACATACACACATAGTCGCCAACATATTAATTCGCTGCCAAATTCAGTAATACAGTATACTCATGTATATCAACCTATTGTTTGTTCGCAAGATTAATTATATTAAATATTAATTATATCCCATAAAATTTATTCAATTTTCCCTGTTTTTTTCTGTTAATGACTTATGGTTTGCTAATTTTGTAAAGTAAAACATATTTTATTTATAGCGTGCAATCTAGTCTGACTTTATTTAAAAGGAAAGTTAAAATCATTTAACCATAATAAAATACTACTTAATAAACATTCATTAGTCGGTAATTGACAAAAATATTAGTATTTATAGGTATTTCAGATTAATAAAATTGCAGACACTTCCTTTTAACAATTAAGGTCAATATTTTGATTAAAAAATTTTGTTAATGCATTAGACAGGACCTCGATATCTTTCTTTAAATCGTATTTAGAAAATGTTTTTTGGCTTACATTTCAAATTTTAATTGGCTAATTGATATTATGTGTTCTGTTAATTAGTGTAATATTAAATATTAAGTGCCTAATACCTACTGAGTTCTGCCCAATTACAGTGCTAAAATTTATTAACAATGCAATATTCTATTAGTTTTAAGATTGAAGTTTAAATGAATTATTTTATTTCCTTAGACAAAATCGTTGCTCTTTCTTGAATAGTTCTGTTTGCAGAATTCTAGTACCTCTAGTCCCATTCCCATAATAAGAAAGCTAATAAACCAAGTTATAAGACCACACTGCCAAGATAAAGAGGTTAGTCTATTTTTGTAACACCTAATAATAAGTCCAAGTGCAAGTATTTCGGACGTTCAAAGATACATACACCTTTCCACTTCGTGGCGAGTGACATGAGACACACTGCTGCGACTGATCGGTTTATGTAGTTATTTAAGGACGACAAATGTATTGAGGCTTTTTTCGCGTTCAACCCACTTGCAGAACTTAATAAGAGCTGATACCTATCACCTATGTGCTGCGAGTGTGTATACCAAAAATATTCGTAATTTCTTTCAAAATCAAACAGAGTTTAAAATTAAAAGCTAAAGCACGTCTTCCCTATTTTCGGCCTAAAGTTTGCGTCTTTATCTATTACCTACTTCACTTACTTTTGTTTAGGTAAATGCTTTATCTTATATTGATATTAATAATGAGTAATGTCGTTCAATTGCATTAAATATAGATTTCATTGTCAACTTTTAAGATATTTAATAAACTACAAGAGTAGTCGAAATTTCTAGAAAGATATTTGTAGCCCACATACTTTTTTGATGTTTATAAAAACGTCCAACCTTTTGGCGGAATTACATCCTTCGCCGATATCTCATTTGTTAGAATATTTAATAACAATCGTGAATTTATTCGTTGCTCGTCGTATTGTTTATGTGTACACTGTACAAGCACTTTTACAGCTGGGACAATGATGATGCAATCGGTGTTTAATTCTGTAGCTTATGAAATGATCTCTTGTTATTTATATCAGAGGCACAGTTAAATAGCCGGAAAAAACTACCACTTTAATAAAGTAAAAATGTAGAGATTGAAAGATCGGTTTTGTTTAGTATTGGCTATCGAAATACCCTTCCGATAGCGGAAGTAGATAAAAATCATCGTAAACCTTGACTTAGATTTGTGATAAGGTTTTATTTGGTATTTAAAATATTCTAAATACATAAACAAGGACACATTCTTTTCTGAAACTTTGACTGCTGGTTAGTAAAATGTTTAGTACTTGTTTCATGGAAAAGAAGTAAAAATTAAAAAAAACTTTTTACTCTATTAATTTTATACCCCTGATATACAGGCTACTTTTATTACGCTACCCCTAGACTTGTCAGGTGGTTCTAACAGTATTTAAACCGACCTCCTAGGAATGTGTGAAGGCGAGGTCGGTGGTATTTTGATGAAATGAGAAATGATGACCTATCCTATTGCCCTATTGTCGGCTGTCGCACCTGCACATGTGAGTCCGTTGCTATGAGCTCAACGTAACAGACATTTGTTTTACTAGAAATCTATTATGAAGTTGCTAAATGCTATTAGAACCGCCTTTGATTTAAAATTGATTGTATGTATTTCTTAATTCTAATAATAGCACCAAGTGTTTTATGGGCCAAAGGAGTGATATTAAAATTAAAAATGTTTCAGGTAATAGTAGAATCCCACAAAGAGCTGCGATGTCCGGAATGCAGAATCCTGGTGGAGACGAAGGTGGAAGACTTGCCGCCGAACGTTCTCCTCATGCGGATTCTAGAAGGCATGAAAAACTCGGCTCCGAAAAGGATCCCCGGCCAAAGAATAAGAAGTGGATATACGCAGGTACCTAATGGACAATGATTACCATAGCAGTAACGAATACGTCTCCGATTTTTTAGGCCTTCACCTCCCCTTGCGCTTTCGGTAGCCTCACTTCGCGAAACACTATACAATCCTTATTTTACGTCGGTTTTCTGAGATGCCATTGTATTTTTTTGGGTCGAGCCGGCGAATTCGTGACCACAGTAATTTTTTCAAGCATAAATTATTCATTCAAGAAATAGATAACTCAGGAGTCATGTAATAACGAGTAGGTAGATTCTGTTTTAAATACGAATTCTAACTATTATTATTTTCTGCTTTCTAGGCTCAAAGTCAACAAACCTCTCGATCCGACGGCAAAATTCCACCTCCGCACGCACGCGCACTCTACGACTATGTGTCCAAGGAGCCTGGGTAAGAACAACAGTTCTTATTAAATATATTACTTTTCTAGTTCTCATTCTGTGATATTTAGGATTTCATTACAATGAAAAATATTACACTTAAAAAGATTTATCATAACTGAAGTAATTTATTTTAGTGGAAGTGCATTAGATGATGCCACATGTTTGTCTCATATTAACATTTTTTTTTCATTTTCAGGGATCTGTCATTCAAGAAAGGAGAAACTATAATGCTACAGAAGAAGCTGGATTCGTTTTGGTACCACGGAGAATGTTCTGGTAGAACTGGCATATTTCCCATTACCTATGTTCAGGTTTGTTAAGTCTAAGATTATTAACATATTTTCAATGTGGAGTATGTGATCAATGGCAAATAAGCAAATGGATCATATGATGCTAAGCGTTTACATTCGCCCAAGGGCATATGCAACACCAGATGAATTTCGAGTGCATTCTCAGCCTTTTAAAATAATTAACATTTTATTTTTAGTAAAATACATACTTATAGGCGAGAAGAGCCTGTAAATCATCTTCCTCCATGTTGCTGTAGTATAGAACAATATGCAGACACTCCACCGATAACGTAACGTTATTATCCATCATTAAAATCGACTGCTTCTTGTATCAGCGTCAGTTTCTCTTGACGCTAGTTTTCGGTGTTGCGAAACTAAACGAAACACTTTGCGAAACACTATCAAACAGCCAACGCGGCCACCATACTTTATAATGTAATGGATAATGTAACTTAATTTCAGGTGGTGATTCCTCTTCCGTCTCCAACAGCGTTGTGTAAAGCCCTGTACGACTTTCGGATGTCCGCCCCCGACGAAGACGGATGTTTGGCGTTTGATAGAGGTAAGCACTAAAATGTAATTAACTTAATTATAAATCATATTTTTTACATAATGTAGATAGCGGTAGCAAATACTCGGCTATAGTTTGCATTAATCGGTTTCTTTTCAGGTGCAATAATAACTGTACACCGTCGTGTGGACGAGAATTGGGCGGAAGGGCGCTTGGATCAGAGAGTTGGGATATTCCCCATTGCATTTGTGGAGCTTAACCAAGCGGCCAGACAGCTCATGAACAAGTAAATAACTAATAATCTATCTACAAAGATTTAGATCTGATATTGGCAAAGTGTGGTTGCATAAGCATAAAGTTTCGCGTTTAATTCTTTTTAACATAATTATAATATGTGTTGTAGTGCCCCGCTCAATCGACCCGTCCCGCCGCTGCCAGAGCAGGCGAGAGCGGGCCACTCCGACCACAGACATCACGCCCAGGTAAATAATTTACAATCATATTATTTATCGTGTTTAAATTTGCTGATAGACCATACAGACCATAGACTATATAGACAGATAAGTTATATTTCCATTTCACAGCATCCGCACAGATATCAACCGATGTCACTGTCCACGCCGACAACCGGGCAGGGAAACTACCAGAACGTCGCTACCATGAGCCAGTCCCACCCCAACTACCACGCGCAGGCGGTGCTCGCCGCGCAGCCGCAGGTGCTAGCCCAACCCCTCCAGCACGTCGCTATATCGCACGGCGGCCTCGTCACCACCACAGCCGTGCCCAGGAACATCGTCGAGCCCGCGCACACCAAACACTCCCTTGACCTCATCAACTTCACGGCTCACAGCAAGGGCCACCAGACGATGAGCATACAGAGCGTACCGAGAATAAGCGAAAACTATGACCGGATTAGATCGGCGAAATTCGACAATTACAATTCGACAGTGATACAACAAAAGGTGGACACGAGCCACCAGGGTGTGCGGGTGCACGAGCAGCCTAATCTGAATTCGAACGCGAGCTCGGACTCGAGCTCGAGTGCGAACAGCGCGTCACCGCCGGCCGCCAGCTCCGCGACGTCGCCTAACCAGAGCGACACCAGCGCCAGCGACAGCGCCGAGCCCAGCGCGCCAAGCTCGCCCGACAACAACACACAGCGCAACGCCACGCTCACCAACAACTCGCAAAATACGCAGACCGACGAGCCGGATTCTCTCAACGCTTCGCTCGGTGTGCTGAGCTTGAACGAGAGTTCCACGGCCACCAACACGTCGTTGAACGTCAGTTTACCGCCGTCGGAGAGTCCGAAACTAAACGCGTCCGGCGGCAGCGGGTCCTCTCAGCCCGCGGTAGATAATAATCAGGAGACAGCGAACGGCAGTGATACGCCGCGATTGGATACTCCCTGCTCCTCGAAGAATTTGGGACGACCGAGCGGACCGGACTCTCTGTTAAATTTCGGTCTGGGCTTGCAGGCGGCTCTGTCCCCGTCGCACGGAAAGGATGGTAATTACATGGTTTCCAGAACGCACAGAGAACATCACAGGGAGAGAGAGAAGAGACACAGTCTGACGCCCTCCTCACATCTACAAGGAAACCATACTCAAAATAGGTGAGCGAACTACTGTTAACTTTTTAAGGTTTTTGCCGCAGAAAAGCTTTGCCCAGCATTAAAAAACAAGGCTTATACGCAATACTTATTTTATTTATGTTTTAGACACTCAGCGGAGATACTAGCCACGAGTTTGTTGGACCACACAACGGACAGCGCACGTCAGGAGCGGTCAGAGCGCGCGGAGAGCTCGCGGGAGCGGCGGCGGCGCCGCTCGCGCAGCAACGAGCGCCCGCTGCCCGCCGCCTACGTCGCGCTCTACCCGTACAGACCGCAGAAGTCTGACGAGCTGGAGCTTAAGAAAGGCGGTAAGAGTTAGTCCCAATTTCACCAACGTATTGAAACGACGTTTTACGCTGAGCTTCAGTTTAAGATCTGTCAGTCCTGTTCTAGCTTTGAATGAGAGAGGGAGATAAAATCTGAGTTTAGCGATAAGCGCGATTAAAGGAATTAGGTGAAATCGGGGCTTAATTAGATTGTGGAGTAACTAAATAAGAACAGTCAATAGATAAATCTTACTGACTTAAACTTATGCGTCCTCCGATTCGCGTTTGTGTTATTTGCCCTAGACTTTTACTTTCCAATCTGTTGATTGAATATCATATTATTCTAATTGTTTCATATTCTTTCATGGTCATTGTAGGTCTTAACAACTTACTCACTTGGACATTTATGATGATGAACGTTATTTCCCAGGCGTGTACACAGTAACGGAGCGGTGCCGCGACGGCTGGTACAAGGGATGGTGCGAGCGCGCGCAGCGCTGCGGCGTATTCCCAGGCAACTACGTTGCGCCCCTCGCGCCGCTCGCGCCCGTCACACCGCTGCCACACCGACCTAAACACGATAAGGTACTAAGCAATTTACTAGTTATAGGTTCTACTTGTTACGACATTGTAGACTATAATTACTAAACATTTTCTACACATTTTATTTCAAATCGCTTATCTGCTATCATTAACGTATCTAACAAGTACCGACTAGCTGATTATGTATCTGTAGCAGATAGTTTGCAGACAGCAACCGGTCGCGCAATTGTCGCGCGATCGGTTGCTAATCGCTGAAAAATATCTTATTACGTTCGATGTTGCTCCGCTGTTGTTCGATAACTTTTAAATGAATTTTAGCGGTATAAACAGCGCCATTAGCCGTCATGTAGCGACATGTGGAATAGGGTGTCCTAGAAATTTCAAGTTCGATATTGTTTTAAGCAACTCCTCTTAAAATGTTCGTATTGACCCAATATAGCCTAGAAAGAAAAAAGCGCATTTGATAAACGATAACCCGTGCGATAAGCGATTGTAATTTTCCCATACAAGTTACAAGTTTTCCCTATGACCGTTTCATACGTGATTTTTAAGATTTCTTGTGCGCAATTGTTTATTGCGTACCTAAAGATGTCTGTAAAATTCAAGGTGATAAAAAATACTGCCTAGCCACCAAATAAATGGTGTAAAATCAACACATAATCCATTTCACTTAACTGAAAGACACTTTTGTAATTATGTATAATTGTAATCTATATTGTGCGGAGAAATAAACATTATTATTATTATTATAATCGTCAAGTTTTGGCAGTCCTACTTTATTTAAGTGTATTTTACACTATTTATGAAGTCAAACTGACTGCCAGTTAAAGAAACGTAATAATAATAAGATTCTATTCTTATTCTTAATAAGATTATGGAACATATTCTGACAACTTGAAAAGGATTAGATTTGAGGAAGACAAATCATTTTCAAATAAACAAAAAGAGCATGGTCACCCAAACCATTGCTCAGGTGGTTTAGACAAAAAAATTGCGGAGAAAGAAAAAAACTTAGACAGTACCGATTACAAGGAGAAGAAAGAACTCCTTGGTCCTTTTCTTTATTATTTCATATTTTTGCCTACACCACGTAAACAATGGTTTCGTTCGACCTGGCTACCTTTGTTTCTTTGAAAATACTTTTTCTCCCTGAATTTTCGTCTTTTGAAGGCTGTGTAATATCAAATAATGTTTTACAACAAAGAGTTATTAGTTGTTATTTCTACGTTTTCTCTAAATGGAATAACATGGAATGTTCAAAAGATTCGATGATATAACAGATTCTGAGTTCTGGACGCAGCATGCCAGACGAGATTTTCTCGTCTATGTTCGAATCCAGGACAGAAGCAATCAAAATGTCTTTCAGAACAACTTATCTGAAGTAATATCATGTTATGTATGTAATGTCAAGGTGGAAAACTGTTACTTAATTATATGTATCGACGAAGTTGAAAAGAAGAAAAATTGCTACATTTGACAATAGAGAACATCTTCTTGGACTTAAAAAACCAGGGAGATTATCGGGAAAGATCAAGCTAAAGATATCTAAAATGCACTCTGATTACACTGCGATTTTTTTAAACTTTGTGGCTCAGTCGGCACGGGTTGCAATCATCCAAGAAGGATAAAAATTCATATTTAGATTTGTTTTAGAATTTATAAAAAATGCGTATGAGTAAAAAAAATTTTTTTGTCATATTTGGGACACCTTTTTTGTGGAACTATATACTGTTATGAACATTGATAACAATGGATACGTAATATATCCCTACAAAACTGTCAAAATTTTGTGCCGCGACACACATTGACATTTTTCACTATTGTTACATTTCACAACACCAAAGCAAAAATTTGTGAAAGGGATGGCATGCTTAATTCAATAGCAAAAAAAGATGACTAGTGTTTGTCACTACCAATTAAGCGTATTATTAAATAAGCGCGTATATTCAAGTTTGGAATCTCTGCCATAGAACATTTAACGACACAGAAGGTACAAAATGCGTATACATTCTATTCGTTCATAGTTACAGACATGCTTACAATTAAATTTTTTTGTGTAATCGGTAGTTTGACAACCAATTTATGTAAGATTTATCTAGATAATAATGGCGTGTATGTCTACCATTATTTAGATAATAATGGTAGGCATTCTATCTGCATATTTAGTTTTTTTTTAATTTATGTCCCAAACAGGAATCGAAACCTGGTATTTAAAAACACATATTTTGTATTATTGCGTGAATATATATTGGCGTGAATGCCTACTATTTTTTAGATAAACTTCATATTTAGTTTTTTTTAATTAATGTCCCAGGAATCGAAACCTGGTATTTAAAAACACTGTATTATTGCGCTTTGATATTATTGATGTTATGGTACAAATTCCGCAAAGTAATAAAGGACGGCACACATGAAGAAAATTATTTTTAACAAAGTAATCCTTTTAAACCAAGCTTTGTGTAAATAAAACGTCTAAAAAGTAGTTTGTTAAAAGTTAGCTTGTTTTCCAGAATTTGTTCCTCATTAGGAAAACTTACTATCAATCTCTTTTTATGTAATGGGTAAGAAATAGGGGTTGCAAATATTCGAAAATTTTGATATTCAAATATTCTATTTTTTATGGGCACTATTCGAATAAAAATGATTGAAAGATGAAAAAAATGCTTTTCTTCTTTTTTTCGTTTATTTTATTTTAAAGCATGTTATAAATTCTTTATAACAGGCTTTAAAATCTAGGTGCGTAGGAATTTAACAATCAAAATATATAAAAAAAATAAAAAATAATTAAATAAACGGTAACACTGTAGAAAAAAATAATAAATTAGGTTTTTATTATTAGCATTAGTCCTCTTTCACTTTGTATATCACACTAATATTATAAAGGTGCGATGTATTTATTATACATATAAAGCTTCATCTTGAATCATTCTATCCAGTGCTGAAAACTGCATTAAAATCAGTTGCTTACTTTAAAATATCAAAGCGAACAGGGAACTGAGCGACTTAATTTTATACTGTGTCTAACTAGTCTTCTTTTTCTTAGCATATTTTTTCTAAGAGTAATAGTACTTTAACAGAATATCACTGAATATCTTTACACAGTAAAAAATAAATAACGCTACGATTTTAACAGTCCGAACCCATCAAAAATCCGTCTTCTTTATAAGTAATGGGTCCTGAATCTCGATGATTAAAACCATAATGTTCCCTAATAGAATGTTTTCTTTTTTAATGTATCGATCACCAAACTATTTCAATGGTAGGTATTCAATAATATTCTATAACAAAAGTCTCGATTAACTGGACTTTCTTGTTTTTCTTAGTTTTTACGAAGTCGGTTTTTTAACTAATTTATTTTATTATTTAATTTAAAGACAGTAACGTTAAAAAAATTATAATATTTGTTAATGCGGCAACGAAATAGGAAATTACTTTTAGTTGCGATAGTAATATTATGCTCAGAACAATCATTGAGATCAAATTTATCACCAGTTATATATTAAATTCAGTTATTCAATGATATAATATGGTAATTGGCTCTTGTAGTAAGTTGAGTCGTATTTAATTCATATAAGCAAGGGGTTATGTGAGTGAATAAGCGATAATACCGAATTTACAATAATAAACTTGATTTAAAATATATGACTGAAAAAGAAAAATTAGTCAAGTATCCACCTTATTAACAATATCAACTACTTTAAAGAATCACCTTGCCTCATTCCTAATAACATAACATAAAAACTTTGGCGACGTTAAATAACAATATGAAACTATAAATTATATCAATAATATTATCTTTATTTGGTTTCATGCAGCAATATACCTTCTATCGAATTTTATTTTGTAATTGAAAAATGAAATGAGCTAGTAGGTATGTTACTGCATAACCCAAATTACTAAACCAAATTAAATACAAGTAGTTTACAAATTTTTTGGACGTCAGTAATCAATCTACTCTTCTTCTTCATAATCTTCACACATTGAGTAGATACTTAATATATATTTTTTTTGTTTAAAATTTGTTGGAATTTAATATTTAAACCAAATTGTACTAAAAATCGTACTGAACTTTGGTGTTTACAACCAAGCGCATTTATTATGTTGGTAATCAAAATTGTACTGAATTTTGGGTTTTTACAACCAAGTGCATTTGTTACGATGGTAATACCCCATACTTGACTCAATCTACTGTCTTTTACGACCTAATCTTGTAACAAATATGACATTACACCAACACAAAATAGTCATAGCAATGTTTATTTTTTTGATTCTTACACCATAAATTCAAACAAAAACCCTGTTTAGACGTTGTAGTCATCTGAGCCGTAAAAACCATTTTTTGCGAATTTGAAAGTGTTACATAGACCAATCGATAGAGCGGAAAATTTTAAATAAGTATTTTAACATAACTCATTTTTGGTAAAATGGTTTATACGCCCTTTTTACCCCGAGGTATCGATATACATACAGCCGAAATTATAACCGCCGCCTTTTTTTAGTAGTCAGTTAAAAAGTAGAGTTACTTTACTGTTACTGTTAACAATTTTAAGAAGTTTATAGTTATTTAACTGATTGAACGATATATTATTGTTTTCGTCAATCTTATCAAAATATCTTTACAGCTAGATATAATATAAAATAAGTGAACGGGTCTGTAATTCTGTAATGTTAATATAATACATCTATGGTTATGAAATATCAAGTGTTTATGATTACTTAATGGATTCTTTGCCGTAAATAAACAAAAAATGGGACGAACTTAAGATGGAAATTACTTTATGTGGATGTGGAATAGCACATCATGCTGACATTTCAACGAAATATTCTATTGTATGCCTATATGATTGGGACTGAACACTAATTGGCTCATTTCTTAGCCTTACACTACTGCGAGAATCGATATAATATGCATGATTGATGATTGATTTGTAATATCAGCAATCTAAATGGGTTGCGCTCTTTGATGATTGAAATTGCTCGCCGTCTGCTATCGCGTTGCTGTCAAATGTAATGTAATAATGTAATAATGTAAGGGAAGATACAAATGTAATACCGAGTTTTGTTGTAACAATGAGAATCGATGGCATTTTTAGCTCCCTTCTTGTTCGCTAGAGCGCGATCCCATTGATTGTTCGCTGTCGCGTCGCTATTGCTAATACGTTATACGGCAATATTGTACAATTTACGCCTGTCGAATTGTTGTTGCAAGATACAGAATCAGCCTGCCGAAATAGATTAAAACGGAGTTGTATTGTAATGAGTTTTGCTGTCAGGTTATTGATAAAATGTATTAAAAGTGCATATTAAAATTGTGAAATATGTTGAAAATCATTATTATTTCAGACTACAAGTGCGTCGTCCGCAGCGAAAGGGGCGGCGCCGCCGGACGCCCCGCCCCGCGCGCCCAGTCCGCTCGCGACTCCAGCTCAACAATTAACATACCCCTGGAGCTCTCCTCTCCACACCACACAGCAGCAGAGTACTCCGAGATCTGAAAAGGTACTTTAAAAAAATATTAATCTATATTTATTTATATAAAAGGAGATGTTCTCGCACAGCCATACCAGTTAATGATAGGAGTGTGAAATTTGAACAGTGGTTTTAATTTACTATGTACACACACTAAGAATGAATTTTGAAAAATTCCACCCATAAACGGGTCAAATAGAAAGTTTGTATGAAAAATATTTGAATTTGCACCAATTTTTATGAAAATTGAGATTGATTGATAGATTGATGAAATTGACTTCGAATTTTGATGTAGAGGCCAGTCAGTGATAAAAATGACTCGAAATGGTTCCAAATAGTTTGTGAAATATTACACACGGTGCTGTTTGCCAGTTCTGATAGCTTGAACGTGGCTTGACACGCTCCCGCTTCTCTAGATAATGACACCCCCCATATTATAATATACCAATATACTATTTTTAGTCGAAAGAGAAATCGAAAGCGGAGAAATCATCAATATCGAGCGGCGTGAGTCTCATGAAGCGTCTCGCCGCTATGAAGAAGTGCAAGTCGCCGCCGCCGATGGGCTACAGCATGGACAACCCCGTGTTTGACGACGGGCCCGGCACCTCCGTCATGCCGCACCCTGTACACGTGCGGTGAGTAAGGGACATAGAATATACAAAAGAGAGAAAGAGAAAGTATATCGGCTAAAAACCCATCGAGTTTTAGAATTAAAGAAAAAAAGTTTTTTTTGTTCAAATATTATTGGAAAGGTAATTCAGTTACATGAAATTACTATAGTCAATGCGTTGTATGATGATATGCGTAACAGATATTAATTGACAATCCTAGTGAAGTTACCTAACAAAACTTAATCGATTGTTTAGAAGTATTGAATCACTTGGCAAAGGAAATATAATCGGAATTACCGATTTTTACATAGGAATTATACGACTACAAGATGATCGTTCGTATTCATCGTTTTGATATCGAATCAGCAGTGTCAATCTCTATTGGCAGTATAGTTCCATTCCATGCATTTGACATTTTTAACTTAACATGCTTTTTATTTAATTTCCATTCAATAATTAACTTTTAATAATAATAGACTACATTACATTCAAATATTAATAGTTTAATTTATAATTTTCGAATAAACATTTATTTAGACAAGCAGTAAATTATATTTATTTCGATTACTTTTTTACTTGCAAAAAGTTTGCGTAGCCTGGAATATGACAATTGTCACGCATATCATCATTCAACGCAATAACTATAAATAGTGAACATTATAAAAGAACTTTATAATTAATTTGAAAGTTGTGGAATCTTTATTAAGACTTTCGGCAAAAAATACATAAGCCAAGATGGATTTAGACCACATATCACGATTTAGAGTCACAATCAAAGTACTAGATTTCAGTTTTCATCTTCAAGCAGGAGAGTTTTCCCTGAGTAAATGATTTCGCACGTACCCTATCCACATCATACATCCATTTGATTGCGTGTGCATTGTCCTGTGCATGTAGTAACATTGTGTTGTTGTGTCCTTCAAGCTAACAGCACTGTGTTGTTAATAATTTGCATTGTGTTTCTTGTTTACATTACATAAAAATGGTTTATTTCATTATTCATTCTTATTGCTAATAAAGCAGAATCTACAAGCTTTTATTTTCTTGGATAAATCATTTTTGTTATGAAATGCTAGCAGTTGAGATGAAATATTTTAACAATATGACTTTACAATTAATTTATATTATATAAAATCTTCATTGTTAAAACATTTATATTTTTATGAGATTACCAAGTCTGAAAAAAATTATATAGATATAATAAAGATTATATTCCATTTTATATAGATATAGAATAAATAGAGATTCCATTTTTTTTAAACGTAAACTGATTTGTGTTAGACGGTAACTTATGAACTCAATCACGCGTTGTTTGGACTAAATGAAATATTTGGTAAACTCATTGTAGCATTGTTTTGTTGTAGTGGTGACGATAAAAGTTATACCAAGTAATCGAATGATGAACTTATTTCAATATTAAATAAATGGATAACGTTTTTTTAAATATGGCGAGACTTATCAACAATCAAGTATTATATATGACACCAAAATATCGATCTGTCTCTAATAATTGACTTGAAGGAAGGAAGAGAAATGAAATGTATAAAAATTGTCATTTCAATCTCTGAGATTAGCTATATCTGAGTACAGAATGTGTTGTGAAAACTTGCATCGTCGCCATATTGTATCCGCGACGGCGGCGTGTGGCCTCCCATTCGGTAGTGGTAGATGGTAGTGCGCGCAGGTCGGGCTCGTGTCCGTCACAGCTGCTGCGGGCGCTGCCGGCCGCGGGTCACTCGGGGTCCCAGGGCTCGGGGCACTCGGGGGCCCAAAGCTCGGGACCTCAGAGCATGGGGCACTCGGGACCCCAGAGCGTGGGGCACCCGGGCCCCCAGAGCGCGGGGCACTCCGCGAGACACAAGGACAGACACGCGATGCTCGAACATCGTATGCACAGGTTTGACCTTCAGTATGTACACAATATGGCGGTTTCAGTAGCTTGGCCAGTATGCTGGATGCAATGACATGACCAGCATACGGGTGAAGTTAATGGAACGGCCTTTATCTTGTAATTAGCACTATTACCACAGCTGGTACTATCACATGTGCACACTTTTTGCACAAGCACAGAAATTTTCTTAGTTTTGTGTGATGTTTCCATTATTATGACTAAATCCTATTAAAGCTTCTTTTTATCGTTCCGTGAAATACGTGCATAAAGTAAAATTTTTAGAAAAATGTTGATATAAAGGAGCTTCAAAATGCTTGATCTAGTGGCACAGCTTTTTTCATCTTCCTTATTCTTTGTTAATATAATATAATTGAAAGCTGCTCTTCTTAGTCAATCTGTATGATACAGTCAATTACAAGCAACAGCTAGTAAATGCATCAAGCAAATCGTATTTCACGTTAACAAATTGACGTCCTTGTGTAGCCGTTTAATTTTCAAGAAATAACAGCCCCAATTAAAAATCAGATAGAAGCTTATTTTTAAAATATTTTCTTACATAGCTTTTCTGTGATGTGTTAGCTTTTTGCATTTTCATCGCCATTTCATTAGACAACTTTTTGGAGATTTTTATTAATATTTTGTACATTATCTAAGTATAAGTTTGAGACTAACACTGGGCTACCTTTTTATTATATGATATATACTATAATACAATAGCGTTATTGGCGAGCATCTCAAATCAAAAATATTGTTCTGAAACCTTTATACTATTTGTTCAATATAATGAATGCAATTGGCCCTATGATTTAGATCGAACGATGGGCCGTGGCAGAGCCATCGCAAGTCTCAGTCGCTGGACGTGAGCGCTGCGCGCCGGGAGCGTCAGCACTCGCAGCCTGTTAAAGAGAGGTGTGTGTTTAGTGTGTACTGACTACTGGACTTACCGATCATGACTTGCTACTTACTAAATGTGTACTCCCACTTATCTCTGACTAATGATACTGCAATCATTTCAACTTGAGTGTGTGGTGAGTGAGTGGCTTGGAATAGACTGGTGGAATTAGTAGCTTACCCAATAGATTTTATTTTTATTTTTACCTATATTTAGGTGATCTGACTATTTGGAATTTATAAGCGATAAAAAATGAGCGTTCACACAACAAATAAATAACAATTTATTATTTCAGATTCCGCTGCATAGCGCCATATCCGCCCAACTCGGAGTACGAGCTGGAGCTGAAGGTGGACGACATCGTGATGGTGGTGAAGAAGCGTGGCGATGGCTGGTACAAGGGCACGCTGCAGCGCACCGGCCGCACCGGCCTGTTCCCTGCCTCCTTCGTGCAGAGCTGCCCCGACTGACCCCGCCGCGCGCGCCCGCGTTCCCCGTGCCACCACGCGCGCCCGCGCTCCCCGTGCCACCACGCGTACGCCACGCTGCGCGCGCCACACAACCCGTACGCCACGCTGCGCCGCTCTATGTGAAATGCGCTCCGCCTACCCGCACGTGTACGCCACTCTGCGCGCGCCCCACCTTCGTGGGCCAAGTTGCACGCTCCATAACCAATACAGGCTACCTTTATGTGACGCATCACGATCCCAATAGAAAGAGTTCCAGTGATATGCTAATTTATATAATTATAATCACACAATACGAACATAGTTTTCTATAAAATTGTATTTAACAAAGATATTCCATACCCAACATAGGTATCATAATCAAAAATGTCAACATAGACATAGTTAGTATTTAGTATATAGATTTTGAACGGATCAATGGATTGGATTTCAACCATAGAGGAAAAATTAAATATTATAAAAAGTGTTTAAATCCGTGTCGTACCTTTTACATATAATAGTGCAGTACACTCACAAGATTTGCTAGACTGTATTGTAAAGTGTAGTTTTGTCGTTGACCGTTAAGTAAATATTGGCGAATTTATATCGAGCAATAATTAAATAGATATTTTATTTTACAGATGTATTTTGAAAGTTGAAAATCTGTATCGTGTATTAGGTAATCAAATATTGGACTTGTATTAGCGTCACAGTTCAGGTTTAAACATTTTAAATATATACAAATGTTAAATTGTGAAAATTATGAAGTTTATATTGTAAATTCAATTTATTTTTCAATTTTGCGAAAAGTTACTTATTTCGAGTAAAAGTATGAATACAATATTATGAATTTACTCCATTAAAATCTAGGTTTTATCTTAAATATCTTTCATATTTTATTAGTCATTTAATATTTATAACATATTAATTATTAAGAGACAAAAAAATTGTTCTTCTTCTCACATTACTACACTTGAGTAGTTTAAATTCAACACGGCTGTCATTTTTAAGTCTTTGCTAAGAAACCGTTAAGTGAGAGCTGCGTTAGCGTGAAGGTGCGATGAGTGCGTACCCCGTACACGCCTCCCGGAGATGCGTCATGCGGATTCCTGCAGTAGTGCAGTCCTCATCTCCAGTAGCCACATATTATGTGTCACTATAAAATCATTAGCTCTGTTTTACAATCAATAAAATATAATCTACTTTCATAATCACTTCTCGTTTACACTTTTCTAATTTTTATATCTTTAAAGTCGGTAAGGCGACGCAAATCAGTCTTTCAATGAATAAAAAAAAAACTAACTGAACATTTAGACTTTTACTATCAATGTAAATAGATAAAAATTTCTAACGTTTTAATGTAAGCTTAGATTTTAAACTTAGCTAAATTTTAATCACCAATGGTCCCCTAATTATAAAAGTATATTTTTAAAAACATATTTTTCAATACTTAAAAATTGTAGGGAACTTATTAGCGTAACGTTAACGTATTCTTAAAATTTTTGACAATTTTTATTTATAGATGAATTATTTATTCAATATGACGCTTATTATGTTAGCTTAGTTTTTAGATGTCTGAATCCCCGTGTTATAAATGGACTAGCGACGGCCTTTAATTGATAAGTAACTGGAATAATGAGGCGAAATACAATTGGAGTATTATTGCGAATTTAAAATACCTATTAGTCCAAACTTCAAGCAAATAATAAGGGCTTTACAGCTGGTGTATCTTCGCCTGGGTCTCAATCCAAACAGGTTAATATTAAAATACAATTGCGCTTTTAAAGATAAATGATGTTGATTTCAAGAGCTATTAAAATAGAAAATATTTTCCGAAATACCAATATTTGCATAAACACCTATGACGCAATGTAGATAGACTTTTAAATTACAGTTATAGAGACAATTTTTTCTTAAATGATACAAAAAAGTTACTTATCAAATCTATTTCAAAAGCGTACAGAGGATGTCAGACAAAAGTTTATTTTTATTTAAGTATAAACAATTAAACACTGCCATATTAATCGTTCTTACAATGTGACATTTTAAATTGATTTTATTATAATTTTAAGGATATCGCAACCTTTAGCTATAATTTAGGTACCTTTATGTTTAAAGGTATTTTTACTCTTTCCGTAACTAGTTTAAAGTTACAAAACTCTGTAGTAGTTCGTTAATAAAAATAAATTACTTTTTTGTGTTATTTTTAATGTAACTAATAGTAGAATAATTTGAATCTGTACCGGATTATGCCAATTCTATAGAGAGGAACTTATCCACAAACTGTCTTCAAACTAAAATAAACTAAAAACTTACTTATCTTCTCGTCTGAGCTGAAATTTGTCCTGCTCCATCACGTGTTGTAATCCAAAATGTTTGTAAGTACTTACATATTGCTACAACTTCCGACGCAACTGCCATATCTCGTCGCTAGTCCGGTACAGATATATTTGAGACTCGTACGGTAAGTTAAAAAATAAATGAAATTGTTTGTAGATTTTACTAGTTAATTATAATAATCAATTTAAGACTGTATTTATATTATACTGGGAAATCAGTGTAGTAGTTACATTTAAATGAATTTAATCAATTAATTGCCGGCGTATAGTATGCATTGTTTTACCTGATTTGTAATTTTAACAATACATGTGTACCTACGCTTTGATCTCTTACAATTATTATTATCCGCTCAAATAAGATCAAAATATTATATACAAACTTGTATACTTGCTTTATTAATTATTATACAGTAATATTTGTGAATTGATATGAAACTAATACATACAATACTTTATACATAATTGATTATTAATGATGTATTTAATGTAAAGACGCTCAATTTATTCTTGATGTAAAATTTTGTCTTTGAATAATGTATATGACATATGTGTATAGATTTTCCAGTTGTGTTCTATTTATTTTGTATACTTGCAGTAAACATTTTTCAATATTTTATAAACGAGTATGTAATTTTGCGTGCGTTTTGCAGTATCAGATCACGCATTAGCACAACGAATAGTTCAGATATTTATAAAACAAAATCCCAGCTTAAAACTTTTTTCACGTTTAGATCTAATATTTATTTTTCCGTGGTTTAAAAGTTATTATCCGTGTTTGTAGTTTAGTAAAAAAATTAAATGTGCGATTTTATATCTGGTCAATAGATTTAAATTTTTAAATAAGTTTCTAAAATAAAATAAATAAAAACAAACATCTAATTAACCACAAACGTAGTTGCAAAATACTCTTGAATTAAGGTTTGTAATATAATTGAATTTGTTACAACTTTATGTATGTTTTGCTAAGATAAGCGGTAAAATCATATCGAAAAGTTGAATTAGATGACCGTCGAAGGAAATAAATATTTCTTCTGAAATAAGTTTTTCATTAAAACATTTAAAAACCCTTCAATTTGTAATTTTGCCATACAGATTTCTAGCAACATACGCTGACAACTAAGAGTTCGTGTTCGTTTTTTTTCATGTAATGGACCAGGGAACGAGCAGACGGGTCGCCTGATGGGAAGAGATTATCGCCGCCCATGGACACTCACAACTCACTCACACACAACACCAGAGGTGCTACACTTGTAACTCCTCTAGTGTTGCGCACTTGCGCTCCTGGTCCTTAGGCTCTAATTATATGCGTGCGCGACTGAGCGGCTTGGCCGCTACACCGCGAAACTACAAGTTGTATGCAACGATGCTCCGCTATTCAAATAAATCGTTGCGTACAGCTGCTTGTAGTTTCGCGGTGGAGCGGCCAAGCCGGTCGGCGCTCGGTTGCGCGGACGCATATAACTACAGTCTTAAAATCCCAAACGCCCTTGGGCCTCCGGTAACCTCGCTGACTCGGAGAAACACAACTCGAGCGTAATTTCACGCGGGTTTTCTGTATGGCCGTGATGTTGTCCGGTCGATTTAGCCCATTCGTGCCGAAGCATGGCTCTCCCACGTTTGTACTGGCCTCGAACCGGTGACTACTTCGTCCGAATCAATGTAAACGGATATAAACTTAATATATGCGGCTATAATGTGCTTTCAACCGCGCAGTAAAAAAATAAAAATAATGACATTAATTTCGAGCCATTTAATTTGTATGTAATTTGCTTTACTTTACATACAAATTACATTAAATCGGAATAGAGTATAAATACAGTATATAACCAGCTCAGGTTAGTCATATTTTGCGACGTCTTTGAAACAAGCGTGTTGCACTTAACTTTCACTGAATTGTTCAAGTTTGATTTAATTGAAAGCTCAAAGCTTACCTAAGCTTTCGAATCCTTTCATTTTCCGAAAGTCTTACGTAGGTGGAACTTGTCGCAGACACTTTAGAAAATATAACTAACTTAATTTATCTACCAAACCAAATATTACTTCGGAATTTTTGGATTCGTAAATAACTAATCCCTTTGACCACGGAGATATACCTTTGACTACTTACAGCTATTTATGTACACGAACTACTAAAGCCTATAACATGGATCTACAAAAAAATGTAAAATGTATTTACAGTAGTGCTTCGCCGTATCTAAGCACATATAAAAACTAAAAAAACTGTACAAGATACAAGAAATAGATAGGTTTTTTGCAAGAGGAGATATTTTGATGCGGCCGTCATACTCAATAAAATAAAGCGACAACGTAGTAGCCGGTAGGTAATTCGCCTTCACATTTATGATATTGTACCTAGTAAATGCATTGTTTTAATTACTTAAGTATCTACTTCTCTGAGTAAAAAAAAATACCTATGGTGCATGGGTAGGCCGTAATCTACAATTTAGAACCTCCTGTTCTACGGCATCAATCATGATTCCTAAACTTTTACAATAACCGAACTAATGAGTAAAAATAATATCTATTTTTCCATACATCTGATATATTACTTTTCGCAACCCCATATCCAATCACTACTTGTATTTTTATGATTTGATGTGGGGGTGGTCCATATCAAATGCAAAAAATGCTGTTTCAACAAAATAGGTAATATTTTTAACCGTGGAATTATTTAGCAGTTAGGTTAAGTACTAATAATTTTGGCGGAACCCTGATGACTATTCTACGGAAGTCGGATCCCCTAGGCTTTGGTAATCCCTGCCGTAGAAGAATGCGCAGCTTGTCGTACATAAAGCGCAATTATAAATGTCAGTTTTAATAATAATTATTTGGAATAAAAACAAAAGTGCGTTAAACCAGTCCGGTCCCAGACGCTTGACGGTAGTCGGCACGCGCACGCTATGTCGCTACTTGATTTACTTAACTACTTAATTATGTGTGTATCGACCGTTAAAATACTAGACCAATTTTGGTTACGCCTTATAAATTATTACATATTTGGCTAACACGATTAATCTCTAATTAATCAAGTTCGACAATTTGTGTTACGATTTCTTTTTTCGGTTGACGACGACGCGACGGCCAATAGGCTAAAAAATTACAACTACATAAGTACTAAGGCGGGTCAATAAGTCCGTGACTTTTTGAATTTCTAACCTCGTTACTGAAAAAGCAACACTACTCCTGTCAAAAGGCATCTGTCAGTTGACTCCTATCAAAATTTGAACTTGCTGCGTCAGTTAGTTTGTGTTTTACAGCTATCTTTATCAGACTATCCAGTAACTTAAGGAAACAATGGAAAAAAGTGAATTTCGTGTGCTTATTAAGCATTATTTTTTGCGAAAAAAAACCATTACCGAGACCAAGGCTAAGCTTGATAAATACTATGGGGACTCTGCACCATCGATTTCAATGGTAAAAAAGTGGTTTACTGAATTTCGTTGTGGCCTTACAAGCACTGAAGATGCCGAACGTCCTGGACGCCCAGTTGAGGTCTCTACACCCGAAACAATCGAAAAAATTCACGATATGGTGTTGGCCGACCGAAGATTGAAAGTGCAAGAGATTGTGGAAGCCATAGGCATCTCGCATGGCTCAGTGGTTTCAATTTTGAATAATCACTTGGGCATGAGAAAGCTTTCCGCAAGATGGGTGCCGCGTTTGCTCACAGTCGACCACAAACGCAATCGTGTAACAACTTCACAGGAAGGTTTGGCGTTGTTTAATCACAATATGGAGGAGTTTTTTAACCGTGGACGAAACATGGATTCATCACAATACACCAGAGACCAAACAACAGTCAAAACAGTGTGTTTCTAAGGGTGAATCGGCGCCAAAGAAGGCCAAGGTGGGTTTGTCAGCCAATAAAGTTATGGCGACTGTTTTTTGGGATGCACGTGGGATAATCCACATTGACTATCTTCAAAAGGGAAGAACAATTAATGGGGAATATTATGCCAACTTATTGGACCGCTTCAATGAGGATTTGAAAAGAAAACGACCTCATTTGGCCAAGAAAAAAGTTCTTTTTCACTAAGACAATGCAAGGGTGCACACATGTGCAGTTGCCATGGCAAAAATCCATGAATTGGGCTATGAATTGCTCCCACATCCACCCTATTCTCAAGATTTGGCTCCGAGTGACTACTTCTTGTTCCCAAACCTGAAAAAATGGCTCGGTGGAAAAAGATTTGACTCCAATGATGAAGTCATCTTGCAAACAAAGGCCTATTTTGAGGACCTCGACAAATCATATTTTTTGGAAGGGATAAAAAAATTGGAGAAGCGTTGGACAAAGTGTATAGAGCTCAAGGGGGACTACGTTGAAAAATAAAATGATTTATTTATCAAAAAATCTGTGTTTTATTCCAAAAGTCACGGACTTATTGACCCGCCCTCGTACATACTAAGGCGGGTCAATAAGTCCGTGACTTTTTGAATTTCTAACCTCCTTACTGAAAAAGCAACACTACTCCTGTCAACAGGCATCTGTCAGTTGACTCCTATCAAAATTTGAACTTGCTGCGTCAGTTAGTTTGTGTTTTACAGCTATCTTTATCAGACTATCCAGTAACTTAAGGAAACAATGGAAAAAAGTGAATTTCGTGTGCTTATTAAGCATTATTTTTTGCGAAAAAAAACCATTACCGAGACCAAGGCTAAGCTTGATAAATACTATGGGGACTCTGCACCATCGATTTCAATGGTAAAAAAGTGGTTACTGAATTTCGTTGTGGCCGTACAAGCACTGAAGATGCCGAACGTCCTGGACGCCCAGTTGAGGTCTCTACACCCGAAACAATCGAAAAAATTCACGATATGGTGTTGGCCGACCGAAGATTAAAAGTGTAAGAGATTGTGGAAGCCATAGGCATCTCGCATGGCTCAGTGGTTTCAATTTTGAATGATCACTTGGGCATGAGAAAGCTTTCCGCAAGATGGGTGCCGCGTTTGCTCACAGTCGACCACAAACGCAATCGTATAACAACTTCACAGGAAGGTTTGGCGTTGTTTAATCACAATATGGAGGAGTTTTTTAACCGTGGACGAAACATGGATCCATCACAACACACCAGAGACCAAACAACAGTCAAAACAGTGTGTTTCTAAGGGTGAATCGGCGCCAAAGAAGGCCAAGGTGGGTTTGTCAGCCAATAAAGTTATGGCGACGGTTTTTTGGGATGCACGTGGGATAATCCACATTGACTATCTTCAAAAGGGAAGAACAATTAATGGGGAATATTATGCCAACTTATTGGACCGCTTCAATGAGGATTTGAAAACAAAACCGACCTCATTTGGCCAAGAAAAAAGTTCTTTTTCACCAAGACAATGCAAGGGTGCACACATGTGCAGTTGCCATGGCAAAAATCCATGAATTGGGCTATGAATTGCTCCCACATCCACCCTATTCTCAAGATTTGGCTCCGAGTGACTACTTCTTGTTCCCAAACCTGAAAAAATGGCTCGGTAGAAAAAGATTTGACTCCAATGATGAAGTCATCTCGCAAACAAAGGCCTATTTTGAGGACCTCGACAAATCATATTTTTTGGAAGGGATGAAAAATTGGAGAAGCGTTGGACAAAGTGTATAGAGCTCAAGGGGGACTACGTTGAAAAATAAAATGATTTATTTATCAAAAAATCTGTGTTTTATTCTAAAAGTCACGGACTTATTGACCCGCCCTCGTAGGTAATGGACATTAATAATAATTATATCTAGGTTTTACCTGCGCTTTCGAATAATTTTATTCCATAAACTCTTGTGACACCTATTATACTTACACAAAGTTTCGCGGACTGGCAATTTAAGTCTTTAGTTATTAATCTGTACTCATAGTTTATTCAGAAATTTTAGGTGGACAACGCACTTGTAACTTCTCCGGTGTTGCGGTTGCCTGGACGACAGGAAGAGTAATGGACAGTAGGCTTTCGTTTTTCCGTTTGCTCATTTAGCCATTATCTACGTATAGAAAGAGATTAAGTACCATTAATTATAAAATCATTAGCCTGATATCTTGTACAAGCGGCCGTACTTACCTACCTAGAACTAACAAAACAAGTTTGTGATTCTGTTTATAAATCCTATTAATTATAATTATTATTTGTACCTAATAATATGATTACTGATTTACGATCAAGAACCAGCTTTATAACATTACCTACATGTCAGATATGCAACAGGTTACAGGTTGCATGTTTAATTGAAAAATTAAATTTTAATAAACTCGATGACATATCCATATTGAACAAATTCTTATTATTCGTTTTAAACCTATTTTCCTACAACTATTAGGTATTTACTGAATTACGGCTATTAGGTAAGACGCAACAATAGGGATATTGCCTAGTGTGACAATAGGGATGTCGCCTAGTGTGGGATACACGATTTTATAAATTAAATTTAAAATTGTTGATTAAAGATAAGTAGGTACATAAATCTAAAAGAAATAGATATTTAGATTGACGCGATTAAAAATTATAAGCAAATAAAAAATATTGCCCATTTCTTTCTCGCAAAACGATTTGTTACGTCACAAGTTTCTACCGCCATACATTTTCTAATGACAAATGTATGGCGGGTGCAACTCGTGACGTCACAGGCCGCTCTCTTTCATAGTGTAAATTTAAATTGTTTGTATCATCGTTATTCTTTAAGACATACGAAAATGGGTTCTAGATTGTTTATTAACATGTTGTCTAACATCGAATAGACGAAAAAAAAAATATTAAGGCAACATGCCTATGTAAGTTTTAGTATAGTAATAATGTAAGTATGTAGTAATGTAATGTAAGTAAGTAATATTTTAATTGCATTACTAAAACGAACCTTTCGTAAAACTAACCTTTATGGTAAGTAACTTGTATTCATGAGTCACAAAGTTGTAATATCAGTAAGTATGTCTGTCTACACTCTACAAGTCTACAGGGTCGACAGGTCACAGGACGAGCGATCGGCCTGACTATCTGTGGTCGCGTCATTCACGATAACATGTTAGTGCAATCATAGATCAAAATATATAACATGAGCTTCGAAGTTCATAATGATTTTGCCACTAAAGCAACATTTACGGCTATTTAATTACTATTAGGTAAATATGTGTATTTTACCACTACGCATTATTATTAATAGTAGAAAACATGTCTAAAGTATGAACTCTCAGTTCAGTTTATTGTCCTATAAATTGACCTCCAGGTACTTACTTTATACCCCAGGGTTCACACCTGGCTATTGTTATATGGGGTATTTTTTGTAAAGTACCTTCATACATCGGTGATATAGAATAATGAAAATATTGTCTACAATGCGTTAAGGGAAGATATTTGCACCTGCTTGTAATAAAACCGAGAGCATAAGGAAAACGGTAAATAAGTACACTAGTGCTTTTGTTATGTAGGTATTAAAACAATTTTATTGCATGTCTTGCCTTTAATACTAACCTATTTGCTTACCCCCTTACTAATAAAACTATTTACACAACGGATAACTTAAACAACGTTGCTGTCTTTGTCTAGTACGTTGGAAATGTAACTTGACAGACAGAGACAGCAACGTTGTTTAAGTTATCCGTTGTGTAAATATTTTAATTAGCAAGGGGGTAAAACAATAATTTACCTCGTTATAAGAAATAATTTTTATCTCGATATCTTCAATCCTAGGCTAGATTTAGACAAGATATAGGCTCTAGGTTTTATGGTTAAATTTATTTGGGCAGTAAGTAAATGTGTCGTGTTTGATTAAACTTCGAGTTCGCTAAATCGGTTGGGACTTGGGCTTGATCATAATGTATTGATTTCATAATTGCTAATCTATAATTAAGGCAGCATTTAGATATAAACAACATGAATATGCAATTTTAGCCTTTAACAATGTATCCTTGTTGGTGTATATATTATATAAATAAATTAAGTTGTTCTCTACCAAAATGGCATTGTGGGCATTATGGTGCAAGTGAAACATTGTGCGAACAGTGAACGTCAATTCGCAAGCTCGCTGTGCGCATGGCTCAGGCTCAGTGAAATTTCGAGACCGGTGCGGTTGGACGTGTCGCTGATATTGCCGTTGATATGTTATAAATAAACAACACTATGCCGACTGACGTTATGCCGACCTGCCATGCCGACCACTTCGGCCAAGCCTTCAGCAAAAAACCTTGCGACGCCGAGGTAAAATCTGGATTTTTGGTGTTGCTGGGCCGCGGAGGGATGAGGCAGGACGTTCGGGTGGTCGTCTACAGGACGACGCTGGAGCACTTCGCCGTCATGTACCCGAGGAAACGTCTCACGAAGGCCATAGGCGTCGTCAACCTCAGAAACACCGCGATAGAACGGATAAATAGTGGATTTTTTGTGCGACAGAAGGGCTACGACAACACAATATCGGCGAGATTCATGTGTTCCGAGCGCGACATAGAGGCCTGGCTCCTGGCATTCTCGTCTGGCACCGCACAGACCTGCCAACAGTCCAACCTGCCGGTGCTCGTCGAGACAGAAGAAAGTTAAACGGTTGAAATGAAGTTTTTTGTGCACGTCTCCGCTTCGGCGTGTGATTCTTGAGAAACACCGCGCGAGGCTGTCATTTTGCAATGGGATGCAAAAGTGAAAGTTGTGGTTTTTTGTGTATAAAGTGTTTGTACACCTACGTTCATTTAGACGCCGAAGTTGGTTTGTGTTATGATTGTGGAAATTACTAGTAACTATGAGTGTCAGCAACTCAGCAGCCCCAACGTAATTAGGTGTAGCCTATTTATATTGGCTGTTTATCTTCTATCGTCTGGCTTGAAACGGGAAACCGTTATCGTTTAATAGTTAACTTGTGAACACAGGACGTATGAGGGTTAATAGCTGATAAGTAATAAGAGAAATGAAGAGATACATATTAAGTATACAAATTACTTAAAATTATTCATTTACTGACTAACTTCTTTACTGAGACTTAGGTACAGTTGTGATGAGGGAAGAAAACAATCAGTATCTAGAGGGCACCACAGGTTTAATTAATAATAAAAAATATACTTTTACTTAATACCTAATAATGTTCTTAATGTAAAAAGCAAATTTATTATGTAGATATATTTTCCAAGTAGGGCATGGTCTCTTTGGCGCAATATGTGTATATTTACGTGTAATGCCTGGCAATGACACTCAAGTTAAGTAACATTTTCGCAATTTGGAAGGCATCCTACTTGTTAGGCGTCCTTTAAACGTTTTAATTACTTTTACATTTACTTATACTCAAATAAACCGTTTATAAAATTTAATGATTTAGTACATTGACCGCAGACTCTACATTTAAAAAATCTTCTAAATTAGCTCTCGTAGGTGCCTTATTTCCATGAAAATTGAATCATTGTTGTGATATTATGTAGGAACTTAAGTATTGTTTTGTAAATATTTTTGTAGGTATCAAAATTAATATTTCGAATTTAAACCACCTTTTCATTTTAGACAGTTAGTTTTCCCTCTTTCCATTATCTCCTAATGAATAAAAAAAAAATGTCCTTATCGGCCAGATTTAAGGCGAAAAAGGGGATTTTGGCAAAGTATAGGAGCTAACAGCCTAAATTAAAAGGGACGAAACAATAATGTATGGCCTAGTAAAATGGTTAACTAACTTTCGACTATAAGATTAATGGCCGAATACTGGAACGATAGTTAAATTAAGTGACGCTCAACTCACACGCTGTCCCAAGTCTCAAGTCACGCCTGCTCTTAATTTTGATTAGCATTTCAGGTATTCGACCGTTAGTCACTATTTGTCCTTTTTATGAATGGGTAAGTATTTAATGTGATAACGTGTGATTGTATTTTGTTGTAATTATTACTTGTTTGTAACACACAAAGACTATCTAAAATAATTGTTTTATTACCATTTTGATTAAATAGATAAATATAGTTGTATAGTTTTATTTGTCAGGGCCTATAAACCGAATAAGATACGTATGTTTGTCCTGAGACATCAGACATACTAATAACATACAATGTTGGTATTTAATTACAGTAATATTCCCAGAAGTATATAAAGTTCATAAAGGCAAGTACCGGCATTAATGACGACTTATGTAGAGCAACTGGGCGGCTCACCTAAACTCTCATGTTGTAGGTCAACTATGTAGATTGTAGAGCATATTTTTTGTTTTGTTTGCATTAAAGGCTTATAGTTCGTCTTTAGCGAGCTGTAAAATGTCATCGTTGTCATCTTCCCAATCATCTGCTCCTGGGTCTGATGTAATTTGCCCCAAAGCCTCCATGCGGCGCTCTACCGTCACCTTATCCAGAATATGTTCCATTTTCATGTGCATGCAGTCGTTGAACACGGACGCGTACTCGCATATCTCGAAGATGTTATGCACGATATCGGTGCACTGCACAATCGCGGACCTTAATCTCCTCAGTACTTCGCTGTCGTCGCCATATACGGCCTTGTTGATTTCCAGCAGATTGTCTCCCATGATTTTATTATTTTTAATTATGGAATTTCTTTTTAACATGCACGCTACGAAGCATTTACCTTCCATCGAAGACTGGGGTATCCTCTTTAGAAAGTTCTCGACGTCCACCATGGAGGCTCTAACTTGTCGAGCACAGTGCGTTAAATTTTGCCTGAACGGTTCAACCTCTTTGTTCAGTTTTTCGAACTGATCCACATAATCTTGTTTTTCTAGTGGCTCGAGTGATAGTGAACATTTTATGTAGAATGTATAAAATAAAATTCGATAGAAACGACTGCTGAGAAACATTGTTGAAAGTAATTTGTTTTACCTTTATGGTTTTGTAATCGCTGTAAGCCTTTAACCTAATTGGCTTTGTTACCTGTGAAATGCCCGAAGTATTTGCTGATATAGAAATACGGTCAAAAATAAATGTTTTAACTAGATTTTTTTCATGTCTCGCCATGGCAACTTTTCTACTTTTTAGTCATCATATAGATTAATTACCCCATCATATAATAATATGTAACAATAGTTCTTTATTGGGAAAAATATATACACAAAGTCATCGTATTTTCGATTGCATTATAGGATGCATTGATGCATTATTAAGGCAACTAAAGTAAAAATAAGTATTTTTGATCACTATAACAACATTACCTGAATCAAAGAAAAACTTATATTAGTATTGAAATAATTTTTGCTAAAAATAGAGACTAAAAATTTTAGTCTCTATAAACTTTTTTTAATTACTGCAAGATCTGCATGTTTTGCGTACTGGACGAAATGATGACACTGACGAACGAACACTATTTATAGTTTGGAAACAAAACGAAGACCAACATTTTTAATATTGATTTATTCAAAAAGTTCATTTTAGGGCGTGTCAATTGCAAAGCTTGAGTGCACAGAAGTCTAATCATTCTTTCTATATTGTAACAACACAAATACAAACATAGTAAGAAACATGTTTTTACCCGCCTACGGCAAGCCAAAAAAGAAGGGTAAAGGAAGGGTAAAAAGCGAATTAAAAATTTTCGCCTTGCTCTTATCATTACTGATCTATTCTTAATTTGATCTTCCGTACTTTGTAAATTGATTAGTAAGAAACAGTTTTAGGTACATTTCATCACATCATTTTTTAGTAAATTATTGAAAAATAATGGTAAAGTTCAAAAAGCTTGTATTTTAACTGTGCGCTAAGTGAACATGAAATACGTGTTTTTTTTTCGTTTTTAACTAAGCCCAATAAATGTTTGGAGTAGGACGATCCCACTCTTTCTAAAGTTATAGCCTTAATTAGCCTAAAAGAAAACATTCGAAGTCGTTATGTTGCCCCTTAGAATGTTTATTTTTTTAATGTATCGATCACGAAACTATTTCAATGGCAGTTATAGTTATTCAACAATATTATTCAATAACAAAAGTCTCGAGATTACTTCACTTTTTTAATGTATCGATCACGAAACTATTTCAATGGCAGTTATAGTTATTCAACAATATTATTCAATAACAAATGTATCGAGATTACTTCACTTTTTTAATGTATCGATCACGAAACTATTGCAATGGCAGTTATAGTTATTCAACAATATTATTCAATAACAAAAGTCTCGAGATTACTTCACTTTTTTAATGTATCGATCACGAAACTATTGCAATGGCAGTTATAGTTATTCAACAATATTATTCAATAACAAAAGTCTCGAGATTACTTCACTTTTTTAATGTATCGATCACGAAACTATTTCAATTGCAGTTATAGTTATTCAACAATATTATTCAATAACAAAAGTCTCGAGATTACTTCTCTTTTTTAATGTATCGATCACAAAACTATTGCAATGGCAGTTATAGTTATTCAACAATATTATTCAATAACAAAAGTCTCGAGATTACTTCACTTTTTTAATGTATCGATCACGAAACTATTGTAATGGCAGTTATAGTTATTCAACAATATTATTCAATAACAAAAGTCTCGAGATTACTTCACTTTTTTAATGTATCGATCACGAAACTATTGCAATGGCAGTTATAGTTATTCAACAATATTATTCAATAACAAAAGTCTCGAGATTACTTCACTTTTTTAATGTATCGATCACGAAACTATTGCAATGGCAGTTATAGTTATTCAACAATATTATTCAATAACAAAAGTCTCGAGATTACTTCACTTTTTTAATGTATCGATCACGAAACTATTGCAATGGCAGTTATAGTTATTCAACAATATTATTCAATAACAAAAGTCTCGAGATTACTTCACTTTTTTAATGTATCGATCACGAAACTATTTCAATGGCAGTTATAGTTATTCAACAATATTATTCAATAACAAATGTATCGAGATTACTTCACTTTTTTAATGTATCGATCACGAAACTATTGCAATGGCAGTTATAGTTATTCAACAATATTATTCAATAACAAAAGCCTCGAGATTACTTCACTTTTTTAATGTATCGATCACGAAACTATTGCAATGGCAGTTATAGTTATTCAACAATATTATTCAATAACAAAAGTCTCGAGATTACTTCACTTTTTTAATGTATCGATCACGAAACTATTTCAATTGCAGTTATAGTTATTCAACAATATTATTCAATAACAAAAGTCTCGAGATTACTTCACTTTTTTAATGTATCGATCACGAAACTATTTCAATGGCAGTTATAGTTATTCAACAATATTATTCAATAACAAATGTATCGAGATTACTTCACTTTTTTAATCGAGATTACTTCACTTTTTTAATGTATCGATCACGAAACTATTTCAATGGAAGTTATAGTTATTCAACAATATTATTCAATAACAAAAGTCTCGAGATTACTTCACTTTTTTTTCTTTTCATTTTTTTTTATTTCATTAATTTATTACTTAGCGCACAGGTAAAATTAAAGCTTTTTGAACTTTACCGTTATTTTTCAATAATTTACTCAAAATGTTATGATAAAATGGATTTAAACTATAACTTACTAATTAATTTACAATATACAAGAGATAAAGTTACACGAAATGTAATTTACTTAGGTGCCCGTTTATTGTTAACCGGTGTATGTATGTTTGTTCCATTGCAGCGCATAAACTACTGAATACTGAACCGATATAACCAGGTAACATAGGCTATATTATTTGCGTAGTCGGGTTAATTTTTTTATCTATTTTACGGTTCTATTTTTTTTGTTACACACAAGATATTTTCAAGAAAAATACCAAAATTCCCTGCATTCAACGGCAGAACATTTGCATCCTCATAATAAACATTACATATTGTAATAGTAATTATCTTCTATATTTTTAAATGTACCTACCTATATTTATTCATTTTATTAATTGAAAAATGCCCTTATACCAGACATGACCAACCTGCGGCCCGTGGGTTTTGCCATGCGACCCCAGAGCTAATTTAAACCTCGAATCATCTCATCGGGATTGTTTACAAACACGATCTATCGAAAAATCACGATATTCGTGGACAAACGGTATCCGACCCTGTGTCTGTAACGGTACGCCCGATATTCGCCTGGCGGCCGAGCGTTTATGACAACATTGGTAGTGTTTGAAATTCGTTGATTTTTGGGGTTTTGTGGACGAATTGTTGATTTTTATAGATGTGCGGCAGTTTAAAATTTTGCTAAAATAAAAAATGCCACGCAATCTTGAAAAGGTTGGTCATGCCTGCCTTATACCAATTCAGATAAAACTGAATTGAATTGGAAGTGTATATAATAATATGATATTATATCAAATAAAATGTAAACAAAACTATTTAAGTATATTAATATTGATAACAGAACTGTCGATGTTAAGCTCAAGTTACATATCGACGGTCCCTACGTAGACATGTCGAAAATAGCATTTTTTTTAAATTGTATAATTGGTTTAAGATTATCTGTGCGCACATACTGACATACGATTTTTTTTTAAATAATATTTATTTACCTTGTTTTATAAATTGTATAAGAGAACAAGTATAATAAATACAACGAATAAGTGTCGTAGATGCGGACATCTATACGTATCCTTTTGTACGGTGTTTTAAAATGCGCGCCACTCGGTGCGAACACGGACAAGTGATACGTCTTCATTGAAGTACTTTTTATATCCATGGCTGACGAATTCAGGATGTTTAACGTATAGATTTAAAAATAGTAACATAATCCTACATTTTCATAAAACATTTTATTTAAATTCTATATCAGACACTGTTTTTTTGTTTCCTGCGTATAAAAAGGTATCATAGACATGACCGACATATTTCTATTTTATTATCGGCGTAGAAACGGTCATCTATCAGTTTTTCCAAGAAAACGTAAAAAAAAATTATATGTGTAAATACCAATATAAAGCTGTTAAAACTGTTAAAATATTATAGAAACAAAATATTTATTATTGGTCATTGAATTATTTCTGGAGTGTTTTGAACACAAATTACGCTCTCCTGTAAACCTCGGTTTTTCACTTGACCTTATGTACGTAGGAACCGTCGATATATACTTTCTTTATTATTACCCAAGTTAATAATTGTTTTCATAAGACTGGCATGTGCTTCCGTACTTTTAAACTGTAAACTTTCAGATGAAACCTTTTTCTCCGTCTCCGAAAAATATGAACGAGGTGTCGTTCCATTCGGAATAGTGAAGAGATGATTTTTGAAAAAAATCAAGTACCGCTTGCACAAATTGTTACACTTATAAACAATTAACTGAAATAAAAAAGAACGGGGTTTGTTTAAACTAATGCGTAACTGGAAAATCACGATAAAATATTTTGACCGCAGATAATTATAGTTCTTTTATTTATTCAGTAGGTGCCTGAATTTTTCAATTTTTTAATTATTTTTAGATTTTGAGATATTTAATAAAAAATTTATATAAAAGAAAACCGTTTTTTTATTTCAGTTGATTGTTAAAATTTCTAAAATAGTCTCGAATTTGTTCAAGAATCATCCACACTTAATTTGTTTAAGTTTTCCAGACTATAAAGTCATAGTAAACAAACATACAACTTGCTTTTCATTTTGTCGTCTCAAAAGACGCCAGATTTTTGGCACCTTTAGTACAAATTATAACATTAATATTATAAACACTTAACATTTATTGAAACAGTCCACATCATCATCATCAGCTAGCCACGCAGCTAGACTACCGCCAGTATCATTGTTTGCCGCGCTTGCCGGGCGGCTTCTGCAGCTGGAAGGAGTCGGTGGAGGTGTTGAAACCGCTCACGTTCATTGACGCGTTCAGGTTGGTCGCCTGAGGCTGGGGCTGCCAGTTCGATGCTGGAATATAAATGTAACCTTATACAACACAACACAACCATATAATATCACATATATATATATATATATATATATATATATATATATATATATATATATATATATATATATATATATATATATATATATATATATATATATATATATATTAGACTGTGTCAAAAAAAAAACAAAAAATTTTTTTTTCTTCAGTAAATGCATGTAAAAAGTTGCTTTAATAGACAAAAAAAAATCTCCTAAAATATGAGCTTGATATCTCAAAAATTTAGCTGGCTCATGAGGGGTCCCCTTTCCCATTGAAAATACATTGCAAAAAAATGTTTTTTTTTAAATTTTCACTATAAATAGTAGAAAAAAAAAATCTCAAATTTCCGTTTTCTCAATTTTATAGGAAATTAAATTCTCTACAAAAAAGGGTCTATCATTTTTAAGTAGTCAGAGGAACTTACAGCATTTGCTTTTTTTGATGATTCGGTGTCGATCGATATAAAATTGAAAATGATTGAATCTTTGAAAACAAAAGAGAGCGTGAATGAGAAAAAACGGATTGAAATTGATTGTAATAATTTGGATTTAATGTGCACGAAAGAGATAAGTGATTTTGTAACAAAAAGATCTTTTACATTATTCGAACAACTCAAGTTATCGACTGATTTTCTTAATTTAAGCCCAACAGAATGGAAATATGACCAAAATTACTTATCTTGTTTATCTGCATTAAAAAATATTAAAGTAGTTAACGACATTGCTGAGAGAGGGTTTGCTCTGGTTGAAGAATTTAATCAGTTTTCCACTAAAGATGAAGAGCAGAAACAATATCTGTGGAAAATTATCCAGCAACATCGTAAACTGTATCCAAATTGCAACAAACAAAATTATTTGAACTTTAACAATCAAGAGTAGTGAATATTTTGAAAAAAAAAATTAATGTATATATATGATAAAACAGTGTATAAGTGAAAAATGAAATAAAATAATTAATAAATTAATAAAAGAAGAATTTTATTCTATTTGATGTAAAAATTAATATGCATTTTGTGTTTATTTAAAATTTTCACTTTTTCCCGCTTTTTCAAAGCCCTGTAACTTTCTTCCTATGAGTTTGAGCAAGAAAATGATAGAGACCTTTTTTGTAGAGAATTTAATTTCCTATAAAATAACGGAAACGGAAATATGAGAAAAAAATTTTCTATTATTTATAGTGAAAATTAAAAAAAAACATTTTTTTGCAATGTATTTTCATGAGCCAGCTCAATTTTTGAGATATCAAGCTCATATTTTAGGACATTTTTTTTGTCTATTAAAATAACTTTTTACATACATTTACTCAAGAAAAAAATAATTTGTTTTTTGACACACACACAGCATATATCACAACCATACCGCCTTCATTATGATGACAACATTAACGGAATGTTTCGTGTTACTCCAACCTCTAATATAGATAGTAATTTTAATATTACCTACATGAAAAGTTAAACCTACTTTTTTCATAATAAAGTAACTATATTTTTATGGAAAAGTAAAAAAAATAATGTTTCTTACCCGAGTTATCAACTGTTGAGAAAGAAGACAGCATACTTCCAAAGTAAGTGAATGGAGATGGACCAGCCAATGATGGAATGTTTCCTGAATTAAAAAAGTAATAACTTAACACAAAATGTAGGGCTACTTGAATTGTATTCCCTATTCCTTGGGTTTCCAATCAGTCTCCAGTGTGATTAACGATAAAGAAGCAATCTTAACATTGAAGATGTTAATTTACTATATTTTGTAATGTGTTAGTCATAAAAATAGTTTTTAACATACCTAAAGCCGCTCTCGGATCGGACAGAACAGCGCTCCCAACGTCAGTCGCGTTATTTTTCAACTTTTTCTTTGAACCCTCTGCGTCACCTAATATTTGGTCCAAACTCGAAATAGCTGAAATGATATTTTGGAGTCTTTTTTTTAAGATAAGTACGTATTGGCACGAGATGTGCCCGGGGAATTGTTTTTAATTGAACGACCTTTGACGCGACGCGTCTACTTCTGGGAAGCCTATGAATAATATAAAAATACCAACTTACCACCATCATTATAAGTATCGAACACGTCGGTGGGATCCTTGAGCACGTACTTCCGCAGGTTAAGGTACTGCTCCTTCTGCGCCTGTACTTGCGCATGCGCCGCCTGCAGCCGCGCCGCCAGGCCCACCAGCGACTCGTGCATGCGCCGGATGCCCAGCGTCAGCTCTGTAACAGCATGTATATTATAGGGTATTTTAACGCATTTTACAACACATTTAAAAATTATCACAAACGTTTGCACTATGCTTGACTAGATGCGACCGATTGGCGGCATATTGAATGAGTGACTTGCGTTGAATTGAATATTGCGCTGACGTAATTTGATTGATAAAAAAATCTGTCAAACGGGTAAGCTTTTCTCTATACTCAACGTATTCTCAATCTATTTTATATGTGTTTACATAAAAGTACTTTTGCGTTTTAATATACATTATATTCAGAATGAAAATAAAGTGGTTAACTAATGAACCTTAAAATTTCGTGTTTTTTTACAGTATGTTGCGTCACTCGCGCTGGCTAAAAGGTAGGGAAATTGCAGAATACTGGATGGTAGGGCCAGTATATACTAGAAACAAAAAAAAAGGCCTGAATATGGAAACAGTTACCGTAGTTCCGTGGCCTCCTCTCCAGAACATGCAATTCTATAATGTCACAAACCGACAATTCCTCAGGAAGTTCGTCTAGATCGCTATCACCCTCACCCTGAGAGAATCACTACAAGAAGATGCTGCAATTATAGCGGAAAAGTAAAGGATCATTTTGCCTACGCAAAGTAAAAAATTGAAATATGATTTTGAAATTTTCATAAAAAATATTTTTTACTATAGTTTTGCCAGCGAGCAAGTTAATTATACATTAATAAATACTATATTTGTGTAAATAGTCATGGTGGTTAGCATTACTAACCACCTTCTTCCCCGAAAACCTTAATTTTTTCCCAATTTCTGTTATATTTAAGTTGTAAATGTAAAATGATGCTAAAATCCTCTTAGTATAAATGAGAAAGTTTGTGCGGATGGATGGATGTTTTTTTATTTTTAACGCTATTTTGATGAAATTTGGTATAGTAGTAGTTTAGGTTTTGAATTTATTATTTTTTGGAGATAGGCTACATTTTATCCCGAAAAGATAGTTCTCATGGGATACTGAAATTACGCGGACAGAACCGCGGGCAAAAGCTAGTAAGTAATAAATGATCAAAATATTCTTAATGTAAAAGGGTGACTCAAAGACTTAAATGACATCTACAAACTTATTTTTAGAATGTTTGTACGAAGTTATTGAACTGAAAAGTATATTATTTGCACCATGCTTATAGAAAACATTCTAGAAACCAAGCCAAAAATTTCTAAAATCAGTAATCCTTTTTAAGAAAAAGTAACACAATACTGACTGACGATGTACTTATGTATGAAAAACATGCGTATTGTATATAAATACATATTATTATGCACTGTAACATTATTTATTTGACAAATAGATTTGACCTTCTATAATTTTAAAAATAGTCCAGGAAGTATTCTATATTATGTGGTACAAACATTGACCTTGCTCAGTGAGTAGTTTAGGCGAAGACTGCATCTGCTTGTCTGCAATATCCATCTGCCGCCGGAATGTGATGAGCTGTTGTTCCAGCTCAGATATCAGCTCCTTCACATAAGCCGGAGGCATCATGCCTTCTAATTCTGATCCTGAAATAATAAGTTCAATGATTCTTAAATTGTGTGTTTGATTGTGACAATAAATGGGAAAACATAACTTTAATTATTTTTTTCATCTTTTCGATGTATATACTATTATAGTTATGAGTGCCCTTAAAAAACGCGCCGCAACTTCTGCGGTACCGCCGGATTTTGCCGCGGCAGTGTCGAGGGAGTTGCGCCGATGTGTAAAGGCACTAAGGGTTATGACGTAAATGTATCTTTCAAATTGCTAGCTTAGTGTTGCATAGGTTAGAGGACAAAAACAGCAGCTGTGTATCTATCTCCATCTAAAATTCAAAGCGAATTGCATAAAGCGTTGGAGGGCTTTCCACTTAACGGCGCCGCTGTCTTGAGGTAATTTTTCTTCGTATTTAGTATTCACATACAACCAACTACAGTGTCTATATATGTACGTGTGTACGTAAGTGTCTACACAGCCACTTTACTCACCTGGCGGGTCCCGGGCTGCGGTTTCTGCGGCGGCGAGCGCGGCGGCGGCGGCGGCGCGCAGGCGGCGGGAGTGTGCGCGCGCGCGCCCGCACTCGCCGCGCAGCGACACCACCGCGCGCAAGGTCGTCTCCACGTCGCGCGCCACCTGAATTGTGTTACAAAATTAATCACCAATGCAAAAAAAAAAAGAAACTGCCTGCCATTCTAACCCACAAACACAAATGAGGAATGTTCCTTTGTTGCAAATTTTGGATATCCATTTTATTCTCTTTGGTGGTGAATTAAGAAAAACTTTTTTGAATTGATTTTAAAGTATTGCAGCCATGATGTTACAACAACACAATTTAATTAATGATATAACATAATTTATTAGAGCATTTCTACATTACCTTATGCAAGGGCTTGATTGACACTCTCATAACATCCGAGCTCAAAGACTTTTGCTTCTTAACAAACTCTTTAAATGATTCCACTGTAGTTGATATTTCATTTGGTAGTTTTGTCTGTTTTGGTGGTTCAGCTAAAACATATACAGACTTAATATTTATTGATAATTTCAACATTATTCACAAAGTTGATGTAACTGTGTTATGTGGATGATTTGATAAGGACGAAAATATTTTAATAACACTAAATTACTTACTTTTGCCGTCTGCTGCTGTGGTATTAGTGGTACCCACTTGTGTTGAACCACCCAGTCCTAGGCTCGGTGTGGCTGAAATGATATTGCAGATGGTTACAAGACTTATAAACACATTTAACTAAAAAGTTTTCTCTAAATATACTTTTAAAATAATTAATATACATTGATTATATAAAACATGATGTTAAGAATGGCTTACATGTACTTTAAGGAATCTTATTTATATACAGGTTGACTATTCGTACCCTGTTATCAACATGACATCAAATTAATAAATTAATAAATATTTTGTCTGCATTCTGCATGTCTTCATTATAATACTAATAAAATTATGAGAACACTCCACCTGCATATGAATTAGATTTCCGAATAGTACATTCCTAAACAACATATTGGTATAACAATGACTGTAAAGTAAATTACAGTAACTACAACTATACTTTCTTTATTCTCTTAATATGATATTTTATACTGTCTCTACATGGTTTTGCGGATAACTTACTTGATGGCAAGATTGTGTTCAAAGAATCTCTTTTAGCACTTCTTAACATATAATAATGGCCAGGTTCTTTATATAATGAAAAAAAAATAATGTATTTAACATTAATGCAGCAGAAATCATTAAAAAGAAACAATTTATATTTTTTACACTAAGTTTACCTCAAAGTGGATTGTTCAACTTCAGGTTGTGAATATTTTGCCAAATAAATAATAAAAATATATTTCAAAAAACAAAAAGGAAATACCAAAGATTTTTAAAATTTTTCTTATTTTCGAAATACTTAAATAACCACAAAACTTACCAAAAGACGTTGAGGTTGCGCCAGTAGATGAAGCAAATAGACCCAAACCAGACTGGGCTGTTGATGTACCGAAACCAAAACCTCCGAGGCCTCCCAAACCAGTACTTGTGGTTGTTGTGCCAAATGATAAACCTGTAAGGTTTTGTCACAATTTTTTATTTATTTGCATAAAGTATGCATTTTTTAAGATAATCTAACATTATAAAATTATTTTAATCACCTGTAGGTGCAGAAGTGTTGGTACCAGCTCCAAAGTTTAAACCTCCAGTTCCAAGTCCAGTGCCAAATGATGTATTGGCCCCAAACGCAGGTGTTGCTGTGGACCCTGAAAGTACAATGTCGGGTTATGACGTAATTTTTTTATAATGAAAAAAAAAAAGTATAATATATAATATCATAACTATATTTAAAATGTATACCGAAAGTAGGAGCAGCGGAGCTTGCTCCAAAAGAAAGAGATGGTGCTCCAAATGTTGGCGCAGTTGAAGTTGTACCAAAACTTGGAGCTGCCGTTGTAGCACCAAATGCAGGAGCAGTCGACGTCGCCCCAAACCCAGTGCCCACACCAAAGCTTGGGGCTGATGTGGTTGCTCCAAAAGATGGAGTTGCACCAAAAGTTGAGGTTCCACTTCCGAATGCGGGAGCTGAGGTTGCTGGTGTACCAAAAAGACCCGTAGATGGCTGGGATGTCGAAGGGAGCCCAAAACTAGTTGATGCAGGCCTGAAATAACATTTGTTTTTGTCTAGGTAAACACAAGTTGTATAATACTAATTAATGATAACTCTTCATTATGAACAACGGCATAACATGTGACACAGAAAGCCAGGTGTAATCAAAGCATCAATTGCTTACTAAATATTCGGCAAGCTGTAAATTTCAAATTATATATTTAAATTCCTTGAATATTTGTTATTAAAATATAGGTATGTACTTAGAATTATTATATACTTGTTAGCGCCAAAACTGAAGCCTCCTGAAAGACCTGTTGTCGCCGGAGCACTAGAAGGGGTCCCAAATGAAAACGACATTTTATATCCTACTTTTGAATACTAGTTAGAAAATACACAAACACAAAAGCCTTTTTTTATTACAAACTCCCATGTACTTTGTAATATAATGTAAAAGATAAATCTCTCGAATCTCAAAAGTCGAATCTCAACGTTTGTCGCTTTGACATTTGACGAAACTATTTTTGACACTTTTTTTTTTAAATATGACAGTATAGCATAAAACTATTGCCAGCGCCAAGTTATAAAAGGCGTTAAAAATCTTAAAGCGCGGCAGCGCTATCGCCAAGTATTAAGCGGCCGTAACTATCTTTTCTTGAAGAACTTCGCGGGAGTTTTGCCGGGGAATTCAATGGGTGACGTTGTGGATTTTGCATAACCTTCATAAATTTGTGGTATTTCGGTTATTAATGTGTAATATTGGTTAAATATTAACCATTAAATATTATCCCAAAGTGGGACACCGGTACCTTCATGCAAAGCTCGCAAACGCACTTGTAACTCTTCTGGTGTTGCGGATGTACATGAGCGTCGGTAAACGTTTTAACTATGAAATAGATCTGGACACGAGTAATCGGATCGCCCGTTAGTGTAAAATAGGTATGTTGCCTAAAAAATTTTGTTAATAATATCTTAATAATAATAATATCTTAAAGAATAACGAAGATACAAACAATTTAGATCTACAATATGAAAGTTTTTGAGTTGCACCCGCCATAGTCCATACATTTATCATTACAAAATGTATGGCGGTTTCAATCCCCAAACCTACCCTGGTCAAAGAAATTGTTTGCCTATGGGGGGTGTAATAGGCTACTTGACCTTGATTTTATTTATGTTCTAAACGCTTCACAATTGTTTTATTACACAATAAAAAAATACATAATTTTGAAACCTAAAAACCTACAAAAAATATTTTAAAATACACTTTTTAAAAGCCGCCGAAAACACTATTCGCCATGTTGGTTGATAGATTATCTGTGCTGTGACGTCATATTAATACTATTTGTAATCTGTGCTATATAGTCCGTAGTAGTAAAATGACTGTGTGACGTTCCGTTTGACGTTTTGACATAAATAACTATACAAGATGTCATGACAAATTTATTTACAGAAACACGTTCCGTTTCACTACTACATAATATGTGTTTAGTGTGTTTGTGTCTTCATTGCCGGAAGTTACTTTGATGTGTTTTCATCGGTAGATATTAAAAAACAAAAATACATATTTTTAAATAAACTTTATTTATCAATCTTATGTTCTTAATGTATGATATCGGTAGAATACGTTTTCCTAAGCCAAGTAATAAAGGAAGTACTCCTTCAATGTACGAAATTAAATATGAGTCAAGTAGCCTATTGATTCGAGAACGCACTTGTGGTTCCCTTGGCGATGTGTCCACGCTCAGTAATTATTTTATTTATGGAATACATCTAGAAACAAGCTAATCGATCGCCTGATAGTAAGCAATTACTCCCGCATTAAGACATACGCAACACCGAAGAAATTATAAGTGCGTTCACGGTCTTTATAACCCCAAATTCCTTGGTTTTCGGGTAACCAACAAAAAGAAATGAGATCCCACAAAAACATTATCTAAATGAAAAAGCCAAGTATTTCCTTTGCAAAAAATTATGAGTTGTTGTAGAGACCAAGTGAAATTCAAGATAGTCCATTTAATAAGTTACTCATAAAAAAATTGTAACCGTATGTGGAAAATTTTATTTTTATAATTTATTATATTAAAGTGACTTGGCAATGAGCACAATTATTGTTGTTATTAAACAGCGCTCAAAATAGAACTCCGCGCTAATGACTAATACAATAATGCTAAAGTCGAACACACGACATCAATTACAAAACTTGACGCTTGTAAGTTCGATTTGCAGCTCTATTGTACTACTAGCCCAATAGAACTGAAAATAGTTCTGAATACAAAAAAAAGTATCTAACTAGCTTTTTAACGTTCCATATTAACAGAGGCGGTGCGGCGGCAAAAAACTGTCAAGCTTGCATTGCCGTCGTATTGCACGGTTTACCAGGCCGAATTCTTGGCGCTAAATAGAGCCGTAACCTTAGCCTGCAAGAGTGGAGTTACAAAGGTTGGCATCCTCAGAATTTGAAGTGGTGATATTGAAAGCTGTGATATTAGTTTGTAGAGTATTTTTTTTAAGGTTTTGTATTTTATTGCTATTGCATCATTTATTTTGTATTCATTATATTTTGTATTATTTATTGTAAATTCCTATTGCATCATTATTTTGTATTTTTAACCGACGTTCGACGTTAGACGATAACTCCGCCCCGTCTGTCTGACCGATTTTCAAAATATTTTTTTTGATGTAAATTGTATACTTCAAAGTTGGTCCCGTTTTCAGTAAAGTGGTGACCTGATGATGGGATTCATGAGGAATCGAGGGAACTCCTCAAAATTTATATGGACACATATAGTGATTATGACTTTTTCTGAAGTAACCCAAGCATATGCTACCAAAAAGTAAGATTTTGCACCAAAGTATACCTTGGATCCAAAAGTACTGAACAGAACTCCTGACACCTTTTGGATACATGTTTGGGGATTTCGGCGTTGCTTAAAGAACTGCAAGCATAAGCCACTATGTCAATTAAAGTAATCATCATCATCACCACCATCATCACACTATAAATCACGACATACTGATGATATAATAGGTACTTCTCATAATATTTTACACCGACACGGATATCTTTGAACATTACTCTGCCATTTATGGACCGATTTTCAAAATTCTCTTTTTGTTATATTGGGTATAATCCGCAATAATTGGTCTTGTTGTCACCAAAACGGTGACCTGATGATGGCATCCAGGAGAAATCGAGGGAAATATTCGAAATTTATATTGTCCTATATAATGATTTTGACAGAAGTAACCCAAGCATAAGAACTGCTAGCATGTGCCATGAAGTAACTTACAGTAATCATCGTCATTATCTTATATTCAATACCTAAAGGAAGCTTAGCGTGTATTCAATTATATATTCGATTGTTTATTTTAAACGTTCTTAAAATGTGCTAATAATAATTTAACAAATATCACTAAAGAGGGAATAATTATTATTATATAAGTAAAAAATTAAACCGACTTCCAAGACACTAAAGTGAAGACTAGCGACTTCAAAATTATGAAGATTGAGTAGAGAAATAGTTAAAATTTCAGCCAAATTTAAAAGGGGAATTATTTAGAAAATAAGTTTTATTTCTTACTTTTTTGTGCATTTTTACTTTTATATTAAATGTTTGTATTGTGTATGTAACGTAATTTAATTTTAAAGGTTATTGTAGTACATAAAGTAAATGAATGTCAACTAAATAAGTAATTGTATAGAATATATTTTGTGAAATGCTCTTAAAACTGGCACAATTGTGATTGTACTATTATTGTAAAATGAAAAAAAGACATGAAAAGAATAAAAATAATTATATATTATTATAATGGCAAAAAACGAGCCCTGTCCATGATCATGTCAAGTAAAAAAAAAGGCATGGGCGGTCTGGCAGTCCAAGCCTCTGGCAAGCAGGCCTCTCGCCTAACAGACGAAAAAAAGTATGGAAAATCCAAAGGATTTTCTTACAATAAAAACATTAGAATTAATTCTCAACTAAAAGATATTTCTCGAAAGTCATAGATTGTGAAAAATAGAAAATTAAAACTTTCCATAATACTGTGTACAAATAAGGTTTGGTAAAATCAGTTACGGACATTTTGGTCATTTGAACTAATAATAATAAAATAATAATAGCTCCCCACACCGATTTCTTTTCTGTTGTTCCAATGCGGGAATCGAACCCACGACCTCCGAGTCGAGAGCCAAGCTCTAAACCACTGGACCACAGAGGCTGTTATATTTGATCTACTGCATAAGTTAAGACATTTAGGCAGAAAAATAATTAAAATCACGAAAAATAAAATTCAAAAGAAGAAAAATAGAAGAGAATAAGATAGAGATAGAGAATAAAATTAAATTACGTTCTTTAAACCAGTAAAATAAGATAAAAATTTTTGCTCGCTCGCTACGCTCACGCACTTTTTACATAGTCAATTATTTTAAACTGATATTATTCCTGTCTTTCAGGGTTTAAAATTTAAATAGATTTTAATTGATCAAGTAGAAAAAAAAATATTTTTCACTTTTAACATACCTACATTATTTAGTCCAATATTCCGTTATAATCCGTTGATTTTATTGTATTTTTCCGAAGTTCACAGTCTTTCAGTTTTTAAAGTTGAACAGATTTTAATATGGAAAGTAGGAAAACATGTTTGCTCGCTCGCGTTTAACATAAAGAACAAATTATATTATTTAGTACCGACGGTTAGTTTTAGGCTATTGATTTAATTGTATTTTCTAAAGTACACAGTCTTTCGGGTGTAAAGTTTAGTTCAGGTAGTAAAATAGAAAAAAAAGCTCGTTCGCATTTCATATAAGAGCATAATAAGCTCGCTCGCTTTCCGCCCCGCGGCAGAATTTGCTACGGGCCCCGCGCTGGCTCCATCCTTAGTGAATGCTTTCGTCATATGAGAAAGTCGTGTGCAAAACTTCAATTTTCTAGCCCTAAGGGTTTGGCGTGTGCAGTCAATCAGCTTTGCCCTTTATATATATAGATAGATATAAGATATATTAAAAGAATATTCTGCGAAGCTGACAGTAAAATATTATATAGGTACTCCATATAATGAATAGCGAGCGAGCGAGCCGAAATTTTTGTGTGTTTTTTAGTTCTGGAAAACTCGAAACTTTGATAAAGAATGACTGCTCTTAAAATTAACAGCGGAATAACGCGAGAGAGAGAGAGAGAGAATTTCAAATAATAATAATAGATATGATTTAAAATTTAAGATTCTGTGCATATCTAAAAGACTTAGTTGCTTAGAGATCATAACATGCACGTTAAAAACACTGAGTGGTAATAAATGTACCTACATAGGTGATAGGAGTGTAGCAGGCCTGATTTTTTTTACACAATATGATAATCCATAAGTTTTCTACGTGTTTCTCAAGTTGAGACCGTGTTCATGGGCTTTATAATGTTATAAATTTTTTTATCGGGAAGATCGGGCTAAAAGATAGACTGTAATGTGTAGATAATGTTTTACGATTTTTTTTCTTACACACATTCGGGGCCCCATATGATAGGACTTTTATTTCGACGATTTAACACTCTCATAGAAATTCCCAGTTATAATAACCATGAAAGAACTGTAGATACCTACTTAGCCCCAATTTTACGAACGTATTAAAACGACGATGTTTAACTCTAGGCTTCGGTTTAAGATCCGTCTGTCCCGTTCTATCTAACATTGAATGAGAGAGAGAGATCAATCAAATCCGAGTTTAGCGATAAGCGCGTTTAAAGAAATTTTGTGAAATCGGGGCTGAATTTGACGCTTTGTACAAGACTTTTCAAGCAGCACCCATTCCGTCTTAATTTTAATCAACAGAGTCTACGCGCGGTCTAGACTCTAGAGTCTAGACGTAAACATAGTGGCGCGACTGTTGTTTTAGGAGGTACCTGCAAATGTACGTTGCACTTGTCCGCCGACTGCCGGCAGCCCACAGGTGTCGACTGTCGATCGATGCGACGCGACGCCGCGTCTACCCAGTAGTTATACCTAGTACCGCGATGTAGTTCTGTTTTACGAATCACAAACTGCATGTGGCCAGTTCCCCGGGGGTGGGAGATTTGATTAAACCGTGGAGCTCCCGTGGAGTATGCTGATACATGATAAATAATAAACTAGGTACTACCGGAGTTGTGTCGATAGCCATTACTGCACTAGCTTCTGGAGTACATACTCCGTTCAGAACCAATTTAATCGATAAACAATGATACAATAGCGCACTATAATTAAAGAATATTTATTACTAACGCACTATGCTATAATGCTACAGATAGTTCAACTCATCTTTGCGCGCGGAATTATGTGTGCCGTAACCTTGTATATGCACAGTGACTTTGTGTGCGTGACAAGAGGTACAGTGAAGTACAAAATACAGAAACATTTATTACAACTAAAATAAAAACTTAATGTGTAAAATGTATTTTTATTTGTATAAATATTACAATTTTAATATTTTGATATTAAAATTGGACTTGCGCTGCAAACTGGATCATTTACTAGTTGCAAAAGATCTGTCGCATCCTTTTTCATAAATTCGTATACCTTGGCAATAGTTTCACCAGTCTAAAACAATAACAATACGTTAACTTTAAAAATATTATTTTTTAAAGATTCATAGATTATTGAATCATGACAAATATTAATTAAATCGAAAGTGACACATAACAAAAATATTTACCTGACTCCTTAAACATTTTCTCCGTGAAGAGCTAGACATTTTCTTAATGACTGTACCCACGCAAAAAAAACGATAAGAACACGTGTTGCTCGGACGACGGCGGTTGCGTCACTGCCACACAAATTAAAGCTGTATCATTACAAGCGCACGCACACATAGCGTCACGCGCAAAGATAAGTTGAACTATCTGTACCAATTTTAATGTCACTTCTTAACCGTGCAAATCGTGCAATAATAAAATATTTAGCTACAGCAAACACTTCTATATACTCTATGAGTAACAGAGTACCGTCCTAGTATCGTATAGATAATACAAATCTGAATTTTGGGGTTTGTTTGACAGATAAAGTAATTAATAATATGTATATAATATTTAGTATTCAGAAAGTATTTTTGTAGCATTTGAAATAAATTAATATAAATACAGCAAACAAGGTACATAAATTGATTCTGGAAGAGCCACGCTTCGGCATGAATGGGCCGGCTCGACCGGGTAAACACCACGGCCTTACAGAAAACCGGCGTGAAATAACGCTTGCGGTGTGTTTCGCCGAGTGATCACAAGTCACCGGAGGCCCAAGGGGGTTGGAGATTTTAAGGACTGGGAACGCAAGTCGCAACACCAGAGGAGTTACAAGTGTAACTCCTCTGGTGTTGCGTGTATCCATGGGGAGCGGTAATCTGGTTCATTTCATAAAAAAATATACTCGTACTACATTATATTACACAATATGTGGATTTTTTATCTCTACATCTGGAATTGGCATCAACTTTACGCACGAGAGCTTAGCGAAATAGGATTACAATAGCCCTAGGGGTCTGCTAGGGCGGATTCGGAGGGCCGAGGGTAAAGTACCCTCGGCCCTCCAAGGTCAAAACCGAGTTCACTTCTATTGCTGTAGAAGACATAGACAGTTTTATGCGATATGCTCATTATTGTATAATATTTATAATTTATAATTATTATATACGAGATGTTGCCCGCGACCTCGTGCGCGCAAAAGTTAATCTTGCAGAAACCATTTATTTTTCCGCGATAAATAGTAGTCCATGTCCTTCCCCGTGGTCCACTCTGTATCTCTGTCAAATTTCATCTAAATCGGCTTGGCAGTAGCTCCGGAGCCTATTCGATGCACACTAACAAAGAAATAAATTTTTCCTCATTATAATTATTATGTATAGATTTAATACGTGAAACAAAAACTGCAAGTACAGTTTGGCAGTGGAAGTATATTTTGTAGTTCTGAGTAGGTAGGTTTGCCCAATATACCTAATATTAGGCATACCACAATAGCTACTATGTAGGCATGACGTGTCTAGGTTTTTTTAACTATTAATAAAAACAAACTACAGGCTTTAATGTTCTTTTTACCCACGTATTACAAATATCATGCTCGGCGTGTCTAGGTTGTACCAGTTCTCATCTATTATAGGCCTGAGTATAGGCCCTTATCTCTACAACATTAATTCCAACAAAAGTATGCATCCATGTAACGCATCGATCGCACACAGACAGAGAAAAAAAACACAAAATGCACCCCTTAGTCTAGTCACCAGACAACAAAGGGTGGGCGCGCAAATTTACACCCGCGCTAAAATAAATGAAAATGATCTTTATGCCCTCAATGTAAGGTGCATAATAAACGAAAATAGTAAAGTCTGCGTCCAGGAAGCGATGTGTTGTGAAGTTTGCAGTTAATTGCGTTTACAAATTTCACGCTAGAGACGGTTGAGCTTAGTCCAATATTATATATGGCTGGGTTTTGCTGCTAACTTCACAGGAAAGTTTCCTTTAGCCTGACTCAACTTTTGTATAGTCTGTGACAGTCTGGTGGACAAAAATAAAGTCGGGTGGGTTTAAAAAAGTTCTAGACTTCAGGTGGACTTCAATTTACAGCAAAAAGCGAAGAAGAGACACTAGCATTACATTAGCCTATTAATATAGCCTATTTTACAATGTTCGAGCGTCTATAATTTCTACATAGCAACGGGGGATAAAATATACGGCCACCTACAAATTTATATTTCAAGTACCTTACACATTGGTCATTTTTATGTATTTGCTTAGTCATTTCACTTCTTACTTGTCTCTCTTTGTTCTTACAAGCAAGTTGTAATAAATTTACGTTTTTCAAGTCAATCTTTAATTTCAACCAACCTACTATACAAAACATCTGGCGACCGTGAAAAAATACGAATCTACAAATTGCAATCCAAAGATACGAAGAATTTCAACAATACGAAATAAGAAATTACGTTCGGCGGTTATTCGACGATCCAACTATTGCGTCATCATGGTCAGAGTGATCCAGCTGGAGAATTAATTATTATTTCTGGAAGTAGAAAGAGACGATGACGTGCTCTGGAGAAAGATGGAGGACGTGGGTGCACCGGTGGAGGTTATAAATCTCTTTCGATATTGGTATGCTAAGCAGACGAACAATATTAAATGGGCAAATAAACTCTCCAAGTCGTACGGGTTGGAATGCGGTATGAGACAGGGCGGGCTGTCGTCTCCTAAGCTGTTCAACCTGTACGTAAATGATCTCATAGTGGAGCTCAGCAATTGCGTGTGGGGTGCAAGGTTGGTGGTGTTAACGTAAACAACATTAGCTACGCGGACGACATGGTATTGCTGAGTTCCACTCTGAGAGGTATTGGAGAGATGTTGAATGTGTGTGAGAAATATGCTAATTCGCATGGTCTAGCATACAACGTAAGAAAAAGCGATTTTATGGTTTTTAAAGCCGCCGGTAGGTGTCCGGAAATCATTCTTCAATATGCCTCGGCGGGTTGGAACTTAAGAGAGTATTAAATTTTAAGTACCATGGACATATACTTACCGACGACCTAGACATAGAACGGGAGCGGAGAGCATTGGCGGTCTGTAGTAATATGCTGGCACGCAGATTCGCGCGTTGTACAGATGAAGTTAAGATAACGCTTTTTAAAGCATTCTGTCAGAATCTGTACACCGGCGGCTTGTGGATCAGCTATACCAAAGAATCGTTAAGCGCCCTTCGCATACAATATAATAATATCTTCAGGATATTGTTGAAACTTCCCCATTTCTGCAGTGAATCTGAGATGTTTGCGCAGGCAAGAACGGACGGATTTCGGGCACTTATATGCAAAAAAGTAGCGTCACTAATAAACCGCGTGCGGGAGAGCGACAACAGCATCCTGAGGATTGTGGCAGATGATCTGCATGCACCTATACTGAGGAACTACGTGCGGGTAATGAACGAATATGAGAGCAGAACCTCCTCTAGATTTTGTCCGTGCGTGGTTCTATCTTAGGTGCATCACAATAGAGAGGAATAAGTTTAAGAATATATATTTATTTTTTTATGTATTTTACTTTAATATTACCAATCCTAGAGTTTTTAAGTCTTAAGTATGTAATACTAACACATGGACCATGGTAGTCAGAAATAAAGAAATTTGAATTTGAATTTGAATTAAAGTAGGTACAATCATTTTACTAGAAACTAAACTTATATCTAAATGTGGGCAAGAGCGGCCTTATCGCTATAAGCGATCTTTTCCAGGTAATAAGAAAAGACAAGAATAAATAACAAGTAATTAATAAGCAATAAAAAATAAGCAAGAATAAAATTATAAGAAAGATATACCTATATGTATTCTGATGAAAGATATATATGTGATATCTATGTAGCTTCGACTTGAAAATAGCAAGTGACTTTGACTTTCGAATGTCACGTGGTATCTACCACGTGGCATTCGACAGAGGCTTCACAGCAGAAGAATCCGTAAAGTAACCGGACTTAATAAATGGTACCTACAAGAAGTTTATTACTGTACCTACTCAGAGCGGAGCACACGGCTTTAGTAGTGCTGACCAACACTCCTTCAGGTAGGGGGGAAAGCGTGGGTCGTGTGGGACTTATTTGTACAGGATATTTAAAAAGAGAAAAATTATTATTTTAAACAAAAAATTAAAACTGATTTCCAGAGTAAAAATGCTGAAAAAAGTATGAAATAAAACTTATTTTCTAAATATTCCCCTTATAAGTCGGTACCAGCCTAAACAATATTTTATAGAACTCACGTTCAAATTTGCTGGTACATTAAAATTAAAAGTTTGAGTTGAGAAATAGTTGAAATTTTAGAATTCAACTTTGGAATTCGGTTTTAATTTTTTGTTAAAAAATAATATTTTTTTCTTTTTAGTTAAATTGATTATCTATATTATTATGAACAAATTTTAAGAAAGTTACAAATACAAAAAAGCCTCTGTTAAAGCGTTATTTCATGCCAGTTTTCTGAGAGGCCGTGGTATTTCCCCAAATTTCCCATTACCTATCTGCGGACCTACTAAACAATCCCCAGTGATGATAATGATTAGATACTATATTTAATCTCTTGATGCTGTCTATTTCTATAATCTATTTTTTGGCAATAGCAAAATTTCAAATCAAGACATTGAAAAATCCAATATCAAGACATTGATATTGGTGTACAAAACTCTGATAAGTAATTAGTACCTATGTCATCATAATATGTTGGTGTTTCGTGTGAAGATGGTGGTAATGATGATAATGATTTAAGTTAATAAGTGGTATGATGGCGTATGCTTGCAGTTCTTTAAACAACGCCGGAATCCCCAAACATGTATCTATAAGGACTCAGAAGATCTATCCAGTACTTTTGGATCCAGGGTATACCTTGGTGCAAAATCTTGTTTTTTGGTAGCATATGCTTAGACTACTTCAGAAAAAGTCGAAATCACAAATTTCAATTAAATTTCGATCCTCGATTCCTCATGGATCCCATCATCATTTTTGATGTCAAAAGGAACAATTTGGGATTATACTCTATACATCAAAAAATAATTTTGTAAATCGGTCCACAGACGGCGGAGTAATCGTTGAACATACAAAAAATAAATAAAATATACATTATACAGCCGAACGTATCACCCCCTCCTTATTTTTAAAGTCGGTTAAAAACTAGTACATGCTCATCCCGACGGAGCCATGGGCAGCCAACCAAGTCTCTGTCGATATTCAGAGACGTGATGAAACTTGCGCGGTCCATCACGAATCTGATGCAGATGTTTTTTAATCTTTCTAACTTATTAAGGTATTCCTCATTGATCATTGACATATCGATCTAACAAACATAGTCTGCATAGTCGAGGACAGGTAAAGTTTGCTCAAGCACGACTTTTGTCTTCACGGGAAGTAGATTCTTCCAACGGTTAAGAGACCCCACCGCAGCAAGAATCTAACGACTTACCTCTGAAATGTGGTGAGAACACCTAAGGGTCTTTTTATAATCCTGCTTATACATCCTACAAATCTTATCTAAATACAAGAGAAATATTTTAAATTTAAAGGAAACGGTACGAAACGCAAACTTTGTTAAAAACGGTCAGCCGTCGCGAAGAAATATCAACTTTTTAAAATTTCACTATGATTTACATTTACCGATAATACAAATACCGATTGGTAATTGAAATCTGTAAAAACTAAAGATACAATCAAACTTAATATTCAAAGCTATGTCTTAATGCCAGTCACGACTCACGACTCTCGAGTCTCGTCGGTCGAGTCAACTTCTTTCGGTTAACTACAAAATTTCCATCATAATAATTAATATCATCAAAATTAATTATTAGAGCATGCTCTTATAATTATATTGTGTGTAAGCACTGCACTAGGATTTGTATGGATTTTGTGCTGCAGCGCCGATGGCAAGATCCATTCAAAATCCGACGTGGCGCCGCCGCGCCGCCACCTCCGCTGCGGCTCGTGTGCAAACTCTGTTACATCCATGTAAAAAGGTTGACCGTAAAAATTTTCGCCCCTGCTTGGGCTTTAATCTGTCCCAGATTTGAGCCAGCAGATGCTGAGACGGCACCCCATTAAACAAGTTTCTTAGCTATGTAATAAGCAAAATAGTAAGTAGGTCAAGGGTAGGTAATAGGTATAGCTAATAGCTTTAAGACATCGGACATGTCGTGAGTTGTAAAGGGCTCGGGAGAATTGTAATATAATTGTGAGCCGCGTCTAGGGTTCCTTCTGTGTATCTTTTCTTAAGTTTCTAATTAAAAATCTTGAAAGTCAATTAAACTTTAGCATCTCCTTGCCTCGTATTCAAGAAGAAAGTAACGAATCGGGGAATTGAACTTCGATACCGTTGATATTGTCTTGAGGTAAGTGCTTATTGATTTTTCCTTTGTTTTAGTATGGAGAATGGACTAAAAGCGTTTATCCTTGTCTTTGTTTAGTTACGGTATTTACCTATATTATAATCTTACTAGCTGTTCACCGCGGCTCCGCTCGCGTAAATACAGTATCCCTCAGGAACACTGTACTTTTTCGGGATAAAAATTAGCCTATGTTTTAATCCAGAGCCTAAACTACTAGCATACCAAATTTCATGGAAATCCCTTTAGTAGTTTTTGCGTGAAAGAGTAACAAACATCCATCCATCCTCACAAACTTTCATATTTATAATATTAATAGGATAGCCCTTCTACTAAGCTTCTAGTATATTGATTTTTAATTTTATTTATGGACACCATTAACAATGCTTACGAATGCTTGTGATTTATGGGATAAGGAAATAAGAATAGTAGTGAGATTATTACTAGATACTATCTACTATAAATAACAACAACATCCGTGATTCAGTGGTTTAGAGCTTGGCTCTCGACTCGGAGGTCGTCGGATCGATTCCCGCATTGGAACAACAAAAAATGTAGTTTCCAAGTTTGGTTAGGACAATACAGGCTGATCACCTGATTGTCTGACAAGTAAGACTATATATGCGTCGGATGGGCATGATTTAGTCAAACCTGCGGGCTGCGCCCGTTTCGAGAGTAAAGGACGAGAGAGTGCTCTTGTGTAGGTACTGCAGACACACTTGGGCACTATAAAATTACTCCTACGTAACTGGCCTGGTTTTAATGATTTATGATTATTACTATAAATAAAAATATTAAATTCCCAAATATTAAATTGTCCCGTTATAATTACCTTATGTTACATCTAAGCTGATCAGACGTCACTAGCTAAGTAGACGTCACGAATGAGCCCCAGTACTTTAAGTACCTAACTCATTGTGCCATGTAAATCAATTAGCATATAGTAATTAATAATTGAGTCGTATAATTGAATTCCTTAGTCGTAATGAATATTCAATTATGACTTATAACAATCAAAGGGTCGCGTCGCTGTTACTGTACAGCGTACAGGTGGTACGGTCGCCGACAGACCCGGTGTTCCACATTTCGATTTTATTACTATGGCAATAAGGTACCAAATTGGTGCACTGTACAGGTGTACGACTGATCGCAGAGCAAAGGGTTATTATATAAATTGTTTGTCAAATACATGCCCCCGTTTCGCCTCAGATTGGATCTCACATTTTACTGGCACTTCAATCCCTTTGATGGTCTCCGACTCCTCAAGATGTAATTTATATTTTAGAGCGATAGCTGCTACGGATAGAATAGGTTAACGTATTATTCACTAAGCCAATATTAAATATTCTGTAGCAGATATTGTTGTTACGATTTTGTAAACGCATTTTAATGTCTCCTCATGGTCGCTTCAAAAAGGTTTTAAAAGCTATAAAGATTCAAAAGTAATAATGACTCATAACTTCGATACGGTTTTAATATAAGCCAAAAACTGTTTGCTGAAATGTTGCAATAGATCTTAGCTTTCACTGCAATATTTAAAAGTATCGGAATATTGCGACCGGTATGAGTTTCCACTGTGACTACAAACACAAACAGAAATTTTTCAATTCACAAATGTACATAAACTTCAATTCCGGTTTATAGTCTATGAATAAAATTCAGCCCGAACCAATAAATAGCTCGTCGGTTGCTTACGTTCGCAAAAACAACATCAAATGCTTTCAAAATAAATGTTCGAGTTGTTACCTACTTACGTAGCTTAGTAAGGTACCTGCGGGGGATCGGTAATAATACGATTCCGATAACAAAGATTTCTCAATTAAAATCGTTAATCGACTCGTAAGCGCTCGCTAACATTTAAATAAACCAATCTAAAAAATAAATATTGGTTCCAATATCACGGCAGATTGGATTCAAACAGATCCCGGCTACTTCAGATCGCGCGAAGTTTCCATTCGGCGTGGGTGAAATTTAATATAAGACGCTATGTAAATTATATTTGCTTTTAACGTGGAATAAATTGGTTCTAAGCCATCTCGAGATTGATAAATATTATGGCCGTTGATTAAATAAATGGTCCCCATATTTTGTTAGTAGGATTCGCTAAGGTGTGATTGTTCATTCCATCCTGTTCATTACTTTATTGCATCTGAGGGTCAATTCTGCTAATTAAATCAAGAAATAATCCACTTGCAGTGCAGTCTCGACGTGTTAAAACTGCAAAATGGTATTCTAATAAATGTCAAAGACAGAAGTCTACCACGATGCGAACATTATAAGATCGAAACTTCACTTTAGTTTGTATGAATAAGTGGTTCGCACTTATCGTCGAGACGATATCACGCCTCCGGCTCAGACTAGATATAAAACTTTTTTTATTTGGTCTGAGGCCTCTCAAGTCCCGCTTGTCGGTTTGATCACTACAACAAAAGTCTTCCAGAAGGTTGTCTATAGATGATGGAGCAAACCGCTCGCAGACAATAATTCTCAAGCAATCCAATAAACTTAGGATTAGGTACATCAATATTGGCCTCGTCGATGAACATTTTTTTTGTTTGTTTTTCCAAGGCGATAGGCGCCAGAGACAGATTGACTGATATTGGCGTAGGTTTTACTGTCTATAAAACTTAACAGGCTTAGGGCGTGTTCATTATCCATTATTCTTTTTTGTGTTTACGCAGGAGGCGTATTTGCCGAATATAATTTAGGTAAGTTACTTTTTACCCGACTACAGCGAAGCCAAAAGGAAGGGTAATGATTTTGACACTCTATGTATGTATATTTGTTCGACATCGTAATAATACGTAGAATCGTAATAATAGCCCGGGTAACTTAGGCTACATAATATACATTTTAGTAGTCGGGTTATAGTTTTTATAATTATGAAATAGAAACGAATGCGCGGAATAAGATCAATTGGTTTGCTCTATTATTTTTGATCTTTTTTACATACCTACTCATATCGCACATATCCCTTCACGGTTTGGAGCACAATCCGTTCTGCGGTCCGAACTGTACCTCCGTGTGATAGGCGCTTACATAAGCATTTAAACTTCAAATGAATAAAATAGGCCTCCTCCAATAGGCCATTTCAAAGCTTTTTCAGCAACGGTACGTACTGTGACCTGTTGTGAAAAAGCCTTTACCCTGGCGCTATTGGTATTTGCTAACAATATTATCCCATAATGGCTGGTCTATATTACACAGTGATAATGTCATCATGTCAGAGCCAGACTGATGTAGCTACGTAGAATACCAATTAAATACATATAGGTACATTATTTTACTCTGCGTAGCGTAGAGTACTAAGTAGGAAGTAACAAAGATTAATCTTTTTCTAATTTAGTTTACATATCCGTGTTAGCTTAAATGTAAAAGGTTTTTAGAGTGAAGACTAATTAGTTTTTGCGTGAAAGAGTGACAAACATCCATCCATCCATCCATCTATCTTCACAAACTTTCACATTTATAATATTAGTAGGAAAAACTTCGATAACTGTGATAATTATGGTCACAGATGGACAGATAGGTAGATTTACGGTTATAGTTACAGATGGACAGATAGGGGGCTACGGTTATAGTTACAGATGGACAGATAGGTGGTTACGATTATAGTCACAGATAGACAGATATGTAGTTACGGTTATAGTTACAGATGGACAAATAGGTATTTACGGTTATAGTTACAGATGGACAGATAGGTGGTTACGATTATAGTCACAGATAGACAGATATGTAGTTACGGTTATAGTTACAGATGGACAAATAGGTAGTTACGGTTATAGTTACAGATGGACAGATAGGTGGTTACGATTATAGTCACAGATAGACAGATATGTAGTTACGGTTATAGTTACAGATGGACAGATAGGTAGTTACGGTTATAGTTACAGATGGACAGATAGGTGGTTACGATTATAGTCACAGATAGACAGATATTATGTAGTTACGGTTATAGTTACAGATGGACAAATAGGTAGTTACGGTTATAGTTACAGATGGACAGATAGGTGGTTACGATTATAGTCACAGATAGACAGATATGTAGTTACGGTTATAGTTACAGATGGACAAATAGGTAGTTACGGTTATAGTTACAGATGGACAGATAGGTGGTTACGATTATAGTCACAGATAGACAGATATGTAGGTACGGTTATAGTTACAGATGGACAAATAGGTAGTTACGGTTATAGTTACAGATGGACAAATAGGTAGTTACGGTTATAGTTACAGATGGACAGATAGGTGGTTACGATTATAGTCACAGATAGACAGATATGTAGTTACGGTTATAGTTACAGATGGACAAATAGGTAGTTACGGTTATAGTTACAGATGGACAGATAGGTGGTTACGATTATAGTCACAGATAGACAGATATGTAGGTACGGTTATAGTTACAGATGGACAAATAGGTAGTTACGGTTATAGTTACAGATGGACAGATAGGTGGTTACGATTATAGTCACAGATAGACAGATATGTAGGTACGGTTATCGTTACAGATGGACAAATAGGTAGTTACGGTTATAGTTACAGATGGACAGATAGGTAGTTACGGTTACGCCTAGCGATGGCGGTCCCTCTACGAGTGCACGTAGCGCACTACGCACAAACGTAGCACTTAGGATCAGAGGGGTGAGCACCACGAACAATTAGTACGTGCTTGTCAATTGTTCGTGCTAGCCCCACTGGTCTTGAATTGTGAAAAATCGGTGCTTGAAGACGCTGTAATAATATGCAGTTCTTCGTATCGCGACGCCGCGCGTTATTTCGATTTTGTATCGCTATTAAAAACTATGCGCCGCGTGACGTCGCAGCGCGTTTCCGCGTGACCTTTCATTTGTTAGATGATACAGGTGAGTTCCTTATAAGCTACAACTTATTCAGATGTGTTCAACCTTTTGCATCATGTCAGTCAAATATTTGTAGAGATTTTCTATGTCCATCACGTTGCAAGTTTGATAAATGTCCAGCCGGAAGAGGATTTACCTCCGACTGACAACTGCGCGCCATGAAACAATTTATCGGGAGCAGAGCAAAATATTACACTAGACAATTCATAACGTTTGTTACATGCGGATTACAGCTGAAACCTAATCGTAGTAAATAAATTACGGCACTAGGGCCAGCTTCTTCTACGTTTCTGACTGACAAATACAGCTGATAAAAGCATAAAACGATATTTGAGAAAACAATCAGAACAAGGCTTTTCTGGTTTAGGGTGAACCGGTGCACCGATCTTTTTCTGGTGCCTTTCCGTTTGAGTTTTATTTGGAAATAAAAAAAAACATTTTCATTGATGACCGAATATGTGTGTAGAGTTAAAAATGATTATATTTATTTTGGTATAAATGTTGGTATTTTTCCCGACTACGGCGAAGCCAAAAGGAAGGGAAATAATTTTGGCATTCTATGTATATATAATGTATGTATGTTTGTTCAACTGTTAGCGCATAAACTATTGGACCGATTTTGATAAATGAGGTGTCAGTAGATTCACAATAATAGCCCGAGTAACACAGGGTATATAATTTACGTAGTCGGATTATAGTTTTTTTTATAAAAGATGTAGTTAATAGTTATTAATGTTTGTTGAGATGTAAAATGGATTTATAAATATAAATTTGAGAATGTAAATGAAACAACTGTACTCACAGCGTGAAAAAATATTAAAAAGTTAATGTCACGTTTAAAATCAGCAGAGTGTATATAGTATTAGGTGCACAGATGCAGAGGAAATGTTGCTCGTTAATAATAAATATGTCGTAAATATATCCGAAATTTCACCGTCGGCAACACCGCGCCGTGGGATAACGAAAAGCGCAACATTATTTATGTCCAAACTACCCACCACGGAGTGGAGTCAAACCGGATAAAATATATTGTTTGCTCGAGAGAAGCTGCGCTCATACGGAGTAGGCGTACCTCGTGCAGCCTATTTTATATCACGAACTAACTTTTCATCCTTAATACGTTACATACAAAGTACGGATTACAGCTATTGTTTGGTTAGCAGTGGAATAGAGTTTCAGTGTAAAATATAACGTTTAATCCATTGTTTTAACTCTTTAACTCACGAACAATGTGTATCTACAGTTGTTACAGTGTTACGAAACAAGGCTAAAGACGAGCTGACTGCTGATGGGAAGCTAAATACTTATAAATTATCTGGGAAATGAGAAAAAAATATATACAAAGACTTTAGTTTATCATATTATTAGATAGATTTATTAATTATTATAATTTTGCCTGCGTCTTTGCCCTCGAGAAATTAAGTTTTACACGAACTAAATAATTTATAGCCTATTCGTAATTCTGATGTATATGGGCGTGGGCGCGATAGCTACATCAAACAAGCTGCAGTGTGAGTTAGCTTGAATGTATATTCTCGCGCATACAGTATTTAAACTGTGTGGTGTAAAGGGCCCTAGATCACATATACTAGTATTGTAGTATTTTGAATTATTGTTATAATGAATATGAAATGCCTAAAGTGACTAACGTATTTTCTTTGATAAGGATCAATAACAAAAGACGGACAGATCCATCTAAATACCACATTACTAGTATATGTGATCATTTTCTTAATTTTAGAATGGGTAATAGGTATACTAAGCTTTCCTTGAAAGAAAGACATATTATTATATGCCATCGCGAACTTTTTTGTTGTATTTCCAACGGATTAGGCAGCGTTTTCGATGTGAGCTCCCAGACTGCTTGATTTTTTTCCATAACTTCAACAATTATTGTCATATTTCCACAAATTATAAACGCTCAGATTGAGCTTATGAGGCTCTCACGAACATACAGACTATAATTTATAAAATACTTATGTATTTGTAAGGATACCTATAAAAAGGCAAGAAATACTATTTCTTTATAACAAAGTAGTGTTGATACCACACCTCTGTTAAATTTAAGAACTTTTAAGTATATATAATAAATGTATTACGTGACAATGATCGTAAGTGTAACAACACCTTAATACCAACACTATAATGAGGTGGTCTCAAGGACAGGCCGTGCACTTCTTCGGTAATTTAAATGAAAATCACCTGCTACATAATATAACATGACACCAGTTAGCCACCTTAGTAGGCGCATACTAATTTACGATGTTACTCCATACTCCTGTAGAAAATACTGCGGGCTCCGCAGCTTTATTCAGAATAATAGTGTGGTATCGTAGGCATGTACGCATCGTAGATGTATCGTACATAAAATGTAGCCTGAAATATTAGAGGCTTTATTTCGGCATATACGCGCTACTTGTATTTTATTTTTTGTAGACTCGCTAAAGACGTGTAGCATCGGTGCTAAAGCTGAGCCTTAGGTTAAGTTGCCATCGCTAATTATGACGACGAAGTTCGAAAACAGAAATGGGATTTGATCATTTGACATAAGCATTTGCATAAGTAACTTAGCGATACTTCTGTCAAATTTAATTTCGAACTTGACTAAAGGCTCAGTTGTCGTAGCTAGCTAGTCATACACATAAGGGTTTAGCTGACACGTTTGCCTGTTATACATATACCTATCAGTATGCTTGAGCTGATAGTATATGGAAAGTGCACAGTTGTGCAACATACACGCTCCAGCATACAGGGAAGCCCTAGCCTGTATAATAGGTAAGTTTTCGTATGAGGGTCTTCAAAAGGTAAGTGGTAAGTGAAGCCGATAGGCATGGAGTTATAGGAATCCCACGCCACTGGTGGGATACACAAAAGCTGCAGTAGCTGCCACGTCGATCTAGTCCCGTGGAAAGTTCTCGAAGAACTTATGGGTACCAGACAACGGAAATATATTTAATACTTTTATTTAAGATTTTTATTATATTAAACACATATTAAGTACACATTTATAACTCAGGAACACAGAAAACTTTTTGTTCCTACGGAGGGGTTCGAACCCGCGATCCCCGGCTTGAGCGCCGTCGCGCTGACCACTGAGCCACAAAAGTAGTTAAGAATTACTTACGCACTTGTGACCCGTTAGCGGCGTATCTTAATACTCATTAGTCATAGATTTAGTACCTCAATGCTTAGTCAGTAAACATCTCTCAGTAAAATGAATCAGACGACAACTCTGGCAGATTTCACTTGCAAAATTAGCAGTCGAACATATTGATTTTTTAATCTCCAGAACCACTGTAGCCCAAAGAATTACGGGATAAAGTATCGCAATAAATAAAAAAAGTTCTTTGATAATTTCCTTTGACACGATAGGTATTATTTAAAATAATCCAGTGTGGTGTATTCCATTATTACAGCCGGCAGCCGGCAGCCGGCAGCCGCACGGAATCCGCATCTATTTTTCCGAAGGATTACATTTTATTAATTCAGTGCTACCTGCTTAACATATACATCTCCGAGGCGATATAGTGAAGTGATATTCTGTATCGATACGAGATTATAGAATTACAATAATTTTAACATCGTAAAATATACTTAGATATTTGTTTATCATAGGCTTGTTGGGAAATTCGGTACGTCAAATTAAAATGTATACATGTATTTAGGCACCTACTTAACCTAATTCAATTACTAATTCGTGATAAGATTTGCTTTCTGATGAAAGAATAAAATTAACTTTATGCAACTCAAAAAACATTGGGCGTTTTTTAAACCGCTGTTTAAAAAAAGTGGCGATCACAAACCAAGATACATTAGATTGTACAATTTTCATCCAGATTTCATGGAAAAGTGGAGTTAAATTAATAATTAATTATTTGTTAATCATATTTTATATGAATATTCTTTGAAATGAGTTAAAATATCACAGTATTTAGGTATCCCACCTTCAGGAGGCAGGTATGCGACCTATGCCGTTGTAATCCAGACACAATTACACCTACATTTAACCTTATCCATCCTTGGTCGCCGTGGATAATTGTTCCATAGTAAATTGTATGTCCTTGTCCTTTGTATTAATTAATATGTAATTATAATCATCTTTATTTGCAAAAAGCTTGGGTATGGAGATGACAATTTAGCATTATAATAAATATCTACGTATTTAGTCGTTCTGAGTTATTTCTACATTATCGATAATTAGGTTTATAACAATATATTATTATCTAATTTAAATAGATTTATTTGATAAGGTTAAAAAAAGTGAAAAAGTCGACAGGAAAAAAGAAAATATTATCGATATGTCCCTTGCCTGTACAAGCAGCTCAGAGTTCCGGGCCCAGCGTGATGTATACGAGGTCTCTCCTCTGTACAGTACTCGTAAAGTATTTGAACAATTGCTAAATGTAAAAGACTGCGGTAACAACGCGATTACAGCGTCGTATTTTGGTCACAATCAATTTTAAATTACGTAAAAATCCTAACCTTCCTTTAAAATCGTCTTTAAAATTTTCGAATTAATCGACAAATAAAGCAGTATGTTACTGTTTTTAGACGGATATATATTAAGTCTTTACCTATGAAATTGCCGTTTTGTATGAAAAAATTTAAACGATTTTTTTTCATGTATTTTTTATTTGTATTAATCGAAGTAATCACAGATGCAATCAATGCTTCTTTGCCAACGAAGTGGCAGTTTATTGATGCCCTTCTTAAAGAAATCAGCTGGACGGGAGGCAACAAATTCTTCTAAGGCATTTTGTACTGCCTTCTCGGGTATTGAATTTTTTTCCCGCCAAGAAGTTATCCGAATTCTGGAAAAAGTAGTAGTCTGTAGGCGCAAGGTCTGGTGAGTAGGGCGGATGACGGAGAGCTTGCAACCCCAGTTCTTGCAACTTGGAGACCGTCTGCTGTGCAGTATGAGGTCGCGCGTTGTCTAGTAGCGGAGACGAGCGGTTGACCAATGCTGGTTGGAGATGTGCCAGCTTCTCCATCATTGGGTTCAGTTCTTCACAGTACACATCTACAGTAATGCTCACTCCGTTTGGTAAGAAGCTATGTCACTATATCACTTTTCTAGGCGTAAGTTTTCGTTTTGAGCATTGCTTAGGTGCTGAACCAGGATCCAACCAACTTGCTGAGCGCTTGCGGTTATCAAACAGAATCCATTTTTCATCGCAGGTAACAATGCGGTTCAAAATTCCTTCATTTATGTGTCTGTTGAGCAGTGCAAGGCACGTCTCGACGCGTACTTCGCGCTGTCGATCATTGAGTTCGTGGGGCACCCATTTGTCAAGCTTTTTTACCTTGCCAATTTGACGCAAATGGACCAATATTGTTTCGACGCTAACGTCGAAAGCTGCTGCTAACTCAGCCGTAGATTGTGTATCATCAGCTTCCACAATCGCCTTTAATTCGTCATTGTCTTCGGACGACCGCGAGGTTCATTTTTCAGGTCGAAATTTCCAGAACGGAAGCGAGCAAACCAATAACAGGTGCGTTGGTTTGTAGTGTTAGCTCAGTAAACGTCGTTGATGTTGCGTGCCGCTTGTGCCGCGTTGCTGCCACGACGGTACTCATATTCCATAATTACTCGAATTTTCAACGTTTCCATGATGACGAAAAAGATTGAAATGCGATGAAAATGTAACACTAATCAATAAACAAATGACTACTTTTGGAAAAATAATTCCATGTTTTTAAAATAAAATTAATTTGAAATTAGAATTCTTAGCCAAACAAAAATTATTTTGATTTGAAATGGCCAGTAGGTACTGCAGAACGGCAATTTCATAGGTAAAGACCTATTACTATAGTTTTCTATTCATGTGTGTCACATAATATTATTTGTTTTGATTTTCGAATAAACTTGTATTAATAATTTAAATTAATTGGTGTCCTTATACTTACATAAATTGAGTAGGTAACAACGAAACAATTAATGCTATAGGTAAATATTCGTCGTCGCGTCCATAGGACGTTCACTGCAAGATTTAGCGACAATTTTAATCTAAGGCCACAATATAAATATTAGGTCACTACTTATGGAATTGGCGTTTTGTAAAGGAGGAACACAAAGTCGATTTTTTAAACATAATATATTTATTTAATCAAAGTATATACCATTGCTATCTATGCACTTTAGCCATCTCATAGGTAGCTCATTGATACCTTTACTAAAAAAACAATTAGGACAGGAATCAATAAAATAAATTTGAAGGCGCTTTGGACGCCTAACGCCTTTAAAATCTAACGCATAAACAGTCTGTATATTGATAAAGACCGCATTTAACTCGTTATGTAGTTCACGCGAAGAGACAAGAAGCGCATTTTATTGTTATTAAGTTTCACTTTTACACGTGGTTTCATAAAACCACACAATCCTTTTTTATTCTGTTTGTTCATCTTTCTTAAGGTACTACCTGTGTTACCCCTATAGAATAGCTGTTTTACCACCGCGGGGGTAATTACCCCCAGGTTCGGAACCAATGATCTAGTGTCATTAGGCTTGTTTTAACGTACCCGAACTGCGCCTGCAGTGTCAGGTACCCGCGACGCCGTTGTACGTGTCACATCTTTGCTAATATGTGCAAGGCTGCTGGGTTAGTGTATAATTAAAACTCGGTGTTACTTACATTGCAAGTTTAATTTTACGAGCGCACACAAGATTACTCATAAATACCAAAAAGGCCATAGACTACAGAATCACGGTCATAGACCCTAATTATAGCACAGATTATAATTTATGCAACAGTACGTATCCCGCCTGCACTGGTTCATGGAGGACGAGGACGTCGTGGACTACATCCGCAAGAAGACGTCCATCGCAATAAGAGTCGAGTGTCTCGAGTCTGGAGTCTCGCCACAAGGTTAGCTTCAGTTCCTTTGTGGTGAGAGTGCCGACTTCTTTTTTCCGGCACTCGAGGTGGAGGAGTTCTGGCCGACGGGTGTGATCTACCGGAGGTTCCAGGGGTATCACGTCGCCGTCAACAAGTGTAGTTTTTAGGTATATGTATGTTAAGTATTGGGTTATGTCTGTAAGGTATTTGGGCCTATGCCGCCCGAAATAAACGTTATTTAATTTAATTTAATTTTAAAATTTTCATTGACAATTCAGAGAACAGGGCCACAAAAAAATAATTGCGTGCTGCGAATTGGTAGACACGACAAATGACGGGAACTTTTCTTAGCGGAGACTTACATTTCCCTGGATGTGGCACAGTTTTGAAATTAAAAACAAAATGTAATCCTACTATTATTATAATTCTAAATATTTGTGAGGGTGGATGTATGGATGGATGAATGTTTGTTCAGCAAAAACTGCTGAACGGATTTTAACAAAATTTGGCAAGGTAGTAATTTAGGCTCCAGATTAACACATTCATCCATGCATCATCACAAACTATCACAACATTTATAATTATTGGTAGTAATATTTTGCTGTTAATTAAAAATGTTTTAAGAAATTATAAAGAAATAACTACAGTATTTAAAAAATATCCTATTAGTATTATAAAACAGTATATTTTTACGTTAAAAATAATTAAAAAATAATATATTTACTATGTTACAACTTGTAATTATAATACAAGAACATTCGAAACTAGTTTATGAGATTTATTTTATTAATTTTCGTTCCTTTAAACATGATCATTATATTTCTAAGATCGAACTTGTGCTGTCTGATGTCTCCAAAGCTCACGAGTAAGTGCAAGGTGTTCAGATAATAATATTTGCCATATTTTAATTATTACACTAAATATTTACAACGCACGCTCGGTCTAGTCTCATAGATAGATCATCTTCATTCTTCTACATTCATTAAGGGCACGCTTACAAATTTCACATAAATTGGCTGTGTTGCGACCAAATGAAATCAAATCCTACAAAACTAACAATTGTCCCGAATAGAAGTACTTCTTTATCTGCTAAATAACTAAAAATATTTTAAAATATTGTGATATTAGTATAGAAAAACAATTTTCCCGAACCTGTTCACCCAAAATTTACAAAAAGAAATCGTGTTTAAGATCATTTGCTCGCTCTTATGTAGCTTATTTTGATTTTTTTTAAATATACAAAGATAGCTTATTCAATTACCTTAAAATTGCTTAAAAAATAATACAACAATATTAAAAATTTATTTGGAAGCATAATATGTTTCCTCAAAATAGTCACATGTTTTGCTATTATGCATGAATCTAAATGCGTGGTATTAAGGTTTATTTTATTTGGCTACTGTCTGGATTTATTGCACAAAACATTTCTAAAGATATGTCAGTATATACTCGGGAGTCACACAACGTTTCGTCATCGCGTCCTAGACAATATAACATTGCCTTGCGTAGTACATACCGTAGCAGTTATACTTACGTAGTATTTAGCGATCTAGATATTACATAAGTATAATTGCCGTAACTATATAGTAATATATATATATATATATAAGTGGTTATACTCAAAAACAGTAAAATGCAATTGCTATTTTCACGGTGGTGCCTGGAAGCAAAAGCCTTTACAATGGTTTAGGATATCCGTGTCCTTATCTCCGCGACGTTTTATTAAGCACTCCTCCGTCTACTCTCTAATGACGGTACTGCGGCGGTGGCGAGAGAAACATTCCTCTGGGCGATTTTGTTTGTAGTAGAAATAATTCAAAACGTCTTTTTTAAATTTGTTATTACGCGTGTTCAGTGGATAAAGTATTTCGATTAGGAAGACATGAATTATAAATACATGACAGCTTTGCTACACATTTTAGGATGTTCAATCTCGTCCATAATGGACCTATATTATTGTTGACGAAATCATGGTCCAATGGTTTCAAGCTGCGCTCTCTACTCCGGAGGTCGTGGGTTCGATCCCCGCGTTGAAACAACAATATATGTTGTTTTCAAGTCTAATTAGGACAATGATCACCTGATTGTCTGACAAGAAAGACGATCCATGCGTCGGATGGACATCATCAAAACATCGGTCCTGCGCCTGATCTCTTGTCATCCGTTTCGGTCATCCGTCCCACTGGGTTACACAATTGAACTATATATAAAATAGCTCCTGCGTAGCTGGTTTCAACGAAACCGCCTACCGTCACCGAAATCGGTGGAATTATAATTATTATTTATGTATAAATATTGTTCCAGAAACAAGTCACTTTACTAAAAGCATTTTGTATAATAATATAGTTTTTAAGCTCGAAATACTTTTAAATTTTGAATTACCAAGAAAATTGTACTAAAATAAGGTCGTTCCGCGTTCGTCATCTGCACAGAGAAACTTGGTCCATTTGGCACATTCACCTGTGAGTAGACTGTTCAAACATTAGTGGTCAAAGTTGGCCTTTATTAGCCGCTTACCACCAAGTGGCTTTGTAAGGTCCCACCAAATAGCTTTCTAGCCCACTGCGGTACGGTTATCGAGGTAGTATTATCGCGTGTAATTAGATATCCCCTCTTCGTGACCGTTTTCATATTGTTATGTTTTAATTACCCATATTATATTTCCATTTAACCCGAAACTTTGTTATTATAACCTACAGTTGAAAGGGTAATGTAAATTTATGTTTTAGTTTTACAATGCTCCGTCCGATTCAATATGTATTAAATTCGCTTTAATAAACCAATATCAATAATAATTATCATAATATGTTTCTCTCCGGTGCGAATTTCCAATTACAGGGTTGTATGCATTAAATCCAATGTACTTATTATATATTATTACAATTCTAGGAACATTGAGCTCATCATTATTTAAATTTTCATTATTGATGTTAATGTTAATAGATGTCCGTTGAGCTGTGAAGACAGTGAATTAATTTAACAGAATGTTAACTGCATAGATTCGTTCATGTCAGTTTGATTTCCCATTAAAAAGGTATTCTATGAAGACAATGAAAACTGTTTTAATAATGCCACAGTAGAGGCTGGAAGTGTTTTTTTTCTGTGGTTATCATCACCTTATACAGTATGCTATTGAAAGCTTACGACTTTACGTCTGAAATTTTTATCACCGTTTAAAATGTGATTAGCAGTAGTGATAGTAGTTTGGCGTGTAAAGTTCGTTTGTTTTGACGATATTATCGAACTGTTGAGAATTTCCATTTAAGCGTCGTCGTCCGTGACTTATCTGCGACGATCTCTCGATGCAGCGGCACAGAGCGATTGAATATGGATGGAATGAGGTCCGGCGATTCACTTTTTATACCCATTTTCTCAAGTATATGCCGACACCCTCATTTCCCGTAGTATTTATTAATGGCCGCAAGCTTTACCTAGAAGATGTTGACTAAGCTGCGTGACAATAACCTTAACGCCCTCCCTCCAACCAGTGACCAACGGTAGTATTTTGAAAACGCCCCTCCCCCCCTAAACAGGTCACCTAATATTGATAAAATCCCCTACAGTAATCATACGGGTTACAGATACAGTTACAGGTTACTGTTACCATATTTGGTTTGGAAAATTAATTTTATTACCTTGCGACGGAAAAATATACAACGTACCTACAGCTAAAAAAATATTATACTTAAATGAAAAAATAAAAATAAACGTGTGTTTCAGCGGCACATGCACATAATTGTACAAAGGTATCATGGTGCATGGTATTCAAATGCGGATATTCGTTGCACAGGGGATTTCGGTGCACCCTCCCAGACGGGGGTATCGATTTTTGTGTTTCACCCTCTAGTTGTGGGGTTGTTATTATTAAATATAAACGGCGACGAAATGTCGGTCCCGTAATGTTTTTGTGGGGGGAGGCGGGAAAACGCGCCTGCACTCAAACGATTTCCTTGCATTTTGTATTACGACATTTATTTGTACGACATTGTAGCTCCATCGAAATTATAGCTTTATTAATCTCAATTTACGTTTTTTTTTCTTTTGAGGGGTTAAAAACAAAGGATCACTATATATTACCTTTTAAATTTAAAAGGTTATCTATAGTAATGTAATTTAAAACGAGACTGTTAAGTAGATAGTAGATTAGTAGGTACTTATAAACACTATTATTTACTTTCTGTCATTATTTTATGTATTTAAAAAAAAAAACTAAAAAATATATAAACCGACTTCCAAAGTAAAAACAATAAAATTCCCAAAAATCACTAAAATTATGAAATAATTCTTATTGTCGAAATAGTCCCCCTTTCATACTGTTTAGTGATTTTCTAGATTTTTATTGCTTTTACTTTGGAAGTCAGTTTTTATATATATATATATATATATATATATATATATATATATATTTTTTTTTTTTTTTTATGTTATAATATAATATTATTAACTAGTACCTGGGAGACCGAGCTTTGTTCGGAGTTTTAATAGGTAATATTTGAAGATAAAAAAAAAATATTAAAAGAGATAGGAAATAAATCACAAATATATTTATCTAAAAGTGTTTTGAACCCGAGACCAATTCGTACACAACGCAAAAATTACCATTCTACCGTCCAGCTGAAGCTACATTTTATCGCGGCGAAGTGTACGCTTCCCGCGAGATTTCCTTTTGCGCGCACGAAGTCGCGAGCAATGTCTAGTATAATATAAACAGGTGTTTTAAACGACAATTTTAAGCACTTATGCACAAAACACCTCCATGAAGTTAGTTGGAGCAAGAGGTCCCACACTCACGATTTCAAAAATTGAATATTTAGTCAAAAGTGCCTTAATCATAAAAGTGCCTGAATCGGCCGGCCCCGTGTCTCAGATTAGTTCGTAGTTAATATTATCTTCTATATTTAAAACTAAAATAATCTCCTTTTCCCTTGGTCATTAATTCCATGAATTGCTTGACCAATTTTCATATATCTTTTTTGTGGTGTTGTGTTGTTGCGTTGCGTGGAACTTAAAAATGTGTAAGAAAACTTAACGAGCATTATTAACTTTTCTAATAAGAGTTTCGTCGATTCCTCATGGATCCCATCATCATCGTTGTTAGGGTATACCTCGGCAGAACATTTAAATTTTTGGTAGCTGTGAATGTGCAAAGAAATCAACATCGGTGTAACAGTGTAAAAGACTATGAGAAATACCTATATAAACATAGTATCATGATGTATGGTTTGGTGATGGTGGTGGTGATGATGATTATTTAATAGTGACATAATATGCTTGCAGTGCCTGAAATTTCCAAGCGCGTATCTTTAAAGACTGAGGAGTTCTGTTCAGTCCTTTTCTGATCCAGAGCACACCTTGGCACAACATTTCACGTTTGGGGAGCTGTGTATGTTCATATAAATCGATATCGGTATAAAGATTAGGAATACCTATATTAACATAATATAATGATGTACGGTGTGATGATGGTTGTGGTCATGATGATTATTTAATAGTGACATAATATGTTTGGAGTCCTTTAAACAATGTTGAAATTTCCAAACGTGTATCTATAAAGACCGAGGAGTTCTATTCAGTCCTTTTGGATCCAGGGTATACCTTGGCATAACATTTCACTTTTTGGTAGCATATGCTCGAGTAACTTAAAAAAAAACAAAATCACCTAGGTGTTAATTTATAAATTTTAAGGACTTCTCTCGGTTCCTTATGGATCCCATCACCAGGTCTACCATTTGGTGACAATGGGACTAACTTGGAAGTCAACCCTTTAAAATAGAAAAAAAAAAAATATCGGTTGTCTGTAAAGTCGGTTTACTGACGATAGTTGAACGTGACAACGTCAACAACAACAACATCAACAACAACAATAATAATAATAATAAAATGCGAGATAACGCTGGTACTTGGTAACGGTAACAGGTAACAGTACTTGGTAACGCATGAGTCATGTTTTTTCGTGCGTGCAGCCGGCTCCATCGAATTATAAGACGTTATCACGTCAAAAATTTTAAAAATTGGTCCACAAACAGGGAAGTAATCGCATAACATACATACAACAAAACAACATACACACGAATTGATAACCTCCTCTTGTGTTTTTGAAGTCGGTTGAAAACTAAAAGACAACACAAACCTTTTTCACTAGAAGCGTGTTTGATATATTATATTGTAAGAAATAAAGAAGAGTCCTTGAAAGAGGACTATAAAATGATGGACACGCCCTTGGCTCGTTCATTTGCTCGTCAGCTGTCACTCGGTGCGGAATTAGTCATAGGCGTTACGGTGTTGTGATTTAGTAATTAGGTTTCGTTTTTACATTATAATTTTCTTGTAAGTTCATAAGTTCTTAAGTTTAGGGTGCGCAAAACTCATGTAAGTTGTTTGATTTAATGATATATAAGATTGGTTGTGTTATTTTTAAATAATTAATAAAGATAGTTGTGTAATTTGTAGTTGTGTTTGTAATTTCTTGTTTTTTTATGTCTTTATCTCGTTACTAATTCTCAAAATCAGAAGTGGGACAAAGAACTAAGCTCACATTGTTTCTCAATTAATTACCAATCTTATTTATCAACTATTTTAACGTATTTGCACTTTGGTTTTTGTATTGTGAATTTGCGGGTAGTCTGAAATATTGTAAGCAATATGCCGCGCAGTTACTATAAATCTTGCCGTCGGTCTCGTAGCGGTTCTCGAAGTAGAAGTCGTTCTAAATCTCGTAGTACACGGTCGCGTTCCCGTCAGCGTGACGATTACTTAAGTAGGTCACGGTATGAATCACAACGCCGTCGTCGCTCGCGCTCGCATCGACACCGGTCTCGTAGTTATCAAGTGCGCGTGCACTCGCCCGTGCGAACACAAAACAATACGGCGTCGGCGTCGACTAGTGAGGGAAGTTTGCAAATCACGTTAAATACGATTTTACAAAGATTAGATGCTATAGAAAGTAACGAATCGCACACATCAGTCACGCCGGCACTGGATAATATTAATAAGGGTGTGGCGGTCGAACATACTAGTGATTTTTTAGTTTCAAATTGCGATTTTAATCAACATAACGTTTCTAGTGATAATAATTGTGTTGATAATAATTTATCACCCGCGAGAGCTCATAGTAGTACTTCGCATCGAGTGAACGTAGGTACGGAGCAACGCAAGTCGTGTGCAACGGAATTATTAGAAGTTCTTAAAACATTGCAGCCGTATAGATCCGGCAAATATTTTATTTCAAGTTTTGATCCCGCGATAAATAACCTTGATGCCTGGTTTGAGGAGGTAGATAGGGCTCGCACTACTAATGGGTGGTCTGACTGTGAATGCCTGTCACGAGTGGCACCTTGCCTAAAGGGCGACGCGCGCGTTTGGCTATCGGAATGGGTTACGAACGACCGGACATGGTCAAATTTTAAACAGGAGTTTAAACCCCTTTGTCCTCAACGGTTAGATTTTGCTAATATGCTTTATGACATTATGAACGCTACTAGTGATAAATATGCTACGTATGCCGATTATGCTAGGCGATCTTTATTACGTTTGCGGGTAATTGAAGGACTAAGCGATGAGCTACGTACTTTAATAGTTATACGTGGAATAGATAATCCGCAGATCCGTGCTGCTGCCGCCAACGCGAAACTTACTGCGGATAGTTTAGTTTCATTTTTATCAATTTATGTTAAGGCAGTTAAAGGTAAACAGGAATCACGGATTAGTAACCAACCTATTAGGCGTCCCTTTCAAAGCTTACCAAAAAGGTTAGATTTAAAATGTTTTTCGTGTGGGATAAGGGGACATCTTGGACGTGATTGTAAACGGTCAAAATTAGGTGCTAGACAGGATCAACTTACAAATCAGCCTCGCCCTCTCTGTTCATTCTGTAAGAAACCAGGCCATCTAGAAAGTAATTGTTTCGTTAAAAACAGAACAGACAATAACGTACGTAATGAAAGAAATATAAATTTATGCAAGGACTATCGTGATTCTTTTTCGAAAGACATAATTACTGCGGTTATTGAGGGTGTACCAATGGATGTACTCATAGATAGTGGTGCTCTTAATATTTCTTTAATATCATCCGATGTTTTACGATATCTTTCTTGTCAACCAAAAAGAACTTATTGTGTTTTGAAAGGAATTGGTAGCCAAGAAATCGTAGCAACTTCATTCGTGACAGTTACGCTTGAGCTTGATGAGATTTCACTAGAAGCGGATTTTGTAGTAGTACCATCGTATTGTATGAATACATCCATAATTATTGGAACAGATATTCTAAATCGTGATGGGGTGGTTTACATACGTACTAGAGATAGGCAATATCTTTCACGCTCGCAGCCAAACAGTATTAATCAGGTGTGCTGTGCTCAGCCATTGTCCTTAGATACGCCACTCTCTGGTAACGATTATAACTGTTTGATAGAGGTGATAAACAAATATTCAGATTTTTTCATTTCGGGTACAGCATCTACCACTGTTAATACTGGTGAGATGAATATTAAATTGACTAGCTCTGAACCGGTTGTTTATCGCCCCTACAAACTCTCTCATCAAGAGAAATTAAAAGTCAGGGAAATAATTAAAGATCTATTAGATAAGGGCATTATTAGGGAATCTCAGTCAGAATATGCAAGTCCCATAATCCTAGTAAAAAAGAAAGATGGTTCCGATCGAATGTGTGTGGACTTTCGCGCCCTTAATAGGATAACTATTAAAGATAGATACCCTCTTCCCCTAATAGATGACCAAATAGACAGACTGGGTGGCTACAAATATTTCACTAGTCTAGACATGGCTACAGGTTTCTATCAAATTAAAATTGATAGAAACTGTTCGCATTACACTGGATTCGTCACGCCGGAGGGTCATTACGAATTCCTTAAAATGCCCTTCGGCCTAACTAATTCGCCAATAGTTTACCAGCGAATAATCAATAAAACTCTGAGGAGTCTCCTTGATGCGGGGCGGGTGCTTGTCTACATAGATGACGTGCTCCTTATGAGCTCCACTATACTCGAAGGGATAACCCTGCTTCACGAAGTTTTGCACATTTTAACCACAGCTGGTTTCTCAATTAATTTAAAAAAATGTTCGTTCCTTAAAACCGAAATTGAGTACTTAGGACGAGTAATAAGCAAGAGTCAGGTAAGACCGAGCCCCCGTAAAGTTGAAGCACTTAAAGTATCCCCTGTTCCGCAGAACGTTAAACAAGTCAGACAATTCTTAGGTCTTGCCGGGTATTTCCGCAAATATATTAAAGATTACGCAACCAAAACGGCATGTTTGTCACGACTAACAAAAAAAGGTATAACTTTTAATTGGGGTTTAGAACAAGAAAATATGCGCAAGGAAATTATTAAGGCGTTAACTAGCAAACCAGTTCTGACTATTTTTGACCGTAATTACCAAACAGAAGTACATACAGATGCAAGTAGTGCTGGGTACGGTGGTATCTTATTACAAATTCATCCAGATGGCAGTAGACATGTAGTCGAATATTTTAGCAAGGTCACACAAAACGCCGAAGTTAGATACCATTCTTACGAACTGGAAACCTTAGCAGTCGTCAAAACGTTACAGCATTTTCGGCATTATCTGATCGGTCTCCAATTTAAAGTAGTGACCGACTGCAACGCTTTGAAGTCAACAGAACGAAAAAAAGATTTATTGCCGCGCGTGGCTCGTTGGTGGCTATACTTGCAGGACTTTCAGTTTTCCATTGAGTACAGGCAAGGAAGCAGGATGCCACATGTAGACTATTTAAGCCGCAACCCAGTACACGTCAACCAGATTTCCCGACCACGAAACTGGGCACAAATTGCTCAGTCCGCTGATAATGAGACTCAGGATCTCATGATTCAACTGCAGGAAGGTAAGCTAGATGCAGATCGGTACGTGATACGTAATGGTCTACTTTGCTACAAATATTGTCCCACGGGTGAGGAATCAAGATTCTTATGTTATATCCCCAAAGGTCATCGGCTGAGTCTACTAAGACTTTTTCATGACGAGCACCAGCACATAAGTGCTGAAAAAACCCTCGATCTTATACACAAACACTTCTGGTTCCCAGGTATGAGACAGTTTGTGATTAAATATATAGCTCACTGTCTGGTGTGTGTCTCGAAAAAACGGGTACCACGGCAGCCCCTACAAAGCATCACTTCATGGCAGAAGCCGTCGCTCCCTTTCGACACCATCCACATCGATGCGCTTGGCCCTTTACCACCTTCAGAGGGATACAAATTTGTACTTGTCCTTGTAGACGCTTTCACAAAATTTTGTCTACTCTATCCTATGCGACGACAAGATTCAACGGAACTTAAAAATTGTTTAGCCAATGCCGTTTCACTTTTTGGTTCTCCCAATATGTTGGTCACGGATAGAGGTCGTATGTTTGAGTCCAGAGATTTTGTAGGATGGGTTCGTGAACTGGGATCAGAAATACACTATGTCACGCCCGAGATGCACCATGCGAATGGGCAGGTTGAGAGGTATGTACGAACACTTCTTAATATGCTAAGAATTGAAGCAAGCCTGCACTCAGAATGGTCAAAGACTCTTTGGAGACTGCAGTTGATACTGAACGTGACGCGCCAGAAGAGTACACAAACATCGCCACTGAACCTATTGGTAGGAGTGGAAGGTACAACACCTCTAATTCGTTCTGTTATCCGAGATCTAGCAATCGATAACACCAGACCGAACAGGGAAGCCTGGCGGGAGTTATGTAGGACAAGAGCTTCTGACTTATTGGAAGAAAATCGTAAAAAACAGGATGGGCTTGTCAATTGTAGTAGACAGTGCCCTAAGAAATACAAGTTGAACGATCTTGCCTTCGTGATTAAATATTCTCAGTCCGCAGGTAAACTAGACCCTGGAATGAGAGGCCCATATAAAGTCACCAAGGTGTTACCTGGAGGTCGTTATGAGCTAAAACTGTTGGCTGGTGGCTACGGAAAGACGACACAAGCGGCTGCACAGTACATGGTGCCGTGGAAAGGCGAGTGGTGTCCAGAGACGTGTTTGTCGTACTTTGATGGTAAGTAAATTGCTGGATAGTGTTCAGCTTCATAGCGTTTGTCGCTAAAACCCGTAATAGCGTGTGTCGCACCACTAACGTATGACGATAGTTGGTTCGGATGGCGTTTGTCGCTAAAACCCGTAATAGCGTGTGTCGCACCACTAACGTATGACGATAGTTGGTTCGGATGGCGTTTGTCGCTAAAACCCGTAATAGCGTGTGTCGCACTACTAACGTGTGTCGATAGTAGTTCGGATGGCGTTTGTCGCTTAAACACGAAACAGCGTGTGTCGCGCCACCAGCGTTAGTCGCAAGTAGTATGGATTAGTTTTAATGTTTCTTTAGTACATATGTTGCGCCTGTTATGTCACTAAAAAGGCGTGTGTCACCAGTAAATTTTTATTAAATTTTTGAGAAACTGTATACCTATCAGTTACAGTTTTTAAGCTCATATAACTCAATGGATGTTGTGTTATTTTTCAGACAATGAGGACGATAACTTGGCTGTAGATCGATCAACCCCTACGGCCGGTCCCAGTCAAGCGCTCCCAATGCCGTTGCTTGACTCCGCCGACACCAATGTTACTGAAGCTTTTGACCCGGATTCCCATGGATGCCAACCAGCTGTCGTCGAGGACGACTCCCTGTCAGGAGAGGCCGTGTAAGAAATAAAGAAGAGTCCTTGAAAGAGGACTATAAAATGATGGACACGCCCTTGGCTCGTTCATTTGCTCGTCAGCTGTCACTCGGTGCGGAATTAGTCATAGGCGTTACGGTGTTGTGATTTAGTAATTAGGTTTCGTTTTTACATTATAATTTTCTTGTAAGTTCATAAGTTCTTAAGTTTAGGGTGCGCAAAACTCATGTAAGTTGTTTGATTTAATGATATATAAGATTGGTTGTGTTATTTTTAAATAATTAATAAAGATAGTTGTGTAATTTGTAGTTGTGTTTGTAATTTCTTGTTTTTTTATGTCTTTATCTCGTTACTAATTCTCAAAAATATGTTATTATTATTACAGACTGTAAATTTATCCATCTACTCAAAATTCTACACAAGAGTTACAACGAGCACCTATCAGCTAGATTTTATTAACCTTACACTTTTCAGTTTGGAGTGCGAATTACATTCAATTGTGGTATCAACACTTCATATCCAATATCATAATCGGTAACCATTACTCGGTTAATTATCTCATTGTCACAAAAATACCGCCGACATACCTACTACATTGTGAAACACAGCTAAATGTAGGCTTTATTTCAATGAATATAAGGCACCAATAATTCACTCCACCGGCGACCACCTGAATATTTAACTTTGTAAAGACATCCATAGATGGATCAGATGGTTCGACAACCGTGCCAGCGACATTTTTAAAAATCATTCGAGCGAATATGACCCTTATTCCGCTGGCGTAACGATCACATGGGCGATCGTCGCACGTATTTGTATGTTTGTGTACATATTATGCGTCGAATAGCATTACCGGGGTCCACTCTTCAATCCAATTACAGCACGAAGTAGTATGAATATTCAATCGCCAATACAAAATCGATTGTAAAACAATTTCGCGCGTTAAAAACTTTAATATAGTTCTAATAAAAAGCTTCTACGGGGAATATATTTTGAAGTGCTCAGGTTATATTTTATTCATTGCCGCGGTAGTTTTTAATTTTTACCGCTAAAAAGAGAAGTAAATCCATAGACACGTTTAATATTTTAGCAAAGCATTAGTGTTAACTATATTTTAATAAAATATGTACCTACAAGGTGTATTTTTATGTGGTTAGACTTAGCAGCTTATTTTTATAAAAGAGATTTTAGGGTTTTAGGTTATCTTTATCTTTCTTTATCTATCTTTGTAGCAAACAGCGTGACCAGTATAGGGGAATATGTTGTACCTTAGCCATTCGGCCTTTTCAATGTATTCCTAAGCATTCAATTATAATGCGTAGGGTGTTCGCTACGTCTCTACCGACCATCTTATATAGAGTAACGGCTCGTTTCATTAATCTATCTACCAATAACTATTTGTTAAAAACGTCAGATATATCGCAAAAAACCGGCAAATGATTGAATGACAACGTTTTAATTTTTTAATTAGATAGATAGGTTATTGAAACCGGCCGTAAGTCGGCCATAAAGCCAGTCTTTGGTTTTGTCGACGTTTAATTTTTTTTGTATGAGAAAATATATATTTATTTTTGCCATTATTTAAATTCAGATAGTTTTAAATGTCAATTATATAAATTTTAATTTTAATGCGTAAGTTTATTTTATTTATTACGTATTATATTTATTACCTTGGCTTATGGAGAACGTAGGGATGAAAACAAACGGTTGTATTTAATATTTATAAGTTCGAATACCCCTACCTATCGACAAGACAGTGTCTTTAAGTTAATGTAAATACTATACCTCACTTCACGTTAATTATGAATAGCATCACAATAAGGAAAAAATAAATATTTTAATTGGCATCGGTACATACGAAGAATATTATAAAGACTTCGGCATAATTATTCATCTGGCCGCTGCAATTATACGGATGGACTTCGTTTTATGCTAATTTCCGTTTTGTCTGGAAATATTGAAACGGACCCATTTTTCCTTTAAATCCTACAAAAAAAAAAATTCTTGGCTGTACAAGACGGCTGTGACACGTTTTAAAATAAAGTACTCGTATTCGTTAAATTTGTAAGGAAGATTGGGAAATTTTGAGGACTAACCTAAAAAGTGTCATAGCATAATGTACTTATGATTTTTCACTTTAATACAGAGGGTCTCAAAGGGGAGTGAGATTTACATATATTGGAAATCAGGCGACAAATTTTTTTCTGGCCCCACCGTAAACTTAAATTTTATGTGTGCATTGTTATGGAGGAATTTTACGAGATTATTTTATGAAATTTAATGATATTTATTACCAACGGATACTAAAAATTTGATAGCCTCTTCTCGTGCCTACTATATTAAAACTTTATAGCAGACTAAGACTGACGCCCGGTTTCGTACTCGACGCGTTATGCTATCAAAAGCGCTATTGAATAGATAAACTACCGACATAAACTACAGAACAGGGGCATTACCTATGTCGTCAACAATAGGCAGTAGTCGATTGTTATAATGATATCCACTATCGGGCTAATCCTGTCATCTGTTGTAATAAAATATTTATACACTAGCTGGCTCATGGCAACGTTGTTCTGCCAACTAAAAGACACACACCACAAACCAAAATCCTAGTACATAGTACATTGTTCATTCATATTTTCCATAATTATTTTAATTGAAATCCATGGAGAAGTGAAGATAAATAATAAATTGTTAAATCATATTTTCTGTAAATACTTACATATTCGTTAAAATGAGCAAAGATATCACAGTATTAATTACCCCCTGCAGATAAATGTAATCTATCACCTACTTACTTGGAGCATTAAACCAACCCTACCTATGCCGTTGTAATCCAGATGAAATGAGATATAAAAATCCACAATTCGTCCATAAAACCCCAAAAATCAATGTTTCTCAATCATTACCAAATATTGTCGTAATCGTTCGGCCGCCAGGCGAATATCGGGCGTATCTCTATACACGCAGTGTCGGTTAATGATAGATCGTTTTGTAAACAATTCCGATTAGATGATTTGAGGTTTAAATTAGCTCAGGAGCCGCGTGGCCTGGGTCGTGCCTGCTGTAAAACAAAATTTCATCAAGTAAGAAATAAGAAAAAAAACTTAAGTATGCCATTGACCACAGTACTTTATTTCATGTATCTGTTACACCTGTTTTTACAAAAATGGAATAAAAAATCACCCAATATATGATTATGTTATACTTGTTTTAATTGAGATGGGGGTTGAGACAAATGATGACTAGGTATGTCATGAAATATTATTAGGCTGGTAGTTAATAGTTATAATAATTAATAAAGTATCGAAAAATCGCTCAAAGAAGTTGAATAATAACCTTATTGTCGATTAAATAAACAAAAAACCAGTACTTTTGATGTACCCAGTGTCACTCTCATGACTAAGACGAGATGATAACTCTACAGCTCAAATGCGATAAGCCGTTTAGGCTCTAGAGCGTGCCATTGAAATATACATACATACACACATACACTCGAAAACATAACCCTCCTTCTGGCTCAGTCGGATAGAAAATGTAACAGCAATACTGTTAATTAGCTCGACGCGGACGTCCAGCGAATGTCGATACTTGTTTAGTCCACGCCATCGCGCCTAGTGTGCAGTCGCTCCTCGCCTATCGATCGAATACTTTATTAACTTAACAACTGTTTATAGAACTAAAGGACATAGAAGTGTAAAGAAGAATATTTTTGGAACGAAGTTCCTTATCGCGCGTTGCGAAAGGGGGCTAGACGGATAAAATTAAGACCAAAAGTTTTAACGACACTTTTTGCTATAGTTGTAAGCCGCGCGGTATAGTATATATAATATATATTTATACATAAATATATAATATATATCCAAAATAGGCTTATATTCTTATATATATATATATATATATACATATATATATATATATATATATATATATATATATATATATATATATATATATATATATATATATATTAACTTCGTTCCCATTCGGGTGTCCCTTTTAGTTGTTTGTTTTTTAGTTTTTTGTTTTATATGTATGTTTTAAAGTGAAATATACTACTAGACGTATAGTAAAGAATAGTAAATAAATACTAAAATATTATAGTGTTTATCTACAAAAGTAAGATTAACATAATATTAAGAAATTTTTATTAATGTTCATTTATAATGCATCAATCATTTATTCATTAAGAATTACATGTGAATGTTAGCGATAATGAGGATGAAATTGCGTTTCCTTGTTGGTACAAAATGTTGCTGACGTACAATAAGTATTTAAAACATTTTCGAAGAGAATTTCCCTAAATATACCTACTACAAAATACTAGTCATGCTTGAAATAATTTATTTAGCTATAAATTATAGATGTTTCTAAAGCGTTTTGCTTAGACTTTAGGTGCCAATTTATTAGCTTTATTAATTAAAAGATTTTGGAGCCAAAGAGTATGTACCTTTTGGGTATATTATTTAACAATTTACCTTTAAATAGAGTATTTCGTGCCTTTGTAGCAGTAAAATCGTGCGACAAGAAGGTATTAATGGGTACATTTTGATTTAATATCCTTCTTTTCTACTTCATATGCGTCTTACATACTAGTGTTACATGATTACGTTAAAAATAAGGTTAATATTAAATTATATTGATATGGGAAATGTAATGTAATAATCCATTTCTATCACGTTGAACTGGTTCAGAATAAGTCTAGTTATTTGTTAACAAGACCTACAGTCTCCAATGAGGGATGCCAAGTATTAACTGCGGATTGGATTCCCTCCAGAACTCATAAGCGACTGGGACTTGTCAAGAAATTTTTGATTTATGTCTTCATTTATCTTCCAAATCACATATAAATAAATAAAAATAAAATAGCCTTTTATTTCATTGCAGCTTACAAAATATTATAAAAAAGAAAAAAGCAATTACAAAAAATACAATAGTTTTAAAATTAAATGCCAAGTATTAAATGTGGATTGGATTCCCTTCAGAACTCTTAAGCGACTGCCACATTGTCAAGAAAATTTTGATTTATGTCTTCATTTATCTTCCAAATCATATATAAATAAAAAAAAATATTTCATTGCAGTTTACAAAATATTATATAATAGAAGAAAAAAACAATTGCAAAAAATACAATAATTTTAAAAGCAAATAGCTAGATAAATTATTCCACTTAATTAAAACTAGTTTTAATCTGCAAGAACCCCTCTACGGGTTAAGGCCTCCTCCATGGATTGCCAGTCGTCTCTAGATTGGGCTACTGGAACCGACTTGTGGCCGGCTATTTATTTCAGATTGTCGTCCCATCTAGTTACAGGTCGACCAGTTCTTTTTATGCCCTGCGGACCTTCCCATGTGGTTACTCTTTTAGTCCATCTCTGGTCCTGTAGACGTGCCACATGTCCAGCCCACTTCCATTTCAAGGAGCACGCGTGAACCAGAGCGTCCTTTGCTTTGGTGATGGCTTTTATTTTTGAATGGTTCACTTTTTGATTTTTAAAATATTTAACATAGGTACTACGCTGTATTCCATGCTGGCATGAGATTATTTTTTAAATTGTTTTAATGTTGAATTACCAGGTTTGGGATCCATATGTTAGGTACGGTATAAGGCACGAATTAAGGACCTAAGTTTTAATTTTTGTTAGCATGCTGCTCTTAAATATCTCCTTCATTGCCCAGTATTTGTTCCACGTTAGTTGTGTCTTGCGTTCTACTTCTTAATCATTACTTTTTTGGTCAAAGCTAATTTGTTTACCTAGCTAGATATAGTTGTATGTATATTTCAGGGGCTCGGATACCACACATATTATTTTCTTTTCATTAACATGATATTAGATAAATTCGTATCTAAGCCCACTGTTTTACTGGCACGATTGTTATGTGTTGAATTTCAAGTCCTGATTCGGATAGGAGGATCAAATCATCTGCAAATCGCAAGTGGATTACATAGTCTTCTTTTATTCTAATACCTCCAATTAAGCTTGTTAATAATCGACTCCAGTGTTGCTATGAATAGCACAGGGGAGAGGAGGGGTCGCCTTGTCTCACTCCTCTTTTGACCGGAAACCAAGGTCCAGCTTTCTGAAGTTTTACCCCTACTCTTGCTATCATTGTTATATACATTATTATACATTGTATATAACAATGATAGCAAGAGTAGGGTAAAACTTGATATTTACTATACTCTTGATTACACTGATATATTGCTTTTCGACTCCTTGTGTTGTGAGAGTTTCCCATATACTTCTGTATGACAGACAGTCAAATGCCTTTTTGTAGTCAATATATGCAATATATTTTTCAATGAGCAGCTCTATGATGTGAATGTGGTCGATCGTAGAATAACCTTTCCTGAATCCGGCATGCTCGATTGGTCTTTCAAGAGTAGAGCTTATTCTTTTATTTATTATTGAGGAGAACAGTTTATATATAGTATCTATACTAATAGTTAGCTTATCGGTCTGTAGTTTCCTATATCATTGGGGTCTCCCCCCTTTTTGTATATGAGAATAATATCCAATTCGGACCATTGGGTGGGAGTCTTTCCAGATTCTATGATGAGGTTGAACAGTTCAGATAGACAGCCGATAAGTTCAGATGGTCCGTTTTTTTTTAATTTCGTGAGTAATTCCACCTGAACCTGAACTTTTTCTGGCTTTAAATCTTTGGTTGCCCTTGTGACTTCACTTATTTCTATCTGAGGTACTAATGAGTTTCTGTCAATGTAGTATGTGTACACGATATTGGTCCATGTGTACACTACTCTCTTCCTCCGTACTATAAAAGTTCCTATAAAAGTATGTTGCAATGTTGGTGATGTCCTTGCGGTTGTTAATAATTTTTTTGCCTTGTTTTAGTCCGTCAATCCACAATTTGCTCGTTTTGAGCTCTTTGTAAGATTTCTTTGTAATTGCTCTTTGTGATGTTTTTCGATAGTATTATGACTGTGATTTGAGTAGTATTTTTTTATATATTCACTTATTAGCTTGTAGAGGGCAGAGATCTTGTTTTTTATCGCTCTAGATTTATGTTTTGGAACGAAGTTCCTAATGGCGCGTTGCGAATTGTTGAAGGCTAGACGGATTATAGGCACGATACTTTTTGCCACTCGAAATCACAATGTAATAACGACTATTAAGAATGATACAAAAAAACGACCTTATCACCTTGACAATAATGTAGAATTTTGCAATTACACATTGTGACTGTTATGACTGTTACATATTGTGACTAGCTAGCCGGGCCTTAGGTATGCGAATATGTATATGAAGAGCGCTTGATGTTATTACTCAGTACGCCGATGCCTCCAGTTCCGGCACTCTAGCCACAACTGCCACCGGAAGGTGGCCTGTGTCCGGTGTGCCGAGGAACACTCTGTGCGGGACTGCCCCCGCTCCCCCTCTGAGACGCCCACCTGCGTAAACTGCAGGTGGGCCCACCCTGCCAACAGCAGAGAGTGCCCAGTGTACCGTAAGGCGGCACGGAAACCGCGAGCCGATAATGCCCGCGCTTCCCCCCCCTGCGTACTTGCCGACTCGCCTCTCCCGGAGCAAGAGGCCCCTCCTCCTCCGCCGACCGCTACATCACTGATGGCGGAGGCGAACGATCATACGCCCAGGTATGTATACCCCCCCTCGGCTACCGTCTCTCCTGCGCAACCTTCCAGGAGGAAAAAGCAGCCGAGCTCCAGGAGTAAGGATGCCACGTCCCCTGTGCCCCCCCCCTGTGATGCCGCCGCTACTCCAGCCAACTCCCAGTTGGAGCTTGAGCCGCTCGCGCTCGCCCCTCTACAGCCGGACCTCACGCGGGCCACTCGGCGCTCACAGCGCCCCCCGCGCAGACCTGCTGACTCCCCCGCGGCCATCACAGCCGCGGCAACAAAAATCGCCCCGGAGCCTGCAAACCGTGCGGCCGCTCCGTACTTTCAGCCTCCGGTGCCCGCTCCGCCGCCCCAAGAGCCAGCGCAAAGCGAGGCCCCCGCATCGACTGCAGAGCTTCTGCCGTCTCTCCTCTCCCTGGCCGTGAGCTGCGTCCAGAAGCTTATGGCCGGGGAGGAAGTTTTTCCAACCATCGTAAAGGCCCTCATAGAAGGCACCCCCCTTGCAGCCGCCCTCGCACAAATCTGGCTCCCCCGGCCCTAACCCGGACCCGCGCCCAGATATCTCCGGTATCCAGAAGCTCCTATCAGAGGAGCCGACTGTCGACTGCCGGAGATCTGCGTCGCGCGTTCCGGACTCGGGATACATGCGCGTGATATGCTCCGCTCCCCCCGCTCTCTGTGAACGCGTTAATTTTTTCTGCTCAGTTACAGGATCACCGAACTACTGCACGAGCGGAAGCCACGCACCCGGCCATCACCGACCCGCTGCCGTGGCATGCCTGCTCGCCAAACGGCACCCACCCTGCTGACACCAGACGCAGGGAGCATCCCGGAGCTACGCTACCGAGACGCCCCAAGCGCGGTGCGCCCCCCGACTAGCACCGTTGGATCGATGCCCCCCTAACCCCCCGCGTCGATTATAAAATCGGCGCAACCACCTTTCCGTGCGCCCGTAGTATGACGTGGGGCAGCCCTATTGCCCCACACGTCAGCCCCGTGGTAGCCCTTTCCCCCGGACATCAAAAGTCAGGGGCCCGGGAACACCTTTCCCCCCTTCCTATCCCAGGTCGCTTGGTTCCGCGGTCCGGTAAAACACGGCGCGTGAGGGAGTGGACCCATACACGACCCCCACGCGCCGTTTGGAGCCGACCGCCGGTCTTGGTTGGGCTTGGATTGGCATAACGTCATTCCCTTGGAACTTTTGTTGCCCCCCCACGGGTTTCCGCGTTCTGCCGCGGGGGGTCTTTACCAAAAAACTGACTCTATGCGCCCAGTACTCGTACTGGGCGCGTCATCCCACCCCAATTAGAGGGGCTTAGCCCCTGGTATTGGTTTCCGCCGTAAGGCCCTTTTCAAGGGGCCCGGCGTCGAGAAGAGTCTCCTTCTCGTAATTTACTCAGTACGGAGCCGGACTTTGCGGCGGCAACACTGCGATCAGCAAGCAACCCGCCCCCTCACCTACCCCTTCGCGCGCACTATATATACTTAGTTCAACTATTTGTTTTGTATAATATAATTAATATCTATGCAGATAAACAAAATTGAAGAGTCTGTTTGTAATTTCAAATTAACAGCTTTTATTTTCACTTAATGCATTTAAAAGTATGATTGGTACTTACAATAAAATATAAATTGTTAACATTTTTCTGTCCGTCTGTCAGTCTGTGTGTTTGTTTTCTTTTTGTTTGTTCAATTCTTTATTATCTACTATATATTTATATTATAATATATATATTATAACTTCGTTCCATCCGGGTGTCCCTTGACACCTCTCAAGTTTTTTTATACTTTGCAGTTCTCTTCATCTTTTCATGAAATATTTGTTTTATTTTTGTTTTGGGTTGATTGCCTTCTGTTGATTCAGTTGATAATATTGTCGTAGTAAGTTTGAACAGATTTATTTGGTGCTGTGTCCAACATTTCAGTCAGGTGTTTATTAAATTTTGAGATGTTTTCTAACTTTGTAATAGTTTTCTTCTGATTGTTACTGTATTTTATGCGACTTTTCTTTGAATGTGTAATCAACATCCAAATCACATACGTGCCTATTATTATATACCTACTGGAAACCTTTGTATTTCTAAAAAATATATGCAAGTATTCATTTCAATTTATATGGGTGGAGTTTAGTATCAAATGGGTGGGTCTAGTATAAACTTTTGACATATAAAGTAGGTACCAATAAATATGAATACTAAAGTAAAAAGAGCTGGGTGGAACACAACAACGATACATAAAAAATTGTTTTGGCGATTTCGTTAGTCATCGATGTAAAAATCTCAATTAGTGAAGTTAATGAAACGAGCACGACCTCGTTATTCAATATAACATGCCCTAGTCAATATTAAATTATTTATTTTCCAATAAATATTAAATATACCATTTTATTTTACTTTTCGATCTTTTAATAAGATTTTGAATGAATGTACCTACCTACCTTGTTTTATGTCTCAGATTTTGTCATACTAGATTTTGCCAGCGACTTTGTGTGCGTAAATGGAAATAACGCTGGAACCGTATATTTTGCCGTTATAAAACAAGCCTATGTCCTTCGCCGTGGTCTACTCTAAATCTGTGCCAAATTGCATCGGTCTAGTACGAGGGCGGGTCAATAAGTCCGTGACTTTTGGAATAAAACACAGATTTTTTGATAAATAAATCATTTTATTTTTCAACGTAGTCCCCCTTGAGCTCTATACACTTTGTCTAACGCTTCTCCAATTTTTTTATCCCTTCCAAAAAATATGATTTGTCGAGGTCCTCAAAATAGGCCTTTGTTTGCGAGATGCCTTCATCATTGGAGTCAAATCTTTTTCCACCGAGCCATTTTTTCAGGTTTGGGAACAAGAAGTAGTCACTCGGAGCCAAATCTTGAGAATAGGGTGGATGTGGGAGCAATTCATAGCCCAATTCATGGATTTTTGCCATGGCAACTGCACATGTGTGCACCCTTGCATGTCTTGTCTTGGTGAAAAAGAACTTTTTTTTTGGCCAAATGAGGTCGGTTTTTTTCAAATCCTCATTGAAGCGGTCCAATAAGTTGGCATAATATTCCCCATTAATTGTTCTTCCCTTTTGAAGATAGTCAATGTGGATTATCCCACGTGCATCCCAAAAAACAGTCGCCATAACTTTATTGGCTGACAAACCCACCTTGGCCTTCTTTGGCGCCGATTCACCCTTAGAAACACACTGTTTTGACTGTTGTTTGGTCTCTGGTGTGTTGTGATGGATCCATGTTTCGTCCACGGTTAAAAAACTCCTCCATATTGTGATTAAACAACGCCAAACCTTCCTGTGAAGTTGTTACACGATTGCGTTTGTGGTCGCCTGTGAGCAAACGCGGCACCCATCTTGCGGAAAGCTTTCTCATGCCCAAGTGATCATTCAAAATTGAAACCACTGAGCCATGCGAGATGCCTATGGCTTCCACAATCTCTTGCAATTTCAATCTTCGGTCGGCCAACACCATATCGTGAATTTTTTCGATTGTTTCGGGTGTAGAGACCTCAACTGGGCGTCCAGGACGTTCGGCATCTTCAGTGCTTGTACGGCCACAACGAAATTCAGTAAACCACTTTTTACCATTGAAATCGATGGTGCAGAGTCCCCATAGTATTTATCAAGCTTAGCCTTGGTCTCGGTAATGGTTTTTTTTCGCAAAAAATAATGCTTAATAAGCACACGAAATTCGCTTTTTTCCATTGTTTCCTTAAGTTACTGGATAGTCTGATAAAGATAGCTGTAAAACACAAACTAACTGACGCAGCAAGTTCAAATTTTGATAGGAGTCAACTGACAGATGCCTGTTGACAGGAGTAGTGTTGCTTTTTCAGTAAGGAGGTTAGAAATTCAAAAAGTCACGGACTTATTGACCCGCCTTAGTAGTTTCAGAGCTTGTTCGATGCAAACAAACAAATCTTTCTTCTTTATAATTGTATTAGAATATAGATGAATCTGACTCAACAAAATCAATATTAATCACATTTTCAGTACCTACTTTATATATCTATAGGACTATCTATAGGACTATCCATAGGACTATATGTATCTATAGTACACTGGACAGGCCAGCTATGTGCAATTATGTGACGTTTGCTGGCGACCAGCCCATCAACAGAATCACTATGATAAGAGGGTCTGGAAGATATCTAAAAAACTACGCTTGACACTACTATAGCTAGGGAGCTGGTGGCAATTTAAGTATGTGATTTCATCGTCGTTGTCCGTTGATACTAAGACATAATGTAGTCTGTAACTATGTGAAGTAGAGAAAAATAGTGGAGAGCTCAGGTAGCTCTGATTTTTTAAAATACCTAAACAAATTCGAAAAAAATATCAATAAAATGATATTAACGTTTCTGTCATCAATTATATCGTGTTAAATTTACCTTAGCTGTATAGGAGACACAAGACACACATGGTTTGTGTCGCTTTTTGCCACCTTCTAGACTGTCTCGCGGTATAAGCGGGGAATACTACCAGGAGTACTGGCTGATAGAAGGGAAGTTTTCCCGTACGACTGCGTGAGGTGCTTGACTGAGTTGAATAAGTTAACATAGTACGAAATGAGATTTTCAGTACTGTGATTTTGAATGGGACTCGGACACAAAACGATAATGGTAATTATATAGTTCACATTATATAATACGCTTTACTGCCACGAGCATGGTTGTTATGTTTTCTTTAAATTTTAATTTACAAATAAAACAATTTTTATTTATTTATTATTAGCATAAAACATACAATATTGATTGATTGTATGCTCCATAAGCCACATTGGCTTATCCGGAGGGTAAATAAGCAACAAGAATTACAATCATTTGTACACTCTTGCAATCTAATTACATCTATAATTACATCAATTTATCCCATTCATTAATTAATTTAATATTATTGAATATTCTTTCTTTAGAATTTTCAAGCATAATTACGTTTTATATAATTGTATAAAGCATAAGCTATTTTTATCATTTTCATACTATATTCAATAAATAGAAATGAAAGCTTAAACATTATATTTTAACATTAAAATTTTTAAGAAACCTATTGCAAAGTAGCCGCAACAATTTATATCCTTCTTCAAAAATCTGTAGCAAATTTGAAACTAAGTACAAGAAAAGAAAATAAGTCTAAAACCCAAAAACCCTCAGGAATGTTATATTATATTATCTACTGCACTATAAGAAAACCATTGGACCTTACATTTGCTGATGTGATCATTTCTGATATTTTCACCCTCACAAGAGCGCATTGAACTATTGCCATTGCGTGAGGGCTCTGATACCCTTTTAAAGGCTATAGGGGAAGGTACTATAACAAAAAATTTCGCAATTTGCAGTGGCTTAGGAAAGCACTCCACTTATGGGAACGTGAAAGTCATACAAATACATAAATAACTGGATATTTAAGAGATTAAATGTCATTCCAACCTTGAACTTAAATTTAATTTGCCCTTAAGGGAATTGCTGGCACGTTACTGTCATTATTTATATGAAGACGAATGTGTGTATATGTATCTAGTACGAGTTTATTTATTTATTTTATTTCACCAAGTATGATGTGCTGAAATCATTTCCCAGCTTTTATTTTTAGGGTTCCGTAATACTTAAGGGACCCTTATAGTTTCGCTCTGTCCGCCCGACCGTCTGTCTGTCTATATGTCCGCTCTCCTAGCTTCTGTAATTATGAATATAAATGGATAAAATTTGCTTTAGTTGTAAAATGTATGTAGATCTCGGTTTGACATCATAAAATAATAATAATTTTATATTTTAAGGGTGGCTCTCCAGTCTCCGTACATAGTACATAGTTGGGATGAAAAATTTTTTGTTTTATTCTATCCCATCGTGTGGGGTATCGTTGAATAGGTCTTTTAAAATACATTTTTACAACCCTTTTTTGAGTAATCGGCCTCCAAAGTGGATTATAAGTTGTTTAAGCATGCCAGACCGACGGTTTTCGAAAGAAGATTAGGAGACTAACAGATTGACGTATAACTTGACCTTGTTCTCCCTATGACCTTTTTTACTCAAAATTCTTACACATACAGGGCTTACAGGTTTAGCTGGAAACTGGTCAAGAGTAGGACTGCTAGACTTGCATTTGTATCGTTTTCCAGTTGGCGCGCCGCCGCGTTTCACAACAGTTTTCTCCTTCCTTATGACTTGTTTTTACTCAAAAAATCTTCACACATTTTGGTCAATAAAAAAAAATCTGCCGGCCGAGACCGGCGGTTTTATATCAAACTTTTGGGCCCCTAGCGCTCTGCAGTGGTCTAATGCTTGTTCCCGATGAACTCATTTTTCGACGCCGAGTTCTATCTCTATTAGGTTATTTTGTATAGATGTATTTTTCTAAACACAAATGGTACCTACAAAAACTCTCTCAGTTAATATGTCAAATGTTTAAAAGTAATTTTAAATAACTAAACGTAACATTCCGTTTCAAACTAGCTGACTGGTAATATATATTTACAACAAGTTGCTATTCTACTTAATAAGATGAAATAGAACAGAAGCGATGCAAATGAAGAACTACATCTTCGCATTTTCTAAACTAATATTCATTTTCAATTTCATTTATCTATGACACTATTATTCAATATTTTATATGAATTGAGATTTTTCACATTGCGATAAGATAGCATGAAAATATTTATTTAAAAGCAATATTAATCTTCACGGTCTAAATACATATGATTTTATTATTTGTCGTGACTCCATTTTGAGATTTTATTTTCTTTACCAATACGTTTTATTTAGTAAGAGTATCCGTAAGTTAAATAGAGGATGAGTCGCTTACGATGAATAGTGATCGTTTAGATCTTGGCGTTATTATCATCAATTAAAAAAAAACCTCAAAATCAGTCATCACAAACACCTCTTATCGGGCTCGAAATTAATTTGCGGCCACGTGGAATACGAACTGGAAATATAAAACATTTGTGTGTTTCATGAAATACAATCTTTCACAGTCTAATTCACGAATAAATCCGTTAGACGTTCGCGAAGATTCTTTGGGCGGATGATCTTAATTCGTTTAACTGTCCGCCCACCCGAACCGTCCAGACTACCACGGATCCAGCCAGGGTCTGTGCACGGTTTAATCCGATTGTATTCTGGTTTTAAAATATTTCATATGATGCCGTCACTCGTCTCATATTATGTGATTGTAAGCAAGCGAGAATCGCGTTCAATATTTTAAATGTTTTTAGATGTTGTTGAACAACCTACTTAGGGTTTTTTATAATATTTAATCCTCAATGTCCGAACCCATAAAGCTGCGTTCTAACTATAACTTAAAGGAGTAAGATACAATTTGTTTTTTTTTTTCTTTTCTAGGTTAAGAGACACATACTTGTAACTATGTCTTGGCCAAAGACCACTTTGCCGATTATTCCTGTTCGTTCCTATTTCATGGGTCATCGGGACACGCTCCGCCGAAACGGCTTGACCGACTCTTATGAAAATTTTTGCATATTCGTTAGGTCTGAGAATCGGTCGTAATCTATTCGTATTATTTTTTCTTTTTACCCAACTACGGCAAAGCCAAAAGGAAGGGTAATGATTTTGGCAGTCTATGTATGTATGTATGTATGTATGTATGTATGTATGTATGTATGTATGTATGTATGTATGTATGTAAGTATGTTTGTTCCACCGTAGCGCTGAAACTACTGATCTGATTTTAATAAATGAGACGCCAATAGCTTCGTAATAATAAGCCGGGTAACATAGGCTATAGGCTTAACTTATAGGTACTTTAAAAGAGACAATCTTGTATATACCGATATAATAGGTTTCTCGAAAACGCCTGCAAGTATTACCATAAAATTTAGAATGCAAAGGGAGTTTTGGGAGACAAAAATCGATCTAGGTAGATGTTATCCCTGGAGAACTGCGTATTTTTAAGCTAAGTATGTTTTTTCTTTCGTCGTGCAACAATAGGTATATCAATAATTTCTACTTTATTATGTCAGTCCGATTGGCAGTTTGGTATAATAATTGTTGCTTTGTTCCAAAATTCGGAATGTGGTGGACTCGAACTCTGATAAAACATTTTTGTAATTCTTTTTTTGAACTACTATATAATTACGTAGTCGGGTTATAGTTTTTTTTTATAAAAAATATAGTTATTATATAATGCGGTATTAAAAATACATACAATGGCAAAACAACGTTTGCCGGATTAGCTAGTGCACTATGCTCGTTAAGTGTCAGCAATCAACTATTATTACAATTGTGCGCTCACTTGTTAAGTTGTACACGATTTAGTGATGTGACATTGTGCGAATATCCAGCGCATATATTGAATTAGCCGCAACTAGCACGACAAGGCAGACATGGCAGGGGTTGCGAGGGATCGATAGTTTTCCCCTGGGGAACTCCGCAAGGGGACCCGCCCCGCTGTCTCCCTGTGATGTCCCCCTGGCGGGCAGACATCGCGGGCGGACACTCGCTCGGACATCACCGCTAATGAAATTGTATTTATGTCTCCAATTTTTATATGGCGACGGACAGAGTAGATTGGGCACTTTTGTACATTCAATCGAATTGAAATAATGAACAATCGTCGCAAAAAGAATGTTCTTTTGTCGGGATTTCGAACAATCACTGCAATTTACATATGCATTATTTTATTATCAACTAGCTGTCCCGACACACGTTCTTCTGTCTTAACTAAATAAATAACTACACCAAACCAAACAGGAAACTGATGAATGCACCTATAAATATTGGACAGTCAAGTGAACACAGTTCAGAATTAGTATGGGAAAATTCAATCATCGTTTTTATATCGGAGAAGATATATCAATTAGTAAATAGGTATTGCTTTGTAGGGTCCCGTACCCAAAGGGCAATGGGGACCCTATTACTTGGATTCCATCCATCCGTCTGTCTGTCACGGGTCACCAGGCTGTATCTCGTGAACTGTAATAGCTAGACAGTTGAAATTTTCACAGAAGGTGTATTTCTGTTGCCGCTTTCTGTTAACAATAAAACAGAATAAAATAAATATTTCCCATACAACAAACGTAAATAACGTTTTTATTTCGATTTTATTTGCTCGATATTATCACTGGTGCTCAATATTAGTACTTAATAGTTGCATAGATAATGGTACGGCACCCGTCAGTCGCGGGTCACAGTCAGACTTGACCGGTTTCTTTAACAATAATACTAGCTTACACACGCGCCGCAGGCCGCAGCTCTCGCGGCGCCGCTGCACTAGGATTTAAATATGTCATTTTTTGCCGCTGTGCTAGAGGTGAAATCCATATAGAAGTAGCTGCGGCGTGTGCGTAAAGGCCCTATGGTATTAATAGCATTTAGCACCTATGACATAAGTAGGTACAATATCGACAGAGTTCCTGCTCAAACATTTTTCTTTGCACTAGGTCGCCTCAAAATATTTAAACACAAAGGAAGTGATCGCATCGACTGCAGCCATGGTTGAAGTCCGCATAAACACGTGAGTATGCGTGCGTGCGAAAGATTCATCGGCGCTGTTAAGCGATTCGCCGAGCGGCAACTTGTTCGATAGTACCTGAAGTTTTTAATTCCGTTTACTGTAGTCGGAGCCTCACAAGCATGAAAATATTAGGTCCTTACATACAAAATTGGCGTTTTGTCGTACTGACCAATTTGATCTCAAATAATATATCTTCTTTGGTAAGGAATTCCAATTCAAATTTATACCGCTATTTACTCATGCATTTGTGTTTCGAAAACCGTAATTCATTTGTTTTTTATCTTTTAGTTTTTCCTTTGCGTCACTCCGTTTGCAAAATGTATTATTTTCGAGTACGAGTTCCTCCGTGGCACCAGTGCTGCAGAAACGGCTCGAAGGATTAATCATGTGTATGGCGGCGGTGACGCAAAAGAAAACACAGTGCGTTTTTGTTTCCAACGTTTTCGTTCTAGAAATTTCGACCTGCAGAACAAGCCCCGTGGACCGAAGAATTGGAGGCTATTGTGGAAGCGGATCCATCGCAAACTGCGTCCGAGTTAGCTGCAGGCTGCGGTGTTAGTGATAAAACTGTTTTAATCCACTTGAAGCAGATTGAGAAGGTAAAAAACCTCTCGGATTGAGTGCAGAAAACCGACAAATGCGCGTCGACTACTGCGTTACATTGCTCAACCGGTACAATAATTAAGGGATTTTAAATCGAATCATTACCTATGATGAAAAGTGGATCCTGTACGATAATCGGAAACGCTCATCGCAATTGGCTGGACCCTGGCCCACCAACCAAACCTGCCCCAAGCGAAAATTGACTCAAAAAAAGTTACTTGTGAGCGTTTGGTGGACTAGTGCCGGTGTCGTTCACTACAGCTTTCCTTAATCTGGCCAGACGATTACGGCAGATGTCTATTGCCAGCAACTGCAAATCATGATGGAAAAGCTAGCTGCTAAACAACCGAGGTTGGTCATTCGCTCTAGGCCACTGCTGCTTCAGGACAATGCTAGACCACACACTGCACAACAGACGGCTACCAAATTAGAGGAGCTTCAATTGGAATGTCTAAGACATCCACCGTACTCCCCGGACCTTGCTCCAACAGATTTTTCGCAATTTGGATAACTTCTTGCAAGGGAAAAAATTCAACTCCGATGGGGCAGTCCAAAGCGCCTTCAAATATTTTATTGATTCCTGTCCGAATGGTTTTTGACGTGAAACGTCTTTAAAATCGCGCCGAAACATACGGGTACCAGGTTTAAAAACTGGACCGTAACGAAAAGGTCTATATCATCGTACCTTAATAATTAAAAAACTATTAGTCTTAGAAACAAAAATGTGGTGTAAATATTTCACTTATATAGTCAGCTCGCTGTTATGACATTGAGTTCGTGTCGGGGTCAAGCGGGGCGGCGGGGGAGGGATACTGCGATAACTGTGCGAAACCGGCGCTCACGCTTGTTTCTATTCAGTGTAACTCGTGACTCCGACTTTATAGCGTGGTGATTCTTTCGTGTGTTTGTTGTTTCTACGTACCTGTTCTTTTTTATTAAAATACTTAAAACAGCGTCCATCTTGTTTTCATTTCAATCTTTTACTTTAAAAGCGATTCGCTAACATAGACGTTTCACGTTAAAACCAACGGCCGTGTGCCCCGACACAGCCCCACCCGCTTTTTTAGTAAAGGAATCAATGAACTACCTATGAGATGGCAAAAGTGCATAAATAGCAATGGTATAATATACTTTGAGTAAATAAATATATTATGTTTAAAAAAAAATCGACTTTATGTTCCTCCTTTACAAAACGCCAATTTCATATGTAAATTGTCCTATTATGTGAAATTGAAAGTTTGTATGTATGGATATTTGGATGTTTGTTACTCTTTCACGCAATAACTACTCAACGGATTTGTTTAGACTCTGGAAGTAACACCACTTTTTGTCGCTGCAAAATGTACAGTTCCTGCGAGATTTCGTTTTAGCGTACGAAGTCACGGGCTGTTGCCTTAGTATTAAGTACATATTCTTCGCGTACATTATTCTAGGTACTTCATAATTCATATCTGCATTTTGCAAGTGTTTACAAAAGATTTTAAGCCTCATACGTACGAACAAGATATTATAAAGGCATTGAAAGTCTGCAAATAAATTTAAATGTAAATATTTCTTATTTGAGCAACATTCTAACTTCCACGTACATATTCCCTTTAAGGCACAGAAGTTGCGCTACAAACGGGCGGTCATGAATTTTCGAGTCGGCGTTACGTCTATTGCGGCGCGGCGCGGCGCGAGACATAGAGAGTTTCGTTTTGAAAACGTTTAATTCTAGTGATGCTCCCCTATCGAGTCGATTTATAATTTAATTTAATTTTTAACCCCGACGAAAACAGAAGGGTGTCATAAGTTTGACGTGTCTGTCTGTGTGTGTGCCTGTGTTTGTCCGTGGCATCGTAGCTCTTAAATGGATGAGCCCATTTTGATCTAGTTTTTTTTGTTTGAAAACTGATATGTTCGAGAGAGTTCTTAGCTATAATTCATTATCAATCGTCATCAGCTCGCTCAATGCTTGATAGTTCGGGGGTTAGTTATATTTTATCACATATCTACATCGTTACCAAAATAAATCGTACATAAAACCATGTCTTCGGAATTTCTACTAATTTCTAATTGTCTATTTAATTTTTTTTTGCCCATTCATCACATCATTAAGTCATATATCGTAAGTCGGCGAACATTGACTAATGAAATGTTGGAACATTGCCTACGTGATACGTCACATATAATAACTTTATCCTAAGACTGAGTACCAATATAATTTATTAGGTTTATTCCTAACTAGTTGAACAACAATAATAACAAAAGTAATGCGATTACTTTTCGTTTCGTTGGTAATAAAGTTATCTTACGCGGCAAGACAAACAAACAACTGTTGTTCATTTTATTACCTTTATTTTATCTTAATAATGGAACATGTGACGGATTTAATAGCTTTTTTAATATTATGATAAAGAAACTTTACTAAGTTAGGCACCAGTAATAATAATTTAAGACTGTTTGTAAATTTTGCTTATCATTTGAAGAGTGACAGGTCGAGTTTATTCAAATAATGTTTTAGTTTAATTAATCTATTTACCATTTGTTACATTTATGTTTGTTATATCTATTATTACATGTTCATTTTCAATACGAACTTAGAAAATTGCCATTATATATATGCTTCAGCTGAAAACTTGTCTCAGGCACAGATGTGGAAATTTCTTCGACGCCTCGGGATTGGGAAAACATCGGAGACTCCTGCGCCAGTAGTAAATATTGACATACTTAATAAACATTTTGCTGTTCAGCCTATAAACTTATCGGATGCCAATAAATCCTGCTGTTTGAACTCCCTTTCTAATAAGTTACCTCCTCCGTTTGATCCGTTTGTCTTGAAAAATATCTCGGAAGATCAGGTACTCACAAGTCTTCGTTCAATCGCCTCTTAAGCCATTGGTAGTGATGGCCTGAGTAAGGATATGTTATCCCCAATTGCTGATTTGTTGTCTCCAGCTATAGCCCATATCCTTAACTTTTCCATTAGTTCAAGCACTTTTCCTTCCATGTGGAAACATGCCCATATAATACCTCTTCCTAAAACCACTAATCCTACTTTACCTTCTGATTATCGACCCATTTCCATTTTACCAATCCTTTCTAAAATTCTTGAGCAAGCAGTTACCAAACAATTCAGTGATTTTCTAAACACCAACCATATTTTAAGTCCATACCAGTCTGGATTTCGTCCTGGGCATAGCACTACCACGGCATTGCTGAAAGTAACGGACGATATACGGTATGCAATGGACAACAGACTGCTAACAATTTTAGTTTTATTAGACTTTAGTTGCGCGTTCAATTCGGTGGACTACGATATTTTGTTGGCCATACTTAGGTCTTTAGGTGTATCTTCTTCTACGTCAGCATGGTTTGACTCCTACCTGAGAGGACGGAAGCAACGTATATTTACTCCTGACGTTAGTTCTGACTGGTCCAGCATTACTGCTGGTGTCCCACAGGGGGGAGTATTGTCCCCATTACTTTTCGCGGTCTTCATAAACGAAATAACAAGGTTCATCTCTTCGGCCTACCATTTATATGCAGATGACCTGCAAATATACAGGCACACTAGTATTGAGGAAATTGATCTTGCCATTATTGCTGTCAACCAAGATCTTTTAAATATATTTAAGTGGGCGAACACTTTTGGACTTCTGGTTAATCCAAAAAAGTCGCAAGTTCTTCTCATTGGCAGCAGGCAGTTGCGCTCCAGGGTTGATTTTGAATCTATTAGCAAAATAATTTACGGTAGTGATGTATTGGAGTTTAGCGACAATGCCAAAAATTTAGGTCTAATTATTGATTGCAACCTGTCGTGGTCTGCTCATATTAATGGTATAAGCAAAAAGTTACATCATTCTTTGCATACATTAAAAAGACTACAGAATTTCCTTCCTCTATCCACTAAAATTCTTCTAGCACAATCTTTGTTATTGCCATTGATAGATTACGCTGACTCCTGTTTTTTGGATGTAACTGAGGAGCTATTGTGTAAACTTGAACGTCTTCAGAATTTGTGCATACGTTTTATTTTTGGACTGCGCAAATTCGACCATGTTTCCGAGTTTCGCAACAAATTACAATGGCTACCCATCAGCCTTCGTCGGAATTTTCATATTTTAACCCAGTTGTTTAAAATTCTAAAATTGTCCAACTCTCCTTCTTACCTATTTGAACGATTTTCATATACTACCTCGAGTGATAGACCTCTGCGTACTTGTAACCCAAAAAAGGTACTCGACACCCCTTGGTGTAAATCAAATTTCTACGCCAACTCGTTCACGGTCCGAGCTGCCCAGCTGTGGAATGCTTTGCCTGAACATGTGCGGCAGGGTCCAACAGTGGACACGTTCAAGACTAGGCTGAAGAATCATTTCTTATTGTCATCAGCAACAAAATAGTTTATGTAGGTTTATTTTTTTCATATTATTATTATTTATTATGTTCATTAATTTTTATTTATTATTCTTTTATGTAGGTATTATTATATTTATAATATGTATTAGTATATTGTATTTACTAGTTTATTTTCATTATAAATCAGTTGTAAGTAATTGTCTCTTTTTTAATCTGATATTATTCTTTGCTGTACTACCTGTGTCCTACTTATTTTATTTTTCCTAAACTCTGTGTAAGGTCTGCTGGCAGAGATCTCTTTTTAGAGATAAGCACGCCTTTGTACCATCTCTTTTGTGTATTTTGTAATATTTTGTGTTATTTCTGTTGTGTACATGAAGAATAAATAAATAAATAAAATTGTAGGTACTAAGCTAACTTTTTTTTCTAGGCACTTTGTGGAGCGTAGATACATCGATGCTTCGTGTTTTTCGATATAAATGATATATCTTGTGCATCACTATTTCGAGCACAGAATTTAAGGAGTTATAAAATATTTTATGTTTGACGCGCGTAGGTCTTTATTTTCTCACCGCACTAATATATTGTTAAACTCAAGTAAGCAACTCAAAATGGAGCCGATATTATTCCTATAAGATCTGTGTTTTTATTAGATTTTTATAACGAAAACGACTTGTAATGCGATTTCTGTTAAACGAATCAAAAAGGGCCTTCGTAGGGACTAGATAGTTACTAGACAAATTGTTTTCTTTTCATATATCAGCTTATAGAGATTTTAGACTTCGTACTCATTTTACGTTACATATTTTTTATTATTTACACATAAAAATGTACAAAGTGTCTTAATTGTATTTACTACAACAGACTTAGTAGGGCTTTTCCTTTGTTATTGGATGATTTATGCAGTATTCTCCGAGCGAAGTAACCACTCTTGAAATACTGTATTGCCTGGGACAGTCGAGTTTTTGTAATGTCGTATGGTTGCCCTAACACATATGGCATTCTCACAACACAGTCAGCCTAGTCCAGAGCCATTGCTCTGGTCAATATGTCTAGGGCCAATCGTATGCGGGTTTCATCGCGATGTTTTCCATCACCGTTGGAGCGTCCGTACAATGTACTTGAGATCTGAAAATGTCTCATTGGTACACGACACAACCTGGCAATCGAACCTACACTCTCTAGTGCGAACCAAACGGTCCACCTACTAGGCCACGGAGTTCTTTTTCTACAACAGAAGCTTCAATATTCAGCACTGGTAAAGAAGTGGCATCATATACTTTAACACAATTACTCTTACAAATTAATTTGCGAGGATACTTACGATTTACTCACATTACCTTTATGCAAATTTAGGCATCAGTAAGATCAGCTCTTTGCTTAACAGGCGGGAAATGGCGACAATTACAGCTTATTTCCAACCGAACCTGAAGTTTGTTTTTTGAAGTTTTGAAGAAAGAAACAGGAGGTTCTCAATTCGTGTTTATGTTATATACATATATAATTCGTATTTTTTTTGTATGTATGTTACGACTGATTTTACTGAATTGACTGACTATTACATAATAATCATCACCACCACCACCATCATCACGATATTATGTTGATGTAGGTTTCTCATAGTTTTTTACACCGATATCGATTTCTTTGAACATTCACAGCTACCATTATTTTTTAACAAAAAATTAAACCGACTTCCAAAGTAAAAATACATAAAAAGTATGAAATAAATCTTATTTTCTAACTAATTCCCCTTTTAAATGCAGCTAAAATTTTAACTATTTCTTTGTTTTCTTACTAATTTTAACTATTTTTACTATGGAAGTCGCTTTAATTTTTTGTTTAAAATAATAATGTGATACAACAGTTGAAATTATTATTGCTGTTAGCGTAGCGTACTACGGCGTAGAGGCGTAGATGCTGGCTACGAGGCGCGTAGGGCGCGTAGTAGCGTAGACCCACGTACGTCAGATAATAAATCATATAATGCTATGTACTATCGAACAAGTTGCCGCTCGACCAGGCATTAGATGAAAATCGTTAAACAGCGCCGTTGAATTTTGCGACCGTACACATAATTACGTGTTAATTCTCGGAAATAAAGAATATTATTATTATTATTAATACGTTATTCAACCACGTCCTCAGTCGGTGCGTTCAGTTCCTTTGTGTTTCTATATTTTGAAACATCCTTGTGCGAAGGAAAATGTTTAGAAACTGGTCGAAGAGGAACTTCGTCGATATTGTAGAAGCGGCAACTTGTTCGATAGTACGTCAATTACAACGTCAAATTTAGACAATGCACCTACTTTTGATAGGGTAGTATTTTATTGTACTAGTAGTAAGGAAGATTGCGTATACTGTATTCTGTCTCTTACTAAAATCTTATTATGGGGAGGGATGCGTAATATATACTAATATCAAAAAGTATCATTGGTACATATGACAGAGATGTTTAACACAGATCTACACTTTTGGCTAACTAAAATAATCTAACCAGATAGGCTGTGCTTGTGACATCTGTCAATAAGACATTGAAATTCTACTTTTTATCACTATTATTATATTAAGCAACAATCACGGGGAAGGACATAAACTACTTTTAATCGCGAAAAGTTGCACGGTTTTTGCAAGTTTAAGTTTTGCGTGCACGAAGCCACGGGAAATATCTAGCTTATTTACAAACTGCCAAAATATTCCAAAACAAAAATGAACGTTTCATATAAAATTCCACGACTGTTTGTTGCCAAAATAAATGAAAAAAATAATACATCGTCATTTTTATTCAAATTAAGAAAGTTTGATTCAATAATGTTTTGTTTCGGATCGGATTTACATTCGAGATGTTATATTTAATAAGATTTTCGGCGATGGAGTATTATTGAATTAACATATTTTAACAGTGTTTCCGTAAGTGACTTCTGAGATTCTCGATTTTGAAGTTTTAACATTAATTGAGGCTTATATACACATTTCTTCAAGCATTTTTTCTTTCTTAAGGTATCGATAGCAGTGCGCGTTTAAAAACTGGATTACTAAGGCCTTTAGTAGTAGCCAAGGTAGTAATTTACTATTAAAAAAATATGATAAATATAATTTGAGAATATTTAAGATATTTTTAGTACAATACCTAATAATTATAATTGATGATAGTAACTAGAAGACAAAAATATTTCATTTACGGCGACGTGTCTTATTGTGATTAAATTCCATATTATCACTTTAATTATACTCATACTATACTCATATCGTATTATTATTAGTCTAGTATTTTCTTATGGACTTTCTAATACCCATAATATCTGCACAATACTGATAAGTGTATATTTCGTTTTATTCTGTCTAATTATTGTAATATTCTGTCAAGTTTAACTTTTACTTATGTGCGGTCGCCGCCAGTACGCCGGCTTGCCACATTTCAACCTTTTAACTTTACAATAAGGTTTAAAAGGGGCACACCGAATATGTCTTCGACTGTACCTGCTTCACTATGTGTATAAAGTGTTGGGTATACACATAAAAAAAAAAACAAAAAATTTCAAACCACTTTCTTTATTTCGTGTTCATTGTTTTAATACAACATACAAGTAAATTTATCATCAGATATTATTTATCAATTCTTACGAGCTAACTTAATTATTTGAATAACAAATACTTAAGAGTATTGATGCGCCCAGCTCCCGAACTCGGAGGAAGGTAGTCGGAGATGCTGTTTAACCCACACTTAAACATATAACAAACATCTTACACCGAAATATGGAATGTGAAACAGATCAATCCGAATTTTTAATAAATTATAGAACCAAAAATACAAAATTAACTTAAGTGATAGTCAGCTTAGTTTCAGAACGAGAACTCGTCACCCGATGAAACGAATATTCGATCTAAAACTGTTCTCATCTTTAGTCATATAAAATGAAAATTAACTCAGATATATCACCCATAAAATTCATAAAATAATTAAAAAACACAAACGCACAAACACACAGTAAACGGTAAAAATTCAACTTCGTAGGAAGATATGTGATACCAACTCAAAACTTCCTTAAGTACTGTATTTGTACGTAAAATTAATAAAATCGTTACAAAATTTGTATGTGGCATATTAGTTACAAATGCACATTCATAACTTTAAACTAAAAAAAAAAAACAATTCATGGAATTATATTGAATAATGTGCAACTAAAATGTCTTTTGGTTTCTTTCCACCACAATCACTATTTAAACCTTACAAATTTTAAAGCCAATCATAATGTTTTTCAATCCACATTTAAATCAAAATGTCGTTTCTAAAATTACATAAAGTTGTTATCTACGGGACAGCGCAAGAGACACATTTCGAAGCGTCAAAACTTGTGACTAGAGAGAAAAGCATCGTAGAGCTTTGAGAAAACATAATTAAACGATATTGCAAGTACCGTGTCACAATATGTCACAATTGTTCACGAAACAAGAAACTGGGAACGGGAAACCTCTCGCGGGCTCCGACTGAAGAAGTTCCGGCGAGTGAGTCGACAGTTCAGCGTACTTTTATAACCTACCAATAAAACTAACTTATACACTCACTGACTAGCTTCATAAATAATTATAATAAAATAATTAGTAGTAAGTTAGAATTTAACGCCGTGAATAAAGTTTAATTTATTATCGTAATAAATGCAACGGTCGGTAATAAATAATGTAATGAGTGGGTTTGGCCATTTTATGCGTAATAAGGTGCAGCGAAGACGAAAACAGGTGAGTCTGCTCATTTCGAAGGACCTCAGAACTCGGAAATATTATCTAACGTAACGAACACTAAACAACTAAATCATTGGCCACGATTTGTCCGTTGGTTTGTTTGCAATTTGCCTCTCGTGGCAGATGTTTTGTAAACCGTGAGAGAGAGAGACGAAATCGTGGCAATGATGTTTTACCACACGATATTTTATTTCCTACACAGATATAAACCTTAAGTATCGATTAGCAATCAAGTTCATTATGAAAAAATATATCATTGGAAATATTTGTCAACCTCTCTTCTTAATATCGTACCATCCAAGAACAATTTTATGCATGTGACAACCGAATTTATAACTACACTTTACTCCTAACAACACTTTGGCAACAAATAGTATTTTATCCTTCAATTTCAACAGCAACGTCAACATTTTTGGAGTTAACATTACCATGTTTATTTACCGGTCGTTCATCGTCTCTAATTACCATCGTCTTTTTAAGAAAGAAGACAAGAAGGTAGCGACAGAAGATGTGTTTATGAAATTGGGTGTTTTATTGTACAAGTAGTTTTAAACGTGTCGATAAATACGTAATTGTATAATGTTACCGCGCCACTTTAGATGTTATATTGTACTAATAGTTGTTGATAATAATAATAATTTATGCATTTATCGACACGTTCAAACACATGTTTTTGGTGAATTTAACTTGCCATCGCAAATCAGATATTTATTTTCTGTCGGGCCGATGATTAGTTAATGTTATGTTATTATTTTAAATAAAATCACCCAATAGTAATGGTAATAGTATTCGGCGATACGAATGTCAAAACTGTGAATTTGGCTATCAATTTTCAGCTACTCTACACATTTGCATCGTCTGATACTATTATTGTGATCGTACGGAAACTACCTAATTTTTGAAAACAAGTATTCAGGATTACAGTTGTCTTTTTTATATATTTTTTTTTCTGTGATCAGTCTTAAAATTGAGTCATACACTCTAAGTAAGAAATGATAAACCCTTAAAATTACCTTAAATCATTGCTAGGCCTGAACTCAGATCATGCATGAGGTTGTATGGTGATCTGAATTAAGAATATACCTTTATTGCAAAGATATGAAAGGCGTACTTTAGTACAGCAGCAATAAAGATTACCAATATCGCTCGTAGATTTTTGCGCAGTCAATGCCATATAAAGAAAGGTTCCCCCTGCATAAGCACAGATGTCGAGAGCAGAACTCGCTTATGTCACAGGGGGCTATGGAAGCTAGCATAGAGCGTGGTAGGTCAGTAACGGCACTGCGCGCAATGTCAGAACACACCATTCGTACATTTTAATAATGAAGAAATAGGGAACAGGTAATATTAACCGTCTAAGGAAAAGGCGCTCCGTTAGTAAGGCTCTCGGGGAAACTAATTACATCAACCTTAACACATACATTATTGGTTTTAGAGTAATCAACATTGAATAGTTCTCATTTTATAATTATCTTAACACTAAAGAGTACAAAAAATAAAGGAAATACGAATATATGAAAAACAACAAGTTATTAGCGTACACCGTCGCATTTCATATAAGAACAACATGATTTTTTCGTTACAGTAACATTAATTATTCCACACTTATTTAGTAGAGATGAGAAAACAGGTCATCTAGAGTCTAGACGATGATACCCAACGACTCCGCGAAGACCGACAAGGGACTTCAGAAACCTCCGGTGCGTGCAATCTCCGAAGTACGTCATCGATACAAATCGATTATCAATACACGATCGTTTCCCTTCGATTATCCTTAATGTATCAAAAATATCTGCTAAAACAGCCCTTTCCATTAGAGAAAACTCGATAGAGTACATTTTGAACAGTCTCGAAGTAACTAATGTAGGTAACAATATCAAAAGTGTTGGGGATATGCAAGAGTCCAAGATCGAAATCAACAATTTATACACGCTAGACGTAGTTAAAGCGATACTACACAGACACTACCGCAACATCTAACCTATGTACGGGAACTACACGAGTACGAGATAACATTACGACTTACTAATTACTCTGTACGTAAACAAACCGAGAAACATAGTGACCTTAAGTACAAAATTCAAATTGTGTTTTCATATTTTTTATCAAAGGAATAAAACATCCCTTCAAATATAAGGCCACAGCGCAAAATGGTGTTTCAGTAGAGTAGTATATAATTTACTGAGTTATTTTTAGTTTATATAGATGTCATTAATCTAATGACTGGCCTTATATACAGTTGAAGCTCTTTGTGCAAATACAGATTGCATAGTGTCAGTTTGGTTGAATGCGACTGCCGTGCGAGAGCATTAGTCGAGAGCGAAGATACACAAGTCTTAGACTACGTTACTTTATAGTGTACATAGAGCCGTGACATGCCGTCCGCTTTACAAACGATACACTCGTAAAAAATATCGGTGACAGACTGTTCAAAGCTCAAAGTGTCTTAACCACTAATCTAACATAGACAATGCGATATCTAAAAATACACACTAAACCGTACGCTAAGTAGGATATTAATATAATTTAATTCATCATAAGCATTGTGTCTTAACTTCTGGCAGGATGGCATTAATTAAACGTGTAAAATCGATTTGTGTGTGGACAATTTAAGCATCGTATAACTAATTTAATTTTAAAACTTACGTGCATACACATATTAGGTTAACATTTAATCTAGAAGCGGATTTCTTTGGCGACTAGCTCCAATGAGAAAGATTCCAAATTGTTACCATCGAATCGTTCACAATTTATATATCAACGAAACCAATTTTGGACTAATTGATAAAGTCTATATGTCACCACTACGTGGATGATATGTCCAGTTCCCTCTAGTGAAACATTTCCCTATTAAACCTTTAAATTTTAACATGTGACTTTCCCTCATATTGTCAGTAGGTCGAACGTTATACATATTATTGTATACTACCTCACTAACCATTCCCCTCGCCGCTCCAAATATTTTTATATAATTACAATATTACATTGATATGTCATTAACTACACCATTAAGTGTCTACTCAGTTTCATTTGGAATCTTTCCGGGTATATATTACTTCACACAATTAAAGTAGACAAGAAATAAATTGCTCCTTGTGTTAGTCTACTTGAAGAGGATTAGTTGCCTAGTCCATAGTTAATAAAATATAAACTCCACAAAACCATGATAGAGAAACGAAAGCACAGAATCACGAGTATACATGATATCATTAACCTTAAATTTACAGTAAAACCTTTATGCATAAGCCCCTACATCGAAACTTTTAAAAATTATCGTCACTGAGAAAATAAATACTATTATTTGCAAACGTCTCAACTAACATAAGCGATAGTAAAATATTTTCATTTATTTTTTACAATAAAATGTATCATAAATTCAAACGTGAGTTAATCAAAACATTCAGCGTAGTAATCTTAGAGGATGGATGGTTTGTGCTCATATGTGCTTTGTTTCTTTCGCCTTAAATTACAACAATCACAATTTCGACAATCCGCGAGTAAACAGAAGAGGTATCGCATCTCTCATCATCATCATCACGAAATACGTTTATACTTGTTCCGTTTATCGCTTTGTCCGAGAATTAATTTTTCATATTTAAAACGAACATCAGTCGATAATGTAGTAAAATCATTGCATGCGATCACATACAAGAAAAATATCTCAAAAATTAAGTGAAACACCAACGTTCTGTGCATAATTCACTAAATTATATATCAAATAGCGAATTAATGAAATTCAACAATGATACAACATCGCCACTTAATATAATTCCTTAGGAGCGATGATACAAAATATCGTAAATAATTTATAAATACAATGACAAAACTTATACAATTCCTGAGCAATTAATCGCGTATGCCATTGAAGTACTTTCAGTGAATACGTTTGTCGAATTACCGATGGATCTGGATCGCAGAACTTATTGACACGATTTCTTCACACCGTACGACGTCACTGAAGGTACTTGAACGAGTAGAACTTGTAACCGAACGGAGTAGCGACAATGATATTTACAAATATTCCAATAATACATTAAACGTACCGTTATGTTCTATAAAATTCAACGACCCTCTACTAAATAATCAAAGTGACTAAATCGTCAACCACATACATCTGATAATCTAACATTGATACAATATTTTCTACCAGGATGAATACAATAACAGGTGATTCTAATGATTGTTGTTTTTTTTTATCATTTTCAAACAATGTTTTAAGAGTACAGATATCGATATGGTTACTGGCAAATCTTTCAATTCTAATCCTGTCCTATTCCGATATCATCTTTAACAAACCAGAACTTTTGATAACTGTGTCCAAAATCTCGTCCTAATAACATGGTTTCGATTCTAGGCAACATCTTATATAAATTAGACACCTATCGTTGACTCATAATTTCTATTATAAAAATACATGCTTTTGCAATCCGTCCCGTTAGTCCACTACCGTCTTTTACATTTCCCGGCACTCCTTAAACCTAGGAAACTTAGCTAACAACGTAGACTTCCTAATATTTACATAAATTTTACACACTTCCTGAAGATTGTCTTAAATCTAAGGTAACTGTCATGATTAGCTACGAAGCTTGAAATTTCATCAATGATCATTGCAGACAACCAGACCTAACTGAACATTAATTGTTTTTGAAAAACAAAAATATATGAGGTCTTCCCCATTGTTAGACATGAGTAATGATCAGAAGCGATATAGACAGGGCAAGGGGGGGAACTTTGAATTATGAAAGAACAGCAGCATTGATTGGATGTGATTAAAGCCGGATGAATTATTAATTGAATGAAGTCATTCTGATCGATCGGATATTTTATGTTTACTGAATTCTGAATACGTATGTGACGTAAATTATAATTGTGGTAAACCTTAATTTTATCCTTAAGAAAATTGCTGAGTACAAAATTATAAACGATTTTGTAAGCCTAACTCGTGCTTACATAAGACTAGTAAGTGCTAGTAAGTAGTAAAATGTTCCCTAGAGTAATTGACTTGGAAATAGTGGTTAGCGTCCTTTTGTAACCTTAAAAGCAGTGCTGCTGTGGAAAGATGAAAAACAGGATCCGTTAGATCCTATTTAATATATCTACCATATTGTAGAAAAGTAAAGCTTCCTCGGGATAATTTTACTTACATTTAAAATACAAATAGATCTTATAAGTAGTTTTATAGCCTACATTCATAAGAATATGTAGTTTAAAAAATGTAATTTGAAAAAGTTGTCGTCGTTTACCGCCGTAGCCACTGAAGAATTGGATGTAGAAACCCCCATGCTTGTGCAAACAAAGTCAATTGTCGTTAATTCTTTGGTTACCATGTCTAATGCATTGTGATATTTATATTTTATAGGAGCAAATTTAAAGTGTTTAATTGAACTGTGTAACGATTAACTCTAAAGCGATACTTACAAATTTCATGCCGTCATTTGTTCCCCAACACCAACTGTTTCAAAAGAAGTCTCATAAAATGCACACACACACGAGTACCGAATACATATAACACACGCACACTCATAATCTATCTAATATTTGTGCTAAGAAATCATTGAATTTGATATTACTAGAAAAATTATTGGGGGTAGTTTAGAAAGATTAGCTTAAGGCACAGACTGTTTAGGCAATGAGAAGATTAATTAGCACAAATGATATACTGCAGCATCGGTTCTAACTAATTTAGAAGAACTAAATTAATTAAAAGCGATTTAACGGAAAGCTTTGTGGAAAAAAATAAAATAAAACACACAGTATAACTGCAATGAACTGGTATTATTATAAAAAAGCAATTATACAACAAAATAATTCAAAACAAAACGACGTACATTAATTTAAAGAACAATAGTTTATACAAATAATTAAAAAAATATAATAATTATAACAACAAACATCGACAAAATATATTTAAAGACAAAACATGTTTCAATTTATCAGTCCTTTATGATTCAGAAATGCAATTTTAAGAATGAAACGTTTTCCATACAAATTATTAAATTATATTATGCAAAACAAAAAAAAAATTAAAATAATATGAGAAATTAATGCGTAATAGTAATAATTGAAAAACTTAATTAGCTTTAATTAAATTATAAAATAATGGGATATAACTGAATGTCAGCATTTGAAAATACAGTACAGAATTACGAAAAAATATTAATGTTGTTAATATTTGTATATTCTTACATAAAATTTTGTTACACTACAATAGGTACTTAATATAAATATAATACGTGTATTTTAAGTAGAAGCGTAAGTTGAAACAGAACTATTTCATTCGTGGATATATTATTAAATTACCTTAGTATTGTAATTTGTGACGAAAAAGTTTGGGCTTTAAAATATATCTCAGACTTCAAACATCAAACATCTCATTAGATATTTCATTTGTACATAATCAATCAATAAAATCAGTATCAATAAAAAATTACGGACTTATTATATTTAATTTCGTTAAGTTACTGAAAAATGGTAAGTTTTATTTTTAACTAAAAGCTTTATTTAATAGTCGACCTCTGAGATAACTTTGTCAGATAACTGTGATTTCCAATGCTCGCACATACCTCAGATTCTTAAAGCGAATTATACAAGATGTACCATCACCGTATTGCAAATATCAGAAAAAATAATTCGCTTAAACAAACCTGAGGTTGGCTAGGAAAATTAAGATTTTAAGAATTAAGTGTAATCCAACAAAATAATTTTATCACAGTAGATTAAGTGAAATACAATTCTTCAGCCGATCTAAAGAACGATTACATAAATTTATTAGGAACAGAGAAGTCTATAATATAAATTCATTGGTGATTCATCACTGAAATTTGAGAGTACTTGGAAGAATATATTCTACTTCACCTAATCTAATGGTAGATAATGTGTAATCGAAGACGCGTCGAGATGATAGGCACGCTATAAGCACTGGTGACAAACAAAATGTAGAATTGTATATAAGCGTAATTCAAGAACTGTTACAGTCTTTCCCTAGGGTCAGTGTACGTACAAAGATAAGATTATCCACTATTATAAACTAGAAACGGAGTACAACAATAAAAACAGAGTAATATAACGGATCACTTCCTATCTCCCAACAGAATTGAAAGTGAAATTAATTTATTACTTCATCAAATTATGGTACATATTTACAATACTAAATATCACTTACTAAATCACAACATGGTTTTATGGCACTTGTTACGCTGGTATTGTAAGGAAAGAACAGTGCAAATAGCTGCGATCATCTGTCGACGTGTTTTCAAGGTATAATAAAATAAAAATAAACTTTTAAAAACAGGAATATCACCATAAAGTAGCGTAACTTAAAGCATAAACTTATCCAGATCAAAAATTAAGAAAAGATCATCGGCCCCTCGTTGAGGGACTAATCAGATCTCATAATTGTCATAGATTCCAAAAAAATCTAAAAAAACGCTATTAATACTAAAAATCAAAACTAATGAAAGTCTAACTAAAATAATTCTGCTAATACACTCAAACACACGGATAATGTAAAAAAATAATAGCATATAAAAATAAAGTAAACGTTACACATGCACCGTATAATACTACTACTACAAAATAAAACTGTTCCGTACAAAAATATCTTACCAGAATAACAAATTGTATAATTATTTTGTATACAGAGCGAAGCTATAATACTCCAGTAAGCGACCAAACAAATCCGCGCATTCGCATGTCGCTCTACATTAGCTAAAATCTCAAAATAAACAAATCATTAAAAACGCTAGCGAGACGACCATTTTCTAAAGTGCTCTACTAGTTACTACGTGTCCAATTATTATTAAAAATATTCAAATAACTTCTTAGTTGCATAAAAAACGAATAACATTATTATATACCAAAATGATACTAATTGTATAAAGAAACAACGAAATTGAGGAATTTATGGATCCGTGGGCTCTCAGTGACTAGGCGGTAATGACGTCGAGATGAAAGGAAAATATTTCAACAACTATCTGATTACGAGAATACGAAAATAAAAAATACAACCATCGCTATTGGTAAGTCTAAAATGCTTTATAATACTCAAAGTTAACTTTAGTCAAAAGACCTAACGGAAAATTCTTATGTAACTGACTGAGGTCTATAAAACATTTTTGATCACTCATCTCCTTGTGATGCCGTAATTTATTTGGTTTCATTATAACAACAGACCTTTCATTTATTTAATTACATAAAGGACCTGTCCCTGAAGGTGTCTAAAAACGCCGCAGTCAACTTTGTCATTGATAAAACCCCTAACATCACATTTTCCTAAAATTTTGTATCTACATTTAAAGGAGTAGTAACTCAGGATTGTCCATATCAGCTCAATCAATTTAACACTTACCTAATAATAATGTAACAACTTCTTACTTACTTTCATAATCATGGTTTCATCGACACAGAATAAGTGCTAATTAAAAACAGGAAGTGCCATTGTGCCGAAGAATGTCTTAAAACTAACAACAATACCGCTCGATGCTCTCTTATTATGATAAAATCACACGCTTAACGCCTAACAATTTTAAGTAATAATAGTTAAAATATTGGTCCAACAAATGGGCTAAATAATACAAACGCCCTTAATATTCATCCCTAATTTAACGACGCGGGATATGAAAAAATATTATTAAATAGTTAAAAAAATGAGAAGGATCGAGATACTTTTGCTTTACTGGATCGAACCGAAGGAATAATCTCTATGCTTTAAATAGTTATTTATATAACAATGTCAATACTACAACTAATTTCATTACAGTTTCGATTAGAAATTATTAATTTAGAGATCTCACGCCGTATGTGTATAGAATTTTTATACATAATTTAACCACATCGAGACAGCCGCACTTATCACTCGCACATACAAAATTTAGGAAGTTTAGTTCGTATCCACGTGTGTCGTCACTTCACTTTTACAAATTGACGTACTGTATATACACCACCACTGAACTACTTCTTGAAACTGTTAATTTTGGGCTTATAATATGTTGTGGGTCATTCCGATCTTCTATATTCCGGGCGGGCGGCTCACATGCCTATAGGCGGAACTTGCACATAACGATAGATGTAGAGCCGGTAGTCTTTGCTGGCCAGCACTACAGACCCGTCATCCATTAGTGCAACATCAAAGCATTGCGCATGTTTAACTTTGCTTTCCAAAGCTGACACCAATTGGCCATCCTGCGTAAAAATTGTTAGGTTAAAGTTGTTATGATTGTCAGCGATAAGAATTTCACCGGCCGCATTGATACCCACACCGATGGGATAATTGGTCACACCTTCGCCACCTATTTGGCGCAGATAAATGCCTTCGTAATTAAATACTTTCACGCAGTGTGCTCGATTGTCGCTAATAAATATTTCTTGTTTGTCATTGACAACAACACCATTTGGAAATTCGAGGTGTTTGGAGCATCCGAACTTTTGTAAAACGTTGCCAACTTGATCGAAAATAATGACCCTCATTACTTTACATTCAACGACTACTATACGGCCTTTATTGTCAACGGTAACACCACGAGGATGCTGCAGAATATTGGCACCGAATTTTCTAACAAATTGACCGTATTGGTTATAGATTTGAATTTGGTGTGTAGGTGATCTTTCAGTGACAATAATATCTCCGGAAGTGCGTACAACGGCAACTCTATTCGGGTATAAAAGCTGTCCGTCTCGTTTACCACATTCACCAAATTGAAATTTGAATCGTCCTTCTTTATCGAATATTTGTATTCTATGGTTGTTGGTATCGGCAACAATGATATCGTTTTGAGCGTTTACGGCGACTCCACTAGGTTCTGTGAATTGTCCCTCCATCACACCAAATTCTCCGAATTTACAATGATAAATCATTTTTTGACGTTTAATCTGAGACTTCGGTGGGAAAATGGCAGTTGAAATTAATTTATTGGTCAAGTCAAGAATGGGATCAGTATGTGCTGCTGTTGTCATAGCATATGGATCGGTAGCAGCTGTAGGAAAAAGTGAATCGCATCCACCATTAGACCATTTTTCGTAAGAATTTATTCCGTTTAGGTTCATGTCTCCAATGGCAGTAGAGAAAGGTCCCAGAGTACTTGGACTATTGAACCTTTTTGAAATTATATTCGAATCAAAAGGTGAGGTTGATTGGCTTGCATGTCCAAGTAAACCATTAGTATAAGGACGATCAAGAACACTATTAAGTCCAGTAGGCAAATGTATGCCACCGTTCAAGCTACCAGAGCTACCATTGACGCTACTGCTGCTTGATGACGATCCACCGTTTAAAAGCGACCCATTTGTTGGTCTGGCAATCGGTGGTTGTTTAGTCGGGCCCACATTTGCTTCAGAGCTAGAACGTACATAACCAAACGTGTTTCGTACACCAACTTGAATCGCTTGATAATTTGAAACAAATTCTAGTTCACAAGCTGTTTGTACGCTTTGTTCGGGGTTAGTATTCATTAGAGATTGTAATTTTGTGTCTAAAAGTTTCTTAAACATTAATATTTCGGCAATGTTCGCACATTTGGTTAGTCTTTCCACAAAATCGCAAGTTTGGTAAATTTTGTCTACTGTTTCTTGAGCTTTTTGTCCGACTACTGAAAGAGCTATTTGTTTTGCAGAAAAAACGCTCTCAAGTTCCTTTAATAATTCCTGTTTGCGCTCTTCCAGCATAGAGCGGTAGAATTGGAAGGTGTCATTGATTTCATTTTGAGCTTTGTGATACTGAACTTGTAGTTTTCCTGCGGCGTGTTCCACAGTTTTCACGACGTGCCTAATTTCGGTAGCACGAGTCTTGGCTTCGGCAACAGATTGTTGCATCAATTCCAATTGTTTTGGTCCAACATCAGAAAGGTGTTCATAATCATGCAGAGCAGCTGGGTGTTCAATTATCGTACATTCCTTGCAAACTGGCACGGAACACGTGCGACAGTAATATTTTAAAATATCATTTTTGTGCCTAGGACAAAACGCGGTTTTTTCTCCACTCGTTGTTATCGTAGATCCCAGCATACCTTTGTCGTCTTTCAGTTCTGTGAATGTAAGCACTCTATGCCCCTCAAAGCAATGCATGAATTGATGCGCCATAACGCAGTTGGGACACAGGAAGTTTGCACAATCAACGCAGCGCGCTACGGCGTCTGATTCCTTGGATTTACAGCCAGTGCACCTAGCCGAGGGTGAGTTCGATTGGCGCGAAGATACCAATAAATCCGCGTCTTGTTCAACAGCAGCCGCGATAACAAGGTTCGTCAGTAGTCCGGGCACACCAGCCGCGGGCAGCAAACTGTCAACTCGGCAAGTCACGCAAGTGACTTTGTCAGGATGTGTTTGTTCTCTTTCCAAGCAACCTCGGCAGAAGGTGTGAAAGCAGTTGAGTACTTTAGGGTCACTAAAGGTTTCACGGCAGAGTGCGCAGATTGTGTCGAGACCGTCGAATTCTCGTAGGTCACATACGGCGGAGTCACTCGCAGGAGGCGAGGAGCCGCTGAGTGTGAGCGGTGATATGGAGCCTCGCTCCAGCGAACCTATAGAGTTGGCACCGGGCAGCGACTCAAGAGACGGGGTGCGTGAGGCCATCTTCAGGAAACCGGCATCCCTGAAACAAGTTGAATTAAATGTTAATGCAATACTTTAATTTTGTAGATTATTTAAACTCTGAATTTAATTGGAAATTTGATTTGTAGGAAAAAAATATCATGTACCCGGGGTACATGATATTTTTTAAATATTTGTCATGTTAATGTTTGTCAAAATACAGTAAGTAGTAGAATAAAGTAACGTTGGTTCAAAATTCTGCTGTAACGGTTATATCATTTCTTATCTTTAGCGCCGAGTAAGAAATGCATCATGCACGTCCATTATATTATTATTGACGCTCTGTTTATCTTCATGAGACCATAATGTGCATTCATTTTCAACGATATTAATTATTTATTTCTATAAAGTGTAAAAAGTGTAACAAGAATTCGGGAATATAGTATCAAATGTTGCTAAAATATTGAAATGGCCAGGCCACTATCTATTTTCACAAAGCATTAAATATTATCGCAATGGGAACGGAAGATCAAGTTTTAGATAAGTAATGAAAAACGACATTGAAAAGAATGCCCAAACTTTGAATATAACGTTATATCAATTTTATAACACGAATGCACTTTGAAGGGTTTGGTAGCCATGGCAACGCGTGGGGCGTCTCGTAAGGGGATACTGAATTAGGGTGAGGGTGGATATTTTGGTTTTGTTTGGTATTAGGGGAGACATTTGCGAGGTGAACGCCCGTGCTCTGTTCGATGCGTTTCTGGTATATTCGGTTTTCTATTTCCAATATCGACAGACGCTTGGATATTTAATCAACAAATTCTTTTTAGTGAAATACACGTATCATCAGACGACAAAGAAATATCCTACAAGAATGCATCTTAAGGATTTAATTTAAGGATCGTTAGACATTTGTACGATATTTTCCTAGTTGCTCAAATAAAATATTAACATCTAATTTTATCTTACTTGTAAAGAAGGACGCCAAACGTAATGAAATTTTTATTTTCATGACGGCAAGTGGCAACTTTGCATTTTAATGTCGATCGTTATTTGTTTCTTACAGTTAACTAAGCAAACTTTTAAACAACAGATGGTCGTGATGTTAATCTAAGGAAAAGCTTATTTATTATTCTTTTTTTTTAGGATACATAATAAAGCGATAAAGCAAATTTTAATGTCTTTAACTGTTCAATTAAACACCTAAGCGTCGTGTTAAATATTAGTTTGTATCGATTTATTCGCTCTAGAAAGGTCTCGTTAGAGTTTTATTCGGATGATTACTGATGTCTTGCACCAGCTAAAAGGTAACTAAATGACATTATAGGTGCCACAGCGGAGTTCGGACACCAGAAGTCCGAAAGCCGAACAATACATCACTGGAAGCCTATCCGTCTAGCGCTGGATACGTTGCAAGTTTGCAACCTACAGCTACATGACCTAGGGGTGGCAGTCACACTATGGCTTTCATTATTTTTGCTGTAGTTACGAAAAATATTATGCTTTTTTCCCCTTTGTATTTACCCTATTTATATAATTCAGAATCTTAACAACATTTGAATTGGTATTTCTATTTATGTTTTAAGAAAAACAAAACGAAGATTTAATCAAAGTAACTTTCTGGTACACAAGTGTTAAACAGAAACAAAAAAACCTTTTGTTTTTTTGGTAAACATTTGCCAATACACAATTGCCAACTCATTAAAAAGTCCCTACATACAATACTGGAAACTTGTTAAGAAAAGTTTCACCCTAGTTTAATAAAGACATTCTTATTTCTTGTTGCTAAGTTTGTAAATGCGATTAGCTTTCGAGCGAAGGAATTATGTGTCTACTGAATTTAAAGTCCTAATAAACATTTACTTCACGTTTAATACGTGTAAAGCCAGATTACCTATTAAGATTAATATATAATTTAACTAAATAACAACTTTACGATAATTGCGCTTTTCGAACAATTTCCTAATTCCATAAAAGTTACTTCGTGTTTTTTGTTTAATAATTATAACCATGGAACGAAATGGACCTTTAAAATATAACAAATCAAAATATTTCGTAGGCCATAAGCCTTCAGGGTTATGGATACTTCGCTAAAAATACGGATTAATAGATCGTAATAAAGTATATAAATGGTTCGAAGTAAACAACGAGAGCACATTCACACTTAGTAGACATAAGATTACTGACGGTGATAAAGGTATCTAATATAGCATTTGTGATATAACGACTCCCATATGGGGTGTCCGGGGCTCTTAACAGCCGCAACGTAAGCAGACCATTGTGCAAATTATAATGATCTTTATGCCGAGTACATTAAATAATAAAAATGGACAGATAATCTTAAAAGATTAATTTCGCAAGAGCTATCTCATTTTTATCATAAAAGGAAAATAACGTTTAAAATTATATTTTATTTCAATGTGTATTTGTTACACGTAATCTAGTGTTATTCTAGTTTTGTGTATATTTGCGAGTTTTTAAAGATATAAGTTTGTTATATATTATTTTATTTATACATTGAAAGCCGTACCTTCTATTTTTTAACTTGAAGTTAATTACAAACGCATAAAGTTATTTTATCTGCATCTCGATTTAAAATTTTAAATAAAAGTTTTGTAATGTTTGTCAACCCTATATTTACAATCCAAGTGATGGATGCAAACTCCGTAATACATTAGAGCGGCGTGACGGCTCGATCGCTGGCTGTGTGCGAAATGACGTACTGACTGCGGACTGCCAAGGGACCTTAAAAGGCAACTACATACATCATATTATGCAAAAACAGTGTGTGTCACTAACCAAACGATTTATTAAGGGGAAATAAAAGCGGAGAGCTTTTTTTTGGGAAAAATTTACCGTCTACTAGTAATACTAAGGTAGGGCATTATTCAAAATCAGAACAGAAATAAATAATGATTTTTAAATTTCAATGTATTTTCCATGTCTTTTCTGATAGCATCATAAAAGTGCAGTGCAGATTGCAGTTCATACTCGTAACATTGCCTTTGAAGAATAATCTGTGTTCAAAATTATTTTCTCTAAGGATTCTAATCTTTACGTAACAAATCCTAAGATTTGGGATCGAACATATTGCAGATGTATTACATTAGGCTGTAGTGTAACATCGGAATGGGGAATCACTGCGAATTAGATTCAAACCAATGCGGTATTGCGACACACTGCCTCCAGCAATGACGAGCAAAATGAATTGTTTGTAAACGTTAAAAAAACATACAATTTAATCATAGCCAACGATTTTTAAAAGGTAGCATAAATAAATTAATTTTTAACTTATTTCATATTCATAACTAACATTCATCTAACATTCTGATACAGCACAGATGATACTGTTTTGTTAATTTTATTATCACTGTAAATTATTTACTTTTATTTTTGTAAATTATTTACTTTATATTAATGTCTAAAATAGCTTGATAATATCTCGTAATACATTTTGATACAAATAAAACAGCCGCTAGCGAGTGGGTAATGGGTAGGTATAGTACATGAAACATTAATGACAGCTCACAGCGACAAGCAAAATGAATAATAACTGATGTGTTTGCCATTTCGAACACATTTATGTAGTCATTAGATAAACAGCGGGCTGTATCTAGAGACATAGTATGTATTATGGCTGAAGACCGCATAATAAATCGTTCCGCAGACAAAGCCTGGCGCTCGGAATAGCTAATGGCCATTAGATAGCGCAGGCCATTATCAACGCAATATTCATTATCACTAAGGACTATCTTCGCGTAAAATTATTGCCCTGATAGCGATTATTGTTAGTGCATTGTTCGTCTTTCGTAACTTATTTGATTGTTTCGTTGAGGTTGGGCCGCTGTATCTGGTGACATAATTATTATAAATTGCTCATTACCATAGTGCTTTTCATTTTATTCCGTTTTTTTAATACATCGAAAACAAAATATACCTACCTAATAAAACAATGTAATACTCACAGTGTACACCTACATCCCACACTTAGGTAATAGATTCCCACTTCTCTATGTCAATGGTCAAAATAGAAATGAGATAAAGGTAATGTTTTTAACCGGTGCGGTTTATCAAGACCTGAAGTCCGAATACGTATCTACTTGAATTAGCCTCCTGCCTTTAATTACTTAAAGGTATATCCCATAGTTAATAGACAATACTTAAGTATTGTCTATTAACTATGGGATTTTTCTGGTTTTCTTCCGCAATTTAAACGTCAATAATTCGGTCGCTTAAAAAGTCATCCCACGGCCTTTTGTTTGAATAGCACAATTTCTCGAGTGAGTAACGAAACGAGTCGGTAGGGGAAACTCCAATTTGTGTAGAACATTTGATTTGGCGGGCACCGACAATTGGCGAATTGTGCGCCATTGTTGTCGGGCCTTCGAGAATGTTATCGACCAACTGGAAACGGTCCTAAGGTACTGGTGTAGTTGATACAACATGCTACCTTTATACATTTTGTAAGTTTTTTTATCTCAATCCCTATCTGATAACTAAACTTAGTGAATAAAGTAGTAACAGAATGAATTATTTTTACAACTAATAGATAGTTTTCGTTAAAGCTCATATTTTAACTAAAATTATATTAATTATCATCAATATTCTATATATTCAAACGCAACGACGAAACGTTCACAGAAAAACGTTGACCAGACTGACCGTGTCAACAGAACTCCTTAGAGACAAGAAATTAAACTTGCAAAAACTTCTCACTGTTAGCACTTCCAGAATAGTAATTTCTACGTCCAATAGTTGATCTATTGGGACCCTATTAATTGGAATCGGTCTGAAGCAGATTACAGAAACCCAAAAGGTTTTTCACGATGTTGTAAATCAGGCACGTCGCGAGCATATCTGACACGTAACACCCTCAGGATAAGGTGCAATATTGTTTGGGGGGAACCACCACAATTGAAATAGCAGAGAATTTCAAGAGCATTTTGGCTTAGAATTGTGGTCATGCGATGGGCGTAAGGATGTGAGGTTATTTTCGGCTAGCATGTATTAATTTTGTATCATTATTTGTGTTTAAGTCAGAAACAGTAGTTTAAGTGTGTAATTATTGTAATATCAGCTAAGCTTTGTTTTCGTGAAATCTTAGTCTAAAATTAAAAAAATATATATATAGACAACTAAGCAAGTGGCTATAATATAATATTTTTATTTATTTGACTATCTTCTTCGAATCTTCAATCATAAGTTTATAACAAATCATTAAGGCCATGGCCAACAGACAATGGGGACCATAAATTGATGTATGTAGAAGTCATGAAAAATTATTTTCATGACTTCATCGTAATATCCAACTAGTCAAATATTAATCACAGCAATATTAGCTCTATTTTACTCGGAAAATAGTTGGTTTTGGTTCGTGTAGTTACTCGAAATTAATGAATAGAAGGTAAAATAATCCATCACCTTTCACCTCACTAATTAGAAACACGATATTTGGAAGGTACACGCGTCTAAATATACCACGATTCTCTGAATTCTTTTTCACCCGTCCCGTCGTGTACCCAACTAACACTGACATCCGCACATAATACGATCCAAATTATACTATTGTCTGGTAATGTTTTAAGAGGAATTCGATAAACCTACGTAGGTTACGTAAGTTAAATTACAAAATGTGAGTATTCCATACAATAAGTCGCCTCTATATATATATTTATCTAAACCCAGTAGATAATATATAAGATAATATTTACACGATTGATCAGCTATTCAATGTTGCTGTCTTTGTCTGATAGGTACGTTGGAAAAGTACTTGACATACAAAGACAACAACGTTTAAGTAAGTTGTGTTTTTATTAATAGGTGGGCTAGTATATTATTTGAACCGACTTCCAAACGGGTTTACAATTCGACTGTATGTTTTAATTTAAACACATTCCCTAACAATAAAATAATTTGCTACACGTAAATAAAAATAAAAACACATTTTCCTAACGGGAAATGTTTAAAGAACCCAAAATTGCACGTGCAAATATATGCGACGTCGAATTAACAGTCTAGATTCAGTTGATCTCAATTTAGATTCAGTTGAAACATAACATTCGAGCTACGTTTACAAACATCTATAATTACGTTCCATTTTCAAACGTTCCGTGTTAACGTAATTTAAAAATAGCCGACTGAAATTCATGAGAATTGCGGACACGAACATATTTTTCAGCGGCAACACCGTATATGGCCGAGTATTTTCCGCTGGCAACATCGTACACGTCACGTAACAGGCTAATGCATATATTTGTGGGTCTTAATGCGTTTTTTTACCGGCACGCTTGAAAATGTAATTTCAATTTGATTTATACCTGTATTATCTGTACGGCTGGAAGTGGAGCGGTCTTTAAAGAGTGTACGTTCATACGTTTTATGAATTTTCATATAATTTTACTGTTTGCGCCTTTAGATGCTCATTAACTTTTGATCTCAAATATTATTTAAATTTTGATGGTTAAAGACCAATGGTTACTTTATTACTTAGATTTTTTGACCCCCTACCTCATTAAGTAAAATTTACATTAAATACATTCACATTTACACCGCATTAAATGTGATCCTCCCAGCAAATTTCAAGTCGCAACGTTGCGACTGCTATTAATTTTTAAGAAAACTTTCCCTAAACTCTGTCAAGATAAAAAATTTTGTTTGGGGGAATTGCCTGCCATCAAAATATATAGGTACCGTAACTTGGTAGCATATTATTTTGAGATTCTTTATTAGACGCAAAAGGGACGAAATAAGTGGGGAGGTATGTGTCATTATCCTATAATTTATTAGTTTATTACATAACCAGTGCAGGCTTCTAAATTAATTTGCCTTGCTAGTTACCACATTTCTTCCTATGCGTAAGTTCCTTTATTATTCAGTTCAGAATAGTTAGGTACTGTTATTCTACATTTCTAACATTAATTAATACTGTAAGATATAATATTTGTAAGATACAAGAAGCGTATTCCTTTGAAGATTGTGAATAAAATACGTAATAGATAATAAATTTACGTATACAAGGCATTATTTTTGTAGCGAGACAAAATATGTTACATAGAACGACAAAATATGAAAGTTGTCCAATAATGTTCATGTAAATGTCTCAACGCATAAATAATGTATAAAAACAAGATTCGGGACGCTTCCTCATATTATTCTGAGGACTGACGGACGGACGCTGCAGATTTATATTAAACATTAAAAATAAACGTTTGAGATGTTACCGTACTGGATATTTAAAACAAGTTTAGATGTTTTTAGATATTTTACAAAAAAATATTTTTAACAAATAATAAAAAAAGTTCAGTTAGTTTTTGCTGTAAATAAAAGTATCTACGATGAGCTCTTAGTTTGTGAAACATGCATAGCGTGCTGTAATGTGCCTTCAGCTACCATAAAACAGTGGTAAAATTAGCGAAATTTTCATTAAAATATCATGCAATCGGATGTTAAATAATTAATTCGGTCGGTGCCAGGCACGGCGGCGGTGGCTTGTGACATTAAGCACACGAAGCTGTTTCAGTATACCACTTTTTATTATAATAACAAATACTGTCACATAATTACACTTTCAAGTACGTTGGGAATTTAAAAGCGGCGTGAAATAAGACTGCTAGAGATTCAGGTCTAGAGGTAAACTCTAGACCTGAATAAATATAATTGTGAAAATAAATAATCTAAAAAGCGAGTTTCTTAAGTTTTGTGAGATTTAGAAATGAACTTTACAAATTTCTAATTGTTTTCCTGTTTAAATGTCATAACTATAGAAATAGAGCCTTTGTTTTGAAATGCATCCGGTTAACGTGGACTGTATTCAGCGAGTGTGGGGGTGTTTGTGACGGCCGGAGCCCGGACACATGCAAATCACACGAGGTGTCCAACAGCTAATTGTCAAATCACTTTCACAGCCACAATTACAATTCCGTGCAAAACGAGAAGTGCTTTACGGTTTTGTAATGAAGTTTTTATTTTTGTGTGATCGTTTTTTTTTTCAGTTGATAATAGTTTAGTAGTAACGTACCGTACTGTACAAACATATTAACTCTAAAGTATTGACATTATTCCGTAAAAACATGACCAAACATCACAAATTGTCGGTCATATGAAACAAGCTATGTTGTTGAGTAAAGACTTATGATGATTAAGGCGGAGTCAAAACAAAAAGAGTAAAACGTGCATAGGCTGACTGAAAGGCATACGGCAGTGATAAATTGTTGTTAAGAACCGGCTCTAATTAAACTGCGCTATTCTCTGAAAGGAAAGGATTACTCCACAAAAACCGACTTTTTTAATGTTTTTAAAAGATTTAACTTCCGTTACAGAGCGAAAATCTACGTTTGTGGTTGGTAGAGATTACTCAATATTAAAAAGATTACCTATTATTTATATAATGAGATGTTATTACATTATTACAACATCTTAATTATGGTAAACACGAGTTTCGCGTAAGAAATGTTCAAGATATAAGAAAAAATATTCGGCTTCAGCTTAAGAACCCGCTCGAAGTTATAATAACTTTACTAATATATCTTCAGCGGCGCTAACTTGCTTGCAATCCATTTAAGTTGTATTAAATAAAAATAAGCTGAACTAACTCGTACGGGTATTATATTCACTATCACGGTAATATCGGTAATAATCAATACTCTACATAATACACTCATTAAAATGGAAGAATTTATACACGTCTTGTTCAAACTGTAGTCGTTAAAACAAGAAGTTCTTACCAATTAAATCATTGAATGCTAATTAAATCAAAATGAAAGTTATTTGTTTCATACTGTGATATACAAGAGAGCTTTCGTGATGACACACAACAAAAGTATAGTTATTTGACCATTCGTACATAATATAATGATTTGGATAACTGTGCGTGAACATTTTTTAGCTTTATTAAATGCTGGAAGCACTACGATTAACAATATTATCCGTATGAGCATTTACTTTTTTAAGGAGTAAAAAGAATTATTGTAATACCTACATGCAAATATTTTTATTGCTAGTTGTTGCAATATGTTATGGAGGGTGAAAACAAATATATTATGAAAATGTATTCCCGGTACTAGAGAAGTTTCAATATAAACTGACGAGGTTACATCGTCACGTATAAATTACGTTCTAATTTCTAACGGTTATCGACTCGATTAACAATTCAGTCCGTTGTATAATTTTGCAACCTTAAATCTTAATATTAGGACCTGATTTGCGTCTCTTAAGAAAGTAATTGAAATAATAAACGCTACAGGAGCTGGTCCCAGAGCTTTTAATTACAAAACTAAGTAAAAAACAAATGACTACAAATTTATATTTAAACGACGAGTTGCTATGCTGAAAAAATATGGTAGCATTTCATTGATACATTGTAATGCTTAGCCAAGCTTCTGAGACTAGATAGATTAAAAGTTTGAAAAAGCTACATATTTCATAAATTTTATAATAATAGGCAGTAGACACGTTTTTTCGATTGCCGTGTCTAATCTGATTTTCTGGATTACAATAAATACCTACTCTACAAACGATATAGATTAATTATTGAGATCTGTATTCAAAATTTCGTCCCTACACTAATATTATTTGAAGGACTAGGTTATTGAAATAGACAATTGAACAAATACGATTAATCGGAAGATAAACGCTGAGAATTCCGACGATATTGTCAGATTCGCAAATTATCCCCGACGCTGTTTTCACAGTACTAATGATTTATTTTTATTTAGTATTTTTATAGATTATTTTGTATTAGGAGGTTATTTTATGTCTTTGCAGATAAAAAAGATCAATGCTTATTCGATTGGATAAATTAAAATATTAACTAGGCATAGTTTGTTTTTATTTTCAACCCAAAACATTTGCACACAGTATTTGGCGCTTGCGTGTGGACCTAAAAGAAAAAGTTTTTCCGTTACGTTAGTCTGCTTACGTGCTACGTTAGAAAAAGTTACTTCTACTGGAAATTGTGTTTTAGGTTTTATAAACTATAATTTACCTCAGTCATTTGGACATTGCTCATAATTAGGTTTCCTGGACTTCGGCTCAACTTACCTGAAAACAAGAAATAAAGACATTAAAAATTATGTTCCAGCAGCAAACTAAAAAATTTACTAAGAAATTACAGGATTTTAAGAAAATTATACCATAAGAACAACTTAATATTCAAGTCGCGGAACAAATTAAAAATAGTCTTAATAATGCAAAAATTTCCATGAAACCGTTAAAAAATATTTAGAAACTACAATCAGGGTAAACCCATTAGCCGCACAAAATATACAGAGTTAAGTTAAACATTATTAAAGATATTAAATTCTAAACATAAAATTAGGTCCACATTAACAACTAAATTGCTAATAAAAGAGTCCAAAAAGGTTATGAAAGCTTCACATTTACTGCCTTTTTGCATGAGCTTTTCTCCGAAATACCCTAAATGTGAAAAAGCGATGATAAAATTTAGACGTTAAGCGCGATCAAGATGTAAAGTAATGTAAAGTAACTTCGTCTCCTTTATGTCTTTATTCTCCCGCAAACTTTTAAAATTCACTCTGAAATGGTTTGTTTCAATCAACATCAAAGTGTTGCAATCCATATTTTGTCCATGCATATTTTTCAAAAGGTCCTATTTTACTTACTACTACTTATTTTCAGAACCCTCTGTATAATTTTGACCGGTATAAAAAAGTTTCACGATTATATAAACTGTATAAAACATTTTCATTACTTTTTAACACCTTCGGGTCCCCTAGTATTAGATAATGACTTTTTCGGTACGCGATGCCTTGCTTTATTAAAAGGGAAAATATTTTTATGCTTAATTTACTTTAGCCATTTCATTAATTTTTATGCTCAATAATAAAATTTCCATTTCTTTTGAAATTAGGATCCCAACAAAAAGTGGTTATTTAAATCAGAAAATTAGGGAGTCCGTAGAAATATGATCCCTTGCATTTAGGCAGCTTCGAAAATTTAAAAAATGAAGAGGAAATTCATCTCTACAAGTCGGAATGGTTTTTTAAGGCTTTTGAAATTAAGCAAATTTTCAGGAGGATAAAACGGAAAGATATTTCGGAATAAGGCTTAAAATTCACTAAGGGACAATTCACACACACTTATAAACCACTTTAGAGGTCGATTAATCGAAAATGATTGACTGTAAAAAAAGTCATGTATAATACCGTATTTTTATTTAAAAAGACCTATTTAACAACGATACCCCACACGATGGGGTAGAATGAAAGACATTTTTCATCCCCACTTCACATGTATGGAAAGCCACCCCTAAAATATTAGGTCTTTACCTATGAAATTGCCGTTTTGTATGAAAAAATTTAAACGAATTTTTCATGTATTTTTATTTGTATTAATCTAAGTAATCACCCATGCAATCAATGCATCTTTGCCAACTCAGTGGCAGTTTATTGATGCCCTTCTTAAAGAAATCAGCTGGACGGGAGGCAACAAATTCTTCAAAGGCATTTTGTACTGCCTCTCGGGTATTGAATTTTTTTCCCGCCAAGAAGTTATCCAAATTCTGGAAAAAGTAGTAGTCTGTAGGCGCAAGGTCTGGTGAGTAGGGCGGATGACGGAGAGCTTCCAACCCCAGTTCTTGCAACATGGAGACCGTCTGCTGTGTAGTATGTAGCGCGTTGTCGTGCAGGAGCAGCGGAGACAATCGATTGACCAGTGCTAGTTGGAGATGTGCCAGCTTCTCCATCATTGTGTTCAGTTCTTCACAGTACACATCTGCAGTAATGCTCACCCCGTTTGGTAAGAAGCTGTGATGAATCACACCGGCGCTTGACCACCAAACAGTGACCATCACTTTTCTAGGGGTAGGTTTTCGTTTAGGGCATTGTTTAGGTTCTGAACCAGGATTCAACCAACTTGCTGAGCGCTTGCGGTTATCAAACAGAATCCATTTTTCATCGCACTTAACAATGCGGTTCAAAATTCCTTCATTTCTGTGTCTGTTGAGCAGTGCAAGCCACGTCTCGACGCGTACTTCGCGCTGGCGATCATGGAGTTCGTGGGGCACACATTTGTTAAGCTTTTTTACCTTGCCAATTTGACGCAAATGGACCAATATTGTTTTGACGCTAACGTCGAAAGCTGCTGCTAATTCGGATGACCGCGATGTTCATTTTTCAGGTCAAAATTTCCAGAACGGAAGCGAGCAAACCAGTAACAGGTGGTGCGTTGGTTTGTAGTGTTAGCTCCGTAAACGTCGTTGATGTTGCGTGCCGCTTGTGCCGCGTTGCTGCCACGACGGTACTCATATTCCATAATTACTCGAATTTTTAACGTATCCATGATGATGAAAAAGATTGAAATGCGATAAAAATGTAACACTAATCTATAAACAAATGACTACTTTTGGAAAAAGAATTCCATCTTTTTAAAATAAAAATAATTTGAAATTAGAATTCTTAGCCAAAACAAAAATTATTTCGATTTGAAATGGCCAGTACTGCATAACGACAATTTCATAGGTAAAGACCTATTATAAAATTATTATTATTAATGATGCCAATACCGAGATCTATACACATTTACACAACCTATAACTGTACAAATCCAATTATATAAATATTCCATTTATATTCATAATTACAGAAGCTAGGAGAGCGGACAGACAGACTGACAGACGGACGGACAGAGCAAAACGGGTTCCTTGAGTATTGTCGAACCCTTATAATGAATAATATTGTTCTAGTCGATGATACATTAATTGATAGATACTGTTCCAGCTGCAAGATGGGTAGAATAAAACATCATGACACTCTAGCAATAACAAATGTGCGAGTGAGACGTAAGGGTCTGTTTAATGGCCAATATCCGCTCTATCAGTCTGGAAGTCAGAGTCCGGAAACAGATGGCAACGTCATTTATATAGCAAAATAAGCGACTTGCGATTCGCACGCACTACAGATTTGTCAAAAACGTGTGCACTTACGAGCACTTCAGCGGTTCTAATGACCCCAAATGTTTGGTCCATCGTTTACAAATAAATGACGAGTTGTGTAGTGTACCTACATTTCTTTTCCTGGAGAGTATTTATACCTACGTTGACGTAGAAATAGGCAGGAGTAATATAAGATTACAACTAGGCGATCTTAGTCCTTACGTCAAACAGCTGCAGCATTGGGGCTGACAAAATTTTGTCGACAATTATGTAGAGAACCAAAGAGGCTTATTCAACTCAACTCCATAAACAGCACTGTTTCAACACTTTTAATGTACATTAAAAACATATTTTTCTAATGTAATCTGTGAAAAACAATTTTATAAAAGCACATTCAGAAGATCCAATTCACGCTGTGATGTAAAACTTGAAACAATGTGAACAATGCGGAGCATGAGGCGGCCGACACATTTCTATTATATAAAAATATTGTTACGACTTGAGAGTTCTGAGCTACATTTTTACGTGTGTTATACTAACATCATTAATTAGATAGGTACATCTGAATAAGTTTATTGCTTGCAAAAATATGCAGGTGTAGAAAAAAAATGCAGGAAATGCGATACCTAAAGTCTTTTTATTTTAGATTTTTACTACTATAAATGCGAAAGTTTGTGAGGATGGATGGATGTTATGACTTTGGATGTGATGACTTTCACGCAAAAAGTACTCAACGTTAATTTTGATGGAATTTGGTATGGTAGTAGTTTAAGCTCTAGAATAACACATAGGCTACTGTATTTACGCGGGCGGAGCCGTGGAAAAAAGCTAGTTGTAAGTATAAATAACCTAATGTTAAGTACACTTAAATACCTATTTAGTAATTAATTCAGTAAAGATTATACTTCGGAGAAATTATTCCAACAACAAACTTGGCGTTTAATTAAAGTGATAACAAATTCCGTAATTCACGATATATTCCGTAAGCTTGAGTAATATTTTAATCGCGACGAAGTTCGTCGTCGGCATGCGAGCGGCGAGCCGAACACGCACGACAAAAATTCACATCGCTATCTTTATAATTTCTAAACTATAATTCCTTAGTGACATTATATTGTGACCGCATTTTCATCTACGAGGGCGGCACTGAAAATTTCGGGAATCAAGGAAGTGACACAACATTACTATTCAAAAATGTATTTATTGATTTTCGAAGTATTCTCCGCGAAATTTGACACATTTTTCCATACGATGGAACCAATCATTGAAGCAACCATTCCATTCGGAAGTTGGGGTCTCCAAAATGGCCGTTTTGTAGGCGTCCACAGCTTCTTCAGGTGATAAAAATCTCTGACCACGCAATTTATTCTTTATTTTAGGGAAAGTATAGAAATCATTAGGGCTTAGGTCGGGGCTTTACGGCGGATGGTCTAATAATTCTATGATTTCTTGCTCTAAAAACTCTTTTGTTCTGTGCGCGGTGTGAGAACTCGCATTGTCGTAATGGAGGATGATGCGGCGGTTGCAGTTCTCTTTACGGAGTTCAGAAACGACCTGTGGCAAACAAATGTTAGCATACCATTCTGCATTAACCGTTCTTTGTCCCTCAAGAGGAATAGTCGCAACATGGCCGGTTTTGGAGACAAACGTGGCCACCATTTTTTTTGCAACACTCCGTGAACGAACAATTTTTGTTGGCTTTAACTCATTTTCGAACACCCAAACTCGTGACTGGTTTTTTGTTTCGGGTTCGTTCGCGTATATCCAGGATTCGTCACCTGATACGATGTTGTATACAGCATTTGAGCATCCTGCGTGGAATCTTTCGAGAGTTCTGACGCACCAAGTAACGCGAGCCGCTTTTTGCTCTTCACAGAGCAAATGCGGTATCCATCGCGAAAACAACTTTTTTACACCTAATTGTTCATGCAAGATTATTTGTATTTGACTCATGCCAATGTCTAAAGTTGCCTTAATTTCGCGGTATGTCACGTGTCGATCTTCCTCAATCAGCTTACGCACAGCATCAACGTTTTCTTGGGTGACTGCAGTTTTTGGACGACCTTGACGGGGATCATCACTGAGCTTTACACGTCCACGTTGAAATTCAGCAAACCAGCGATAAATTGTGGTTTTGGATGGGGCTTCAACACCAAATGCAGAAATCATCCGGTCACCACACTGTCTTTGTGTTAAACCACTTCGAAAGTCATAATAAATTATCGCTCTAGAATTTTCTCGAGTCAATTCCATTTTCTCAACGACTAAACAAGTTTGACAAGACCTTGTGACAAGACCGAGAATCTTTTTTAAATAAATAAACGGTATTCGGTTTTTAAAACCAAGGAGTTTTAAATTAAAAAGATTTTAATATGACAGGAACAGTGGAAATATTCCATTCCCGATACTTTTAGTGTAGCCTATGTATGAACATTGACATGTTTTTGGAAAGACTACAATAAGATCTAACAGAATTTTACTAAAGGTTTTTATGCATGAACTATAAATAAGCGATGACTGCATGTAAATTGATTACTTGTTTAATATTAAAATTAAAATACCTACTTTAAAAAGGGCGGCGTTCATATTGATAACAGTAGAATAAACCATGGATCAATTATAAAGTTGCTCCATGGAATAAGCCTAAGAAAGCAACAAGTGAACAAGCCCAAAATCCAAAATTGAATACGTATCATAACATCGACTCATTGCCACTTCATTCATTATCCTAACAAATCTAAAACCCAGTAAGCTTTATTCAGTTTTCGACTTCATCAGTCGTGTTTTGAGTCGGTCGGTTAATATTCTGTTTGTTATACAACTTCGCTCGTTATAACTATTGCAATAGGGAATAGTGTGGCGTGCATTGTTACGTCAGCGCTGATTTTAAGCTCAGTTCGGAAAGCCTGCTCGCAGTCGTTACGGAGTTTTAATATTTAATGTAAAGGCAAACTATGAATTGATTTCAATGTTACAAACGAAGTTACATAAAATATAGTTCTCCTTAACGGAATTGTAAACTTTCGCCAACAATTATAAGGGTTCGGATGTATAAACAATGGAGCCGGGATTCAGTAAACGTGTCTTGTTTTGATTATATAATTTTTATATTTATTGCGTTAACCAACATTGTTACTCGTTGTTTTAATTACGTATTTAAATGTCAAAAGTATAGCAAATAACAATATTCGCTTATAGCAACTTATACACGTAAAACAATTATCTACTTTTTAAGTTAGCTGCTAGGTAATAACTACCATAGGATTGTTATGAAAATAACTGAATAAAAATTAGTGTTGCCAACACGCCAGTCGCAATAAAGTACCTATCTATACTAATTTTATTTATACACGAAACTGGAAATGTACTTCAAATTTTAAAATGTAAGCGTCCGATGAAGCGGACTATATTGTGCAGAAACTCGTGTATAGCTTCATTACCCGCCGACTTCGGGCGAAGTCCGTACAACCGTCGCGTGGCGGTGCCGTGCCGCGCGGCAATGGACTTTTATCTACGATTTAAATGAAAAACTTTACAAGCCCAAGTACATTTAATGCAAATTGAGAACTATTCGTTTTGACGTCCTTTTACAATGATTAGGTTTGTTAAACGTCGCCGTGCCGACGGAGTTAACGTGAAATTTATTTTTATTATGGCGAAGTTTTATATTAAATATTTTTCTGGATTGCACTGTTTTGCAGAATTCACTAACGCGAGTCAATAGAGTTCAACGAAGTCGAACGTCGACGAATTAGTTTACTCAAAAATTTCAAATTATTTAAATTCTGGTTTAGAGTGCTTTTAAACGTTCACAGTACATTAGCGATAAAGTTGCAATAAGTTGAGTGCATTGCGTGTTTCCACAGCTGCATTGCAGACTGCAGTACATCGCTCGCCCTGCGCCCGGACCGGCTCCGGCTAACACTTTCGGTCCGTTGGGATACATTGAAGCTTTTGTTGCTTGAAACCCAATTTGGAAATGAGGAACTCTGAAATACATTTTATAAACCTTAAAAAAAGCAGCAGCACAGAGACTTAAACTTTCATACCGATGGAAATAAATTAAGCTGTAGCAAAACAAAGATTTTGTGAAACACAAAATATAGTATGTACACTAAACAACTACTATATTATAGTTAACCAGACTAAAATCAGATCGCAAATTTAGAAATTAAATTTAATAATAAAAATTTACATTCTGTACATAATGAGTAATGACAGATGCTGTAAAGTTTGCTCCGCCTACTTTTAACGCAAACTTTTCCATCCGTTAAAAAAACTTAATCCAAACGTGGTGACATAATCGCAGTCGGCGAATCACATCTGCATCGGGTCCCCGGAGTTTAACTGTCAAATTATTAATGGATTTGATTTATCGCCCCGTCGATACGTTACGTGAATACTTGGTTTTACGACTTCTACCTGGCAACATTGGCAGTGTGAGTCGAAACCAGCTGTTGTCGCAAATTAATTGTCAAAAAATTGAATCAGCATTCCATACCATTCATCATCAATCGTCATTAATCATTATCACAATCAGCTTAAGTTACGATATTTTGCGACACATTATAAATCCAACATGGTAAAATATTTTTTGTATAATTATCTCATTCCAATTGCGTATAATACGAGAGACGTGATATTTCCCTCTGATTAATAGTGGTAAGTTTTAACTTTACTGGGTTGGCACTTGTCTGTTCTCGTTAACGGCCCGTGAGGTCGTTTCGTTGACCATAAAAATGATATAAGAATGCCACGGAGTTATTTAAGTCGCGCGCTCCTGATACGTTACTCTCGTACTGCCGTATAACACACTGGCTGCACATATAATTTATCACTTTATAATTTTCCGCCATGCAAAACAACAAATTAGTAGAATAAATCTCGCCAGGCTCGTGTGAGCACCCTCTCCCCTCAAATGATATACTCGGGCCGTTCAAACGGAGCTGCAGGTGCGTTTAACTTCAAGATACAATATTATTGTGTGGGGCACTAATTTATTATTACAATCGAGTGGAACTTTACCCGTTACAGTTAGCATAAATTCGAGAAGTTTCTTGCCCGTAATATCGTTAATATCGTGCGTTGTGTTTTAATATCGTAAATATCAAATGTAACATCGTACGGAAGTTGAGAATTATTAAATTAAATCTCGAATGGATACACCGACAGTCATATTGCTCCGAATATTGTTTCCATTTAATGACCATTTTGGAGTTGCCGTTTTATTATCATTTTTATTCGTAGCTACGTTTATTTTAATCAAAAGTTGTAATGTTATTATTAAGGAAGATAAGTAACGTGATAGTTAGCTACGTGATACATTTTAAGAACAAAGCACGTTGAAGTTCTATCAGCTTTGAAGAAGTACTTTTTGATGTTTTAGCTAAAGTCAATGATCAATTAATTTAAAATTAGTGCGTTTAAAAAAAAAACGAGTGAGCGTAGTCGCATATGATATGTAACATTTTATAAAAATATTTCAAAAAAACACAATGCTTAGTACGATTTTCTAATATGATAAATAAATACGGAAACTGTTCTATTAAGCAGTGACAGAAATCAACGTCAAAATTTAAAAAAAAGCTAAATACTAAAATATTTACTCCCATCTGACGGCCAACTCTACCACCGCGCGATCATTCGTCAATTCAAATAGCGCGCGCTTCCGCGGCTTCCTGTTACACACTTCCGTCCCATTCCACGAAATCACTCCCACAAACTGCAACAAAAGCGAGAGGAAAGATGTTACACATCAAAAAATCATCAACTCTCCGATTTTGCCTTTCAATATTTTAAATAACATCTATGCGACACCGTAGTTCCAGGATTCGATCTTTATACTTCTTCTAGAATTTATAGCTGGCTACTTAGATAAAAGTTGAAAGGCGAAATCCACGCGAATGGTTCTCTTATCTCAAATATTTACAGCGCCTGTCCGACACTATCGGGAATTCTCGATACGACCGGATTGGACAATTGAAACTATACCTATCACTCGAATCCTCGTTTTGTACGCGAATGTTTGTCATAGTATAACGGATTCCTGACGGATTCTTACGAGTTTTATTAATCGTTATATTATAACGATTAATAAAACTCGTTTAGGATGTTAGGTTTGGGCACATTATTTTCTGCAACACAAAAACACTATGACAGCCTATTGTCACATTTCATGGACCAACTTACACTAGCGGTATGCAATAACAGAAGCCATTCTGGATTAACCATACTGGTAATGTAATTACTAGACTAGTGAAGGTCAGATCAATAAAGTCAATACACGAATAACCCATAATTATTCCCAACCAAAACCGAATTGTCTCGTAAAATCGCTTCGGGTAAAGTTTTATACAACATAAAGCTAGGGTTGTCAAAACCATAATTTCTTATTATTATATCAGTGAGTACTTTAATCTAACACGTGTAAAACTTTCATTTTGACACATTTTATTATGCTCTCATATCGTCGTGCTCTTGACTTATCTACAAGATAGAAAAGAAATAAACTTTCTAACTTTACTTTATCAGCTGCCCAGTAAAATACTAGATTGTCTAATTAAGTTTGTGACAACCCTAGTCGTAGCCAATAAAACATTAAGGGATAAGTTTGAAAGTTCGCATCAACTGCTTTTATTGATAGACTCGCTACGTATTCACATTATGTTGCTACTTACAAGGCCTCACGGCTTCTCCAGCCCCTTTACTATATGAGTAAAATGTACTACCTACTTGGATCTAATCAGCTGAAGTGCTCAATGTCTGGAGCTGAAGTCAATATTTTATCTCGCTAACATTTTAAAAGAAAATATTTTTAACACAGTTTCAAATATCATGAAAATATTTTTTACAATCAATGGGGTTAAGACTTATGAGAAATATTCATGCTTATTAAGAGAACACTACGACAGCCGTGGACTGCGATTCATGTCACAAAGCAAAAGTTTTGGGCATATCAAAGACGAGAGTTCGTTAAGCATACACCTTTATAAACGTCAAACAAACTTTACAGCCGCATAAATTCGGGTACCACCCAAACCTTTTAAAACGGAACTGTGGTATTGCCGCTCGTAAAAACAAAGGAAAAGATACATTTACCTGATTAAATTGCTGGTTTGTTACTCTAACACGATTTTTTTAGAGTTCCTTGGGTTTCGAAGTTGAACTCTTGAAAATCACATTTACTTGCCTACTTAGAAAGCTATTGATATTATTTACATTGTAATCATATACCTTGTAATCATAAATAACCCTTTATAAAAATACATATGTTATGAAAAAAGTTTTTTTGCTGTTGTATCATTGTATGTAAACTTAAATATGCCGTAATTGAAAAATACGAGCTAGATTACAGTTGTTGTGTAACGTGTAGATTCAGCGAGTAATAAAATATTAAATTTAGCCAACTTTTTATTCTGTTGTAATCCCTGTAAAAGTCGTTGATTACTTTGGTCACTCCTTTGTTGTTGCTAAGTTGCTAGGTTTCTCCGAGTGCCTACTAGACACCATGTTTATATATTATCTATGGAGGCTCCACACCAAGTCAATCTGGCCCCGTGCTAAGTACCCGACAGTATAAGACCAGTGTTACGGGTACCAGACAACAGGAATATGTTTAATACTTATATTATACATATATAATAGGTATGTAAGGTTTTGATTATATTATACACATATTTTTTACACATCCATGTCACAGGGACACAGAAAAACTTTTTTGTTCTTTCGGTGGGATTTGAACCCGACTTGAGAATCAACATGCTCAACCACCGATTACTGAGCTACAGTGTTCGTCTAGTTCCAATGCAATAATTTTTTTTTAATAATTTTTAAAAAAAATTAACGTTAACAGCCATAAAATAGGCCATAACGATATCGTTCATAAGAGTTAACGATTGTAATCCCCGAAGAGCTTCGGCGTTTCTTACAAAAGCTTTTTATTAAATAAATAGATTTTTCCAGCAAACGAGACGCAATTTTTTCTGTAGTCTTTATTACGGTATTTTCTTGTATTTTTTATTACATAAATGAATAGTGCTCTAAATAATAAGACAGTTTACAAGACGTTAAGACAGAGTTTACAAAAAATCAATATTATCCTAGGTATTGCGGATTGTTTGAAGCACTTTTGTGTCTCGTGAAAACGTTCCATATAAAAGTCGTACAAGAAGGTGACGTCACACGTTATTAATGTTCTACGAAATTTAAGGCCGTATGCACAAAATTTCCGATATCTCCAAAGTTTGCGCGTTTATGTTCATACATACCATTATAAATCTTTTTGTATTCGATGTAAGTAAACTAATTATGTAGGTTTTTTACACTATTGTTGTAAAAAAATATTTCAACTACTTTTTTGTGACTTCGAAATGCATATAATTACAAAACTACACATAAAATCCTAATTCTTTTTACTTTTATCAAGTTGTAATACCTAATTATTTCTTAATTTATAAAAAAAAAACAAAAATTTTATATGTAGGGTAAATACCTGACAACAACGTAGGTATTCGCAACGTTATCGATAGAATATTGCATAGGCGCTGTCATGATTTTCATATTGAGTATAGTATACAGTATAGTCATGATAGTGTGCAAATCATGACAGCGCCTTTGAATCAGGATTGATTCTCATCCGATAAAGTTACGAATACGTTGTTGTCAATTGCTAGTTATAATGCCACTGTATACATTTTAGATGTCAAAAGTAATTCATATGTTTTTGTTTATTTAAATGTATGTATCTATGTATATTGTATACCAAGCTAACACATTAGAAATATCAATGCTGCTTATCAAAGAGGAACCATGACACAATGCGAGTAAATTACTGGAAATAAGTAGAAAGTAAAGAGAATCTACTGATTTACTTCTGACTCATATTCTTAGCTTTTGTCCACTTTTATACTTATAGAGCGTCTTCTAGGTATTTAGGCAGGCCCACTTGCGCCAAAACCTAAGTTAAATTGCGTAACTCCGAGTTCATTAAGTCTTGGTTACAGTGTTAAATATTAAACTCTTGTATTGCCTTACGCCAATGAAAACTAACCCAGTTTAAACTAACCCTGTCATTAGTGCAATACGGTATAATTTGAGAGAGATTTTGCTCTATATCCCGTTGTATATTACTGTCTCATTTATTTTATTTTGACTATGACTTTTCGTTTTAGTTGTTTGCTATTACATACGACAGTGTCAAGTCACTCTAGCGAGAACAATAACCTAATTTTTAGGGTTCTGTAATACTCAAGGAACCCTTATAGTTTAGCTCTGTCCGTCCGTCTGTCTGTCTGTCCGCTTCTAGCTTTATGTTTCTAGCTTTATTAGTTATTTGTAATTATGAATATAAATTGATGAAATTTGGTCCAGTTAAAGACTGTTTAGGACCTGTAGGTATAGATCTCGGTTTTGGCATCCAAAATAATACAAATTTTACATTTTATAGGCTTTCCATCCAAGTGGTTTAAAAGTTGCCTTGCAACGAAAACCATGGAAACCTTGGACTTGTTTTGAGTTAAAACCTTTGATTCTAGGTAATAATACAATTATGTTTGGTCAATACCTTACATTCCATTAATTCACAATACATGCGAAATTGAGTTAGCTCGCTAAATTTAGATCATGACAAAAGCTGTGTCCAAGATACCGTATACAAGGTGACAATAGCTAATAACTAGGGTTGTTACACAAAACAATCTATAAATATCTTAAAACTAATATTGGGCCCATGTAAATAAAATCATATCATACAATAGTTTACGTAATATAAATCTCGTGAGATCCCATTGTTTTTGCGAATCAAATCAACATAAAAACAAAGAAAACGTAAGGCGAAGGAAGGGCGAACCACAAAGGATCAGTTTGGAGTGTACCTGTATAATATTCAAAGAAATATCCATGCTTTGTGTAATCTATCGACAAATACGTGTTTAATCAATCATCTGCGATCCATCAGCGTATTCAACAAGTGGAAACAAAATTAGTTTCAAGTCCGACAGTCGTGTCTAGGGATGTCTTTTACCGATATTCACATAAATCTTATCGATTAGACATCGATGGGAATGAGAAAAAGCTTTTAATGCCCCGAGGGACTCAGCCTTCAGATTTCGTAATAAATGTATTCATGACAGTCGATGCTCCAGTCACAAGTGATTTCTTATTAGTAGTCTTATATTAATAACGCTAAAATCGATAGTCTTCATACAAACGCATCGTACAAAGTGAAGCAAGCAACAGAAACAAAAGATTCCAAAACTGAGGATGGGCTATGACGTACATGACAGAACAAATATACATACAAGAAAAATGGTCCCAAGAACCCGAAAAGTGGGGACTGTTTTGCCTAGACATGCCTCGTCTATAAAATATATACGTCTATGTTATATTATAATAACGAAGACAAAAATATTATTACGTGCGTATTAAAATATTATATCCCTGTTACACCTCCCTTTTAAACGTTTCAACATTGCGCGTTGTAACGAAACATTTTATTGATCAATATCTGTGTTAACTGCCTTATCCGGGTGTTAGATTTTATTATACAAAGGGCCCAACCCGAGGTGTCAAAAGTAACAAACTTTAATTTTATTATTAGTTATGTATAATTCTTATTTAATTTATTTTATTATAAGTTATGTATAATTTAATCTTCGCGTGTTAAACTAAATTATAGACATAAAAAGCGATGACGTCATAAGCCCTCAATATGAAATTACTCGTACAATACGGGAAAGTACCTACAGAATAGTATTTTTCATACAACACTTTTAAAATAAAAATTTGGTTTGAATATGAGTAGACATCAAAAAGTATTTATCATAATCCCTGGTTACACGTATTCTGTCGGTTTACTATGCATAAGGCACCCTATCAAATATTGCACATGTGTGTATTCCCCTTTATTAATGCGTGCATCAGACCGTGTAGTGTGTACTTATTTAAGCCCATTTCACATCAGTAGAATCGGTGGTTTTCTGTGTGAAAGATAAGTATGTATATAACTGTATAAATTTGCATCAAACTTATAAACATTATTTTTGTAGTTATATAATGACGAGAGAAAAATTGTGGAATGCCTAGTTAATAACAATATCATTGTGTTCTAAAATTCCAACAGAAAACCGAGACATTCATAATTTAATACAAAAGCTCGGCCATTTTCTCGAACAAAGCGACAGCTTAAGAATTTTTTTATTAAGACAGAATATTGTCTTGATAATTTCACACTGCAGGAAACGCAGTTGTAGTTTATCCTAATCAATATCATGTTTTACGTGATACAAAAAGCGGCGACTTAATTTAAAAAAATTGTTAAATTAAAAGCTCCGTGTAAAGCATGCCTAATTTATTGGAGTGTGGGGCTAGCAGATGTGTGAGCCGCCAGCTGCCGCCTCCCCTCGTATTGTGTACATACAATTCGGCACGCGCTGTGCTTTCACTAAATAATACATTATTATTAATGTTACTTTTTATTGTATCTTATGCAGTTGCCATGCGTGATGTGACACGATTACGTAAACCCGTTATTAAAAGGATCGATAAATGTACCTACCTATCCACCGGCCTGACCGGAAAAATAAATATTAGTTGGACGAGCAAAAGGTCCAGCTATAATTACGATATGGAATGCTTTCAGCGTGTGTGGGTATAAAAAATTCATTTGACGATTTATGTTCATCATTAAACCAAGGTTATTTCACAACTGAGACACGCTTACACGTGTAATAACACGAGTAGCATAATGATAGGTATATGTAGGTAGGAAAGACCGTCGACCATATTTAAAAAAAACTCTGCGTCGAAGTAAATACAGATTTACATTTAACGTTGACGCGAAGTACGCAAGCGACTGTTGAAAGATTTAGTTTTGGTCAGTAAGTACCTACGTTTGAATGACACATTTATAAAATTAGGGCTTTCCACGCTGATTACTAACGATTCTATCTATTCATGTTCCCACACAATATATTAACATTTTCACCCAAACACACGGAAGTATACGATAAACCAAACGCGTCGCAGTCGCGCCCTTACTATCGCGTTACAATCGATATGTCAACAGGAACATGGGGGCTGATGTCATTCCATTTGCGATCATCAGATTGTCGGACTGATTGGATGTTGCTCTAAACTCGTTGCGTTCAAATAGTGGCAAATGGAGGCCTCCTCTCTAAGCGTTGAATAATATCGTTCTAATGCAGAGCTTAACAGTTAGTGAGGTAAGCAAAATGTTTTCAGAGCGTATGTAAGTGTTAATTTTGTATTGTTTATCCCCTAGCGTTATCCTAGAGTTTTTAGCTATCATTTCTGAATCAGTCAAAAGATGGCGCTTGTTCTGATGAATTAACGCGTGAAACAGGAGCGAAGTTATAGCGGCTGTAAAAAAGTCATGACATGGTAACTATCCGTTTTATTTTCGATTGGAAATTACCTTTCTCCGATGATCAGCTTCGTCTAAATAGTACATAGTAATGGATTACAATTTTTATCTGCCACAACAATTTCATTTAAGGTAATGATTTTGGCAGTTTCAAGCAGGGAAATGATTTTGGCGGTCTATGAATGTACGTATGTATGTTTATTCCATCGTAGCGTCTAAACTACAGGTCCGATTTTAATAAATGATGTGTCAATAGATTCGCAATAACAGTCCAGGTAGCATATGCTATATAATTTACGTAGTCGGGTTATAGTTTTTATATTAAAATTGTAGTTATTTATGTTTTATATCTAAGAGGCAAAAGACACCTTACAAATCTAGAATATTATTAATGAATAAGGGCGAATTTCGATCACAGGGCGACTTCTAGTAATAATAATTGTTTTAGTGTATTACTTCACGCGAATATAGTGTCAAAGGCGCTTTCTATAGCAATACGTCAACGCTGTAATAAGCTTACAGCTTTAACGATAGTAATTTATTGTGTCAATATGTAAAAATGCGATGCTCCTGCATAATACCGTTCCATTTTTCAATTTATGTAGCAAATAGTTTACATAAGATGTAAATAAAGCCTTTTTAAATAAATTAACGGTGAACGTGTTCTCCTAAATTATTCGCAGGCGGAATAAATTGCAGGCGTATTCGGGAGCAGCAGATGTCGCAGGACCCAAAATCCACCGTTTAAAAGCCCTGCGACATAATTTAGATGTACCCCGTACCTATCAATTAACTCAGTTTAATTTGAAGGCACATCGTGAAACGTGAACGAAACAAATTCTCTAATTCGCAGTCTGCCATTTTGAAATGTAATTCCCGCTTTTTAGGGTTCCGTACTACATAAGGAACCCTTATAGTTTCGCTCTGTATGTCTGCCTGTCCGCGCTTCTAGCTTCTGTAATATAAATGGATGAAATTTAGTACCTATAGATTGTGTATAGATCTCAGTTTAAGCATCATAAAATATAATGTCTAAATAAATACATGTCAAGTGGAGATGAATTTTTTTTTACATCCTACCCCATCGTGTGGGGCATCGTTGAATGCGTCTTTTAAAATAAAGTATAAGTCGGTTATCCCCCTAGCATTTCTAAACTATGAGACTTAGAAACTTGCGATTTGCCATGATAGATCATGCTTATTACTGTTCAGGAAAATTATTTTGAACAAAATCGGACAGTAACTTGTAAAGTAATTTAAAAAAAAACCTTTTACGCGGTTATAGTTACGGAACCCTCCTTAGACATGTCCTAACATGCTCTTGGATAGGTTATTATTGAGATTTAATGCAGCATTCTGGAGTAAAAGTAACAACAGAATATTTGGGTAACCACATCTATTCACGCAGCTCGCTCGCCACCAGCCTTTAGAGTTCTTTCTGCAACACTTTGGTGTATGACGTCGAAGAATGTAAGTTTTCTTGGCAGCTGGATAGGAAGTAGAAACATGCAATTCGAGTCGGTTTTCGAAGACAAATATAAAAATAAATGCAGCTCGCGGAGGTACGTTCAATAAAAACCCGCTTACACAGTACAAACAATAATAATAGTGCTTAAATTCTGACATATAATTCAGCAAAAGTAGACCCAAAAGGATTATTCTATCAGACAACCTCGCACCCTATGATTGTATTGTTTATTGTCTCGCTCTAGCAACGACGATCGCCATGTATGCGAGCGAGAGGCGAGTCAAACAACAAAAGCGAAACGATCATTGGTCACCCTTCGTATTGCACCCTATTCATACGACACGTGCCAGTTCGAGGGACAGAACTGCCACTTTAATGAGAAATTCGCTGCTGTCGAGCTTCATTTGCATTACAGTCGAGATAACAATAATGAGTAAGCAGTAGTCCTTTTTTAAATAAAAAGTAGATTATCATAAGCGTGGCTCGGTCTATATGTATATGAACATCGAACAAAAACACGAAAGGGTTGGACAATGATTCTATCTTTTGTATACAGATCCTGACCCTTACACTATGTTCAAACTTTGGACATTGGTCCTCATCTGAAATTGAATGAGAAATTTTAAACAGAACGAGGGATATGCCCTCTCGACGACGTAGAGTTATGTCCAATAAGCAAAAGTAGAGACGCTTCAACTCGACTTTCGACTGCTCCCATTGTAACCGTAAATAACAAATCAATATCATTTTAACATTTCTTATAAACGCGTTTCGATTTTCGATACAATAAAAACTACATTTTGGATGGCAATGTAAATGTGCAATTAATCTAAATAAATTTATTAATAATATTAATATTGCGCGAGTACCTAATCCCGGCATATATTAACGTTATTACGAATTCTCTTGTATGTCATATCACATTAATCGGCGGATTAGCTCACGCTGATCGCCGAATGCATAACTAATTGTAAAGTAGGTATTTACTAGCAAGCGCTTTGTTAAATTAATTTAATGGATTATTAAGTAGCTACACGCCGAGGTTACATAAATTTAATTTGTGTAAGTTTTAAAAGGTTATAGTTACTTTTTCACTTAAATACAACTCTATATCAAGAGGAACTAAATTTAGCTCGCGGTTTATCTAACAACAGACTTACAGTTTAGGGCTAAAATCTAGGCGCCATTTACAATCCATGCTCCTATTGCGAAACCCACTTGAATATGGATAAGGCGACAGTTGCCATCGACGCTGATAAGAAAATGGAGGCAATCACTACATAACTCGCTGAGTTTTAAGCGGAATAGAATAATTTATTTAATAAATTCAATTATAACACTTGCCATTGGACGAAGACGACGGATTAAAGAACGGCGAAACGGAATTCATGATTTGAATTTCGGCTGTTAGCGCGCTCAGTTATTTTGTGCTTCGGGTAACAAATGATCAGAGTCTAATGGATTACGATAACGACGGCCAGTAGCATTGTAGAATAAACGAAATGGTTGTTTGAAAGGCCTTTTCATCCGTTATTGGATGATTTATACAGTATTCTCCGAGCGAAGTAACCACTCCTTAAAAACTGTAGTGCCTGGGACAGTCGCTTTTTAAATGTCGCATTGTTGCCCAAGCACATACGGAATTCTCACAACACTGTCAGCCTAGTCCAGAGGAATGCTGGTCAATACGTCTGGCGTCCGTATAATGTACTTGAGATCTGAAAAAGTCTCATTGGTACACGCCACAATCTGGGAATCGAACCTGCACTCTATCGAGTGCGAATCAAACGGTCTACCAACTAGGCCACGGAGTTCTTACGGAGTTTTTTTTGTACTTTTTATGTCCAATTTTTTTATTTTAAATGTCTATAAGATGAATTCGAACATTAAATACTACAAGCAAAATATATCCAAACACAGTTGGAAGTTACTAAAAACTTTTATGTAATATCTGTAAGCAAAGATATTAATTTTGTGCTTACACAAATCCTCAATTTGGTACAAGTCAGGAGCTTATTAGCTTACCGCCCGCGCCGTTAAATCGTAAATGCAGTCAATGAGTCAAGTCAGTCGATTCAGTAAATTGCTAGATTCTTTACTGAAAAGAATATTAAATATTCTACCAATAATACATATTAAGAACGGAAATAACACACAATAATGGAAGAAATACAAAATCAACACAACAACGTCTCACATTAAAATCCCGCCCAAACGACGTATAGGAAGTTTGTTCTGTCGTTAAACTAAATCGCTTAAGCCTAAACGTTGCACTGCAGCCGTACATTTCCACGTAGTCACGTCTACAGGGGATCGTGAGCCCTTCTGCTTAACTTGTCCCTAGCATATTGAATATGGAGACATTTGCGAGAAACGCCGAGTAATTTGAACGCGACAAAAACTACGCATGAACCTAAAAGGATTCCCTGATTTACGGATGCGCACCTTTTACAATTTAAGATTTATCTCCACCTGCTTTGATGTTCGCAGCCCGAAAGGATCCTAAATCTTTATCAATGGAAATTTCCTTAGTAATTGAATTTTCAAAGATCTACTCTATATTTAAATAGCGAATGATATACGCGATACTTTTAAAAGCTTTATCGCACTTATATGTATAAGCGCCAGTGGCGAAGGCTGGTTCTCTATCATAGGGAAGCCCTAACCTGTATAATAAAGAGGGATTTGGATGACGGTCTTCAAAAGGTAAGTGGTAAATGAAACCGACAGGAATAGTGTTATAGGAACGCCACGCGCCTGATAAATATATAAAAATATAAGATAAAGTTATAAAAATAATTATAATACATTTTACCCTTACCAGCGCTATAACCTTGGTTGTAGGTTTACTAATGATTTAGTTCATTGAAAGATTCACAGCTACTTACCTGAAAAGAAATAAAAAAATACATTAATTTTCAATATTACTTCGATACAGAATAATAATACTTCTAAATAACTTTTTTTTTAACAGTAAATCTGTTATTAATATCTGTCAGTATATAGTGACAATTTCACCAACTCTTGTTCTTGTATTAATGAAAAAATTTCGCTTCGTTCTTCGTATTAATGAAAGAGAAAGCATGCTTCTTAGACAAAAGATTAACACTACCAGGCGTAGGTGAAATTGGAACTTAAAGTAAACTAGTTAACTAGTATCTGTCAACAGTACTCTGTAAGTATTATAATCTCAGAATTCCACACGTTTCGAGCCTACTTTACAAACTGTTGTTTGGATTCTGATTAATTTTCCAGCCAATAAAATAATGTATTGATTTATAGTAAAATTTTGAAGGGTATGCCCATATTATAAGCATAAATCCAATTTAACTTTTAAAGTTATTCGAAGCTTAATTAAAAATTTATAAAACTTAGAAGGCGGGGAAAATATTTTGAAGAAATTCTAAGCGTCGGGCTTAATCAAGATCTTTTCATTTCCTTTTTCCTTTTATTAAATTACAATCTCAATTTTAAATAACACATTATGGGCACATTAGCTTAACCTGTAACCCAACCTAAAAATCATATCTATCTACTAGTTTATAATACATTAGACATGAAAAGTAAACATTATAATATTCCGTTCTGTTAACAAAAAAAATAAAGCAACGAGCATCGCCTGAAGCTAGACAAATGCCGCCTTTGATAAAAAATTCGAAACATGTGAAATCAGTTATTGGACTCACAAAAACGTATCTCTTTGTTCATTTGTCAAACACATAATATTGTAACATGTATACACGATAGTACAAATCCGAAAATCATTCGCTTTATCTCGAACCTAAGGATTTACTAAAAAATACATTACTTAGAGGAGCTAAGTTTCTCTAATCTGAATATCATTACAGACTGAAACTTCGTTTTCTCCGGTAACAAATAACACCATAGTAAGTAATTATATCCTTAAAAATAAAACCATGAACAACAGAAGATCAAACTAGATTGAAACATAAAAGCACGAATACCTGTAGGAGCGGAATGACGCGACAAAGCTATTGTATCACCAACAATCCTCCAAAAGAACCAATCCAATTAAAAGCCAGCCTAGGTTACCACTCCACCGGTATTGCACTCCAAGAACCGTATAGGTAGAGGGTGGGTTTTATGAAAATTGGCACTAAATAGAGGCGCACTGCACGCGCCTGGCTACCGGCCAAAAATATACCACTATATCTTTACACTTTCAAGAAAACGTAAAAGAAGTCTAATGGGAAACATTTTTCTTCAGTTTCGTCTATAATTTGTTGAGCTTTTATTAAAATTCGCTTACAAGGTTCAGCTTCATTTTAAACTTGTTTCTTTATAACAATATTTAAATTTTTATCGTGCTTTGACATATAGGTTATAATATAAACATTTACAATTTATTTATTTATATATCAAAAAATAAAAAAAAAACAATAGAAATACGACTAGGTAGGTATATGTGATATTTTCTTTGTTGAATAAATAATATATATTATGATTGACTGAGTGAGAGAAAGGTCAATTTCGCAAACATTTGGACCTACTTCTATTACTATTAAAGTAATTGGTATGAATTGTAATATCAGGGAATCTGATTCATAAGCAGATAGTGTTATCGTAATTTATTTGTATATAATGCAGTCACAATACAACTGCCAACAATCATCATTCTTATGAATTTTAGATTCCCTGATAGCACATACGAGATAAGAATTATTTCACTATTCAGTTCAAGCAATATCGAGTATACAGTGTGTTTAAAAAACTTGTCTGATCCAAGGTGTTGTTTTAGTTATCTTCTATAGTTCATATAATTATTTCGAATTAGGAAGTTTACACACACGGGGACTTCATATGAAAGGGATATAAAAATCGGTAATAGAATCACTATAGTCCTTTACGAAACAATGGGCTGTTTTTTTTCTTCAAATACACGCCAAGCGCTTAATAAAATCGGCTCAGTTTTATTGTGACGGCCTATTATTGAATTTCAGTTTGCTTTTCGAAGTCTATTGGATTATAATATGGGTTTACTGTGCACGGGTATGGGCACGAATTTAGTTGATTTTGTCAATGTAAATTATCAGAGTGAGGAAAAGAAAAAGTAGTTGGTATTATTCTCGAAACGTTCCAACGTTTAAAATATTGTGAATAAAAGTAGGTTAACTACACAAATTGTCAAACGTAAAAATCATTTAATTTCAAAGTGCAAAGACGTCCTATTCATACAAAACCCGCCACGGAAATAACATTATTAAAGATAGTGACAATTGTGTGAAAGTACAGCTCTGCACGGAATTCATTTTACGAGGTTAGTGCTGGAAACAATTCGGCCAGCGCTGACTCTACAATCCTTGTGACGACAGCTTTCAAAATATACCCGGGGACGTTTATTAATCTTCTTTTTAGCCTAAAAGATGGTGTAGAGTTTGTTATCGTGAAAATTTTTACTGTCCACTTTTCATGTCATTTAAAGTTTAAACTAAGTTGCGCTCATTCACTTTAATATGTCATGATTAAGAAATTAAAATTTTAGAAATTTTACCGTCTGGGGGTTTTAAAATAATCAAGGATTAGGTATACGTTTTTTACGTGATTACGTCTTATAAATCGATGGAGCCGGCTGCACGCACGAAAAAACATGACTCATGCGTTACCTGTTACCCGTTATCGTTACCAAGTACCAGCGTTAGCTCGCATTGCCTTTACCTCATTATTATTATTGTTGTTGTTGTTGTTGTTGTTTTTGTTGACGTTGTCACGTTCAACTATCGTCAGTAAACCGACTTTACAGACAACCGGTATGTTTTTAAATGCCAAAAGGTATTTAAAACTAAATCAAATGAACCTGTTGAGAACACTTATTCCCGTTTAATAGCTATTATAAATTCAGGAGGATGTAAATTCTGTTAATTTGTAATAAAGTCTAGATTTCGTCGCTCGCCTGGTCAAAAGGGGTAAATCACAGAGCTTAGTGAATTACGTTGGAGTTGCTACTATAATAATATACAGCACCGCGGTGTCACTAAGCATTTAATAGGCTAGATGACTAATTTATTTTATTGCATAAATGAATAGTACTCTTAAATATGAGTAACTTCTTAACTTAAAGAAACGGTATATCTATAGTCAATATTTTCAAAGATACAGCGATTTGTATACAAATTTCGCAAGTATCGTAAAAACGCTCCATACTAAAGTCGTACCTAGCTGTGACGTCACGCTTAGGTTAAAGTTGATGAAGTATAAGGCCGCAGGAATATATTTGTAAATATCTCGATATTTGTGCGTTTAAGTTCATACGTACCATAGTAAATGTTTTTGTATATCATGTAGGTAAGTAAACTAATGATGTAGGTTTTGTTTACTAATTTAACAAAAAAAGCCGATCAATATATCCGAGTACATTAATGAAACTAAAAAACTAAACATTTTAGAGCTATTGCACATATTGAACCGACTTCAAAAAAGAAGGTTCTCATTTAAAACTACGCTATTAGTAAGCCTTATAGAATGTGTCGGTATATATAGGTCATATAAATAAGCTTTTCTCAAATTGTTATAAAAGTAAAAGATTAGTAAGAAAAATTAGTGTAGGTAATATTAGGGCATCTAACTGACAAGAATGCAGTCACTATGATATGTCGCTTAAGAATTAGATTCCCTGATAGTACATAGACCTTATCTGAGGAAAACAAACACAACTTAAATGAACAAAAGCAAAAGCACAAATTAATGCAGGTGATTAAAGTCTAGCGCAACTGCAATACTTTGTACCGCCAAAGTAATTGTGGATCTTAGAACAACTAAAAACTTGAGAACAATTCAGAATACAAAGCACGTTATCGTTAGGAGTGCGAAATTAAACGTGAATCGCGGTGTCCTGTTAAACAGCAGCAATAAAGGAAATCGGTGGACAAACTCCACACCTGTTGCCGCTGACCTACATACAATATTTGTCTAACTTACCTGAAATGGAACTAAACTTTAATAGAACGAGTCGAATTTCGTTCAAACTATTACAAATTGATTCGATCAAATACATTTTCCGGTATCAAATTATCAAACTGAAGTTTTGGCGAGACAAACTTGTATCTAAATTTCAGTATTTCCAGAGAGAGAGCTAGAGCTTAACGTAATCTTGTATCGAGCTAATCTTGTTTATATATTATTTATAGGTATAATTGGTAACGGCTGCAAGTATTACCATGAAATTAAGTATGCAGGGAGTTTTGGGGGAGAAAAATCGATCTAGCCTAGGTCTTATCCCTTGAAAACTTCACATTCTTAAGCAATATATGTTTTTCTCTTACGTCGTGCAACAATTTTGACTATTAACTCAGTTGAATGGCAGTTTGGTATGCGAACCTAATACCTATTGTATCAATGGCGAAGGGTCTAAAGAACTCCATTCCTATCAGCTTCCCTTTCACATTACCTCAGGAAGACCTCCAGCCAAAACTTCTATAAGGAAAACAACAATATATTATACAAGTCTGGTCGGACAAGCGATAGCGCGATGTAAACCGACTCAAGCGACATCTATGCGCTGCATGTTGCAACTTTGACATGAATATTGGAATCACAGATCTCTTTAAAACCCGATATATTCGGAGTTGGTGGGAGATCATAGGAACCTTATGACGTTAGAAATAAGGTTATAATTCAAACTTGTTTTTAATAGCCGGTTGGCTAACTAAATAACAATATTATTACTATGATTTTTCCGATGACAGGTCGAAGTAATTAAGGGCCATTTTTCTGTGACATTAACCCGCTATTTTGTAGCATTCACCAATGAGGAGCCGTTATTGATAATATTATCACGTGCATCATGAGACGAATGAATTTTTAAAAGTAGCTCGGCGGTAATTCAGCCGGCGCGTCCTTGGATGTAAAAACATATTATTACAATACGTTAATAATAATTATTGTTCAACTACTATTTTTGATATTATATTGAGCAGTGAGAAGTGATAAATATAATTCATCTTAAAGTAATACGTGTTTATGTACTTATATGTGAATATTGAATGTGAGACTACTTAGTACTTGTGTTGTGTTTATTGTTGGTGATAAATCGTTTGAATAAATTGACTTTTACGGTAAGCGGAAAGTTGGATACGTACCTACTATGTATTGTTGTTATCGTTATAATAGACGATCATAATATTATATATTATTATTTAATAGGCGGTAGTACCGTGGAAGTATTTTAATATTATGATTATCTTACAATAGTTGATTAATACATAGAAAAACGTTTTATTATTAAGTACCTATTTTGTATTTTGAAATATACCTCATTGTAGGTATAAGAATACCGTATATATAGGAATAGGAACCGTAGGTATAACTATAAGAATAGTTACCTAAGTGTTTACAATTTCTCTCGAACACGACACACCTCTACACGCTTGTCGTCCTTGACCATCATACATAATATGGTGCTAAATTTCCTTTCAAAAAAATTTGCACAACTCACGTCTAGCGCCTAGAGCTTCCTCTGAAGTAAAACCAGTGGTTTTACTTCAGAGGGAAGCTCTAGTACGTAGCAGTCTTAATTCGTCATACCACAATTCAATCGTAATTCGGAACACCACATTCCGAATTTCCGAACAACGCTTCGAATCCCGGTCAGATTTATCTTTAAAAAAATATTATTATGTAAATATTATAATGTAAATATTATTAGTATAATATAAATATTTTAAAATATTTATATTTTTGTCAATCTTTTAACATTTTTTATTTACTTGAACTCCGAGCAAAGCTCGGTTATCCTCGGTTATCCACTAAATATTTAATAAAGTACCTACTTGTAAATTTATTATCTGAATTTTAAAGGTAATGGTGTGTCTAGTTGGAAAATTGTGGTTTTCTGAAAATAAACCAGAAAATACTGAATACATACCTCAGTTGTAAGTTGCTTCGCATAAACACAATAATAAAATATGGTCGTGCCTGCTAATATAAAATATTTCATATTTCGTTAGGGAGCATTTTTATTAAGGAGCAAATTGCTATTAAGGTCTCGCCAGGCGCCTGATATAAAAGTTTTGTTTTATTTGCCTATTTGTAGTAAAATTTGCGTTGCGTACTCGGGTATGGATGTTACTTTGCTTCAAATTGTTCAAATCTGCAAATGACCAATAAATATGTTTATTTTAGCAAAGAAAAATGTTAACAATATTATTGTGAAAGCCAATGTTTCAGAATGTTTATGAGTTTTCATTGCTCGGGCGGCACCTGTGTTAAAAACCTATCAAGTAAATAAGAGTGATTTAAAGGCGATACGTGGTCCAGAAAATAATGTATTATTTAGATACAAAATATGCCTAAAAAGAACATCGTTGTATCTCCGTGATACAATCGGAAATTTGTTTCAATCGGAAAAAATTTCAATCGGAAACCAAAAATCGGTTCGAAAAACCTACATTAAAACTATAGGCTCTGTAATTTGGCTGTATGGGGAATTTTCTGTCACTGCCATGACCTAAAAGGCAGGGTAAACATCAATATGGCGGCGTGTTAAAAATAGACCCGTTGGTGCGGCAACAAGTGTCCCAATTGTTCGCCACACGCGGACCGGCGTTTGGGGCGCGCCTTTGACAGCGTCCCTATAAAAAGTTTACATATTTACCCGCGCCGCGTCAACAGTGTTGAAATTTAAAAGCATTCTAGCATAGCAACACATTACACACCAAATGCTTCAGCGTTGTTCGCAAAGTGGGGAAAATCATTTTTAATTCACTCATAAAACACATAATACTAATATCAGTCATAATTATTATTCTGTATGTATAAAGTTATAATCTATTTGATACAAGTAGCAGGCGATGTTTCTTACTGAAGTGGCAACAAATTGAACTTGATACGTGAATCGTAACTAGACCACGTTACATAAGTCGATGTGCTGCCACCGAGGAGTATTCGTTTCGCAGAATACAAATGGTAAAATAGTTTCAAATATTGTTACAAATGTCGATATTTTTCTCTCTTTAACTCTAAGAAAGTACCTGAGTTTATTTTATTAGATTTCTAGTATTAAACAATGAGGAAATAGGTAGCTTGTTTTGTTAGGTACAAGTAAATGTCATTCATTTCTAAGGAAAAAAATATTTTCATGCGACGTATCTTTCTTGATAAGGATATCTCCATTTGCGAGAACTCAAGGAAGTTTTTTAATACCTCGTTTCCTAGAAACTCCATTCTCCATTCTAAGGTACAATGTAATATTATATTAAGCCTACTGTAGGTAATTGCTAATATTATAATCGATTCATTGTCACTACCGCCACAATCCTATGTCTCCCAGTTTAAACATGATTACAAAATTCAGGGGAATACATAATGAATAATGCGAGTAGTTTTGAGTTAGTGTGAATTTGGCAAAATGACACTTTGTAATTTCTAATTTGTTTGGAATACGAAAGCTGGTTTTTACTGCATTGCAGTCGAAGGCAGTTGCTGAAAACATCCCAGCGCGCCCATTACTAGAGTTTCACTGTTTAAATATTATTTACGTAAATACAAGCTTTTCATATACATAAAACATCACTAAAATTGTTTTCGTAAAGTTATTGTGGTGTATATTACAATTTTATTACATTTTATGGCTCAAGTTGGCAAAAATGTACCCCATGTAATCCAGTGGAAGTTCTGATATATTTTCCAGGAAACCATTTCTTGTTATAAGATTATGAATACTAGTGTGCATAAGGTTTTATTAGGTAGGTTAGTATCTAAATATATAAACTTAAACAAAACGAGAAAATAATAAAACAATAAAGCACCAGTCATATAATTATTATGTTTCATATTATAATATGTTGTTGGAGACAAGTGTGCCATGTCAACAACAGCTGAGAATCTGACACCTAATAGTGCTAACAGACACTCGAACTTGGTACGCGGATATGGTGTCGCTACACACGCACGGATTTGGTCCGGCAGACCGAATTGAAAACTCGACACACTTGTGTTCGATTTTCTGCTCTATTGTATTAGCGCAACGATGATTCCAGCAATCAATTGAAATCGTGCAGTGATACCCAGTCTCAAAAATTTTCTCCCCAAACTTAACCTTTAATTCGACCCTGATTGTAATTTAAAAGACTTACGCTGATTTAATAGGAATATAATTATGTTATCCCAATTATATTATAATAAATAATAACATAATTATAATAAATAAGAGATAATAAGCAAGAAACTCTAAAAGCTTTGTGTTTATACACATAAAGACTTACGCATAAATGACATAAAACTGACGTCTCACTTAATCTGATTTCACTCCCTATACATGTGTATATAGCCCGGGGTATGAAAATTCATACCCCGGGCTTTATACACATATAAAAATTGGTTATTAAGGAGTAAATTCTAAAAATCCTGCTCCCTAGTAAACACCCGTTGATTTTTTCCCAAATTTTGAGGGGAAAATCCCTAAGTTGGCAATACTGAGATCGTTGTCCGGCCCAAACGCCCGACTGCTCTACACACGTACGGATTTGGTACGGAGCGAACCAAATCCGATGCGGACAGCGGCGGACTCAATTAATAATAGTTATGTTCGCCGTGGTCCGTTCCGTACCGAATCCGTACTTGTGTTAGCACTTTAACACGTTCAAGAGTTCAGGTAGTGCTGTTCTTATAGTGTATCTAAAGAATTACACCTATCTATACCTACATCAGAAACTTAGGTACAAACTGTTGTCAGTCAAAACATTACCCAAACGAGTATATTACATTACGTCATGAATATACAAAGAACGGACCTGTATAACATGAATACATAATAATATGTATTATTTACATATAATGACATACATAAACAGAATATAAATAAAAACTACAATCGCGAATTGTGTTCACCTTACAAGTGGCTTAGCTTAGCACAAGACGAGTTTGCGAAACATCTCTTTCAACCACGAGGAAGGACATAGGCTACTTTTTATCGCGGCAAAATGTACGGTCACGCGGAATTTCTTTTCGCGCGCACGAACTCGCGGGCAACATCTAGTTAAAAGATAAAGTTAAGTTATAAAATTGTTATCTGTCCCTAATTATTGTACATGCCACAAGAAAGGATACCAAGAATGCGCAAAAAATTGTAACGCCGAAAAATTTCACCTCAAACGGTACCCTAAAATGTTACACAAAGAAAATGAAAAATGTTGCGCAAATCACAAACACGCGTAACAAAGAGTGAAAATTCAACGCGGCCAATTCGCTCAGAATTTAAAGCGACAGTAGGTACACTCGAAGACAACAACCCCTTCCTCAAAAAAGTAATTAATGAACACCACGAGCGCTTCCGACACCGACCAGCGAAGATTGGCCGGCGCGGGACTAGGAACTCGTGGATGAGCAGTGAAAGCGCACCCGGCACCGCCATCTGGCAGGTCAAGGCTGACTGGTCTATGACGGGAAGTCGCCGGCGGTTACAGAGCATGATTTAAATACTGTCGGCCATGTTCTATCTACAATCAACTACGTGACGCCGCGACTAAGCACGCGTGAGTCAGGATTGGCCAAAAATAACGAAACGACTTAACGATTTCAAGGTTCCCTTTCGTCTTTGCAGTGTTCGGAATATGGTCTTTACAAAGTTTGTAGGTAATCATTTGCTTGGAGATTTTATTTAATCTGAGTTGGAGATACTTAAAAAATGCCTCAGTTTCAGCGTTATGTTAAATATGTTCATTGTAGATATCTATTTTCCCTGACTCGAAAAAAAAAGAATTTAGAAACATTAAATTACAAGAAAGTTACCTCACATTTTTCGGGTAATACATTGCTTTATTACCCGAAAAATGTGAAGTCGAGATGTATGTGCGTCATTAATTGGACGAGGCCCTAATAATTTTGCGAGGCTGCGCTCCCTTAATATCCAACGACAAACCCATTAACGGACAGCTCCCTCTGATTACGGCTATCTCAATTTTACTGCTTTGGGTTATTAAATTTTAAATGACGTCACACGATGGCCTCTAGCCATAAATGTACTTCATTCAACTAGAGCGACAGCCGCCCACGCCACGAAATTATCGACATCCTTGTATTGAAACTATATTCAAGTGTTAAGTATAAATATCAAATGATTATTATAAAAACCGGCTCGATTCAATATGAGACCTTTACGCATAATATTTCACTTCCGCACGTATATTGATATGAGTTCTTTTATATCTTGCTAACTAGCTTTTTGAATATGCTATCAGCTTTACGTAACAACATCAGAATTCAGGAGTGGCCTGCATTTTGATCAGCAAAATAATCTCAACGAAGATGCGTTGGTGATGATAATGATGTGCTATTAATATGGGATCGGCGCTTTGACCTTTTTTTAATTGCATGTCTAGTCAAAGAAATTTTTAACGAACCGACAATAGCAATTTATTCGACAGCGTCTGGTTTTTGTTCGAGGAAGTTGCGAGCACAACTACCTGTTCTCGCACAACAAAAACAATTAAAACTCAATATCATTCCAGTCCGTTATACGGATTATCTAAATTATAGTCAAAGAGATTCGCAGACTCGTATTTACCTCAAAGGAGTTCTAAGAATTTATTTCATAAAGGGATATAACCCAAGTTTGCATGAAGGTCCCCCTCAATTAAAATCTAAACAAGGCTACAATCGGCTGTGCTCTGGAATCGGACAGACAATTTACCCAAATTCATCTACATTTAGATTAAATTACTTGCCGTGCAGACCAGGAGCTAGCTATTGCTATTCCACTATAGGTATAGACTATAGACATAGGTCTACTATAGAGTTGGATCGATATAATCGTTAGCCGTAGTTTGTACTATCACCGTTAAGGTTATTGTCGGATTGATTTTTTACTTAGGTGCCTGTTTCACAATCTACGGATAAGTGTCAGTGTCAGATAGTTTATTTGCATGTTTTGTCTCTGTCGTTCGATATAAAGGCAGCGAGCCAATGACAAAACTTCCGAAGAAGCTAATCGACACTTAATAGGCGATTCTGAAACAGATGACTCTTAGATTTCTTAAATAATTTGATTCGGAAGTTTCTACACATAATACGGCTCCCATGATACGATTCTTTGTTAAAATTTATTCGTTTACCGCCTAAGCTTCAGTTCGTCAAGTTAGTTTTACAACCTGCAAGCACGTGAGCCAGTTTAACTACGCTCTACAAACGGTCGCACCCGTTTCGACTCAAAAGCGTCGACTTTACTTTCAACGATTTTGACCAAAAGTTGTATGAAATCAGTTACGTTTCACTTACGTACCTAATCAAAGTGTAATTTAATTATAAGTGCATTTTGTTTAATATTTTCATTTGTCTTTTTGTTTCAACTTAGGTACCTATTTTGTAAATTAAGGTAAATTATATAAAAACGTTTATTTGATATTATTGCTCACGAAAATAATTTAATAAATTGTTCTTTTTGTTTCGTTTAGTCAAGATCAGGTCAAGATCATACGTTCGTCGACCAGTGTATGTAAATTAGGCATCACAAAACGTTATGGCACCAATATGTTCGGAGAAAAACTGGCCACGTGCGAAACGGGTCAAAGAGTTCCATGGTACTACTACCTACCTAACTACAACCTAATAATAATATTTTTTAAGACCAGCTGTCCCGACACACGTTCCGTCCTAACTATAAAACAGAATAAATAAATAACTACATCCACACATACAACCTACAAGTATACCTACAACCTACACCTACATATAGACCTACATATAGACTTCTATGGCCGACCGATTCTTTTGAAATAAAACAAACATGTAAACTGAACGCACCTATGAATTTTTGACAGTCAAGTGTCAAATTGAATACAGTGAACAGTTAGCATGGGAAAGTTAAATCGTTGTTTTTAGTATTTTCCCCGCAATATTTCTAATATTTTTCACCGTTTAACCCTTTCCTGAGCTTCCATAATTATTTCAAGACCAAAAGTAGACAAATCGGCCCAGCCGTTCACAAGTTATAGCGTGACCAGAAGATACATGAATTCATTTTAATATTTATAGATATAGATAAGAGGAGGTTTACAAGAAATAGTAAAAAAAAAATTTTCGTCCGGGGAACAAGTGGCTCTTTATCAGTCCGTCTAGCGCTAAATTATTAGTCTAGTAAGTTGGAACAAAACAAATTACATGCGAAGGAACAATTTATTGCAATTTGCAGCTACTATTAATTTGCTCCGTGCCTACTTGTGCTTCATTTTTTAGTAATACTAAGATATTAGTCTGCTCTTTTTGACGCATATGTATCCCCAGAAACGAATTGTTACCAAACCAGCTATAAAAAGTTTGTTTGAATATCAAAATTTAACAAAAGAAAGTTTACATCAAAATCTTCAAGAAACACCCTTTGATAAAACGGTTACCTTAACCATAAATACTTATAGTGATGAGATACGAACAATAGTGGTATAAGACCGTTAGAATCTTAATAAAATAGGGGCTCTAGGATCTATTGTAGCGAGCCACCTGATCGTGAGAATACGGGGTGTTTTAAACGTCTCCAACGGTCGGGTCATAGATACCTTATCTATTGTATTACTAATTCATAGGTATGAATTTAACATGGTCATTTGACTTTATAATTTTCTCACGAGCGGATTTCGAAATGGACCACAATACGTGTAATCGTAACGGTTAAGTGGCGTCACCGTTGGCAAATATGTGTGTTTACACACGGTAATTGTTGTAATTAGTGTGCATTAATTCCTAATTGTTAATACGCGACCTTTTCACGTAACAGCTCAGTGCCTCAACTGAGGAGTAACTGACACACACGCGCATACGTGACAACAGCGAAATAAAATTACATATTCTTGCGAAATAAGAGTAACGGGGAATATGTAATTGGAAATTGAATACGTGATTTGGTGACCTATTTCTAAATGTGCACACTGCAATAGTTGGTTTCATTACAATTTACATCGCGTTTGCGTTGCAGCTGTAAAGTGTAAACTTCAATTGGTGTCTATAGATTTGAATGAGGCCATAGTTTTTAATTGAAAAAAAAAACAGAATGATGATATCTAATGAAAGACTAAAGATCATTTTTACTTTACTCAACTTCGATTGGGAACTTTATAAATGCAAAATATATTATGGCGTGAAATCATGTAGGTACTTGGAGCGTGCAAAATCTGTGGCGTTAAATAGCCATGCCGTGTGGGCTAAGCTCAGTAACCGGATTACAGATTTCAATATTATTATATTACTTCTAGCTCCACCGATATTACACGAGCAGCGAGTGCAGGCTATTTATTTAAGTTGCAAGTCCCCGGGAGAACCTTATATTATACGGAATGTTTGTGTCAGCTATCATAGCGATAAGACACATCGCCTGTAATTCCGAAAGGAGAGTGAAACAATCCTACTTAAGAGTAGAAGGCTACATAACTTATATTTTAATCTTAAATATCACTTCAATGTGCCTGCTCAAATTTTATTCATACACACTATTAAAGCGAAAAAATGAGAAAATATAAACATTTTAACCGCAGATTTATAACGAATAATAATAATTAGGTACAAGAGATGTGGACTATCGTTTATTAATCAACTGAAAATGATTTTTCTATGAAATCAAAATATTGTAATGTTCTTAAAGTTTTGACATAAAATAAAGCTACGAGTAGGAGCAAAGATGAAGCATATTTTGTTCGGCGAAGTGAGAAATCATTATTTTTCGTCAGCGAAATGGAAGTCAGAAGCCAGCAGTAAACTGTAAACAATTTGTCAGTACCATATCGATGTGACCCCACGATGAGATTATATTTTAGAACTGACTTGATTCATCGTGTCAGACATATCAGAATCCTCTTACGAGGAAATGGAAGTAATTAATTTGATAAATCGCACCAACAGAGGTGCCTTAATAGTTAATGGGATAAGAAGAGCTTTTCTTATATCATATTAGATTTACTTCGCACTTTGGAGATACGAGAAATACCAAGTAGGCTTAGAAAAGCCTCGTTGTCATAGTTCCTATTATGGGTTGGAGTGATACGCAAAATGTATGTCGCTTTTTAGATTTTAGGCCTTATATACCTATTGAAAACCAAATAGAAGAAATCATATGTAGGTACTGAATTTATTGAAGTTTACATTTACCTAGGCAGGTAGGTAGGTAGGTACATACTACATTATTGTGTGTAGCTGAAATTATGAAAATTTAAAACAATGTCAATAGTTGCACGACAAGGTTAATTTTTTAATTTGAGGTAAACTAAGCCTTTTAACGGGCTCTGGGGCTTAACGTTACTAACTAAATAAATGTTTGTACGTCTTGTTTGTATTAGTATTTGTACTAACAAAGATAAACAGTTCAAATAATTGTGTTGTTTACCAACCGAAAGTACCAAATTCTGACCAAAATTTATCGAGACGTTACTTTGTAACAAGAAGAGGAAGTAGGGTAGGTATGAAGGAAGGTAACTGATAGGTAATGTTGTTGTACAAGATAACCTGGAAGAAGAGGTTTACAATACAATATTAAATATTTATATAACCTACTTGTGATGATAAAAACAAGAATGAGTTTCTGATTTGTTAGTACAAACTACGAAGTAGAAAGCAATTAATATCTTAATATTTTTTTTATATTTGAGGAAAATATGTATCGTAAGTAATAACAAATATACAAATGAAAGTAAGGGGATGCAATAGTAATATAATAATAGTATCTATTATATGAACGCTTCACACCACGCCAATCTGGCCCCGTGCTAATTAACCGAAGAAGTTGTGTTACAGGGACCAGAGGGTCGATTCTGCTAAATAAATCTTTCAATAATACAATTACGATGCAGTCTCATTACGTTAAAACGGCAAAATGGTATTCTCATAAACATCAAACCAACGTTTACCGCCTTTTGTACAAACTAAAAAAAACAGTTTATGATATCAAGACGATTCAATTATAATTCATTAAAAGTAAATTGAAAGTATTAGAATAAATACAAGAATTGGGGCTCAGACAACGGGAAGTATATTTAATACTTTTAAGCTACACAAATACATAAGATGTAAATTATATTACAACTTTTTGTTCCGTAGGCCGTCAAATATACTGTATATCAAAATATCATCCATATTAAAATGTGTCGCTAGTCGCTACACATATCCAGCAGAACCGAAAAGTTCTCCCGAAACAGGACGTCAAAGCAAAACGAAACTAACGCGGCACGTCTAGCAGTTTGACTCGCATAATCCGTTACGTAACAGAACTTGTTCCGACGCAATAACGAAAGCAAATGTTAATCCACGAGTGCCGGCGAACTTATTAGCTCCATAATTATTTTATATACTGACCTAGAAGCCGCCTTCTCGTCGTGTTATATCAAAAGAAATTACATTCACGATGTTATTGCCCATTATGACACAGATTCCCTCGAACCTACTTATTAAGGGATACAATAAGCAATTTATGTTTTGTGTTGTTCCTGAAGAGGTATATAATAAAATAACTGGTTAAATAATATTATAGCGCTTGGTTTTTTGGTAGTATTTTATTAAAATAAAGATAAGTAAAGGCCACGGCAGAGGTAAACGACGTCCAAATTATCTAATGAGTAATGATATAAAAAAACCGTAAATTCTGTATCTCTATACCTGTAAAAGTCTTGCAGATATAGAGAGAATAATGTGGCACATGCAGCGATAAAAAGGCAACTTCAAAAGTAGTTTTCATAATCTAATACTCCTACTTACTACAATAAGTTTCTTCTAAATCGTTAGTAGGAGATTTAATTAAAATCGTCGACCTATTGAAAAGTAACTTTAATTAAAGTAGACAATTAATTAATGCAATATTAGACGGCGTAGTGCTGGTAATTAGCAGAATATTATCGCGTTTCCCGGAACCCTGTAATTGTATAGAGATCGACTCGTGTACAGTTCTGCGGAATTTCTACTGCAAATGTTTTGTATATTGAAAACTAGTCAGTAACACTACCCGTGTTGGATTTTTTTGAAAAACAGAAACTAAAAATGTTTCTGAAATAATTATTTTTATAAAAATAAAGTATTATTAAACCAATTAAAGGGTTGGAAATAACCGAGTATAGGTATGAGGGCACTTATTTTTAACGTCACGTATTTTCTGTAAAAAATAAATATGCAGACGTACCCTATTTTATTTACAGCTTATTTCTGCGTATAACTATTAAACCGCATTTAGTACAGAATTTTTTTCAAGCTATTCATGTGAAATGTTGCCAATCCAAAGTAATACCTATAGGTTTTTTTTGCAAAATAATACATAAACGCCTAGAAAGGCGCGTTGGACCACATTGGTACTGACGCAGAATGCTCGGCATTCCATGGGCAGCACATCGGACAATTAACATTTCCGTCCTTCAACAGCTGAGCAATAGAACCCGCATCCACACTTTCCCTGCAAATATCACTCGCCTCTTTCGGTCACATAGTTCCCCGGGAGTCTACTAATGTAGAAAGACTCATACTAACAGGGCAGATGGAGGGGAAAAGGAGTAGAAGCAGAGTGCCTACACGATGGACAGACGCGATCGTGGAGGCTGCTAACTGCACGTTCCAGAAGGCATTTTACCAGGAACAGGGAGAAGCGGAGAGCCTTAAAGCAAATTTTGGTGGTCACGTCCCTCAGTCATGAGGATACTACTACAAAGAAACAAGGACATATTATCAACAGATACCAAGGCGTCTTCTGAAATTAGCATCTTTTAATTTGTTGGCCAAATTGTATGATTACCGATTAACTGAGAATACATGTTCGTAAGCCCACATCTACGTTCAGAGGTGGGAGGTAATTTTTATACGATGAACAAAAGGATCTGTAAAATGTAGGACGCGTAGGAGTAAAACGAAAGGTAACAAGCCAGTGTTGCACAGCACACTCAGTTCATGCTAGGTTATACTCCGTCTAACGAGATCACTGGAATAACTATTTAGAGCTCCGTGGCCTAGTAGTTAGACCGTTTGATTCGCACTAGAGAGAGTGTAGGTTCGATTACCAGGTTGTGGCGTGTACCAATGGGACATTTTCAGATCTCAAGTACATTGTACGGACGCTCCAACGGTGAAGGAAAACATCGTGAGGAAACCCGCACATGGTTGGCACCAGACGTATTGACCAGTCATTCCTCTGGACTAGGCTGACTGTGTTGTGAGAATGCCATATGTGTTAGGGCAACCATACGACATTACAAAAACTCGACTGTCCCAGGCAATACAGTATTTCAAGAGTGGTTACTTCGCTCGGAGAATACTGTATAAATCATCCATTAACGGATGAAAAGGCCTAAGTTTTTAGTTATTACTCGACAAAATATTATGTTCAAATAATATTAGGTACTTTGATCTGAGTGTTTCTTAATTAACAGGATGTGCCTTTACGCACCAATGTCAATAACAATTACCTTAAGGGTAGTTAAGGGCAGCAATGTTTGATATAGGCATTTGACCCTCATGTTTAATTTCACACAAAAACTGTTCTGTACTGATACATAAATTACATATCAGATATAATATTACATATCCTACTAATATTATAAATATGAAAGTTTGTGAAGATGGACGGATGGATGGATGTTTGTTACTCTTTCACGCAAAAACTACTGAAAAGGATTTCTATGAAATTTGTATGGTAGTAGTTTAGATTAAAACATAGGCTTACATTTTTATCCCGAAAAAGTACATTGTTCTTTTGGGATACTGTATTTACGCGGGCGGAGCCGCGGGCAGCAGCTAGTTAATTAATAAGCAACAGCAATATGCACCAAAATCTTTCATATTATAATAAGGTTGTTGTGTGCCTACAAGAAGACAGAAGCACCATAAACCTACCTAACTTCTGCACAAAACTTACATCTGCAGGTAAATTCATCAACTGTTTGTGTCCGCTGTTTAATTAGGACGGCACTAAAGTTCCAAAATCAAGTTAATTTAAACTATTTAGTTAGTTTAACGTGAGGATTTAACTATCGTTAGCCCACTAAATCCCACGGACACCGCCAATAAAATTACACTTGAAACTTAAACAGCATGAATAGAGAATGTTTATTACCTGACCACTTTTTTTAAGGCCGGTAAATGTATTGTGGGTAGGTTACTTGGATAGATTTACTTTAACAGGGAACATAAAAGAAATTTCTGGAGCTTAAACAATGTGTGTCGGTAGATATTTATTTTACCGAGTAAAATTTTATTCATAATCTTTTTTTTAAATATCAGAACTACTCGTAATAAAACGAAAAGTAAACAATAGACCCAGTATCCTTTATGACGAAATCTGACGATAACACAGTTATTTGCGGAATTTTCTAAACTATAAAATAATAAATTATTATTAATGCTGTTTTGCTTACAATCGCTTCGTAAAGAAGAAATAATTTCTCGTAGAAAGTAAAAGATAAAAAACTGTTATTGTGGGTTATCCCAAAGAGATAGACATATACCATCGTGGACTTTTTTGTAGAACTTTTTAAGGTGTACAATACTATAGTACATTATTTTGATCTATCTAGTAGGGTTCAGCCAGCGTTTGCAAAAAAATGTGTTTATTTACTATATTACAAACCTCTAAAAAAACATCAATTTACGTAAAGGAAATAAATAAACCATTCAATAAATTATAATTTATATAATTGGGACCATGAAATGTGATTAAAGGGTTACAAAAGTACAGAATATAAAAGAAACTAACCGACAAAAAGTTCCCCGACTTACCAAAGTAAACCAAATCCGTTCATGAAAACTTTTCTTCCAAATGACTAATTATATCAAAACACACAATACAAACTATTTAAAACTACGGAAAATTTAATACAAAAGCACTTATGAATAATACTACATGTAATTTGGACAATGACTAGATCGAAAGGAGCGCGTGCACAACCGTTCGCGTCAACGGTCGAATCATAACTGAGGGTCAAAGTTTCGAAAAATCCAACTGCAGTCAAGGCACCCAAACGTTACGACCGAGATGACTACAACGAAAAGCCCTAAATATCGCTCCTGCGCTTCTCAAACCTTGCGTGGGTTTTTAGAAATCAATGGAAAAACGACTGTTAGGAATTAAGTACAATTTTTTTTTAATAAAAGCTCGTTACAGAAATTCTTATTAACGATTTAATTCCGGTTTTCAAGGCGATCTGGCTTCGTTCATTGGACTTTATTATAGCCGATAAAAAACATAACGATATAAAAAATCGTAACTTGTTTTTAAATAACCTTACGTCACTGTTGTTATAGGCAATTTCTTTATTCGTTTCACGTCCGATTATAAATCATCGTCGAATTTGAACGGCAAAATATGAGTTTTCCCATATCAAAATCTGATTAGGTATTTTGATCAGTTGGATATTTGAATCTTATTTTCAAACATATGGCTCATAGTAAATGTTTCGCAAGTTTCCTGTTAGTCACGTATTTAGTACTACTTATGAAAACCCTATTTTTTTAACTGAGTCAATTTCAAGAATTTGTTGTTTTGTTTAGAATATTCTAGATTAATAACACCGACACCACATTAAGTATATTTAAATAACCACAATAATCTTGGACATAGTAATAATTAATTATATTTAGTATAATATGTATGAAATAGAATAGGTATCTAATATCTAAGTTATTTCCTGTATATAATTTTTTTTTATTACACAACATTGTCTTTTATTTATACGTAAATTACTTAGCTACAAGTGTTATTAGTTGACATATAAAATAAATTTAGAAGAAGCCTTAGTGTAAATAATAATTAATTAATTAAAAGGAATCTACACTTTTAATATCTATTTTAATATGAATATTTTAAAGTTACTAAGGATAATACTAATAATATAAGAGAATTAGTTAAATGTCTATCTCGCATTTAAGATTTAGGTTATTGAATTTGAATAAAGATTATACTATACATCTAAATAACTAATTAAAGAGCACAATTAACCATTCACTAAAATAAAATAAGTAAATAGCTATTGTAATAATTATAAGTGTAACTAAAATTTATAATTACCCAATCATAAAACGACACCCGGGCGCGTAGTTAGTTAATAATAAAAGTTTGAATACCACAGGCAGTTAAATTCAAGTTTTGCAGCTGCCGTCCCGGCTGTTTCACACATGTGTGTACACTGTACAATGGGCCGGCTGTGTGTGTGACCGTGCGCGTGTGTGTGTAACGTAGGGGTCCTATGTGCGTAGGGGTGTAATAGCTATTGTTTTTCCCTTTGTTCCGAGATAAATTGCTTTATTATTATTATTTGTATCGGGGATACTTGTTGGGAGCTGTGTTAAGTTGGTGCGTTAAACTTTACAAAGGGGTCGATGGGCTGTCGGTAACCTCTATGACTCATTCCTATATGTTTGCTAATTTGAAGGAAGCAGGTTCGAGTTCGACTTTAATAATTTAAACACACACATTTTAAAAGTATTTGATATATATTAAATTTCTTTAAGCGAATTTAACACCAGCATTTACTCATTAATCATTAGGATACTAAATTCTTGTTTCTACACTTCATTTAAGAAATAAAATTATTTAAAAGTTAACGGTAAAAGGGCAACTAAATCCAATATGATAAAAGAGCAAAAAATAATTATCAGGGCATGCATACGGGTGTATTGATGTAGAAATCAGGTGGCTGGCCCAGGAACACGCCTCTCACCACAAGAGGGGAATGGTTCCTGTCCCATAAGAATTTCACCACAAGTTACTATGTACCAAAAGCATGATATAATAATAATATATTTTTACATATTCCTCTAACAATTGTTTGTGTTCAAAAAGTTAGTAATATTGTTAATTTTGCAAAATCTATGCACAATGCACGTGTAAGCTTAGCTTCAATCTATACTTATATTATAAAGAGGAAAAGTTTGTTTGTTTGCATTGGAATAGGCTCCGAAACTACTGCACCGATTTTGATGAATTAGGCAGAAATATAGAGTAGACCACGGGGAAGGGCACGGGCCTCCGGGTTTCAACAGGATTGTTTTTTGTGCGCGCACGAAGTCGCGAATAAACATCTAGTAATAAATATAAATGAAACTACATTTTAGTTAAATATTTTTAATTGAAGCCAATTTGAAGCTAAAGTAACAAGTAGCCATTATAAAGCAAAAGAAACACTTGTGATCCGTGACCTTTGGAATGGTAACAGCAGTGACACTCGAGTCTTACGGAAGCTTAAAGCTTTCAATGTCGGCCACGCGTGAACAAACAGGTCTTATCTATAGGCTTCGAACAACTAATAAGATACATATGAAATGGCCCCACTTTTGTTTGTTTGGGGCCATTTTGAATTTTGAGGTATGGTGAAATCAAGATAGTAACATTTTTTGTATGAAGATTTGTTGATGGATATGTCAAATGTACGTGATACGTCATAGCCCATCTTTCGTTTTGAAATCATTGTACCTACAGACAGTATTGATAGGTCACAAACATAAATACAAGCGATATATGTAAGAAAAGAAATGTCTACTATATACCTACAATATAAATTACTAATATTATAAATGTGAAAGTTTGTGAGGATGGATGGTTGTTTGTTACTCTTTCACGCAAAAACTACTGAACGGATTTCGATGAAACTTGGTATGGTAGTAGTTTTGGCTCTGGATTAAAACATAGGCTACTTTTTATCCCGAAAAAGTACAATGTTCCCGAGGGATACTATACGCGGGTGGAGCCGCGGGCAACAGCTAGTAATGAATAAAATGAATAATGTGTTATTTAAGAAACTGCAAAACAAATGATTAAATGTTGTGGTAAATTAATTCTAAAAATGAACGGTTTATTCCGTGTTCAATATCTATATTTTCTACGCCCGTATAACATCGTAACGTAGCACGGGGGTTAAAAATCTAGGGGTTAAACACGGAATAAAACAAATTGACGACCAAAGCAATTTTAGATTAGGTAGGTACATATTTTCTGTGACAATTTGACGGAGTGCCTTTGTTTGCGCTCGTGATTTTACTTATGTATGTATGAACGCTTTACACGACACGACAATCTGGTCCAGTGCTAAGTATCCAAAGAACTTGTGTTACAGGTACCAGACAACGCGAAGTTATATTTACTACTTTTATTTTATACTATGCGTATATTTAAGATTTTTATTATGTAATACACCATCCATGACCCAGGAACACAGAATTTTTTTTGTTCCCATGGCGGGATTCGAACCCGCGACGTCCGGTTTGAGCGCCAACGCGCTAACCACTGAGCCACAGAGGCCGTCCAACTAACATAAAGGAATCACACGTGGAAAACTACCGCGAACGTAATGTATAGCACCGTTCGTTACATTACGTCGCAAATATGAGAATTTGATTCAGTGGAAAAATTGTACGCATTTACACTATAAGGTCTCCTTTTATAAACAAGGAAAATATTGTAGAGTGTACTTAGTAGGAATAAAAGACTCTGATCGACGAGCGAGCTTTTGAGCTAATTGACTAAATCACAGCGCAGGACCATCAGTAGGTAGATATTTTACTAGCGTCGACAAAATATCCAATTACAAAAATCAGGGATAATTTCTCACTTTTTATCCCACAAATAACTTGCTTAGAAATAATAAACGAGTTTATATAATAACGCATTACATAAAACACGTCAACACTGCCTACATAGATATCAGATACGAGGCTTATGAATGTATTGCTCGAGGCGTTCGCCTACTTTCAGTACGATCTACAGAAAAGCGCGCTGATAGATCAGGGTCTCCTTAAAGGTACAGAAGTAATACGACTTAATATGATTAACTTTTAGGTACTTACTGTATAGGTAATTGTAGACTTACCTGGAACAGACAAAACAATATTATTAGTAACAGTAGCATTAAAAAATGTGATAAAGACTTCATGGTGTTACGAGGACTTATCGATACAAACATTTTAGACACATAATGCCTCGGGTTTCTGATGATTTTGTCGGTAGTTTACCTGTACAATAGCGCCTTTGATTGGTAACGCGTTTGCGTCATCAATAAAAAGCGCCACTGAATATTATTTACGGTAACGTGGCTAATGTCCGGTTTTTGAAGTATTTTAACGTAAGTTTGTCTATTCAAAAGCGCTTTTGATTGGATAATTGGAGTAAATAGGATTGGAGAAACCGGGCATTAGTCCTTGCTTACATTTGCTAATATGGAATGACTTAGACGCATAGACAATAGTGTCGCTCGACGGCCACGAGTCGTTGACATCTATGACGCAAGACATCACCTCACGTCGCCAGGTCTACGATATTATCAGTCCCAGCAATATCGTTGGTTACAGCTATAAATAGCTAACGTCTGTAGGATGTAGATTGCGCTGAAGTTAGCGCTAAAGACTTCGCAAAACTTTTTTAGCGTATAGAATGTTACTTACCTACGTGCAAGTCAGAACCGTAGGTAAGTAACTATCTGCTAACTACAACAAGAGATAATAATATGTAGGTAGATGTTAATGTAAGTAAGATTAGCAAGGTAATTGCCGCATTAGGTTCTATTGCTACTAATATTATAAATGTGAAAGTTTCTGATCGGATGTATGGATTGATGTTTGTTACTCTTTCACACAAAAACTACTAAACGGATTTCGATGAAATTTGGTATGGTAGTAGCTTAGGCTGTGGATTAAAACAAAGGCTACTTTTTATTCCGAAAAAGTACAGTGTTCCTTTGGGATACTGTTATTACGCGGGCGGGGCTGCGGGCAACAGCTAGTAATGGAATAGGTAAAAGTATATTTAGAACAGATACAACAATTCTATCTTGAGTAATAGCGAAATTTTAACCATAAATTAGAGATTTTAGATCTAAATAAACTAGAGACTCTTCGAATTATGACAATGATGATAATATAACAATGGGCAGTGATGAAATAAAGCTAGTTGAACAATTGAAAACGTTAAGAATATGCACGCGCAGTATTAGATAATAATACGAATACAGACTCTAAATAGGCAACGTGCAGCGAATAGGGCTGGTCCTATCTCCGCAAATGTAGCTGCACGGAAATTCCCGATAAGAAAACTACAATTTTAAAATATGATGAAATCCCAACTGCGTTTTTATGAAACTAATAGATGTATATTTACCTGTTACAAAGTTATGAATAAAAAACAATAAAACGTATCTCCTAATAAAATCTCGCAATTGATGCGAAGAAAAATAATAAATAATATTTTACTTTGTACATAGAAAAGTAATTTGAGTGACTACGAATTCAGGAATTTGTTTCATAAAAGAAACGAAACGCCTTTAAAGTATTTTTTCCTTTACAAAAATTAAGGCAAATTAATTGTAAGCAAAGTTGCTCATAATTACCATCCCTAGCGCTATTGCATTTCCAGGGTTGACAAAAGTAGATTAAGCCTAAATTTCATAACGCTCTTAAGACATGTCCTACTATAGGAAGTCGTGGTAGAAAAATATTTGACAAGACGAGTCACATTCGCGAATATGCGGACGTTGGGGTCTTTACTCTTGTGCCAAAGACAGATATACTTAACTTAGTAATAATACTAGCACTATTTCATAAACAATTCATTAATTATATTAAATTAAATGTTGACCGAAAATTATTTGAAATTAATATGGGGAAGTGAATGAAAACTGTTAACCATCGAATTTTGCTTCTAAATACAAAGTTGAGGCGAAACCATCAGGGTAAAGCAAAAACCGCAACCGTATATTTGCAAGGAGTTTCCTGTCTACGGAACCTCCCTGCCGCGGAATTCCCTTGCGGTATGAGCTTACCACAATATATTGATAGGACGTTATTTATATTTAATAAAACTTAACAGATATTTTTAAGTCGTTTTAATTAAAATACTAATTAATAGACGTGCCTTCGTTTAACCTAATGATAATATTTGGGCTAAAACCTAGTGTTTCACTATTCATTTAAGAGTTAATACTTACCACCATAGATATTTTCGATTTTTTTTCTGATTAAGTATAAGGAAATGCATTTTACATCGTCTGCTAGCCCTACAGGGCGCATGCGTTGTGGTAGGCCGGATGTACCTTGGCTTAGGTAACAAATATAATGTAGGAGGTCAACGCTCGGGTCAACGTACAGATGACGCGATCATTTTTATGTTGCCAGCCGAATGATTCATCTCGAACTGTACTCGGATGACATACTGTTCAATATTCATGGTATACTGTATCCGCAGACACACAAACTGACAGTCGATGATTAGCTGTATAACTCCTGAACATCTCTCGAGGTCAAAAAGTTAAGTGGAATTGACAGTGACAGTGTTTCTACACTTTATGCGGCTCAGAAACCTTTAGAGGGTGTCAAACTATTGATTACGGGAGATCTTCAGGGTCTCAGGGCTAAGTAGATTTTCAGAGCTAATTCTACTTTTGTAACTATATATTTCTCAAAAGTTACTGCTTCATCTTGGTTTCAACCATAAAATATGAGAGTATGTTGTGTATAAAATAGAAAACTTGTACGTTACAGATTTGCAAAAGAAGGAGGGATGCGATTCTTATTATTTTCGTTTAGAGCGCGACAACTTTGCAATGTATACGGATGATCCCATGTTTGACGAGATACTTCAGGAGTGATCCTATGCAAATATAATCAAAAAAACCGAAATAGCGAGCCATAAAAAACATCAAGATCTCGTGCAAACACCAAAATGTTTGATGACGTTTATTTTGGACTAGGATATTATTTTGTGTAAAAATCGGTTTACATAAAGAGTTGCTACCATAGACCTACATTAAGTTATAAACGTGGCATCACGATGCAAAAAGCCCCACTTTTGGGGTTGTATGGGGCAGTCTTTTTCTTGTATGAAGATTTTTTCTGACAAATTTAGAGGTACGTCATATCCCTTAGTTTTGAAATCATAATGCCCCATGGCCGCCACATGAATGTGGTGTGAATGAATGCTACTATTAAAACAAATGGTTTGTGGTCTAGTAAATGATACAAACCTCTACGTCATAATACGAAACGTCAAGGGTCTTAATAAGATAATCTATCTCTTTCAATCATACGGACAGACAGAGACAGATGGTAATGAAGCTCATCTACGAATGCATCCCCGTGCTCGCTCGATCACGGACGCCATTTCCTTCGTATCGAAAACTTCTCCGTAAGACTACTTGAAATGACAACAATAAATTGATCTGTGTTAGAATAAGAATATGTATGTATGTTCACATGTCTTGGTTATAAATTGTTTTAAGGCATTCCGATGTAAATGAATTCTAAGTGTAAAGTAATTTTTAAACAGTGTTGTCTGTCAGTAAATTTTTAAAACTACGAGGGCGGGTCAATAAGTCCGTGACTTTTGGAATAAAACACAGATTTTTTGATAAATAAATCATTTTATTTTTCAACGTAGTCCCCCTTGAGCTCTATACACTTTGTCCAACGCTTCTCCAATTTTTTTATCCCTTCCAAAAAATATGATTTGTCGAGGTCCTCAAAATAGGCCTTTGTTTGCGAGATGACTTCATCATTGGAGTCAAATCTTTTTCCACCGAGCCATTTTTTCAGGTTTGGGAACAAGAAGTAGTCACTCGGAGCCAAATCTGGAGAATAGGGTGGATGTGGGAGCAATTCATAGCCCAATTCATGGATTTTTGCCATGGCAACTGCACATGTGTGCACCCTTGCATTGTCTTGGTGAAAAAGAACTTTTTTCTTGGCCAAATGAGGTCGGTTTTTTTTCAAATCCTCATTGAAGCGGTCCATTAAGTTGGCATAATATTCCCCATTAATTGTTCTTCCCTTTTGAAGATAGTCAATGTGGATTATCCCACGTGCATCCCAAAAAACAGTCGCCATAACTTTATTGGCTGACAAACCCACCTTGGCCTTCTTTGGCGCCGATTCACCCTTAGAAACCCACTGTTTTGACTGTTGTTTGGTCTCTGGTGTGTTGTAATGGATCCATGTTTCGTCCACGGTTACAAAACGGCGCAAAAACTCCTCCATATTGTGATTAAACAACGCCAAACCTTCCTTTGAAGTTGTTACACGATTGCGTTTGTGGTCGACTGTGAGCAAACGCGGCACCCATCTTGCGGAAAGCTTTCTCATGCCCAAGTGATCATTCAAAATTGAAACCACTGAGCCATGTGAGATGCCTATGGCTTGCACAATCTCTTGCACATTCAATCTTCGGTCGGCCAACACCATATCGTGAATTTTTTCGATTGTTTCGGGTGTAGAGACCTCAACTGGGCGTCCAGGACGTTCGGCATCTTCAGTGCTTGTACGGCCACAACGAAATTCAGTAAACCACTTTTTTACCATTGAAATCGATGGTGCAGAGTCCCCATAGTATTTATCAAGCTTAGCCTTGGTCTCGGTAATGGTTTTTTTTCGCAAAAAATAATGCTTAATAAGCACACGAAATTCACTTTTTTCCATTGTTTCCTTAAGTTACTAGATAGTCTCATAAAGATAGCTGTAAAACACAAACTAACTGACGCAGCAAGTTCAAATTTTGATAGGAGTCAACTGACAGATGCCTGTTGACAGGAGTAGTGTTGCTTTTTCAGTAAGGAGCTTAGAAATTCAAAAAGTCACGGACTTATTGACCCGCCTTAGTAGTATAAAAGTTATTCGTAATTGGACCTATGGTATCTTTGCTTTAAATTAACCTTCGCTTTAAATTTCAATTAACTGATTACAAAAAGTTTTACTTTACACAAGGGGTAATGCGAATTTCAATACCACATCAATAAAAGATTAAATCTATAAAATAACCATGCTTAACCATGCTTTAAATAACGTTTGCAAAAAAAAACACATTTGTTGTATGTATTAGATAATTTTATTCTTGTTTTAGAATGTTTATTGTTGTAACAGCAACACGAATACATCATCTGTAAATTTTTCAACTGTCTACCAATCACGGTTCATATGATACAGCCTGACAGACGGACAGACGGACGGACGAACGTGGAGTCTTAGTAATAGGATCCTGTTTTTACTCTTTGGAACGAAACTTTTAATAGCATAATAACAACATTCACTTCTAGAAAATCAATACAGGCAACAACACTAGTATCTACCTTCGAAGAAGATACAGACAAAACGAATGTCAATACAGTAACAACACTAGCAACTTACAGCACGATATCTCAAAAGGCAATTGCAAAATAGTGTTTTACATAACCCGGCTGCAACAGGCAGTCCTTCCGTTTAGTGTTGTGTTTCACGCCGCACAAATATCGATGTCAGTAACGCGATCGCTTGCATCACGCCGCGCCGTGTATCGGTTCCGAGGATGTCGAGGTTAGCTAGCTTCGGGCTCAGGAAACCTACTGGCCTGAATTCTTAAAAAGTCTCACACAGCGTCAGTGATACAAATTGAACGTGGAGTTTAGCTTTAAATTAGCAGATTATATACGAATCAGGGCCTTTAGTCAAGATGCATTCGATAATTTCGACGGCGAAGTTCGAAATCAAAAATGTATGGGAAATGCCTATGCCAAAATTAGTCATCGCTAAGTGTCACTTTAAAATGTTAAATTATCGAATGCATCTTGACTAAAGGCCCTGATATTTCGATTTGAACGAACAAGAATATATTCGAATGATCAACTTCAATGCGAAATCAGATAACACAACCCCTAAATGCGTTTCAAAACGTAAAATTAGCTTTTTGCGAAATTACATTAATATCCGCTGAGTCGTGTAAAATGATAAGGTAGCGGCGGATTTGTAAGCTTTCGTTAAGTTTCCTTATTTAAAAAAATCGGTTCGTTCTTGCTTGCATGTATCACTTCCATAACCGTACCAATAGCATGTCTAAGTAAACATAAAACGCAAATATCAACGCACAAAAGGTTTTTTCAAATTACTTCAAAATTTATTGTCCTTTTCTTTCGAAATAATTTTCCTATTAGAAATGCCAGGGGAGGCAACTAGGAAACCAGATTGGAGGCTGATTACTCGAAAATGGTTTTGTTTGCAAAAAAGTTGAGTATGAAACCTCATCTTTATTTAAAAATACCTTTTCGACGGGACATAACCCCACATGATGGGGCGGAACGAGAAAAAAATATTCCCTACTTCACGCGGAGCCAAATATAAAATTATATAAATATAATATAAAAATTTTATACTGCTGTGATGCCAAAAGTAAAATGTATACACAATCTTTAACTATCTATATCCATCAACTTTCATTCATAATTCCAGAACTTAGAAGGGCGGATAGACTGACAGACGGACATAGCGAAACTATAAGGGTTCCCTAAAAAGGTTTAACGTAAAATCAGTACATGTGTAAAACGATAAACACATAGGATGTAAAGGATAAAAGTACACGCGGTGTCCACAGTAATTTATTGCTAGATACCGTGCGGGTTCGTCAGCTTAGCCCCGCTATAAACAAACATGATGTACAGCCCTATAAAAATTAAAACCCTTTAAGGTTGTAAAAATATCATGTTCAGGCTTACAAACACAATAAACCAGCGAGCGGTTTGATTAACGTATATAGAGCTATGGTAAAACTTTTACAATCACACCGCAGTGATGTACCCAGTTTGAATTTTTTTTTATGCAATTGGGCAGACATTTGAAATACAGATATTGCTTAGTTCTACTATGGCTTCTTACTCAAGAGTTAGCCTCCAAAGATTTACGGCCCGTATCAATAATCTATCTATCTATAACTATTTGTTAAAAACGTCGCCATTCAATCATTTGACGGTTGTTTCCGATACAAGTTTGACGTTTCTAACAAATAGTTATTGGTAGATAGATAGGTTATTGAAACGGGCCACTAATGAATCTACACAACTAATACAATTTGTCAACCAATTTATACAAAATATGCCCTTTAAATATTATGTTGAACCTCTATGCGCGGTAACGGCGCAACATACCACCCTGCCAATAAATTTTAAAAAACCGATAGCCTAGACACCGATTGGTTTAAATGTTATAGGCCCTTAGGAAGTCAGCCGTCAAATTTAGTGTTCACTGGGAAACATCGATACAGCTAGTTGTAGATATTCCCTCGGCAAAGTGCTTGGCTTTAATTGCGTTCGATAAAAATCAAACACTAAGACTGGCCGTTTATTAAATGGGAGGTTATGTTCTTAGAACGAACTGAGAAATGAGGCCAAAGGTCAGTCACCGTCTTGCAGTTTTCATTTTGTTTCCGACGATACAAAATTTAACATGACAAAAGAATAAAAGCGAGAACGAGTTTCTTTGTGTCGAAGGTAATTTAATTTTCTTCCGTGAACAACATTACTCCAAACTTTATTAAAAATTAAAATTGAATAAAATACACAAAGAAGTTCTTATTGCGATACGTCCGAATCGTTTTATTGGCGAATTCGCTTTGCAAGCTAAATATAACTGGACAATAAGTTCCAATATTGAAACAATCGGAAGGACTTAACGAGTGTCGCATTTTCCTCAACGGTTATTTCTTGGAACTGGATACTCTATCTACCAGATTTACCACTATATGTCTAGTGTCTAATACCTACCACATTAGCGTATGAATCAACTGCGCCTGTACAACAGAACGCATGAGTATGCTAGAACAGCATAAAACAATGTTTTGTATTTACTAGGTTATATATAATTATATATATGTTTATTTATTTAGTCCTTATCTCTCGAGTACAAGTATCAACGGAATTGGGAGCATCACCTGACGCAGAGTTCGTTAACTCGGAGTGAGCTTTTGTCCGCGAGTACATTTTAATTAACATAGAGGCGTCACTTGTTAATCTGGAATGTGACTGTCATCAGCGTCCATCACTGATTTAGACCACTCGGTCTGACGTCCACTTCATACGAAGCTCATCAGCTCGCATAACGCACGATATTGAGGTCGGCTTATATAGAAAGCATATGTTGGGTTTAATTTTACGAAGCCATAGGCTATATTATCATCTGAAGATGATCGGAGATAAATACAAATTTTTATTTTAACTTCTCGAAAAACATCAAAAATAAGACTTGCTCTAACCAGGTACAAGTACAAAGCACAATAACTAAAGAACGCGAATCTTATCAAACGAATACCTTGGTATTCGCGATTCAAAAGTATTTTTAACAAAGTATTGAGTATAAAGGGGCTGGAGAGTGAATTAAGCGGGAGTCGAACCCCGGTGCCGGTGCCGCGGTGCATGCGGAATGTAAACAGGGAAACGCATTGATCGATACGGCGCAGTAAACACGGCGGTCGCCATGGCAACGCGCCGGGATCCGTCACTTCCGCCCCCGCCAGCCATCGCCCCTGTTGTGACACGCCGTTAGTGACGGGACACCATAGCGATCTCGATGATATCGATAAATTAATTATATTATTCATATTTCTTTCGTTTTGTAAAAAATTCTTTACCGTAAAGTAATTAAGAGGTAGTATATTATCTATGTATTCAAAAGGTATTTAAGCTGGTATAGTTAAGCTAATATTTTAAAAATTTAAGTATTATTTTGTTGAAGTATCAGTCTTAATAAAGTGATTTAAAAAAATATTAATTTAGTTTGGTCTAAAGGATTTACATTTTTAAAAAGTACAAAAATGTTGGTTTTATTGAAAGTTATGATAATCTGCCAAATGCACGTGAGTATTTATTTATTCATAATATTATGACCTCATTACACAATTTTTAAGCGTAATTTGCTTTACAAGTAATTTTAATTGTGTTATAATAACACAAGTATTGTTACTGTGTATAAGTTTAGGTATAATTTGCGTAATTTTACACAGCACGTGTACCGTACACGTGCTGTGTAAAATTACGCAAATTAATAATAAATGGACCCATTTGGATCAATAGTAAAATATATTCTATTTATCTCCTCATACTTAAACTTACACTTACAAAAAAATTATAAATACACCTTTTATTGAAAACATTCCACTGGCGATAATTGTAAAAGAAATAAATTTTTATTATAATATCGACAGTAATGTCGCAACACTAGTAAATTTTTTATGACGATATTAAACTATGGTCTGGTATATATATCCACATAAAGCAGCATTTATTTATACTAAGAATAAGATACTATTGATTAATATAATCAGCAGCTAATTAAATGACAGTTTCACTGTGGTTTGTTGTATTCATTCATTGTATATAGTATAACGTCGCCGCGCCGTTAGAATTGAAACGGTTATAAAACCAGACGCAGTCTTATGCAACACGCTATTTTTAGAAATATGCATATATAATTGACAAGCTCTGCTATTCTTAACCGACGTATCATTGTGAGAAAGAAGTGTAATTATTATTTAAATTGCTTACAATAATAATAATATAATAAATAATAATATAAATAATTAATAATAATAATAGTTTATATAATAATAATAATATAATATGTAATATAATAATAATATAATATTATTGTATAATATTATATATTATCCCTATAATCCATATTTTGAATTCGTTGAACTTCGAAATAACGTTAAGTTTAATTTTGTTACTGTTCGAAAAATTATAGTGTACCTGAGTCCTAGGTGTACCTTGAGCTAGGGCTCAAAGTAATACTTAGGAAATAGGAACACTATAATTTTTCAGGTTCAACCTGTAAAATGTTATTCTACTATGAGCTGTTCAATTCATTGAACGAATAAACTTGAAATTAGTCACTGAAATAAAGCGGATAAGGTCAGGAAGAGGAATTATCGGTAATTGGTACAATAAAATTGTATGAAAACAGAAAGCCTTTTTTATTGAATTCAGTCTAATTCAATAGATTCTCTTCTTTGATTACCTCCGTGATAAAAAGGTAGCTTTGGTTGGTAATGGGTAATGTTCTTTGGTAATGTATGTTGTAAAGAACAAGTCGACTCATAATGTTTCATTCTAATTTGTTCCAAACTTTTTGTTTGATGATCCGTGTTTAAGCCCCTTATGTAAATAAATGCTATATCTTTATTCTTTATTCGGCTGGACCGAATTTGAAGAAATGTTGTGCGTGTTTAAGGGGATTCGAGAATGGTTTAGATTTACAATTTGGTCCACTGGATGATGTTTAATTAATTATTTTTTTATAAGAAAAAATGTACAAGTAAAAAATATCGGTTGTCTGTAAAGTCGGTTTACTGACGATAGTTGAACGTGAAAACAACAACAACAACAACAAAAACAACAATAACAACAACAACAACAATAATAATAATAATAAATAAAAAATGCGAGGTAACGCTGGTACTTGGTAACGGTACTTAATAACAGTACTTGGTAACGCATGAGACATGTTTTTTCGTGCGTGCAGCTGGTTCCATCGAATTATAAGACGTTATCACGTCAAAAATGTTTTATGCCCAAACAAAGTGGGCACGGGACAGCATATAATAATAATTTCTGCTTCAATGTTCTTAGTTCTTGCTTTTAGATAGACATATTTTGCATTTAGACGTGACATAACCTATGTTTACTCGACTACCGCAAAGCCAAAAGGAAGGGTAATGATTTTGCCAGTCTATAGATGCATGTATGTTTGTTCCACCGTAGCGCCTAAGCTACTGGTCCGATTTTATTAAATGAGATGTCAATAGACATGTAATAATAGCCCGGGTAACATAGGCTATGTAATTTAAGTTGTCGGGTTATAGTTTATTTAAATAATAACGTAGTTATTACATATAGGTACCTACCACCTATTGTCTTATGTGTATACACTATACATGGAAGTCTGTGGATGAACTGATTCACTCGCCTGAGGGCTGAGGTGCTGAAGGAGAGTTAACGACCGTAACGACGATGAATAAATACATTACATACCTACTTGTCTGGTGTATTATATGTTACCTCGCCTCCGTGGATCTTTGTTGGTTCGATCCCCGCGTTGAAACAACGAAAATGTTGTTTTCACGTTTGCAGGTTGATCACCTGACTGGTGGTTACAGACAAGAAAGATGATCCATGCGTCGGATGGACGTGTAAAAAAGTCGGTCCTGCGCCGGATCTCTCGCCAATCGTGTAGGTCGTGTACGCGCACACACTTGGGCACTATAAAATAACTCCTGCGTAGCTGGTCTGGTTCCAATGAAATCGGCCACCGTCACCAAAATCGGTGAGGAGCTATTATGTTACTCATGAATTTGGAGAAATGCAGTGAATGCTCCAGATTTATGCTAAAATATAAAATTAATAGCACGAGGTATAATAAATATAATATTATAGAAGTAGTTACTGACCGTACAAGGAAATTCCATCCTCTTGCGGCTCCCGCGGGAACCATTGGCCACAGGGTGAAATACATAATTCTCATTCGCTCTGTCAGCATAACCTGACCATTTTCATCGGAACCGTTTGTGAGGTTTCCACGCGAATAAACTTCCAACAATTAAGGATATTCACAAGTATAGTGTAAGTGTTGTTAGGTACACTTTTTACCCGACTGCGGCGAAAACTGCGGGTAATGGACTTTGGCAGTGTATATATGTATGTATGTTCGTTCCATCGTAGCGTCTAAACTACTGGTCCGATTTTAATTAATGGTAATCCAAACCATACAGGTAATCGGAACGCATAATATATTTTGACAGTCAAGTGACAAATTGAGCACAGTGCACAGTTAGTATGGAAAAATTCAATCGTCGTTTTTAGTATTTTCCCCGCAATTTTACTAATATTTATCACTGTTTAAACCTTACAATGCTTACAATTATTTCAAGATCAAAATAAGCCAAATCGCTCCAGCCGTTCTCGAGTTTTAGCGAGACATTGAAACTGCAATCCATTTTTATATATAAGAAAAGAAGAAGATTGCATCTGAATCGCAACTGTCCGAGTCCAATAAAATTCAGCTATCAGTCTCATAAACATAATATATCATTGCTCGTAACTTTTATTGCCTAATACATTATGGTTGTTCAATAAAATTTGGATGAATCGTAAAGTTTGTGTGATATTAAATCTTACAATGGACCAAAATTTTAATGTCGTTGCTTTCCCTTTATACTACACAAAAATATTTTATTACTCATAACAAAAATATTGCGAAGCCTCTTTGATGACGCAGGATTAGGTAGCCCTGCGTCCCTCTCTGCCATGGGAACTTATATAAAATGGGCGTAAACCGACATCTTTTATACAACTTATCCAGAAATTATTGAACGTAGTTACATAAATAACCTTGAAATAACAAAGATTTACGACAAACTGTAGCCGTTAGAACTAAGCTCATGATAGGCTAAAAGTTGCACGCAAAAATGTATTCTGTTACGAGAGCAATATGGCCGAACGTCGAATATACAAAGCATAGTTTTAGGGAGAAACCCATTTCGAACCACCTGTGGTGAGCCTTTGAGTACTTCCTCTGCTTTTTACTATAAAACGACTTTTGTAGGTTCAATATAGACGCGGCTTTATGACTCCTTACGGAAATACGTGATTAGAATCAAAAGGAGTAAGTAAAATCGTTACGGGGGAAATGAGTCTTTGTTACCGGCGTGACGCCCGGCTGCGTGATTTACTATAAAATTTTTGAGTTATTGGCTTATTATCATTTTATATGCGGAAAATGTTAAGCATATTTATCGTGTGACGTGTTTTGTGTAGGTAAGCCTGAACACGAACCGAAGACGGGGCTTGAAGCACGTCATTTAATGCAGCCTGCGTTCACTAAACATCTCGAACGTTCGATGGAAGACGATCTCTACGTAGACGTACAGTGAGCATATCCTAATAAGTTTGAGCTTCATGTGGGAGATATTAGCATATAAATAACGTTACATCATATAATTACATATGAATATTTAAATGTCAATAGAATCTAAATTTTCACTTGGCAAAGTTGAAATGAAAATTTGGATCGCGCGTCGACTACACTCAAAGGCGTGGAGGCAGTTCATCAAGTACTCGATTCTTCGACTTGGCCTCGTGTGTTTTATGCTAATTCGCGTCTTAATTCCGAATATTTGGGAGTGTATTTGCGACACGTCTGAATAATTCACGTATGAGGAGTTTAAAATTATTCTACGTGCCTTCGTTCTAGATTACCAGATGGGCCAAATTGGCCAGTGCCATCCATACAAAAAGTAAAACATAATATAGTCCTATATCCTCTTCACTAGAAAATAACAAAAAATCGCGCTCACGAAGGGTTCAGAATTTCGTAGAAAATGACAAAAACCGTTTGTTGTACCCCAGCCCCACTTAAATATAAATTTTATTCTGTTTTTGGTTTGTTGTTATCGCGGCAACAGAAATACATCACCTGTGAAAATTTCAACTGTTTAGCTATCACGGTCCATGACACAGTAATAGGGTCCCATTTTACCCTTACGGTAGGTATAGAAACTAAAAAAATCTATTATGTCTCTCATGCCCTATCTAGGCTTTTAAAAATGTAGACGAAATAACACCAAATGACCATCTATCGATGAACACCTAAAGCTATCGCTAATCTAGTGCAGACGTGATTGGATTGACGGCCCGCAGATTACAGGAAAACATACGATTATTGTGTCCGAAGACCGGTGGCCCGTTTATTATACGCTGACACGCAAACATCCAAACATTAAATTTCCATATTTTTTAAAATTTCGTAATCAATACGTCAATAATAATAAAATAAAATCAGTTAATTTAAAAAGGTATCATGATTATTGGCGAGGAGATACTTAAAGGCGTAGGTTAACACCATAGCATTGTAATGATTTATTTCAAAATTTACATCACTACATTTACCTATTGACTTAAACTTATTAGTCATAATATAACTTTCAAAACTCTAACATAAAAAATATATATATATGGCAATCACGAACAATCGTCCATTTTTCTTATCTCGATTGTACAGGCATTCCCGAGGGAGGAGGCTGGGGGATTCATTGTCATGAAGGTACAAATGTAACACGAGCAGCCCTGCCAAAATCCAGATAAATAAATAATTCATATTACGCTTTAATTGTAGATTTCATTTGTTTAATAAATTACGAATTTACATCAAAACTCAAAAGGCAGAAATGCGCAAAAATTCCATAAAGGTTACTGGTTATTTAATACCACTTATGTGATGCCTATTGCTTACCAGCGTTTCGGGAACTAGCCCGGCGAGAAGAACCGGCGTAAGAACCTCGCACGCGGCACATTTTAGCAATAAGATGGAAAATCTATGATACCATAAAACTCTTAGTGTCTACCAACGCTAAAGAATATAAATATAAGTAAGTTCTTTCTTAAATCATAATCGAGACCCCAAAAGGAATAAAATAATCAATGTAAAAGTTACTGGAGTAATAGAATTTAGGATGTCATGTCGGCAAATTACGACGTATGCAAGATTTAGGAGAGCAGGGCGGGCCAATGGGTATATTTATTCCGGCCTAAGCAATTACGTCCGTTACCTAATTTGATATCTTGTAAATTATACTATGAACTTTTAGGTGTTTAAAATTATGTTTTACATACATTTATACAATGTAAGATAAAATCATTCAATTAACATACGACTCAATAAAATTTATGTCCATACATTTTTAAACTTTTTGTTTCTTACATTATATAACTAAGTACATCATAATATTATTATGAATAGGTGTTTAAAATTATGTTATATTTATACAATGTTAAGATAATATCGTTTAATTAACTACAGACTCAATAAAGTTTATGTCCAAGATCCAATCACAGTTTTTTGTGTGTGATTATATTCTCAACATATGCAAAATTGACCCTCTTCTCGTTGCAGTTGCAACGTGTAGCGATTACGGCGAAGAATGGAGTCAGGGCCGATGAAGTAATAACAATTAGATGTGGCAACGTCTACGATATTGTATCTGTGCACAAAGGAACAATCGCTGAATAATGTAGTGGAGCTTTATCAGTCGTTTACTTTGCTAAAGTGAGACCGACTAATTTAGTAGCTTAGTGTGATTGTAGTAGTGATGTGTAGCTGGTGTGATTAGTCAATTAGGATGTGTGTTGCTCTGTTGTTCCTGCACAGGTAGTAAGCTACAAGTTAAATAAGGAATACTTTACATTTTCTTTTGGTCACAAGTCACAAACATGTTTTTTTTTTAATTGGAACTAGAATCACAGAGAAGAAAATATATATACTAGACTGTGAATATGTGTGTAATCTGTGTGTGAACTGTGAATTGCTAGAATGAAAGAAAAAACATGAGAAGATTATAGAAATCCATAGCTATATCACAGCATTAACAAAATTGTCTATCAAGTGACGATTTGAATTCCTGAATTCGATTCTCAAATTACCAGAGACAAAAGGGAGTCATCGCGAACGTTAAGTGGTGTCGGAATGAAGCGTGTCATTTGACACTTGAAGTATTGTCGTATAATGGCGTCCCGAAAGCCTGCGTAAATCTTTGTCAATGGTAAACATTTAACTACCGATCTATTTCTTAGAAAATTATTACAGTAATCGCCAATACCTACATAGTATATAAAATGTCCTGACTCCCAGGAGTCAGGCGCATATTTCTGAGTATTTTTGCAGATAAGACAGCCGCAATGCCGTCGAAACGCATTCATCAAGCTGTTAATAAGTAATCCCTAATATATTAAACCCTTATTTGTAATTACGTATAGCCAGATTTAGTAAGAAGGTAGCATTATTTATAATTTACTTGTCTTAAGCGCTACTTAATTTCTGATAGTCTTAAGACATTTTTAATTTATCATTGAATACGTTACTAGGTAAGGTCTAGGGACCTACTTGAGTAGTAGTAGTAGTAGAGTACTTTAAGCTAGTGTTTAAAATCTTATTTGAATAAGTTATCAAACAGTGCATTTTTCAGTGAATCTCCGAATATCAGAGAATTGATGTACAAAATATGTACTTATCTATGGTAATCGTTATCATATCTATATAGTCTATGGTAATCATGCAGTAAATTGACAATTTGAGGCGTAAAAGATTCATCTAGTGGCCCAGTAGATAGATTTATTTTGATTGGGGTATAGTTATTTTCTTTTTTTATAGCTCATCAGTTTCGTACTAGTTTTATGAAAAAAAATTTACTTGGGGTGTGAAATAGATCCCTCTATACTAATATATAGAACAAATAAAAAAAATCTCTTCCAAGTATTTGCTATTCATCTTTCGATTTCTTTCCGCATATTTTCTGTTGGTGATACTAGTTGGCCTAGATATATTCGTCTTTATATTATTCAAATTGCTGATAGTTAATTATAATATCATACTTTTGTAGAGAATTGCTTATTATTTTAGTTTTGGTTATGTTCATAGTTAGGCCAGCATTAGCGCTCTCGTCTGATAGTCGTTGTAGCATGATTTGCAAGGTCTTTGGGCATTCTGAGAAATGTATAAGATCATCTGCGAACCTTTAGTGACTCAATTTCGGTGTATTAATGAATGTGTACGGAGAACACATTAATTCCGTAGTTGTCACAATCCCGTCTCCTAAAAATTGTCTCAACAGCGCTGAGAATAACTTCGGTGAGATAAGGTCCCCTTGGCGAACGGCTCTTTCTATTGAGAACTCTTCGCCCAATTTTTCTAATTTGATTTGTGCAGTGATTCTTTTGTAAATGACTTTCAGTAAACATGTACTTTTTATGGAGCCCTTGTTGTTCTAATGATTTCCAAATATAGTAATGTTCCAAAGAATCAAACGCTTTGTTAAAATCTACAAAACCCATCCGGTACGTTTTGTTATATTCTCCATATTTTTGATGTATTTGTCGTAGGACGTGATAGTGTTCAACAGTCGAAACTCTTTTGGCTGATTTTCGTCAAGAGTGTTAGAAAGTCGAGTTAGAAGTATTTTTGAAAATATCTTATATATATATTGGACATTAGGCTTACTGGCCGGTAACTATTAATGTCTCCCTTATCTCCTTTTTTTTGCAAAAGAACTATTGTTGATTTCGTCCAATCTTCTTAATTTCTGTTTTTATTATTTCATTGAACAAATCAGTTAATATGGGGGCAATTACTGACATTGATATTCTAAGAAGCTCATTAGTGACTTGGTCTGGACCGGGGGTTTTCCCTCTATACTATTTATATACTAAGAAAAATAACTGATGTTTTTGGTTTTCATAACGTAAAAGCGACATCTATCATTTATCTGTAAGCATATTGCGTTTCTAAATAAACTAGTTATTAATTTAATTACTTAATTGACACCGCAAATAACAGATGTCGCTTTTCCGCAACCCGCCACTAGAGTAATATATTAAACAATAAGTTAGGTTATATTTAATTATCTTTTATCTCCCGAGGTTGATGTATAATATTATTGCTTTTTTTGTTCCTATGTTCATAGAGAACAATAAATACTTTTTGTAGCTTCGTATTTTAATTACCAGGCAGTAAATGTATGGCGACTTGGCGATATTGCCGATCTCCTTTTAACTTAAAACTAGAGCAACAACTTTTGTAAATTTTTATTTTTGATACAAAACTATAATTTATGTGAAACCCAAAGTTAATAGAAGTCCACTTCACAAATTTTTCTAATTGAAATATACAGTTTCAGTTCCCGCACCGGTAAATGTGTTCAGGGATGATAAATCATAGTTTTCACGTGCAAAGTTTCATGTTTATATTTGAGTTAGGTATCGAAATAAAAATGTTCAGACTCTACGTTTTGCTTTTTCTTTTAATTTTATTAGTATGTTCCAAACTAACGCTTTAAAGAATTATATTATGGTGTGCTTCGTTTGTATAGTTTGTTAAAGCTTTAGTGCTACTCCATTTCCCTTTTTACTCGACTACGACGAAGACAAAAGGAAGTGTAATAATTTTTGCAGTCTATGTACTATGTATGAATGTATGTATGTTTGTTCCATCGTAGCGTCTAATCTACTGGTTCGATTTTAATAAATGAGGTGTCAATAGATTCGTAATAATAGCCCGGGTAATATAGGCTATATAATTTACGTAGTTGGGTTATAGATTTTTTTATAAAAAACGTAGTTTTACGTAAGTTTTACTTTAATTATAAATATTAGGTAAATATTTTTCTTACTCTTTCCAAAAATTAGACAGTTGGCAGATTTTTACATGATAGGTCGATTTTTAAAATATTTGTGTCTTGTTTGAGTAGGTAGTACCTACGTAACCCAATTTATTTCCATTTACATACACTCTGTTTAACGTCCAGCCTCTGATTGGCGTTCACGTTTTGATTGAATTTTCATTGATTGGAGATTTACATGATAGATGCGGATATATTTTGTTCGATCAATGGAAACTGTTTAAACTGGGATTATCTCATACTTTAATTTAAATTTTGTGCTGATATAAAATTAATTGATATGTATTTACATTTAAAACCGTTTTATTTTTAATTACAACTGCTACTTGTACTTCGGTTAAATACATTGCAAATGTTATAAACAGAATTTACTGCAGAAAAATTCTTATAGAATATTAAGGCTTCAACGACATATCAGTCACAAATTACCTTGGCTGTTGCCAGTACCACGAGTATTACATAAATTCAAAGTGAGGCGATGAGAACGTACAATAATGGTTTACAAGTTACGAAATAGTAGATTGTTGTTGGAAGTAGAATTACGAGGTCGCTCGTACACAATACATTTATTATTTGTACGAATATATTATACGATCAACACATGAATCCATATTATGGCAATATAGTGGAGGCTGATTATCAATACCGTGTGTACAAAACCCTTTACAGCTTTCATAGGTAAAAGATTAGAGTCAGTGGCTTAGTTTTTAACGGCCCGTTTCAATAACCTACCAATAACTATTTGTTTAAAACGTCACATTTGTATCGCAAAAAACCGGCAAATGATTGAATGACGACGTTTTTAACAAATACTTATTGGTAGATAGGTTATTGAAACCGGCCGTAAAACAATATATTCAAATAGATATCGCGCCAGTTCACATCGAAACGAGACGATACATGAAGCAGCGCTGTATTTATTAAGATAGCGATTCAAAATTGAACTTTATGTTTTGTACAAACTTGAAACACCAACATATTTTGTACATGTATATCAACATTTTTAGATATTCGCTTTTTATTCGTTTATTTACTGGATAAATGAAAGAAAAAACATATTATGTAATACTTTGTTTCATTGTGTACCATATTGTTTTAAGCCCAGCTCTAAACAAGGCCACTATTATAGATCAGTCGTTCAACTTAAAATTAGAGTTGTAACAATTAATATATCAACTTTTAAAACGCATAATATGCGCTCTCATTTAAATAAAAACGTTAAACGCTTCACCCCCCTTAATAATAAAAAGATTTACACAACGGATAACTAAAAAAACCGATGCCGTCTTTGTCTGATGCGTTGGAATGTCACTTAGCAGACAATGTCAGCATATATATATACGAGCGGACCCAACAGACGTTGCCCTGCCGGGCTGATTTGTGAATCTAAACCATCCAGGGCGCCACCCAAACGCTATATATATTATAATATATACCGCCGAATGCATAACTGCCTCCTTTTTTGGAAGTCGGTTAAAAATATCATAAGCATGATTGATGATGTGAATAGTTAGGAGTGACAACAGACGCAAAGATAGACAACATATTCCGTCACGTTATGTAATTTGGATACGTATGATTAATGCTTTTATAGTAAATTGAAATTTATTATGAAACATAATTTACATTACAGAATGTACACTGCGCATAGAATGTCCTATAATCCTATGCTCTACCTTGTACTTTAAACGAAACGATCTTGTACATACATAATCGTAATTTCGAAAACGGCGGCAAGTGTTACAATGAAGTTTAGTACGCAGGGAGTTTTGGGGGAGAAAAATTGATCTAAGTAAGTCTTATCCTGCGCATTTTTAGGCTAAATATGTTTTTTATTTCGTCATGCAACAATATATTACTAATTTCTACTCTATTATGTCAGTCCGATACGCAGATTGGTAGGCTTATGTATAACTTTTGATTTGTTCGAAAATGTGGTGCACGCGAATCTCGGTTGGATAAATATTTTTGTGATTCTTTTTTGATTTTTATTTATCAGAACGCCGAGCAAAGCTCGGTTACTATATATAAAAGGAGATATTATATGACTGACTGACTCACTCACTAACATAACATAGACCCCACCGCCCAGCCGTAACCGCTTACGATAGAAATATGAAATTTGGACAGTAGTCTTTATTTGTAATGTAGACCCTAATACAAGTACAATAAGATGGTATTTTGTAAAATTACACCCTTAAAGGGGTGAAATAGGGGTTGAAAATTTAAATGGAAAATCCTTAAATCTGCATCGCTTTCGTTAAAAATTAAGATTCATGCCTTTAAATATATTTCATTCAATAAGTGGTTCTGGGTTTATTAGAATTCACCCTCTGCGGGCGTAAAATCAGAGTAGAAAATATGTATTTTTAAAAAAATCTGTCCCGTTTTCCATGAAATTTAATATCCGAGGTAGTGTAGTGTATAATACAAATTATTGAGTACATAATGCATAGTTTTTGTAATTCAGTGAAAAGGGGTGAAATAATGGGTGTCCTAAGTTTGTATAGTGAAATGTCAACAACTGAACGGATGGCGTTGAATTTTGGTACGCAGATTTCGAAATAATGGGGATTCATGCTGAAGATGTTACGCCCAAAATCTAGTAAAGTATATTAAGCCAAATGACTTATCCATTTGACTTAAAAGTCATTTTATAAGGAGTTTATCCTCTATATTTGACGATCTTGTATCTTGTATGAGATATGATATATATTTATTTACATGTAGTCAAAGTTTTCAATTCGATATTATGGTATGATAACTTAACACACCAGTTGGGCGAAACAACTGGATATATTATCTATATGTGTGAAAATAAAAGTCAGATAATAAATCGTTGTAAAATTTATCACCTAATTAATAAATGGCGAATTGTTGAAAATCCGACGATTGTTTCGGAGATTCGTTAATATGATGACTACAATGAAAATATATTGAATTTCCCGACTATATTGTTCCTTATTATCTTTTAAGTGCAAATGTTTTAAATTATAATATCAACAAGTTTTCAATTTAAATCGCTATTGTCGAGAGAAATTCGACTGTTACAATTATTCAAACACTGCCGGTAGGGGGTTGAAATGTTTGTTTAGGCTCTGATTGTGCGATTCACTTCGGTTTTGGGACAATTTGCCCTTTAGGTTGAAGGGTTTAGGTTATATTGTCGTGTAGCAGTGATCTCTTTGCTTAGAATTTACTTATATTTGTAATACAATCGGAAACCTTAATGAGATTATGTTTCATTATATAGTATACGGTTTCCAGTTTAAGTTCGTGGTATATATTATTAACTCAAATCGTTTGATTTAGTTTATTTTTATAATTAAGTACAGAGAAATAATTTTATAACATATAATTAAGAAAAATAGCATACCTACAATATTTACATTTTCTCTATCTAAGAGGCAAAATAAATTCAATATTCGCCCATAAAAAATTATATAATATACTAGCTAATGCACGCGGCTCCGCCCGCGTAAATACAGTATCCCACGGGAACACTGTAATTATTCGGGATAAAAAGTATCCTGTTTTAATCCAGAACTTAAAGTACTACCATACCATAAATTTCATCGAATTCCGTTCAGTAGTTTGATAAAGAAAAGTAGTACGTGAAAGAGTAACAAACATCCATCCATCCATACATGCATCCATCCATCCTCAATAACTTTCACGTTTAGTATTTAGGATTAGGTTATATTTAATGGTAAGTAGGATTATGGTCGAATTTCGATCACAGCGCGACCTTTAGTTTTAAGAATCGCGTAAAAGTGTCAGTGTTTATATAATTTATAAACCAGCTTAATAATTAATTTGTGTTAGCAATGGAGAGAACAATTTCTAAGGGCATTTTCCGTTTAAGTAACGGTACCAGTGTCATGAATTGAAAAGGTTAATTCTGGTTTTCGTTTATAGGAAATATTATAGTAGAAATATCCAAGGGAACTTACGTTTCGATATCGTTTGCGGCGATATCTAATTCATTGTCAGCGGCCCGGGCGCCTCATCGGTAACAATATCTGCAACAATATAGAGAATACTGTACAACTAGCCAAATCCAATTCATATCCGATAAGGAAATTTTAAAAACATAACTCTTCTTGGCACTCGGGTAAAAGAGCTAATAAATTGTTAACGCCAACTCATGAATTTTATAATTCAAAGAAAGGTGGCTTTTTTCGGTCATCTACAAAGATAAATTCCCCGTACGTAATATTTAAACCGTATTAATTCGCATTGGGGTCCCCAATGCGAATTAATATTTATTAACATGTTAGACAACATGTTAATAAATAATCTAGAATTCATTTTCGTATATCTTATAAATAACGAAGATACAAACCATTATAATAAGAAAGAGAGCGATATATCGGTCTGTGACGTCACGAGTTGCACGCGCCATACATTTGTCATTACAAAATGTATGGCGGTAGCAACTTGTGACGTAACAAATCGTTTTGCGAGATAGAGACAGGCAATATTTTTTATTTGCTTATATTTTTAATCGCGTCAATCTAAATACCTATTTCGTTTAGGTTTATGCATCTTTAATCAACAATTTTAAAATTTAATTAATAAAAATGTGATATTCCACACTAGGCAACATTCTAAATGGATCGCAAAACATTCAGCATACTGACCAAACTTCAGTATGAAGATGGCACTCAATGATATAGAACCACATAATATCGTTCATGACTGTCATTATTGACCTCGAGGGACATTTTGAGGAGGTCTACTCTGTTACGAAAGCCAACGTAGCTTCGTCAATTTAAAAAGGCTGCACCTATTTGGTCATGTGTTATGTTCAATATTGTGAGTGAGGGTCGAAATATTTATGTGAAAAATTGTATGTATGTTTATTTTCCATTTTATATCAAGTGAAAGAAAATATTACCTACCTACGTTTGTCTACGATACATACCCGTGACGGGGTTCAAACCTGCGAACTCTAGTTATCCACTGAGCTATTTATAAAACCTCTTTATGGTATGGTAAAAATAACATTATTTTGATATTCGGTCTAGAAGGGTCTGCTAATAAAATGTGGGTGAGTGCGTGATCAAAGCTATAACTATGAATTATGAAAATTGATGTTTTCTGTACGGGTCAGTTCCGATGTTTTGTACCCCTTAACGTCGTGATTTAACTACATCGTTATAATAAGCTATTTCCTGAGCTCACACAGAAAGTATTTATACAACCTGCTTTTTCTATTAAAATAATTATGTCGTTATCGAAAAAAACAAACATGATTAATTGCTTTCATGTTAATTAAAAAAATCTAGTTTCAGTTCTTTTACAGTTGTTTGAGCTCGCAGTTTTGTGTACCGACAGAAAGAAACTTAGAAGTTGAACGATTCCTTTTTTATCAAAATGCGTTCCTGTTGCCTTTTTATGTCGGGGTTAAAACTGAACGCAGGTAGGATCCGTGTTCCTTTGGAATGTACCTACCTACATTTTAAATTGACGAGTCACGTCCTTATAGTATTTGTTTCATCTGCTCTTTCCAAGAAAGATAAAAATACGAATCCATTATAATCCGAAATTACTAAAAACCTTAAATTTATGAGCGGCATAACCTTAACAGTAAAATACCTATTTTGATAATGACTATAATATTTTTTGAACGATCTTGATACGTTTTCAGTCTCTGCCCTCTTATGTAGCAGCCCATGAACCTTATGTAACGACTGGATTGGAAGTCTTAGCGTCAGTTCTCACGAGACGAAACGAGACTCAATATTGAACTTTATTTACTACACAAGAAGTAATACGTTTTATTGCAAGAGTTCCAAATGTCAAACTACGGTCTAGTTTGACATTCGAACTCTTAACTTCTACATAACGCGTTGCCGCTCTTGCAATGAAACGAATATCTTCTTATGTACTAAATAAAGCTCAATTTTGAATCACTATTATAAAAATGCATCGTCGCGTATCGTCTCGGTTCGGCGTGAGCTGGCCCTTCCAGGTACCTTACAGGTACAGGTTCTTGTATTCAATTTCACACGTAAGTTTTGAACCCTACGAATTTCGATCATGAATAAGAACTGCCGATTCATTTCGTTTCGCAAATTATGTGCCGACTGCGAAAGGTAATTCTCAATTATAATCTAATAAGTCGAGCAATGTCAACCGCGCCATTTTTAATTAACGAAATGTAGTCTAATGTACTGTCGGGCGAAAGGGAGGCCAGTCACCGCCGCCGTCTAATTCAAAGTTCATTATCACCCACGCGAGGCCGAAATTGGACGGCCACAATACTATTCATGGATTTCGCAAACGAACCTACAATTCAATCAATCGCTTTTGTTTCTCAATTAATGTGTAAACAAATTACGTTGACACGTGCGGAGAGTAAAAAAATTGAGTATTGAATGTTGGCTACAAGGATAGAGTATACGATACTACTAAGGCAGGCCGAGAAATCCGAAGTAGGTACCTTAAATGCTGCAAATTCCTTGCGGGAGTTAGGTACATATCATGTAGATATCTAATGCACAACTGAACTACAACGAACTTGGTATTCTCTATATAATAGTACAATTAATCATCGCGTTTACAATTTACGCCGATTTTCGTTAACGATATATTGAGTTCATGATCTCAATTTTGAATTACAAAGCATTATTAGGTATTATGTGCGCACAATATGTTTTGAACAAAGTGACCGTTTTGTTTAATTTGATAATAACTAATTGTTATTGGCTTCGTTTCGTGCCAATTTCATATTTATGCCAGATACTAGCCGTTACCGTCGACTTCGTCTGCGGATTTTTAATTATCACAAGCTGGCGCCCGGTACGCAACTTCGTTTGCGTAGAACTAATGGAAACGGAACTCAATTTTTTCAAACGGATCCATATTATAAAAGCAGCCTTAGTTACTCTTTATAACATCAGCTATGTGCCAGTGAAAGTCCCATGAAAATCAGTCCAACCGTTTAAGAGATTAGCAGGAACAAAGAGGCAGACAGACAGACGGACAAATAAACATTTTAAAAAATTGTATTTTTAATGAAAGTACTCACCGTATATTATACATTCATGTGCGTTTAGTGATAAGCTGTTAATTTAAAATTACAAACAGGCACTTCAATTTTATTTATTTGTATAGATATTGTATAATGTATTATAGATAGATGTTTAGAATCATCATGGATTTTTTAATAAAAGGCAAGTACTTAGGTTTCGTTTGTTATTAATATGAAAATTCGGTAGCTAGGGCAAACTTTAATAATAATTATTTGCAACTGCGAAAAATGCGTGGGTGTCTGTGAAGACTTTTAAATTACCTACATAATGAAATAAATTTTCATACAAAGCAGAAATTTATTTAAGGAAATTGTAAATACAGGTCAAGTACTTACACGTTATGCCAATTCGTGTATAAGGTTCCGTAGAAAAAAAATGCTATTATTTTTTTAATGCCATAAATTAACCAAAATGCCTACAAACAATTTGTATTCTGCAGATATAGGCATAAACAACAATAGATAGCGATTAACAACATTTTTAGAAAGAACTAGATTTTTTCTTTTCTTATAGGTGTGTGTGTGTAGGTTACTATTGTACAAAAGTAGTAGGTAGGTATCTATCGTACAAAAAAAAAAATATCGACTGGAAACGAAGTCGAACATGACGTGATAACTAAACAGTTTCTATAGTTAAAGTTAATGATTTTAAAATTAGCTTTCATAATTCATAAATCAATTTGCCACATGGTTTCCCGTCAAGTCCTACGCAACTCTAAGCAACGGGACAGGCAAAGATCTTCAAAGCATTAATTGAAATAATAAAAACTTTTAGAATCTTAAATATCTGTTTTACTTTGCTCTTAAGAGTGAGGCAAAAAAATCTCTGCCGATTCTTGAAGGGAGAAATAAAATTTCAAAGTACCGACGTACTTAAGACTAATAGATAACTAAAGTTTAGGGATGACACAATTTTGTTTCATTATGAAACCATTATCGTCAGTTAAAAATTCTACTAAGGTACCATAATTTTAAAGCCACTGAAGTGTTAACTTTTTAATGCATTTACCGCCGCCCATGGATACCTACAACACCAGAAGGGTCAAAAGTGCGTTACCTGTCTTTACTTTTAAATTTAAGACAATCCCATACTAAATATACTGTTACTTATGTAAAGATACAACTTATAATGTATGAATATCCCTTGAATATTAATTTTGAGGTAAAATGATATCTACAAATGGCAGATGGCAGCTGGCAGCCCTATCCTTTCCGCCTGTAGATAATTTGCAGATGTCAGTTACACTTCGGCGTTCCCTTGAAGACGGCTCTCAATGAAGTACTACAGACTGGGCCCTACAAAAAGTCAAGTACTACCCGAACCATGGTGGTAATAGCCGCAAAAACTAATAGAGGGGCCACCGAAAAACGTTGCTCCTGTTTTTTGTCAGACTACCCGGCCTAATTGCCGAGTTCCGGGTAGACATGGTGATGATGACGAGCTAGACCAGCATTTGTCCATCATTGAGTCATCATTACCACAATATACAATCGACTGCCGTATCGCCTCGTCACTAACATTCGCGAAGGACAATGACAAGAAGAAGAAATAGCTATTGCATTTTTGCGAAGGGATGATCTCCTTTGAAACATATCGTGTGTTCCACAGCGTCCATCCAAAATTCATAAATTTTTAACGTACCTACTGATTTACCTTTTTAATTTTCCACGTGGATGAGCTTGTTGTTCCAGCTGGTTCGCCGTGACGTCTGTTTAATTTATAAAAGAGGGCGAAAGCATAACCTTTGCAACGGAGGGTATACTCGGGGGACGCACTAGGTCGTAAGTTTCATTCCAATGACCTAGGAGTTAGGACACGTTAACATGCTCTACATTCCTATTCATGAGCCCTAAAATAGATGGCGCAGGTAATATGTGAATGTGCTTTTAATTAACAGACATATACAAGTGTACGCAGCAGTCACGTAAGCTATTTATTCGAACAGCACGACTGTAAAACATACTGCCCTATTTCGATGCGAAGATTACCTCCCTCCCTCAGGAAATGCTAATTGAAGCGTGATGTTCAACATGGCATGTTGAATTTGTCTGTTTAGTTATGTAAAGTATTCGAAAAAAACTGATAATGTTAACATAATATTAACAAATACTTTAGAAATACCTGCCGTAAAAACTAAAACTAAATTGAAAATATCGTAAGGTCAACGTAAAATGTAAGTAAAACTACATAAGGCATGTTGACAAAAAAAGGATTTTTGTCTAGTCAGACAACATATAATATTATAAATATAATACTATTATATTTATAGTATTATTATAGATAACATATAATAATAAACAATCTAGACCTATTTTTGTCAATCATAAAAAATAACGTTTGATTTAATTGTATCTTACAAACAATTTAAATTTACAATAAGAAAGGGAGCTATTTATCAGCCTGTGAATTCACGATGTGCTACCCACCATATATTTGTCATTAAACAATATATATAGCAGATTGTGACGTTACAAGTCGTTTTGCAAGAAAGAGATGGGCAACATTTTTATTTGCTTATACTTATTTTTAATCTTTTAATCTCGTCAACCTAGATAACTATTTTTTTAGATTTATGTACTTATCTCAATTTAACAATTTTAAAATATAATTTGTAAAAATGTGATATTCATTGATGTTGTTAGCCAACATCCCTATTGAATATGAACGTAACGACGACTCTCAGTCGAAATGACTTTATTAAAGTCACGTCAGTACCAGGGCATCATGGAGTATAAAGAGAAAATGCAAATATTGACGGTTGACAAGGGTAACGGGTACAGAATGCGAATTTATTTGCTAACACCTGATATCGTCGGGACACCTTTACGCGACTGACTTAATTAAGGTCACTTTAATTCGGATTCGTGAACCCACATAATACTGACGACCACAGACAGAACCCGTAATCTCCATCAGCATTATTGCCGGAACACTGCAAATAACTACTTGTGACGCCAATTGGCCGCGTTCAGATCGAACATTTAAAAGAACATCAAAATAACGAATTATAACAAGGAAAATTTCCCTTTACGACGTTCATTTTAATTAAGCACCTACATCGAATGAGCCGCATTTTGTTCCTTTTCTTATTTTATACTAGCATTACTTGCCCGCGGCTTCGTCCGCGTGAAATTAGGTTTTAAACTTTCATCCCCTATTTTACCCACCTTGGGTCTGAATTTTAGAAAACGCTGAAATACGTAACTCATTATTTTTTCCGTACTCAATTCAAACGAAATATCATACAAATATGATCAAGGAATAAAAAGTTTCAAAACAAACTTTAATCACCTTATTTTACCCCCTTTGGGGGTTGAATTTCGAAGAATCCTTCCTTAGTGAATGTCTACGTCGTTTGTAAAATACGTGTGCATGTAAATTTCAAATTTCTAGCCATAATTGGCCTGTGCGTAGATACAGCATTCAATCAGCTTTGTCTTTTATATATTTTATTATTATATAAAAACATGTAATTAAATTTTCTAAATGGGTTATGAAAAATGAAAATTGACATAATAAAAAGCGAATGTAATTTTATGTAATACAGGAAAATTCGTAAAACACAATTCTAGCAAAATCGTACAGGTAAGAGAATAAAAGCGGAGGACGCTTAATTACTTTAACCCAAAAGTAGGGTAACCATGATTACGACATAATGAGAATTTGCACAAGTTTATTTACCGCGATAGCGCTGTACTCGGGAGAAACAACGGACTCTACAATTGATGTGATATTATACTGTATAAATATGCAAAATGCAAGTTTCGTTAATTATTTTACTTCTAATTCACATTAAAATATGATGTTTATACTTGTTACCTTACAACATAGAAGTATATCGCAATACGTCAGATATGTCAAGGATAGGTAGCAGCTTGCGTAAAAGGATTATTACGACTTAAATTAGCTTTTAATAAAAAGTATAATGATTTTAAAAGGAGTCACATTTGTGACTTGTGAGCATCTTGTATTTGAAGATTTTTTACGAAATCTTTGTAAATCTTTATAACAGTAAAATGCAATAAAATATTGGTTTTTCCACAAAGTCACCTATGGTAACCCTACTCTATACCGAGAACATGAAATTCAAATAAATATTGTATTAGCCTACAGCGTGCAGCGGTCTAATTAACATTGTAAAAGCACCGCAACGTAACTCGCAAGATGAGGAGCAAATATCCAACGTGGATAAGTCGATATTTATTATGTTCGCAACTGCCTGGAGCCAATTTCTGTAGGTATATTTCGTGTATTATGAGTTTTGTAGCAATAAGGTGTATTAGTTTTTAACCGTTAAAGGGTGTTGAAAGTTAACTGGCTGTGCGTGATCGATACTGTTTTTAGCTATAAATTATAATTCATCATCATCAGCCCGCTTGACAATGACGGCGGATACTTAAAATTTAAAATTTGTTTATTTCAACAATGTGTTACAGTACAAGAGCCTTTGTTTGTACCCACTTAAATGTTACAAATGAAATTATCTTTGTAAGGGGGTAGAAGGGGTAAATAAAATTTCTATTTGTAAGATAAAGTAACTCGATTAATAGTTATTGATAGATAGGTTATTGAACCCGGTTCAACCCGGTTCGGCCGTTAGGCGCTTCACCCATGTCAAACATTTTGTATGACAGTTAATCGGGTGTATAGTTTATGTGTCTAAAACCAAGGCATAATTTTATGTTTGGGCTATAGCCCAATATATAAAAAATATATAAAAAAGCCCAGACAAAAACATATATATAATATGTTTTTGTTACTAATACTAGTATTTTAGTTAACCTATGAAAAAGTCGGAGGAGGTTCTCATGTCGACGCGTATTCTACAAAAACCGATTTGAAGATCTTTTAATTAAATAATCATCAAAAGGTACGAACTATCCAGTCACCGCGCAAATTATATAGCCCATGTCACCCGGGCCATTATTACGAATCTATTGACACCTCATTCATTAAAATCGGATCAGTAGTTTAGACACTACGATAGAACAAACATACATACATAGACTGCCAAAATCATTACCCTTCCTTCTAGCTTCGCCGTAGTCGGGTAAAAACCAGATTGTAGTATAAATTACCTAACCAAGAGCATGTCAGGACTCATTCATCAACCGTTCCGTAACTATCAACGCGTAATAGGTTTTTCAAATTTCTTCAAAAGTTACTGTCCGATTTCGTTCAAAATATTTTTGCCAAAGAGTTTCAAGCATGATCTATCAGCATGGAAACATACAAGTTTCTATCTCTTATAGTTTAGAAATGCTAGAGGAGGACTAACATTCAAATAACTTTGGAGGCCGATTACTCGAAAAAAAAATTCTTGCATAAAACCTTGCTTTTATTTAAAAAAAACCTATTCAACCCCACACGATGGGGTAGAATGAAAAAAAAATATTTTTTAAATATTTATATCGAAAGCCACCCCTAAATATCAAAGTATTATTATTTTATGACGCCAAAACAGAGATATGTACACAATCTATAACTGTACCAAAATTCATCCATTTATATTCATAATTACAGATAGAAGCGCGGACAGACAGACAGACGGACTGACAGAGCGAAACTATAAGGGTTCCTTGTGTATTACGGAACCCTAAAAAAGGTGTCTGATATGCAATGTTCCTCCAGCTGTGTGTTATCTCACAAATGCTATAACGTGTCGGTGAATATGCGAATAGACCATGTGTGATGTGTCACACTTGCATATTATCTGTTGAGATACAGCCGTTGGCCGTAGCCCTACGATAACATTAATTAAACGAGACAATTTCATCTGTATTTTGACCATTACTAAAAATATACGTTTATAATAATTCAAATAGTAAATGCTGATTTTATTTACCAGGAAATTCATATGTTAAAAAGCTTTTACATTTATTATTATTATTGAAATACACCACTATGGTATTTTCAGTAGTGCCACTATTTGATTTCCTAATACAAAATATAATAGTAAATTCACTTGTTCACTTAGAATTTAGAAAGTTAACAAAATAGATTTATCTGGTAAATCACAAAATTGTTTAAATCATTTTAAATTACTATCCCACCATGGACAAAGAAATTTCTTGAACTTGGTCTCCCGCCCACCCGAAAACCTTAAATGGACCATAGACTAGCCATTTCTAGTTAACCAAGATTTCCTAGCATCCGCCCTTACTGGTTATATTATTACGTAAATACTTAGCTCCAGCACATGCCAATTATGTAACCATGTCAACCTGTTCCCGGTTGTATAATTGGTTGGGCAGATGCAAATTTGTGGCATATTTCCGCTGCAAATAGGCGATAATCGAATGCCAGTATTATAGCATTTAACGTCTTTGTTTTACACTGCGTTGGTGTTACATAACAGAGGTAGATTCAGTTGTCAGCCCTATCACAAGTGGATAAGCAATTAATGGACTCGGCTCTTTATTCCTTGGCTGATAAGGTTCACTTTGTGTTTAATTGGCGGTGTAAAAGCGAAACTTTTCACTTAAACTAATGAGACAACCTTGGTCTTTTCCGGGTGATTATATTCATAGACGGCTGATCATGTCAGGGCAGAAGGCAGCTGAGGAAGTAAACTTGACTACTTTGAGCTTAACTTAGCAAAACTTGATCTTCACAAAGATGGGCCAGGGCGGAAGAGATAAAAGGACAATACATAGAGTAATCGATTAACAGAGTAATAATTTTTTTATTAATATTTTCATTGATCTGTGTTTAAGGTTAATTGCGTATTTTATTAAGTAAGTGTATGCTAGAAATAATCAAGCAACATAGCTTAATTATTATTCTATAAAAAGCGCCCGAAAGGAAATACAATTTTGAAACGCACAGTTACACATAGTTCGTTAGACACAATATGAAATTGTTTTCTTCAACAAAATTTTGTATCTAATGACATAATATTACAAACAAATTCAACGAAAGCAAACAAAGAACACTGTAGATTCTCTGCAACTGTTACTCTGTCTTATCTAGCTTTAGGCCTTTAAAAGGGTATTGAAGTTGTGCAAAGGGAAATCCGACCGAAGTTATTTAATAAAGTGAAAATACCCTCCAGTTTTACACATTATATAGACTGCCATTCCATATAACAAAGGAATAAGAAAATATGATTTTATCCTATTACTCCAAATGGCCAATTCTTGTATTTCTCGGAATTATGGAGTTTCCTGTTTGAGGCTTAAATTATGTAATTCGAATTTATTTCATCTTGTCGACCAATTTTAAACTATAAGTCCAAAGATGGAGAATGTCGTCACTATTGATAGAAATAAAGAAAGATGGCTTGGACAAAACAATACCTAGAACAAAAGAAATATTTGTTCTTTGACTAAAATAAAGCACTATAATCTCAGACAGATTGTATTCTAAAATATATAAAAGAAAATACATTTATACCGTTCTTGGTATCTGTAATTGCTTTCATAAATACTAACGTAAACATAATTCGCCAAAGGAATGAAAGAAGAAAATCCGATCCGAGTAATGAACCATTAAATATGAAAATAGACGTTTCAGCTTTATCAATACTGAGCATTAAGCCGGTATAGAATAAGCTACTTTCATTGTACGTAATTATAATACATGAAGGGGATTAGTAATATGAGAGTAATTAAAATCTACATGACAGCGGCCTGCACACGTAAAGTTCGAACTGTGCGGTTTGGAATGTGAAAAATGTGCTCGCATCGACATGCTAGATGGGACTATCAGCCGCACGCATCTAAATATTGTTTGTTTCGGAGCGAGGGTTGGAACGGCGCGTGCGGTTTCCCGCGATCCGAACTTTACGTGTGAGACGGGCACTAATGTTAACAGATTACATGCGGCTTGACTCACTGACGCGTATGTGGTATAATAATGAGAATTGGAGGTCGTAGATTCGTTTCCATTTGTGAAAGGAGATGGAAATCTGAACTAGTATAGTGAAACTCTTACTATCAAATAATTATATTAACAATGTTTTAGTACAAACTTATGATAAACTAAAAACGTCCTTCACTTGAAAATCACTGAACATTGCACAAACCTAAAACACTGTGTTAAAGTAACTTCAACAGATATCTTATTTTTGATCTACGTTTAGAGCTTGTTATAGCGAGGGACAATATACGCTCGTCATTTTCTACAGACTTACAAAGTTATGGGGGTACGAAGTGATGCGGGTGTTCTATTCATTAAGGCATATCAGCAATTAAAATGGACCCTTGTAGCAGGAAGAAAGGCGTTGAAAAAGTAACAGATGTCTCTTTAATGCTCTATATGTCAATTTGAATCAGACTATTTCTGATGTTTAATTAAACAAAAAGTTGTGTAGTTAATTAAATAGAATGTCACTCCATAGTTCAAAGGTAATGGAGACATATTAGTTATTATTTAAATATATTTTTACTTGAAGGTGCTTTTGAGTTTGATAAAACTTTTATGGCCTGTATCCCAATCTACTGATAAGTGTCAGATAGCTGATTTGCATTTTGTTAAAAAATTTCCGAAAAAGCCTATCCGACGCTTATCAGAAGACTAGCATTAACTGCCCGCGGCTTCGCCCGCGTGAAATTATGTTTTAATTTTAGAAAACGCTGAAATACGAATTCATTATTTTTTCCGTACTCAATTAATAAAAAGTTTCATACTAACTTTTATCACCTATTTTACCCCCTTGGGGGTTGAATGTTGAAAAACCTTCCTTTGTGGATGTCTAGATCATATGAGAAATACGTGTGCAAAATTTCAAATTTCTAACCTTGATACATCAGTCAATAAGCTTTGCCTTTTATATAGATTGGGAAACAGGCCCATAATCTAACAACGCATCCCACATCTAAACCTCCACTATCCGAAGTTATAATATTATTTTACCATAGCATTCGTGTGGCACAACAACCAAAGCCGGCTACAGTCAACGAAACAAAAACAAACCCGATAAATAAACAGATGTTCGTGCCTATTACAGAGCTATTTTTATTAAAAAACAGACCAAAATGAATACAAAGCAATCATATAGTCAGTCTACCCTCGCTGTACTGTATTTAAAATCGAATTTACGTTGAACCGACAATCAGACAGGTCCTGTGTCATTTTGTTGTCATCAGAGGGATATGACGGTCTTGACTCTTGGCTAATGATTGAATTGAATGAATTCTTTATAATGTCTTCTGTACACGTTGTCTCAAAACGGACGGGTAAGGTTATTGCTAAGAATTTAAGTCTAGGCAGTAAGTACTTGGGTACTGGGCTTGAAGCACACAACGAACACTTTAATAACGTGTGTGTCGCCTTAAGTAACCATTCGCAACCATGTAGGACGTAGGTAGGTATATAAGAAGGTCTGTAGTTATTTATTTAGGCCACTAGTTATTGTTGGACCAAATGCTATTTTTTTAAACGGAAGTAATACCTATTGAGCTAGAATAATTAGACTATCTAATGGTCATTGCAGGGTTTCTCAAACTTTTGACTCCAAGGTGATTGGTTAATTGGTGTGTGGTTCGTCCATATTATTATTATGAGAAAAATATAATAGATGAGATTTTTGAAGAAAATAAGGTGCTTATATTTTCTTCAAAAGTCACATCTATTATTACATTTTTGATTGGTGAGCTTGTTTCTTGTCGCAAATTGAGCACTAATTTTGGACAATTTTAATCTTAATTTTTACTCAGTATCAAGTAGATTTCTGTATTTTGTTTTTATCGTGACCAGAACCTCAATTCTCGTATTTAAAATAACCTTGTTATCATAAACTGATTTTGTGACGTTTGGACCAATCAGGAGGCGTTCGATAGAACCTGTATTAACGTTTACGAGAATACCGGTTTGACAGTTTTAGCGTGTCGGGATTTGATTGCAATTGTGATATTGCAGGTTTTGTTTTGGCAAACCACCTACCGTCGGACGGCGTACCCCTAGGGGTTCGCGTACTCCACTTTGAGAAACCCTGGCCTATAGTAATGCCTGGGGTTCCGGTTCACGAGGCGCGGAGTGCGGAGGCTGTTTCGTATGCGAGCGCATCCATCACGCCGCTTCCGCACTGCCTGTCCACTTCCGACACGTGTACTGTGACGTGTATGAACAATGTGACGTAGCGTCACCTATGTAATTGCTTGCACATAAGGGATGTATATTTATACCGTATTATTCAAGAACAATGTGTCGAGAATAACCCGATTACCAGAAGTTAAGGTTCTCTGGTTCAGAGGGCCTAGCAGGAATAATTACAGAAACGTAATCGTAACTTAATCGAATGAAATTTGTTTAGGCGTTGTAATGATTTTCATACAATTCTCATTCAATTGTTCCAGCTAGCTAGTTTAGGGATCGATGTCGATCGTCGATGTTTTTCAAATACGAATCATATCTCGAGGTACCTACTATGGTATCTGAAGTAGTAGTGTCTAGTATCTGTTACTTGCTCTAGCAAAAAACAGATCCTAGAGAGATAAGAGAAATATGAATTTCCATTAAGAACCTACACAATCAATCGATTGGTGTTGCTGCAAAGCTGCTCTAAATAATATTGGCTTACATTGGCGAAGGGTCTAAAGAAGTCCATTCTTATCGGCTTCCCTTTCAGATTACCTCGTAAAGACCTCCAGCCAAAACTAGTATATGGCAAAACCGACCGACCGACCGACTCAAGCGACATCTATGCGCTGCACGTTGCAACTTTGACACGAATATTGGGATCACAGATCTCTTAAACCCGATATATTCCGAGTTATGGTGGGAGATCATAGGAACCTTATCTCGTTAGAAATAAAGTTGAAATTCAAACTTATATACTGAAATATTCGGAGTTATAGGAGACCATAGGCTTTTTTGTTAGAAATAAAGATGAAATTCAAACTTAGGTATATGCCGAAATATTGGAGTTATAAGAGATCACAGAAGCCTTATTTTGTTAATAATATAGTTGAAATTAATTTTTTTTTAATAGTCATCTGGCCAACTAAAACACAATATTTATAATATGATTTGTGCGATGACATTCCGAAGTAAGTAATGGCTATTTATCTGTGACATTAACCCGCAATTTTGTAGCTTTCACCAATGAGGAGCTTATTAGATAATATCACATGCATCATGAGACGAATGAATTTTGATGTAAAATCATGTTATTACGTTAATAATAATTATTATTGTTCATCTATTAATTTTGAAATTATATTGAGTTGTGAAAAGTGACAAATATAATTCGTCTTAAAGTTTAAACTAATACGTGTTTATGTACTTATATCTGAATATTGAATGTGAGACTACTTGTAACTTGTGTTGTGTTTATTGTTGGTGATAAATCGTTTGAATAAATTTACTTTTACGGTAAGCGGAAAGTTGGATACGTTGTAATTTGTAGTTATCATATTAATAGACGATCATAATATTATATAGGTATTATTATTAAGCAGGCGGTAGTACCGTGGAAGTATCTTAAGAGTGTTTGTAATAAATTCGACTAATAAATATTAAAGCAAGTTTCTGAATTCACTCACCGCACGTTGGTTTTAATTAAATTATTTTATGACCGCGCGGCCGGAGCGCCTGCTGTATGTAAAATAAATCAGTTAAGGTTTACGATCTTTCACTCTATCAGGTTACAATACGTACTTACAAGATTATAATATTAATACTTACGTGAATTATAATAAAGAGAGGTAATCATTTTTGTCCCTTGAAATATGTTTATTTGAAAACATATGAATAATGTAAACAATACTTATTGTTAAACCAATTTTTTTATTTAATTGTAATTTTGCATCACACACGTCGTGTCCGAGAGAAATTGTAAATACTCAGGTAACTATAAGAATATATACAATTAGGTATATTTCAAAATACAAAATAGATACTTAATAATAAAACGTTTTTCTGTGTATTGAGTATTGTAAGATAATCATAATATTAACAGGCGTTACAAGGGAACAAAGTATGTAAACCACTTTGATGGATTCCCTTGGTGTTTTTTTAGGGTTCCGTAATTGGAGTTCTGTACCCAAAGGGTAAAAACGGTACTCTATTATTGACACTTCGCTTCGTATGTCTGTCTGTCCGTCACCAGGCTGTGTCTCCTTAACCATGATAGCTAGAGGGTTGGAAATTTCACAGATGATGTATTTCTGTTGCCGCTATAACAACAAATAAAAACAAGCTGAGTAATTAATATTTAAGGGTTTATTTCCATACAACAAACGTAATTTTTTTCCGTTTTGTACAGAAATCGTGCGCGAGTCAGACTCGCACTTGGGCGGTTATTTTCTTTCAATGCATTACACCTTTTCGATAGAATTTAGAGATGGGTACATAAAATACATTTTCATACCTACTTGCTCAATCAAAAATGGAAATTGTATAGGTACAAATAAAGTTTACCGTAGGACTTATACGGCTCAGGCGGCAATAAGGGCGAATATTCATTATTCAAAGTTTCCGGACAAACAAGACTGAAGACGGTAGAATTTTTTCATTAAATTTGGAATTAAACCATCTGTCGCCTCTGTCACGGATTAGACAAATATTTGAGATGTCCCAGGCGTTCTTACGTTCATTTATTATGGCGGTTCTTTGATGTATTCATTTTGCTTCAAAAAGTAAGCAAAATTACTTTGGACTTGAGATAGGTACAGAATTAATTTATAAGTAAAATGTATATACCAGAATTTTATTCCTGAGAAATGGTCTACCTACTGTATCAGCTTACTGAGTTATTATGACTTAACAAAACATTTGAATTTCAAAGTAATTAGAAAGTACAATTCAATTAATATTATATCTAGCAATATTCCGCGAAAAAATACCCACAACCTGCAAGCAAATGTGTGAGTGCACGCATAAGCATGCGTAAAGCACCTCCCTCCTCCCACACTGCTTACGCACACTCAGAAACAAGATCGTATTAACTATTTGATGAGAAAGTATTTGTCCACAGCAAAAATAAAATGGTAGGTAGCACGTTATTGAGATCAGTTGTTAAGCTTACCTAATCTAAACGATTTAAGACTAACATACAAGACGTGATATAGATAATGTCAATGATATAATCTTTTACCATCAACTGAAAATAATTGTATTAAACGCGTCTCTTAACCCAGTCTGTAGACAAATGCTGATAATTTTTAGTGTAAAAAGCCTTAGTCCACGTTAGCCCGGGGCTGTACAACTTTAGCACTTCAACTCTTACACGGCCTAATTAATACTAAAAGTTCATGGACAATACAATTAATAGCGACGACCTAGATTTTTCTCCAACTTCAGTTCTGTTCAAATAATGGTGACTTTGTTTTGTATGTTTAAATTTACGAGTATTGGTGGGTAAGGTATTTACCTATCTTTTAAACAGTATTTACGTTAAAAACATTTGTTAAACTTTTTAGGCCTCTAAAGTGGTTTGTAAGTTGGTCCTCCCCCCCTAGCATTTCTAAACTATAGAAGATAGAAACTTATAAATTTCCATACTGACAGATCATGCTAAAAACTCAACGAAAATTATTTTGAGCGAAATCGGACAATAGCTTTTAAAGTAAATCAAAGAAAACCTATTGCGCGTTGATAGTTACGGAACCCTTCTTAGACATGTCGTGACATGCTTTTGGTTAGGTTCGGTTAGGTGATTTTTCTTTAATATCTCCAGCATTTACAGTCATTGCCTGATTTTGCTTGACGATCTGACAGGGATGCTGCAGATGATGATGATGATTATCAACATCAGAGCTGGCTCGCTCATCGCCATTGAAATCACGAACACATCGTAATCTGAATTACAGGATTACGTTTAATAATTTAGGCTCAGTGTAAACACGGCCGGAATACCTGATCGCGGGCGTTGATTACTTTGAAGTTTACCTGAAAGCATACAAACAAACAGTTTAACATGTGAATCGCAAAATTGTTAGCAAAATGAGAGTAAAAAAATACCTAAGCCAAATGTAAAAAAATATTTTATGTTAGATTTGACATATTATGGTCATAATAAAAGAAGTAAAAGGTCCTTTGATTTTAGTCAAACACAATGTGGAACAATCAATAACAATTAACATACAATCGCATGCTATAAACCGCAAAACCGCAGCGCAAAACAAAAAGGCCATAATCTCAAATAATGATAATTTTATTATGATTCAAAAACAATAATTTCGGTGTGTTTCGGTTTTGGAATCATAAGCATCATTTCAGGTTTTTCAGCTCAAAACGTAGCATATTTAATGTTAATTTACACAAAACAAAAATATTATCTGACACACAAAATTGTGAAATAGCAATCTCAACATGAATAAATTTGTTTACGCTTTCGACTAATTTAAATTACTTAATTAACATTTTTATTTAACTCTCCAATATAAATGTATCTTCCACAGAATGAAATCTGACTAATGTGCAAAAACGTTCGAACCGTTCAGACGCAAGTATTCTTACAAACTCAACAATGTTGCATTTTCTATACATTTCCTGACATTTTATTAACTCACGGATAAAATCTTTACAGGATCTCAGTTCAAAGGCAGTAAATTGAATCAGTGCGGCGCATCTGAAGGGAGGGGGAGGTTCAAAAGATAGAATGCACTAGCAAATTTAATAAGATCGTCGTCTTTGTAATATCAGAGCAGATTTATACGAAATTGCCTTGCCACTTAATACGATTCATCGTATAATGAACTATGTAAGTAGCAGATTTGCAGCTGAACTGAACATTTGTGCAATCTCTCAGAACATTTTTAATCTTAAAAGTACTTTGCTACTTTATATTAAACTGTTACGTAGGGATGTTACAAAAAGGCAGAGGAGTGGAACATCATATTGAGTCATGATTCATCATTCAAAATCTTATTTTATTAACCGACTTCCAAAAAAGGTGGCGGTTATGCATTCTTTCATTTCATTCGGATATTTTATTTTTTTTTAGTTTTTTTGTATGTTCAAGGATAATTCCGCCGTCTGACTTCCAAAAAAAGGTGGCGGTTATGCATTCTTTCATTTCATTCGGATATTTTATTTTTTTAGTTTTTTTGTATGTTCAAGGATAATTCCGCCGTCTGTGAACCGATTTTCAAATTTCTTTTTAAAAAAAAATCTGATGTAAAGGGTATAATCCCGAGGGATCCATGATAAATCGTGGGAACTCTTCGAAATTTATATGGACACATATAAGTGATTTCGACTTTGTCTGAAGTGTCCAAGCATATGCTACCAAAAAGTAAGATTTTGCACCAAAATTATACCCTGGATCCAAAAGTACTGGACAGAACTCCTGAGTCCTTATAGATACATGTTTGGTGATTCTGGCGTCGTTTAAAAACTGCAAGCATATGCCATCATATCACTTACAGTAATCATCATCATCATCACCACACTTCACAAGAAACACCAAATTATTATTATTATGACATAGGTACTTAATACTCATCAGAGTTTTGTGTATCGATATGAATGTCTTTGAAGCAATGAAGCAATTTTGCTATTGCTAAAATTATATTGGTGATCATCATCATCTATAATATATTTATTTAATACTTACTGCTACATTTTTTCCGTCGACTAATACAATAAATAACAATTATTATTTAATAATATAGTATTTAATCAATATCATCACTGGTGATTGTTTTGTAGGCCCACAAATGCTTATTTGGAGAAATACCATGGCCTCTCAGAAAACTGTCATAAAATAACGCTGGAGTTTGTTTTGCTGAGAGAGTGAGAATAGCGGAGACTTGTTTTTATTTTTATCTTTCTTAAAATGTGGTAATAATAATATAAAGAGAAAAATAAATATTTCAAAAAATTAAAACCGAAAAAGTAAAAATGCACAAAAAAGTATAAAAAAAACCTATTATCTAAATAATTCTCTTTTTAAATTCGTCCAGAATTTTAACTATTTCTCTACTCAATCTTTATAATTTTGACGTCGGTAATTAAGGGCTATTTTTCTGTGACATTAACCCGCTATTTTATAGCTTTTACCAACGAGGAGCCGTTATTAGATAATATCAGGTGCATCATGAGACGAATGAATTTTTAAAAGTCGCTCGGCGGTACCTCAGCCGCGCGTCCTTAGATGTAAAATCATGTTATTACAATACGTTAGTAATAATTATTGTTTAAATATCATTTTCGAAATTTTATTGAGCAGTGCGAAGTGAAAGATATAATTCGTCTTAAAGTTTAAAGTAATACGTGTTTATGTACTTATATGTGAATATTGAATGTGAGACTACTTAGCACTTGTGTTGTGTTTATTGTTAGTGATAAATCGTTTGAATAAATTGACTTTTACGGTAAGCGGAAAGTTGGATACGTACCTACTATGTATTGTTGTTATCGTTATAATAGACGATCATAATATTATATATTATTATTTAATAGGCGGTAGTGCCGTGGAAGTATTTTAATATTATGATTATCTTACAATAGTTGATTAATACACAGAAAAACGTTTTATTATTAAGTATCTATTTTGTATCTTGAAATATATACCTAATTGTAGGTATAAGAATACCGTATAAATAACTATAGGAATGGGAATCGTAGGTATCACTATAATAATATTTAACTAAGTATTTACAATTTCTCTCGGACACGACACATCTCAACACGCTTGTCGTCCTTGACCATCATACATAATATGGTGCTAAATTTCCTTTCAAAAAACTTGCACAACTCACCTCTAGCGACGAGGGGCTTCCCTCTGAAGTAAAACCACCCTTCGCCACTGGTCTACTCAGTAGATCACGGGGAAGGTTCCCGCGGGGTATTTCCTTTCACGAAGCCGCGGGCAACATCTAGTTATAGATAAGTACCTACCTAATATTCATAGGGGAAGCCGATGATATGTTGAGTTGTATAGACGCCTACTACTGTTTTGTACAATATCTCGTTGAAAATTTTTGAATCATCATTTTCAAACACTTGGACATCATCCTGATATTGCAATTTGCGTTGAGTTTCAGCGGCAACTCGCAGATGTTACAACGTCTCTACTAAACCAGTTATCAGGTTAGCCAAAATTCATAATTTAAGATACAAATTCGGAATTACACGACGAAATTCTCCAATTTCCAGTAGCACTGACTTATTCAAGTGATGTTGCTTCTCGTTATGTTTATCTGAGCTAATCCACGAATTATCTCACATCTTATGTAGCTTATTCTAACTGTCAGATATAATATTCTGGTGTGTTTCATTTCTACTAGAGTATGCTCTACATTCGTGTTGCGTATGACCTAGACTCCTTGTAAACAGATGGTTCAAATATATTTATTAGTAAATTTTCCTCACGTTAGTAAAGTAATTCATCATTTTACTAAACTCTTATTGATGTTGATTAATGTTAGTTAAATTAAGTTTGTACCTCCCAGCATATCGGAATTTCGAAAGAAATAAGAAACCATAATCTATTGTTTGTATAAACAACTTATCCGATTTTTTTCTAAAAACACAAGATATTTGTGTGTCATAAAAATGTGTTCTAACTTAGGCCAGTTAAAGTTTTGCCCATATAAATAAACTAAAATAACATCTGTGAAAACAGCCCGGGGATAACTGTGAAATCGTAAATAGCAAAAAACCAAAACCCATAAATGATTTCCATAACTCGTAAACAAAACACCGATACGCAATTTTGGTATTTATTGTAACGTATTAAGGTCTATAATGAACATCTTAACTTCGTTACGCACAAGTCGAAACCCCCGCATAGTGTATAGTCCGCGCCAGAAATATATAAAATAAACACAACATGTTAAATGTAAACCAACACTTGGTTAGGCTATAAATATATAAATAAATACATGTTGGTGAGATCTTTAAGATCCTTGCCCCGACACAATTCATTGGACTGCTCATAACACACCTATAGATATTATGTATTTACATAATGAGGCGAATACTTGTATGGCATTTTAAACTACTCAAAAAAAGATTTGTTCTTAAAGATTGTCTGCGAAGTAAGCTGGCGGCGACACAAGCAGAAGACTCAAGATTTGACCTCCAGTCTTCGGGGGGGAGTGATGTGGCGGACCAATAAGCGCCACAATCCTAAATCGCGCTATCGAAGTTTTCTAAGATCGGCACCATCTCGCTCGGTCGGAGATCTGGGATTTGGGGCTTTCGTCCATCCCACAAACTAATAGACTTCATAATTCGTAAACTACACTGCTTTGAACTTACCATTTAGTCGCGAAATCTAATAAAAGATGGGGCCGCGTTTAAAACTTTATAATAGCGTAGTTCGCAAAGTTGTAAGTAACGAAATGAAGTTAGACTTGAGGCAGGCCATAAACACGGCTAAAGTCAAAGAGTTTATGTACCGGCTTAATGTTCATTCGATCTAAATTCGAAAACAATTTCGCAAATTCGAAACAAAGTACTTTACTTAAATTGAAAAAGCTGAGCCACACGAGCCGAATCGGTCGTTATTATTCACATCGAAGTAAACTTTACATATATTTCAGAATAATTGTACCTAAGTATTCTGGGACTAGCAAGATTGGTATTTATTTGCAAGAAAAACAAAATTAGGCACTCCGCTTTAGGATTCTCGAAAATTATTTTACTAGGAATAATTGAAAAAATTAGTTTTCGTAATTTTATATTATAAGGAAGACTTAAAAATTATAAAGAATAGCAAATTTTTTTTTTGTTTCATCAAGTACGGTATAGAAATTTTCATATTATTGAATTTTTTATCAGTTCGGCAAGTTTATCCAAGTAATTTAATCTACAGGGATGAATTTAAATAAGCAATACAACAGTTTGCAACATAAGCCGTAACCCAAGATTATACTTTTTAATTTTTAGTAATCGATCCTAAAAAATGAAGGATACTAGCCATTAGGTATGATTAATAATATGATATATTTATTGATAACTTACATCACAATTCACAAACCACATGTATAAATTCACAACTGCGTACCTATTGTCTTTTGATAATATGATGAGGGTACGGTACAAATTTCAACCTTATCTTGCATTGATCAATAATGAATCCTAAATCTACTGTAGTAGGGTTGCAATTCCGTTGTAGGTACGATTACAGAAATATCGAAATTTCCTAGCCAATTGGTTCTTGACCCCATGGATAAGATTTTAATCCGCTCTTCACTGAAGCAGTGGATATTTACACTCCGACTCTAGTTTATGTTTATAATGGTCTAGAATACAACGTTAATTAAAGAGGTATATTTCGGTTTCTTTACAATTCTAGTATATACCTAGTACGAGACTTGCTACATCTTTAAACTTTTGGTAAACTGCTATATATAGCTGCTATATATGTTACTATCAGATTTACCAACTTCCAACATGCATATAGACGTATTATACTAGGTACAAGGCATGTCAAACATTAGCCAAAAATTCTTCAAATATGAAAAAAAACTATTACCATCTGTTGAAAACCAATAGAACTTAGTAGAGCTGTAGCAAACCGGATGTATTCGGTACTGAGATACGGGTGTGCGCCATCTAGTACCGAGTAACGAAATGTTACACACGAATACATTTCGTTACTTGCATTTTTCCTAGTACCAGTGTGTTTCAGTTCTCACACAAACAGCGTTGATAATACCCCATAACAATTGCGGTAGGTACTCTAGGTTCAATTTCATTCTAAAGAAAAGATTTTCTTTGTTGCTTTAGTTTTGTTTAAAATATATTTTTATTTTATTATTATGTTTAATTTAATTTTAAGAACAAAATATTTTTGTTTTTGTTTTAATTTTGTTTAAAACATGTTTTATTTAATTTTTTATGTTTATATTCAATAAATAATTTTCGATTCGTAAAAGCAACAAATTTACTTTTTTATTTTAATTGATGCATAATGGATTGCTATGTTATTGTAATATAACATAAGCTCACGGTTAAAATTTTCAAAATAGTGGCATATGCCATGGCAATTTCAGTAGATTCCGTCTACAGTTCACTTGTAGTTTTAGTACACTTCACTTATTAAATCAAACTAAATTTAGAATAACTTAAACATACCTAAGTATGGTTCAAAATACGGAAAAGTAAAAAAATGCACCTTACACAGCTTATGTTTTCTACAAATTACGAATGTTGCGACACCGCGACATCATACTATACGACTTGATTCGTTGCTCTAACATAATATAGCATGTATGAGGTATCAAAAGTAACGAGTACAAATTATTATAGTAACGAATACACGGGTACGCTTTATTCGTTACTTTTACACCTCCAGAATTTAGCGTACCTACGAGTATTAATGTAGGCTGCGATGGCCTCCATAAAATGCTTTTATTTTGAAATACCTTTAGGTATGTAATTTAATTACAAAAAAGTATTGTGCTTCTTTTATCTATAGTATTATATCGTGTTTATCTTTTTTACTCATCAGTCGTAATTTTGCAGTCTTTTACAGTGCATCCCTGCCTTCTATATTGGCAAATGTAAAACTCGAGTGCCGTAATGGGGCACTCGAAGTAAGGACGTTTTTAGTCTCAACATGCCCTTGCATACATATGTCTATGGCAACATGCGAATACTGACTGGGTCTTAAGCCCCTTTTCGATCAACGACGACAACCCTCAATGAAGAACCAAGTTTTCGAAAACTATTCATAATATTCAGTTGAAGGCTAGATAACTAGGGCCCTAAAGGAGTTTAAAACGGATAGATTCTTATTACAGGTACTTATAGGCTGGATGCTGTAGAAAAAAACGTCTATGGCAGCTTTGTTGTGGTGGTCAGTGCCTCGTGCAAAACAAAAATAAGACAAACGGGACGAAACAGGTCCCCGGCGAAACCAGTCGGACGACTATCTCGGACGAACCCGCTTACAAAATAGGACCTTATTGTGTTCAAGTAAGGTACCTATCGGTTGGGATCGAAACGGAATCGGTTCGGGCTATGATTTAGAGGCATTTCGATTTCCTTAGGAATTTCGGCTCACATGTGACTGTGGATACGTTTCTTGGAAGTGGATGGCGTTTTTTGTCCGCTGTCTGCGTGCGCGCGACGAAGGCGTTATTAAAGCTACCTGCTGATATACTTTAATATTTTATAACACGAACCTAATAGAGGGTTATAAAATGTAGAGGCACACAACCAGCCCTTTTTAGGGTTCCGTAGTAATTTTACAAGGAACCCTAAATAGTTACGCTCTGCCTGTCCGTCCCGTCTGTTATGAAGTTATCAAGGGTAACTTCGGAATATAAATAGACAAAAATAAAGTCTAAATGGAATCTATAACTATACAAATAGTTATAGATTCCATTTAGACTTTAATTTTGGTATCATAAAATAATTATACCTAATTTTGTATTTTAGAGGGGTTACCCCATGACCTATACATGTAACGTGAGTCATATGAAGTGGGATTTTTTTTTTTTAAATTTTTAGTATTTTTATTTCTTTTATAATTTTAATTTTTTACTTCTATCGGCAGTCCCTATAACTGCCAATATATTAATTCATGAATTATAGCTAAGAACACTCTCGATTGTGTCAGCTTTCAAATAAAAAATTAGATAAATATAATTAGTTAGGACATGTCTTAAAAGAGTTACGGAACTCTTTTTAGACATGTCTTGACATGCTCTTGGTTAGGTTTTTGTGTAGCTGTGTAATGAAATAGAAAATATAAAGCCGCTTATGATATTGAATTAGGTATGTAAATGATGCCTACGTCATATTATTAAGTCCGTGGAATTAATTCCCTCGTTGTACATTTGTGCACGAAGTGCAAATAAATAAATTATTAGGTTAGCTACAAGCTAAAAATGCTTGTGAGGTACTTCGGTTTACGGACGATAATTTTACGTGATCGTGCCTCTCTATCGCTTGTTCCGCGCTCTCGCTTGCACACTCGGCTCAGGCGGAACGTGACAATTTTTTGTGCGTAAACGGCAGTGGCGTTCATAGATTTTATTTTATAAGACGTTATCAAGTCAAAAAATACGGACTAGTGCGCTTCGTAATGCTATATATACCAATTAGCTAAGCAGGAAATTTGGAAGTTCTTTTAACTGGTAAATTCAAAACAGATTCCAAATCAAGTACGAGGGCGGGGCGGGGTCAATAAGTCCGTGACTTTTGGAATAAAACACAGATTTTTTGATAAATAAATCATTTTATTTTTCAACGTAGTCCCTTGAGCTCTATACACTTTGTCCAACGCTTCTCCAATTTTTTTATCCCTTCCAAAAAATATGATTTGTCGAGGTCCTCAAAATAGGCCTTTGTTTGCGAGATGACTTCATCATTGGAGTCAAATCTTTTTCCACCGAGCCATTTTTTCAGGTTTGGGAACAAGAAATAGTCACTCGGAGCCAAATCTTGAGAATAGGGTGGATGTGGGAGCAATTCATAGCCCAATTCATGGATTTTTGCCATGGCAACTGCACATGTGTGCACCCTTGCATTGTCTTAGTGAAAAAGAACTTTTTTCTTGGCCAAATGAGGTCGGTTTTTTTTCAAATCCTCATTGAAGCGGTCCAATAAGTTGGCATAATATTCCCCATTAATTGTTCTTCCCTTTTGAAGATAGACAATGTGGATTATCCCACGTGCATCCCAAAAAACAGTCGCCATAACTTTATTGGCTGACAAACCCACCTTGGCCTTCTTTGGCGCCGATTCACCCTTAGATCCACACTGTTTTGACTGTTGTTTGGTCTCTGGTGTATTATGATGGATCTATGTTTCGTCCACGGTTAAAAAACTCCTCCATATTGTGATTAAACAACGCCAAACCTTCCTGTGAAGTTGTTACACGATTGCGTTTGACGACTGTGAGCAAACGCGGCACCCATCTTGCGGAAAGCTTTCTCATGCCCAAGTGATCATTCAAAATTGAAACCACTGAGCCATGCGAGATGCCTATGGCTTCCACAATCTCTTGCACTTTCAATCTTCGGTCGGCCAACACCATATCGTAAATTTTTTCGATTGTTTCGGGTGTAGAGACCTCAACTGGGCGTCCAGGACGTTCGGCATCTTCAGTGCTTGTAAGGCCACAATGAAATTCAGTAAACCACTTTTTTACCATTGAAATCGATGGTGCAGAGTCCCCATAGTATTTATCAAGCTTAGCCTTGGTCTCGGTAATGGTTTTTTTTCGCAAAAAATAATGCTTAATAAGCACACGAAATTCACTTTTTTCCATTGTTTCCTTAAGTTACTGGATAGTCTGATAAAGATAGCTGTAAAACACAAACTAACTGACGCAGCAAGTTCAAATTTTGATAGGAGTCAACTGACAGATGCCTGTTGACAGGAGTAGTGTTGCTTTTTCAGTAAGGAGGTTAGAAATTCAAAAAGTCACGGACTTATTGACCCGCCTTAGTAGTGATTGGACCAAAAACTATGAGAATTGTTTTGATATAATACTGAATGTTTTATCTGGGGTAAGAAGCTTTACACGTTTTGGAATAGTACATGTGTAATGTAGGTAAAAATTACTCTTTGATTACCAATTTACCTACCATCAACTTAGAAAGCAAGGTTAAAATTTAAATCGTATGACTGACACGAAAAAGATAACAGTATGTTCTAGCTTCGCAGAATGTTTGTATTGCTATATGAAAAATATTTTGATTAGCCGCCCCTTATCATTTCTGTCTACGGTCTATGCAGTATTGTTATTTGAACATTAGTATTGATTGTACATGAAAATGTCTGATAACATACAATAATTGGCCTCGCTTATCGGTACATTGACAGTTGACACAAATGTAACATGGGGAAGAGTGGGGTTACTTGTAACATGTTTCTCCTTTTTTCGATGGGGTGACTAAACTATTCATAATTTTAATTAAAATGAGAAATTACATATTTGAAAGTATATTTATTCCTACAATATTTTATCCTGAAACCGTAAATAATTTATATTTAATATTTAATTTTTGCTTACCCCGTTTTTGGGGCAAGTCACAACTAGTAAAGGGCAGTTGTAATTTAATATTATTAAAACAACATACTTCATTATTTAAGGCTTGTAAAATCAACAAACAAATTATAAGAAAATCATTTAACATCTAATTATATCACAAATAAATGTTACAACTTGCCCCAAAATTGTATTACTGTTTAAACTAATTACTCATGTTTTCTAGCAAAAAAGAGATCCCCAATTCTCGTATTTAACTAAGACTCAATTTATAATAAATGTATGGTCTTGTAATCATAAACTGATTTTGAGTCAACCAAAACACCGAAGGTATAAATCACATTACGGTAAAATCACAGTCTCACCATTCGTTTCTGTCATGAGACATGATGAATCAACTTCACAACTGACATTTAACAATTATATTTAAAAAAATTAAAGTAATGCAATTTCAATAATTTAAAACAAACTGAAATCTCAAACGAATGGTTTCGTCGTACAAAATATGCATGATTTGGTTGAGAGGTGCTTAGTGCAGTTCAGACCCAAATGCAGACGTGTGTGTCCATACCACCCACGGCATTTTTTTGCCATGGTAAGAGGATACGGGTAGAGGCGCAAACACGATCGACTTCAAATAACCTAACCAAGAGCATGTCAGGACATGTCTAAGGGAGGGTTCCGTAACAGTCACCGCATAATAGGTTTTCTTTAAATTACTTCAAAAGTTAATGTCCTATTTCGCTCCGAATAATTTTCTTAAAGAGTTTTTAGCATGATATATCAGCATGGAAAGTTACAAAATTCTATCTCTTATAGTTTAGAAATGCCAACCTATGAACCACTTTGGAACCCGATTACTCGAAAATGGTTGACTTTGTAAAAAGACATGTATCAAACCTTGCCTTTATTTAAAAATATCTATTCGACGATACCCCACACGATGGGGTACAACGAAAAAATATTTTGTATGGAGAGCTACACCTAACAAAAATACAAAATTATTTTATGATGTTAGAGCCGAAATCTATATTTAACAATCTATAACTATACCAGACAGACAGACGAACATACAGACAGAAGACAGACAAACGGACGGACAGTGGACAGAACCATAAAAAACGACGATACACCATATTAATAAAAATTCTAACCATATTTTTACCGGCCCGACTTTTCGCGCGTATCTTGTATGTATGTATGTTTGTAATCTTCCAAACAGCTGGGTGGATTTCGACAATTAAGGTATCGTTAGATGTCTCAAAAACTCAAGTCTCTATAAATAGCTAATTTAAAGAAAAAATACAAAATGGCGGATTATGGCTCCAAATTGTAAGTAGTGATTTTTTTTAACCAAACCTATCGAGTAGGGTATCAAAATAAAGGAAATTAAAATGAGATATCGAAAATATACATATGCCATGTATTTAAATTTAATCACGAATAAATTTTACAACCATTTTAACTAAATAATTCCAATAAATTAATAATCAATGCATTCAAATATTCGTATTTTTGTTTTAAATTGACCAAGTGTGTGTTGGATAAACTAAAAAATCTAAAATAAAATAAATAAATAAAAAAACCCGACTGCAAAAAAAAAACCATACCTAAGCAACGCACTAAAAATACCGAAACAAGATTGAACTGAAAGCCTAAGTGAAATAATTGACATTATGTTTGGTAGCAGGCGGGACCCATTTGCAAATTATAAGTCGTACATAAAATAAAAATAAATAGGTCCTGCCTGCTACCAAATATACTATTATTTCACTTCCTCCACCTATCTTGCTTCGGTCTTTTTAGGGCGTTGCTTAGTGTTTTTTTTGCAGTCAGGTTTTTTTATTTAATGAATGGACTGTGGTCCCATCAAACAGTAGATATTTAGATTTTTGAATATGCTTTTGGCATCAAAAATTTTATTTAATATTAGTAGTTCTAACTTCTAGTACAATTTATTATAAGAAAAGAAAAACAACGTTGCGCTGCCAGTTGCCCGTGCCATGAGTATCTATCAGTCAATAAAAAAAATACCTTGAAGATACAATGATAGCAAATGTTAAGCGAACATCTGTACAGCCGTTAAGATGTACAACTTAATAGGCCTCTGGGTCCCAGTGAAGATATTTTTTTAGTTTCCGCCCTTTCCGTGGCCTTCTCGCTCGAATAGCTCGTGTTACCTTGACTGGCTCGTTTTTGTCTAAACCATATTTTTTCCATTCTTTATTTTCTTTTATAATCTTATAAAGTTTTCATTCACAATAAATTCGAAAATAACAGTCGCATCACAGCTTTTAAATAATGTATTTTTTTTAAATAATTAAAACCGTTTCTTTAAGAGTAAACTCCAAAAATGTCGGGAAATTGACAACAATTACATTTATTACAATTTAGGCTTAATTATTTAATAAAACGAAAACTGAGTGTTTAGTGCAAAAATTTAAGGATACTTTTTGCACTAAACAGTAAACACTCAGTAGGAAGTATCTACTACCATATTGCAATTTAATATTTACAGGTAGGTTGTGGGTACACGATACGCTTCAGATTGGTGTGCAACTCACTTTATATGGCGCACTGCGCACAAAAGTCTGCGTTCGTACCATAATCAAGAGTTGTACTGTACTTATCGATAATATCAGCTATTACGATAAATCGTAGCATCCCTACAGCCACTATAAATACCCAGCCCACAAGCTTGCAACGACACAAAAATAATCAGAAAACATATGGGATGAAAAAGAAATGCGACAAAAGACCAGCACACAAGACCCGTTCAAAGAAGGGCATTCTTTATTCGCTCTTTGAAAACGAGAAAATAAGTCGGCTCAAGTCGCGCTGGTCAGATGGACCAGTTTTAAATGAGCTGTTATGTTAACTTATTACATTCTTTTGTGCAGCTCTTTATGTGCTGGTAGTACAGTCACCCCAAGAAAAGGTCTCGTGGTCACTGACCATGAACAAGAATAGCTTATAGGTACCTGCGCGGGCGCAGGCTGCGGCCTGCGAGTGACGTCATAGATCATCGCCTCGCGCCCGGTATCTCTTACGAGCCCGAGCCAGTTTTATATGGTCATTAAAATACTTTAGAGTCGCAAGATCGATGCTTCTAAATCAAGTTTCCTTGCAAATTCCTCCCAAACAGCAGGAAAATATAATCGACCCCAGACTAAGGTTTTATCTGCCCTTATAAAACAATGCTTGGTTTTCTAATAAATACTATCTATTTCTATCGCATGGATTCGTCTTAAATTTTTCTGGTCAAATTTTACATAATATATTACTAGTTTTTGGTAGTTTCATCCATGGCAAATAACATTCAACATTATTGTTCCTTTTATTTCATTAAAACTAATAGGATTGGATGGGATTAATTTAATCCGACCAATAACTAAAATAATTCACCTAAACATAGTTAAGACACATATGTACAACACAGATAATGTTATGTACATTCGTTACTCAGACATAATCGGATCAAGTAAACGGAAGACGAACGAAATGACTAAACATTCTCGAACGAACGCCGCTACTATTTACCAAAACTCCAAAATATACCGTGTGTTTGGAATATTCTAAAACAATAGATAATTCACTGATCATGATCTGATTTAATTATGATTTTAGATTATTTAGTTGTTGGGTAAATTAATACAAAAACGCAAGATAATTCATAAAGATTTGTGTTTTCGTTATAATTGATACTTAGATTACTTATTAGATAAATAAACTCGTACTAAAAACGTAATAATATTGATCGTCATTTAATAAAACTACTGAAAAGTAGAAAAGAAGTACCTACATAGAGCTGTGCAGCAGCGTGAGCCCTTCGGAATGGTAAGCCGCGTAAGCATCTATTGTAATACAAAACAACGATACTTTATTTTTATTTCAATTAGTGCCATCTATTAAGTAATATTGAAAAGGGAAGCCGATAAACGTCGAGTTGTATACACGCCTCGCTACTGCTGTACAGTCTGATGATATAGGGAAGGATTTTAAACTTTAATAGCCCGTTTCAATAACCTATCTATCTACCAATAATTATTTGTTAGAAACTTCAAACTCGTATCGCAAAAAGCCGTCAAATGATTGAATGACGATCTTTTTAACAAATAGTTATAGATAGGTTATTGAAACGGGCCGTAAGACCAGAGTAAACTTACGGACGTGTTCAAAATTGATAACCATCGGTCTGAATAGCAATAACTTTACAATTATAAACTTCATTCGATTGTAAACTCAAAAAATATATAGATACTATCAAGTATTTACATATTCTCATGGTCAAGTGGTAACTAAGTTTTGCTTTAGTGTGATTGAACCTATGACCTTGGTGGGTCCGTCTTCGTGTAACCCAGACCAGTGAGGGAATTGCCCATGTTTTTACGCAGCGAGTTTGATATTTCTTGAAAGACTGGTCTGAACAGTGAATAATTTCAAGGTTTCAAAGAATTTCCTCAGTTTTTTTATCTTTAAAAACATAATATAGTTTGAGTCGTTTCTTTTATGTAAAAATAGAAACCCTCTATTCATCATTTTTTTCTTAAATTTATCTATATTTTTACTTTGATTTTTACCTAATATATTTGATTAACGTTTCAAATAAAATTATTAGTTTTCGTATGGGGGTCTAGGTTATAATTCCTATGATCTACAATCTAGATGTCGGTTTAATATGTTACATGAAGATTAAAAGCCATATTGATTTTAATCTGTATAATTTCGAGATAATTCCCCTCTAATTTATACCGGAAACAGAACCACCTATATTATGATTTATAGTCCATGACAATTAAACCTACACATGAACGGGATTTAAAACATGTTTGGACGTGTTTCATTGTCAATGCCGAGTACAAAGCGCCAAAAACCTTATTTGCATGAGGACCGGATGAGTGAATAAGCGGATATGATTATTCGCATAATGGTTTCAACTAAATTTTGCGGTTTTCGAACGATGCATTTTTATAATATCTTCTTCAAATAAATTATTCGAAAATTTTAACAGTAACAGAACTTAATCGAAATCTGTTTTCCACGAATTGCCAAATTGAAAGTTCTGTTTTTACTAACTAAATAAAATTATCACCCATTTCACTTTGTTTCTTATTTCAGTAACAATTACACATATATCGTTATTTATTGAGGCTTCATAGGGTGCATTCATGCCATCAACTCTCAAATTGTCAGTAATATTTATTTCATCGTTCCGTTCCATCCATCCTATTCATGTGCGAGTTTAAAAGTGTAGTCCATAAAAAATATTCCCGTCCCTTGATTAATAGTCCAAAGGGAACTGAAGGGCTTATGATAAAAAGCACCGTCATCCCAGGCCCGAGGTCTATCTCATGACAAAAGGTAGCGTGTCATCCTGACTGTATCGTGGACATCGGGTATTGACGTCGAATAAATTTTAGAATAACTCTACATTTATCATGAAAAAAATGGAAGCACAATAATTAGTGATGTGTATAAATGTTTTGAGTGTCAATAACTGGGTCAATAAAGGCATGATAGTTGCCATATTTTACTCTATTTTGATCAATGAATGATAATGAGGAATGGGCTAGGTTTGGTTTCCTTTCACTAGTTTTTCAAATGCAATCGTATTTTAAAAACTTGTTAGATTGAACAACAGTCAAATCTGGATAAACAATACGACGCTATTCACCGATTCTAAAATGATATTTGTTTTATTTACTGGTGTGTTCATTGATTTCTAATTTGAGTTTCGGTGCTTCCTCGAAAAAGGTTTGATCTAGTTTCACACTCGTCATACAGATATGTATGTGGATATACTGTTATTTAAAAGTGAATCTTAATTTGTAGTCGTGTGGTCTACATTTGCGCGCACGGGTAAGAGGGTGTCAAATCAAGACGGGGTAAGAAAAAATGACGTGTGGGTGGCACGGCAGGCACTAAAAGCCTTATTTGAAGGTGTAACAGAATGTTTGATTTCCTCCAGTATTGCCGTACACATGTCTAAGTGGGTATCGACCGGGTTTTCTATAAAAAGTGGTTATAAGCGTGATAACCTGGTAAAGCGATCTTGTGGACGTAGAACTTTATAGGTGACAGCCGAGAAGCTCGCGTCGTGAGCGATTATGTTACGGACGTAAGGATATGCTAAAGTGAAGGTAAATTGAATGAAGATTACGTGGAAACGAACACAAAATCCACCAGAAAACAATAACAAGCAACCTTTTGAAATGATTTAAGAAGATGCTACAATTTTTACAATTAGAAATTTGTAGTTGAGAAGCTTTAAAGTATCTCAATTAATAATTATATCATGACTTTGCAAGCGAAAATAAGGTAAGGCATTGAACATTTACATACTTAAATGGTAAATTTTGACTTTGGTACCCAGTAGTCAATACCATCCCTAACCCACCCACCCTAATCGGAGACTCTGAAATAATAATTTGGAGTGCGGTATTTCATAATCAATATCCTATAAAATTATGCGCTCTATCATATTAAGCCTTAATTAAATTTTAACGGGTGGCTTCAAACAAACCATGGGAATTAATTTGCTCATAGCCGACTTTTAAACGGGAGGGTTGTGAGTTTAGCAAAAAACCCTTAGTCAAATAGTGACAGTGATTATAATTATTGATGATTCTGAACTATCTGATGATTTTCATCTTAACAACCGTTTAAGCGAAAAAAACACACAGACATTAGTTTAGACTAGCTAGCAGCTAGGGCTAGCAGTCTTGTTAAACGAATTTTTAAACAGTTTTGCCAACAGGGTAACAATAATTGTAAGTTTAAAAAACATTCTCAACATTCCGATTGAATAAACGCAACATCTTCAATAGAAGAAACCTAATAAGACATTCATAAATACAAAACATAAGCAAAAGTCAAACGTACAAAGTACCTACATAATATTCATCTAAGCATACAAAATCAAATCATTCGCAAACATATAAAATATTCACAGTATAAATTACGTAGTAGATAGGTTCCTGGTACATGAACAAAATAACGACATTTCTCCCACCTCCCTTATATTAAAATATTAAATATTATTGTATTAAAATAATGGCATTCGTTGTCAATAAGCCATGTTACCTTATAATCAACGAAATGTTTATTCAGCTTCAAACAACTGAAACATCGTTTACCTGCAAACAAACAAAAGCAAACATTGAGTGATTAACCTTACTATAGAACTGTAGGACGATACAAACATCTTGTATATTGAAATTTAACAATATCATTATCAACACGATATGTACACGTACTATACAATACATGTGAGTTTTGTTAAGGTATTGATCTATCCTAATATAGCAAGTATAATTATTATTATTTGTGTATCAACGCTTTCGATATGTACACGTACTATACAGTACATGTGAGTTTTGTTAAGGTATTGATCTATCCTAATATAGCAAGTATAATTATTATTATTTGTGTATCAACGCTTACGATATGTAGGTACACGTACTATACAGTACATGTGAGTTTTGTTAAGGTATTGATCTATCCTAATATAGCAAGTATAATTATTATTATTTGTGTATCAACGCTTTCGATATGTACACGTACTATACAGTACATGTGAGTTTTGTTAAGGTATTGATCTATCCTAATATAGCAAGTATAATTATTATTATTTGTGTATCAACGCTTACGATATGTAGGTACACGTACTATACAATACATGTGAGTTTTGTTAAGGTATTGATCTATCCTAATATAGCAAGTATAATTATTATTATTTGTGTATCAACGCTTACGATATGTAGGTACACGTACTATACAATACATGTGAGTTTTGTTGAGGTATTGATCTATCCTAATATAGCAAGTATAATTATTATTATTTGTGTATCAACGCTTTCGATATGTACACGTACTATACAGTACATGTGAGTTTTGTTAAGGTATTGATCTATCCTAATATAGCAAGTATAATTATTATTATTTGTGTATCAACGCTTTCGATATGTACACGTACTATACAGTACATGTGAGTTTTGTTAAGGTATTGATCTATCCTAATATAGCAAGTATAATTATTATTATTTGTGTATCAACGCTTACGATATGTAGGTACACGTACTATACAATACATGTGAGTTTTGTTAAGGTATTGATCTATCCTAATATAGCAAGTATAATTATTATTATTTGTGTATCAACGCTTACGATATGTAGGTACACGTACTATACAATACATGTGAGTTTTGTTGAGGTATTGATCTATCCTAATATAGCAAGTATAATTATTATTATTTGTGTATCAACGCTTTCGATATGTACACGTACTATACAATACATGTGAGTTTTGTTAAGGTATTGATCTATCCTAATATAGCAAGTATAATTATTATTATTTGTGTATCAACGCTTACGATATGTAGGTACACGTACTATACAATACATGTGAGTTTTGTTGAGGTATTGATCTATCCTAATATAGCAAGTATAATTATTATTATTTGTGTATCAACGCTTTCGATATGTACACGTACTATACAGTACATGTGAGTTTTGTTAAGGTATTGATCTATCCTAATATAGCAAGTATAATTATTATTATTTGTGTATCAACGCTTACGATATGTAGGTACACGTACTATACAATACATGTGAGTTTTGTTAAGGTATTGATCTATCCTAATATAGCAAGTATAATTATTATTATTTGTGTATCAACGCTTACGATATGTAGGTACACGTACTATACAATACATGTTAGTTTTGTTAAGGTATTGATCTATACTAATACAGCAAGTATAATTATTATTATTTGTGTATCAACGCTTACGATATGTACACGTACTATACAATACATGTGAGTTTTGTTAAGGTATTGATCTATCCTAATATAGCAAGTATAATTATTATTATTTGTGTATCAACGCTTACTATATGTAGGTACACGTACTATACAATACATGTGAGTTTTGTTAAGGTATTGATCTATCCTAATATAGCAAGTATAATTATTATTATTTGTGTATCAACGCTTTTTTTTATGTTTATTTTATTTAAGAGGCTTTTGCCATACAAGGCATGCCAGCCCCATAATAACTTATACAAAATATATTAATAAATAATTTTATACAAAAATTTTACTGCTTCACTCGCAAATGAAGCAAGAATGCTCATATATAAACCTAAATCACAAATATTAAACTTAAATTTCTCGAATATCTCCTTTCTTTCATCGGCACCTTTCACACACTCCATTATCAAGTGGTGAATATCCACACACCACACCACACTCATCACAGTTAGGCGAATCATGCAGCTATAGTAACTACAAGGATAATGACCCAATGTTAAACGAAATGCTGAAGGGATACTGTTTTACAGTATTCCTTCTTGACATATTGCATGTTAAAAACCAAGGTATCCGAGGAGGCTGACTCTGAATAACTTTGTACCAAATCCCTTTCTCCTGACTTCCTTTATCAAAATATTCATTAAACATATCACAGCATAGTCTCTTAATACTAGGTAGGTGTTCTGAAAAAGTTGTTGTGTTGTGGCTTAATAATGTACGGAATTCCCTCTACACTTGCCAATTTGGCAAATCTGTCAGCCTCCTCGGTACCATCAATACCCACTTGCGATGGAATCCATTGCAACTTCAGAATAATGTCCAATTTAAATTAGTAGCTTTTAACGATTCTACATCGCGTATGATTTTGAAAGCTATCGAAACACCTCTGTATCCTGAGGCGCATTCAACGATTATAATACAGAAAAATCTACCATATTATAAATAACGCTTCACTAATGTGTAGAATAAGATCCAACAGTAATCTTGTTGCATCTTATTATAAATCTATGGAAGGTGACACTTGATATTTATGGGAGACTTGGTACATTCAATTCACAAAGCCCGTATAGGCAATACCTACTTTGACAGTGGCTATGTCGCTAGTATAATATGATACCAGCAAATCTTTTTTCAAGTAGAATCGTCAGCATGTCCAAAATGGCCACATTAAGTGAATCGTACTATGAAACATCAATTATTGAATTTCAAAAGTTGATTTTGAGATTGTTAAAACCTGCAGATATTTAAAATGGTGGACGAAAAATAAGTTTTGTTGAAATCAACTTTTACTATTGTTGTATGTATGTTTGTTTTTGTTCTGATTTAACAGTTATTTTAAAACTAAATTTAAGTATTATATTAACTGTATGAATATAAAACGAATCTTTATAATATATTATGATAAATGTCACATATTTCAGTAGATTTGAAATTAGGGTTAAAAAACAAATGGGGAGATCATGTGTCCCTGGCTTTACTGCGGGGTTGAGCCGATGGAAGCTAATTCATTACCAAGATCGCTGTTGTTCCTGTGTTCCTGGTAGACGCGACCGAAGATTAACACGTACATAAGAACCTAAACATACAAAGCTATTCTAGGATGAGCTACGTAATCCTGTATCCGCTCTGTTTATTATCTCCGCCTCACACAGGGACCACACAATCTCGTATGAAATACGTTTGTTTGCGAAGGCTTATATTGAGAACTTGACATGTTTTTTGTAGGCTTCAGCTGCGTTTGAGCTACAGGATCCTACTGTGCAACTTTGTCTGGCAAATTTTCTGGATATAATTCTAATATCCGTACAAATACATTAATAATACAATTGTATAATGCACTAAAGTCAAGGTGAAACAGAAGCCTCAGGCAATCAACAACGTATTAAGTTGATTGCAATCAAATATTAACACCTCCGACCGCTATTTAAATAGAAATACATTTATGAGTACTGCTTCTTAAAAAATATTTATATTTTGAGATAGTGTTGCTGAAATATACCACATGTGTATGATGAATAATTCACAGAAACCAACGGCTCAGCCACGAGAATTTGGAAATAATTTGCAGGAATGCCGCAAGGAGGCCTTGTGGGACACACTGCGGCCTCTACGCCGAAGATACACCAACAAATTCTCGTGAATCATACAAATATATAATTTGGGATTGAATTTTGTTCAGTTATCGCTACGCTCTTCGGAACAGTTTGCGCTTAAACTTTATGACACCGAGAGTTGACGACACTGAAACGAAATAAGACTGAATTGACATTTTTATGGGTTTATTTACGAGGATGGACTTCCTTGGATAATGGAATGTAGGCGCTATTTTCATTTTTTATAATAGGAAGGTACATAAGTAAAGAATGTTGTAACTTAGCATTGTACGTTTCGCGTAGAGAGATATGGGCAAACCACCAAGCATCATGTCTAGACTCTAGAACTAGTTCCGTATTGGATCATAGATGTAAGCTGGTGTAAATAATATAATTCATGTATTGTAACACCGTGTACAACTGAGTACCTACCAGTTAGAATAAATTCTTGCAACGGTGACCTTACAATTGTTGCACTAGGATAGACGGAAGTAGGTATAATAATTCATGGTACATTATAATTTATAACTAGCATTTATGGAATAGATATAATGTTCATAAAACATTTTTCAACTTTTCGTGACACCAAGGGAATGATAAAATCATAAATAGATTGTCGTTTATTTTACCGCTCGCATAGGTTAAGGGATCGATAATAATGTATCTTCCGTGTCAATTTATAAATAAAGCCCGAGAAGGATCATAAGTTGTATCGTGCTCTTTCTACTCGCATAGAAACGATCCTCAGTTTTTTCAAGTTGATTGATTGAGCCTGTATGATTGATTACATCAGGTTTGTTCCAGATAAAATATGTAGATTTAAAAAAAAGGCAAAATAAGTTTGTTTAGGTGTAAATAAATTCCTCTGGCGTCATTTTATGAGCCCACTGAGCAGTGATATGTAGCTTTTGTATATCGTCAGACTTGTCTATTTTCATGTGGTGGAAAATATAAAAACCCCCAGGGCGCTACGTTTCTCTTGAAGAAAATTATGTTATAAAGCAGCTAGCTATCTAGAAACTAATTTCAGGAGTTCAAAGCACTTTTTTTTTCATTTTCATTACTGTCATTTGTTTTTACTTTGAAACATCTTTACTACGGATTTTTAGGAGTTTAGATGCCTACACGCCTACGCAGATACAAAGTAAATACTACGCTGGGCAATACCTGCTTACTGTTTAAAATTTTCTACAAATTATGAAGTGGACACACGCTATACCATCGTAACCATCCAAGGTACTTTTAAAGTCACAAAAAGTTACTCAAAAACGTAGGGTATGAAATAAGCCTAAAGCTAGGACTATATGTTCCGGAATCCGGAAAGCCGGGGAAAATTCAGAGTATTGGAAATAGAACTCTGCTCAAATACAATACAGCTAAAAATCGAACACAAAAGTGTCGAGTCAAATGTCAATGTCATATATGACAGCTCGACACTCGATACTTCGATTTTCAACACTATTGTATTAGAGCAGAGTTCTTTTTTCAATGCTCCTAATTTTCCCGGGCCCGCCGCATTCCATATCATTTAGTCCCAGCCTTATAGTAATAACAGATTTAAGAGGGCGCATTCGTAACTGAGCGATGTGGGGGCTCTGGCGCTCAGGGCCGCGGTACCGTGGGGTGGAATTTTTTGGCCTATTTATTGAGATTTATCGCATTGTTTGGCCGTACTTCTTGGTTATTTGCTACTATTAGGGATTGCTGAAATTAAACATTGTGCCTTTCTTGATTAACTGCGCCGGTTGATATACGGCCTCACTTCACTTCACAGGTATCGCTCTAGGGTTTATCGTAAAAATAAGTTTCCATCCAGTAAAAATGTTTCAGTATTCGAAGATATTTTTAAAAATATCATTCGTAGTTGTCAAGACTTACATTTTTCTGTGATCATGTCCACGAATTTAATTTATGAAACAAGCAAAACTCAGCGTTCGCAAACTGCTACATTGTTGGATTCAAAATGTTTGTACTTTTACTTTAACTTAGGAAAGAAGAAAAGCTATGCTAATTATTCTCTTCTTTTAAACCTTCTGTTACTTAAGAGTTAAGACCCAATGATTAAGTTACAAACTGTGTGTGTGTTTTTGTAATTAATTTCAAAATATGAAATTAATTACAAAAACGTCCAAAGAGTTTTTTGGTGAATGAATATAAATTATTAAGCAACATCCGGATAACTTATTGCCTGCTACATTACTTGATAACTAAAAGCCTCCGTGGTACCCATTAAGTACGAGCTAGCATTAATTATTATTAACAAATTGATTAATTACTCTGCAAGAATTCCGGAGGGAGGCAAGTTCACGGGAAGATATGATCGCATGAAATTTGAATTTCACTACGGCGGGATAAGTATAATTGCTATTAATAACTAAGTGTACGTTTAAATAAGTATTGTGCAATTTTGGTAGAAAAATATTTTGACATACCTGTTATCATACCATACCTGTTGTAGTAACATGTTTTTCTGTTTTATGAAAAGGTTAAGTGTAGGATTTTTTAGCAAATAGCTGTTGGTAATTTTTTTTTTAAATAATTACTAAGCATCACTGTTGGTTGGACACATGTGAAATAATAAATATTTTTTAAATAAAAATAACAATTACACAATAATTGGTAATGTTTAGATTTTCTTCCTATTCGCTGTACCTATGATAGCCAGAAACTTGTTTAACTGTGCGTACAAAAAGCTTATTCAGTTACGTGTAGGCACAAACGTAGGTACTGGGTATAATTAAGTAATAGTCCCTGGGAGACCGAGCTTTTCTTGGAGTTCTAGTAAATAGTATGAAAAAAAAACGGATTGCAATATGTACCTATTACTAACCTAACCCAGGTTAGTAATAGGTACATATTGCAATCCGTTTTTTTTTTACACAGGACAGGGTTATTTTAAATTTTGCAAAACTTCTTTCTGATTTAGTTCATAAAGTTATAAACTGACCCGGTCAACCTTCCTTCCATGTAATCGGTATTCGAACCCGAGGTACCAATTTGCCAACAACGTAAATATAATACAAAATGCCATTCGAACTGACATTAATACAGTCGAAATTATTAATAAATTGTTGCACGACAAAAACACCTATATTCACTTAAAATGCGCGGTTTCATAGGGATAAGACCTAGCTAGATCGATTTATCTCCCCCAAAACCTTTTGTTTACTTAATTTGATGGAAATGCTTGCAAACATTTCTGCGATTCTGATTAATTAAATATATAAAAGAATTGCTCGTTCAAAGTTTAGGATTAAAGTATAAGATTTCACAATAATTTATTTACGATTCATTTTATCTATCTTTGATAAATTCATATTGCTGAAATGAAATACAGATACACGCAGTCTTCGTACATCACATGCATTCTTTATTCATTTATAATATTGTGTAACATTGTAAGCTACATCTTATATACTAATACTAATAATATTATAAAGAGGAGAGGTAAAGTTTGTGAGTTTTTGAGGTTGTAGGTAGTAATCTCTGGATCAACTGAACAGATTTTGAAAATTCTTTTACGAATAGAGGGCTACGTTATTTGTGAGTGACAAAGGCTATTTATATTTACCCGAAAAATTAGAAGACTTTTTCGTGGTAGCCGGATTTTCAAAGTAAGATTTACAAAAAAGTCAGCGACAGCATACGCCTAACTTTTATATATGTATAAGTCTAAAAAATAGTTTTGTTATTAAAAAAATAATTTAAATCTTATAGGTCATGTTTATTGGTCGATATTACCTATCAATAATTATAAATTCTTATTAAGTGTTTAAAACAAAATGCTTTTTCCTTTTACTGCATATAATTTGCACGGATTGTTAAAGATATAGTACCGTAATCTATTGAGTGATATTTTTATTAGACCGTTTTTTTTTTCATATTATGTAACATCACGTCAATCTATTTAGAACTAAATTGCTTTATCAGCAAGGAAATTTGAAGACTCCAAGACTCACTCCAAGAAAAAAAATGGTTTCTTGGAGTGTTTAATGGTTGCATAGTATAAGAGATAATAAAAAATATTAAATATGCGAGACAATTTTATTAATGTTCGGCCAAATACACACATAAATAAGCAGTTAAAATATAACCCTCCCTTTGGCAGTCAGGAAATAGACCATAGCGTTCAGTATTAACCGAACCACAATCATAATTTCATCACAAGTAAAAATGTTTACCACCCAACAGAGTGGGCACGGGTCAGCTAGGAAACTATATTCTGCTGACTTGCAGCATGTAGGCTATCGATTTTGTTAGGTATAACCTTTATTAGTCACGAAATGATACACGATGACGCAAAGTCTATTTTTTATGAAAGTCGAGGGAATATACACTGTATAAATCACCTCCACCTACCTGTTTCTTAAATAACCATATTTTTTTTATAAAGACTGTAACGCGACTAGGTAAATTATTTAGCCTATGTTACTATTACGAATCTATTGACACCTAATTAATTCAAATCGAATCAATAGTTTAGGCGCTACGGTGGAATAAACATACATTATATGTATTGTTATGGGTTAAAGATTTTGGTAGTCTAGGTATGTACAATGTACATATACTGCCAAAATCATTAACCCTTTATTTTAGCTTCGCCGTAGTCCTATCGAAAAGTTTTCCGTTAGTATTACTAGGTTATCTATCTATAAATAAATCATATTCTGCATAATCAATCAATCCCTAATAACTAATGAATTATAATGAATTAATAAATCAATTAATTACAGGGTAAGTCGTCTTGTCGCTAATGACATAAAATAACAAGCACAACTTAATGACACTTTAATTTATTTGTATATATATAACGATAAATCATCAGGTGATCCCCCAGTCTGCTTTTCCACACTCTTATAGAGTGTATATATATAAACAATCGAAACAAATTAAACTTCCGCGTTCAATTCATTAAACAATTACTTTAAAATAACTAAGGTTTGTAATAGGGATGGGAAAACAATAGATTTATCGATACCTTTTGACGGATCGGGGCTTAATTTTAACATAACAAAGGAGGGTCGGACAAGCACAGGCATTGTTGGACCCAGACGTTATTTAAATATTCCGTCGGGACTCAAGGCGACAGTGCAGCCTGGCTCCGGGTTTTTACTCGTCTTGTATGAAATCTGTCGCGGGCGGTCCTCGACGCATTGAAACTTAAATGGCGCGATTAAACCCTCGTGTTTTGATGTTTGGAGCTCACATCTTGAACACTAAACGCGTTTTGTTTTGAAAATGTTGCGTCTGGATCTTAATAACGCTCACGTGATATATTGTGAATTTATTTAAATACGTTATTTTATATGCTCGAAACGATGCAGCCACCCTGTGTGGTAACCGGTAAAAATGTATCAATTCAGCCCACGATCTCCATACATTTTTACAGGTTTAAATCGATTGTTATCTTTTATGGCTACATTTTATCGATAATACGAAATAAAATGTTTGCATCTCTTAATACATATACTGAATCTCTGACTACAAACGTTTAAATACTTTACTTCGACTACATTTTTATGCCTTAATAATTCAACAAACAATTGAAGTGTCAGACACAACGGACAGCTAAATAAAGTTAACCTTTTAATTGGGTTAGCGTAGAAATGTAAATGATAAGAAAATCAACTGAACGGAACCACCTGCCACTGAGCACGGAACACCTCATTTCAGAAAAAGAAGTGATCTTGAATTTCATTTGGTCTCTACGACATCTCATAACTTTTTGCGACGAAAAATTCTTGGCTTTTTTCATTTAGGTAATGTTTTTGTGGGATATTATATTTTCTGATATTGAACGGGGAACTTAAAAGTGTGACTGACATCTTCGGCTAACATCGTGTGACATCGTATCGTGTGACCGTCAGACAACGTGAATTCGATTTTTTTTCGCTTCTTCGCTTCGCTTTCACTTATAAAATATATGAAAATCGTTTCTTAAGGGGTTGTGCGCTGGATATAACTGAAAATTAGAGTTCTTTGAAACCATTTTTCTCAGTCATAGTCGTATTGAAAAATCCCAAAAAAATATATGTCATTCTGCATTATATTTAGCCGAGGACTGTCTTTTTATAAATTGTTTTTTTTTTTTATTTAAATATTGTTTAAAAGTATGCTAAGTCCACCCTTTTTAAACCATTTTTTCTCTTCTTCTATTAGTCACACGAGTGTGAGAATTATTTTTGTATTTTGAGTAAGACAAGACTCGGACAAGACAAACAATAATTGTGTTTGCTTATAATTTAAGGTAGGAGGAGGTTGCTGCTACCGCCATAAGTTTTAATGGCAAATGTATGGCGGTAGCAACTCCTGACGTTACAGAACGATATATCGCTCTTTCTTATTGCTAATATAAAATTGTTTGTATCTTCGTTTTTTTTAATATTTGCAAAAATTGACCCTAGATTGTTTATTCACGTGTTGTTTAACATCGACCAGATGACAAAAAAAAATCTATAAAAGTTTTTTAACGAGTGTATTTATAAATCTAGGGTTCATATTATTATTATTCAATGTGGTTCATGGTAGGAGGACTTCTTATTGCAAAACCACACGTTAATAAAACCTTCTATATGAAACTCGACATTACACACCTAAAAATGTAATGAAGCGAAATGAAAGTCGAATAAGCTCTGCTTTAATAAAGCTAGGTAAGTCAGAAGTCTGAAACATTTTGACCTACAACTAAGTTCATCACTATTTGTTGGTTATGTAACACGGCCAAGGGCGTCCCAGTACAACAAGCATATTTTATTCAGACTAAAGAACATAGCTGTCTTATTATTGGATACGAACAAATGAAGCTCGACTGTATAACGCTAAAATATTTCAGAAATGTTTCACAGCTTTGCAATGCTAATAAGTTTTAACTTTTAAGTACTTATTCCTATTGAATCGTGAGTACTACTAATGTTTGACCTCTTTAGAAGGCATTGAGTTCTTATTAGTTTTTTTTTGTAGGAAATAGCCTCCAGCCAGTAAAATTAGAGCGTTCTTAAATATGTATTGTAAATTTTAAAACTGCAATAAGCAATTATTTAAGAATTTATTGATTTTCCTCCGCTTTTTTTTCTTATTATAAACCTATTAAAATTATTTACGCGATTTAGGAAATTTTCAACTATAAAATTCAATAATCGAGAATTCAATGAAGGTTAAAAAATGGTTGTCTGTTAAGTCGGTTTACGGACGATAATTTTGCGTGATAAAGTCATCACAAGCCGAACCGCTTAGGCCGATCGTGCCTCTCTGTCGCTTGGTCCGCGCTCTCACTTGCACGCTCGGCTAAGGCGTGTCAATATTTCGTGCGTGCTGCCGGCCTTCATCGATTTATAAGACGTTATCATGTCAAAAATGTATAAATCATTTTATAACATATTTGATTGACAAATAAATTACAATAATCAATGTACAAGCCTGGCGCATTCGTGCGATGGCGCGCATGACTCACGTGTAACGCGAGTCGCACGTACCAACACAATCTCGACTCTATGTGCGCGTACTTATGGTACAGTTTATCTCGCTGCGAAAAGCAGATATTATTATTATTTTAGCGTCGGTATTTTCGTTTTTGTGTGGGAGTGATGTATCTGTTACGTAGTAACTATTTATTAATCTATGCTAAGGGTCAATTCACACCGAAACGAAACGATACGCGACATAGTGATGCATAGCTGTTCAACTTTATTCATTACACAAGACACACGTTTCATTGTAAGAGTTCGAATGTCAGGTTGCACAGCGCATGTGCAGTGTATGACTGTACTAACTGATGTCATTTGAAACGTGTATCTTTTTGCGTAGTGAATAAAATTCAATTTTAAATAGCTATCGTATAAAAATGCAGCGTCACATAGCGTCGCGTATCGTAGCGGCGTGAACAGACACTTAAGTGTTAACTTACTATGTAGTAGGTAGTGAGGCAGGTACTATTAATTATTATACACAGTTCGCGAGGCGCTATGTGCGGGTAATGTATGACACGTTACCCACACATAGCACCGCGAACTGGCAGTGGGTCGTGTCACTGTCACACAAATTAAAGCCGTATACATACATGCAAGCGCACGCAAACATAGCGCCGCAAGCACAAATTATTGAAGTCTATGATTTTTTTAAAGTTTTTAAACTAAGTAGCCGTGTAACCGAATTGAAAAAAGAATTGTCCATTTTTAGGAATATTCGTATACCTAATTCAATAACAATAGGTACCTATTGTTATTGAATTATATAATAGAATAAGAATAGTATATCATCCTTCATTTAACGAGTTCGGAGGAAAACATTTCACAAGTAAGTCCATATTGAGCGAGCCGGCTCGAAGGGCCAAGTGTCACACGCAAACCCTCTACATCATGTCTTAACCCATTGTAATTTAAATCAACCCCGGGTATATTTAGAATATTCAAGGGTTAATTCCGAGGTCCAGGTAAGCTTTATAGGATTTTAGTATTAAAACAATAATTTCGAAATGTTTTTAAACGACGAATATGAAATTTGGACTCACTTCTGCAACAGACATGAGAGCTATACATAAGGTTATCTTCTTTCACAGACATTAAATTCTTAAAAAACCGGTTCAAACGGCTAATAATTCGCGTTTGGTATATGGGAGCCCCACTTAATATAATATATTTTATTCTGTTTTTAGTATTTTTTGTTATAGCGGCACAAAAAAACACCTTCTAAAGTCAACTATCTAGCTATCACACTTCATGATATACATACAGCCTGGTGAGAGACAGTCGGACGGACGAATGGACGGACATACAGACAGCGAAATCTCAGTAATAGGACCCACTTTTTTCCCTTTGGGTAGGTACGGAACCCTTAAAAACAATTTTAAAGTTTTTTAAATTTCAGAGTGGTCTTGTGTTCTACAAATAGTTCCAGTAAATGTAGTTAGGCCGTAATGCGGACTACAAACAGTACAAAGTAGCATTTCTACAAGTTAAACAGTCTGACGGTTAAATATGTGTGGACAAACGGCGGCAAAACGGAAGCAGCAATAAAATGTGTGTAAATAAACTTTGGCTCGTAGATTATTTTAACTACGAATATAGCGCTGATGTTTCCGTCCTTAGGGTTGTGTCTTGGGACAAAAAAAATGGTGTGGCACTCAGTAAGTTTAGAAATTAAAAGTAAGGAAATTATTGATGTAAATATTTGGTATGGTAGTAGTTTAGGCTCTGTATTAACACAAAGACTCCTTTTTAACCCGGTAAAAGTGCTTTTCCCGTGGGATAGTGCAATAAGCAGATAATTAAAATATTGTATTCTAATGGTCGTTATTGCTGTCTGTTCTGTATGAAACTAAAGGTAATTTTGAATCTATCATTAACTAGATTTTGCCCGCAGCTTCGCCCGCGTGGCAGTGTTCGTAGCAAAAAACTTCTTTAGCAAATATACCTGCAATATAGTAATAGCACAGACTAAAATTTTATAGTCTTTATAAATTGTCACACGTACTTTTTAATTTTAAGATATCTCCTAGATAAGGAGATATCCTTATATATTTGATTAAATTGTATCCGTCTAAATAGCTTCTGAAAATACTATATTGTTTCTGATATTTTTTTTAAACTTAGAATGTGCATCGCGGACTGTTTTGTAGACCTATAAAAGAGAAACAATTCCACCATTTTTTTTATTACTGTCGAAGGCAGGTCAAAATCGAGCCCTGACGTCACTGCGACCAAAGTGGATCTATTGTGACTCCTTCGCGTTATAGTACCAGACCCAGGCAAATGCTGCTCATAAACTGAACGATGTGGTTGGGGTTGGTGCTACGAATTTCCTCTGTGGTGGAGTATTCGTGCTGTCCAAGGTACCTGTTTCAGTTCTGTTGAAGTGCTGGACAGTCGAGGAGAAGGTGTGTCTCGTCCTTCTCCCCGCAGAATATGCATGTCGTTGTGTCACCAACTCCTATTTTGTTAAGGTGTTTGTGGTTAGTTAGTTGTTAGTTGATTCCTACTCATTGAAAGCGCCAATTCCGCACGCCTTTTGTTAAAGGCCGAGATTAACGCTTTGGAATGCACAAGGCAAGGGATTGCAGCCCATTGCTTTATGCTTAGGCTGCGGCCCCATTCCTTGAGTGTTCTCTTGGTAGTGCTGGGAGATATTCCGCAGGCTGGTTCTGGTCCGTAAATGACTTTCGTCCCCTAGCCTAACCTAGCCTCATTTTCTCGGTTTCATTGCCGGGGATATTGTCCTACCATACATTGTTTTGTTATTGATCTCCAACGGGTGAAGTTAGGCAGCGTTTTCGGTAAAAGTTCCCAGACGGCTTGATTTTTTCCGACACCTTCAACAATTATTATCGTCATAAATTAAACAATTTCCACAAAACTTATTATTATTTATACATACTTTTGAAAGTCATGCTTTTTACTTGCGAGTCCCATACTCAGTCTATGAAAATTGCTGTCAAAAAACCTGCAAGGTAATAATTATTAACTAATCTTGAAGACACTTATTTAATGAAACATATTTATCATATTATTAACATAACGCATCATTAACCATAAATTAATGATTATTGTAATTCTTTTAATCTTCCACATCGTCTGAAATCTACAACATCCAATATAAACTGGGAATGATGAGATATAGATATCTGCTTATGATTTAGATTCCCTGATAGTAAGTACAAGCAATAATTTTATGAAAATCATTTTACAATATTATATCGATTCCGTCCTCCCAAAAAAGTGTATTTCAAGCTTACAGATGCTCCAATATAGCTTTTGAACTCCGAACTCGCAATGGAAGAATTCTCAATAAAAAATACCTACCGTATGTTACGTGAACGCCGTACAGATTTATTATTATACGTATTAATACTTATTATTATGGCACGTAAGAGCGCACGGAGATATATAAATACGTAAATACACAATCCTTGTAATAAAATGGGCTTTAAGTCGAGTGGTTAAGGTCGAGATTTGTTCGCGTCGGCACTATCAGACTCCCCTAACAGGAACCGGGGAGGTTGTTTGTGTGATAGTACATTTTTACCTGAACGATACAAGCGGGTGTAACTGCGGCGAAGCATTAGAGCTTGTTAATTATTGAGGTCGAGCTACAGATTGGCGAACGAAACTACACAGTCTTATATGTAGTAACAATACAATATTATTTTAACAAAAAATTAAAACCGACCCAATTATTGCGAAAATATGTTTTATTTCATACTTTTTGTGCATTTTTATCATGAACACATTGATATCGGTGCACAAAACTCTGATGAGTAGTGAGTACTTATGTCATCATAATATTATGTTGGTGTTTTTTGTGAAGATGGTGGTGATGATGATGATTTACTGTAAGTGGTATGATGGCATGTGCTCGCAGTTCTTTAAACAACGCCGAAATCTCCAAACATGTATCTATAAGGAGTCAAGAGTTCTGTTCAGTACTCCAGTGGATCCAGGGTATACCTTGGTGCAAAATCTTACTTTTTGGTAGCATATGCTTGGACTACTTCAGAAAAAAATCAAAATCACCATATGTGTACATATAAATTTCGAGGATTTCCCTCGATTCCTCATGGATCCCATCATCAGCACACCACTTTGGTGTAAACGGGATGGAATGGAAACTTGGGATTATTTTACCCTTTGGTATAAACCCTTTACTCCGAAAAAATAATTTTGAAAACCGGTCCACAGCCGGCGGAATTATCGTTAAGCATACAAAAAAATATATATACCGCCGAATGCATAACCGCCTCCTCGTTTGGAAGTCGGTTAAAAATTAGATGCCGCCGCGCCGATAGAGAGACAATGGTATGTAACTGATTAGATATCAATACAAACACTGGAAACAGAAAAATTATAATTTAAACAGGTACTTAATTAAAACTTATTATATTGTATTTTCAAATGTACGTACCGCAATATGTATCATGTAGGTACTTATTTCCCAATGTGTACCAAAAAAATAGTGCGTTACTACTTACCTACTAGTCTATAATATATTCTAAGAATCAGGGGGCAATTCTCATAATTATTATCGGTTAAACCTCGTTGGGATTTTCAGGCCGTCCCGCTCGCGCACGTATGATTATATCTAAAGTAATAGACTTCCGATTTAGATTTTTGGATGAATTCAAAAATTTAGATTTCGACATTCAATTAATTTGATATTCCTTCAATAAATCAATGCACTACACTGCTACGATACTCATCGCCACAGATCGTGACATAAGCCGGACCTGATGATGAGATGAACGCATCATAAACAATTACCACATGACAAATATTGTAATCACAGTAATGCTAACATTAGCAAAGACTTAAAAAACACAAGGTCTTACCTGCTCGATAAAAGTTACCTATTACCTACTTGCACGGAGCTTCATTTCTTCTTTTTAATTCTTAGAGCTAGTTCAAGAGAGACCCTTCACAACTGCTACTCATATATTTCCTGCTATCCATTTTGCGACACGCCACGAATGAAGCCCTAGGCAAATCCAGTTTTATATAAAACGGGAAACAATGTGCTAAGAAAATTGAAACTAGAAGCACGTTTAAGAGTTCGTGTCGACTCACGACTGTTGGGTGTATTTTAAGGCTTCCGAATGACTGAATAAAGCCCTGGTCTAAGCCACCTGCTGCGACAAATTCCTCGGAACACTCCCAGGCGAAACCATATATCGCGATATTTCTCATCATAAGAATAATAGAGGTATGTATTTCTTTTGCTCGATTTATACGCTAGGCAAAATTCTTGGCAAGCAAGGATTTCCTTTTGTTCTCCAGTAACCAGAACCCCCAAGCTTCCCCACTCCCGTGGAGCCCTGCTTGCCGACTTGCTTGCCTAACGTGTCCAGCCGCTATAAGAACTACATAAATAAACGATATTTTACCGAAACCTAAATGTCATTGGTCAACAAAGTAGCCATTACGTCGTCACGAGTAGAGTTTTCTAGATTATCCCAGTTTTGGGTGAAGTGTTTAACCTTATTCCCGTTAAGATAAGATTACGCCAACAAATAAATACGCAGAAGTGATAAGGCGGCGTGGTTTACCATCGGAAGTCGCTCTTATCAGTGATTCACACTCGCTTGTTTCTGTACTACCCGAGCCCGCGTTGTGCTTGTCAATAGATACCAACATCATCAGCATCGGTGTACATACAATCGGTGATTTTTTATTCCATTTCAACAGATGCAGTTTAACAAAATAGAATATATAAATACAAAAGTATTGACGTCAAAATTCATGTATGTATTTGGCAGTTGGAAAAATCTTAAAAAGACGATGAATTTAGGTCACTGCGGTTAAATAAGTAAAAAATTACCCAGTATTTGTGCATTTTGTAAAATCAATAATGGTGCACCTATTGTGTAATCTATTCCTAATCTTAATATAATATTGAACTTATGTTTGGGTCAATTCACAATTTCACACCGAAACGAAACTATTTTTTAGATAGGTATTCAAAATTTAACTTTATTATTTGCAAAAGAAGATACACGTCTCATTGTAATAATAAAGGCAGCCACAGACGAGAGGCGGATCGTTTCAGTTAGAACTGACGTCAGTGCGGCCTGAACGGATTCGAGCCCATACACCGAAAAAATCGCATCCGACCCAACTGACGTCAGTTCGGCCTGAACGGATTCGAGCACACACACGATTTTGCATCCGTTCCGGCCGAACTGAAGGCAGACCGGACCATGTATGGGCCCCTTAAGAGTTCGAATGTCATGTTCCACCGCGCTGCACAGCGCATGTGCGGTGTATGACTGATGTCTTATGAAACGTGTATCTTTTTGTGTAGTGAATATATCTTAAGCTATCTTAAAAATGGTCGCGTAACGTCGCGGTGTGAACTGACCCTTAGTTTTAGGTACGAGCAGTACGAGGCGTTTTTAACATGTAGGTGCAGAAAATCGGATTATCATAATCTAAAGTCAAAATGAGCATAGTTACAAAATTCAATTTTGACGTGATAACGTCTTATAATTCGATGGAGCCGCACGCACGAAAAAACATGACTCATGCGTTACCAAGTACTGTTACCTGCTACTGTTACCAAGTACCAGCGTTACCTCGCATTGCCGGTACCTCATTATTATTTTATTATTATTATTATTGTTGTTGTTGTTGTTGTTGACGTTGTCACGTTCAACTATCGTCAGTAAACCGACTTTACAGACAACAACAGCTTTTTTTTTCAAGTTGGTATCCTAGAATTTCCGACAGTATGTCAACCGTGCTTTTTATTCAAAATTAAATTAAGAATATAGAATTATTTTGAACATTACATTCGAATTCGAATATAAAAACAAGATGGCCGAACCCGCTTACGATATAACAATTAGCCGGTCATGTGTTCCGGGTCATTGAACCATACCTACAGGTCGAAACAGATTGAAGCACAAACAAGTCGCTAAAAGGCGGAGGTCAAAACACTCGACGTTTGAAAAAAAAATGTTAAGACGAAGAAAATAAAGAAAAATATTAATTTAAATAAGCGTAAAACACGAAATGAGTCGGGGTGATCGTTCTTTCGCCTGCTTTTTAAGTAAAAAACCATTTTATTAATCGCCTATGACCTTTGAAGACTTGCTAAGTTTAGCCCACATTTCAATAATTTTGTCACCAGTTTAGTCGATTAATTTTCAATGAACTTCTCTTGGACATACTGGATGACATAATATATAATGTACTATCCAATATATTGGCATAATGAACGTCCAAATAGTACATTAATCCTCCGGATAGCCTCATCTATAAACCTCGCAGTTTAGTCAACTCAGCTATACGGTAGGTATTACCTATCTCGGTTTTATACAAAATGGAAAAATATTGTATGAGAAAATATTTTATAGGGGTTTAGGGTGCCCTCGAGGCACAGGGACAGTATTTCCTACACATATTATGTGAAAAACGTGATAAAATTTATAAAATAGACAAGGCGAGGAGGTCCGAAAAATATAAAATTGGTTGTCGGGATTGTGGGGTTGACAGTTGACTATTTAAAGCTCAGAAGATTTTATCAACTGTATCACTGATACAACAAACGCACGAGAGTTAAATGGACCTCAATAGGAAAGTGTATTTGAAATTAAATGTAATGTTTTAACATAATGTTATCTAGCAGCTGATAATTCAAAGGAGTAAATGCCCAATTATGGAATCGAATTCAATGAGGTCCCAGCGCCAAACAAAAACCTAAAAGGTTAAACGAGCATTGTTTTATATACAAACTAGCTTTTGTCCGCAGCTTCGCCCGCGTGGGAGTGTGTTCGTGGCAAAAAACTTCTTTAGCAAATATACCTGCAATATTTCTATATAGTAGCACAGAGTAAAAATATATATTTTTTAATACACTTTCACACGTACTTTCAAATTTTAAGATATCTCCGAGATATAGTCTCCTAGATAAGGATAATTAAATTGTATATAGCTTTAATAGATTCTGAAAATACCACATTATTTCTGATAATTATTAAAACTTCGAATGGGTATTAATTAACCTACCCTTAAAAGATAGACAAATCTATACCATCGCGGACTTTTTTTGTCGACCGATAAAAGTAAAACAATCCCATCATACCTTGTTTTGTTATTTATCTGCAACGGGTTAGGTTAGGCAGCGTTTTTGATAAAAGTTCCCAGACGGCTTGATTTTTTCCGCAACTTCAACAATTATCGTCATAAATCGAACAATTTCCACAAAACCTTAACAAATTATTATCGACCTATATCTTCTTAAGGAACCACTCTGTCGGTAAATGTAAACGGCATGAAAATCCTTTCAGTAGTTTTTGAGATTATCGCGAACATACAGACAGACATACAGACTCGGCGGGGCACTTAAGTATCCTATATCCTATCCTATGTCCGATTCCTGTTTCTAAGCTAGCTCCCCACCAATTTTCAGTCAAATCGGTTCAGGCGTTCTTGACCTATAAATAGTGTAACTAACAAGACTTTCTTATAAATATATAGATTCTATTACCAAGTTTGTATCTCCAAATTCCCAAGTCCTAATTTATGTCATGTGGCAACCCTATACATGTTACCTTTGATTAGCGAAGTGCACAAATTCTTAATCAGCGTTAGGGGATCATCCCACTGGTACGATTCTCTCAGATGTCAGAGTGCCTTTCACTCAAGTAGAGCTAAAGCCTTATCAAAAGGTTTATTCTATTGCGTTCTAATATTTGAAACTAGTTGTTAAATAATGAACAGGAATATTTTTTGTATACGGCAGACGGCAAAAAAGCATCAAGTCACTACAGGTACAAAAAATGAAGCCTTCTAATGTATATCATTTTTCTGGATATGCGTTAGAATCTCAACCTGTCCAGGTAACCACAATAATTCCACCACAGGTAACGTGTGAAAGAGAGGGACGAGAGGTACGTCCTCTATTTCACTCGTACATCCCGAACAAAGCGTACCCCTACTGTCGATACAGTTCACAGTTGATTTAGAACTTTATTATTCGTAGAATAAGGGTTAATATGTAGTGTACACAGAGTTAAAGTAGAAGCATCGTCATACAATTCACACTTACAACAAACATTATTTGACTTTTCATACAGTTTCCTCGTGTGAGGTCGATGCCTCAAGTTTTTAAGGTTACTACCTAATAGTGTTTGTAAATCAAAGACGAGCATTCACCGAGATAATGTAAGATGTTTCAAAACACCGCCTATGTCTCATAAAGTTATATTTTAGTAAAATGCCTCACAACATGCCAAATTAGTCACATATTATACAAATCTTTATGTTATTTTATTATTTATAGCTTACTAATCTAAGTTTATAATATACATAATACTTAAACTGTAAAATAATGTTACTTTTAATCTTTGAAGTAACCCACATTGTACGCGTTACCTATATACATAAGATTATTTATTTTTTATTATTCCGAGTTTATCATCTTATAGAACGTTTATAAACGCCCATCTAAAATATGTAAATATACTTTATCGAAACTCAAAATCGCTGATTTTACTTTTTCACTTGGAACGGTCGAATTTCCTCAGCTATGATTATTGTTTAAATCAGACGTTCAACCATCACGCGTTCACACCACACTGCACCTCCTGTAGGGTATTGTAATAAAAATATGCATCGACTCTCAATATAAAAAAAAATACAAGATATTTTTTCATTTTACTTTATTTTCCCACCCGCGACGCCCACGTCCAATTCAACCAGAAAAATAACCCATAAATGTGACAATTACGGGCAACGTTACATTTTTCAAAGACTTCCGATTTACCTGGCCGGAATAACTAAGCAGGTTAAGTCGTGAGTTACGGGCGACTTTGACAGGATAGACTTTGGCTGTGTACTTTGTGATACGGTTATCGCTGAGTCAACATAATTATCATTAACTTGTTAGGTCCGAGCCTATTCATAGACATGACATATTGAAATTTAAAACGTAAACTTAAAGTAAACTAACTAAAAAACTAAGTTGTAAGCTCTTTGTATTTTGTTGTCTTTCACACCAACCAAACAAAACAATCAAAAAAAATATTTTAATTATGAGTTAACTTTATGAGGTATTTTTTTTTCTTATTCTAAAATATCTAACACGCGACACGCCATAATTTCAACAAACCTGTGATAAACCCTATCCTATTTTGTCTAAGAATCCAAAGGAGCGGGCAGCGATCCAAACTAATTAGCCATTCTTTATTAATGTCAAAATACATTTAAAAGTTGAGCATCGAAAAGCATTATTAGACAAAAATTATGGTCGTACTGGGCATCAAAAATAATTATAAAAAACGTCACGTCTATTATGCTTAGATAACACGACATTACGAGCTCACGTTTCTATGAAGGTACGTGAATGGACAGAAAAAATTAAAAAAATAATAGACCACGGACAATCACCGACCCCATCAGCCACAACGATACACGAACATGACATGAAAATGTTTAATATCCTCTTTATACAGACCATAAAACATGGACCTCCTAAATTGAGACGTTTTATTATTAGAAATACGATTTTGACAGACATAAAAGTATCTTATTATATACTTTACGATTCGGAATATCGGATGCGAAATGACGCGCAGTCATGTTTAAAACTACGCAGTAATATTTTGTTTACTGTTTGCGTAATGGCCTCTTGGATTTCGGTTACGAAAGATTTTAGTTAATCCAGCATGACATGCATGCAGTATCTACCCAAGTGTGAGTGTAGTAAGTACACAGTGTAATAAGCATGTATGGTCTACTACAGTAGAACTAGAACTTAGAAGTATACAAATACGACGTAAAGCAATGGAAATCGCAGGGTAACGTAAATACTTTGTTAAACAAAGAAAGGCAAAGCTTATGTTATAGGCACATGTTACGTAATAAGGTTTGACTTTGTACGCCCGTTGCCCTTGACATTAGATCTTATTAGTACATAAGGTACATAGAGTCAGTCGCAGACCCAAAATAGAAAGGTGAAAGAAAGGTTTCAAATTAAATTTCTACGCATGATGGTATTGTATTTCATACTATGGGTTGGTACTCAGTAGGCCCCGTCATCATTTTAGGTACATTTTTAACCGACATCAAAAAAAGGAGGTTCTCAGTTTGACATGTATGTTTCAAAAATATTTTTTCAGATGCATAAATTGTGCATTACAATGTATTATATAAGAAATACTTAAAACTATCATATTCAGATCGAACTTCACATGTATCTGCCTGAACTAGCTTGTCCTGTGTTTCAGGCGATAGGGGCTAATAAATACAATAGTAATAAAATAATACAATAACTGACGAGATCGTGATTATTGCTTTATTTTAAATTAATTTAGAACACGTCCGATCGCTGTCAATAGCAAATAAGTATTTATTTGTATGTATGTTTGTCCTCGATTTTCTCAAGAACCACTGCTGCTATTTGGACGGCGTTTTTACCATTGAATAGCACATTCAGGGAAGGCTATTAAATCTTTTAGAGTATAAAGAATGGAAAACCTAAATTTTATCAAACTAGTCCTAAAATCAGATATGAATGAAGTAGGTACCTATCACTATAAAGAATGAAATAAAAAAATAAAAAAACAAGCAAAACAAAAAAGATATGTAACGTCTTTCTTTTTAACAAAAAATAGAACCGCCTTCAAAAAACCAACCCACTGAAAAACTAAAAAATAATTCAATTTAAAATATGCAATGCAAAAAATAATTGTTTTTTTATAATTTAATACTCTATACCTCGTCGTATCGCGCCATCTCTTGAGTAATTTAGGAACTAATATATATATTATATATAGTTATTTTGTGGGTTGGTTTTTTAAGGCGGTTCTCTTTTTTGTTAAAAAGAAAGACGCTACGTATCGTTTTTTTTATTTTGTTTGTTTTTTATGTTTTTATTGCAATTGAAAAAGAATCATAGCTTATGCCAGCTACACACGTGACGATTTAACGATGTAAGCCGAACTGTGCAGTTTTATCGTGTGTATGGCAAATCGTTACGATAAAACTTTAGATGCTTAGCGGGCTTGAGTCTTATTTTATTCTACACATGACGCGGACGTTCATATTTTATAGTATTAAATTTCGTGTACGATACAGTACGTACTAGCTACAACGCGCTATGCAGTGAGTAGTGACCATAGTTGGCACAATTGGACACTTATGTTTGCCTCGTGGAGTCGGGAGTTTGCTGCGCCTGCGCAGTAAGTCAAGCTCAGGTGATAATGGACGACTGACTCATGTTTTTTTCATCTGTGACGCGGTTTTCCTGTCGCTCGCGGCGGCCGTGACATTTGGTGTCTGACCGATTGTACAGCCTTGGTACGCGGTCATTTACTCCGCGCATGAGTTGGTACATTACCTTACTGACTTTTCACTAGCCATCTCTTTCGCACATCCCCTAGACTTACCTGCAAAAAAGGATAAACATGTTACGCATAGAAAATTTAAGATTAATATAAATATAACGTGTGACTCGCGTTATTAGCAAATTGCGACTTTTAATAAACACAGTTTTTTAAATTTAGTCTTCATAGTTTTACATTTAGATATTTTTTTTATATTCTCATCTTTACAAAACCGTAAGCAATGAAATTAATTATTAACGAGAATGAGAATGCTGTGGAACTCTCTCCCTACTCGAATTAGACAATGTAAAATATTAAATACTTTTAAATCTGCCCTTGAAGATTACGACCTTAGTATATTATGTCGAAAGTAGTTATTAGGTACCTATATTAAGTTGTTGTAATATTATGTATGCATGTATGTATTATTATTTTATTTTTATTGATATATTTTATTTAAAAATATACTTTATACTTGTAATTTTTAGATATACTTTAAGTACCCTTCTTCTCTAGCAATTTAATCATTTCTTTCAAAGGTTGTCTGGAAGAAAAGGTTACTATAATAAGGCCGCCTTTGTGTACTTTCGTCTTGTTCTGTGTATAGTTTATATTGTATATGCGTGTGTAACTGTTGATTGTGCACGATAAAGTATATTTAAATTTTACATTTTCATTTAATTTCAATGTTGACGGTAAAATACCTTCACCAAAAATAATGTAATCAAACATTCCCATTTTATAAATAAACGTGTAATTAATAAAAATGGACATTTCGTATGTCAGGACTCAGGAAACGTAGATTAAGCGGATGAAATATGGACGGACATTATTGGACGAGAAGTCTATAGAGCATCCTGTTTCCAATTGATTCCAAACGAAAACAGAATTAGCTCAAGCCGTTTGATTTGTTGTTAGAAAAAACATTCCCTCTCTCAAATCAATCAACCGTGCCCACTAGCGCTGGAACTAAATAACGATTTAACAAACATTTAATCTGACCGTAGGTACAGAAGAATTAAATGTGTTTGAGAATATTCTGGAACGCTGTTGCATTACGGATACTAATGATTGCTTATAAAATTAGAATCAGATTAGAGATTGGTCTATAGGCAGTTTGTCTTCATGCTTTTGTTTATGTAAGGCCCTTCTTATTTAGTTCAGTCAGACATTTTACATTTTATGTAAAATCTGTTTTTTACACTACAAACCATAAGAGATGAACCTTGCAACATTTTGAACATCGGTGGCGTCACGGCCGCGTATTTGCTTAGGTGTATTATTTATGTATTTTAAAATACATATTTTAATTTCTACGTAGAAAAAAAGTTTTAATTCTTTATTTAGAATTAACAAAAACCGACAAGCCATAACGCGTTGCACTCAGAAACAAGCATTAATTTTGTTTTTCATGAAGTATCAAAATCATAAAATCATATTTCAAGCTTGTAGGTAGGACTACAAGTTGAATTTATTATTACGGCACCCGTGAGTCGTGACCCGATGCTTATAACGTGTAATTTTCTTATTCGTTTATTAGGTAAGAAAAACGGGTTGAGAGAGGTAACCTTCATAGAATTAAATTAAATGAGAATTACAATGTGATTTAGGATAATAATCTTAATTATTTATTATATTTACAATATTCGTCCCTTTAGCTTATGAGGGAAAATGATACCTATTGCCTACTTACTTGTTATTTTTCTTGATCATTCTGTAAAATTACAATATTGACTTCGAAATGGATCATCCGTGACTCCGATATTATATAATGTACTTACTTCCCGAAATACCTAGAAATATTTACTATTCCAAAGATTCAGTCGTTGGCACTCGAAATAGGGAGTCGAGATTCAAAGAGACTATATAAGATGTAAATTGGACGATTTCCATGAAATCCTATGACTTCCAAATGAGTGACAAAATCGACTTTGACACGTTACGAAGCTACAAATTATTACGAGGCCGGCTAAAATTCGCTTTTCCGTCTGATGATTGTGCCGCGAAAACATTGGCGAATTACAAATGTAGTTAGCAAACAAATTAATATTGACATAATATTAGTTATCACAGTGTTAATAATTGTGTTGTTTGTTGACTTTGCAATATGTTTATTAGTCATAATTTGTCAGTTTATCAGGTAATAATCTCGAACTTACGTTGTGAAATAATTTATAATGCAATTTGTAATTTCATATTTCATATTGACTATATCCTCCGGAATCCGGAACGCCGGTGAAAATTCAGAGCACTTAAAATAGAACTCTGCGCTAATACAATAGAGTTGAAAATGGAAGTTTCGAGTGTCGCGCTGTCATATATGACATTGACATTTGAAATAATAATAATATATTTTTATTTTTTAATTTTAACAATTTGTGGGAGACGTGGAGCCTAAACTAAGCCTGAGCCTGTATATTGGTGCCCCAGGGGAAATATAATAATCTATGGACGCTTTCATACCACGTCAATCTGGTCCCATGGTAAGTTCTCGAGGACTTGTGTTACGGGTACCAGACAACGGAAATATATTTAATACTTATTATACTATACTTATATTTAAGATTTTTATTATATAATACACAACCATGACCCAGGAACACAGAAAACTTATTGTTCCCTGGCGGGATTCGAACCCGCAACCTACGACTTTAGCGCCTACGCGCTTACCACTGAGTCACACTCCACAGAGCTCGTCATTTTCAACTCTATTGTATAAGCGCAGAGTTCTATTTTAAGTGATCTGAATTATTATGACCGGCATTCCGGATTCCGGAGCATATACATAGCCCCAGCCTTAATGTTACAATAACTGAGATTGTGTTGTATCTTATTTTACCTCACATTTAGCAAGTGCAATATAATGTAATGTTTCAGACATTTGTACCGCCACCCATTTCAGTAATTTGATAGTACAGTATAAGTTTCTGAAACATTACGGTTGACAAATATCCGGGATTGCGCAACCGTGTAAACCCACCTTTAGTATAATGCAAAATGAAACATTAACAGAATTATAAATAAGGAAATGTACTTGTGTAACCAAGGTCACCGGTGAAGGTGGTTGGCATAGCTGAGAAATACTTCTCGTTCGTTGCTCGCACACTCCGAGTCAACCAGTTTGATCCGGTATTGTATGCGTGTTTTATTGTTTTTATTTTAATACCATTCTAGACCAACCTTTACCGGCGATATCAACGGCCGCATCAAATAAACGTGCAAGTAAAAATTATGAAGTATGCAGTAGACAATAAAAACGTATAAATGTAAATATCACAAAGCAGTTATAAAATATTGATATACAATGTAGGACGAACTTAAAGATAAAATAATTATCTTTTATTATAGTGAGACGAAAATTCGTATGAGTGCACTAGCTTGTATTAGTATAGTATATTAGCATGCTGTAAATTGTCAATTTGAGGCGTAAAAGCTCCATCTAGTGGCCCACTAGATCTATTTATCTTAATTGGAGTTTAAAGTTATTTTCTTTTGCGATAGCTCAGCAGTTTCGTACTAGTTTTATAAAAAAAATGTTACTTGGGGAATGAAATAGATCCCTCTATACTATTTACATTTATATATACTCAGAAAAATAAATATTATGTTTTTGGTTTTCGTAACGTGAAAGCGACATCTATCATTTATCTGTATGCATATTGCGTTTTCAAAGAAACTAGTTATTAATTTCATTACGTAATTGACATCGCAAATAATAGATGTCGCTTTTACGCAAACCACCACTAGAGCCAATATATTGAACAATAGTAAGGTTATATTAATTAATCAATTAGCTTTTATTCCCCGAGTTTGATGTATAATATTAATGGTTTTTTTGTTCCTATATTCATAAAGTACAACTTACAATAAATATTTTTTGTAGCCTCGTATTTTAATTACCAGGCAGTAAATATATGGCGACTTGCCTGTCTCCTTTAAGTCCTCATTACACTGTTTATGGCTCTGAATAAATTGTTTTTTAAAAGTTTGGTTTGATCTATTTACGTACATAGGTTAGACAACTTTTATGTGTATTATGCTTTTGCACTATTATTATAGTATTTACTTTATATTTTTATAGAATGTAATAAGTTCTTACCGTGGCCTCTTCTAATCAAATGTTAATTATACAGGAAAAGGAAATGTTTTAAATTAGCAATAATTTAATCAGTCTTTCAATATTAGAGATCAATATTAATTATTATCAACGAGAGTAACTTCATCATCTTCAGCCTACCGCCGTCCACTGCTGAACGTAGGCCAGCGGACAGCCCGCATCCATCGGCTGCCAGCCACCTTCTTCAAATCATCGCTCCATCGTGCCACGTCCTACACTACGTTTGCCTAATCGTGGCCTCCACTCTAACACTTGTCTGCTCCGTCGACCATCTGTCCGACAGCAGACATGGCCGCCCCACTTCCACTTCAAAGTGCTAATTCTATGAGCAATGTCGGTAACTTTAGTTCCCTGGCGAATAACATCGTTACGAATTTTATCCACCAGAGATGCCCTCAACATTGATCTTTCCATCGCACGCCGAGTAACCTTGAACTTGTGAACCAGCGTCACGGTGAGTATCCACGTTTCGGCTACGTGTGTCATTACCGGTAGAACGCATTGAATAAAGAGCCTGGTCTTAAGGGAATTCTTACACAAATTCAAGACTAGCGCCATTTACTACGACAGGTCTCGGGAGAACATGTTCATAATACATCACTTTGGTATTGTTAAGGTTCATCCCGAGACTCACCCGTCTTGAAGAATCGCTTAGGCTGTTCAGCATCTTTCAGGTCTTGCAGATATTCTGACATAATGATTATGTTATCCGCAAATCGCAAGTGAGAGATAACATCTCCCTGTCTCACTCCTTGACGCAGTTGGATTGGTTTTGTGCTCCGTTCTTGTACTTGGATGGTAATTGTTGCGGCCTTGTACAGACATCTCAACACCTCGACATATCAGCAGTCAACGAGACATCTGCATGGTTTCCAGCACAGCTCATGTCTCGACGATATCGAATGCTTTCTCATAGTCCACATACGCTAGGCAGAAAGGCTGATTCTACACCTCGGTCTTCTGTATAATTTGCCATATTGTGTGTATGTGATAACCCTCGATAACAGCTTATACACGTAGCTGAGGTATAAAATGTGAGGATAGTTTTCAAGTCGCGTGTTATCGCCTTTTTTGAAAAATAAAATCACCATGCTCCTGCTCCATGCTACCGGGGTAGTGCCAATGGGGATGACGGAATTGAAGAGCTTGATAAGCTTAGTAGGTGTTCCTCCTGCCTTGAGCATCGCTGTGGTTATTTCGTCATATGCCGGTGCTTTATTATTATGAAGCTGCCTAAGAGCTATTCTAATCTAACACATGTCGATATCGGGAATCTCATCTGTAAGGTGGCGCGTGAGTCTGGCCCGTGGATTATCTGTACGATGGGTTTGGGGTGGGCTCGTTTTTTGGTGTACAATTCACTTTCGACTTCAGCGAGGATCTTCGGCTTCGAGGTGACGATAGTGCCTTGCAGTGTACTGAGTTTTGTCAAATGACAACGGGAGTTATTGGGCTTAGCAAATACCTTATTAGCTTAAGGGCTTGAGCCCTTGTTTCGCACTATGGTTTGCTCGATGGCTTGGGTATTCGACCGATTGGTATCACGTCTAATCCGCTTATTAATCTCCCGGTTGAGAACCTGGCACTCAGATTGTGTGGCATTTATTTGTCCTCGTCCTTTTCTCATCAATTACACCCACCTTGCACATAACACGAACAGGACTGTTGGCGGTGTAGTCTTCTTCGTGTTTTCCAACATGGCGAATCCATTTTGCAGTTCTAGCTTTCACAGCCAGCTTTAACCTGGGACCGCGCAGGCCTAAGAGTTGACTTCACTGAATTCGCTGGCTCTATGCTGATATATTTATACTCAGGCTGCCTCTTACAAATCGTTTACCTTCTATTATCCAAAAAATCTTCACACATTTTGGTCACTAAAAAAATCGTGACGCGTATCAAACGGTTGCTGCAGTATTTGGGATTATGTTTAATCGTGTTAAGATTTATTACTAAATGTGATTTAATAATATAACTGTGAAATATGCGTGTTTAGAGTTTTGCTTTATTAATCGGTTAATTTATTAAGTGCAACACGCTAATACTATATTTATAATAGAAGTTTTTAAAGGGCACCGGCAAGTTGCCATACATTTACTGCCTGGTAATTAAAATACGTGGCCACATTTTTTTAATTGTAAGTTGTACTTAAAGAACATAGGTACCAAACAAACCAATAATATTATACATCAAACTCGGGAGATAAAAGATAATTGATTAAATATAACCTAACCAATTGTTCAATAAATTGCCTTAGTGGCGGTTGCAGAAAAGAGCTATTAGTTATCTCTTTTCTGCAACCGATGGGATGTGAATTACGTAATGAAATTAATAACTTGTTTGTTTATAACGCAATGCTAACCGATAAATGATAGATGTCGCTTTCACGTTACGAAAACCGAAAACATGATAACTATTTTTCTTGGTATAGATAGTAATGAGGGATCTATTTCACACCCCAAGTACCATTTTTTTCATAAAACTAGTACTAAACTGTTGAACTATAGAAAAAGAAAATAACTTTATACTCCAATAAAAAATAATACTATCTATTGGGCCACTAGATTGAAGCTTTTAAGCCTCAAATTGACAATGTACAGCATGATAACTATAGACTACAAAGATATGATGACAACGATTACCACAGATACTTTACTTATTTTGCACATGAATTCTGTGATATTCGGAGATTCATAACTTTTTATTCCCAAGTCCTAAAATATATTTTGTGTATATTTAATAATATATATTTAATAATATAATAATAACTTTTTAACTATATAACCACATATGTTCGAAACTTGTCCGGTCTTGATAGAAAATCGGGCAGGTTTCGCCAGTGTCCTTATGCGAGGATGTTTACGTAATAAGGCGGTAAATAATTATTAATGTATTTTTCACACGAAGAAACGTATAAGAGCGCATTACATCAATGAGAGTGTACAAAACTTCACTATAATGTCAAACATACTTATTCGTATCTCATCAAAGGAGCTGGAAAATTGTAAGATTGACATATACCATTATTCGTGTAACGAATTTAAATGATTTTTCCTTAGAACAACCCGATTAGTAACGATTTTTACTAATCGGGTTGTTCTAAGTAAAAATAAACATATTTTTATTTTTTCCTAAAAATTGTAACAAAAATGCCATCACGATCAAAATTTATTAAACTAAAAAAAAACTTTTTGTGAAGAACTTGCACGTTAATTATTCAATGCGGCCGTCGATATGAAGATGCCTTTATAACTCGTTTTTTTTATTTTTTTCGTTCTCGTTTCTAATATAGTTCATGAGCAATAAAATGTATTCTATTAAAATGTAGACATAATAATATTAGTACTTTTACTTAATATACAAACCGATGAACAAGTCTCAATAGAATTAGGTCTATTCCCACTAGGCAGTGTGCCCTATTTAAATACAGTACATAATAGTCATTTCATAAATGCTATTAACGACACATTAAAACTATTTAAAGCAACATGCTGGGTTGACGACTTTTGTCTCGAACACATTAGTACAATATACAGAAAACGTTTCCAGCGAATTTCATCTCTCCACACTATAGCTTAATTTTTAGTCTTAAGGTTGCTCGCGCTCATGTTTCTTTTCAAAATAACAATTTATTTTTTAAACACGCTTTTATTAGCTTCACCTATATGTTTGTAACCGACTCATTTGAACTCGATTTTGACTCAATTTAAACGAACAGATTTAATTTAAACTTTGTACACTTATCAAGAATCGGTGACAGTACAATAATTAAAAAAAAAAAGACGTGTGGCACTCGGGGACTGCCGCGGTAAAGCTATTGCATAGCATTATCGCACGCACACAACGCCGTGTCGAAGATTGCCGAACTGAAACGACGTTAGACGATGCACGGCCTTCAAGCCACACCTCCGTGCCCGTCGGAGTTGGGAGCGTGAGGTTTTTTCGTTACGGAATTTCTGGATTCGGTCCCCGCGCTCAAGGCCCGCGATAGAAGCTATGCAATAGCTTAAAAACAAAACTAAGCTATTAACTGCAAAGAAATTTACAGTTTATAAAAAAAAGTAATTAAACTCACAATTTTAATTTAACAATGCGGCCCTTAACATATTTTTGGGGTATAGCATGGGTAAATTATAATTGATTCAAGGTTATAGTCATATTAATCAAAATAGAACAATATAGGGTTTTTCAATTTTGTGTATTCAAATCGGTTCTCGTCCGATCACCGAAGTTAAGCAACGTTGGGCGCGGTTAGTACTTGGATGGGTGACCGCCTGGGAATACCGCGTGATGTTGGCTTTTTTTTCTATACTTCTGGCTGTTTTATGTATAACACAGACATTAGTAGAGACGTTTACGATCAGTGTTCGCCAACGTCCATACCACGTTGAATACACCGGTTCTCGTCCGATCACCGAAGTTAAGCAACGTCGGGCGCGGTTAGTACTTGGATGGGTGACAGCCTGGGAATACCGCGTGATGTTGGCTTTTGTTTCTAACGAAGACTGCCGAACTGAAACGACGTTAGACGATGCACGGCCTTCAAGCCACACCTCCGTGCTCGTCGGAGTGGGGAGCGTGAGGTTTTTTCGTTACGGAATTTCTGGATTCGGTCTCCGCGCTCAAGGCCCGCGATAGAAGCTATGCAATAGCTTAAAAAAAGTTTATCTCATTATCCTGGTTAGGATCGCCAGGATTTTTAATTACCACAAAAATTGTTTACATTGCAATATTTGCGATTACTGAATTGTTATATTTTGTTAAATCACAACAGTTTTTTGACGTGATAACGTCTTATAATTTGATGGAGCCGGCTGCACGCACGAAAAAACATGACTCATGCGTACCAGCGTTACCTCGCTAAATATGACGCATTGCCGTTACCTCAGCTAGCCGCGCCTTAGGTATGTGAGCGGTGGGACGGAGAGGCGGTTACTCAGTTCGGCGCCGGACTTCGCGGCGGCAACATGACTACCTAAGGCGCGGCCAATTAGTTCCGCGCACACTATAAACATGACGTTGTCACGTTCAACTATCGTCAGTAAACCGACTTTACAGACAACCGATTTTTTAATAAGGTATAGCATTAAACCAATGCCAGTGTCTAGTTTAACAATTATAATTAGCATTAAAAAATATAGTTAAAAAAACACGATTTCATAGCATATCAAACTAAAAAGTGAAAAATAAATAATAGTTTTTAAAATAAGCTTAAAACAAAAATAAATGAAAATTACTAGTACCTATTATTTTTAAAAAAGCGTCGGGCGCTCGATGTACGATAAATAAGGAATAAAGCATGTAATTTAGTTTTTTTTTTTTTAACTACGTATATTTTTTTATTTTCCGTAATTCATATTCTTGTAATTATTAGTTATTGTGGTACTATCGTCTATCTTCTTCTTTATATACTTATATAAAAATATAAAATAAAACGCAATTCCAATGTCTCGCAAAATTTTGAGAAAGGGTGGACCGACTTGGCTAATCTTGAAATAATTGTGGAAGTTAACGTTACGGCGAGAAATATTGGAAAAATTTCGGGAAAATACTAAAAACGATGATAGAATTTTCACATACTAGGTACCTGTTCACTGTGGTCAATTTGTCACTTGACTGTCGAATATTTATAGATGCGTTCAGTTTACCTGTTCCATTTATTTCACAAAAATCGGCCGGCCCCGGACCTCAGTAGGTTGGTATTGGTACTAGGTAGGTGTAGATGTAGGTGTATGTATAGGTGTAGTTATTTATTTTATTCCAGGTCATACTCAAGACAGAACAGCGTGTGTCGGGACAGCTGCTTAGTTTTATAAATTTGAATATGGATTTTCTCCGGCATACAGACCTTCTAATTATAAAGTAGGTAGTTACTTTAGCTAAGTACTTAAAATAATTTATACTACCATGTAAACAAGATCATAAAATAATAATTCATGTTTTTCTTTATTTTAATTTTGCCAATTACAAAAAATTGGCAACAGCAACCGTACATACCATTTGAAATTGGTGAAATGAAAACTGTAATATAATATTTCACCAAAATGAAATTGAAAATATTAAAATTAGTTTGATTTTTATGGCATTTTAAACGAGAACTACAAGAAAAAAATCCCGAAAATGGTAAATAGTCACTTCTAGATCTTTCTTTATCTATTATTAATTATTATGGATGGAAAATTATATATTTTATTCAAGAATATTTCCAAATGTTAGAATTAGTTTCAGGAACTTTCACTGAGTTGCGTCATGTAATTCTGAGTGTGTCAGGCTAAGAACTCACGGAGCAGTTTTCACCCGCGCCCGCCGCGGTTGCGGGCCCGCAACTTCTGTAGAATGCAGATATGTATGTAAAAAATTATGAGTTCGCGGTTGAGATTATCGCCCGCAAACGTGGCGGGCGAAGATAGCAGGACGCGCGGTTGCAAAAAGGCAAATGCATATTTACAATGAAATTTCTAAGTTTCGTCCGCAAACAAAACGCAGAGCGCGCGGGCGCTACCCGCCGAGGCTGCGGGTGACCGCGGCCCGCGCGATTCTACTAGTTGCCCGCCGGTGCAGCGGGACCCGCGAACGACCGCACACACCGCGGGCGTAGAACGCGCCGTGACTTGAGCTTTAATTTTTTAAATACATATCTGCATTCTATAGAAGTTGCGGGCCCGCAACCGCGGCGGGCGCAGGTGAAAACCGCTCCGTGAGTTCTTAGCGTTAAGGCGTGACTCCTGCTCATGTTTTTTCGAACCATTACACAGAAAACATGAAACAAAAACATATGTTTTCATACACAAGCTGTATTCAGCTATAGACAAAACAAAACTTTTGGTGTAGACAAGATCATGAGTCCCGATGAGGAAGACGTAAGCACTCGCAGTTTTAGCGATTGCAGATGCAGAATCTAGGAGAAAACACAGGGGGTCTAATAAGGCCACTCACTGTAGGTATTTCTCATCATATTTTTTTCAATTCATATAGCGCCATTTTACGCATTTCTATTGAAAACTGTCAAAATTGATGTTTTCTACTATGATGAAATCAGATGAATCATGAAGCCATTTTAACATTTCACGATTTTTGTACGGAAAAAATAATGAAACATAATATGAAACATCTATAGTGGCCTTTTTAGACCCACAGATTTCGAGTTAGGCCATATTTACTGACCCTTAATCTTAGTATTTATCAGGAGTTACGAATAGAAAACCGATTTGAGATTGATACATAATTTCTTCCGTAGTTCTATGTTTAATGGTCATGTGTGTACTGTAACAGTTGATAAGAAATGAAACATTCCATCCCCTCTCGACTCCCGCGAGGAATGTTTTCTGCCCGTGTCGGAAGACAAAAACATTGTGTATTCCTAAAAATGTGTATAGCCACGCGCCTTAACACTATTTAAACGGTCATGTGTAATGTTTGAAAAAGTGTCTGCGCACTTTTTAGCAATTCATGACGAACAAAATACCCGTTGTTATGTCGTTGTGATAAAATTTCGTGCGCAATGAGCAAACAAAAGCAATTAAGATAAAAACAAATCTTGTATCTACTCGGTGTTTAAAAAGTTTTAAAGCTATAATGAAGCAAACTTCTGCAAAAAGGGTTTGTAAGGAATCGGTTTAAGAAACATGTTAAACTACATGTCATACTAGCACCAGCAACTCGCCACGGCATAACTATAGAGTATAGACTCTAGGTAGACTTGATGTGTCGTTTATAAAATTAATAATTAACTAAGTAGCTATTGATCTTGTAATTGTAGATATAGTGTATTATATATAAGACATAAATGCAGTTTAAAAGTGCATTTGAATGTATACACATATGGATATATCTCTACAAGATCGTGATTTATATCATTGCGACAATAAATATTCCGTGCATTACAGTTGATAAACTTAAGTAGAAAAAATTAAAGACAAAGACTAGAAATGCTAAAGACCTTAGTAAACACATGACGAATCGAGCGTCGTCCCGGCATGGAGTACGCAAAGCGCACAAAGAACCGATTGGATGACTAATTTTACTCGTTATGACTCAGCTGGCAGTAAACGAGTGTAAACGGGCCAGGCTGGGAACACACAGCGTTCCGGATCATGAACAACGCAGGTACAGACGCGACCGATGATTACGCTGGAAGAATTCCGATCTAGCCAGCGTTACCTGACCCGCCGAACCTTCCCAGCGCCATTTAAAAAGGGGGCGCGGTGAATGCGTTTGACACGTCCAAAGGCCTCCGTAACCTGGTCAAATCAAAATGCTGAAGTAGAAAGGGCGTCATGAATAATGGTTCCATTTCCCACGTCTGACGCTATTAGCTGATAATTACGAGTTTTACATAAATGATACGAGCTGATTAATTACGTCGCATTATTTTGCGTCACGGTTATAAGGGAATTTAAGAATTCCTTTGACAGCACCATTTGTAAGTTGAAAACTGATTTCATCTTGAGGATTATAATAATGACGAATAAGAGAAGTCAGTTGACTTTCTAAAGCTATTTTACTTAGGACGGACTGGTTACGTTTTAAATATTTGTATATTAAAATTAGATCCTATTTATCGCTTTGCATAAAAAGCATTCATAACTTTTACATCTGTCGATAGCACATACCGAGTAAGGCTTTTCAATTTTACTGTCAAAAATGTTATTATTCAATGATATTAAACATCAATTAAATTCGGACATCAAATACTTTTTAATCATATCAATTTAACGATAAAATGAATTTCGAGTCAATGAGATTTTTTGTCGTTAAATATTAAAATTAGACATCTAACAGACTAGTAAGTCCGTACCTTTTGAAACTATGTCCAGTGAGGGTTTAAACCACTACTGGCCTTATTTACCGACCTTATCGTTTAATTATTATTTAATGGGCGTGCCTGCAGCCAGTTTTTATGCCATTTCCACCTAGCCTTAACCTTCGCTAGTCATAGGAATTCTTAAACAATTTAATTCATATTTACCAGCTCGTCCATATCTATCTATATCTATATGTACATAAAAGGCAAAGCTGATAGACTGATGTATCAACGCACAGGTCAAACCCTAACGTTAGAAATTTCAAATTTTGCACACGTATTTCTCATATGACGTAGGCATCCACTAAGAAAGGATTTTTCGAAATTCAACCCCCAAGGGGGTGAAATAGGTGATATAAGTTTGTATGAAACTTTTTATTCCTTGGACATATTATGTGCATGATATTTCGTATAAATTGAGTACGGAAAAAATAATGTGTTACGTATTTCAGCGTTTCCTAAAATTCAACCACTAGGTGGGTAAAATAGGTAGGCGATGAAAGTTTAAAACTTAATTTCCAATGCTTTTTCGTATAAATTGAGTACGGAAAAAAATATCAAATACGTATTTCAGCTCTTTTAAAAATTCAGCTAGGTAGCAGCAGGGTAAAATAGGGGATGAAAGTTTAAAACCTTCACGCGAAGCCGCGGGCAATTAATCTAGTTATTAATAAAATATAAATTATTAAAAAATAGCAAAATCACACTGGCAATTTCAATCCACCAATATCATCGATATCATTTTTATTTTTGGGAAAACAACTGAAGAAAGAACTTAGTACTTTTTTCACATTGTTGAAATTAAATTAAAACACTGTTTTATAAATAAACAAAAACGGATAAAATGCCTTCAGTCTCAATTGGAGCGAATCCAACCGTCTTGAATCGGACGAAGTAAAGCTTTGTTTGTTAACGAGTCGTATTTACGTCAACTCGATAATTTTTTAATGCAGCCATACGTAGATTCTACATGTGCCTATATATTATGTATAATAGGAACAAATATTAAATACCATTCAGGCATTTTATTAAAAACGATTTAAAAAATAACAGTTAGGAAAGAACAAAATAAATTAAAAAGCCTGAGCCTACCTAACCTAACCGAATAACTCTTTATAAAAGTAGGAATAAAATTTTTTTTGTTAGACCAGGCGGTGAAGGGTCCAAAGGGTCCATTCTGACCGGCTTCCCACTTAGATTACCTACCTTTTGAATTTTTCAGCGACAATAAGCCGGTAAATTATGCAGCTTTTACACTTTTTAGCCAAGGGTTCTTTAAAGCGCGTCACGAGACGAATCAAAACAATAATAATCACAAAAATATTAATCTGACCGGGATCCGAACCCACCACATTCCGAACTTTCGAAAAAAGCAAAAATTATAGGTACATATAGGCAAAAAACTGCCAATCGGGACTGACGTAATAGAGTCGAAATTATTGATATATTGATGCACGACGAAAGAAAAAACATATGTATAGCTTAAAACTGCGCAATTTCCCAGGGATAAGACCTAACTAGATCGAAATTCTCCCCCAAAACCAAAACTCTCTGCTTACCAAATTTCATGGTAGTATTTGAGCCGTTTTCGAGAAACCGATTATAATATATACAAGATTGTATCGTTTAAAATATAAGATTATGTTTTGCAACATTGTTGAAATGAAAGGTAGCTTTACGTAGAGCTCTAGAATTACTTTATGAAAATATGTCGTTTGGACCAAACACCCCGGCGCTACATTAATGAATAATTGTTTTTAATTACAAAGAATACACAGGGTCTTCTGGTGGAACAAGGATGTGGTTTAACGGCTACTGACCATCTACCCTCAATGTACAATCCACTAATTATTATTTAACATTGCCTCATAAACAGTTATAGGATTTAGATTTAGGACTTTTGTTTAGGTTTGTTGTTGTAATAGTAATGGTACCTAGCTATGTTATTATTAAAAAAGAAAGTTTCACTACGCGAATGAAGACGAAATTTTTTAAAGTTTAGATTAAGTACTACCAGAATAATTTTAATATCCGTTTCCTTTACATTTGGAAGCAATTAATTTTGTGACCCAGCATAGAAATTCTGATTTTCTGTGAAAAGCAAATAAAATTGCCCTTTAAAATTGTTCGAAACCTGAATTTCCAAGGAATCATTATTTTATAGCGGCGAAGTAAAAATGCTAAAGATAAGTTAACAGGCCGCCGGGTCTTTTGATCTAAATGTCAGGCTCATAAACATTTTGTCACCGGAAGATACTTTGTGGTGTTCAGAGAGAGCTGCTACTCCAACAATATATTTCAGTGCACAGATATTATTACGCATAAAACTGTAGTTATAAATCAAAGAACTGCAAAAAGTTGAGACGTGCGACTCATGCGAGTAGCATTTGATGGCTCAATTAATGATGTATCAAATATTAACCATTACAGCGAGGGTAACCAAAAACTTACGTGTCCCTGTAATGGTAAACCAATAAACTACTAAAAGTAAACGGGGCACACAAAAATTGTATTTCAGAGTCTCTATAAATTGCAATAAACAATGGCAACTGCAAAAAATAAAAACAATTGACTGAGCTGAATCGCTGACATAACTAGATATAAGATTGGGAAAGGTCAGTAACATCTGAAATCTGGCAAACCGCCGAGCGGCGACCGGACCGCTCCAGTCGTTCAGGGTCAATGCAAAATATAACTTAACATTTTAACCTTAGAGCGGACTTTTCAATGACTAAAGTTCATTGGAACCCACTTATCACAAATATGGGAGCTCTATAAGATAATTTACATCTCACATTATTCGGTAACTAATGGCGCGTTAACAGATACCCTCTGACGCGGTTTCTGAAGTTCGACAATAAAATAAATCTATTATATTCGAAAGGTGATTTACATTACGGCCAATCCGACCGTTATGCTCGTTCACTAGAAAATTTTACTCAAAAAGTAGAAATTTAAAGGAAGCGAAAATATAAGTTGAATGAGCAAGCAATTGATTAAACAATGGTCAAAAAATACAGCTACAATTTAGGAGTAGGAGAGACATTGTATCTAATATCTACCCGTGCCCGCAAATATTAAATTCAAATTAAAAAAAAAACCGTCTGTCGCAATCCTACTACTATTGTAAATGTGAAAGTTTGTGAGGATGGATGGATGGATATTTGTTACTCTTTCACGCAAAAACTTCTGAACGGATCTTGATGAAATTTGGTATGTTAGTAGTTTAGGCTCTGGTTTAAAACATAGGCTACATTTTATCCCGAAAAAGTAGTGAACCGTGTGACACTGTATTTACGCGGGCGAAGCCGCAGGAAAAAGCTAGTATTTTTATAATGTAGGGAGTTTCCCTTTACTTGAGCGAAGGGCATTAAAGTCAACGATATATCAACCACAAGTTCCGGTGCGCCGTCTGCCGCACATCAGTGTGGGTTTAGTTGTAACCGGACAGAATTTATAGTGGCCTTTATTCCAGTGTGGGCAGGAGCTACGACAACCCGTGATGCTTCGAAACAGTCAAACAACCATTCGATTACAAAACAATTGATAGTAAGGGTTTCTAAGGCAGCAACTGAAATACGTAACCTAAAGATTTTTTTTTTTAAATTTGAAATGCGGTTAGGTATAAGAACAGAAACCGAAGAAAATCATTAGAATTTGGATTCAAATTAGGCACAAATATGATAACTGACGTTATATTACCATTACCTTCTGTACCTATATAGTCCAAGAGCTACTAGGAAATTTAGAGCAGGTGTTTGAGGCAAGCTGAAACTTTCGTCCTATAAAGGAAAGTCTCACAAAAATGATTTGTATTTTGTACAATATTATTTTTTAACAATAAATAATACCCTACTAAAATTTCATGATGCCTCAAACACATTTTTTTAACTGTTTTCCAATTTACTTTTACACTGGAATGGCAAGGTTAAAGCCCCGACTAAATGGCAAAAAAGCTGATCGCTTGCGGGGGCAGGGGGCCCCTGATCAGCTACCATGCGAGAATTATAAAATAATATTTAGTATTAAATAATATAAAAACTTAACGCTAAAATAACGGGAAAACTAATCACATATGACATACTTTGTTTATGTGATAAATATACATTGTAGGCGTTATATTTCTAGAAGTCCTAGATAGATAACCTTTATGTTTCCGTTTCCTGCTGGCAATCACATTATATTTATTTTCTGAACCTCAAGTTAACTTGTATTTAACTAAATCCTAAATGTTCGTTAAATAGTTAGTGAGATACCTACTACGTTAATTTTTCTTAACTGTCCACTCACTGACCAAAATTTTGACAAATGTCGCAAAGGTTGCAAGGTGGCATAATTAAAACTGTCTCTGTTTTGAAAAATGACAAGAACAACATATAATTTGAAAAGCACAAATTTTGTACTTTTCAAATCATATGTTGTCTTTGTCATTTTCCAAAACAGAGACAGTGACAGGCTATTAATTGGGGAGTCCCTAAATAGCGACTTCAGTATTTGGCATTATAGTTGTATTGTGTATACAAAACTAATCGATTTTCCACCTATAAAGCTCGTATGTGCTACAGCTATCTTATCACGCCACAGACTGCGTATCTGTAACGTATGGAGTTTTCATTGTCGTATAAACGTTGATAATGTGGAATTTACACGGGTGACTAAAGCGGCACGACAAAAATCTACCGTGTTAAGGGCAATTTTGACAGTCGAATTGCCATTTAGACTGTCGATATAATACAGGAATACAAATTAATTTTATTTATATTAATTTATGAGACAGTAACAAGTTCATTATCAGCGTGGGAGGAGTAGGACAATTCCATCAAAATCCTATTTTATTTCATGCCTATTCCATAACTCCTCGAAATTCCAGTCAAGCGTGAAATCTTACGCCCACAGTTGCGAGCCTAACAAAACTTCGGCATTCTTTGACTAAAATCCTATTCGTCTTTTGTGAGGCCATAGGCCACTGGGCCCGTACGTGGTCGCTACAATAGCACATAGAGTGAATGAACATTTTTTGACACTCTATTGATAGAGGACATTCATTTAAGCCTGGCAGAAAAGTGCCTTTGTATTAAACTCTGAAGCTGAAAAAATATGTTCTGAATTGATTTTATTGTTTTCTTGATGTTTGTCTTGCTTTTGTGTTATAAAACTATAAAATGTTTTTCATCAATGACAGAAAACAAATTTTATACCACGTAAGTTGTAGATACGCTTGAATGTTAATATTAGCCGTCTGGGAGCTTTAAGCGAAAACGGTGCCTTATCCGTCGCGTTGAAGAATGAAGATATATAACAAACCAAGTATATATAAGTGGGATTGTTTCTCTTTTATAGGTTTACAAAAAAGTGATTTTGAAGAGTTTTCAGAAGCTGTTTAGAAGGATACAATAATTAATTGTTATCAAATTAAATACGTTACCCACTTTAAGCATTTCATAGTCATACATATTTTTGGACATCTCCTACTCTCTTAAAATTAAAAAGTACACGCGAGAAAGATTAATTCAAGCGGTCGACGGCGCGGCTTAACGACGACCAATAGGACTCGCTTGAAGCAGGTACTCCGGCGGCGTTCATATTACGAGTATGTAAATCAGAATTACGAATAGGTTATAAATTAAAAATATATCATTTAAAATCCAATTACACGCGTGCGAAACCGCGGGCAAAAGCTAGTATACATTCATTATATAAATATAAACTAGTTTACACATAACACAATACATATTAAAAACTTAACGTATCAGCCGTTCTACATAATTCATTGTTATCTATTAGATAAGCGAGCTCCCTACCCACAATCAATCAGCCGGCCTGACAAGAGCTTTGCATTTCATTATAACGTACCTACTTGAGAACTCCGTGCTTAACTTATACGTTTCCATAACTTATCACGAATAAAGAAATTACCATAATATGGTAGACGCGCTTACGAGGATTTCTTACTAGATCTGGATTATTGGACAGAGAGCCCACCCAGTAGCCAATTGAGTACTGTGGGTATTCCAGCACAGAGTAGAAAATATACTTTTTACTTGCGTACACAGAACAGCTTTCATAAATCGATCCAAATTTGAAAATTTAGACGTCCCCTGCAACGGCCCTTAATTTTTATGCACCGTATGCTTGAAGTAGTACAATCAAATCGAAAGCTAACTAAATAATATGTAGCTGTTTATCTGTCCCTCTTTCTATAATTTGTGATTCCAGCCATATTGCAAATCATGACGGCCATGGCAAATATGTAGCAGTACAATTTTCAAGTATACCTACTTGACGTTCCAGCTGGTGATATGATTTAGACGTTAAGTTTTTTTCTGGCCTTCTTTTTTTCTGTATGGTCGCATGTCACTCTGTCTATAATACCTACTCGAATTAAATCAGTGCACATCCAAATCGTCCTGGATAGTTTTGGTCTATGGAGATTGGAGAAACCTACGAAATTAAGCGCAAGTTTTTATGCGTTAAATTGCGGTAAAATATCGTCGCCTGTTATCAAATAACCAGGCAATAATAACAATTTTGAAAAATCTATTTTTGTATTCGCTTTTTTTTTTTAATTGTATTCCAGGTTTTGTACACGGCGTGCCCTGTTTTTATTTGTATTTAGGAACTCGTAATACCAGTTAGGGTCAGTTCACACCGCGACGATACGCGATGCGACGCGTTGCTGAATTTTTAATATAGTTATTCAAAATTGAATTTTATTTACTACACATAAAGATACACGTTTTATATGACATCAGTCATAACTCATACACTGCACATGCGCTGTGCAACTTGACATTCGACCTCTTACAATAAAAAGTTACTTCTTACTTCTCGCGTAATGAATAAAGTTCAATTTTGAATAGCTATCTTAAAAAATATAGTCCCGCGCCCCGTAACGTTTCGTTTTGGTGTGAATTGACCATTAGAGTAAATTTCCATTTAGTGCTTAGCATAAGCTTGCTCTTGGACTTATTAGTAAACCATTAAAGGTTGTAACATCTAATTCAAATTTTTACATTGCTTTTGACACCCACAGACTTACCTAAAAGAAGAAAGTGTATTTCTAAACGGTTTTAAGTCAAAAATCTAAATTCAAATCATATCTACTATTTTATACCATTAAGTTATTAAGGCACGTAAGTATTTAGTCCCGAACAAACCACGGATTTGGTTGCCAACTTAGGAAACCCTAAAATTTGGGAAAAAATTCCTCGCGGGGGAGGGAATTTTAGGGTTATTTTTAGGGTTTGTATTTTCAATTTATGTATTTTTTAAATTAAATTAAGCTATTGAACTGTTTTAATAATTACCAACAAGCGATTTGAAAAGTCAACCTGTAGGAAAAAATAAACTTTTGAAAGTATATTTTAATGTGAAAAGGACAGAATAATATTACAGAACATAATTTTTTTGTTATTTATTTATCAGTCCATAAAAGTGTGGGGAGAAATATTCTTGAGAGTTGGAACACTGCACAAAAATCGGAATACACTGTAAATAGTACTCTGTTCTAATATAGTAGAGCTAAAAGTCGTTTGATTGTGTGGTGCTGTTATAATGGTCCTCTCCGGACCAAATCTATACGTGTGTGTGTAAGCAACATGAATGATATTAAAATCATTGAATTTATAGCTATGTACATCAATTTCAATGTCAAATGCGTAATTACTAAGAAGCGATTTCTTCATATTGCGTAAAGCACAAGTGTGTCATTAGTATACGAACTTACGAAGTATCCGCTCAATTCAGGTTATCTAGGTTTGTTTCGTAATCACTGTGATTATTGTGAATTTGAGCTAGGCTTGACGTAGAATGTACTAGTTAATTATCATTTTAGTTAAATAGCAGTTCTTACGCTGAGGTCAGCTGTCTTTAAAGATATTGTTAGCGAAATGGTTAACGTATTGGTAAACATACCTTACCAACCTTAATTTTATATTGTACTGTATTACTATTATAACTTTTCCCTTTGTTTCAAATAAAAAGGTTCATTTTTATTTGAAACAACGGGACGCCAAAATATACTGATAATAAAATAAGGCTCATCAGTTTTCTCTCAACCTCTCCACAGAACCCCCAATATCCATATTTCATGTAGGTACATACAGCTCAAATTGGAACCTTAGTAACATAAGTTTTAAGGGGTTTATTAATAAATTTGAAGGAAAATAATCGTATTGCAGTTGGTACATACATACTCGTAATAGTTATTATGTTACAAGATTGACTTAACAGATTACAACTATTGTCATGTATTATTAACTGTAATATTTAATAAAAACAACTGTAATGGAAACATACTGATAATAATTAATTAATTAAGTTATGTAAATTGATTGAAATTTACTTGCCATTATAATTTAAATTGTTTTAGAGGTGAACGAATTAAAAACAAAGTCGGTATCTCCTCCAACTATCACGTCAGATAAATTAAAAGGACGAGAGATCAAACGGTTCGACTCAAACCTTACGTGTTTGATGCAACCGTTTGACGTTGGTTTGATCGGTTTGTCATACGGCATTGTTCAGTTTCACTGTCACTTCACTGTCAAACATAACAAAAATATGTAATTCCATCAAACCAGCTTCAAACCCGTAAATGTTTGTAATTTCGAACTAAATGCATAATATTGTAGTATATACGGTACCAACACCAAATCAATTTTGAAAACTTTTGTCTGTCCGGCCATCTGTCTGTCTGTTTGTACCGGCTAATCTCTATTCTGACTAATTTTGACCGGACTCACTGGCAACTGATGTTATAAGGAGTACTTATTTTTTTAAACGGGCAATCGGTCCACCACGCGTACCCACCACTGCTACTCCTGTGTAGCCAGGATCAACAGTGGTAACCAACCACAAAACCCCTTGATATGATCTCAGGGTTGCCCGATGGATATGCTAAATCTGTCTTGGGACCCGCAACGAAATTAATCAGAAGATTGTAAGAGGAGTAAGGAAGTGTTCCAGTATCTATAAGGAGAAACTTAGGCTACTTTTATCTTTTTATCTAAAAAAATGATGATTTTTGGAACGAAGTTCCTTATCGCGCGTTGCGTAAGGGGGCTAGACGGAAAAAATTAAGACCAAAAGTTGTAACGACACTTTTTGCTATAGTTGTAAGCCGTGCGGCGTGGAATAAATTATAAATTCCCTTCATTTTTTTACCACAACCCAATTATTACTAAAATTGAGCCTACTGATTAAGTTTATATTACATCATATTTGTTAATAATAAAAAAAATATTATTCTAACTAAAAAATATTTATATATATTACAATTCCTCCACTAATTGATCGAAAGGAACTTCGTTCCATCCGGGTGTCCCAAGGGACACCTCTCAAATTTTTTTATCTAAAAAACATGCCAACGATGTTGCGGGTACTAGCTATTGTAACTACAAACACCCAGGATTGAATTTGCACCCTTGAGAGTCTAGGGGTCTACTATTAGGCAACGGATGGACGCTCGGTTATTTATAATACAGAAAGTAGCTTTTCAAACCAAAGATATTGTGAGCTTAATATCACACAAGCAGATGATGACCTTCTTCGGGCTGTGCCTATTAAACACATGTTGAAATGTTAAAGGGCTATGCTGTCCTCGCATCGTGGGTGTTAGTTTCTGTGTGGTAAGTAGTAACAAACTAAAACCTAGTAGCGAATATTGCTCTGCGAACTATCTGGTCCTGAGATACTTATTAAAGATCCAATTTAAGTAAGTTTGCGGAGATCACAAATCTAAAGTTATTCCGTAAAAGTAGGGCGTCTCATAATGAATTTTAGGAGTTTTATTAATTACTGTGCCAGCGAAGTGTGGTAAAGAAAACTACGCAACATTTTTCAAGTTTTTACATCAAATTATGTCCGTGTTCTCTCCTAGGGCATTTTCTCCGAAATTACCGAGTAGATTAATTGGTGAAACAAAATTATATAATGAAAACTTGAACCATTATTATTTATGAATGGCATCCGTCAACGACTGGGAAAATTTGAGTTCTTTAATAATTCAGTGAGGGTGGGGGAGTTGCTGTGTAATGTGTTTAATTAATTTACTTTTTACTTTGGCACGAAATAAGATCGAGTTTTGAACATATTCTAAGCAAAACCTCGACCTTTCGCTACAAAATACGAAAACAATGAAAATTGAATTCAGTAGCAGGTAGAAGATTTATAATAATAGCTCCGATATCGGTGACGGTGGCCAGTTTCATTGAAACCAATGCCCATCCGACGCATGGATCATCTTTCTTGTCAGACAATCAGATGATCAGCCTGCAATTGTCCTAACCATAATTTTTGTTGTTCCAACGCGGGAATCGAACCCACGACCTTCGAGTCAAAAGCCAAGCTCTAAACCTACTAATGGACTACGAAGGCTGAGGTAGACGACTACAAAAAAGCTAGGTAGCTACTAGCTATTAATTTTTTATACCTTTGTAACGCCCATCTGTATCAAACAATATGTAGTATTTTGTAAATTATTTAATAAAGGTTTGCTCGATACCTGCCTTCTATTCTTCAACCTAGAGCAGGTACAGTTCTCAATATTAAAATAATCTAGTCTACCAAGCTGTTATTTCTAGTTTCATGCATACTTTAGTGTCTAATGCAGTGTGCTTAGCTACAAAAGCGTTAAAATTAAATAGGTATTATGAATTAGTAGCCTCAACTGAATGAACTGTGAACCTAAATTTTATGTCAACAGGAAACTATTGAATATTAAATGTATCAACAGTGATTAACTGACCGTCAAAGCTATATTTAACTGAATTAAAACGACTATTTATTATTAAATTAATACATAAAGCAGAAAATTTTAGTAGTTTTACAGGAAGTGTGCCACCGGAGGAGTAAGAAATTTCGCCACTAAATTTAAGTTTATGTGCAATTTACAACTAAGTATATAAAATATCGTCTTCTTTTCTTTATATTTATTATTACCGAAGTTAGCAAGGTCGGACGGACAGAGCGAAACTAGTTCCTGGTGGATACTACGAAGCACAGAACCCTAAAAACCAATGTTATCCTATAATTTTTTCAACGGTCAGGAGCCGATGATAATAGAAACGAAATATTTAGATGGCACGTCGATAATTTTACACGCGAAATCCAGTTGGTTATGACTTACATGGACCCGTTTTTATTTAGATACAAGTAATGCTGGACGAATTTGAAATTTAAATCGCCGAGTACGTTTCTTTCAACATCTGTGCCTCATGCAGCTTGAAAGTAAATGATTTATTACACAACTGCTTTGTCTTGACTCTTGTGTTGACATTATAATATTAGGACAGTATTTCAAAACATAGGTATCTAACATAATTCAAATCCGTAAGTAGGCATTACCTAACGCGGCTCAGCGCAACAAGTACAATGTAATCAAAGGTACGAGTATAAAAGGTTAACAATTATATAATTTGATATTTTAACCGTCGACTTGTTAAATTTTTAATTACCCCCACGTTACCTTACGTAAGACAATTACTCTCGACGTACCTACACATATGAAAGAGTTCGTTGACCGAGAATAGCAAAAATGTCGCACTATCAAAGCATAAATCCTACGTTTCAACGATTTATTTCGTTAATTCACTGTTCTATTTATCATTGTTCTGAGAAGCGGCTTTTGAAACTTGAAAATATCAACATACCTTATTTTGTTATTCGCACGGAAAGTTCACGTAAAACAAACTAATCTTGTTTCCACACAAGTCAACAGCCTCTGATCAAACAGAACAGTTTATCTGAAAATAGAAACGAATTTTATTAATGTATACCGTCTTAACACCGAACGGCGCCCTAACGAACGAATTATGCTATAACCGCCATTACAATATAAACAACGTTTGTAATCGAATAAATAATCTCAAATGCGATACGCACCGATATAAAATACACGTTCACAATAGTTTTTGTCCACAACACAACGTATAGCCGGTCTTTTCGCAGCTACACTAGTTTATTTTCCGATCGCATTATAACGAACAAGTGACGTCCAACCTGCACAGCGGTCGGCGCGAGACTGAACGAAGCTAGCGCCCTCCTCTTCGGCCTGTGTCGAGTGTGTGAGTGTTTTGTTTGTGAGGGTGCGCCCTGCGCCCCGAATCCTGACATCGGTTTATTTATTTTCGAAAACAGGGTGAGGAGAGCTGACAGTGCATTATAGGTGAGGGATATCGGCGGGTGATGGTGGAGTATTGTCAACACTCGCATCAAGGATATACGTGCGAGTGCGTCGCAACAAACGGCCATGAACTAGCACGTCAGCCGCGGTCATTGCCACGGGCACCGGAATAAGACATCGGAGCATTTTAAAGATTATGGATTTAACACGAGTATTATACCTATTTATAACACCCTAGCTATATTGTAACCAAAGAACACATAATATTATTATACGATAAATATACATAATATTCTCATTAGATAGAATTTTTCTCAGCATTCTAAGCGTGTAAATTTTTTTGTTAGTAGCCTATGCTGTCCCACTGCTGGCAAAGGCCTGCCCCAAGGTCTTCATATCATCTCGTACCTGCGCCACCGTTGGCCAGCCTGGCTGGTATGCATCCAGAATATGCTCGCGCCATCTTTTTTTAGCTCGGTCACGGCGGGGCGGCATCGTCCGTCTTCTAGTACCGAATCTGTGGTAATCCTTGCCCCAGCGGTCGGGACTCGGGATGCATGCGGCTGGTTTGACCCGCCCGCTAATAATTAATATTATTAGCGGGCGGGTCATACGATAATATTATTTATATGAATTTAATTGATTGCATAATTAATGTTACGGCGCTTCAATGTATAGAACATTCTTAATAATTCTAGTATGTTACGGTGTTTCAGTTTGTAGAATGTTCTAGAAGCTTCTAGTATGTAAAGTACTAGAACGTTCTCGAACCTGCACTGTCCTATTCTCAACCATTGAGTTATAATGTACTACGTACTAGAGAAAACGCCTCAACTCGATTGTTTGTAACACGAGTTAGAGCGCGCGCACTCCAACTCCGTTGCCTGTGCCGAGCGCTTGCTGCAACGTGACACGTTTGAGTGAAGTTTTGTTTTTTAAATTATGCCTTCGTGTGCATTGAGATACTGTTCAAACAACTTCAGAAACATAAGTAAAATTCAAGGAGTGACTTTTCACCAGTAAGTTAATGAACTTACTGGTGAAAAGTCTATTCTATCTTTAAAACACGCTTAATTTAATTATAATTTTTCAATTGCAACGCGTCACCGCGGCGGCGGCCATGTTATCTATGAAAACATAACACCCCCCGTTTGTCCCGCGCATACCCCGCCGTCATCAAGTGCGCGCCCTATCTTTTGTTTGAGATAGCTTCTCTAGTACGTAGTACATTATAACTCAATGTTGTCAACCCGACTCGAAACTACACACACCAGCATATTTAGCTAAACATAAAATAATGGTTTGATATCAGTATCATATAAGGTTGCTGGCTGGTTTATACGTCATTTAATTTAAAAATGAAATATTTTCAAACTAAGAAAACAACTGAACATCACATTTTATGCAATTGTTTTAATTTTATTCAAATACACCTTATCTGGAGCGAACTTCGAGTATTTCTTCCTTCTGAGTTTGATTTAAAATTTCATTGAAATACTGTTTTTTGTTAGTTTTTTTATGATCGCGTATCTTTTTGGAGTTGAGGCCTGACTTAGCCCCAACGGAGATTGCCAGGGCACTCGAAATGCGAAGAAATGGTCAAACCTACAGAGTGATATCCAGAGATCTTCGTCGACCAATTTCAACGATCCATCGCAGTATCCAACGGTTCAGGGAGACCGATACTTATGTGAGAAGAGCGGGACAAGGCAGAAAAAGACGCACTTCGAGAAGGGATGATCGTTTCATTCGGCTTCGTGTACGTAGGAACCCCCGTTTGACGGCCGTCCAAGCCCGACATGAGTTAGAAGCAGTGCGGGGTGTAACTGTAAGTGAGCGTACGGTACGAAGAAGGTTCGAAGAAGCTGATTTGGTTCATTTGTCAGAGCCAAGGCTCCAAGGCTCGAGGTAAATCATCGTAGAAACAGGTTAACTTTTGCTCAGGAACATCTACTTTGGAACGCGGACTAATAGAGTAAGGTATTGTTTAGTGATGAGTGCAGAATTGTCTTAAATCAAATTGACGGCAGGCAAATAATATACAGACGCAAAAGAGAACGATACATTCAGACAAATTTTGAAACTACAGTTGTATACGGTGGTGGATCAATAATGGTTTGGGCGGGCATTTGTTTGGGAGCTCGCACAGACTTGGTAGTAATTGACAGAGGGAGTCTGACTGCAGACCGCTATATCAGAGAGGTTTTAGAAGAAAATGTCGTACCGTTTGCCCCATATATCGGTGACGACTTTGTTTTTATGTAAGATAATGCTCGGCCGCATACCGCTCGGGTAACTCAAGCTTAACTTAATGATATGAATATCACTGTTATGGAGTGGCCGGCGAGATCACCGAATATGAACCCAATAGAGCACGTTTGGGACTTGCTGAAAAGAAAAGTTAAGTCCAGAATTCCAGCTCCTGCCAACGTGGGTGAACTGCGAATCGCCGTAGTTGAGGAATGGCGGAGACTATCCCAGGAGACCATCGATAACATCATTCTCAGTATGCCTAGACGGGTAAAAACTTTAATAAGAGCACGTGGAGGAAATACGCGATATTAATAACCATTTTTCTAATTTAATTAATTGTTATTTTAATATTAATTTTCACTTTTCCCGGTTACATGAAAAGTTCAAAAATGTGCAATTTTTCACAAATAGCCTTTATTCGCAAAATGTGTTCTTAATGTGATCTCATTTTAAGTTAAACAAAAGAAGTGTAGTAAGTAGACTTTAAAATAAAACCATATTTTTTTAATTATGGACCTTTTTTTGTGTTCCGCTAAATATGCCGGTGTGTTTATAACCCGACTATGAAAGTTATAAGCCTATGTTACCTGGGCTATTATTACGAATCTATTGACACCTCATTCATTAAAATGGTATCAGTCGCTTAGGCGCTACGATGGCACAAACATACATACATACATACATAGACTGCCAAAATCATTACCCTTCCTTTTTTTGGCTTCGCCGTAGTCGGGTAAAAAGGGGACCGTCACGCGCCGTCAGTTCAGTTAACTACGAGTGTTCTTCGAGTTAATAATTTCGAGCGATACCTAAAGTAAATAGTGCGATTACTCTTTACAAATTACGATTACGACTGCTTACGATTTGGACATTTCGGCGTGTTGGTCTTCCAACTTTTTTCTTCTTTTCAAATAAATAGACCAGAGGCCTGATTTTCGTATTTAACATCGACTTTCAAATTACCATCAATTCATTATATATTAATCATTCTGTTATCATATGTTGACCAAAAGTCGGTATTTTACTACATTAATTTAGTACATTTAAAATCCCAATACAGTCATTTTGAAATTACATTGACTATATTCATAATTAAAGCCAGTTTATAGACAGCTGTTGCTTGACGTTTGTACGATCCAGTGTTGCCAATTATTGCCACACAAGGCGCGTTTCTCAAGTCGCGTTAAGCGTCTCCTGCTCGTGTTTTTTGAAACATTACACAAAATCATTGAAATTCGGGCGTGGCTTGCACATTTGTGTACGCATACACAATGTTTTCGTCTTCCGAGACGGACGGAAAACATTCCCCGTGCGGGTAGAAAAAGATTGTGTTGTTCGATACAGTCCGGATCCTATCAAACAGCAAAATGGTATTCTACTAAACTTCAAACAATCGTCAAACGACTAATTACACCGCGATGCAATTATTACTGAATCGAAGCTTAATTGTAGATTGAGCGATTCTATAGAAAACGGTATTCTCTTATATTTATAAACTTGATTCCAATTTGACTCGAACCGAACCGTCAGCCGGATTTTTTTTTCACTTTGACATGTGAAAGAAAAAGAAAAAAAACATCATAACATAAAAATATTTATTTTACGCACAAATCACTTTTTTGCCTTCCCCTCTCTACCCGCACAGGGAATGTTTTCCGTCCGTCTCGGAAGACGAAAACATTGTGTATGCGTACACAAATGTGCATAGCCACGCCCGAATTTTAATGATTTTGTGTAATGTTTCAAAAAACACGAGCAGGAGACCTTGACGCGACTTGAGAGACGCGCCTTGTGTGGCAATAATTGGCAACACTGGTTCGTACAAACGTCAAGCAACAGCTGTCTTTATACTGGCTTTAATTATGAATTGTAGTCAATGTAATTTCAAAATGACTGTATTGGGATTTTAAATGTACTACATTAATGTAGTAAAATACCGACTTTCGGTCAATTTATGATAACAGGATGATTAATTTATAATGAATTGATGGTAAGTTGAAAGTCGATGTTAAATACGAAAATCGGACCTCTGGTCTTCCAACACGCTGAAATATCCAAATCGTAAGCAGTCGTAATCGTAATTCGTAAAGAGTAATCGCACTATTCACTTTAGGTATCGCTCGAAATTAACTCGAAGAACACTCGTAGTTAACTGAACTGACGGCGGTCGGCGGCCGCGGAGGTCCCCTTTTTACCCGACTACGGCGAAGCCAAAAGGAAGGGTAATAATTTTGGCAGTCTAGGTATGCATCGATCGTAGTCGGGTTTCAATCCCAGAGCAGCCTCCTTGGCTAACATGTCTACCCTTTCAAACCCCTTAGCCCTGCGTACACCTTAATCCAAAACAGGGAGACCTCCCGCCTCTGCAGAGAAGCTTTTCGGAGGGCTCCCCTCGTTTGCACAGCTAGGGGGTGAGGGGAATCAAGGGTGACCGCCTGGATGGCCGATCTGGAGTCGCTAAGGATACCAACCTTTGTCACTCCACTCTTGCAGGCTTATACTTACAGCTCTTTGGAGCGCTAGGAGTTCGGCCTGGTAGACCATGCAATACGGCGACAATGCAAGCTTGACGGTCTTAGTCTCGGCCTCGCCTTCCCAGACAGAAATGGCGGCTTCGACCCGGCCCTCAATCTTGCTGCCGTCCGTATAGATCCTATATGTACGTGGCTGTTAACCACGTCGGCATAAGGTTCCTCGTCTACCAACCCGAACCTCAGCTCTACCTGCTCTGCCGGATGTGGGTCCTCAATCGCAGGAGCCATTCGTTCCACCTCCCTGTCCCTCAGTGACGGGTGTGATATGCCCATCTTGATCCCATAAAGTCTCAAAGCTTCGAGTATTCTGAGATCAAGAGGGAGTATCCCAGTCAACAGCACTGCAGAGTTCAAAGAGACGGTCCGATATGCTCTGCAGATCTTTTGGGCAAAACGCCGTTGGACGGAGTTGAGCCTTTTTTGGACCCCCATCTTTTCCATGGTGGGGGCCCACGCTGCTGCTGTAAACAAAATAGTGGGTTCTATAACCGCGGTGTATATAATTTTTACTACTTTTGGGGCTAAGCCCCCAGCCCACTCTGGCTGTCCTAGCTAAAAGCTTGTAGCGGGCGATTGCCTTCTGGCAAACGTTTCCGACATGTTTATTGAACGTTAGGCCGCCGTCGATCGTCAAACCCAGTATTTTTATATCTTTATAGTATTTTATATCCACACTCCTCATTTTGAGTCGTGGCACGTCAAATTTTAATTTTCTAGTCGAGACCAGCGCATAGGTTTTGTGTGGTGCGAAATTAAGTTTGTTGGCCTTACCCCATTCTTTTATTTTATCGAGCACCCTGTTTGCTTTTTGTTCTATTTCTAGAGCCGTATCACCTTCAAAAACAAGCACGATGTCGTCGGCAAACGCCTGGCAAAATACGTCCATCTCCTCTATTATCCATAGCAGGCGGTCCAACAAGAGGTCCCACAGGATCGGTCCATCCACTGTTCGGGGAACAGTGGAAGCAGAACATAACTACTGGTCGTAATGCCACAGATTTTTGTAATTAATTTTTTGTTACATTCATATTTTTCAGTCATTAAGACGCGACGCGACGACGTCACGGCCAGAAGTTTTGCTTAGGCTGGGACTATATTATCCGGAATCCGGAAAATTCAGAGCATTGAAAATAGATCTCTGCGCTAATACAATAGAGCTGGAAATCGAACACACAAGTGTCGAGTCAATTGTCAATGTCATATATGACAGCTCGACACTCGACACTTCGATTTTCAACTCTATTGTATTAGCGCAGAGTTCTATTTTCAGTGCTCTGAATTTCCCCCGGCCTTACGGATTCCGGAGCATAGTCCCAGGCTTTGAACGTGGCGTCGCCTTCACTCACATTTATAATATTAAGAGGATTCATCGCGCAATTGAAAAATACGACTCATTAATTTGTTCGAGTTTAATTTTTTTTTATTTAGAAGGCAATTCTGCTAATTAAGTCCTGCAATAATACAGTTACAAGTCCCGAATCCCCAAAAATCGGTATATGATTTCAAGACGATACATTTATAATTCAATAAAAGTAAAATGACAAGTTATTATTGAGAATTGGGGTTCAGAACGGAGTATAATAGGATTTAGCTATACTTACCACTGACATTCTTTGGAGTGAAAAAAATGTTGGCATAGTTGCGATTTGAAACCCAATGAAACTTCTACATTCAGATTTCAGAGACTACAATTTCTATATTTTATGGGATAGGTGCAATGAGATTGAGAAAGTAGGCATATGAACTATTTTACCTAGCTCAGGAAGCGAATGTAATATCTTCAGAAACCGAATACCTCGTAACTATTTGTGATAATAATCCTTCGATCCGCGCGTAGTCGCATTCACACACGCATCTATCGCGTATTCGCGTGTGAGCGAGTAACACGGCAGTGCGGACCGAAAAAGGATTATATTATGATCACAAATAGTTACGAGAATTGGGCTTCTGGTCACAGACAAAAGTTTTTTAAAGTCCTAACGGGTGTCTCAATAAGAATGCCCGATTTAAATTTGGCGCCATTTTTTTTTCAGAGCAAATGGCAGCTCTGAAACTTGACAGCTGTCATCTATGATTGTTCCGATTATTAAATACGGAACGTTACTCAAAAGAACAACGCGTTATCATTGTGAAAACCCATTACAAAAATGGGGAAAGCTACGCTGAAACCGCTCGCAAACTTCGCGTAATTTTCGGTCGTGAAAGTGCACCAAATGTGTCAACAATTCGAAGAGTGATCAATAAATTCGAGGAAACTGGGTCGATTATGGAAGGCAAGTCTCCTGTGCGTCGGTGTACCGGTCGGTCTCTCGAAAATATCGCTGCTGGAAACGAGAGTGTCGCCGGAAACCCGGGAACATCAATTCGGCATCGTTCACAACAACTCCAACTTTTGAGGAACACCACGCAGCGAATTCTAACGAAGGACCTTCACCTTCATCCTTACAAGATTCAGCTGCCCCAGGAGATAAAACCAGCAGACCATGCGCAGCGCCGACAATTCGTTGAATGGGTGCCCACACCCATAAACTGAACATGAATGAACACCAATGAACTGGATGCCAATTTTTCGAAAAAAATCATCTTCACCGATGAGGCGCACTTTCATTCGAACGGGTTCGTTAACAAACAAAATTGTCGAATTTGGGGCTTACAAAATCCGCATGTGATCCAGGAGAAACAAATGCATCCCCAGCGAGCCACTGTTTGGTGCGGATTGTTCGCAGGCGGCGTGATTGGGCCGTACTTCTTCGAAAATGAGGCTGGAAATGCTGCAACTGTCAACGGTTTGCGTTACCACACCATGATAACAGAGTTCTTGTGGCCCCAATTGGAAGGACTGGACCTGGACGACATGTGGTTCCAACAGGATGGCGCGACCTGCCACACCGCCCATGAAACAATTCATTTATTGGAGGAAAAATTTCCGGACCGAATAATCTCCCGAAATTCCGATGTCAACTGGCCACTGAGATCTTGCGATTTAACGCCTTGCGACTTTTTCCTTTGGGGTTTTGTTAAATCTCAGGTCTATGCGAATAAACCACGAACAATTCCCGAGCTAAAGGCCGAGATCCAAGGCGTCATCGGTGAGAAAAAGTCATTGAAAATTTCATGAAAAGAGCAAGGGTCTGCCGCCAGAGCCGTGGGGGCCATATGCAGGATATTCTATTCCATACCTAACGGGACATGCGTACTTTATAACACAATAAAAATATCACCTCTCGCTCCTCTTGGGACCTCTTGGGACACCCATTACTAATCCATCTTTTAAGTTTTTATTTAATTTAATTTAAAACAAAAAAGTTTGTCAAGAGTCGTTACTTTAGACTATGAGTCTAGACTTCCAGTTTAAAAACTGTATATTATGTAGTAGATAAATATAACATTAAATATAACTAAGCAATTTTTTAACCTTAAAAAGCACGTTTCACGTAATCCCATAGTAAATTTAAAAAACATTAAAAATTTCTGATCATTGGGTCGCCATTTTCGGCTTTCTGATTTACGAAATTGATAGAAAGTAAAAGTATTGTCGTAGGTCATTGCTTATCAAATTGCTCGTGACCCGGGCACATTTGCTCGTGTTAGGAATGGAGATATTCGGGGGTTAACGACACGTCATTTGGACGATTACTAAGCAATTTTAATGCTCCTGGGACTTGGATGTTTACATAATTACAGTTCCGCTTCCCTAATGTATTTTGGTCACTACTTGCGCGTTTAGGATTCCGACGCTACAGTGCTGAATTCCTTCGAAGTAATAACGTTTGAAGCCTTTGGAGGAAGGAGAAGGAAGGGTGAGATTATAACTATCAAAAAGAGGTGCAATGGTAAATCACTAAAAATACTAAGAAGTCCAGTTATTCAGTCATATTATGTTGTTTGGTGAAAATGAGTCTTAGCTAAGCTTACCCTAGTATTGGCGCACTGACACGGAGCAAGAAAAAATTAAATGTGTTTTGTATTATTTTCATCCGGCAATAAGTGGCGAGTCTATCTAGGTATACTAAATCTATGAAAAAGCGTATCACCAAGTCGATAGGTCCGGTCACGGTAGCATGTAGCCTGTTTGCGCTGAGCCATAAAGTTAACTTCTGCCTTTTAGGAATGATACATATTAATATTAGCACGTCCGTCGCTGCTGCCTTAATTATGCCTCTCAAGTAGGCAATTAATGCACGTCACAAACACGAAACTTATTCCGTCTCGCTGTTGTTTTGTTTCATAATGAAATTCTCTTGGCATCAACAGGAATAGTTTATTGTAACGTATTGCGCGAGCCGTGAACTGTCGTCACTTTATCACTAAAAGTCCAATGCGACCTAGAATGCAAACTGCATCCTGAAACATCTTTTCGTACCTAATGGGGCCATGATATAAGTGTGGGTCACGTTAAGAAAACATAATGTGGTCAGTGTTGTCAGAAGTCACCATAGGTTAGAAAGGACGAATTATAAGCCATCAGCATGAAAAGTTATCTACCAACTAAGCACAAACTGTCAACCTTAATCATCCCAAAAACAGCATCTCCAAATAGTAAATACGTCACTCCGCTTACGCCTTTGAACTTTCACAAGAAGCTCGTAGTGTATGGTTTTGTCTTATATTGTAAATATGAAGGGCTTATTTACCTGTAAACATAATTATTTTTCAATGAAGGATTTATTTTGTACATATATTTACGTTCAAATGGGAACTCTACACGCTAAGAGGTCTCATTCATCTCTTAAAAAGTCTTTCACAGTCATATGTGGCGAGCAAAGGGTCCGAATTTCCAAGGTCTATATCGATTTTTCCCTATTGCGGACCCTAATAAAATCGATGTCCATATAGTTGGTGTCAATTTTTACGACCATCTAGTACAGTTTATGCGGTCCTGATAGTAATTAGAAGAGACGTGACCAGCGTTTTATTCGCCGCATCTCAAAAGATAAACTTTTATGTCGTGTTAGTTACTTTCGTTTGATGCGGGGTTTACAGAAACTTAACACTAAATACTTTTGTTTTTTTTTTCAACATCCATTGGTATAATTAAATAAATTTCGAAAAATTAAGCAATTATTTCTCTGCAGTATAGAATTGAGACCCACAGGCCACATCCCACAGCCCACAGTTTATTAGCTAGGTACCTAGTTTATCTTTTATTTATCTTTCTTAGTTGCAATCAATGCTACTTATTACTGAATTATATTAATAAATTGACAATGAAGTAATATGCATAATATAACATAAAAATGCGATAATTACAAAAATTATAGGTACCTAATATCCCTTATAGTAGTTAAACATAGTAATATAATATATTGCTTCAAATGTAGTTTTACATTTACGAGTGCCTACTACACAGCTGTTTTATTTCATTTACTTTAATAAAATGTTGATGTACTTTTAATTTTGAACTACAACATCATTATTTCAATAATTTGAGGCTCAAATATATATTAATATAATAAAGAGGAAAGATTTGTTTGTTTGTATGTTCGTTTGTTTGCATCGAATAGGCTCCGAAACAAAATTTGGCACAGATATAGAGTAGAGCACGGCGAAGGACATAGGCTACTTTTTATCGTGGTAAAATGCATGGTCCCCATGAGATTTTACATTAAACATCTAGTACATTATAACTTATAAGTTATATCATTATTAATAAGTGGTAAGTATCAAACATTATCATCATTACATATGAAATTGGCGTTTTGTAAAGGAGGAACATAAAGTCGATTTTTTTAAACATATATTTATTTAATTAAAGTATATACCATTGCTATCTATGCACTTTTGCCATCTTATAGGTAGTTCATTGATTCCTTTACTAAAAAATCCATTCGGACAGGAATCAATAAAATCTTTGAAGGCGCTTTGGGCTGAAAGTGAATTTTTTTCCCATGGAAGAAGTTATGCAAATTTCAAAAAAAATGGTTTTTCTGTTAAGAAAGCTGTAGTGAATGACACCGGCACTAGTCCACCAAACGCTCACAAGTATCTTTTTTTGAGTCAATTTGGCTGGTTCGCCAGGGTTCAGCCATTGCGATGAGCGTTGCGAGCGTTATCGTGCAGGATCCACTTCTCATCACAGGTAATGATTCGATTAAAAATCCCTTCATTATTGTGCCGGTTGAGTAATGTAACGCAGCAGTCGACCCGCGTTTGTCGGTTTGCTGCACTCAATTCATGAGGTACCCACCTTTCAAGCTTTTTCATCTTTCCAATTTGCTTCAAGTGGATTACAACAGTTTTATCACTAACACCGCAGCCTGCAGCTAACTCGGACGTGGTTTGCGATGGATCCGCTTCCACAATAGCCTTCAACTTTTCATTATCAACTTTGGTCTCCAGCCGTCCACGGGGCTTGTTCTGCAGGTCGAAATTTCCAGGACGAAAACGTTGGAACCAAAAACGCACTATGTTTTCTTTTGCGACACCGCTGCCATACACAATATTAATCCTTCGAGCCGTTTCTGCAGTACTGGTGCCACGGTGGAACTGGTACTCGAAAATAATACGATATTTCAAGTTTTCCATTTTGTAAACAGAGTGACGCAAAGAAAAAACCAAAAGAGGAAAAAACAAATGCATCACGGTTTTCGAAACACAAATGCATAAGTAAATAGCGATATAAATTTGAAATTGGAATTCCTAACCAAAGAAGATATATTTGAGATCAAAGTGTCCAGTACCTACGACATAACACCAAAAAACCAAATACGACAAAAAAATATGTAAGGACCTAATATTTAAAACCTGTGATGATAACATAAATTTAAACGTGTATCTCACTACTTTCTCCCTACTTAGTATAAACAAGTACACATTCAACTTACCAGCCAAGTCAGATTACCAAAACAAACATCAAATTCGAGTCCATTCACAAAACAAAAGTTGTCTCACCCCATACACGTATAGCTATAGCCTAGACCACAGTACCCCCTAGTCTGGTCGTCTAGCCGTCTGGAATTACCCCATGCATACCTACAGCCGATGCTACAACATTCTCAACCCTCGCAGCACGCAATAGGGAATAAAATGCAACAAACACGTACCAAATTTACCATTTAAACTCTCCCACTTGGAAATAGGGTTGATTTGTCAACGACATCTCGTCCTGAATTTGTCAATGCGAAATGGCCCTTAACCCGCCGGGATACGGTGGGAATGTTTGTCAATAACTGTTACCAGGCGACGCTGCTATGGATAGAGTATCTATAGTGTGTATTGAGTCATCAGTGCACCCAAATTGGAGGAATATTAATTAAAGGACTGCATATCTTGTTACGTTATCGCCCTTATTCGTGTATTTTGATGAGGACTTTGCAGTATATTTTGGTGAGCTTATTCGGTGGCCTACTACTAAACATTTACTAGTGTTGTCTCTAAAATGGGCTGAATTTCTTAGTCAAGAAGTATTATTTAAATGTAATTTTTGCCGGCACCACAAAATACAATGAACATATTAAGATTAAATTATTATGAAATTTCATGAAAAAAATTACAGTATAAACGAAATGCTTTTATCGAAATAGAAAGGTTAGGCTGTAAATCTCCGGTCTCAAGACGGGCACTTTTATTTACGATGTTAGTGAAACACGGGGGATGGTGGTACATTAGGCAATGTCTGTGGAGGAATTCATTAAAATAACGTCTAAGAATAGTGATATATACGCACATAACGCGATGCCACTGACTCCGAAGGGATTGTTTTTTTTACCACCTGGTGTATCTTGATCTCTAGAATATTTTAGAAGATATTGCGTTGGCAATTAAGCAGTTTGCACATTGCAGTATAATCAATCTCAAGGATAAACGATAGGGTTGTGCAGGATATCGAGTCGTCTATTTCAGACTATCATCAAAATGCTACTAATGCTTTTCTCATCTACCTCATACTTATATTAGTGCTAATACGAGTTTTCCAAAGGGGTTGCCACAAGCCACAATGCACCATCTGGCACATTACATAGATGACAGAACACCATTTGATCATAGATTAACAAAAATGCATTTATATTATGTATTACCAAAGTCATTAACAGTTAACAGAAGCCTAATTCTCGTAACTATTTGTGAATAATTACATCACAGGACTATGAACTCCTGTTTCAGTCCGCACGCTGTCTCACTCGCTCACGAGCGATGAGGGGAGGGGAGGGAAGGGGGAAGGGTCACCTAACCCGGAGGGGGTTAGGTGATCCTTCCCCCTTTTTTTATAGAAATTTATTTATACCATTTATTTATAGAAAGAATATTATTATTTACCAATAGATATATATTTAGAAAAATATTAAATTAATAGTAGTTTTAACTTAAACCCGAATTATAATACCCGGATAACATAGAGGATTTTAATTAAACGGATTATTGTAATTTGGTGCAGCCGCATCGATTACCGAGTATCGTCCATCACTTCATCTTGTCAAAACTGACAGACAGGGCTGACAACATGCTCATAATTCAATTATTTAAATCGAGAACCTCGTGGTTGTCTATGTAGATCTCAATATATTTAGACCTATTTCCTACCTACCTATATGTAATGACATTATAGACAGATTTTTTATCTATTGATTACTCTAAAATATTAGTGATATCTCAGAAAAAACCGTTTAGTAAAAATCAAAATTTTTAAAGGTACAGCGATTTGTTTACATAATTTCACAGGTTCCGTGAAATCGCTCTATACGAAAATCGCGGATCATAATAATATGACGTCACTATATTCGTACAACTTTAGGGACAAGTGTATGAATATAATATTCGGAGATATTAGCAATTATGTTACACATAATATTGTGAATATCTCGGAAATTTGTGTGTTTAAGTTAACACTTAATATAATAAATATTTTTATATTATGGTGTAAGTTTTTTTCTAACATAACAAAAAAGATTCAATAGTTTGAATATCGAGCTACACCGGGCTAGCGGCCGTAGCGCAACTCATTTCGGTGTGAGCTGACTCTAGAAACTAATCTCAATACCTTATTTTTTAATTGTGTATAATATATGTTTATAAAAGTTATTTCATGAAAGGCAATGCCGTAGGGTAGCAAATAATAAACTGCCATATAACTGTTCTCCCTGTGTATGTTTTACTTTGAATTTGAAATCCCACCAGGATTTCAAATTCAAAAAGTTTTATTTCCATATAGGTTAATAATAACGTGCCTGCCTGCCTACCACCAGTTCGGGAACTAAACCGGCGAGAAGAACCTTAAAAAAGTACAAGATTCAATCAATTTCATGAGATTTACTCTTTTTATATTTTTATAAATTATGTTCGGTACTTTTGATATAAAAACTGTTGAATATTTGAAATGTATGTTTATATTCAAGCAAGCTGTTTGTAGCGGTTTTGAAGCACTCATCCTCGCCATAAAGGGCCATACTCACGATCCAGCCTGCAAGTTCAGCGCCGCGGTCTTGAAGCGGAGTAGTAATCAATTGTTAAAAATGATTGATGATATTGTTATTTTTAAAAAGATAGAAAATAAGGCTCCTAACAGTTTATAAAAACAATAGTAGTCCGCGACTTCGTGCGCGCATAAGTTAATTTCGCAGAAACCGTATATTTTTCCGCGAAAAAAGCAGCCTATGTCCTTCCCCGTGGTCTACTCTACATCTGTGCCAAATTTTATCAAAATCGGTCCAGTAATTTCGAAAACTTTTAATGCAAACAAACAAACCAACATACTTTTCCTCTTTATTATATTAGTATAGATTAAAATGTAACAACGCCAAGACAAACGGAAGGCTGTCAGCCCTGGAAGTCGTTAAGGCCCATTCACTTAGTGTCTGCAACTAAACAAAGACCCCATTATTATCAATCTACCCGCATAAAAATACAACGCCGTTCTTGATACTGAACGATTATGTTTATATTGTAGCCCCTAGATTCACTTCAATAGCTTTACTTGAAACGTATTAAGTATAGTATTTTTTATTACATTCTTACATTTTTTCGCCTTTTTTAACAAGGCTTATGAAAGGAAGGTCTACATCTACATGAACATTTTAATTTTATTTTGTATGTTTTTGTCAGTTTGTCAGGATTTGACATAATAAGTACCTATAATCATTCTACAGAAGCCCAATTCTCGTAACTATTTGTGATCATAATCCTGTTTCGGCTCGCGTGGTGTCGTATTCACACAAGCGTCTATCGCTCGTGAGCGAGTGAAACAGCGGGCGGACTGAAACATGACTATGATCACCTGACCAACTGGCTTCTGTTAACTGTTAATGACTTTGGTAATACATAATACGAATGCATTTTTGTTATCCTATGATCAAATGGTGTTCTGTCATCTGTGCGATGTGCCTGGTGGTGCGCTGTGGCTTGTGGCATCCCCTTTGGAAACCTCGTATGAGCACTAATATAAGTATGAGGTAGATGAGAAAAGCTTTTCGGAGGAGGTCAAACATATCATAAAGTGTATAAATACCAAAAAGGCACTTGGCCTAGATGGTATTTCAAATAAAACACTTAAAATGTTACCGCCCGCATTAATTCAACTTCTCGTGAACATCTTAACGCCCTCTTAGTAGGATGTTCATTCCCAGCAATTTGGAAAGTAGCCATTATCATAGGTATTCACAAACCGGGCAAACCCCGGGTGCAGCCTACTAGCTACCGACCAATCAGTCTCATTAGCTCCCTTGGTAAGGTATAAGAGCGTATTCTAGTGAGGCGTCTAAAGGACGTCATAACAGAGAAAAACTCCTACCAGACGAGCAGTTCGCCTTCTGCGAACAGCACAGCTGCCCCGCTCAAGTACACCGCATAACGGAGTACATAATCGAGAGCAAGAATGACAGGAAAACGACAGGCGCCGTTTTCTTCGATATCGCAAAAGCATTCGACAAAATCTGGCACCAAGGTCTGTTGTACAAACTGTACTGCACGAAAAACCTTGGCGAACCGGATTGTCTAGTTCTGACAATCAGTAGCTACCTCAAAGACCGAAAATTTCCGGCGGAGGCGGGAGTCCAGCAAGGCTTGGTACTCTCGCCCTCCCTCTACAACCTGTACACTTGCGATATCCCCAAACACCCTAGGGTGCAATTGGCATTATCCGCAGATGACACAGCCCTTTACTATACTCATCGCAATGCAGAAATTGTAACAAATAATCTCCAGAATGCAATCACCGCTCTCGGCGACTGGTTCTCAAAATGGAGAATCGAAATAAATCCCGAAAAAAGTAAAACTATCCAATTTAAAAGACTCAAATATAACAAAAAACAACAAAAAATTGGTCCCATCAGCCTGCACGGAAAGCGAATCCCGGAGGTTAATAAAGTAAAATACTTAGGCGTAGTACTAAACAAGTCGATGACATTTTCTAATCACGTAACTTCAACAATAAGAAAAGCTAAATTCGTACTTTTCAAATTATATCCGTTATTAAACACGCGGAGTAAAATGTCCCTAAGACATAAACTCACTTTATATATAACTTGTATTAGAACAATACTCACTTATGCGTGTGTCTCTTTCGCACACATAAGTGATAATCAAATGGAACGCCTACAAAGGGTTCAAAACCGCTTTTTGCGCTTAACAACAGGCGCGCCACATTACGTACGCAACATCGACTTGCATAGAGACTTCGACCTTATCACTATAAAAGCCTATATCAAAGAACTCGCCGAGAGATTCTTTGAGAATGGTAAAAAATATACAAATCCCCTTATACGTAGAGCCTTGGACAACGAACACGACGCACAGACGTTCAGACATCCCCAAAAGCGGCCTAAGCACATCTTAGCCGACCCAGTAGACTCCATCACTAAATACGTAATACAGTTACGTAAACACAAAAAACATGCACCCGCGTGGATAGTAAAGCACCGGGGTCGACGCCGGCGCCTACCCCGAAGTCTTACACCAGACCCGAATACACGTACAGACATACGGACCGACTCAAACACGGGACCACCGGACTCGAATCGGTTCCGAGTTCGACTCCTACCAGTGTAGCCACACCTAATCAAGACCGCGACCGCGATATTGTTATAGAGAGCTCTATCAATACTGCGGGATTATTCGATATCAGAACACTCGCGCGCGAGTCCGCCCGACCGCACGCGGAAGGGGGGAGGGACGGCCCTCCCAGATCTATAAAAATGAGCTGCTCTATCAGTACAAAAAGTCGTACGCCGTTAGTCTGTGCTACCGCGCGCGAGCAACCACACTCGTCAGAGAGTGAGGAAGGGGTCGGACCCCTCAGCAGGAGGGACCACGGTCTCTCCAGTCCTAAAAATAGCTTATCCGTAGTTATTCCCCAAAACCGGTACGTACATCACCCGCAGGGGGGTGATGTAAGAGGGGGTCAAACTCCCTCATCGTATTCCCACCAAAACGACTGCTAAATGGCAGTCACCAGACCGATTAAGCTAAGACGGCCAAAAGCCATTAGCATAGACCCATTCGAAAAAAAAAAAAAAAGAAAAGCTTTAGTAGCATTATGATGATGGTCTGAAATAGAAGACTCGATTTCTATTTATAGAGAAAAACAAAACTTGAGAGGTGTCAAGGGACACCCGGATGGAACGAAGTTATAATATATATATTATAATATAAATATATAGTTGATAATGAAGAATTGAAGCCTATTTTGGAAGAAATATACACATATTACCCTCCCTACCTAATCCCTACCCTACCTACTAACAGTCACAATGTGTAATTGCAAAATTCTACATTATTGTCAAGGTGATAAGGTCGTTTTTTGTATCATTCTTAATAGTCGTTATTACATTGTGATTTCGAGTGGCAAAAAGTGTCGTGCCTCCAGTCTCCGTCCGTCCGTCCGTCAATCCGTCCAGCCTCCATACAATTCGCAACGCGCCATAAGGAACTACGTTCCAAAATTGCGTCATTATTTCAGTTTTCAGCGACATTTTTTAAGTTTTTATTTTGCTTAATAGATGACAGGCGTTCATTGTTGCGGGCTTTTTATCTAAGACTTCCTGTCGCTTCGTGTCTAATGAGGCATTTTTATTACGAGGCAAAAACTTGATCAAAGTACAAAAACGTTTAGAAATATTTTTCCGAGAGGAAATTTTATACTTCCAATTATTTTAAGGAGAGTCCGCTTATGATCTCATTTATTTGGCCTGTAAATTCTAGGCTTTGTAAAGGTATCTTACGGGTATTTTTATTTAAGTTTGAATAATGTCAGTAACGATGAAATGTATTTAATTTGTAAGAGAGTGTTAGTAGATAATTAAAGTTTTTTCCTGTAGGTAGATTCTGCTAGTTAAGTCTTACAATATAATTCATTAAAAGTATGGATTCTGGTACTAAACATAACGGTGTATTTTACGTTTATAATAAGGTACGCTTAACGCTGTTCCTCCGATTTCAGTTGGAAGCTTTACATTCTAGTATTGTTTTTCATCTGTGGTCTGAATGCTGGTCACGCTATGCCTCAGCCACACGTTTCAATTTGTAAACACTGTTGCCTCGCGGCTAACCATTAGAAATGCATTCTGTTTTTACGCGGCAAATGTTTAAAGGACGATTGATCCTGTTTATGGGTTTATAACTAAGCTGTGAGCAGGTGATGAGATTCTCAAATACTCGAGCGCCTATTGTTTTGATGTCACCGAAGAATTTCAAGAACCTTCTGCATGTGGGCAAAAGTGCGGGCTTCCGTTTCAAATTAAATACTAAACTTGCAAGTGATAAATTCTGTGTTAATTATTGTAATTCTATCATCCTATTTTTTTAAGAAGGTGGCTGGCAGCGGATGGATGAGGGCTGCCCAAGATCGGGATGGTTGGCGCTCATTCGGGAACTGATGATGTCGATGATGCATCAACCTATACTTTATGCGAGAAATTCTTGTGTATATTACTAGATGTTGCCCCTGCCTTCGTGCGCGCAACAGGAAATGTGTGCGCGGGAACCGGACATTTCGTAACGAACGACGAAATGTATTTAGCTTTCTGAAGAATAGTTGACAAATAAGTTTATTTAAATTGAGTAACTACAATTTTTATAAAAAAACTATAACCCGACTACGTAAAGTATATAAGCCTTTTGTTACCCGGGCTATTGTTATGAATCCATTGAGACCTCATTCATTAAAATGGGATCTGTCGCTTAGGCGCTATCGTGGAACATAAATACATACATACTTAGACTGCCAAAATCATTACCCTTCCTATTGGCTTCGTCGTTGTCGGGTAAAAAATAAAATAAAACCGAACCTCCGGGCTCTGGAAAACACCATTTTTACGAATGTGGCCATGCGAAAACAATAAAAGAGGCAAAGTTTGGTATTTCATCATTTTTATCATAAAATTAGGGCTATAAATATCCTGATGTGGCCATTATCCGCGTCAACCCTTTCATTTCAAACTCGGGCCAAATAAAATGTCTCACATTTTCCAATAAAAATACTTTGAAATTTTTGTCCGTCGATTTCTTTCGAATAAAAATTTTAAACGTACAATTTTACAAATCAAACTTTGCTGTGTTTTTTGCAGGTTAAAAATTTATTGGTATTCAGATACGGACCATTTAAAAATTTACAAACAAAGCAATTTCATACATACAACGTCATCTTTATTAGGTCGATAAATCATAAAACATACAAATTACAAGCGAATGCGCTTTTACAAACGATTTCGTTGCTTTGTACATACCTAATGGAATAAAAGTTTCGTGTGCGAATTTCTAGTATGTTCCTATCATGCAGGTTTATCTGAAAATCGATCCGCATCGACAACAGACAACAAACGAAATGTCTTAATATTCCGTTATTAGACCATTATATATTATATTCCTGTTGTAATTTTCCTTCGTTGCATCCATTAACTACCTGTTAGCTCATTTGGGTACTGTGACAATTAGGTACGAACCCTCATCAAGGAGTGCCGTGGAGGGTATAAATTGGTAGGATACAGGAAAGTGTTCCGGCTGGTTGCCCCGCGCTTAATGTGCCACGGTTCAGCGCACCACGAGACTTGACTGGACATAAACATGCATACTAGTATTCAAAGTAATTTATACGTGTTTGGATGCACAATCGAACAAGTTGCCGCTCGACCAGGCATAAGATGTAAATCGCTTAACAGCGCCGTTGAATCGTGCGCACGCACTCATACTCACGTGTCAATACGTAGGTCTGCAGTCTGCAGCCGTTGCGGTTACTTCCTTTGTGTTTGAATATTTTGAGGCATACTAGTGCAAAGGAAAGTGTTTAGAAACTGGTTGAGAAGAAGCTTTGTTGATATTGTACGTGTGTTATTATAGGTTGCCCAACAGGGTAGAAGTGCTCTCTGCTTTGCAACTAAGGGTCAGTTCACACCGCAACGATACGCGACGCTACGTGGTGCTGCTTTCTTAAAATAGCTACCCAAAATTGCACTTTATTCACTACAAAAAAGATAAACATTTTATGTGACATTACACTGCACATGCAGCGCATACATTTTCTCGACTCTCTCGAGTATATAGTAGCTCTTCCGACCACAGTTTATATACACGAATACCACCGCAACTATATACACGAATACATACATAGGAAGACTATGCTTGTGTCGTCGCTTCAAACTACAATTTTCCTAATAAAAAAAAACTTACATTTATGTCACTCTCCTTTAACTGGTTTTACTCCTTGTTTTTTCTACAGGCCAAGAATTAGTAGGATGCTCTTGCGTAATTCTAGAACCATGGAAAGCAGAATCATGTATAAAGATGATAAAATAAATTTATTGTAAAAAAAGGATGTGACAGGATCTGTTGTAATCAGTTCTTTCATGGCAATCACCTATTTTTATGTCATATCCATAAAATACTAACATTAAAGAAATGACAAGGCAAAAGTCGGTTCGGGCGAGTTCAAAAGTCGGCTCGGTCACGGCTCATGACTTTGTTTCCATAGAACGTTATACCCCAGGTTCTACTGAGTAAGTATTTAAATGACAATAGAATTAGAACAAGAAAAGACAAATATCTACTTGAAAAACCAAAAAAAAAAAAAAACTTTTAGGTATTCGGTATACCCTACATTTAACGATAAGTACATATCCTACTAATATTATAAATGTGAAAGTTTGCGAGGGTGGATGTTTGTTACTCTTTCACGCAAAAACTACTGAACGGAGTTTTGATAAAATTTGGTATTATAGTAGTTTGAGCTCTAGATTAATACATAGGGTACTTTTAAAAGCTAGTACATAGTAAATAATAATTTAATAGTAAGTTTATTAATTATACTCCAAGTATAACAAGTAAGTAGATAATATAATGAACTAGCCGTTATCCGCCCGCTTCGCGTGGCATAAAATACATGCCAAGTGAAAGAAATATTAAATTGTGTTATCTAGCTGCCTAATTATTTATCATGAACGGATTTTACGAAATTAACACACCCTTAACTACTTAGCGTCTTATCGATTTATATGAGTTAAAATAATAAATAACACAGCTTTCCACATAAATAATACACTTTTCCTCGAATCTCATGTAAGAGAAGACGCATTTGATAACATTCAGTATTTCCGGGATGCACGGTATAAACTCTACCTAAAACTTGATCTTTCTTGACTCTTAAATAACCTGAAACAACCTTACATTTTTTTCTTCTATTAAAGCGGTTATTTTTCCATACTTAATAAGCTATAACTTCAACATACAAAAGAGTTTTTGCAAAGTCATCAACTTGGCAAAGCTCAAAAAAAGTTGTTTTTTTTTGGATTAATTACTTTGTCAACCACATATTGCTCAGTAAAATAAATTCTTTGAGCATTTTCAAGATGTACAGCAAGATGCATCACATCAGAAACCTGTCATGAATAGGAAAACGAAATATTCGCCAGACTGCTTCAGAGCTACTGATGTAACGTCCCGCCTGGTACTTCGTCACCTCATCAAAATTCAAGTTTCTAAGTTTTAAATCTACAGATATATCTATATAAATACAATTTTTTTTTGATTTTTAACGCCCCCGCACAACCCTCTTGGAGTTGAATATCATAAAATTAGTTCTTGATAAACTCAAACATGCCAAAAAAAATATTTTGGCCAAGTTTCAAAGTTCTAAAAGCAATAGATTGGAAGATACAAATTTTTAATATTTTTAACGCCCCCGCACAACCCTCTTAGGATTGAATATCATAAAATTAGTTCCTAATGAATTCAAACCGCCCCCCCACAACCCTCTGGGGGTGAAACATCATAAAATTAGTTCTTAGTAAACTCAAAGATGCTAAAAAAAATGTTTTGGTCAAGTTTCAGAGTTATAAAAGCTATAGATTGGAAGATAATTTTTTTTTAATTTTCAACGCCCCCGCACAGCCCTCTGGGGGTAGAATATCATAAAATTATTTTTTAGTAAATTCAAACATGCCAAAAAGAATATCCTGACTAAATTTCATACCTATAAGAGCTGTAGTTTTAAAATGGGATTTTTTTTTAATTAACGCCCCCGCAACCCCTCTTGGGGGTGGAATTTCGTAAAATCCGTTCTTAGCTGACCTCTACTCGGTGAAAAAAATATTCCTACCAAATTTCAAGTCTTTAGCTCTAATGGTTCCAGCGATATCGTGATGAGTGACTATATACGTGGAAATCTCTTATATATATAATGAATTAATTATGATTATGATTTGTGAGGTAGACGTAAATACAAATCAGTATAGAAGATTACCTGAATCAAATAAGTAATAATATTTCAGAAAGAATATTAAAAAATATTAGCATGTGTAACAAACAACAATTCTAATTAAGTAAATACCTATAGATTATAACAGTAAAAAAATACAAAATATATAGTATAAGTATTTTTAACAAGAACCTAAAATATTCGTACAAATGTTATTTTTTAACAGTGTAGTAGTATATATAGAAAAAGATTTATAATTTGCACCTTGCAAATTATGTTTAAATATTCCTTTATCTTCTTCTTCTTCTTACATATATATAAAAATGTTAAATGCAATTATTATGCAATTCCAATGTCTCGCTAAAAGTCGAGAACGGCTGGACCTTAATTAGCCAAATTTTTATCTTGAAATAATTGTCAAAGTTCCGAGAAGGTTTGAACGGTGAGAAATATTGGAAAAATTGTGGGGAAAATACAAAAAACGACGATTGAATTTTCCTGTTTTGATGTAGATGTTGGTGTAGGTTGTAAGTATAGATCACCTATACTAACATTAAATTATTATTATTTATTCACTCCAGGGGTGGTTAGCAGGAACAATTGACAACTACGTGTCCGTAACATTATCGAAAGGGAATTGTATGAAAATTACGACAGCTCCCATACAACTGACATTCGATTACGTAACGAACACGTAGTTGGCAATTGTTCCTGCTTGGACTACGTTCATAGCTACTACTAGACGGAACAACGTATGTCAGGACAACTGATCTTAATATTTAAAGCATAATATCATTTAAAATATCTTGTATGGCCTATAATGTCTGACCTACCGTCTGAACCCGATCGTTTGACTTTACGAAATTCCATTACAAAACCGATCTTTTACTTCCTTAGCATTGGATAGCTGCAGCAATATAAAACGAACGAAATTTCGTTCTGACCTCACAAGGGCTCGTGTCCTAGATTGAGGTTTGCTTTGTTGCGAGACGTATAATAAGCCGGAACAGTCTGCATCGCAAATAATTCAATTTCCAAAGAAAACACATAAAATCTATACCTAAACATAAATAAAATTGAAGTATCTATTTGTAATTTCAAATTAACAGCTTATACGGTAGTTTTTATACCTATGTATGCCAAAAAACCGATTTTTAAATTTTTTGTCAGTCTGTTTGTTACTGCTAATTTGAAACCGCCGGACCGATTTTGACTTTCACTGGCAGATAGCTTATTTTATATGGAGTAACTTAGGTTATTTTTACCCGACTACGGAGTAGATAAATGGTAGGGTAATGCCAATGATCTTGGCAGTCTGTGTATGTATGTTTGTTCCCTCGTAGCGTCTAAATTACTGGTCCGATTTTAATAAATGAGGTGTCAGTAGATTTGTAATGATGCCGCGGGTAACATAGGTTATAAATATATTTTTTTATTATTTCGAAAATTGAACCTGAAATAAATAATGTATAAACATATGTGTGATGTTCTCGCCAACTCCTTTCTTTTGATATCAAATACGTGATGATTATCTCGGTTTAATTTTTTTAAATGTTAGAACATTTATAAAAATTAAACCGAGATAATCATCACGTATTTGATATCAAATGTATTTGTATCAAAAGAAAGGAGTTGGCGAGCACATCACACATATGTTTATACATTATACATATTGTGGCGGGCACAAAAATATATAATACACGTTTAACATGCGGTCGGAAAAACGGAGTTGTCCAATTTTCGAAAATTGGACAACTCCGTTAACTCCGTTACGTTAACTTACGTTACGAAAGTAGTAACTTATACTATTATGTATTATGTGACATTACGTAATATAACATTATATATATAATGTTATATTACGTAATGTACATAAATTTTAAATTATATATATAAAAATTATAATTATAAATATAATAAATAATAATTTTTATATTTTACATATTATTTTACCTTCATAAAATATATTTTATTTTATAAATATTATACTTATTATTATTATCGTTCTTATAATCTAGAAAAAAAAATTGGCTCGCTCTGCGCTCGTGAAGAAGATATTATTTTCAATTTCAAGTGTTTTGATAAGGTACTTATTAATATTATTCTGAAAATATGTTCGATTGGGAAACGAAAAAATACGAAATAAAAAAATAAGTTACAAAAACTATAACCCGACTACGTTATAAAAAAGGCGCCTAAAAAGGCCGAAACAAGAAAATAATTCAGATAGAAATCCAGCAAAGCATAAGTAAATAATTGTCAAGTTAGAGCCGTGATCGCACCTACTTTATATTATGGTTCGGCACATCGATGTCAAATCGCAGCCGTCTGAATCTATCTTGGGGTATAATTCTAGAAACTTCTCTAGGCCTTAGCGTCCCGGTGTAAGCTGCAGCTTAGATGCCACTAAGATGCCATTTTTGGATTTCTATCTGAATTATTTTCTTGTTTCGACCTTTTCAGACCCCTTTTTAGGGTTCGGTAATACATAAGGAACTCTTATAGTTTCGCTCTGTCCGTCTGTCTGTCTGTCTGTCTGTCCGCGCTTCTAGCTTTTGTAATTATATGTATATAAATGGATGAAATTTGGAATTGTAATACATTGTGTATATATATCGGTTTTGGAATCATAAAATAATAATAATTTTATATTTTAGGGGTGGCTCTATATATAACATAAGAAGTGGGGATGAAAAATATTTTTTCATTTTCTTATGAAAATTATTATATCTTTTAAAATGAAGGCAAGGTTTCATACATACCTTTTTTACAAAGTCAACCATTGTCCAGTAATCGGCCTCCAAAGTGGTTTATAAGTTGGTCCCCCCTGGCATTTCTAAACTATAAGACATGAAAACTTGTAAGTTTCCATGCTGGTAGATCATGTTAAAATCTCTTTAGAATATATTATTTTGAGCGAAATCGAAGAATATTTTTTGAAGTAATTTAAAGAAAACCTGTTGATAGTTACGGAACCCTCCTTAGACATGTCGTGGCATGCTCTTGGTTAGGTTTTTTATAACGTAGTCGGGTTATAGTTTTTAAAACTTATTTTTTATCTTAGGGTATCGTTTATAGGGTTCCATTTCCATTAAAAGTTCCACGCAAACGAAATTGCGAACTATACCAGATGATATGGGAATTCTTTAAGCTGAACCCATCGGAGTCAAAACTCGAAATTTTACTATAAAATAATACTAAACAGACACCATCGAATATATCAAAGTACATTAAAACTGCCATTATCATTGAAAGGTGCCATCTATCAAAACTAATCTCTATCGCTATTAAAATGCAATCAACCGTCTAAAGTCTTCGAAGTTTGCGCGAATTTTGTAGAAATGGGCGAAGTCGGCCGAAATCCTATAAAAATACAGCGCAAATGGAAAACTTTGAGAAACTTATACCTGCAGTTGAAATACGAATAATGAATTCATTTTGGATGCTGGCTCGATTGCCCTAGCGCACACTTTAGCTTGTTGAGGTCATTGTTGTAACTTTCATTTTATTTGTTTTAATAATCATAGTAGTAACACACCTTGCGACTAACGCCAGCTTACACATTGAATTTATTAAATTCTATAGTAAGAAACCTCCTGTTATACAATAAAATCAGTTTTTCGATTTCGTAAGTCTGCTTCAAATAGGGCACAATATTAACAACGTATCAAACTAAAATTCTATATGCTTACTAGTTTAATTAGCAGTATATTTTGAACCAGAACAAGTAACTTTATGAAGTTTTATTTGAAAGTTCGATTTAATCAGCTTAATTCAATTCTATTCAAGTTGTTATTTTTATACTCGAGACTTAACAGATAAACTTTTTCGGTGTGGTGAATTTTGTTTTGTTAGGTCGAAGTTCTACTTAATTCCGAACTTCAAGCAACATCGTCAACATTTATTTGTTATTTTTTCACAAAAGTACCTAACATACCTTCTGCAATGGCTTATAATTTTTACATCTTGTCATTTAGTTTGTAAATATATTAACTATCTGCTTCTGTGTTTAAGTATTGATATATTAAGTATTTATATTCCAGAGTTTTATTCATGTGTTCAAAGTGTGTTTTTTCTTAGCCTCAATACACCCTCTAAATGTGTGCGTGAGTGTATTTGTACCTAGATGTAACATTTGCTGTGACACGACACTTAATTAGTGCTGACGACCGTTCCGGACTATATCCAAATATAGTATACAATATACAAAGAGAACATTACGGATTTGAATACCATATTAAAGCGGTAATTTCGTGTTATAATCTCATGCATTGCATTTGTGGAAAATAATGGAAGTTTGGGTACAGCCCACGAATACTAGAATCTTTGTAGAACATAATATCCGAAGTCATGTACAATTTCATGATAATTATTTAAAAATAGAGTTACATTTATTTTGTTACAAATCATTCACTCTGAAAATAAAGCGTGAAACATAATAAGTACGGACTGATAGTAAAGTTTATTGGCGTTGTCTAGACGTATCTTTGAACAAACGTCTTAACCTGATGTTAGCTTAAGTGTGCGCTGACTGAAATAAAACTTCACGGGAACATTATGCTAAGTAAATGTGATGTTAGCTTATCTTTCACGTTCTAACACCTAAACTCAACATACCTCAACATATTATGTAGTTTGTTTTAAAATAGCTTCATCTTCGGACCGTTTTAGAGTTCATGTGCAATAAATAATGTAATTAATTAAATAAATAAAAAAAAAACTAAGTGTAAGTAAGTACTAGCAAAAGTGAAGATCGCCCAAGTAACAATTTATCGTTGTACAATAGTTTTGTAAACGTTATTGACGTGATAACGTCTTATAATTCGATGAAGCCGGCTGCACGCACGAAAAAACATGACTCATGCGTTACCAAGTACTGTTACCAACTACCGTTACCTGTTACCGTTACCAAGTACCAGCGTTACCTCGCATTTTATTATTATTATTATTATTATTGTTGTTGTTGTTGTTGCTGTTGTTGTTGACGTTGTCACGTTCAACTATCGTCAGTAAACCGACTTTACAGACAACCGATATTTTTATATTACCACAGCTAAGTCACACTAACGTTTTAATAAAGTTTATAAAACGAGAAAAGGGCCTCATTTATACGACCATTGTTTTGTATAATCGTCATATAAAAGTCACAAGTGTCTTTGTTGAAGTCATTCAAAAGTCGTGTGATCGTTTAGATATTACCATTTTCATCGAACACTAGTTTAATCATAACTTTAAAGCCACTCGTTTTGTCATATTTTGGTCGTACAGGTGTACCTGATAGGTTTGCCTGCACAGTTATACTTGTCAGGTCAGCTTGAGCTGAGTGGTATGGAAACCTGCACAAAAGTAAAACATTCGGTTCCGGTTTACCTGTGCACAACAACTCAAGTGCAAGTCAAGGCAAACCGTTACGTGTATGACTAGCATTAAAAAATTATATAATTGGAGCAAGCACTTTTAATTTTCAAACCATTTCATCTATCTTAATCTCTTATCTCGTTACTTAAGAGACACATCTTAAATAGAACTCCGCAGAACCGCAAATACATCCTTTCCACGACGTGTACTAGTTGGATGTTGATGTAGATGAAAAAATAAAATGGCGCAAACATTTCGCGCGGCTCGCAGGGACTTGCACTAAATTTTTTCACTTAAGTTGAAAATGAAGCGACGAGCCGACTTAATGAGTTCTCCGGCACCGGATAGAACGAGGTCGTTACCCAAATAAAACTAGACGTGGGGTAGTGACGGGGTCGCGTCTTGGACATCGATATGTCAATCGAGTTTCTTCGTTCATAACCGCCGATCAGCCATGCCTATCCTCGATGAATCTCCAAGAAAATTTATTTTGTTCAGGATAATGACGGTAGGTTTTTTGTGCACTACATGGAAATTGATCGTCCGGCAGACAATATTTTACTTATAATAAACTATTCATATGGTAATAAGGGCATTATAAGTTAAAAATTGGATGGCGGACAGCAAAATTTCGTGTAGTGCTCAAAAACCTACCATCATTATCCTGAACAAAATAATTTTTCTTGGAGATTCCTGGAGATCCTACGAATCCTACGGATGCACGGATCCCGTCACTATAGAACAAAGATTAGGCTTAGTTAGGCGTGTCTTTTTTTAAATATCCATATTACATAAGAAAGAAATTAACAACAACCAATGTATAATAGCTGTGTAAAATTGCATCAAGCGTGGAGGTAACTTTTTGCATTTTAAACATTTTTAGTAATCCCTATTTCTAAATGTCAGTCAAAAACTTCGGGGGAAAAATGTACAAAAAATATTTTTAAAATATTTATTGTACATTTTTTCCATCGTTGAAAATGTCCGCTGCCAATCATCTGTTATTCACTGACGAATTCCGCTGCGTTCCCAACTTCATCGTTTAGCATACGCCGTGTCAGCTCGAGGATTAATTACAATCCACCATGAGAATTTTCTTAAAAAAATTGCATACGTATATCGTAATAAATATACGTATTAAAATATTTATTGTACATTTTTTCCATCGTTGAAAATGTCCGCTGCCAATCATCTGTTATTCACTGACGAATTCCGCTGCGTTCCCAACTTCATCGTTTAGCATACGCCGTGTCAGCTCGAGGATTAATTACAATCCACCATGAGAATTTTCTTAAAAAAATTGCATACGTATATCGTAGGCTGTTATAGGCTTTGATATGTTTACTTATATACATAAGTCCTTATTTTTTATCCGACTACGACGAAGCCTAAAGGAAGGGTATTGATTTTGGCAGTCTATGTATATATGTATGTATATTGTATGTATGTATGTATGTATGTATATTATATGTATGTATGTATGTGTGTTCCCTCGTAGCGTCTAAATCCGTCGTCGTCGTCTGGTCCAATTTGTATAAATAAGACGTCAATAGATTCGTAATGATGCCGCGGGTAACATACGCTATATAATTTTTTTCAAAATGTTGTACTTCGAAAATTGAACCTCAAATTCTAATTAGCATCTAAAAAAAATTTACCAAGATAATCATCACGTGTTTGGTATCAGAAGAAAGGTCTTTGCAAGCTCACCACAAATATTTGTGTGAGCGCCAAGACTTTTCTTAAATACATAATGATTTTTCAGTCAGTGGACAAACTAAAAAAAACAGCTGTTTCATACAAAATGCTATCTATCTATAAATATATAATTTTAATATTATACTTATTATTTTACTTTCATAAAATATATTTTATTTTATAGATATTTAAATTGGCTCGCTCCGCGCTCGTGAAGATATTATTTTTAATTTCAAGTGTTTTGATTATGTTCTTATTAATATTATTCCAAAAACATGTTCGGCAAACGGAAAAATACGAAATAAATATAAGTAAAAAAACTATAACCAGACTTCGTAATAAAAAAAAACTAAACCAAGAGCATGTCCATGTCTAACAGCCGAAATTAATAACATATCTAAAATCTTAGGCTCCAGTCCAGACTCCAGACTCCAATCTTAGATCTTCAAACATTTGACGTAAATTGACGTGAAGAATTGATCCTAGGATCGTTGAAATAATAGGTCTTTACCTATGAAATCGCCGTTCTGAAGTGCTAGTCATTTCAAATCAAAATAATTTTTGTTTGGCTGAGAATTCTAATTTCAAATTAATTTTATTTTAAAAACATTGAATTCTTTTTCCAAAAGTAGTCATTTGTTTATTGATTAGTGTTACATTTTCATCGCATTTCAATCTTTTTCGTCATCATGGATACGTTAAAAATTCGAGTAATTATGGAATATTTATAAGTATTTATTTAATAAATAATTATGGAGTACCGTCGTGGCAGCAACGCTGTACAAGCGGCATGCAACATCAACGACGTTTACGGAGCTAACACTACAAACCAACGCACCACCTGTTATTGGTTTGCTCGCTTCCGTTCTGGAAATTTCGACCTGAAATATGATCCTCGCAGTCGTCCGAAGGCTTTGGTCGACAATGACGAATTAAAGGCGATTGTGGAAGCTGTTGATAAACAATCTAAGGCTGAATTAGCAGCAGCTTTCGATGTTAGCGTCAAAACAATATTGGTCCATTTGCGTCATAATTGGCAAGGTAAAAAAGCTTGACAAATGGGTGCCCCACGAACTCAATGATCGCCAGCGCGAAGTACGCGTCGACGTGCCTTGCACTGCTCAACAGACACACAAATGAAGGAATGTTGAACCGCATTGTTACCTGCGATGAAAAATGGATTCTGTTTGATAACCGCAAGCGCTCAGTAAGTTGGTTGGATCCTGGTTCAGCACCTAAACAATGCCCTAAACGAAAACTTACCCCTAGAAAAGTGATGGTCACTGTTTGGTGGTCTAGCGCCGGTGTGATTGATCACAGCTTCTTACCAAACGGGATGAGCAGTACTGCAGATGTGTGCTGTGAAGAACTGAACACAATGATGGAGAAGCTGGCACATCTCGAATCAGCATTGGTCAATCGCTCGTCTCCGCTGCTCCTGCACGACAACGCGCGACCTCATACTGCACAGCAGACGGTCTCCAAGTTGCAAGAACTGGGGTTGGAAGCTCTCCGTCATCCGCCCCACTCACCAGACCTTGCGCCTACAGACTACTACTTTTTACAGAATTTGGATAACTTCTTGGCGGGAAAAAAACTCAATACCCGAGAGGCAGTACAACATGCCTTTGAAGTATTTGTTGCCTCCCGTCCAGCTGATTGCTTTAAGAAGGGCATCAATAAACTGCCACTGCGTTGGCAAAGATGCATTGATTGTATGGGTGATTACTTCGATTAATACAAATAAAAAATACATGAAAAAAATTAGTTTTTTCATACAAAACGGCAATTTCATAGGTAAAGACCTAATATATTGAAATCTTGATCTCAGATATCTAAAATGAGATTAAGATTGATTATTAATTTCAGGCGCATGGAGGGTTCCGTAACTATAACCGCGTAAAAGGTTTTTTTAGATTACTTCAAATGTTACTGTCCGATTTCTTTTTAAATAATTTTCCTAATCAGACAGACGAACGGACAGAGCGAAACTATAAGGTTTTCTTATGTATCACGGAACCCTAAGAATGGTCACAGTAGAGCCGTGGTCGCACCTACTTTATAAGGTTCGGCACAGTCGAAGTCAAATCGCAGCAGTCTGTATCTATCTTGAGGTATAATTCTAGAAACTTCTCTAGGCCTTAAACTGACGCTTAGATGCCATTAGTGGGTGCGACCACGGCTCTAGCTTGACTATTTTAGTACCTATGCATTTCTGGATTTCTATCTGAATTGTTTTCTCGTTTCGGCCTTTTTAGACCCCTTTTTTATTACGTAATCGGATTTTTTTAACTATTTTTTTTAAAGACGTATATAATATTTCATACACGAGTAGGATATTCAAACAAGCCCACGCAATTTTAATCCTGAAGAGAAAAGTCCATAATACAAAGAATGGACTTAATGATTTAGGTACGCTTAGCTTTTAGACAGCCGTTTTAGCCTACGCAATGTTCTCTTGAAAGGGTAACTTTACAATCGTATTAGACCGATTACTCGATAGCATCGATCACAGTCATGTCTACCGAGCACATCACTAGCAAAAGGGAACGCCATTTCAAATACAAATTGCTACATTAACGAAAATTCACTTTGACGCTGCATTGGCTCACGACGGGCACTATAAAATTTGATTTCTTTGCTGTGTTATGAAAGTCTTTGAGGTAATGTGCGAAGTGTTTCGACTGTTTCAATGTATTCTACATATTTATAAGTATTTTTCTTTTACCTCTAGTTTATTTTATCGCCATTTCAGGAATTTCAGCAAGTTTAGACAGTTGCGTGTATTTTTTATGTGGCCAGACGACGTATTAGTAGTCTGGATGTGTCTTCTAAAATCAATGTTCCTATTTGTATTGTATGCGCAGCCAATCAATTCGACAGCACTTAAAACTTTCGTTAGTTCCTATCGCCAGCACTTAAAACATGATACCTAATAACAATTATTTATTACTATTAGCATATAATAAGTTGTATAATATTTGAAGGAATTTTATACTAAAATCCTTTTATATACATGAGTAAGTTCCTTCTTCCTTCCTTCTCTATACTTTATGTCATCTACTATTAGGATGTACATTAAAGCAAACCGACCAGTTATAAATAATAAAAAACGTCGAATCGTTTTCGCGTTACTGGCCGGCCGGAAGTGACGTCACATATTTCCCTACGTTCGGAATACTATTTCCGGTGCGACATATTGCATCGAAACATCATCCGAAATCTGGACACATTTGTTAAAAAATATAATTTACAGTCGGTAATAAAATATTCAGTGAACATTTAATTTCCTACGTACTCAGTATTAAAGATGACCTCTGTGGCTCAGTGGTTGGCTTTTCTATGTGGACGCTTCACACCATGTCAATCTGGCCCCGTGCTAAGTACCCGAAGAACTTGTGTTACGGGGATCAGACAACGGGAAATATATTAAATACGAACACAGATAAACTTTATTGTTCCTTCGGCGAGATTCGAACCCGTGACCTTCATCTTGAGCACCTACGGGTGAGTCACGGGTCACGGTTTTTTCACGGTTTTTTTCATTTTTCATGATTCACGGTCAATATTATAGAAGATTTTTGGCGAAAATCGTCTAGATGGCAATTCGACCGTCAAAAATATTCAGACGGTCGATTTTCGCTTTGCCGCAAAAGTTGTGCGTTGGTTAGCCTTGTAAATCCCGCATACGCATCCCGCATACGCAAAGATTAAACTTGCAACTTAGTTGACAACTTATTGAATTTAATTATTCTTATATTTCAATACTATATACGAGCAAATAAAAAGAGTAATCTACACTCCGAACACTTAAGTATTAAACTAATGTACGTAAGCAATTAGAAATGGATGTTTCGTCACGGTATCTGACAGCACCGCCATTCAGCTTTAGCTAACCGCATCTGCAAATGAAACGGTTTGCAAACAGCTTTAAGCTCTATTATGTAACCTGATTGTGCTTTTATAATCTCCTGTTGCTGTTGGATTCTAAAATTGTGCTTTTGTCAAATCTCTTGGCGAATTATCAAAATATATACGATAAGATTAAAGTTTGTAATAATACTTTTTTCCATGCAAAGGGTCTAAGGTTCTAAAGTGTTGTTGCAAATACTTTTGCAAACTCTTTTTTTCTACTTACGAATATTTTACAAATTTTTCTTTAATATCATATTTTTTAAATACAGCCTTAGTTACATTTCTACGGAATATATTATTTTAAATAATACGAGTAGCTGAAAAGTTAAACCGCAATCGGACTATTTCTTAGGCCCCTCGCCCACGGCGACTTTTTGTAGTGATACTGTCGCGCGTTTCGTAAACGATCGACAGTATTGCTACTAACGCGCGTTAATCGCATTTGCAACGTGCTACAGAAGTGATGCCAACGAGCTACTAACGCGCTACAGCATTCGACTGTATCGATATTTTAAACGTTGCAACATAATGTCCGCCAAGTAATCTTTCTTTAGTAAATGGGTGCATCCAATATTGACGCTGCTTTCGCTTCGGCTGCTTACGTAAAAGCAGCATCAAAGACAACGTGACTAATGTTGCCTCAACGGAGTCCATCTTGTAAGTTGCAACTGTGATGATCGCAAGCATTTTTGTGCCGTTACTGAATCGCGTTACCACGCGACTGTATCGTGTTTTGTGGGCAAGGGCACACAGCATCGCGGCTGTATCGATACGAATTCGCTACTACATCGCTACAAAAAGTCGCCGTGGGAGAGGGCCCTTAATGCATCGAAGAAAAAACTAAATATCGGTGGCGAAGGCTGGTTCTCCTTCTTAGAGAAGCCCTATCCTATATAGGTATGTAAGGGATTTGGATGAGGGTCTTCAAAAGGTAAGTGGTAAGTGAAGCCAATAGGAATGGGGTTATAGGAACCCCACGTCACTGTTAAATATTGGAACGTAGTTCCTTATGGCGCGTTGCGAATTGTATGGAAGCTAGGCGGATTGATTAGGCACGACACTTTTTGCCACTCGAAATCACAATGTAATAACGACTATTAAGAATGATACAAAAAACGACCTAATCACCTTCACAATAATGTAGAATTTTGCAATTATACATTGTGGCTGTTATGACTGTTACATATTGTGACTAGCTAGCCGAGCGCTTGATGTTCTTGACTCAGTACGGAGCCGGACTTCGCAGCGGCAACACTGCGAGCAGCAAGCAACCCGCCCCCTCACCCCTGTCCCTACCTAAGGCGCTAGTTCCGCGCGCACTATATATACTTAGTTCAACTATTTGTTTTGTATTATATAATCTATTATATCTATGCAGATAAACAAAATTGAAGTGTCTGTTTGTAATGTCAAATTAACAGCTTTTATTTTCATTTACTGCATTTAAAAGTATGATCGGTACTTACAATAAATTATAAATTGTTAACATTTTTCTGTCCGTCTGTCAGTCTATATATATATATATATATATATATATATATATATATATATATATATATATATATATATATATATATATATATATATATATATTTATATTTCTTCCAAAATATTAAATATAATATATTATAACTTCGTTCCATCCGGGTGTGCCTTGACACCTCTCAAGTTTTATAATTTACTACGTTCTTCGCTTGCATATCAAAAGTTGAATATTCATCTCCAGGAGGTTGCATCAGTAACTTGGTCACGCCCCGAGAGTGTCACGGATCGCAATTTCATATCACTGCACCGGTCGCTGTGTCACCGGTCGCCGTGTCACTGGTCGCGGTGTCACCGGTCGCGGTTGCACCCATTCAATACTTACGAATGCCTAAGCTAGAGCAGAGCAATGTTCGTTATATCAATTTGCCACTTACCTTAAAATACAAGATATTAGATAGTACTGCTTAACATAGCATACGCAATAATGTACTTAGAGTTATGAACACCTAATAAAGTTACTTGCCAGATCGTACCACAATATGAATGCAACCAGAATGAAATGTCTAAAAAACTAATGGGGATCAGTCATGTATTTTGTTGGGTATGCAGACATACGGCGACAAAAAAACCAGTAAATACTGTAAATAAATTATTTAAATCGGACCAAAAATGACGAAGATACAGCAATTTTAGTGCATTAGTTTAAAAAACTCGCCCGAGAATCAGGAGAGTCGCTGTGACGTCATCTGTCGTCATCACCTCACCGCTAAACACAACTTAAATATTTAACGTAAACAAAAACAATGCACGCGAGGCACAAGCGTCAAGAATCGGAGAATGAATACTTATGCAATGCCTATGAAGTATGTGTACAATCAAGCCGTTGTCACGGATCCCGACGGATGACGTCATCGTAATCAATTCAGCGGAAGCGCGCGTTTCGTTTCGTAGCCGTTCAGAAAACTTTAATAAATCCACAATTTCTTGAGGGATTTTAATAATTTAAAAAAGAAAATGCTTGGTAAGTTAATCACATACGATGTACTTTGTAAAAATCAGTAGAAGCAAATACTAAGTGATTGATCCTCAGTATAGTACGAGTTCACGAGACAAGATAAAACAGTAAACAAACAGTTTCGTCACTTTGTCATAGACTTGAATGACAAATCTGTCAAATCCTACTGCCGCGCTGGTTGACTATTCATGTGTCAGGCGCTGGATGGTAAGCCGATCAAACGAAATTGTTTATTAGTTTCGAATGACAAGTATGTTACTTTGAGTTGTTTGAACTTAGAATTATTTTCAATTGACAGCATTTTGACAGGTGATCATTTTTAGTTTATTATAGAGTTTTCGAAATCTAAAACTACCCCGGGGCTGTGCAGGAATCCTAGACAGGAATATTTGACAATCTTAAAGCACTTTAACACATTATACATTGACATTCGGCCGCCCTGCCACGAGGTAGTTTCGGATGCCGAAAACGTTATAAGTCAAAGATTAAAATTTACGGTACTTTAAATATTACAAAAACAATGTTGTCAAGAAAGATCTTAAGAAGTAAGGGTCAGTTGTTACTACACATAAAGAAACACGTTTCATATGATATCAGTGATCATACACTGTACATTCGCTTTGCAGCGCGGTGCACCTTGACATTCGAATAATAAAGTTGAATTTTAAATAGCCATCTAAAAAATGCAGCGCCACGTCGCGTATCGTTTCGGTGTTAATCATCCCTTACGTTGATTTTAAATTATTTTAGTCAAAATTGCTACAACTTATTGTTATTTAAGACTTTTGCTACTTTGTACTCGAGACTTTCGCGCATGTGACAGTGAAGTCAAATCTTATTATTACTATTACTTTATTATTCAATTAGATGTATCCCGCGACTTCAAACGCGCATAAAGGAACCGTACATTTTTATCATTTATTTTAATATCATGAAATTAAGCCGATCTTTGCCGAGCCGTTCACTTTGCTGCGATAAAAATAGCCTAATCCAGAGTTTAAACTACCATACCAAATTTAATTAATTTCCGTTGAGTAGTTATGGTGTGAAAGTGTAATAAACATACACATCCGCACATCCATACATCCAAATTCTTTTATTAAAAACTTTCGCGCTTATAATATTAGTAATGATTAAATATCTAAGTGATAATAACAATGATAGACGTAATGAATTCGGTGATCTCATAATGAGAGCTCCAGTTAACACACTCCACGTTAAATTAAAGCAAACACAACAATTTTCTCCGAGATTGTACATTACCGGATTATAATTACATAATTGTATTCTCTTAATTATCCAATTACAATTTGAAAATGATTATAATGAATTAATAATTATCGTATTTAATGTAATATGAATATCATTGTTGTGTATGACAAAAGAATATAATTTTGTGCCGCTATTATAAGGTTTTCGTAAAAATATTTAAGTTTATACACCTACTTATTATTTTAACACCTATACAGTATACGTGTGTGTATCAGGTTTCGATTAAATTTGTAATACAGTTGAGGAAAATTAAAATTACAAATGAATAATTTAGATACTAAATCTTATACTGTAATCGAGACCATCTTGTATATATAATCGTAATATCGGAAACAGCTACAAGTATTTCCATGAAATTGATGAAAAAAGAAAAATCAATTTATGTATAAGACCTAGTCTTATACCTGGGAAAATGCGTACTTTTGTCGTAAGTATATCACGTAAGTGTTATATGTGTTTTTTTTTTCGTCGTGCAACAATATACATATTATCAATAATTTCGACTACAGGAATGTCCGTCTGATAGGCAGAAAGTCATGCTGATGCATAATTTTTGCATTGTTTGGAATATTCGGCATGTGGTGAGTTCAAATCCCGGTGAGATAAATATTTTTGTGATAGTTTTTACTATTTTAAATCTACTAGAACCCCGAGCAAAGTTCGGTTATCCAGGCACTATGAATTAATTACTACTACTTAGGCTTTTTCATCCGTTATTGGATGATTTATACAGTATTCTCCGAGCGAAGTAGCCACTCTTGAAATACTGAAGTGGCTGGGACAGTTTTTTATAAATGTCGTATGGTTGCCCAAGCACATACGGCATTCTCCTAACACAGTCAGCCTAGTCCAGAGGAATGACTGGTCAATACGTGTGGGGCCAACCATGTGCGGGTTTCCTCACAATGTTTTCCTTCACCGTTAGAGCGTCCGTATAATGTACTTGAGATCTGAAAAAGTCTCATTGGTACACCCCACATCCTGGCAATCGAACCTGCACTCTCGGTCAATCAGACTGTCTACCCACTAGGCCACGGAGCTTAATTATGCTGTACAATATTACGCAAAATTATACTATTGAGGTAGTGCACCTGTACTACCTCTGCTATGACTATTAAAGTCGCGTCACTGCTTCGTAGAGGCCGCTACGCCGTAGTACAGTAGAAGGTTTTCTTCACTAGAACGGAATTGTTGATAGCAGCAAGACCGTTCTAGCGCATAATCTTAATAAATTCAATTTTACCGCCTATGTTACCCAAGCTATTATTACCCAAGGGCTATTATTATGAATCTATTGACACATCATTTATTAAAATCTGACCAGTAGTCTAGGCGCTACGGTGCACGGTGGAACATACATACACACATAGACGGGTCGGACAAAAAACCAATTCCAGCCATCGACTAGCTGGGTTTATAACTATAAATTGAATATAACTTTACGTTAACTATGTCGCAAACTTAAACTGCGAGCAATCGGTTTAATCTAGCACTTGATTTTCTGGATTGGGGAACTAGACGGTATTAGGCATATTAAATTGTGCAGAACTCAGAAGTCTAGATCTCGAGTGTACTTGAGTGTACAGCTTTATAATTATTGTGACCTAATAAATGCCATTTTGTGTAAACTTACTTTATATGTTAAGAAATCTTATAGAAAAAGTTCTTAACAAACTAATGTTTTTTTCAATAAACAGCACAATTATGTAGGATTAATATTTATATTATTTCATTCTTTTTATTCCATAATTATACATTCTATTGAAATAACATATTCGTTCATTAGGAACTGGATGAAGGTATGAATTAAACGTGTTATGTTTAATTTGTTAATTAAATAAAATATTTTACTTTAACCCTATAAATAATTTGTACATAAACTAACATCTGCAAACTCAGAAAGTATCCCAATATTTTCTCTTATAAATGTGCCCGAAAGAGACTTGCCATCCGCGAAACGTTTTATCATATTAGGAACCGCCCAAATGCAAACTACACCACATTTACCTCTCGTAAGGCTTCCCGGGATTTCCTGTATAAAACTGTGACGTTTGTCCACAGCATATTTTGTAAAAAAATGATACAAAGCATAACGTTTATATTTTGTTTACCGATTTCGGTATTTGTTTTTGAGCATGTATGATCCATGATCAATTATTAGATTTTCATTAAAGTCTGGAAGATATGAAACGTTATTTAATATACATTAGCTTCGGGGACAAACTTTGCTCATATATTTATATGTAGTAGCAGACAATTAAAAGAAAAATAAGGAAACAGTTTTTCTCGATCGTAGTTGATGCCGTTCCGTATGACCGCTACAGACCACAAGGATACAACTGCACAGTTTAATATGTCACAGTATATTTAGTATGTATGCGTGCGCCGATTTAGGTGATACACTTATACGTCTACCGTGATTGAACTGTAAAGTTTTGTCGTTGAGGTGTGTAGCGGGCATTAAAATTTGTTATGTTAAAAGTAGAATGAATCGTAACTTTTATAATAAAAATGATAGGTCAATGAAGTGATTACCGTGAACCAATACATAACTGAAAGTCATCATTGACGTAATGGAAAACCAATAATATGTTATTAACGATGAAAATTTACACGTTATGAGAAATTCAAACCACCATAATATAATACTTCATTTCAATTTTAACTATAATTTGTTTTTCATTTTAACGTTTAATTCTTGTTGATTGTTGCTCAATTTAAATAGATATTGATTAAATATGAAAACCAGCCAGTACGAACGACAAATATCAGAGCCATTAGCCAAGTTGTCATCGCTAATTACAACGACAAAGTTCTAAAACATATTTAGATAGGATATTTTGGGAATATGATCTACTGCCTATGTAAAGACGTTAAGGGAAACAAATAATTAAATATTTCGAAAAAAAGATTGTAAACTATATGAAATTACATCGTGCTCTCTAAGGCGCTGAGGTCATTTACCTCACAGAAACGGATTATTTACCGCCGTGAAGAACGTAACGTAAATTTATTTAGTACATTTTTTTTCGAAATTTTTAAATTATTGACTGCCTCGACGTCTTGACATAATCAGTGGATCATATTCTCAAAATGTTCGTAATTGATTTTGAACAACCTTATACATAAGCATCGCTATGTCGCTTAGCGATTCTTATTACAATGGCAACTTGGCTAAAGGCTCAGATGTAACTATAGAGATTAAAGGTTTTCAAAACTGTAGCTAAATAGAGTAAGATGTTTAAAAGTCCTGTTTTTTGGACATTTTCGGAAAAAATACGCGAAAATGCAAGCAATACTAAAAACAATGAAACTACTTTTTTATAAAACTGCATAGTTTTATTCTAACAGATTTGATTTCTTTGAATAATTTTTGAAGTAAAACTCCTTTACGCATGCACTTGGGGAGTAAGCTGGTGAATGCGTGATGATAGCGTTACTAAAAGTGTGATCGGGCGAGGCGCACGGAAGTTGAGAGGGAGATATAAGTTAGTGATGATGAATAGAAAGAAAGTTACGTTTTGTACATCACTGTAGGAGCAAGAGAGAACAGTGCGCACATTTTCTTTATCTCTTTCTCTCATAGCCAGTGGATAAAATAAAACTCAGTCAGTAGTTCGTTTGCGAGTTTTACTTCAGTCTTCTGGTCTAAAGCACACTCGTTTTTTGTCTTATAACTTTCAGTTCTAAATAATAAACCACAATGATTGGACGCGGAAAACTAGATGTCACATACATTTCCAACTTGTTCAAAGGATCAAGTTTATAACAAAAGTGAGTAAATTATAATAAATGAACGAAAAAGGTGAATTATCAAAGCGACGTCACTTTGAGCTGAATATAATATTTATTCCGTGTAGGGTAGAATCAATTATCGCTGTACAATGTATGCCTGGGGCCCGGGCTACATTTGATGCTGCATGCTAATTACACACGGAAATCGTCGTGTTTGCTGGATGCGATATTTTATTTTTACTAGTGGTCGAAATTTTTTCTGCCTAAAAATTCAAACAGTTTTTAAGTTTGAACTTTATAAGGATTCTTTTGCCTCTTAGATAGAAATAAATGTAAATGTTGCGATAGATTAACAAACGTCACGCGTAACAAAATTGTATGTATCAAACGCATGGTGTGTGTTAATAATTTAATCTCAGGTCACGGGTGTTGTTATTTTTATTAATTTTTATGTATTTCTGAGCATTATTTAAAAACAAATATTCGCTTTCTGCACACATTTCTCCCCATAAACTTTACCTGTGCCCAATATCATACTTCTTCGTTCGTATTATTCTCGTAAAACTGTACTGAAAATTTGTCCTTCACGTATCCTACTATTATAATTATGTATGTTATGGAAGTTTGTTACTCATTCACGCAAAATCTACGGATTTCGAAGAATCTTATACCTTTAAACGAGCAATTCTTGTATATTTATTTATTTATATGTTTCTGTGATATCGCAAACAGCTCAAACAATAATGTAGATCGATTGTTCACCCCCGAAATCCCTCATCTACCAAATTTTAGAGTAATCGTATATGTGTATATATGTATATGGGGGTTTTCGGGGGTAAACTAGATTAGTGTTATTTTTTGGGAAAAGGCGTGTTTTCGAGTTTTCATGCGTTTTTCTGTCCACGCAGAATATGGTCGTTAATTTCGTCTTGCTGGCCACTGTCCGTCTGGTCCAGCGGGTTAAGGCGCGGACGACAAGAAATGAGTATTACGGGTTCCGGAGTAGTAACTTAAACTATTATGTATTATGTGACATTACGTAATATAACATTGATTTTATATATATATATATATATATATATATATATATATATATATATATATATATATATATATATATATATATATATATATATATATATATATTGTTTTTAAACAAGTTAAAAAAAATTTAGTTAATGTTTGAGATAACAATATATATTTATTACGTACGTACGTACTGATTACGTGAATAAGATTTATGCTTTCGAGTTTCACCATATTACAATAAATAGTAATAAGCTCGGTCGCCCAGGTACTGTTATATAAAAAATGGTAGTAATGTAAAGGCTACTTTTTATCCCGAAAAAGTACAGGATTCCCGTGGGATACTGTGTTTACGTAAGCGGATCCGCGGACAAAAGGTAGTTGATATAATAATTAAACAATTCCATCGAAATAAAACTTTATTCAAAAAAATTACAAACATTATGCCGGTTTCCCATTATAGTCCCACAGCGCATACTCGCTGACCGCTTCGACCGCGTGTGCGTGTGCTCCTGACTCTTAACTTCAAAGGACAGGCTTATTAGTTATTACATATCCTCGTATCATATTACTAGCTGACCCCTGCCCACTTCGTTGGGTGTTTAACAATTTTTGATGATGATGATGAGGATGAGGATAAAAAGTATCCTGAGTTACTCCTTCTACAATCAGCTATCTGTCAGTGAAAGTCCCATGACAATCGGTCCAGCCGTTTTAGAGATTAGCCGGAACAAACAGACGGACCGACGAAAAAAAAAATTTTTTTTTGGTATGTGCCGTATATATACCTACTTTTATAGTGAAAAGCTGTTCATATAAAATTACAAACAGACACTTTAATTTTATTTATTTGTATAGATTTAAATAAATGTACGTTGCCTTAATATTACGTCCTCTATCAAAGTACGCAGTAGGTAGATGTTATCAAATACACAGAAAAAAATGTAAAACATATCGTTTCAGATAAGTACTCAAAAATATGCTAGGTGCATATTCAATTTGAAGCAGTTCAGTTTTTTGCTATAATGACGATAACTTTTCTACTTTTCTTTTACAAGAGTCTTGATAAAGTTAATTAGTGAAGGAGCAAAGCAAAAAGAAGAAAAACTCAGCGATTTTTACTAAACTACTTAAACTCATTCCGCATTAATTTATAGCTCGTGTTACACCTTTTATATGGCTTTTGTACCCTACTGCGCGAAGCTAAAAGGGTAAGGATTTTGGCAGTCTAACTGGCAGTAGCGCCTAAACAACTGTGCTTTTTGCGAGTTCTTGTCACTACTACAATTTGTATGGCTTCGAATCAGTTACCATTGTTTGCCACTAGGGGCGGTCCCATACAAATTGTAGTCAACTTCTTCACGGCGAGTGAGTAGTAACAAAATCTCGCACCTAGCCCACCGATCTAATTTTATTGAATAAGGTGTCAATAGGTTCGTAATAATGGCCCACCACCCAGGTAACATAGGCTACAAAATTTAATAGGTTTTCGTTAAGTCGGGTTATAATTTTTAACGATTTATACAATGCTGTCCCAAAAAATATTATATATGTTTTTATGACTATTATGTATTTAAATTATTCAGTTACGTTAACTCACACAAATTCTAGTAAAACTCGCAATGTTAATTTGAGTAATAGTTTCCAGTAAATCTATGTCTGTGCTACTAAAATAACCTAAAGCGGGTAGCTAAATATTAGTAATATGGTAAATTATAACAGTATTATATAACCCGCAGAGCCTCGTGCATGTGACACGCCAAAGAAAAATTACACAAATTTTTACATGACTTAACAGTACGTAGAACCACTGAAAAATCTGCATTCATTTATTTAATTAGACTGTATTTAGTCTGACATAAATGTAGCTCGCATGCTATTTTGTTGCGAGTAGAAATGGAAAGGCCATAATTAATTTAATTGATGGAATTTATTCCATATTCATAATAAAATGCATCGGTCACATGCATATGTGACCGTTTATTATGGGGCTAATATGATTGAGCAATGTAATATTAATTTATAAAATGATCTAGCCTCGACTTTTATAAAACACGTGCAAATAAGTTGTCTACGATATTTAGGCTGCCGAATCTAATTTCGCGGTAAGCGGCGGCGCTATTGTCACCGCTTGACAAGTACATTTCTGACAGGCGATGACTATGGCCGACTATGGCGCCTGTCTGCGCGCGTCGCTGCTGCCCGCTGCGGCACCGCTCACCGCGAAGTTCGAACACAGATTAAATAAAACTAGGTAGAGATAAACAGCTACATACAAGCATACGACGTGTGCACAAAACTCCTATCGCGTACACGGCAATAGTGTCAAAAATCCGTCAAGATTGTGCGCCGTCGAAAGGACGTGTAAATTTTCAAATTTTGTGTTTGAGTTTTTATGTCATGTGTTGTTGGTTGTCACGACCAATAACATTTTGAAGTGAAACTATTTTTAACATCGTCTCAAACTTTTTCGTCTGTATGTTGCATGTCGCGTGACGGTCGGCCGCGGAGTAGGGATAAAGTGAAAGGTCTCGTCAGAGCAGCCGAGGCCAATATGGCGGCGCCTATAGTTCGCATCAGCTGACCGAGTAGTGTATAGACTAGTACTCATTTGTGCCAGTGCTATAAAATTAAGATTGATGAAGCGATTTTTATACCCTTAATGGAATATTATTCCGAAAATTTTTAGTTAAATGTCTATAATGTGAAAAAAAGTTTCACTTTTACCGTGGTTTCATAAAACCACACAATCCTCTTTTTTTAAATATTGTATTTGTGTCCAATGAATGTTATGACTTTATAATATAAGAATATTAAATACAAATAATATCAAACACATTTTTTGTTAACATACGGTTATCTATTGTACTGTGTGTATGAAAAAGAATAGAATAAATAAAAATATATCTTATTTTACCTATTAAATATTTCATTCTTTAGGAGATGTTTTGCTTTATTATAAAAGCGTCCATGACCTAATGAATAACCGTATACTAACGCTAGACTTAGTTTAATTTACGCCCATCTTCTGTGACAAGTGACAACCCTGAGAAAATTTGGTTTGTTCTATGAAAGGTGTTCCTCTGTACGTGAGTATTTTTCCTCTGTGATCCGAGGCAGCTTCCAAACTTATGATAAAAAAGCCATCGGTTCCATCTGACCATTTTACTCAAGCCTCTGCTCTTATTGAGCTAAACTTTGGCATGCAGATGGCTAATATATCTACTAAGGAAGAATTCCCCACAAGTTACCTCATAAGATAAGAGGATGAACCGGGGAACCAAAGATGAACGATGCGAGTTAAGCCACGGCATAGCCTTCGCAATAACATCCTACTACTATTATAAATATGAAAGTTTGTGAGGATGGATGGATGGATGTTTGTTACTCTTTCATGCAAAAACTACTAAATGTATTTCGATAACATTTGGTATGGTTGTAGTTTAGGCTAGAGTACGATATTCCCGCGGGATACCCGATAATATAATTACGCGAGCGGAGCCGCGGGAAAATGCTAGTTCATTAATATTTTCGAACACAGATATTTTTTATCGATTTTTTAATCATATGATAAGCAGAAGGTGTGCAGATGGCGGATTGCAGCTGTTCATTCCGGCTGCCGTCTGTGGAGGTGATATGTAAGAGGTCGCGGATGCGAATCAAGGGCATACCTACTTAGTATTATATTTGCATGCTAAGCGAAACGAAATATATTTTAATTTTATATGTTTAAATTGGCTTAAAATTATTTCAAAAACTTATATGAAAATTAGCTGATATTTGTAAATATAAACCATTCTCGAGTCCACTTGAACACACACAAAAAAAATTCATTAAAATCGGCGCAGCCGCTTAGAAGGAGTTAACATTTCAAAGAATTACAAACAGACAGAAGATTTATATATAACATGATTGAGCGTGGCTGACAATATTAAAGATATAAAAACTAGGTATGTGCATTTAGAAAAACTATGAAACATGAATACAAAATGTTAATAATTGAATGTGGTGGGAGTTTGAAACTGACGCGTCTCACGTGCCGGCGATCCCGGATTATTATTTCGGTCGTCTAGTCCCGTTCATCCTCCGTCCCGTTTATCCCACTCATAGGGTTGCTATATCTAAAATTTTACAACCGGAGGGAGGCACCTGAACACACGTGAATTTGGAGTCCAGATTAAAATAGTTCTTATAATAAAAAAAAGATACTTCAAAATTTTTTTTCAGACTGAAATTTTAAATATACTCAAAACATATCTCATTAAAGTTCGTTACAAATGGTCTTAAAATCTTTTAAATATAATTATTTTTCTTTAATCCTTATTAGGAACCCGGACTATAAATTTAAAAAAAACACGCACTGACGAATGTTCCCCGGATATGGATGCCCTTTAAATTCCAGAACAAATCCGGGGAAACCCAGCCTGATGGAAACCCTACATTTATTCCACTTATCCTTTGGGCTTAGTCAGTTTCCACACCTACATCATAGGCCGCCGTTAAAATTTATTTGTATGTTAATACTAAATTTTTCAAAAAAGTATAGTATCGGGTATCCCACGGGAATACTGTACTTTTCGGGATAAAAAATAGCCGATATTTTAATCCAGAGTCTAAAACTACTACCATACCAAATTTCATCGAAATCGTTCAGTAGTTAAAAAGTCGTTAATTAGAAAGTGTAACAAACATCCATTCATCCATCCATCCATCCTCACACACTTTCACATTTATATACAATAGTAGTAGTATTTTCACCCGGAGATTTAGTTGAAACATTTGTTTTCTTACTTCTGGTTTACGTGCTAGTGCAAATCCTGATGTATTTCCCTACAACTTAGGTGTAGTACCTATAACATTATTTAACTTGGTACTGAGAATTTTCGGATCGACTTTTCTCCGTTTGTATGCACCGAGGTAACGTAGATTTTGACGCCCTTATCCTTTGACTTTGAAATGTTGAGATAATAACATTAGCATTTAGCAGGTGCTCGTATAAACATAAGTAGCACAAACCACGGGTTACAAACATGACCGCTCTTTAAACAAAGCCTTTAGAAGGCAACGTACCAAGTACCAACTTCGAATAGAACATAATACGGGGATAGTTTGGAAGTGGCAAAACTTCGTGCGCACCTCTGAACTGAGTAATGTCGCTCTGTGTTTTTTGTTCGATCCTCAAAGGAATTAACTTAGACGCTTTGCCGATCGGGCACTCACTAAGTCACAAAACACACCTACAAACTTTCCACTCAAATAAAATCAAATGCCCCGAGATACGAGACCTTTCCACTGCAAATACGGATTGTACCAACTTTTAAAAAATATGTTTCTTTCATTTTAAAACTGGTAAGTTTGAAATAAAACTTTTTGATTTCTGTCTACTTTTCTTTTGGTCTTTATTGGTAAAAACATAAAAGGTTCACATTACAGTATTAAAAAAATATATTTAAAAACTAATATAACTATCTAAACTATATGAAAGTTATTGTCAAAGTTAAAAAAAACACTATAGATAAAACACCGAATCTAGGTCGGTGGCTGCGGGTAGAGTACCTAAGAGGTTGGCAGCATTGCCTCGCTCTATGGCCAAACTGATACGTTGACCGAGGTAAGCGCCAGCCTTAGTGTCATTGGTTTTGTCGACCTGTCTTTTGGCCAAATCTTTAAAAAGGAGCTTGGCACTCGGGCTCCATGGCCCATAGTTTCAACGTCAAAAGGCAAAAAAATGTAACCATCACCGATGGATTCATATTTAGGCCTTTGTGGGTCTCGGCGTGTGCAGCTGCCGCCCCCGCACGCCGTGGCCGTCACGTGCGACGCCGCCAGCGTGTCCACGCGGGTAGCATCCCACACCAGTGGCCTCCCACGGCTCCACGGAATGAGGGCCATACAATCAGGTCCCTTGCTGTCGTCGCGTGCGATACCGTTCGGCTCGAGTGTGTCCGGCACGTTGATACGAGTAGTAGCAAGAGCCCTGCGGATGACGTCATTTATGGAGGCATGGCGGGACTGGCAGCCGGCACTGCGGTGTTTTTGGCGGTCCACCGTGGTACCACAACGGCAGCGATGCGGTTCGTTAGTAGCGGTTCCTGAACGCAGACTGACTGACAGTTACTTTTCTTTTTAGTTTTTACTTGACCCGGCGAACTTCGTACCGCCATAATTTTTTGTCGTCAATTTGCTATCATTATTTTAAACTGTGATTAAAAATTTCGGTGATTCATTTTTATTTATATAAGACTAATGTCGTTTTCCCATTGGGTATTCGATTATGATGATAGCCAGACCGCGAAAATCCTCCGTAGTGTATTGTGATATATTCATTATTAAGATACATATATTCGAAAAATTAATGCAATCAAATTATGGTAATGCGAACATAATCCTATCTGCGCTTAACCTGAGTGAGCGCCGATCAGGCTTCAGTATAATAATCATGTATTTATATTAGCAGGCAATATCATAATTAATCATCACTTTACAATACAATTAATACCGGTATTATAATATTATAATTGAGTTCTCAATATATTATGATAAGACTTGTAAACTTCAAAAATATTTTATAATTGGAAAACCGAATGAAAGTAGTGACGAAGCTCCAAATTCGTAGGAAAACCATACAAAATGAGAGAGCACCAACTTAGAATTATTTGTCAAAGAGGATTTTCTCTTTCGTCGACGCCGCACAGTAACACTAATGAAAAGAAATACGGTGTCTTCCTCTTTCTAGATACTTAAAAACGAATCTAGCATCCAAATAAAATAAATAAACTAAGACGTATTCACGAGACTCCTTAGTTACGGAGCGAAATGTAAAAATCTTGACTCAATTTCTCTAACCTAAATTTGAATATTAAATATTTTTATTCTATGTCTTCCTCTTTCATTTTATATTCCGAGTTTGCTTGTTCAGCGATACAATCTGATTAATTACGTTATTTTAATACGTTGATCAATATTTCCTCTTGATAATAATTTGACTTATGTTTGAGTTTGTAATCTTATACATTCGTCGGATATGGTTTTGCAGATTATAATTTACTAGAGATCATCCTGCGGTCAAAATTCATCAATAATAATGCATATAATTTTTAAGTTTCAACTTTATCGGGGTTCTAAAAAATAAAAATTTTGTGCCTGATTGACAAACTTCAAAGTGTAACAAAATACATACCTTTCAAACGCACGGTACTGTGTGCTAAATATAATCTGAGTTAGCGTGTATAATTGTTGCTATTTTTATGAATTTTATGCATTTCTAAGCATTATTTACAAAAACATTCCTCTACATAAACATTAATATGCCGGCAAAATTTCATACCCTCCGGTTGCACGATTCTCGTAAAACTACTAATAGTTTTTGGAGTTTACTTCTTAAGAAACGATTTTTATATTATATCAGTCCGGGGTATGAAAATCTATGGGAGTAAAATCGAATTCACGATGTCACACGGTCATACAGTCAAAACTCACACGGTACGGTGTCACACGATGTTAGCCGAATACGTCGGTCGCTTTGCATTGCACACCAATCTTTACTTTTTAGAGTAATAAACTCCAGTTGTGCGTCGGAGCTGAGACACACACTTTTTTCTTCACGTATTAATATAAGTACCTGGGTAACTGAGCGTTGCTCGGAGCTCTAGTAGATTAAAAAAAACATGAATAATAAAAATATTTTACCGGGGTTGGAACCCACCACATTCAGAATTTTCGAAAATAAATTATATAACTTAAAAATGCGCAGTTTTCCAGGGATTTAACCTAGCTAGATCAATTTTTCTCCCATCAAAACTTCCTGTATACTAAATTTCATGTAAATACTTCCAGCCGTTTTCGAGATTATGATTATATATAATATATACAAGATTGTCTGGTTTAAAGTATAAGATAATTATTAGCCTTGGTAAAGATTATGAATACAACTAATTTACTTTTGTTTTTTTTTGGTGTTTCCAAGTCATCGGGACTTACTCGTATGTTACTAACGAGCCAACGGATCGCTTAATGGAAAGCGATTGCCGTCGCCCATCACCAGAGAGGTCGCGAGTGCGTTGCCGGCCCTTAAAAAAATTCGCTCTTTTCTTGTTGGTATGTTAGTAGAACGTATGTATGTAATAATGAGAAAATGCAGATGAAAGCTAATAAAATTTTGTAAGTAATGTAGCTTACGCTTGTATTATCTTATTAATACTGAATCTTCAATAAGTCTTCTCATTATAGAAACATTCATTATAAAGCATAAAAAAATAATCACCTACTTGGTAATGATATAAAGTCAAATCAAATTGGCCCATAAACTCCTAAGCGACGGCAGATTGGACACTTTGCTTGAAGAGGGCTTTCTCTTAAATTACGCCCCAAATCGGATGAGATGTTTCCCGACCTCCCTGAGAGTTTGATTTTGTATTTTTCTTCTAATGAAGCCGGCTTTTGTTTTTTCTGGAAAAGACTCTTAGCTACCTACGCCCTAATATCATGTGACAATATTCAATATATTGCTTTTTATTAAACGAAACTAATATATTTATTTTCCATAGTTACATATTGCTACATAATTGTTTGTCGTTTAGTTTACTGTTAAATATTCAATCGCGTAGTCTCAAACTTGGTACTCGAAACATCAAAAAATAATATAGCAAACAAACATTTGCATTATTGAAGTAGGTAATATGATAGTACTAGTCGCGCCTTCAGCTATAAAATCGATATATGGTGCTACGAACTATCGATTCATTGGTTTATGGCTCTAACGCGTCTAACTCGAGATCGCAGTTGGTAACTGTCGGTGGGCGATGTAATTAAATCTAAGTCGCTGTTAAGTGCCAATATAAACCCATTTCGTACGAAAGTTTCCAGGGAATAATTATACGTTACTTAAGTAACGCAAAATTGAATATGTTTTGAATGTTGAAATCGGTTTTTTTAATATCGATGTAAGTGAACACTCAAAAATCTTATACATATACGTATATTACAATCTTGAGTGAATCTTGTATATTATGTATAATCGGTTTCTCGAAAAAGGCTGCAATTATTATCATAAAAGTTTGTATGCAGGTAGTTTTGGGGGAGAAAATCGATCTAGGTAGGTTTTATATTGGGGAACGGCGCATTTTTAAGCTTTAGGTATTTTTTTCTTTCATCGTGCACAAATTTATTACAATTTCGACTCTATTATGTCAGTCCGATTGGCAGTTTTGTATGCGTATGTATAATTTTTGTGTGTTTAAAAATTCGGAATTTGGTGGGTTCGAATCCGAACGTCAGATTAATATTTTTGTAGTTCTTTTTTTTATATTTATCAGTACTCAGAGCAAAGCTCGGTTACCCAGCTACTTATGTTTAGGTACATCCGACAGTATACAATTTTAGTATTAAACCACTATTGGTTAAATCAAGTTGTAACATATTAGCACAGAGTTGCCAGCAGTTATCGCGGCGTCGGCGTCGGTATTCACAAGTTGGCAACACTGCTAACTATCGGATGGCATTGTTTTCCAGCTCCGTGTAATTTCTCGATAATGTGTCTCAAACTTGCATGTGCTGCAGGAAATTATCGGTATCCTTTGCTGGATTGCCAATGGAATATGTTGCAAATCTCTGAGAAGTAAAATAAATCTCAAGTTGCGCAATAATTGTAAGCGAGTGCCAAGTAGATTCGGCAGCATTTAGTATATGTGAATAACATTGTCAAAGTTCGTGTTTTACAGCTTTCTGAAGATATTATAGTCGGATAGCTTATCCGGAAGTTTTGTTGCTGCTTACATTGTATCGAGCGACAGAGACAAATAAACTAACTGACACTTACTAGTACATTGTGGAACAGGCCCTTAGCTACCCAATATACCTACCGATTTCGATTTTTGTGCAGTGTTCCAACTCTCAAAATACTTCTTACCAAGCTGAAATAAACTGATACACAAATAATAAACAATTAATGTTCTGTAATATTATTCTGTCCTTTATACATTAAAATATACTTCCATAAGTTTATTTTCTACAGGTTGACTTTTCAAATTGATTGTCGATGTTTTATCGATCAATAGCTTAGTTTAATTAAAACCAAGAAAATACAATCCTCCAAAAATAACCTTAAAAAATCCTCCCCCCTAGAGGATTTCTTCCCTAATTTTAGGGAGAAACCCCTAATTTGGCAACCAATTCCGTGGTCTACTCCGGACCAAATCCGTACGTATGTTATTAAAATTTACTTTAAAGGCTCTGGATACGAAGCATCGCTATGTCATAAGCATCGCTATGTCACTTAGCGATGCTTATGTCAAATCCCATACATTATTGTTTTTTATCTTCGTCATCGTAATTATAGAATGGAACTCGGCTAAAGGCTCAGTTCATAAAAACTAGTACAAATAGTGAAGGCTAATTGCGAAAAACTTTGACTTTGTACAACAAAAATAGCAAAGTAAATAAATAATAAATGAGCATTTAATGATTTAAATAATGTTGGTATTTAAATATTTTGTCTGTTTGCTATGTAATTTTAATTGGTCCTTTGTTAACAAGTTTGGAATATTAAGCGACATTTTATTGGTTAATCATCAATCATTATTTGTTCAAAAACAACAAACACAAACTGTTTGTTCTGTCCTACGACCGTGTTTATGTTACCCATTCGAAAGCTTTTATTTAGCAAATATGCACTGTTTAATTATTTTTGTATGTTGGTTGGTTGATGCTCTAAGGACATTCATTTCATTAACGAAATTATTCGGAAAATATTTTTTTATAGATAACAATTTATTTTCCGAATATTTTCGTAGAATTATAAATATGAGTCTAAAATATTTTCTCCAAGTGGTGCAGTGTGCTTTTCGTTTGCGATGGGTTCTTAGTAATTTCTATAAAGCGCCATACTCACGGTCTAGCCTGCAAATCCCACACCGGTACAAATAGCCGTCAGTAGTGTCAATACTGGCAATCAATTATAATTTTTGGATTATTATATATATATATATATATACTTGTCGCCGGATCATTATATTTATATGCCGCGGTATTGGATTTGCTATCAAATTTCGTTGTCAATATGAGAACGTTGTATTGTCTTCTATCTATCTCTTAAAATAAATATAATGTATGCCTCTGAAATTAGTTATTTTAATAAATCAAAAGGTAAAGCTCTCACGACAGTAATAAAAGATAAGTTATAAAAAGAACATGCCGGATATAAATCACGAAGCTTCATAATCAAAAATATCACCCCAGTAATTTTCCATTAGCATTAATTAAACCCCCACTTCAACCCCGTTACTGTCTCATTGGAACGCTCCAATAAATAAACGTCACGGAAACAAAATGGGGGTTCGTTTTGATTTAATTTTTAATCTATCCTTTAGAGGCTGCCCATTAAGGCGAGAGATATTTTCATGGAATCTCAAATGGTGTGTCATCAAATCAAGAGTAATGATTGTTTTTGTTCTAAACAGTCGAAAATGTTCATAAAGTAATGAAAGAAAAATACGGGATTTTATTATGCATATTTCACAACGAAATTACATATAAAAACGTAATGGCATAAGTTGATGCGTTTTGTACCTAATATTTTCATTAAAAATATCGAAGTCAAGGGGGGGGGGGGTGGATTTTAAGGACCAGGAACGCAAGCGCGCAACACCAGAGGAGTTACAAGTGTGCTCTGGCTAGCAACAGCTAAAGTCCATGGGCGCGCGGCGGTAATCGCTTACTATCAGGTGATCCGTCTGCTCGTTTCCTGGTTCGTTAAAAATGAATTGTAAACACATTGTAAGCACCAAATAACTAACAGCCAGACATGGCCCTTCTGTATTGATAGTGCTGTGAGCTCGGATCAATGTGAATCATCTAAATCTCTTTTAATGGAGATTCATTTCCGTCGATGTCAAACTTTGCCATACTAATTATGATCAATGGCGAATTATAATATCGGGAATTAATTTTAAGATCTTAATTTATGTGTTGCGGTTTGCGGTGGTGTAGTTTAGTTAATATTTGGTTGTAACTTGTTACTTGCCCAATAATCAGTGAAAATTTTGTTAACATAGTGGGGAGTCTGAATTTACTAAATTATGTAGACATGTAATATTGTCATTCTATTTTTTGGGCTTTAAGACAAAGTTTATGTATTTTATTAAAATTATACAGCATTATATATTATCATTTACCAGAAATACCTGCCACAAATCAGGAGAAAAATTTGAGACTCAAACTCTAATCATTATATTAAGATCCGACTATTTTACCATTGACTGATGTCGCTTGTATACTTCTAGAAAAATGGAATTCCAATTTTAAGGATTCAGCCTGAATATTTGTATAGAATACACGACTACAATAACAGTAAAATATTTAGTTTAATTTGAAACAGCAAACAACCTTGCAACCTTCTGAGATCTTGATAAACGTATAAAAATATAATATTTTATGTGCAAAATACAATTTTTTTTTTGGTGATTTGTAAAAAAATCTACACACATCATACACACTAACATTAATTACATTAAGTACGAACATAAATACACAAATTGATTGGAGATGTATACAAATATGAAATATTATGCTCCTGCGGCCGTATATTTCATACATTTTTACCTAATCGTGACGTCACAGTTAGGTACGACTTTTGTATGGAGCGTTTTCACGAGACTTGCGTAACTTTGTAAACAAATCGCTGTACCTTTGAAAATATTCTTTTTTAGTATAGTTATTGTTTCTTCTGAGAACTTACTCATATTTAAGAGTACTATTCATTTATGGAAAAAAACCGTCGTCTAGCCTATTACATTTTCACAGGCAATACAGGCTCTCGCCCTGCAGTGGCGTAGCTACCGACGCGCGCCGCCGCCGCTGCCGCCCACGAGCGCTCTATCACCATCAATCACATCGCTCATTGTTCGCGCACATTGTTTTTATTTTGTATGTCCATTCGCTGAAAACTCCGCTGATAGTTCCAAAATCTATATAGATCTACTTATAGCATCTTCAAAGTACTGCTAGTTTATAATTATTTTAAAATTACTTCGGCTTATCTCGTAAAATTGTAAGTAGTGTATAATGTTGTTATTATCATAAACTTTATGTATTTCTGAGCATTATTCCAAAAATATTAGCTTTCTGTACACTTTCCTCCACATAAACTCTAACTGTGCGAATTTCACACTGTACTGAAAGATTTGCTTCTCGTATTATTTTTAATTTAATTAGTTACTTATAACATTGACATATTATGCATGTAACAAACACGAATTACTATCGAGGATAATATATTTTACATCGAGGGCCGTACTTTTGGACGGCAAATAATGCAACTGTCCCCATTGTATTCGACGCTCTATTCAATCTAACAAACTATCTAAAACAAAAGTCGGACGACTCTTGTTCTTTTTGCTCAGTTTTTCTTTCAAAAAATTGTTCAGCGTGTGACATTATCAAAACGAATAGAAAACGCTCCATTACTTTTCATTTATTCAACTCTACGTGACTTTTTATGGCTTCTAGAATTCTCCAGACTCGACTGTAGAGAATTATGATAAGTAAAATATATCGTTTCGATTCTATAATATTTTACTAGTTTCTTCGTTAGAATATTTATAAGTGAGGTGTGTTTTAACTTTTAACTAGCTTAGCTGCCAAAATTAGCCCAATCAGCCCAGCCATTGTCGAGTTTTAGCGGTACGTTGAAATTGCAATCTATTTTTATTATGAGATAATATTTTCTTAAGATTAAAGTTACCTCTTTAGGTTCAAGGCGACATAATAGGTATGCCATTATAAGCTATAGCTACCTGTGTGGTCAATGTTGAAACATTCGTTTTGTCGTAAACTTAGGCCAAATTCTGTATTTAAAGTGCTAACACACGTACGGATTCGGTACAGAGTGGACCACGGATTTGGTCCACTCCATACCAAATCCGACTGTGTGTGTAGCGTAGTTCGGCGAACCAAATCCGTGGTCCGCTCCGTACCGACTCCGTACGTGTGTAAGCACTTTTAGCACTTTTACCTGCAACAAAATTGAAAATCATCATTAGATAATAATTTGTGTAGGTCTATGTAGTAGATATCTACTAATTTTGTGTTATGTAAATTGACAAATAAATATTTTCAAAATGATCCTCACGAGGAAATTTCCATTTGTTTGAAGGTCCTAATAGCTTAAAGAAATTATTTCCAAAAGTTACGAGTATTATGAAAAAGATTGTAAAAATAAATTAAAGATTGTTATCTGCGTGAGATAAGCCGCACGCGCCTTATAGGACGCCAGGGAAATAAGTGAAAATCAGAAAAGGTACTGTGACGAAGATGAATTTTATATGACTTCGTGCGGGTAACAGCTTCGCGTCTGGGTTTTATACCTTGAGATATGATACAGATAAATTTGATGACGTCATGTGTATAGAAAAATTTAAAAGCTAGTCGCTGAAGAAGTTTTAAGTTGCTCGTCGCCATCTTTGATTACCAGCTACGCAGTTCCAGAGTCGCATATTATTATACGACGATGTTGACGACCTCTGTGGCTCAGTGGTTGAGCGCGTTGTTGCTTAAGCCGGAGGTCGCGGGTTCAAATCCCGCCAAAGGAACAAAAAGTATTTCTGTGTTCCTCGGTCATTGATGTGTACTAAATATGTGTATATTAATATATTATAATATAAAAGTATTAACAATATTTCCTGTGGTCTGTTTCCGGTAGGTATTCACAAGTTCTTCGGATACTTAACTTAGCACGGGGCAAGATTGACGTGGTGTAAAGCGTACAATAGATATTACACCCATGTTCTACTGTGTTCCTGCCTATTCTGATTTACGTTGCAATAATAATTGCTTGTTTTCTTTCACTAATGACACACTTATCCAATAAAATAAAATGTACTTATAATATTACTGTATTCTGTAAATAATTATGTACCTACCATGAAAAAAAATCAAAACTTATTTTTTAATCATACCGCATAACCGCATACACATTACAGACAAATAAATGCTTTGGCATTAAAATATTATGTTTTGTACACAACATATTTACTAAACTTTAAATAACCTTAAAATCCTTTGATCCACAAATGTTTTAGAACTTTCGAGTGTACCTACTGTGCAGAAATAAGAGTGAGTATATTGAAGTTATTACGTTTTCCATGTTATTTACATTCGCTGGCAAGCTTTTAATAAGTTATATTACGAGAGTCTCCACCTTCTCCACACTCGCGAGATACTTTGAGGAATCTCAAGTAAACATCCAAAGAAATTGCTGTTGGAAAACTGAGCGCGACTGTATAAATTGCTCTGTACTCAATGTCTTCGATATTTCTGAACTTCGTCCTAATAGCTCATGTACAGTCGCAAACTTATTATTACAAAATCCTGTTCAAGAAATGTACTTATTTCAATCAAAGTCGGAGTTTATTTGGGTCATAAGCTAATGTATGTCATATTTACGCGTAGAAAAGGAATAATGCAAAATTATTCCTTTAAAATTGAAATCGGATCATGTTCGCGTTTAAATATCTGTGTATATATAAAAAATATACTAATATACATTTAAAGACTGGGGCGAGCTTAATTGGGTCCCTTTGAAAAGTTCATAATTAGACCAATCACAAATTATATTGTTCCTTTGAGAGATTTATAATAGAATTTAAGAATAAATTGCTTCATACAAAGCGTCATAAAAAGGTATTTATTTATATTAATGATTTACATTGATGTATGTATTTAAAAGAAAATGTGTATTGATTGAGACTAGGATTTTTATAGTCGATACATTTCATTTTACTAACAGAACTATCTTTTAGCTGGATGACGTATAAGATTTATATGTTCAAAGGATTTGTTTCTTAATTTGGACTATAAAAGGAAGTCTTCCTCTTCTTTTTCTTGGTAAATAAAAACATTAAAATTGATATTAGTCATCACCAATGCACGTCAGCTGCAGCTGGCAGCGGGTGCGGCGCGGAGATGACGCGTGACGTTTCCGTGTTTAGATAGCAGACCCGTTCGGAGCGGACCTTGGGTCACTTTCTTGTGGCCTCCAAAACTCACTTTCGCTTACTGACCCCATTACCCGACCTTGGTACTCGATTCGTATTACGTCTTACCATTTTTTCCGATCGAATCGTGTGTATTGAATGCACGCGCACTTTAATTGTTTGGTTTAATTAAAACCGGTCGCTAGTTATTTTAACAAGTACATTCATCACGTATGCTTCACATGATCACGTATCATCACTTCATTACTTGCACATTTCTAAGCAGTTAAGTTTTTTATCCTTATTTTACAAAATATACACTTACCTAAAACTTTAATAGGGCCAAAATAAATTTAAATACTAATTATATTTCTATGTAGTTCCTTTTCCACGTATATCTTTTATATCGCAAATGTAGGATCTAAAAACTAGAACTAACAAAGTTAATACGTTGGGATGTGTTCATTCTGTATGTTTCGTCCGGAGCGGTTAGCTAGAACAGAAGCTCGGATAGTAAACGTTATTTAAAATTCGAGATAAGCCAGCTGAGTCAAAACGCTCGTAAGAACTAACCATAACCGACTTGTTTAAGCCATTAACTTTTATGTGGTCATACTCATGAACGGATTTGGCTGCGACGAGCAAAAATATCGATTTTGAACATACATTCTGGACAGTAAAGCGGACACGAGCGAAAGGATTTTATCGGCACTGAGCTGGAACATTCGGGAAGCAGATTATATTGAATATAACATGGTACAATGGTTTATGGATAGTGTACCAGAGTATAATAGATATTGATCATTTCGCAATTGATAACCTGAGAAGTTATAAAACTAAATTTTACGTCAGCTTCTGAGAACTTAACATAAATACTTTTTTCTTTAGTTTCGTTGCAAAAAATGTTCTAGGCAGAATCTTTTTTAAAGTTTTTTTAATGCGTGGATAAATTTGATTTTTAGTATTTTCATACCCCTTACCGCAATTATTTGTACCTTGAGAAGTGCTAAACACCAGTAGCGAAATATATAGAACTTCATTTTCCTTACTTCCTTACTTATGATATTATAAACGGAAAAGGTTTGTATATACTATATATGGATGTATACTGTTACAAACAAAACTACTGAACAGATGAAATTGGGTATGTTAGATTAGACTCCGGTTTAACACAAGGGCAACTTTTTATCGCAGTAAAAGGGACAGTACTGTCCCTGTGGGATTTCTTTTTGCGCGTACGACGTCGCTGGCAAGTGGCAACTTCTAGTCTATTAAAGAGAGTTGTACCTGGTATTTGTACCATATTGATTATGATCAGTTTAGTCGTATCTAAAATGCATAAGGTAAACGTATTACGTCATAGGCCAGTAAAATTAATTAATGTAATAAGGAGTCAATTAAAAACGCATGCGAGTTGCAAACTGCCGCGGTCCCGCGGGGCCCGTGTATTATGAATATCATTTTCCATTACGTTAAAATTAATTTGAGCGATTCCGTCCGTTATTCCATGTTATTGAGTTTATTTGTCATGACTTTATTTGACCGTATGTATATTTTTAAATATGGTAAAGGAATTGGGTAGCGATTTTTTTTGCGTAAACTTTAAATTAAATTTATTTCAAATGTTAAATAAAACTGAAAACCCCGACGTTATTTAATGAAGGACTGTAAACGCATACGAAACTTTGAAATTTACGTAGCTCACGTAGGCGTATATGAAATTTTATATGTATTAGTTTAGTTTAATAATAAATTACCACGTGTAAAAGTTTTGCAATTTCAATAATGATTTGTACTAGCTACACTATAAACTCTGTTATATTAGATGCAAGCTTCACTATTAAAACGATGGTACCTAAATAAACCCCCATAAAGTATACCTCTCTAAACATTCGGAGCTTCGCGTCAGAATATATTAATTAAAACAACAAATACCAATACATACGAGTGAGTGTTTAATGTCATACCTTCCCTAGGGACGAACAAATCCAGTTAAACTAAATTTATTAATCACGGCAGCCCTTATTGGACATTGCAAAACATAATCGCACCCCCAAACTTACACTATGAATAACTGAACTAACCTCATAATCTTAGGGTTGCCACGCTTAAAACCGAAAAGCTGGTCAGACTAGCAAGTTAAGCCTTAATTTAAATTTGGGGGAAAGCCGATCAACAAGATGATACCAGCAGAGAGAAAACCAACTCATGGTGAATAAATAAAAAAACTGACCAAATTTTAAACGCTGGACTTCATCTACTTTGGTTGGCTGCGTCCAGTTTGTCTTAGGCATGGTAGCCCTGAATAAGCTTATGGCTGTGTATGGAGATATCATTCACAACTCGGAACTTTAATAATAACTTTGAGCCTCACGAAAGACATTTAATGCAAACTTCAGTTAAGTTTAATCGCTCAAAGTTACCCTTCGTTAGCAGGAAGCCGCACAATTTTTGTTTATTTTCGTTTACATGCGTACTCATCCTTGTACGTCGTAATGTACCTGTGTGTATATAACTTGTAAACAAACATGACGTAAATAACACACGTGGCAGAAGTTCAGCGTTAAACTTCATGCATTATTTAAAAACCAAAAATACTCTCTTCGTGCCTAAAGTACATCACTTCAAAACAAGACAGAAGAATTTCTATACCTAGCGCCATCTGTGTATTGATACGTACTTTAGAAAGTTAAGTTGTTATGTATATTATGAATGAATGAATGAATGAAATATTCTTTATTGTGCACACAGTATAAAAAACGAGTTAAATGCGGTCTTTATCAATATACAGACTGTTTATGCGTTAGATTTTAAGTTAATTTGCTTAAGGAACTTTGGTTCTCATATGGGATACTAGATGGCGCTGATTTGCCGCTAGATCACGATATAGGTAAAGCGAACCTATTTGCATAAGATGTTTATGAGGGCCTTACTAATGTGAAGTATTTTTGGGTTGTAAACCAATCAAGAAAAGGATTGTGTGGTTTTATGAAACCACGGTAAAAGTGAAACTTAATAACAAAATAGCGTGGAGCGTGCCAGTGGCACAAATGAGGACTAGTCTATACACTACACGGTCAGCTGATGCGAACTATAGGCGCCGCCATATTGGCCTCGGCTGCTCTGACGAGCGCCTTTCACTTTATCCCTACTCCGCGGCCGACCGTCACGCGACATGCAACACACAGGCGAAAAAGTTTGAAACGATGTAACGAAAAATATATAAAAGAAAAGAGGTAAAAAAAATAACAATATACACAGGTAACACAATGGCGGCCTTATTACTAGGTAGCAATCTCTTCCAGGCAACCTTGGATAGAGGAAATAATAGAAAAGAATTTGGCGTGCATGAGCAGTTAAAAAGAACACAATAAAATACAAAAACAATAAACACATGCGTTTAAGCAATATATATATATATATATATATATATATATATATATATATATATATATATATATATATATATATATATATATATATATTTATACTATATGTATATATATATATATATATATATATATATATATATATATATATATATATATATATACATACATACATAAATAAATTCATAATATATATTACACGGATACACAAATAATTTTATTAAACTTTATAGTCTTAAGACAGAAAATAATAAACAATAATAAAAACAAAAAAATAAAATATATTGATTTACCTGACTACAAATAGTCAAATAATGCATCTTAACCATAGTTTTAAAGCCATTTAACGTTTTAGCAAATCTGATATGTTTTGGTAACGAATTCCACAGCTTTACACCAGTAATAGCAAACGAGGAGGCATAATATTTAGTTTTATGCATGGGTAATTCTAGTTGAAAATTGGATGCAGATCGTAATTATTTAACAGTAACTTGTCGAAATATTAAAATATCTTTTAAATATGAGGGTAAACAAGGGTCATGTATAATAGAGAAAACAAGAGAGAGAATACGAGCGTCCCGGCGAAAACGTATAGGCAACCACTTCAGTCTTGATCGAAAATCTGACACATGGTCAAATGTTTTTGGACCGAAGATAAAGATGAAGAAGATAGCGGTCCAGTACGAAAAACTATCAGACACTTTAACTCTTTGACGACGACCCACAAGGTAACTGCGGATTAAGCCAATCCACAAGTAAACAAAAAAAGTAAAGTCCAATATGTATGTTGTTATGTAAGTAAATCGATGGCGTTATATCCAAAATCGTGTCGTGACGTGACGCGACCTTGAAATTTCACTCTCAACGCCGATTCACTTTGAAAAAAAATCATCACTATTTAGTGTTATGTTCGTGCGTTTGAGATTTTTGACGAGAAATATTGGATCAGGATTGTCTGTCGCTATTTTCCAATAAAGTTTCATTTACCATTTTAATCATAAACTAGCTGGTATAACATCAGTTATCTGCCAGTGAAAGTCCGGTCAAAATCGGTCCGGCCGTTTCAGAGATTAGCCGGAACAAACAGACAGACAAACGGACGAACAGACAGAAATTACAGATACTTCAATTTTATTTATTTGTTTAGGTTAATCTGCAGTGCAACGCGTTAAATACCCGCAGTACAAAATATATTTCACTAGGGAACTGGGATATTTGTGATTCTACAAGCGCACTATTTACAAGGCAGTTATTGTCGCTTTCCTCTTTACAACCATTTAAGGTATTTCTGATCGATACATCTTTAAGTAAGTCGTCTATATTATGTTACTGAAACCCGACAACGTAATTGCAAATCTTTTTCTGTGATTAAAATCTGATAGCGTTAACTAGGCTTGTACCTACTTTTAGGATAGGTAGTATTTATTTAAAACATTAACTTTATATTATTCTTAATAAATATTAAAGTTAATTATAGATATAATGTGTAAAACAGTTCTGTTTTGTGTTGTTGTTGTTGTTTATGTGTTGTTGTTGTTTCTGTGTTGCTTCTGCAATGAATCTGTAATAATATTGCATTAACAGCTTTCAATACCTACTTACTTTACCCAGCATATTAAATGAATAGCATCGAGGTTAGGTGAATCATAAAATCGATTTGAAAAGCATCAACCAAGGTAAAATAGGCTGTTAAAGCAAGTAATATCTATTTCAAATATGAAACAAAACTCAATTCTGTGGCTCAGTGGATTCGAACCAACCAACCAACTAACGCGCTGAGCGTTAGTTGGTTGGTTGGTTCGAATCCCGCCGAAGGAACAAAAAGTTTTGTGGGTTCCTGGGTCATGGATGTGTATTAAGTATGTGTATAATATAATAAAAATCTTAATATATGTATAGTATAAAATTATTAAATATACTTCCCGTTGTCTGGTACCTGTAACACAATATAATAAGATATCTATGGACGCTGCTGACCACGTCCATCTGGCCCCGTGCTAAGTATCCGAAGAACTTGTGTTACAGGTACCAAACAACGGGAAGTAAATTTAATAATTTTAAGATTTAAGATTTTTATTATATTATACACATATTTAATATACATCCATGACCCAGGAACCCACAAAACTTTTTGTTCCTTCGGCGGGATTCGAACCAACCAACCAAACAACGCGCTGAACCACTGAGCCACAGAATTGAGCTTTGTTTCATATTTGAAATAGATATTACTTACTTTTACTTAGCACGGGGCCAGATGGACGCGGTGTGCACCGTCCATAGATATCTTATTATCAATACGAACAAAACTCGACAGAAATCACTGTAAAAGTATGTAAATTCGTACAACCATAGGAATAGAAGGTAAAATATCAGACATATCATACAGAATAAAGTCCAAGTAAATTGTTTTCGACTTATTATAAAGTACATGAAAAGTTACCGTTTTAGTCGCCACTAGTAAGTAGGTAACTTACTAGTTTCAGAGTTCTTTGTGTAGATAGACGAAGAATTTTAAAAGCGTAGAAAATTGATTCATTCAAATAATTGATTGTTTTATATACTTATTTATTAATATCGTGAAAAGAAAAATTAAATGAATAGAAATAAGAACTAACGATTTACTTGTATTGAAACCGAATGAGTGAGTTCACGTTTGTGTGCGTGCGCGCGTGTGAGTATGTGTGTGTGCGGAAAAGCCGGTTTGATCTAGTTTCTTTTGTTTGAAAGCTCACATACTACTTGACATTTGACAATAACGTGCGTTACTTAAAATTTTTAATTTTGTTTATTTCATCGTAAAACATGGTGACTCTACTTGGAATATTTTGTGTCCTTTCTGCTTATACATCAAAGCTAATGGATGGAATTTAAATGTATATTCAGTTCCATCAATGTCACAGAAAATAATATTGTGTTTATTTAGAACGAGCTATACAGCTCAGGTTTTGGATACTAGGGGGTAATGCGGAGACCTGATTTCGTATTACAGTTTTGATCACAGATTAAAGAAAGCTAGGACCAGATAAACGTCTACATACTGAACTGTCGATTAGATTGCACTACTACAAGCATACGGTGTGTGCACAGTGCCGGCATGTTAGGGGGCAGACCCAACGCACACAAAGCGCCATCTGGTGGCGTAAGTGGTATCAGAAACGGTCAATAAGAATTTTTCTGATGAAATTATTTTTCTGTCACCAGGCGGCGCTTGGTAGCCCGACGGTCCTTGTCGTGTCAAAAGCTGTCAGATGTCACGAATTAAAAAACCCTCATTATATATATATATTTACCCTGTGGTTTTGATTAATAGATTGAAATGTATTTTAATACTTTCTTAAATACATAATTAAGGTTATTTACTACATAGAATACTCCTTGATGCTTTAATAGTGTCAAATAAGGTTTGTAAATCATGATGTAGGTATCTGCTCGCAACCTTTTTCGTATTATAAGAAGTAGGTATCATAGTCTTATTTTAGACTGCTCATGACAAAAAAAAACATACCTATTCGAAAAAAGTGAAGATACCATACATTGTGTATTTTCCAAAAAATAAAATATTTAGGGTTCCGTACCCAAAGAGTAAACACGGGACCCTATTCCTAAGAGTACGAAGTCTGTTGGTCCGTCCATCTGTCCGTCAGATATACCATCATCATGAACGGTTTAATTTTTTACAGAAAATGTACTTCTGTTGCTGCCATAACAACAAATAAATAACGGAATAAAATAAATATTTAAGTGGGCATCCCATTAAATAAACTGAACTATTAGCCGTTTTGAAAGGAATCCTTCGTGCGCGAGTCCGACTCGCACTTGGCCGGTTTTTCATATTTCTTGTGAAATCAAAATCATAAGCGAACACGCTAATGCAATCATCATTGCTTTCGATATCCATTAAAATCGATACCTTTAACATCGCTTAAGGTTTAACTACGCGAAAATTCGCATTATCGTGTCGTTAATGGCTCGTGAAACGCTCTCAGATATTATCAGATATTAAATCGAATAACCGAATCGATTAAGATACGGGTCGTCTCGATTAATATTTACGTGGCGTAGAAATTGCAGCTATTAAGATTATCGACTTGTACACATTTTATGACTGTACCTTGGTGACACCAGGCCACCTAAAAAGGTGTGAACGATTTTCGCGAAGAAGTTGCGCATTATTCTAATGCAGTTCAATAAATATTGAGTAAGTAATGTAAGGCGTTGTAATCATCTTAAAAAATCACCTTTAATTTTTTATTTGTAGATTCTTGTTTACTAAACTTTTCCTTACCTCACTTAAGTGACTAAATTATTCTATTACGCAACCAAAACCCAAAAATAGCCTTATAGTTAATGAACACAAACATTTGCCTTGGAAGATGTGAATGGAATAAGGAGGCGAATTGACTACATTACTCTGGTGTTGGCTCTCAGCGCACGTCCGTTATGAACTATATTAGAATAGTAACAGAATATCACAACACAGGGTAGCTCGCATTATTACAGGCAACACCGACATACGTGATCAGCACAGCTAAAGGTTTATATTAGCAGTATCTCCATTAACTTTAATAAACTAAAACATTTGAGACCTGTTGTTTCTTGGAATGGCGTCGTGATGTTTAGTATAGTTTCAACACTGTTCTGTTCCCACTACTGGGTACGGATCATTCTTTGATGTGTGCTAGATTATACGGGATTTACGGTCGATTTTGTGTGAATCCCGTTCGGAGGACATTTCGCCTCAGATTACCATTATTTAGAAGATATAGGTATTGTTGGTTCTTAGTGTAACACAAAACTTTGTTACTAACATTATAACATAAAGTAGTGTGTTATAATTATGATTTACAAGAAATCATGTGTGGACACGATGACTGATTATGATGATTACAATATTCATTGCTCTCCAGAGTCATCAGGGATTACTTCAATCGTGCGCTCCGAGTTTTCATACGCAATTCGCAGAGATATAAAGCGTGACCAACAAAAAATACATAAACGAGCAACTTGAATCGACTTGAATGCCTTTTATTGGCACTAGAGGGCGCTACGTTTATTTTTATTGTACTACCCACGTAATTGTGAGAAAAGGGACTGGCCAGTTGTATATGTATACCTTTTTTTAGGGTTCCATAATAAATACAAGGAACCCATATAGTTTCGCTCTGTCTATCCGTCCACTTTCGGTAACATCGGTAATCTATCGCCGACCTCTGTGGCTTAGTGGTTGAGCGTGTTGGTGCTAAAGCCGGGGGTCGCGGGTTCGAATCCCACAGAAGGAACAAAAAGTTTTCTGTGTTCCTGGGTCATGGATGTGTATTAAATATGTGTATAATAATGTCTGGTTGCCTGTACCCGTAACACAAGCACTTCGAGAACTTACCACGGGACCAGATTGACGTGGTGTGATAGCGTCCATAGAAAAAAAATAGCCATCCAGAAGGTCCGCACTGTTATAGTTATAGAATAACATGCCTTTCTGTATGTTAGGTACATTCTTGTAATTTCCAAAACATTGCATAAGCTTTTTATTTCAATGTAGTATCAACAAGGTCTTTTCTAGACTCTAGAGAATTGAAATTACATGCAGAATCTTCCGTTTCAACGTAGAGGAGGGCGAAGATTTTTTAAAAGGTCGTTTAAACTTTCCTAAGTCCGGAACTTAGCATACCTAATATTTTATAATAAAGCAACCATGTAACGTGTATAGTGGAAGTAATTTTATGGAATATAATGACTTACCTTTGGAAGTTTTGTTGAGAAAAAGAAATTTTATGCTCTTAAGCTTAAAATATCAGTATCTCGGTAAACATGTTGATCCTTTGATGATGATGATTGATGAATCAGATGAAATCAGAGACGTAGCCGAAGCTCTTCATCGTAGCTTCTCGAAGCGAATGCGACACACCAATATTATTACATTACAATAATTGGATATTTTTCCAGTAAATTTACTTCATATTTTGTTAATTTAATATTAAAAGAAATCGAACTTTCCCGAGTTCACGTGAACGACAAAAGCCAAGTACACACTATAGATGTATTCAAACGTGGGAGGTCAGGTAGGATACAGTTGAGCGATCGCATCCCTGACGTTGCTTTGAATATAATAAAGCTGTGTACACATCGTGTGATTGGTTTGCTTTCGCTGTAGGGCTGCCGAATTCGATTCATAATAGTCAGCGACCATTTTCATGTTTATGGAATCTTTTCTATTTTAGTTACTAGAGGTTTACAGCCTCCGTAGTCTAGTGGTTAGAGCTTGGCTCTCGACTCGGATGTCGTGGGATCGATTCCTGCATTGGAGCAACAAAAAAATGTTGTATCCAAGTTTGGTTAGGACAATGCAGGCTGATCACCTGATTGTCTGACAAGAAAGATGATCCATGCGTCGGATGGGCAAGTAAAAAGTCGGTCCTTGGCCTGACCTCTCGCCAGTCGTGTTGGTTATCCGGACGGATAACCGACACGACTGGGTTATGATATAAAGGAAGAGAGAGTGCTCTTGTGTACATAAAAATTAGTCCTGCGTAACTGGCCTAGTTTCAATGTAACCGGCCACCGTCACCGAAATCGGTGTGGGGTTTTTGTTTTTACTAGATGTATATACAAAGTTTACCTATAATGATATGACAGTCTTACCCTCTCATTAATTAAAATATTAACACAACGGATAACGTATACAACGTTGCTGCATTTGTCTGTCAAGTGACATTTCCAACGTAGCAGACAGAGACAGCAACATGGAATAAGTTATCCGTAGTGTTAATATTTTTATCAGGAAGGTGGTTAATGTGTTTGTCTATAGTCTACATATTATAATGAAGGGACTATGTCCGTACTGTAGTAGACTGTCTATTAATTAGTCTGGAAAAATAAACGAACTACGATTAATATTGTTGTTATTGTGTACATTTGACAGAACAAATCGTCAAACAAGAAAAAGTTACGCCATCGTTTTTTTTTTCACCATACCTGAAATGTCAGCAATATTGATTTCACCATACTTTAAATGTCAAAATGGCCGCAACAATCCAAAAGTCGAGCCATTTAAGTGGAGACAGTTTTCTCCTCAACATGCCTCGTCTATTATATATACATCTATGAGTAAAACATGAAAGCCGCATTGATTCATAATATTTACTTAACGCAACCAAATCGGGTTGATTTGGTTGCGTTAAGTAAATATTATGAATTATAGGGGCGATGAACTTTTCCACTCTTTTCAATAAGTAAGATATCTACAGACCATCAATGAACACTTGATACCGCGTATGCGGGTTTCCGTCTTTGTTCCGTCACAATTGGAGTTAACAATAGCACAGATTCCATACGAAGCCTTGTACCATTTTTAATATTTAATAAAGTAACATCTATTGATCTGTCCATACAGATATGTTTCCCTTTACATTCAAATTGCTTTTCGGTTCTTGTCATGCTCATCATTGCCGAACATAGTTTTTATTGCAAATGTCTAGTTTTTTATATTTTTATGAAACTTTTTTTATTTGCCATTATTAATATTCTGTCTGTCATGATCTATATACTCAATAATATAAGGTCAACCACCTATAGCCCCACAAACAAACATTATCCCTGTCATTAAAGTAATTTGTCAACCCTAGCGAAACTCACGATCGCTATGAAACTTTAGTGTTATTATTAATCATTTTCCTGTGGTAGTTTCAGTGGAGTCTCGTAACGCAACAAATCATGGCCGAAGCCGTCGAGCGGCAGCCCTACAGACAACACCCGCGAGGTATGACCGGGAACTTATTTTTCTTTCGTCCCTGGCGTGTGATGCAAGTGACAAGATTTATTTTACACTTATTTTATAGCTTTCAGACCATTTTTAGGGTACCCAAAGGGTAAAAATGGGAAATTACTACTGAGGCTTCGCTGTCTGTCTGTGTGTCCGCCTGACCGTCCGTCTGTAACCAGGCTGTATCTCCTTTACCGTGATATCTAGACAGTAGACATTGTCACAGATGATGTATTACTGTTGCCGCTATAACAACAAATACAAAAAAATTGAATCAAATAAATATTTAAGGGGGCCTAAATTTAAGCCCATACAACAAACTTGATTTTTTGCCGACTCGAACTTAGTCGGTTTTTAGAAAATATCAAGTACGATTTTGTTGATAGGTTCTGAAAATAATTAAAATTTCTTTTAACAAACATTGTACTGTCTCATGTAAGTAGGTGAGTAAAATTGATGAAAAGTAAACTAAGGAAATTGATAAATACCTCTTTTAAAATATTCTCCACCTTTGGACTTAAGGGGAATATTTACTAATTCGTAGTCTTTGAGATGACAATAATATTTTTTTTTTCCAAAGTTACGTAAATTTAATAAATGTTAAATATATTTCGTATAGTAACTACGTTTAAAAGCAAATTGTGTAATATCGCTGGCGCTCATTAAACGTACCACGCAGCACGCTCGGTGCTCCAGAGCATATTATAGTTTTTCTTATCTTTATTGTAGAATAGGTGAGGAATAGAGAAACAAATAGAGGAATATCGGACGTGCGTGCTCGATGTTGTGAATCGGAAAAAAATTCACGTAATTTCGTCGTATTTGTCCGGGAACCCGAAAGCCTGTTGACGTCGCTAGGGAGATTATATTTTACAAAAGGACCAGATTTTTCTTCGCAATTATTATTGAACGAGTATTCTCTTTCTGTGTTCTAAACTTTCGCGAATTATTTGTTTCGGGCCTTGAGGTTCCACGTTCAAAAGTTCTTAAGTGTTCATTTCAAATAATGTAATCCATACATATAAAAGAAAGTCGTGTTAGTTACACTATTTATAACTCAAAAACGGCTGAACTGATTATGAACTAAAAATTGGTGGGGAGGTAGCTTAGAACCAGGAGACGGACATAGGATACTTAAGTTGCCCCAAACAACCCCACTTTTGGGGTTATTTGGGGCAGTTATGGTTGACTTTTTTCATCTTGACATTTTGACATTTGATTTCCGCAGTATAATCAGTCCGCATATACAATTGACAAAATCTTCTGAAACCGAGATGGTGTAACTATTTTCTATATGAAGATTTTTGAACTTAAACGTACAAATTTTATATAACCTTAACTTTATTTCATACACTTTTACCCAATCGTGACGACATAGTTAGGTACAGACATAGACTTTTGTGTGGAGCGTTTTCACGAGACTTGCGAAATTTAGTAAACAAATCGTTGTACCTAGAACGTTTCTTCTTAGAACTTACTTATATTTAAGAGTACTATTCATTAATGCAATGATAAAATTCTGTTGTCTAGCCTATTCCCTGGTGGTTTATGGAGAGCGATAACAACCACAACACGAGAGGAGTCAAGTGCAATGCTGACATTTCTGTTTCGCATCAACTTTTAATTTACGATGACAAGTATGCAGAATTTATTATGTAAATCTCAATGAGATAGATACATTAATCAGATACATGTCCGTTGTATATAGAGGTAACCAAGTTTGTTATCTACGCACGTCCACATTAAGTTTCCAGTCGTGTTCTCATTATCCCGACAGATGTAATTATGGCTTTGACGTTGATAGCGTCATTTGGATGCCACTTAAATGGCGTCAGTTTGGGGAACGTGATCATTCATGTAACGTTTGTTAATTCAATTAAAGTTATAGTGTGATTAGATTTAATTACTGAGCTTTAAGTAGGCTCTTGGAACCATCAGCAAAATGTATTTCAAATTATACCTGATTGTTTTAAATATACAAACTTTGATTTTCAAAAACATAGTAATAGCTACAATACGTAAGTAAATATAGTTCACGGCGAGTAGTGACAAAAACTCGCGCAGCACACTGCGAATAAGTGTACCTAAGATCCTAATGAAAATCTTAAATAAATTGGCATAAGATACAAAGTAATTAGTATTTTTTTATATTTTAGTAGTTAGGTGCTTAGTAGAGAATTTGCCAACTTTTAAGGTGATGTCCAACAAAATTAATTTGGCGATACCTATTTTAGATAAAGCGGACGATCCACCGGCGATAAGAATAATAGCGTGCTAATGTCCTGCGAGCCGCCCCTAATGAGACTCTAAATAACTGGGAAAATTGGACCGCCGTAATACAAGATAAGCCCAGCTTCCGATTTACTGACTGAGTGAACCATGGGCTTTCATTAGTTCTGTTAACTTGTGCGTACGAACGTGACAAACCCTTATAAACTTAGTTACTCGTAGTTCAAGGAAAATGTAAAACATTATAGTTTTAATGCGAATAGAGCTGTATGTTATCGAATCTGTCAAGACATCTTCAAAGTATAAAATTTAAAAAACAAACAGGTTAGGCTACAGGGGAAGGGAACCCCGATAAGTGTTATGATTTATGGGCGATAAATGTTAAATTTAAAATATTAAATATAAGTATAGTATAAGCATTATTAAATGTATTTCCGTTGTAAGGTACCCATAACACAAGTTCTTCAAGAACTTACTGATGGACCAGATTGACGTAGTGTGAAAGCGCCCATAGATATTATTATATTAAAATAGGCATTAATAGAGGCCTAAGTATCTGTATGTCAACGTAAATGCCGATTGTAGTTGTTAGTAACATTTTATCGATTTTCCAGTATAGCAACAGGCAGCCATTGTTAACCTTCAAGGAGATTTGTGTTTCTTTGAAGGATTTTGAGAAGCCTTATCCACAATACTGAGAAAAGGGACATTTTAAAAACAAGCTCGAATAATTGCTCGAAATCAACAATTTACAAGAAGTAGTAGTTAATTTACGAAGTAGTAAGCTTATCATTCTAGCTGAGTCTCCGTAAAAGTACGTAGTTACGTCACAGAGTAACTATATAATATACTTACGTACAGAGAAACATATTACTTAGAATGATTCAAATTTTGTCAGGGTTGTCACAGAAGATCGGGATAAATTAAACTAAGTCTAACGTCTGTATACGGTTGTTGAGAAAGTCTAATTGGTACACACCACAACCCGGCGTCGAACCTGCACGATCACGCGTGTGACTCAGGGGTTCACTAGGTCATGGACGCTCTTATAATAAAGCAGAAAATGAAATATTTGATAGGTAAAATAAGATATATTTTTATTAATTCTATTATTTTTTATACACATAGTCCACTTTTTTCTTTGATATCAGACATTTGTATTTAATATATATAAAGTTTAAACATTCATTGGACACAAATATAAAAAAAAAAAATGTTATTTGTCGTCATGACAACCAACAGGCAACAACATATCGCAATTCTCAATCTCACATGACATAAAAACTCAAACACGAAATTTGAAAATTTTGACGTGTCTTCGACGGCACACAATCTTAACCGGATTTTTGCCACTATTGCCACTCGTACACGGGTACGCGATAGGAGAATTGTGGACACACTGTTTATGTAGCTGTTTAACTAGTCCTAGCTTTCTTAAATCTGTGGTTACGTGTTATTTTTTAAATAAATTTTTGGTAAACACAAAAAAATTATATCAGTCAGCGTCCATGACTAATATTAACTTTACAATTTTAACGAATTATTATAAAATTATACTACCTTCATTCTCTAGCTTGCCACTTGTTCTATTTACCATTGTGGTCGAATCCTTGTACCGAATCGAATACGTATGAAGTGGAATGAAAAATATATTTTCATTCTACCCCATCGTGAGGAGTATCATTGTATAGGTCTTTTAAAATTAAGGCAAAGTTTTATACATGACTTTTTTACAAAGTCAACTATTTTCGAGTAATTGGCCTCCAAAGTAATTTGTAAGTTGGTCCAACCCCTGGCATTTCTAAACTATAGGAGATAGAAACTTGTAAGTTTCCATGCTGATAGATCATGCTAAAAACTCTTTAGGAAAATTATTCTGCGCGAAATCGAACAATAACTTTTGAAGAAATTCAAAGAAAACCTATTGCGCGTTGATAGTTACGGAACCCTCCTTAGACATGTCCTGACACGCTCTTGGTTAGGTTATTTAAGAAGTAATGCGTTATCTGATTAATTTTCGCCACAAAGAAGTTATTTTCGTGTTGACTGGATATGTGTTGAAGCGCCGGCGTATGACCCCACCAAGGCCAGCAAATTATTCTGTGTACAATGTACGGAGGTTGTTGTCCCCGCGAAAATAATGGGAAATGTGCTTATTATGGGGCAACTGAACCGACGCAGGCTGTTGAACTTAATGACGTAAAGGTATCGAGCAACAGAAGTGTTAGGGTCAGCTCACACCAAGACACGACGCGGCGCGCACTTTTTATTCACACATTCAAAATTGAACTTTATATACACGGTACTCAAAAAGATACACGTTTCATTGGAAGCGCGGTGTAGCACGTAATTCGAACTCTTGCAATGTAACATGTAGATATCTTTTGTAACTATACAAAAAGATGGCGGCCCCCACTAGGGCGCCGCGTACCGTCTCGGTGTGAACTGATGCTTAGCGTCAAAAAAATTTGCTTGGACCATATTGTCCGGAATCCGGAAGCCCGGGGAAAATTCAGCGTATTGTAAATAGAACTCTGGACTAACACAATAGAGCTGAAAATTTATATTGAGCAGATTTGACATTGACATTTGACTTAACACTCGTGTATTTGATTTTCTGCTCTATTGTATCAGCCCAGAGTTCTATTTTCAGTGCTCTGAATTTTCTCCAACGTTCCGGATTTTGGATCATACAGTCCCAGCGTAATAGGTAAAGAAGATCTAAAATAATGTCTTTACCCACGTTCATCATGTTTTGTAAGGGCATGTTCATCCATATATTAAAAAAATCTTGATATTGAAGTAAGAAATTGCTTTCATAGTTATAAACTTAAAAGATCATGAATATTTTTGTTAATTTCCATCGTACCTAAATCTCTCTAACACATCTAAGGTAACATTATAATCCTCCAGCTTTCCTAGGAGTTCTGATTAAATAAAAAAAAATAAAAATAACCATAGAAATGTTGAAATAAATCTCTCTAACACATCTAAGGTAACATTATAATCCTCCAGCTTTCCTAGGAGTTCTGATTAAATAATAAAAAAAAAAAAACCATAGAAATGTTTATCTGACCGGGATTCGAACCCACCACATTCCGAATCTTCGAACAATGCAAAAATTATACATACGCATACCAAACTACCAATCGGACTGACATATTAAAGTCGAAATTATTGATATGTTGTTGCACGATAAAAGAAAAAACATAATATTAGTTCCTTACATATGAAATTGGCGTTTTGTCGTACTGGCCACTTTGATCTCAAATATATGTTTTTGGTTTGGAATTCCAATTTCAAATTTATACCGCTATTTACTCATGCATTTGTGTTTCAAATACCGTTATTCATTTGTTTTTTCCTATTTTGGTTTTTTCTTTGCGTCACTCAACACACTCAATGGAAAAGTTTAATTTTCGTATTATTTTCGAGTACGACCTGCAGAACAAGCCCCGTGGACGGCCGGAGACCAAAGTTGATAGCCAAAGCCTGCCCCAAGCGAAAATTGACTAAAAATATTACTTGTGAGCGTTTCGTGGATTAGTGCCGGTGTCGTTCACTACAGCTTTATTAAATCTGGCCAGACGTTTACGGCAGATGTCTATTGCCAGCAAATGCAAATCATGATGGAATAGATAGCTGCTAAACAACCGAGGTTAGTCATTCGCTCTAGGCCACTGCTGCTTCAGGACAATGCTAGACCACACACTGCACAACAGACGGCTATCAAATTAGAGGAGCTTCAATTGGAATGTCTAAGACACCAATTCACCGTACTCCCCGGACCTTTCCCCAACAGATTACCATTTTTTTCTTCTTCTTGCATGGGAAAAAATTCAACTCCGATGGGGCAGTCCAAAGCGCCTTCAAAGATTTTATTGAATCCTATCCGAATGTTTTTTTCAGTAAAGGAATCAATGAACTACCTATGAGATGGAAAAAGTGCATTAATAGCAATGGTATATACTTTGATTAAATAAATATATTATGTTAAAAAAAATCGACTTTGTGTTCCTCCTCTACAAAACGCCAATTTCATATGTAATGACTTATATATAGCTTAAAAATGCCCAGTTTCCTAAGGATAAGGGCTAGCTAGATCGAATTTTCTCACCCAAAACTTTCTGCGCATTAAATTTAATGGTAATACTTGCAGCCATTTTCGAGAAACCGATTATATATATAATATATAAAATAGGTTTTTACCTATGAAATTGCCATTCTGCAGTACTGGCCATTTCAAATCAAAATAATTTTTGTTTGGCTAAGAATTCTAATTTCAAATTAATTTTTTTTTAAAACATGGAATTGTTTTTCCAAAAGTAGTCATTTGTTTATTATATATTGTATATTATATTCGACCTGAAAAATGAACCTCGCGGTCGTCCGAAGACTGGTCGACAATGACGAATTAAAAGCGATTGTGGAAGCTGATGATATACACAATCTACGGCTGAATTAGCAGCAGTTTTCGACGTTAGCGTCAAAACAATATTGGTCCATTTGCGTCAAATTGGCAAGGTAAAAAAGCTTGACAAATGGGTGCCCCACGAACTCAATGATCGCCAGCGCGTCGAGACGTGCCTTGCACTGCTCAACAGACACACAAATGAAGGAATTTTGAACCTTATTGTTACCTGCGATGAAAAATGGATTCTGTTTAATAACCACAAGCGCTCAGCAAGTTGGTTGGATCCTGTTTCAGCACCTAAACAATGCCCTAAACGAAAACTTACCCCTAGAAAAGTGATGGTCACTGTTTGATGGTCTAGCGCCGGTGTGATTCATCACAGCTTCTTACCAAACGGGGTGAGCATTACTGTGTGCTGTGAAGAACTGAACACAATGATGGAGAAGCTGGCACATCTCCAACCAGCATTGGTCAATCGCTCGTCACCGCTGCTCCTGCACGACAACGCGCGACCTCATTCTGCACAGCAGACGGTCTCCAAGTTGCAAGAACTGGGGTTGGAAGCTCTCCGTCATCCACCCTAATCACCAGACCTTGCGCCTACAGACTACAACTTTTTCCAGAATTTGGATAACTTCTTGGCGGGAAAAAAATTCAATACCCGAGAGGCAGTACAAAATGCCTTTGAAGAATTTGTTGCCTCCCGTCCAGCTGATTTCTTTAAGAAGGGCATCAATAAACTGCCACTGCGTTGGCAAAGATGCATTGATTGCATGGGTGATTACTTCGATTAATACAAATAAAAAATACATGAAAAAAAATCTTTTAAATTTTTTCATACAAAACGGCAATTTCATAGGTAATCTAGGTAGGTTTCACCTAATATATATACAAGATTGTCTCGTTTAAAGTAAAAGATTATATACGAGGGCGGCACTGAAAATTTCGGGAATCAAGGAAGTGACACAACATTACTATTTAAAAATGTATTTATTGCTTTTCGAAGTATTCTCCGCGAAATTTGACACATTTTTCCATACGATGGAACCAATCATTGAAGCAACCATTCCATTCGGAAGTTGGGGTCTCCAAAATGGCTGTTTTGGAGGCGTCCACAGCTTCTTCAGGTGATGAAAATCTCTGACCACGCAATTTATTCTTTATTTTAGCGAAAGTATAGAAATCATTAGGGCTTAGGTCGGGGCTGTACGGCGGATGGTCTAATAATTCTATGATTTCTTGCTCTAAAAACTCTTTTGTTCTGTGCGCGGTGTGAGAATTCGCATTGTCGTGATGGAGGATGATGCGGCGGTTGCAGTTCTCTTTACGGAGTTCAGAAACGACCTGTGGCAAACAAATGTTAGCATACCATTCTGCATTAACCGTTCTTTGTCCCTCAAGAGGAATAGTCGCAACATGGCCGGTTTTGGAGACAAACGTGGCCACCATTTTTTTTGGCCAACACTCCGTAAACGAACAATTTTTGTTGGCTTTAACTCATTTTCGAACACCCAAACTCGTGACTGGTTTTTTGTTTCGGGTTCGTACGCGTATATCCAGGATTCGTCACCTGATACGATGTTATATACAGCATTTGAGGATCCTGCGTGGAATCTTTCGAGAGTTCTGACGTACCAAGTAACGCGAGCCGCTTTTTGCCCCTTACAGAGCAAATGAGGTATCCATCGGGAAAACAACTTTTTTACACCTAATGTTTCATGCAAGATTATTTGTATTTGACTCATGCCAATGTCTAAAGTTGCCTGAATTTCGCGGTGTGTCACATGTCGATCTTCCTCAATCAGCTTACGCACAGCATCAACGTTTTCTTGGGTGACTGCAGTTTTTGGGCGACCTTGATGGGGATCATCACTGAGCTTGACACGTCCACGTTGAAATTCAGCAAACCAGCGATAAATTGTGGTTTTGGATGGGGCTTCATCACCAAATGCAGAAATCATCCGGTCAACACACTGTTTTTGTGTTAAACCATTTCGAAAGTAACATTTCGATAATAAATCATCGCTCTAGAATTTTCTCGAGTAAATTCCATTTTATCAACGACTAAAGAAGTTTGACAAGACCTTGTGACAAGACAGAGAATCTTTTTTTAAATAAATAAACGATATTCGATTTTTAAAACCAAGGAGTTTTAAATTAAAAAGATTTTAATATGACAGGAACAGTGGAAATATTCCATTCCCGATACTTTTAGTGCAGCCTATGTACATTACGCTACTCTTCGTACTCGAACAATGTTTAGTGATGCGAGTATAGAATTTATGTTTTCGTATTACAAGAAGAATATAGCGTGGGATGTCAGTGAGTCTCCAATATTGTCCAAGTGTGTTTGTTTCTTTTAAATAATGTCTTTTGTTCGTCTACCGTCTATCTATAGGTAAACATTGTTTCGATATTAAACATGTGTATTAATTCTGTTGTATAAAAATTCCACGAAAAATGCGTGACGTAAAAAAACTTATGAAAACATTTTCTTAAGATATTTCGGTATTTCTAAATAATACAATTAAGCCTACGTACGTAGCCATCCAAAAATACTTTCTTTCAATAAGGTACTTTATTTTGTGACGATTTCAAATGAGTTACGAGACCATTTTTTATGCCCAGAAATAAAAGAAAAAAATATTCTATTACCTCAACAAAAACACACATCGATTGCAGAATTTAGGTGCAATTGTAAAATGTTAATCTCAAAAGATAGATAAAAGATGGACTGCACAAACATTATCGCTCAGGTTAGTGGCTGAGGACCGGTACTCCAACGTACTTAACCCGAGAGCACTCTGCACTTACCGGTTAAATCTACTTAGCACGCGACGGCTATTTAGAGTAAGGTAAGGCTGTAAATATCTAAAGTTATTAAATCAATTATTATTAATGTAAAATATTGTTCCTTATCTAAGTATACCTATCGATACTTTGCCATTTGTGTTCCTTAGAAACCCCCTATGTCAACATTTTATTTTAGTGAAAGGAAGATAAGCCTGTTTACTTACATGAAGAATTATTATGTAAATAAAACATGCAGATCAGAAGATATTAATATTTAAGTAACCAAATGACTAAAGTAAAGAGATAAAGATTGTAGGTATAATATATTAATCATTAAAATAATTTTGCATTTGTTCCAACACATCTAGTGTTGTTCACATGCCATGATTATATTATTATCTAAAGGGTTTCAAATCCCAGTGATAATTGAAGTACTTATTTATTATTATTATTATTTATTTTGACCACCCCTGTGGCTCAGTGGTTAGCGCGTTGGCGTTAGAGCCGGAGGTCGCTGGCTCGAATCCCGCTAGGGAACCAAAAGAACAGAACAGAAAAGGGTTCCTGGGTCATGGATGTGTATTAAATATTTGTATTATATAATAAAAATCTGAAATAAGTAAAGTGTAAAAGTATTAAATATATTTCCGTTGTCAGATACCCCTAACACAAGTCCTTCGAGAACTTATCACGGAACCAGATTGACGTGGAGTGAAAGCGTCCATACTATTATTATTATTTCTCACGCCGTCTTACGTAACATGAGCCGAGCCATATGGCGTTTCATTCAATACGCCTATCTATGTTCAAGTGCGTAATAGTTTTAATGTGGCTTAATACGGTTTAGTTTTAATAGACGACCGATTTCTCGCCTGCTTCGAGCAAAGATAATGGTGAAATGTTTTTACGTTTAACCCCTTTGGGATATTTCATCTTAGGCATAGTACCCCAGTTGGAAGAGGAGAGGGTTAAATACATTCGTCTCCGTCAAGAAGGCCTGTCAAAAAGGCGATTTAACCCATATCTTGTCGCGTGGGGTTCATTGTATAGAACCTTTGTAAGGTAGTCTTAACATACTCGTAACACACATAAGGGTTAACGGTTAGCGAAGATAGCAATGTGTCTGCTAGGTTCCCATTGCGTTTGTTTTGCTCTAGAGTCATCACGTATAGTATTTTATTTGAAAACGCAATTTTATAGCACTCATGAGAATATTTAATAGCAAGACCTAAGAAGATAGGCAAGACCTTCGATTTAGAGCTAGATCTTTAGTTTAGCACTAGATTTGTATTATTCTCAATATCTTAATTTAACGAAACCTAATAAGTCCATTAGGACTTTGAGTCGAGGATGTTCAAATAGGATCAAAGGGACCGAGCAATTTAGACGTTTGAACGCTAAAGGGTCCGATAGACCCTTATCTGATCGAGATGTGTTTCATTACTTAATTGACTGTTCTCCTTCTTAATATTTCTAAAACAATTGGATTTCCCTAAAAGGCTTTTATAAATTCTTAAAAATTGTACCCTAACCTAACCCTAAAGGGTTAGCTTACACTTAAAAATGCCGCGTTATGTCGCGTCTCGGTATGAACTGAATTTACTGACGCTTAAAAATAACAGAAGAAAAATGTCAAATATCATATATAGGACACATAATATTATTTCATATAATATTTTAGTGGCATTTTTTAAGACACGCGAGACCGTGGGAGTAAACTTGGTTCAATAATATTATGAAGCATAATATTCGAAAATTCTAGAACTTTTAATTGGCTAGCCAGAGCATGAACAAGCGAAAGAGTTTATGTACACAGTCTTAACTTCTGCTACCTCTAGGCTATACAAACTACACTGACTGGTGCAGTCTGTAGTTTTTGGTCTTGAAATCGTAGATAATATTATGTACGTGGGCGGGTATGTAGATAGGTTGGTAGTTATGTAGGAGTAGTTTTTGGTGTTGAAATCGTAGATATGTATGTGGGTGGGTAGGCAGGTAGGTTGGTTGGTATGGTGTAGGTTGGTATTTATGTAGGTGTAGGTTGTAGGTGTAGTTTTTGGTATTGAAATCGTAGATATGTGGGTGGGTAGCAGTGGCGAAGGCTGACTCTCCTTCATAGGGAAGCCCTAACCTGTATATTACGTAGGGATTTGGATGAGTGTCTTCAAAAGGTAAGTGGTAAGTGAAGCTGATAGGAATGGAGTTATAGGAACCCCACGCCACTGGTGGGTAGGTAGGTAGGTTGGTAGGTATGGTGTAGGTTGCAGTGGCGAAGCGTGAGATCAGCGAAATGGTAATGCCGCGCGTAGTCTATGACTGTGTATGTAAGCATAGATATCATATTTTCTCGAGTGCTCTAGCCACAGATGACAGTTGTTGTGTCACGGTGACAGTTTAGATGTCAGTCATCATGTAGCTGCCAAGCGAGCGGGACGAGTGAGTTAGAGGTTAGAGCACTGGTGAGCCAGTTTTAATGCGATACTACACGATACGATATTGGAATACTACACCGCGTTAGCTACATGTTATATTATAGAACAACGATACTTTTTTTACTGCGCCATCTGTCGGGTAGTATAGATCTTAAACAAGTTTTTTTGGCGCATTAGGGCGCAAATTAGTTTTAGTATTTTATTTAAAAAATTATATATTATTGATAAGTAATATTCATAAGGGAAGATTAATATGATATCGAATTGTATACACGCCTCGCTACTAGTTTTTCTTCATTTGTCTTTGTTCATTCTAGTTCATAGTCAAGACAGAACAACGTCTGTCGGGTGAGCTAGTAACAAATAATAATATAATACTAGGTACACATTTTATTCTAATAAGTTAATTATAATGTATTAAAAATATACATAGTACCATTATTTTCTGTCTCAAAGAAAACAATTATTATATTAGAATTAGGAAAAATATGACTTTCGTTTTGTTTCTATTCATTACATAGTTCTTGGTGTTAAGTTATGAACTTGCTTCACACAATTTCTATGCAATGAATCTCGTCTAATTCTTGTCATGTCATGTATCTCTAGTCTCCATATTGGGCGTATGGGTTACGTTAGCTCATCTTCAGAACTAATAAAATGAAAGTCAACGCCCTGCTCCACAACGATGCACCTTTGAGTTGTAACACAATTTCGCATGCGAAAATAATCCCTAACTCAACCACCTAAGCCCCAAAATTAATTCATCGACACTATATTTAGAGCAATGTAAACAAAATTCAACCTTCTTGCAGTTTTATTAGGATTAAAGACTGAAAATGCTCAAGCCGTTTCCACAAATTTACATCTGCAGTGTTCAAACTATTCAATGTTAATTTTGAATTCTATGTTAATGGGACAGAGTTTGTATTGAGGTCTGCGGGTTCTGAAGAGTATTCTTATTATCTTACGAGAGGTTTACCGGATGAGCATGTGGCGAACGTGTTAAGTAGGTTATGAAAAGTGAAAGGTTTTGTAATGAATTGGTGAACTCTATAATGTGGTTGGCTTAGACCAGTTTCTATGAATATGCTCTATGAATATGCGGTAAGTATATTCTTTTCCACATTTTCCATTCCCCAGTTTCTAAAGTGTTTTTTCAGCATAAAACACAAGCTGAATAAAATACCGTCACTAATGAAAATAACTAGAGGGGTTTGCTTTTTTATTGAAAAATTTATACGGCTTAGCAGCCTTATAAATTTATAATAATAATAATCTATGAGAGCTACAATACAAGTCTAAATTATTGATATATGGTTGCACGGCGAAAGAAAAAACATATATAGCTTAAATATGCGCAATTTCCAAGGGATAAGACCTAGCTAGATCGATTGTTTTTCCCCAAAACTCCATGCATACAAAATTTAATAGTACCACTTGCAGGCGTTTTCGAGAAACCGATTTATATAATCGGTTTCTCGAAAACGCCTTTCGAGATTTTTAGAGAAGATTGTCTTGTTTAAAGAATAAAATAATATTATTACAATATAACCATGTTACCGTCCTTAGGCAATCATCATGTTTTTTTTAAAAAAATACAGACAATATATGAAAAATGACGAATGCCGAAAGAATGATCGTGGTCATGCTTTAATTGGTTGTACCGTATTACCTATTATTTTTTGCAGGATTCCAACAGTACACTTATCTGAAAAAAGGAAACAAAATTTCATCAACTTTAACGCATTTAAAAATGGAACAACAGTTATAGGAAACGTCGCATGCAACGCTGAACACCATTTCGTCGAACACTGATCAACAATATGGCTGATTAACGATAAATGCTAGAATAGTAGGGCCGCAATCAGCGAGCCATTTGCCATTTTAATTTGCCATTGCCAGAATACATTTCTGAACGGAAATGTATTCTGGCATGAACCTCCGAGGTAACGAGACGATGCGATAATGAATTTACTTAATGTGTGACTTAGTGACGATTGGACACATTTTGGCATGAACGATGTAGCCGTTATAGTATTTATGATATGGTAATATTATTGCATAATAATTTAACGCCTTGAGCAGTAGGTTAAAAATGCCAGCATCTAATTTCGCATAATTTACAACTGCCACAAACGCCTATATATATTTTGTAGCAGAAACTGTTTAGAATTTGAATGGTAAAAACTCTGATTAAAAACAAGCATATTTAAAGAAAAGTAACGGTTGGACAGGACAAACAGGGAAAAAAGACACGGTTTAATTGATTTTGTCGTACACTTTTTATTGGTCAGATCGTGGAAACAGCGTTTCCAGCTTTGTTTTTCCAGACCAGACTATTGATTCTCAGAATACACTGTTTAAAAGGTTTAATACAACAGTATCAGTCTACAATTTTAAACAGGAAAGTCTCTTTTAGATTTATTTTAGACAAAACTAATACAAATTTTAGATTCAAGACAATGCTTGCAACTTCTGAATAATGCACAACTTTTTAAATAAAATAATATGTCATTATTTTTGGTAATAAGAATGTCAAAAATATAGTCAGAAAAATCTACAGATTTCACAAAATATTTTTGAATATTATAAGCACAAAGATATCTTTATAAAGTGGTTCCGCGTCTAGAATTAATTTATTTTGTAATTTATATCACGTAAACGTATCGTTTTGTGGTGGACGGCTGAGATGATGAAGTACATACAACGCAAGACCCGGGAGCGTGCCTGGAATTGCTCGACAGCAATCTCAAAGCAGACAAGCTTTCATTTTTTACTAAATCCCCAGTTACACTGAAGATAAAAGGTATCATATAAAGGTATCATACCTAAAGAGTACAGACTCGGTTGATCTTGCACTTAAAATTATGTTTAGGGCCTTACGCCTGTTGAATAAATTTCCTCTTCATGTCCCGTGGTACATTAGTAATTAAGTACATATTTTCATGTGGTGTGAATGTTAAAATTTAAGTCACCCAAACAATTATAATTGTGGTCATAACGTCAGGGGCTACGGATCCTTAAAACCGTAATTTATAAATGGCAAATATTGCATATGTCGTAAGCGGATGTAATGGAATTTTAATGCTGAAATTGATGGTGAGTCAATTCGGATTTTTGGGGTTTTATTTATTTATTACGTCCTTCAATGACCAAATATATTTATTTTAGTCCTATATTTACTTTATATAGGGCCTATTATATATTATGGTAGGTATGTTATATAAACTTTCATCAGGTAAGTTCACAAAAAACGAGTAACTGGTTGATAGGTTACGAGTAGGTTCGTTGAAGGCTGCATTGTTGTTTTTTAAATTTTTGAATAAAACAAATCTGGTAGCCATATTGTGAATGAATAAATACCGTTATTCAAACATATTTTAGCGTTGAATTCAATCATACCAATTCCCATTTCAAAAGGTTTAGATTTCGGTTATTCCAGGCCAAATTATTTAAATCTACAGTTTCGCTGTTGTTTATAATTGAAATTAAAATTTCGTTCGATGTTTTTTGTGTATATTCTTTTAATACGTTTTCAAATGAAAAACAGTTTATGTTTTCAATCGCTACACTGAAAATGAAAATTGGATTCTATGATAGTCTGGTTAACAAGTGTCATTCAGATCGAATTTTTCCCCGCCTCCGAAAAATATGATCGAAATGTCATTTGGAATAGCATGTAGTTAGGTTTTGAGAAAAATTAAGTGCCGCTTGCAAAAATGCTAAAGGAGGCGGAGGAAAAAGTTTGATCTGAGTGCACGTGTTGTGTTAACCGGACTAAAAGACAGTTGAAAAGTAGTATTGAGGGCGAAATATTTTTGTCGAACAAATAAAAATGTGGTAAAATACATTTTTGTCGAGCATTAGTTTCGTATAATAGAACTTTGGCGATGTCTCGGTTAACTTTTATTTATAAGTAACAGGGCGTAATCGGAGTGAACAGCGAAAAACTGTGTTGTCAAAACAGCGAAAATAAGGGATAAACCCCAGCAACCACTTCCAAACATCTGGTACGAGCAAATGCTCTATACAAGTGGAATCGATCGAAATCCAATAAAATTAAAGATTCAGTAAGCGTGCACGGAGAAGCTCACACAGCGCTTGCGGTACAAACTAACCAACACAGCGAATTAGCCAGGAGCCACTTCCTACCTATTGGAATAATCTTGAAGTGGCTTATAGGGTAGCTAAATAAATCAGATATAAAATAAATGAAAACTGATGGGAATATACAGAAATTAAATACTTTGCAAACAATTGCATGTGAAAATAATGAAGTTAAACATTGTTGAACATAAACATTAAACGTACCTAGCTCAGTTTGAATTAAAAGTAGGATGATATAAATAAATATATCTAGTACCTGGGAGACCGAGCTTTGTTCGATGTTTAGTAGAACGATACAATAATTAAAATTATATATAACAGAAATAATAAGAATCACAGAAATATTTATTTTATCGGGAGTCGAACCCACCACATTCCGAATTTCCAAACAATGCAAAAATTATACGTTTATTTTATATTATATTATAGGTACGCATAACCAGCTAATCAGACGTAAGGGAGTCGAAATTATTGATATATTGTTCCACGACGAAATAAAAAAAAACATCCAACTTGGTGAAAAATTGTTTAAGCAAATTGCACAATTAAATTAAAATCATTACTTACAATTTTTTACATTTAAAAAAGTTATTCAGAAAAAATTATGAAAGTATTGAAAATACTAATAATTGTCACCCTATTTCGCATTTTTTTTATACATGGACAGGGCTTGATGTTTTCTACATAATACTTTCTAATACTTTCATCAATTATATTACATCAATTTAAAACACCCCTCTTGACCTCTATGGCGTTGCACGTGATTGGGGCGATCAAAGGCGCGCAGCGCCCGCGCAGGTAGAGTGACGTAGGCTCATGATTACTTTTACATTTTCCATCTTTTAAAAACTTGGATTTTGAAACAAATGCTTTTGTATATTATATAGTATAGTAATATTATATAGTATTTTTTTTATTTAAATGAACCAGGAAACGAGTACACGGATCTCCTGATGGTAAGTGATTACCGCCGCCCATGGACACCACCAGACACCAGAGGGGTTACACTTCTGACTCCTCTGGAGTTGCGACTTGCGTTCCCAGTACTTAAAATCACCCATTACATGGCGACTTAGCATAATCTCAAAATTATTGCAAACAGAAAGCAACAGTTTGCAATCAGCATTTCTCCTCTCTAACATAAAATTTTTATTACTACTAAAAATCTTGCTCTATATCCCGTTAAGTTCAATTGGCATTTGCAGCTCACCGTCTATATCTTGCACCACGCCGCAGTCAGAGCCAGGAGGCGTACTCCCACTTACGGTTAATATGTTTATTTACCGCGGCGCTACTTCAGCTCCGTAAGAGTCTAGCTAATATCCCTGAAATCGATTACGTGTGAAGATATGCAAGAATATTAAAAGTTTGAACACGAAAAGAGAATGCCGGGTATCATCATCGTCATAACCATCGAGCACTACCGTTCACACCGCTGAGGCTCGCGGGACTTTTATTAATGTGAGGACTGAGGAGGATGAGCAGCCGTGAGCATGCTAGCCCACTGCGGTTTGTATAAAGTTTGGACAAGACAAAATTAAAGTTTTTATAGTCGTGTTATTAGGGCAGTATTATATTGACTAGAGGTCACAATGTGGTCGAAATTCGCGCATAATAATTAATATTTTGTCAGATTTGTTGTGACAGATTGACACACGTCAACAAGCAACAAAATTGTGTAGTGAGTGTTGTTGTTATTTTTTTAAATTATATGTATTTTTAGCATTTTTTTTAAATATATAAGCTTTCTGCACACTTTTCACCGCATAAACTTTAATTTAACGGCCTAATTTCATACTTCTCCTCCTCCACAATTCTCGTAAAACTGTACTGAAAGTCTTTAACTCACTATACCGATTTTCCAGTAATCAAAATCCAAATCACTGCATTAGATTTCACTTTCATCACTTGGATCAATGGAAATATTATTAAAATGTTATTAACTAAGTTTAACTAAGCTACTAAAATAGAAAGAGCTTTCGAAATTGGCGTTGTTGAGATCTTAATGAGATAGCTTTAAAGAAGAATGTCCAATTTGAAAACCGCTTCAAAAAGCATTTTTGTGGAACTATCCAATCAAATCCACTAATCCTTTATTCCGGCGCATGATCAAAGTTGATCAGAATTTAACTTTGGACTACTTGAGCAAGTTCCGGCAAGTTGTTTGTTGTCTACGATAATGGATCCTCAGTTGTACAAACTTATACTTAATACCAACCTATATTAATACCACATTCACCGAAGTTCACAGACCACGCCTAATAGCGTAATAGACGATTACCCATTAACATATTCAGTTTCATTATCGAATTAGGAATAGTTTAGAGGCAGTTGTATTATTAGCATAAATGAACATACTGTCGTGAATATACTCGTAGTTCCTATAATCATCTTCCGACGACTGACTTTATAGCGGAAACAAACGAACTCCAGAAAACACGACTAAAGTGGTTTTGCCACATAATGTTTTAAAATACTTTGGAAAATTGCACTTCCGAAAAGTGCTATTAAATATTAGCCTGAACGGCCCATATCTTGCAGCTGAAACTAGAAATATTGATAAATATAAATGTTGTAGCGTGTAACTTCAAGCCATAGCCGAGTAAAGATAAGCTACTGCACTCGTATGAATGCTTAAAGATTCTACGATTTTGGTTCTTAAAAGTTCTCTTAGAAGTAGTAGGTTAATTAATAAACGACTGCAAAAACAAATTAATGCAACACCTACTTTCCTGGTTTTGTAATCTACTTAATGGTTAATGTGATTAAATTCCTTGGCAAATTTAAAAGCCTTTTTATCAAAATCTTTATTCTAATCCATTTAAATTGCTAAATTACAGTCGCTTTTATGCAAATCCTAAACTGAAGCTGGTTCGTGATTGAATTATCAATCTACTTTATTGCTTTTTACGCCAACAATGGCGACCCAATTGAAGTCGTTGTCAGACGGTATAAGATGCAGCTTATTGCACTAGGAGCTTTTTGTAAGAATATTGCTTCAGCCTTTGACAATTAATGCGGTAACATATATTTTGAAGGGTCAGAAATTTCTTGAAACGCTTTAAAGTTCCTTTTTATTTTACGACGCTTTGTTTCATCATAAATATTGTTACTTGATTTTTAGAACTTTAGGTGTTATATTATATTTTTTACCTACTAATTAATATTCCTCAGAAAAACTAATCAGCGTAAGGGACATGACAGACGGCAAAGATCCTATATTATATTTTAATATTACATTAAGTAATATGAAATATATCCAGTCATCTTCAGATAAAATCACGCCGTCTGTGACGCCCTCAGTACCAAACACATCACCGCTCATTTTACGCAAAATTAAAATTTTAACGAGCTTCGAGTATTAAGAGTCACATCCTACGAACAAAGAAGAGCTGGTGTTGTCAGTTAAGCTCTAACAAATGGATACTAGCGGGAGCGAAATTGCTGAGTGCCGGAACTGCCACTGCACGTTAATATTGGAAGTTTTATTATCCTAGCTAAAGTTCACCATCTCCGTAGTAATTACTGCACATTTTCCACGCAAATGAAAACGTCAAGATTGATAAAGAGGCGAATTTATATTGAAAGCGTAGGTATTGAACGTAACGCGCTGTGGCGTGTGAGAATTATTTAAGAACCCCCAGCGCTTATGTCTGGTTCTGTGTTTGGTCATAGTACTCTAACATTTAGGGACAATTTCCCAATATTTATAACTTGTGAAAAGAGGGTGCTGGCTTAATAATTGGTTAACTACTATTTAAATTCTCGCGTTTTATTAATTCCCGAGTTATTCGACACCAAATTCGTAGCAATTCAAACTTCAAAGTAGGTAGCTAAATAAAGTTACTAGAACTCTCCACGGCGACAATATGGAACTGCTCATGGCCTATAATATTATATTAAACGTTTGTGGGTTATTGGTAAGTTGTGAAGCAGGTGACCGCAAAGTTTGGCAGTCATCTGTAGCCTATCAATTTCCACGTAAGTACCAAACTTGGTCCAACTAATTAGGACATATTCACAACTTTGACGGGCCACGGGCCACGGGCCACGGGCGACGTTTTACTTAAGGGTAGGTACTTGCGAGTTCACACAAAATGCATTACTTATCGTACATATAATGTAAGTGACGTCGAGCTATTAGGTCACTTTTGTTTGATAAACATCTCGTCGTGACGTCAAAGGAAGCGATGTAAAGCTAAAATGTAATTAACTCTATTTTCTTTCCATTCTTTCTATATTATGTATAATATTTCAATACTTTGTATAATGTTACCTCTTCTCTGAAATATTGAAACGTCTGTGAAAGTTTCGCTTTGGTTAACCCACCGGCCACAACCCCTAATTCTAAGAACACACGTTTAGTAATTACCTAAGATATTCGTCACCGGTGGCAACGCGCACTGTGGCTTTAGAGGTTTCGAATTTAGAGGTTCGAAGTAATTACTATTATTATCGATCACTTACTCACTATATATATATATATATATATATATATATATATATATATAGCGATATATAATATATATAAGCGAAACTTTCAGATCTATGTATCTATACCAACCACGAGAAGAAAAAAACCGGCCAAGTGCGACTCGGACTCGTGCACGTAAGGTTCCATCATTTCCATACCATTATATCAATATTTTATATGTTTAATTATTATTTTTGTACGAAGTTTTTTCGAGCGAGCCGTTTAGCTTTTAGAGGATAGGGGGCATCCCGCAATCGGATACATAAAAAAAAACATCACCACTTTACGTGTAGAGGTGGTACTCCAAAGAAATATTTTTTTCAGCACTTTGTCGGAGCGGTAAATACACATATCCGTGTAAAGTTTCATCTTTTTATACTAGCATAGCAGGACGACGGAAGACAGACATGACAAAACCATAAGTGTTCCGAGACGTGAACTACGGAGCCCAAAACAAGGGTTGAAAATTTGTGAAATAATTATTATCTTGTCATTTAAATGTAGTACCTAAAATTAGAACGTAAATTAATATTTAATTTTAGAGTGAATCTTACAATATGTCTGCAAAACGTAAACTGTTTATTAAAGTAGGCCCCAAAAGGTACAGATATAACTCATTTAATTAAAATCAGAGCTAATGGAATATCGGTGTTCGAGGCCCGTCTCCCTTAATCTGATGGAGGTCGCATGTAAAATAAGAAACTACTTTAATGAAATAAAACGATTTGCCGTAGCGAGTTGTTACATAATAATAATAATGTTACGGGATCATGGTCCGATATTCGGAGTTAAACGCCAGTTACCTCCGAGGGAGTTTATTCACTACGAATTTCCACACTAACACAGATCTGGTCTTCCAATATGCCGAAATCTCATTATCATATCGTGATCGTAATTCGTAGCCGGAGTCGCAGAGAGTAATCGCACTCATTACTTTAGGTATCGCTCAAAATTAAGTCAAAGAACACTTGTAGTTAACTGAACTGCCCGCGGTCAGCGGCAGCCCCTTTATACCCTACAACACAGGTTCTAGAAAATTCGCGGTGTAGAAATTTCTAGATCATTCTACCGAGAACAATCTAGAACTTTCGAGTCGGGGTGAGAATGGGACAGTGCATGTTCGAGAACGTCCTAGTACTTTCCATACTAGAAGTTTCTAGAACACTCTAAACATTTGAGCGCCAATACATACTAGAACACTCTACACATTGAAGCGCCGTAACAATAATATCTATGGACGCTTTTACACCACGTCAATCTGGTCCCATGGTAAGTTCTCGAAGAACTTGTGTTAGGGGTACCAGATAACGGAAATATATTGAATACTTTTTATACTACACATAATTACATATATTTAAGATTTTCGTTATATAATATATAACTAAAATCTTAAATATATGTAATTATGTATTATCAAAAATCTTAAATATATGTTATATACACATAATATTTAATATACATCCATGACCCAGGAACAGAAAACTTTGACTATTGACTTATATTGACTATTCCCTGGCGGGATTCGAATCCCGCGACCTCCGGTTTGATCGCCAACACACTAACCACTGACCAGAGCTCGTAAAAATTATTCTGTGTATGTAATAAAATTCAATGTCCCCACGACAGAAAATGTTTTACTTGGTTTATTTGCCATAATTTTATTTTTTTTATTTGAGAATGGCAGAAGAAAATGAAAGTAACATATTGGGAGTTTTTATCTGCATCTTAAAAGTCGCGACCACAAATCAAAATACCTACTATTAGATTGTACAATTTTCATTAAAATTTCATTTTCCGTTTTCATATAATATAATACTTTCAACAGTTACCTAATCATGTTTCATATGTACGTGTATTTGTATTCGTTAAAATGAGTTAAAATATCGCAGTAGGTATTTAGTATTTACCCCATCTCCTGCAGATATGCGACCTATGCCGTTGTATTCCAGATGCAATTACGCTTACGATAACGGTATTTTATTTTTGGTTGACGTGGGTAATTGTTTCATAGTAAAATTCACAATGTCCTTTAGCTGTTAACTAAGAATAGGAGGTCTTGCTTACGTTTTATTTAATTACGTATTAGAACATTTTTTAGAAACGCTTAACACAAGAAATATATAAATTTAGAACGTACTTTTAACAGACATTTACTTAAAACTTATTAGTATTGTAAGAACCAGGCGTAGTGTAAGTTCGGGCTTGACCTCTCGAGTCTGGCTTATTGGGCACGCAGTGAGGTCGGCGAGAATCTGGCGGGGAGCCAGGAGACAGATATTTGATATCATTTACCCCTGATAGGGTAACTTTAAACCAAATAATTTCATTTACGATTCGTTTTATTCATTTTAATACGCTGTTTATGTAATAGAATTTGTTGCATTAACTATAATAAAAAAAAACATACTACGTAAATTATATAACAGTTGTTACCCAGGCTATTATAACAAATCTATTAGAGTTTTGCCGGGGAATTCAATAGGTGACGTTGTGGATTATGTGTTATTTCGTTTCTTAATGTGTAATATTGGTAGAATATTGACCATTAAATATTCGTTAACGTGCACAAGTGTGGGCAAGTGCCTACAACTTCAAAAAAGTGCTATTTTGTGTACCCCCCAAAACTCCCTAGAAACTTTCAGTAAAGCTTCTACTACTTTACTGCATCGACTCACTTGACTCATTGACTGCACTGACTATCTATTTGGACTTTGACTAGACTTTAGACTTGACGATTTAGGAATACGGTGTTGAAAATTGAAACAAAAATTATATTTCCCGCCTTTTTAACTTGACACTGGCAAATGGTTTAAGCTGACGCCATATATTTAAATAAAAAAAAAACAATTCTATTGACACCTAATTTATTAAAATCGGACCAGTAGTTAAGGCGCTACGGTGGAATGAATATAGTACGTACACACATACTTACATAGACGGCCCAAAATCATTATCTACCCTTCCTTTTGACTTTGCCGTAATCGGGTAAGAAACGCAGAATATACTTAGCGCTGTGCTTCAACCATTACTTTTACACGAGAGAGTTATACTTTGACCAGAAAAATACAACTTCCTCACAGAATACCGGAGTTAAATAATGCCATACATTATTTTATTAACAACACCTATGGAAATCAGAACGTGGCCCGTAAGGTTATCAAGCTGCTTAAATTTAATTACAGCTTAATGTTTCATTTAGAAAACTTGTAATGAATTAAAAATCTTATATTATACAATTTGCTTTTTCCCACAAGGACCCCACTTTTCCCACTTTCATCGGATTTAAAAGTTTATACATTTACGTAATACATACTCACAGGTAAAATAGTTTTCTTTGTGCTCAACACGGGCACATTACAGGAGTGCAGTGTGCTGTATGGCTAGTGGAAATTGAATGAACGTCAATTCCCAAAGGCACCGTATTCACTTTGTGACGTTCTCCTATAGAAAATACCTTAAAAATATTAAGAGTTTTCCTGCGACGATGTCGGAATATAGCTTATTCTATAAAATGTGTTGAAAAATTGAAAATGCGTTGAGGTTAAATGGCTTTTTAAAATAGATGAGCACTTTGCGCGATAGTCTGCGAGAATCTGCTTGATCTTTAACGAAAATCATTACTTTATAATGTATAATATAAATAATAAAATTCAGTTTTTCACACCTGCTGCATACCTATGAATTGTGCATTTACTATTTAAATTCTACTCTTGTTTGTTACATTTTCATTTTGATTAGTGCATAGTATTATGTAATGTAAGTGGGCTAAATAAAATATAATGAATACAAATAAATGATAGTGTTCGACCACTTTGTTAATGACTCTCCGTTATCTTCGTTTCCCGAAAGACGTGGTCTTACTGTATTCGAACCTCTGAAATCCTGTTGAAATATCTATAGATAAGTTATCCTTGTTAGCCATTTTGAATTGTAGAATTATGTAAAGCCATACCATTCGGGTGATCCAATTTAAATTAATTGTTTATGGTGCAGTCCCTGTTTGCGATTCAATTTCGTTCTGATCCTGGCCCTGATACCTCCTGATTAACTGTTTCACGTTACTACTCATAATTAATATCCAGGGACATATTAATTGGGATACCGTACCTGTAATGACTCGATAGTTTAAGCATACTAAATTTTGGAAATTTACGGCGCTGAAATACGTCTAAATTAATATTGTGCGTTATTTGCTAATACATTGTTTTCAAGCATGAAAATCGAATAGTTTTGAATCGGGAAATTGTATAATTTTTAGTAGAGAGGCTCGCTCCGATAGTGAATTCACGAATTTGTAGATTTTGAATGTGTATTTTGAGGAAACGCCTTAAACAGTGCAACCGCGACACCATTTTACAGGTGTAGTCAATGTCTCTAGTCAACTCACAGTCTCAGTCAATGTGTCTGGGTGCAGTCAACCTCTTATCGCTTAACTGAAGCCCAATTCGCTTAACTATATTTAATATAACGTACAATTCGGAGTAGGTCGTATTTCGTCGTATATAAAGGTCTCTCTTGTCTGATAAATTTACTAAATCACTTTTCTTAATCATCATAATATACAAAGATAAATATAAAAACTTTTAAAAATTAAATCAAAATATTTCTTGCCATCATTCCTTTATTACCTACGAGACCTCGATATAATCTCGGTTCCATCAACGCGCTGACCCATTCGTATACGCGTCAAATCGTGCATGCATGAGCGGGACAGCCTGAAACTAGAAACGAGATTTAACTGATAATAATTACGAGAATTTCCCCCCTGATTCGCATCAAAGATATATTAAAACAATTTCGCCTCGACAATAAATATATTTCTCAGCTTAAAAGAGTTACCCCCTTACTAATAAAAAGATTTACACAATGGATAACATAAACAAAGTTGCTGTCTTTGTCTGTTAGTGACTTTTCCAACGCATCAGACAAAGACAGCAACGTTGTTTAAGTTAACCGTTGTGTAAATCTTTTTATTAGTAAGGGAGGGCAGGGGGGGGGGTAGGTGGGTAGGAAATATACAAAGCCTTATAAAGAGCCATGAATAATTTTAACGTATCTGAACAACTTCACCTCGATTCTTCAACAACAAACATGCTGATATGAATTAGAATTCACCTATACTAATATTATAAAGAGGAAAGGTATGTTTGTTTGTATATTTGATTGTTTTTTGCATTGAATGGGCTCCGAAACTACTGGACTGATTTTGATGAAATTTGGAACAGATTAGACTACACGGAGTACACACACACAGTAGGCACAGAGTAGCTTTTAATCGCGGAAAAATGTACGGTTTCCGCGAGATTAACTTTTGCGCGCACGAAGTCGCAGGCAACATTTAGTAGGTACAATATAAATAGGCTACTTAACCTTGTTGACGTGATAACGTCTTATAATTTGATGGAGCCGGCTGCACGCACGAAAAAACATGACTCATGCGTTACCTGTTAATAGCGTTACATCGCTAAATATGACGCATTGCCGTTACCTCAGCTAGCCGCGCCTTAGGTATGTGAGCGGTGGGACGGAGAGGCAGGGGCGCTTGATGTTATTACTCAGTTCGGCGCCGGACTTCGCGGCGGCAACACGCCTACCTAAGGCGCAGCCAATTAGTTCCGCGCGCATTATAAACACGACATTGTCACGTTCAACTATCGTCAGTAAGCCGACTTTACTGACAACCGATTTTTTTTTATTTATGCCCTAAACGCTTCATAATTGTTTCATTACACAAGAAAAATAATATCACATTATATTTTTATTGTGTAATGAAAATGAAACCTAAAAATCTACAAAAAAATACACTTTTTAAAAACCGCCGAATACACTATTCGCCATGTTGGTTGATAAATTATCTGTGCTGTGACGTCATACTAGTACTATTTGTAATCTGTGCTATAGTCCGTAGTAGTAAATAATGGCGGTGTTACGTTCCGTTTGACGTTATGACATTAATTACTTTTTAAGATGTCATGTCATGAACTATTTATTTACAGAAACGTTCCGTTTCACTACTACATATGTGTTTAGTGTCTTTGTGTCGTCACATCCTTGTCGGAAGTTACTTCGAGGTGTTTTAATCAGTAGAAATTAAAAAAACAAAAATACATATTTTCAAATCAACTTTATTCATCAATCTTAAGTTTTAATTTATGATATCGCTAGAATACGTTTTTCTAAGCCAAGTACTAAAGGAAATACTCCTTCAATGTATGAAATTAAATATAAGTCAAGTAGCCTATTCTTATGTTAATCAGAGGAAAAGAAAATCACTTCTTCAATATTATACTTTAAACGAGCAATTCTTATAGGTACCAATGTTTAAGCCGTAGCCGTTTCCTAGATTCTGATTATAAATAAATATATAATCAGAATCTAGGAAACGGCTCTAACAATTTCGATGAAACTTACTAGGTATGCAATATAGTATGAAAACACCCGTTTCGGGGGTGCAAAATTAATTTATTTAGATATTATTACATGGAAACCGCAAATTTTTGACTTTTTATATTATATTTTTTTAATAACAGTTATTTTACAATCTTATTGTCAAAGCGCGTGGCTCATCGACGTATGGGTAGGACTTGCGATGTTGGCAAATCGGTGTCTCTGGTTCGAGTCTCGGTCATACTAATATTTTCGTAATAAATTTTAAATTCGAGCAAAGCGCAGTCTTCTAGGTTCTAAAAATATTGTTATTATGTGACAATAAGCTAAAAATATTATAGCACTACACCTTTACTGGATGAAAACGCTTTGGGTAAAGCAGATATAAGTAGACAAACACTTTATACGTTCATAATCTGTTTTCCCGGTTTAATTAATTACATACAAGTGTGCAAAATTGAAATTATATGCGGGAAATGAATTAAAATTGCCAGTACAAGTAATCCCGAATACGGATTACCCAAAATGGATAAGCGGTTTAGTAAACAAAATTTATGCATCGGCCTTATATCAGTTCATTATCTTATTAATACAAATGACAGCCCATTGTGAATTTCGTATTAGTCACTGCATAATAATTGATTTTCCATGGATATTGTAATTTAAATTAGTTCGATACTAATGAATTATTAATATTAAACTATGCGCCTCGATTTGTAATATTAATTACGACCAAAACGCGGATATTATTGTATATAACCATTCCAGTTGTTTTATGGGTCTTCAAATAATATTCATTCTTTGATATCTGTGTTTTTCTGTTTACCTGCTTTTTGTTAAATTAATAAACAAAACTCAAAAAAATTAAGTAGCCCTCGAATTGTCATGTAGTGAGCGTGCTGTAGATGATGAATTATAGCTAATAACACTGTAGATCATATCAGCTTTTAAAATCAAAACTAGATCCTAATCGGTTGCCACAAACAGACACACACATAGACATAGACACACTGTTAGACATACAGACACGTCAAACTTATAACACCTCTCTTTTTGCGTCGGGGGTTGAAAACAGGTACTAACCAAAACCAGGTACCAAAGCAAATATAATATTCATTTAAGTACACCTTACAATAAACTCAATTTTTAGATTCTCCTCCAAGTTCTTGTTGTGTAAAATTAACTCTCTTTTGTGAACGCTAACAAGACAAACATGTTAAAATTGTGTAAACGATTTTCTTTCTCTCACAATTTATTTAACCAAACTGTATGTTGAAAGCATTGTTTCATTTATTTTCTTTCAAACTTTTCCATTGTTAATAGTTTTTCGTTCCATTAAAAGTTCAGACGCTATTCGTTATTGACGTTGTGTTTCTTTAACATTTTCTTCGTATTTGAGATTTATCGCTTTCCGTAATACGATTCCATTTTTGACAACCGAATATTGATTCGTATTTGAACACGCAATTGACTTTTGTATGTGGATGTCGGATGACAAAGTTGGTCGTGTCTGTTTGTAATTTTAAATTGACAGCTTATCACAAAATTTATATATATACGGCATTCACATTAAAAAATCTTTTTATCAATTTTTTTTCTGACCGTCTGTCTGTCTGTTTATTCCGGCTAATCTCTGAAACGGCTTTCCGATTTTAATGGGACTTTCACTGGCAAATAGCTGATGTTATAAGGAGTAGCTTACGCAAATTTTTCTTTAGTTCAATTTCTGTTAGTTCTACGCCATAGATGTTGCGGTCACCAGCTAGTACAAAAAAATATATAGATTTAGCATTTTAATAAAATTATACTTTATTAAAAGGTTGCTAGTCACCTAGCAGTCTTTTCGAGGGTGTTAACTAAAGCATGGAGAAAAATGTCAAGGCATACAAAATAAATATTTTTCTGGTTTAAATATTAAGAACTTAATATTAAAACCAGAATTAATTATATCATTTTCCATACCATGGGCTTGTGGCGTTGTCTCGGGAGTGAACGCCGCGCCGCCGTTACCGACAATAAAGTACATACTCTGTAAACTAATTAAGTTTCTACTACTGAGCAATATCGTTCAATATAAAATTTGATTATTAAAGCGTTTTATAGCTTAATTGTAGAAATTATATTTCACTACTATACCTACATGTGCAGATTAATAGTAGGAGATAGAGAGGAGTATATAAAAATACCCGGGTAGTTTCATGCTATAAATAAATTAATTACAAAAGTCTAGTAAGATTAATACTTTTAATTATTAAACTAGACGAAAGTCATATAGATTTTAATTTGTTTTATATTCATAGACATCTAAAATATAGTTTCTAGATACCTGTTAAATTAGAATAAAAACTTACACGATAAAAGTTTATTGCAACAAAAAACATTTAAAAAGTGCCAGATCTGACGGTTAACCACTGTAAAAATTAGTTCTGTAAATTGCGTGTACCTAGTCTCCTATAAGGATCAAATGTCCCTGGTCCTCTCGTATAATATGGTTTTATTCACTAAGGTGTCAATTATTTTTATCATGTAGTTCACTTTTTATCTGGTAATTTTGTTGCCTTAATCAACGGTAGAATCAGACACTAAGGATACAAAAACAAGTTATAAGCAAACAAACAGACAAAGACAACCTACTTAAGAGGGTGCATACAAAAAACCGTAAACAAATACTTAAGAATATAAAACAGAAAAAGAAAATAAATATTACAGACTTTGTAGAGAACCCTCTCAGCGATTTTTGCGAGACCGTTGCTATGGGAATCGCTTAGAAATGGCCTAAAACAACACATTTCCTATTCTATTTGAAGGCCCACTGTCCTAAAAGGGTCCGATGTATTCAGAGGTCTATGTTTATTCATATGTACATAAATATTTTTTATCGAGACACACGTATTAGCTTTTAAATTACGACGTAACATTTTAAAATTCACTTTAACAAGCAGGTAATGTACCAATTTTTACATAATTTTTTTATTGACCAAAAAATTTTTTATTGATCAAATCGAATCGATTTTCAATTCAATCGAACGTACTACTCGATACTACTTTCGTAGTATTCGATCGATTTGATCATACGAATCCTCCTGTTACGTATCTTATCTTCTAAACCCACTAAAACTGATTATATAGCACATAAGGCACACATGCACACTACAAATACAATACCTAATAATAGGTAAGGTAATGTACGTGTACACAATGTACAATGTTACAGAAGAGAAATCCATACATTCCGATAATACCGATCAAGCTAATCGCATTGTAATTAGACAGGTATATATTAGAGGTCATAAGAGAGCACTTACAGAATACATAATGTGATACGAGTAAGTTTTTATAGACTAAACCTACTCTACGGTATCCAATCTATACAAAGAAAATAAACACTCAGTAATGCTAACTCTGACAGCAAAATATTATGAACTGAGATCGAAATGAACAAATTCATGTAAGAACATATAGCCAACAAAATATCCATCAAAGTCCAAGTTGCATTTTATGCCATCCGCATCTTGACCGATGGACGTGGTTGACGATGCAAAACTGATGTAGCAGCTAAAGCTGCCGTCAGAATTTCACTATGCAGCTGAAGACAATACTATGTGCCCATCCAATTTCCGAAGTAAGCTGGATATGGGACGGAATTTCGTCAATGAAATATACCTTTGGAGTTCGTTAAATGAATTGGTCGAGCCGATGCCGAAGTGCTACACTCAGAAATTCACTTCACCGAATATATTCTGGATTGAATCTAAATTTCAAAATGGCGGCTCAGCCTAGAATAATCTATGGACTAAGTGCTAAGCAAGTGGTTAGCAGTTTCCATTACGCACTCGGACATTATTAAGACGTCTGTTAATTTATTGATCAACTAGTAAACGCTTATACAAACTAAATAACTAGAATTATATGACGGTTATGTTATCTCTTAACAAGGATAGTTCATGAAGTAAGTAGTTAGATATTTATGATCCATAACGATATGTATTTTATGTATACATTTATACACCACTATAATAGAGCTCCAGGAAACTAAAAGCACATTCAGCCCTCTTTCATTCTATCACATTTAGCATTAGCAATTTGAGAGGTAAGGGAAAATACATCAAATATGTTCATGTATGAAACCATAAAGGTTTCATACACAGAATAAAGAAAATTATAGATATGGCAGGATTCTCAATTTTCAGCTTGAACGTGTACACGTCTGTACAGACTACAGTGTGTTTAGATAAACATGTATATCTAGTGTTTGTAGTGCAGACGTCCTGATTTTCAAATCAAAATTTAATGTCCCACGCGGGACAGGCTCATTCCCGCTTTTTAGAATTTCGAAAAAGTATACTTTAAAAGAAGTAAACTCTTCACAGAAATATCATGAATAAGTCATTTTTATAAATAATTATTCTCCTATTGTAAGTTGCAATTTGTAACACTCACTCCTCTGACTATTGTTGGAAACGCCATATTTTCTTATGAATAAAAATTTATTTTTTATTTAGAAGTCGAATAAGACTCAACTTACTACAAGGTATTTAACGATAGGGTAAATCTGATTGAAAATATCTTATTTTTATTAAAATATATTTTCTATGGCTATTTTCACTATCTATTGTCACGTAAACGTAATTTGAACTCAAATAAAAATTATCAAAAACTTTTGTTTATATATATACGTTTTTTTTTACTATGTCCCGCTTTCGACGAAAGAATCGACGTCCAATTCGTGGTCTCCACTCGAGAACCTTTCGGCCCCAACGGCCATGACCTATGTAAAGGATTTTATTTTAATCATGAAAACTTTATCCTTTGTAACCGATGTGTTATAATTGTAATTGTAGGAATATTGCTAATGATTTTTGAAAAAAGATTGTGAAAGTATAGGTAAAATATTAATTATAATAGCTTTTAGATACATTTGGGACCAGCCTTGAAACCGTTTATTTGGCAACTTCTCTATTTTCTATGTCATTTCTGTTCATTTCTTGTATCTCTGGTTCCATACATAGTCACGTGCCGATATTGAGGTACGTTACGTGTAGAACTGCACCTCCACAGTTTCGTGTTATCGTCACTTAAATTCTTCAGGAAGGGAAGCCAAATGGAAAGAGCTGTTCGAAGTTTTTCGTATATATAATCAATAATCGTTCAGTATTGATTTTTGAGCTCGTCTGTCTCTCTCTGAAGTTTTTTGTCTAGATAAAGAGATCTTATTTCTATACCTACTAATACTATAATGCGGTTTTCGTTTAGTAGACCACTTACCGCGTTATCTTAGAAAATTATATCAAATTAAATTCTACCTTTAATTTTTCCAGTTAACAGCCTCCGTGGTTCAGTTGTTCAGAGCTTGGCTCTTGACTCGGATGTCGTGGATACGATTCCTGATAGAACAACAGAAAATGGTGTTCCCCAGTTTGGTTAGGACAATGCAGGCTGATCACCTGATTGTCTGACAAGAAAGATGATCCATGCATCCGATGGTCATGTAAAAAGTCGGACCTGCGCCTGATCTCTCGCCAGTCGTGTCGGTTATCCGTCCCTCCAGGTTTCGAGAGTAAAGGAGGAGAGAGTGCTCTTGTGTACACTTGGGCACTATAAAATAACTCTTGCGTAGCTGGCCTGGTTACAAGGAAACCAGCCACCGTCACCGTTTTTTTCAGTTATTTCTCAAGCCAGGCCATCATTACATCGAATCGCGGTAAGTGTCATACAGATCTCATGTACCTAAATAATGTTGACATATTTATAATAGAAGTATATGAGTATCATCAGGACATTCGTAAAAGGTTATCCATGTTACTCATTAGCCAGATAGCCAGCGCCATCACCTCATTAATTTTAACAACCTCATAAGCTCCAAGCCTATTCTAAGGCTCGCACTAAATCATCCGGAATTTCTCCAGCCGAAAAAGACAGCGCTGAAAATAGAACTATGTGCTAATAAAATAGAGTTGAAAATCGAACATATTGCAACACACGGCAGCAACTTAAAAACTGGACGTTCGAGTGTTAGAAATTCAACTCTATTGAAATTGTGCAGAGTTCTATTTCAGTACTGTTTTTTGGCCACCAGTTCCGTCAGTTCCGGATGATGTACAACGAAACTTATAGTCAGGAAATTAAATATATGAAAATATTTCTGGACTGTAGTAGCTAAATCAGATTTATACTTGAAGATATCGAGATTTGTACATTTACCTACTAAAAATTGGGAGAACATGCAATACACTTTTTTTTAACTTTCAAATGTACACCTATACTTTTTTAGTAGTCTTAACTGTTCCACTGCTAGACTAAGACCGCCCCAATTTCCTTCAGGTTAATGGGCCTGCGGCACCGCCGGCCTTTACATACCTATAATTAAATAGAAGTAAGGATGAAATATTTAAATTGCATCGATTCCTCTATGGAAATGTAAGTATTAGATAGTTTTTAACACAGTTTTACAAGTTTTACTAATCTTATACTTTGAACGAGACGATTTTGTATATATATTAGGTATTTTGTCGTACTGGCCAATTTGATCAAATATATCTTCTTTGGTTAGGAATTCCAATTTCAAGTTTGTGCCGCTATTTACTCATGCATTTGTATTTCGAAAACCGTAATTCATTTGTTTTTTCCTCTTTTGGTTTTTTTCTTTGCGTTACTCTGTTTACAAAATGGAAAACTTGAAATATCGTATAATTTTCGAGTACGAGTTCCACCGTGGCACCAGTGCTGCAGAAACGGCTGGAAGGATTAATGATGTGTTTGGCGGCGGTGTCGCAAAAGAAAACACAGTACTTTTTTGGTTCCAACGTTTTCGTTCTGGAAATTTCGACCTGCAGAACAACCCGGAGACCAAAGTTGATAATGAAGAATTGAAAGTTATTGTGGAAGCGGATCCATCGCATACCACATCCAAGGTAGCTGCAGGCTGTGGTATTAGTGATAAAACTGTTTCAATCCACTTGAAGCAAATTGGGAAGGTGAAAAAGCTTGAATGGTGGGAAAACCTGAATACCATGAATTGAGTGCAGCAAACCGACAAACGCGCGTCGACTGCTATGTTACATTACTCAACCGGCACAATAATGAAGGGATTTTAAATCGAATCATTACCTGTGATGAATAGTGGATCCTGTATGATAATCGGAAACGCTCATCGCAATGGCTGAACCCTGGCGAACCAGCCAAAGCCTGCCCCGAGGGAAAATTGACTCAAAAACAGTTACTTGTGAGCGATTGGTGGACTAGAGCCGGTGTTATATCGTTGTCTTGCTAAACAACCGAGGTTGGTTATTCGCTCTAGGCCACTGCTGCTTCAGGACAACGCTAGACCACACACTGCACAACAGACGGCTACCATATAATTAGAGGAGCTTCAATTGGAATGTCTAAGACATCCACCGTTCTCCCCGGACCTTGCTCCAACAGATTACCATTTTTTTTCGAAATTTGGATAACTTCTTTCAAGGGAAAAAATTCAACTCTGATGGGGCAGTCCAAAGCGCCTTCAAAGATTTTATTGATTCCTGTCCGAATGGTTTTTTTAGTTAAGGAATCATTGAACTACCTATGAGATGGCAAAAGTGCATAGATACCGATGGTATACCATTACCATACTTTTATTAAATAAATATATTGTGTTTTAAAAAAATCGACTTTATGTTCCTCCTTTACAAAACGCCAATTTCATATGTAATGACCTAATAATATATAATTGGTATCTAGACAACGACTACAAGTACTAAGGCGGGTCAATAAGTCCGTGACTTTTTGAATTTCTAACCTCCTTACTGAAAAAGCAACACTACTCCTGTCAACAGGCATCTGTCAGTTGACTCCTATCAAAATTTGAACTTGCTGCGTCAGTTAGTTTGTGTTTTACAGCTATCTTTATCAGACTATCCAGTAACTTAAAGAAACAATGGAAAAAAGTGAATTTCGTGTGCTTATTAAGCATTATTTTTTGCGAAAAAAAACCATTACCGAGACCAAGGCTAAGCTTGATAAATACTATGGGGACTCTGCACCATCGATTTCAATGGTAAAAAAGTGGTTTACTGAATTTCGTTGTGGCCTTACAAGCACTGAAGATGCCGAACGTCCTGGACGCCCAGTTGAGGTCTCTACACCCGAAACAATCGAAAAAATTCACGATATGGTGTTGGCCGACCGAAGATTGAAAGTGCAAGAGATTGTGGAAGCCATAGGCATCTCGCATGGCTCAGTGGTTTCAATTTTGAATGATCACTTGGGCATGAGAAAGCTTTCCGCAAGATGGGTGCCGCGTTTGCTCACAGTCGACCACAAACGCAATCGTGTAACAACTTCACAGGAAGGTTTGGCGTTGTTTAATCACAATATGGAGGAGTTTTTTAACCGTGGACGAAACATGGATCCATCACAATACACCAGAGACCAAACAACAGTCAAAACAGTGTGTTTCTAAGGGTGAATCGGCGCCAAAGAAGGCCAAGGTGGGTTTGTCAGCCAATAAAGTTATGGTGACTGTTTTTTGGGATGCACGTGGGATAATCCACATTGACTATCTTCAAAAGGGAAGAACAATTAATGGGGAATATTATGCCAACTTATTGGACCGCTTCAATGAGGATTTGAAAAAAACCGACCTCATTTGGCCAAGAAAAAAGTTCTTTTTCACTAAGACAATGCAAGGGTGCACACATGTGCAGTTGCCATGGCAAAAATCCATGAATTGGGCTATTAATTGCTCCCACATCCACCCTATTCTCAAGATTTGGCTCCGAGTGACTACTTCTTGTTCCCAAACCTGAAAAAATGGCTCGGTGGAAAAAGATTCGACTCCAATGATGAAGTCATCTCGCAAACAAAGGCCTATTTTGAGGACCTCGACAAATCATATTTTTTGGAAGGGATAAAAAAATTGGAGAAGCGTTGGACAAAGTGTATAGAGCTCAAGGGGGACTACGTTGAAAAATAAAATGATTTATTTATCAAAAAATCTGTGTTTTATTCCAAAAGTCACGGACTTATTGACCCGCCCTCGTATTACCATGAAATGTAGTATGCAATGAGTTTTGGGGGAGAAAAATCGATCTACCTGGGTCTTATCCCTTATATCCCTGTCGTTCAACAATATATCAACCATTTCGACTCTCTTATGTCAGTCTGATTGGCAGCTTGGTATGGGAATCTACGTATAATTTTTGCATAGTTTGGAAATTCGGAATGTGGTGGTTTCTAATCCCGGTAAGATAAATTTTTTTGTGATTCTTTGTGTTGGTCTATGACCTCTTGATTGTAAGTCCTTCGTGCGCTCGTGTGGTGATGATAATAATACAGCAGCAATTCTTATACTCTCCTTTATTGGTGCTTACCACAAATACGTATTACAATATATAATGAGATATGCTTAGCACAATATATACGTCTACACTATGTATAGCCTTTTGGCCAACTGAAATAAACTAACTCGATAGGCTTTAATTATGACATCTGTCAATATCAATAATGACATTGACAGTTACATCTTACTGTTGATATATGTAACATTCTTATTATTTGTATTACATTTTTTATTATTTTATCGTTCCACTAAAACAACGAGCAAATCTCGGTCTCCCGGGTGCTAAATTATTATGTACCTAGTTAGATATTATACCGCGTGTCGGTGGCGCGGGCGCTGCGGTCGGCTGTCACGAGCACGGCAGTCGCAGCCACCGCAGCGGTGTGTGGGATCGCCTGTCCCGTCCTATATGTGGTTTATATAATACTAGCTATTGCGCGGCTCTGCCCGCGTAAATATCCCACGGGAATACTGTACTTGCTCGGGAAAAAAGTAGCCTATGTTTTAATCCAGAGCCTAAACTACTACCATACCAAATTTCTTAGAAATCGTTCAGTATTAAAATACTGAAATAGCGTGAAAGAGTAACAAACATCCACCCATCTGTCCTCACAAACTTTCACATTTATAATAGTAGTAGGACTAGGGCAGGACATAGTATGGGAACACGGCTTTAATTATCGCGAATGTTATTGTAAAACAAAGCTAATTGATTCTTAAGTAAATAACCTAACCAAGAGTATGTCAACACACACACAACATATCTAAAGAGGGTTCCGTAACTATAAACGCGCAATAGGTTTTCTTTGATTTACTTCAAAATATATTGTCCGATTTCACTCAAAATAATTTTCCTAAAGAGTTTTTAGAATGACTTTTCAGCATGGAAAACTTACCAGTTTCTATCTCCTATACTCGAATATGGTCGATTTCGTAATCCTTTCCTTTATGGAACGAAGTTCCTTATGGCGCGTTGCGAATTGTATGGAGGCTGGACGGATTATAGGCACGACACTTTTTGCCACTCGAAATCACAATGTAATAACGACTATTAAGAATGATACAAGAAACGACCTTATCACCTTGAAAATAATGTAGAATTTTGCAATTACACATTGTGACTGTTATGACTGTTACATATTGTGACTAGCTAGCCGGGCCTTAGGAGCGCTTGATGTTATTACTCAGTACGGAGCCGGACTTCGCGGCGGCAACACTGCGAGCAGCAAGCAACCCGTCCCCTCACCCCTGTCCCTACCTAAGGCGCGGCCAACTAGTTCCGCGCGCACTATATATACTTAGTTCATAATATAATATTATATCTAAACAGATAAACAAAATTGAAGCGTCTGTTTGTAATTTCAAATGAACAGCTTTTATTTTCACTTAATGCATTTAAAAGTATGATCATTGATCGGTACTTACAATAAAATATAAATTGTTAAAAATTTTCTGTCCGTCTGTTAGTGTTTGTTCCGGCTAATCTCTGTATATATATATATATATATATATATATATATATATATATATATATATACATAATATATATATTATAACTTCGTTCCATCCGGGTGTCCCTTGATACCTATTGAATGATACCCCATATGATGGGGTAGAATGAAAAAATATTTTTCATCCCTACATAACATGTATGGAGAGCCACCCCTTATATATAAAATTATTATTATTTTATGATTCCCAAACTGAGATCTATACACAGTCTATAACTATATCAAATTTCATCAAATTTATATTAATAATTACAGAAGCTAGAAACGAGGATAGACAGACAGATAGACCAACGGACAGAGCGAAATTATAAGGGTTCCTTATGTATTAGGGAACCCTTAAAAAGCTGCTAGCCGATGTTAAAATGACAAAAAAATAACGGAAATTTTCACTTTTCTTCGGGAAGGTAACTTCATCGCTGTCTGCCATTACAACCGTGCATGTTGCACGGCAGCAAAAATGCAAACATGTCGTCATGACACACAAAGTTTGCGCGCTAAAGTTTTTATACCACATAGAGCAGCTACAAAGTAAGAAGGCATTCGAGCACTATTTTACGAGTGTCGACTTTATGATGCGCGACAGACTGTTTTAATAGGGCCACATGAAAGCTTCGTGACATCCTAAATTTCAAGATTCCTTCTTACATTTTACTCTCAAATCTGGAAAATGTCGGAGCGACATGGATAATATTAAATATTTTGTGTCGTGATACACAAGATGTTGAATTCCTTTGAAAGTGAATTTGTTTTGTATAACATTGTGTTATCTCAATATTTTTCTTGTACGAAAAACAAGTTCAAAAAGTAGATAATATTATTTTTTCTTTGACATGAAATAAGGCACTTCGCTTAACAGCTGTAACTTCTACAAGTTATATTATTTCTTACTAATAATTATTGATTTATTTGAGTACTAGCTGTTATCCGCGGCTCTACCTGCGTAAATATAGTATGCCTCGGGAACACTGTACTTTTTCGGGATAAAAAGTAGCCTATGTTTTAATCCAGAGCCTAAACTACTACCATACCAAATTTAATCGAAATCTGTTCAGTAGTTTTTGCGTGAAAGAGTAACAAACATCCATCCATCCTCACAAACATTCACATTTATAATATTATAAACATTTATAATATTAAATATATAGTAGGATATTTTTGTCCAAGCTGTAGCAAATAAATACTTTTCCGCATGCCGTAGCTCCCGCCCTATTACTTAAAACCTAACAACAGCGTGTTTAGGTAATAAAGTGCGGCTAAGTTATGAAGCCGTTAACCTGTCAGGGTTGGACAACGCGCTAATGCCTCCTCAATAGTACAGCCTTTGTTTTGTAATTAACTAGAACATTCGAACGCCAATAAATGTTGTTTTAGAGACCGTAATATGGCTACTAACCTCTTCGTAAGGAGCGTATGCTTTTTACGTGAACAATTTGAAAACTGGGTTTAGGTAAATACAAAATTTCAAGTATACTTTAAATTTTGAATTACATAAAAGCGTAGTTAGATATACACTAATTCTTAAGACAGAAAGTGATGATTATTTGCCTGTTAGGCAATAATAATATCGATTTAAGAAAATAAATGTTTATTGCTCACAAACGTCATAAAATAATCGATTAAAGTCGCGTACAACCACGTGCAGGTTACGTAATGTCATCGATTCGTAACGGTTAGGTAAGAGAAAATACTGACATTGGCACTACATAGTGAAAGTAGCCCATAGCGAAAGGTTTTAAACCCTAACGCCGGCAATTAAAGTCGGAAATTCTGATGTCGGCCAGTTTCTGCGATGATTTTTTCTGTAGAGCCTATTTCTTAAGGAAAATGGTGAACATTATGTTCAGGAGACGATATTACATAGTAGGTATTTAGACTTTTTCGTAACTTCCGCTGTAACATATTTTGTTATTATGTTACGTTTGGCAACATATATTCCTAATTTCCCATACGTTTGACAGTTTCTTCGAGATGGGGTCAAAGTTCTATGCATTGGTTTGGTGACAAAGTTTGAGCGATTGAGGATGTTACGAAACCCTGTAACTTTTGATGAGTAATAATTTTCCCCATTATTTAATATGCTATGCTTTTTTATTATGCTTTTCTTTTGTATTCTTTTTAAACAGTATTTGGTCGAATTATTGTATCTACTAGAAAATAATTAAAAATATATTTTATTGCACATCACAATGAAGTAAGGTAAGACTTGTGTACGCAGCAGCCAGTTATTTTTGGTTAATGTAACCTTGAAATTATTTTCGACGTTTTATTTTAAGCCATACTAAGTGGTTGGTGCCCGAATTTGCCAGTCACAGTGACTGCTCCAGTTCCTGAGACGGACTGTAAACTGATACACGAATCTACATAAAGGTACAAAAAAGTCGGCTAGAAACAATTTTCTATGTATAATAGATTTAAACTCGACTGACAATAATTAGAATTCACGAAGCGGTACCCGAAACAATTGTTGTTGGAAAAAATAACAAAAAACTGTGGAGATGTTATTGACATGTTTTTTATATTCTATGGTATTGTCCTCTAATGGTGCTACATCCGTTGAGCTATTGTTTTTTTGTTTCATTTTTTTTCTGCCGAAAAATTAAGATTGTAGATAAATATATCAAGGTTGACGAACAATGATCTTGCGGATTAAGTGGAAAATTATTGTGATGTGGTTTATAAAACACAATAAGTGTTTTATACCGACCACCTGTGTGGCTCAGTGTAATATAATACAAATCTTACATTTATGTAAAGTATAAAAAGTATTGTATTATATATATAGCATTAATTGCCCGCGGCTTCGCCCGCGTGAAATTAGGTTTTACACTCCATCCCCTATTTTACTCACGCCCAGATTGACGTGGTGTGAAATCGTCCTTAGATGTAATTAGTATAACTATAACAGAATTCAGGAATATCTTAAATATTTACGTAATGTAAAATTAGGTAAAATATTTTATTCTCATAAGAACAACATAAATATAGTCTATGTTTGTAAACTGCGCTTTCCTTCCAAAATATGGGAATAGGAATTTACAATAAAGATTGGACTGGAAGTAGAGCTACATATCACTAAACTATTACTTCGTAAGCTAAATGGTGCCATCTAAATATATTGCATTACGATATGGAGGTAGGTACTAGGTATATTCCGTATATAACATAGGTAAGTAAATATGAGGTATTACGTCCGTGTGTACTGGCCTAAGGTGATTGACGTGGCGTTCCAAAATGGCGCTCGTAATCAAATAAGCCACGTGCTTCCTCTAAAAGGCAATGACTCTATATTTGATGATCTCGGTTCAAGGATCAAGTATCATTCCCTGTACGATACGGATTAGTGAATTTGTATTTTATACGAGAGAAATAAAGGCAAATTTCAATGTAATCAAAATTGTTAATTACTTCGGAAGTGTGTGAGAATTTTCATGGGCCCTACTAATTGGAAACGTTAAGCCTCGTACACACGGTGCCTGTGATTTATAATGGTGATGTCAGTTGGAGCTTATCTTAATGCCGAGTAATCTTAGAGTAGGTAAAGTAATTATTTAACTAAAGCAGCCGAAAAGGAAAATGTTTTTCTTACCTTGGTATTTTTACTCATACACGTATATTATACATAATATTACCTACACAATTCAACTAAATACTCTTTAAAAGATAATGGAGTAATTCTTTCCCAGAAAAGTATAGGATACGAAGCGCCTAGCCAATAATTTTCTGAATAAGAAATCAAAAATTCCACAGAACATTCGTGCATGTGCAGTTGTGTTAAAAATTGGACTAACAGAAAAGTTTGTTTAAGCATATTAAAGAATACATGATGCGTACCAAGTATACGTGGCAGAAGTAAAAATTCATTTTACAATTAAAATCCAAAACTACTATCTATTGTGTATAATTAAAAAAATAATAGAATTTGTACACTTAGCGCCATCTATGTATTGAGCCGTAATTTAGAAAGTTATGTTATATGTAAGAAGTTGAAATAGCTTCCGACATGGCGATGGCGTAATATCCAAAATCGTGTCGTAACGTGACGCGACCTTGAATTTTCACCCTTAATGCAGCTAAAGCAGTTTCGCTTCAAAAACAGGCCTCACATGGAAGTTTGTTTAAGCATGTAAGAAAAAATACCGTCTAGGGAATTACATAATTGGTTCATCGTGTTCATGCGAAGGCCATCCTTCAATTAATCGTACTCGCAGGAGACGCGACCTTTCATAACGAATTTCTGGTGTCGCGATATCCATTTGCCCCTGTTCGTTGTACTCATATTTTCGTAATATGCATTACGTGATGCTAGCTGGTTTCCACTTAACTTTTTATTACCATACCTTTTACAGTTGTTACAGGGATTGGGGCGTTGGCGTAGGCGTACGTATTTATAATTTTTAGTTGTTCAAAAAACTAGGCCTTTAGTCTTGACTAAAGGCCCAGTTTTATGAACAGCGCATCTTGATGCGTTCGATAATTTCGACGGCGAAGTTCGAAAACAAAATGTATTGGATTTGACATAAGCCATCGCAAGTGACTTATCACTTAACGATGACTTATGTCAAATCCCATACATTTTTCGAAGTTCGCCGTCGAAATTATCGAATGTGTCGTGGCTAAAGGTCCAGTTTAGGCTTAGTCTTACTTCTTGGCCTTGGTTTTAACGTTCATATGTTGAACAGTACTAACAGTACTGTTTAGTTGAAAACGGCAGTTATTCTTACTACCAGTTTCAACTTAGTCACGGAAAACCTTAACATGGAATATAGAATTACCCATAACGAATGGTTTTATTGTACACCAATTCGGTCTATGTAACTTAACCGCTAAATTAAGCAGCGTGTATTTTATATTTTAACAATAAATTATACTAACCTACACATTCCTCAGCCCCTGGAGTCTCATTTCAGATAACCTTGAATATTGCCCTTACCTGTAACAAAAAATTGCTCTTAATATAAGTGTGATAATTAATTTACTTTCGATAAAAGTTGTAATATTTTATGTAAAAATATTTTAAAATTTAATGTCAAATAGAAAAGGTATTTCAATTTAAAAGTGATTTGCGCAAATAGCAAACTAACCAAAATTGACGCTTTTCAAAATGAAACGATTTTCGAACACGGTTAAGAGGAACAAACATATAAATTCATTTTCGTGTTACAATCGAACGTATTTCAGTGTCTTTATTTTCGTAACCCGAAAAACCTCACAGGTTTTTATCGCAAAAAAAATTCATATTCCATTTTCTGTTTGAATGATTTTCTTGTCCCCATTACATAATAATAAATTGAGTTTTTGTGCCGGTGACGAGAGGCAAAATTCGTTAGCGCGGTACATTGGCGAGGGCCCTGATAAAACATCTAATGGAGCTACAAAATTATGTGAAATTTGATTGAATATTAGATTATGTTAGCAATTTCGTGAGTGTAAAAAGTTATGTATATTCTGGTTGATTGGCTAAACTCTTTAGTTTAGCCAATCAGCGAGAATATACATAACTTGGGGCTAGTTAGTTCTACCCTCTACTCTTTAGCAGTGGGTAGAACTAACTAGGTAGCATAGATTATTAATTAACTAGATTTTACACGCATCTTCGTGCGCGCACATAGAAATCCCGTACATTTTTCATAAACAAAAGTAGCCTATATCCTTCCCCGTGGTCTACACTATATCTATGCCAAATTTAATTAAAATCGGTCTAGTAGTCTTAGAGCTTTTTCAATGCAAACAAACAAACAAATCTTTTCTCCTTGTTAGTTTAGTATAGACATTCGTAGCAGAGCTACGCAGCTCTACGAAAAAATACTCATTACAATGATAAAAGTGTATGACAATACAATTATTATGAAATTTTATTAATTGTTATGTTGGTATTATTATTATTTAAAATGTCGGATCTCCTAGAATACTAGTTCTTAACATTTTAAATTTTATTTTTGCTTTCATAGCGGAGACCATTATGAAAGCGAAAATAAAATTAGCATAAAAGTATATTATGCTTCTACTTTTAAACCTTATTGTGGTGCACAATATCCTTGGTTAATAGTACGAGCTCATGAAACCGAGCCATTTCTTCCATTTCAAGTACTAAAGAGTGGAATTGACAAACATTTCAGTGAAAACAGTGCGCGGCGCACTGAAATGCATAATTTAAGTCGGTCGTTTACGAGCTCGTGTTTATAACTTCTCTATGACCTCATCCAAAAGTAAACAGAAATAGCCATTGCACTATTTTCGGCTGTTACATGATGAAAACAATACCGAAATAGATTGATTGAAAATATCGAAATTTACAGCAGATTTCTGGGCGGACGCCAAAAACTTTGGAGCTGGAGAAAAAAAGAGGAAAGTTCCAGTTGCGAAGAAGCCAGTGATGTCTATCGGCTTTGTTAAAGAGGCCTGCAAAAACGGACTAAAATATGACCGAAAAACTATGCGGCACTTAATGAACGCTGCACATTCAACATTGACGTACAAAGCGATGTTGACACGATGCGTTTTTCTGCGATTTCTAAATATAATTATTAATAATAATATATCTATGGATACACTATGTCAATCTGGCGCTGTGCTAAGTACTCAAAGAACTTGTGTTACGGGGACCAGACAATGGGATGTATATTTAATACTTTTATATTATTATACTTATTATATTAAATATTTTTATTATTTAATACACATATTTAATATAGATCCATGAGACCTAGGAACATAGAAAATTTTTTTGTTCCTTTGGCGGGATTGGAATCCGCGACCGTTCTTCGGGTCGTTGGTGCTCAAGTCAGGAAGCACCAACGACTTACGAGCACAACCACTGCCCAAGTAACAATTTATCGTTGTACAATAGTTTTGTAAACCTTATTATATTACCACAGTCACACTAACGTTTTAATAACGTTTATTAAACGCGAATAGGGCGTCATTTATACGACCAACGTTGTTGTACAATCGTCATACAAAAGTCACAAGTGTCTTAAAGTTAAGAAATTACCACTTTCATCGCACAGTAGTTTAACACTCGTTTTGTCATATTGTGGTCGTACAGGTGATTTGAATGACTAAAACGGTTTATTTGAGTCAAGAAAGAACACTTGTACGACTGTTTTCTCTCTCTGTTGTTCGTGACTTGGTTACTTGTGGTTTTTGGAAGGAGATTTGAGTGCAAAATAAGTATTTCCAAAAAAATAAAAGATGAGTGTTATCATGTTATTTAATTTTCATATCTTGTTATCTGTAACTAATACCATTTAGTTCGACTGGGAATTTAAGTTTTGTGATTGTAAACGGCCATTATTGTGACCTATTATAAATTCACACGCCTATCTTTGTTTTTATCATATGTCTATCTTTTAAGAATACTTTATACATTTTAAGTTTAAAAAAATGATCAGAAATAAAGTGGTATTTTCAGAAGCTATTTAGACGGATACAATTTAATTATCCTTATCCAGGAGATTATATCCCTAGATAAGATCCCGTGTTTAGATATCTCCTAAGATATCTTAAAATTAAAAAGTACGAGTGAAAATTTATTACAAAGTATATATTTTTACTCTGTGCTATTGCAGGTATATTATTTGCTAAAGAAGTTTTTTGCCATGAACACTCCCACGCGGGCGAAGCTGCGGACAAAGGCCTTTTTAAATAAAAATATGTTTATTTCTAAAAATGGAAGACATGTTGCTTTTGTCGCATACTTACCACTTTATGACGCTATAAAGACAGTAAGTTGTTCTAAGGTTATTTCAAGACCATGCAATACCTACGCCATCCGCCATTACTATTAGGGTTCCTCAAAAAAATATTAATCCTTTTTAATTTGCCAATATTCACACAATATCAATTACCTTTAAATTAGAAAAGATAACTGACATTGTGTGAACATTAACAAATTAAAAACTGTAATTATTTTTTATATTTTTATTAATTTCAGGCAAAAGCTGATCATAGTAAAAGTGCAGTGTAGATTACGAAACATTTTATTATGTTCAAATACAAATCATTTTTAGAATTAAATTACCTATATCAAACTTTATATTAATATGGCGTTTAAAAGTAAAAATTTGACTCAAATACGACAAGTTTGGTTAAAGTCAGGGCATGACTTTTAATCGACAACATGATAGAATAGACAAAAAAGATATATAATAAGTCTTTACCTATAAAATTTCCGTTCTGCAGTACTGGCCATTTCAAATCAAAATAATTTTTGTTTGGCTAAGAATTCTAATTTCAAATTAATTTTATTTTAAAAACATGGAATTCTTTTTCCAATTGTAGTCATTTGTTTATTGATTAGTGTTACATTTTCATCGCATTTCAATCTTTTTCGTCAGCATGGATACGTTAAAAAATCGAGTAATTATGGAATATGAGTACCGTCGTGGCAGCAACGCAGCACAAGCGGCACGCAACATCAACGACGTTTACGGAGCTAACACTAAAAACCAACGCACCACCTGTTATTGGTTTGCTCGCTTCAGTTCTGGAAATTTGGACCTCGAAACTCGACCTCTGGAAAAATGAACCTCGCGGTCGTCCGAAGACTTTGGTTAACAATGACGAATTAAAGGCGATTGTGGAAGCTGATGATACACAATTAACGGCTGAATTAGCAGCAGCTTTCAACATTAGCGTCAAAACAATATTGGTCCATTTGCGTCAAATTGGCGAGATAAAAAAACTTGACAAATGGGTGCCCAACGAACGAAGCGCGAAATACGCGTCGAGACGTGCCATGCACTGCTCAACAGACACACAAATAAAGGAATTTTGAACCGCATTGTTACGATATGAAAAATGGACTCTGTTTGATAACTGCAAGCGCTCAGCAAGTTGGTAGGATCCTGGTTCAGCACCTAAACAATGCCCTAAACGAAAAATTACCCATAGAAAAGTGATGGTCACTGTTTGGTGGTCTAGCGCCGGTGTGATTTATCACAGCTTCTTATCAAATGGCGTGAGCATTACTGCAGATGTGTACTGTGAAGTACTGAACACAATGATGGAGAAGCTGGCACATCTCCAACCAGCATTGGTCAATCGCTCGTCTCCGCTGCTCCTGTACGACAGCGCGCGACCTCATACTGTCCAGCAGACGGTCTCCAAGTTGCAAGAACTGGGGTTGGAAGCTCTCCGTCATCCGCCCTACTCACCAGACTGCGCCTACAGACTACTACTTTTTCCAGAATTTGGATAACTTCTTGGCGGGAAAAAAATTCAATACCCGAGAGGCAGTACAAAATGTCTTTGAAGAATTTGTTGCCTCCCGTCCAGCTGATTTCTTTAAGAAGGGCATCAATAAACTGCCACTGCGTTGGCAAAGATGCATTGATTGCATGGGTGATTACTTCGATTAATACAAATAAAAAATACATGAAAGAAATTCGTTTAAATTTTTTCATACAAAACGGCAATTTCATAGGAAAAGACCTAATATAAGTCGCAAATGAACTACCAAGTCACTCAAATTGACTACTGTAAAACAAGATGGGGTTCGTTTTACAAACGTCATTATGAAAACGTGTATACAACTGCTTCATTATATAAACGTCATATATAGGTTTTTGAATCAACCAATTTTGACAGTTGAAATTAGAAAGACTATTGCGTTGTCGTACAAACGTTTTAGCTAAAACTATAACACAACGTCGTGTAGTTTAGTCTTACCGACGTTGCTATGACCTGTTTATTATGACATATTGCTCGCACGACTAAAAAGTTAAATCAAAGACATCTAAAGGACCGATTAGTCACCTCATTACTATTATAAAACTGCAATACAACTGTAAGTCGTACAATATTGACTCTAATGACTTTTTGGTTTGTTGGGTGAGCCACAGAAGTCTTCAAATATAAATTAATCAACACCATCAGCTCAGTGTTCACTATGTTATAATTATTCACGTTTGTTATATAAAATATTTTACAATCAGTAGCGGCAACAATGGGGATCGTCAGGTGAATACAAAAACAGTTCGTGAAGGAGCTGCCATTGTTTATTTTGTGATCATTACCTATTATTATATAGTTTATGTACCGTGGGCGGCGATCACGACTCACGATCGAGTCACTGACGGCTAGCCAATAATTAGTTCAGCGTGTTGACCCAAAACACAACTTCTCATACGAATTAGAACATGTACCTAAGGGTCAGTTCACACAACGACGATAGGCGATGCTACGTGTCGCGCATTTTTAAGATAGCTATTTAAAATTGAATTTTATTCACAATACAAAAATATAGACACACGTTTCATATGACATATGTCATACACTGCACATGGGCTGTGCAGCGCGACGCAACCTGATTCAAATTCGAACTCTTACAATGAAACGTGTATTTTCTTGTGAAATGAATAAAGTTTAATTTCGAATGGCTATCTAAAAATTCAGCGCCATGTCGCATATCATTTGTTTTGATGTGAATTGAGTATTAACCCTTATGCCACAATCAGTTGCGTAGATAAGCGTGAAATTTAAATGAAAATCCGGCCAAGTGCGAGTCAAAGGAGGCATGTACTAATAGCAAAAACATCACACTTTTAGGGTTCCATACTCTATACTCAAGATACCTTTAAAGTTTCGCATTATCCGTCCGTATGTTTGTTTGTCTGTCTGTCTGTCCACTCTTCTAGCCTCTGTAATTATTATTGATGAAATTTGGTACAATTATGTACTATGGTGTTGAGTTATGTATAAAAGGATGAAATTTGGTACAGTTATGTATTATGTATAGACCTCGGTGTTGGCATCATAAAATAATAATAATTTTATATTTTAATATTTTAGGGGTGGCTCTCCATATATGTGAAGTGGGGATGAAAAATATTTCTTTATTGTATCCCATCGTGTGGGATATCGTTGAATAGGTCTTTTAAAATAATTAAGGCAAGGTTGCATACATTTATAACAAAGTCGACCATTTTCAAGTAATAGGCCTCCAAAGTGGTTTATAAGTTTGACCCCCCCTTGACATTTCTAAGCTATAGGAGATAGAAACTTGCGATTTTCAATGCTGATAGACCATTAGACCATGCTAAAAACTCTTTAGGAAAATTCTTTTGAGTAAAATCCGACAATAACTTTTAAAGTAATTTAAAGAAAACCTATTGCGACTTGGTAGCTACGGAACCCTCCTACATATCCTGACATTACATATACACATACATATGACATAATATGACTTAACCAAGAGGGTTAGGTTATTGTATGAGAGCCCCACTTAAATATTTAATTTATTCTGTTTTTAGTATTTGTTGTTATAGCGGCAACAGAAATATATCATTTGTGAAAATTTCAACTGTCTTATAACTATCACGGCTTATGAGATACAGTCTGGTGACAGACAGACGGACTGACAGACAGCTAGTGTAATCTTAGTAATAGGGTCCCGCGTTCGGAACTCTAAACATTTATACGGCATTACGGTACAGCGAAACATTATTAATTTTCAATTTTAGACATCAAATAAAAGTGTCTGTGTGGTAAGTGTCGTGTGAAAGGTGCAACAAAATGGTATGTATTTAAGCTTAAAATTTGAACTTAAATTATTTTATTTATTTAAGCTTACTAATTTTCTTTAAAATTTTCTATTCCAGTATAGTTTTTGTCATACAATATAATCATAATGCATACAGTTGTACAATAAGTACACACGGCAAAACTTTTAACAACTCTTAAGCATATTTTAAACAGTAGTTTTATGAGTGTGCGTTCTATTTGGATATCGATATAGATTATAGCTTTGTAATTTGCGATATGTCATTGTACTAAGGCGGGTCAATAAGTCCGTGACTTTTTGAATTTCTAACCTCCTTACTGAAAAAGCAACACTACTCCTGTCAACAGGCATCTGTCAGTTGACTCCTATCAAAATTTGAACTTGCTGCGTCAGTTAGTTTGTGTTTTACAGCTATCTTTATCAGACTATCCAGTAACTTAAGGAAACAATGGAAAAAAGTGAATTTCGTGTGCTTATTAAGCATTATTTTTTGCGAAAAAAAACCATTACCGAGACCAAGGCTAAGCTTGATAAATACTATGGGGACTCTGCACCATCGATTTCAATGGTAAAAAAGTGGTTTACTGAATTTCGTTGTGGCCTTACAAGCACTGAAGATGCCGAACGTCCTGGACGCCCAGTTGAGGTCTCTACACCCGAAACAATCGAAAAAATTCACGATATGGTGTTGGCCGACCGAAGATTGAAAGTGCAAGAGATTGTGGAAGCCATAGGCATCTCGCATGGCTCAGTGGTTTCAATTTTGAATGATCACTTGGGCATGAGAAAGCTTTCCGCAAGATGGGTGCCGCGTTTGCTCACAGTCGACCACAAACGCAATCGTGTAACAACTTCACAGGAAGGTTTGGCATTGTTTAATCACAATATGGAGGAGTTTTTTAACCGTGGACGAAACATGGATCCATCACAATACACTAGAGACCAAACAACAGTCAAAACAGTGTGTTTCTAAGGGTGAATCGGTGCCAAAGAAGGCCAAGGTGGGTTTGTCAGCCAATAAAGTTATGGGGACTGTTTTTTGGGACGCACGTGGGATAATCCACATTGACTATCTTCAAAAGGGAAGAACAATTAATGGGGAATATTATGCCAACTTATTGGACCGCTTCAATGAGGATTTGAAAACAAAACCGACCTCATTTGGCCAAGAAAAAAGTTCTTTTTCACTAAGACAATGCAAGGGTGCACACATGTGCAGTTGCCATGGCAAAAATCCATGAATTGGGCTATGAATTGCTCCCACATCCACCCTATTCTCAAGATTTGGCTCCGAGTGACTACTTCTTGTTCCCAAACCTGAAAAAATGGCTCGGTGGAAAAAGATTTGACTCCAATGATGAAGTCATCTCGCAAACAAAGGCCTATTTTGAGGACCTCGACAAATCATATTTTTTGGAAGGGATAAAAAAATCGGAGAACCGTTGGACAAAGTGTATAGAGCTCAAGGGGGACTACGTTGAAAAATAAAATGATTTATTTATCAAAAAATCTGTGTTTTATTCCAAATGTCACGGACTTATTGACCCGCCCTCGTAAGATGTAGATTCACAGAACAGGATTCTCAAAAAATTTGTCCACATGTGGACACATGGATCATCACGATAGACCATTTTTTTGTTTACTCGATTTAAGATTAACTACGCAGGCCAAGTGGCAAGATGCATTCAATAATTTCGACGGCCATCTTCGAAATCACAAATGTATGGGATTTGACATAAGCCATCGTTGTGTGACATGTCAAATCCCATACATTTTGTTTTCGAACTTCGCCCTCGAAATTATCGAATGTGTCTTGACTAAAGGCCCTGGTACTTTATATTTTATTTAATTTGTTAAATATTACTTGCATTCGTTGCCATCAAGGGAATTGTTAAACGTTAAGATTCCAAACGCGATACAACTTTGTAAACTATCCATAGTTAAGCTCGGTTCTAAGATTAAACATCACACGTGCGCAAGAAGTTGGGAGCATTCATCATACGTGTACAGATGTTTGTAACGAGCCACGCTTTTGCTAAACGTTCAGTAAAAAAAGAAAAAAAAACAACAGGCGCGACGGGATAGTGGATTTTAGAGGGCAATTACAAATACCATTTTTGTTTGTACTCAATGTTCTTAGTTTGTGTTTTGTGTTTCGTATATTCGACGCCAAGTTTTCCTTTGGATTTTCTGCTAACCCTGATAAATAAATAAAATAAAATAAACCATATTATGTTTTGTCAGTAGGTACAAAAGTTATAAAAGTACATATAGATAATATTAAAAATAATACACACTGAGCCGCTAGCTGTCACCTCAATTGCCAAGTCACTATAATATAATAAATTAAAAAAAAAAAAACCATATACAGTAACAAAAATTTTATGAGTAACTAATTAAATGGACCGTCTTCAATTGGACTTGGTATCTACGGTGTGTTAAAACTTTTTGCGAAGGAAATACTTGGCTTGTTTAATTTAATTTTTTTGTGGAATATATCATATTTAACAATTCCCATTCTAACATTTATACTTCAAACGAGCTAATCTTGTATATTATGTAAGGCTTGGTAAAATTAATTACGTATATGATCTACTGCTAATTATAAAGACGTTAAGGCAAAAAAAATTGTCATACTCAAAGTAAAAAAATCATCTCATGTATGGGTCATATCCAATCATCTCTCCGCTCAACACAAACTCGCCCATATAAAGATTTTTTTTTCGAGCATGACAATTATTTTTCTACCTAAACGTCTCTAAATAAGCAGATGAACATATGCCCAAAATATCCGTAATTGATTGTGCCTTGATCTTATATAATTGGGATCTCGGCAACGGCTGCAAGTATTACCATGAAATTTAGTATACAGAGAGTTTTGGGAGAGGAAAATCGATCTAGCTAGGTCTTATCCCTTGGAAACTGCGCATTTTTAAGCTATATATGTTTTTTCATTCGTCTTGCAACAAGAAATAAATAATTTCGAATCTATTATGTCAGTCAGATTGGCAGCTTGGTATGCGTATATATAATTTTTGTGTTGTTCGGAAATTTGGAATGTGGTGGATTCGAATCCCGGTAAGATAGACATTTTTGTGATTCTTTTTATTTTTTAATTTTAATTTACTAACACTCCGAGCAAATCTCAGTTACCCAGGTACTTTTAGTAATATTCGTAAAAATTAAATCTATCGACTTAGTATCTCACTTTTTATTATTTAACGAATTCCCTATTCGGAATAAAGTTTCAACACGAGCCATACAACAAGATACAAAGGGTAAAATAATTTACATTCAGAATCTGAAATAGTTTTATATATTCGGCGCTAAATTGAACTACTGAATATGAAAAAGGGCCCAAATATAGTTCCTTGTCGAAGTGGGCGGGGGTGAAATAATGTTCCCAGTAGGGACCTTTTTGTAGCTATAAAAAGTGTTATAAGTTAATATTACATTATACATTATAACTTTATTTAATATCTTACCTTTATATTTGAATACTTTGAATATTTGGATGTTCTTTTGTACAGTTTAAGATGTAATTCGCATTTATGTTCGGATATAGAACATAAATGCGAATTACATCTTTTACATCTTACGTGTCATTCCTATCTACTGTGCAAAAGTTTGAGCAAAATTGATCAAAAACTAACAATAGAAATAATATAATGTAAAGCTTTCTTAAAAATACCATTAAGTTTTCTAATTAAAATATAATATTCTGAGCACAAAGGTGTCGAAGGCACAGAATTTATTTTCAATTTTAAGTGGGAAATTTTTGAGATAAATCGCATTCGGGGTTCATCGCTCGTGCCGTCTCAAGGTCGGGTCGGGTCGCGTCAGAGTGTGTCTGTGACGCGTGTGTGTGTGTATACTTCGTACTATAGCAACTAAATTCTTTGTAATATGAGCTTAGATGCGACTATGAATAATAATAACATTGCATTCGTCTGCCAATAAATTTAAAACGTTAGACACTCAATCACAATTAAAAGTTTATTGACGTGCTTATTAAACCAAATAAAAAGTTTTAGGCTCATTGAAAGGCCTTTAACTTGGTAAAATATTTTCAATTTTTGCCAATACAAAGGGTATTGGCAATTGAAAATATTCTACCAAGTTAAAGGTACCTCTAGGTAAATTATCTCTTTCAAGAAACACGTAGGGCTCTACCATCCTAGTTTTCTTAACTTTATACTATAATAGATTAAAAAACGAGAAACATATAAACAGCTGCATAGTTGGCTTTCGATATGATTGCACTTCTACAAGCATTCGGTTTTGGTTGGTCCACGATTTTGTGGAAAAATTCAAGGGGACGTCAAAGTTTTCAAATTTGGATCGATTTGGATCGTTCTATGGAAGTTGTTTCTCAGTACGTAAGGATAATTTGTATTCTCTACTCTGTGTTATTTATGTAGGTATTAGGTACAAAATTGTACAGAATAAGTCTCGTCTCACGAATCGCATTGCCTGCGGGGGTACTCGATATTCGAAAACGGCGAGAGAACTACGGTTACCAGCTCCTTACATGGACGTAAATAATGTAACAGAATACAGATCCAAGTATGTTACATTACCTTTCTGAATAGTTCTTTGAATATTGTAGGAAACCTTCAAATATTGGAGCTCGTGTGGCAAATATATAAACATAAAATCTTAAAATTTTTATTAACCGCAATAATTAGGGATCACTTGTAGCCTATAGGAGAATATAAGTCAACAATCGACATTATATTGTAGAGCGTGCTCCTCAAATCTGCGGTTTTCCTGCGCATAATCTAGAGCGCACGTTCTACGCAAAAATAAATGGAACGAGTTTACACGATTTCGCAATATACGTACAAGACACAACACACAAGTTCCGCGTGTTCATTATATTAAGTATAATATATATTCATGCGTAGGCATGTATGAACATTTGCTCTTAGCAACCTACATCAGCATAATTGCCAAAACACCAACACCTACAGCTCTTACCGTTCTGTACATCTAATGTTATTAAACATTGAAATAATCAATTAAGGTGTTAGTAGCAGATTTTTAAACTTCAGGTAAAGTTTTGTTAACTTCATGGTTAAATGTAAAATTATTATTTAACGTACCTAGCTCGAAAAGGCAGGTTACTAAATTGGTACGTGTCCAAAATTTAATGCATTTTTAAACTTCTATACTTTCTCAACTTGTAATAACTTACTTTTATATTTAGGTACGACAGTGGTTATCCCATGAAAACTGCTAATTCACACTAAACACTAAGGCATATTTAACGGAACACAAAAAAAGGTCTATAATTAAAAAAATATGGTTTATTTTAAAATCTACTTACTACACTTCTTTTGTTATTTAAAGTTTTATTTGTTTTACTTAAAATGAGATCACATTAAGAACAGATTTTGCGAGTAAAGGCTATTTGTGAAAAATTGTACATTTTTGAACTTTTCATGTATCCGGGAAAAGTGAAAATTAATAATAAAATAACAATTAATTAAATTAGAAAAATGGTGATTAATATCGCGTATTTCCTCCACGTATCTTATTAAAGTTTCTACCCGTCTAGGCATACTGAGAATGATGTTATCGATGGTCTCCTGGGATAGTCTCCGCCATTCCTCAACTACGGCGATTCGCAGTTCACCCACGTTGGCAGCAGCTGGAATTCTGGACTTAACTTTTCTTTTCAGCAAGTCCCAAACGTGCTCTATTGGGTTCATATCCGGTGATCTCGCCGGCCACTCCATAACAGTGATATTCATATCATTAAGATAAGCTTGAGTTACCCGAGCGGTATGCGGCCGAGCATTATCTTGCATAAAAACAAAATCGTCACCGATATATGGGGCAAACAGTACGATATTTTCTTCTAAAACTTCTCTGATATAGCGCTCTGCAGTCAAACTCCCTCTGTCAATCACTACCAAGTCTGTGCGAGCTCCCAAACAAATGCCCGCCCAAACCATTATTGATCCACCACCGTATGCAACTGTAGTTTCAGAATTTGTCTGAATTTATCGTTCTCCTTTGCGTCTGTATACTCTTTGCCTGCCGTCAATTTGATTTAAGAGAATTCTGCACTCATCACTAAACAATACCTTACTCCATTGCTCCGCGTTCCAAAGTCGATGTTCCTGAGCAAAAGTTAACCTGTTTCTACGATGATTTACCTCGAGCCTTGGAGCCTTGGCTCTGACAAATGAACCAAATCAGCTTCTTCGAACCTTCTTCGTACCGTACGCTCACTTACAGTTACACCCCGCACTGCTTTTAACTCACTTACAACAACTTCGGGCTTGGACGGCCGTCAAACGGGGGTTCCTACGTACACGAAGCCGAATGAAACGATCATCCCTACTCGAAGTGCGTCTTTTTCTGCCTTGTCCTGCTCTTCTCACATAAGTACCGGTCTCCCTGAACCGTTGGATACTGCGATGGATCGTTGAAACTGGTCGACGAAGATCTCTGGATATCACTCTGTAGGTTTGACCATTTCTTCGCATTTCGAGTGCCCCGGCAATCTCCGTTGGGGCTTAGTAAGACATAATTCAGTCCTCAACTCCAAAAAGATACACGATTAAAAAAAACTAACAAAAAACAGTATTTCAATGAAATTTTAAATCAAATTCAGAAGGAAGAAATACTCGAAGTTCGCTCCAGATAAGGTGTATTTGAATAAAATTAAAACAATTGCATAAAATGTGATGTTCAGTTGTTTTCTTAATTTGAAAATATTTCTTTTTAAATTAAATGACGTATAAACCAGCCAGCAACCTTATATGATACTGATATCAAACCTATATTTTATGTTCCGCTAAATATGCCGGTGTGTATATATTATTTTAGACCGACATGAAAAACAAACCAGTAAGTAATTAATGTCAAGTGGAATAAATCAATAGAAGATATACTGTATTTTTGTTAGACGCTAGATCAAACCGAGTGAAAGAGGAATGAAGCACAAAAGCCTTGCAGACAGAATGGTAGCTCCAAGCTAGCGTAATATTAAATGAAGTTTAGTGAAATTTAGCACTGAATTTTTGTTTGTAAACAAATAGCTCCATTGAGGAGCGGACGAACACACGGGCCCGTATTAAAACTTGTCTCATTGAGCTCCGATTTGAACCAGTGCCAACTATTTCCTTTGCGAATTGTCAACTCGCTTCTAGATTTATTTTTAAACGCCAAACTTGGTTTGACAAACGAAACTATTGACTTAAGATAGAGTATGGAGAGAGGAAGTATTACGCAGAGTAAACTCAAATGTTACTCATTACATTAGGATCAGGACACACCGAAACAAAACGATACGCGATATCGCGCATCTAGTGTCAAATAGCAGATTCATATAAAGTTACTCGCGAGAAACATCTCGCAATAAATATTTTGTGCTTTATATAAATACAATGAATTTAAGACTGCATGAAAACTTTTGAGAGCATTTTAGTATTAGTGTGAGCCGTGTTAGTGAAAAATATCATTGAAGAAGTGCATATTTTCGAAAAATTGATAATGAACATTGATTCCGAAATTCAGAAGTCTGAATTAAGCCTCCAAAGTAAGCGTCCAAAGTAAATAAAGTAAACGTTTAATAAATGAGTAAACTATCATAAGATATGTATATTGTATCTACTTATTATGATTATTTCAATTTAATAAATATAACCATCGCAGTTTTCTATGCCATTAATTTTATAATATAGTAGGATGGTAAGGATGGTAACCAATTAGTAATAAGTTAATTATTTTTGTTTAAGGTATTCTACGCGTTTGACCATAAAAGCGATTTGGTTTCGAGGGCCCCATTGTTTATAAGCAATCGTGAAACGTCAAACAAAACTCGGCGTGACGTCAACAAGTTGCCAGTCGAAGAACAACAAATTAACACGAAATTTTTATACTTCATTGAGTATCTTAAATATAAATATTTTAATGTATATATTAGTAACATTCAATTAACAAATGCCAAGTACTAATATAGTTCTTCAATATTAACCTATAAGACTAGTATTTTTTACACAAATACAGAATATGCGGCTATTCGGTTGGTTATGGTTATATAGATTTTTTATGTGGTAACATAACCGACAAATATGAATCTGTTAATGAAATTAATTGCTGCAATGTTGCTGTAAAACGAGACAATATTATGAAATTTTAGAAAAATTGCGCGAGGTGGCCTTTTTAGGCTTGCAGCTGTCATAATTATGATATACTAGATGTTGCTCGCAAAATCGTACGCGCAAAAAGAAATTCCGCGGGAATATTTTGCTGCGATAAAAAGTAGCAAATGTGTTAATACTTAGCAAATGTATTAATAATACAGAGTCTAAAGTACTATCAAAATTAGGTCAGTACTTATTGCGTGAAAGAGTAACAAACATCCATACATACATACAAACTTTCGCGTCTATAATATAAGTAGGTATGGATATTTACTGTTGTCATGATTTCAGAAACTATTAAATAAAAGTACACTACTTACTAACATTTAACCCAACGATGCCAATGAAAATTTCTAATAAAGTTTAAAACTTTTTAGATATTATTTACTTATGATCAGATACAGACTTTTATCTAAAGTTGTATGCTTGCTGGTCCGTGGCCTAGTGGGTACACCGTTTGATTCGCACTCAAGAGAGTGCAGGTTCTATTCCCGGGTTGTGGCGTGTAGCAATGAGACTTTTTCAGATCTCATGTACATTGTACGGACGCTCTAACGGTGAACGAAAACATCGTGAGGAAACCCGCACATGGTTGGCCCCAGACGTATTGACCAGTCATTCCTCTGGACTAGGCTGACTATGTTGTGAGAATGCCGTATGTGCTTGGGCAACCATACGACATTTAAAAAGCAACTATCCCAGGCACTACAGTATTTCCAAAGTGGTTACTTCGCTCGAAGAAATCATCCAATAGCGGATGAAAAGGCCTAAGTTTTTTTAATGCTCTGTAGTCTACTTAGGCTCTAGTAAGTAGATAATAGGATATATTATAAATAGTTCTGAACTATATTCACTGTAACTAGCCTACTGTAATTTCTACGCCACGTGTACGGTTATAAGAACAGAGACATAACTAGAAGCGGCCATTAAAAATCAATTAATTGGCGAGGCAAAGCGATAAACACTGTTTACGTTTGTCAGAACAATGGGCATTTATGGATCAGTTGGGCTAAGGTGACCCGTTGTTAGCCTACCTAGTACCGATTAAAATCTACATCATTTTCAATAATATGACCGTTAGCCAAGAATTTGCTTAAGCAGAGCAAAAAGAAATTCTATTTTATATATGTTTGAGACTGTAGGATCCTTGGCTTATTAGTTAGAGATATATATATAATCATTTAACTAGACATTTAGAGTCATGTTTCACAATCCTATATGGATTGCAGTTCCTTTATCTCGCTAAAACTTGAGAACGGCTGGACCTATTTGACTAATTTTTATCTTAATTTTTAGTTTAATTTATGGTCAGAAACAGTGGAAATATGCGAGGAAAATACTAAAAATGATAATTAAATGTTCCCATACTAACTGTTCCTACCTGTAACATTTTATGTTCGTTCGGAAGGTAGCGTAAATTCGGGTTTCCAGTGTCACTTGACTGTGAAATATTTATATGTACTTTCAGAAATTTTGTTGGAATGCAAAACAGTTCCTTTTCCGGTATATTATTTTATTTTTTAAAAAGTAAGCAATATTAAATCGATTTGCCCTAGTAGTTTGTAGGAAAATGTCGTATAAAATGTAGGTGTAGGTTGTAGGTGTAGGTAGTAGGTTGTAAGTGTTGGTGTATGTGGGTATGTAGGTAGGTTTGGAAGGTAGCTTAGTAAGTAGGTAGGTAAGTGTAGATGTAGGTTGTAGGTGTTGTTGTTTATTTTTTTCAGTTCAAAGACAGAACAATGTCTGTCGGGTCTACTAATATGCGTCAGGTAGCTTATTTCCATGTTTATTAGTCTCTGTCGCTCAATCCTACTATCCTACTGTGGATGGATATTTGTTACTCTTTCACACAACAACTACTGAACCTGTTTTGATGAAATGAGGAAGAGCAGTAGTTTAAGCTCTGGATTAACACATAGGCTATAGCCATTTTTATCCCGAAAAAGTACAGTGTACCCGTGGGATACTGTATTTAAAGTTATACTAGTTGTAAAAGCTAATTACCTACTACATAATTATAATGCTTTGTTATATATAGTAGAAACTATATCAGTTATTCAAGAATATATGAAATAGTTTTTATTATGATTTAACCAATATTATGATCATACATTTCATACACCATTGTTTAATATGGGCCAATGTCAACATGAACTACTTAGCACACCTGCGTGCTGGCGAATCTTACTCATATATTGCATTAATTTGCAAGACTGCATATTTGCTCCAACCTTGCATTGTTTTAAATGGATTTGAAAGAAGAAATTAACTTAAGTTAAATACACGAATAAATCAAAACATAAGTAGCAAAAGTACCAGACTGTAAAACCTATTATTAAATTAATAAGAACTAGAGGACGCCCTGCGGTCGCAATTCGTCCATAATAATTCATATACATTTTAAGTTTGAACTTTTTAGGGGTTTGACTTTTAGATAGAAAATAAAGTAAATGTTAACGTGTAACAAAATTGTATCTATCAAACGCACTGTTACAGCCCTCGTTTATGCTGACAGCTCTCGATATGTGCTGACTCTGTAGTTTATTCGCATTGCACACAGAGTCATCACTTATTTTTAATATAAATACCCATGCTTTTCCAAATCAATCAGTCGATTTCCGAATTAGTCGACTGCTGTCCAACAACGGACCCGGTTTCTGCCTGCCTTTTCCGGCAGAAAAATTCTGTTCGGTGTAAGGGACAAAAGTATACCTCGTGAGTGATCTAAAGAGTTATAAGTAGTGTGGTCTCTATAAAAAGTGTGTCTCCAAAAATTGTGTTCTTTTAATACACTATTAGGGGACGACCACACAGCACGCATGGTGTGTTGTTGTTATTTTTATGAATAATATGTATTATTAATAAAAATAACAATAATAATTATTTAAAATAATATTAGCTCTCTGCACACCTTCCTCCACATAAAATTTAATTTACCTGACAAATTATATACACCTTCGGTTGCACAATTCTCGCGAAACAATACTGAAAGATTTTGTATCATGTATTAATATAATATAATAATAATGAATAAGTCTACAAAGATGCTATAATGCATTGCGAAAGAGACCATCTCTTATCCCTATGTATACTATAGACTACTTACTATTTTATCCCATCTAGGAATCAAGGATAAAAATACCAATTTTTTTTTTGCAAAGTTTTACTCGAAACGCCCAACTCTAGATAGTATTGACCAAATTACTTTATTCTAAAAGTCAGTTCACACTGAGACGCGATGTGGCGAGCACTTTTTAAGACAGCAATTCAAAATTGAACTTTACTTACTACACAAAAAGGTTCATGTATTTGCAATTTTTGCTTTGCATTGCAAGAGTAGGTACAAAGTTACGAGCTGCACCGCGCTGCGAAGCGCCGCATTGCTCTTGCAGTGATACGTGTATATTTTCATATGTAGTAAATAAAGTTCAATTTCGCTATCAATTATAAAGGGCGCGCCGCGTCTCGGTGTGAGCTGACCCTTATCCAACGATACCATACGGAAGCCATGTTTATTAGTTTGCACAACGAACTATAATATTATACATGGTGCTCACGATTACACTCAATAAGCACACCGCATTTACAAACAATCAGCACAATATAACATTTAATTCCAATTAAGGTTTTTCTAATTGACAGTGCCCTTTTGGTTCCGGCTTATCTAGATTGGCTAGATTCACTACATTGTAGAACCTTACTCATGCGATACATTGTTTGACAAATGTTTAGAAATTCCGATCCAAACGTGCGAATGTTCACGTTCTGTATACAGGAAGTGTGAATAAGGTTAGATGTATTATTTATGGCACGATGAGAGTATATCAAGTTTTTAAATGGTGAATGAAGTTCACTCTTGCATTCACTTTTGCCAAGTATACGTCAGTATGTGTATGTAAATGTCTAGAAAACATGTAAAATATTACAATGGGTACTCGCGTATTTGTATATTTTAAATAATTTTTAATTTTCATTGTTTTCTTCTTCATTCATTTTCATTTTCATTTTCTTCATAAAAAACACTTCTAGTTTACGGTTATGGGTGGCATTACAGTTGTCAAGATAATAAAAACCGGTGACCCTAATCTATTAAAGTACAAGAAAAAGGGGAAAACAATTATCGCGAAAGAAATACCCTTCTTAGTCATACTCATTCTTGCTAATGACCCTATGGTGTTGAGGGCGTGGTTCCATTAATAGCGAATTATTTTAGTCCTAATTGCTTTTTATGAACTTTTGAAAATTATTCCTCATTTAGATCCATTTCTTCTAGGTAACGATGAATAAATTATATCACATCTATTTGTTAAATAGACTCATCGCTAGACATTTTACTTAAAATACCTTGAGAGTAGAAAAATTAATCATTTATTCTGTTTATTCTGTTGTTTTATCTTAAAAAAATTGTTGCAATTTTTAATTGTACAGGATGTTTTTTCATTCAGTATCCAAACTTTCAGGGATGAATATACTATTGATGTAAGCAACTTTTTCTATGGGATCAACTTTCCTACTTGAAAAAAAAATCAGCTGTTTCCTACAAAAGCATTTTGTAGGAAAAAGCTGTTTTTTTTTGTATTCTGCTTATATTCAAGAGTATATTCACTCTTGAAAGTTTAGATACTGACTGAAAAAACACCCAGTATAATTCGTCTCTGTCTACTATATTCACAACTTTTTCCGACATAATATAATTAATAGAATATGTGAGTAATTATGTGAAAATTATCACATTTTTGTTAAGGTAAAGATAAAAGGCGCTAGCGATTTTACGACGCCATAAAACAATAATTGAACCACAACCCAATTCCCCCACATGGAAGCCTCAGCCGGGGTGGAAGTCGCCAGTCATGCCACTCGATCACATTTCACCTAACGGCCTGTCGACGGTAACTCTGTAATTTTTTCCCAGAGCTTCTTCGTGTTTGGTACAAGTCATGACAATATCGTTTGCAGCAACAAATGAGCTATATTGCAAAGGTTTCATATGGTTAGTGTGTACAAAAGCGACGTAAAAATGAAAAATATCTGGCACAGGTGAAGATTACTTTGGCACTAACCAAAGGTCTTGAAATTCACAAGAAAACTCGTGCGGCCCGAGGGTTTAAAGAGGATTTTGTAGATAGGCAATACTAATAACTCATCTATGTCAAGGTGAGTGGCAGTAATTGCTTATCGATAGAAAATGTGATTGCTTTCCTGCCTACCATGGAAAAATAAAGCCACTCAAGCTTGTCTCTCACGCCATACGCATAGGATTTGCGGCGTAAATTATTTCTTTATGCGAGAAACGTAAATATCTGTTGTAATTTCGCGATAAGCAGCCGCGTGCTTCGGCGAGATATCAGTCGGGATGAAAGGAAGACGTTATTTATGTAATCTAAATTATTATTTATTACCATGTGACGCTTTTATTAAAGCACACTTTTTTATCAGATTTATAAATAGAGTTTGATGTTATAATCTTGCATAAGTTCTTGTAACATACAATGACTAGATTGAAAGTGATAAATAGGTCACGAAACGAGTCTCGCAGGTTTTGTCTAGCCTGAAAATGGGTGATGAAAGTTAGTATGGAGAAGCTATTATTTTTGACGTACTATATGATTTGAACTAGTGGCTTCATCTTGAAATTTTCACTCCCTCTTAGATGTAGGACCCTCTATTTTTATGATTAAATTATAAATTTGTTGTTTTAGATTTTTTTGGAGGCACTTGTAGTAAATAACGATGTTACTTGCCAAATTTCATAGTTGTAGGTCGGGAAGTACCCTATGAATTTTGAGTTCCTTGAGAGTGGCAAAACCGCGGTGCTGTGGCAGAAACAGCTGTATCTTTTTTTTACGTTAACTGTTCAATGCGTTCCCGAAATAAAGGGTCTTGAACTCTTGACAGATAGACGGAAATGCGGACGGACGAACGGAAAACAAAGTGATCTTATATTGGATCTGTTTTTTTCTTCACGGAACCCTAAAAATATTATTTTGGAACTATACGCAATCACTGATCTAAAGTTTCGAAAAAACTAATAAGCCAAATTTCTTTTGTATTTATTTACATTATGCATTACATTTTTACAAATTTATACCATAAATACATATGTAATTGCATTTAATGATCATACACAAATTCACCATTAATTTGTCAAGTTGCGGTCGTTGTGAGTGGCGATGACAATAATTGATCAATACTGGAGTGCGGTCGCGGTGAGGTGATGGCGTAATCATCCCGAATTTCACAGCAGCAATTAAGCACGCACTATAACGAGATTACACATTAATGAACTCACTGGTTTTGATTAGACTGTGGTTTCTGAAAATCAAAAAGTACTAGTTTTGATTAGAGTGTGGATTCCGGAAATCAAAAAGTGAAAAAATAATTTGGAAACACTCTGTAGGTATAGTATGTTTTGACAATTATTGTCATCTGTAAGGGTCAGCGCACACCGAGCGCGAGATGCTGAACTGACGCGTCAGTTCAGCTGACGTCTTTACTTCTAATAAATAGATTAAGAAGTCTTAGCTTCTCATAAATAGATTAAACTGGCAGACGTGAATCATTGGCACAACATTGTACAGTTGATGATGTAAATATGTGCATTGGTGAATAGCTACGTTACATTGCTAAATCACGGTCTCGCGACGGTCTCGCGAGTCGCATTAGATGTTTCACGTCCATTTTAACCTCTCAAGTTAAAAAGACCCCGGCAGATGTAAATCAATGACACAATTTCGTACAACGATTATTATTTGTCAATTGGTGTGTTAACGTTACATCGCCACGTTCACGGTCTGGTATTTGCATCGCTTATCTTTGAACGTCCTGAAAAATAGTTGTCTGTGAATTAGCATTGATACGGGTTACGCATCGTCATCGGCGCGACATTGCAAGGACAATGTCGGCATATCGCCCGCTCGACGCAATGTCAAACACCACGCTCTAGACAGAGGAAAAAGACCATAAAACATGACGTATACTTAGCAGAAGTGAATCTTCATTCACCATTTAAAAACTTAATATACTCTCATCGTGCCTAAAAATATCACTTCAAAAATAACAGAAAATTTAAAATTTGTACACCTAGCGACATCTGTGTATTGTACCGTACTAGAAAGTTAAGTTGTTATGTAAGAATTATAAGCCGATTTCGACAGATGGCGTTATATCGATGACATTATATCCAATGTCGTGTCGTGGCGCGACCTTGAAATTTCACTCTCAACGCCGCTAAAGTAGTTTCACTTAAAAAATTGGGCACGGAAACCAACAAAACCAATTTCCCTTGGATTTTGATTTAGTGTCGTCTGGAACAGTAAGAATCTCTACACTGTTCATCCGTGATTAAATGATCTTATTTATTGAAGTATACTCTACTTGAAGTATATCGATGTAATCACTGTTGAGCCTTCGATGCTGCTTTACAGAACGTCTTATAGAACAAAATAAATAGATCCACACCAATATTATACTAACCGGCTTCGCATTTTAATTTCTTATGTTTTTTTGACAAGGCCTCAACAGCTTACATCGGGTATATGTCACGTAAACTAGACAGATTGTTTTGTTTAGTTAAGTTGTAATCATCATCCGAAAGTTTCGGGGAACATCTTCGAACATCAAAGAGTACACAGAAACGTTTCTACTCAAATTAACCCATTAAATTCCACGAGACCACCACCAGGGCTATAAATAAAAAAAAAAGTCTCAAGTAGTGCTGTAACATCGTTCATCGACACTTTTACTATAATAACAGATATGTAGTTGAAAAAAAAATACAGGAAAACGAAACTGAAAAATTATGTTATTTGCTTCGATAGATTAGGTTATGAAACGTCGTGAATTACTTATTATTGTTGCAAATTAATGTTATGAAAAGTATGTAATGTCAAATGTCATAATGTCTTATTTTTTCTCCCATTTTCAATTATATCTTATCGAAATTGAAATCCCAGACAAGAACACATCCTGCTCCAATCGGAACCAAAACCAATATTTAATACTTCCATGCAATATCCGTGAGCAAACTAATGTGTCGATACGTCTATCGACACGGGGCATCCCTTATCAAAACATATATTTATAGAAGAGTGTTATACTGTTCCGAGAAAAGCATCTGTAAACATTCACGGTCAGGCTGTTGACCTTCGCCATTACAATTTAAGTTTTTCATTTATAACTGTCGTGTTGTCAGTTTTGCATTAGATAAATGGCTTGTAACGGAGCGTAGAACGATCACTTACAACACTTTTATTGTTTACTTGATGCGAATTTTAAAGGAAAATCAACATGAGATTGTTGAATTTCACTTATTTCGTCTAAAATTAATAATGATTGTATTATGAGGCTTGTAATTAGCGGTATGCTTACCATATTTGTATTTGTTATTATATAGTTATTAGTCTGTAAGACTGCTTAAAAATAAAAATAAAATAATTAAATACACACCTATGCAATCTTGTATTTATATAGCCGTAAAAGTTGTGTGGTAAATGATGTTTAAGACGAATAAGTCCGAGTCGGTGCCACATTGTGCATTTATTTCGTAATAATAAATAAAAAAAAAAAACTTAAATATTATGATCACAAACTGTCCAACAATACATGGGGTATTGTGCTAATCGAAACTTCATACAAAATGCATCAGTATTTGTTTATTTTCCGTTCGACTTTTGCGAATTTCGAAACAGTTTGTCCTGTGTCACATTAAGCGTCCTTTGTTGGATTTTGGTGCTGTTACGTGTTCCGAGAAACATTAAATTCCGAAGCGTTATTTATATGCAGTTTTGCCGTGGGCGCGTTTGATGCCACCAATATTCCTACGAAAAGCAGCTCAGTGTACGCTGTTCAATAATCGCGGGGAAAATGGACGTCGGACAGCACCTGCAAGATTTTCTTTTACGCGTACGAAGTCACAACAAACTTCTGGCGACATTATAAATATCTCGTGACAGTCTTTATCACAGTTGTCTGCTTATTGTGACGATGGCTTCTAATTCAAAGAAAACGGAAACGGGGCACGCGTCGCGTCGCGTAGCTTCTATTTCAAAGCATGTGCTTCCGAGAAAAGAAAATAATGCTAGAAGCGGTCGATAATAAGTAGCAGCTGTATGCTGAAGCGAAATAAGTTAGTAATATAATCTCGATTAATGACCTTTTTAAACGCTTTTAAATTACTATTCCTAAAAATGATGACGATTTGTATATAATATTTTTATCTTTATATATATAATTCTACTGTACGTGTGTATGTCACTGAACTGCTCCTAAACGGCTGGACAGATTTGAATTAATTTTATTGTATGCGTTTGGGTGGCGCCATGGATGGTTTAGATTCATAAATCAGCCCGGCCTGGACAACATCTGTCGGGTCCGCTCGTATTATATATATATTTGTAATATAATAAAAATATATTTATACTTAGGCTAGAAAATATAATCAAAGTATTAATCAAATCTAATTTGCAAACATCACAATAGCAAATCAGACGCACTATGTATAGCGCTCTAATTGACACCTAACCGCTATGCAGGAATAATTTGCAGAACAAAAAAACGTACGCCTATGACCCTACCACAATAAAAACTGCATGAAATCATCCGGGCTAAAATTATAATGTCGTCGCACTCCGGCTCGACCGACTGTGTATCGTCGAGCGAAAATAAAGCTTCTCGACACGATCATTAAACTCATTTTCCGATGATAGATTCGTTCGAGCAGAGTCCTTTAGAAAACCGACTACGATCGTCATTCAAACCTAACGAGCCTATTAAATGATATATCCGAACGGCATCCATATTTGAAAGAAAGCTCTACGAGGACATAATAAAATACATTTTGCGAAATCAATATAGGAATGTCCGTATTAAAATCACCGAAGCCCGTATAATGGACCGAGGCGGTGGAAATAATTTACAAATTTCGACTTTTCCATATCGAGAATATAGTTCAATTTTAGTTACTATCCCGAATTGCCAATCGGCGAAGTGTTATAAGTGCGTTTATTTGGCAGATTAAAAATTGTTTTTATTAGTTGTGGATAAGGCCGAGAGTCGTTCAGCAGGTGCAATGGAACAGTCGGTGTCATGACATTGCATTCCAGGCGATGCGAATGACTTGCCGATGACAACGGCCAGACAAGGGCACACGCTTGCATATGCGCGGCGCGTCGCTATACTATGTGTTAGATGTATCAATTCAATACTATATTTTGCTAAGGATTGTGAATGTTGAATATTTATAATTATCGCAATGTTATTATGTTATTATGTGGGAAAAAGCTCATTGGAATGCGGTAAATAAATTTTCTATGTTTCTTCCGTTTACATAATTACTATCGACATCAATATTATGAACATTATACTGCGCCTTAGTTTCAATCTGTTAGGTATTAGTTTCAAAATATTATATTACTTTTGTGGTTAACGGGTAAAAATGGGACCCTTTGACTAAGACTCCGCTGTCTGTAAGTCTGTCTTCCTGTCAAGTGTCACAGGCCGTATCTCGTGAAACGTGATAGCTAGACAGTTGAAATTTTCACAGATGACGTATTTCTATTGCCGCTACAACAACGAATACTAAAAGCAGAATAAAATAAATATCTATTGGGGATCCCATACAATAAACGTGTATTTTTGCCGTTTTGTACAGAATCATTCGTGCGCGAGTCCGACTCGGCTTGGCCTTTTTTATTTTCGTTGAACTTAAAAAAAAACATGCTCATTGAAAGAAAATATCAAGGTGAAGTTTATAAATGACATAGGTGAAATAGTAGTGACGAAAGACTAATTTCGACCGTCCGATTTACTTGGGAATCGTCTGTTAAATAATTATTTATCATACGATTCCCTGGTATGGCCTAATGGTAATTTTCGGACTATACTTACTCATTAAAATTCTATAAGGTACCCAAGTAACATAAGTACCTAACTAATAAATCGAAGGTGGGATATTCAGATACTTAAAACTATAAATAGCTATTTCAATTCCTAGGAAGTAGAAACAATATTTTGCATTTCTCATACCAATTGAAGCCTATGTCCATTAATTAATATAAGAGACGTGGCTTCCGTCGATGGGTCATTGATGATTCACTAGCGCCTCTTGAGTGGAGACGTGCCAAGTCTAGTACATTCCGAACGTGGCTGGTTATACGTGGCTCATTCCATAGGTATATGTAGTGGAATTATTGCATCTGCAGATCTTCTAGTATTGCAAACGCAGTACTCGCATTCGCCGTTGCATGGTATAACCATGTTTCAGTTACAAATCGCTTAACATCAAAAAAGCTTCTTTTGTTCCTAAATTAATTTTAACTGACTAAAACGAAATAAAACATAAGGGTGTCGACTGTCGAGTCTGACTGCTGGCGCTACGTCATCCACATTCGGTTTTCCGATTTGAAAACCAAAACACGCGTTTCATGAAAATGCAACGAATGCATGTCTTTTTGGATTATTTCATACAAACATTTTTCGTTTAGAAACCAAAATGGTTGGATAAGCTTTGGGCTTTATAAGAGAAAAAAGAGAGCAGATTCTTAGAAAAGAAAAAAAGCCTGAAGAAGAAAGCATACATACAGAAATTGTCTAACTTAAATTTGCCTACAAGATGAAATAACTCTGTCTATCAGTTATACAAAGATGTAAGATTAAAAGCATTAATATGCAAACGAAGGCGTCCACACGGCGCGGCGTCTTGTGAGACTCTTGTGTCTACCCCATATCATCGATGGAAGTTGCATAACTGACTTGTGCAATCCATTTGTTAATACACTTACTTTATAGTTAGGATTATCGACTAGATTTCAAGAGATTATGGCTGTAAAGCCCAGTGTGATTTTGCGTTGGTTGTTTGGCGAGACAAGAAGACTAATAAGCTTATTTGTAATTAAAAAAATAGTACTAGTAGAGTCACAAGCATTCCAAATTGTAATGGATACATATTATGCAAGAAAAAACAAGTCCTTAATTCGAGACGAAAATTTTTTTTGTGCCCAGCACAGGACCACAGGTAGGGTATATATACAATACATAATAAATCATTATTCCATAATCTTTTGATCACTAACAAGTGATCAAAGGATAATGGATACAATTTCGCCAATTCCTTACTACGAAAAGCTTATTAAAACAAAAAATCTACAGCTTAATTTCTAAAATATCACAACAGATTTATGAATTAAAAAATATACCCATTATAAGCATGTAGAAAATTACCCTCCCGCGTAGAGGAAATTTAATAAAGACGGAGACCCCCGCGTCGCACAAACCTGCCCGGCTTCCTTCCGGCTCCGGCCAATATGGCCGACTATAATTCCCTTTTCAACTTTCAAAACTTAGAGTGAAGACGTTCTAGAACATGAAAGTCATCTTTTAAAAGGATCTTCGACCCGTCTTTTGCAGAAATTTTCTCGTAACGGTATTTTATATGACAACATAAATTGCTCCTTGTCTTTACTTTAGCACCTAAAACGTGCTTAACATTGATTAAATAACAAGACATAAAAGGTGGTCCTGAGGATGTTTACGAATATTGCATTTATTTTTTATTACCTCAGTAAAGTTAGATTTGGTTACGTCGCTCGGTTCCACAATAATATTTAGATTCTTATAACGGATTCCATCCAGAATTGCCTCCAGCTAACAGTTGTAATCAATCTAAATGAAGTATGAATCATTATAGTATTACTCATGAACAGTTACTCAAACAGAAGTTAATAGAAGCACATGTTATATTGTAATGGTGCTAATTCTAACGCATACATAGTCCGTTCACTCGGACTGTTTTACGTCGGGGTCGGAGCGAAAATGTAGCGTATGCTAGAGTCGGTAGAAAAATAATTGACATCGTTATTTTCTTGACAGTTGAAACTGCGACGTATCCTATATATTAAAGTATGAAGAATGAATATTATTATTTTTTAGATTTATGCCTATTATGCTATGACCTGCAAATATTAAATTGAGTTGATGAAAGGCGGGTCAATTATTTCCATTTGAAGCATTCATCATAAAATGCGCCACAAATTGCAATTCGAATGGTACGGCGATGTTCAGAGCGAAAAAACAATTTTCATATTAATACGAGTATGTATAATTGGTGTATGTTTCCAAAACCAATAAAACCTTTAAAAATTATTCGCATATAAATATTTACAAAAGTGAACAATAAGCTCGATGCTCGTGTAAATTGAGTACACTAAGTTTTGATGGAAAATAAAACGGGGATGAATTAAGAGGCAATCCGGTAATGTATGACGCTCGTGTTTGAAACCAAAAAGCGAATGGAATGACTGTACACCCGGAAATACGCGGTGGCGCAAGTCACTGACTGCCGACTCTTATTGCAAGCTTTTAATTAATTGATTTGAAATTTGATTCTACCAGGAGGTGGGAAAATGGTCAGGCAAAAACTTACCGCAACGATGGTTTACATATATATTCAAAAATATAATTTATTTTTCAAAAATAATATCAAAAAGATAAGTATATTTGTGATACAAGTCTATACTCTATATAAATGATAAATTTTTGATTAAGCAACGGATCAAAATTCATAATAAAATGTATTGCGATAGCAGAACGTGGAATATCAGCCAGAAAATATTCATACTCGCTACCGCCCGTACCTGACTTGCATTTATATATATAGGTAAGAATAAAACTCTCGGACCTACAAGATTGCTCTTCAAGTGCCATTACCCTGTTCCCCGAGAAGTGAAGCTTTTATTAGGCTGCCTTTTATTTCTACTTCAGCGTAGCGTCTGTAATGTTTGACTTGTCACGAAAAAGATCTAAGGTGTAACTTAATTACAGTCCTCGGCAGGAATTTAATCCGATATCGCTTTGTTACATTGTAATTCGTGACGACTTTGTTACTGTTTTGTGATCTGAATCGTTCTTGAAAGAAGTGAGGTGTCATTTAAAGCTGTAATGAATGTACGATTCGTATACACACCCATCATCCTCACAACACCGACACATAAAGGAAAGGCAAAATGTAAATACATAATTTGATTTGAGCAATTACCGATACATCTGATCGAGATTTTTATAATCCCAGTCCCCAACTGAGTAAATTAACTCCCCCACACCGAGTTCGGTGATGGGTAACAGTTACGCAGGAGAAATTTTATAGTGCCCAAGTGTGTGCGCAGTATACAAGAGCACTCTCTCTTCCTTTACTCTCATAACCCAGTGGGACGGATAACCGACACGAATGGTGAGAGATCAGGCGCAGGTCCGACTTTTTACATGCTCATCCGACGCGTGGTGCACCTTTCTTGTCAGACAATCAGGTGATCAGCCTGCATTGTCCTAATCAAACTTGGAACCAACATTTTTTGTTGTTTCAATGCGGGAATCGAACCCACGACCTCTTAGTCGGGAGCCAGGCTCTAACCACTAGACCACGGAGGCTGAATAAATTAATAAACAAATCAAAAAAGGTTTTCGTTGAGAAATATTAACTAGCTCAATTTGGTTTCGGAAGGAAGTTGTCAGACAAAAGGCTAAAGGGCTTTTTTATTGAGCTTTTAAATAAACGTTCATGAAATAAAATACGATCGTTTCTTTTCTTTGTCATTTGTAGTGTTATATCATATATTTATTATAACTATAATTACTAGAAAGTAGACGTCGCCTTGTGCTCCAAAATTGCCCTTAATAATTCATATAATTTTTAAGTTTGAACTTCAAAAGGGAAGCTCCTTTGCGTGTCAGATAAAAAAATGAAAAAGTTGTGATTGGCATATGTCAACGTGTAACAAAATTGTGTCTATTAAACGCACAGTAGTGTATATTAATAATGTGAGGTAATATGTGTTGTTGCTATTTATATGAATTGTATGTATTTTTAGCATTATTTAAAAAAATATTTGCTTTTTGCACACCTTACCCTTATTTATTATTATATGTCATAAGTACTTCTCCGTTTGCACAATTTTCGTAAAACAGTACTTGTTTTTGCTTCGATTATTTTAATAAATGATGACATAATGATGATACTGCTTCGAAGAGTTAAATATTAATAAAATAAAGAAAATACCTACTTAGTTTGACGTCTTACTTGCCTCATAACACAAACTCTACCCTTAAATATTGTCTTAAATATTAACCAATACGATTAAAATACACAATGAAAAATAAAATAAAATTCTTGGAACGACTATAGCTATTTATTAACGTGTCAGACTTTAATCAGTTTAATTGTTTTTTTTTTTTTCGTTTCCATTAATACGCAATAATATCGATTTATACAAACTTTGCTCGAAGTAGTCGCAGGTTCAAGTAAATTTTTGATAAATAGATTTAGATACTCTTTAAAATTGCGCCTCAGAATAGAAAAATAAATTATCATTATTATGACTTCACCGGTTTTAGGCATTATATTTTGCAGGTAGAGTTTCAAAACTGTTACATTATAATAAAATAAATTCATGGCAAATAATTTGTATAGCTGAATACGGTTTTTGCTGCTAAATTTTCGTTCATCACGTAATGTTTTATTGACAACGATTTGCTTTGGTTCGGCAATCGCAGCTAAGTGGATACGCACGTGATATTTTTTACGCTTATTGTACAGAAATATACTAATACTAATAATTAAGAGTAAAGATTTGTTATTTTTTTGCATTGAACAGACTCCGAAACTACTGGACCGATTTTGATGACATTTGGCACAATATAGAGTACCACGGGGAAGGACACAGGCGTTTTATTGGCATTTTATTGCGGCAAAATGTACGGTTTTCTAAATCCATAAAAAAATTGTAAATAATATAGGTAATTCTAGGAGTTCAGTTCAGTTTTAATTGTCAACGTAATAGATAAAAATTAAAAAACCGCATTAAAATTCGTTGCGTAGTTAAATAAAATAAAACCGTTAAATAAACCTAAACCGACTTTGTTCTGTCATGAGCATGACGCATCGTCAATTATTAATTTTAACAACTGGTGAAGTCTTCACACAATTCCTACCCAATTCCGACTCGGAATTACCGTGAAGTATTCTACATTACTCGGGGAGGTTTCACAAAGAAGTTTAAACCCAATTACGCAGACCGTAACTTCTTTTTGAAGGCGAGCGCCACTTAAGATTTCCGAGTCAATTTTTAAAAGTTAAGAGCTTTTACCTTTAATTAGATGGATCATATTAAAGGGTTGAGTGGTCGTTATGGTAAGCTTTTGTATTGTAGCCTCTTATTATTACCGAAAATATTTTGCATTGGTCATATCTAACTAGTGAGGGGAATGTTGAGTGCGTTTGAGAGGGAGATTTCTCTAGGACGAACGTTAAATGCTTTTAACGATCCTTACAATCATAGCTAGAGATCTTTTAAATGATTTTTTTTGTTTATCATTATTTTTTAAAGTACCAAGAGAGGTTGAGAACAAGCTACTTATGGTCAGTTCACATCGGGATGCTACGCGGCACTGCATTTTTAAGATAGCTATTCAAAATTGAACATTATTCACTACACAAAAAGGTACACGTTTCATATGATCATGTCATACACTGCACATGCGCTGCATGCTGCACTGCACATGTGCAGCGCGGTGCATGCTGACATACGAACTCTTACAATGAAATGTGTATCTTCTTGTGAAATTAATAAAGTTCAATTTTCAATTGCTATCTCAAAAATGCAGCGCCATGTCACGTATTGTTTCGTATAGATATCAATTCACCCTTAACTTATTTTTTTAGATAAGCAATGTCATAGTAAAATAAAAACTGTTTTATCACACATCGTACCTCTTCAAGTAGTTTCTTCTGGATAACCTAGTCACAAAAACGTTGTAGGCAAACTTGGCCAACCCGAAATTGCCTTCTATGGGACATCGGATGTGCACCCACGTTATGTCAATCATCATTAATTGCCTGTCACTTGTGAATGGGCCCAGCTAATCCTTCCATCTCATAAGGCTGACGAAATGACGGGCCTAATTTAAATAAGTGTATTATTGCCTGATGAGGGCTCCTCGCAGGAGAGGATCTGGGAAAGGGCTTAAGAGAGTTAATTTTAGTCACATCTTAGGACGGGCGTTCATGGGACCCCAATGAGTTCACTGGGGTCCCATGAACGCCCGTGTAAAGTATAATATTATTATTACAAGTACATATTGAAAAATCTAATAGAAATCACCAATTGCAAGTGCTCGCGCATTGAGGGTTCCGTACAAACAACATAAATACACTGTTGTAAGCAAGCACCACTTTAGTATTAATTTCATTTTTTCGTATTTGATATTAAGGCGGTAGCAGAAATACATCAGAATATGTTAAAATTTCAACTGTCTAGCTATCACGGTTTAACGGTTCACGAGATACAGTCTGGTGACAGGTAGACGGACAGTGGAGTCTTAGTAATAGGTTCCCGTTTTTACCCTTTCTTTTATGGATCCCTAAAACCTCTTTACTCACACACTATTGCCTACTGCGTTGTACCCCGGGGTAAAATCGGTATATGTGTAGAACCCAAACGCGTACCATTGTAAACGAAATGGAAGGGGAACTTGTCGATATATTAGAGGAGATTGGGCAATCGTCATCCACAACCCTAAGGGTGGAGCAATAGAATGACCTATTACATGCACGTCACCGCTTGTTAGCTTTCAATTTATTTCATTTGGACATGGATTAACTCGTTTTTAGGGATGAGACCCGTTTTGTCGATTTGTGTTCTTTTCCAAATCTCCTTGTTTCACTTTTTTAAAATTATTGTTACAGTACATAAAACTCCTTATTCTCTTGAAGTTGGCGAAACGTATGGATCTTACACGTGATTGTGAGCTATAATAAAATAATATTAAAAAAGTATAATACATGGTGTCCCGTAAATCGGCGTCAAGCCGTAAACCCGTGATAGGCCAAGTTACAATAGTTATCAGAAAAATTTAAAAAAATCCAAGTAATGTGACTCAAAAAATACGAAGCTTTTAAAAAAAATTTAAAAATCGACATCTTTTGGTGGTTTTTTAGTTCCCGGCACTACAAATTTCTACTTTTTTTGTAATTTTTTTTTGTATGTAATCCTGAATAATGCTTTAGTAAATTGGTGCCTAAAATTTAAATCAAACGACTCTGACTTGAAAGGAAATGAGGATTTTTGCCCAAAACAATAATTCGAATTTAATAGTTTGTTCGACTTTAGCTGACTGTACTGGAAAAAAAATGTACTACGCCTGTTTGGCAGGTAATTTTAAAAGTTGGCGCAGCTAATAAGGATTCCAAAATGGTATGACACTTGCTAGATTATTTCTTAAATTTTGGACAATATTGATTTTTGTAAAGGAAGTCAGTTTTCGACAATTTTTTCTTACTTACTTAAAAGGATTCAAGTGTACCCAGCACTTTCTTCTAAGTGATATTCTGATTTGGATGAGACGAGACGAGAAACATTCAATGAGTGTAAGAGAGACAAAATCCAAGAAGTAAAAGAATATCACGGGCCACGGGGGCCATAGTGTCTCATTACTTTTAACTTTAGGAAAGGTGTTTTTTAGGAAGCTTTTAATTGAAACAAATTTTTGGAGTCTAAAATATTTAATTACATTATAAGAAATGTTCAAACTGCCTCCCACCAGCATAAATGCAAGCTCGTTATCTTTTTAAAAAAGACCGCTTTATCAGACGGGCAAATCTGCCGTTATTAACTAATTCAGCTGCTTGCGTTAATTGTCGTCGTAGTTCAACTACATTTTCAATTGGCTTTGTATACACTTTTTCTTTCACAGCTCCCCAGTAAAAAAAATCTAGCGGATTTAAATCAGGTGAACAGGCTGGCCACGAAATGGTACCAGACCGCCCTATCCACCTTTCTGGATATTCATTATCTTAATAATCTCGCACTGAACGGGCATAGTGCGCCGGGCAGCCGTCTTGCTGGAACCACGTCTTCCAATAAATTTGGTAAATGATTTTTTAAAAAGTCCAAATAAATGTCGCCATTCAAGGTCTCTGGCAGTTCAAAAGGTCCGATAATCTCCCGTTTAGAATCCCGGTCCACATATTTATTTTGAATCGATACTGGGATCTATCCCCTCTCATCAAATGTAGATTATCTACATGCCACTCGTGTAAGTTGTGTAGATTCATGTACCCATCTTTTTTAAAAGTGGACTCATCGGACCATAAAATTTTGTCTATGAATCGTGGATCTTCCCGGTGTCTTTGTAACATCGTTTCACAAAACGTAACTCTTGGGAGATAGTCCCGGGATAGTAAAGTTTGTACTCGCGTGACGTGGTATGGGTGGAGCTCATGACTTTTCATGATTCGATGGGCTACACTTTTGGGCACTCCTGTGCTTTCTTCGATTTGTCGTAGTGAAGTACTTGGATCTTCTGCGACTGCTTGTAGTAAGATGTCATCGTAAGGCAAGCGACTTCTTTCTTTACTGTGTACTTGGCTTGGGAATCGTCCCTCTGAGAGTGAACGGTGCACATTCACAAAAACTCGATGATCGGGATGACGAGCAGCGTTTGGGTATCTTTGGCGGTAAAGCCTAGCTGCAGCACTAGCATTGCATCGGCATTCACCATAAATGAGATGCATGTTGGCATATTCCTGTGCGGTGTACACCGACATGGTAGTACTACACAATCACACGATCAACGATAGTCCAGGAGAAAACAAAGGTCGTTGAAAGAGAAACTAAACAGTCCAAATCCAAATCACGAGCAATCGAGTCCAATAAACAAAGCAAAAAGTGGTATGTACGAAATCAAGACGAACGAATACGGTGTGCGCAGTAAACGAAGTAGAGTAACGTACTGATCTATTGTATTTTGTATGCTGTACGTCGGGAACATGGACAATAGCGACATTGTCTCGCTCACACTAGTATCATTGTATCTACCCGTCTCACGTACTTGTGGCGTCACTATCTGTCTCGCTCACACTAGTAACATTGTGTCTACCCGTCTCGCGTACTTGTGGCGTCAATATCTGTCTCTCTTACACTCATTGAATGTTTATCTCCGTCTCATCCAAATCAGAATATCACTTAGAAGAAAGTCCTGGGTACACTTGCATCATTTTAAGTAAGTAAGAAAAAATTGTCGAAAACTGACTTCCTTTACAAAAATCAATATTGTCCAAAATTTAAGAAACAATCTAGCAAGTGTCATACCATTTTGGAATCCTTAGTAACTGCGCCAACTTTTAAAATTACCTGCCAAACAGGCGTAGTACATTTTTTTTCCAGTACAGTCAGTTAAAGTCGAACAAACTATTAAATTCGAATTATTGTTTTGGGCAAAAATCTTCATTTCCTTTCAAGTCGGAGTCGTTTGATTTAAATCTTAGGCACCAGTTTACTAAAGCATTATTCAGGATTACATACAAAAAAAAAATTACAAAAAAAGTAGTTTGTAGTGCCGGGAACTAAAAAACCACCACAAGATGTCGATTTTTCGATTTTTTTTAAAAGCTTTGTATTTCTTGAGACACATTACTTGGATTTTTTTTAAATTTTTTCTTATAACTATTGTAACTTGGCCTATCACGGGTTTACGGCTTGACGTCGATTTACGGGACACCCTGTATAAGTTTAAGTGTATAAGGATACTTTTGTGGATACACCGTATGCTTGTAGTAGTGCAATCAAATCGAAATCTAACTATGTAGCTGTTTATCTGTTCGTCTTTCTTTGATCTGCGGTACACTTAATATTATGATAATAATTTATTTATTCTTAATACCTGCTTGTATTATTTATGCTTATAATCTGCTATTATTAAGTTCACATTGTAAATTTGTAACTCGCTTAGAATACCGTTTGGCGTTTACTAGTATATCAAGCCTAGCAATGAATTAATCGATGAAACTGTAAAACACTATTTAAATTTATTACCATCGTAAAATAACTAGGATAATTAATACGTTGGACGCTCCAGCTGAACAAACATCGATACACAACTTTCAATCCGTAGCCAGTAGCCGAGGATTAGAATCTTGACCACAAATTGCTTATTAAGGGTAAGCGTAAAAATGAGCTCCATACATTTTATATGAACTATCGCAAACTTTGCCGGGGCCGGGCGGTATGCAGCGGGCCGCATCGCATACCGCGACGACGCCGCGGATTTTGGTTATGTGCGATGCGGCCTGACCCGCTCCACTACGGTCCTACAAAGTGTGCGATAGTTATACATAGTACACAATTACACGGACTTCTGTCTTAAATCCGTCAATGCGCTGTGGCCCAGCCGGTCCTAATAAACATTAGGACGCATGATGTCAACATGATGGAACATGTGCAGTACGCATTATGCGCTGCGATGCGGCCTGCTGCGGCCTGCTGCAGCCCGATATAATGTGCGTCTACCTTAAGAATTCATTAGAAGAATATTAATGTAAAATATTGTTTAAATAGTATTTTTATTTGGATATCGGTATCGGCTGCCCGTCTGTGATAATGTCGCCTGCTTCCGTTCTGATAACCATATTATTTTAAAATCACTGGAGTATTTTTACAGCAAAGATTTATTGTAATGTGAAATTGCGTTTTAATAAGGGGAAAATTTTTTAATAGGCATATCGTGGAATCTTTTGATAATCGGGACAGATGAATTACGAACTGATGATTGTTTACAATAAACATAATATCGTTGTATGACGGCTCCGTGCTCTAGTGGTTTAGAGCATGTCATTCGATTCCGGAGATCATGGGTTCGAACTCCGCGTTTGAACAGTAAGAATGTTGTTTTCAAGTCTGGTGACAGTGCAGGCTGATCACGTGAATGTCTGACAAGAAGGAGTACCCATGCGTCGGATGGGCATGCAAAATGTCGGTCCTGCGCCTGATCTCTCGCCAGTTGTGTCGGACGTCCGTTCCACTCAAAGGTTTCAATAGGTAGAGGTACTGAAGATAGGCTATGACGTACGTTTGTCAGAACAAATCTTCTTACATGAAAAAGTAACACCATCTTGGTTTCCACCATACCTGCCTCAATTGTCAGATATCTTAAATTATACCATACTTCAAATGTCAAAATGGCCCCAACACTCCAAAAGTGGGGCCAAATAAGTGGAGACAACACTGGGTTACAAGAGTAAAGGAAGAGTGAGTGCTCTTGTGTATTGCGCACACACTTGGTCACTATATAAAATAACTCCTGCTGGTCTGGTTTCAATGAAACTGGTCACCGTCACCGAAATCGTTCAGGGGAGCTATTATTATTGCTATCGTTGTATGACACATATCACACACCCATTGATCAATACTCTGAATAGGTACCTGTTATTGTACATTTCTGTGAATTGCTATAGTGCACGTTTACCCCATTGTTAAGATATTCATAATTAATTCCTTGAATGGATTTAATCGACTATTGCTGACCAAATCGGTATTACGTATACCGATATAAGTACCTGGAACTGTACATTTGTTATAATGTTATATTTAAATTGATGTAGGTTCCTATAACAATTTATCTGATTTATAAAGTTATCATAGTATGCCATAGAAATATAATAGGTATCACAAACCTGCATCTCTCGAAGAAATTCGAAGCGCGTAGATTTTTCTAGAAATTTCTTCTTAACGAATCCAGTACACGTTTACTTGCAAAAAAAGTGTAGTTCAAACTTAAAATCAAGTAAAGTTATTAAAATTAACTTTTCTTTAATTACAAACTAATCATAAACTTTCCTTTCGTATAAACTAGATGGCACTTTTAAAGCAAAATTCAAATACAGAACGGAGATACAAAATTTGAACAATAAGCGGGAATTGTTTTTTTTACACTACACGAAAAAGATAGGGAGCGATCTCACCGACGACTACCAAAGAACAATTTGAAATTTGGAACTAACAAATGGAAATTAGGAACGAGTCTGCATTTACACGTTCAGTTTCGCGCGCGTCAAAGGAGTTTAACGCACTGAATAGAGCTGAACGATAACCGGACGATTACGTGTAGTGACGTGACCGGTGACGGTCCGATGTCGATAATATTACGTCATTATTCTGCAATTACTTTTCAGATAGTAAAGTGAAAATGTTTAATAATGAAAAATCGTAAAGTAGTGTTTATGTGAAACGTGATAAGTAAAATCAAAATAAATTACTACTTATGTTTTAAATGTTTTATGAAATATTTTATATGGCGCGTTGCGAATTGTATTGGGGCTAGACGGATTAATATAGGCACGACACTTTTTGCCACTCGAAATCACAATGTAATAACGACTATTAAGAATGATACAAAAAACGACCTTATCACCTTAACAATAATGTAGAATTTTTTCAATTACACATTGTGACTGTTATGACTGTTACATATTGTGACTAAGCGGAAGAGCGCTTGATGTTATTACTCAGTACGGAGCCGGACTTCGCGGCGGCAACACTGCGAGCAGCAAGCAACCCGCCCCTTCACCCCTGTCCTTACCTAAGGCGCGGCCAACTAGTTCCGCGCGCACTATTCAAAATTGAAGTGTCTGTTTGTAATTTCAAATTAAAAGCTTTTATTTTCACTTAATGCATTTAAAAGTATGATCGGTACTTACAATAAAGTATAAATCGTTAACATTTTTCTGTCATTCTGTCAGTCTGTGTGTTTGTTACCTATAGTTGGCGTGAAATAACGCTTGCGTTGTGTTTCGCCGAGCGAGTGAGGGCCAAGTATCGGAGGGCCAAGGGGGTTGGGAATTTTATGGAATGGGAACGCAAGTCGCAACACCAGAGGGTAAATTATGATAAATAAAACCTGCATATAATACAATTACAATCAAGTCCCGATACACTAAAAATATCAAACCGGTATTCTCGTAAACGTTAAAGCAGCGCCTAACGTCTCCTGATTGGTCCAAACGACACAAAATCAGTTAACGATAACAAGTCGCTTCACTTATAACACAATGAAAGTAAAATGTAAGTCTACTTTAAATACGAGAATTGAGGTTCTGAGGTAAGTTACCTCTGGTGTTGCGAATGTCCATGGTTGGCGGATTCGATTACCATCAGGCGATCCGTCTGGTCGTTTCCTGTTTCATTATTTCATTTTAAAAAAATATTTAGACTTATGTCATTTTTTTTTTCAATTTGATGCAAGTATAATTTATATTATCTAAGTAAGTGATTATTAAGATACAAGTAAGTAGTAAGAGGTGATTGAAAGTGAGAAAAACAAATATGCCCAGTTTTTTTTTTTTTCTTTCCTTGTTCCCCCTACCGTAAGCAGGGCCAATTTTTTGCTTTGTTTTTTGATTACATTTTGTTTTATTTTTTAATTACAATTTTTGTTATTACATTTCCATTTCTTTACTGTCATATTCTACATTTTTCTTATTACTTATTACATTTTTATTCTTACATTTATATCTTTTTACATCCTATTAACTATTTACTTTACATTAACTTTTACGTTTCGTTTTACATCTTCTTGGATTCTTTCTATTTGTTACATTTTTGTTTGCTTATACAGCTCTATTTCCTGCTTACATTTATACATTTCTTTTACATTTCCTTTACATTTGTCACCACATCAACATTTACTTACACTACTTTTCTTTTGCCTTACACTTTTCTTGTTACATTTTTATTCTTACGTTTATATCTTTTAACATCCTATTAACTATTTACTTTACATTAACTTTTACATTCACATTTACATTTTTACATTTTCTTGAATTCTTTCTCTTTATTACATTTCCTTGCTTACTTATACAACTCTATTTCTTACTTAAATTTATACATTTCCTTTACGTTTCCTTTACATTTGTCACTACATTAACATTTACTGCATTCATTTTTATTTCTCTTATTACATTACTATTTGTTTCTATTTCATTATTTTTTTTTCTTTTACATTATTCCTTATAATTCCTTATTATTATAAATGTTATCAGGTTTTAATTTAGATTTATCACTGTATTTTACTTTTCTAATTTCATATAATTTGTAATGTAATTCGATTTAATTTAGTTACACTCTTTTGTTTGTATATCATTTCCAGTTCGGAATGTCCACCCCGAACTAGTTTTGCATCAAGTTTATATCATAATAATACCGGTGCAAAAAGTGTGGGTACCAGTGCGCGAGCGCGCGAGCATATAATAATGGCATCAGTTTACATTTGTTTATAAGACTAGTTGGTGGTAGTCGCAGTGTATTGTTGTTGTTGCTAAATGTAATTTTTTGCTACTGCTATATATGCTGCTTTATTTTACATGATATATATGCTGAGACAGTTATTATTAATTCAATACACGTACATAGAGTCTAGTCATAGTCTTAATAAAAACATTGGTTCTATTAAAATCATTTTAATAAATTGTCCAATATGTTTTCATTGTCTGCTTTGACTACTGGTGCCATTAATGGTATTCTAGTCTTCAAGACCGTATGCCACCGTCGCTTGCGCCATGGCATCCCACTTCTGTCGGACCGGGCATTTCGCGCTGAAAGCGTTATGTGCTATTTCATGCAGTTTCTCCCCTTTGCAGTTAATGCAGCAAGCATTATTCCCGGCCTTCAGCTCCTCGCACTGAGACTGGTGGTGTGTCCCGGAGCAATGGCTGCACCTCTCCTCGGCGGTACTGCAGAATCGCCGCCCATGTCCGTACCCTAAACAGCGTGAACACTGTATCAGGGGGGACTGGTCGGCGACTCGAACACGCTGCATATCTATATATAGATAGCCCGCCTCGGTGAAGCACAGCCACAGCCCCGGCGACACAGTCAACACCACGTGCTCAGTGCCTTCATCCTTTCCCCGCTTTCTGTATTTAACCTCCATCCTACAGTCCTTCCCGTCCAGGACCTGCTGTATGAGGTGCTTATTTTGCCTTTTTATTGCTTGTATTATGTCGTCATTGGTGTTAGACTTAAGCACCCCATACAGCACAACCTGCGGATCTTTATTGTCTATACTCTGGACTTCTAGTTTTCCTCCACTTTTCTCTATTCTTTCTTTGACCTTATCTCTGTCCTTCTTATTACTTAATCCTATAATGACTTTCCTATCTTTTCCTTTTCTAATCCTATCTATTTTAATTCCCTCTTTCTTTGCCTCTATAATTGCTCCTACTTCTGTCACTATCTCTGCACTCGTCATAAAATTTTCCCTATCTGTCACTACCAAAGAGTGGAGGGTCACGTGCTTCGGCTTCGGCGGCGTGGTTTCCCTTCCACCACCGGCCACCGCCGCATAAGTCGCGGGTCTTGGTTCTGCCGGGGCCCTGGCCCCCCACTCTTCGACGGCCCTACTTAAATTTTTCTCATTTTCCTTTGCTAATTGCCCTTTGATTGCCCTTTCTAATTTCCTCTACCCTGCAATTTATTTCCCCTTTTATACCCTTACATTCGCTTATGACCTCCTGATTTAACTTGTTTATTTCTTTTAATTTGTTACTTGTCTCCTTTCTTATGTCCTGACTTAACTTTTCTACCCCACTCATCAGCTCAACTGCCCTATTTAAATTCTCTTTACTTTCTTTTGCCAATTCCTGGTTTATTTGTTTTATTTTTTCTACCTTATTATTTATCTCCCCTTTTATACCCTTACATTCCTTTATAATCTCTTGACTTAACTTATTTATCTCTTTAAAACTTGTATTTTTGTTATCCATTATTTCCATACTTAATGCTTTTACAATGTCTGTCAATTCGATTGCCCTGTTTAAGTGGTTCGTACTGTCCTTTGCCAATTTCTGGTTTACCAGTCTCATATTTTCTACCTTGGTGTTTATCTCATCTTTTATCTCCTTACAATCCTTTACCACCTCTCGATTTAGCTTATTTACTTCTTTAAATTTATTACTTGTCTCCTCTCTTACTTCCTGAATTAACTCTTTTACCCCATTTATCAGTTCGGAAATTTTGTTACTATTTTCCTCATTTATTTCTTTCATTACTTCCCTTATGTTGTTGTCGTTTATCTTATACATCCTTTCATCCATCATGTTTTCCATTCTTTTATATAATTCTGCAATCTCTCTCTTACACTCACAACTTTTTGGGGTTCCTTGCTCACTTCCTCAAAAAATACGCCATAAAAAAAATACGCCCAGTTACCATTTTCTTTTTAATTTATATTAGTATGATCGCTGCTCAGTATGGACAACTCTAGTGAATGTTACTGGTTCGAGCAGGCAGCGCGAGCGGTCACTGGTCGTGAAAATTAAACAAAGTTCCTAATAATAATATTATTTTTACATATTTATAATGTACTTAATAGTTATTATACCTATAGTCTTATACTATGACAGCATTGATGTCAAATAAGACAAAAATATATGCATCGGAAAATGGGTTATTGCTATAACATTTATTTTTACGGTTTATTGGCCGTGGCTAATATTTTAATTTATTTAAGTTTAAAGGGGGTGACATACAATAAACAACAGCTAAGAATTATTTTTTAATGCAATTTTATTTTTTAAAACTGTGTATTTGTCCAAAAACAAAAATCAAAACCGACTTCCAAAGTAAAAATGCACAAAAACGTATGAAATACAACTTATTACCTAAATAATTCCCCTTTTAAATTCGGCTAAAATTTTAAATATTTCTCTACTCAATTTTCATAATTTTGAAGTCGGTACCAGCCAACTTGACGTGAGTTCTATAGAATATTGTCTTACCAGGATGTTGTTTGGGCTGGTAGTCGAATTTAAAAAGGGAATTATTAAGGAAATAGGTATTATTTCATACTTTTTTGTGCATTTTTACTTTGGAAGTAGGTTTTAATTTTTGTTTAAAAATAATAATTTTTCTATTTTAGTTAAGTATATTATTTATTAAATTAATTATTATTATTCACACATTTTAAGAAAGTTATAAATACAAAAGCCCCCGATATTCCTACTCTCTCTACAAAACAAACTCAAGCGTTCTTTTAAGCCAGTTTTCTGAGAGGCCGTGATATTTTCCCAAATATTACCGACCTAACGACTTACTAAATAATCACCAGTGATAATATTGGTTAGATACAATATTATTAAATTATTATTATTATGTCGACTATTAAGTATTTCGACGGAAAAATGTAGCAGTAAGCGTTAAATATATTATAGTGATGATGATAATCACGAATATAATTTTAGAAATAGCAAAATTTCAAAGACATTGATATCGGTGCACAAAACTCTGATGACTAGTGAGTACCTATGTCATCATAATAATATGTTGGTGTTTCTTGTGAAGATGGTGGTGATGATGATGATGATTACTGTAAGTAGTCATACTACTTACATACTATGCAAGCATATGCCATCTATGATGGCTACTTACAGTAATCATCATCATCATCAAAATGCAAGTAAGCAAGCAATGTATATGTATTCGTCTGGCCAGATTTAAGAAAGTTGCACTACACGAAACCGGCACTAGTCCACTAAACACTCCCAAGTAACTTTTTTTGAGTCATTTTTCGCCTTCGCCTTACACATTAATCCTTCGAGCCCTTTCTGCAGCACTGGGGCCATGGTGGAACTCGTCCTCGAAAATAATACGATATTTCAAGTTTTCCATTTTGTGAACACAGTGACGCAAAGGAAAAAAACAAAAGAGAAAAAAACAAATGAATTACGGTTTTCGAAACACAAATGCATCAGTAAATAGCGGTATTTTGCGACGAAAACGACAAAGCGCTTCATATGTAAGGACCTAATATTAGCACAAAAATTAAGCATTCAATCAAATAGCACGAAGTAATAGTTTTTTGTAAATATTATTTATTTAACAACTTATCAGATATCAGTCATTCACACGTAGATAAAATTGTCAAAACATAAAATATAATGTGTCGTCGACTTTTGATAAGGAAACGGTAGACATTGACACATATTGTAACTACTGTAAACTGTATAATAAACAGCTTATGGTCAGTTGTGATGACCTTTTATCTATTAATTGTAAATAAACACTTAAATAACTTCTATATTATGCGATAACGTATACAAGTTCACAATTATTATCGAAGGTGTTAATTTTGTATATTTATTAATTTAAATTTCTATTTGGTACATATTTTTGATTTAACCTAAAAGCGATAAATCAAATTAAGAAAGCTGACAAAGCAATGATCAAAAAGAAGTGAGTACCTATGATGTGTAATTATTAATTAAGTACCTGAGTAACCAAGCTTTGCTCGGAGTTCTGATAAATAAATTTAAAAAAATCACAAAAATATTATCTGACCAGGATTTGAACCTACCTCATTTCGAATTTCCCGGCTTTCAAATGTTATAACATACGTATACCAAACTGCCAATCGCACTGACATAATAGAGTCAAAATGATTGATATATTATTATTGGACGATGAAAGAAAAAACATATTGTATAGCTTAAAATGCACAGTTTCTTAGTAATACGACCTAGCTAGATCGATTTTTCTCCCCCAAAACTCCCTGCATACTCAATTTCATTTTTCAATTAGTTTTCGAGAACCCGATTATATAGATATAAGATTGTCTCGATTCAAGAATAATATGGAAGCTTTTATCGCATAAAATGACATTAAGTCCTACTAATATTTTAAATTTGAAAGTTTGTGGGGATAGATGAATGGATGTATGTATGGATGGATGGATGGATGTTTGTTACTCTTGCACACAAAAACTACTGATCGGATTGTGATGAAACTTGGTATAGTGTTAGTTTAGGCTCTGGATTAAAATATAGGTTACTTTTAATCCCGGAAAAGTACAGTGTTCCCGCGGGGTACTCGATAGTATATTTACGCGGGCGGAGCCGCGGGAAACACCTATTTCTTTATAATATTTTGTAGATAGATTTTCATAGCAGAGCTACGTACCACTCCAATAACAGTAACAAAGAAGTTACTGCTGCCCAAAGACCAAAGTATAGTCTATTCGGGTTAAGGACGCGTTTGCAAAATGTGTTGTTTGACAGCGGCCGAGCGCAGACTGACATTTCCTTAGAAATGTTTTAGCCAATAAATCCAGACAGTGAAATCAAAATAAAATAAACCTTAATACCACCCATTAGGATTAATGCATAAAAGTAAAAAACACGTGGACATTTTGAGGAGACATTTTATGTTTTTTCTAAAAATATTTTGTTGGTTTTTTTTTTTACTATTCCAAGGTATTCGCTGTTTTGCGCATTTTTAAACAAACAAAATAAGCTACCTAAGAGCAGAAAAATTATCCTAAATATAAACTCATAATTGTATAATATTTTCAATTATTTTACATATAAAGAACTCTATGTAAATATAAATTAAAATAAAAAAATATGTGTCTTAGTTTTGAAGGTATTGGTTTCATTTGGTTGCAAAATTGACCAAAAACCCATGCAATTTATGTCAAATTTGCAAACGCATCCTCAGAAGTCAGTAAATGTCAGTATGCGTGCATGATAATAATAATAACTCAAACACCGATTTCGGTGACGGTGGCCGGTTTCATTGAAACCAGGCCAGTTACGCGGGAGTAATTTTATAGTGTCCAAGTGTGAGCGCAGTACACAAGAGCACTCTCTTGTGTACTCTTCCTTTACTCTCATAAGCCAGCGAGACGGATAATCCACACGACTGGCGAGAGATCAGGCGCATGACTTTTTACATGCCCATCCGACGCATGGATCATCTTTCTTGTCAAACAATCAGGTGATCAGCCTGCATTGTGTTAACCAAACTTGGAAACAACATTTTTTGTTGTTCCAATGCGGGAATAGAATTTCGAACCCACGACTTCTGAGTCGAGAGCCAAGCTCTAACCACTAGACCACGGAGGCTTCATACATAATATTATGTCAAAATGGCTTACTATATTTTTAACGTAAACACGGCTAATTCGTCATTGGTCAATTCTGATATTATTTATTTTACATTTCACTGACTTCTGAACGCGAACAGAAATAGTTAGTAGTTCTATATTTAAAAAACGTAACACCATTAATCACTCCGAACATGTCAAAATCAGTTTTGATTTAACTGCCAGATTTGGTGAACTATTTAATCGCCGATAAGGAAGGCCGAAACCTATTAACACGTTCAGTTATCGATAAATGTTTGCTAATGGGAGTATAAAATGGAGTTCTGAATTAATGACATTTAGTTTACAAATCGTGATTGATCACTGGTCAGCGCAAGCATCAATTTGAATTATGTCACCTTATATACGGATGCGAAGTAAATTGATACTTATTCGGCTTGCATATGGTACACATTAGTTTGTTCAAATTATGTAGTTTAGTGACAACAGTTTCTGATCAATCTTCATGATAGCGAAAGGTATTTAGACATTGAGGTAAATCTCATTAGATATACAGAGGTAATTATTATTATATGTGTAGGCGTTAATACCTAATTCATCATTAATTCTTATTAAGTACCTATGAACTTTTTTACATAAGTATGATGTGGGATATCATACTGTATTAGCTTTTTTTTTATTTTTATTCAAAACGTATTAGCAAAAATAATATTTGTGATAAGCCTAAAATAAAATAAATTGATGTAATGACCAATAAATTTTATAAATGGTCCAATAAAAATTTGACGATGTTCAATAAAACCCGTATTTGCAACGAATTTTCATAAGCCTAATAAAATAACAGATTGAATATATTGTTTTTCAATCATTTTTTTATGAGCGTTAGTGTTCACTCATCTAATCAAAAAGTAATAAAAACTTGAGAGGTGTCAAGGGACACCCGGATGGAACGAAGTTATAATATATTATTTTTTTGTAACTATCGATCATACTTTTAAATGCGTTAAGTGAAAATAAAAGCTGTTAATTTGAAATTACAAACAGACACTTCAATTTTGTTTATCTGTATAGATATAATATATTATATTATACCAAACAAATAATTGAACTAAGTATATATAGTGCGCGCGGAACTAGTTGGCCGCGCCTTAGATAGGGACAGGGGTGAGGGGGCGGGTTGCTTGTTGCTCGCAGTGTTGCCGTCGCGAAGTCCAGCTCCGTACTGAGTAATAACATCAACAACATCAAGCGCTCTTCCGCTTAGTCACATTATGTAACAGTCATAACAGTCACAATGTGTAATTGCAAAATTATATATTATTGTGAAGGTGATAAGGTCGTTTTTTGTATCATTCTTAATAGTAGTCGTTATTACATTGTGATTTCGAGTGGCAAAAAGTGTCGTGCCCATATTAATCCGTCTAGCCCCAATACAATTCGCAACGCGCCATAAGGAATTTCGTTCCAAAAACTGTATAATTAACGGCAAAGCTGATTGACTGATACCAACGCACAGGCCATATTTCTCATATGACGTAGGCATCCATCAACTAAGGAAGAATTTTTCAAAATTCAACCTCTAAGGGGGTAAAATAAAAGTTTGTATGAAACTTGTTGTTCCTTGGACATTTTTGCCATGATATTTCGTATGAATTGTAGTTAGTATTTCAGCGTTTTCTAAAATTCAGCCCCTAGGTGGGTAGAATAGGGGATGAAAGTTTAAAACCCAATTTCACGCGGCCAAAGCCACGGGCAATTTATGCTAGTTATATTTATAACTAATAAGTAATAATTAATAATAATTACTAATTCACATTCATAGATATTAATTTTCAGAAGTTAACTAATAATATTATCGTTATTATACCTAAATTGTTTCATAAAAGAAAAAAAAAATATATATATATATATATATATATATATATATATATATATATATATATATATATATATATATATATATATATATATATTTATATATAACTTTAAATTGGGCTGGGCATTATTAGAAGAACATAAAATGCGAAACTAAAATTATTCATAAAAGTATTTTATGCTAATCACATACACAGACACGTTGAATAATCTAAGCTAATGTCAGAAGTAGAACAGGACACTATTTTTTTTAATCAGAATAAGGGAGACATTGCAAAATCCTCATATCAATCCTATTGATCCATACGCATAATACAGCATACATATTATACAAAGATTTTTTTTCTATACACTACCTATATAATTTATGCACTGTCAACTTTCCCTTGCTCCACCGACATAATATCGCAATGTATGGTACCTAATTGTGCAACATTGCATAATGCTGTTCCCACGCGTTGCACCCAAACGCATCGGCGTGACACGATTCTAGTGCGTCTAATTAAATTCGACTCTATTATGTGGATGATAGAGTTCATTGTTTCCATTGTTTGAGTGGTAGCGTAATAAGCAGATTATAGCTGAAAGAAATGTAGTTCATTTAATGATAGAGTTTAACACCCACTTGGGCCACCAATAGGGGAAACGACTACATGTAAATTATTTAGTTTTAACTTATATACTCAGAAATATTGAGGTAAGTAGTAATACCATCAAGCAAAGAACGTAAATAAATATAATATTATGAGTAGTTTAGTAAATAGATAGGGTACTTATAGAAAATACAAAAAATGTTTTGCAAAATTAGTAAAATAAACCTTCCTCCTTTGCTTACTTACATCATGTACAAAACATTCAATAAGGTAAGTATGAACTTAAACGCACAAATTTCAGAGATATTTACAAATTTGTTCCTGCGGCCTCATATTTCATAGGTACAGTTTTTAACTTAGTCGTGACGTCACAGTTAGGTAAGGTACGACTTTTGTATGGAGCGTCACGAGACTTGCGAAACATTGTAAACAAATCGCTGTACCTATGAAAATATATTTTTTAAATATTGTTTCTTTAATTGAGAATTGTCTCATATTTAAGAGTACTTACATTCATTTATGCAATAAAAAAATAGAGTCATCCAGCCTATTGCCTACCATATTAATAGCATACCTACTAAAACTATTTAGACTTATGTAAAAGTTCCTTAAACTGCCTTAAAGTAATAATTGAAAAGTATTTTCCTAAAGGTTAACGGTACAGTTCATCTGGCTGCGAATTGCAATAAGACTAAACACAATAGGGAATTGGTAATTTAATGAATATTGTATAATTTTGAAACTCATCCCTAGTCCCTACTCTCCAGCGTTAGCCTAAACACCATATCAATATCATGTAATTTAATAGAACTTATAATAATCTTGGATATAAACCTAGATTAAGGGACAATTGACATATTTGAAAGTAAACAATCGTAAATATACATGCAATTGTTTACTATAAAGCTTAGAATGTAGGAAAAGCAGCTAATTCAAATATATCGAACCTATTTTTATTCGACTACGGTGAAGCCAAAAGGAAGGGTAATGATTTTGGCAGTCTATGTATGTATGTATGTATGTATGTATGTATGTATGTATGTATGTATGTATGTATGTATGTATGTATGTATGTATGTATGTATGTATGTATGTATGTATGTATGTATGTATGTATGTATATATGTATGTATGTATGTATGTATGTATGTATGTATGTATGTATGTATGTATGTATGAATGTATGTATGTATGTATGTTTGTTCCCTCGTCTAAACTACTGGTCCGATTTTAATAAATAGGTGTCAATAGATTCGTAATGATGCCGCGGGTAACATAGGCTATATATTTTTTTTCAAAATTATGTATTTCGAAAATTAAACCTCAGATTCTAACATCTTTACAAATTAAATCGACATAATTATCACATGTTTGGTATCAAAAGAAAGGTCTTGGCAAGCACACTACAAATATTTACATAATTTGTATATATATTATATTATATCATATTGTTTAAGTCAAAATATACGTTTGTAGCATTTTCGTTACTGGTGGCGCAGGTAGCGGTAAAAGCTTCACGCTAAAGCTTATAGTAGAACAAATTCGTAGACTTAGTACAGATCGCCATAGTGTAGTGATAGCAGCACCGACTGGCGTCGCTGCTCGCCTTGTCGGTGTGTAACGTAGTTACATTTTCTCTGTTCATTCAGAGGCTTTAGCGCCATCTATCGGCGCACGTCCTTACTAAAACGGCGTTAGCCTTTCTTTAATATTCGATTCATAGATCGATTTTAATTTCGTCTTAAATCTTAGAAAAATAATAATTTAGTTTTTTTTAATAATGAAAAAACAGTAAATTTGTAATATTATATTACATAAATAATTATTATTGATATAATATCTTTTTATTTTGATTTCTGGATTTTTTATATTTACGCTTTAGTTTATAGTTGTCAAAAGCTTAAAAAAGAGGAAGGAAGGGTATATATATATATGGCACTTCTTCGAATGACATTTCTTTTTTGAATAAAATTTTCTATACTCAATATGTAGTCGTTATAATTATTATATTTTAACCCCGTGTTCCACGGTGAGTAATTTAGTATATCTGTGTTGTGAATGTTTGGAAAATCATGCTTGTATTAAAATGCACTATTCTTTTCTGTAAACTATCATCTTGGTAAAATTAGTTGTCAATTATTTGATTAGCGATACCACGTGCTCAATTTGTAGTTTCATCTTTCCAATCTAGCACTGTTAAAATATTAGGATATTTGTATCCATGCCTTATTTATTCTGTATATCATCTTTTAATATTGTAATGGCCACACAGCCCGTGATTTTTGATCGTTTGGGGTTAAAATACCACTGGCTGTGGGACTGGACTCCTACCCACATGTCGTGAATTTTTCAGGAAATTTGGTTTCGGGCACAAACTCCGCCAACTACAGCATTCGAGGTACCGATTAAAAAGGACTTATACCTAGCTGGAGTTCTGAGTGCTGGTAGATATTGGACTGGGACCTTTTTGGACGATCTATCGACGTCGATCGGACGCAGCGGTGACGGAGAAGCAACCAGAAGTTGGAGCCCCATCTCGCTCTCTCGCCACGTGCTAGACTCCTGGACTAAAGACCGGACTCCTCAGCTAAGTTCCCACGTGGATTAAAGCCCCTTAGATACCCTTCAGACACCAAGAGGCTAGATCAGACCGAACGGCCTTCTGCCCACGACCCCTATTTTTTTTAATAAATATATTATTGTCACGGGAAATCTCTCTTTCATTTAATTTCACCCGTAACAGGTGGATGCACGTTACACTCGAAATTTTCATTGCCGGTTGAAAAAGGTCGAGTAACAACAATGCGGCCGTTATCCGGGGACCGACTCCAAAGAGAGCGAGTCAAATGGAGGAATGTAAATTGGCTTATTAAAGACGAAATATCAATGGTACCATATCAATCACTGAGGAACATTAGTGGCGTGCACAGGATTATGGCACTGGGTATGCGGCGAAGTATTCGGTCACAAAAACTTTTTCGTTTATAGATTTTTAGCATAGCTAGAGCCAAGCGACGGATCTCTAAGTCGAAACCATGCCAACAGAGCAAGTCTTAGATGTACTACTATTCATGTACATCTTCTACGGCAACGCAGACAAAACAGCGATCGATCGTCGCGGCGGAAGAAATTCTAATAAGTAAAATAATAAGCATATTTTAAAATATTATAACTACTCACCAGTGACTGACTGCTTCAATTTTCACATATTCAAGGTTCCGGTTACTTGAGATTAGTATATCCCGATGTAAATTACTAAATAATATGCAAGGAAAACAATATAATTTAATCGTGTGTACACAACCACATAACTTTTAACATGAAATTTTCGAGTTACATAATTTTTTTTTGCTGGTTTAATTGTTGTAACTCGGGTACACACCTACCTTTAGACAGAATTTGAATCTTTTCACTGAATGACAATTGTGAGAACTTGTTATTTTTAATTTTTAATAAACACACATTATCAACTCAAACCTCACAATCAAATGTACCCACTTTCAAATGTTAAAATGAAAAATCTTTTAAGAAAACTATAAATAAACAGGAGCGATTAAATTGTAAACAAACACACGAAATATGCAATATGGCCGCCGCAAACACAAAACATTTTTTATATTTAAACAAATATAACCTTACTAAACAAAAATGTAATATCTGTATAAATAATTCATTAGATTCAAGTCATTTTGTTTTTAATCGGATTATAGGCAACGAATAACTTCCGACAAGCCATTCGGCGGTTTTCGTTAGCCATCGGATACTTCGGATAGCCTGCCGCAGGAGTTACTACTATATTATCATGTCGATATTCCTGGATGTGTGCGTTTGCGAAGTATGAAAATTACACACACATGCGAAGATTTGTCCTGCAGCACGCATCGGCATTAGTTGTTATTTATAAAATATTAGGCGTTTTTAAGTTATTATATTTTTTAAATTAATTTATTTACTATTAATTAAAGTCATCTAAAACGTACGAACGTTTTATTAAAATATCTGTGAATGACAAGTAAAGCACTGCATTTCTGCCTATATGGAGCGCACGCCCCTGAGGAACATACATATTCGTCTTCAAGAAATTAAGCAAAGTGCAGAATTCTTTGGTGGGGTGAACATAATGTTGTTCGGGAATATCATGCAATTGCCTCCCGTAGCGAAGATGTCAGATGGATCGTATTGTTTTAGACAGCCTGATCAATTTTCAGCTGAGCCCCACCTGTGGAGACTTTTTAGTTTCATCGAGTTGCAACAAAACATGCGCCAAGGTAAATGATACAACATTTGTGGACATTTTGAACAATATAAGAGTTGCTCAATTAACTATCTAGCAATTGTCTATTTTAGATAGTCGACGGTTACTAAATGCACATGATCATGAAAATATTATCAAAATCTATCCTACCATTAAACAAGTGGATCAATACAATCTCAAAATGAGTGAAAATCTATCAAAGGTTCCTAAGATCTATGAGATTCAAGCGGTAGACATATCCACCGAAAGTAAAACATATGGTTGACAACCTATAGGTGAACACGTTCCTAATGATCCTAACAAGACTGGAGGGAGCTAGTGAACGAGCTCCATATAGGCGTTGGTTCAAGAGTGATGCTCAGACAAAACTTAGGCATAAGTCGAGGTCTCGTAAATGGTGCGATGGGCACCGTAATGAGCATCGATTGGCCAGCTCTAAGGCGAGATCAATTAGAGCCCGGTTCCCGCAGCTGTGCACATTCAATTTGATGACAGTACTATCAAACCTGATAATCATATAAATAAAACAGTTCAGATAACTCCTAGTACGGTTGACTATGACGGTTTGAGAGGAAGTGGAAAATTTTTGCGCAAAATGCTACCAATTATTCTATGTTGGGGCGTGACTGTGCACAAATTACAAGGGTGCACATTGGAAAAGGCTGTTGTAGACGTTGGTAAACGTATTTTTTCTAAAGGCCAAGTTTATGTAGCATTGAGCAGGGTAAAGTCACTAGAGGATACATATAGGGGTAATACAACCCGTATTACCCCTATATGTATTATAAGTGACTTGGAACCGCGAAAACTCTTATGCCATCCTCACGATGCTGCATCTTAAACAGAATTAGAGAGGTTTAGAAGTCTCGACTCTGCACAATAATAAGCCAGTTTCAATTTATGCCTATCTGTGCCGCGATATTTAACCTTTCTTAAATGTGACTATGTATGTATTATAATATATAAATAGCACGGCTAGTTTAATTTAATATGACACTAGTCTACTCTGAAAAATTTCGGCACGCTCGCTTCACTCGCACACAAATTTAAATTTGAAATTTTGTATTATTCGTCAAAAGCGATATTGAAGATGGTACTATGTTATTGTATTGTAAATATTCTTAAGTAATGTACTTGACATTACTTAAGAATATTTTTAAAAGTGCCTGGCTCTGTCCGCGCTTTCTTTCTCTTTTGATAATATAGTTATAAAAGTTTTTGGTTTGTTATTTCGTCAGTATTTTGTCACAAAAAATATGTAAAAAAATTTGCCCGCTGGTGGATAATTTGTAAAAAAATAATTAGATTGGGAAACGGAAAAATATTAAATAAAAAAATAAGTTTAAAAAACTAAAACCCGACTACGAAAAAAAGGGGTCTAAAAAGGCAGAAACAAGAAAATAATTCAAATAGAAATCCAGAAATGCATAGTTACAAAAATGGTCAAGGTAGAGCCGTGGTCGCGCCTATTGTTCAGAACTGTCGATGTCAAAACGCAGCCGTCTGTAACTATCTTGGGGTATGCATGTCTACATGACGATATACGCAGTTTCAATTTATACATAGACGTCACGCATCTCGGTGTGAACTGAGGCTTATATGACGCCATTAGTGTGTGCGACCACGGCTCTACCTTGTCCATTTTTGTAACTATGCATTTCTGGATTTCTATTTGAATTATTTTCTTGTTTCGGCCTTTTAGACCCCTTTTTTTACGTAGTCGGGTTTTAGATTTTGAAACTTATTTTTTTTTAATTATACATTAAATATAATGAGGATATAGGTATAGCTTATCGTTATAAGTACGACGACGACGATTGTTCTGTCACAAAAACTCCCAAGAGTTTATCCGAATTTACTTCTGAACCTTGTACTGAACTTAATTCAGTTACTTTTTTTAATGTTTGTTGTAGAAATTTTATTGAGTGTCTCATAGGTGTAAATTCCATATCTCACAAAGTTTGACAACAAGTGATGAAAAAGCGCTCTACCAACGCGAACGTATAATTTTGACAAATGTCCTCAAACTTTTCCTAAATTGTTCTAACAAAGTTTAGTTTGGGATTTTGGGAGTACCAAAAGTACCAAATCCGAATGTAATTAATTCATGAAAGCGTTGTCGTTGAAATGTAACTGTAGACGTCAGAATAGTTGGCATTGGCGTTAACACGTGTGAAACAAGCAGACTAAACACCCGATGGGTAGGGATTACCCCCTGAATCTACAACACTGAGGGGTTAAAGGTGTGTTGACAGCATATAGACAAAGAAAAAAATCATTTCAAAATATAGCGCGTATCAACGTTATAATATTCAAACGTTCAAAACAGATCTTAATTCACTACACATAAATAAAGGTACACGTTTCATTTCAAGAGCTGCGCCGCGCTGCGCAGCACAGGGCAGTTAAAAATTCACTCTTGCATCAGTGGTGTGGGGTCCTATAACTCCATTCCCATCGGCTTCACTTACCACCTACCTTCTGAAGACCCTCATCCAAATCCCTATCTATTATATTAGGCTAGGGCTTCCTTATGAAAGAGAACCAGCCTTCGCCATTGATGGGTATGCGTACTTAAGGTGCTCAAATGGAGAAAAGTCACATTGAAACGAACACACGCTACTAAAACAACACTGACAAACTTTTTGGTTACATGTATATGTAATATAATAACATAAATATATAATAATAATATAGTATAATACCCATAATTAATGTTAGACAAAAAATCATTTTAACCGATTTCCAAAAAAAGGAGGCGGTTACATACATAGGCTGCACTAAAAGTATCGGGAATGGAATATTTCCACTGTTCCTCTCATATTAAAATCTTTTTAATTTAAAACTCTTTGGTTTTAAAAATCGAATACCGTTTATTTATTTAAAAAAAGATTCTCGGTCTTGTCACAAGGTCTTGTCAAACTTGTTTAGTCGTTGAAAAAATGGAAGAGACTCGAGAAAATTCTAGAGCGATGATTTATTATGACTTTCGAAGTGGTTTAACACAAAAACAGTGTGTTGACCGGATGATTTCTGCATTTGGTGATGAAGCCCCATCCAAAACCACAATTTATCGCTGGTTTGCTGAATTTCAACATGGACGTGTCAAGCTCAGTGATGATCCCCGTCAAGGTCGTCTAAAAACTGCAGTCACCCAAGAAAACGTTGATGCTGTGCGTAAGCTGATTGAGGAAGATCGACATGCGACATACCGCGAAATTCAGGTAACTTTAGACATTGGCATGAGTCAAATACAAATAATCTTGCATGAATAATTAGGTGTAAAAAAGTTGTTTTCCCGATGGATACCGCATTTGCTCTGTGAAGAGCAAAAAGCGGCTCGCGTTACTTGGTGCGTCAGAACTCTCGAAAGATTCCACGCAGGATCCTCAAATGCTGTATACAAAATCGTATCAGGTGACGAATCCTGGATATACGCGTACGAACCCGAAACAAAAAACCAGTCACGAGTTTGGGTGTTCGAAAATGAGTTAAAGCCAACAAAAATTGTTCGTTCACGGAGTGTTGCAAGAAAATGGTGGCCATGTTTGTCTCCAAAACCGGCCATGTTGCGACTATTCCTCTTGAGGGACAAAGAACGGTTAATGCAGAATGGTATGCTAACATTTGTTTGCCACAGGTCGTTTCTGAACTCCGTAAAGAGAACTGCAACCGCCGCATCATGCTCCATCACGACAATGCGAGTTCTCACACCGCGTACAGAACAAAAGAGTTTTTAAAGCAAGAAATCATAGAATTATTAGACCATCCGCCGTACAGCCCCGACCTAAGCCCTAATGATTTCTATACTTTCCCTAAAATAAAGAATAAATTGCGTGGTCAGAGATTTTCATCACTTGAAGAAGCTGTGGACGCCTACAAATACGAATGGTTGCTTCAATGATTGGTTCCATCGTATGGAAAAATGTGTCAAATTTCGCGGAGAATACTTCGAAAAGCAATAAATACATTTTTAAATAGTAATGTTGTGTCACTTCCTTGATTCCCGAAATTTTCAGTGCCGCCCTCGTATGTTCGGCTGCTTTTTTAAATATTATTTTTTAATTATTTTTTTTGTACGTTCAACGATAACTCCGCCGTCTGTTGACCGATTTTCAAAATTCTTCTCAATATTCAAAATTTTGAAGTCGGTACCGGTCAACTTGAACGTGTGTTCTATTTTAAATATTGTTTTATCAGGATTTTGTTCGGGCTGGTACCGACTTCAAAATTTTGAATATTGAGTAGCGAACTAGTTACAGCCAAATTTTAAAGGGGAATTATTTAGAAAATAAGTTTTATTTCATACTTTTTTGTGCATTTTTACTTTGGAAGTGGGTTTAATAGAATACCTTGTGCAGTTTTTGCTCGCTAAAGCATTGTTAGTAATGAGAGCAGGTCGGACCTTGTATTAATGTCTATGGGACAAAGGCTGTTGTGTGTTTTACGAAAAACTTAAGATTTTCTTTTTCATACATTTTGTTCTTTTAAATGGTAGACACCATTAAGTAAATAAGAAAGTAGTGACTTTAAAGTTGGTATTTAATTAAATATTTAGTAACTGTTTACAACAACATGTAGCTAATTAATTAGTAAAAACTGTTTACAATTTTTTTAAGGTTGGAATATTTGATTAAAAATAAATGAATAGGCATACTAAACTAGAATACCTACTTTCTATTAATAATAAAAAATATACTTATTATCCTACTAGTTACTACAAATGTGAAAGTTTGTGAGGATGGATGTTTGTGACTCTTTCACGCTAAAAGTACTGACCGGATTCTGATGAAATTCTGATTATTTGGTGTGGTAGTTGTTTAGGCTCTGGATTAAAACATAGGATACATTTTATCGCAAAAAAGTATAATGTTCCCGTGGGATATTATACTTTTTACTAATTATGTGGGCGGCGCCACTTGTAAAAGCTAGTTACAAGATATTATTTGTTTAGAACAGATGAATATCTTAAGACTTAAAGTGACTTCACGACCCGCCGGTGTAAAAATAAAATTTTCAAGGAACAAAAACATGAACGGCGAAGTATTTGGAAAGTTAAATTAAAACATTGCTCTGGCTACTAAAATAGGATAAGAAAATTATAATTACTATGGCGTGGTAAGTGGTAAGAAACTCGGAAAACTTACGAATTAAATATATTGACGTGATGAACATGATGATAAAAAAATAAGTTTAAAAAACTAAAACCCGACTACTTAAAAAAAAGGGGTCTAAGAAGGCCGAAACAAGAAAAAATAATTCAAATAGAAATCCAGAAAGGCATAGTTACAAAAATGGTCAAGGTAGAGCCGTGGTCGCACACACTAATGGCGTCATCTAAGCGTCAGTTCACACCGAGATGCGTGACGTATAGGTATAAACTGAAACTGCGTTTATCGTCATGTGGACATGCATACCCCAAGATAGTTACAGACGGCTGCATTTTGACATCGACTGTTCCGAACAGTGAAGCTTTTACCGCTACCTGCGCCACCAGTAATGAACATGCTACAAACGTATATTTTGTCATAAACAATATGATATAATATAATATATATACAAATTATGTAAATATTTGTAGTGTGCTTGCCAAGACCTTTCTTTTGATACCCAACATGTAATAATTATCTCGATTGAATTTTTATTAGATGTTAGAATCTGAGGTTTAATTTTCGAAATACATAATTTTGAAAAAAAATATATAGCCTATGTTACCCGCGGCAACATTACGAATCTATTGACACCTCATGTATTAAAATCGGACCAGTACTTTAGACGCTACGAGGGAACAAACATACATACATACTGTATACATACATAGAATGCCAAAATCATTACTCTTCCTTTTGGATTCGCCGTAGTCGGGTAAAAAGTTATACAAATAATCAAAGTTAACCCTTAACTGGTGTCGGGGGTAAAATTTTACCCCAGGTCAACATACTTTTAATTTAAATTAAAATTAAAAATTACCCCCGACACCAAGAACGGTTATTTACATGGACTCAATATTTATAACGTTTTTTTATTTTTTCAGCAAATAACCATAGTCATGGGCGGTTTTTTGAATGAGTATCAAATTGCACAGTTATTGGAAGACGAAAATTATGAATCTGATCCAGAGACCGTCCATGAAACCACAATAGCAGCTCTTTGTGACGATGAAATAAGTGATTGCGAAGAACCAGAAGTAGCTAGCTGTTCTGAAGACAGCGTATTAGAAGCTAACTCGAATTCCGGCTCATCAAGTTCCAGCAGTGAGGAAGAAGAAGATAGGCAAACTTTTGGCTTTTATAGGGGTAAAAATAGGTTCAAATGGTCAAAGAATCCTCCGAGTTTGTCGCGTGTAAGACAGCATAATATTATTACAACAATTTTGTCAACATATCGAGCGAAGTCCAGTTCCGATATGATCTAGAGGGTAAGGTCAAGTTAGCCTTGAAGAAGCTTGGTGTTCTTAACAGAGCGAGACAGTACTTCAGTCCGGACCAACGCCTACAACTCTACAAGGCGCAGGTTCGGCCTCATATGGAATATTGTTCTCATATCTGGGCAGGGGCGCCAAAATACCAACTGCTCCCTCTGGATCGTATCCAACGAAGGGCCGCTCGAGTTGTTGACTGCCATAGTGTTTCAAACAGCTTGGACCCCTTGGAATTACGCCGAGATGTAGCTTCACTCTGCATCCTCTATCGGTTGTATCACGGAGAGTGCTCTGAGGAATTGTTCGGAATCATACCACCTGCAACTTTTCGCCATCGTCCCACGCGAAAAACATACCATCCTCATCACCTTGATGAGTGGCAGACTTCCACCGTGCGCTTTTCGCGTAACTTTCTGCCGCGCACTGTAAAACTCTGGAACGAACTGTAAACAGCAGTATTTCCGGACCTATACGACCTGCAAACCTTCAAGAAGAGAGCGTATTCCCTCTTAAAAGGCCGGCAACGCACCTGCAGCTCTTCTGATGTTGCGAGTGTCCATGGGCGACGGTAGTTGCTTATCATCAGGTGACCCGTTTGCTCGTTTGCCCCCTTATTTAATAAAAAAAAAAAAAATTACACATCTTCCGGGCCTAAAAGGAGAAGCCCGTAATAAAATGAATATGTCCGAGCTTGATTCCTGGCAACTGTTGCTACCTGATTGTTAGAAGTTATTTTCCTTCACACAAATAAAAAATTTACCGAATTTATTGAAAAGAACACAAGCAAAGGAGCTCATGTCTGTCATGTCAGTTTGCTAGAAATGAAAGCATTTATAGGGCTGTTACTACTTGCCGAAGTTTATAAGTCTGGACATAAGGATATTGGATGTTTGTGGGCAACGGATGGAACAGAACGAGACATTTTTCGGGTTACTATGTCTCTAAAGAGGTTTTTGTTTCTTTTAACGGCTTTGAGATTTGATGATATTGAGACAAGAGAAGATAGAAAGAAAGTAGACAGAGCTGCTCTTATTTCTGAAATATTTAACAAATTTATTGAAAATAGCCAGAAAAACTATAGTTGTTCTGAATAACTCACTGTAGATGAAATGCTGTGCCCATTTAGAGGTAGATGCTTCTTTAGAATCTATATGAAGTCAAAACCAGCTAAGTATGGTATAAAGATTTTGTGTTTATGTGACGCCAAAACGCATTACCTGTATAATGCGTTTATATATACTGGAAATAGTATATACTGGAAAGGTAGAAACAAATAGAAGAGATGCACTTTCTGTCTACACAGACTGTTTTGACATTGGCACAACCTGTAATGAAGACTAATAGAAATATTACTGGAGATAACTGGTTTTCGTCGATCGAACTCGTGGACAAGCTAAAAGAGAATGGTTTGATTTATGTTGGAACTGTATGAAAAAATAAGTGAGAATTACCACCAGAATTTCTGCCTCATAAAACTCGTGCTATAGGTTCTACTATATTTGGATTTACAAATGACAAGACATTAGCCTCGTTTGTTCCGAAAAAAAAATCAAATAAGTGTACAAAAAAGTGTAGCAAATGTTCCCTTTTCATATGTAAAGAACATACTGCAAATGTCATTACATGTACCAAATGCTAAGTATTATGTAGTGTAAAACTATCCAGCTTTGTAGTGATTTTGTTTATGTTGTCATTTTTTTAATTTTATGTTGATCTCATACAATGTTCCTATATTTGTTATAGGGATTATATAAGAATATAGTACCAATAATTATTGTTCCATGTTTGTTCGATTTTTATAGAATTTAGGATACCTAAACTTAACTCGTAAAAAATATTGTTAAAAAAATACGTATACGAAAATTGTTTAAAAATAGGTTAATTTTTTGGTTAAAAGTATAATACAAGTTGTTTTTACTTAGATTAAAGTTGTTTGACTTAATAAAAGTACACAATTAACCCAAAAATAAATGATTCTTTTCTTTTTAGTTAATTTATACGGGTGGTCACAATTTACTCCCGACACTTGTGAACCGTTGTGAACTCTTATCTAAATAACTAAATTTATTGTCACTTGAAAACATAAGAATTTTCCCTTGTATTGCCTATAAATAGGACGAATGGTTAAAGAGATAAAGTCATGTTGACTCGCGTCATCAGCTCCTTTGGTGCGGTCGCAACGGACTTTCAGGAAATTGAAATTTTTTTAAACGTAATACGCACACTTTCTACTTTTATATAATACAAACAGATGCAAATCCTACTGCTATTATAAATGTGAAAGTTTGTGAGGATGGATGATGGGTGGATGGATGGATGGATGGATGGATGGAAGGATGTCTATTACTTTTTCACGCAAAAACTACTGAACAGATCTTGATGAAATTTGATATGGTAGTAGTTTAAGCTCTGGAATAACACATTGGCTACTTTTTATACCGAAAAAGTACAGTGTTCCCGTGGGATACTTTATTTTTGCGGGCGGAGCCGCGGGCAAAAGCTAGTACATACATATATATGCAGTCAAAATAAAACCAGGAAATAAATCATACCACTGAGTGGTACCAACCAAACCACACCCATAATTTTCATCACATATAAAATTTTTAATGCCCAACAAATAGAGCACGGGACAGCCAGTTCCGGGCAAGTAACATAGGTGACATAGGCTGGTTCTCCATCATAGGGAAGCCCTAGCCTGTATAATAGGTAGGAATTTGGATGAGAGTCTTCGTGGTAAGTGAAGTCGATAGGAATAGAATTATAGGAACCCCACGCCACTGGTAAGTACCTAATATCATAATTATAGTAAATAAGAATCTCTATTACGTTCAAACTCTCTTATACTTCTGTTACTATATTGTTGCATATCAGAGTTTACATCTTCCAGGTTCCAATTATACTCGTAGCTCAAAGAATCTATTCCCGTGTTATACTGCGCTAGTGAGCTCCGGAGTCCGGACATGACACGTAGGCTAAAGTTCAAAGTATATTATACTGGTGTGTAACAAGAAACACGCTCCAACTTGTAAGATATAACGAAGTTAGTGATGCGGGTCTGTATGTATCGATGAATTTTAAGTGGTTTGAATTTTTCGATAAAACATACATCAAAACTAACACTAGGTATACATAAAAACATTAAACGTAAAGCTTATACATTAGAATCTATTACCGAATAATAAAGTAGTATAAAAATTTAACCCTATTAAAGAAATGAACAATTTCAATGCCTTGCGAGCAGAGGTGGGCACTGTTTCTGGCAGATGTGCCAAGAATTAAGTTATTAAAAGTTAATACAAAAGGGTAGCTGCAGCTGTATACGTCACATTTATAAAGTGCCAAAAATTATTTTATAAAATGTGTATTTTAATAATTTGACTCAAAATTGTACCTACATTCTATATAAAAACTTGAGAGGTGTCAAGGGACACCCGGATGGAACGAAGTATTATAATGTATATTATAATATATATATTAGAGATTAGCCGGAACAAACACACAGACTGACAGACGGACAGATGCATTAATTGAAAATAAAAGCTGTTAATTTGAAATTACAAACAGACACTTCAATTTTGTTTATCTGTATAGATATAATATATTATACTATACAAAACAAATACTTGAACTAAGTATATATAGTGCGCGCGGAACTAGCGCCTTAGGTAGGTACAGTGTTGTGTGTACTCGCAGTGTTGCCGCCGCGAAGTCCGGCTCTGTACTGAGTAATAACATCAAGCGCTCGGCTAGCTAGTCACAATATGTAACAGTCATAACAGTCACAATCTGTAATTGCAAAATTCTACTTTATTGTCAAGGTGATAAGGTCGTTTTTTGGATCATTCTTAATAGTCGTTATTACATTGTGATTTCGAGTGGCAAAAAGTGTCGTGCCAATATAATCCGCCTAGCCTCAATATCGCAACGCGCCATAAGGAACTTCGTTCCAAAAATATATATGATACATACCTCTCCTCAATATCGATCGATAACATTTAATTTACAGTAAATCAATTAATAGAAGACACATATTTGAGATCAACTAATTAGTATCTAAATTTCCCTTTAAGACAGTCGATACCTTCGAAGTTTATACTTACCTTAATTGGGATGGATTTATTATTTGGTTACGCAAAATGAATGTTATAAAACTAAATAATTGTGCACGAATCGGTTTATCAATTTTTTTACCAAATATCGATTTTATTTTATCGACATTGTGTGGTTCAGTGGCGTGACTAGAATCCAATGATTTAGTTTAGGAGTTTGCCCTAGGCTACTTTCAGTGCACGATACGCTTACTGCATCTGAGTCCTATATCAAGGTGCTCGTTTTTCACTGACTAAATAAGCCACATAAATATTATTTACCAGGAACTGTGGCGCCAGTTGCTGTTTATATGGTGCAGTTGGCAAAACATCATCATCATCATCGGTTTTAATTCTCGAAAATATAGAAACCTAATTTTTCTTGAATCTACTTCGTTTTTCAAAGAAAGTTTGACTTTTAAGTTCCTATGATATCAATTCGTTTTGTCTACGTTATTAACGTAGTAATAAATATCGTGTTAATAGCCTGTTTCATAATCTTCTAATGTGTCCGATAGCTTATTCGGGAGTTTTGTCGCTGTTTACTTTATATCGAACACAGACAAAACATTCAAATAAGCTATCACTTACCATTATCAGTTATCATTAGATTGTGAAACAAATAATATAACAAATAAACTACAAATAATATATTATGTGCCTAATAACAAGACATTAGCAAATTAATACGGGGATCCTATTTTCTTTTATTTATTTCTGATATTAATGTACGTTGCCTAATCTCCCAGTCAATCGTAAATATTTTAGGTCCTTTTATTTTGTGTGACCTTAACTCGACCGTAAATGAGGTATCGTCATAATAACAATAAGCAATTATTTTCATTTTATATCGTTAGATTGAGCGAAGGGGGCATACTTTATTTTTCTACTCGAGCTAAGAGGACTAGAAAGAAAAATGGCCATATAAAAAGTATTACGTATGCAGTATGCTCCATGTCGTCTCATCTGACTATAAATAAAAAAAAATAGCAGGCCCGTTTTTTCTTCTTGCAAACGATAAAATATGTTTACGGATCATTTTATAAACTCTGTGGTCGACTCATAAAAATTTGTCAATTGCGAGTCGACTCGCGCACGAAGGGTTCCGTACAGATCAGATAAAAAATTATGTTTGCGGTTTTTTGTATGGGAGCCCCCCTTAAATATTTATTTAGTATTTTTTTTATAGCGGCAATAAAATGACATCGTCTGTAAAAATTTCATTTGTCTTGCTATCACAGTTCATGAAATACAGCCTGGTGACAGAAGGACGGACGACGACGTTACGAATACGTACTTGTCAATTGTTCGTGCTAGCCCCACTGAGATATTTTACCTTGGAGATTCTATGAGAGTGATCGTTATGCCGTCGGCATAAAGGTCATGTCAGAGGTCAAATAACTATGGACGGTCTGTTCAATGTGAAGGACTGCAGGAAGCATTGGATATGACGCTGATACAGCAGTAAATAGCGAGGTCGGACTTGAAAGAAACTCCACAACGAACTAGGGCTTATGAAATTGATTATTTAATGAGCAATATAGCAGCAACGGTTTTTAGGCAAGTGCAGCGACTGCTTTTAACCTAGGCACTAGGGGCTCAGCTATGAATAATTTTAAAGTGGCGTTGAGCTGGCTGGAGGTTCCCTTCCGGACGGGTGTCCGGAAGGGAACCTCCAGGAAAATGAAATTTGAATACATAGCCCTCCAGACTGGTGCTATATAATTATAAACTTACTGTTATTCACAACATTTCATTTCAATGCATTATATTGATTGGTAATTTATAAATATTTCTGGTAAGTGAAGGTAAGTTTTGCTAATTAGTTTTCAGAAAAATCGATCAAATGATTAACGATTATCTTGACTCTAGAAGGAGAAGGAAAACTTACCTTTCAAGTGGTCTGTGAATTACTGTGAATTAACAAAAAGAAAAACATGACGTGTACAGAAAGAACATTACTTTAAAAAAGAATAGATACATTAAAATTTGTACACCTAACGCCATCGGTGGCTTCCACCAATCCAGTCGTACTTTAGAAACTTGTTATGTAAGCAGTTTCCGACTGATGGCGTTATATCCAAAATCGTGTCGTGTCGTGACGTGACGTGGCCGTGGCCGCAAAAGAAGTTTCCTGACCTTCAAAATAATTTATAAGTTAATGTGCTCATGAAGATTTTACAAAGACGTTATACATAATATATAAAACTTGACAAAAATAATAAAACGCAACCGAAAAGTGTTTTTCAAGTAACAACTGTTCTTTCTCTAGAAGCCCTTAAAAGTGTAAACAATAATATATCAACATGTGGGACCATCTTAATATATTTTAGTAAAGTTATTTCCAAAGCCCGCATTAGGGCTGAACATTTATCACCATGACAGATCATCGCAGCTCTACACTCGTGACAAATGTAGCGGTCAGGTATTCTACTGTACTTTCACTTAAACGGTTTTTGATGTCTCTAACTTTTCTATTTCATCTTACTTATAACTTGGTTTTTTATAGCCAATTCAACTTTATGACCATAACTAGAAATAGAATGTGTCAGAGCGAAGCCTAAATTTTACAGTTTTGATATAGAAACTTTCATTCTCCCCTCAGGATTCCATTTTCCTTGCATATTAATATTTACATTCTTTAAATGAAAATAATATGTCATATCATGACGTTTATAATCGGGTAATATACAAAACAAACATGCTGTCAAATTGTTAACCCCCTCCTGTTTGGAAGGCAGTTAAAAATAATTATTCATGACTAGCTTTAGCTCGCGTGAAATTGGGTTTTAAACGATATCTTTATAATTTATAGCCTATATTTTGTGATTCTGATGTACTCGTAATTTAGGCGCGGGCGGAGTACCTACATCCGAGCGAGTCCCATTGGTCGTCCGCGTCGTCACCGCTTGAATTTATTTTTCTCGTGCGTACTTTTTAACATGATGATATCTCATAAGATATTTATTTAAGCTGTATATTATAAAGGGCAATTCATATACATTTTCGTGTATCAAATGCTTGAATTGACTAACGTATTTAATTTGACTGTATTGTATCCATCGAAATACTTTCTGAAAATACCACCTTATTACTTATGATTATTTTTAAAACTCATAATGGGTATGAGTGAGCTATTCTTAAAAGATAGACGTTTGCCATTGTGGACTTTTAGTAGACCTTAAAAGAACAACAATCCTACTAATATGCATTGTTTTATTATATCTCTAACGGATTACGGCAGCGTTTTCGATGAAAGCTCCCAGACTGCTTGATTTTTTCAGACACCTTCAAGAATTAATGTCATATTTCAATCAATTTCCATCAAAACTTAACAAATTATACACCCCAACCTTCCTTAGCAACCACTCTGTCGATAAATGAAAACTTCATGAAAATCCGTTCTGTGGTTTTTTAAATTATTGCGAACATACAGACAGACAGACGCGCGTGAGAATTCAATTTAAATTATTTAGAGTATTTTAGAGATTTAGAGAAGAGATACAATATGATTATAAATTAATGTCTAACCATAATGAATTTGTTACCATAGAACTTTTTTCAATTTATTATGTAGTTAGTTCTCTATACTCAGAGTTCTCCTACACAACTACAGACATGAAGGGACGAGGGTCAGTAAACATAATTGAATAAATCATAACCCTTTACAGAAATTTGAGTGACATTTGGGTATGATAAAAAGGCCACAGATAACACAGCGTCCGAGCACATTCATGAATCACCCTGTCAAGATTTGCATGTCAACATTACAGTTATTTCAAAGTGAACGAATTCAAAATGTGAATCGGGCATTAGAATTTCAAAGGCGCAATCCCAGTTTTAAACATTCAAATTTAGAACTTTCGAATGCCTGAATTAAGGATATTCAGAACGTGCTCTTTTTTCGAAGAGAGGAGGAGAGTCTGATCTAGCCTGGCTAGTTTGTGAATATTTGATACCTCACTATATGATACTCACCAAACGCAAAGATGAATTTTATGTTATTTTCAGAAAATTAGTATCCTGTACCCGCACCTTACAAATACGTGCTCAAACTTTTAAAATAAAAGGTTCTCATTAAATTGGATGTTTTATTTCCTTCTGTAACTAACAATAACTACGAGTCAGTTCACACCGCGACGCTACGTGGCGCTGCATTAATAAAATAGCTATTCAAAATTGAACTTTATTCACTACACAAAAAGGTACACGTTTCATATGACATTAGTCATACACTGGCCACTCACTGCACATGGACTCTGCGTCTGTGCAGCGTGGTGCAACTCGACATTCAAACTCGACATACAAACATATTATCTCATTGTATAATGAATGAAGGTTTATTTTGAATAGCTATCTTAAAACTTCAGCGCCGTGTCGCGTATCGTTTCGTTTTGGTGTGAATTGACTCGATATTTATCAATTTAAAAACAAAACAGCTTATGTAAAATAAAAGACGTATGTAAAAGTTTAGTTGTGAGCTTCCACTAGGGCACGATCCGTCGAAGGCCACCGTATAAACGGCGGAAAATATAGAACAATAGACGGTAATCATGATTAGCACACAATTCGCTATGTAGAAGGAAAGGAAGCGTTCTTGGCCCAGTTGTCGCAACCCGGCCCACGGTGAGCGGTACTCAAGGATCCTACTAGAGCGACAACTCGAAAAACCTACTTTGATTGACTAACGCTGGGTAGGATTTATTCTAAAGACCTTACACCGACTGACTAATAACTAGGAGGATGAAAATGTTTAAACTGCAGTTTCTAAATTGTGGGTTTATGAACTTTTTCGATATTTTATGGTATTATAAACTATACGGACAAAGGCCAACACCAATCATCTGATGCTAGGCAAAAAGAATTATTATCTGCATCACCAGTTGCCATAACTATCAACTCTACAAGTCTCACTTCAATAAAACGTATAATAATTCGTCGATTAAATAGAAAAGTGTAATTTTTCAAAATTTTCGGAAAGTAAGACTTATTGCTAGGGTTGGCCTGTCAAGAGCTATATTTTGTATGGATAAAATACACTTTATGTAATTACATAAAGTGTATTTTATCCATATTGGATCTATCTCGTATCTATAGTATCTCGAATGGATAAAAATATAATGTACTCTATGTAGCCCGCGACTTCCTATGCACAAAAGGAAATCCCGCGAGAACAGCATATTTTGCTGCGATAAAAAGTAGCCTTGTAGTGTTAATATAATAGTCTAAACTACTACTGTACCAAATATAATTAAAATCCGCTCTGTGGTTATTGCGTGCAAGAGTAACAAACATCTACACATCCATCTTACTATTAGTATAAATGTGAAAGTTTGGATGGATTGATGTTTGATACTCTTTTACGCAAAAAATACTGAACGGATTTTGAGGAAATTTGGTATGGTAGTATTTAAGCTCTAAATTAACACATAGGCTACTTTTTAAAAGTAGCAAACACGGTAGTGTTCCCGTGGGATACTGTATGTACGCAGGCGGAGTCGAGGGCAAATCTAGTACATCCATACATCCATTCTTACAAACTTTCGCATTTATATTATTAAGAAGGAAGTACTATTCAACAACAGCTGTACAATTTTGAAAACACTTTACATAATATACTATAAATCGATTTCAATAATATGTTATCAATAGATAAACAGCGGGTTCCCACTTCCCATATCTCTACGGTGTATGTATTGATTTTTAGATGTTTACATAACCTACTTAGCATGACTAATGTAATTGTATTGTAATCTATGTAAATAGGTACAATAAGGAACAAAGATTGTATGGAAACGTAAGCTTACAATCATAATAATTTAAGTGTCGCGTGCAATGTTACATAAACCATTAAAGCATACATGGTAATCCTCATTGAGTAATGTTATTTAATTACAAATTATAGCAGTGGACCCCAAACTAGCCATAGCATGTATCTTGGAGGTCCCGGGTATGACTATTATTTCAATTTTACTTGTGGTTGGAAATTGGCGCGCTTGCGTATCTCAGGAAATACTTAGATTAATAAATCAGTATGGAAACAAGTTAATAAAACAATACAATATCAGCTACAGCTAGTTAATTTAGTTATGCAATTAACTATCCCGCTTGAATATAAAGTCAGGTCAGAACAAATAATATAATTATGAAATTTCAATAAAATTCGTCAAAGTAAATAATAGATGAGTTCAAATATAAATTAGATTTAGGATTAAGCCAAACCAAATAAAATATTAAAAAAAAAAAAACGGTTACAATATATGGGCAATTCACGTTTGTTCTGCGTTCAACAGCAAGTCAGAGCAAATAATAAAATAAAATTTAAGACAAGACTAAGACGAACCAAATAATATTAAAATAAATTTTTGATAGGATTAGATTACAATATTGAAGCGATTCATTGCATTTGGTAAGCAATAATAATGTAACGTAGTTACATTTCCTCTCCGTAAAATCAATTATTTCGGCACTACTTGCGTCATCTGAGATTTGTATACTTTATTTTAGTCATTCAGAGGCATTAGCGCAGTCTATCGGCGCACGCCCTTACTATAACGGCCTTTGCCTTTCTTTAATATTTGATTCACAAATCAATTTTACTTCCGTCTTAAATCTTAAAAAATAATAATTTAACCTTGGTAACCTTGAATACTAATTAAAATACAGTAGAATTGCATTATTATATATTGATTATTAATATAATATCTTTTTATTTTGATTTGTGGATTTTTTCTCTTTACGATTTAGTTTTTAGTTGTCAAATGTTAGGAAAAAAAAGACGAAGTAGGGTATTTAAGGCACTTCGTCGAATGATGTTTTCCTTTTAGAATAAAATTTTCTATAGACTCAAGATGTAGTCGATAAATTTCTTAATCCCGTTTTTACAGTGAGTTTTTTTTTATATCTGTGTTGTGAAGTTTTATTTGGAAAATCACGCTTGTATTAAAACACATTATTTTTTCATGTAAATATTATCATTGCCTTGTAAAATTAGTTGACAAAATTTGGTTAGCCGAACACGTACTCTCATTCTTTCTCATCCTTCCGTAATATCCTTCCTAATATATCAATGCTTTTGCTTTATTAGGTATGCATACTTTAATTGTTCTTAATAGCATCTTTTATTTTGCTTACCCTTTTTTATTTTGTGATGGTCACACAGCCCGTGATTTTGATCGTTTGGGGTTAAGATCATGCCGGCTGTGGGACTCCAACTCCACATGCTTGTATGGATTTTCCAGGGACCTACACTCCGGGTTCAACGCACCGTTTTGCATGGACTGATTGATAGTTCCACACATCCGGATTTCTGAGTGCCACTAGCTATATTGCGGACTGAACTGACTGGCTTCTGACCCAGTCTGCAACGGCCCTAGGACGTTCTACGTCGCGGCGAGGACACTGGCCTGAACGACAGAGAGACAGAAATGCTACCGAAAGTTGGGCTCCTCGCGCCATGTGCTGTCTACATTCCCGGATCCAGTTAAGTGCCCGTGTGGTTAAAGCCCCTCCGATTCCCACAGACATCAAGAGGCAAACCAGATTTCTCGGCCTTCTGCCCACGTCCCCTTTTTTTATATAATATATTTGTCACGTTGGTAATTCCTGGTTTCATTTAAATTACCCGTAACAATAATATTATATCTATGGACGCTTCACACCACGTCAATCTGGCCCCGTGGTAAGTATCCGAATAACTTGTGTTATGGGAACCAGACGACGGGAAGTACATTTAATACTTTTATACTATACATATTTTTAAAATTTTCATTACATTATAGACATATTTAATACACATCCATGACCCAGGAACATTGAAAACTTTTTGTTCCCTCGCAGGTATTTGAACCTGACCGCTGAAAGTAATGAAACATCAACTGTCGATAAAATAGTATACAACGAGTGATATATTTTTAACAGAAATCAATATTCCGTACGCCAATTAAAATTTGTTTTGCAAACGTTTCCCAGCAGCCAGGAAATCCATAAATTTTTATCGGCACTGTTAAACAAAAATTTAACATCGACAGCCCATTTTGTGGTGCGTATTGTGTGAAAGACAATGCATAACTCAAATTCGTTCTCCGGTGCATAGCTATCGAGCAACATATTGAACCCAACATGAAAACTAAAATCATTTAAAAACTACGTATGAGTACATTTAAAAAACCTTTTCTATGCGCCTTTGTCCATGGAATCAATTTGAAGAGAAAAGGGACCAAAAAAGCTAGCATTGAATAGAATTCCTAAAATACCGCTGCGGCCAGTCTCGCGAATATTGCATGTTGTATTTCCACTGCCCAAGGATCGAATTATTTCGCTAAATTGAATCCATTTTTAGAGTTTAGTTCTAAATCTTTTATTCGTGTTAAAAGTTAGTCAGTTTTGATTCCTGAAAAGTTTTGTATTGTAGTACTAGCTGCCTGACACACATTGCTCTGTCTTAACTATAAAATGGAATAAACAACAACACCTACAACCTACATCTACAACAGTTATGTAGCAACTTGAACTGTTTGTATGGGAAAATTAAATCATTTCTGAACATCCAATTATTTCAAGTCCAAAATTAGACAACTCAGTCCAGCCGTTCTCAAGTTATAGCGTGAATAGGAAGAATAGGGGTTCCTTTTTATTAGGGTTCCGTAATACATAAAGAACCCTTATAGTTTCGTTCTATCCGTCCGTCTGTCTGTCTGTCCGCGCTTCTAGCTTCTGTAATTATGAATATAAAGTGATGAAATTTAGTATAGTTTCAAGTTTCGAGTAAATCTCGGTTTTGGCATCATACAATTTTATATTTTAGTGGTGGCTCTCCATACATGTGAAGTGAGGATACATTTTTTTTTCATTCTACCCCATTGAGTTGGGTATCGTTGAATATGTCTTTTAAAATAAAGGCAAAGTTTAATACATGACTTTTTTACAAAGTCAACCGTTTTTGAGTAATCGGCGTCCAAAGTGGTTTACAAGTTGGTAGGCATGGCATTGGTATTTCCTGGCATTTCTAAAATCTAAGAGATAGAAACATGTTAGTTTCCATGCTAATAAAATAACTTTTGAAGTTATTCAAAGAAAACCTCTTGCGCGTTGATAGTTACGAAACCCTCCTTAGACATGTCGTAACATGCTCTTGGTTAGGTTATTATATATTATAATATTAGGTGAAACAGTGAAATAATACATATGAAATTGGCGTTTTGTAAACATATAGTCGACTTTTTTTAAACATAATATATTTATTTAATCAAATTATATACCATTACTATCTATGCATTTTTGTCATCTCATAGATCCATTCATAGTCCATTGATTCTTTTACTAAATAAACCATTCGGACAGGAACCAATAACATCTTTGAAGGCGCTTTGGACTACCCCATCGGAGTTGAATTTTTTCCCTTGTAAGAAGTTATCCAAATTTCGAAAAAAATGGTATGGAGCATGGTCCGGGTACTCCCCAGTGGATGTCTTTGACATTCCAATTGAAGCTTCTCTAATTTGGTTGCCGTCTGTTGTGCAGTATGTGGTCTAGCGTTGTCCTAAAGCAGCAGTGTTTAATACAGATTTAATCTTTAATACATAAAAGGAAAATAATATAAATACATAGTAAAATAATTCAATATATTAATCACATAAATATTCTTAAATATAAAGATCTCACCCACCAAACTGAACATTTAATGCAAACATCGATTTTCATATATATAGTTCCAGCGTATGCCGATAGATGGCGTTCGTTCGATCCTAACCCGCGCTAGCGGTGTCTTTTGTAAGAATGATATAGGCATGAGGTGAATTAAACTAAAGTTAGTTCAATAACTATGTGGTGTTTGATATAGTAACGTGTTACGCAACGACAAGCAGTGTCCTTGAGCGAATGACCAACCTCGGTTGTTTAGCAACTAGCTTTTCCATAATGATTTGCAGTTGCTGGTAATAGACATCTGCCTTAATCGTCTGGCCAGATTTAAGATAGCTGTAGTGAACGACACCGGCACTAATCCACCAAACGCTCACAAGTAATTTTTTTTTTAGTCAATTTTCGCTTGGGGCAGGCTTTGGCTGGTTTGCCAGGATTCAGCCATTGCGATGAGCGTTTCCGATTATCGTACAGGATCCACTATCATCACAGGTAATAATTCGATTTAAAATCCCTTCATTATTGTGCCGGTTGAGTTATTTAACGCAGCAGTCGACGCGCGTTTGTCGGTTTGCTGCACTCAATACATGAGGTACCTTTCAAGTTTTTTCATATTCCCAATTTGCTTCAAGTGGATCAAAACTGTTTTATCACTAACACCGCAGCCTGCAGCTAACTCGGACGTGATTTGCGATGGATCCGCTTCCACAATAGCCTTCAATTCTTCATTATCAACTTTGGTCTCCAGCCGTCCACGGGGCTTGTTCTGCAGGTTGAAATTTCCAAAACGAAAACGTTGGAACCAAAACGCACTGTGTTTTCTTTTGTTACACTGCCGCCATACACATCATTAATCCTTCGAGCTGTTTCTGCAGCACTGGTGCCACGGTGGAACTAGTACTCGAAAATAATACGATATTTCAAGTTTTTCAAGTTCCATTTTGTAAACAGAGTGACGCAAAGAAAAAACCAAAAGAGGAAAAAACAAATGAATTACGGTTTTCAAAACACAAATGCATGAGTAAATAGCGGTATAAATTGGAAATTGAAATTCCTAACCAAAGAAGATATATTTGAGATCAAAGTGGCCAGTACGACAAAACACCTATTTCATATAATTTGTAAGGACCTAATATTATATAGATAGATTACGTAGCGTAGCTATAATATAATATGCAATATGCATACTGCTGCGTACTGGGTACTTGAGGGCACGAAAATATTCAACAGACTCTTTTGAAGAAAATATTAAATATTTAAAATATTAAATTTAAATATTAAAAAATATTAAAGTAAATATTTGTTGGTAACCGGCCATAAACAAAAATATTTTACAAAAGATGTAATTATATTATATTTATAACGGAATTGTGCGAATGGAGGAGTATAATATTTGTAACAGTTAAAGTTTATATGGAGGAAGGTAATAACTTTTAAATAATGCTTGGAAATATGTCATAAAATTAATAAAAATAAGAACAACATACACTAACTACCTAAGAATATTAACTCGCGTCTCACTACTGTCTACCGTGCGTTTCATAGATACTTTGACGTTTCTCAATCTGTTACAATATTTATATTTTTTTTAGTTTTTCATACCTAAGAGGCAAAAGAAAAACTCAAGCTTAAGAATTTTTAATTACACGGAATATTATGGGTGAATTTTGACCACAGAGGGACCTCTAATTATATTATATTTATCGATCTATAACGTGCCGCTGATCATCATCGTGATGGTAAACATAATTCGGCATCAGCGGTTGTGGTAGTGTAGGTACATTAAACTTTATTTAACCGTTTAGCTGCTAGTGACTTTGTGGAGTACCGAGCCGGGAGCAACGAACACTTTGATCGCTGGCGCGGCGAGCCGCACTGGTTTGTTTAGCTTCATTTCTTTTGTTTCCCAGATACAATTCATCTGTATTGGTTTTCGGATATCGTAAGCTGCGGTGGAGCAATAGAATATCGAAGTATTATTATGAGTTAATTAATTTTCTTAAATACCAGTACACATTTAAAAAAAAAACTTATAATAGGTCCTTTACCTATGAAATTGCCGTTCTGCAGTACTGGCCATTTCAAATCAATATAATTTTTGTTTGGCTAAGATTTCTAATTTCAAATTAATTTTATTTTAAAAACATTGAATTCTTTTTCCAAAAGTAGTCATTTGTTTATTGATTAGTGTTACATTTTCATCTCATTTCAATCTTTTTCGTCATCATGGATACGTTAAAAATTCGAGTAATTATGGAATATGAGTACCGTCGTGGCAGCAACGCGGCACAAGCGGCACGCAACATCAACGACGTTTACGGAGCTAACACTACAAACCAACGCATCACCTGTTATTGGTTTGCTCGCTTCCGTTCTGAAAATTTACATTCACATCTCCAACCAGCATTGATCAATCGCTCGTCTCCGCTGCTCCTGCACGACAACGCGCGACCTCATACTGCACAGCAAACGGTCTCCAAGTTGCAAAAACTGGGGTTGGAAGCTCTCCGTCATCCGCCCTACTCACCAGACCTTGCGCCTACAGACTACTACTTTTTCCAGAATTTGGATAACTTCTTGGCGAGAAAAAAATTCAATACCCGAGAGGCAGTACAAAATGCCTTTGAAGAATTTATTGCCTCCCGTCCAGCTGATTTCTTTAAGAAGGGCATTAATAAGCTGCCACTGCATCGAAAAAGATGCATTGATTGCATGGGTGATTACTTCGATTAATAAAATAAAAAATACATGAATAAAATTCGTTAAATTTTTTTCATAGGTAAAGACCTAATATCTCGGGAGTTGGGACTTTGTGAGTATTATTATCATAATATATCATAATATTATGAAAATATACATCTCCATTATTATTAAAAATACGTATCTAATCTTATTTTTTACCGAATAAGTTATTTTTTTTCAATTTACAAGCACAAATTAATCCGCAATTTAAGTTAGATATTTTTCAGATAGTTAATCTGAAAAATATCTAACATTGCAAATATCCGCATCTTTAGATTGCAAGATAGTAAGGCTCAACTCACCCTGGCACTCACGCAGAGTCAAAACGACGCGACGCATCATATTCTTCACCTATAGCATAATATTCATCTCTATTTTTAACAAATTTCTTTTATGGAAATATTACGGTGAAAAACGTAGACGCGCAACATATAGAGGAGATATTATGGTGAATTCACACTGAAACAAAACGACACGCGATACGCAGTGCAGTGTTTGACCGATGTCAGAGTATGTGCAGTGGCACATATTAAACGTGTATCTTTTTGTGTGGTAAATAAAGTTCAATTTTGAATAGCTATATTAAAATGCATCACCGTGTCGCGTCGCGTATCGTCGCGATGTAAATATAGATAAATAACTTATGATATACTATCTATCCATCCATGTAACCACCATAGTAACCATCTTTTTTTGTTTTCAAAGTTTTATGTGATTGCTTGCTTTTACTCTTGCTTCATAAATAAAGACACGAAAAAGTAGATGAAGAGTTACTAGGAAATATAGAGCAGGTGTTTGAGGCAAGCTGAAACCCTTGTCCTTTACTGCTCCTATTGTACCTCAACACGAGACTGTAGGTCTAGCTGGTCAGAAGCGGGGCTAAGTCAATATACAAATTTTTGAAAAGTGAATTTTTTGATCCCCAAAAAACATGTTTGAGGCAATTTGAAATTTTGATATAGTGTTAGTTTAATGTTTAAGGAGTTGGGGAAAAAAAAGACAGGTTATTTAGTCGGGGCTTGCCAGTAAAAGTAAATTTGGTAAAAAGGTAGAAAAATAAAGCACGATAAAAACTTAAAAACTTAAACATTAAACTCTGGGTATAAGACTCTAGGATAAAAACCTAACGAAGAGCATGTCACGACATGTCTAAGGAGGGTTCCGTTACTATCAACACTCAATAGGTTTTGTAAAAAAGTCATGTATAAAACATTGCCTTTATTTTGAACGACCTATTCAAAACGATACCCCACACGATGTACTAGAATGAAAAAATATTTTTCATCCCCACTTCCGCGTATGGAGAGCCACCCCTAAAATGTAAAATTATTATAATTGTATGATGCCAAAAGCGAGATCTATACACAGTCTTTAACTGTAACAAATTTCATTCACTTATATTTACAATTACAGAAACTAGAAGCGCGGATAGACAGACAGTTAACATAAAAAAAATTGTATGTTGACTCACTATGCCCCACCTTTGACCAGCCAGACTTGCAGTCTCGTGTTGAGGTACAATGGAAGAAGTATAGGACAAGCTTGCCTCAAACACCTGCTTTAAATTTCCTAGTAGTTCTTGGCTAAAGGAGGATAGAGCCAATACATCAGACCGAAAAGAACTGAAAATATTATGTAAGTGTGTATGTTTACAGGGATCTGGACAAAAAGGCTACCCCTTTAGCTACCTAACTGCTCAAGTTGGACACGATCCAAATTCTTACTAACATCCGAATTTTCCCAGCCGAGTGTAAACTTGATCGAGTCTTTTAAACTGCATCTAAAATATCTAAGTATATTTGTCTTTCAAAGTGAATGTGCTTGCTTAGGACAAACGATTTGATAGCAATACCTGAGCTACAGTAATTCATTTGCGAGAACATCAAGAGTGTTTACTTAGCAATTAATAGGATTTATGTAGAATGGTCGATTTTCGAGGGAATATGTATAGACGTATATGTTATAGACGAGGCATGTTGAAGCAAAAAGTGTATCCAAATTAATGGTCCCACTTTTGAAATTTTTGAGACCATTTTGACATTTGAAGTAAACAAGCAAATAAGCAAACAAAATGGCTGGCATTTAAAGTATGGTCTTTTTTTATTTATTTTAAAGAAGCTTGAAGTATGGTGAAAACCAAGATGGCGTAACTTTTTTTGTATGAAGATTTGTTCTGTCAAATGTACGTCATCGCCTATCTTGAATTTTTAAATCTTTGGGCATATGTCAATGGATTGGGGAATATGCCAGACGAGGAATAGGGATATGGCGCGGGTAAATACTCATTAACGGGGTGAATTGCTGACAGCTGATCATCGGAAACTATATCGAAAATCCGGTAATTGAATTTAAGGTAAATTATACCGCACGTTTTAAGCTAAACATAGACTTATATTAGAGACGAGGCATGTCGAGGCTAAAAATATCCACTCTTCGAGTGCTCACGAGTACACTCGAGTTTGGCATTTGAAAATATATAGATGTCAGTGTTGCGCTGAAAAAGCCTGCAAAATTTTGACAAACCAGCAAAAACATACACAAGTAAAGTGAAAGTAGAATAATGTCAATTGTTTTAATTAAAGTACATATTGGGGTATTTAATAATATTTTCAAAATTAAAGTTTGGTATCACATGTTACGGAAGCCATTACAAGCTTACATCGTAGTTTGATCGATTGGCAATGTCTTTTCGTTCGCTCCAGTGTAGGCTCCGATCTCACGAAAAAGTGCGATCCCCTTATATCTCGGAGAGTTGTGAAGTATGATATTAAAAAAAGGCTCACGAGACGCGTATTCACGAGAGCTGTAAGGTGCAAAAAGAATTATTCGAGAAAGTAATAAACTAACCAAGAGCATGTTACGACATGTCTAAGGAGGGTTCCGTAACTGTCAACGCGCAATAGGTTTTCTTTGATTTACTTCAAAAGTTATTGTCCTATTATATAAATGTGAAAGTTTGTGAGGATGGATGTTGCGATGAAATTTGGTATGGTAGTAGTTACGGCTCTGATTTAAAACACAGACACATACTTTTTATTCAGAAAAAGTAGTGTTCCCTTGGGATTAGGTATTGACGCAGGCGAAGCCGCGGGTAAAAGCTAGTAGTCTATAAAAATGAACGCACATATTATTATGTACCATACGCGGCGCATATTTTGGAATACGTTGAATGCAACTGCAAGTTTATGAAACCTCAGACATTCATCCTCATCGTACACGCCGCATATTACGGCGCGTACGTTGAGGATGAATGTGCGTTCAGCTTTAAACGTCGCTTTATTGAGCCACTTCATATCATGGTTTACATTATAATATTATGCAGCATATTATATGGATATATCTCCTGATCCTTAGTTGTGTATGTTCCTCTGAGGGCGCAATTGGCCAAACACTAATTAGTTGGCAAATTTCGTAATAACACCAGGAACCAAAAAGTTTAAGTTCTGTCGCATGCGGTTATTGTGTTAGGGAAAGATTTAGGTATATAGTATCTACGTAACACCGAGGACCTACATTTTACTGTTTAGAAATTTCAATCAAAAACACACACACGTAACTATGTTTGATTGTTTAGCAATTTGAATTGTAAAAATCCAATCCAGATTTGAAAATATTTTATAGACTTCAACTTTACCCGTTAGTATATCAATATTGAAACACAAAGGTAGCGATCCACTAATCTCCATAAACAACAACACGGAAGCAGATGAGATGGTCTCATTACGATAATCTGCACAAAAAGCTATCTTATAAAGAAAGCTCACAAAAGAAAATTGTGTTTCATCGGGCGCTCGACAAAAAGGCGTTCCTCATAATATAACGATTATTACGCCATGGAGGGAAATGAGATGGAGGTTTCTTTGAGCCACTTGACTAATTCCTATTACCGGCGTTGCTCGATTCTTTACTACGTGTTTGTTATTTTAAAAGAAACTTGCTGCAAATATGAATTTATGGTAATTGCTATTTGTTGTCGCGTTTGTTTTTACAGAATAACTAGCTGGTGCGCGCACCTTCATTTGAGTGAAACTATTAATGGAAACGAAACCCTATTTTTTAAACAGAATCCTAAGATAAATGTAGCCTAAGTTACTCCTTATAATATCAGCTGTCTGCCAGTGAAAGTCCGGTCAAAATCGCCTGGCCGTTATAGAGATTAGCTGGAATAAACCGACAGACGGACTGACCAATAAAAATTAAAAGATATTTTGGTGGTAGTATTTAAGTACTAGCTTTTCCCGCGGCTACGCCCATATACGTCTATCAGTATCCCACGGGAATACTGTACATACTTTTTCGGGATAAAAAGTAGCCTATGTTTTAATTCGGAGCTTAAAGTGCTACCATAACAAATTTCATCGAAATCTGCTAGGTAGGTTTTGCGTGAAAGAGTAACAAACATCCACCCATCCATACATCCATCCATTCACACAAACTTTCACATTTATAATAGCAGTAGGATTAGTAGGATCATATTATGCATTTAGTGCTTAGCTGCTAATATGATTTTACAAACAGACACATAAATTTTACATAATATAATTTGTATTGTACCTGTACATTATGTAGTAAATATCTGGATGGTCTATTTGGTATTAAGTAGCCTTGTCAACTGCCGGTTCACGTTACTTGAAGACGTGAAACGTTTACAGTGAATCTTTACTACTCTGTAGTATTATCTGCGGGTCGATCTGTGGGCGATCTGTGGGTTATCGAAATACATACCCCACGGGGTTGCGATGGGATTTTTTTATCGGATTTCGGCGTCCCAGATATTAAATTTCATGGAAAACGCGACAGATTTTAAATATTTATCATACAAACTTTCAACCCCTATTTCACCCCTTAAGGGTGGAGTTTTTCCGAACCCCTTCTTAGTGTGCGTCTACATTGTTAATTAAAACGACCGTCCGAATTTTTCGTTTCTCCCAATCTTTCTGGTTTTATATACCTTTTTAGATAGCCCACATTTAAGTTTATTAATAATTTTTACTTCAACATAATTGTTATCAACTTTTTATTGAATACATTTCTTTCATCAATGTAAAAAAACTGCCAACCAAGGTATGATTTAAAGAACCTATGACCAGCATAGCAGATTTTTTATTGTATTGCTATTTGCTATAAAACTGAGAATTACCTTCTATTGATATATACAATATGCTTAAAGCCTATGTTCGGAGTAATTTTTCAAAGATAAATAACAAAAGGTCTTAGTTTCAATAATAAAATGTAAAGTCCCCATGCGCAGAATAATTACACGTTACTCGTAAAAGAGTTAATGATTCATATTTCACAGTTAGGTTTAGTTAAAACAAAAACCCAAAAGATGTACTTATTCCAGTTTTATACACCAACTATTTGAATATTACATTTTAGACATTAACATAGAAACAATAGAATATTCTGGAATCCGTCTAAATTCGACTAACAAAGCGAGGATCGAAATTATTTGAGTTAACTCTGCGTGAAATGTTGCCATTAATCTCGAAACTGCCCTCATTTCGGACGAATAAAGGATACATTAGTAGAAACGAGAGATTCGGTCCCTGGGGTATAAAAGATATGATAACAAAAAGATCCAGAGAAAAATGTTGCTCGTTTAAGATATTTTTTATTTCGACTTCATTTATTTGCTTGATATTTTTGGATTCATATCAGTCTGTTACTTAACGTCGATTGACTTTTTAGCCAGTTCATTAATTCAATGAAATATCCAAACATGAATTATAAATATTGTAAACAATTGCCAATTACCTAAAAGTACCTAGTAGACCTATAGTTTTAATTATTTTATAGTAGAACTATTAAAAATAAATTAAAAAAATATAAAAGAAAAATAAGTATTAAGAATCACAAAAAAAAAATATCTCACCGGGATTCGAACCCACCACATTCCGAATTTCCCAACAATGCAAAAGTTATACGTTACGTATACGCAAACCAAGCTGCCAATCAGACTGACGTAAGAGAGTTGCACTTTTTGATATTGTATTGTTTTCCGACGAAATAAAAAAAACATATATTGCTTAAAAATGCGCAGTTTCTAAGGGATAAGACCTAGCTAGATTAATTTTTCTATTCCAAAACTCCCTGCATACTAAATTTCATGGTAATACTTGTAGCCGTTGTCAAGAAACCAATTTTATTATATATACAAGATCGTCTCGTTTAAAGTATAAGATAATCTGATATCAACCTCAGAATATTTTGACAAGCAGTTGTCTCAAATAACATGTTTATAATAAGAAAATTTTCGGGGATGAAATCAGTCCTGAATATTACATGCTAATGTAAAAGATACGTGCTACATTTTTTCACACTTCACGATAAAGAGCATTCTGATGAAATAACGCCACCTTCAGTGACGCGAGATTCGAATCTTGATGTACCAAAATGCTGTTTATTTTCCTTCTCCACATTTATCAGACCATTTAGATATTATACATATACTAGCTTTTGCCCGCGTCTTCGCCCGCGTAGTATAGTGTTCTTGGAGAAAAAACTACTTCGGCGAATAACTCTTTATTTACAGCAATATACCTACTTCTGATACAATATTGAAAATGTTTATAGGTTTACCCAATGCAAATGGTTAAAAATGGGACCCTATCACCTCGACGCGACATGCGCGACCGCTTAATATACATTATATTATTATATCTATCGCGCTTGAGTATAACAAGACTATTTAAAAAAACCGCATCAAAATACGTTGCGTAGATTTAAAGATCTAAGCATACAATATAGGTACATAGGGACAGACAGGTAAAGCGACTTGTTTTATACTACGTAGTGAATAATCATTTAATTTGCCATTCAAATATAATTTGACATTCCAATAAAACTGGTCAACTACCTCTACGGATATTCCATAAGAACTGCAGTACAGAATATTCGTTGAGCGAGCACCGAGTCGCGACTCGCGAGTGCCGCCGAGACATGTCCAGGTGCATTTTAAATCTGTAATATCTTCGAAATTATTCATTTAAATTACATGCTATATAGGGCCATATTGATCTATATTAAATGCACAATGTATTTAAGGTACTAAATTGGATAAGGATTAATGCTGTATTGCTTAAAATCGCTTCGTAAGTAAGCTATTAAATTTAAATCGAAGTAAAGGATAAAAAAATGGTTATTGTGGGTTATAGATATATACTATCGCGGACTTTTTTGTAGGATTTTTTTTATGATGAACAAAACTGTAGTACATTATTTTGATCTATCTCGTAGGGTTCAGCCACCGTTTGCAATGTAAGCGGAAAAAATGTAATTATTTACGACATCACATTAGAAACCTCAAAAATAACAGTATTTCTCTACTATTTAATGAATGTTATTATACATATAAACCTTCCTCTTCAATCACTCTATCTATTAAAAAATCGCATCAAAATCCGTTGCGTAGTTTTAAAGATTAAAGCATACATAGGGATATAGGGACAGAGAAAGCGACTTTGTTTTATACTACGTAGTGACGATATACGAAGCATACGTAAACGATATATTATCAGGTTTGCTTATAAGTTTAAAGTTGTAGGGATATGTCAAGTACCAAAACTTTAATCGAAGCAATATTTTTACTAGATGAAGATATTTTTACTAGAATATTTTTACTGGATCCTTGTCATTCATAAAAAAGTATATAATCATAATATAATCATTGATATCAACATGATATTACACTACGTTGAACATGATACTACTCTCAAGAATACCTACATAATAGCTATTTAAAACTTATAAGTGTTTAAAACTGTGGGAGAGCCACGCTTCGGCACGGATGGGCCGGCTCGACCGGATGAATACCACAACCTCGCAGAAAACCGGCGTGAAATAACGCTTGCGTTGTGTTTCGCCGAATGAGTCATGTTGCCGGAGGCCCAAGTGGGGGATTGTGGATTTTAAGGACCAGAAACACAAGTCGCCACACCAGAGCAGTTACAAGTGTAACTCCTCTGGTGTTGCGAGTGTCCATGGGCGGCGATATCGCTTCCATCGTTTCCTGGTTCATTTCATAAAAAAATATTAAAAAGAACTGTCTTAGGTTCGTGATGTTAAAAGTTACCCATTTATCACAAAGATCGCATGAAGAAAAGAAAAAAATATTGATTTCCGATCGAATCGATGATCGAATAAGAAATATAGATCAAATAAAAAGGGAAGACAAAGTTCTGCGAAAAAGAATAATTGAGGCCGGTCTAAACTACTAATCGTAACTAGCCGCGTAATAGGCTACTGGAACTTTTTTTTATTTATCTCCTAAACGCTTAGTAATTGTTTCATTACATAAAAAAATTACATTATTTTTAAACCTAACAAAAACCTACAAAAAAAAAAAAAAGATACACTTTTTAAAACCGCCGAAAACACTATTCGCCATGTTGGTTGATGGATTATCTGTGCTGTGACGTCATACTAGTACTATTTGTAATCTGTGCTATAGTCCGTAGTAGTAAATAATGGCGGTGTTACGTTCCGTTTGACGTTTTGACATAAATTACTTTTTTATAAGTTGTCATGAACTATTTATTTACAGAACTACTACATATGTGTTTAGTGTGTTTGTGTCTACTCACTCTTGTCGGAAGTTACATTGAGGTGTTTTCATCAGCAGAAATTAAAAACAAAAATAAATATTTTTAAATCAACTTTATTTATCAATCTTAAGTTTTTAATTTATGATATCGCTAGAATACGTTTTCTTAAGCCAATTTCTAAAGGAAGTACTCCTTCAATGTATGACATTAAATATGAGTCAAGTAGCCTGTTACACAGTGTCAAGCACACACATGTATCGAAACTACACCTTACCTGATTTCGTTTATTTAGTGCGTAGCTACGAGGGCGGGTCAATAAGTCCGTGACTTTTGGAATAAAACACAGATTTTTTGATAAATAAATCATTTTATTTTTCAACGTAGTCCCCCTTGAGCTCTATACACTTTGTCCAACGCTTCTCCAATTTTTTTATCCCTTCCAAAAAATATGATTTGTCGAGGTCCTCAAAATAGGCCTTTGTTTGCGAGATGACTTCATCATTGGAGTCAAATCTTTTTCCACCGAGCCATTTTTTCAGGTTTGGGAACAAGAAGTAGTCACTCGGAGCCAAATCTTGAGAATAGGGTGGATGTGGGAGCAATTCATAGCCCAATTCATGGATTTTTGCCATGGACTGCACATGTGTGCACCCTTGCATTGTCTTAGTGAAAAAGAACTTTTTTCTTGGCCAAATGAGGTCGGTTTTTTTTCAAATCCTCATTGAAGCGGTCCAATAAGTTGGCATAATATTCCCCATTAATTGTTCTTCCCTTTTGAAGATAGTCAATGTGGATTATCCCACGTGCATCCCAAAAAACAGTCGCCATAACTTTATTGGCTGACAAACCCACCTTGGCCTTCTTTGGCGCCGATTCACCCTTAGAAACACATTGTTTTGACTGTTGTTTGGTCTCTGGTGTATTGTGATGGATCCATGTTTCGTCCACGGTTAAAAAACTCCTCCATATTGTGATTAAACAACGCCAAACCTTCCTGTGAAGTTGTTACACGATTGCGTTTGTGGTCGACTGAGCAAACGCGGCACCCATCTTGCGGAAAGCTTTCTCATGCCCAAGTGATCATTCAAAATTGAAACCACTGAGCCATGCGAGATGCCTATGGCTTCCACAATCTCTTGCACTTTCAATCTTCGGTCGGCCAACACCATATCGTGAATTTTTTCGATTGTTTCGGGTGTAGAGACCTCAACTGGGCGTCCAGGACGTTCGGCATCTTCAGTGCTTGTAAGGCCACAACGGAATTCAGTAAACCACTTTTTTACCATTGAAATCGATGGTGCAGAGTCCCCATAGTATTTATCAAGCTTAGCCTTGGTCTCGGTAATGGTTTTTTTTCGCAAAAAATAATGCTTAATAAGCACACGAAATTCACTTTTTTCCATTGTTTCCTTATGTTACTGGATAGTCTGATAAAGATAGCTGTAAAACACAAACTAACTGACGCAGCAAGTTCAAATTTTGATAGGAGTCAACTGACAGATGCCTGTTGACAGGAGTAGTGTTTCTTTTTCAGTAAGGAGGTTAGAAATTAAAAAGTCACGGACTTATTGACCCGCCTTAGTACATACGCACTACAAACATGAAAAATCGGCCTCAGTTTTTGTTCGACGAAGCTTTGTCTACAGTTATATTTATGGTAATAAGGTTGAAAAGTGTCTAGCATTGTAGCAAATTGAATTTAGTTTAGGAAACTAGTCATAGATGGATGAGTCCAAGTTTCACCTCAAATTGAAAACATCTTTGTTGAAAGTGATTTGTATTATGTATCAGTTAAGATTAACGAGAGAACATTCTATCACTGTAGGTATTCAATGTGTACGCTTTTCAAAACTCGAGTGTCAAATGTAAAACATACTTAGAGCTTACTTTAATGATAATTTCTTCGGTAAGAGATGGGACGAATTTGCAGACGAGTAGATTTGTATTGTAATTGTACTCCAATAGATTTTGTATTACATTTCGAAATGCATAATCCATTAAGATTCCTTTTTCAAATTTTTAATCTTGATCAGCTTTCGTTACGTAATGATAAGGTAAATCGAATGCACTCGTAGGTAAGATCTTCCTTTATCGTGAGTAGAAAATATAAAATATTATTGAATAATGGAGCCAAGTTGGTAAGTAATTTGCAGTTCTTGTAGCATAAGGGTATATACTATTACCACTTATTGTGTGCATTGTGTACGCAAAATGCGATTCCTAACGTCTAATGGTGCATTCAATGCGAGCACTAACGTAGGTTCTTATTTCTCAAAATGAAGCGAGTGGAACCATAATATCTTGGATTTTACTTATGCTTAAATGCTATCGCTTAATTTTTAATGAGGTACTGAGGTACTGGAGGTACCTACTTAATAAAACAACCAACATAAATTTATATTCTGGTTTGTGCTTTCTCGCAGTGGAATCAGCTTTTAGGGTTCATTAGGGTTCTTAGGAACAAGAAATCCTTATAGTTTCGCTCTGTCCGTCCATCTGTCCGTCCTTCCGTCTGACCTTCCGCCTCAGCTAACTTCTGTAGTAATGGATGTAAATGGATGTTGGGTTTAAGATTGCTATCTAAAAGCCAGGCCGCGCTATCGCCAAGTATTTAGCGGCCGTACTATCTTTTATCGAAGCATTTCGTGGCTTTTTCATGCCCCCATATTTTTGTTTTTAATAAAGCTAGCGGTCTGAAATTTTGTAGCGGAAAAGCTAGCGCTAGCGGCACAAAACACGATTATGAATGATATGGTACGGAGGTAGGGCTCCATAAGCATTATTCAAAGCATACTTCTAGCAGACTTAGAAATTTCAAATTTGCTGTCAGGCTAGGTTATTAACTAAATATAAAGGGCAAATATAGAAAAAGTAAAAACTCTGAAAAAAATTTATAAATTTTAATTTTACGAATTCATAGGAACAAAATGTATAAATACAAGTTCACTGATAAATTTATAATCCTTATTTACATAAAAAAAACTTGAGAGGTGTCAAAGGACACCCGGATGGAACGAAGTTCCTTTCGATTAATTAGTGAAGGAATTGTAATAAAATTTTAATTTTTTAGTTATAATAATATTTTTTTATTATTAACAAATATAATGTAATATAAACTTAATCAGTAGACTCAATTTTAGTAATAATTGAGAGAGAGAGAGAGAGAGAGAGAGACAGAGAGACAGAGAAACACGCGCACGCCGCACGGCTTACAACTATAGCAAAAAGTGTCGCTACAGTTTTATCCGTCTAGCCCCCTTTCGCAACGCGCGATAAGGAACTTCGTCCCAACAAATATTGAGAAGTGGTAAGTTATTTTAGGTTCTAGTAGATGCTGCTTTACGAATGGGCCCGGTTTTCTGTGAGGCCGTCTTGTTTATCCGATCGGATAAAACCGATGAGAAATAGCACTTGCGTTGTGTTTAGGAAGGTACCGGTGTTCCAAAGTGTATGGATGTAAAGCTCGCAAGCGCACTTGTAACTCTTCTGGTGTTGCGGATGTCCATGAGCGGCGGTAAACATTTTATTTATGGAATATATCTAGAAACAAGCAAATTGACTTATGGTAAGCAATTACTCCAGGCATTAGTAACCATAATATATATATTTTGATTTATTAAAGTGCTCATTGCCATGTCACTATTTAATATAATAAATTATAAAAATATTTTTCCCGCACACGGTGACAATTTTTTATCAGTAAGTAATTAAATGGACTACTTTGAATTTCACTTGGTCTCTACGACATCTCATAACTTTTCGCTAAAGAAATACTTGGCTTTTTTCATTTAGGTAATGTTTTTGTGGGATATACTTTACATTTAGCATTTAAAAATAATAACATATTTATAGTTTAGGGGTGGCTCGTCATACATGTGAAGTAGTGATATTTTTGTCTCCTCGTTCAAATCCATCGTGTGGGATATTTTCGAATAGGCTTTTCAAATAAAGGCGAGGTTTGATACGCGTTTTTTTCCAAAGTCAACAACACTCGGTAGTTTTCCAGTGATTCTTGCTTCTAGTACATTAGCATGAAGATTATCTATATTATTATAATGAGATCGATATAAGCAGCTACTTAATTCGAGTACTGACGGCGCATTAATGAGATGCGTTAGGACCTGTCTACATATCCACGTTACGCGGGTGTCGCAACTGGTATGGGCGTTCGAAATTCAAAATTATACTTAAATATCGTCTGTGCAAACTATATAACTGGCTCACTATTATAACGTGTGTACTCTTTCACACATCGCCTGTGATTGGTGATGCAGAAATAGAAGAAGAAGAATTTTTTTTTTAAATTTCAAAATTTAAAATTCTATAAACTTATGCTTAGGGAGTTTTGCCGGGGACTTCAATGGGTGACGTTGTGAATTTGTAATATTTCATAAATTTGTGTTATCTCGGTTCTTAATGTGTAATATTGGTAGAATATTAAGCATTAAATATTCGTGAACGTGCACAAGTGTGGGCAAGTGGTACAACTTCTAAAAACGTGCTGTGTGTTTCGCGCCAAAATTCCCTAGGAACTTTCAGTAAAGCGTCTACCACTTTACTGAATCGACTGACATGACTCATTGACTGTACTGACTATTTATTTGGACTTTGACTAGACTTTAGACTTGACGATTTATGAATACAGTGTTGAAAATTGAAACGAAAGTTCTATTTCCCGCCTTTTTTACTTGACACTGGCAAATGGTTTTAAGATAAGCCGACGCCATATATTAATAAAAAAAAAAACTTATGCTTGTTTAAGCATCAAAGAATATCGGTGAGTATATATACTCAAAAGTATATATTGTACAAACTTCTCGATTTAATGAAAAGAGTCAAGCATAGATGTGTTATATTAAAAAGAGGTAAGATTATATTTGTTTTAATAAATTAAATATATTGAAAAGTTTATAATAATAATATAAGAATCGAATGTTCAGTAATGTACGCAATATGCTTAAAACAAATTCATATTATTGCTTACCTAATATTGGTTATACTTGATATTTTATTTATAAAAATACGGACATAATACATTTTCTTCTACTCGTGCGTAAAAACGTTATAGTTTAAAATAGGTACATAATAATATTTATAGTTTATTTTTAATATACTATTGTACAGTTTGACCACATATTTAATGATCTAATTTTACATTTAGTTGAATCTTTGTTAGTATTGCGAATAAGTAATATGTAGTATAATTTCATAATTTGCAGGTATTAGATTCCAATTTCAAGAACGCGCAATAATATTGACAACATGAACATATTTCAAGAACTCTCATTCGATAACGTTGCGTTTCACGAAACGAAACGTTACGCCGCAGTCAAATGTTCCTGGTAGGCCCACAGAAGTGTACCTATTTTGCACCAACGGATCACCGCTGAAGATAATCAGGCTATGCCGTATGTGATAACCTGAAATATTTTGGTTACGAACCTTTAGCCCTCGTACCCACGAGAGTTTTTTGTGGTCGCGACTCGTGACAGAAAAACCTGCACCTGTAAATAGAATTCTGCAGCTAACCTACAATAGAGCTGAAAATCGAAGTGTCAAGTATAAAATGTCAGATTTGACAGCTGTACACGATTTTTAGTTGTGTTGTATTAGCGTAGAGTTACATTTTAATCTATCTATTTCTCTATTTATAGTGCAGTCTTTATAGTGCATTTTTTTCTGTCGCGACTACTTATAAAAGCTCGTTGGAACGTTGCCTTACTTTTGTATATTTTTTTTAATGCAATAAAAACGATCGAATTATAATTGTTTTGTTGTTTTATTTACCTTTTTAACCTAATAATTGGGTCATAAAATAAAAAAAAAACGATAATAATAACTTACGTACTTATAGTTTTATTTAATTATTTTTTTTATTTTAGTATTGAATCTTTTGCACTTCTAGACCATACTATTATTACCTTATTATTAGGTTAATTTATTATAAGTAAAATTCGAAATTCAAATGAATTTCTAACACTTTTTTTTATTCAGAGCACCACCTCTTAATATGTAGTATAGTTACATTATCTTTGGGGTGCAGTGTCGCGTCACCGTTTCACGGCGCGGCAACGTCACCGCAGAACGGTGCAAAATGTACCGGAATTTTTCATGACACGGCGATCCGGCGTCATGACGTGCATTTTTACGGCGTAGTGAATTTGCACGTCAACGCACCGTGCCGCGACACCGTATCGTTTTACATTCACGACGTCGTGCCCTGGACATGTGCATTGGCCCAGACGGAAATCGCCGTGACTGCGATTGCATCACTACTTAGTACTCATTAAGACACTACACTACTAAATATCATCATCATCAACTACTTACAACCCCTGGTTATAATGTGAGAAGGATATCCACGCTAGCGGTGGCAACAAAGCTATAATTATAACATGATACATTAGATAGACTTGCGGTGCCCTAATTTATGATGTCATAGGTACTATCGAAGAAGTTAACGCTCGACCAGTGCGCACACACTACTCACGTATAAATAAGTAGCTCTAACACGTCTACAGTCGTTGTGTTCACTTCGTTTTTGGTTTTTTTAATATTTTAAGGCATACTAGTACAAAGCTAAATATTTAGAAACTGGTCGAGCAGGAACATTGTCGATATTATACATAAGAAATTGTGTGGGTAGCAATATTGTATATTTCCTTCGTTTCTTTATTAGATAAGAAATTAGAAAATATACCGGAAAGAGATGGTATTGATTGAAATAGTAAAGGTTTAAGAAGTTAGATAATCCATATCAACCTACAGACATAGGAACGAGTACGCACTCCACATAAACTCCCACAGTATGCGGAACCACAACAAGCACAACTACATAATAACGCGGTACATACGTATAATAGGTCGGTATCAATTGAGCTGGTGGCAATGATCGCGGGCTGGTCACGCTCCGGGGTCAACAGCGGCATAGAGTAACGTTCAGAAGGTACACACTGCACAGGCGAGGTGTGCATACAAGCCGGCTTCCCTTATGAATATTAATTTGAATACGGAATTGGTTCGACACATAGTGTAATTTTTTGGGTGCGATTGGTGCAAAATATTATTTGTGTTTAGTACCTTATTTAAAAATATATATACCTATGTTATATAATATACATAAGGGAAGCCGGCTTTTATGCACGCCTCGTCGTCGCCACGCATGTGGCACACAGTACAGTTTTATGCTTCCTGGTAATTTTAAAATATCAGGCTGCTTATTTGTATCTCATAGATAGATAGAGTAACTTTTCAGTGAGGAGTTTACTATCATAATATGAAAACTTATCATGTCTATCTAAAATATTACGGTGTATCTATATACAAATACAAATGAATTATTTTCGAATACGTCCTCAACAGTCTTGTTTGGAAATGAAAGTAAAGCGTGCATTAGATATGGATAAATATTAAAGAGGTATAGATATCAATAAAATATTCGTACTTAAGAAGCAAACATACTTAATGTTGCTAGGTAATAAAATACACAAGTCGGATATTAATATAAAACATATCAATCGGTTTCGTTAGTTCCGTTTAATATTTGGCAACACCAATATTAATTCCGTTTGAATATAATAACTACTATCTTAAATATTAAACCTTAGTTGGTTATGAGTCGTTGATGTAATGATTAATAATATTACAAAATCTTGGCAACCCCAAGACTGTAGTGGTGGTACTCTATAAAAAGGCGAACCAAACGCGGTTAGCCGTCATTCTGCTCTCGGACACCGTCCGATGAACAGCTCCGCTCGCTCCGATCGTTCCGTCGTTTCCGCATTATCGCACTCTCGCGTGTGTGTGTACCACTGAAGAAGGAAGCCCGAAGAAAGAAGACAGCAAGAGTCAAGCCTCAAGAGTCAAGACAGCAAGAAAGAAGAGAACAAGGCGCCACCCAACCGCCTTTGCCGCCCGACCCGTGCCGTACCGTGTCTCGCGCCGCGCCGCGACCGCCGCCTACCGGACGATTCGTGCGACCGCTCGCATCGTCCGTCTCGCTCTTTTGTGCGAGCCTTCTGCTCGCACACCCCGCCGCGTAGTTATCGCCGCGTGAGGACGAGCGTGTGACCGGTCGCATCGTCTGTCTCGGTTTTAGCGCGAGCCTTCTGCTCGCGCTCCGCCGCGTCTCGTTCGCGAACACTAGCGCCCTAGTGTTTAGTGTAACGTAAGTGAGTAAGTTCCAGCCCGCCCGAGGAACAATTGTAAGTACCGTGACACGTTTAGGCACACTACACGAGGAGGTTTTCCTCCATACACACCTTCCCTCCCGGTCGCCGGGAGGGGCTGTATCCCCAAAAAATTTAAGAGAGCAGAATCCCACTCCCGGGATAAACTTCCCGATCATGACTGACGCCATGATCAGAAAGTTCCTGGAGTTTTTGAAATTAGAATCCCCCGACATAGCGTCCAAATGGGAACGCTTCGTGCGCATGCACGAAGCTGACTCACCGGCGTCGCCCGATAGCGACGTCGCGTTAATTCCGGCCGACAATGAATCATCATCATCTCCTTCAGAGATGTCTTGCTCAGAGCAAGAAGACGACCGTAGTGAAGGGGAGTTCACTACGGTCCAACATAAAAAGACGAAGAAGAGGAAGCGTCCAGAGGGCACCTCCTCTCCAGTCCTAAGCTCCCCGACCAAGTCGGTCATTAAGATTAAGAATAGGAAAACCGTGCAGGCTCATGGCTCCGCGGCCCCTACTACCTCATCGGCCCCTCTGGCCTCCAAGGCCCCTCTGGCTTCCCAGGCCCCTCTGGCCTCCCAGGCCCCCCGAACCTCGCAGGCCCCTCCGGCCCCCCAGGCCCTTCCGGCACCCCAGGCCCCTCAGGCCTCCCAGGCCCCTCAGGCCCCTCAGGCCGTCCGTTCTAAAATGCCTCCTCCTGTAATCATACAGGAGAAGGCAAAATGGAACCTCATCTCAGCGGCGATTAACGAGCAAAAGCTGCGTTACTCGTCTGCACACATGACCCCAATCGGCATCAAGGTACAGGTTAAGACCTCGGAGGACCACCGCCTCCTCACCGCGTTCCTACGTAATAAAGGCATAGGTTATCATACTTATGCCCTTGAAGACGAGCGCCTTCTGCGCGTCGTCATTACCGGAGTCGACAAGTGCCTCTCTACACAAGAGGTACTTGCGGACATCAAGTCCCAGGGTTATCCCGCACTAGAGGTACATCGTATGTACCACCCGATTAAAAAACACGAGTACAATATGGTACTCGTAACCCTCCTCCTTACACCAGAGAGCAAGGATATCTTCAATATCCGAGCCATCTGTCACATTACGGGCATCCGTGTTGAGCCCCCCCGTAAAAGGGGCATCCCCGGCCAGTGCCACCGATGCCAACTCTACGGGCACTCGGCACGGAATTGCCAAGCCCGGCCGCGTTGCGTCAAGTGCCTCGGAGACCACGGCACCTCTGACTGCCCCCGCAAGAGCCCAGCTGAGGAGTCCGAACCCCCTAGCTGTGTTCTCTGCAAGTCCCAAGGACACCCCGCCAACTACAGAGGGTGCAAAAAAGCACCCAAAGTTAAAAAACGCGTTGCACCACAGACGAAAGGTGCCCCCCCCAAACAGAGATTCGTCCCTGCCCCCCTACCCTCCCAATCTGCATGGTTCAAGCCCGCGCAGAACAGTAGGTTGGAGCCAGCGGCTTTCCCCGCTCTCCCCAGCAAGGCCATGCCCTCCGCGCCCAAAGCGCCTAAGGCCACCCCCCCTCCGACTCCCAGCTTCACTGCAGACCTCTCGTTCGTCCAGCAGTTCCTAAGCAACGTCGGGCCTATTGACCCGATGGAGCTTTCCATTTTAGCGACAAAGCTAAAAGGATCGGCCACAGACCGCATCCAAGCTCTGTCAGACCATCAGGTCTTGATCCGTCAGATCAAGGCTCTCTCCACAAACGGTATCTAATGGAGCCCTCGGGAAGGACAAAGCCGCACTCGTTACGCGTAGTGTCGTTCAATACGAATGGCATTAGGAATAACATAAGCGAAATTCGCGATTTTGTAAGCAGCCAAAATGTCGATATTCTTCTAGTGCAGGAGACGTTTTTAAAACCTAGTATTAGGAGCCCAAAAATAGCTAACTACAAAATAATCAGAAATGATAGAACTCGATCCCGACTCGGAGGCACTCTTATCTACTATAAAAAATCATTACATTGTATTCCCTTAGAGCCACCGCCATTGTTAAGTTTAGAAACATCTGTTTGTCACATTAGCATGTCCGGTCACGGACCCATTGTTATAGTTAGCGCGTACCTGGCATGTAACAATGAACTACATTCCAGCGACCTGCAGGCGCTATTCAATTTAGGCAACGCTGTCATCATTGCCGGCGACTTAAATTGTAAACACACTGAGTGGGGCAATATAAATAACAATAAGAACGGCTCAATCCTTTGTAGCTTAACCGACACATTAAATTTTGCTCTTTTAGCTCCCACGGACCCCACTCGCTATGACACCAATGAAAACATCAACGGCGTCATACGCAATCCTAGTACTATAGACATAGCTCTAGTTAAAAATGTGTCCCTAAATATCTATATCGAGACCCTCCACGAGCTTAACTCGGACCACAGACCGGTTATGATTACACTTGGTAGTCTTAACCCCAATAATTGCAGTACTAGGAAGATAGTAGATTATAAATCACTTGCGGAGAACATCAAAGTCCTCCAATCTAGTCACTTAGATAAAATCCCCGATATTATAGATAGTAAAGAGATAGCCATAGAGGCCGCCTCCCACTTGACCGATCACCTGGTAGCGACCATAGAGAGATCATCTAGGGAGGTGCCAACGACCCCCAAGGGCCGTTGGCCCCTCCCTGAGGACATAAGGGAGTCCATCAGACTCCGAAATGCGGCTAAGCGCACATATGACCGCTACCCGTCGGAAGAGTGGAGGAAAGCCCTCCGTCACTACGAGAGGGAAGTTAAGTTTAAGATCAAACAACACAAAGCCGAGAGTTGGGATCGACTTCTTAGTGACCTAGAACCGTCTCACGTGGCATACTGGCCACTCGCGAGGGCCCTCAAAAACGACACGGAGTGCGATATGCCTCCGTTAGACAGACCAAACCGTCCTCCTGCATTCGAAGACATAGACAAGGCCGAGTGCCTAGCTGATAACTTCGAACAACAGTGCCGGCCGAGTACTCTCCCGATTGATCCCGTGCACCTTAGCTTAGTGAATAGCGAGGTCGACAGCCGACTCTCGAGGCCACCTGATGTAGATAGGGTGAGGATGGTGGACTCGGAGGAGGTCAGTGACATTATTAAGTGTATGAAAGCCAAAAAGGCCCCAGGCCTCCACGGTATTTCAAACAAAACACTTAAAATGCTACCGTCCGAGCTTATTCAACTCCTAGTGAACATCTTTAACGCCCTCTTAGTAGGATGTTCATTCCCAGACATTTGGAAAGTAGCTATTGTCATAGGTATCCACAAACCGGGGAAACCCCGGAAGGTGCCTGGTAGTTACCGTCCAATAAGTCTCATTAGCTCCCTCGGTAAAGTCTACGAAAGAGTTATCAAAAGGCGCCTCAATGACGTCATATCCGACAAAAAACTCCTTCCAGACGAGCAGTTCGCCTTCCGCGAAATGCACAGTTGTCCCGCTCAAGTACACCGCTTAACGGAGTACATAATATCTAGCAAAAACGACAGGAAGACGACATGCGCCGTATTCTTTGACATTGCAAAAGCTTTTGATAAAATTTGGCATAACGGACTGTTATACAAACTCTATCAAATGGAAATACCCGATTATCTTGTTCTAGTGATTAGTAACTTTTTAAAAAACCGTAAATTTCATTTCCGCGTTGAAGGCGCACTGTCGTCGCCAAGATATATGGAGGCGGGAGTGCCGCAGGGCTCAGTCCTCTCGCCCTCCCTATATAACCTGTACACTAGTGACATCCCCAAACACGCTAAGGTGCAATTAGCTATGTTCGCGGACGATACAGCCCTTTATTACTCCCACATACGTGCCTGTACCGCGTCAAAAGCCCTCCAGGAGTCAGTTACCGCTCTCGGTAACTGGTTCTCCAAATGGAGAATAGAAGTCAATCCCGACAAAAGTCACGCCATCCAATTTGATATTAAAAGTGCAATGAGGCGTACTTGCCCCCGTAAACTTATGAGCCCTATAAGCCTGCACGGCAACAAAATCCCACAGGTCACTCAGGTGAAATATTTAGGCGTAGTACTAAACAAGTCGATGTCGTTTTCGAGTCATATTAGTAACACGTTACGTAAAGCGAAATTTGTACTCTACAAATTATATCCGCTACTTAATTCGCGAAGCAAAATGTCCCTAAGACATAAGCTTACACTGTATAAAGTTTGCATTAGAACGATACTCACTTATGCGTGCGTCTCTTTCGCACAGATAAGCGAGTCTCAACTGGACCGTTTGCAAAGAGTCCAAAACCGGTTTCTACGCATGGCAACAGGCGCCCCCTGGTACATGCGTAACATCGACTTGCATAGGGACTGCGAAATCGTCACTATTAAAGCCTACATCAAGGAACTCGTAGAGAGATTCTTTGATAAAGGCAAAAACCACCCCAACCCCCTTATCAAAAAGGCACTGGACTATGAACACGACGCACAGACCTTCCGACACCCGTACAAACGGCCTAAGCATATCTTAGCCGATCCCGTAGACCCGATCACAAAATACGTAACGTACTGTGTACAGTTACGTAAACACAAATCACACGCACCCGCGCGACTATCATCACACCGGGGTCGACGCCGGCGCCTACCCCGAGGTCCCACATCCGACACGACAACACGTACAGACGTACAGACCGACCCTAACACGGGACCGGACCCGAACCCGAGTTCGAGTTCGCATCCCAGTAGACTAGGTTCACTCCTAAATAGTGCCCGCGACCGCGATATTGTTATAGAGAGCTCTATCAATACCGCGAACCTCATCGATATTAGGACTTACGCGCGCGAGTCATCCCGACCGTACGCGGAAGGGGAGAGGGACGGCCCTCTCAGTACCGATAGCGATAAAAACGAGAGCTCCTCTATCGCGACAACTCGCACGCCGCTAGCTTATGCTACCGCGCGCGAGCAACCTCACTCATCAGCGAGTGAGGAAGGGGTCGGACCCCTTAGCAGGAGAGACCCGCGTCTCCCCTGTCATAATAATAGCTCACATCCGTAGCTGTCCCCAATATCCGGTCTGAACATCACCCGGGTGATATTAGGGAGGGTCAAACCCTCCCATCGACTCTAACCAAATAAACTAGCCACCAGGCTAGTTATAGTCCGACTTAGCTACAGCGGTCTTAACCCGACCCTTAGCATAGACCCGTTCGAAAAAAAAAAAAAAAAAAAAAGCGGTTAGCCTGTCACACGGGAATCTGAAGTATTCAGGTGACGTACTTGTTTGCTATTTCTGTAATTTTAATTTGTTTAAGTATTCCCTAATGATATTTTACGGTTATTACTTCTGTTTTATAATTTTAAATAATTCAAAGAATAATAATGTAATTATAATTGGGAATAAATGTGGACAATTAATATTGTACAAAGTATAATATCGTCTGGGTTTTATTTCTAGCTGTTATGGATATTGATTTATGATTTGGATCGTTATAGGCGGCACTAAGTGTAAAAGTTATGATAAGTCACTAACGGTTTTAATGTTTAAAGTATCTAAAGTGTCTGTAACAACTTTAAACTTTATGTTATATAATAATATCAAGGGATATAATGTAATTAGTAATTGTGTTGTTAGATTAATAGTGTTCTGCAAATAGAAAGTGAGTATTTTATTAAATTTAATAAAATACTTACTATCAATTTGCAGAACACTATTTCGGAAATAGCATAAAACATGTATTTTTTTATGTTATTTCCGAATAAATAAACAATTTTGACTCGTATCTTTTTAATATTAAAGATCTTTTTACAAAATGGTATATTTATATCTACCTACCTTTAATTGCTTAGATACGTTAAGATAAATGTATTTGCTATAACAGTTACATGTTCGAATTGAAATATCAGTAAATAAATTCCTAGTAATAGATTAATATCAGTTATTAACTAAATATTACCTGACAATATATTATTATTAGTTTTATTAGGTTGACTTTTGAAGAGTCAACCATTTGAGAACTAATCCCTAAATTCTATATTATACAGTTTTAATTTTGATAATCTATAACCTAATCTATCACGTGCATCATCGCTCTTACAAAATTAGTCATCCTTATTCATCATAAAAACTTAAAATTACTCTCACAATATGAATTCCTAATTAAAAGAATTTTGGGGATAAAGGACTTTCTTGTATTCTGACTTTGAACCGACTTCTAAGTACTTATCATAAATTAAGAACTTGTAGCGTTATTAAATTCTAAAGAGATTGTAATGTTTAATTTTGAATAGTTAAACTAATTGAATTATTATAAGATATAACTTTATTAACATACACACCGGTACATAACATACAAGGTAAGTAACACCTTTTGACGATGACAAAACACTAAATATTTAAGTAATTAATAGTGAATAAATTATCTTAGTTAAAAAGTGTGTGAACTGATCTTTTAAGTTTCTTTTTTATTTTAATTATCAGCTTACAGTATAATTAAAAAAAAAATGATTTATAAGTATAAAACTCAAGAATTGCGCTTCTGTTTTCCGGTAGGCCGATGGACTAGTCTTTGGCAAGTTGCACTCACGCTCTGCGTCCGATGCCCTTGTCCTATCTGTATGTTGTTGAGGCAGGCCGGGGCTCGCTGTGCATTCCCAACTAGGATACCTAAATATTGCACACTTGATACTACCTACATACAATTCTATAAACCTAGGTAGCTTAGACCTCCAATCACAAAATAGTACATTCGTAAAACCTATCACTAAAGAACGATAAAATTATAATTCTGTCTGTCCCTATGTATGGTTAGATATTTAAAACTACGCTACGGACGAACTTGATGCGAGTTTTTTTATAGAGTGATTAAAGAGGAAGGTTTATCTGATATAACATGCATAATATAGAAGAGAAACACTAATAATTTTACAGGTTTCTAATGTCATAAATAAACACATTTTTTACGCTTACATTGCAAACGCTGGCTGAACCCTAAGAGATAGCTCAAAATAATGTAATAATAGCTCCCCCACCGATTTCGGTGACGGTGGCCTGTTTCATTGAAACCAGGCCAGCTACGCAGGAGTTATGTTATAGTGCCCAAGTGTGTGCGCAGTACACAAGAGCACTCTCTCCTCCTTTACTCTCATAACCCAGTGGGACGGATAACCGACACGACTGGCGAGAGATTAGGCGCAGGTCCGACTTTTTACATGCCCATCCGACGCATGGATCATCTTTCTTGTCAGACAATCAGGTGATCAGCCTGAATTGTCCTAACCAAACTTGGAAACAACATTTTTTTTTTTTGTTCCAATGCGGGAATCGAACCCACGACCTCCGAGTCGAGAGCCAAGCTCTAACCACTAGACCACGGAGGCTGTTAGTTTTAGTTATTTTATTTATTAGTTTTATTTATTTGTTCAAAATAATGTACTACAGTATTGTACACCTTAAAAAGGTCTACAAAAAAGTCCGCGATGGTATATGTCTATCTCTTAGGGATAAACCACAATAACCATTTTTTATCCTTTACTTTTTACGAGAAATAATGGCTTATTTACGAAGCGATTTTAAGCAATACAGCATTAATCCTTATATAACTACCTTAAATATATTGTGCATTTAATAAAGATCAATATGGCCTATTACAGCATGAAATTTAAATAAATATTTTCGAAGATATTACAGATTTAAAATGCAGGGACATTGCGATTGGACCGGCCGGGGGGCCGGTGGCGTCCACGGTATGATCCTTATCAAATTAAATACGTTACTCACTTTAAGCATTTTATACACATTGTAGTAGCCCTTTAAACCACATAGTTTAAATTAATATCTTATATTTAGTTACCTTCTAGCTAGTAATAAGTAGTTATCTTCAAGCCCAAAAAATATATCATATCAAGCGGTCTCGCACGTTGCGTCGAGGTGATGCATGCGTGTGTAGAGCAGTCGGGCAATTGGGCCGGACACCGATCTCAGTGTTGCCAACTTGGGGATTATCACCCCAAAATTAGGGAAAAAAATCTACGGGGGCTTACTAGGGGGGCAGGATTTTTAGATTAAACTCCTTAAGAATCAATTTTTATATGTGTATATAGCCCGGGGTATGAAAATTTATAGGGAGTCTAATCAGATTAAGTGACACGTTAGTTTTATGTATTTATGTGTATAAACACATAAAGTTTTTAGAGTTTCTATCTTATTTACTCTTATACCGAGATTTACGCTAATATTGGACTATAATTGGGTTATCCCAATTATAGTCCAATAAAACTTGCGTAAATCTCGTAAATAGTATAAGTAATCAGAGTCGAATTAAGAGTTATGTTTGGGGAGAAATATTGTTGAGAGTTGGTATCACTGCACGATTTTAATGGATTGCGGGAATCAACGTCGTCGTCGAAAAACAGCACTGTAAATAGAACTATGTGCTAATACAATAGAACTAATAATCGAACACACAAGTGTCGAGTTTCCAATTCGGTCTGCTGGACCAAATCCGTGCGTGTGTAGCGACACCGGATTCAGTTCGCGGATATGGTCCGCGGACCAAGTTCAAGTGTCTGTTAGCACTATAAGTATGAACTTAAACACACAAATTTCAGGAATATTTACAAATATCTTCCTGCGACCTGACATTTCATACACTTAACCTTATTGTGACGTCACAGTTAGGTGTTAGGTACGACTTTTGTATGGAGCGTTTTCACGAGACTTGGGAAATTTTGTAAACAAATCGCTGTACCCAGTTACTCTACAGTTATATGAGTACTATTCATTTATGCTATAAAAAAATCAGTCGTCTAGCACTAGAGTGCATAGGTAATAGGCTAGAGCCTATCCTATTACTAACTTATGCACTCTAGTGAAATTCCCTCGGCGAAATAGCACCCAAACTAAGCAGCATATTATGTTACATCAGCATTTATTGATTAACCAGGTCAGAGCCTGTCGTCCATATTGTAGGTGGATCATTCTACGGTATGACTAAAACTAAAGTGTTCGCGACTTGTATGATATATCTCAAAGTCCAACAGTTATGTTGTGACACTAATAAGTAAAGTATCACTTTATCTTATATGATTTAATGATATATAAATAACAATTTTCTTTTGTATACAGTACGTGACATGTCACATTCTGTCGATTGTTGTGTATTAGACAATCTTGAGTAATATGTACAACAAATATGCCAAAGTATTATTATGACAAAAAATATGCCTAATCAGTTGTGCCAAATTAAATTTCGCAAAAAAATATGCCAAAAAAAGGGATCCCGTTAATTATACATGAAATTTTAATGAGAAGAAAGATTTGTTTGTTCGTATTGAATAGGCTCCGAAATTACAGGGCCGATTTTGATGAAATTTGGCATAGATACAGAGTAGGTCACGAAGAAAGACAGGCTACTATTAATCCCGGAAAAATATACGGTTTCCACAGGATTAATTTTTGCACGCACGAAGACGCGGGCAACATCCAGTATAACCGTAACCGTATAGCAACCGTAGAATAGCCCAGGTATACTCCTTAGCTCAGTCTCATTATACGCGAGTGTCGCTTGTAATTGCGCTCCGTAACGACCAAGGGAATTAACTAGCACCCTGCTGCTGAGTGCTGAGTGCTCCGGCATTCCTAATTTTGAGTTACGTTCTGAAATGAATGTCGCAAGATGCAATTAATGTCGTTTTCTTATGGAATAGTCCAGAAACGAGCAGACGCCAGACATATTGCCTGATTGTTAGTAATTACCGAATCCCATGGACACGTGCAACACAAGAAGATGTACGTGTGCTTTCTTGGTCTTCGAAGTGCATAACTGGATCATCTATATTTATAAAAAATGACCCCCATTTATCCAAGTCACGCTATAACTTGAGAACAGCTGTTTATTTATAAATAAATTTATTGGACCGATTTAGCTAATTTTGATCTTGAAATGATTGTGGAAGTTCAGGGAACATTTAAAAGGTGAGAAAAATGCGAGGTAAATATGACAACTAAATTTTCCTATACTAAAAGTGCTAACACACGTTCGGATTCGGTACGGAGCGGACCAAATCCGTGGTCCACTTCGTACCGAATAATCTACATTATCATCCGAGATACCGAGGACTCAGTGTTGCCAACTTAGGGATTTTCCCCCCAAAATCAACGGGGGTTTACTAGGGGGCAGGATTTTTAAGAGTTTACTCCTTAAGAATCAATTTTTATATGTGTATATAGCCCGGGGTATGAAAATTTATAGGGAGTGAAATCAGATTAAGTGACACGTTAGTCACTTACACGTAAATCTTTATGTATATAAACACATAAAAATTTTAGAGTTTCTAGCTTATTATCTATTATTTGTTATAATTATCTTATTGTATATTATAATATAATTGGCTTATCCCAATTACAATTATGATTGGGATAACCCAATTATATTCCAATAAAATCAGCGTCAATCTTGTAAATAGTATAACTCATCATCTATCATCTAAAATTAGGTAAAAAAGTCCTCTAGGGGTTATTGTTTTTAATTCAATTAAGCCATTGATCGATACAATATAGACAAGTGATTGAAGTGATGAAAAGTCAACCTGTAGAAAATAAACTTTTCGAAGTATATTTAATGTATAAAGGACAATAATATTATAGAACATATTTTTTTTATTATTTACTAGCTTTTGCCTGCTGCTTCGCCCGCGTGGGATAGTGTTCGTGACAAAAAACTTCCTTAGAAAATATACCTGCAATATAGTAATAACACAGAGTAAAAATATATACTTTATAATAAATTAAAAAAAGATATCTCCTAGATATATTCTCCTAGTTAAGGATAGTTAAATTGTATTTGCCTAAACAGCTTCTAAAAATACCACATTATTTCTGATCATTAGTAACATATCCGTAAAAGATAGACATATCTATGCCATTGCGGACTTTTTTGCAGACCTATAAAAGAGAAACAATACCACCATACATTGTTATTATTATATGTTATTATATTGTTTGTTATTTATCTCCAACGGGTTTGGTTAGGCAGCGTTTTCGATAAAAGTTTCCAGACGGCTTGATTTTTTCCGACACCTTCAACAATTATTATCGTCATAAATCAAATAATTTCCACAAAACCTTAACAAATTATTATCGACCTAAACCTTCCTCAGGATCAATCTGTCGGTATATGTGAACGGCATGAAAATCATTTCAGTAGTTTTTGAGATTATCGCAAACAGTCAGACAGACTGACTCGGCATCCTATGTCCGTCTCCTGGTTCTAAGCTACCTCTACACCCATTTTCAGCCAAATCGGTTCAGCCGTTCTTGAGTTATAAATAGTGAAACTAACACTACTTTCTTTTATATAATTATATAGATTAATCAGTTTATTTAAGTTTGGGGAGACATATTTTTGAGATATGGAACACTGTACAAAAATCGGAATGCACTGAGCCGAAATCAAACACACGAGCGTCGTGCTGTCATATTGGTCCGCTCCAGACTAAATCGGTTTGTGTGTAAACAAGATAAACTGTCAAAATAAAAAAAGAGTTTAATGTTGTGTCAAAAAAAACTTCATAGTTGGTAACATTCATCGTTTAAAAAATGGGTAGAAAATATTTATAAACAAAAAAATCTTCTTCGAATTTCAACATATTATGATGTTCAGTTTTGAGCTAATGATATAATTGTATTTTTCCCAAATACACAGTCTTTCAGGGTTTAAAGTTTAAACAGGTAAAATAAAAAAATATGGTCCCATTATTCTAAAGTGCCCAAGGCCCCTAATAGGTTAAAGACGGCCCTGAGAGTAATATAGCTTGAGATATTGCTAATCCTTCTCGCGCTGATAGACAATTTAGTAGATTAGATCAATTAGGACGTATTGCCAGATATTCGAGCTTTAGTGTCATTAGGACAGCATTGTTATCATCAGGCGAACAACGCATTTTAAGAAGAAGACTTTTTGCGAGGACATGAAGTTTTGAAGGCTTCAATATTTCAAAAAACTTATACATATTAGAATTCTAGTACCTGGGAGATTAAGCTTTGCTTGGAGTTTTGGTAGAACGATAAAAAAATATATAAAAGAAAAACAAACAACTAAATCACAAAAAAATCATTTGGCCGGTATTCGAAGTCCGAAAGTGACCAAGCCGCCAATCGTTTTGACATTTAGAAATCGAAATCACTCATTATATTATTTCATTATATCTTACGAGACCAAATAAAAAACATATATAACTTAAAATGCACAGTTTCCCAGATATAAGACCTATCTACATTGATTTTTCTCCACCAAAACTCCCTGCAAACTAAATTATTAAATTTAATAAATAAATACTGGCAGCCGTTTCCGAGATTCCGATTATATACGTATTACAAGATTTGTATTTATTATATAATCGAAAATAGCATGATGTGGCAAAATGTGTATATGTGCCATACAAAAAGTGAATTCTTACTTCGTTTTTACCCAGAAAGTTAAATAAATTAGTATACTTACTCTTATTGCAGCCCCCATGTAACCTTATCATGTGATCTTGATTGTTTACGGAAAGAACTTTATAATTTCAACCATTCTCAGCTTAATTGTTTCACATATTTTTCTAAGCAGACTTTTACCTTCATTTCGTAATTTTCATCCTTTGTTCTACTGTTCTTACATGTTTCTTTATTCTCAATACACTGTATATTTTCACTCGTTTTAGCATATTATTTTCCTTCGCGATTTGTTTAAATTGCTTTGAAATGAAACCTGAATATTAATTCGATCATTATGTTTCAGACTTTCATAAGTACGCAGATGGTAAGATAAAACCGAATTTTCTCAATTTGATACCTATTTCTTGTTTGGTTATTTTGAGACAGTAAAAAAACATTGTTACTTATAAATCAACATTATCGTTTCACTAAGTAGCTTCAGTTAGTTATGTAATATGTAGGTACTACGGTAGTTGACAGTCGAAAATTAGGTCTAGCATGACGTACAGTTGTAGTAAATATTGTCTTTCCATCTTTATGGGCTTTTATTGTAGTACTTTTCATCTTGTTACATTGAAAAGTACTACAATAAAAGCCCATAAACGAGTTTCTAGTGCTGAATTACATCATTCTGAATTTGTCAAAGCAGGAAGTGTAGATATTGTATCAGCATCTGGTTGGAACGTTTATCTGTGTAGATCTGCGGCCCACGTGCAATGTTTCCTGACCGACAAGCTGAGGAATGTGGGCCTAGATCTAGCGGATCAGCTGAGCTTTTGAGCGATTTTGTTTAAGGTGCTAATAATTTATAGTAAAAACTAGCTGGTACCCGCAACTTCGTTTGCGTAAAACTATTAAGGGAAAAGCAAACTAAGGTAAAAGTAGCCTATGTTACTCCTTATAACATCAGCTATCTGCCAGTGAAAGTCTGGTCAAAATCGGTCCAGCCCTATCAGATATTAGACGGAACAAACAGACAGACAGACAAATAAAATAAAAAATTGATTTTTTGGTGTAGGTAATCTTTCTATACATTTAGTGCAAAGGTGTTAATTTGAAATTACACTTTAATTTTATTTATTTGTATGTGCGGATAATAAGTATGTAGGTATATATTTTTTGTATGTATAGAATATACATAGACAGGGCATTTACATTTGGTGTTTAGATTGGCTTGTTAATATTAATTAGATAATCATATTAAGGTTGAGTTTAAATACATATGTGTAGGTACATTGGTCTACGTGACATATATCTCGACACCTCCGACAAAAATTGGTCAGCAAATCGCTTCATGTCGTTTTCATGTCGTGTGTGTATTTCATGACGTGTTGTCCTTCGCTTAGTCAGTAGGCATGCGCGCTTAAAATATAAAAATAAAAATTGAAAACGTGCAACAAAACAAAGGAAAAACTGTACGTCAATAGAAAGGCTACATTGTAGTTCACATGTAGTTAAGAATTGCGTAGGCTGTAGGTATTCAACGTCTCGTCAAACAACTAGGTTTCAGATTTTTTTTTCCACAAATATGTCAAAAATTGCCCACGAAATTGTTCCTTCAAAGAAATCTGTTTACCTTTACTTCGCCCCCTTAGGAACGCATAGTAATAATTATAACGTCATAATAACTATTATTATCTGAGTAGCAGACAGGGCAATCCGTCCAGTGGTTGATTGATATCTCAGAATGCTGAACCCCCATTTCACATCTTTCAGGGATGAATTTAAAAAATCCTTTCTTAGCGGATGCCTATGTCGTATCAATAATGATCGTGTCAAATTCAGAGCAATCAATTGCAATACTCAATAGGCAGGTACAAAACTCAAGCCAAGGTTACACAGTGCGAGCGGCGAGCGAGCTGGCCTAGCCAGTTGCTGTAGTAGCCAGCTACTGGCATCGTGTGACCTCATCATACGAGTTACCGGCATGTGCGAGTCGGTTAGCTCGCATCCGAGTTACTAGTAGACAGTTTCTTCACTCGGACTACGCCGGCTGAATAATCTGTTTATTTTAGTTACGTTTGACAAAATGGCGGATAATTTTTTTGATTTTCTTTGGGCCAGCATTTTCAGCTCGAATTTTCGAAACCGCACCTATTGTGGTATGAACAACGAGCCGTTGTGCGTATTTTGAAACAATGCACGAGACTTGTCTGGAGGCGGTTACACAGATGCAGTAGATGTCTACTGTCACAACAGCAGCTCCTACTTGTGTGACAGGGTGAGACGAGTTCAGCTACTGCCATGCAAGTACACGGGTACAGTAGCTGTCTACTGCTGATGTCAGCAGCTCGCACTGTGTTACCTCCCCTTTGCCCTAGTAGAAATATTTAGTCAAATACCAGCTATCAAGTGTAAGTTCGCTAAAATTGTGCCCTAACAACTATTACATAACAGTTTGTTTTAAACTAGTCCATAATTATTATGGTTTCCCACTGATTACGTAACCGAAGGTTTGAATGCGAATATTCCGCCGCGGGCTTTTCACGTTTTATCCGCTCCCCTGAAATGTACTCGAACTTCCACACAATGTTTGACTTCACAAACAGTTAATAATACACTCTATTTTACGATTTCAATGTAGAAATCGGGGGTCTAAAATTCCACTTTAGGTGTTTTATATTATGTTTCATACATTTTTTTCCAAACAAAAATCGTGAAATTGTAAAATGGCTACATGATTCATCTGATTTCATCATATTAGAAAACATCAATTTTGACAGTTTTCAATAGAAATGCGTAAAAAGGCGCACATAATATGAATTGAAAAAAATATATGAATCATAATATGAAATACCTAAAGTGGTCTTTTTAGACCCCCAGAATGTTTTCGATAGTTTTATGTTAACATTTAGGGTCAGTCCACACCGCACGATACTACGTGTATCTTCTTGTGTAATGAATAAAGTTCAATTTTAAATAGTTATCTTAATAAAAATGCAGCGCCATGTCGCCATATATATATATATATATATATGCCCGGGGGTCACGGGCTCCTTTAGGGTCAATTCACACTGATACGCGACATGGCGCTGCATTTTTATTAAGATAACTATTTAAAATTGAACTTTATTATATATACACACAGATTAGCCGGAACAAACACACAGACTGACAGACGGACAGAAAAATGTTAACAATTTATATTTTATTGTAAGTACCGATCATACTTTTAAATGCATTAAGTGAAAATAAAAGCGTTAATTTGAAATTACAAACAGACACTTCAATTTTGTTTATCTGTATAGATATAATATCTTATATTATACAAAACAAATAGTTGAACTAAGTATATATAGTGCGCGCGAAACTAGTTGGCCGCGCCTTAGGTAGGGACAGGGGTGAGGGGGCGGGTTGCTTGCTACTCGCAGTGTTGCCGCCGCAAAGTCCGGCTCCGTACTGAGTAATAACATCAAGCACTCTTCCGTCCCACCGCTCGCCTACCTAAGGCCCGGCTAGCTAGTCACAATATGTAACAGTCATAACAGTCACAATGTGTAATTGCAAAATTCTACATTATTGTCAAGGTGATAAGGTCGTTTTTTGTATCATTCTTAATTTCTGTGGCAAAAAGTGTCGTGCCTATAATCCGTCCAGCCCCAATACAATTCGCAACTTAACGCCATAAGGAACTTCGTTCCAAAAAAGAAAAGACATGTATTTGCTTTCTCTTTGAAATGGATGTAGCTTCACTGCTACATATAAACGGGTCATAAATAATAAATTTCAATATAAATGAAGTCGCATTAAATAGTTTAGTGTGCCGTTAACGGTGGCTAGCGCGGCCGCCCTCGTAAACGATATTATAATAAAATTTTAAACTAACATTAAACCTTTAAATCTACTTTTGAACTCCATAAATAGTTAATGTTTGTTAATCTTACATTTCATAAATAAATTGCTACTCGATACTTTATGCAATTGCAATTTATTTATGAAATGTAAGATTAACAAACATTTACTATTTATGGAGTTCAAAAGTAGTTTTAAAGGTTATATATACTATACTACTATATATAGTACGGATATTGTGACATATATTTTGAATTGTATTGTAATGTGCAAAGGTAAAAGAAGAACTGGCGGAACACACTGAAAACATAATGTAGAATCTACATTAGTGCGGTTAACTAATTAGTTACAATATTTGCGTACATTATATAATATGCTATAAAGCAGTACATAAATCTGTGGCTGCCTTGTTTTACATTATCTACAGGTATCAGCTCATTACTGATTTATTTACCACGATTGAATTATTATACAGCCCATAGCCATACATACAGTCCGCCATATATATTCAATATATATTGAATGAAAAAATTATCTTTGTTTTTTGTTGAAAGGTTGAATTGATTTAAATAGAAAATTTTCTGATTTGATACGCAAACAGTATAAGGAAAAATTATAAATGCAAAATAATAAAAAATCTTTTGTTATCCATTGATGATCAACATATTTTACACTATATTTTTTAAGTAAACAGTGATATTTTGAGAGCGCGTGAAAATTTTCTTATATATTCATATAGTATTTCACAATGAATTCTCTTTTCCATAAGAATTTGCAGTCAAAGCGCGATTTTACCTAGAAAACAATATTTGCCAATAATATATTATTCACTATTACTTTACGCCATAAGTCGCACAAAATGGTGAATTTAATACAATAAATCAAAATAAACTTTATGGGACCAAGGGTAAAAATTGTTCACAATTTTGGCACTTGTGAACATTGAGCTCCATAGAAGCTTTAAAACAACCCGAACGTATACTTTGTGCTGCATAATAGCTAACAAGAACTCTAATAATCAGCCAATATTCAGCTCTTGGGACAACTGTTACCTTTTATATTGCTGATATAATGCTGATATACAGCAAATGTCTCAGTTATTTAGTTAACAGCTGTTTAATTTGTGCCCAAATCATAGATATGAACTGTTGCAGCGCCTCTATAGCTCTTATTCAGTTAGCTAGTACCCCTTTGGATTCCATTGTGGACAGTACCTAATACAGCTAATATACAGCACTTTTGTTCTACTAAGGTGTGAAATTTAAAAACATAAATAATCTAAAAATATTATTTAAGCAATATAAAATAATAATATTGTTTGGTATTGGTTCATGCCATGACCCGGGATCGAACCTGCAAACTCTCAACTTGAGCAATCTACCACTGGAGACTGGACCACGGAGCCCTTAAGAAGACTGCACGCGTGTACGACGTATGTACGAACGTATTTTATATAAGGGCGATTAAATAAAATAAAATAAAATAAGATAAGTACAAGATTTCGTAAGTTAACGACTTCTTTTTCGTCCAGTGACGTCACCACCCACCACAGCACAATGTACGTAATGACTAAATGCATAATGACCCGTGACAAGCTGACAGCGTGAATATTTTAAATTGCCGTTGATTGGGCGAGACGACCTGCCATGTTTATTGATATTTCATGATAATTAAAAAAAATTGCGTGTAGGCATACTGACAAACAACTGACAAGAGTAAAATATGAACATATTATTTTATAAAACCATCACTTAACCAAAAGCATGTCAGGACATCTCTAAGGAGGGTTCCGTATCTATCAACGCGCAATAGGTTTTCTTTGGACTACTTTAAAGGTTATTATCCGATTTCGCTCATTAATAAGTTTTTAGCATGATCTATTAGTAGGGAAATTTACAAGTTCTCCTATAGTTTAGAAATGCCAGGGGGAGGGAGCAACTGGTTGACTTTGTAATAAAGTCATGTTTGACATCTTGCCTTATTCAAAAATACCAAACACGATGGGGTACAATGAAAAAAGAAATTCATCCCCACTTCACGTGCATGGAGGGCGACCCCTAAAATATAAAATTATTATTATTTTATGATGCCAAAACTATACACATTAAGTGACTATATCAAATTTCATACATTTATATTCATAATTACAGAAGCTAGAAGGGCAGAAAGACAGACAGACAGACTTACGGACGGACAGAGCGATATATATATATATATATATATATATATATATGGAGCATGGATAAAAATATTTTTATCAGCTCCATGGTATCGAGACAACATGCCTTTGTCACATGCGTTGTTCCTATAGTATCCTATTATTATGATAAATGTGCAATTTGTGAGTATGGATGGCCGATAGATATGTGGATGGATCCGGATGTTTGGTACTTTTTCACGTAAGACTACTGAACGGATTTCGATGAAATTTGTTATGGTAGTAGTATAGGTTCTAGATTATAACAAAGGCTTTTTATCCCGAAAAAGTACAGTACTCTATTATAGTAAAGTAAGTAAAGCTAGTAATATTACTTACAATAGTAAACATTTTACACCCCTGAGTATAATTTTTAACCAACTTCCAAAAGATGGCGGTTAAATACGTTCGGCTGTAGATAATAATTTGTACCTACTTATTTAAGGTGAGGTACAAATAAAACATAATTAGTGTTTACATTTTTAGGGTTCCGTAATATTCAAGGAACCCTTATAGTTTCGCTCTGTCCGTCCGTAAGTCTGTCTGTCTGTCTTTCTGCCCTTCTAGCTTCTGTAATTATGAATATAAATGTATGAAATTTGATATAGTCACTTAATGTGTATAGTTTTGGCATCATAAAATAATAATAATTTTATATTTTAGGGGTCGCCCTCCATGCACGTGAAGTGGGGATGAATTTCTTTTTTCATTGTACCCCATCGTGTTTGGTATTTTTGAATAAGGCAAGATGTCAAACATGACTTTATTACAAAGTCAACCAGTTGCTCCCTCCCCCTGGCATTTCTAAACTATAGGAGAACTTGTAAATTTCCCTACTAATAGATCATGCTAAAAACTTATTAATGAGCGAAATCGGATAATAACCTTTAAAGTAGTCCAAAGAAAACCTATTGCGCGTTGATAGATACGGAACCCTCCTTAGAGATGTCCTGACATGCTTTTGGTTAAGTGATGGTTTTATAAAATAATATGTTCATATTTTACTCTTGTCAGTTGTTTGTCAGTATGCCTACACGCAATTTTTTTTAATTATCATGAAATATCAATAAACATGGCAGGTCGTCTCGCCCAATCAACGGCAATTTAAAATATTCACGCTGTCAGCTTGTCACGGGTCATTATGCATTTAGTCATTACGTACATTGTGCTGTAGTGGGTGGTGACGTCACTGGACGAAAAAGAAGTCGTTAACTTACGAAATCTTGTACTTATCTTATTTTATTTTATTTTATTTAATCGCCCTTATATAAAATACGTTCGTACATACGTCGTACACGCGTGCAGTCTTCTTAAGGGCTCCGTGGTCCAGTCTCCAGTGGTAGATTGCTCAAGTTGAGAGTTTGCAGGTTCGATCCCGGGTCATGGCATGAACCAATACCAAACAATATTATTATTTTATATTGCTTAAATAATATTTTTAGATTATTTATGTTTTTAAATTTCATACCTTAGTAGAACAAAAGTGCTGTATATTAGCTGTATTAGGTACTGTCCACAATGGAATCCAAAGGGGTACTAGCTAACTGAATAAGAGCTATAGAGGCGCTGCAACAGTTCATATCTATGATTTGGGCACAAATTAAACAGCTGTTAACTAAATAACTGAGACATTTGCTGTATATCAGCATTATATCAGCAATATAAAAGGTAACAGTTGTCCCAAGAGCTGAATATTGGCTGATTATTAGAGTTCTTGTTAGCTATTATGCAGCACAAAGTATACGTTCGGGTTGTTTTAAAGCTTCTATGGAGCTCAATGTTCACAAGTGCCAAAATTGTGAACAATTTTTACCCTTGGTCCCATAAAGTTTATTTTGATTTATTGTATTAAATTCACCATTTTGTGCGACTTATGGCGTAAAGTAATAGTGAATAATATATTATTGGCAAATATTGTTTTCTAGGTAAAATCGCGCTTTGACTGCAAATTCTCATGGAAAAGAGAATTCATTGTGAAATATTATGAATATATAAGAAAATTTTCACGCGCTCTCAAAATATCACTGTTTACATAAAAATTATAGTGTAAAATATGTTGATCATCAATGGATAACAAAAGATTTTTTATTATTTTGCATTTATAATTTTTCCTTATACTGTTTGCGTATAAAATCAGAAAATTTTCTATTTAAATCAATTCAACCTTTCAACAAAAAACAAAGATAATTTTTTCATTCAATATATATTGAATATATATGGCGGACTGCATGTATGGCTATGGGCTGTATAATAATTCAATCGTGGTAAATAAATCAGTAATGAGCTGATACCTGTAGATAATGTAAAACAAGGCAGCCACAGATTCATGTACTGCTTTATAGCATATTATATAATGTACGCAAATATTGTAACTAATTAGTTAACCGCACTAATGTAGATTATACATTATTTTTTCAGTGTGTTCCGCCAGTTCTTCTTTTACCTTTCCACATTACAATACAATTCAAAATATATATCAGAATATCCGTACTATATATTATGCTAATATATGGCGGATGAATTAACTGGATATTTAAATACCTAGACGGCGCTGAATAAATAAGTATTTAAAGTCCAATATAACTGCAATAGCATGTAACTAGTACATGTTTTCAGCTGTAATGGTAATAATGAGTAACATGTGAGCTAATTTATAGCTGTGTGCTGTAATATAGCATCATAAGAGTAGTGGTCATGTAAGCTATTTAAGCGCTGTTATATCATTGCGTGTAACAAGCTGATTAACACTGCTAAATCTACTAATTATATTTATTATTATGAATTATATTTATACTAATACTAATTCTACTTTATGCAGCAAGACGCAGTTATCGATAATCACAGGAGAACTGATTGCATTCTAGCTCACATGTTCTTTCTTATAATGCAAGTGGTCTGGGGGTACACTTGTGGCCTTCGATTCAGAATAGAGCTGAGTTAAAGTCCACGAAAATGCTTTATTCTAGCTTACAGTTCCATTTATGGCTAATAGCTCTACGCTGCGCTTGCAGCTTTACAGTGTGTCTGTGACGCATATTAGCGTTTTCAGCTATTGCAGTTATAGTGTACTGTTATACCTCTTTATAAACGCTAAAGTTACCGATGTTACCCTTTGTGTCATCTCATACAGCAGTTATGTGCTACTTGGGAGAAAGTCTTTAGTAAAAGGGCAGCAGTAAAATAAAAACAATATGTAATTAAAATTCGCTAACTATTACCCCTATCACGGCAGCTCATCCAGAAGATTTAACCAAAGTAGACAGTGAATACTGAATACAAACCGACGGAATCCAAAGCATTTACATTCAGAACATTGCACTAAAATTACAAGGTGATGACCCGGAAAGTTCTAGCACTGTCGAGAACTTCCATCCCGATTGAATCCGAACTTAACATATCCGTAGCCTAATAGAGTAGCATTCACAACAGCCAGGATTGTCGGCGAAATCCGTAGAGACACTCCAGTACCGGCACGAGATTCGGATTGAAGCGGATTAGATTTATTAAGACTCAATTGAAACGCGCTCTATTTTTGAAATACGAATAGGATCACGTAACGCGCCCGTCAAAAGAAAAATTCACCGGACGGTTTATTATATGTGGTAAATAAAATTCGATAGATATTTTTAACATTTCTGTGTTGCTGTTGCAATGTAGGTGAAAAATGTACCCATGTGAAATTATTATATTACTACGTGAAGCAAAAACTTTCTGTACAGTTTTATTGGAATCGTGCAACAGGAGGAGTACGAAATTTGGCCGGTAAATTAAAATTCATGTCCACATTTTATATAGCATTTAGCTTACTGCACACATTTCTCCAGAAAGGTGTGCAGAAAGCTAATATTCATAATAAACGCTTATTAATACATAAATTAATAAAAAAAGACAACACATACCTACCTCAGATTACTAACACACACTACCTCAGATTACTAACACACACTACCTCAGATTACTAACACACACTACCGTGCGTTTGATCGATACAATTTTGTTACACGTCAACGATTGTCAATCTGTCATAACATTTTAATTTTTTTTTTGGAAAGGAAATGGAAGAGGCAAAATAACCCTTTTAATGTTCAACTATAAAAAAAATATGAATTCTTATGGGCAGAATTCGAACACAGGTCGACCTCTGAGTAATATACTTAGTTAGATGTTCGTTGATCTAAACTATAAAGAAATAAAATATTGTAACGGATTTCCTCTTAGATTATGTCTGAGACTTAGGTCTCAACCAACGCCATATCTCTCGAAGCCGTAAAAGTATATGTCGGAGATGGCCGGCCAGTAAATTCTTTATCACTTGTAAAATTAGACTTTTGCGAGTTATTCCTCGTTCAATCTTATTTGGTAGATTGTATGAACTATTCGCATTTTGGATCTGCTCCCTAGGGATGGCATTGGAATTGGATTGGATCGCTTTAGATACCAGCGTTTACCTTCCCTTATGGACGATTCGAGAAATGATTTTTGTATTTTTTCTTGTATTCTTGCCCTATTTTACATAGGTATTGCGTATTATCAATTTATTAGCTTGCATTACGTAGAAAATTTCATATCTATCGTAGAGTAGGTCCGACCACGTTCAATCTCAATGTTCTCCGGCAATCGTCGTTTTTCATACTTCGTCTATCATTTTCATAGAATAACGAAAATTGCCGAGGGCCATTACTATTTGGGAACATGATTTTGATGATGATGTTAATACTTTTAACAGTATCTATGAAATAAAACATCAACACAAATATGGCAACATAACATAAATTCAAATTCAACATTTATTTATTTCTTTCTCAACACACAGTACATTTTATATAACAATCACTTTCTTATTAAAGAATATCATATTATTGTGATGAGAGACTGTTGTCTGTGCTAGGGTGTGTAGGCACCCGTCCACCCCGACTATATATTACTTATTATAACTAAGCAAGCAGTAACAAGTTAAATGAGTAGAGAAAAAACAATATAATTTTTTATAAATAAAATGTATGTAGACTCAAATTTATAGCTTAAATAAGGCTATTTATAATGGTAGTTATTTAGCTAGCTTATATAAGTGTGACTGTGTGTCTGGACCCTACGACCGAAGGCTTGGGATCAGACACACACTACCACATACACACACTAACACATACACACACACATAATATAACCGTCACTTATCCGGATTTCATTAAGATCTTCTGAGTGTTAGTGTAGTAAAGAGTCTTGAGCCAACACAAAAATTTTCGTTGCACTGTTTTAAGCTATTGCATAGCTTCTATCGCGGGCCTTGAGCGCGGGGACCGAATCCAGAAATTCCGTAACGAAAAAACCTCACGCTAACGCATCGTCTAACGTCGTTTCAGTTCGGCAGTCTTCGACACGGCGTTTTATTTTTAAGATTTAAGACGGAAGTAAAATCTATCTCTGAACCAAATATTAAAGCAAGGCTAATGCCGTTTTAGTAAGGACGTGTATACACGATAATAATAATTAAGTATACAAATCATAGATGACGCGAGTAACGCCGAAATAATTGATTTTACGGAGAGAAAATGTAACTACGTTACACGGCGTTGAAAGCCGTGCATCGTCTAACGTCGTTTCAGTTCGGCAGACTTCGGCACGGTGTTTGTGTGCGTGCGACTAGACGTATCGTGTAGACTTACTATGCAATAGCTTTACCGTGGCAGTCCCCGAGTGCCACACGTATTTTTTTTTTGTTGAGGTGGTGGACTGGAATGGATAGAAGCTTATTGATTTTGTTATATTATAAAAAGTAAAAATACACAAAAAAGTATGAAATAAATCTTATTTTCTACCAGCCCAAACAATATCGTGATAAATCATTATTTTAAAAAGTTCGTTTAAGTTGGCTGGTACCTACCGAATTCAAAATTATGAAGATATTTGTGTAGAGAAATAGTTAAAATTTTAGCCGAATTTAGAAGGGGAATTATTTAGAAAATAAGATTTATTTCATAGTTTTTTGTGTATTTTTACTTTGGAAGTGGGCTTAATTTTTCGTTTAAAAATAATATTTTTTCCCTTTTTAGTCACATCTGTTATATTATTATTAACTCATTTTTAGAAAGTTTAAAATAAACGATCGAATGTATAATTGAATACGCGCCAAGCTTCCATTAAGTATATTATATTGTATATAAGATGATGATGATCATTACTGTAAGTTACATAATGGCATATGCTATGCAGTGACAACGGGAGCAACTTCGGATGATACCCTTAACATCATCATCAACACAAAGCTAGTGCATTGCCCAAAATTCGTTTTAAACAGGTTATACGTATATAACCAATATAGTAAATGCCGAAACATTATGTGTATTTATGGTTCAAGGAACAAGTTTCACCTTTTTCTGCGCACACTTGGAGTCATTTATCATTACAGTATCATTAATCTATGGCTCCAGTAAATAAATGTCTGGTATGCGATGTGTGACTTCAGTGAATTCAGACTACAAAGGTTACATGAAAGATGTTATTACAATTTATTAAATGCTGTTGTAAAATTGAATGCAACTTTAACTATGCCATTGGAAATTGGAATACTTCCTACTCCTACTTTAACTCTGATTAATTTCGTTGCGGCAACGCAACCCAGACAGCTAGAGCTTCTGAGATCATAATATTATTGGTGGTGGTGGTAAAACTGTGGATCCTGGCTACACAGGAGTGACAGTGTTTAGGTTGTACAAGTCAATAACTTGTTGTAAAGCCGAAAGCGATTAAATGTTGTAACGTAATTAATAAACTTACCTAACAGGTAATTTCGTCTAATGCGTTACTAAGCATAGGACACTAGTAAATGTCCTTGACATTTGAAAACCGAATTAATCAATTGAATCCTTATAGGTGCAGACCGGCAAGAACAGAAATCCTAATCGTGTGTGAATAGTGCCTAGACCACATTATTATGAATTATGTAAATTTTAAAATTGTTGATAAAAGATACATAAATCTAAAAGAAATAGGTATTTAGATTGACGCGATAAAAATTGTAAGCAAATAAAATATATTGCCCATCTCTTTCTCGCAAAACAATTTGTTACGTCACAAATTGCTACTCACAGGAGCAACTCGTGACGTCACAGGCCGATATATCGCTCTCTTTCATATTTTAACTTTAAATTGTTTGTATCTTCGTTATGTTTTAAGATATACGAAAATGGGTTCTAGATTGTTTTTTATCATGTTGTCTAACATCGAATAGACGCAACATGCCTGTTATTGAGGGTCGTTGTCTTCGTTTTCTTTTCCAGTATAAAAAATACCTTCCATAATGAAATATGCCGCACGACTCACGACCCTCGAATAAAAAATTACGAAAATCTCGAAAAGAAAAATTAGGGATCCGACTTTATCTGAAATAATGTCTCTATTCACAGAGCTTTAGTGCTGATCCACGCTATTATCGGAGGCGACTGGGAATAAGGCTGTATTCTATACTGAATACTGTTTATAATTGAACTTTCAAGTAAGTACAAGTTTAACTTATAATTTATTATGAGACGTAACAAAAAAAGTTTGTTTAAATATAAGGATAGTGAATTTAATTGATAAATTAAAAAAATGTCTTAATATTTTGACGGCAGAAAGTAAACCAAATGACCTTATACCATATTCATTCGATATTAAAAATAAGCCAAAAAGAGATGTACTTGAAAACGAGATATTTGATATACAGCAGAGTAAAACCGTGAATGTGGACACTTGACAATTATTAGCAACTTCGCTCAAAGCGGTATGACCTCGCATCTCATTTATTTTTTGTACGGACATACGAGTCGTAGTTCTGCGAATGTGTCGGGCAGAGCCTCACATGACTGCACTTCTACACTTCGACGGTCTCATTTTGTAGACATAAGAAATGCAACGATATGGATTTTAACCTGAATACTACTATGGACTCGTATATAAACTTAAATACTGTTACAATCATTTATTTTATAAAAAATAATAAAATTAACGCTTTAAGTATGTACATCTGTAAAATATTCACATAAAGTAGAAAAGATGTTTTAAAACTTAAATTAATAGAATAGTTGTATATAGTACTCAGTGTTTCAACATTTAGCCATGTTAAAAATTTGTTGATGCAAATTGTAATACTTTATAAATCCCTTTGAATTTTAGTATAATTATTATAAATTTATGTCCATAATGTATTTGTCATATGTGTTTACTTTTAAACTCTTTGGTGAGCGCATTTGACGCGAGAATTCGCAATGCATATAATAAATTTCAATGTAGAGTAACGTTTTAGTTGTGAGCTTCACAATTTTGCCTTAAAAGCTTATACTTGACTGGATTGAAATTAGTCTATTTCTAAAAGAGTGCAGAAATATTATTTTAAATATGTACTTGCACTTGCACAGTAAATAAACTACTAAATAACTAGAAAACTAGGAATGTGCCAACGATCGGGCGGTTTACACTGTAACATAAAATGTGTGTTTACGGAAGTTTAGTGCACGTAACATAATGGCGTTTACCATTTTAATTAGTCTCTTGTTTATTTATAAAGGTGAACTGAGTGATCACTTGCAATTTATACAGAATGTTGCACAATCGTCATCAATTTTTTATGAGTTTTCTAAAAGACAGTTTGTTTTGAACTGCATGAATTTAAAATTGTCTGAGTGTATAACAAATTTTAATGTAAATAGTGAATATATTTCTCGTGAATTTACTTCACGCAAATCCAGTATCCTGACATTTAGTAAAAGCTAAAACTGTCCAACTATGTTACGTACAAAATAATATTAGGTATCTATACAATTTTTAAAAACTTTTACCAATCCGTCCGTACGTACGTACGTACGTACCGTCAATCTTAAATCCACAATCCACATTCGTCATACTGAACAATACAGATATTTGAAAAATAAAACCATTGAGACCTCGTGAGACGCTCCCGCCTGTCAAATATGAAACATTCAAATATCTGTACAAATCATAATATGATCAGTCGGCATGCAGGATGATCTTACCCTCTTTTCTATCTTCATTGGATGTTTTAACCTTTAAAGCTTGTAATTTCAATACTGTAAGTTCTAACACCCTGTGGTTGTCATCCATGCGTCTGTTCCAGTTAGCGACCGGTTTGCGAGACGGCGCGCAAACGCAGTTGCGTAACCCCGAGTTATACAGATGTGTATAGCGACAATCGTGCTTGAGAAAGTTGTTGGGGACAATACCTATAGAGATCCTATAACACGAGGCGAAGAGATAACACTACTTAATTTATAATTGTGTCTCTACAACTGAAGAGCAATTTTGAATGAGATGAGATGAGTTGTATATTTATTTCTTTGAAATTTTCTAAATTCTACGTAAAACACAATCCTGGCTGTGGCTTCGACGATTTAGATTAACTTTTCTAAAACAATTTCCATATAATTAGAAAACAATCTTCAATAAAATTAAGTAATAAATATTTCAGCAAATTGAGAACTAGAAACAGGATTTCTTAGAAGTGGTATAATAAAACAAAGTACAAACATTAAAGTGGTGGCTTTCATTAGCTGTTATAACTTGTAGAAAATAATGATATTGGTCTTCCGTTTATTTGAAATAGAAAAGCCAGGCTTACATTTTTGTATTGAGGTCGGTGTTTAATGAATTTAAGGAATTTGAACACCCTGTGGAATAATGTGATATATAGTAATGAGGGTGTTTGATATTTTTTCTGCCATTAGGGGGCAGACCCAACAAAGCGTCATCTGGTGGTGTAAGTGGTATTAAAACGGGCAATAAGAATTTTCGATTATTTTTCTGTCACCAGGCGGCGCTTGGTAGTCCGACGGTCCTTGTCGTGTCGGAAATTGTAGTTAATACTTACTTCATTACTTGCTTAGAGGACTGAGGTGCTGTAGAGTGTAGACATTATAGACATGTTTGGCGTACGCAGGCTATGCAGTATGCACGGGTCGTATTCGATGGCCGGTGCAGCCGTGTGTCTCGTGACGTCACGACGCACGTGTGAGGCGACGAGCGCGACCACTTTCTTTGTTCACTGCCAGACGTCGCGTGCGCGCGGTTGGCCAACATCAGCGCAAATAGTGCGCGAATATAAGCACCGTTTATACGGCGCCGACTGCACCTGCCGACTTGCAGCATTACTCTTGTTCCGATTACACGAAACTGATTAACAGCACTCTTTTTAAGCATAGATTACACGGAACCGACAATCAGAACTTCCTTCTGACTGATTTTCATTCAGTCTCAGGACTCTTAGGTAATATAGATGCTTAAATTAAATTCACTTTTAAACAGTTAAAGCCATCTATTCTGTATAACTTTTCATGGGCGTTATTTTAATATAGGTAATAGCGCCTGTCACACGTTCAGTTCTGACCGCGGGAAATTGCACCTCTTGATCCAACCCGCGCTCCGAACCGAAAGTATAAATGCGTAAACGTGTAAACCGAACATGTCCAATATTACGAATGCATATATTGACTAAAGGCCCAGGTCAAAGACAAAGGGCCGATGTCGATGATTCGTTTCATTTTTCAATTTGTGTCATTTTCCACAGTTTAAACTAGCTATCGTAAAAATGCCGCGCCATGTCGCGTATCGTTGTGTGAATTGACCCTAGGACGCGGCCGCGGCAGCCTATACCGTGAGTCGGGAGTCGTGACTAATTTTTAGTCGTAATTAGCACGACATTTCGAACCGCAATCCAAACCGCACAGGTCCCTCCGCGTCTATACTAGATCTACTATTGCTAGAAGGTACAAAAACTCTCAATTAAAGCTTACGTAAACATGCTTAAATGGGCACCTTTATTATAATGTCCAAATATATCTCTCGATGTTGAAACACAAAGTAATTTATGTAATTCTCCGTGATAAGAAAAATATGGAATAAATTCTTCAGTCATTTGAATTCATGGGTAAAGTTAGTAGGTATATCTCTCCGACTACTGAAGGTTCAACCCCTGAACGTGGGCTGAATATGTAAAAACCTTCATATATCATAATTCCTGTATGGTCCAGTGGTCGAAATGCTATATCTCAATGTGTGCGGGTTCCGTCCGTCCCATTACAGATCGCAAGTTGATTGTGTGCAGGATAGTCCTACTGTCTCTGTGCCTAATATAATTGCCTTATTAAAAAATGTGACGTGCAATTAAAAATTACTTCCCTGGCTTATGATTATTTAATAGTATGAGAGTACTCACAAAATCGTTGAATAATTAAAGAAGTCCGTAACACATAATTTCGGGTCGCCGTTAATGAAATCTAAAGTGAAACAACATTAAACTGGGCCTTTTAGGTTAAAAGTTTAGAACTTGAATGTAGCGTAGAGGTTAAATATTTTAATAAGTTTTATTTATATCCACATAGTTAGTTAAGACTCGAATTGTAATGAATAAGATAGATGCAAAATTGCTACAAAGATGAAAGGTGTGTAAAAAAGATGTGCATTTACGGGCGTCACAGCCAGCGATGATACTATAATATTTTTTCATGAGATACCGGGATATATTTCATATACTTATATGTCATACACTGCACGTGCGCTGTGCAGCGAGCTGCCACATTACATTCGAACTCTTACAATGTAACGTCTATCTTCCTATGTAATGAATAAAGTTCAACTTTGAATAGATATCGTAGAAATGCAGCGCCATGTTACGTATCGTTTCGTTACGGTGTGGATTGACCCCCTCACAATAAATTTAATATTATATTAGTCTTCGCCGTCTGTGATGGCTCTTACTAAAATTTTTGCTTAGGTACTAATGTATGCTTATGATCGAGATTGTACTTTACTCTCATTCAAGGCAAAGTCTGTCAAGACTTTGCCTTGAATGAGAGTAAAGAGTGGGTGTCAACCCATATTAATTATCTTATACTTTAAACGAGCAATTCTTGTATATTTATATGTTTCTGTGCTCTCAGAAACGGCTTGTCGGGAGTAAACAATCGATCTAGATTATAAAGATAGTCTTATGTTTGTGAAAACGCGTGTTTTCGAGTTTTCATGCATTTTTCTGTCCACGCAGAATATGGTTGCTAATTTCGTCTTGCCGGCCAATGTCCGTCTGGTCCAGGGGGTTAAGACGCGGACGGCATGAAACGAGTATTACAGATTCGAATCCCGCTCGGTGACTTACTTTTGTTTTTTTTTATATGTTCAAGTTTATATATATTTTTTATTTTTATTGTTTTAGACAAGTTTAAAAAAATGTAGTTAATGTTTGAGATAACAATATATATTTCTCATAAATATGTCTAACATTTACCTATACTGATTACGTGAATAATAAATACGCTTTCGAGTTTCAACATATTACAATAAATAGTAATAACCGAGCTAAGCTCGGTCGCCCAGGTACTTATAGTGTAAGAGTTATATTTACTACTTGACTTAATTTCATACATTAAATGAGTATTACCTTTAGTACTTGGCTTAAGAAAACATTATATAGCGAAATCATTAAATAATAAAGAAATCATAAATACCAAGATGTATAAGTAATTTTAATTTGAAAAAAAAATTTTTTTACTTTTAATTTTAACTGACGAAAACACCATTAAATTTTGTGCATTATGCGATCGACCATGATGTGACGTTATAGTAATAGTAAACAAATAAACGTCACTTGTCATAGTTATCAAATACTCCATAGTGCACTGAGCTGTCTAGTGATTGTTTACTGTTAGTATAACGTCAGAGCATAGATTATCTATCGACAAACATGGCGGGAGGCGTTTTCGGCTGTTTTTAAAAAGCGTAATTTTAAATTAAAGTGTATGGGTTTAAAAATTAAAAAAATAAAAATATTTAAAAAAAGTTTAAAATAATATTCCAATTTTTTTTGGGGTAACGGAACAATTAGTTAAAAATAAATAAAAAGGTCAAGTAGTCTAGTGTTTACGTAGTAACTATTTATTAATCTGTGCTACTGTTTTAAGCGTCTGTGTCACGGATACAATTTCGAGAAACGAACGCGTCACTTCAATTATTGTCGCGGGTTATCGCGGGTCAATGCGCTCTTCCTGTTCAACTAATCCAATCAAAAGCGCTATTGAATAGATTATCTACCGACGAAAAACCTCTGAAACCGGACATTTTTCACTGTTAGTTTCGTAGACAATAAACAACAATTTAGTATAATATTCAGTATTATAATATACTTATAATATTAACAGTTGCTTTAAGGGGTAAAATACTATGTTTCCAGTAAAAAGTTCTTCATAATTGTTTTTATTACTAGAGGTCTTCCTGTAATAATACGCCTTTTCATATAATTTTTAAGTTTAAACATTATTATAGATACTTATTCTTGTGCCTCTTGTAAAGAAAAAATGTAAACAGATTCACAAAGTACGTCAACGTGTAACAAAAAGTTATCTATGAAACACTTATTCTGATGTAGTTTGTGTTGTTGTTATTTTTTTTAATTAAAGAAAAAAATTAGCATTCTACACACCTTCCTCCACAAAAACTTTAATTTACCGGCCAAATTTCATACTACTCCGCTTGCACATTCTCATAAAACTGCACTGAAAGTTTTTGCGTCACGTATTATTGTAATAATTATTGTTTGTTTCATTTTTCATACAATTTTAGAACCATAATAATAATATCAAATGTATCTTAAGTCTGACTTGGCCGGAATAGATGTAGAAATAATCAGAACGAAGTTGTCACCGAAGTCATAAAAGATAGTTCCATAGAGGTTTTCCGCGACATTGCTTGCAAGTTGTAACCGTGGGGGTCAAGCTACCAGGAGGATTGTATGAAACTTATGTAGTCGACCACTTTTAAATGCACTTTAAGGGCCCCTCCGGAATTTATGGGACTCGGATAGTTCGGAGGGTAGGTATGTAAAGTTGAGAATGTAGGAACGACGTGCCACGTTTAATGAAACCAACATTTTCATACTCATTTCTTAACATTTGATTTTTTGGTAAAGTATTTATCTTACAACAAACATAATTTTTTTTTAGTCTTGGAAAGTCCATGGGTTCAGTAATTATATCTTAGATTCAAGTGAATCGTCGTATTTTAGCCTTAGCCGCAGTTCACACCGAGACGCGACGCGAGTTTAAATTTCGAGCTGAACCTCACTGCGTAAGAGGCCCCATATACGGTCCGGTTTTCCTTCAGTTCGGCCTGAACTGATGCAAAATCGTATCGTCTGTGTGCAATTTCGAGATAGCATCAGTCGGCCGGGTGGACTGAAGCGATTCGTTCCAGTGTTTCCAGCTCTATTTTTGCTAAACTACCAAACTCGCGTCGATTTCTACAAAAAGCTACTAAAAGAATACTCAAAACTATCAAAAAATGTACTCAACTTAGGAATCCCTAAAGCCCCCAAAACCTTATGCCTTATAACCTAAACCAAAAAAAATATATGTTATTAAAAATTATAATTTTATTATTATATTATATTTATTGAATTGTATTACAAATTTTATCGTTAAATTAATATACTTATACTTGGAAATATTACGTATATAGTAATTAAACGGGTAGTTTTTAACAAATTACGGACGAATGCTACGATGTATTATTATGATAAGGTGTAATTTTTTTTTTGTTTTTTTTGTGCCTAACCTTGGCCATTTTGCCTATGATTACTGTCTAGCTCTTTCCTACTAAAACACTACTAACAACTAAATTCCTACTTATGAGGGAATAAAATACTTAATTTAGTAGTAAAACTTTGTAAAATAACTAAGTTACATTCATTCTGGACTGAATGAATGGACTGAACGGACCACGTGTGACAAATCGCATCAGTTCTCGCCAGAGCCGCGGCCGCGCGAGCGTGTATCGTGTACAACCGTAATGAGTTTACAATTAATACACATGACCGTAGCTCGCGGCAAACCAGAACGAACTGATGCGATTTTTCCGTGTGTGTGCTCGAATCCGTTCAGGCCGAAAAGACGTCAGTTGGGTCGGATGCGATTTTTTTCCGTGTATGTGCTCGGATCTGTTCAGGCCGAACTGACGTTAGTTCTAACTGAAACGATCGGCCTCTCGTCTGTGGAGGCCTTTTAGCGTAGCGTGGGTAGGTAGGTAAATTGCACGCATAATAATTAATTTGCAATACTTATATATTAAGTATATTTCTTACTTCAAAGTGAAAGTCAAATTTTTGTATTCAAAATTGGTATTTTTATATACTTTCTGAACGTTGATCTACATGATGCCTACCATCGGTTCGGGAACTAGCCCGGCGTAAGAAACTTGCGCGGGGTCATCTTTTATCAAAAAGATGGATAATTGTTATTTAAAAAATGTTATAAAAAAATAAAAAAACTGGATTATCTGTTATGAAAATCCTTTACACCCGAGAGGTTTATTCTTACGTATAGAGTTCAAATGTCAAACTGCAATGCTCTGCATAGCGCGGCACTACTCTTGCAATGAAACGTGCACTGAATAAAGTTCAATTTCGAATTACTATTTTAAAAATGCAGCGCCGCGTCGCGTATCGTCTCGTTTCGGTGTGAGCTGACCCTTAAACTTAGTAGTTAGTAATGTATGGGAGTCATTAAACCATCATGTCAACCGCCTGTATTCCAGACTTTCACGAACAATTTTTTTTCAATATTTCTATCCTGTGTGCTGAGTGCGAGTTTTTGTCACCACCCCCCGCCGCAGTGAAGAAGTATAACTACAATTAGTACGGCATCGAAACAACGATCCTAGTGGCAACTAACTCGAAGCCATACAGATTGTAGTGTAACTTCTTCACGGCGAGAAAGTAGTAGAAAGTAGTAGAGATAATAACTCGCACTCAGCACACTGATGATAGTTATAGTGAAAATAAAACAATTTCAGTACCGTAGCAGGATCGTGATGGTTAACTTGTAAGTGAGGAGTAATCCATTATCCAGCAGCGCACGGGTATAAGCTAAATCCGTGTATCTGTTAGCTAATACTGACAATACATCCTATTGGGACGCTCCCCAAGATTAATGGGAGATTCCCTGCATCGGTCTAACTTTAACATCTTTTTTATAATGTCACAACGAGTTCACAGATAAATTTGAGAGAAATGTCAACACACAACTTGAGATACTAAGTGGTTTGAAACGTCGTTTGCGTTGTTCGGTGTTTCGCCCAGTGAATGACCCAGAGGTAGAAGGGGTAGAAAGGGCTTAAGGCCCGAAAACGCACTTGTAACTCATCAGAGGCCCGATTCTTGTATTTTAGTCGATACTTAGACTTTCAACTTACCATCAACTCATTATAAATTAATCATCCTGTTATCATAAATTGACCAAAAGTCGGTATTTTACTACGTTTAGTACATTTGAAATCCCAATACAGTCATTTTGAAATTACATTGGCTACAATTTATAATTAAAGCGAATCCAAAGATAGCAGCTGTTGCTTGACGTTTGTACGATGCAGTGTCGCCAATTATTATTAGTTAAGGCGCGTCTCCTGCTCATGTTTTTTTAAAACATTACACAAAATCATCTAAATTGGGGCGTGGCTATGCACATTTGTGTACGCATACACAATGTTTTTGTATTCCGAGGCGGACGGAAAACATTCCCCGCGCGGTTAGAGAGTAGGGCGAAAAAGGTAATTTGTGCGTAAAATGAATATATTTTTTTTTATTTACAAAAAATCCGGTTGCGAAAGATAATAAATTTAAGACCGTTTTCTATGGATAAGTGGTTCGCTCAGTTTACAATCAAGCTCCGATACAATAATAATTGCATCGCCGTTAAATTCGTCGTTTGAAGTTAAGTAGAATACGATTTCGTTGTTTGATAGGATCCGGACTGTATCAAGCTAGGATCGAGATCCGGACTGTTTCAAACTAGAATCGAAGCTGCATTATTGTTAGATAAAATAGCAGAATCGACCTTCTGGTGTTAGGGTCTACATATGCCATCTGAAAACCACATTCGTTTGCCATTAGACGGATCGATGTGCTCGTTTTCCGGTCTGTTCCATAAAATATCAACACCCACCACTAATTACGACCCCATTGCTGGTATCAGGCCGCAACTAAAATTATTATTGCAATTTGTAGAATAGCAACAGTGCTATTAATATACAACAGGCTCTGAGAATAATTAATATAATAATATCTTAGTTCAAAGCTTCGCCTTATTTATATGTATGTTTCCCTTGTTTTGCAGCGAAACACCTTAAACTGGAAACATTTTAAATAGCTGCTGTTAATATTTTCATAATACTTAATATCTCGCGAGCTGATCTCGATTTTGCGACTTGCTTAATAATTGATCAGCGGTAGTTACCTACGCGAGATGATGATGAGTTACAACTAAAAACTTTGTCGATCATATCAGAATTCAGAACCCCAATTCTCGTAATTATCTTACACTTTGATTTTAGTTTTATTAAATTATAAATGAATCGTCTTGATATCGTAAACGGATTTTTGGATAATCAAAACGGGTTTGACGTTGGTTTCACGTTTATGAGAATACCATTTTGCAGTTTTAACTGATCGGGATTCGGGACTGGATTAAAACTTTATTATTGCGGAATTCAATTAGCCGAATCGACCTTCAGGTTACAAAAGATATTCACATAGTAAACAAATACAGTACAAACACGTCAAGAAAACATTGAAATAATATTGGACGTATGTGCCGCACGACGCTTAACGGGGATGGTTTTAATTGGACGTACCTATGTGCCGCCTAATGCTCTAGAGGATAAGGAGTTAAAAAAACAAGTAGGTAATATCAATAATTAGGTACTTATCTTTCAAATCAAAGTTTTAATTTCAAAATAATTTTCTAAAAATAACCTCGCGGTTTGGATTCGGAGCATGGCGACCTTGCGGCAGTTTTTAGGTCAACGACGAATACCTGCTGTTTCTTGTTTGTATTCAGTGTTCATGTGTTCTCATCATTCAGCGAACTAGCTTCATTGTTCCTTTTATATTATTTTTATTTTTTCATTTTATCAGAGGCGACATCTACGATTGTCGAGATAAACAAGTTGTCAGGGGTTATATTAATGTGATTTGTGATCTTTTTTTTTGACGGTTTTAACAATATTATGCTATTTTATTATAGCTAATTAATTAAACTGTTGGTATTTGTGGGTCAGGCACCTACTTATTTAAATTACGTTAATAATAATCTGCAGCAGAATTTTACGCAAAAATATTATTTACGTGAAGATTGAAGCTATAATAAGGTAATAAATATATACAGAATGTGAAGCAATCTATTTAACGTACCTAAGTTTTTTCATAAAAGATAAAAAAGAGTCAAATCTTCTACACAGGGGTGTGGGGGAGGGCACAAAGGTGCGTACCTGCCATTCAATAGCCATTGCTGGCTTCCGTCAATGACCCACTCACTGAGTTGCCATTCACGAAGAGGATTGCCCGCATTAAGACCGGCCACACACAATAGCGCGAGCGGTTATGCATATAATGGGCAGGTCATCTTGCAGGACACCAACGGTGGTTTATTGCTTGATGACTATGGCATATAATGGCCAGGTCATCTGCACGAGACCAACGGTGGTTTGTTGCTTGAAGACCACATGCACGGTATCTTGAAGGAGACCTTACAGGTTTCGAGCATGAGAGACCATGCACGTAAGGGGTTTAAACAGCGCCCCTATATCACTGCCTAACTGTGTAGAAACGGACTCTAGTAGACGAATGCAGAGCGTCCGTATATATACTCAGTCGCGAGAAAAACATCGATAGCGCGATTCAGAAAAAATAATTTTTTTCTTGAAATAATTTACTTTGATGAATTATTAAATTTCTAAACACATTATTAAAGAAATTAAAAATAGTTGAGATAGCTTATTTATGTTTGGAATGCGAATAAACTAATTTAAATAATTTAAAATGGTTGTAAAAAGGGATAGACATATAAATTATCAAAGGAGTAAAAGGGATGACTCTATCAAAACGATACGATCGCTTCGTAATATTATCGTTGGCTACTGGTTAAGTTAGTGAGTATTGTGTGTTGTTTGGTTGTGTAAATAATTTAAGTACTTGTTAGAAATGTGAAATACAAGACGTATTGTTTTACATGTTAACCGTCTCTTGTGATACATTTTGTATCTACCTATGTATTTTGTATTATGCAATATATTACTGAACTTTATAAGGAATAATTACTATGTTTTCGTTGGATAGGTAAAATATGATTATTTTGGACGGTAGTTTGTTTTCAATTCATCTCGAGACCTGGAGAAACATACGTAGAATACAAATGGCAGAAGAACGTAATCGATTGCTTATAGAATATGTTTACGAATTATCAAATTATTCCGACTCATCGGTATTCAGCATGAGGGTCTGGGCCTAGGGGGTTCCAGTATCGGTTTTTATACCAAAAGAAATTTATTGCTCATTTATGTATTTGGGGAAGTGATGGGCATAAAACTGAAGTCTGCTTACATACTCTGTCTGCTAGGTAAAAGAGCTTTGCTCAGAGCTCTAGTAGATTTAAAAAAAAATCACAAAAATATTTTACCAGGGTTCGAACATTCCGAATTTCCAAACAAAGCAAAAATTATCCAAATTGTCAATCGGACTGACATTATATATATATACAAGATTGTCTCGTTTAAAGTATGAGATAATGTTTATATAACTATATTTCAGAAATCGAACACCGCTGACGTGACTGATAAGTGGATAGATAGGTAGGTGGGTATTAGGAACGCCTGTTACCTAAACAAACAGGAGTTCCGGGAATTGTTTTTTTACTGACAGTAATTACAGTTACAGTACAGACTTTATGGGAAACCTTGGGACCTTGATTAATATCTAATATTATTATATTAATAATATTTATGGAGTATGGACTTATGGACGCTTCACACCACGTCTATCTGGTCCCGTGCTAAGTACCCGAAGAACTTGTGTTACGGATATCAGACAACGGAAGGAAATATATATAACACAGAAAACTTTTTGTTCCCTGGCGGATTCGGATTTTGGATGGATTCGAACCCACGACCTCCAGTTTGCTACGTGTGACTATTGACGTGCTAACCACTGAGCCACAGAGGTTATCACAACAATGTACTTAAGGTGGGTATAAGGTTATGTAATACATATAATCATTTTGTGCCTAATTATTAATTGCCAACCTAAAATAGTCAACTTATGAAAATTTATAATATTAGTACCAGACAACGGGAAGTATATTTAATACTTTTATACATATTTATATTTCTGATTTTTATTATATTATACACATATTTATTACACATCCATGACCCTGGAGTACAACAATATTTTTGCTCCCTTTGCGGGATTCGAACCCGCGAACACCAGCTTGAGCGCCAAAGCGCTAACCACTGAACCACAGAGGTGATGAAACCTTTAAAACCTTTCTTGTAAGAAACAAACGAACGCCAAGTAACCCAAGAAACGGACATTAATAATTTAAAAAAGAGAGTATTTGTTCTGAGTAAAGAATGAATAATAAAACTGGAACAACATCATTGTTAGAAAACGTTGCATTCTTCATGAAGCTTGTTAGTGCAGTACGAATTTATAATGAGGTAAACATTCATTTTTTGTCTTCCAAGACAACAGGAAAACGGACGCTCTTTCCATGGCAAAATTAGCAAGTGTGAAGCGATGAATATTTTTCAAGTCAAACTGTCACCTAGCAAGCTGTTCGCTTGACGTGGGCGGATGCCAGCAGAAGTTGGCTACGAACGAGTATGTACACAGGTACACTATCACGCTCCTGTAAAAACTTCGTGGGTGTTAAAAACAATTCTTGTCGGTCGGTCTAAATCTATCAAACCCTTATCCTTGCTAATATTATAAACGAAGTTTGTAAGAATGTATGGATGTTTGTCACCCTTCCACGCATTAACTACAGAACGGATTTTAATGAAATTTGGTATGCTAGTACTTTAGACACTGGATTAACGGGTAGATTACTCTTTATCGCAGCACAATATACAGTTCCCGCGAGATTTTCCCCCTAACTTTAATAAAATGACAAACTAATAATAAAAAATCAATGTTGTATAATATCATTCTGTCCTTTATATACCTACATTAAAATAAACTTACAAATGTTTCTTTTTCTACACGTTGACTTTTCGAATCGCTAGTCGCCATAACAGTTCAATAGCTTAATTTTATTAAAAACAAGAAAATACAAACCTCTAAAAGTTAACCTAAACAAAAGAGGATTTTTTCCCCAATTTTAGGGAGAAATCCCTAAGTTGGCAACCAAATCCGTGGTCTGCCACCTTAGATTAGATCAAAATAGCGGTCTGCCCCTTAGCAAATCCGTACGTATGTTACAGCTTGCGTAGAATACCGTGTACTAATCCTAACAAGGGATATACCTACCTTCAAATTGTTTTTGTACAGTTTTGTTTATAACTGCAAGTAATTTTGCATTTGTGATTGAAGACGAACAATCGAAAGCTCTGTTAAGTGCTGACGCGGGGTGGCTGCTTTAATTTATATTAATGGGTTTCAAGGCATAAGATACAACGATTTTACGATTTAGGTAAGAACATATTTTATATAATAGGTACATTCGTATCGTGTCTCTGATGAATTTTGTCTAGAAAACTCGTCAGATATTTTTAGCCGATCCTATCTATTATCTCGTGAATGGTGATCCGAGATCTAAGAAACTGTGATTTTATAATTGACAACTTTTTTGAAAAACAATAATAGGTAGTAATCGTTCATGTTTCATAATTATACTGTGTAGTTATTAATATAAGTTATACAATATAATATTACTAGGAATGTAAGTATTTTGCTAGTAGCTCGCATCTTATCTCTCGCTCGCATCGAAATACCTACTACACCAATTCCACTTTTAGGCAAAGTATTTTTAAGTGTCAAATAAATTCTGTTCTAATTGCAATTTTTGGCGAAAATATATTTGCACCACACGCTATTCCCACTTAGGGCTCTTGTAAGTGGTCTGCCGCATTATTGGCAATAAACTGACCAGCAACAAGGCCGCATACTGATGTTATATAACCTTCATGTATCCACAATTATATAGGTAACCCAATAAGTACGGTAATGTACCTACTGCAAGTCTATTTTTAACATTTCAGTTCCAAATCCCATGGTGATTGTAGAAACATACCTATAGAATGTACAACGAATCCGATCAATTTCAAAGGAATTACACTTCATTACATTTCGCAGGAATTACAATTATAAGTAGGCCACTCCTATTCATGGATTTGATATCGATGCAATAGTGTCAATCTCTATTGACAGAAGTTTTGAACAAAACAAAATATTTTATATTTCATGTTTATTTCTTAATACAATTTAATACAGTTAGTAATAATATCACAGTTTACTATTAACACATTCGGTTGTATAATATATTAAAATTTTTTCGTATGTTCAACGTCCGCTTGTGGACCGATTTTCAAAATTATTTTTTTGCTGTAAAAGGTATAATCCTAAATTGGTCCTTTTGACCTCATGACGGGATCTATGTAGAATCTTGGGAACTCCTCGAAATTTATATAGACACGTATAGTGATTTGGACTTTTTCTGAAGTACTCCAAGCATACCTATGCTACCATAAAGTAAGATTTTGCACCAAGGTATACCCTGGGTCCAAAAGTACTGGACAGAACTCTAGTTTATAAATTATGAAGGTTGAGTACAGAAATAGTAAGTATAAATTTTATTCGAATTTAAAATGGGAATTATTCAGAAAATAAGAATTATTTCATACTTTTTTGTCCATTTTTGCTAGTTGTATATTTGTTAGGTGAATTGAAAAGGAAAATTATTTTTTTTGCTTTTTTGTGCTTCATTTATACACGATGTCGATTTTTGTATTATTAAAAATGTATAATTATTGTTTCATTTAACCAAGTAGGTACAAACGTTTGCTGCCATTTCACGATAGAATTTATTGTCTTCTGGTTCCTTTTAGTTTACAATAAGATTTAATTGATTCTAAACAGATTATAGAGTCAGTCATAAAAACCGACTTCATGAATAAAACATGAAGTCATTTGTATAAAAAATTAATCATAATTATTACCTTATTTACTTCTCAATTTTAATTCGTTTATAAAACCACCCTTTATATCTTTTAGTTTAGGAAATCATCATTAGGTAAGGGAAAAAAAAGTAATGTAAATAATACATAATAAGTTAATTTACAAAGCTTCATGTTGCAATAAAATTAGGTTTACCTGTGTGTACATGCTCTGGCTTCAATCGCAAACTAATATAATTATGGAAAGTAGTGAACCACAACTAGAAATCAACGTGCCTCAGTGGGTTCGAATTCGCCTTGTTACTGCACCTTTGTTCACCACTCCACCGGGGTATTGGATCAATGGGCACTACAAAATCCAGAATATATTTTCTCTATAGAAATAAATATACTGCCTACATAAATTCAAATATTTGGAGGACTTTTGCCAATAAACTTGGCAGATAGCCGCTTATAAACAAACGGGGTTACTAAAAGCTGTATCCGGATTTCTCGGCTGTTTTTATTGGTGCTCTTTACTGTACCTACTTAAGGCGCTCTAGTCCTAAAAATAGGCTTCTACAAAAAAATGTTGAGTCGAATGGATACATTTTAGTGCAGAAAAAAAAAATATGTAAGGGGGACCTATGTTTTCAAAACACGTAAACTGTCAATTTTCTCGATTTAAATTATCATAAAATAACCATTAAAATAGATATTCTTGGTAGTAAGTTGTAACTGTATTATTTGTGAACAAAAATGAGAAAATTAATTACTGTTTCGTAATACATAATAAAGGGAAGGGAATTGTTATTTATTTTTTGATTTGAATAAGATATTTGTTAGGATTAATTTATTTCAATGATTATAATTCGGACGAGTCGAATGAAACATCTTTCATATATATGGAATCGGATAGTACTGGCTTAGGCCTCTTATTGTGGAGACGTATGTCATTGTTTCCGCTTTTTTTCTGCTCAAAAATCATTCGAATTTATTGTTGAAAGTCCGTTCAAAGTTATTTTAGCTCCGACTCGACCTTTATGCAGACGACATAAGGATACAGATATACCTCATTATTTATTTTATTATTAGTTTCTCTAAGTTACTGTAAATATTAGTGTACATTATAAAAAATGATTAAGAAAAAAATGAATTGATTGTATTTATTTGTATTCGATGAAAGTACAAAAACCCTCCTTTTAATATAAGTACCTGGGTAAAAATATATACATATAAAAGAAAAAGAAATAATAAGAATCACAAAAATATTTATCTTACCGGGATTCGAACCCACCACATTCCGAATTTCCAAATAATGCAAAAATCAAACATAGGTACGCATCCAAGCTGTCAATTAGACTGACCCTAGGTGAGTCGAAATTATTAATATATTGTTGCACGACGAAAGAAAAAAACTTATGATTGATATAAGATTGACAAAAGAATGAATTTTAACAATATTATATATAAATATTATTTTGTTTTTGTGTATTGTTTGTTAAGTGTATGTAATTACCTGTATCGATTATTATAATCTAAACGAGTATTAGGAACATGTGTTCAGCAAATTACGTTTATAACTCACGCGTTGTATTAATCGATTTATTTTATTAAATAGTACAATATATAATAAATATGATGTAGCCGAAAAGACTATTCGGTTTAAACCACTCATGTCAGAAACTAAAACTAGGTAGGTATTTGAATTTGTAATTTTTTGGTGTTAGATAACCGAAGTTTCATGTGGAAGGAAGGCTGTTGGATATCAAACTTTATTGTGTATTTATGTATTTTTTTTAATCAGGCGACAAAATTTAGCTTTGTGCTACGCGAACTAAGTTGCAGGCAAAATCAAGTTTACATTTATATTTAAGTTTATTTTGTAACCGCTGAAAAATGCGAGATATAAATTTTTTCTTTCTTTTCTTTCCGTCTTAGAATGAAACGTCAGTGTGTGTAATGTGTATGTTGTAGTGCGTATGTTCCGCAGTACTTCGACCGCATATTATAATAATATTATTTTTGCATTTTATTATTCAAACCATCCATGAAAAAGGCACAAGTTGTATTTATGTCGTAAATATTAGTGCAGATTATAAAAAAAATGGGGAACAATAAAATAAGGAGAGCAATAAAGCAAAAATATGAAATACATGATATATTATTACCTATTTATTTAAAAAACAAAAAAGATAAGTAATATATTAATTTGTAATGAGTTTTGAATTTAGACGTATCGCTTTGCCCGGGCGGGCAAAAACCGCTAGGCTATCAATCACATTACGAATCTATCGAAATTACGCTTTTGTAGATTATGGACACATCACTTTGACGTAATTCGCGCGAAGCACCCCGCAGTTAGGGGGGCGGCACGTCACGTCTCCCACTCATCTCCTTCACCCCCTCGAACACTTCATAGCTGTCGACTCACCGCGCCTTAAAGCATTTAAACACTTTCGAAAACAGCTTGTATTTTGGTAGAGCACACAGAAAGTGTTTATGACGTGTACTTTGAAGTAGCTCTACCTACATTTTTTGTCTCCATGAAAATTAAGTTTCAATTCAGCTCCGCTCTAAAGCCGTGTAAACGTTCTTTTGTTTTGGCTGTCGACAACAGCCTCCCTTTTAATCACTTCCTCATCGATTTTCCTATGTTTTGGTGTTCCTGTTTTCACGAATATTTTCCTTACACTTACGCTATATAATTTTAAATAAATTTAAAGTTATTTGTCAACACTGTATTAAATTGACAATTGACATTTTATATTATTTATTAATTGTAACATCTTTTCATAAGCTCATTACATTATGTTACGCATATATAATATTTACTGTCATAGTAAAGATATTCTATTGCTAATTTCTACTACGCAGGTAGATATCTTAATACTCGTACAAGGGATTCATTAAAGTACAGGGAATTATAAACTAATCTGAAAAGTCAGAAGTGTAACCCGACTACGCAAATTATATTACCCGGGCTAATTTAAAAAAATATGTTAACCGGGCTATCATTACGAATCTATTGACGCCTCATTCGTTAAAACTGGTTTAGTAGTAGGCGCTACAATGGAACGAACATAAAAATAAATAAAAAATGCATTATTTGAATAAAAATAAGTAATACAGTACAAGTACGGTAGGTAAGTATAAAATAAAAAAAAAAAGTGCCAAATGACTGTCTTATAGCTTAAAGCGGTTTCTTCCAGACATCCATTTCTGCAGTAAAAGAAAAATTTGTATTAATATTAGTTCTATACAAATGTATACTTAAGACTAACATATTATATAACAACAATAAATAAACTACACACATTTACACAGACATAATAAAAGTAGTAAAATATAATAATTATTATAACACATCCCTGCACGTAAAGTTTCAGAAAGTCAGAGCTAAGATAGTAGTCTTTTACACGTTTTTTAAAGATATAAATTGATTCTGATTTTTTAATGTTACCGGGCTATGAGTTCCAGAGTCGAATAGCGTAAATAGTGAAAGAAGAGTAATAGAATAATGAAGTTTTATGAGAAGGAAACGCAAGAGTGAGTTTATTAACTGAGCGTACGGAAGGATTATTCATTATTATGACCAAGGAAGTTAAATTTTTCATAAATACATACATACATACATAGACAGCCAAAATTATTACCCATCCTTATGGCTTCGCCGTAGTCGGGTAAAAACCGCACATAAAACTCATATTTTGTTTTTAAAATCACTCCATAGATATTAACCAAAATAAAATTAAGCTCTACAAAAGTAGAGTCAATTTATCTACATCAGTGGCAATTAGGAGTTTGAATTATCCTGATTTGTAGTACCATCGTCTAAGCAATTATGCGTATATGGTGGAGCAGGCAGAACTTAATGACTGGCGGGAATTTAGCGCAGCTCCCCACCTCAACTGGCGTCCTGTGTAGAAGCGGACTCTTAGTACTTCAACTTCAGGTCTTGTATATATACTAATGGGTTGCAAAAACTTCGATAGTGCGATTCAGGAATCGTCCCTTGAATGTATTGGGGTGCATTGTAAAGTTGAGACCTAATTGTTTCGACCGGTATGCTTTAGTTTAACTGTTAGTTTTGTTGGCTTTAAAGTATTATAACACAAACAATCAGGTATTTTTTTTGGAAGAACATAAATGGAATAACTTAGTACTTATTATACGTATAAATCCTTAAAATTATAGTATCTGTTGTATCCATTTACTTACACTAACTTGCAATTTTCAGTCCTATTTCAGGTAGTGCAATACTGCGCATGTCCGCAGACGATGCGAGGGGTGCATCCTGAAATTTGAGATAGAAGTAAAAAGGCACATGTGCCACCGCTTTAGAAAGAAGTAAATGATATTAAAAATAAATAAAGCAAAAGGTTAATATCTAAAGTGTAAAGCTGTAAAAAATTCGCCATTTATTTTTTAAGTTGAAACTGTACATATTCTTTTAATTATTATACAACAACGTGGGCTCTTTTTTTTTACGACCATGAATATTAGAAAATTTAAAGTAAAATCAATTAAGTTTTTCAAGAAATATGTACATAATTTATGTACCTTAATAACTCAACAGTTACCCTAATTTAGGTACTTTATCTAGGTGTTATTGATGCAATTTCTAGATAATTTTCTCAAAATGTAAAGCGATTTTTTTTTAATTTTCGGGCACTATTCGTTAATCTAGAGCAGCTAAGTACGAATATTTTTATCGCAAATCCCTAGCTCTAGCCAAAACTCGAATATACAGCATATTTCTGCATCGCGCTATTGAAGTTTTTGCGCTCGGCGAGTATATATAGAGCCACCCGAAACGTTACGTCGAGGGTCCGTTTCTACACAGGATAGCAGTTGTAGCGGGGGACTGCTCTAACCCCCGCCACTCGAGTCGCATTGGTTTCTGGGGTCGGCCATAACGCGAATGATCGAGGACAACTCACCGTCACCAGACGGACATCCCAATCAATTCTCAGACGCAAGTCTAATGGTAAAGGCAGGATTTATCCTCAACCCTACTGCTGTAGAAAATTCGACTCTCACTTTTTGATATTCAGCACACATATTAAAACTACTTTTATACAAGTAACTATGTTAGTAAATATTATTTTCATAAGTTGACTATTTTAGGTTGGCAATAATTAGGCACAAAATAATTATATGTACGCTCTGAGACTATCCGTAGTCAGAACTCATTAGTGTGTACCTTAAGTACATTGTTGTGATAATATCTGTGGCTCAATGGTAAGCACGTTGGCGCTCAAGCTGGAGATCGCGGGTTCGAATCCCGCTAGGGGAGAAAAAGTTTTCTGTGTTCCTGGGTCATGAATGTGAATCAAATATGAATTATATAATACAAAACTTAAGTATAGTATTAAAAGTATTATATATATATTTCCGTTGTCTGATATCCGTAACACAAGTCCTTCAAGAACTTGCCACATCACCAGATTGACGTGTTGTGAAAGCGTCCATTAAAAACAACAGAAACTGTTTATAATATCGAAGAGGAACATTAAATGTGCATTTTACAAGTGTTATGAAAATACTGAAAAAAGTGTAGCGCAGAGAAAAGTACTTGTTGATAACAATTCGCTTGCTAGCTCAGTTGGTATAACACAACGATCCAACTCTTCGCTGCATGCGGGTAGTTATGAGTTCGAATCCCAGCATTTAACTTTTTTTTTTTCATTTTAATTTTATGCTATTTAAAATTATTCTTATGCTATTTAAATAATTATAGTAATTATTTTATTTTTGAAGTGAAATTGAATGAAAGAAAAATATTCAAATGAAATATAACGTTAAGTCAAACTCATCCGACGCAATTTCAGAAGCTGCCAATGAAGGTTGGTAGAACTCAGAGTCAATGAATATAAACTACTGGTATTTAATATTAAATTAGAAGGAATATAATTGATATTATTATATCTTCGGTAGGACAATTTAAAACATTATAGTTGTGGAAAATCTTATCACTATGGTTTGCGTTTCATATTTATTCAAAAAAACTAATTATGTAGAGACAAAAGTGATGTCACACGGCCATGGTCATGGCCGTACTAACTGGTCCTGCACCTGAATCGCGCTATCGAAGTTTTTTCGCACGGTGAGTATATATAGAGTCGTCGGGACCTTGACGATGGAGAGTCCGTTTCTACACAGGTAGGCAGCCGTAGCGGGGGACTGCTCTAAGCCCTGCCGCTCTGAGTCGTGTACCGCACTGGTTTTAGGGGGTGACCAAACGCGAACGCTCGAGGTGAACAAGTCTTAACAGACAGATATACGGAGACATAACGGACGAAAGTCCAAATGGCAAAGCAGGAATTAAATTTCCTCACACCCACTGCTGTAGAAAATACGACTCTCTTTTGTATCGCCAAACGATTTTTTAACAAAATTACTTTTACCATTGCATCGGTCTGTTTATTTTTCTTTTAAATAAATTCCTAATAATGCCACTTCAATCACGTTGGTCTATTAATATTAAAACAACTATTGAAGGCCTGACTGACTACCTGAATAGATACTTGGTTCTATAAAATAAACTGTTATTAGGATGATATAAAGCTCTACTTTGATTATTATGCTAATTTTGTAGTTACAAGTTCGTCGCTCGTTGCGTCGCGTTAGTAGTTCAAGGTTGTGACCGGCTATCGATCGCAGGCCGCAGCCGGTATCTTATCGTGACGTCATAGCTGCGTATGCGCAGTCACCGTGCTCTACGTACGCGGTGTTCCGTTGAAACGTTGATAGAGCTCAATATTTTTTCAATTGGTGTCAAATTTGTTTTTTCTATTCAACTTTTTATTGTAGATACATATTTATATTAAGGACAATTTTTAAATAAAATACACTGCTAACAAAATATTAAATTAAAATATCATGCTTCTCAAATTGTACTTTTTGTTTCGAGTTTTTTTACTTGTAAACTTTTACTTGAGGTATTGTCTTCTTGATAAATAAAACGGTAATGTTCAAATACCTAACATACGCCTGTATCATCATTAAATGAGGCAAAAGCTGAATCGCGCTATTGAAGTTTTTACGCGCGCCTGTATATATACAGTCGTTTGTGCGACATCTGACGAGGGTCCGTTTCTACGCAGGCAAACGGTCATAGCGGGCACCGTCCTAAGTCCCGTGCTCGTGATCCTATAGTTTTCTTGGGTCGGCTATGGTTGAACACTTGAGCTCCGTCTAATGATCAAAAATCATGGACAATCAGTTGACAAATTAATGTTCTTAATGCAAGTCAGGGGGTAACTATTACTTCCTAGCCCCACTGCTGTAGAATATTTGACTCTCTTTTTTTGTTTTTATAGAAAGTAAAGTTTTTGTAGATATTAACTAGAAATACACAATATAATGTTTATATTCTAAAAATGCCAAGTAGCTAAGAGTATTAATTGACTCTCGGTATATTTAAAATTCGAAACGTGCTCCGATAGAGTTGTTTGCGACGAGATTTGTTACTTTTACTACTGTACTAGGTACGTTTGTTACCTATTAAAAACTGACAATATATTGTATTTAAAAAACGTAAAATTGTACAATATACTTGTTTGAAAATATTAATTCCAAAAATGGATTTTAATAATATAATAAAATTGAAAAAGGAAATTTTATTAATTTAACAGCCGCTTTAGCGGTTTTTATCGTATATTTTAATTTTTACTACCGATTCTCTTATGAAATTAACACAATTAAATGGCTCATATAATTTGTATTATTAATTAAGCTGCATTGTCCGGTTTTCGAATACAGCTGACCACAATCGTTCATTTGTAAAAACGTTCTACTCTACATTTATTCAGTAGGTGGGTGCTTCTCATAATCATAAATGTTTAAACTGATCCGAGTTTTTGCATTAATTGCATTATACATACAGTCCATAAAAATACATTGTAAGATTTTCTTAAAAGTTCATTAACTTTTAAGATAAAGTAACTAAGAACCATTGTTCTTAGTTACTTTATGCCCAATATTTACAAAACATTTTAGTCACAATTGCATTGCACTGTGTACACAATACAACAATATACTACCTATGGCTAAAGGGTACCCTTGAGTTAAAAATACAAAAACCGGCCAAGTGCGAGTTGGACTCGCCCATGAAGAGTTCCGTACAAAACAGCAAAAAATCACGTTTTTTTTGTATGAGGGGGGCTCCCTTAAATATTTATTTTATTTTTAGTATTTTTTGTTGTAGCGGCAACAGAAACACATCATTTGTGAAAATGTCAACTGTCTAGCTATCACAAATAAGAATATACAGCCTGGTGACAGACGGTCGGACAGACAGCGAAGTCTCAGTAACAGGGTCCCGTTTTTACCCTTTGGGCACGGAACCCTAAAAAGAAGATGTGATACCTGCTTTTTTACTCCCCTAAATATTTGTCAACTTATAAAATTATACCTAGGTAAAAATTATAATATGTACTTACATTTTAAAGACCAAAAACGGATTCCAAGATTGATCAAAGAACCTCGAAACTAGCTAAGCTATTTATCTACAATACGAAAATCGTGAATAGATGCATTCAAATTACCTGCATTTACGGACATTTTGAAATAGGATGACAAGACAACCCTTTGTCTCCAGTTTCACTTTGTTGCGGAATCCTCTGTGCGACCGAGTGACACGCAAAACGAAGATCAGTGTGCTTACCCGGTGATTGGCAATTTATGGGCAAACGTCGGGGCTTCAGTAATAGTCCCTTTTGAATGCGTATCCCTTATGATATTTCTTTTTGTGTATTCACAAAATATATTAGGTATTGTTTTTTATTCACCCATAAAGTTCGTCAAAATATGTCTATAAATAGGAATATAGCAGTTTCATCAAAAAATCTTTACTTTAATAGTTTTCGCAGGTAAATTATACAGCATCACCATTGGTATGTAAATTAGGATTTTCGGCCAAGTACGAGTACCAGGTACAAGTGCGGGTTCCGTACAATATGGCAAAAAACCTTGTGTATTGTACGGGAGCCCCGCTTAAAATATAAGTACCTGGGTAACCGTGCCAAGTTCGCTCGGAGTTCTTATAAATTAAAAAAATTAAAAAACAATCACAAAAATATTTCTCTGCCCGGGATTCGAAACCACCACATTCCGTTTTTTTGAACAAAGCAATAATTCATGCCAATCGAACTGACATAATAGAGGCGAAATTATTGATATATTGTTGCACGACGAAAGAAAAAACATATAATATAGTTTAAAATACGCAGTTTCCCAAGAATAAGACCTAGCTAGAGTTCCCTCCCCCAAAACTCCCTGCATGCAAAATTTAATGGTAATACTTGTGACCGTTGTCGAGAAACCGATTATACTAAGGCGGGTCAATAAGTCCGTGACTTTTTGAATTTCTAACCTCCTTACTGAAAAAGCAACACTACTCCTGTCAACAGGCATCTGTCAGTTGACTCCTATCAAAATTTGAACTTGCTGCGTCAGTTAGTTTGTGTTTTACAGCTATCTTTATCAGACTATCCAGTAACTTAAGGAAACAATGGAAAAAAGTGAATTTCGTGTGCTTATTAAGCATTATTTTTTGCGAAAAAAAACCATTACCGAGACCAAGGCTAAGCTTGATAAATATTATGGGGACTCTGCACCATCGATTTCAATGGTAAAAAAGTGGTTTACTGAATTTCGTTGTGGCCTTACAAGCACTGAAGATGCCGAACGTCCTGGACGCCCAGTTGAGGTCTCTACACCCGAAACAATCGAAAAAATTCACGATATGGTGTTGGCCGACCGAAGATTGAAAGTGCAAGAGATTATGGAAGCCATAGGCATCTCGCATGGCTCAGTGGTTTCAATTTTGAATGATCACTTGGGCATGAGAAAGCTTTCCGCAAGATGGGTGCCGCGTTTGCTCACAGTCGACCACAAACGCAATCGTGTAACAACTTCACAGGAAGGTTTGGCGTTGTTTAATCACAATATGGAGGAGTTTTTTAACCGTGGACGAAACATGGATCCATCACAATACACCAGAGACCAAACAACAGTCAAAACAGTGTGTTTCTAAGGGTGAATCGGCGCCAAAGAAGGCCAAGGTGGGTTTGTCAGCCAATAAAGTTATGGCGACTGTTTTTTGGGATGCACGTGGGATAATCCGTGGGATAATTGACTATCTTCAAAAGGGAAGAACAATTAATGGGGAATATTATGCCAACTTATTGGACCGCTTCAATGAGGATTTGAAAAAAAACCGACCTCATTTGGCCAAGAAAAAAGTTCTTTTTCACTAAGACAATGCAAGGGTGCACACATGTGCAGTTGCCATGGCAAAAATCCATGAATTGGGCTATGAATTGCTCCCACATCCACCCTATTCTCAAGATTTGGCTCCGAGTGACTACTTCTTGTTCCCAAACCTGAAAAAAAGTCATCTCGCAAACAAAGGCCTATTTTGAGGACCTCGACAAATCATATTTTTTGGAAGGGATAAAAAAATTGGAGAAGCGTTGGACAAAGTGTATAGAGCTCAAGGGGGACTACGTTGAAAAATAAAATGATTTATTTATCGAAAAATCTGTGTTTTATTCCAAAAGTCACGGACTTATTGACCCGCCCTCGTATGTATAGGTACTACTTACATTCCTCCAGATATAAAAATGAAATTTAAATATGGTATCTCAACATACAATCGACAGTTCGAAAACAACTTGGTATTTAAAGTAAATATGTTCTGAAATCGAATTAATATTATGTAAAAATAAGTTATAATATATCAACACAAACATAAAGATCAAACATTGTAAAGTAGAAACCCGCAGATATATATTATTGGAGATCATCATTTAAAAGGAGTGAAAAAATATTGACAAAACAAATGGAATGATAAATATACGGTAATAAGCTTTATAAAACAAAATGCAAATTATTCTCAACTGTTTAATATTATTACAGAAACCGTTACTTAATTAATTCACAAAATCAGACTATATTATTATAGCTGCGAGAGTTACTGAAAAGAGTTAAATTACAATCCTTCCAAAATTAGCAAAAAAGAATGTACTTGTAACTCCATTTGTAGAAACTAAATACGTAGGTTCCAACAATATTACAACTAGAATAGTATCTATCTTAAAAGACTTCATTAATGGTTCTCAGTACAAACAATAATTATTATTCATAACCATCGTAAAATACTCTTAAATGAATTTGCTAATAAACGGAACTACGGAATAGACGGAATAGATTAATACCAATCATTTATATGTGGAATTAAGCAAAAAATTTTTAAAAACGTAATTAAAAATCATAATCAAAATCGGGAACCTATACCATATTACCTCAAATCCAATAAAACTAATTACATAAAAGCAAAAAATTTATTAACAGCACCGACACGAGATAAAGGCAAGATTACGTACTATTTTAAACAAACGTCAATATTCCACCAAAATATTGCGAGAATTTTAAATAAATTAGATATTGTTCACATAACACTAACAACCATTTTAAAATCAAAAGTTGGCAACATAGACATTATTTGCTTTACCGTAATATTTTTAATGAAATGTACTGAAAATAATTTTAAAATACCTAATTCTAAAGTTGCGGCTTGCTTTTTAAGGAAACACAAAAATGAGGTGGATCCTGCATATTAGTAAAAAATCACTATAAATTTGGAAACCTAGATATCACAAAGAAATATTCAAAAGAGCTCCGTATTTGAATGTTGCGGTATTGAACCAGTTGGCTTTAACACATTAATAATATGCATATATAGAGTATCTAGAGGAAACATAATTTTATTTTTTGATAACCTCACTATTCATTTATCAATTTAATAATTAAGATTCTTTACTAGCCGACTTAAGTAGATTCAATAATAAAAACATAGTACTATGTGGAGATTGAAACATAGATGTGATGAAAGACTCAAATGAACATAGAGAATTGAGATCAATACTGAACCATAATTTGTATATTAATATAGACAAACCTACTCGGGGCTTATCAAGCATAGATTAAATTGCAAGTAACCTAAAAACGTTCAAAGCAGATATACATTGATTGGCGCTTTCTGATCCTTAAACAGGTCAATATATTACTTTTCCAGTAAACATAAATATTTAATAATAAGACATAATAATCATTTTCATTTTATAAAAAACATAACTTTAATAAAGATAATGTGACAAAATTTTAAATACTATATCATCTCTTACATTTACTAACATCCTGAACCAACAGGATTGCGAAGAAGGATTTAAATCATTTCAGGACATATTTATTTTGTTCTTTAATTAACCTTTGGTTTCTGTGGATGAAGGTCAAAATTAAGGATAAGCCTGTAAAAATGCGTTGCCTTACTAGGGGTATAAAAAAGTATTTTTTTTTAAGGAACGAAGTTCCTTATCGCGCGTTGCGAAAGGGGGCTAGGCGTAAAATATTAAGACCAAAGTTTTAACGACACTTTTTGCTATAGTTGTAAACCGTGCAGCGTGGAATAAATTATAAATTCCCTTCAATTTTTTACCACAAGCCAATTATTACTAAAATTGAGCCTACTGATTAAGTTTATATCACATTATATTTGTTAATAATAAAAAAAATATTATAACTTAAAAAAAAAATATTACAATTCCTTCACTAATTAATCGAAAGGAACTTCGTTCCATCCGGGTGTCCCTTGACACCTCTCAAGTTTTTTTTTTACAAATACAAACATGAGGCAGCAAATAAAATTGAGTTAATGAAACGATATAAAATATTGTAGAATTCTGAAACAATATATTAATGCCTCACAAACAAATTATAATAGCAATTTCATAAAAAAAAAACAAAAAAAAAACCAATGTTAAGCTACGTGGACCCTTGTAAAAATACCTTAATGCAAAAAAACATAACAATATTGATAAAATACAAGTAGGTGTATAAACCATATACAAAAATGAATGACATAACTAAATTATTTACTGACTATTGACATTACAAAAACTAGTAATTAAAAAATTAATAATAATAATTTAAATAATAATAATAATAATTTTATTAACATGTTAAATGAAAATAAAAATTACATTTTAATTAATATTAATAATACTCAAATTAACTTAATCTATTTATCACCCTTATCTCCTATTGACATCTATAAAATTATTAATTCATTGAATGGATATGATGACATAAATACAAAGATCATAAAACAATGTGCTATTTAGCATCCCTATTTGTCATTTAGTTAACTTATCGTTTAAAGGCCATTTTCCATCTTTGCTTAAAATGTCTCTGGATATAGAACGCAGATGACTAATTATAGACCAGTTACATTAGTACCTGTAATTTCTACATTTTTTTTAAAAAGCTATGGAATCTATGATACCTACTATATTAATTTAATTCAGAAAATATATTTAGTAAACAGAAATATGGTTTCACAAAATGTAGCTCTATAATACTGCCTTGTTTTTTGTTACTAAAAGAAGTAACCGATGCGATTGACAAAAAACTATCGTTAGCAGCTGTTTTCCTTGATTTGAGCAAAGCATTTCATTTTGTTAATCATAAACGTCTATTGAATAAAATGGAGAAATATGGTATTAGAGGGAATGCATATGATTGTTTTAAGGCGCTCTACATCGTAAAAGTAGGCTTTTTTAAAAAAAAATTGAGACAAATGTGTACATTTTAGTGCAGCAAAAAAAAAATGTTAATCTTGATCATATTTGTAAGGGGACCTACGTTTTCAAAACACGTTTTTGTAAATTTTCTCGATATAAAAATACCAATAATATAAATATAAATAATATTTATTTTAATAACCATTAAAATAAATATTTTTGGAGTAGTAACTGTATTATTTGTGAACAAAAAAGAGAAAATTAATTACTGTTTCGTAAAACATAATAAAAGGAAGGGAATTGTCGTTTTTATTTTTCCATTTGAATAAGATATTTGTTAGGATTAATTTATTTCAATGATAAATAATTCGGACGAGTCGAATGAAACATCGCGAAATGGCGACCTGTCATTCCATTTCTTTCATATATGAAAGATGAGATATCTCTCATCTCAGATCTCAATCGGAGAGTACCGGCTTAAGCCTCTTATTGTGTAGACGTATGTCATTTTTTCCGTTTTTTTTCTGCTAAAAAATAATTCGAATTTATTGTTGAAAGTCCGTTCAAAGTTACTTTACCTCGGACTTGACCTTTATGCCGACAACATAAGGATCTGAGTCTGTCATGTTTATTCTTTTGTCGTGTAAAATATATATATTATGAGTAATTTCGCCATCTGACATCGGATATCTACTAGGTAGCGTAGCTATGTAGCCCATTGGATTTTTACGTTATTGACTAATTAGTCTCGGGTTCGAATCCCGGTCAGACGTGTTTTTGTATTCTTTTTCTTTTAGAGTATTTATTTTTTTCTCGCACTAAACTCCGAGCAATGCTTGTTCTCCCAGGTACTATTATAGTACATGGTTGAAAGCTGTATACTTACCTAATTAATTATTTTATTATTAGTTTCTCTAAGTTATTATAAATTTTAGTCGAGATTATAAAAAAAATATGAAGAGATTGTATTCGATGAAAGAACAAAAACCCTCTTTTTAATATAAGTCGAGAAATTAAGCTTTTTAGTTTACCCAAACTAAAACCGCTCAAAAAACATAATTTTTAAGTAAAGTTTACGTATTCAATATTGCTAAGTCATAAAGTATCTATATTTCGATTTTGTGCCTTTTTCATGGATGTTTTAAATAATAAAATGCAAAAATAATCTATATATATATATAAGAGATTTCCACGTATATAGTCACTCATCACGATATCTCTGGAACCATTAGAGCTAAAGACTTGAAACTTAGTCAGGATATTCTTTTTGGCATGTTTAAATTTACTAAAAAATAATTTAATGATATTCCACCCCCAGAGGACTGTGGGGGGCGTTAAAAATTAAAAAAAAATATCTTTTAATCTATAGCTTTTATAACTCTGAAACTTGACCAAAAAATTTTTTTTAGCATCTTTGAGTTTACTAAGAACTAATTTTATGATGTTTCACCCCCAGAGGGTTGTGGAGGGACGTTGAAAATTAAAAAAAATGTTATTTCCAATCTATAGCTTTTGAAACTCTGAAACTTGGCCAGAATATACATCTTGTATCATGTACATCTTGAAAATGGTCAAGGAATTTATTTTACTGAGCAAGATGTGGTTGACAAAGTAATTAATCCAAAAAATACAACACTAACGGCTTTTTTTGAGCTTTGCCAAGTTGATGACTTTCCAAAAACTCTTTTGTATTTTGAAGTTATAGCTTATTAAGTATGGAAAAATAACCTCTTTGATAGAAGAAAAAAAGGTAAGGTTGTTTCAGGTTATTTAGGAGTCAAGAAAGATCAAGAGTTTATACCGTGCATCCCGGAAATACTGAATGTTATCAAATGCGTCTTCTCTTACATGAGATTCGAGGAAAAGTGTGTTATCTATGTGGAAAGCTGTGTTATTTATTATTTTAACTCATATAAATCGATAAGACGCTAAGTAGTTAAGGCTGTGTTAATTTCGTAAAATCCGTTCATGATAAATAATTAGGCAGCTAGATAACACAATTTAATATTTCTTTCACTTGGCATGTATTTTATGCCACGCGAAGCGGGCGGGTAACGGCTAGTATTATTATAATATGCGGTCGAAGTACTGCGGAACATACGCACTACAACATACACATTACACACACTGACGTTTCGTGTCGTCTTTCTAAGAAATGTCGTCTGCCCGGTTCCTATAATCAACGGATCGTCATGGTATAAAAGTTACTATCCGTTTTTCCACAACCGACTACTAGTCGTAAATACTGTTCCACAATTAAATTTCTATACCTGCTATCGACGAGCGTCCGTCGGTCGTTCAAATACCGAGCCCTCTTCACTCTTAGTTGAGCGTTTCGTTATACGCAAAATTGAAACCGAAAATGGCACAAAAATTTTTTATCGTAATAATATTATTATTATCGTACAATCGCAGGTATCTGCGTGTTATTTTATCTTTTTCTTACCAAATACAGTAGAATGCATACACATAACAAGAACGGGAACGGAACGTAAGCGCCCTTTTGTTTTGTTTGACTGATGACATCCATCATCTTTGCAAAATAAAAGTACATATATAATCTCTGTTATTACAACTTTTACAGAAGAAAGTATAATAAAGTTTCTAGTAGTGTTTTACGTACAACTTTTTAAATGGATATTACGCCGGTAAGTGCAGATAACATCTATAATTTGATATTTTTCTAACAAACTGTACCTACATGTTTGCCGCTTAAAATATTGCAACGTTTTTGAAGATTTACTTCATTTAGGTATATTTCTGTTACAGAAAACAAAGAAAGCCTATGAGCAAGGATGAGGTTGCCCTGCTTGTGGATCTTATACAAAGCAACCCAATACTTACAACAAAAGAGACCAATGCGTCCACAAACAAACTTAAAGAGGAATGTTGGGCTACTTTGACCAACACATTTAATTCAAAATGTGGTCAAATACCACGGCAGCGAGAGCAACTCAAATTGAAATGGGACAATTTGAAAAAGGCTGCTCGTAAAAGAGCTGCGTAAATCAGAGTGAACAATTTGAAACTAATTTTTTATTAAATTAAATAAAATTAAATTAAATATCGTTTATTTCAGGCTGCATAGGCCCATATTATACCTTATAGACTAACATACATAATATATAATAAACTAACACTAACATTAAACACGTATTGTCTGCAACGTGGGGCGCGAAGTGTTCGGGAGTTGTCCTCTAAATCTTCTGTAGACGACTCCAATCGGACAGAACTCCTCCTTCTCGAAGGTCGGTATGTTTTAGGTTTGAACTCTCACCACAAAAGAACTAAAGTTCACTTTATGACGAGATTCCAAACGCTCGACCCTCAAGGCGAAGTTGGTTCTTCTCCCGATGTAGCAACATTGTTATTAAAGCATAGAACCTTAATGTCAACAATACCTGATGTAGTGGAGATATCCCATGATTTCTGAAATAACATCAATAATTTATTTCACTATAATGGAGTTTTTATTCTTATTTTACGTAGGTATGAGGTTATGTTTTCATAGTATATATTTTGACGGTGTACAAATGCCTCCAACATACTAACCTTCCTCCTGTTACTCTTAAGTTATCCACACTTAAGAGTAACAGGTGGTGTCTACAAAAAAGTTCGCGATGGCATAGATATGTCTTTCTTTTAGGGATAGGTTACTATACCCATTCTAAGTTTAAAAAACGATCACAAATAATGTGGTATTTTCAGAAGCTATTTAGACAGATACAATATTACCTAATGCTTATCTAGGAGATATATCAAATATGTCGATTCTCGCTGTCGGTTTGGAATAACTACTCAGGTTAAAAAAACGAGCATTATGTAGTCGCCAGTTTTGGAATTTTATTTGCCTTGCATTCTTTCGTGAACTTATATGTATGCCATATTCGGTTTTAGCATGCCCCAAAATTAGAATATTTTTTCGCAACTTTAAATATTATATGCCGTTATGTTTACTTAAACCCTTACAGCATTAATCCAACTGGATGCTCTAAGCGAAAACCTTTTTATGGGAATCAAATTTGGTCGAAAAAATATAATAATTAATTATCTGCGATGGTGTTTTATCAAGTTCATATATTTATCCTTATCAAAATAAATATTATATTATATTTTATCCAAGTTTAAATAATGGTGGATAAAATTTCCCTTAATATCACGAGATTTCAAGCAACATTTAAGGAGAAATAATAATTTTACCTAATTATAACTGCGCAACATTCGCGCGCTAGGACTATATTTTATGCTCCGGAATCCGGAACACCGGTGAAAATTCAGAGCATTGAAAATAGAACTCATGAATGTCGAGTCAAATGTCAATGTCATATGCCAAATACATAAGAGCGTTTCAAGTTTTTTATCTGATATCGGTGTCGCGTAATGTGAAAACGCTGTCCTCGTCCCGACCGCAACGTAATGTAGCTATGTATGTAAGGTCGCGGACAGATACGGTGTATCACTTTTCAACCTTATTGCTTGGTAATAAGGTTCAAAATAAACTTCAACTGATCTGTCCGCGACTGCACTTGACTTAGCGAACTGTAATTTAAAACAGTTTAATTGCGATTACTTGTCGATTAATTTAATATAAGTAAATAAGTTACACTTTGATTTCGTAGCAGTTTTCTATTCAATATTTTAAGCAAAATAAGTTTTCTTGATTTTTCAAGAGTTGTATAAGTTTTGTTTTAATAATTAACGTTGTCTTTTTATCCAACCGCGTTAACCCACATTCACGCGGACGAAGTCGCGAGCAACACCTATCTACGATTAATAATCAAATATCAATACAATACATACAACACTGTACCCAGCGGCGGCCTTAGGGGGTGGCGAACAGGGCAATCGCCCGGGGCGTCGCTCTTGCAGGGGCCTCGCACAACTCGCAGAAAATACAACAGATTGTCATCATAACATAACTACCTACGAATATGTAGTTTCACTTGTCATATGGTATGACACATTCTTACAAAGATAAATGTTAGAAGTAAAATGTGGCAAAGCGCAAACATGCACTTGGATGTGGCTATACAACACCTAGATGCATTCACAAATTGGCGTGATAATTATCGAGAAAATGGTTTTGACAGTCATCCCTTGTAACAGCGAGAGAAATAGCCGAGGAAAATGATATTGACAGACAGTTCAAAGAAATCAGAAGACGACATAAAAAAAGGCGTTTTGTTTATGAGGGGGAAGATGATTCATCTTCCCCATCATAATCAAAACGTCTTTTTTCATCTCAGGTGAAGCTCACGAATTGAATGCGGAAGAGATTTTTAAAATAAACTATTTTTATGTTATTGTCGACAATGTGCGCGCAAGCTGCCATCCTACGTTTGAAGCACTTAAACATCATGAGAGCATATTTGGTTTCATGTATAATATAAGAAGAATAAAGGAAATTAGTGATACTGAACTTTTGAAGCAATGCAGCGACTTGCAAATATATATGACAGTAGGAGAATTATGTGATATTGATGAACATGAATTGTACGAAGAACTGAGTATGGTCATCCGTGTGTATGAAGTAAACGACGACATTATCTCGGTGCTGAAATACATAATAGAATAAATAATAACTGAAGTTTACCCCACTATCGAAATAGTCCTGAGAATTATTGCCATCACACCTGTTACAGTTGCGTCTGCTGAAAGGAGTTCTTCGAGGCTTAAAATGATTAAAACATATTTGAGGAATTCGATGACACAAGATCGGCTTTCAGTCCTTGCTATTCTTTCAATCGAAAATGACGTAGCTCATTCGTTAGATTATTGTGATTTAATTAAAGAGATTAGTCTTAGGAAAAGCCGTAAACATCAATTTAAAAATTTATCTATATATAATATATAAATATATTTATAGTTAATTTTGTAAATATTTTAATATATAATATTTTAAAACTCAAATTTTGTTTATTTGTATAACTCTAGCATTTCTCGTCAAACATGACAAATGCCTAAGCCAAACAACCATAGGTACCTATTACTTTCGCATCACACACTTTTCACGAAGGACAAAGGGCCTCGCAAAGATCTGCCGCTCGGAGCCTCGCAAGCGGTAAGGCCGCCGCTGATTGTACCTGTTTAATTATGTACTTTTATGAGGAATCCGATACTTTTGACGCGCCATCTAGTGATCATACGTGGTACCCTAATACTACGCCATCTACCATAATTGTCTAGAAACAAGCTGTTGAGGTTAATTTTTAGAATTTAGAGAACATTATTAAATATCATCCTTTGAACTTTAAAATCACATGGAAAGAGACCGAAAAATAATATTTCTTGTTTTAAAGAGAATATAATTGATTTACTTCGCTAATTTATGCAATATATTGATTTTCTTACTATTGACCTAAGCAGAAATCTGACATTTTTTGTGTACGTTTTAATGTATGAGATCTGTCAGTCTATAGTTTTATTGGTCCATGGTAATAGGATCCCGTTTTTACCCTTTGGGTACTTACGGAACCCTAAAAATGTTTTTTGCTTCAATACTTGCTTCAAGCTTGTCTAATACATAGTACCTGTGTAACCGAGCTTTGGTCGGAGTTCTGATAAAATAAAAAATGTATCACAATATATTTATGTATTAGGGATTCGAACCCACCACATTCCGAATTTTCGAGCAAAGCAAAAATGCGCAGTTTCCATAATTCACATAAGATAGCTATATCGATTTTTCTCCCCCAAAACTCTGTAAATACTAAATTTTATGGTAATACTTGCAGCCGATGTCGAGAAACCGATTATATATATATATATATATATATATATATATATATATATATATATATATATATATACAAGATTGTCTCGATTAAAGTTTAAGATAAAAATTACTTAAAATGTAAAGTCAGTAAAAATTACACGGAATTTTCGTTCTTAATTGCTGGTGTTTGCGAAATCTTAATTCTAAATCCTAACACGTCGTCTCCGGGGGCTCCCGTGACGACTGACGAGAGATAGATGCTCGCCCGGCCGTAATTTTCGAAGGCGCATATCTCGTATGACTGCCACGGAATGAAATATTTTTGTTCGGGATTATGAGTTCCACGAGTCAGAAACAAGGGCAAATTGAATGACTTACAATGATTTATGCCCTTCGAACCCTTATCTATTTATCACTGTTATATAAATTGGCTTAAGCTTTTTTGATTTTATTTTAAAGTCTTTTAAAATGTAAAGGAATATTCTTCTTCTTTTTGCCCTTGCCCCTTACTGATAAATAAGTATTTTACTACAAACTATTCACTGTAAGTAATATAATTAAGAAAATTTGAAAAATGAGTCAAATTTTCTACAGCAGTGAGGATGAGGAAACTTAAATTCCTGACTTGCTTGAACTCTCGCCCGTAAATATTATCGTTGTGCCTGTAAATTACGACTGTTTCTTTCTCTTACGAGTTGCGATTGAAGCTCGGCTATCCAAAACTACCGACAATTCTTCTCAGGTATCGGGGGGATCAGAGCAGTCTCCCACCATGACTGCCATACTGTGTTGAAACGGACTCTCGATAATAGTGTGTTCGACGGCAGTATATCGCACCTCTAAAACTACAATGACGCAACTGTCAATTTGTTAATTTTACAGAAGAGACACAATTGCAAGTATGTTTGTTGTTAAATTTGAAAGAAAATGGACTAATGTTAAACTTTATTTAATTACCTATACCTACTATATATAAAAAAAGGAAATATAATAATATTTATATTTAAAAATACAAAAAATAATAATATAAATAACAATTGTGTCCTTGTTGATCAAAAATGATTTTTTTTTCAGTGTTATTTTGTCATTTATTGTTCTAATAAAACCTAATTGTATTTAAGTTGTTTTATTTATTATTAAGTACAAAAATCTAACTTTTTAAAGTTTTTCTTAGTTTAAGTTACATCTTAACGGCACGAAAATCACAGAATTAAACTATTATTTTAAGTCTTATTCTCTAAGTATTCATTAACAGAACGTTTATCGTAATCACACCGAAATTGCTTCAAACAGCCTTTTTCATTTAGTTTTTCAATAGTATATAAATCACAGGTAGTTTTATACCTAATTGTAACATAATTCTTAATTATATTATTTAATAAAAAATAAATAAATATTTGTAAGATTCTCATTTGAGAACCTTAAAATTATTATTAAAAACAGAGTATTTGTCGTAATTTAACACAATGTTATTGTGACAGAGAATCTTATTTCTAATAAAATCTTTCAAAACCATTAAATAGGAACTTTGTTTCATCGCTTTCGAATATTTAATATCCTAGATAGTAGTACTACTATCATAGTACAAACGTCTTAAAATCTGAAGTAGTACACATCGTATGAAATAGACAAAAATAATAAAATGAATAATACAAACTATGGAATAGAAATATTTTATGTTGACGTTTATTAAACTTACCTACATAGAGCAGGAACTGCAAAATAGTATCAAAACAAATAGATAGCAAATTTTAGATAAGTATTGTAAAACAAACTTTTTGAGCATAGCACCTATCAAAATCAACTTGAGTGACATAATTTTAGTATCTATAATAGCAAATTTAAAAAATAGAATCATAGAAATAACCATCTTGTTTCGGAACAATGTTATGACGCAGCAGTGTAGATGAATCTTTCTTTTTTCGCTCATTAATATTTATTTTGGAAGTGTAAGCTGGTTTCAATGTCACTTCAGTTTAAATATTTATGTTGGTCTCTTTCTTGATCTACGCCCTGTCCCTAACCTGATCTTGATGGGAATGTTTTTCCAACTTTCTCCTTCACTGTAAGTAGTTGTGTACTCATAAGTTTCGCTGTTCTTCAGGAACCGAACCATTCTAATTTCCGTTAATTTCACTGTATTTCCGTCAATGTCTTTTGCTGAATTAAGGCCTATATATCCTCAGCCAGAGCCCTGATATAGATAAAATTGTCGTAATAGAGAAAAATGAGAAAGGAGGCCTGTAAAATAGAGTGATTGGTTTAACTTCAAGACATTATTAATTCAAAATGTACCATAACGTTTACAAATTACAAAAAGTGTAAATAAGTAGGTAGGTACCGTGAAGTTATAGCAATTTGACTTGGATTTATAAAAAAAGCTGAGGTCTCTCCTAATGGCATTACAGCCTGCAAGTCATAAATAGCAACAATATCTTTTGAGTTAGGCTTTTCACAAGCTTTTATATCCTTCTGCTTTTCTTTACGACCAAACACTTTCTGTTTTTGATATTCTTTATATTTTTCTTCCAGTTCTTGTTTCTCTTGGCCAACAGCATTTATGTACGCCTCGCATTCGTCACATTGGTCTTTTTTGGGAATAAAGAATGAGATATTAAATTCAGTGTTAAAAATATAAGCATAGTATTCATATTTGGCGGCAACTTTATTTTCTAATTCCCTCTTTTGTTTATAGTGCCGATGCATTTCAGCAATAGTAAGACCGCCATCAGCTCTGATATAATGACTTTCTACTCGCGGAATAGAGTTGATGTCGTCTCGCACTGATTGTGCCACTTCTGGGTATTGCTTCTTCTTGAAATGTTTTCCACGTCTATCCGTTGGAATCACACCAGAACCTGTTTTAGCTGCAACGACTGTTCGAAGTGTTCTCTCCGTGATCCCCAGAGTGTTAAGCAGAAATGTTTTATACACTCTTATGGGTTTTCCCTGCAGTGAGAAATAGAAGCAACAATTCGGTTTTCTCTCTTTGGTAGTAATAATTTTGACCCGGCGGTTGTCTTTTCAATGACGACAATTTTCAATAATTATCAAACATTTTTTGTCTTTGGCTGTTCGTAAATTTGGTTGCACAAGATAGTTGGCATTTATTTGGGTTTCATTTCTTTAAGTTTTACAGTTTTCCCATTGCGAGAAATATATTCTATTCCGGAGTTCTTCAAAACTTTAACTGCATTTCTTTTCCAGTTTACAACATTTCGTTTCCTTTTTTTCTCTTTTTTACCAGCAGCTGAAGGTCCGGACGACGAGTCAGACGAAGAACCAGTAGATAACTCTGAGGTGGAACTAGACGACGAGCCTTTAGATGATCCAGATGAACTAGAGTAAGAACTAGACGATAATATAGACAAGACAAGCTTACGTTTTCTTGTTTTATTTGTAACGAAATCATCATCGCTATCAGTTCCCGAGAAATCTTCATTTTCTTCACAATCAACTTCCTCTTGTTCACTATTATTTTCCGCGACATTCTTCTTTTCTTCACATCTCACTTGGTCATATTCATTATTATTTTCTGATAAATCTTCCTTTTCCACTCCAGATCTCACCTGCACCTGTTCGTTATTATTTTCCGATAAGTCTTCTTTTTTCCAGATCTCACTTCCTCTTGTTCATTATTATTTTCCGATAAGTCTTCCTTTTCTTCTGATATCACTTGCTCATGTTAATTTTTATTTACTGATGAGCCTTCCTTTTCTGCATAGCTGAATTGCTCAACTAGTTTGTAATTATTAAAGACACACGCATCATTTTCTCAGACATTTCTTCAAAACACAAGACACAGCCTTCCACATGAAACTTCATTTATCTAACACCACAAAAATTATAATTTCAAATACTTAGTTTTAGTTTCTGACGTTAGTGGTTTAACCGATTAGTCTCTTCGGCTACATCATATTTATTGTGAGTATTGTATTATTTAATAAAAAATAATTTTATTAATACAACGCCTGTTAATTATAAACGTAGTTTGCTGAATAGATGTTACTAATACTCGTGGCGAAGGACTTATTTATTAGGATTAGAATTGATTATAATAATTGATATAAATATACAGTGCAACCTCAATATAACAAATCGGAGGGAAACAAATATTCGTTATATCAAGTAATTCGTTGAACTGAAGTTTGTTATGTTGAGGTGGTCAAGGTCAAGGTAATGGTCTAAAATTCGTTATAAAGAGGTAAAAAATAGTTTAATTCACCTCAACATTACGTACTCATCTTGTTATAGCGAACAACTTCTACTAATAAATGATAACACATTTATATCAAATTACTGTGTGTATTTTCTATTTAAAAACAATTACAAGTAAGGCAAGTAACAATATTTTTTTCTTACATTAATAATCAAAATTAAATGCAGTAAATTGAGGTACGTTATATTAAGGTTGCACTGTATATACTTTACGAACAAACAAAATAAAATTTTATATATTATTATTCATTCTGTTGTCAATCTTATATCAGAATTATGTTATTTTTTCTTTCGTCGTGCAACAATATATCAATAATTTCGACTCGCCTACGTCAGTGATTGGCAGCTGGGTACGAGGGCGGGTCAATAAGTCCGTGACTTTTGGAATAAAACACAGATTTTTTGATAAATAAATCATTTTATTTTTCAACGTAGTCCCCCTTGAGCTCTATACACTTTATCCAACGCTTCTCCAATTTTTTTATCCCTTCCAAAAAATATGATTTGTCGAGGTCCTCAAAATAGGCCTTTGTTTGCGAGATGACTTCATCATTGGAGTCAAATCTTTTTCCACCGAGCCATTTTTTCAGGTTTGGGAACAAGAAGTAGTCACTCGGAGCCAAATCTTGAGAATAGGGTGGATGTGGGAGCAATTCATAGCCCAATTCATGGATTTTTGCCATGGCAACTGCACATGTGTGCACCCTTGCATTGTCTTAGTGAAAAAGAACTTTTTTATTGGCCAAATGAGGTCGGTTTTTTTTCAAATCCTCATTGAAGCGGTCCAATAAGTTGGCATAATATTCCCCATTAATTGTTCTTCCCTTTTGAAGATAGTCAATGTGGATTATCCCACGTATATATATATTTACATATATATATATATATATATATATATATATATATATATATATATATATATATATATATATATATATATATATATATATATATATATATATATTCTTGGGAAGATTCAGAAGGGAATTATCAAAATGAGTACACATTGGCCATAAACGCGTTTTATTTAACTACCGACAATTTCAATATAAAATACTAAACAACTAAAATGAAAAATACATGAAATACTTAAAGCTAAAGCAAAACTTAACACTAAATATTTAACAAAGAAAAGAAAATTATTATTATGTGATTGACTACTCAAACGGGCAGAGTTTCCTCTTACTAGACTACTTTACCGAAAAAGTTACTGATGTGAACATTGCAACGACTTAAATAGGCGCAACCCCCACTTATCGTCTCTTTGTTCCCAAGGAAATTAGTGTTGCTATCCTAAAAGTGTTGCCATATTCTTCAACAATATTAATAATTTTATCGTTGTACTAATCGGTCTCCCAGGTATTTATATTAATAAGAGGGTTTTTGTACTTTCATCGAATACAATCAATTCATATTTTTTTATTTACTTTGTTTTTATAATGTTAGTGTACATTAGTATATTTACCAAAACTTAGAGAAACTAATAATAAAATAAATAATTAGGTATATCAGGGCACACTGCTTCAAACAATATACTATACCTAAGAGAAGAAGCATTGCTCGGAGTTGGTGCGAGATAAAAATAAAAATTATAAAACTTGTTTTATTTTTATAACTTTCTTAAAATGTTTTAATAATATTAAATATAACTAAAAAGGAGAAAAATATATTTTTAAACAAAAAATTAAAACCGACATCCAAAGTAAAAATGCACAAAAAAGTTTGAAATAAAACTTATTTTCCAAATAATTCCCTTTTTAAATTCGGCAAAAATTTTAACTATATATCTACTCAATCTTCATATTTTTGAAGTTGGTAGTTGGCACCATAGTGTCTACAAAAAAGTTCGCGATGGCTTTTTTGTCTTTCTTTTAAGGATAGGTTACTATACTCATTCTAAGTTTTAAAAAACGATCACAAATAATGTGGTATTTTCAGAAGCTATTTAGACGGATACAATATTACCTAATCCTTATCTAGGAGATATATTAAAATATGTCGATTTTCGCTGTCGGTTTAGAATAACTACTCAGGTTAAAAAAACTACCTAAAATAGTTTTATTGGTCCATGGTAATAGGATCCCGTTTTTACCCTTTGGGTACTTACGGAGCCCTAAAAATGTTTTTTGTTTCAATACTAGCTTCAAGCTTGTCTAATACATAGTACCTGGGTAACCGAGCTTCGGTCGGAAATCAGATAAAAAAAAATGGATCACAAAATATTTATCTATTAGGGATTCGAACCCATCACATTCCGAATTTTCGAGCAAAGCAAAAATTGTATACGAACGCATTACCAAACTGTAAATCGGACTGCCATAATTGAGTCAAAATTATTGATAATAGGTCTTTACCTATGAAATTGCCTTTCTGCAGTACTGGCCATTGCAAATCAAAATAATTTTTGTTTGGCTAAGAATTCTAATTTCAAATTAATTATATGTTAAAAACATGGAATTCTTTTTCCAAAGTAGTCATTTGTTTATTGATTAGTGTTACATTTTCATCGCATTTCAGTCTTTTTCGTCATCATGGATACGTTAAAAGTTCGAGTAATTATGGAATATGAGTACCGTCGTGGTAGCAACGCGGCACAAGCGGCACGCAACATCAACGACGTTTACGGAACTAACACTACAAACCAACGTACCACCTTTTATTGGTTTGCTCGCTTTCGTTCTGGGAATTTCGACCTGAAAAATGAACCTCGCGGTCGTCCGAAGACTTTGGTCAACAATGACGAATTAAAAGCGATTGTGGAAGCTATTATTAGCTAATACACAATCTACGGTTGAATTAGCAGCAGCTTTCGACGTTAGCGTCAAAACAATATTGGTCCATTTGCGTCAAATTGGCAAGGTAAAAAAGCTTGACAAATGGGTGCCCCACGAAGTCAATGATCGCCAGCGCGAAGTACGCGTCGAGACGTGCCTTGCACTGCTCAACAGACACACAAATGAAGGAATTTAGAACCGCATTGTTACCTGCGATAAAAAATGGATTCTGTTTGATAACCGCAAGTGCTCAGCAAGTTGGTTGGATCCTGGTTCAGCACCTTAACGAAAACTTACCCCTAGAAAAGTGATGGTCACTGTTTGGTAGTCTAGCGCGGGTGTGATTCATCACAGCTTCTTACCAAACGGGGTGAGCATTACTGCAGATGTGTACTGTGAAGAACTGAACACAATGATGGAGAAGCTGGCACATCTCCAACCAGCATTGGTCAATCGCTCGTCTCCGCTGCCGTCGCACGTTGTCGTGCAGGACACGACAACGTGCGACCTCATACTGCACAGCAGACCTGTGCGCCTACAGACTACTACTTTTTCCAGAATTTGGATAACTTCTTGGCGGGAAAAAATTCAATACCCGAGAGGCAGTACAAAATGCCTTTGAAGAATTTGTTGCCTCCCGTCCAGCTGATTTCTTTAAGAAGGGTATCGATAAACTGCCACTGCGTTGGCAAAGATGCGTTGATGGCATGGGTGATTACTTCGATTAATACAAATAAAAAATACATTTAAAAAATCGTTTAATTTTTTTAATACAAAACGGCAATTTCATAGGTAAAGACCTAATATTACGTAAGTAGGTATTTCACAACTCGGTACCTATTACATAATTTTCGTATATATATTTTTGGCAAATAGATAGCAGCAAACGAACGAAAAACAAAATAATTTTAAAATTATATAACTAACTATTATAAAAACATTGTTTGGAGCCACAATATCCCACGGCATATTATTATTCGGAGCGTGGCCACACAGAAGCTCCTTCCTACATCGCGCTATCGAAGTTTTTTCGCAGGTTAAGTACATATACCGTCCAAGGGCCATGATTGTCGAGGGTCCGTTTGCAGGCAGCCGTAGCGGGGGACTGCTCTAAGCCCCGCCGCCGCTCTGAGTCGTTTAACGCACTGTTTATGTGGGGAGACCGACTGCGAACGCTCGAGGTGCAATTCAGTCTTTACAGACAGCGAATGATTCCTTTACAGACTAAAGTCTAATGAACGGTAGTAACAATAGATTCCTCACACCACTGCTGTAGAACCTTCGACCCCATTTTGCGATTTTTTCTTAAATTCTACTAAACAAAATGTATAGCCAAAGATTATTAACGAAAAACGAGTGTAAAAGAAAACTTTATTTTATCAAAATATTATATAAATACGACCGAAGCGCTAACCATTGAGCCACACTCAATGGTTAGCGTTTCGGCGATCAAGCTGGAGGTCGCGGGTTCGAATCCCGCCGAAGGGACATAAAGTTTTCTGTTTTCCTGGGTCATGGATGTATTAAACTTGTATTAAATTTGTGTTTAATATTATCAAAATCTTAAATACTTATATGTATTGTATAACAGCATTAAATATACTTTCTAAATTTATTTCCATCGGTCGTCTGGTACTCGTAACACAAGTTCTTCGAGAACTTAGCACGGGACCCAGATTGACGTGGTGTGAAAAGCGTCTAAAAAAATATATTATTAGGTATATTAAATTATTTTATTTTTATTTTTTGTGGTTAACAAAGTTAAACTCTGCGCTAAGCTCTGCGTGGATTCCAAAAATTTCAATGACAACTTGTATAAATAAATCCCTTAGAATGATGTAACAGCTTTTAACTGTAGTCTATATTCCGCAAACTAAAGTAGAATTGGTCACAAGCTCTTACTTAAGTTGGATTCTAATTTCATTAGTTTGTGTGCTCAGAGTTAGTTATATATTTCGGCTTAACTCGATGTTCCGCTGGTTGTAACTTGCAGATAATGCACAACTTAGTAACACTGTGTAGAGGTAGGAGGTACGGCACTAATCCCTATTAAACCATAACATTTATTTACGAATAAAAATTTCTATATGCCTATTGTACCTATTTGACGACCTCTGTGGCTCAGTGGTTAGCGCGTTGGCGCTCAAGCCGGAGGTGGCGGGTTCGAAGCCCGCCAGGGAACAAAAAAATTTTCTGTGTTCATGGGTCATGGATGTGTATTAAATATGTGTAAATATTAACTAAATATATCTCCGTTGTCTGGTAGCCGTAACACAAGTCTTAAAGAACTTACCACGAGACCAGATTGACGTGGTGTGAAAGCGTGGTGTGAAAGAAAAATTTAGTTTTTCGATAAAATCACAGTGTGATGGTGATTTTTAAGTAAACTGTAAATTATTTCGAGATAGTCTCTATCTCAGATAGATGGATAATACACCTACTGTACCTACCCGGGAGATCAGCTTTGCTCGGAGTTTTAGTAGAACGATAAAATGGTTAAAAGTAAACAAAAAAATATAAAAGAAAAATAAATACTTAAAAAAATAAAAAACCCGTGTGGGAATAGTGGATGCCCTAAAGGGAGATGTCCGACCAAGCGAGGTGGTATGCGGTCAGGCCGAAGCCCACTTGTAGTCATTTCAGGTGTTGTATATACTCCGCCGATCTTTGAAAACTTCGCTAGCGCGATTCAGAATTGTGGCGCTTATTGTTCCGCCACATCACTCCCCCCCGAAGACCTGGGGTCGAATCTTGAGTCGTCTTGCTTGAGTCGCCAGTGCCAGAGAGTCCCAGTGCGTCGGAACTGTGCTGCTGCTGCACGGGCTCCAGTGAGTCGGAGTGCTGCCGTGCGGGGCCGATGCTACGTGCTGACCAGGAGAGATGTGCTCTGCTTGCTGACCGGTCGTTGTAGTGAGAGTGCCCGTTGAAGTCGATGAGGGTTCGACCAGGCCGCGGTGCGTTGAGGCTGGTGGTCGAGGTAACCGATGAGGCTGAAGCTGGCTAGCCTGGTGCGGAGGGGTGGGGGTGATGATGATGATGTCCATAAGGAGGCGTGTTCTATCGAGGGTCACCAATGTGCTTTCTCGCATTGAAGACATACAATGCCCTACAGCGATCGACTACACGCAGCTCAGCATCGACCAAAACAAAGACTTAGAGCTAAAGGAACTAAGGACGCAACCTAACTTGAAGTTTGGCGAAGTAACACTGCCCGGCCTCAGTTGCTCTATCACCTGCGAGTTGTCAAAATCAACGCCTCGCCCCTATCTACCGAAGAATTATCGCTACGCGGTCTACAAAAAGCAACACGAGCTATGTCACCCTGGCGTCAGAACCACACGAAAACTCATGTCAAGCTCAAGCCATCGATGAACAAAGAAGTAGGACAGTGGACTAAAGCCTGCCTGAGTTATCAGCGCGCAAAAATTCATCGACACGTCACTACGCTGCTAGAGAAGTTTCCGCCGTCACAGCACTTCGAGCACATACACATAGACATAGTCGGCCCTCTACGACTATCGAATGACTATCGCTACTGTGTCACAATCATCGTCAATCTTGAGTCGTCTTGCTTGAGTCGCCAGTGCCAGAGAGTCCCAGTGCGTCGGAACTGTGCTGCTGCTGCACGGGCTCCAGTGAGTCGGAGTGCTGCCGTGCGGGGCCGATGCTACGTGCTGACCAGGAGAGATGTGCTCTGCTTGCTGACCGGTCGTTGTAGTGAGAGTGCCCGTTGAAGTCGATGAGGGTTCGACCAGGCCGCGGTGCGTTGAGGCTGGTGGTCGAGGTAACCGATGAGGCTGAAGCTGGCTAGCCTGGTGCGGAGGGGTGGGGGTGATGATGATGATGTCCATAAGGAGGCGTGTTCTATCGAGGGTCACCAATGTGCTTTCTCGCATTGAAGACATACAATGCCCTACAGCGATCGACTACACGCAGCTCAGCATCGACCAAAACAAAGACTTAGAGCTAAAGGAACTAAGGACGCAACCTAACTTGAAGTTTGGCGAAGTAACACTGCCCGGCCTCAGTTGCTCTATCACCTGCGAGTTGTCAAAATCAACGCCTCGCCCCTATCTACCGAAGAATTATCGCTACGCGGTCTACAAAAAGCAACACGAGCTATGTCACCCTGGCGTCAGAACCACACGAAAACTCATGTCAAGCTCAAGCCATCGATGAACAAAGAAGTAGGACAGTGGACTAAAGCCTGCCTGAGTTATCAGCGCGCAAAAATTCATTAACACGTCACTACGCTGCTAGAGAAGTTTCCGCCGTCACAGCGCTTCGAGCACATACACATAGACATAGTCGGCCCTCTACGACTATCGAATGACTATCGCTACTGTGTCACAATCATCGACCGCTGCACTAAGTGGCCCGAAGCGATCCCAGTACGTAACATCACAGCCGAGATCGTCGCACAAGCGCTCTATAACGCGTGGATAGTGCGATTTGGCTGTCCACTGCGTATAACAACAGACCAAGGACGTCAATTTGAGTCCTCTCTGTAACGCGCTCATGAAGAGATTCGGCATAACAAGGCTGCGCATAACTGCCTACTATCCGCAGTCGAACGATGGCACCGCACCATGAAAGCCGCGCTTATGGCTAGAGGCGCAACAACGTGCTGGACCGAAGAACTCCCCACAGTATTGCTGGGCCTCCGCACAGCGATACGTCAAGACAATAACCTCAGACCGGCGCTCATGACATACGGTTCAACACTCCGTGTGCCCGCCGACTTCTTTGTGCCGCCTCAAGAAACCAACATCACCGACGCAGAGTTGGTGCGCCGTCTCTCTTGCACGATGATGCCTCTTTCACCGAAAACACGACGCACGCCCGCAACTAATCTGCGGCCATTCGTGTACGAGGATCTGGCCACCTACACACACGTCTTTGTGCGCAACGACACGGTGAAGGCACCGCTATCACCACCATACGAAGGCCCTTATAAAGTACTTAAGCGGTACGACATATACTTCAAAATTCTGCTACCGCTACGAACTACCGTCGTGTCATTAGACCGACTCAAGCCCGCCTACATGGTAACTGAAGAGCGCAGTGTAACCAGCAGCAGCGACCAGACGACAACACACTCTACACCTATGCATCAGCCCTACATAACGAGAAGCGGTCGTGTCGTCAAAAGAAACGTACGCTTCTCTTGAGGGGGAGTGATATGGAGTCCCACAACACCAGCGCGCCGGCATGCGAGCGCCATACTGAGGCAACACCGGTTTAGAGAAGGAGACTCTTCTCTCTCGACGCCGGGCCCCTGAAAAGGGCCTTATGGCGGAAACCAATGCCAGGGGCATAGCCCCTCTACTTGGGGTGGGAAGACGCGACCAGTACTAATACTGGGTGCATGAGTCATGTAGTTTTAGAGAAGACCCCCCGCGGCAGAACGCGGGGTAAGCCCATGGGAGGGCAACAACAAGAACAAAGGAGTGTCGAATGCCAGTCCAGGCACAACCGGGACCAACGATCGGCTCCAAACGGCGCATGGGGGTCCCGACCCGGGGGCCGGGAAGCGTGTGTGGGGCCACTCCCTCACGCGCCGCGTTTACCGGACTGCGGAAACGAACGACCTGGGGAAAGGATGGGGTAATAAGCTTCCGGGCCTCGACTTTGTATGTCGAGGGGGAAGGTGCACCAAGGGGGCGACGGGGTGGCAAGAGGGCTGCCACTTCGACAGGCCCCAGGCGAATGTTGACAGGTTACACCGGCATCTAGTTTGCCGGCGTAAGGGAGGTATGGGGGATGCAATCCCGCGGTGGTGGAGGCGCAAATTGCGCCAAGGCGCGTCAGTGCGCTAGGTGTGGCGCATCAGTGCGCCTGGGCTCTTCTTCTTCGGGGGTGGCGGGGCGGGCTGCGTGGCTCCGCTGGCGGCGGGCAGGCATGCCACGGCGCCAGGTCGGTCAGCTCGACCAGGCGCGAGGCATCCGCACGCGCGAACAGTTGCGCGGAGAGCTGGGCCACAAAGGCCTTCACGCTCTCCACCCTGAGGTCCCTCGCTATGGTGGAATTGCGGACGTACCACGGTGCGTCCGCAATGCGGCGCAGCACCTGAGGCAACGCACGCACGCCAGGCATATTTGTATGCACAGCCGTGCATATCTCCATCTCGCTCTAACAGGGAGAGCGCGACAAGGAGCCGTGCCGCAACACCAGCCCGCTGGACGCGGGAGCCGCACTGAGTGATCGCGCATGCGCCTGGCATGCTTATATGCTCGGCCCGCGCATGCGCATAGAGCGTAGCGCTATCTCGCTCTAAAAATATGCAGTCGTGACGCAGCACCAGCCCGTTCACCAGCAAGCATCGCACTGAGGCGTCGCGCATGCACCTGGCATATTTGTATGCTCGGCCCGCGCATGCGCATGGAGCACAGCGACTGCAGCGCCACCTGACGTAAGCCGAACAAAATAAAACATAAAATTTGTATAAATATCGTGCGATTTTTGAATAAACATTCTGCTCTCGGACACCGTCCGATGAACAGCTCCGCTCGCTCCGATCGTTCCGTCGTTTCCGCATTATTGCGCTCTCGCGTGTGTGTGTACCACTGAAGAAAGAAGCCCGAAGAAAGAAGACTCAAGAGTCAAGCCTCAAGAGTCAAGACAGCAAGAAAGAAGAGACAAGGCGCCACCCAACCGCCTTTGCCGCCCGACCCGTGCCGTACCGTGTCTCGCGCCGCGCCGCGACCGCCGCCTACCGGACGATTCGTGCGACCGCTCGCATCGTCCGTCTCGCTCTTTTGTGCGAGCCTTCTGCTCGCACACCTCGCCGCGTAGTTATCGCCGCGTGAGGACGAGCGTGCGACCGGTCGCATCGTCTGTCTCGGTTTTAGCGCGAGCCTTCTGCTCGCGCTCCGCCGCGTCTCGTTCGCGAACACTAGCGCCCTAGTGTCTAGTGCAACGTTAGTGAGTGAGTTCCAGCCGCCCGAGGAACAATTGTAAGTACCGTGACACGTTTAGGCACACTACACGAGGAGGTTTTCCTCCATACACACCTCCCCTCCCGGTCGCCGGGAGGGGCTGTATCCCCAATAATAATTTAAGAGAGCAGAATCCCACTCCCGGGATAAACTTCCTGATCATGACTGACGCCATGATCAGAAAGTTCCTGGAGTTTTTAAAATTAGAGGTCCCCGACGTAGCGTCCAAGTGGGAACGCTTCGTGCACATGCACGAAGCTGACTCACCGGCGTCGCCCGATAGCGACGTCGCGTTAATTCCGGCCGACAATGAATCCCCATCATCTCCTTCAGAGATGTCTTGCTCAGAGCAAGAAGACGACCGTAGCGAAGGCGAGTTCACTACGGTCCAACATAAAAAGACGAAGAAGAGGAAGCGTCCAGAGGGCACCTCCTCTCCAGTCTTAAGCTCCCCGACCAAGTCGGTCACAAAGAATAGGAAAACCGTGCAGGCTCATGGCTCCGCGGCCCCTACTACCTCATCGGCCCCTCTGGCCTCCAAGGCCCCTCTGGCTTCCCAGGCCCCTCTGGCCTCCCACTTCCCCCGAACCTCGCAGGCCCCTCCGGCCCCCCAGGCCCTTCCGGCACCCCAGGCCCCTCAGGCCTCCCAGGCCTCTCAGGCCTCTCAGGCCCCTCAGGCCGTCCGTTCTAAAATGCCTCCTCCTGTAATCATACAGGAGAAGGCAAAATGGAACCTCATCTCAGCGGCGATTAACGAGCAAAAGCTGCGTTACTCGTCCGCACACACGACCCCAATTGGCATCAAGGTACAGGTTAAGACCTCGGAGGACCACCGCCTCCTCACCGCGTTCCTACGTAATAAAGGCATAGGATATCATACTTATGCCCTTGAAGACGAGCGCCTTCTGCGCGTCGTCATTACCGGAGTCGACAAGTGCCTCTCTACACAAGAGGTACTTGTGGACATCAAGTCCCAGGGTTATCCCGCACTAGAGGTACATCGTATGTACCACCCGATTAAAAAACACGAGTACAATATGGTACTCGTAACCCTCCCCCTTACACCAGAGATCAAGGATATCTTCAATATCCGAGCCATCTGTCACATTACGGGCATCCGTGTGGAGCCCCCCCGTAAAAGGGGCATCCCTGGCCAGTGCCACCGATGCCAACTCTACGGGCACTCGGCACGGAATTGCCAAGCCCGGCCGCGTTGCGTCAAGTGCCTCGGAGACCACGGCACCTCTGACTGCCCCCGCAAGAGCCCAGCTGAGGAGTCCGAACCCCCTAGCTGTGTTCTCTGCAAGTCCCAAGGACACCCCGCCAACTACAGAGGGTGCAAAAAAGCACCCAAAGTTAAAAAACGCGTTGCACCACAGACGAAAGGTGCCCCCCCCAAACAGAGATTCGTCCCTGCCCCCCTACCCTCCCAATCTGCATGGTTCAAGCCCGCGCAGAACAGTAGGTTGGAGCCAGCGGCTTTCCCCGCTCTCCCAAGCAAGGCCATGCCCTCCGCGCCCAAAGCGCCTAAGGCCACCCCCCCTCCGACTCCCAGCTTCACTGCAGACCTCTCTTTCGTCCAGCAGTTCCTAAGCAACGTCGGGCCTATTGACCCGATGGAGCTTTCCATTTTAGCGACAAAGCTAAAAGGATCGGCCACAGACCGCATCCAAGCTTTGTCAGACCATCAGGTCTTGATCCGTCAGATCAAGGCTCTCTCCACAAACGGTATCTAATGGAGCCTTCGGGAAGGACAAAGCCGCACTCGTTACGCGTAGTGTCGTTCAATACGAACGGCATTAGGAATAACATAAGCGAAATTCGCGATTTTGTAAGCAGCCAAAATGTCGATATTCTTCTAGTGCAGGAGACGTTTTTAAAACCTAGTATTAGGAGCCCAAAAATAGCTCACTACAAAATAATGAGAAATGATAGAACTCGATCCCGACTCGGAGGCACTCTTATCTACTATAAAAAATCATTACATTGTATTCCCTTAGAGCCACCGCCATTGTTAAGTTTAGAAACATCTGTTTGTCATATTAGCATGTCCGGTCACGGACCCATTGTTATAGTTAGCGCGTACCTGGCATGTAACAATGAACTACATTCCAGCGACCTGCAGGCGCTATTCAATTTAGGCAACGCTGTCATCATTGCCGGCGACTTAAATTGTAAACACACTGAGTGGGGCAATATAAATAACAATAAGAACGGCTCAATCCTTTGTAGCTTAACCGACACATTAAATTTTGCTCTTTTAGCTCCCACGGACCCCACTCGCTATGACACCAATAACGGCGTCAAAAACGAAAACATCAACGGCGTCATACGCAATCCTAGTACTATAGACATAGCTCTAGTTAAAAATGTGTCCCTAAATATTTATATCGAGACTCTCCACGAGCTTAACTCGGACCACAGACCGGTTATGATTACACTTGGTAGTCTTAACCCCAATAATTGCAGTACTAGGAAGATAGTAGATTATAAATCACTAGCGGAGAACATCAAAGTCCTCCAATCTAGTCACTTAGATAAAATCCCCGATATTATAGATAGTAAAGAGACAGCCATAGAGGCCGCCTCCCACTTGACCGATCACCTGGTAGCGACCATAGAGAGATCATCTAAGGAGGTGCCAACGACCCCCAAGGGCCGTTGGCCCCTCCCTGAGGACATAAGGGAGTCCATCAGACTCCGAAATGCGGCTAAGCGCACATATGATCGCTACCCGTCGGAAGAGTGGAGGAAAGCCCTCCGTCACTACGAGAGGGAAGTTAAGTTTAAGATCAAACAACACAAAGCCGAGAGTTGGGATCGACTTCTTAGTGACCTAGAACCGTCTCACGTGGCATACTGGCCACTCGCGAGGGCCCTCATAAACGACACGGAGTGCGATATGCCTCCGTTAGACAGACCAAACCGTCCTCCTGCATTCGAAGACATAGACAAGGCCGAGTGCCTAGCTGATAACTTTGAACAACAGTGCCGGCCGAGTACTCTCCCGATCGACCCCGTGCACCTTAGCTTAGTGAATAGCGAGGTCGACAGCCGACTCTCGAGGCCACCTGATGTAGATAGGGTGAGGATGGTGGACTCGGAGGAGGTCAGTGACATTATTAAGTGTATGAAAGCCAAAAAGGCCCCAGGCCTCGACGGTATTTCAAACAAAACACTTAAAATGCTACCGTCCGAGCTTATTCAACTCCTAGTGAACATCTTTAACGCCCTCTTAGTAGGATGTTCATTCCCAGACATTTGGAAAGTAGCTATTGTCATAGGTATCCACAAACCGGGGAAACCCCGGAAGGTGCCTGGTAGTTACCGTCCAATAAGTCTCATTAGCTCCCTCGGTAAAGTCTACGAAAGAGTTATCAAAAGGCGCCTCAATGACGTCATATCCGACAAAAAACTCCTTCCAGACGAGCAGTTCGCCTTCCGCGAAATGCACAGTTGCCCCGCTCAAGTACACCGCTTAACGGAGTACATAATATCTAGCAAAAACGACAGGAAGACGACATGCGCCGTATTCTTTGACATTGCAAAAGCTTTTGATAAAATTTGGCATAACGGACTGTTATACAAACTCTATCAAATGGAAATACCCGATTATCTTGTTCTACTGATCAGTAACTTTTTAAAAAACCGTAAATTTCATTTCCGCGTTGAAGGCGCACTGTCGTCGCCAAGATATATGGAGGCGGGAGTGCCGCAGGGCTCGGTCCTCTCGCCCTCCCTATATAACCTGTATACTAGTGACATCCCCAAACACGCTAAGGTGCAATTAGCTATGTTCGCGGACGACACAGCCCTTTAGTATTCTCACATACGAGCCTGTACCGCGTCAAAAGCCCTCCAGGAGTCAGTTACCGCTCTCGGTAACTGGTTCTCCAAATGGAGAATAGAAGTCAATCCCGACAAAAGTCACGCCATCCAATTTCATATTAAAAGTGCAATGAGGCGTACTTGCCCCCGTAAACTTATGAGCCCTATAAGCCTGCACGGCAATAAAATCCCACAGGTCACTCAGGTGAAATATTTAGGCGTAGTACTAAACAAGTCGATGTCGTTTTCGAGTCACATTAGTAACACGTTACGAAAAGCGAAATTTGTACTCTACAAATTATATCCGCTACTTAATTCGCGAAGCAAAATGTCCCTAAGACATAAGCTTACATTGTATAAAGTTTGCATTAGAACGATACTCACTTATGCGTGCGTCTCTTTCGCACAGATAAGCGAGTCTCAACTGGACCGTTTGCAAAGAGTCCAAAACCGGTTTCTACGCATGGCAACAGGCGCCCCCTGGTACATGCGTAACATCGACTTGCATAGGGACTGCGAAATCGTCACTATTAAAGCCTACATCAAGGAACTCGTAGAGAGATTCTTTGATAAAGGCAAAAACCACCCCAACCCCCTTATCAAAAAGGCACTGGACTATGAACACGACACACAGACCTTCCGACACCCGTACAAACGGCCTAAGCATATCTTAGCCGATCCCGTAGACCCGATCACAAAATACGTAACGTACTGTGTACAGTTACGTAAACACAAATCACACGCACCCGCGCGACTATCATCGCACCGGGGTCGACGCCGGCGCCTACCCCGAGGTCCCACATCCGACACGACAACACTTACAGACGTACAGACCGACCCTAACACGGGACCGGACCCGAACCCGAGTTCGAGTTCGCATCCCAGTAGACTAGGTTCACTCCTAAATAGTGCCCGCGACCGCGATATTGTTATAGAGAGCTCTATCAATACCGCGAACCTCATCGATATTAGGACTTACGCGCGCGAGTCATCCCGACCGTACGCGGAAGGGGAGAGGGACGGCCCTCTCAGTACCGATACAACTCAAAACGAGAGCTCCTCTATCGCGATAAATCGCACGCCGCTAGTTACTGCTACCGCGCGCGAGCAACCTCACTCATCAGCGAGTGAGGAAGGGGTCGGACCCCTTAGCAGGAGAGACCCGCGTCTCCCCTGTCATAATAATAGCTCACATCCGTAGCTGTCCCCAATATCCGGTCTGAACATCACCCGGGTGATGTTAGGGAGGGTCAAACCCTCCCATCGACTCTAACCAAATAAACTAGCCACCAGGCTAGTTATAGTCCGACTTAGCTACAGCGGTCTTAACCCGACCCTTAGCATAGACCCTTTCGAAAAAAAAAAAAATGAATAAACAGACATTACCACTTTACCGTGAGTTCTAGTAACAACCTTACTTCAAGTCCGTTACAACTGGTGACCTCTCCGACGTTGAAGAATACTCAGAACGAAGAAATAATGTCTGAAGAACAAAAGAAAGAACAAGAAATCAAGGCTCCAGCTGAAGTCAGCAGTGACGTCAGTGCAGTCACTGTATAATCAAGAATGTTGCCGTTTTGGAGAGAACATCCTCGTGCGTGGTTCCTGCATTTTGAAGCTATCGTCAACCCACTCAAGACGTCCGACGATTCAAAATATCGGTACCTGCTACAACAACTGCAGACCGCCGACTTGGAACATCTAACCGACATCTTGTACAACCTCCCGTCCAGTGGGAAGTACGGAAAAGTGAAGCAGCGTCTCCTCGACACATACGACAGATCCGACGTAAAAAACTTCCAGAAACTTGTCAGTGGCCTTGAACTGGGAGATCAGAAGCCGTCTCAACTCATGCGCAAGATGAGAGAGCTAGCTAGCGGCATGATTACAGAAGAGGGACTCCGAATCGAATGGATGATCCGCCTTCCCGCGCAATTCAAGTCGTACTGTCGGTGAACAAAGAATCGTCGCTAGATACTCTTGCTGCGATGGCGGACAAGATGGTAGAGTACGCAGAAGGACCTAGCATCGCGGTCGTCACAGCCACTGGTGCAACGACAGCGCTGATACCGCCAGCACACTCCTACATCGAAACTCTGGCAAAACAAGTAGAGAAGCTCACACTAGAAGTCGCCGAGTTACGTCGCGGCCGGCAATTTCATCGAGACCGTCGCCGCCGCTCGTTTTCTTCGAGATCATGTCGGAGTCATCAATGTGGGAATATATACTATAGTAGCAAGCCCCAAAGGGAGATCTCCGACCGAGCGAGGTGCTATGCTCAGGTCAGGTGGTCAGGCCGAAGCCTACTTGTATGAGTTTCAGATATCGTATAATATATAGTGCCGATCTTTGAAAACTTCGCTAGCGAGATTCAGGATTGTGGCGCTTATTGTTCCGCCACAATATATATATATATATATATATATATATATATATATATATTATATACAAAATACTAGGACTAGGTAATACCTAAGCAACACACTAAAAAGACCGAAACAAGATTGAGAAAAAATACGACTATTTGAATGCATTGATTACAAATTTATTCGAAGGATTTAATTTAAATAGTTGTAATGATATCTGATAAAATTTTAAAACATGACATGTGTATATTTTTGAAATAGGCTTTTAATTTCCTTTATTTTGATACCCTACTTGATAGGTTTGGATACAAAAATTTTTGATCTACTTAGAATTTGGCGCCAAAATCTGCCATTTTGTATTTTTTTTAACTACCTATCTAAGGACACGGGTTTTTGAGATAAATCTAACAATACCGTAACTGTCGAAATCCGTCCAGACGTTTGTAAGATACATGGGAGTAAAGGAATTTAGAAACATACATACATACATACTTATATACATACATGAAAGATACGCGCGAAAAACATAACCCTGTCGGGTAAAAAGAATCACAATAATTATTATTTTTAAACCAAGTCGGTTTAATTTTTTGTTTAAACCAGGGGGGGGTACCAGCCCGAACTGATAAAACCTGATAAAACAATATTTTATAGAACTTACGTTCAACTTTGCTGGTAACGACGAACCCAATTTAAAAGGGGAATTATTTACAAAATGAGTTTTATTTCATACTATTTTGTGTATTTTTACTTTGGAAGTCGGTTTAATTTTTTGTTTAAAAATTATATTTTTTCCCTTTTTAATGATATTCGTTAAATTATTATTAATACATTTTATGAACGTCTAAAATAAACGATCGAGCGTATAATTTAATACGCGCCAAGCTTCCATTTGGTATTGTGTATAAGATGATGATGATGATGATTACTGTAAGTTACATAGTAGTGGTAGCATATGCTTGCAGTTCTTTATACAATTCCGAAATTTCCAAACGCGTATCTTTAAAGACTGAAGAGTTCTGTTCAGTGCTTTTGGGTCGTGGTGCAAAATTTTATTTTCGGAAGCATATAATTGTGTTAATTCAGAAAAAGTAAAAATCACTATATGTGTCCATATAAATTTCGAGGAGTAGTCTCGATTCCTCATAGATTCTATCATAAGGTTTCCACTTTAGTGTAAAGGACCAATTTAGCCTTTACAACAACAAAATAATTTTTCAAATAGATCCATAAACGGCAGAGTAATGTTCAAAGATATCCGTGTCGATGTAAAATACTATGAGAAGTATCTTTTATATCATCATAATGTGATTATGTATGGTGTGATGATGGTGGTGATGATGATCATTACTCTAATTGACATAGTGGCATATTCTTGCAGTTCTTTAAACAACGACGAAATCACCAAACATGTATCTGTAAGGAGTAAGGAGTTCTGTTCAGTACTTTTGAATCCAGGGTATATACCTTGGAGTAACATGTACCATGAAATTGAGTATGCAGAGATATTTGGGGAGTAAAATCTTTACTTCTTCTTACTTAGGAACTGGGCATTTTTAAGCAACATAATATGTTTTTTTCTTTCGTCGTGCAATAATATATCAATAATTTCGACTCTTACGTCGCGTCAGTTTGATTGGCAACTTGGTATGCGTACCTACGTCAAAGAATATATATTACTAACGTAAAGAATCGTCACTCCACCGATTTACACAAATAACAGCTCGCGGCTGTGTGTGCGTGGCTGGGCGAATGCGGAGGCGGGCGGGGAGAAACTTTTTCCTAGCCTGGACTGTGGCACACGGGGCTGGCCGCTGGTCGTTTTGTGCTTTGACATAATTGACAATATAATTTCAAGACGGTCGGCCGATTGTTTCAGTTAGAACTGACGTCAGTTCGGCCTGAATGTATTCGAGCACATACACGAAAAAAAAGCATCAGTTCGTTCTGGTTTGCCGCGAGCTACGATCGTGTTTATTAATTGTAAACTCACTACGCTTGTACGCTATACACACCCGTACGGCCGCGGCTCTAGCAAGAACTGAAGCGATTTGTCACACATGGCCGGACCATGTGTGACAAATCGCTTCAGTCCATCCGTTCAGTCCCGAATTAATGTTGCCAACTTAATTATTTTACAAAGTTTTACTATTAAATTAAGAATTTTATTCCCCCCTCCATTAGTAGGAATTTAGTTGTTAGTAGTTTGTTTTAGTAGGAAAGAGCCAGACAGGCAGAGGCACAAAAAAAATCGGTTGTCTGTAAAGTCGGTTTACTGACGATAGTTGAACGTGACAACGTCATGTTTATAGTGCGCGCGGAACTAATTGTTTGCGCCTTAGGTAGGGACAGGGGTGAGGGGGCGGGTTGCTTGCTGCTCGCAACACACATGAGATTAGACAGTGACGACCAATCTCGAGATATCGTGAACAATAATTATTCAATTATTATTGAAAAGAATAAATTAAAGACGCATCAGGATTATATTCTAAACTATTGACATCGGCTTTCCGTTTTTTAAAAAACGTATGGCACTTTTAATATTATTCTGTCTGTCTGTCTCTGTCCTGTCTTTTTATCGGGGGACTCATCTTGCTATTGCAATCTCTTGTGCGTTTTGTCTAAACTAGCCAGAACTGTCAAAGCGTGTAGCCGCCTCGAAGTCCGGCGTCGAAATGAGTAATAACATCAAGCACCCCCGCCTCTCCGTCCCACCGCTCACATACCTAAGGCGCGGCCAGCTGAGGTAACGGCACATGCGTCATATTTAGCGAGGTAACGCTGGTAACGACATGAGTCATGTTTTTTCGTGCGTGCAGCCGGTTCCATCGAATTATGAGACGTTATCACGTCAAAAATACCTTTTATACCTTAACATAATAAAACATCTTAGCATTCGTCGGTATTTTTCTTAAAACTACCCGTTTAATTACTATATACGTAGTATTTTATAATATATTATATCATAAAATTTATAATATAATTCAATAAATAATAAATTTTTAATGTAACACACCTAAAATGCGGTGGTTTTTTGGGGGCTTTAGGGATTCCTAAGTTGAGTAGCTTTTTTGATAGTTTTCAGTATTCTTTTAGTAGTTATTAGTAGAAATTGACGCGAGTTTAGTAATTTCGCAAGAACAGAGCTGGCAACACTGGAACGAATCGCTTCAGTCCATCCGGCCGACTGATGCGATCTCGAAATTGCACACAGACGATACGATTTTGCATCCGTTCAGGCCGAACTGAAAGAAAACCGGAAAAAATGGGGCCACTAATATTTATGATAGATTTATTTCACGCGACGTTTAAAAATATTTTGGTGATTCTTATTATTTATTTTTCTTTTTTATTTATTTTTGATTATTTTATTTTATCGTTCTACTAAAACTCCGAGCAAAGCTCGGTCTCCCAGGTACTGTATTACGCGAGAAAAGAAAAAAAATACTTACATAAATATTAATGTCATAAAAATGCGCAGTTTCCTATGGATAAGGCCTAGCCAAATCGATTTTTCTTTCCCAAAACTCCCTGCATACTAAATTTCAATTATTATATATATTCAAGATTTGCTCGTTTAAAGTACCTTTAAGATATTATTACTCCTACAATCCTAGTTTTTGTGCGTTTGTAAATTCCAAAAATTCTGATTTTTGAATCTTCTAAAAGTTTTAAATTATATGTGTATGCCGATGCCGGACAGTGAAAACTGAAAACCTCTAATCAGAAGTTTAAGGTCCATCAAAAATACAACAGAGCGGCTTGTTAGGGCCTATGCAAATTGTGCCTGTTGTCAAACAATTTCCATGCTAATATAACGAAACACCGTAGCATGGACGAGTTTTGTGCAAACATTACCAAATCTGTCGTATTTACACGAGACTCGGGGGCGCTTAATTAAAACATTTATTTTTACTCCGTTTCATCTCTTGCATTAGAATTATGGTATAGGGAAAATTTCACTAAGTATGCCATTTTTCCTTGAATATTATTAATGTTCTTGTCCATTCAATCCATTCTATGATGAATATAATTACGAAATCGCGTCAGTACAACGTAAATATCTCTGTTACATAAATTTTAAAGTTGAACGGAAACGATTACCATAATATGAGATACTTCTAATAAATTCCCTTGTAACTCTTAAGCAAAGAAGAATGTACCTTGACCAAATGTTTCTTTACAAGATTTGTCAAAATCAATCGGACTGCGTTAAGTTGATAAACCAAAAATACCTTCGCATACCTAGGCCTTCACAGCGAATAATGAAAAGTTATGACGATAATTTCACTGATATTGATATATTTGTCTTGTCTTTGTCTCAGTTTAAAAAGCAGTTGTTATTTTTTTAAAATTATAATTAATATACATATCTTGTTAACATATTATAACCAAAATATTATACTGTAGCTACTGAACGCCATCCAGATTAATTTAGTTGTATCTCTCAAAATCCTAATTTATGAATTATTTTCAATGTCTTTAATTTAGTTGACACCGGTTTGCTATAGTTTTGCTTTGTAACCTTGATTTAGATTAATTTTATCAAATATGTCACTTTTACTTAAGTATTAGAATTAAGCATATTGCGCAATTGTTTGTTGTCCCAAAGAAAATAAAATAAATGTGTTAATCCGAAGACTAAACTGCTACCATACCAAACTTCGTCAAAATCCTTTTAACAGTTATTGCATGAAAGAATAACAAACATCCATACATACAAACGCTCTATTATATTAGTTAGTTAGTATTCTATTATATTAGCTTTATTATATTAGTAAAGACTTATTTGAATTATCACAAATAACTTAAGCTCTTTGATATTGGTATTTTATTAAATGTTTTAGGTTAACATCTAACAAAAGAGACCAAACTACATTCTAGTTTGGTCTCTTTTATTAGAGATGCTAAAGTCGAGCTTTGGATAGATAGTAAAAAATATTATATTACAATATAATATTTTTATTATTAAATAAAAATATGGTAGAAATTAAAATTTTTATTTTTTTACGACTTATTTAAAGCTCGACTTAATATTAACATGACTCAAAATCCAAAATTCACTTTTTCCACCGCCTATTCCCAATTATATATATTGTCTGTGGCAAAGTATCTACACAAATCCCAAGAGTCAGTGCCAAAAAAAAAGGAAACATAACTTCAGTTACCTATCGATTAATCGAGTAATTCATTGAAACAAAATCAGATAAAACGTAAAATCGTAAAAATGAATTGGAATCAAAGCGACTTGGAAATGATGCGACCTAATCTGATCATGGTGATGGCTGGAGCATGAAGCTTAGGCACTAGCGGCTTGTGGGTGCTGTGGGTGCTGTAGGAGCTGTGGGTGTATATAATCACATTACGCCTGGCCGTGTGTACGGCGCCATTATTTAATTACGTAACTTTGAGCGCTCCCTAACTATATTCGTGGCGTAGGTATTCACTGAAAATTACTTTACTGCCTATTGTGCAATATATAGGCTACGTCGTAGGATATTACATTATAATATGTACTATTATACATATATATTATACTAGATGACCCGACAGACGGTGTTCTGCCTTCACTATAAACAGAAATTAATAATAACTACACTATATTAAGTACTTATATGTAAGTGTAGGTATAGACCTACACTTACTTCTACAACCTACAACTATCCCTACAATCTACAGGCGATGTATGTAGCAAGAGTAAACACATAAGAGTTATCGACAGCCGAGTGCTAAATATTATTACAGTAGGTACAAATATCACCATTAAACAATGAGGGTTGGTGTTGGAAGGGTGAAAGATGACGGTTATATTATTATGTTTTTTTTGTCATAATATCATAATGAGAAAAGTACAAAAAAATATGTCGTGGGCTACCCTATTACTTAGGGGTAGGAAAAATAGCTTACAAGCTATTCTCGTACTTATTGAATACACCTGCAAAATTTCATAAAAATCGTTTAAGCCATTTCGGAGGAACTCTAGAATTTGCAACATACACTGTGTCACAAGAATTTTATATTAAGAGAATTTTATAAGTAGTTTTTTTTGTCATAAATACTCTAGAACTCAGGCGGCATAGTATTTTATCGGCACAAAAAAGTCTGCTGAGGCACACCGGGAACCCGCTACGATCCTGTAGCTCCAAAATTCATTCAAAGTCACAAGATTCGTGACTCTACTTTTGTGTGGGATAATTCTATTACGTTCTATATCTTTGTTTCAAAATTCATAAACAAAATATAAGGGGTTATAACAATGTATACCTTTGTGCTTGGAACCTTTGTTTGATTTAGAATGTCGCTGCCAAATTGTTTTCGGGCAATTTGTTTTGATAAATTGGTAGTATATTTTTTATAATGAAGAGCTTTATATTATCATTTGCGAGATCAGAATCGTTAAAACTGTATCGCATATTAAATAATAAGTATAACCTACGTACATTTTGAAACTGTAGACTACATTTTGTTGATTCCTCAAAAGCTCTTTAATAAGTTAATTAATCTTAACCGTTTTATAGGCTATATAATGTGAAATCAAATAATTTAGGTAATTAATGAAGTAAGGCACAGGGTTAGTGGACGGCCGATAATGTCCTGGTGTCAGATATTATAATTTGTGAACTCTGTCAATCTAATATGTATATCTGCATTATAGATCTTGCTTCTGATGTATTTAAATCTAGTTTTATATTACAGTATATAATATTCATTTGAATAGGTAAAGTAATAAACAAAAGTAATTATATACTACTACATACATATTTTATTTTAAAGCACTATGAAATCGTTATAAAATGAACACAGAATCTTTTCAGGATCTTTGGGTCCATTTTGTTTTGTTTCACATACTTAGGTAACGCTTTCTATTTTAATTTTGTTTTCTGTTAAAATATAGCGGTCACGCGAGACGAATGCCATACAGGATGTGTTATTTCTCAGCAAAACGCAAACCATTTGTATCGAGAAAGGATCTGACCCAAGTTTTAATCCAATTTTGCTTACAATGAAAGTCAACAATAACAGAAAAAGGTCCCGATTTTAGCGAACAATTTCTTGGTGAAATAAAATAAGTCCGAATATGGTTAGTTAGACTGTTTCTTTAAAGCATTTTTAGGCTTTTGTGAGTAACTTTATTGAGTTACGGTTTACCCTTTGTGACATTGATTCGAACTTTTATAAAATTGATTCAATGAACTAGACAGAACATTGAACTTTAACTTTTAGACCGTAGTACCGTATATTCCTATTTAACAAAATTTTATTGCTTTTATTTTCTTATATTAACTAAGTTATTTTTTCTATAGGGTCTATCGTCTTTTGAAGCTTAGATGTACCTACACTATTTTTGAGTACGGATTAATATTTATTTTAAGAAAAAAAATGTGTTTAATTTACTAAAATCATATAGAAAATTAACACAGAATTATACTGATTTCAAAACATTATTGGTACTAAGGGATAGGTTTTGATTTTGGATGAATCTAAAATCTTACTATATGATTTTGAGATAGTTAATAATACTAGAGTACACCCTGTGGTCGAAATTCGACCATAATTTTTAATTAACCAAAAATTGTAGTCGAACCATAGGCTATTCATTTTTGACAAACAATTTTATAACAAATAATAATGTTTTTTAAATTTCTGTAAGACAAAAAACGCTTAGGCCACTTTGCCGCCCCCTAAAATGCCGCCCTACGCTTCGGCGTAAAATTAGCCTTTTGGTAAATCCGCCTGGATATTTACTACTGTTTACAGATAAGAGATCAAAAGATATAAACAAATTATTGACAGGCTGCTAGATTTGCAGACTGGACCAAAGTCAAAGTCAAAGTCAAAGTCAAAATTTTTTATTCAAAATAGGTATTTTTATACACTTTCTGAACGTCGATCTACATGATGTCTACCACCGGTTCGGAAACTAGCCCGGCGAGAAGAACCGGCGTAAGAAACTCGCGCGGGGCCATCTTTTATCAAAAAGATGGAAAATTGTTCTTTTAAAAATATAAAAAAGGCATATTATATAACAATGCTATGACCAAAACTATATAAAAAGAGTACAATAATATATGTAATTTAGAAGTAGCCTTGCAGAGGGTCACCTCATTCCCAAGGTAAGCTATCATTCATAAAATCATTAACTTTATAATAGGCTTTAGCACACAAACGTTCTTTAACTACTTTTTTAAATTTATTGATTGAAAAATTTTGAACGCTTTCTGGGATCTTATTGTATAGGCGTATACACTGGCCTTTAAACGAATTCTTTACATTGCTAAGTCTAGTCACTGGTACATAAAGCTTATGCTTATTTCGGGTAAGTATTTCTATTATGGTTGTCACTATTCTTTTTGAATAGGTTTAAATTTTTTTTAACCTATAATACATATGATAGAACATACTGACCGTGAGGGTGGCCATTAAAACAGGTCCAAAACCGTGAAAACGTGACTTTTACCTCACGTATTAGAGCGTTTTTACATTATGTGATACGACGTCGCTTATCGCGCGCGATAATGTGAGATACAACTTTATTATTTTATATTGAAACTTCCTTCTTATTTATTTATTTACCTCGAGGATAGAAAAAAGTTTAAAAAAATAAAATGTTGTGACACATTGACAAACGTCAACGTGTAATAAAATAAAATAAAATAAAATAAAATCAAACGCACGGTAGGCAGTGTGAGCTGTAGTGTGAGGTAGCGATACTATGATTATTAGTGTAATAATCAAAACAATATCCAGTTCCATTAATATTACGAAAAAATAAAATCACTCATGTTTTTCACAATGAAACCGAACGTTAAATCTAAAGGGGCCCATACATGGTCCGGTCTGCCTTCAGTTCGGCCTGAACGGATGCAAAATCGTGTTGTGTGTGTGCTCGAATCCGTTCAGAACGAACTGACGTCAGTTGGGTCGGATGCGATTTTTTCCGTGTATGGGGTCGAATCCGTTCAGGCGTCAGTTCTAACTGAAACGATCGGCCTCTCGTCTGTGGCTGCTTTAAACTTCTAAAGGGATTGACAATAATAAATCGACCATTATTTGATGTACTTGACAATTAAAAAACTAGTTTTTTTGACGGCGATTCGAAAATCGATTTGGTTTCAACTAATAACTTTCTCGACGGGACAACAATATCGATTAATCCTAATAAGGGTATATATAACATAACGCGTAACCTACAATGTTCAAACTGTCTTTGGCATATAAATAGACTACGTGTGTGTATATGTGAATCCCTGGTAGTGTGTTGCTGATATTTTCATTAATTTAATGTATTTCTAAGCATAATTTTAAGAAATTTAAGCTTTTCGCACGCCTTCCTCAGCATAAACTTAAATTGTGCCAAATTTCACTCTTATCAGTACGCATAATTCTCGTAAAACTGTACTTGAAGTTTTCGCTTCACGTATTTAATATATAGATCAGCCGGCGTTTAGGTTGTAATGCTCAGTTGTAACACAGCCTAATCGTTGAAGATATAAATGAATGTGCCAGATGGGAAAATAGGAATGCATAGGTAATATAACTATCGTGGGATTTAATGTTAGCAAAAAAAAGCTAGATTTTTTGATTTTAATTAGTAATAGGTCGTAGTAATAGTAATATTACCTATGAAATTGCCGTTCTGCAGTACTGGCAATTTCAAATCACAATATTTTTTGTTTGGCTAAGAATTATAATTTCAAATTAATTTTATTTTAAAAACATGGAATTCTTTTTTCAATAGTAGTCATTTGTTTATTGATTAGTGTAACATTTTCATCGCATTTCATTCTTTTTCGTCATCATGGATACGTTAAAAAGTCGAGTAATTATGGAATATGAGTACTGTCGTGGCAGCAACGCGGCACAAGCGGCACGCAACATCAACGACGTTTACGGAGCTAACACTACAAACCAACGCACCACCTCTTATTGGTTTGCTCGCTTCCGTTCCGCTGAAAAATGAACATCGCGGTCGTCCGAAGACTTTGGTCGACAATGACGAATTAAAGGCGATTGTGGAAGCTGATGATACACAATCTACGGCTGAATTAGCAGCAGCTTTCGACGTTAGCGTCAAAACAATATTGGTCCATTTGCGTCAAATTGGCAAGGTAAAAAAGCTTGACAAATGGGTGCCCCACGAACTCATTGATCGCCAGCGCGAAGTACGCGTCGAGACGTGCCTTGCACTGCTCAACAGACACACAAATGAAGGAATTTTGAACCGCATTGTTACCTGCGATGAAAAATGGATTCTGTTTGATAACCGCAAGCGCTCAGCAAGTTGGTTGGATCCTGTTTCAGCACCTAAACAATGCCCTAAACGAAAACTTACCCCTAGAAAATCGATGGTCACTGTTTGGTGGTCTAGCGCTGGTGTGATTCATCACAGCTTCTTACCAAACGGGGTGAGCATTACTGCAGATGTGTACTGTGAAGAACTGAACACAATGATGGAGAATCTGGCACATCTCCAACCAGCATTGGTCAATCGCTCGTCTCCGCTGCTCCTGCACGACAACGCGCGACCTTATACTGCACAGCAGACGGTATCCAAGTTGCAAGAACTAGGGTTGGAAGCTCTCCGTCATCTGACCTACTCATCAGACCTTGCGCCTACAGACTACTACTTTTTCCAGAATTTGGATAACTTCTTGGCGGGAAAAAAAATCAATACCCGAAAGGCACTACAAAATGCCTTTGAAGAATTTGTTTCCTCCCGTCCAGCTGATTTCTTTAAGAAGGGCAACAATAAACTGCCACTGCGTTGGCAAAGATGCATTGATTTCATGGGTGATTACTTCGATTAATACAAATAAAAAATACATGAAACAAATCGTTTAAATTTTTTCATTCAAAACGGCAATTTCACGGCAATAGGTAAAGACCTAATATAATATACTCTAAAAACGTAGGCCTTTTCATCCATTATTGGATGATGTATACAGTATTCTCCGAGCGTAGTAACCACTCTTGAAATACTATAGTGCCTGGGACAGTTGGATTTTTAAATATCGTATGGTTGTCCAAGCAATACGGAATTCTCACAACATAGTCAGCCTAGTCCAGAGGAATGACTGGTCAATACGTCTGGGGCCAACCATGTGCGGGTTTCCTCACGATGTTTTCCTTCACCGTTGGAGCGTCCGTATAATGTACTGAAATCTGAAAAAAATCTCATTGGTACACGCCACAACCTGGGAATCGAACCTTCACTCTCTCGAGTGCGAATCAAACGGTCCACCCACTAGGCCACGGAGCTCTGTATAATACTCTATAACATATTATAAAAAGTTCTTACTTAAAACCTTAAAAAAAAAGTTAAGAACCCTAAAACTTAAGTCTAAAACAAATAAAATTCATTTGAGATACTAGACAGCATACAAGTATTCCCCCGTAAAGCCTTTGTTAACAGATTAAAGTAAATTTACTCCGGAGAAGCGGGTTAGCTCGTAGGTACAAAAGAAAACTGCTTCCAACTTTTGATGAAAAACTTGTAAGGAGTGGTGTAATTAAAAATTCTTTTGAATTATATTTTACTTTCTCAGAAGAATTATGGCGATGTAATGGAAGGAAATATAAAGGGCTTCTCGGTGCGTTCGTGTTGCGGAAATCGACTTAAAATTTGTACCTAAACTAAGTTTCAGAACGTGTAGGTGTTTTCACAAAATTTATTCAATTTAAATCCCTCCTCTCAAGATGTGCGGTATGATAAATGATAAATATTATCAATACATTTTATCCGCAATTTTACTCCCTTGGTCTTCAAACTCGATTAATCTTAGGTTTTTTGATACAAAAGTCAAAAGGTGACAAGAAAAATTGTGGGTAGAATTTTTTCGACGTCCTTAATTCAGTAAGTGGCAGCGACTCCGGCGACAAATGCTCTTTACAAATCTTTTCTATCATTCACACCGTTCATCTATCTTTCTACTCGCTGAAGCTTTTAAAAGTAGTTTCATTTTAAATGTTCGCTTTTGATAAAATTATTCTTATATTATCATTTTTTATGTTATATTACAATACCAATTACAATATATTATAAACAATACCGACAAAGTTCCTACTCGGCCAGTTTGTAAACATTTACCTTTGCACTCTCAAAATATTTAAAAACAAAGGAAGTGACCGCAACGACTGCAAATACAGTTAAACTACGTATATACACGTGAGTATGTGTGCGGTCGCACCACTCAACGGGCGATTTTCATCTTATGCCTGGCCGAGCGGCAACTTTTTCGATTGTACCTATTATTATTGATTTGGATTGAATGGACAATAAAATTAATAATATTCAAGGAAAAATGGCATACTTAGTGAAATTTTCCCTATATCTTAATTCTAATGCAACAGATGAAACGGAGTAAAAATAAATGTTTTAATTAAGCGGCCCGAGTCTCTTCAAAGAGTTCTTTACAAACGCACACAAACTAGGATTGTAGTAGTAATATAAAAATACTACTATGTATAATACCAAATGGCAAATCTTGAATATGTAAATTTCAAAGAAAAACTTCCATTTATATATATATATATATATATATATATATATATATATATATATATATATATATATATATATATATATATATATATATATATATATATATATATATAAATAAAATCTAGCGGGTAGATATATATATATATATATATATATATATATATATATATAAAATGGAAGTTTTTCTTTGAAATTTAATATATATATAATAATATTTAATAATATCATAAAAATGCGCAGTTTCCTATGGATAAGGCCTAGCTAAATCGATTTTTCTTTCCCAAAACTCCCTGCATACTACATTTCAAGTACTTCCATTTTAGATAACGTTCAGTAGTTACAGTATATTTTTGTTATAATATGTTAACAAGATTTGTATATTCATTATATATTTTTTTAACAACTGCTTTTTAAACTGAGATAAAGACAAGACAAATATATCAATATCAGTGATAACTTTATAACTTTTCATTATTCGCTTTGAAGGCCTAGGTATGCGAAGGTATATTTGGTTTATCAACTTAACGCAGTCCGATTGATTTTGACAGATGCGGCGTATTCCAGTTGCGATCGGATGAGTGTCTTGTATTATAATAACAAAGTTGCGGGTTTCTGGAACAAAGTACAGGCAGGCGTTCGTCATTCGCTGAAAGACACGTGTTATTTGCCTACCGCTCGGCGTACCTCCTAAGGTACAATCGACAGTAGGCCGCCCCGCACGCCCGCCAGAGCATTCGCATGCCATGCCATTTAATTATTGTGCAGTGGATGGCTGCAGTGTAGTAGTATAACAACTAAATTTAGTCGTTTTTGACCTCTTTTGTAGGCATCTAATTCTTAGTATTGTTTTTGTAGGAAATAGCCTGGAGCCAGAAAAAAATAGAAAGAGTGTTCTTAAATAAGTATTGCAAATTTTAAAATTGCAATACTTACGTATTTAAGAATTTATTGATTTTCTTTCGCCTTGCTGTTTTCCTTATTATTATATACCTATTTAAATTATTTACGCGATTTAGGATATCTTTAACTATAAAATTTAATAATCGAGAATTCAATGAAGGTAAAAAAATGTATAAATTATTTTATAACACATTTGATTGATTGAAATAAATTACAATAATCCTCATATGTACAACCCTGACGCATTTACTTAGAAGGCAATGCCGTGATTTGGTCCCCACACGAGGACAAATACATAAATATGCTAGAACGTATCCAGAACAAATTTGTGCGCTTCATATATCTCAAAAGGTACGGCGTGTACCCAGGTTATCCGTTGTTGTATCCAACGCTATTTGTTCTGGGTATGGTCGGCTACTATAAATTAGAAGTTAGGAGGGAAGTGGCCCTGGCCACATATGTAGTGAAAGTTTTGCGCGGTGTAACGCACAATCCAGCTGTGTTACAAGCGGCCAGGCTGTGTGTGCCGGACGGGTACGCGGAGCGGCGGCGCCGACCGCCGCTGCTGGAGGTGTCGAGCGCGCGCACCAACTTGCTGCGGATGGCCCCGCTCACGCGGGCGCTGCGGACGCTGAACACGGTCGCAAACACCGTCGATTTATTTACGTGCTCATTGAACGAGTTCACTAAGGTCACCTATTGTGTAGCAAGTAAGATAAATTTAAGTACCTACTAGTAACACTATTGGTATTAGTTATATGGTTTAAACCTGTAATGATTGAAGTTATAAGTTGTAAATAAATAAATAAATAAATAAATAAATAAATAAATAAATTTAAGTTATTGTTTTGCTTAAAAATATATTTTAATAAATTTCAGATTATTTTAAACTTGTTTTTGTTTTATGAGGTACACCTATTAGTAACTATTTCAACATTTTACCTATTATTGTTTTTAAATTATGATTTTGTATTATTGATCTTAAAATTACAAAAACTATAGCGTGAAAAGGATATTGTATATTATTTTTATTAAAACATTTGACATAAAGCATCTTCATACAAGGAAAAGTTACGCCATGGCCATTTTGATTTCAGAATGAATATGTGGACTGAATATAACAGCGGAAAGCATGAGAAAACATGCCCAGGGATTGGACATTTATCGGGCATAAAAATATAAATGCCCAAAATGCCGGGTTTTTTCCGAATCTGCCCGCATAAAAACTTTGCCCATCTCTACCCGCTAGATTTCGTTTTGCGCGTACGAAGTCGCGGGAAACATCTAGTGATAAAATGAATCGAGTGGGCGATAAAGCCCACATTTGAAGTTCTGAATGTTCTTAAGTTTAAAGTTATCGTTCTCTGCTTTTGAGTCGTGAGTCGTCGCTCGTGGCCCGTGGGTACAAAGGACTTGTCAAAATTTGACGAATTTTAAGCTCGAAGGTCGAGAAGAAGTATGGAATAATGTTATTTGATGATAACATTGATAATTTTTTTTTTCTAGGCGTTAAAGAATATAAGTTTCGTTCCGAAAAACGACCATATTATTAACGCATGCTTATGCGTGCACTCACATAATATTTGCTTGTAGGTTGTGTGTATTTTTTCGCGGGATATTGCTAGATATAATAATAGGTATTTTACCTATGAAATTGCCGTTCTGCAGTACTGGCCATTTCAAATCACAATAATTTTTGTTTGGCTAAGAATTCTAATTTCAAATTAATTTTATTTTAAAAACATGGAATTCTTTTTCCAAAAGTAGTCATTTGTTTATTGATTAGTGTTAGATTTTCATCGCATTTTATCTTTTTCGTCATCATGGATACGTTAAAAATTCGAGTAATTATAGAATATGAGTACCGTCGAGGTAGCAACGCGGCACAAGCGGCACGCAACATCAACGACGTTTACGGCGCTAACACTACAAACCAACGCACCACCTGTTATTGGTTTGCTCGCTTCCGTTCTGGAAATTTCGCCCTGAAAAATGAACCTCGCGGTCGTCCGAAGACTTTGGTCGCCAATGACGAATTAAAGGCGATTGTGGAAGCTGATGATACACAATCTACGGCTGAATTAGCAGCAGCTTTCGACGTTAGCGTCAAAACAATATTGGTCCATTTGCGTCAAATTGGCAAGGTAAAAAAGCTTGACAAATGGGTGCCCCACGAACTCGATGATCGCCAGCGTGAAACACGCGTCGAGACGTGCCTTGCACTGCTCAACAGACACACAAATGAAGGAATTTTGAACCGCATTGTTACCTGCGATGAAAAATGGATTCTGTTTGATAACCGCAAGCGCTCAGCAAGTTGGTTGGATCCTGGTTCAGCACCTAAACAATGCCCTAAACGAAAACTTACCCCTAGAAAATGTGATGGTCACTGTTTGGTGGTCTAGCGCCGCGGTGTGATTCATCACAGCTTCTTACCAAACGGGGTGAGCATTACTGCAGATGTGTACTGTGAAGAACTGAACACAATGATGGAGAAGCTGGCACATCTCCAACTAGCATTGGTCAATCGCTCGTCTCCGCTGCTCCTGCACGACGACGCGCGACCTCATACTGCACAGCAGACGGTCTCCAAGTTGCAAGAACTGGGGTTTGAAGCTCTCCGTCATCCGCCCTACTCACCAGACCTTGCGCCTACAGACTACTACTTTTCCAGAATTTGGATAACTTCTTGGCGAGAAAAAAAATTCAATACCCGAGAGGCAGTACTAAATGCCTTTGAAGAATTTGTTGCCTCCCGTCCAGCTGATTTCTTTAAAAAGGGCATCAATAAACTGCCACTGCGTTGGCAAAAATGCATTGATTGCATGGGTGATTACTTCGATTAATACAAATAAAAAATACATGAAAATAAATCGTTTAAATTTTTTCATACAAAACGGCAATTTCATAGGTAAAGACCTAATATTAATTAAATTGTATGCTATGGATTTCCGCAAAGTAACCCATTATTCTATTAACTGAGTATGAAATGTTTAACACGTTTACACCTTTAAGTTTAAGTCAGCGGCAGGCGCGACTGAAAATCGTTCCGTGAGTTTTTATCCTTAACCTTAGACATGAAACGTTTATGGCTGCACGCCCTTTTGCTATTGTTGAATAAAAATGCTCATCCCCGCACCCACTTCATTGTTGGGTGAAAAAGTGCACGACTTCGTACCAATTAAGCTGTGACCCCCTTAAACTTGTTCTAATAACTTATTTTAATCAAGAGAATTCTTAAGCTGTTTTTACAAATAGCGCTGCTAGCTTTGAAAGCGTTTAAGCCAGCACTTAGTTTCCGAGGCTTGGCTTCTTTAAGCTGGATTCCAACTTAGTTAGTTTAAAGTTTATTTTAATTTTTCATGCATTCTTATGCTCGGGTTGATGTAATTAAAAAGGTAGAGTATGTAAATTCTAAATGAGTTGAAGATGAGTTTATCTCGTGTTAATAGGACATTTTAATTTAAGAATTTGAGGCTACAAGTTCTATTCGTCTTTTGTTAGTTATTCAGCCACGTGTTTTATAATGATAAACCTAGATTGTTGACCCACAAAATACAAATACATTGCAGTGATTAATAGAAATCACTTACTTCCAATGAAGGATGGAATAAATACCTGTAGATTAAAACTTCGCAAAAAATGTCCAAGTCTTTATTACCAGCCCAAACAATATCCTACAATATTTTATAGAACTCACGTTCAAAGCTGGTACCGACTTCAAAATTAAGAAGATTGAGTAGAGAAATAGTTAAAATTTTAGACGAATTTAAAAGGGGAATTATTTAGAAAATAAGATTTATTTCATACATTTTTGTGTATTTTTACTTTGGAAGTAGGTTTAATTTTTTGTTTAAAAACAATAATTTTTCTCTTTTTACTGATATTATTTAAAATTATTATTAATACATTTTAAGAACGTTTAAAATAAACGATCGAATGTATAATTGAATACGCGCCAAGCTTCCATTAGGTATTGTAAATAAGATGATGATGATGATTACTGTCAGGTAGATAGTGGCATATGCTTGCAGTTCTTTAAACGATACCGAAATTTCCAAATGCGTATATTTAAAGACTGAGGAGTTAAGTTCAGGGCTTGATGCAAAATCTTAATTTTTGGTACCATATGCTTGTGTTACTTCAGAAAAAGTTAAAATCACTATGTGTGTCCATATAAATTTCGAGAAATTCCCTCGATTCCTCATGGATCCTATCATTAACTCACCACTTTGATGTCAAAGGATCAATTGGAAATTATACCCTATACATCAAAAAAAGAATTTTGAAAATCGATCCACAGACGGCGGAGTAATCGTTGAACATGCAAAATATATATATATATACAGCCGAACGTATAACCTTTTTTTGGGAGGCGTTTAATAAAAAACAAGTTCATACAAGAAAAATAACATTGTATAAACTTAATAAGGCTTTGCGTTTGATACAAGAAAAGACATTAATTATTAAAAATTAAAACAAATTTTGTGCCACTGTAGGTACCAGCGACAGCAGTCGACTGAAATTTTAAATTCAAATTTAACCGTGTTGTATAACCACAGTTTTTGATTAATAGAAGACAGTTCACTAAATGTTAGTTCGCTGTATAAAAACATTATATTACAAATGTGCAAGTTTGTGAGGACGGGTGGATTGATGGATGGATGGACGGATATTTGTGACTCTGTCGCGCAAAAACTACTGAGCGTATTTTGATGAAATTTGGTATGAAAGTAGTTTATATGCTACTGTTTAACCCGAATTTTCCCCTGGGATACTGTATTAATTTAATGTATATACGGTACTAACAATGAAAATCAATTTTTAAAACTTTTTTCTGTCCGTCTGTCTCTACGTCCGTTTGTTGCGGCTAATCTCTAAAAGGGTTGGGCCGATTTTCACGGAGCAGATAGCTGATGTTATGAGGAGTATCTTTGTACGACTAGAGATTGGTATACCTACATCAGAAAATTATAAAAGGTTCCAAATATTATAAATAAGTTTTTTTATCTAATTAAAAACAAACTACAAGCTTAATGCCCGTTCCGTTTTTACCCGGATATGACAATAATTATTATGCTCCGGACATTTATAAATTTCCTATATATATATATATATATATATATATATATATATATATCGGAAAGGTCAATGTTCAAAATCTTCAAAAAGAAGTTGATTTGACGAGACGCAAGCTCTACAAGATGGCGCTTTGACGGAGTCTAGTCTGAAGTTCGTACGAGCGACATGGTGGGGATGTGGTGGGGCCGATCACGGGAAAAGTAACGAGCCACCACTTCTCTACCAGTCGTTGCGCGGGCAACCAGCCTAGGAACTGTCTAGCATTTCGTTATAAAAGTAATTTTATTAAAGTGTTGTTAAAATTATACTAGTGCTAAAAGTGACAATTTGTGTGATCAGAATAAAGTCTAAATCAGTAGGTAATTGAATTATTTATTATTTTCCTTGCTGCTTGTTCAAACGCCCACAGAAATGTCGGCCGAGGATTCTCACATACCTCTGACATATAATTGTTTACTTGGATTTCCATCACGCTTTTGGTAAACTAAAATCAAGGTCGCTGGTCACCTTAGTTGCCTCGCCCTTTTAATAATGTTGTTTATTATTGTTTTTTGCCCGTCTCGTATGGCTATTCTCACGTTATGGTCAAATATTTCTTTGACTGGCGCTTCTATCGTTCGCCTGATGATCTTGGCAATAAATCATGCTAAACGCATAAACCATCTCCGTTCCGTCGCGGGTAAAAGTAAGTAGTTAGGAACTTAAATAATCCTAAATTGTGTCATATTTTTATCGTTCAAAATGATTAAAACAATCTTAACAACATAATTTTTACAAATAGTAAGCTTTGTTGAATATCCAAATGATCCTTTGATAGAGGAAATCTTAGCAATTCACTAGAAGTGTGTGCTTAATTCTTATCACAAATTTGAACTCAGTCAGTTCTATCGAGATCTATATTTGCTGTCGCACTCGTCAAACAAAGAGGAAGCTTCAGTGTAATCTAAGCTTAATTGCATGACGTCACGGATTATCGACTGGTAGTTTTTGCCTGCGGCTTCGCCCGCGTAAATACAGTACCCTCGGGAACACTGAATTTTTTCGGGATAAAAGTTCCCTGTGTATTATTCCAGAGCTTGAACTACTGACATTTTATCAAATTTTATCAAAATAGTAAGTAAGATGTTAACACTAGAGCGCTACCGTGCTCTACTGACTAGTAGTAGTAGAACAGGGTCAGAAATCTTGTAGTCTGAACGTTACTGGGTTATCTACTCGTAATGATCACGTATTACAACAAAAAATTCGATCAAAGTTGATTTTCCTACCTTAGTAGAACCGTCCATAAATCCACAATAAATAGTTAAAGAGTAGTGCCAAGTGGATACTGGACAAGTGGTCGTACCCCAATCATGGAGTTGTTGTGTGTTATGAAAAAAAAGGATTGTGTGGTTTTATGAAACCACGGTAAAAGTGAAACTTAATAACAAAATAGCGTGGAGCACTGGCACAAATGAGTACTAGTCTATACACTACGGTCAGCTGATGCGAACTATAGGCGCCGCCATATTGGCCTCGGCTGCTCTGACGAGCGCCTTTCACTTTATCCCTACTCCGCGGCCGACCGTCACGCGACATGAAACACACAGACGAAAAAGTTTGAGACGATGTAATAAAAGTTTCACCAAATTTTTAGTAATTTCTCAATTATAAAAACATATACAACGGTGGTAAAATTACAAAAAAAAAGAACTTTTTACATGACTCGAATTAATGTTCCCATCTTTTGTAAGGTTATGTGAAAGAGTAATTGTTATGTTTTTTCTATAGTTTATTAAGTATATAACGTATAACACAATATAACGTATCATTTATACCGTACCTCTTTATTTTTGAAAAACATTGATCTGAATTTGTTTTGAAATTTTGTTTGTACATTTTTAATTGGAACTGGCGAAAACACTATTATAATATTATGTGCATTGTGCGATCGGCCATGACGTGACGTCAAAGTCAACCGTTCATAGTGCACTGCGCTGTCAAGTGATTTTTTACTATTAGTATGACGTCATAGGGCATATTATCCATCGACAAACATGGCGGGAGGCAATTTCGGCTATTTTTAAAAAGCGTATTTTTAAATTAAAGTTTTGTAGGTTTTATGTTTTTAAAATAATACTCTATTTTTTGGGGGTAATGGAACAATTATTTATTAGTCGCTTAGGATAAAAATAAAAAAGGATCAAGTAGCCTATTGTCGATATACCCTTCACATTCCATTTACATAATATTTTTATTGCGGATCGAATAGGCAAATAGAGTTTAAACTTAAAATTTTAAATATGAATTATGGTCTAATTTCGACCACTAGGCGAACTTTAGTTATTTTAATTAAAACACAACTTTAAAGTGATTTTAAATATTATATAAGTAACTATCATAAGTGGTACTAATGACAAAATTACATCTTGCGCCCTGCGATAAGCCAGGCTTGGCAAATTACCAAATTCACCAGTCATTTATTTCACCTCTTTATTTCTACCATCCGCGCAAAAATTTGCTCACTACACCACGTCCTATCTTAAATATTTATAATATTAGGTAGGTATTACTTATTAAATTATGTCCCTCGTTTGTCGATTTCGGGTTTTCCTCATTTAGATCCAGAACGTTAATAGTTACACAGTATCATTAAACAGCTTCTGTTAATAGTTAACTTGGCCAAAATATAATAGTTTAATAATTATTATTATTACAGGTGGCCAGTGGCCTGTCCCCATTTTTACACAAACCTCTATCAAAGAACACGACAACAACATACGTGAAAATGAAAATGATTTTTAAAATACAAGCAAAAAAAAACAAATCGTAAAATATTACGGATAAAGCTAAATTGTTTGAGGTGAAAATCAGGCTGAATAGAAATGTTTCGTCTGTGTCAAAGTTGGTGTTAGCGTAGCAGTTAGCCTCAGGCTGAAACCGAAAAGTCTGGAACAACTGAACCCAGATAAATGGGCACCAATTGCTCTATTATAAACAATATTGGAGTTTACGGGATACCATTTTTTCGCATAATTTTTTTGAAGTGATAATTTCTTATGGGATGGTAAACCGCTTCGTTACGAAATGCGCTACGGCGCCAATTAAGATGTGAGTAATTTCGAATACTAATGTTAGATACGCGTAACGCAGTTACGTAGGCACTTGGATTTTTGACCAACTGGTCTCGGGTTCGAATTTCGGTCAGACGAAATATTTTTATTCTTTTTATTTCTTTTTCTTTTATAATTTTTAATAGATTAATTTAAGTTATCACTTCTGTCGGGCGTCCCGAGACACACACATTTTTTTGGCATAATTTATTTAATGTGGCATACGTAGGTATGCCACATTAAATTAATTTAGTGTGGCATAACTCGTTAGGCATACATTTTTTGTCTTATAAATACTTTGGCATAATTGTTTTCTGGCATAAGTCGTTAGGCATAAATAACATGTGTGTAGTTTTGGGTTAGGTTAGGTCAGAACTTTTTTATCACGTTCAAAACGTCTTCGCATTGGTAACACGGCCTCACAAAAACCCGGCGTGAACGTTTGTGTAGTTTTGGGTTAAGTTAGGTTATAACTTTTTATCGTATTCAAAACGTCTTCAAATATTTTAATACCATTATGCCTAAATATGTTTATGCTTTCTAAAATTGTGCTTAAATATCATTATGCGTAAATAAATGTATGCTTAACAATGAGTATGCTTAAAGATTATTATGCTTAAAGTGATTATATATAAAAAATGCCTAAACAGTTATGCCAAATTAATATTATGCGTAACTAAAATAGGACAAATTAAATTACGCAAAGTGAAGTTATGACATAATATGATTTTATGCGAAAAAACAGGGGAACCTTAAAGTTGGAGGTATTCCACATGGCGGAAGGTGTGCGAAGCCTAATATTTTTGTAAGTACTATCCTTATTTGTCAACTTTCGAATATTACCCGCGGCACAATTTATCATCATTTGAATATTGAAAAATATGTTTTGAGACGATTTAAAGGTCGCTATCAGCAATCAAATTTTAACAAAAAAGCTAAAGGACAGACAAAATTTATGGTTAACTAAAGTTTTATTTATGTGTTATTATTTAATTATTATTATTATTAGAAATATTATTTAATTTAATTATACATTTGGAAATCATATTTGTAGTTGTGTACCCGGAATCAGTAGTTGACAGCTAACAGCTGGCATAATAATGTCTCGATATCACGGATGGAGGACGTCAGTCACCGACAGTCGCCCTATGGACATACTAGAAGGTAGACGTGTCTGAGGAGACCACTGGTGGTACAACGAGCCAATTCATTACTCTTGTGTCTTCTTTTTCTTAATCTTCGGTGTCTAAAATATTGTAGTGTAGTTGATCAAACAAAAATACAGCTGCATTATATTATCTTAATTTACAATAACAACAGTAATTTTGTATTTTTTGTGCCCTGGCTCATAAAAAATCAAAAAATACAGATTAAGTGTTTTTATTTAAAATTCAAACCTTGGTAGCGGCCCCAAAATGTTATTTAAAAAATTTGAGGAAAATACTAAATAAATTTCATAAGAACAACGATCAAGGACCACCGTAGTACTCGTAAGTAGGTGTTGATTTGACACAATTAATTTCAATATTTCTTTCACATTCCATCGACAACATTTACATATTTTTACTGCGTATGCCTCTAGGCAAAAGAATCCATAAAAAGTTACACCTAAAAATTTAAAATATGAATTATGGTAGAATTTCGACCACTAGACGACATCTGGTTATTATAATTGAGCCTAAGGACTCTGAGTCCCTAGACACTCTAAGTGAACTGTGTAGTACTGCAGTAAATTATATTCTACCAAGTCATAAAAGTTATATTGCTCCATATTTAAATACTCTGAAAATACAAGAACTTCTGTCGACACTTCCCAAGACACTATTCAATTTTGCAGTTATGCTAAGTTGGATGGAGAGAATCAACACAATTATAAAGTTAAATAGATTTGGCGAGATGTTTGAATTAAATAAAATTTATTTTAATTCAAGAATTCTATTAGGAAAAATCGGATTGAAGAAAATTCTAGTATTGTATGCCCTTATACTCTACTATAGAGTGTGGGGCAAAGTATAGGGCAAAAAGTACTAGAATTTATGGGGTGATTAAGTTATGTGTAAAGAATACTTTGCCTTTTTATTAGAATATATTTCTAAATATTGTGTTTTTTATAACTAAAACTTTTTAATACCCATTTAAATATATTTATTTCATCTAATAAAACAATAGCCTAGATTGTACACTGACTGTTTACTTTGAACTTAATTGCGATAGATACTAATTGCCAGTTCTACGCAATACTCCACCACAACCTGCACCAGTGTATTTAAACAATGGAACTAGCTTTGATGTCGAAACAAAAAAACTTTATTGGATAACCAACAATTGACTATTTGCACAGCTGTCGGACGCATTTAAACAGAAGTTTAACTAATACAGGCTAAAACAAACGGGCCTTTGATGTCCGAAACACAACTAATTGATTAATTATAGATGCATGTTATTTAAATACTTCTGTTACTTTTTACTCTGTGGTAAAACATTCTAAATGTAAAAAAATAAAATATGCAAAAATTTACGGGCCTATTTTCGTTAATCGACAACCAATGTTATCATATTTTAAGTAAAGCAAAAACGTTGAGTACAATTTTAAAGTTTTAACACACGTACAGATTTGGTCCGGAGCAGACTCCGGATTTGGTTGCCGACTTAGGAGTTTCTCCCTAAACCTTGGGAAAAAAATCGAGGGGCAGGATTTTTTAGGGTTTTTTAGAGGTTTGTATTTTCTTGTTTTTAATTAAACTATACTATTAAACTCTTATATGAACAAGCGATTCGAAATGTCAATCTATAGAAAATAAACTAATAGAAGTAGGCATATTATCTATATATATAAAAGAAAGTCGTGTTAGTTACACTATTTATAACTCAAGAACGGCTGAACCGATTTGGCTGAAAATTGGTGGGGAGGTAGCTTAGAACCAGGAGACGGACATAGGATACTTTTTATCCGGTTCCCGTGGGATGTGACACAGTTTTTAAAATGTGTGATTTGATATGGAAAATTACAAAGTAATAGAAAAGCTTATCTTACATAATTTAATAAAAATGATACTCCACCACAACCTGCACCAGTGTATTTAAACAATGGAACTAGCTTTGATGTCGAAACAAAAAAACTTTATTGGATAACCAACAATTGACTATTTGCACAGCTGTCGGACGCATTTAAACAGAAGTTTAACTAATACAGGCTAAAACAAACGGGCCTTTGATGTCCGAAACACAACTAATTGATTAATTATAGATGCATGTTATTTAAATACTTCTGTTACTTTTTACTCTGTGGTAAAACATTCTAAATGTAAAAAAATAAAATATGCAAAAATTTACGGGCCTATTTTCGTTAATCGACAACCAATGTTATCATATTCTAAGTAAAGCAAAAACGTTGAGTACAATTTTAAAGTTTTAACACACGTACAGATTTGGTCCGGAGCAGACTCCGGATTTGGTTGCCGACTTAGGAGTTTCTCCCTAAACCTTGGGAAAAAAATCGAGGGGCAGGATTTTTTAGGGTTTTTAGAGGTTTGTATTTTCTTGTTTTTAATTAAACTATACTATTAAACTCTTATATGAACAAGCGATTCGAAATGTCAATCTATAGAAAATAAACTAATAGAAGTAGGCATATTATTTATATATATATAAAAGAAAGTCGTGTTAGTTACACTATTTATAACTCAAGAACGGCTGAACCGATTTGGCTGAAAATTGGTGGGGAGGTAGCTTAGAACCAGGAGACGGACATAGGATACTTTTTATCCGGTTCCCGTGGGATGTGACACAGTTTTTAAAATGTGTGATTTGATATGGAAAATTACAAAGTAATAGAAAAGCTTATCTTACATAATTTAATAAAAATGGATTGCAATTCCAATGTCTTGCTAAAACTTGAGACCGCCTGGACCGATCTCAACGGCAGGTGAGAAATATTGGAAAAATTGCGGGTAAATATTGACACTATATTTATAGGTGCGACAGAACAACGTGTGTCGGGACAGCTAGTAACATTACTACCTGTCCCGACACACGTTGTATAATGTTCTTTAATAACATTATGTCCTTTATACATATAAAGGACAAAATAATATTAAAGAACATTATTTGTTATTATTTGTTTATCAGTTTATTTAAGTTATTAGTCAGTCAGTTAAGTGAAATATTTTTGAGAGTTGAAACACTGCACAAAAATCGGAATGCACTGTAAATATAACTCTGTGGTAATACGATAGAGCTGAAAATCAAACACATGAGTGTCGTGCTATCATAATGGTCTGCTCCAGACCAAATCGCTAAGTGTGTTATCATTCTTACGAGAATTGTGTGAACGGAGGAATATGAAATTTGGCACAGTTTAAGTTTATGTGGAGAAAGTGTATAGAAAACTAACATTTTTAAATAATGCCTAAAAATACATAAAATTAAAAAAAAATTAAGTTTCATACTCACACTACCATAAATAAGTTTTTATCATAATAGGTGGTGTTGGTTTGACACAAAATCTTTCTTTCACATTCCATAGACAAATTTTAAATATATTTTTATTACATAAGAAGTAATAGATGAGCACTAAGACCCCTGAACAATTTTTACAGAAATAATATATATAATTATGCCTGTTATACAATTGAGCTCACTGAAGCCCAAAAGCTCGTATAGATCAAAAGCGCACCACAACTAAAACATTGTAATTTTGGTCACGAACCCCAATTAACTCTTAAGCCTTTTATGACCTGACCCGACCTTCCGATACCTTTTGTTGGTCAATGGCGGGAGAGAACTTATCTCACGGGTTTATAGTTTATTTTTTGGACCCCTCATTGTTCAAATGAAACTAAATTTGCCATAAAAGCTAATGTAATGTTTTCAGGGTTATTAAAGTTTTATTTTGACAGTAATCCATACTAGTTATTATAAAGTAATATAAGATATTAAAATAATTATAAAGAGGAAAGATTTGTTTGTTAGTATGTGTGTTTGATTGCATTGAATAGGCTCCGAAAGTACGGGCCCGATTTTGATGAAAGTATACGACAGTTATATGGATCTCTTATCTTGTGGCGGAACAATTAGTGCCACAATCCTGAATTGCGCTATCGAAGTTTTCTATGATCGGCACTATATATACGACATCTGAAATTCATACAAGAGGGCTTCGGCCTGTCCGAGCATAGCACCTCGCTCGGTCGGAGATCTCCCTCTGGGGCTTGCCACTATATTCCCACATTGGTGACCCTCGACAGAACACGCCTTCTTCTGGACATCATCATCATCATCATTCCCCACCCCTCAGCACTACGCCAGCCAGCTTTAGCCTCATCGGGTACCTCGACCACCAGCCTCAAAGCACCGCGGCCTGGTCGAACCCTCATCGGCTTCAACGGGCACACTCACTACAACGACCGGTCAGGCAAAGCACATCTCTCTTGGTCAGCACGTAGCATCGGCCCCGCACGGCAGCACTCCGACTCACTGGAGCCTGTGCAGCAGCAGCACAGTTCCGACTCACTGGGACTCTCTGGCACTGGCGATTTAAGCAAGACGACTCAAGATTCGACCTCAGGTCTTCGGGAGGGAGTGATGTGGCGGAACAATTAGCGCCACAATCCTGAATTGCGCTATCGAAGTTTTCTATGATCGGCACTATATATACGATATCTGAAATTCATGCAAGAGGGCTTCGCTTCGGCCTGACCGAGCATAGCACTTCGCTCGGTCGGAGATCTCCCTCTGGGGCTTGCCACTATATTCCCACATTAATCTAAACAAATCGCCAATCAATGTCGTATTATAAATGTTTTAATAAAGCACAGTTTGGATATTAAACAGTCTTAAAACGGTATAAATTAATCAGGAGCATAATATTTCTTCTGGTGCGGCCTCAAGTCTGCGTGTTAATAGGGCGAGGACCAGCTATGAATATTAATGTTTCAGCGATAAGACCCGATAGAAAGCCTATTCGAACTCGCTCCATTGTGAAAAGTTTATCGCATTAATGAGACAAGCAACAGCTAACGCCATCTATTATGGCATAAGAAAATGTTTTGTTATGAAAATTGGTAGCGTGTTTCTAGCGCTGATAGAGTTTTTCTTTGTTTTGGAGCTTTTCTTTGTGATAGAGATTTCCTTTACTCGCTAAAATTTAGGTTTAAGAGAAAGTTCTGAGAAATAGTAACTATTATCGTTTTCGGCATCTAAAAATTCGGCCTGGCAGGGCAGGGCAGTCGAATGTCTAAGGAAATTAAATATGTTATTTATTGTACTGTAGGTTCTTGGTGGAAATTCATGTTTCACAGTAATAACACACAGGAAAGGACATACCATAAGGAAATTAATATTTCAGAAATAGACCTGTTTTGCAGTCTAACACTGGACGCAACTATAAATATTTGACAGCCAAGTGACTGACGACGTAACGAACATCAATGTTTGACAGCCTTGACAGGTAGGAACAGTTACTATGGGAAAATGTAATATAATACTTTCCTCGCAATTTTTCCCAAATTTATCATCGTTTAAACCTTCCCTGAGCTCCAACAATTGTTTTAAGATCAAAATTAGCCAAATCGTTACAATATAATATAATATATAAATAAATAAAAGAACAAGAAGAAGATTTTTTGTAATGCATTGGGTACAAATTACATGATTTACAATTTAGACTTTAATCACCTAAACTTACACAATTAAGCCTCCGAAACTGGAGCTCAAAATTCGGTACGTATAGTTATTATTTTGTTGCGTGTTGCGTGTAAATTTCGCAATTATTTTCGTCCAAGTTCATTATCATTCAGCAATGCTATATTCTTCTATCTATCTGAATCTAAATACATCTTAAAATAGAAGTATTATGAGACTATCTATTTGAATTAGTGCTGATACTTAAGCAATAGGAAGTGAAATCAAAAATTTGAGGCCACTGGTGGGCCAAGATAATAATAAGCCTAAGATACCCTCTGAATAGCACAGAAGCCCAATTCTCGTAACTATTTGTGATCATAATCCTGTTTGGGTCCCCGCGCTGTATCATTCGCAGCTCACGCGCGATAGACGCGTGTTCATATACGACACCGCGCGGACCAAAACAGGATTATGATCACAAATAGTTACGAGAATTGGGCTTCAGGTGAACTTGAGGTGGGCCTGACAGAACTTTTGGTGGATCTGAGATAGGCTATCCGGAAACGGAAGGAACAACCTCTGGAACCGTCGGCATCTGTGTCAAAATATACTTTTGGCGTTTTCTGTTGTTGTATTATAAACATTGATTCGCTTTTGCATTTTGCTCAATTTAAAAGTTGTGTCGACAAATTTGTTTTATCATTTCTCCTTTGATAATTTGGAGCGGAATATTTCATTGAAATCTTTTGTACGACAATGTAAAAATAAATAAAAATGAAGTGCCCGCCTGTAACGTTGAAAGCTTTTGTTATAACATACATACACTTCGTTACTTTGTTCATGTAGAATGTAGATGTTACATATTATTGTTATTATCTAGGTCTGAGTGTTTACAAAACAAAAAGATTAGATCGTTGGTTAATAGGTTTTGTTTGAATATTGTATTTTCTGGCAGTAGGATTAGATTTATCCGATAAGAGTTTCAGACAATATACAAATTAAAGGCAACAGGGTCAGTGTAGAAGAACAAAACATGGCGTCGATTTAGATTCTAGATCTTTACCAATATTATAAACGCAAAAGTTTGTAAGATATACGAAACGACGATATACGAAAAACGCACTGAAAATTTCGGGAATCAAGGAAGTCACACAACATTACTATTTAAAAATGTATTTATTGCTTTTCGAAGTATTCTCCGCGAAATTTGACACATTTTTCCATACGATGGAACCAATCTTTGAAGCAACCATTCCATTCGGAAGTTGGGGTCTCCAAAATGGCCGTTTTGTAGGCGTCCACAGTTCTTTCTTCAGGTGATGAAAATCTCTGACCACGCAATTTATTCTTTATTTTAGGGAAAGTATAGAAATCATTAGGGCTTAGGTCGGGGCTGTACGGCGGATGGTCTAATAATTCTATGATTTCTTGCTCTAAAAACTCTTTTGTTCTGTGCGCGGTTTGAGAACTCGCATTGTCGTGATGGAGGATGATGCGGCGGTTGCAGTTCTCTTTACGGAGTTCAGAAACGACCTGTGGCAAACAAATGTTAGCATACCATTCTGCATTAACCGTTCTTTGTCCCTCAAGAGAAATAGTCGCAACATGGCCGGTTTTGGAGACAAACGTGGCCACCATTTTTTTTGCAACACTCCGTGAACGAACAATTTTTGTTGGCTTTAACTCATTTTCGAACACCCAAACTCGTGACTGGTTTTTTGTTTCGGGTTCGTACGCGTATATCCAGGATTCGTCACCTGATACGATGTTGTATACAGCATTTGAGGATCCTGCGTGGAATCTTTAGAGAGTTCTGACGCACCAAGTAACGCGAGCCGCTTTTTGCTCTTCACAGAGCAAATGCGGTATCCATCGGGAAAACAACTTTTTTACACCTAATTGTTCATGCAAGATTATTTGTATTTGACTCATGCCAATGTCTAAAGTTGTCTGAATTTCGCGGTATGTCACATGTCGATCTTCCTCAATCAGCTTACGCACAGCATCAACATTTTCTTGGGTGACTGCAGTTTTTGGACGACCTTGACGGGGATCATCACTGAGCTTGACACGTCCACGTTAAAATTCAGCAAACCAGCGATAAATTGTGGTTTTGGATGGGGCTTCATCACCAAATGCAGAAATCATCCGGTCAACACACTGTTTTTGTGTTAAACCACTTCGAAAGTCATAATAAATCATCGCTCTAGAATTTTCTCGAGTCAATTCCATTTTCTCAACGACTAAACAAGTTTGACAAGACCTTGTGACAAGACCGAGAATCTTTTTTTAAATAAATTAACGGTATTCGATTTTTAAAACCAAGGAGTTTTAAATTAAAAAGATTTTAATATGACAGGAACAGTGGAAATATTCCATTCCCGATACTTTTAGTGCAGCCTATGTATGTATTTATGTGTGGATGTTGCTCTTTCACGCACTACTGCACGAATTTAAATGAAATTTAGTTTAGTAGTAGTTTAGACTCTGGGTTACCACTAAGGGTTAATTCATACCGAAACGAAACAATACTTGACATGGCGCTGCATTTTCAAGATAGCTATTGAAAATTGAACTTTATTCATTACATAAGAAGGTACCTACACGTTTCATTGTAGGCGTTCGAATGTTGTGACTCATGCTGCACTGCGCTGCACAGCGCATGTTCGCAGCAACACTGATGACGTAATATGAACCGTGTATCTTTTTGTGTAGTGAATAAAGTTCAACTTTCAATAGCTATTTTTAAAAAGCGGCGCCGCGTAGCATCGCGCATCTCTTCCCGTGGGATTACTTTTTGCGCATACGGAGTCACGGACATCGTCTAGTTAAGGCTGGGACTATATGATCCGCAATCCGGAAGGCCGGAGAAAATTCAGTACACTAAAAAAAGAACTCCGGACTAATAGAATACAGTTGACACGAGTATCAAGTGAAATGTCAATTGTCAACTCTGACAACTCGACACTCAACACTTCGATGTTCAACTCTATTGTATTAGCGCAGAGTCTGATTTTTCCCAGGACTGCCGAATTCCGGATATAGTCCCAGCCTTAACCATACTCTGTTGTTGGGTATTATGTACACTGTACATTTAGCCGCTTATTGTCGGCTCTGTGTTTACATTGCACTGTATAAGTCTGTATTGTGGTTAGTACCTAGGTAGGTACGCAGTACGTACACAATATGTACTTGACACGTGACTATACAGCGTGTTTCCAAACACTAGACCGACCTATGAAGGTATTGGTAGGTAATGGTGGAATACATTTAATTTCTTGTGACACTCTCATGAGTGGATCTACGATGGATATGTTCGCTTAAAACATATTCCCTGCTAGAGTCTGGCAAACGAAGGTAGAACCTGCGTTATTTGCAAACTTTGACTCAGCAAGTATACGAGCTTCAAAGTCAATTTAACAGACCAAAATTTAACAAAAACTCCGGTGGTTTTTGCTTGGAAAAGTAAAACTTTCATTTCACATTTTATTTATCAAGTTTGTTTTTTTTCATAGGAAGAAATAGAACGTTCAACTTTCGTTTGCCAGACTTTCTATTTGCCACTTGATGATGATAATATGTTAGCTAGGTACCTACATGCTTAGAGGCATATTAATTCCCATATTATGCACTGTATAGTATACACAATTAGGTACCTACACATAATATGGAAATGTTATTGATTGTACTGTAGGTTCTTGGTAGAAATTCATGTTTCACAATAATAACACACAGGACTTCTTGCACTATTTCCACTTTTATTTTTTTTATTTCTTTATTAGACTCGCCAACAGCAAAACACAGAAATACATTAAAAATATACTTAAACTAAAACATGCACTTATGTGTAAGCCAATTATAGGCGTGTACAGCATTCATTGAGAACAGTAAATATCATTCCTTATATAAAATCAATTAAACCCCATATGAATTGAATGTCTAATAATAATTACAATGTAGTTTTAATTTCCGAAAACAGTAGTTTGAATATTGTATTTAGTTAGTTTGCTTTTTATACTCTTACAGGAATCATTAAAAATATCTAGGTCCTTTACAGATGTGCAAGCTAGGTTGTAATCAGTACAGATATTAGATAAGGGAGAGTATTTTAGGATGTTTGTTTTACTTTTAGGAGTGTAGAATATTTTGGTAATTGGATAACGAGGATAGTGATACGGGACATTTAATTTTATATAACGAAGCAGGTTGTCGCAGTCAAAAATTCCGGATAATATCTTTTTTAGGAAAATTATATTAATCATCATTCGGCGACTGTGGAGTGTCATCATTTTAAAGTGCTTTAAGCGTAAATCATAAGTAGCACGATGAGAAATACCAGGAGAGTGGAACGCGAGATGTCTCGTGAATGCTCGTTGGATACTTTCTATGCGCATGGAGTGGGAAATATATCTGGAGCCCCAAACTACTGATGAAAACTCCAAATGGCTACGAACCAATGAGTTATATAGAATAATTTTAGGCTTAATACTTGAAAATCCTGTAGTGTTTCTTTTAAGAAATCCTAACATTCTATACGCTTTTTTGACACACATATCTATGTGTGACTTGAAATTGAGCTTGGAGTCAAATACCACGCCCAGGTCTCGAATCTCTGTAACCTGTTCCAGCATGGCAGAGTTTATAACATAAGTTGCGGTCGTATTATTTTGTTCACGTTTTCGTGTAAATTTGAGATGAAATGACTTTTTCGCATTTAGAACCATACCATTAGCACAGCACCAGTTACATATCCTATTTAAATCTTGCTGAATAAGATCAGCATCCAATGCGCAGGTCACCCTTCTGTATATTTTAAGATCATCAGCAAATAGACCGAACTCACTATTATGTATGACATCTGAGAGATCATTTATAAAAGCTAAAAAAAGTATTGGACCAAGATGGGAGCCCTGTGGTACACCAGAAATTGCTGTGTAATCGTCTGACGTAAAACCATTAACAACAACATATAAAAGTCTTTTTGCTAGGTATGAACGCAAACATTCTAAAAGAGATCCTCCAATGCCATATCTTTTTAACTTTCTTAACAACCGGGCATGACAAACCTTGTCGAAGGCGCTAGAAAAATCCATATAAATTGTGTCTACTTCCCGACCACTATCTATTTCATTACACAAGTAAGTTTTAAAGGTCACCAAATTAGTTTCCACACAGTAGCCTTTTCTAAACCCATGTTGGTGGATAGAAAGATTTTTTCCTAACTGATGTGTGATTAGAGGGCAAATTAGAGATTCAAATAATTTAGGGATACACGAAATGATTGCAATAGGCCTATAATTACTAACATCATTGCTTTGGCCTTTTTTAAAAATGGGAATTATTTTGGTTTTTTTCCAAATCTCCGGGAATATTCCGTCCCGCAATGATCTGTTAAAAATAATTGTTAGTGGAAGTGATAGGGCAGAACTACAACGCTTTACAAAGACAGGGGGAATTCCATCTGCGCCAGCACCTTTTCGTATGTCAAGTTTCTTAATTGCGCGTGAAACCTGATTCTCGGTAATATAAATGTTGTTTAATGACGATGCACCATCAAAAGTTAAATCTGTATCATTGTCTAAAACAGTATTAGAAAAAACGGTCGAAAATTTATCAGCAAACATTTGGGCAATTTCTGTACCATTTGTTGCTATCATGTCGCCATTATTCATGACTGTCGGTATAGTGGTGTTACCCTTCCGTCTATCTTTAATGAATCCCCAAAAGCTTTTCGGGTTGGTAGAAATGTTGCATTCTATTTTATTTTTATAGCTTAGAAGACACTGTTCACTTAACTTGTGGGCACGCTCGCGCAGTATTTCATATTCAAGACCGTCACGCGGATTGTTGTATTTACGAAATCTATTTCTTATTTTATTTTTTTCATAGAGCAATTTTATAAGAGAACTACTGAACCAGGCAGGAAATTTTGTAGATTTGGGTTTTAGTAATGGTACGAATGAATCAATAGCACTTTGTATATGTTGGTAAAGAAAATCGGTCATTGCATTAACATTCGGACAGTTACCAAATGAAATATTCCAATCAATGTTCTTTAAGTATGCAATAATCTCACTGTAATCCGCTCTAAACAAGTTATGGCGTCGAGTAAAAATAGGTTTTAGGAATTGAGGAGAATGATTTGATAGGGAAACGCAAATAGGGGGATGCTTAGGATCAATTTTACTAAGTGAATTAAGGGATTTACATACATTTATACCATGACAATTTGCTAAAATAAGATCCAAAGTTCTGTTATCCACATTTACCACGTCATTGTATTGAGAAACATTATTCATGGCCATAAAATCGATAAGTGATAAACCTAGCATAGAATCATAGTTTGAGGGACTACATGGACCAACATTATTTTGCTTGGACCACTTAACAAAACCCAGGTTAAAATCACCTAATATCATTACTTGATCTGATTGATCCATCACAGAGGTTGCATTCTCAAAAAAAGTAGTCAGAAGCTCCAAAGAGACGGGAGGTGGTAAATACACAGCGCAAAAAGATATTTTCTTTGCTACATTATGAGATTTGACAGTAACTGTTATCCATAGATCTTCAGCAGTACTCTCCCAATTAATTTGTCTAACAGAAGGAATATCCCTGGATACCGCGATTAAAACACCCCCGCCGTCTTTTTTGGAACTGGTTGTGCATGAACGACCTTTTCTATAAACAAAGTACCTTTCGTCTATAAGTTCTGTACTAGATACATTACAGCTTAGCCAGGTTTCGGTGAATACAATCAAGTCATAATTACTAATCGAAATATTTCTTAATACATCATCAGTTTTGGTACGCAGACCTCTAGTATTCTGGTAGTATATATTTAGAGACATTTTAATGATAAATAAGTGTACCTTAACATAGTAAAAAATTGGTAATATAGGTTAAGTAATATAGGTTAAACAATTAATTTTAAACTATCTTCGTCTCTTATGAATAAAACTTTACTCTGTTCGTTTTTTCTTGCAAAAATCCTACCATCTCTAACCCAGATAAATTTAAAGCCTGCTTCTTTTGTTTTTAGTCGAGCAGCTGCATGCAAGTGTTTATTTGAGGGAGTGAGATGCTCCGATACAAAAACAGGGATCTTGCGTCCACCTATTCCCAAATGTTTAGAGTTTAACTTGTCCACGTTTTTTTTATTAAATTTCATGACTGCAGCCAATATTTCGTCGCGTCGTCGTTGACTGGAGAGTTTGACAATAACGGAGCGTGGACGGTCAGAGTTTTTATTGTGTTTAGCTATACGAGTCACATGGAGAATGTCTTTGTCTTCAACAGGAGATTCTATAATTCTGCCCAATTGCTCTATCGTCTTGACTAGATTTTCTGAATGATGTTCCGGCATCCCATTTATTTCGAGATTCGGGGATCGCATGATTTGTTCAATGTTGTTCACCTTTTCTGTCAAGGTTTTAACCTGCTGAGATAAGTCTTCATTTTTAGTTACCAGTCCTGCAATAATTTTATTTCTTTCATTTACAGATTGGAGAAGATCATCATACTGCTTACTAAGAAATGTTAGTGACTCATGAAATCCTGTAATTTGCTGTGAAATATTCACAAGTTGTTCCGAGACCAGGTTTTGTATAGTGCTTGTCATCTCCTGTTTAATCATATCGCGTAAACCTTCCCCATTAATTGAACTCGGTTTGTTCTTTGGTCGCATTGTTATATTCACTACCTCACGACCAGTATCATCGTCTGATGTCGTAAAATTGATACGGTTCTGCATTCGTATAGGAGTGTTTGAGTTATCAGACTTTGGCAATTGACTTTGACACTCAAAACACTTCCAACTCTTCTTATACTCGGATGTTATAGTAGAAAAATTTTTCATTGACATATTTGCACAAAACAAGTCGTATAATTTGTTGCATGTAGAACATGACATAAACTTTAATAAGTATATTTATTAATTTTTATATATTACACGACCGGTTTCGACAAAGTCATCATCAGGTGTAATATGGAAAACCTTATTAATTCAATACAAGACCTTCGATGTAATTAACGTTTCCCTAAAGCTACAGATGCAGCGTGCTGAAATATAAATCAGTGCATTTGCCATCCAAATGCATTATTCGCGAGCAATCCCAGTTTCTCTAACAGTCTCTCGCCGGACTGCAGCAAAGGTAAAAGTCACTGAATAATATAGCACAGAATTAATTACAAGACGCGTTACTGAAACCTGATTCCTGACTTAGTCCGACTGGGTGACATCCCACGAATACTAAGTGGACTACCTACTCGTAAGTAGTGAGTAAGGATGAATAGGTGGATAGATTGATGTATGTTTGTAAATCCTATCAGCACGGATGCATTTTAATGTCAATTGCACATAATATAGCTTTATAGGGTTACCGCCCGTTTGGCACCCAGTTTATGGAACCTGGAGCAAAAATCGGTGTTTCGTCACCTAAATAGCTACCGATTGGTCACCCGACAGGTGATGAATAGGCAGCTACCTTGTATTAGTTGTATTTTGGAACTGCCCACTCGTCACCTGGTATATTATTATCGTTATAGTTTTATAGATTTAAACTATGTTGCTAATGTCCTTCAGCAATCGCAGTGTAAAAAAAATAAAATATTATATTATATGACTTGACATAAGAAATATTGCGTGTGTCTTCCTGTGTAGTGAATATAGTTTAATTTTGCTCATCATATCATCAATCATAGCTATCTTAAAAATGCAGCGCCTCTTCGCGTCTAGTCACGGTGTGAACTGACCCTTAGCGGTTAAATTGTCGGTTGGTACATTAATGCCCGGTTTCTGAAGATTTTACATAAACTTAAGTTTAACTAGCGCAGTTTTCTTTCAAATACGATTTATGGAATCGATAACCATTAACCGGACCTCATTGGTTAGTTAAAGTTAAAGTTAGTTTATTATTGTATATGTTTGTTTAGAAACAAATTATCGAATCAATAGCACTAATGATTATTAGATATAAACTAACGACAAATTCACTCCAGAAACCGGGTATAAGTGGTATCAGATTCGAAAAACATAACCCTCCTTAATACGCAGTCGGGTAAAAACTCAACGAACATTACTTGAACACTATCGCTTACCTAACATCAGGCGATCTGACTGCTCGTTTCCTCCTTCATTTCATAAAATAATAAGTAGTGTTTATTTACCTACAATGTCTAGCTATAGGTACCTATTATACGTAGGGCGGCGGTAATCGCTTTCCATCAGGCGATTCGACTGCTCGTTTATTCATTCATTATTAAAAAATGTGCAAGCATTCATCTATATAGCATTAATGTACTACAACAGGAGACGAACGGGCGGTTCTAACGATTGAGGTGACGAAACGGCGGAGGTTCCATAAATTGGGTGACGAACGGGTGGTAACTCGCTTTATATACTAAGATATGCAACATAAGCCGATAAAGATGTTTCCGTGGGATTATTAGGCCTAAAAGAAGATGTGGCTAATTATACAGTTTATAGAAATTAAAATACTATCAAGTTCCAGCTCCTCACTCCATGTGATACAAGTTCTTCGAATACTTACAGGACTACAGGTCAATATAGCCTCCATGGTCCAGTGGTTTAGAGCTTGGCTCTCGACTTTGAGGTCATGGACTCGATTCCCGCGTTGGTACAACAAAAAATGTTGTTTCCGAGTTTGGTTAGGACAATGCAGGCTGCTCACCGATTGTCTGACAAGAAAGATCCGTTCGTCGGATGAGCATGTAAAAAGTCGGCCCTGCGCCTGATCTCTCGCCAGTCATGTCGGTTATCCGCCCCAGTAGGTTTCGAGTATAAGGAAGAGAAAGTGCTCTTGTGTACTTCGCACACACTTTGGCACTATAAAATAACTGCTGCATAGCTGGCCTGATTTCAATGAAACTGGACACCGTCCCGAAGTCGCTGTGGGAAGCTATTATTATTACAGATCAAGATTGACCTGGTGTGGAAGCGTCCGTAGATACGATTATTTCTTATGATTCAACATGTTAAAACAATGCCATATAAGAGCTGAACCTGCAGACTACTAATTAGAGTAACTGGAAATATAAGGAAGAATTACATCATACATTTCTAAACGCAGCTGCCTTGTGACAGCGTTCTTGTTATTGTCGGCAAATCCAGTTTGTTTTGCAACTGACCTGCCCCTTTATGTAGCCGTAATGATAACAAATAAATTGACTTACAATAATGTTCTATTTCAAAAGCCTCTAGGAAGGTTCTAGAATCTAGATAATCTTATGGGTTTAAAACGAAGATACCATGATGATAAATTTGGGTACCATGCTTTTGATTAATGTCCTGAATGCAGTATTTATGAAAATAAAGCCTTGTGCCTTACGTACGAATACGAACGTGTACGAATCCTATAAAATACGAATAAAGGTTTTGTCTACCCTACATTTTATAAAATTAGTAATATTTTTTCAAGTTCATATAAATATTACAATATTCTTTTACATATATGCTAACACTTACATCAGCCACCATTTTATCGGAAATGTTAGCAACTTGAGGCGCCGTCTAGCGGCGTCAAGTCGAAAACGAGTTGCCACTTCTACCGCGCAACGAACGCCATAAAAGTATTGGAATGGACCGGCGCGCTTCATTATCACTCTGAACTTTGTAAAGAAAGCATCAATTTAAATATTTATTTGAAATTATTGAATAGGAATCATAATATTGTACAAGTGTGTGTTATACCTAATTTAGTTTAAAATAAATAATTAAAAATAGCATAGTTGTCATAATTTTTAATATCAGAAGTGAAGTACTGTGCCGTAAAATCGCCCACCGATTATGGATAGAAAGAAACGAGCGCGTCCGAGACCAAGCTCCAGCTCGAGTTCTTATTTCAGCAGCTCATGTCAGGCGCGGACGCCCTCGCCTCCGCCTCGGAAAAGGAACAAAAAGTCGAAAAAGGTACAACGTAGAACTGAAACCGAAACTGTGAGTACAAATTCCGTTACTTTGCATAATATGATACCGGAATTCAATCCTTTGTGTGATGACGTCACCGCCTGGTTAAATGTTATAGAATCTTACGCAAATACATTTTCTTGGACTGATAGTATGATCCGATATCAAGCTCTCAATAAGTTAAAAGGTTCGTTAAAAATTTGATACCAGCTGATAATGAATCTTTATATGCGTTTTTCTTTGAGCAGAAGGCAAAAATAGATAACTTACGGCTTAATTTTTCGGAATATGATATTATTTCGATTATAATCGGAAACATAGGCGACAGTAATATTAGCGCGTCAGTGGAAGCGAGTAATTTTCATTCGTGCGACAGTTTAGCAGGATTTTTACACAGTCGCACTTATCAATCAAAAAAATCGATTACTTCGCAGCATAATACAAATCGCGACACTACTAAACAGTCTTCGTCGAATCGATCATCGTCTCAGACAGTTACTCTTTCAAATAACTCTGTCTCGCTACCTTCTACCTCTAATCTGGGCGTGAGCTCAAATCAACTACGCAAACCTCTTGAATGTTTTAATTGCGGGGGTAGTCATAAAAGATTTCAATGTACTGTTAAGTGCGAATTTTGTGGTAAAAGGGGGCATTCTGAATCAATATGTTTTAAAAAGAATTCAAATAATGTACCTCCTAATCCTAATGTGAATAAAAATGAAAAACAAGAAACAAAATTAATAACATCTCTAAATTCTAAAAATAGATTCTGCAAAACTATATGCATAAATAAGTTCATGATGATGCATTTATTGACACCGGAAGTAGTTGTTCCATTATAAAAGAAGACTTAGTCGTGAAATATTCACTACCCATCGTCCCTCTCCTGAGACCCATAACATAACAAGGCTTTTCTAATGACAATAGGAAGACTGTATACAAAATCAATCAAGTAAATATTAAGTTAGATACAGTATGTCTACGTGATGTGGAGATGTATGTTTTAAACGAACTATCAGGGTGTGATATATTAATTGGCCGAAATGTTACAGAACGTCCGGATCTTATGTATTCACGTGTAGGCAATGTTTTAAGATTTGAATACGCTAATAATTACGAGCTTTGTACTACCGTTGGAGAGTTAGGTTTAGAATTTGATGCCGCCTCGCATCACAGTGAGTTGTTGGCCTTGTTCAACGAATATCGGGAATGTATTGCATCAAATGTGAAAGAGTTGGGAAAAGTTAATGCATATGCGATGTCAATTAAATTGAGTGATTCTAAACCTATTCAGTGCAGACCGTACAGAGCTTCTCCAGCAGATAGAAAGAAAATACGGGAAATGGTAGATGAATTATTAGATAGTGGAATAATTCGCGAAAGTAATTCACCCTATTCTAGCCCCGCTCTCTTGGTAAATAAGAAAAATTGAGAAAAGCGTCTTTGTATAGATTACAGGGCTCTTAATAAAGTGACGGTAAAGGATAAGTACCCCATGCCCCGTATAGAAGACCTTATTGATAGACTTCAAGGCTGTAGGGTATTCTCTAACTTAGACCTCAAAAGCGGGTACTACCAATTAAAAATGGGTGAGGAAGACGATTCTATATCAAAGACTGCTTTCATAACTGAGGACGGACATTATGAATTTATTTGTATGCCTTTTGGATTAGTTTTTTTCCGAAAATGCGACGAGTAATAAGGAAATGCATTAAGAATTGCCTTACTTGTGTTTACTATAAATGTAAAGGTGGAGCTAAAGAAGGAGAGTTGTACCCACTGCCTAAACACGCACAACCGTTTCACACACTACATGTGGACCATTTGCGCCCTTTTGTCACAACTAAAAATCATAATAAATACTTGTTTGTAGTAGTTGATGCATTTACGAAATTTGTGTTTGTTTGTGCAGTGCAGAACAACGATAGTACAAATGTCATTCACGAAATAGAAAATATAACGAAGGTTTTCGGAAATCCGCGTCGCATAATATCTGATTCTGGGTCTGCTTTTACATCTCTCAATTTTAAAGAGTATTGCAAGGATAGAAACATTAGGTTACATTTTATCGCCACTGGTATGCCACGTTCAAATGGCCAGGTAGAACGTTTTAATCGTACAATATTGGACGCAATGAAAACTATGGGTGCAAATTTAGACGAGGATAGATGGGACCAATGTATAAAACACTTACAGCAAGCTCTTAATAGTACTTACCACAAAACCATTAAGGCAGTGCCATGTGAAGCTTTGTTGGGGTATAGGTTAAGAACAGATAGGGATGGGTTGGTTGTTGAAAGCGATACGGATCATACAGACGTTACAGAAATGCGTAAAAAGATAGAGGAGAACATAAAAGTCAGTGCTGACGACCAAAAGAGGAGATTTGATCGTACATGAATTAAAGCAAAGCCGTATCAAGAAGGTGACTTAGTATTAGTCAAAATAGGAAGTCAGTCGAACGATGGAAAAAGCAAAAAACTAATACCATCATTCAAAGGGCCGTTTCAGGTAAAAAAGGTTTTAGGGAACGATAGGTATCAAATATCAGACCTGAGAGGCAGTGAAAGGAGGTCTAAACTATATACTGGAATCGCAGTAGCCGAGAACATGAAACCATGGATCAAAATCCACGATTTGGACCTAGACGATGGTTCGTGTTAGCAAGGTATTATCTGGTGTTAATGATTGGGTATGTTCTAACAAATAATATTTGACCTTATTAAGTATTTGCTTACTCTCATATTTCGGTTACAAGTTTGTATGACAATTATTGAAATTATGTATATATAGATATCTGGAGACAGGCAAAGTCTGAGAATATTATCAGTGGTAAATTATTATTAGTTAAAATTATCAAAATTCATTAAACATTAAAATTTTAAATCGGCATTATGTTTAAGCTTTCTTTTTTCTTTTTTTCTTTTCTCGTTGGCCTTGGAAACTAACTACTAGACGTTGCCTAAGACTAAAGGTACGGTGCTAAAAGTTAGTTGGTTTATCCTAAGCTTAAAGGTGAATCATGGTCAGAGATGAGAGTAAAAGAAAGGAAACTCTGGTGCAAGTTTTTCTTCGCACACTTATAGGAACCTAAGCCTAAAGGCAAGATAATATTATGTGTGCGAGTGAAACTAGCACGGATCTAACTTCTAGTCGCGATGACCGAGGCAGTTTAGGAGTACCTAATGATAAATGAAAAAACAATGGTGATGCTAATATGATATATTTACTATATTTTTTAGGAGGGAGTGTCGTGCCTGAGGGCATGCACGATGCAGCATGGCCGTGTTAGCAACTTGAGGCGCCGTCTAGCGGCGTCAAGTCGAAAACGAGTTGCCATTTCTACCGCGCAACGAACGCCATAACAGTATTGGAATGGACCGGCGCGCTTCATTATCACTCTGAACTTTGTAAAGAAAGCATCAATTTAAATATTTAGTTGAAATTATTGAATAGGAATCATAATATTGTACAAGTGTGTGTTATACCTAATTTAGTTTAAAATAAATAATTAAAATAGCATAGTTGTCATAATTTTTAATAGAAAATACAGCATCGGCTTTTTTTAACATAAAAACAAAGTAGATCCCAAAGAAAACAGAAACAAAACACACGTGAGTTTTCAACAGACAGCTGTCACAACAAAGATTACGCGCCGACCACGAAAAATGACGTGCAGGCCGATACGCCGGTAAATAAAAAGGAACAGGTCAATTTGATCGGTTTATATCTCCAATCGGTTTATAGGCCAAATATAAACTGAACGTAAAGTTTTTGAGTATTGGTAGCGAATTCGTATTTATAAGTGGAATTGCATACGTAAGCCTCCGAAGCGTGATATGACTGAGTGGAGAAGAAAAAATGAAGGCCTCAGAGTCCACTGAAGCCAAGTGGAAAGAAAAATATATCTGTATCTGTCCCTCTCAAACTTACCGTGACAATCTGGATATCGTCCCGCTAAACTTTATTGCATGTTCATTTGATTAAACCAAAATTAAGTTAACATTTCGTAAGAGGAATTTACGGCTATGGAAAGCCTGTTCAGCGTCACAAAATGAAAATCTATTTCTTATATTATAATTCTTTCCAATTTGGAACCTCAAATTTCACGATAAATATTAAATACTTACCTGCAGTAAAACCACGTAGTTAATGTCTTTTGGGAATCATCGTTTTGACATTGGAAATGTCTTTGCGTTCGCTCCAGTATAGGCCCCGATTTCACGAAAAAGTGCGATCCCCTTATCTCTCGGAGAGTTTTGAAGATATGATATTAAAAAAAGGTTCAAATGACGCGTATTCACAAGAGCTGTAAGGTACAAAAAGAATTATTCGAGAAAGTCAAAAACGAAAAAGTTATGACTGAAATTGTGAAAAAAAAAATCATTTTTTTTCGTATTTTTGATTTTGGTGCTCGATATTTTGGAAAAGAAGATTTCAAAAATTAAAAAAATACTACTCTGAACAATCTAGTCAGCTATGATTTGAGTCTAAAACAATGACGATCGGGTAATGGGTTTGCCCTGTAGCTTAACCTTTTTGAAAAAAAAATCTTATACTTTAAACGAGACAATCTTCTAAATATATAATCGAAATCTCGGCAACGGCTACATTTATTACCATGAAATTTAGTATGCAGGGAGTTTTGGGGGAGAAAAATCGGTGTAACATAACTAGGTCTTATCTCTTAGAAACTGCGCATTTTTAAGCAATATGTATAGCATATATATTTTAAGCAATAATATATTTTTCTTTCGTCGTTCAACTATATATTGATATATTTATATAAATTATTGATAATTTCAACATTCTTACGTCAGTCTGATTTGCAGCTTGGTATAATTTTTGCGTTTTTGAAAATTTGGAATGTGGTGGGCCGGTCAGATAAATATTTTTGTGATTATTATTCTATATTTCTTTTATATTTTTAACTAGCTGGTGCTAAATGCGGAATTGCGTTCCGTGGATTCAATAAACACATTCTTATTAAATATGAGTAGATAAATAATTTTTAAACACTCAGTATTTAGTGTAACCAGCTGCCCTCATGGATCAGAGCTCAATACATTTATTTCCTTTTTATTCGGAGTCGAAGTTACTGAAAATGTTAAGAATACAAGTGGCTGAGCTACCACTAATTCTTGAATCTACCTGTGGTTGGATTATTATGTAACAAGTTGATGTTAAAGTCACCACATAACATAATTTGTTTGTTAGATATACTTTGTTCAATAATGTTTCCATAGTTTTTTCAAAAGATTCATATAACCCAGATGTAGGCCCAGGCCAGTATACATTTACAATAATGTAGTGATCCATTTCTATGCAGGCTATTTCAGTATTCGCTCAGTCGAGAGGCTGAGTAACTGTAAACTGTAATTTACAATCTAGTGTTATACCTAGGAATACAGTGGAGACTACCGTATTCATTTTCTCATCGTTGAATAGTAAATTGGTTTGTACTTGCGTAACATTTGGCAAGCTGAACATTTTGTTTTATTTGCATTTAAAAGTAAATTATTAACACTAAACCAGTTCACTATATTTGAGAGAGCACCTCGACGTAATTTATTTGTTGTCACTTCACTTTAAATATTAGCGAAGTCCTATCTTGAATTATATAAGACGAGTCATTTATGTAGATGAAAAAAAGAAATGGACTTAAAATGTCCCTGTGGGACACCTAATTCTATTTAAGTCCCAATGGACCTTTTACTATTAGCATCTACTCTTTGAGTCCTATTGTTAAGATAAGTATTCATAAGAGTAAGAGCTGAGTCCCTAATGCAGTCCCTGACTAGTGTAGCATGGTCTACACAATCAAATCTTTGGAAAGGTCGCAAAAAAACCTAATGCATCCTACGCCTCCTCCCAAGCCTCGAATATACTACAAAGAAGTGCGATACCTGCATCTGTAGTAGACCGACCTTTAGTAAAACCGAATTGTATAGTATGCAATGAATTATTTGTAATTTGTAAAATGTATTATTAGTTATTTTACTAAAATTTGGTAGTACCTATCCATATCAGTCTATAATTTGCTGGGTTAGACTTATTTCCAGCTTTGAAGAGGTCATTAAGTCAGGAAATACACCACTTTTTATACAATTCTAGGTAAGGAGCTACAATATTAATTATTGATTTGATAATTCTGGTTCACTGCTGCTGTCAGATGTCACGAATTTAAAAACCCTCATTCAATCAACATAAGAACAAAACATTGAATTTCTTACTCTGATGGCCTATTTGTTAAAAATGTCATTCGATCATTTGCCGGTTTTTGCGATACAAATTTGACGTTTCCAATAAATAGTTACTTGTATATAGGTTATTGAAACGGGCCATAAATCATCATCATTAGTGAAGCTTTAGAGCTTACTAGGTGGCACTTTACCTAAACTAACTACAGTAGTATCGTTTGCCCGCATAAGAAGGCTTAGGACCGTGCGGTGGGAGTAAGGAGCTTGTTCTAAGATAACAGAATGGTACATTATTGTGAATTTGTGAGAGACGTATTAGAGATATTAGTATATTGACGAATATCGTCGTCACAAGTAGCCTTCAAATACGGGCAAGTGATACATTTTGTGCCTCAATGTATGGCGCTGACAGACCACCACAAAGGCGATCTTATAATTATTATAAACGTAAGGTCCACAGAAGTGGTACACCGGGCTTGTGAACTACTGTACGGCCGGCTTTCCATTTAATGTATTTAATATACTATAGATAATGTATTTAAGATTTTTATTATACAATACATATATTTAATACAGATCCAAGACCCAGGAACAGAAAATTTACTGTCCCTTCGGCGGGATACGAACCCGCGACCTCTGGCTTGAGCGCCGACGCGCTAACCACTGAGCCACAGAGGTCTTCAAAAGTCTTAAAATGTGATCCTGATTCCTCACAGACATTTTTTCATACACTCATACTTAGCTCTTATATTCAAATATTATTTTCCAACCTTAACTAATTAAGCTATGTACACTTAAGCACATTACACTGATTAGGTAATCACCTACTCTACACCTATCTAGCCAGTATGTGCCCAAAACTACAGAAAAATGTAGATATAGATCAGAACCAATACTTGTTGAAAGTTTAGGGATGCGGCGCGGGCATCCTATTCCATAACAAGGTATATCAGTGTACTTGTTTAAAGTTGAATAAACTTAGATTTATCTTCTTAGATTCCATGTTCTGATAGTGAACTTCCTCGCAGCGGCATGCTGACTGAACTTTTAATAAACTAATGTTTTACATTGAAAATTTTCTTGTACACTATAGTAAAAGCTTATGTTTTGTGATGTCTTATAATAAGTCACAATATTAAGATTTTGTAAAAGGTTATATGAAATAAGAAAAGCATAGCAACACCTAGGATGCTAGGAGTATTATGATCTTAGCAGTTTAGGACAGCACTAATAATACCTACATGAACCAGAATAAGACCTAAGACCACAGTGCCTTAAATTTAAAAACGTCCTTTTTTTAGGTTCAGTACCCAAAGGGTGAAAACGGAACCCTATTACTTAGACTTCGCTATCTGTTTGTCTGTCTGTCTGTCCGTCCGTCGTCCGTCCGTCAATCACCAGGCTATATGCCTATGAACATATATAACCTATGACCCGTGACAGCTAGAGAGTTAAAATTTTTACAGAAGGTGTATTTCGGTTGCCGCTATATCAACAAATACTAACAACCGAATAAAATGAATATTTAAGGACCAGTGGCGAAGACTGGTTCTCCTTCATTAGGATAGCCTAAGCCTGTATGATAGATGGATTTGGATGAAGGTCATCATCAAAAGGTAAGTGGTAAGTAAAAGCCGATAGGAATGGAGATAAATGAACCCCACGCCACTGGTCCCTACAACTCTGACGTAACGTTTTGTACGGAACCCTTCGTACGCGAGTCCGACTTGCACTTGGCTGGTTTTTTAATAAGCTAATAAATATGTTTTTTTTACAATATAAAAAACTAAGTATTTATTTAATTACTTAAAATATCTTAGATTTCGTGGCGTAATGAACGTGTAGAGAGTTTTGTGTTACATACAATGATCTAACACTCCTTATTCCTTACTACTTGGTTGCTGAAATAATTAGTCATCATTAGATGGTGCTAGCTTTGCCTACATTAGTAGATGCTAGCTTGTTATCGCATTTACAATTTTCTTATTAGTGAATAACAGGGAAGGCCGTTCGTGCAGCTGCAAGGCCTTGGTAAATATCGAAGGTTTAAAGTTGCTTTAACAGAAAGATTACAGTAATCTAAGCTCCCGCTCGCTGACCTTAGGATTCGTGCAATTCCAGTTCACTTGAAACTAGTGAGGTAAATGTTTTATGAATATTTAAAGTTCAAAGGCTTCTGCCGCGCTAGCTTGGAGTCTTACTCATAGTTGATATATAATATAAAATAATTGACGACAGGTACATATCATACTGGAGAGGTCTAGAATCCGGATATGAAATTGTTAGTTGCGCAGCTGTTAAAATACTAATAACCACTCTAGGTGAAAGTATTTCCACTCATTACCCTAATTTTTACACAAAAATGGTGGGGTTTACATAGAATATTCATATATACTACAATAACTATCATTACATACAATATTGTTTCGATTATTCATCGGTATAAATACTCGTATACATAAGAAGCAATAGCAAAGACGCATCAAAAAGGCAGAGACTATAATTTTTTTACTTTTCAAAATTTACCCCAAATGCGAGGGTGAATTCAGTGTAAAAATAATGAAATTCGTGAGTCACCCTTCATCCTGTGACTCATTTATTTATTTTATGTGTGGATGATTCACCACATTATTCACTGTCGTAGGTACGTATATAAATTATTTGGATATAGAGGGCCTTCTGTGAATTTGCTATTTTATTGCGGCGGGCTCGATGATTAACTCTAGTATAATATAAACGATGGCCAAGTGATAATATGTTCTTTTTCGAAAAAACTATACCTACTCCTACTGGCTGGAGAACCAATAATATCTCCGTAATTGAAATATTTTTTTTATTAACAAAATACGGTATTATAAATCAAATCAAATCAAAATAAAAAAAAAATCAAAATCAGGTGCGCCAATACTGCTACAATTTTTATATGTAAATACTTAAGTAAGATTTAGCTTTGTAATTGATATATTTATATGAACCTGATACTATTCGTAGTGCGTTAAGCGTGGTTAAAGTAACAACTTCTATGAAGATAAAATAATATTATCAGCTATTTATTATATTTTGGTTTTTTTTTTAACACAGTGTTAATTTATGTAAACATAATATTATTATGTATTGGTTACACCTAATTCGTAACCAGCAAAGCAATATATTAGAGCGAGATCGAAAACTGCGGTCGGTACTAATTGAATCGGAATGAACGCTGAAGTACCTACCGGCGCTTTTCATGAACATTTACAGCTTAGGTCGTTCTGTGCTCCTGAAAATTGTTATACATTTCACCTATAAAGCCACCATTTCACCGTTAATGCTGCAAACATTGCACTAAAATCACAAAATCGTTGTCTATATGATTACCCAATGTAATGTCTATTATATGATTACCCAACTTTTATGTGCTTTAATACAGTATTCATAAATGTTCCAGAGCTTACTTATTAAGAGTTACATATTATAACATACATTATCATCAGACCTAAATTAAATACCTAATGTATATTATTTACATCAAGTACGCCAAGTTTTATACAACCATTATCAAGATGTTCTAGTAGGATAGCCACAAGCTCTTAAAGTAACATAACCTGGTCATACACCGTGTCTACACCCCGCAACAGCGTCAGTCTGGCGCCCTGCCAGGTTCCACCACCATAAACATACAGACAACAGGCTTTTTACAAAACCTAAACGCTCGAAAAAATATTTAAAAAGCATTAGTGTCCCCTGTGGCTACAATTTTTCTCGGAGCTTTGTTGATATTGTAGTTTGGTAAAATAAATATAACTTTCGAAACGTTGTAGCTGTTTTTCTATTGGTTTGATATTTATTTTTAAATCGTCGATAGTTTTTGATCATCAGACCTAATGCGTGTCTCAAAAAGTTTAAATGCCTTTAATCTTGGTTACCTAGTGATTTCCGCGTTATGCCTACACCTATTGTGCAGTATGCTAATTGCTATTATATTATTTGGTTTTATACCTTTGCTACTCGTGTAGGATTACGGAAAATAAATGTTACACGCCTTAGAAAAGTTGCATGGCAAAGTATCATATCCGAAAAACCACCTGGTCTTATTTTCCAGTGTAAATTATTAATTATCCATTACAAATAAAGTTTGGTACGTGTAAATACAGGTGAATTTATATCGTGTCTGATTTATCAGATTCCCAACGTATGCCAGATACATAGCGGCGGCGCGTGACGTCAGCGACCGCAGCGCCGCGCCCGCCCGCGGACAGAACTAAAATTGTTTTATTCACAAAAAGTGGATTTATCACGTACACGAACCGCGCGTCGGTTTTTTTGTTGAGAGAAACTTATTTTCAACACATTCTGTGTAATGTGTTGAGGAGAAATAATTAAATGAATTCCTAGCATAAACATTTTATCGTTCGTTTGTAAAATATGTACCTATCTATAGTAATTGGTGCCTGGTGGACATTATTACTCTCCACATTCTAAAGAAAAGTAGAAAAATTCAAAAGGTCCAATATAAAAAACTACCAAATTGCAAACCCTCATTCTAGTAAGGGTGATTTAGAGTAAGTGTGACGTCAAGGGCGTGAGTCACAAAGCCCGTTGACTCATCAAAGAAATATTAATTCCTAACTCCTAAGCGACTGTCATGCCGCATGCGTATTAGAGGACAATATTATACGACACTAAAAAAATCCTATTTACAAAATACTAGTTATGTAGGTATATAAATTCATACCCCTTAATGAAAAACCGCAAACAACAATTTAATTACAATTTTCATAATGCTAAATAAAATGTAATTATTTAAATTTAAGTACAACAAAATACGATACTTGGTAAATTTTGTAATGATATTCAAACCCTGTTTTAAGACGAGATTACTCGAAACAAACCGCCCATCGTCAATTAGTGGAACGCAAACTTTTGTTTTAATTAATAAACAAACAAAATAATACAATTTACGTGCAAGCCATGACAATTTAACTGAATAGATTTTCATTAGCAATTCAGTCCTTTGCTTCAACTGCAGACAAAGGAAAATTGACAAAGATTTGTTTTATTTCAGTTGCTGTTTTTATCCGACTTTTTTATAATAATTATGTTGTGTTACTCCATAGCTATGTAACATTGTATAACAAAATTATTATCCACCCTATCTCCCGATGTTTTACGTCCATTAAAAAGGCATAGAAATAAAGCCCAAACAGAAGGAATAATTAAATTAATAGTTGGTATAATATTGGCTGCAATTTAAATAATCCAATTCCATACCATAACTATAATAGTTTATAAACCTAACTGTTGGATATTGTAAAGAATGTACAATATTGAAGGATGTATTGTGTAACATACAAAGTTCAGGGAAGCGTACCGGTTGGCCGCAAACTTTGGACAAATAGAACTATGGGCCCCCGGCGGCCGTCGGCATTCGGCTTGTGTACGCGTCGTTCGTCACGGGAAAGCTACTTGTATATTTAACACTATTTTCGAATTGCCGCATAAATATTTTCACGCTTATAGACTTTGGCCTCTGAACGCATTTTGCTCGTGAACAAAATGTGTTCATTGATTACTATTGGGTATTTCACAACATTTCACAACATATATAATAAGTTTTTTTTAAATAGGTAAGTACATGTTTACATTCAGAAATAAGTAGGTATTACAACTGATAAATTTATACGTAATAAATGAGTGTACAAAAACATTTATTATGGTAGGTATGAAAACGCACAAACTTCGGAGACATTTGTACACGAAATTTTGTACATATTAATATAAATAAATTATAAATAAATAATAAAATAATAAATAATAATAATAATATAAATATATAAATTTTGTACATATTTTGTATATATTAATACATTTCGTACTTACAAGCTAGTGACGCAGTGAGTTTACATTGGTTGTTTTACTACACATTACACACACAAAAAAACTTTAAAATATCCGCAGATTCTTTTAAAAATATCGACTAATAGTATACCTACTATTCCTTTTGTAAACTTTCTTATTTTTCAGGACACTATCCATAATTTATGTAATAAAATATTACAGTCAAGTAAGTACACAATTTTAAAGACGTGTAGGAAGTTGATGATATTGATGTGAAGCAATACGGTATTTTCCTGTATTTTTTTATTACATAAATGAATAGTGCTCTGAAAATAAGACAGTTTACAAAAGGAATAGTATATTAAAAATCTAAATTTTCATAGATATTGCGGATTGTTTGAAGTTTTTGTGAGTCTCGTGAAAACGCCTCATATAAAAGTCGTACTAGTAAGTGACGTCACACGCTAGTAAGTTGCTACGAAACGTATGGCCATAATATGCACAAAATTTCTGATATCTCGTAATTTTCCGCGTTTATGTTTATACATACCATAATAAATCTTTTTGTAGTAGTTTAAATATAAAGTTATACACTAATGTTTTAAAAAAATATTTCAACGTTTTTGTGACTTCGAAATGCTTATAACTACAAAACTACACATAAAATCCTAGTTCTTTTTACTTTTATCTAGTTGTAATACCTAATTATTTCTTAATTTATTAAAAAAAACTTGAGAGGTATCAAGGGACACCCGCATGGAACGAAGTTCCTTTCGATTAATTAGTGAAGGAATAGTAAGAAATTTTATTTTTTTTAAGTTATAATAATATTTTTTTATTATTAACAAATATAATGTAATATAAACTTCATCAGTGGGCTCAATTTTAGTAATAATTGAAAGAGAGAGAGAGAGAGACAGAGAAACACGCACACGCCGCACGGCTTACTATAGCAAAAAGTGTCGTTACAGTCTTAATTTTTTCCATCTAGCCCCCTTTCGCAACGCGAAAGGAACTTCGTTACAAAAAAACTAAATTTTTAGAAGTAGGAAAATACCCAATTGGCCTGAGGCTACGGTTACTTCCTGAAGCTACGGTTACTTTGCCAATGTGTACATTCATCTGGATTTAAGGCTGGGGCTATATGAATCCGGAATCCGGAAGGCCGGGGAAAATTAAGAGCATTGAAAATAGAAACTGCGCAAATATAATTTTTAACTTGGGGCGTTGTTATGATGCCAAAGTCCATACAAATTGTAGTTAACTTTTTCACGTCGAGTAGTGATAATTATTTTGAAACAAAAAATGAAAACCGACTACCAAAGTAAAAATGCACAAAAAGTATGAAATAATTCTTATTTTTCAAATACCTAATTTCTTTTTTAAAATTCGGCTAACATTTTAACTATTTCTCTACAGTCTACTCAATCTTCATAATTTTGAAGTCGGTACCAGCCCAAATAAAATCCTGATAGAAACAATATTTTATAGAACTCTCGTTCAAGTTTGCTGGTACCGACTTATATTACTATAAGGGCTCAGGAGTTAGTACTTTTGGATCCAGGGTATGCCTTGGTGCAAAATCTTACTTTTTGGTAGCATATGCTTGGACTACTTCAGAAAAATTCAAAATCATAGCAAAGAAATGATTTTGAAAATCGGTCCATAGGCGGCGGAGTAATCGTTGAAAATACAAAAAAAAAAACATAATACATACAGCCGAATGTATAACCGCCTCCTGTTTTGGAAGTCGGTTAAAAACTCGCACTCAACGAACAGATCACAATCGCTCGCAACGACAATCAGGTGCATTTGGGAGTAAATGTATTCTTATCGCGTATTAAGTATACGTTTTCACACTTTTTATATTTTGTTGAATCGACTTTTGCTAAATACGGCCTCCTGCGTTTAAACGGTGTTTTATAACAAAGCCGAAATTTGCGTAATACCTTTTATATAAAATGAACAGCACTATTCCATCGTAGAAGGGAAAAGGGACAGGAATTTCAATTAGGAACACAGAGAGCATGCTAAGAATTACTTAGACAATATTCAATTTGATAGGAATTAACTGTACAGTAGGTATCTGGGTAACCGAGCTCAGCGGGGGTCGCAAGACTATTTTCCTTAGCTTTATGGCTTTTTCGTAGGTCGCGACATAAAAATGGTTGAGAAACGATGCTCTAGTAGATTAAAAAAAAAAAATAGTCACAATAATATTTTACCGGGGTTCGAAATTCGAACCCATTACATTCCGAACAACGCAAAAATAACACATAAGCATACAAAACTACCAATCGGACTAACATAATACTAGTCAAAATTATTGATAGATCGACTTTTCTCCCCCAAAACTGCCTGCATACTAAATTTCATTACATAATACTTACAGCCGTTTCCGAGAATACGATATATATACAAGATTAGCTTGTATTAATTCATTCTGCATTACAGGCTGTTATAACGGATCATATCTACAGATATTTGAATGAATGAATGAACGAACAAACCAATCACACAAATCGGCTTAAAGGATATGGTGGCGGAAATAGTTTTGAATGGTAACGACCGCCGACCTCCCGGAAGTTCCGTGCCGGACTATTTCCGGTTAATCGGCTTACCTGCCTAACTCATTAGTTTCAAATAACTGCTAAATGCCCCGACGATTGTAAACAAAGGCTTTACTTCTTTTATTGCGAGCTGAAAGATGGCTTGATGGTAATCGAAATCGCCCATGGACCCCATCACCAGAGAAATTAGCGTTACACAAGCGCGTTGTTTCAGGAAATATACAAAAGAATTTTGCAAGTCATAGATAGATATCTATGGAAACATTGTAAGTGCTTTCATCACTCATCAGAACCCACCGCATCGCCCTAGGGATGTGGGGAGCGAGGCGACAGAGAAATCAACAAAAATTCGCAAATACAGTAATTCGGAATGTATATTGTCTATCCGCATCTATCAGGTCATGTAACGTGGCAAAACTTGTAAATATATTTGTTTCTAAATCCTACTTTACTTTTTTTCTCATACTTACGGCATAATTAAAGTTTTTTTGGACAAAAATATTATTGTGTCTATTAGACATAATATACGAATTATATTAAATACTAGGTGTTGCCCGCGACTACTGTTATCCCGCAAATGTACAGAGTTCCTGTGGATACTGTATTTTCACGGGCGAAGCGGCGGCCAAAAGCTAGTATTAGTATAATATATACGAATCTTTCATTGATTTCCTACCAGAGCAACTTGTAGTTTATACACTGTTGCGTAGTTTTTTTTCCGTTTCTATTTTGATGTGGACAACATTAGAAACGAAAAACTACATTTGGACTCAAAGCCCTTACTACCACAAGCGTAATAAGCGTAGTAAAAGCGTAAGAGTAACGTACCACAAGCAGTCCTACAAAATATGTATAATATAAAAGATATTCCGATTTGCGCCTACTACGCGGTTCTTTGAGGCATAAATATACTACCCAGACTCCAGTGATCTTTACAGCGCGACCATCCAACTGTAAAAATTGCTGAAGTGCATTTTATTTGTACACATGTGTTGCGTTGTTGCGAAAAACGCTCGAATTTTCGATATAAATTTTCGCTGTGGCGGCTTTTTCGTATTTTATCTTTCGAATCGATATTTTTTAAACCAAAGTTTTTGAAGTTGTACTTGATAGATTAATATCATCCTGCTACTATGATAAATGAGAAAGTTTGTTAGGATGGATGGATATCCATCCATCTAGTAACTCATTCACGCAAAAATTACAGAACGGATTTTGATGAAATTTGGAATGGAAGTAGTTTAGGCTCTTAGGATTAAAACATAGACTATTATACATTTTGTCCCAAAAAAGTACAGTGATCATGTAGGATACTGTATTTACGTATCATCATAAAATATCCTTGTCCCTCAAAGCTATAAGGACAAGTCCTCATGTCTCTATTTCAGAGGAAAGCGCCAAATCAAAAGATAAGACGACGCGCGGCATTGTGAATTGTGATGATGAGTCGTCTGTTTCGACGTATATATAGTAGAGCCTAAAACTCTTCGCTATATTATTTTACTATCTCTTGCCCCCGGGCGACGTTACATTTGTACGTGTGCACTGAAGTGGCCAAATCTTTGAGGGATGAAGGTGCGAAGGTTTTTCTGTAGCCGCGGAATTTCGGCCCTTCCATGATACTCCTTTTCACGCGAATTGTCAATATTGTTGGGACCGGCAGAGTTCTTCATCTGGAAATGACATTATCTCTAATATATATTTTATATAAAAGGCAAAGCTGATTGACTGATGTATCAACGCACAGGCCAAACTCTTAAGGCTAGAAATTTGAAATTTTGCACACGTATTTCCCATATGACGTAGGCATCCGATAAGGAATGATTTTTCAAAATTCAACTACAATTTATAATAGGGAAAGAAAGTTTAAAACCTAATTTCACGCGGGCGAAGCCGCGGGCAATTAATGCTAGTATCCGATTATAGTATCAAGTACGGAGTAGGCTACGTTTCGTTGATTTAATTTAAAGTATGTATATAGTAATAGGTAACCTGTGAAATTGCCGTTCTGCAGTACTGGCCATTTCAAATCAAAATAATTTTTGTTTGGTTAAGAATTCTAATTTCAAATTAATTTTATTTTAAAAACCATGGAATTATTTTTCCATAAGTAGTCATTTGTTTGTTGATTAGTGTTACATTTTTATCGCATTTAAATCTTTTTCGTCATGATGGATACGTTAAAAATTCGAGTAATTATGGAATATGAGTACCGTCGTAGCAGCAACGCGGCACAAGCGGCACGCAACATCAACGACGTTTACGGAGCTAACACTACAAACCAACGCACCACCTGTTATTGGTTTTCTCTCTTCCGTTGACAATGGGTGCCCCACGAACTCAATGATCGCTAGCGCGAAGTACGCGTCGAGACGTGCCTTGCACTGCTCAACAGACACACAAATAAAGGAATTTTGAACCGCATTGTTACCTGCGATGAAAATTGGATTCTGTTTGATAACCGCAAGCGCTCAGCAAGTTGGTTGGATCCTGGTTCAGCACCTAAACAATGCCCTAAACGAAAACTTACCCCTAGAAAAGTGATGATCACTGTTTGGTGGTCTAGCGCCGGTGTGATTCATCACAGCTTCTTACCAAACGGGGTGAGCATTACTGCAGATGTGTACTGTGAAGAACTGAACACAATGTTGGAAAAGCTGGCACATCTCCAACCAGCATTGGTCAATCGCTCGTCTCCGCTACTCCTACACGACAACGCGCGACCTCATACTGCACAGCAGACGGTCTTCAAGTTGCAAGAACTGGGGTTGGAAGCTCTCCGTCATCCGCCCTACTCACCAGACCTTGCGCCTACAGACTACTACTTTTTCCAGAATTTGGATAACTTCTTGGCGGGAAAAAATTAAATACCCGAGAGGCAGTACAAAATGCCTTTGACGAATTTGTTGCCTCCCGTCCAGCTGATTTCTTTAAGAAGGGCATCAATAAACTGCCTCTGCGTTGGCAAAGATGCATTGTTTGCATGGGTGATTACTTCGATTAATACAAATAAAAATACATGAAAAAAAATCGTTTAAATTTTTTCATACAAAACGGCAATTTCATAGGTAAAGACCTTTCATACCTAACCAAGGGGACATGGACATGTTCAGGCTATTATTTTATTTATTTATTGTATTTTGTCACGCTATCGACGGAACGGAATTATTGTGTTTTTATGGTAATAGTCTTTAGATTTTATCAACCATAGTGACACAAAAGTTTTAAATGCTTCAATGAACTCTAATAAATATTCTTTAGACCACGTGCCATTTTTAGGGTTCCGTTCCCAAAGGGTAAAAACGGGACCCTATTACTGAGACTTTGCTGTTCGTCCGTCTGTCCCCGTAACCTTCCCATACCGTGATAGATCGACAGTTGAAATTTTCACAAATGATGTAGGTATTGCCGTTATAACAACAAATACTAAAAACAGAATAAAATAAAATTTGAGGCTCACATACAACAAACGTGATTTTTTCCGTTTTATAATAGAATATAAAATTATTATTATTTCATGATGCCAAAAACGAAATCTATACACTATATTATTCTATGCTAAGTTTACATTAGTATTAATAAAAACGAAATTAACTTCTAACTACATATGCCATGTATACATTTAAAAAAGTATACATTATTAATAATAAAAAATTATGTTACAAATAATTGTCATCCTATTAACCCCTGTCGAACCCTTATGGCGTTGTTTCTGTTTCTCTATTGAATATTAAAGCTATCATAATGTACGGCGCGGTGTTTAATATGCAACAGCAATAACATCCAATACACGTCACTCCGCTGAAATATTGAGTGCTGTGTGTGGCGACCGTAAAGCCCGCAGTCAGCATCCGGCGCGCGGCGTCGTGAATTTGTTACAAAATCGAGCATTTGTTACTTACGAGCTCGTTTATACTGTACTGCATAAATATTTCAAAGTATGCACTTATGATTACACCTTTTCTATCGCTTTTTGCAATTTGTTGCAGTGATTTTGTAATATTCGTTATTACGAAAGTTAATTTCAAATGAAACCTTGTACTTAGTAGATGTAAGTACATAGATGAATCATTTTCAGACTATAATGTTAATGTTGCTTATTTGTTATTACTAAGGTTATATGTCAGATGTTACACATTCCTTACAACTACTGTAAGGGTCAGTTTACACCGCGACTATACGCTACGATGGATACTACTAATACTAATACTAATATAATAATAATACTAATACTACTAATACTAATTCGATGGAGCCGGCTGCACGCACGAAAAAACATGACTCATGCGTTACCAAGTACTTTTACCAAGTAACGTTACCTGTTACGGTTACCAAGTACCAGCATTACCTCGCATTTTATTATTATTATTGTTGTTGTTGTTGACGTTGTCACGTTCAACTATCGTCAGTAAACCGACTTTACAGACAACCGATATTTTTTAAAACTTCATGGATTTATTGAAAGGTTTGTTTATATTTAGAATCAGATAGGTTCGGAAGAGGAATAAATACAACGTAATTCAAAAATTATCTTAAAGTACCATAAATACTTGAACTAATACCTACTAGCAATCCATGATGAATAAATATAAAAATATTTTTACTATTGCCTCTTTCTTTTTCTCTTCTCAGTCTTCTCTAATATCCTGTCTGCAGCCATAATACTAAGTTTCCTTGAATATGTAACTTCTATCTCCTTTATAATTCACATGGTGCAGCTCAGGTTTATTATGCAGTATACAGGTGAGCTGAGTTCTATATCCCGCTTACTTTGTAAACTCCAGCTTACACCGCCGATGTTCCAGGTGATGAATCTTTCATTCTTATATATCTTGTCTTAAAATCTTTTGTATTAACCCAGATAACCTTGCTAACTTTAGCAAGTTAGTATTTTACGAACGTAGATTTAGTAATTTTATAAACTCGTTGACGCTCTACTCGACTCTTTAGGGTCAATTCACACCAAAACGAAACGATACGCGACATGCCGCTGCATTTTTAAGATAACTATTCAAAATTGAACTTTGTTGATTACACAAGAAGATATACGTTTCATATGACATCAGTCACACACTGAACATGCGCTGTACAGCGCGGTGCAACTTGACATTCGAACTCTTACAATAAAACGTCGGTGTAAACTGACCCTTACTTGAATATCTTAAACAAAATACCTAACATACTTTGTGAAGACTGGCTGTTCATCATGTTCAAATGGTGATATAAGTTGTCATCAATACAATGCTCGTTAATTAAAATTCTCTAAAGTCCTTTAATGTCAATTTCAATTTAGGTTCAAGATTTTGGTCATGTTCTTTTTTGGTGTATGTTCAAACTTTGCCTATAATAAACTAAAATACACCCATTAAATTACACCAAGAAAATTACAAACTTCAAGCCCTCTTAAAATGTATAACAAAGGAAAGACAAATTTAACATAAAATAATAGTGTTGAGCTCATTGTTATGTAAAATGGACGGGAAATCGCGTTACCAACTTTCAGCGGACTCCAAATTTGGCGGCGCTAATCAAGATAACACTGTTTGTGCAATAATAAATTGCCATTTTCTTTAATAGACTAAGTTGAACCCTAGTACCCAAGAAGCCTAAACGTAGGTATTGTAGGTACTATCCGCCTAAATCTCCAATAGTCAGATTGGATCATGTACCTACATTGGGAGAGAGAGTTGTTTAAAAAACATAACCATATGCCTCTAAGAATCATCACAATCATCATCGTCGTCAGATTAATCGTCATCTAAAGATCTTTGACACCGATTGCGATATCGAAGAACTTTGATATTTTACAAAAAATAAAATTTAAATCTGTTTGTAATTTCAAATTTACAGCTTTGCACTAAAATGTATTTATTGTGTTAGTATACCTACACGGTAGCTAGACAAAAGAATCATTTTTTTATTTTTTATTTTATCTGTCTGTCAGTCTGTCTGTTTGTTCCAGCTGATCTAAGAAACGGCCCAAACTAACGGCGGCGACGTCTCGTGACAACATATCGAGCAATTTAAAATTGATGTGTAGATCATATTTTTCAACGTGGTGACAAAAAATTTTTTTTAGGAGATATTTTAGGTCTCATACGCACTGCAGTCAAGCATGGTTACGAGTTTTATACTGTCTGCAAGTCTTCTGAAAATGGCCTCGCGCTTAACGTGTTAAGCGTTCACCTTCACCCCGCATAGTCCGCAAATAAGTTACAAATGTCATTGTGAACGAAGTGAGTACGAGCAGACAGTGAAAGCAGTCTATTAACGTGTCCAGGTCGTCTGGAAATAAAACTAGGTATTTCTGATATGTTTGTTTGCTAACGCTCGAATCGAAATAGATCACTTTCCTCGTATTGAAGTTAAATTTAGCAGGTAACTGTTAAATTAAACCTCTAAATGTTTCTACGACTACGCCTCTATTTGTAGGTATAAAAACCCGGCCAAGTGCGTGTCAGGTCACGCATAGAATAGAGTTCTATGCGTGGTGATAAGAGTCAACTTATTATATTATAGTTATTTTTGTAGGAAGTTTTCCTAGTAATCGCATCTTACAAGTTAGGCATTTATAACTTCTGAACTAACAATCTTAAAGACGTTAAAAATTAAATCAAAAATGTTAAATCAAAATCAGACGTTATTATTTTCCATCAAAGTTCATCAAATGGACTACCATCATTACACATACTACCATGGACATGGACATACCACCAATTTTTTCCTTAGTTTGTAAAATACCTATTAAGACGGACGGACGGCCATACGGACGGACGGACATGACGAAACTATAAGGGTCCCGAGATGTGAACCCGGAACGCTAAAAAGCAAAACTTGAGTATGCTTAAGTCTCAAAAAAAACCGTTAAACATTATATAGGTAATATACTCTTTATATAGGTAATAAAACTCTTTATATAGAGGTAGAGATTTCAAAAATGCGGCACTAAATAGTACGCCTAAGTCGGCGTGCTTGAGCCCGTCATATCGAAATCTTCGTGTCAGATGTACGTACCAAATTCACGCACACTAGAAATTGTGTTACACACAATGATATTATAAACCAACACTACAATAATGAGTTGCCGCATTCACGGAGCTGTTGTAGTTAGATAGCGCGGTATCTAGTCGAGCGCCGAGACCATTCATTTATCTAAGTTTGCATGTAGGTAACTATATGTCTGTATCTACTAATGCATCATCACCCTTACGGACAGTTTCAATAACCTATCTACCAATAACTATTTGTTAAAAACGTCTCCTTTGGTATCATTTGCCGGTTTTTTGCGTTTCAATAACTCATTTAGTTACGTAATATCTGACTATGAAAGCGAGATCGCTGATAGCGATACCAAATGTGACGTTTTTAACAAACAGTTATTGGTAGATAGGTTATTGAAACGGGCCGTTAACCTACGCCGACTACCTACCTATACGGAGTGTTTGGTTCAGTTTTGGTTTTGGTGGTCAATCAGTGAAATAAAGAAGGAGACTCGATTTCAAAAACTACGTCTCAATTTAGTTTTGGAAAGATATTTTCAGATATCATAGAGATAAGATTTAGATGTTACACATTATTTAGATGAACATTAAATGGAGCAGTTTCTAAGCAGGTTTAAAGGTTTGTAGCAAATATTTTTCATTCTAAAGTTGCGGTAACTTCAAAGTGCAATTAGGATTATACAGATATTTTGTAAGTTAAGCGTGCAATAAAAGATCAATAAATATTTTTCAGATTTAATCTGTGCTTAAATAAGTTAACTATACTTCTGTTAACGAGGAATGTTACGAGGAAATGAAAACATTGACGATTCATACAATTTTCAGTGATTTATGACCCAAATAGGATGAAGGTTACCCACTCAGATTATAATAAAATAAGGCTTCTTCATAAAAAAACACAAAATAGCAAAAATCTCAAAAAACGGTAAAATATCGGTCATGCAAAGGGGTTCAAATGATTTGCCTTCACCCCCCGGATCTTTTTTTTATGGATAGCCAACGTTCTACCGAACATTCTGTATAAGAATAATGTTGTAAAGATAACATATATGACACTTAAAATACCACATTATTTGTTATATAAAATCAAAACGTATTCGAACTCATGAAAATGAAATTGACAGTAGATTTCCATCCCGCCCGGGGCCAGCTTCACATTCATGTATGCGCAGGGAACGGAGCTGTCATATAGTGCACACGTCCCGGAAGGCACTGTCTTTATCTTGTCTTTAGATAGAATTTTCTTTATCTCATTGTAACGTTAAAGGGGGACTCGATAGGAAACCTTAGAGAAGTCTATTTCAGCATTAAAGGGGCATGTAGCAGCATGCAGGGGCTTTCCTCGTGTCTACATGGACACGAGGAAAGACAATCTTAGAGAAATCAATCCATAATGTCGATTCTGCTAATTAGATCCTAGTATAATACAGTTATGATCCAGTCTCGACTCCTGACTTATGATCCAGTCTCGACTCCTGACTTATGATCCAGTCTCGACTCCCGATAATATGTTAAAACTGCTAAATAGTATTCTCAATCGTCAAGCCAACGTAAGCCCGTTTTGAATTTTGATCGGTTCAAACTCCAAAAAACAGTTTATGATATCAAGACAATTCTTTTATAATTCAGTTAAAGGACTGAGTAAGTAAATTACGATAATTGGGGTTCTGTTTAAAAATAGAAAGGCTTACGGTTGCCAACAACAGAAATAGTAGGTACTAGGTACGGTTAATTTTGCAGTGCATGAGATACTGTGGATATTTTTACATTGAATTCAGCACAGCCAGCGTGAAACGTTTAGACAAGAAGAATCTGTTGTATTCGAATGTTTTCCAATCTATTGTCAGCCGATACGATACGAAGCTATTACGCACCAACGCTCTTTCGAAGATCTCTCGAAAATCGAGTATTTGAACAACTGAAAGCGCCGACTACAGTACGTCCGACATAAACCATTTATGCGGTCTATATTTGCTTAGGATTTTCTTCTCTATGTTTATACTATTCCGGTATATGTTGTAATAAACGCACATATAATATAATATCAGTAATACCTAAAACTTTTCAGCCTAAATCGATTCAATACTTACCTACAGTAGCGAGGCGTGTATACAATTCGACATCATATCGGCTTCCCTTAGGAATATGATATCGCTAAGTGCAATCAAAATAAAATGTTTATTCGGTATTGCAATAGATATTAGCTTACGCGGCTTACCATTCCGCAAATCACACGCTTCGTCACTTACCTTTAGTCTATTCGCGGTAAGAAGTTAGTGAATCATGCATACATAGGTCATAGGTCTTACTTTAATTGATGTGAACCTGGCATAAGCGTCATTGTTAAATTTTGACATTTTACGCCTGCTTAACTGACTTCTTAACGCGAATAAACTTGAAACCCAAAGTTAAAACCACATAAATGATACACGTAAAGGCAATGGGTAAAACTAGATCACTGTCTACATTAATTAGTTTTACACGTCTGTCAAGCGACTTTTCCAACATATAAGACAAGGACAAAACATTGTATAGCTTATCCACTGTATAAATATTTTTATTAGTAAGGGAGGTATATTATAAAGAGGAAATATTTGATTGTTTTTTTGTTTGTATGTTTATTTTTACATTGGATAGGCTCTAAAAGTACTCGACCTATTTTGATGAAATTTAGTATAGAGTAGACCATGGGCTACATTCTCGCGGAAAAATGTAGAGTTCCTACGGGATTTTCTTTTGCGCATACTTAGCCGCGGAAAACATCTCGTACCCAATAAAATAAGTAATAACCCTTTTACTGCAGAAATATCTTAAATATTTTCCACCCGCAATATAAGAAAGATGAAATGGCTGAGTTTACGACGACATTTTTACTGCTCCGATAAACGATAATACGTCGGTGATATCGGGGGAGACGGCATGATGAGGTGAGATGTTACAGGGTACCTGTGCTCGTAGCGCTCCATGGCCTGTTGCGTAGACCATTTCATTCGCACTCGACATAGTGCAGGTTTAATTCCCAGATTGTGGCGTGTACCAATGAGACTTTTTCAGATCTCAAGTACATTATACGCATGCTCTAACAGTGAGGGGAAACATCGTGAGGAAACCCGCGCATGGTTGGCCCCAGACGTATTAACCAGTCATTTCTCTGGACTAGACTCTCTAGACTGACTGTGTTGTGGGAATGCCGTGTTTGCTTGGGCAACCATACTACATTTTAAACCGCCTGTCCCAGTCACTACAGTATTTCAAGAGTGGTTTCTTCGCTCGTAGAATACTACATAGATCATCTAATAACGGATAAACAGGCCTCAGACCTTTTTTGTAGTTTCGTAGTATGACCATCAGATTAATAACTATAAATAAAAAAAACTTTTAATTCAGAATAAAAAACAAGGTTTTGTTTTCTGAAAGTTAAACAAATAAAAAAGGATTACAATTACCACCGATTCGGAACCCTAACCCGGCGAGAAGAACCGGCGTAAGAAACTCGCGCGGGTGCCACCATTTAGTAAAAAGGATAGACAAAATTGTTCTTTAAAAAAAATATATGTATCATACAATACAACAAAAACAAACAAACATGTAAACAAAAATAAATAAATATATAATTACAATATCTACAATATATTACAGTACAGAAGTACATTGTTTAGTTAGTAAACTGAAATTGCCTCATAGGGTCATCTTATTCACACGGTATGCTGTTCTCAATGAAATCTTTAACTTTATACTAACCTTTGGCACACAAATGTCTTTTAACTCCTTTTTTAAATTTATTTATTGACAAATTTTTTACATTTTCTGGGAGTTTATTATAGAAACGTATACCTACCTTTAAAATGATTGTTTATTTTACTGAGTCTGGTTACTGATACAGCCAGTTTGTGCTTATTCCTAGTATTTATGTTGTGTTGGTCACATTTTTTATCAAATTCATTACTTTATTTTTTTACATACATAACATTATCAAAAATGTATTGAGAGTGTACAGTCAGTATCCCTATTTCTTAAATTAATTATTGTAAAAATTGATTAATTTTGTAGTTTTTGGTATGCAATAAAGTGTTATTGTATTGTATTCAACAAGAAATGGTAAATCGTGTATGTAGATCAGGAAGAGGAAAGGCCCTAAAATTGATCCTTGCGACATTCCCAGATCTATTTTGGCTCCACATTACATCTTGCCATTCACTTCAACCCTTTGTGTCCTGTTACTGAAATAAGATTTTAACAATGTAAGTGATGTGCCCCTTACGCCATAGTGGTCTAGTTTCCTGATCAACGTTGCATGCTCTACACAATCAAAAGCCTTGGAAAGATCGCAAAATATACCTAGTGCATTCTGCGATACCTCCCAGGCTTCATACATACTACTAAGAAGGCTAATTAATGCCTGCATCAGTCGTATATCGACCTTTAGTAAAACCAAACTGCTTGTTGTGTAGCAATTTATCAATATTATATTAAAATAAGCCAATAGTTTGTAAAATATTTTGTTCAAATATTTTACTAAAGGTCGGTAGTATAGAAATAGGTATATAATTAGCTGGATCAGATTTGCTGCCAGCTTTAAAAAGAGATAATACTTTGCTATGCTTCATTAAGTCAGGAAACTCACCAAACTCTATACAATTATTAAAGACACACGCTAGATGAGGTGCAATGAAGTCAACTATCGATAGTAATTCTCACGGACATATGACACAGGACACATGGGGACATGTCCGTAGTATTTTTTACATTTAATGAGCTAAATGTCTTAATAATGTCACGTGACTCAATTTGTTTAAAATGAAAGTTGTCCTCACATTTTTTAATATTATCTTTATGTAATGATTCAGCAGCTGCGGGTGATTTTTTTAGTAGAAAATGGAATCTCTGCAAAGAAATATTCAAATACTGACGCCCCTTCATCATCTGAGTTAATTATTTTATTGTCGACACAAAGTTTAAAATCTGAACTACGACAGGCTACTCTTCCAGTTTCACTATTAATTATTTTCCAAGTTGTTTTTATTTTATTTTTAGTAATTATTTATTTGATCTCTTATGTGTATTGCCTTTGCCGCAATTGACACTATTCCAAATATCTTTGAATATTTTTTTATATGAAGAGCATAATTTTCAGTATTATTGTAAGATTTTTCGGAATACTGTTCATATAAAAAGCATAGATATCCGGCTAATAGCTATTAGCAGGAGAAGAAGACATATAATATATATCACACCCAATTTTGATTCTAGCGACATTATAGCCAATTTTGGAATTGTTATTTAACTACTTTTGTCGGACACTTTTTAGCTTTTCTGCCTTAGAGAGTTAGTCCTCCTTTCCTCTACCCTCCATAGTTTTTGTAGAAGCTTTTCGTACACAAATGACATTTATATTGGCTTCAATTTAAGATGTCACTTATTTAATTGCAATACGTACGTTGAAATAACATTACAATAATAAAAACAACGTAAGTACAAAAACTATTGACTTCTGCCGACTTCAGTTTCAGGGTTTATTCCAAAGCATGACCAACGTTGAAATTCGTTTTGCCTACATAAAAATAGAAAAAATGACAGATGAACAAAATATAAAATCTGTCATTTTTTTCACATGATCTGTCATTTTTTATCGTCGATAAATCCTATTTCTACAGCGCAACGATAATACAACGCAGCGCCCGCACTGGTGACTTAGAAGCACGAGCTCTGTATTATTCACCGTTCCTCGCTCTTATCCAATTTAAATGGTCCACCTGAACGATTATTACATGCTTGTTGGAAGTAGGTATAGGAAATTGGATACGAAATCCTAAATGTGAAATAATGTTTCCATAGTCTCATGTATTATATTTTTCATGTAAATATGTGAATTCTGATTATTATAATAATTGATGCTATAGATCAGGGTTTTCAAAATAGCGAACTCCTGGGGGTTCACCGTTTTTCGTAATGCGAACAAAATTTACGTAATGGCGGCTTGATGACTGGCAGACCTGATTGATAGATTTTTGTGCAGCTAGACAAAAAGAGTATCCAGAACTCCACGCATTATGGTGTATTTCCTTTTACCCCTTGTTAAAACATACTTATATAATGAGGGTTTTCACACCTGATAAAAACAGAAAACAGGAATCTACTTGATACTGCGTCAGAGTTAGGGTTAAATTGTCAAAAAATATTCCCCAATTTGTGACAAGAAATAATAGGCTTATTTCTTCTCATCTCATCACATAAATATTAAAAAATATATTTCTCACTTATCTCAATTCTCTGTATTTTTCCATTAATAATTATGAAAATAGAACCTTATTTTCTTCAACAGTCAATTCTGTTATTTAGTGCGGGGAGAGGGGGAAATTAGTTAAGGGTTTATTGTCATCAGAAAATTCATTCGATGTCATATTCATGTAGCCAAAAGTTTAAGAAACTCTGCTATTGGTATATAGACTTTAGTCTGGTACTGGAATATTAAATTTGTAATTCTGCTAAAGGAATATGCTTGAATATAGTTGGCTATTGCTTGGTTCATTTTTCTTTTATTCGCCGAAATTACTTAATTATTTATTAAACACAATATACAACAAGAATATTTGTAATCTTCATAATTTTCACCCTTCTCCCCTATCTATTTCCTGGAAATACTTTTGTCTTTTAAACGAATCATTTTAATATATTTTGTTCTTAGTTAAAAATGCTAAAATTATAAAACACTTTATAACATTTGCATGAAGCACCTTAAGGGCCACAAGAACAGTTCTAAAAGTCAACCTCCTACAAAATGCATAATATGGATATTCCGCTAATGCAAATATATGTACTGTCAGGCGATATAACATTTTGTTCCGGAAGCGAACAAATCGAAGGTTTCCGGTTCAGTGGACGGCCGAGAATTACATCCGGGATTCCCCGAACACGTCCATGTATATTTGAAATACTGAAAAGCTTTCCTATTGGACTTGGATAATGTCAATAGATGTTAAGTTTTATGTGAAACCGGTTATTGGAATGAAAATTTTGCTAAGCTACTGACATTTTTTTTCCACACCTACATTTGCTACGTTTAATCAATGATTCCTGACCATAATAATTTCATAAATACTAATTTAATAGGTCACATTTGAAATAAACTAAAACTAAAATTGAATACAAGCATTTAGTAAGACCACAGAGATACTAATATACTACGTACAACGCAAGGGCAATAAAATTTCATGTCGAAATTGCATTGGTAATTAAACTAGCTAGTGCCAACGTCTCCGCCCGCATTGAATAAGCTTTACGACAGATTTTTTATTGTACAATAATCTTAAACACGAGAAACTTTTCAAAGGAAACATTATATTAAAAATCAATATTTCCATAGGTACAACGATTTCTTTACATTTTTTTTTATTCAAAAAAGATTGCATAGAAAACCGAAGATAAGGACCATTAGCAGCATGATTAAGCTTTACGTGTATGATACCAATTATATTTTACTTGTTGTGAATTTTAAGTGGAATAATACTGACCAACAAGCGGTACTTATGAAAGTACGTAAACGAGTAAGTTACTCTTGAAAACGCTCCATACAAGTCGTAACCAACTGACGACACTATTAGGTATAAATATAAGGCCGCAGGAACATATTTGTAAATAACTCCGAAATTTATGCGTTTAATTTCATACTTACTATCCCTACTAATATTAAAAATGTGAATGTAAGTTTGTTTGTTACGCTTTCACGCGAAAACTACTGAACGGATTTTGATGAAATTTGGTATGGTAGTAGTTTACACTCAGGATTAAAACATAGGCTACTTTTTACATGTCGTAAATATTTTACATGTCGTCGCACAGAGAATAAAATATGCAAACTTACGTACAGAAAAAGCTTGCATAGAACGATCCAATTCGATCCAAATTTGATAAGAATAAATGATAAAATATATGTTACGACAAAACGATAAAAATATATGTTAATCTTGATCATATTTGTAACCTTCGTTTTCAAAACATGATTTCTGTTAATTTTCTCGATAAAAAAAATCTATGCTTTATGTTGGAGAGATAAATGAAATATATAGTCCCGATAATATCATATTGTCTTTTCACTTATTATGTTCATACAACGTTTAGCTTAGTATACTATTTAGATCGGAGGTTAGGACGAGACTGGCTACTTAACACTGGAAATATAATATTGAAATGACTTGGAACCAAGAGTGCAAGCATGCACTTTTGTGTGGTCCCTACATCATCCTCCCTCCTTATAAAACAAAAAAGAAAAAAAAAAAGACGTGTGGCACTCGGGGACTGCCGCGGTAAAGCTATTGCATAGCATTATCGCACGCACACAACGCCATGTTGAAGACTGCCGAACTGAAACGACGTTAGACGATGCACGGCCTTCAAGCCACACTCCGTGCCCGTCGGAGTGGGGAGCGTGAGGTTTTTTCGTTACGGAATTTCTGGATTCGGTCCCCGCGCTCAAGGCCCGCGATAGAAGCTATGCAATAGCTTAATACATTATACAAAGTTTATACAAAACAGTTATCACTAATTTTTATTACAAAATAATTTCTTTGCCAAACTGGTCATTTATTAATTTTATTCAATTAAAATAACACTAGAAATTCAAATAGCTAATTCTATGACAGAATTCCTTGATTTCACAAAAATAAAAATAAAAATTAGTGTGCATTTAGACACACATTAAACTAAATAGCTTGTTAATTAGAATTACTGCTTGCTTGCTTGTATATTCAAAACAATATAAAAATATATTAAAATACCTAAAAATATGATGTAGCAAACCTAAACCTACACGTATCCATCCCTGTTGCACCGTGGGTGGGCGCGGCGGGGACACGCACCACGGTAGGCAGCACACTCGCGCTGCTGGATCGCATTTCCTTGCGGAGCCAGCTCCGGGCCCGGCGGTGACATTGCATGCGAATGCCATAGAGCAGGGCGCCGACGATGATAACCACCAAAACAATTAAAACTTAACTCATAGTATTTACTTTTTGGTGCAGGTCTACAGCTGTACCCGAATTAATTTGAACCTGTGCCACTGCCATGTTGTCTTTTGTTTGGTAATTTCCCATTATGAAAAAATAAAAGTAGACTATACTGAAGCGACTTCCAACTTTATTTTTATTGAAAACTTATTAAAGTACGTAACGTGTTTTCTGTTGAATATGCAAGCTAGCAAATTACATAGAATAAGTTGCACAATGTCCGTTATTTACTTCGATGCTAAAATTTACGTGCCCTAGATGTGACATAATTTAATCTAGATATAACAAAAAAAAATGTTCACATAAAACAAATTTGAACAAAAACACATATAATAAACTCTTTGTAAAATAAAGCACAGGATAAAAACACAAAATGTATAAAGTATGTAAATGGTACATTCAACCAAAATTCTAGAGTAATTTTTATATATGAAAAAAACTTTCTAAATATGAAAATCATCCATACTCATGCATATACGAGCATAAATCATGCTACTACAAACTAACATTCCAAAACTTGATTACTGTGAGTCTAGTATAAATATTATTTTATATCGAAGACCTCACGTTACGTTTCAAAGTGCATAATGCAATTCAGTATCGTATTTCATGTACTGCTAACATCATACTAGGAGTTCAGCTAATACTACAAGTTATCTATGAGCGTGTCAATTACTATAAACTAAACTGGGATGTATTCTTACCTACAGCAAAAATCTCACGGGTCTCTTAACAACTCTCTCCCGGTTCTAATAATTCGCTGATTCTCTGGTGAAACTATTTTATCCGGCTCCGGGGCTAAATCATTATTTTTCATTATACGTTCTCTGTTTAATAATTTCAACGACACATCATCATCATCATCCGTTAGTATAAAAGCTGGTTTCAATCTATCGATTGAGATACGAGCTTCACGACCCGGCAATTGAACTTTGAATACTTTAGAATCTCGCTCTAACACTCGATATGGACCATCGTAGGGGGGTTTCAATGACTTATGTACCGCGTCATCCCTTACGAAAACGAAATGACAATCTTTTAACTCCGAACTAACAAAAATTTTACGTGAGTTTTTCTTATCTCTCGTAGGGCGGTAGCTATTTATAGTCTCGCGGATTTTCTCGACCAAACTATAAGGATTACTCGTATCTAACTCACTCGTGTTGTCATAGAACTGCACAGGTAAACGTAAAGTTTTGCCGAAAGCCAGTTCTGCGGCGCTAGTCCCACTGTCGGTGCGCACCGCTGCACGAAGGCCTAGGAGTACGGTAGGTAATTCGTCTACCCAATTACCAGTGGAACTTCCTAAACGAGCCATAAGTGCTGCTTTCAACGATCTATGCCATCGCTCGACCGCACCGTTGCTCTGAGGGTGATACGGAGTAGTGCGACTCTTACAAATACCCAAAAATCTCATTAAATTTAAAAACAGACTAGACTCAAACTATCGTCCTTGATCCGATGTAATCCTCTGGGGCAACCGTATCTTACTATCCAATCTTCATAAATAGTTTTAGCTACCGCGTCAGCTGTAATTTCATGTAACAGAAAAGCTTCGGGAAAACGGGAAAATCTATCTATAGTAGTAACTAAATATCTAAATCCTTGTGGAGATGTTGGTAACGGACCACCGATGTCCACATGGATATGCTCGAAACGATTAGCTTTTGGGAATTCTCCCAAATCTGAAATTACATGGCGGCTGACCTTCGACCTTTGACATTGCACACATGCTTTAGCCCATTCTCTTACATCTAAATTCATATTAGGCCAAAAATAACGCTGAGCTACCATATTTCTGGCAGCCCTAACACCTGGATGACTCAAACCATGAACACTATTAAAAGCTAATTTTCTAATTTTTTCTGGCAAATATGGTCTTATAACGCTATTGTTAGAAATTTCGCAATAAATTGGCTTACTAGAATAAGGTAATAATATTTTCTTTAATTTAATATTGTTATTGCTACTTGGACAATGCCTCAATTGCGAAACATTCTCGGCTGTCAGTTGATCGTCAGCGATTTCGTCGAAGTCGAGTACAGTCGGACATAAAATTGTTTCAATTTCTGATCGCGACAATGTGTCGGCCATGATATTATCTTTTCTCGAAATATGCCGAATATTAACCGTAAATTCACTAATAAAAAGAAGATGCCGAGCCCTTCGCGGTGTTTCCCTATCCTCTTTACCTATTTTTGAAAAGGCGTGACATAAAGGTTTATGGTCTGTGAACACTGTCAAAGGCCGACCTTCAAATAATTTTCTAAAATATTGGATAGACTTATAAATAGCTAGTAATTCTCGATGAAACGTAGAATACTTCTGTTCAGTTGTCGATAACTTTTTAGAGAAGTACCCTAGAGGTTTCCATGTACCGTTAACCCTCTGTTGCAATACTGCTCCTAAGTATTAGAGGCATCTGTCATTAACGCGATAGGAATATCTGGAAGAGGATGAGATAAAATAGCGGCTTGTTGAAGGCCGTCTTTACACTTTAAAAACGCTTCCTCAGCTACTTTTGTCCACGCAATTTTTGTTTTATCTTTTTTCTTTGCGTTAATTAATATTTATTGAGTTCACTCTGATAAAAAGCTAAATTCGATAAATGAGGCCTATAAAAATGTAACATTCCTGAAAATCGTCTCAAATCGTTAACAGTTTCTGGTTTGGGAAAATTTACAATTGCTTCTACTTTTTTTATTTAGCGGCTTGATACCGTCTTCGCTAACTTCGTGACCTAAGAATTCTATTCGCGACTGTCCAAAACAACATTTACTTAGGTTGACAGTGATACCATAAGTATTGAACCTTTCGAATTCATATTACCCAACATAAGGAACATTTAAGGCTCATACCTTAAATGTTCCTTATGTTGGGTTGCATTCTCGCTGGCAATAATAACGTCATCCAAATAATTAAAAAGAAAATCTAAACCTTGTAAAACGGTATTACTCATAAAGCGTTGGAATGTCTGTGCTGCATTTCTTAAACCGAATGTCATGCGGGGAAACTCAAATAACCCAAAAGGGGTAATAATTGCAGTTTTCGTCGCAGTTGCAGTTAAATGTCGCCCGGTGCTACGCTTATACAATGATATGCTCTATTTATGTCTAATTTTGAAAAATCTTTCTATTCGCTAAAATGTACGTAAAATCGTGCAACCTAAGAATGGGATATCTGTCAGGCTTCGTAATTGCGTTTAACTGGCGGTAGTCACTACACGGTCGTAGTTCACCGTTCTTTTTGGGAACCACGTGTAGTGGACTAGCCCATGCGCTTTTAGAAGGCCTACAGATGCCCATTTCCTGCATAACTCTAAATTCTTCTTTAATTTTTTTGTATCTATCGGGTGGCAATGGACGGGCCCGCGCATAAACAGGGGGCCGGTCGTCTCAATATGATGTAGCACGTTATGTGAAGGCGTTTCCCTAAATAAATAAATAAATAAAATAAATAAAAATATCTTTATTAAACACACAAAGGACATGACACAGCCAAATTTTAACAAAAAACAAGTAAATTATACACTAACGCACTATATCATTCAAAGAATACGAAAAGAGACAGTTTTAAAAACACAGCTGATTAAGGCTATGCAATGCCCACACCATGTGTTTAAAGGAATGCCACTCAGGCTTCGACCGCGGCAAGCCGTGGCGCCTGATCTTCCGTGACCCCCTTGTAAGTTCGCGATCTCACGACGGCACACAATCATAATATTATTGAGTTACAAAAATACAAAAGGTACAAAAGAATAAATAAAAATAAAACACAACGCATATATACATATAATAGTATAGATACGATACTAATTACATTGTTATTATTGCTTCAAGCTGTTTATTTCACGGCGCACATAGTCACCGCACACAATCAGTCAGTCGGCGCAGAGACGCGTTCAGCGCTCCTGCCTCGACACGGGCGGCACGACAACGACGCTCGATATAATATAATATTATATAATTGAAAATATCATGATTGCGAGTAATAAAAAGATGAAATAATATTTTTAGTAAATAAAAACACAATCATATAATATGTAATTCATAAATATACGGGAAGAATAATAAATAAAGAATCCTCTGTTATTTACTACATTTATGCAGTGAGCAGACATTGATGTTGGTGATAAGAATTTACACCGCCATAACTACAGCTTACAACACTTCGGTAAGTATAATGAAAATTATATCACACTTAATGTAATATACGTATATAAGATTGTAGTTATTGTAGTTATAGGGAGAGTATAATATATAGATAGGGTTTGCATTTTGCGATTCGAAATTAAATAATATATTACGGATAGTATAATTGATATAAGTAATAACGACACAGTTATATATAAATTAAATACTAATTGGTATATTACTATTCAGTTGTCATTAGTTTTGAAGAGACTGGTAAGAAGAAAGTTGTTGCTGCATTATAAAGGCTTTGTATTTTAACTTGAACCCCTGTATTTTTTTTGTTAAATGACACTAGTTTACTTAAATCGGAATATTTACTCAACATATCAAAATATGGATGACTCTCAACGATCGATGTTATAGAAGGCTGACCAATTTTTACAACAGGCGCTGATCTACTCATATCCGTAATCTGATCTATGAGTCTACGACGATGCATGTCAACTAAAATTTTATGGTGAGCTAAAAAATCTGCACCTAAAATTGGCTGCTTGACTCCAGCCATAATAAAATCCCAGCGATAGGGACGTCTTAAATTAATATCTAATACTAAAGTTTTAACACCATAGGTTTTAATTTCCGTGCCGTTAGTGCCGTTAGCGGCATACAATTTATAATTAGTTGGTTGCAAAGATATTCTTGCTCACCGGAAGCACGGAGACGTTGGCACTATGAGGAATCTATGAGGAAACGCAGACCAGAGTTGCGATCGGTGACTGATACGCGGCTGTAGGGGACGATGGTACAGGCCTCCGCCGGGGGCTGCACCTCCTCAGCTAGTTTTCCGACGTGGCGGGGGCGGCCGAACTGCTGCTGCTGCCAGCTTCCCTCGGTCTCCATGCGCATGGCTGCTCGCAACGATAGGCATTTTGGCGAAACTTGTAGTGGTACCTGCAAAGCCGCTGCGTCGATCTCGGGTTGCGGCCTCTTGTAGTTGAACGTGGGCGGACAAACTGACGGTTTCTGCTGCTGCTCCGTCGGCCTCTAGATCGGTCGCACTCCATGTTGGCCAAACGTATATTTATCTTGGCCAATTCTGCCGAGATGCCGTCGATTTCCCGGTCTTCATAGCGTCCCGCGCTCTTGGTTTGAGTGACACTTCTGTCAAATGTGACGTGCGACTGGCTTCAGCGACGTTGTCAGCGATGACCGCCAGGTGGTTGAGGTCCTTTGTGTCCGAAACAGCTAACACCGCACGGATCGTTTGTGACAGATGCCCCTGCCAGAGCACCTTGAGCGTGTGGTCAGGAATCTTGTCGCGAGCTAACCCTTGCATGCGATGCAGTAGTTGGGAGGGTTTTTGGTCTCCCAGCTCCATTGCGCCGATCAATTTCTCTATCTGCCTGGCCAAAGAGTCTTCAAAGATGCCGAGTAATTTTGACTTGAGCGCCTCAAACTTTCCAGTGTCTGGCGGCTTTGGGAGTTTGGAGACCACCAGATCAAAACGGCTCTCATCGCTCAACTTCTGAGGCGCCAATATCGCTTGCATGTGGATGAACCAAATTCTCGGGTGGTCCGTCCAGAATTCTGGTATTCTGGATGACACGGTAAAGGACATCATGTCTGCTGGCGGCAATGGGAGGCTTACTGTCGGCGCTGGGTAACCAGCTCGTTGTTCGGTAGCCATAGTTTATAATTATAAAGTTTCTAACTTATTATAAATCACTCGTGATACCCCAAAAATTATTTATTTTTTCACCAAAATATTGTTTACTTTATATTCACCAAACTCATGTTCTCGGGGTCACCAATGTGGGGTATGCTTTATGTTAGAGAGATAAATGAAATATATAGTCCCGACAATATTATATTGTCTTTTCACTTATTACGTACATACAACGTTTAGCTTAGTATACTATTTAGATTGGAGGTTAGGACGAGACTGGCTACTTAACATTGGAAATATAATATTGAAATGACTTGGAACCAAGACTGCAAGCATGCACTTTTGTGTGTGTGTACAATAAATAACCATTAAAATGAGTGTGACAAAAAACAAAAATGAGAAAATTAACAATAATTGTTTATAATAAAAGGAAGGGAATTGTCGTTTTTATTTTTCGATTGGAATAAGATATTTGCTAGGATTAATTTATTTCAATGACAAATAATTCGGACGAGTCGAATGAAACATCGCGAAATGGCGACCTGTCATTTCTTCTGTTTCATATCTGTAGAATCCAACAGTACCGGCTTAGGCATTTTGTTATGGGACGTATAAAATTTTTTTCTGCTTTTTTTCTGCTTTTTTCTGCTCAATAATAATTCGAATTTATTGTTGAAAGGCCGCTCAAAGTTATTTTACCTCGGACTTAACCTTTATGCTGACGACATAAGAATAAAGCGTTCTTATCTCTAAGACAAGTCTCAAGAAAGTACTTAAGATATTGTTTTAATTAATAGACCGTACTTAAGTACAGCGGTAGGAACGGCGTATCAAGTGAGTGCGAACGTATTAATAAACGAAACTCGTTACTCAAGTACGCTGTAATTGCTGTCAAACTGAGTACAGTCAAACCTTGATTTGAGTACGGCTTGGGATACCAAGGTATATTCCCAACGGCTCTGAAATACTTAATAATATATATATATATATATATAATTTTTTTTTTTTATTAATTAAGGGAGCAAACGAGCAAACGGGTCACCTGATGGTAAGCAACTACCGTCGCCCATGGACACTCGCAACATCAGAAGAGCTGCAGATGCGTTGCCGGCCTTTTAAGAGGGAATACGCTAAAATAATAAATAATAAAACCAATCTTCAAAAAGGGTGACCATACGAATTTAAACAACTACAGACCAATAACACTTATATATTCTTCTTATACTTCCTACCAATATTCTCAAAAATGTTTGAAAAATTATACAGTTTTTTCACAGCATGTAATATAATACGAGGGCTGCACTAAAAGTATCGGGAGTGGAATATTTCCACTGTTCCTATCATATTAAATTTTTTTAAATTTAAAACTCCTTGGTTTTAAAAATCGAATACCGTTTATTTATTTAAAAAAAGATTCTCGGTCTTGTCACAAGATCTTGTCAAACTTGTTTAGTCGTTGAGAAAATGGAATTGACTCGAGAAAATTGTAGAGCGATGATTTATTATGACTTTCGAAGTGGTTTAACACAAAAACAGTGTGTTGACCGGATGATTTCTGCATTTGGTGATGAAGCCCTATCCAAAACCACAATTTATCGCTGGTTTGCTGAATTTCAACGTGAACGTGTCAAGCTCAGTGATGATCCCCGTCAAGGTCGTCCAAAAACTGCAGTCACCCAAGAAAACGTTGATGCTGTGCGTAAGCTGATTGAGGAAGATCGACATGTGACATACCGCGAAATTCAGGCAACTTTAGACATTGGCATGAGTCAAATACAAATAATCTTGCATGAACAATTAGGTGTAAAAAAGTTGTTTTCCCGATGGATACCGCATTTGCTCTGTGAAGAGCAAAAAGCGACTCGCGTTACTTGGTGCGTCAGAACTCTCGAAAGATTCCACGCAGGATCCTCAAATGCTGTATACAACATCGTATCAGGTGACGAATCCTGGATATACGCGTACGAACCCGAAACAAAAAACCAGTCACGAGTTTGGGTGTTCGAAAATGAGTTAAAGCCAACAAAAATTGTTCGTTCACGGAGTGTTGCAAAAAAAATGGTGGCCACGTTTGTCTCCAAAACCGGCCATGTTGCGACTATTCCTATTGAGGGACAAAGAACGGTTAATGCAGAATGGTATGCTAACATTTGTTTGCCACAGGTCGTTTCTGAACTCCGTAAAGAGAACTGCAACCGCCGCATCATCCTCCATCACGACAATGCGAGTTCTCACACCGTGCACAGAACAAAAGAGTTTTTAGAGCAAGAAATCATAGAATTATTAGACCATCCGCCGTACAGCCCCGACCTAAGCCCTAATGATTTCTATACTTTCCCTAAAATAAAGAATAAATTGCGTGGTCAGAGATTTTCATCACCTGAAGAAGCTGTGGACGCCTACAAAACGGCCATTTTGGAGACCCCAACTTCCGAATGGAATGGTTGCTTCAATGATTGGTTCCATCGTATGGAAAAATGTGTCAAATTTCGCGGAGAATACTTCGAAAAGCAATAAATACATTTTTAAATAGTAATGTTGTGTCACTTCCTTGATTCCCGAAATTTTCAGTGCCGCCCTCGTATTAAAGCCGGATCAATTTGGATTTAGGAAAAAGACTTCAACCATACATGCTTGTTTCTCACTTATTAAAAAAGTCACAGAATGTTATAATTCTAAATCATTACTAGTAGCATTGTTTTTAGACATGACAAAAGCATTTGATTTTGTATCACATAATATTCTACTTAATAAATTACATCGCTAAGGTGTTAGAGCAGTAGCTTATAAATGGATCGAAAGTTATCTATCAAATCGCCAACAGCGTGTTGAAATAATTGATTATAGCACAATCTTCAATACAATTTGTAGGTCACCGTACATAACAAATGATGTCGGTGTACCACTGGGCTCTATATTAGGGCCTTTATTATTCCTGAATTACATAAACGATCTACCAGATGCTTTAGAACACCAATCCATTTTATATGCTGATGATACCACAGGATATCGTCGAAGGAAATAATCAACTTCATATTGAGGCTGAACTAAATAACTATTTGCACACTATTCATGTAGTAGAATATGTCAAACACATTAAAATATGTAAACACCTACTGTACCATATTCTTGGCAAATAGATGAATTTGAATTTTGAATTTGAATTTGAATTTGAGGGTTTTTGCACTTTCATCGAATACAATCTCTTCATATTTTTTTATAATCTACTCTAATATTTACAACAACTCAGAGAAAATAATGATAAAAAAAATAACTAGGTATACAGCTTTCAACAATATACCTGTAGTAACAAGAACCTGAAAAACAAAGAACCTGGGAGAACAAGCATTGCTCGGAGTTTTATAGTGCGAAAAAGAAAAATTATAAAAAAAAAAAAAAAAAAAAAATTCGTCCGGCCGGCATTCGAACCCGATACAAATTTATAAACAACGCAAAAAGCCAATGGCCTACGATGCTGCGCTATTGAGTATCTGACGTAAGATGGAATAATTACTCATATCTTATTACTATTACACGACGAAAGAAAAAACATGACAAACTAAGATCCTTATGTCGTCGGCATAAAGGTCAAGTCGCAGGTAAAATAACTTTGAATGGACTTTCAACAATAAATTCGAATGATTTTTGACGGCCGGAGTGCAGAGCAAAATGACATAGGTCCATTTAGCAAAACGCGTCAGCGGGTACTACCGTTTTCTATACAAATGAAGGAGAAGGAATGACAGGTCGCCATGTCGCGATGTTTCATTCGACTCGTCCGAATTATTTATCATTGAAATAAATTAATCCTAACAAATATCTTATTCCAATCAAAAAATAAAAACGACAATTCCCATCCTTTTATTTTGTATTCCGAAACTGTAATTAATTTTCTCATTTTTGTATACAAAAAATATAGTTCCAACTCCAAGAATATTCATTTTTTAATGGTTATTTTATGTTTTTTTTATCGAGAAAATATACATAAAACGTGTTTTGAAAACAAAGGTCCCCTTACAAATATGATCAAGATTAATATATATTTTTTTGCTGCAGAAAAATGTATCCATCGACTCAAAAAAAATTTAATGAAGCCATTTTACGATGTATAGCGCCTTAACTACGTTATTAATATTTCCACACTGTTAACCAATAAAAATTGATTACTTTGAAATCTGAATTTTATTGATAGTAAAATGTTTTGTAGATTGTTCGTGTTATTACTCACTGTGAGTGTGCAAAGAAATACAATTTTCTAAACAACAATGCAAATGCAATGAAAATTTTGATTAGGAAATTAATAATACCTTTTCATTAAATAAAATAAAGTGACATGATCACTATCATATCTGCTGCTACAGTTAGTTGTAAAAATATTGAACAGGATTTAAATATAAAATATAAGGTCCTTACATATTAAATTGGCGTTTTGTCATACTAGCGACTTGGATCTCAAATACATTATCTTCTTTGGTTAGGAATTCCAATTTCAAATTTATACCAGTTTATACCAGTGCTGCAGAAACAGCTCGAAGGATTAATGATGTGTATAGCGGCGGTGTCGCAAAAGAAAACACAGTGCGATTGTGATTCCAACGTTTTCGTTCTGGAAATTTCGACCTGCAGAACAAGCTCCGTGGACGGACGGAGACCAAAGTTGATAATGAAGAATTGAAGGCTATTGTGGAAGCGGATCCATCGCAAACCATATCCGAGTTAGCTGCAGGCTGCGGTGTTAGTGATAAAATGTTTTAATCCACTTGAAGCAATTTGGGAAGGTGAAAAAGCTTGAAACCTCATGAATTGAGTGCAGCAAACCGACAAACGCGCGTCGACTGCTGCGTTACATTACTCAACCGGGACTATAATAATGAGGGATTTTAAATCGAATTATTACCTGTGATAAAAAGTGGATCCTCTACGATAATCGAAAACGCTCATGAACCCTAGCGAACCAGCCAAAGCGAAAATTGACTCAAAAAACTTACTTGTGAGCGTTTGGTGGACTAGTGCCGGTGTCGTTCATTACAGCTTTGTTAAATCTGGCCAGACGATTACGGCAGAAGTCTTTTGCCAGCAACTGCAAATCATGATGGAAAAGCTAGCTGCTAAACAACCGAGGTTGGTCATTCGCTCTAGGCCACTGCTGCTTCAGGACAACGCCAGACCAAACTGCACAACAGATGGCTATTAAATTAGAGGAGCTTCAATTGGAATGTCTAAGACATCCACTGTACTCCCCGGACCTTGCTCCAACAGATTACCATTTTTTCGAAATTTGGATAACTAAGAAGTTATCCAAATAAAATCTGCGTGAAGGCGCTTTGGACTGCCCCATCGGAGTTGAATTTTTTCGTAAAAATGTCCGAATGGTTTTTTTAGTAAAGGAATCAATTAAATGAATATGAGATGGCAAAAGTGCATAGATAGCAATGGATATATACTTTGATTAAATAAATATATTATATTATATTATATTTATTTATTTATTTTATTTTAATAATTTATGTACACATAGTAAAATATTGACATTGGCAACTTAAAACAGAATACAGTTTTGTACAAAGGTGCTACTTATTCCAAATTTGAATTTCTTCCAGCAGACCTGATACAGGAAAGAAAGTCCATAGATATTTATTTATTTATTTATATATTATATTAAACTAATATATATCATAATCATTACAATTGCAATAAAATATTGGATAAAATTACACACTTTTAAATAATAATCAATCATATTATATGACACTTTAATTAAAGGCTAAGCTGAAATAGTCCTCACGCAGCCTTTTCTTAAATAGCCCAAATGTCTTCGTTGGTAATCTAAGTTGGTATGGAGTTCCAGAGCTAAGTAGCGTAGGCCGTAAAGGAGTAGGCAAAAAAGTTAGTACGATGGGGAGAGATATCTAGAAGGGTGCGTCTAAAGGGTCTACAAGATAAGTTGTGAAAATTAGGAAAGGACAAGCGCTCGTTTAAGTAAGATGGAGATGCGGGTCTAAATAAAGTATTGAAAAGAGAACGTAGTATGCGATAATTTCTGCGAAGGCGAATAGGAAGCCACTGGAGCTACTTTCTGTATTGGGATACACGTGGTCTCGTTTCTTAATTCCAAAAATAAAACGTATAGAGAGATTCTGCAAACGTTCTAACTTGTTTAGGATCTCTTCATTTGCATCCAGGTAACAGATGTCGGCATAATCGATTATAGGTTGAATAATGGTTTGTGCCAAAAGAATTTTAATAGGAGCTGGAAGGAAGTTTTATAGTAAATTGAGCGAATGGAGGGTGTGGTAAGCTTCATGGCTAACATTGTTGGTATTGGTATTCCATGACAGGTGAGAATCAATGATAACTCCCAGGTTTTTGGCAAAGTCGGAAAAGGGAATCAACGAACCGCTTAGACTAATGAAGATTGAAAGAGATGAGGAGAAAACACTAAGAGATTTATTTTCCATAGCCCACCGAATGTCATCAGTGACATTTATAAATGCAGAAACAGTGCTATGACCAGTACGAAAGCCAGATTGTAGTGTAATTATTAGTTTATTTTGAATCAAAAACGAAGAGAGCTGTTGGTAGACGATATGTTCTAAAACTTTTGATAGGAATGGCGGTATAGATATGGGACGAAAACACGATAGAGAAGTAGGATTATTGACTTTTGGTAGAGAAAGGATATTTGCCATTTTCTAGGATTGTGGGAAACAGCAAGAGGATAAAGAGAAGAAAAATTCGACTTATATAATTCGACATGGAACATAATTCCTCCTTTACAAAACGCCAATTTCATATGTAATAACCTAATATTATTATTCTTCCGTGATTTAATCATATATTATGACAACCAAGTAACTTTTTCATTTGACTTTGTTCGCAGCTGCTTTATTACTAAATAGATATTGCCCGCGACTTCGTGGGCGCTCAAGAAAATCCCGCAGGAACTATACATTTTACCGCGATGAAAAGTAGCCTATGTTAGACCACAGGGAAGTCTAATCTACTGTGTCTTTCATCAAAATCAGTCCCGTAGTTTCGGAGCCTATTCAATACAAACATACAAATCTTTCCTATTAATAAATACCAGTATAGATTTAAATCCTTGACTTTGTGAAACATAAAAATATGTAAGAGCCAGGCAAGGCTAAATGTATCACATACAAAGTTATATAAAATGTTCCAGTGCATTCCACTTCTTAGAACGAAAGTCTTACCAGAAGAAATGGCGTTGTATTGGAAGTCAAGTAAGTTTTTGCAGACTTAATAGGTCTATATTTTCTTATATTTTACATTTAAGAAATGCAGTTGCATGAAAAAAGTAAACTTGCTATCTCATAATTTGGTATCAGTAGAATATAATATTTATTATAAAATATTTAAACGACTTATTAGTAAATTAATGTTCCTATTTTCTTGTCAAATATTTTTAATACATCACTTTAAGTAAGGAAGAAACTGATTGATTAGATATTAGCTAATTGTTTGTATATTGTTTGGAGAGGGGACCTGATACCCATGGGAGACTAGGTACACTCAATTGTATTTGTAATTGACTGTATGGTCAACACCTACTTTTACATGTCGGTAGTAAACGATACCAACAAACTTTTCCTAATGAGTAGAATCGTCAAATTTAGTTTAGATTTCGTGAGTAGCACTTTTTTTAATGGTTGACGAAAAATGATTTTTATTGTCTCTTACACGTGTATTCAATGTTTTTAGGGTTCCCTACATCAAAAGGACATGTCTAAGGAGTGTCTTCCGTAATAATAAACGTGCAATAGGTTCTTTTAATACCTTAAAAAGTTATTGTCCGATTTCGCTCAAAATAATTTTCCTAAAGAATTTTTAGCATAAATTATAGATAATAGAAACTTACAAGTTTCAATCAATTTAGAAATACCAGGGGGGGGGGGGACTAACTTATAAACTTTGGAGGCCTATTACTCGAAAATGGTCGACTTTGTTAAAAAGTCATGTATAAAACCTTACTTTTATTTTAAAAGACCTATTTAACGATACCCTACACCAGGGGTCTCCAAACTTTCCAGCCTTAGGGCCATACTGATTACTCCAGTAAGTTCCGAGGGCCAAAACCATATTATCATTGTTGCCGGTGGTAAAAAGTGAAATAGTCCACTGATGAAAAAAAAAGTCCGAAAGAGTACGCAACGTTTAAAAAAGGCTGCAAATCGGACTAAAGTCCGCAAAACGGCAACACTGCATATTATTAATTTTCCTGTCATTATCTATAATTTCTAGATTAGTCGTAGAGTACGAGCCATGAGGAGTAACGTGACACGACATCTGGTGGACACAAGCGGAAATAGGTAGTACCTTCTATCGCTAACAGATGGCGCTAATAGCACGTACAGAATAATCTCGTTGGTTCGAGAAAATTCTGGTGACTCACTTCTAGATGGCTTTAATTGGAATATATAAGAAGGCTAGTGGCGCAACCACAAGTCAGTTCCTATGACACTGTTGTGAAATAAAATAGTGCGTACCTCCTTAAAACGTGTTTGTGCGTGTTTAAATTTAAGACGTCTTTGTAACAGTATTTTGATTTGAATTGTTGCTTTTGTGTGTGATTTAGTAGTATGGAAAAGAAGCGAAAAATTGATGGTGAATGCAGAAAATTCAAAGATCAGTGGAACATTTAGTATTTCGTAATGGAGTCCAGTAACAAGGCGCTATGTTTGATTTGCAATGAAAGCATAGCCGTTCTCAAGGAATATAACATTAAACGTCATTATGAAACAAAACATTTTCAAAATTACTCAAAATATACAGGAAGTTTGCGGACAGAAAAATTCGCAGCTATGAAGCGCGAATTGAAATCGCAGCAATCTTCATTTACAAAACTCATAACTGAAGAAGAGGCTGCAACTCGTGCCAGCTTTCGTGTGGCTCTTGAAATTTCAAAACGTGGAAAACCATTCACCGATGGAGAAATGATGAAAGAAAGGTAAATTTATTAAAAACTGTCAGTATGTCAGCAAACACTGTGGCTCGAAGGGTAGAAAACATCGCTGAAAATATATCCTCTCAACTGTTCGACAAAAATAGACATGTTGAGTGGTTTTCTTTGGCCTTGGATGAGTCAACGGATGTGTCAGATACTGCTCAGGTGTTGATTTATATTCGAGGAGTAGATAAAAGCTATGAAGTGCATGAAGAACTTCTTGATATGTATAGTATTCATGGCACAACTACTGGTACAGATATTTTTAAAGGAGTTGAAATGGCCATTAATCAAAAGAACCTTCGATGGAAAAACTTGAAATGTACTACAACTGATGGAGGCAAAAACATGAGTGGGAAAGATAAAGGAGTGGTCGCTCTTGTGTCAAAGGCTGTAGAAAATGACGGTGGTTCAAAACACCGTCACCGGTTCAAGAATCATTAGTCTTACATTGTATCATTCATCAAGTCTTTGTGCGGAAAATGTTTGGATATGTCTGAAGTTCTGAAACCAGTCATATCAACTGCTAATTTTATCAGATCTTTTGGGGTGAATCACTGACAATTCCGACAATTTATTGAAGAGATTGGAGAAAATGACTTACCTTATCATACTGCCGTACGTTGGCTTAGTTGTGGGAAAGTCCTTCTGCGCTTTTTTGAACTTCAAGCAGTGATCGAAATTTTTTTGATTGAAAAGCATCGCCCTCTTACTGAATTACAAAACAACGCATGGCTGTGGAAGTTAGCATTCTATGTTGATTTGACAAAACATGTGAACGAACTGAATTTGAGATTGCAAGGAGAAAACCAGCATCTTCCTGATTTATACACTAATATCAAATCATTCCGGAATAAATTGATACTGTTTCAATCACAACTACGAAGTAAATGTTTTTCACATTTTAAAACATGTGAAATATTCAGCCACACCACTGGGACTGAGTTTCCTATCGATTTTGCAATCGAAACTTTGAGTGCATTGAAAATAAATTTTAATACTCGTTTCTCGGACTTTGATGCCATTGCGAATCAAATTAAGATTTTTCAGAATCCTTTTGATACTGACATTGAAACCCTAGCCCCGGAACTTCAAATGGAAATGATTGATCTACAGTGCAGTGATATAATTAAGAACAAATATCAAAACTCATCTTTGTTGGAATTTTATAAGGGTCTTCCACTGACACAATTTGATAATTTGCATAAATTTGCTCGTAGGCTGTTTTCTGATTTTGGTACTACTTATTTGTGTGAGAAGACCTTCTCCGAAATGAAGTACACAAAAATGTTTACAGATCTAAATTAACTGATGAGCATCTTAAATCTCTTTTAATAATTGGTACAAGTCAAATTATTAGTCCACAACTACAAACTATTGTCAGTGGAAAATCTCAATTACATAAATCTCATTAGTATTTCATATGTCATAATGACTTGTTATAAGTTATGTTTTTATTTAAAATGTATAAAATGTTAGTTGGATTCATTTCATAAATTTGTTAGTTATTATATACTGAAGTTAAACTTTCTGTATATTATACATGTCTTTACTCATTACAATTCTGTGTTTCTTTATCCAACTTATCACAAAAACAATAACAATACGCCTACAACAATGTTATGAGTAGTTAGCCCATGACCATATCAATGTAGATGTCATATTAATAATTATTCAACATAAAATTATAATACTTCAGTAAACTAAATTTAATTTGCTATAAAAAATATGTTCTCTAAAAGGAGTTTTCAAGTATGCTACCTCTCCGCGGGCCGGACAAAATCTGTCCGCGGGTCGGATGTGGCCCTCGGGCCGTAGTTTGGAGACCCCTGCCCTACACGATGAGGTATAATGAAAAAATATTTTTCATCCCCACTTCTCATGTATGGAGAGCCACCCCTAAAATATAAAATTATAATTATTTTATGATGCTAAAACGGAGATCTATACACAATCTATAACTATCTAAATTTCATCCATTTATATTCATTATTACAGAAGCTAGAAGCGCGGACAGACAGACAGACAGACGGACACAACGAAACTATAAGGGTTCCTATTGTATTACGGAACCCTGATAAGATCACTTTGTTATCCGCGCGTTCGTCCGTCTGTCCGTCCGTCTGTATGTTTGTCAAGACCCTTTATTTCGGAAATAATGTATCTACTTTGTACAGAACCCTCAGTGGGCGACTCCGACTCACTCTTGTCCGTTTATTTTCTTGTACCAATAATGATAGAAATTAAATAATTCCTCCATGGTAATAATAAGTTTACTAGCAATATTTACCTAAAATAACCTACACAAAAACCCAGACGACAATAGGGAATATGTATGTATTTTTTTTTTAAACGTTTCTATTGGTTATAACCGTACTTTGGTACGGTTATAACCTTACAAAAGCAGTATATATAGTATAGATGTGTTATATATATAAAACATCCAAAATATTATTATCCATTAGGCTGGAAAAATGTTTCAAAATCACAATAATTTTTAGGCGATTTAAAAACGCCATTTAGCGCGCTTGAGTTGTGTGTGATGACGTCATAACTTCTTCTCTATATCTATATTCTATAGATCTTATTATCTATCTTGTTTGAATACTATAAAGTATTGGGAAGATCAGTCAGTTTTGAAAACAACAACACATAGAAAACATGAATTCTACTTCTCCTTCTTTTTATAATATGGCAATGACAATGGCGGTTGCAAATGTTTTGCACCATTTGCCAGTGTCGAGAATTTATAGATTTTTTTTCGATTTTACTTATTTACATTATCATTATACGAATTATTATAAAAAAAAAATCGGGGTTCGAGATTGCACTACTCTTAGATTTATTACGCTGAGACTATATCACCCGGAATCTGCCTGGCCCTGGAAAATTCAGTGCACTGAAAATAGAACTCTGTGCACGGACAATAGAGTTGAAAACTAAGGTAACGAGTGTCGAGCTGTTATACATTGGCCTCAACACTCATGTGTTCGATTTCAACTCTATTGTATTAGCGCAGGGTTCTATTTCCAAAGCTCAGAATCTTCATCGGCATTCCGGATTCCGGATAATAATATAGTCCCAAATTAGTAAATAGTAAAATTCTGTTTCACTTGATACAATGAATATTGACACTGGCAATGGTTCAATACCTTCCGCCTTAAATATAAAAAAAAGAGTTTTTAAGTTGATACACGTTCGTATGTACGATGACGTCACGTTTCGTTCCGCCAGTACATATCCTTTTTTGAAATTTGCGCGGGATTTAAAAAAACACTTTTTGATGATTAAATTTCACTATTAATTTACGATAAATTTTAAAAACATTTCTACATGTCCGGTGAGCGTCGCCAAAAACGCGGTCGCGGTCGTGGGTCTCGATCTCGCGTCGCGGTCGCATATATCATCGGAAGATTGACACTTGACACCGAAATAATTTCAAACATCGCGTCAGACAAATCTTTCTTATTATGAAATTATATAGTCAGTATCGTCAAAGCACGAAACGGCCAGCCCCGTGAAAGTTTGAAACAAAGGCGACGACTATGTAGTTTGTACACCCGCGTCCCGCGCGCCCCTTGTCGCCCCAATACGTCTAGCCGCGCACACACATAGCCGCGAGCTGTCATTCGTGTAAGTGCTAATAGCCGCGCACACATAGCCGCGAGCTGTCATTCGTGTAAATCTTTAGTGCTTAACAGACGATCGGATTTGGTACTGACAAACGAACCAAATCCGACCGCATAAAACCGCTTATTTTTAGAGGTTTTTATTTTCTTGCTTTTAATTAAATTAATATATTGAACTGTTATAGTGACAAGCTATTTGAAAAGTCTAACTGTAAAAAGTAAACATTAGCAAGTATATTTTATAAAAGGACAAAATAATATTATATTAAAGAATATTAATTCTTATTATTAGTTTGTCATTATTTATTGATTTTTATAGTATTATATTATGCTTTATTATAGTATGCTTAATCACACAAAATTTAAGGGGATTATCAAGTAGGTGCAGTTGTTGCGATCGTAGGGGTTATTGACTTAAGTTTGGGGAGTAATATTTTTGCTAATATATGGTAATAGGTATAATAGTTGGTAATACTACATGATTACAATGGCTTTCGGCAATCATCGTTTTACAATCATCATTTTTTCATCTATGGTGTTTTCATTTATTGATTTGGTCCGGCGGACCGGTTAGTAATATAATATATACTTATACTTATTAATATATACTTATTATTCATTGTTCTATGGTAAGTAATGCTTACTCTGCAAAGATTATTTTTAGCTTGGTACTGATAATAATTATTTTGCTAACATTGCGTTGCTACTAGCGACAATCCAACTATCTGTCGTTATCATTACAGTTATTTACTTAGGGCCGTTCTCCTTCTACTCCGTAATCCTTGCTACTAAAGATAGTCAAATCTTTGTTTTTGTCTTTACTCGCGTTTCAATAACCTACTGACAGATGTCATTTCCTACCGAAGCGACTCCTCTATTGGCGGGAGGACGGATAGCCTAATAGAGATGAGGATGTTCATATAAATCTTAGTTAACTGTAACTTAGTAAAAGTACACGATTTTCAGTTGTATTTTATTAACGAAGAATTCTAATTAAAGTGAAGTTTTTTCTGTCGCGACCACAAAAAATGCTCGTGGGAACGTAGCCTTCCTTTTGTATTTTATTTTCTTTAAAATGCATTATAAAGGATTGAATTACAGTTGTTTTCTTGTTTTATTTACATTTTTAACAAAAAAATGTTGATTCCAAGTTTGGTTAGGACAATACAGGCTGATCACCTGATTGTCTGACAAGAAAGATGATCCATGCGTCGGATGGGCATGTAAAAAGTCTGACCTGCGCCTTATCTCTCGCCAGTCGTGTCGGTTATCCGTCCCACTGGGTTACGAGAGTAAAGGAAGAGAGAGTTGCTCTTGTGTAATGCGCACACATTTGGGCGCTATAAAATTACTCCTGCCTAACTGATCTGGTTTCAATGAAACCGGCCACCGTCACCGAAATCGGTGTGGGGAGCTATTATTTTTATTATTACTTATTATAGTTTTTATTTTATTTTTAGGCTTGAATCTATTTCACATTTACGGCCATTCTCAATAACCTATCTATCCGTAATCCTTGCTACCAGAGATAGTAAAATCTTTGCTTTTGTCTTCACTCGCGTTTCAATAACCTACTGACAGATAGCATTTCATACCGAAATGGCTCATCTATCCGCGGGAGGACGGATAGTCTACTGGAGATCGGGACACTCATATAAATCTTACCTAACTGCATTTCGATTTACGTTTCAACTTACTCATTGATAGGCGGAGCTTACTTTAATAATGTCATTTGCTTATCTGATAATGTCGGCCGTTAACAAAACGGAGAACCTAGTTTTGCCGATGATATCAATGTGTGTTGTTGGTTTTGTATTTGTTCCTTATTTTTGTGTTCATGGACAAGTGTGGGCAAGAGTACAAATTCAAAAGCGTGCTATTTTGTGTTCCCTTCAAAACTCCCTAGGAAGATTTAGTAAAGCGTCTTTACTGATTCGACTGACTTTAGTCATTGACTGCGTTGATAATTTATTTGGACTTTGACTAGACTTTGGACTTGTCGATTTTGTAAAACGGTGTTGAAAGCTTAATACGAAAATTATTTTTCCCGCCTTTTTTACTTGACACCGGAAATGGTATATTACCTTCCGCCATAATAAAAAAAAAAATAAATAAATTCGAGCATTAGTTTTATTTTGGTTTTATTTTCTGAATACATTCATAATGGAATACTGTAGTAGTGATGATAGTGATATTGAAATGATGCAAATTATCATAGATTGCGATGAAGACAGTGATAGCCATAATATCATACAAAAGGAATAAAAACCACGTGTGAATTATATGTCGAAATTAAATGATTGTGAATTGTCGTACAGATTTAGGCTAAATAAAAGTGCTGTGAATCAGCACATCATATTAGCAATTTCACAAATGACATTAAGGCTACGTTCCCACGAGCGGTTTTTTGTGGTCGTGATAGAAAAAACTGCACTGTAAATAGAACTATTTTCTTTAAAATAAAATTATATGCAATAAAAATGCTTGAATTATAGTGGTTTTGTTGTTTTATTTACCTTTTTAATGCAATAATTGGTCTTATAATAAAAAATCTATAATAATACTTTTACTTACTAGTTTTTTGTATTTTTTTTTCATTTTCTTGAATCTATTGCACTTTTGACGATATTACGTAAAAAAGCTAAGGTACAATTTTGAATTTCGAACATTTTTTATTATTCGGAGTGCCACCTCTTATTACGTAGTAAGTTAGTTAAATTTGATTTCATTTTAAATTTCACATTCCTTTTCACGCGACTCCCGGCATCAAACTGTTATGTTTCACTATTGAATTTGATAAAAAAAAAACACGATAACTATAGTAAAACTCATCACGAGTTTTGATTCTCAATTTTAAGTACAATATTTGTAAAAGTGAAAATTAATATTTAAATAACAATTAATTAAATTAAAAAAATGGAGATTAATATCGCGTATTTCCTCCACGTGCTCTTATCAAAGTTTCTACCCGTCTAGGCATACTGAGAATGATGTTATCGATGGTCTCCTGGGATAGTCTTCGCCATTCCTCAACTACGGCGATTCGCAGTTCACCCACGTTGGCAGGAGCTGGAATTCTGGACTTAACTTTTCTTTTCAGCAAGTCCCAAACGTGCTCTATTGGGTTCATATCCGGTGATCTCGCCGGCCACTCCATAACAGTGATATTCATATCATTAAGATAAGCTTGAGTTACCCGAGCGGTATGCGGCCGAGCATTATCCTGCATAAAAACAAAATCGTCACCGATATATGGGGCAAACAGTACGACATTTTCTTCTAAAACTTCTCTGATATAGCGGTCTGCAGTCAGACTCCCTCTGTCAATCACTACCAAGTCTGTGCGAGCTCCCAAACAAATGCCCGCCCAAACCATTATTGATCCACCACCGTATGCAACTGTAGTTTCAAAATTTGTCTGAATGTATCGTTCTCCTTTGCATCTGTATATTCTTTGCCTGCCGTCAATTTGATTTAAGAGAATTCTGTACTCATCACTAAACAATACCTTACTCCATTGGTCCGCGTTCCAAAGTCGATGTTCCTGACCAAAAGTTAACCTGGTTCTACGATGATTTACCTCGAGCCTTGGAGCCTTGGCGGGCACAAATGAACCCAAACCAGCTTCTTCGAACGTTCTTCGTACCGTACGCTCACTTACGGTTACACCCCGCACTGCTTCTAACTCATGTCGGGCTTGGACGGCCGTCAAACGGGGGTTCCTACATACACGAAGCCGAATGAAACGATCATCCCTACTCGAAGTGCGTCTTTTTCTGCCTTGTCCTGCTCTTCTCACATAAGTACCGGTCTCCCTGAACCGTTGGATACTGCGATGGATCGTTGAAACTGGTCGACGAAGATCTCTGGATATCACTCTGTAGGTTTGACCATTTCTTCGCATTTCGAGTGCCCTGGCAATCTCCGTTGGGGCATAATTCAGTCCTCAACTCCAAAATGATACGCGATAAAAAAAAAAACTAACAAAAAAAGTGTGTGTCAGCTCCGACGCACGACTGGAGTTTACTCTAAAAAGTAAAACACGTCCCTCAGAAGGAACAAAAACTTTAGCGATCTATTTGAGTTCAAAAATTCGCGCCATGTAAAAAAAAGTGACAGGTGCGCAGAATAGGTTGCGCACGAAAACGTAACGCTGTCATTCGTTCAGTAGATGTTACTGCTCATATTTTTTTCATACCGGGGGCCTTATATGAAAATCGATTCTTAAGGAGTAAACTCCAACAAAAAACAGTATTTCAATGAAATTTTAAATCAAACTCAGAAGGAAGAAATACTCGAAGTTCGCTCCAGATAAGGTGTATTTGAATAAAATTAAAACAATTGCATAAAATGTGATGTTCAGTAATTAAATGACGTATAAACCAGCCAGCAACCTTATACGAGGGCGGGTCAATAAGTCCGTGACTTTTGGAATAAAACACAGATTTTTTGATAAATAAATCATTTTATTTTTCAACGTAGCCCCCTTGAGCTCTATACACTTTGTCCAACGCTTCTCCAATTTTTTTATCCCTTCCAAAAAATATGATTTGTCGAGGTCCTCAAAATAGGCCTTTGTTTGCGAGATGACTTCATCATTGGAGTCAAATCTTTTTCCACCGAGCCATTTTTTCAGGTTTGGGAACAAGAAGTAGTCACTCGGAGCCAAATGTAGAGAATAGGGTGGATGTGGGAGCAATTCATAGCCCAATTCATGGATTTTTGCCATGGCAACTGTACATTGTCTTTGATACTGCACCCTTGCATTGTCTTGGTGAAAAAGAACTTTTTTCTTGGCCAAATGAGGTCGGTTTTTTTTCAAATCCACATTGAAGCGGTCCAATAAGTTGGCATAATATTTCCTATTAATTGTTCTTCCCTTTTGAAGATAGTCAATGTGGATTATCCCACGTGCATCCCAAAAAACAGTCGCCATAACTTTATTGGCTGACAAACTCACCTTGGCCTTCTTTGGCGCCGATTCACCCTTAGAAACCCACTGTTTTGACTGTTGTTTGGTCTCTGGTGTGTTGTCATGGATCCATGTTTCGTCCACGGTTACAAAACGGCGCAAAAACTCCTCCATATTGTGATTAAACAACGCCAAACCTTCCTGTGAAGTTGTTACACGATTGCATTTGTGGTCGACTTGCGGAAAGCTTTCTCATGCCCAAGTGATCATTCAAAATTGAAACCACTGAGCCATGCGAGATGCCTATGACTTCCACAATCTCTTGCACTTTCAATCTTTGGTCGGCCAACACCATATCGTGAATTTTTTCGATTGTTTCGGGTGTAGAGACCTCAACTGGGCGTCCAGGACGTTCGGCATCTTCAGTGCTTGTACGGCCACAACGAAATTCAGTAAACCACTTTTTTACCATTGAAATCGATGGTGCAGAGTCCCCATAGTATTTATCAAGCTTTGCCTTGGTCTCGGTAATGGTTTTTTTTCGCAAAAAATAATGCTTAATAAGCACACGAAATTCACTTTTTTCCATTGTTTCCTTAAGTTACTGGATAGTCTGATAAAGATAGCTGTAAAACACAAACTAACTGACGCAGCAAGTTCAAATTTTGATAGGAGTCAACTGACAGATGCCTGTTGACAGGAGTAGTGTCGCTTTTTCAGTAAGGAGGTTAGAAATTCAAAAAGTCACGGACTTATTGACCCGCCTTAGTATGATATTGATATCAAACCTTTATTTTATGTTCCGCTAAATATGTGTGTGTGTGTGTGTATTATTAAATTGTGAATTGGCAATGAGCACTTTAATAAATCAATATAAATAATAATAAATCAATATTATGGTTACTAGTAGCTTAAAGCTAGTGCTAACATCTTATTACCTGCAGTGATTCTATTATTTGTGATCTAGATTGTGTTGACGATTTTTAAATTAGAAAACTTAACTATACCTATGCAAAGTTTATTACTATCTTGAATTTAACTTGGTTCTACGACATGTCATAACTTTTTGCAAAGGAAATACTTGGCTTTTTTCAATTAGGTAATGTGTTTGTGGGATAAATATTTCTTTATTACTAAGTAAATATGTATCAGGATAGGGCCAAAAAGTAAGACCCTTATATTTTAATATTTAAAATAATCCAAAAATAATAATTATTTCCCACGACTTCTACTCATATATTATGTATTTGACTTCATCAAAATAGGTCCAATAGTTTTGGAGCCTATTCAATGCAAACAAACATATATTTCCTCTTTATAATATTAATAAGGATTACAGGTGGTGAATGCGAGCCATTCGAAAGGTTCATGAGAGCGTGCAACGTTTGCGTCTGCGACGCCGACGGGACCCCCTCTTGTACCAGACTGGACTGCACCAAGGGTGAGCCACCATACCCATTAGCATCGGTTCAAACGTTCAACAGTGAAAATCAGTCAAACGTACACACAAAAACTTTCGCATTTATAAAACTAGTGTATTTGATATACGAAGTCAATGTATTTAGATAAATAACTATTTTCTCTACAAATGAAAGGTGATTTTTTCTTTTCAGACAAATTTTTTGACGAAGATTCGAATTATTAAAAAATGGACAAATATGAAGCAAATATTCTACTGTATTATTATCCAACTCGCGGGTTGTAACGTGTATCTTCTGGCACGCTAATTATTGTTAGCTTTAAAACTATCATTTAGGTATATGAAAGTATACTGAGAAAGACGTGCACGACACGTCATGCATATATGTATTCATAGACAGCATACAACGTAACATCAAACATTAAACATGTATACAATATGTTGTAGGTGCCAACTCTTACGGTTAGTTCACATCGCGACGATACGCGACGCTACGTGGCGCTGAATTTTTAAGATAACTATTCAAAATTTAGCTTTATTAATTGCACAAAACGATACACATTTCATATAACATGAGTCACACTGCATACACTACATATGTGATGTGCATCGCGGTGCATCCTGACATTCGAACTTTACAATGAAACGTATATCTTTTAGCGGTTCGTCTTTCTTTAATCTGTGATACGAGTAGGTCAATAATAAAAATGTATAGATGGAGAGCTACTAGGAAATTTAGAGGAGGCACGCTTCATTATCCTTCTTACTTCTCCTATTGTACGCCAACACGAGACGGCAGGACTGGCTGGACAGAAGCGGGGCTAAGTCAATATACAAAATATGTTTTAAAAGTGAAAATTTACTGTCCCAAAAAATATGTTTAAGGCATTTTGATATGTTGCAGTTTAATGTTTAAGGAGTTGGGAAAAAAGCAAGCCATTTAGTTAGGGGCTTTAACCTTCCTATTCCAGTGTAAAAGTAAATTGGAACAAATCTAGAAAAAAAAGACAGCCCCGCTTCTGACTAGCTTAGCTAGGACAAGGTGTCAGCTTGCCCCAAGCACCTGCTCAAAATTTCCTAGTAGTTCTTGGGCTAATCGTTCAATAAATGTACTTATTAAATTATACATACATTATTTACTTATTCATAATAAATAAACTTGCATCAGAATGCTGACTCAGGTTTTTTCATTTTCATTACATTTATCATAATATTCTTTGTAATCTTAATATATCTATCATCGGAATCTATAATTCGTTATAACCGCCGCACAAACTTATCTATATGACGCAGTCAAGGATGGCTGATTGGTAATACCGCTGTCATCATTGGTGGGTAAATCAGGATTCATGGTGAAAAATAATATTCCTCAACAGTTGATTTAACACTGATTTAATTTAGCATACAAAATTAATTAGAATAAAGTTAAATTATGCGAACCGACAGTTTCGGAGTAGAATAGTGTTCACTTCACCACGGCCCGAATAATTCTGCCAAAAACAGAAACAGTTCAACCACTCCCACTCCGACTCTGTCCACGTCCACGTGCCGCCAAAACGAGATGTGACGTCACGGCGTTCGCTTGAGGAACTAATTTCCTTCCGGTGCTTAGTAAAATTAATATTTCTTCCGGTACTTAATTTAAAAAAAATAATCTACGACATAATATATATATATAGCTGGTACAAAATATGACTAAACTTACGAGTTACGACACTGAGCTAAGTTAGTTAAATAAAGTTAAATGCAACCGTGAAGAAAATTTATTTTATTTGAAAACTAGCTAGTGCCCGCAACGTCGTTTGCATAGAACTAACGGAAACGGAACCCTATTTTCCAAATGGAACCCTGAGATAAGAGTAGCCTAAATTACTCCTTAAAATATCAGCTAACATAACGTATAACTTTTAACAGTGAAAGTCTCATGAAAATCGGTCCAGCTGTTTCACAGATTAGCCGGAACAAATAGACACAGACAGACAAAAAATTTAAGTATTTATTTTTTGTATATACTATTATATTATGAATTTAGTGAAAAGCTGTAATTTGTTATTACAAACAGACAATTCAATTTTATTTATTTGTATAGATGTATATATGAAATATATACATCTATATATTTCATATATACATGAAAAAACTGACATCTATCTTATATAAATAAAAAAAAGAAGTTTTTTATATGTATGTAACATATAAAAAACTTCTTTTTTTTATTTATATATGGCATCAGCTTATAATCATATGCATATATGTTTCAATTTTCAACACCGTATTCCTATATCGTCAAGTCTAAAGTCTAGTCAAAGTCCAAATATATAGTCAGTACAATCCATGAGTCATGTCAGTCGATTCAGTAAAGTGGTAGAAGCTTTACTGAAAGTTTCTAGGGAGTTTTGGCGGGAAACTCAAAATAGCAAGTTTTTAGAAGTTGTACCACTTGCCCACATTTGTGCACGTTAACGAATATTTAATGGTTATTATTCTACCAATATTACACATTATGAACCGAGATAACACAAATTTATGAGAAAATACAAATTCCACAACATCACCCATTGAATTCCCCGACAAAACTCCTATAAAAAAAAACTTACTACTTTTAATACCATTGTTTAATTAACATCACCAATGGGGAAGAAAACTGCTTTTTTATCCCGGCAGAGGGCGGATTATAAACTATGTTTAAAAAAACTGTCAAAGCTGTCAAACGAAAAAAAAATAAAGGGATTCATATGTTTCCCAAGGATTCTAAACGAAGAAAGCTGTGGGAAAAGGCCCTGAGAAGGAAAAATTGGACATGCTCTAAATAGTTTCTCAACCTTATTTTGTTATATGTTTTTTTCTAGAGCCCCCCATCTTAATTTTACTTACCATCTGTCGCGAATTTAAAACAGCTATATTTTATAGATATAGATATAGATTATATTTTAATGTAAGATAAGTATTATATTATAGTCGTAAGATAGGAATATCCTATTTCTGAGTTTAAAATCAAGAATTAAAGAATAATGTTTCAACGGGAGCAATTAAAACGCATGCTTAGTTATATTGGGGAATATTTTTTTTTATATTCAAAAGACATGAATTTATGACATAACTAATGAGAAGGTTGAATTTGATGCATTTTAAGGAGTTTGTTAATATCAGGCTCCATTTTACTTAAAAACAACCGTAAGTCGCCGCGTTCAGTAACTTGAAGCCGATTTCTCTTTTTAGTTAACAACGTTGCTACAGCACTAAATCCACGTTCAGCTAAATAGGAAGATGGGAATGCTATTAGAAATCGTTGAACAATCAACCATAATCCTGGGTACAGTTGTGAAATCGGCTTCTGCAGCCAAAATTCTTGGTAGCCATTTTTGAATTTAATTTTTAATTCCTCATTTGTCGTCAGTTCTATTAGTTCTTCTTCTAACTGGGATGATCCTGCTGTGTTAACATTTGAAAAAGGATCCAAAACCCAGTCTGGTATGTCCATGTTTAAAACGTCCTGGAATCGTTCCTTGAAATCTCTGTGGAGGTTTTCCAAGTGTTGACAGTAAACAAGCAAGTCGTCGTTATTGAATGTTACTCCTGATAAATTTGGGAAGTTATTGAATTCCCGTCTGCCGACATTTCTTTTGTATAATAGTAGTTTGGATACGAAAGCAGCAATGCTATTTTTGTCTTAATCAAGTTTAAGTCATCACCTTGAAGTTGGAGGTCATCATCATCATATCACATCATTAAACATTTTATACAGGTCTGTCAAGTACGCAATATCGTTCTTTGATGAGATGAGGTTGTCGCGCAATTCTGGGTCTTTGTTTTCTAGGAACTCTATCACAGATCCAAACAGATTGTAAAATCGAGTCAAGCAAGTGCCTTTTGACAGCCAGCGCACCTCTGTGTGAAGCAGCAGTCGCTTGAAATCTTCATCATTGGCAATGCAAAGTTGACTTAATAATCTGTCATTCAACGAGTTACTTCTGATTTTATTAACTGATCTGATGACATATTGCAGTGATATATGGAGGCGTTCATTCAGATTTTTCGCAACCAAATGCTGGCGATGAATTACGCAATGCACAGCAAGCACGTCAGGAACTTTATTTTTTAAGCACGCTATGAAGCCTTTGTGACGCCCTGTCACAAAGGCGCGCCGTCGCGCGCCGACGCGCGCGCGTCAAAGGCCGGTGCACCATCCGTAGCAACTAACAAAATATTATACAAAGGAATTTCCTTTTTGGCACAAAACTTTTCCAGAGTATTAAATATAGTTTCTCCTTTTGTATCCGTTTCCAAATTTGTAGCAAACAATAGTTCTTGACATATTTTCTCATCCCTAATGAACCTCACGTATGACAATAACAATGCTTCATTGGTGGGTAAAGTGGACTCATCCAGCTGAATTGAAAATTGACAAGTCTGCAGATAATTGCACAATGATTCTTCAATGTTTTTAGCCATCTCATCAATTCGTCTTTGCTATTACTCAAAGGAATTTTTCGGATAATATCTGCAGCTGGTTTATGGAGTACAGTGGTTATTACTTCTTTGATTGCTGGTAAAATTAAATCTTCCCCAATAGTGTGTGTTCCCTGTTTTAGCAATCAACAATGAGATATTGTACGAAGCTCGAAGTCCGTCATCGTCTTGCTTAGAAGCTGATGAAAAAAGTTTTGATATAGTTGGCTAAATTTCGTACTTCTTTTTCATGTTTTGAAAATAGGTCACATCTTTGTCTTTCTTATTCGGGTGTATTTTATTAAAATGATCTTGAAGCCTAGAAGGCTTCATCGCTTCGTTTGAAAATGTTTTGAAAAAAGGCACAATGGTGATGATGGATTTGTAGGATTTTCGATAAACCCGTATTTAATATAATCCGCACAATACTGCCGCCTCTTCTTTTTTGCTTCCGACATGGTTTGCACTTTACAGATACGTGAGTAAAAGATTAACTTCTAAAACCCTGTTCTCAATTGCGCGCGATAATGCTAATGAAAATAAAATGAACAATCATTGCCATTATATAGGTTGGAGATATTTAACATGTAACGACAGGAATAAGATAAACATGCAGTGACTCGTTTATAACACCCGGCGCGAAAGGTAAGGGCGGACGCCGCTCGGAGGCAAGGGCGACTCGGGAACAGAGTGCGGGCTCAGCCTGTCGACGCATGTACGTCACTTGCTAACTCCCGAATGCCCCGAAGACACTGACGAACAAAAAATTAATATAATTTAATCTATTTCATCTTGAAATAATAAAAACCAATCGGAATAAGCCATTTTAGTGAAATAAATCTGAAATTTTATGTTAGGGATTGACCGCGGCCCTAAACCGGTTCGCTTGCCAGTTAAGATTATAAACATACACAAAACATCAATTAATAATTGAATCAGGTATTTTTGAAACCACACAAGTCCACTTTTTGGTAAAATTGAGTTAATAGTATTTTTATGCTGGCAATCCTGGCATACACCTTTGACTAAATTGAAACAACAGAAGTCCTTTTCCTTCCACGTGTTTTAGTAAGCTGAAGCTTTAGAAATATTTTTGTAACAACACAAGTCCTGGACTTATGTTGTTTCTATAATTTATTAACCCATTACTCCTATCTGTCATATCATAAGCAATGTATAAGTTTGATATAAATCAGCTTTGTAGACCTTAGTCTCTGATCAAAACCGCGGACAGGCAGATAGACAAACAGACAGACAGACCGGAACTATAAGGGTTCCTTGTTGACTACGGAACCCTAAAAAGTGATCTCTGAAGAATCAAAGAGGGGTAAAGTACCCGTGTCGTGCTGTCATAATGGTTCGCTCCAGAGTCCAAACAAAATCTGTACGTGTGTAGGCAACATTAGTGTATACGATTATATCCTTTATCTACAATAATTATGGCCATATGAAATTATCTGAGTGTTTGTAGCAACAAGATAAGGAACAAAAAATACCTATATAATAGAATGACAACTATAAATTATGTTATAGTAGCTAAACATTAAGAAATGGACATCAAAATTAAAGGTGATCTTGATGGTCTCAGTGACCAACAATTGGATTTCATAAAAAGGAAAATAAATGAAAATAATATAAAAGGAGAAGACGTGACCGTAGCAGTACTCGGACAAGCCGGTGATAGTATGGCTTCTGCTCTGAAAGTCATCACGATTAAGAATGAGAAAGAAGATTTTAGAATAATAGTAAAGGTCACACTAAATATATCGAGGGTTTCAAATGAGATGAATTGTATGTTCAAATTTATGTTTACAAATGAAATTACCATGTATAATGAAGTGCTGCCGATGATGGTTAAGCTGCAGAAGAATTCTGGAACAGAGTCAAGTGATATGTTTCCGGTTCCGATTTGCTATGGTGCTAGCAACGAAACTCCACACGAAATTATTTTACTGCAAGATTTAATGAAAGAGAAATATGTTATGTTGGATAAGTATATGCCTTTGCCGAGCGACACCATTAAATTAATATTGCGAACTCTAGCGCAATATCATTCGTTGGGTTTCGTGTTAAAAGAAAATTCACCAGAGGTTTATGCTGAATGTTGTAAAAAAATTGTTAATATGACAACTACTGAACTTTTTAAACAACACACTGAAAGTTTCAAGCTTATTGGACCACAGCTTAGCCGATTGTTCGAAGACAAGCTAATCAAAGATATTATTAAAGACACTATGAATAAACAAGTGGATAGAAATTTAAAGCTTGAAAAATCTGATAAAGGTTCCAAATATTCAATTATAGTACATGGAGATTGTTGGACGAATAATTTCTTGTTTTACTTACAGGTGGGTGACAGAACGTATATTCTATATTAGTCGTTAAGTATATTCAAGAGCCCAAACAATTGCAGAGATCCTTGAAATAAAAAACGATAAATAAATAAACACAATAATACAAGTACAATTCTAATACAAACAATATTTATTAAAACTTACTTTCAAGTTGTCTAACGGTACCAACTTCAGAAAGAACAAGATTAGATAGAGAAATAATTAATATTTTTAGCCTAAATGAAATGGGTTTCAAGGACTTAAAGAATTATTTCATACTTTGTAGTGCATTTTAAGTATATTACTTTTGTGCTTACTTTGGAAGTCGATTTATAATACTAGCTGTCCCGACACACATTGATCTGTCTTAAATATGAACTGGAATGAATAAATACCTACTCCTAGTCCTACACCTACTACTACAACCTACAGCTTTTCCAATATTTCTCACCGTTTAAACCTTCCCTGAACTTCCACAATTATTTCAAGTCCATAATTAGCCAAATCGGTCCAGCCGTTCTCGAGTTTTAGCGAGACATTGGAATTGCAATCCATTTTTACGTCCCTCGGGAACGGGATAAAAAGTATCCTAAGTCCGTCTCCTAGTTCTAAGCTACCTCCCCACCAATTTTTAGCCAAATCAGTTCAGCCATTCTTAAGTTATAAATAATATAACTAACACGACTTTCTATTATATACCTATATAGATTGTTTTTATTTAAAAATATTATTATTTATATTGGTTTCTCAATAGTGGCTCAGCGGTTAGCGCGTCGCAAGTTCGAATCCCGCCAATGAACAGATAAGTTTTTGTGTTCCTGGGTCATGGATGTGTATTAAATATGTATATAATAGAATTAAAACTTAAGTATAATATGTATAGATATTTATTTCCGTTGTCTGGTACCCGTAACACATGTTCTTAGAGAACTTAGCATAGGACCAGATTGACGTGGTGCAAAATTGTCCATAGATATATTAATTATTATTAATGTCAAAGAATTATTAAGTTTAAAAAAGAAATTTGAATAATTTAAGTCAGTGCTTATTTTAAACGAATAATGTAAGTAAGTCAAGTGTTAAAATAACAGTGCTCATGTCATAATTGTGTTTTTCAGGACGACAAGCCTATGAAGTGCATTATGATCGACTACCAACTCGTGAGAGAAGCACCACCAGTAGTTGATATACTTCATTTGATTCTCAACTGTACTGACTATGAAACAAGGTCCAAACATTACCAGGAGTGGTTAGATTATTACTATTCACAATTGGAGAAAAAATTATTTGCCCATGGTCTAAAAATAAACATCACTTATTCCAAAGATAAGTTTGAATCTGATCTAAATAGATACGCAAAAATCAGCCTCGGGACGTCAATGTTTACCAGTAGTCTTATTGTAAGAAATAATGAGGAATTAGCTAAAGTAAAGGAAACGATGTTAGAATCAGACAGTATGGGGAGTTTTTCCAACAATTTTAATTTATCCGACTTACAAACGGAATCAGTACTGCAAATCAAGAAACGTGTCGAAGGTGTAATAAACAGCTGTATTGATTTTGGATATCTGAATACAAGAAATTTTATGTGATCAAAAAATAAGAGATACGATTTATTTTTCTTTACCTGCCATTCAATACACTTTAAACGAGACAATCTTGTATAAGTATATATAATCGTAATCTCGGCAACGTCTGCAATTATTTACATGAAATCTAGTATGCAGCGAGTTTAGGGGAGAAAAATCTGTCTAGCTAGGTCTTATCCCTGAAAACTGCGCATTTTTAAGTTATATATGTTTTTTAATACGTGAAGCGAAAATGTGAAGTACAGTTTGACGAGAATTATACGTAGGTACTTACGGATATGAGTGAAATTTGGCAAAGTTATAGTTTATGCTGAGGAAGGCGTGCGATAAGCTTAAATTTCTTAAAATAATGCTTAGAAATACATTAAATTAATGAAAATATCAGCAACACATACTACGAGGGCGGGTCAATAAGTCCGTGACTTTTGGAATAAAACACAGATTTTTTGATAAATAAATCATTTTATTTTTCAACGTAGTCCCCCTTGAGCTCTATACACTTTGTCCAACGCTTCTCCAATTTTTTTATCCCTTCCAAAAATATGATTTGTCGAGGTCCTCAAAATAGGCCTTTGTTTGCGAGATGACTTCATCATTGGAGTCAAATCTTTTTCCACCGAGCCATTTTTTCAGGTTTGGGAACAAGAAGTAGTCACTCGGAGCTAAATCTGGAGAATAGGGTGGATGTGGGAGCAATTCATAGCCCAATTCATGGATTTTTGCCATGGCAACTGCACATGTGTGCACCCTTGCATTGTCTTGGTGAAAAAGAACGTTTTTCTTGGCCAAATGAGGTCGGTTTTTTTTCAAATCCTCATTAAAGCGGTCCAATAAGTTGGCATAATATTCCCCATTAATTGTTCTTCCCTTTTGAAGATAATCAATGTGGATTATCCCACGTGCATCCCAAAAAACAGTCGCCATAACTTTATTGGCTGACAAACCCACCATGGCCTTCTTTGGCGCCGATTCACCCTTAGAAACACACTGTTTTGACTGTTGTTTGGTCTCTGGTGTATTGTGATGGATCCATGTTTCGTCCACGGTTAAAAAACTCCTCCATATTGTGATTAAACAACGCCAAACCTTCCTGTGAAGTTGTTACACGATTGCGTTTGTGGTCGACTGTGAGCAAACGCGGCACCCATCTTGCGGAAAGTTTTCTCATGCCCAAGTGATCATTCAAAATTGAAACCACTGAGCCATGCGAGATGCCTATGGCTTCCACAATCTCTTGCACTTTCAATCTTCGGTCGGCCAACACCATATCGTGAATTTTTTCGATTGTTTCGGGTGTAGAGACCTCAACTGGGCGTCCAGGACGTTCGGCATCTTCAGTGCTTGTAAGGCCACAACGAAATTCAGTAAACCACTTTTTTACCATTGAAATCGATGGTGCAGAGTCCCCATAGTATTTATCAAGCTTAGCCTTGGTCTCGGTAATGGTTTTTTTTCGCAAAAAATAATGCTTAATAAGCACACGAAATTCACTTTTTTCCATTGTTTTCTTAAGTTACTGGATAGTCTGATAAATATAGCTGTAAAACACAAACTAACTGACGCAGCAAGTTCAAATTTTGATAGGAGTCAACTGACAGATGCTTGTTGACAGGAGTAGTGTTGCTTTTTCAGTAAGGAGGTTAGAAATTCAAAAAGTCACGGACTTATTGACCCGCCTTAGTACAATGGATTTGGTTCATATATACACACACACAGTTTGGAGACTTACACCCGGTTTCTGAAAGGCTAATCAAATAGTTGATCAACTAACACGTATGTTGAGTTAACAGAGTTGTTAAATCAATTTGCGTTTCTGAAACGCTAATTAGTGAAAAATTTACTAATCATTGATCATCTTGACATGACACGAAGTTTGATTTTTAACATGGTCACACAGTGTGTGGCGTCCAGTTTGTCGTACAATATTTCGTTGAAAAGTGTGAAATTAATGTAAATTACCTAATGCCATTTCGAAAAAAAAAAACAATTTGTCAAGCAGATAGCTGTCAAGTGTCCAGAGTGAGGTATTTGAGTGAGGTATTTTTCGACTTAAGTCGTTAATAAGTAAGTAGTAAGGTTTTCGATATTCCGCGAATTTCGATTTTGTCTTGACAATTATTACAATAGAAGTATTTCAGAATAAGTTCTCGAGGCAAACATTTTACCGAAAAAGAAAAATGTCAGCTTATGGAAATAATGTCCAAGTGCCTACTGAAAAGTATTATGTGATTTTAGTATTAAGTACATTACCTTCACTTGTTTGAATAATGAAGCATCTGTTGTTGTATTTTTTTAAGATATAAACACATAATAGAAAACAAAATATGTACCAACTTGGGGAGTATTGTACAAAAACGTGAAGCTTGGGAGTCTATTGCTTTAGAATTCAATAGTAATCGCACGCTAAAACAGCTACATACGGGCAATTGGCCCACCACACATACCCACTCCTGTGTAGCCAGGATCGACAGTGGTAACCAACCGCAAAAACCCTTTGATATGATCTTAGGGGTGCCCGGGGGACATGCTACATACGGCATATTTAAATCTTAAGAGAACCACCAGGCAGAATGTTGCAAATGACAATGTAAGCAAACAAAGTTTTATGAATTACTTAATACCAATACCTACACATAACTCTTCAATGAGATCAATCAAGATTTATATGAATATACACACACCGGCATATTTAGCGGAACATAAAATAAAGGTTTGATATCAGTATCATATAAGGTTGCTGGCTGGTTTATACGTCATTTAATTTAAAAAGAAATATTTTCAAATTAAGAAAACAACTGAACATCACATTTTATGCAATTGTTTTTATTTTCTTTAAATACACCTTATCTGGAGCGAACTTCGAGTATTTCTTCCTTCTGAGTTTGATTTAAAATTCCATTGATAGACTGTTTTTTGTTAGTTTTTTTTAATCGCGTATCTTTTTGGAGTTGAGGACTGAATTATGCCTGACTTAGCCCCAACGGAGATTGCCAGGGCACTCGAAATGCGAAAAAATGCCCGACAAGCCCGACATGAGTTAGAAGCAGTGCGGGGTGTAACCGTAAGTGAGCGTACGGTACGAAGAAGGTTCGAAAAAGCTGGTTTGGGTTCAATTCCAAGGCTCCAAGGCTCGAGGTAAATCATCGTAGAAACAGGTTAACTTTTGCTCAGGAACATCTACTTTGGAACGCGGACCAATGGAGTAAGGTATTGTTTAGTGATGAGTGCAGAATTCTCTTAAATCAAATTGACGGCAGGCAAAGAATATACAGACACAAAGGAGAACGATACATTCAGACAAATTTTGAAACTACAGTTGCATACGGTGGTGGATCAATAATGGTTTGGGCGGGCATTTGTTTGAGAGCTCGCACAGACTTGGTAGTGATTGACAGAGGGAGTCTGACTGCAGACCGCTATATCAGAGAAGTTTTAGAAGAAAATGTCGTACCGTTTGCCCCATATATCGGTGACGATTTTGTTTTTATGCAGGATAATGCTCGGCCGCATACCGCTCGGGTAACTCAAGCTTATCTTAATGATATGAATATCACTATTATGGAGTGGCTGGCGAGATCACCGGATATGAACCCAATAGAGCATGTTTGGGACTTGCTAAAAAGCAAAGTTAAGTCCAAAATTCCAGCTCCTGCCAACGTGGGTGGGTGAACTGCGAATCGCCGTAGTTGAGGAATGGCGGAGACTATCCCAGGAGACCATCGATAACATCATTCTCAGTATGCCTAGACGGGTAGAAACTTTAATAAGAGCACGTGGAGGAAATACGCGATATTAATCACTATTTTTGTAATGTAATTAATTGTTATAGCCTTTACTCGGTGCGTTAATATGCCGGTGTGTATATATATATATATATATATATATATATAGGAATGAATCGGATAATGACATGATAATATCTGAAACACAAATAATAATTTATATAATATATAATATAATATAAAAATATTACAAGCGCCAAATTAACTTAGTATAAACACTTTACATACCTTCTGTAAACGATATCAGTGGAAAAATGGGAAAAAACTAATATTTTTCATAAGTTAATTCGCCGAAATGCATTGATCAGTTGACAATAGATTTGACATATGTTTAATCTATGATTGCGCCTTAAATAGCTTTCCAGAAACCGAAAACAGAGTTTGACATGTGGTTTGGCATTAGTTTTGTTAACTAACATGATGATCAAATCAAACGACTGATCAAGTTTTATGCAACTCAATTTACACTTGAAAAGAGATTTGACCGCTGATTAGTTAATTTTGGCGTTGATTAGCCTTTCAGAAACCGGGGGATCGTTTTTGAAATTCGTAGTGTTGTACTCTTATGAAGTGTAATTGATATTGTTCCCATCGAGAAAGTTATTAGTTGAAACCAAATTGATTTTCAAATCGCCGTCAAACAAAAATAGTTTTTGTTTAATTATTTCGACAATGCAAAAACTCGTTTTTGAAAAACTAGTTTTTGCATTGTCGAAAATTCATTATTGTCAATTCCTATGAGTTTTGACTTTAGGCATCAACGTAAATTACGAAGAGTCGCTCTACAACAGATACTGGCGTTGATCTGATTAGTTATATTTTTGATGCTTGGGAGAGGTCGCAGGATGCTCTAGGAGTTTTTTGCGATCTCTCTAAGGCATTTGATTGCGTGCAGCACACAACATTGATCAGGAAACTATACCACTATGGAGTAAGGGGACCAGCACTCGTCCTCTTAAAATTTTATTTATCAAATAGGACTCAGAGGGTTGAGATAAATGGAAAAAGATCCACAGGTACCAAAATTGAGATGGGGGTCCCACAAGGATCCCTTTTAGGACCCTTTCTTTTTCTGGTCTATATAAATGACCTACCATACGTTATTAATGGAAAAAACGGGATAGTCTTATATGCCGATGACACGTCACTTCCTTTTAATATTAATCGCCAAACCTCAGGCTATGACGAAGTAAATAATGCTCTCTCAAAAATAGTACACTGGTTTAGTGTTAATAATCTTTTGTTAAATAGCAAAAAATTAAATAGCAAATGCGTAAATCATGTTGCCAAATGTAAGGCAAACTGAAACCAATGTTCTATTGAATGGAAAAGGTATGGAACTAGTAGATATAGCTGTCTTTTTAGGTATAACTTTAGAAGCAAAACTACAGTGGGGCCCTCATATTTTTGGGTTGGCCGACAGACTCAGTTCAGCAGCATTTGCAGTGAGTAAAATAAGACAATTTTCAGACGAAAACACAGCAAGACTTGTATATTTTAGTTACTTCCACACTAGTATAATGTCCTATGGCATTCTACTGTGGGGAAATGCTGCCGATATAAATACTATATTTGTGCTGCAGAAGCGAGCTGTTCGGGCAATCCACAAGCTGGCCCCCAACACTTCATTAAGAGAGAAGTTTAAAGAAACGGGAATCTTAACTGTAGCTTCTCAGTATGTTATATCAAATGTATTATATTATGTTAAAAAAAATTTAAACCTATTCAAAAAGAAAAGTGACAACCACAATAGAAATACCCGAAATAAGCATAAGCTTGATGGACCAGTGACTAGACTTAGTAAAGTAAAGAACTCGTTTAAAGGCCAGTGTATACGCCTATACAATAAGATCCCAGAAAGCGTTCAAAATTTTTCAATCAATAAATTTAAAAAAGTAGTTAAAGAACGTTTGTGTGCTAAAGCCTATTATAAAGTTAATGATTTTATGAATGATAGCACACCATGGGAATGAGGTGACCCCCTGCAAGGCTACTTCTAAATTACATATATTATTGTACTCTTGTTATGTAGTTTTAGTCATAACATTGTTATATATGCCTTTTTTATATTTTGAAAGAACAATTTTCCATCTTTTTGATAAAAGATGGCCCCGCGCGAGTTTCTTACGCCGGTTCTTCTCGCCGGGCTAGTTCCCAAACCGGTGGTAGGCATCATGTAGATCGACGTTCAGAAAGTGTATGAAAATACCTATTTTGAATAAAAAATTTTGACTTAACTTGACTTGAAACGAATGAAACGTTTCAAGTGGCTTGAATAGGCGAGAGGGAAGGATGCTATCCTTCGTTGGACAAGAATAAATAGGTCCTATCTTTGATTGTGAAGTGCAAGTTAAAGATAAACAACAGTGTACTGTTTAACGGGGATAGCTATCATTCCTTAATCTTAGATGTTATTGAAAACGGCTGTTATACAACTACAAAAATCAGTTAATCGGTTAACAAACTGATTACTAATAGGAACCATAGACGTACAAATTATAGACGAGGCGTGTCGAGGCAAAAACTGTCCCCACTTAAATGGCTCCACTTTTTGGGGGTTTTGGGGTCATTTTGACATTTCAGGTATTGTGAAAACAAGATAGTGTAACTTTTTCTTGTAATAAAGATTTGTTATGTCAAATGCCCATCATTATTTTTTAAATCTTTGGGAATATACAGACTTGTATTAGATCTGATACTCTCTGATCCATTTACTCATAAAAAATTTGTAACCGTATGTGGAAAATTTTATTTTTATAATTTATTATATTATTAAATAGTGAATTGGCAATGAGCACTTTAATAAATCAATATATAAATATTATGGTTACTAGTAGCTTCAAGCTAGTGCTAACATCATATTACCTGCAGTGATTCTATTATTTGTGATCTAGATTATGTTGACGATTTTTAAATTAGAAAACTTAACTATACCTATGCAAAGTTTATTACTATCTTGAATTTAACTTGGTCTCTACGACATTTCATAACTTTTTGCAAAGGAAATACTTGGCTTTTTTCAATTAGGTACCTAATGTGTTTGTGGGATAAATATTTCTTTATTACTAAGTAAATATGTATCAGGATAGGACCAAAAAGTAAGACCCTTATATATGAATATTTAAAATAATCTAAAAATAATAATACTAGATGTTTCCCACGACTTCTACTCATATATGTATTTGACTTCATCAAAATAGGTCCAGTAGTTTTGGAGCCTATTCAATGCAAACAAACATATATTTCCGTGTAACGTTTGCGTCTGCGACGCCGACGGGACCCCCTCTTGTACCAGATTGGACTGCACCAAGGGTGAGCCACCATTTGCATCGGTTCAAACATTCAACAGTGAAAATCAGTCAAACGTACACACAAAAATTTCTCATTTATAAAACCAGTGTATTTGATATACGAAGTCAATGTATTTAGATAAATAACTATTTTCTCTACAAATGAAAGGTGATTTTTTCTTTTCAGATAAATTTTTAGACGAAGATTCGAATTATTAGAAAATCGACAAATATGAAGCAAAATATATTCTACTGTATTATTATCCAACTCGCGGGTTGTAACTTGTATCTTCTGGCACGCTAATTATTGTTAGCATTAAAACTACAATTTAGGTATATGAAAGTCTACTGAGAAAGACGTGCACGACACGTCATGCGTATGTGTGAACATACTGTACATACAGTCTGTGAAGACTGCACACAACGTAACATCAAACATTAAACATGTATACAATAATATGTTGTAGGTGCCAACTCTTACGTTTAGTTCACACCGTGACGATACGCGACGCTACGTGGCGCTGAATTTTTAAGATAACTATTCAAAATTTAACTTTATTAACTGCACAAAACGATACACATTTCATTTAACATCAGTCATACTGCATACACTACACATGTGTTGTGTGCATCGCGGTGCATCCTGACATTCGAACTTTACAATGAAATGTTGCAGTTTAATGTTTAAGGAATTGGGAAAAAAAAGAATGCCATTGAGTAGGCGCTTTAACCTTCCCATTCCAGTGTAAAAGTAAATTGTAACAAATCTAGAAAAAAAAAAGATCTACTATACGTTATTAGATCGTATCATTGACTTAGCCCCGCTTCTGACTAGCTTAGCTAGGACATGGTGTCAGCTTGCCCCAAGCACCTGCTCTAAATAAACTTGCATCAGAATGCTGACTCAGGTTTGTTCATTTTCATTACATTTATCATTATATTATCTTATCATTATATATATATATATATATATATATATATATATATATATATATATATATATATATATATATATATATATATATATATATATATAATGATAAGCAAACATATAACAAAGATAAACAAACCTGAGTCAGCATTCTGATGCAAGTTATGCATGCAAGCATATATATATATATACATATAGCTGGTACAAAATATAACTTACGACACTGAGCTAAGTTAGTTACATAAAGTTAAATGCAACCGTGAAAAAAATTATTTTATTTGAAAACTAGCTAGTGCCCGCAACGTCGTTTGCATAGAACTAACGGAAACGGAACCCTATTTTCCAAATGGAACCCTAAGATAAGAGTAGCCTAAAATACACCTTAAAATATCAGCTACTTTTACCATTCAAAGTGTCATGAAAATCGTTCCAGCTGTTTCATAGATTAGCCGGAACAAATAGACACACAGACAGACAAAAAATTTAAGTATTTATTTTTTGTATATACTTTTATATTATGAATTTAGTGAAGTTGAGCTCCTCGTCAAAACTCCTATAAAAAAAAAAAACTTCTACATTTATGATATTGTACACGTAGACAGAGAAGTTTATCATCAACCATCACCAATGGGGAAGAAAACTGCTTTTTTATCCCGACAGAGGGCGGATTATCGACTATGCCTAAAAAACTGTCAAGGCTGTCAAACGCCATACATTTTTTTGTTTACATTACATAGTTGTTTTCTCGTTTAACAAAATGACGAAATGTGCTGCACATGATTGAAAAAATTGATTGAAGGGATTCATATGTTTCCCAAGGATTCTAAATGAAAAAAGCTGTGGGAAAAGGCCCTGAGAAGGAAATATTGGACAGCCTCTAAAAAATAATCATAGGTTCTCAACGTGGGCGATAACGCCCCCTTGTGGAAGTTTGAGACTTTCGGGGGGGGCAGTAGAAGACCCAGAGAAAATTAGGGGGCATTGAGATGGCGCAGAGGGGGCGTGGCCGGGCGGGGCGGGGCCCTACAAAAACAACCATTTAACGTAAAAGTGATCTCTGAAGAATCAAAGAGGGGTAAAGCCCTTGCCTCCGCGCGGCGTCCGCCCTTACCTTTCGCGCCGGGTGTTATAAACGAGTCACTGCATGTTTATCTTATTCCTGTCGTTACATGTTAAATATCTCCAACCTATATAATGGCAATGATTGTTCATTTTATTTTCATTAGCATTATCGCGCGCAATTGAGAACAGGGTTTTAGAAGTTTATTTATTTATTTAAGTTTTTTTTTTTTTTATCATCATCTTTTACCCTCGTATCTGTAAAGTGGAAACCATGTCGGGAGCAAAAAAGAAGAGGCGTCAGTATTGTGCGGATTATATTAAATACGGATTTATCGAAAATCCTACAAATCCATCATCGCCATTGTGCCTTTTTTCAAAACATTTTCAAACGAAGCGATGAAGCCTTCTAGGCTTCAAGATCATTTTAATAAAATACACCCGAATAAGAAAGACAAAGATGTGACCTATTTTCGAGACATGAAAAAGAAGTACGAAATTCAGTCAACTATATCAAAACTTTTTTCATCAGCTTCTAAGCAAGACGATGACGGACTTCGAGCTTCGTACTATATCTCATTGTTGATTGCTAAAACAGGGAAACCACACACTATTGGGGAAGATTTAATTTTACCAGCAATCAAAGAAGTAATAACCACTGTACTCCATAAACCAGCTGCAGATATTATCCGAAAAATTCCTTTGAATAATAGCAAAGACGAATTGATGAGATGGCTAAAAACATTGAAGAATCATTGTGCAATTATCTGCAGACTTGTCAATTTTCAATTCAGCTGGATGAGTCCACTTTACCTACCAATGAAGGATTGTTTTTTTTTTTTGTTTTTTTTTTTTTTCTTGTTCCCCCGACCATTAGCCAGGACAATTGTTTGCATTGTTTTTTAATTATGACTAGTATATTTTAATTTATTCCTAATACAATTTTTTGATTTTACTATGTTTACACTCTTTCTATTTTGTTTACATTCATACATTTCTCTTTTTATCACAATTTACATTTAATAATTCTTATCATTATTTTTTCTATTACATTTGTTTACAAATTGTATTTTGTTCTTGATCTGTTCTTACTTATTTATATTACATTTATTTTTTACATTCTTATTTATCTTACTTTTTTACTTGCATACATTCAGAAAAATTCTTTTGCTTATATAAAAATTAACTTTTCCTTTTACATTTCTGTTTTTAGTTTATGTCATAACATTATTTTCAATTACATTTATTAACAGATTTTATTTTGTTTTTGATCTATTCTTTACTTATTTATATTACATTTCTATTACATTCTCAACTATCTTACTTTTAACTTGCATACATTCATATAGTTTCTTTTTCTTTTATAAGCTCTCACTTTTCCTCTTACATTTCTGTATATTTGTTTACATTATTTAAATCTATAGATTTACATCATTGGCATTTTACATTTCTTATTTATTTCTATTTTTACATTACATTATTTTGTCTATTATATTTTACATTTCTTTTTTATACTTATTGTCATTATTTTCAATTACATTTATTTATTTACTTATTTATTTCTATTTTTACATTAATTTACATTACCTTCATTATTGGCAATTTACATTCACTTCATTCACTTCAATTTATTTCAATTCAATTTCACTTTACCCTTACATTTCTATTTTAATTTATATTATGTTTAGCTATTATATTATTTTATTTTATTTTATTATTATTTTACTATCTCCATCATTCTTTTTAGTTTAATTTCCGTTTCTTGTGCTTCTATTTCCCGCTTTTCCATAAACCCTAACACTTTCATTTTTATTTTCCTTGTTACATTATTATCATTTTTGTCTCAGTCAGTCTCTGTTAAAGTCTCTGTTAAAGTCCCCTCATCTATTCATCCAGGTCGAAGTGTCCGCCCCGACAATTCGTATGCTCAGGATTCATAATCATATGAATCCTTTGCATTCTTTGTGAGACTCCATGGCGCGCACATACGCTAATAGTCCAGTTCCGGTTACTATGGCTATATATGCTAATTTATGTCACCATAATCATATATATGCCTAGCTTCCCCCCAACAGTGTCGCACTGTCCACTTGTTTGATAATTGGTGTTTTTAAAATGTATTTTTAACTACATCAATCTTACTCCGGACAGCGCTCACACTATTGGTCCTCCGGACTATACGCGACTGTTGCGTGCGCCATAGCGTCCCACTTCTGCCGGACCGGGCACTCCGCACTGAACGCATTGTGTTCTGTGTTTTTGCTGCCAGCCTTCTCGCAGTTTATGCAGCGCGGCTTGGTCCCTGACCTACGCTCCTCGCACCGAGACTGGTGATGCGCCCCGGAGCAATGGCTGCACCTCTCCTCGGCGGTAGTGCAGAATCGTCGCCCATGTCCATACCCTAGACAGCTCGAGCACTGTATAAGGGGGGACACTGGTCGGCGACTCGAACACGCTGCATATCTATGTAAAGATAGCCCGCCTTGGTGAAGCACATCCACATCTCCGGCGACACGGTCATCACCACGTGCTCGGTGCCATCATCCTTCCCACGCTTCCTGTATCTTACCTTCATCATCCCTCACCTCATCCCCGTCCAGGATATGCTGTATGAGGTGCTCATTTTGCGTTCTTATAGCGTCATATATATCATCGTCCGTATTCTTCTTGAGCACCCCATACAGCACAACCTGCGGATCCTTGTTCTCTATGCTTTGCACCTCGAGCTTACCTCCGCTTTCCTCTATTTTATTTTTAACCCTATCTCTATCATTCCTATTCCTAATACCTATAATAACTTTTCTATCCTTCCCTTTTCTTATTCTATCTATTTTTATTCCTTCGTTTTTTGCTTTTATAACTTTTCCTATCTCTTCTACTATCTCTGATCCCGTCATAAAGTCCTCTTTGTCCGTAACTACCAGCGAGTGGAGGGTCAAGCGCCTGGGGTCCAGTGATGTAGTCTGGATTTCCCCCTGGCCACTCGCCACATCCGCGTAAGTCGCTGGTTGTGGGTTCGTGGGGGCATCGGTCCTCCACTGCTCCACTACTTCTACTACCTTATCTATATTCTCTTTATTTTCAACTATCACTTCCTCGTGGTTCGATCTTATTTCTTTTGTTATTGTTTCTATTGTTGTTTCATTCACTTCCATCACATACTCTTTTATTCTTTTTTCCCTTTCAATTATCAATTCGTGCATTTTCCTATATACCTCGAGGATTACTTCTTTAATCTCATGTTCTTTCAAATATTTCTGGTTTTCCTCATAATATTTATCATTTTTATCCCATCCACACTGCACTTCCACTTCCCTCGTTTCCCTAATTTCTCTTTTGCTATCCATTTCCGTCCTTTTCCTACTCAATATGGCGACTTTCCCTATCTGATTCGAGATTCTGGTGAGGTTATTTGCTAAACCGGACCTTAAATCTCCCCTCATGTTTCTGGTCTGGTTTAGCAAATAAACACTATTTTGTATAGTTTTGGATGTCTCAGCCAGGAGGGCGTCGAGAGGGTCGACAGCGCACTGAACCCGATCATCTGCTACCGGACTTTCTCAGCGGCTACTACCTCCCCCACTGCTACTACTACCAGTCATCGGTTCCTCCATGGACAGACGGTGTGGGTTTTTGGTGTTTTTATTAAGCGGGGTATGCACTGTGGCCATTTTATTTAGTATGAATATGTAATGCAATGTAAGTATATAGAATGTAGTTTGTAAGATTATTTGAATGTATGTATATTTAAAATGATTAATATATTATACAGTGGTTAAAATGTAAAATTATTATTTAAAATTATGAATTATTCGGGGGAACGCGTCAGTTATAACTTGTAAAATAAAAATATTTAGTGTTAAATATATATGTGTAAAATATTTGTATATAGTATATAAGGCTCCAATGTTCGTTTTTTATATCGATATTTTGTCCTAGGTTTATATATTCCGCCTGTTGTAAATTAATAGCTAGACGCGGTCTTGTCAATATTACTACTCTTTGTTTTTTTGCAGGAGCTTTATATTGTCCTCAGCTATTTGTCTAAGAGTTACCGTGCCCCAATAGGAGTCACGGTCCAGAGTCCACTTTACCTACCAATGAAGCATTGTTATTGTCATACGTAAGGTTCATTAAGGATGAGAAAATATGTCAAGAACTATTGTTTGCTACAAATTTGGAAACGGATACAAAAGGAGAAACTATATTTAATACTCTGGAAAAGTTTTGTGCCGAAAAGGAAATTCCTTTGAATAATATTTTGTCAGTTGCTACGGATGGCGCACCGGCTATGACAGGGCGTCACAAAGGCTTCATAGCGTGCTTAAAAAATAAAGTTCCTGACGTGATTGCTGTGCATTGCGTAATTCACCGCCAGCAAATGGTTGCGAAAAATCTGAATGAACGCCTCCATATATCACTGCAATACGAGTATATCATCAGATCAGTTAATAAAATCAGAAGTAACTCGTTGAATGACAGATTATTTAGTCAGCTTTGCATTGCCAATGATGAAGATTTCAACCGACTGCTGCTTCACACAGAGGTGCGCTGGCTGTCAAAAGGTACTTGCTTGACTCGATTTTACAATCTGTTTGGATCTGTGATAGAGTTCCTAGAAAACAAAGACCCAGAATTGCGCGACAACCTCATCTCATCAAAGAACGATATTGCGTACTTGACAGACCTGTATAAATTGTTTAATATTTAACCAACCTCCAACTTCAAATCAACAAATCAACCTCCAACTTCAAGGTGATGACTTAAACTTGATTAAGACAAAAAATAGCATTGCTGCTTTCGTATCCAAACTACTATTATACGAAAGAAATATCGGCAGACGGGAATTCAATAACTTCCCTTTGGACCTTGGGCAAAAATGTATGAAGCCTGGGCTCACCCACCAACAGAGATGAGATCACTTTGAATATGCTTGTACAACACTAAATATAAAGATATAAACTCATTTTTGTGAAGAATCCATGGGGTTATTTTGCTATAAATATTTTTTTCCTACCATAAATAAGCTATAATCCTTCAAAGTAATGCTGTTAAGAAGTTAAGAAGGCTAGGCCTTCCTCGATATATCTGTATATAACATCACGCTATGACACTTAGGGGCTGAGCAGCGGTTGGACACCGCGGGGAATAGCTAGTAAAAAAATAAAACAGTTGTTATCAGTTTATAATATGTTTATTAACATTTCAATCAATATCAATAATAATATCGTTTAGATGACCTACCGGTGAATTAAATTGTATGTGCCTGCCTAACCCTAGATACCATATTATTGAAATGGTATGTGCACAACTTCCTACTGTGCGTCTACCTGTAATTAGGCACGAGCAGTAATAGTGAGCGATGGCATCTGGACCTGTTTCATTTCTGTTGACCAGAATATATACATAATATGTACGTGCTCGAACATGTCTGGATCGAATCCTTCCTCTTAATAGCCACACATTTTGGTGATGGATATTGCATGCTGGTAAATAATTTAATTGATTTTCACGATATATTTCTATCGTATATAAACCATTGCGTAAATGTTCGCTGCAATATGATTTAGCAAGGTCGATTTGATATGATCCAAGGGATATCATAAAAATCTCATTTAATGATAGCCGTAAGACGACGAATGAATAAAACAGAGATGAATAAAATGAGACGTAAGAATAAAACAGAGTCCAAAATAACAAGCTAGGGTCGGTAAATCACAAAATACAAGAGAGGATACACGGAAACACACAGTTAACAACGTGAGATGCACGAGTCGACTGAGAGAGGAGAGCGGACGGGCGTCCGAGCAGGCGTCCGAGAGGTGTGAGAGGGATGAATAGTGTTGTAAATCACACGGGCGCAGGCGCATCTATTGTTTACCGTCATTTTAAAGTAAGAATTTATTGTTACAATAACAGTTTTTTGACTACCAATTGTCTTTTTCTACAAAACCTATTTAGGTGCATACCTTTTTTTGGCAAAGGAATTGAAGGTGGCGCCGATAGTAACAATTTAAGTACGAACAAAATCCTTTACAATGACATATGCCTTATCTCTGTTGGACATTGAGCCCAATTATTTTAATCATTCAATAACGACGACTTGCTTGTTTACTGTCAACACTTGGAAAACCTCCACAGAGATTTCAAGGAACGATTCCAGGACGTTTTAAACATGGACATACCAGATTGGGTTTTGGATCCTTTTTCAAATGTTAACACAGCAGGATCATCCCAGTTAGAAGAAGAACTAATAGAACTGACGACAAATGAGGAATTAAAAATTAAATTCAAGAATGGCTACCAAGAATTTTGGCTGCAGAAGCCGATTTCACAACTGTACCCGGGATTATGGTTGATTGTTCAACGATTTCTAATAGCATTCCCATCTTCCTATTTAGCTGAACGTGGATTTAGTGCTATAGCAACGTTGGTAACTAAAAAGAGAAATCGGCTTCAAGTTACTGAACGCGGCGACTTACGGTTGTTAAGTAAAATGGAGCCTGATATTAACAAACTCCTTAAAATGCATCAAATTCAACCTTTTCATTAGTTATGTCATAAATTCATGTCTTTTGAATGACAAAAAAAAATTCCTCAATATAACTAAGCATGCGTTTTATTGGATCCCATTGAAACATTATTCTTTCATTCTTCATTTTAAACTCAGAAATCGGATATGGGTCATATTTCTATCTTACGACTATAATATAATATCTTACGTTAAAATATAATGTCAACAGCTGTTTTAAATTGGCGACAGATGGTAAGTAAAATAAGGATGGGGCTCTAGAAAAAAACATATTCTCAAAGTGGGCGGTGAGCAAAATAAGGTTGAGAAACTATGCTCTAAATGGTCGAAACTATGTTCTGATCATTTTAATCCTGATGACTATTATGGTGAAAGTTCTTACACTGGTTGGTATATCCTTTTATTCTTGTCTTAACTATTAATAGTTGCGTATTTCTATTACTGTGGCTTAAGATAAATATTTTATAAACTAAGAATATCTCTCTTTCTTATTCCGGCTTTAAAAACTAGACATGTCAATCTAGCATTAAAGTATTAACATACGTACGGATTTGGTTGCCAACTAAGAGGTTTCTCTCTAAAATTAGGAAAAAAATACCCTCGAGGGGGAGGATTTTTTCGGGTTATCTTTATTGTTTTTAATTAAATAAGGCTATCGATCGATATAACATCGACAAGCGATTTGAAAAGTTAACCTGTAGACAATAAACTTTTAGATGTATATTTTAATGTATAAAGGGCAGAATAATATTACAGAACATATTTTTTTATTATTTATTTTATCAGTTTATTTAAGTTTGGGGAGAAACATTTTTGAGAGTTGGAACACTGCACGAAACTTGGAATTCACTGTAAATAGTACTCTGTAAATAGTACTAGGTAAATAGTACTCTGTTCTAATACAATAGAGCTGAAAATCTAACACACTAGTGTCGTGCTGTCATAATGGTTCTCTCCAGAGTCCAGACAAAATCTGTAGGTACGCGTGTAAGGAACATTAGTGTATACTGTAACGATTATATCCTTTACCTACAATAATTATGGCCATATGAAATTATCTGAGTGTTTGTAGCAACAAGATAAGAAACAAAACATACCTATATAATAGAATGACAACTATAAATTATGTTATAGTAGCTAAACATTATTATGAAATGGACGTCAAAATTAAAGGTGATCTTGATGGTCTCAGTGACCAACAATTGGATTTCATAAAAAGGAAAATAAATGAAAATAATATAAAAGGAAAAGACGTGACCGTAGCAGTACTCGGACAAGCCGGTGATAATATGGGTTCTGCTCTGAAAGTCATCACGATTAAGAATGAAAAAGAAGATTTTAGAATAATAGTAAAGGTCACACTAAATATATCGAGGGTTTTAAATGAGATGAATTTTATGTCCAAATTTATGTTTACAAATGAAATTACCATGTATAATGAAGTGCTGCCGATGATGGTTAAGCTGCAGAAGAATTCTGGAACAGAGTCAAGTGATATGTTCCCGGTTCCGATTTGCTATGGTGCTACCAATGAAACTCCACACGAAATTATTTTACTGCAAGATTTAATGAAAGAGAAATATGTTATGTTGGATAAGTATATGCCTTTGCCGAGCGACACCATTAAATTAATATTGCGAACTCTAGCGCAATATCATTCGTTGTGTTTCGTGTTAAAAGAAAATTCACCAGAGGTTTATGCTGAATGTTGTAAAAAAATTGTTAATATGACAACTACTGAACTTTTTAAACAACACACTGAAAGTTTGAAGCTTATTGGACCACAGCTTAGCCGAATGTTCGAAGACAAGCTAATTAAAGATATTATTAAAGACACTATGCATAAACAAGTGGATAGAAATTTAAAGCTTGAAAAATCTGATAAAGGTTCCAAATATTCAATTATAGTACATGGAGATTGTTGGACGAATAATTTCTTGTTTCAGTTACAGGTGGGTGACAAAACGTATATTCTATATTAGCCGTTAAGTATATTCAAGAGCCCAAACAATTGCAGAGATCCTTAAAATAAAAAACGATAAATAAATAAACACAATAATACAAGTACAATTCTAATACAAACAATATTTAGTAAAACTTAACAACTTTCAAGTTGTCTAATGGACTTCAGAAAGAACAAGATTAGATAGAGAAATAATTAATATTTTTAGCCTAATTGAAATGGGTTTCAAGGACTTAAAGAATTATTTCATACTTTGTAGTGCATTTTAAGTATATTACTTTTGTGTTTACTTTGGAAGCCGATTTATCATAATACTAGCTGTCCCGATACACATTGTTCTGTCTTAAATATGAACTGGAATGAATAAATAACTACACCTACAATGTAACCTACGTCCTAGTCCTAGGTATAGTTATTTATTCAGCAGCAGTGGCGTGCACAGGATTATGACACTGGGTATGCGGCGAAGTACTCGGTCACAAAAACTTTTTCGTTTATAGATTTTTAGCATAGCTACAGCCAAGCGACGGATCTCTAAGTCGAAACCATGCAAACAGAGCAAGTCTTAGATGTACTACTATTCATGTACATCTTCTACGGTAACGCAGACAAAACACCGATTGATCGTCGCGGCGGAAGAAATTCTAATAAGTAAAATAATAAGGATATTTTAAAATATTATAACTACTCACCAGTCAGTCAGCTTCAATTTTCACATATTTAAGGTTCCGGTTACTTGAGATTACTATATCCCGATGTAAATAAACGCAAGATTTCGGCCACCTCAAATATCTTATCCAAGTTAGTGAGGCCGCAGAATAGAAATTATTTAAATCTGAATATCCCGAATCAGTCCACACTGTACTAGAATTACTAAATAATATGCTAGGAAAACAATATAATTTAATCGTGTGTACACAACCACACAGCCAGTTATACGTTTCATAACTTTTAACATGAAATTTTCGAGTTACATTATTATCTTGCTGGTTTAATTGTTGTAACTCGGGTACACACCTACCTTTAGACAGAATTTGAATCTTTTCACTGAATGACAATAAAATTGTTAGAACTTGTTATTTTTAATTTTTAATAAACACACATTATCAACTTGCGTTTGTAAGGGTTTGCACCCTTACAATCAAATAACATTTAAAAAAAATCAACTTAACGCACTAGTAAAAGCAAATCACTACAATTATTATAGAAACTCAGTAAGAAACTGTTAAATGTACACACTTTCAAATGTTAAAATGAAAAATCTTTTAAGATAACTATAAATAAACAGGAGCGATTAAATTGTAAACAATGCTTATCACATGAAATATGCAATATGGGCCGCGAAATACAAAATGTTTTTTCTATATAAATAAATAAAACCTTACTAAACAAAAATGCATAATGTGTATACATGATTCATTAGATTCACGTCGTGTTATTTTTAGTCGGATTATAGGCAACGAATAATTTCCGACAAGCCAGTTCGGCGGTTTTCGGAAGCGATCGGATAGCCGAACCGAGCTCCCACCTCGGCTCGGCGAGGTTCGGCCATCGCCTGCCGCATGAGTTACCGCTATATAATCATGTCGATATTCATGGATGTGTGCGTTTGCGAAGTATGAAAATTACACACACATGTGATGATTTTTCCTGCAGGACTTACCGGCATGAGTTGCTATTTATAAAATATTAGGCGTTTTTAAGTTATGATATTTTTTTAATTAATTTATTTACTAATAATTAAAGTCATCTAAAACGTACGAACGTTTTATTAAAATATCTGTGAATGACAAGTAAAGCACTGCATTTCTACCTACAAGGAGCGCACGCCCCTGGGTTGTAGTAGTCTACAACCTACAGCTTTCCCATATTTCTATTATAATATATCACTGTTTAAACCTTCCCTGAACTTCCACAATTATTTCAAGTCCATAATTAGCCAAATCGGTCCAGCCGTTCTCGAGTTTTAGCGAGACATTGGAATTGCAATCCATTTTTACGTCCCTCAAGTCGGGATAAAAAGTATCCTATGTCCGTCTCCTGGTTCTAAGCTACCTCCCCACCAATTTTTAGCCAAATCGGTTCAGCCATTCTTGAGTTACAAAATAGTATAACTAACACGACTTTCTATTATATATCTATATAAATTATGTTTTTATTTAAAAATATTATTATTAATATTGGTTTCTCAATAGTGGCTCAGCGGTTAGAGCGTCGCAAGTTCGAATCCCGCCAATGAACAGAAAAGTTTTCTGTGTTCCTGGGTCATGGATGTGTATTAAATATGTGTATAATAGAATTAATACTTAAATATAATATGTATATATATATTTATTTCCGTTGTCTGGTTCCTGTAACACATGTTCTTAGAGAACTTAGCATGGGACCAGGTTGATGTGGTGCAAAAGCGTCCATAGATATATTAATTATTATTAATGTCAAAGAATTATTAAGTTTAAAAAAGAAATTTGAATAATATAAGTCAGTGCTCATGTCATAATTGTGTTTTTCAGGACGACAAGCCTACGAAGTGCATTATGATCGACTACCAACTCGTGAGAGAAGCACCACCAGTAGTCGATATACTTCATTTGATTCTCAACTGTACTGACTATGAAACAAGGTCCAAACATTACCAGGAGTGGTTAGATTATTACTATTCACAATTGGAGAAAAAATTATTTGCCCATGGTCTAAAAATAAACATCACTTATTCCAAAGATAAGTTTGAATCTGATCTAAATAGATACGCAAAAATCAGCCTCGGGATGTCAATGTTTACCAGTAGTTTTATTGTAAGAAATAATGAGGAATTAGCTAAACTAAAGGAAACGATGTTAGAATCAGACAGTATGGAGAGTTTTTGCAACAATTTTAATTTATCCGACTTACAAACGGAATCAGTACTGCAAATCAAGAAACGTGTCGAAGGTGTAATAAACAGCTGTATTGATTTTGGATATCTGAATACAAGAAATTTTATGTGATTATAAAATAAGAGATACAATTTATTTTTCTTTACCTACCATTCAATACACTTTAAACGAGACAATTACGATTATATATATTTACTTATATGAAATCTAGTATGCAGCGAGTTTTAGGGGAGAAAAATCGGTCTAGCTAGGTTTTATCCCTGAAAACTGCGCATTTTTAAGATATATAATATGTTTTTTAATACGTGAAGCAAAAATGTGAAGTAGGTACAGTTTGACGAGAATTATGCGTACCTACCTACGAATATGAGTGAAATTTGGCACAGTTATAGTTTATGCTGAGGAAGGCGTGCGAAAAGCTTAAATTTCTTAAAATAGTGCTTAGAAATACATTAAATTAATGAAAATATCAGCAACACACACTGCAATGGATTTGGTTCATATATACACACACCAGTTTGGAGACATCGTGTTTGAAATTTGTAGTGTTGTACTCTTATGAAGTGTAATCGATATTGTTGTCCCATCCAGAAAGTTATTAGTTGAAACCAAATCGATTTTCAAATCGCCGTCAAACAAAAACTAGTTTTTGCACTGTCGAAACTATATCGATTTAAAGTCGATTCATTATTGTCAATCCCTATGAGTTTTGACTTTGGACTTCAACGTAAAAACATGAGTGAAATATTATTTTTCGTAATTTTAATGGAACTGGACTGAAATTCTTTTAATTTTTCATTAATTATGATTTATAATTATTATCGCTACCTCAGTTTGCTCACACATCTACCGGGCGTTTGTAAATCTGTCACAAAATTATTGTTTTTACTTGTTTCTATCTAAGAGGCAAAATAATAAATAAGAAGGTATATGTTTCAATGTAAAAAAATAATATAGCTGTATCTCACATTATCGCGCGCGATAAGCGACATCGTATCCCATAATGTGAAAAAGCTCTAATACCAGTGCCGGATTAAGCCAGCGCGGGGTTCGTAGCAAAATCTGCCGCGGCGCGCCCGAGTGAAAAGCGAGCTAGCTTAATATGCTCTTACATGAAATGCAAGCGAGCAAGCAAATTTTTTTTTATATTTTACTACCTGAACCAAACTTTACACCCTGAAAGACAGTGTACTATAGAAAATATAATTAAATAAATAGCTTAAAACAGAACGTAGGTACAAAATAAAAGAATACATTGATTATCTAAAAAAACAAGCGAGCGGAACGAGCGAGCAATTTTTTTTTCGTATTTTACTGGTTTAAAGAATGCCGTAAAGAACTCGTAGAAAATGTAATTTCTATTTTTACTACTTTGTATTTAATTTTTGGAACGAAGTTCATTATGGGGCGATGCGGAGGGGTACCCTAGTCGGAAAAAAACGTCTGTAACGTAAGATTTTTATGTATAGTCTTTATTATTTTCTTTATACCTCGAATAGAACTTAAAATTAATATTTTTATAATAAGGAACTTCCTATCCGGTGTCCTACGACACCACACGGCTTTTTTTTAGGAATTTTAAATTATTTTTCTGTCTAAACCTCTTAACTTATGCAGTAGATCAAATATCTAAAATGTCCGTAACTGATTTTACCATACCTTATTTGTACACGAGTTCGAGAAAGATCTTTAAGTTAAGAGTTAATTCTGTAATATTTTTTCTTATAATGTTCATTATAAGAAAAAATTATAAGAAAAAAGGAATTATTCGAGAAAGTCATAAACGAAAAAAGTTATGCCCGAAAAAGTGTAAAAAAAATCATTTTTTTCCGATTTTTTTTATTTTGTTGCTCGATATTTTGGAAACGAAGAAAGATTTCAAAAATTTTAGAAAACTCCTGTGGAAAATCTAGTCGGCTACAATTTTAGTCTAAAGTAATGCCGATCGAGTTAAGGATTTGCCCTGTAGCCTAACGTTTTTGAAAAAAAAAAATATCTTATACTTTAAACGAGACAATCTTGTTTATATAATAGGTCTTACCTATATAATTGCCGTTCTGCAGTACTGGCCATTTCAAATCAAAATAATTTTTGTTTGGCTAAGAATTCTAATTTCAAATTAATTTTATTTTAAAAACATGGAATTGTTTTTCCAAATGTAGTCATTTATTTATTGATTAGTGTTACATTTTCATCGCATTTCAATCTTTTTCGTCATCATGGATACGTTAAAAATTCGAGTAATTATGGAATATGAGTACCGTCGTGGCAGCAATGCGGCACAAGCGACACGCAACATCAACGACGTTTACGGAGCTAACACTACAAACCAACGCACCACCTGTTATTGGTTTGCTCGCTTCCGTTCTGGAAATTTCGACCTGAAAACTGAACCTCGCGGTCGTCCGAAGACTTTGGTCGACAATGACGAATTAAAGGCGATTGTGGAAGCTGATGATACACAATCTACGGCTGAATTCGACGTAAGCGTCAAATCAATATTGGTCTATTTGCTTAAAATTGGCAAGGTAAAAAAGCTTGACAAATGGGTGCCCCACGAACTCAATGATCGCCAGCGCGAAGTATCGAGATGTGCCTTGCACTGCTCAACAGACACACAAATGAAGGAATTCTGAACCGCATTGTTACCTGCGATGAAAAATGGATTCTGTTTGATAACCGCAAGTGCTCAGCAAGTTGGTTGGATCCTGGTTCAGCACCTAAACAATGCCCTAAACGAAAACATACCCCTAGAAAAGTGATGGTCACTGTTTGGTGGTCTAGCGCCGGTGTTATTCATCACAGCTTCTTACCAAACGGGGTGAGCATTACTGCAGATGTGTACTGTGAAGAACTGAACACAATGATGGAGAAGCTGGCACATCTCCAACCAGCATTGGTCAATCGCTCGTCTCCGCTGCTCCTGCACGACAACGCGCGATCTCATACTGCACAGCAGACGGTCCCAAGTTGCAAGAACTGGGGTTGGAAGCTCTCCGTCATCCGCCCTACTCACCTGACCTTGCGCCTACAGACTACTACTTTTTCCAGAAATTGGATAACTTCTTGGCGGAAAAAAATTCAATACCCGAGAGGCAGTACAAAATGCCTTTGAAGAATTTGTTGCCTCCCGTCCAGCTGATTTCTTTAAGAAGGGCATCAATAAACTGCCACTGCGTTGGCAAAGATGCATTGATTGCATGGGCGATTACTTCGATTAATACAAATAAAAATACATAAAAAAAAACGTTTAAATTTTTTCATAAAAAACGGCTGTTTCATAGGTAAAGACCTAATATAATCTTAAATCTTGGTAATGGCTACAATTATTACCATTAAATTTACTATGCAGGGAGTTTTGGGTGAAAAATCGATCTAGCTAGGTGCTATCCCTTGAAAACTGCGCATTTTTAAATTTTTTCTTTCGTCGTGCAACTATAAGTATATCAATAATTTTTACTCTCTTACGACAGTCTTATTGGCGTACAATTATGATGCGGCGGATGTATAATTTTTGTATTTTTTTGTATAGATGTTTATTTTTAATTATTTTATCTAATCTAGGTCTAACTAGGCGTTATCCCTGGAAACTGCGCATTTGAGTAATATATGTTTTTTCACTCTCTTCATCTCAGAGGACTCTCAGATGTTCAGTACGGACTTAGGATCGGTTGGTCGACTGTCGACGGCGATTGTCGGGTGCCTTAGGTCAATGACGGAGGAAGCTGAACGCGGGAGGGAGGTGGTGGTGGCGGTGTCCTTGGATATCGCCAATGCCTTCAACAGCCTTCTCCACAGCGTAATACGGGAGGCACTGCACTATTTCCGTATCTCGGAAGGCTGGTAAATGCATACCTCTCCGATAGAGAAGTTGTGCTCGAGGACCGGTCGGGGTCCCTAGCGAGGCGGCGAGTCGTGTGGGGCGTCCCCCAAGGTTCGGTTCTGAGTCCGGACCTCTGGGACATCGGATACGACCCAACACACCCAAAGGGCCGTGCAGCGCCACGATTTCATGTCAGTGATTGGGTGGGACCTCTCGCTCTCGAGTGTGGTGCGCTGCATGCTCAAGAGCGATGAGGCCTAGCAGGCTGCGGTGTCTTTCTGCGAATCCATCATTTTGAAGAATGAGGCCGCGGAGCGAGACAGATATATCGATCCATCCTCTGTTCCGCTCCGCTGGCGTAGGACAGGAGTGCGGAGACGTCGCTTTGCGAACCTCCAACCTTCTGTCTAACGGGGCATGGGAACCTCCCCGGCTTAGCTAGTCCCGGTGCCGAGGGGGATGCTCCAGTTTGCCGGAGTGGCCCCTAGTTTTAGTGGAAGTCTGGTCCCTCTAAGAGGGAAACCGGCCGGTCGCGGAGGGTGTCTTGTGTTGGAAAGATCCGGGACACTCCCCTTTATAGCATCCGCAGATGTTTTTGGAACGAAGTTCCTTATGGCGCGTTGCGAATTGTATTGATGCAAAATCATAATGTAATAACGACAATTAAGAATGATACAAAAAACGACCTTATCACCTTGACAATAATGTAGAATTTTGCAATTACACATTTTAACTATTATGACTGTTACATATTGTGACTAGCTAGCCGAGCGCTTGATGTTATTACTCAGTACGGAGCCGGACTTCCCGGCGGCAACACTGCGAGCAGCAAGCAACCTGCCCCCTTCACCCCTGTCCCTACCTAAGGCGCGGCCAACTAGTTCCGCGCGCACTATATATACTTAGTTCAACTATTTGTTTTGTATTATATAATATATTATATCTATACAGATAAACAAAATTGAAGTGTCTATTTGTAATTTCAAATTAACAGCTTTTATTTTCACTTAATGCATTTAAAAGTATGATCGGTACTTATAATAAAATATAAATTGTTAACAATTTTCTGTCCGTCTGTCAGTATATATATATACTATATATATCTCTTCCAAAATAGGCTATATATATATATATATATATATAGATTAGCCGGAACAAACACACAGACTAACAGACGGACAGAAAAATGTCAACAATTTATAATTTATTGTAAGTACCGATCATACTTTTAAATGCATTAAGTGAAAATAAAAGCTGTTAATTTGAAATTATAAACAGACACTTCAATTTTGTTTATATTATATATCATATTATACAAAACAAATAGTTGAACTAAGTATATATAGTGCGCGCAGAACTAGCGCCTTAGTTAGGGACAGGGGTGAGGGTTACTTGCTGCTCGCAGTGTTGCCGCCGCGAAGTCCGGCTCCGTACTGAGTAATAACATCAAGCGCTCTTCCGTCCCAGCCTCCCACCGCTCGCCTACCTAAGGCCCGGCTAGCTAGTCACAATATGTAACAGTCAAAACAGTCACAATGAGTAATTGCAAAATTCTACATTATTGTCAAGGTGATAAGGTCGTTTTTTGTATCATTCTTAATAGTCGTTATTACATTGTGATTTCGAGTGGCAAAAAGTGTCGTGCCAATTTTAATCCGCCTAGCCTCCAATTCGCAACGCGCCATAAGGAACTACGTTCCAATATTAATTTTACTTATTCGTTGAACATAAGTTAGACAGTAGGTACTTTTCCAAAAAAATAACTTTTTAATTTATTTTTTAGTGTCAACATACATAAGAAATCTATTTTGTTATAAATGATTCGAGTTAAATATTTTCTTGTTATTATGCCATAGAAGTTTTTTTATTGCCCTGTTTAACATTCCTAGTATAATATTGGTGATGATCTGTTAATTTCTTATATTTATCTATGTTGTATTGTTCCAAAGCTATTCAATATTCAACTTTTGCGTGCGAAGGTAAAATGTCATAATTCATAATTGGTTAAAGTTCTCTTTATCTTTGCACTCTAATTTTAATTTTTTGCTTCCGAAATTTTAAATTAGTCCAACTTGCAATTTCTTAATTTTATCTAATATTGTGTTATAAATGTAAGGCCATAACTGCTGATGCCGTAGCTTATGAGTGAATCTGCAAGTGCGCAGTAAATGAAAAAAAAATCCTAAAATCGATTGTAAGCTACTACATACTTCGTTCACGCGTCCTTTCCAATTAAGATTGCTGTCAACTGTTAATCCTACGTATGTGTATTTATTGACTATTTCTATAGTGTGCATTGGCAGTTATTTTTATTATTATGTAAGCATTCGTAACTATGGCCGGTTATATTTGACGACCTCTATGGCTCAGTGGTTCAGCACGTTGGTGCTCAAACCGGGGGTCGCGGGTTAGAATCCCACCGAAGGAACAAAAAGTTTTTGTGTGTTCCTGGGTCATGGATGTGTATTAAATATGTGTATAATATAAAAAAAAACTTAAATATATATATAGTATAAAAGTATTAAATATACTTCCCGTTTTCTGGTACCTGTAACACCACTCCTTCGGATACTTAGCACGGGGCCAGATTGTCGTGGTGTGAAGCGCCCCTAATTATTATTATTATTATTATTATTATTATTATTATTATTATTATTATTATTATTATTATTATTATTATTATTATTATTATTATATCTATGTTTATAATCTCCTTTTTTTGCATACTTGCTATATAGTGAAATTATGTGCATAACCTTCGTTTTACTAAAATTAATAATAATTCCGTGTTTTTAGTGGGTAATGTATCGGTGACAGATCAAATGTCGCCGGGAGTCCCACATACCCCCGGGCCATCCGACCCGTGGGAGGCATAAAGCCTTTCCCATGCAAAATAAAAAAAAAGGTACTACATAATAATAAAAACGATTTGGCATATATATTTTTTTAACATTACAATGGATTTACAATATCCGAAATAAATGATTATTTATCTATATTATTACTAGCTGACCTGTACCCACTTCGTTGGGCGTAAAACATTTTTTGTTAATGGTGATGAGGACAAAAAGTATCCTAAGTTACTCCTTATAACATCAGCTATCTACCATTGAAAGTCCCGTGAAAATCGGTCCAGCCGTTTCAGTGATTAGCCGGAACAAACAGACAGACAGACGGATAGACAAAAATTTAAAAATTGTTTTTATTGTAAGTACCGTATATACTTTCATTTGCATTAGGTGAAAAGCTGTAAAGTTTAAATTACAAACAGAAACTTCAATTTTATTTATTTGAATAGATTTATATCAAGTTACTTACCGCTTTATCATACACACTTCATACAAGTTGTAGTTTAAACTAAAATTATTATAAAAAGTAGGTAAAGATTGGATTGTTTTGATAGGCTTCGAAGCTACTGGACCGATTTTGATGAAATACAACAGGTATAGAGAGGACCCTGGAGAAGGACATATGCACTTTTTATCTGGACAAAATGTACGGTTCCTGCGAGATTTCCTTTTGCGCGCTCGTAGTCGCCACAACATCTAGTAACGGCCCGTTTCAATAACCTATCTACCAATAACTATTTGTTAAAAACATCACATTTGTATCGCAAGAAACCGGCATATGATTGAATGTCACGTTTTTAACAAATACTTATTGGTAGATAGGTTATTGAAACGGGCCGTAAGTGAATGTGATAAACAGATATGATTAAGTATTGCAAGACTATTATTCTCTTGGCCCCTTTTAATAGGAGAGACGACTACATGTAAAATATTTAGTTTAATTTATATACTCAGAAATATTGAGGTTACATCAATTACTACTTCATAAACATAAAAAAATTAAAATATAATATCTTATGTGTAGTTTAGTATTAGACACATCTAGAAAATTTGAAACTTTCTTGCTAAATTAGTTGAAACACCTACATTATCAGTTTACTTGCATAATATTATACAAAAACATTCATTAAAGTAAATATTAACTTAAACACGCAAATTTCGGATATATTTACATACTTATATGTACACTTTTACACTCTTTTCCTATGAGAAGTTACTCATGTTTAAGAATACCCTGAACGATACCCCACACGACGCTAGGGGTAGAATAAAAAACATATTTTTCATCCCCACTTCTCATGTATTGGATGCCACCTCTAAAATATAAAGGTTTTGAATTTTTTTTTTTTTGTGATAAATGGAAAGATCATATATAGGTTTTATAACAAAACTATTTTTTGGAAATAAGTTGCTTATGGCGCGTTGCGAATTGTATTGGGGCTAGACGGATTAATATAGGCACGACACTTTTTGCCACTCGAAATCACAATGTATAATGGAATCGCTCTGACATTTATTTTGGATATTTACAATTTTCAGTTATTATTTTTAATGTGTTACTAAATAAAAAGTTACCTGTGCTCCCCCTAAATGTTCTCACAATAAACTTTTGCATTAATTTCATCACTATCACATCTTTCACTAATCTATCTTCAAGAACTTTTGAACACTTTAAACCTTTAATAGAAGATGGAGTCAATTTGTCAGACAATTGCGGATATGACAGTTATGTTTAATTCAAGAATGGCTGACTTCCAGAGGGACCTTGAAAATTATTCTCCACACTCAGTAAGCCCTACAAATAAGTTGGCATCTGACTTCAATATGTTCAAGGAATTTGTACTTCAGGCGCTTAAAAACTTACAATCCCAGCTAGAGTTGTTGACAGATTCACTGGATCAAATGGAGACAATGCGCAGAAAGAAGATGCTGCTCATCCATGGTATTCCAGAAGACAAGGAGAATCCGCAGCAGAAAATTTTAAATCTGTTTGTCAATCAACTTGAAGTCCTAAGTATAGACGTCTCTTCAATTAGCTTCTGTTACAGGCTGGGTCATCCCAAAGAGGCTAAGAGTAGACCCATATTGGTAAAATTAAAAGAATTGAGCCATCGTAGTAAAATATGGGAGTCAAAAACCAAACTTAAGGAGACTAGTATTACGCTGACGGAATATCTTACAAAGAAAAGGCACATCTTGTTCATGGCAGCTAGGCAACATTGTGGTTTGACCAAGTCATGGACACAGGATGGTAACATTTTTGTAATAGGTCCTGACGGCTCACGACACTGTATTCATAACAAAGCTGAGCTTGATACAATTATCTTATACTTGGTATCTAGGCAAGTTATCCCATCTGGACCCATGCCGAAGATTAAAAGTCCACCTGCAACAAGGACAAGGAAAAATGTTAAAGGAAAATAAGTTAGTACCTTAATACATTATCTACTTCTTTTCTTCTTCTCTGCTTATTTGTCATTAATTATTTTCTGTATTATCTTCTAATCTATTATATCAAAATTTCTAATTATAAATTTTTCTGCAAGTATACTTCATTTATATAACTGTCAATTTCAACAAAATAAAACTTGTAATAATTTTATGTGTGCCATAACTTAAAAGAATAGATTTAAAAAATGTTATCTCCTTCAGTAATGAAATATATTTGCGACCATTCTGATTATTATTATGGTGTGTAGTTGATCTGTATCTACTTACCATGTAAAAACATTTTGTCTTCCAACTATGTATTTCAGGTGGAAGAAATTCTCTATTTTGACTGTGTGATTTTTATGATTTCCTTGTGAATATAAGGTACATTATTAAAATGGGCTAATTATCACTTAGTGTTAGTGTGTTCCGATATGCTGGTACTATTCGAGCCGAAACTAAATATCCATGCTATACTCATATCCGAGTCATGGGAAAGGAGACAGGGTTTACCATGTGGCGGTGGGACAGCTAAAACATGGATATTTTTAAAGTCTCTGGGTATAGGTAATCGTGGTGGGCAGGTCCCAACCAATAATATTAAGCTTGATGATCTTAACAAATTTTTCTCATCGCCATCAACGTCATTAAGTACGACCGACAAAACTAATACGCTACAACATCTCTCTTTTCATCCTCCTGAAAGACACTCTCATTTTTGTTTTTGTCCAGTCAGCATCAGTGAGGTTAAGAAAAGTATAATGTCAATTTCATCTAATGCGGTTGGTAGTGATGAACTTAGTCGTAACATGATTGTTCCAATAATTGATATAATATGTCTCGTCTTAACAGATATCCTTAATTTTTCTTTGCCCACAGGTACTTTTCCAGAATCCTGGAAAAGAACTAAAATTATCCTTTTACCCATAAAGCCTAAACCACAATTTTGTAAGGATTATCGACCAATTTCTATCCTACCATTTTTATCTAAAGTATTAGAGCGCCTCATCCATCAGCAGACTGTTAACTTTTTAAATAGGTTAAATTACTTCAACCCCTTTCAGTCTGGTTTCCGTCCCGGCCACAGTACAACTACTGCATTAATAAAGGTGACTGACGATATACGCTGTGCCATGGACAATGGGGAATTAACGATTTTAACACTTTTGGACTTTGCAAATGCTTTTAACACAGTTGACCACGATATTCTCTTGCAACTCATTATCTCTCTAAATTTTTCACCTACCGTGATTGCATGGTTCCGTAGTTATTTATGTAATCGTCTTCAACGTGTTGCGGTGGAAGAATTCGTATCTGAGTGGTCAACAGTCACGGCTGGTGTGCCTCAAGGCGGTGTCCTATCGCCTTTACTTTTTAGCATTTTCATTAATACCATCGCCAAAAACATCTTCTCCTGCTCTCACATGTATGCTGATGACTTGCAGATTTATCTCCACGCATCACCTAATGACTTACCGTCGGCTATTGCACGAACTAATGAAGATCTAAAAAGTATATGTGCTTGGAGTAAATCTCATGGATTAGTCATCAATCCTACGAAAACCCAAGCGATTATCATCGGCAGTCCAAGGTGGTTGACAAGGGTTCGATTACAGGATCTTTGCCCAGTAATGGTCGAAGGAAACATTATCCCATTCTCTCAATCCGTTAAAAATCTTGGAATTCATCTTGACTCAACACTGTCTTGGTCTAAGCACATCGGTGAGATCGGTAGGAGAGTTTTTGGTACGTGGAGTACTCTGAGGCGCTTGCAGCATTTTCTGCCGATTCTGACCAAAATTCTGCTTGCTGAATCGCTTATCCTTCCTATATTAGATTACGCTGACACATGTTTCACAAATATTTTAGAAGAGCAGCTTAATAAACTTGAGCGTCTCCAAAACCTTTGTACTAGATTTATTTTCGATCTACGAAAATATCACATATCCGAATTTTGTATCAAACTCAAGTGGCTGCCAATCCAAATTCGGCGGAATGCTCATATACTGTCCCATCTGTATCTATACTGTATGATCCCAAGTCGCCACCTTACTTAAAAGAAAGGTTTAAATTTTTGGACGATAGTGTAAAATCTTTTCGAAATTCTAATATATCATTAAAACCCCCTACGAGAAATACAACATTTTTTGACTCTTCATTCACAGCTCGTGCAATCAGTCTGTGGAACATATTACCAATTTTATTAAGACGCGCTTAATCTTTGCACGTATTTAAAAATGGAGTTAAGGAACATTTTTTGTCACAATTAACATGGTGATCTTTACTATAAGTCCATATTTTGTATGCATTATTTCTACTTTTAATAATAGTATTTATTTATTTATTCTATAGTACGATATGTAAGTATTTGTGTATGTATTAACAAATATTATAAAGTAGTGTACCTAAATAGTATATATTTTATAAAAAGTATTATGAAATCTTAAATTACAATATGTATTACAATAATTTTCTCTTTACCTGTCTATGAAGCCACCTACCAGTATATTACATGTAAACATGTGTCATGATTATAGAGGTTGTCTGGCAGAAATCGCTTGTAGCGATAAGACCGCCTTTTGTGCTTTTATAAGTTTAGTTTTTCTATGTTTTGTATGTCCTATTTGTTTTTGATGCAATAAAGAGTTTTTCATTCATTCATTCATTCATTCAATGTAATAACGACTATTAAGAATGATACAAAAAACGACCTTATCACCTTGACAATAATTAATGATTAAACGAACTTACCTGTACGTGAAGTTCTATCATAATTATACGAGCTGCTTTGTCCGAAGATATTAGCATTAAGTACTTATTTACACTAGTAGTTCCGCCTACGGTGACGCCAGTTTTGAACTAAAGTTGAGATTTATAAAAAAATAAGTGGGTAGTTTCGCTCACCTGTCAACGAATATGGCGGTTGCTTGTCATTTAGTTCAAAGCGCCGATTTTTCACAGCTGGGTTCCTGGGATGGGTGGGGTGCTGCTTTGTCCGAAGAGATGACTCTTCGGACAAAGCAGCTCGTATAATTATGATAGAACTTCACGTACAGGTAAGTTCGTTTAATCATTAATTATACTCTCTGTTTTGTCCTCGAGATTAGCATTAAGTACTTATTTACACTAGTAGACATTGAGAGACCATATCTGCTGTGAAAAATCATTTTTATTTAACAAAATACAATATGATGTTATATTTATCAAATATAACATCATATTGTATTTTGTTTAATATTATAAAAGTAATATAAGTATATAATATAAGTAATAAGTAAAAGTATAAATAATATTATAAAAAAATATATTTTATAAAAGATATATTTTACATTATTTTTTAAATTATAATTTTAACTGTTTATTGATACAACAATAAACTAAAAACAAGTTCTACATAAATATCAGCTTATTTATTTATTGTCCTGACATTATTGTATTAGCAAAAACTCCGTGATCAAAATCATTTACAATATCTTTATTATAAACTTTGATAAAGGTCTTAGAGCTAGCGCTCCATCCTGCTGTCTTCCTAATTAAGTCTAGGTTTACACCTAGTCTATTTGCTTTCGAGGTGCTAGCGTGCCTCGTACTGTGAGCGATAAAAGTAGAGACATTTATACCACATACTTCATACATTAGCTCAGCAGAAAATACCGTTGCGGATGGCGGAATCTAGGCGTAATCACCCAGATGTTGAGTGGGAACTATCTGACTATGCCTTCCAAAGTATAACCCATAAATTTGGCGAACCTTATATTGATATATTTGCAAGTAGAATAAATAAAACATGCCAAAGATACATATCCTGGAACAGAGACCCTGATGCAGTCACAGTAAATGCTTTCACCGTACCCTGGTCAAAATTCTTCTTTTATGCCTTTCCACCAGTTTCTATAATTGTAAAATCTTTATGAAAAATCATTAAAGATAAAGCAACAGGCATAGTAGTGGTTCCGTGGTGGCCCACACAGCCGTGGTTTCCTCTTTACAATAAACTTCTGATTTCCGAGCTGTTAATTTTAAAATCAAGTAAAAATCTTATATTATCTCATTCCAGCAACCGCCACGTACACCAACGACTTACCCTGGTTGCAGGAGTGTTGTCAGGACTCCCTGTTGAGAAGAAACGTTCCTCATTCCGCAGTGGACATAATGTTAGCTTCTCTCTCACAAAACTCTATTAAACAATACGATTCTTACTTAAAGAAGAGGTAGAGGTTCCAATTTTGTGTACAAAATAATTTAAACTTTTATCAGACATCAATTTCAAATATTTTAAACTTTCTTACAGAACTTTATAATAATGGAGCCCAATATGGTACACTTAATAGCCTTAGATTCGCATTATCTCTAATACTCGATTCCGAAATTAGTAGTAATGACAAATTAAAAAGATTTTTAAGGGAGTTTTTAGATTGCAACCGCCCCAGCCAAAATACAATTTGACTTGGGATACCTCCCTAGTTCTAAATCATATTAGTGATTTGTACGCCAATGAGTCATTGGACTTGGAGACAATTTCCAAAAAACTTATAACGTTGCTGGCACTTGTAACCGGGCATAGGATGCAAACGATATCAATTATAAATATAAAAAATATAGAGTGGTCTCCCGACAGAATTATTATAAAAATTCCCGATCTTATAAAGACGTCTCGGCTTAACTCAACACAACCAGCTCTTATACTGCCATATTTTCAGGATAAACCTGAAATATGTGTAGCTAATACTTTAAAACAATTTTTAAAATTAATAGACCTTTACGAAATAATCATTCCTATCTTTTTGTCAGTTTAAGAAAGCCACACCACAAAGTAACGTCACAAACGTTAAGCCGTTGGGTGAAAAACACACTCGAAGTATGTGGTATAAATGTCTCTACTTTTATCGCTCACAGTACGAGGCACGCTAGCACCTCGAAAGCAAATAGACTAGGTGTAAACCTAGACTTAATTAGGAAGACAGCAGGATGGAGCGCTAGCTCTAAGACCTTTATCAAAGTTTATAATAAAGATATTGTAAATGATTTTGATCACGGAGTTTTTGCTAATACAATAATGTCAGGACAATAAATAAATAAGCTGATATTTATGTAGAACTTGTTTTTAGTTTATTGTTGTATCAATAAACAGTTTAAATTATAATTTAAAAAATAATGTAAAATATGTCTTTTATAAAATATATTTTTTTATAATATTATTTATACTTTTACTTATTACTTATATTATATACTTATATTACTTTTATAATATTAAACAAAATACAATATGATGTTATATTTATCAAATATAACATCATATTGTATTTTGTTTAATATTATAAACTCCGTGATCAAAATCATTTACAATATCTTTATTATAAACTTTGATAAAGGTCTTAGAGCTAGCTCTCCATCCTGCTGTCTTCCTAATTAAGTCTAGGTTTACACCTAGTCTATTTGCTTTCGAGGTGCTAGCGTGCCTCGTACTGTGAGCGATAAAAGTAGAGACATTTATACCACATACTTCGAGTGTGTTTTTCACCCAACGGCTTAACGTTTGTGACGTTACTTTGTGGTGTGGCTTTCTTAAACTGACAAAAAGATAGGAATGATTATTTCGTAAAGGTTCCATTAATTTTAAAAATTGTTTTAAAGTATTAGCTACACATATTTCAGGTTTATCCTGAAAATATGGCAGTATAAGAGCTGGTTGTGTTGAGTTAAGCCGAGACGTCTTTATAAGATCGGGAATTTTTATAATAATTCTGTCGGGAGACCACTCTATATTTTTTATATTTATAATTGATATCGTTTGCATCCTATGCCCGGTTACAAGTGCCAGCAACGTTATAAGTTTTTTGGAAATTGTCTCCAAGTCCAATGACTCATTGGCGTACAAATCACTAATATGATTTAGAACTAGGGAGGTATCCCAAGTCAAATTGTATTTTGGCTGGGGCGGTTGCAATCTAAAAACTCCCTTAAAAATCTTTTTAATTTGTCATTACTACTAATTTCGGAATCGAGTATTAGAGATAATGCGAATCTAAGGCTATTAAGTGTACCATATTGGGCTCCATTATTATAAAGTTCTGTAAGAAAGTTTAAAATATTTGAAATTGATGTCTGATAAAAGTTTAAATTATTTTGTACACAAAATTGGAACCTCTACCTCTTCTTTAAGTAAGAATCGTATTGTTTAATAGAGTTTTGTGAGAGAGAAGCTAACATTATGTCCACTGCGGAATGAGGAACGTTTCTTCTCAACAGGGAGTCCTGACAACACTCCTGCAACCAGGGTAAGTCGTTGGTGTACGTGGCGGTTGCTGGAATGAGATAATATAAGATTTTTGCTTGATTTTAAAATTAACAGCTCGGAAATCAGAAGTTTATTGTAAAGAGGAAACCACGGCTGTGTGGGCCACCACGGAACCACTACTATGCCTGTTGCTTTATCTTTAATGATTTTTCATAAAGATTTTACAATTATAGAAACTGGTGGAAAGGCATAAAAGAAGAATTTTGACCAGGGTACGGTGAAAGCATTTACTGTGACTGCATCAGGGTCTCTGTTCCAGGATATGTATCTTTGGCATGTTTTATTTATTCTACTTGCAAATATATCAATATAAGGTTCGCCAAATTTATGGGTTATACTTTGGAAGGCATAGTCAGATAGTTCCCACTCAACATCTGGGTGATTACGCCTAGATTCCGCCATCCGCAACGGTTTTTTCTGCTGAGCTAATGTATGAAGCAAATACTATTATATGCTTTTGCTCACACCATTGCCACAGATCTCTGGTGACTTGTGTAAGATGAGGGAACTGCACGCCACCCATACGGTTAACGTATGAAATAGCAGTGGTATTGTCAATCCGCATTAGTATTTGACAATTATTAAATTTTTTTGCGAAAATTTTGATAATTGAAAAAAAGGCTGCTAAAATTTCCAAATAGTTAATGTGTTTAGAGCGCTCCTCATCTGACCAAGTACCGCTAGCAGTCTCCTCTCCGCATGCCGCACCCCACCCCGTAGTTGAAGCATCACTAAAGATTTCTAATACGTATTCGTCGTATTTTATACTACTCGTATTAGTTGGTGTATTTATAGCTCGAGTCCACCATTCAAAATCAGATATCAAGTTATCCGGTATGTTCATATACCTTACATAATTATCTGGGTCTTTTAATAAATTTAAATACTTGCACCTTTCAAAGTTTTTGGTATATAACCAACCGTATTTGACGGCAGGGCAAGCAGATGTGAGTAAGCCAGTCAAACGAGCAAAGTCCCTAATTTTACATCGCTTTAAAAATTTAAAATGAATAGTTTAGTCTCTAATTTTACTAATTTTTTCTGGAGGTAATGTAATATGAAATCTTTCAGTATCTATAATGTATCCTAAAAATTTACAACATGTACTTGGACATAAATTACTCTTTTCGTAATTTATTATAAAGCCTAATGATTTCAAAAGATTTATAGTGTTATTTACGTTATTTAAGCATCCCTTATAGTCATCATTTATTAATAAAAAATCGTCCAAATAAATGATACCGTACTGAGACCAAATGGTAACACGTTAAATTCAAATAAATTATCATCGAATTGAAATCGAAGATATTTTTTATACTCCTCATGAATTTTTATTAAAAAAAAGGCATCTTTTAGGTCTACGGTGCACATGTAGGAATTCTGTGAAACTAATTTTATTGCAGTACGTAGATCCTCTAATTTAAAATGCTCAGTTTCAATAAACCTATTAAGACTTTTTAAATTTAGTATAAATCTGTATTTACCATTTGGCTTTTGCACAAGAAAAAAAGATGACAAAAATTTATTTTTACACGGCTGGCACTGGGAAATAGCCCCTATAGATAGTAAGTCATCAATACATTGTTTATTCTGCAATTTCTCTAATTCTGTATAACTACGTTGTACAGGAGGATGTGTTTGTATAACCGGTTTACAAAAGGGTATCTTGTAACCGGAAATCCAAGACAGTATTGTGTGGTCATTAGTGATAGATGACCACTGTTCATAGTAATGGGTAAGTCTGCCAGCGTAACTCACCTCATATTCTATTGCCGATGACGATTCCGCGCTGGGTTCCCGGCCGTCGGTTGTCGATATGACGTTCTGGAGGAGCTCGCGGGCTGATACTTCTGTGCAGGTTCCTTCGTCCTCTGGTTCCCCATCTTTTGCCTGCGAACTGGGGGAGGAGCATTCCAGTTTAAATTACTCCTTTGTGTAGCGGGCGCTTGGGGCTTTTTGCTTGCAGGTGTTTTAGACGCTGGAGTGATTTTTAAATCCGCGCTTGACTTAGAAATAGACTTTGCAGTTTTTAAGGTATCAGCCAGATCCGATCCAAAGAGGCAGTTGTCAATATTTGTTTTTGTCAACTGGTCTTTCATATCCTTTTTTAAATTTTTTATAGGATAAAATTGCGACGTGTCATGGAATCAGTATTTTGAGAGTCGCATGCATATCAGTCGAGTAGCATCCATGAGTAGCTTTATGATTGCAGTATTTTTATTCTGCTCCTCGAGCAAAATAGCTTCTCCGAGACACGAAATTGCAGAGCCCAGAACTTTTTGTTTGCTTTCAATTCCTTTATCTCTCTTTAAAACGACATCCGTTACAGCAGCCTTAAATTCTGGATTAAGCTCAGGAGCATCGATCTGGGTACAATTTTCTGGGGGAAGATATTTTCCCTGTAAGTCCTTACGAAGGTCTTTTGACAAGCCAATTGTAGCTAGATGTTGGAGGCGCACAGCCAGATCGGCGTTTATATCCTTGCCGTACAATTTTTTGATTGATGGATTGTTTCCTAACAATTCTAGAATAGCAGTATCCACTTTAGGCACAGCTATCATTTCAGGATCCTGGCAATCATTCTGAGGGGCAGGTAACTCGCACAACAGGTAAAGCTAGTGGATGGAACAGGCTCGACGCTGCAGGCTAAATTAGCGGTGGCACCAGTGTTGGTGGAGGGTACAGATTGTTCTGTATCCTCAATTTCACCTTCATTAACCGGATCAATTTCAATTTGTGAGCCATCTGTAATTTTATACATAAAAAATAATAATCGATGCCTATTCATTTTGTATTGTTTATGTCAGTATTAATTATAAGTAATAACAGTAAGAAATAGTTTCTCATTAGTGCGTAGGTACGCATGACTATAATAAAATAAAAGTATTTAAGTACTGTAAATATCTTAAATAATACGCTGTATAAATATGCATTGTATCTCTTATCACCCTGTTCAGTGAGCCGTGACGGCTTTTGTTAGTTGCATTTTTATTATATTACTAGCTTTTGCCCGCGACTTCGTCCGCGTGGAATAGTGACTTCCGGCAGAAAAGTATAGATAGCTGAGAATAAGTTAATGTATTGGTAATATTGTTTAGATTAAGTTAATGTATTCACATTCACATGAGGCTAAAGTATTCCTGGTCGATCAATACCACAGCAACTTCATTCGTGGATGGAGCATTATATAGCCCAGGGTGTTCCTGAGTTGGACGCCTATCGGCATTTATAACAATTTTATAATTGTTATCATCTTCTCGAGGAAGAGCTTCTAAAGCCGATTTAAAACTGCATACATACGAATTAACCTGATGCAACATGTTCTGAAGTTGTGAAATGGGTTCTGTATTTAAATTCGGGAAATATTGATTTCTTATATTCGACTGTTCGTTGTAGTCGGATACAAAATATATTTGAAGAAATTTAGGTTGGTCTTCAGGCAAAAGGGATCCAATCAAATGGTAAACCTGACCTTGTATCTTAAAAGTAGGCATGAAAGGACCTTCTGAGATTTGTTGAGCACCAAAGGATGTCATTTGAAACGCACTTTTATAAGTGCGAATATTGTCTAAAAACTGTTTCGATTGCACATGTTCACCTAAAAGTAGTGATTTTGAAGGTTCCGGTGGGTCTTCGAAAAAAGGCAAATTTATTTTACCTCCAACAACAGAAACCAGCCGACTCCTTACTCCACTTTGAAGCATTACAAAAAGAACATACCACGTTCATATCGCCTATTACAGAAGATGATCTGTAATCAATTGTGAGGTTATAAGCAAACCCACTTTTATATTTGTCGGACCACGCCACCGAATTTCTAAATTGATCTTCTATGTATACATCTAAGTTATTAAGACTATGTCGAAATCTATCTGCAGTAAGACGGGCCTCTCGCTGTTCGTCCGTTTCAAGTGACCGAATATTTTCGATTCTTAATCTCTCATTAGACAGACTTATTGATCGTTCGTGTCTCAAAGAATTGTAATGTTCGCGTACCGACTCATGATAAAGAAAGAATTATTAATATATAATTATTCTCTTTCCATCGTTGTTCATGCTCATGTTCATCTTCGAGAGATCTAATAATATTATGGTGCACCCTATCATTTGTTAAACGGTCTTCATATTAAGTAAAAGTTTCAGATTCTCGAGATAAAATATGCCGTTCGCGGTCAGCTGTGAGGCGCAATTCCCTCTCAGTAAAAGTTTCTGACTCGCGAGACAATGTATGCCGTTGGCGGTCAGCTGTGAGACGCAATTCCCTCTCAGTAAAAGTTTCTGACTCGCGAGATAAAATATGCCGTTCGCGGTCAGCTGTTAGACGCAATGTCCTCTCAGTAAAAGTTTCTGACTCGCGAGAAAATGTATGACGTTCGCGGTCAGCTGTGAGACGCAATTCCCTCTCAGTGAAGGTTTCGGACTCGCGAGACAATGTATGACGTTCGCGGTCAGCTGTGAGACGCAATTCCCTCTCAGTAAAGGTTTCTGACTCGCGAGAAAATGTATGTCGTTCGCGATCAGCTGTGAGACGCAATTCTCGTTGTGCAGCAGTTTCAGCTTCTCGGGATAACACATGTTGTTCTCGGTCATTGGTAAGACTCAGCTCTCGCTGAGAAAAGCTTTGAGACGCCCGTGATGTAGCATGTCTCGCTCTGTCAGCTGCTAATCGCACCTCTCTCTCAGGAGAGCTTTCATTGGCTCGAGAAGTTGAGGCACTAACTCTCATAGAGTTTAACCGATGCGCTCTTTCCTCTGCCGATTCTTGAGAACGCGTATTTCTCATCCTCTTAGCATCTCTCGAATTTCGAGATAAAGATGGTCGTTTTTAGGAGGCATTGTGAATTTTTAATCGACGGTAACAGAAGCTACCTTACACTTATGAAATCAAAATGCTTACTTAAATACCTAAGTATCTACCTAAACTACGTATGTTATAACCTATTTGACACCTAAGTACCTATTTAAAACTACTGCTAAATAAATGTTAACTTATAAGTAATCTAAAAGTAATTTAAATAAGGAGACTATTATCTATATGAACCTATAAAATGTGAAAAATATAGGTACCTACTAAAACTAAATAATTCTACTTTCGAAATATTTACCACTACCAAAATAACTAATAAACTAAAATAACTAAACTACTAATACTAACAAAACCTCTATACCTATTTCATAAAATAAAGACAACAAAACAAATCTAGTAATAACCTATTCAAAAACTAAAAATCGCGCTGATAAGCACTAATAACTATAATTATTGTCTGTCAATAAGGTCGAACAATCTGAACGTCCTATCGCTTCAACAGCTAAATATTGTAAGTCACACGCGGACCCCCCGCCTTTTTATACCTCCCGCCGCGAAGCGCGTCGAGCGCGGCAACTGATACACAAAAATAATCCTTATTGCATGATTCTGTATTCACGCGCGATGACTTATTAGTGTATTTCATGTATAACTTTGGTGTTTCTACACCGATTTACATGATTCTTTTTTTATTGAATAAGTAATAATGTTAACTTTTTTTAATTAGGGATGAGTGAGTGTTGTAAACGTAAGATTAGACCAATATAATCAGAAAGCTCCGAATTGCTAAGCTACCGGAAGTTTCACGTGCTATTGTGAGTCAACCATAAAAGATAGACATTATGCTGTCAAGAAATATTTTTATATAATATTAAGGAAAATATTTCCGTCATACGTGATTTCTATGCAGCTCTAACCATTAAGGCTGCACACGCGGTGGAAGCTTAAAAAATGGAGTAACTTCTCCCATTTTCCCAATATATCCCTTCACTGCTCTGCGCCTATTGATCGTAGCGTAATGAAAAGTATACTATAACCTGCCCAGGAGTATGAAGAATAATTGTGCCAAATTTCATTAAAATCCGTCGAGTAGTTTTTGTTTCTATAACGAACATACAGACAGACAGACAGACAGACAGACAGACAGACAGACAAAAATTATACTGATTGCATTTTTGACATCAGTAGCGATCCCTAATCACCCCCTGATAGTTATTTTTTAAAAATATTTCATATACAGAATTGACCTCTCTACAGATTTATTATAATAATAGATGATAACTTAAAATTATGATAAGACATACTATTTAGATATGTAACAATCCCAAAAATTGCTCGTAAATCTAAATTTATACACGTACATATATTGTTACAGTATTGTTGGTAAAAATTAAAACCAACTTATCAAGTAACTTAGCGTTATAGCAGGTACTTTTAAAAAAATATAATATATCCAAAAGTAGGATTATTTTGTTACCGTATTGTCTGTAAAGTGATAGCCCCAAAAGCTATCCGCAGTACAGACTTATCATGTAACAGTATTGGTGATCGTACCTTTTCTGTCTGACGGCAATTCGGGATAATCCGATAACATTTCGTCATGCTCAGACGAAGCAGAAGACGATGTTGAATCACGTCCTTTCTTCTTAGCATGTTTCAGTTTTTTTCGAGTTTTTTTAACTTTCTTGTAACATACTCGTAATTATCATCCTTTGAGTGTTTCCTTTTACCCATGGTGATGAGTACCCATAGTGGTGAGAGAGACATTTTACCCATGGTATGGTGATGAGGACAAAAAGTATCTTAAGTTACTCCATATAACATCAGCTATCTACCAGTGAAAGTCCCGTGAAAATCGGTCCAGCTGTTTCAGAGATTAGCCGGAACAAACAGACAGACAGACGGATAGACAAAAATTTAAAAATTGTTTTTTATTGTAAGTACCGTATATACTTTCATTTGCATTAGGTGAAAAGCTGTAAAGTTTAAATTACAAACAGAAACTTCAATTTTATTTATTTGAATAGATTTATATCAAGTTACTTACCGCTTTATCATACACACTTCATACAAGTTGTAGTTTAAACTAAAATTATTATAAAAAGTAAAGATTGGATTGTTTTGATAGGCTTCGAAACTACTGGACCGATTTTGATGAAATACAACAGGTATAGAGAGGACCCTGGAGAAGGACATATGCTACTTTTTATCTGGACAAAATGTACGGTTCCTGCGAGATTTCCTTTTGCGCGCTCGTAGTCGCCACAACATCTAGTAACGGCTCGTTTCAATAACCTATCTACCAATAACTATTTGTTAAAAACATCACATTTGTATCGCAAGAAACCGGCATATGATTGAATGTCACGTTTTTAACAAATACTTATTGGTAGATAGGTTATTGAAACGGGCCGTAAGTGAATGTGATAAACAGATATGATTAAGTATTGCAAGACTATTATTCTCTTGGCCCCTTTTAATAGGAGAGACGACTACATGTAAAATATTTAGTTTAATTTATATACTCAGAAATATTGAGGTATAGGTAGTACTACTTCATAAACATAAAAAAAATTAATTAGAATATCTTATGTGTAGTTTAGTATTAGACACATCTAGAAAATTTGAAACTTTCTTGCTAAATTAGTTGAAACACCTACATTATCAGTTTACTTGCATAATATTATACAAAAACATTCATTAAAGTAAATATTAACTTAAACACGCAAATTTCGGATATATTTACATACTTATATGTACACTTTTACACTCTTTTCCTATGAGAAGTTACTCATGTTTAAGAATACCCTGAACGATACCCCACACGACGCTAGGGGTAGAATAAAAAACATATTTTTCATCCCCACTTCTCATGTATTCGGAGCCACCTCTGAAATATTTGTTTTTGTTTTTGTTGGTTTTGAATTATTTTTTTTGTGATAAATGGAAAGATCGAAGAAGAAGTTTTATAACAAAACTTTTTTTTATTTTTATCCTTTGGAATACTAAGGCGGGTCAATAAGTCCGTGACTTTTTGAATTTCTAACCTCCTTACTGAAAAAGCAACACTACTCCTGTCAACAGGCATCTATCAGTTGACTCCTATCAAAATTTGAACTTGCTGCGTCAGTTAGTTTGTGTTTTACAGCTATCTTTATCATACTATCCAGTAACTTAAGGAAACAATGGAAAAAAGTGAATTTCGTGTGCTTATTAAGCATTATTTTTTGCGAAAAAAAACCATTACCGAGACCAAGGCTAAGCTTGATAAATACTATGGGGACTCTGCACCATCGATTTCAATGGTAAAAAAGTGGTTTACTGAATTTCGTTGTGGCCTTACAAGCACTGAAGATGCCGAACGTCCTGGACGCCCAGTTGAGGTCTCTACACCCGAAACAATCGAAAAAATTCACGATATGGTGTTGGCCGACCGAAGATTGAAAGTGCAAGAGATTGTGGAAGCCACAGGCATCTCGCATGGCTCAGTGGTTTCAATTTTGAATGATCACTTGGGCATGAGAAAGCTTTCCGCAAGATGGGTGCCGCGTTTGCTCACAGTCGACCACAAACGCAATCGTGTAACAACTTCACAGGAAGGTTTGGCGTTGTTTAATCACAATAAGGAGGAGTTTTTTAACCGTGGACGAAACATGGATCCATCACAATACACCAGAGACCAAACAACAGTCAAAACAGTGTGTTTCTAAGGGTGAATCGGCGCCAAAGAAGGCCAAGGTGGGTTTGTCAGCCAATAAAGTTATGGCGACTGTTTTTTGGGATGCACGTGGGATAATCCACATTAACTATTTTCAAAAGGGAAGAAAAATTAATGGGGAATATTATGCCAACTTATTGGACCGCTTCAATGAGGATTTGAAAAAAAAACGACCTCATTTGGCCAAGAAAAAAGTTCTTTTTCACTAAGACAATGCAAGGGTGCACACATGTGCAGTTGCCATGGCAAAAATCCATGAATTGGGCTATGAATTGCTCCCACATCCACCCTATTCTCAAGATTTGGCTCCGAGTGACTACTTCTTGTTCCCAAACCTGAAAAAATGGCTCGGTGGAAAAAGATTTGACTCCAATGATGAAGTCATCTCGCAAACAAAGGCCTATTTTGAGGACCTCGACAAATCATATTTTTTGGAAGGGATAAAAAAATTGGAGAAGCGTTGGACAAAGTGTATAGAGCTCAAGGGGGACTACGTTGAAAAATAAAATGATTTATTTATCAAAAAATCTGTGTTTTATTCCAAAAGTCACGGACTTATTGACCCGCCCTCGTAATTCAAAAGTTATATCAAAATAAAAATTAATTTTTGAATCCAGTACCGAAGACACGCCGCGCGACAGCTCTCGAACAAATCCGTGCGCGTATGACGGCATAATGTTAGTTTTCACTCTAGGGTATCGCAACTGGGATCGTAAGTATTGGCATTCGAAATTCAAAATTAGAGTCGTTTTCTTGACTTTTCATTAAATAGATTTAACATTTTGTCGTCACAACTATGGTGACCGATCGTGATGCATTCATAGTCACGTGATTTTTTTCAAATTTTATCGATTTTTAATTCTTTAAAACTAATTCAAAAATATTTTTTCAAGTTTTTCGCATTAAATATAAAATATATTATTAATACTGGATGGATACTAATGATGGACTGTGAGTATAGCCCCTTACTCACAGTCCATCCAGCAAATCCAGCACCGGTACTCATAGCCGTCATTAGCGCCAATCATTCATCAGTTTTGCCTACAAGTTCGCGGCCTTGGGCTTGCAGGCTGTATGGTCAGTATTTAAAATACGTTTAATTATTTTTTTTCAAATTTCCATTAATTAATATTTTATGATGCCAAACCCGAGATCTATACACATTATATAACTATACCAAATTTCATTCATTTATGTTTGTAGCATATGTCACCAATGTGGGAATATGGTGGCAGTCCCAAAGGGAGATCTCCGACCGAGCGAGGTGCTATGCTCGGTCAGGCCGGAGCCCCTTCCAGTCACGGATTATTATTCGGATACTCGTTTCATTCGTACGAACGTCGCTTTTAACGAAGCGTTCTTTGTTTCACTCGACAAACGACGTAAAAACGCTCTTATCAGAGCGATGTTCTTGTTTCGACGTACTTCGAGCATATGCTACATGTTCATAATTATAGAAGCTAGAAGGGCGGACAGTCAGACAGACGGACAGACAGAGCGGAACTATGAGGGTTCCTTGATTATTACGGAACCCTACAAACAAAGCATGAAAAAATTATCTCGCCGGATATAACACAAATTTTTTGTACCTACTCGTAATCAACGTTTTGTTATAAAAAATTACTCATTGATTTTAAAATTCAAGATGACAACGTAAAAAAATTTCTTCGGAAACCAGATAACCTGTAATATACCTATCACACGGATTTAATATTGGACGGTTGATATCTATATACAGTATTACTATATTATATAGATATCAATATAGATATAAAATATTAATTTAATACGTGAAGCGAAATTTTCAAGTAGGTACAGTCTTAGGAGAATGGTGCATACTGGAGAACATTGTGATTTGGCACAAGTAAAGTTTATGCTGAGGAAGGTGTGCGAAAAGCTTACATTTCTTAAAATAATGCTTAGAAATACATTAAATTAATGAAAATATCAGCAACACACACAACCATGGATTTCGTATTTGGTACCTATATTTTGGACACGTAGAGTAAGTATATTTATTTATAAGCTAAAAACAGTTTGGACACATTGTTTTTGAAATTTGTAGTCTTGTATCCTTAAGAAGTTTATCTAACCGATATTGTTGTCCCATCGAGAAAGTTATTAGTTGAAACCAAATCGATTTTCGAGTCGCCGCCAAACAAAAACGAGTATTTAAATTGTCAAAACTATATCAATTTATGGTCGATTAATTATTGTCAATACCTATGAGGTTTGACGTTAGGTTTCATCGTGAAAAATATGAGTGAAATTTTATTTTTCGTAATTTCAATGGAGCTGGACAGATATTCTTATTACATTAACCCGTGAGAAGGTGCGCCCAAAAAGTTACACGAGTAGGCGCACGTATAGCAAAATGCTCACGTCCTTCAAATTACTTTTTTGTGGGTAAAAAAGGAATTATATTACAACTTTTGCCATTCTAATAAATTAAAAGACTTATTTTAATGAAATAGAATGTTTCATTACAATTAAATAACAAAAATGAAAACTTATAAGCAAACTAAAAATCTTATAAACCTTGGCATCAATTTTTGGCAAATTTTTAGTAAATAGACACAAAAAATTACAACAAAAATTGGAATGTTTTATTTTTCCATGAGATCTTGAGATATGTGTCTCTCATAACATATACGGCACATAAACATCACATGCTCGGTGTAGAGTAATTTACTGCACAAAGTGCATGCTTTTTTGGAACGCCTATTTTTCCTCCTGGGACATAGTTCACAAAAACCATTTGCCTTAGGCTCGATTTCCACATTAGGTATAGGCACAAATCGCTTCATTATGAACTTGAGATCTGTTGACACATTTTGCATACAGATTCGTCGCGCAATATAGGGTTTTACCAACTATATTCGTGTAAGTGACTATTTTCTCTAATCATTTCGTCATCTAAAAACAAATAAATGCACTCCAAAGGAGTTTTAGCAATTTTAGCTCTTTGTTTGACTCCTGGTAAATATTTGACGATATTATAACTCCTGGTGCGTTTAACATTACGGGGAGGCTTATACTTAAGCCACTTTGTACACCTACAACTTTTCCAATATGGATTTCTATTTCATCGGAAGACTGTTCAGTGTCGGTTTCATGGGGGCTGTAAATGACTGAACAGTCGCTTTCTACGTCATCTACTCGATTCTGGACTGTATCTTCAGGATCTATTGACTCCCCTTCTTCAGAATCGGGCTCTTCTAGCCTAGCACAAATTTTAGAGGTTTGTCGATCATCCATTTTAGACTTTGTATGCTGAAAATAGCAAACAAAATATTAAAACAATAAATCCAATAAATTTGTTAATATTTATATACGAAAAATGAGACTAAGTATAAAAATATTTTTCATTTACAAAAAAAAATACTCACACGAGTCGGCGCCCAATGAACAAAATTCCGCGCTTCACGATGCACTGCGCACGATCACCTCACTACGTGGATGCAGCGGCACTGAGCGGTGCACGAGTCGCGTAAGGGGGGAGTGAATAGTTAGGAAGGTACTGTGAAGCTTATAGTGCCCGAGCTTATAGTAATCAAAATAAACTGCAAAAAAAATTTTCTTGAGCAAAACGCTCGTAGCCCGCCTTCTCACGGGTTAATTTAATAGTATATAGTTGTTATCGGTACATTAGTTAACTCACATTACCTACCGTGCGTTTGATGGGTTTGAACCCTTTTAGATGGGTATTTATTAAAAATTAAACTTTATTATATAAGGTATTTACCTCTGAAATTGCCGTTTTGTATGAAAAAATTTAAACGAATTTTTTTAATGTATTTTTTATTTGTATTAATCGAAGTAATCACCCATGCAATCAATGCATCTTTGCCAACGCAGTGGCAGTTTATTGATGCCCTTCTTAAAGAAATCAGCTGGAAGGGGGGTTTACAAATTCTTAAAAGGCATTTTGTACTGCCTCTCGGGTATTGAATTTTTTCCCCGCCAAGAAGTTATCCAAATTCTGGAAAAAGTAGTAGTCTGTAGGCGCAAGGTCTGGTGAGTAGGGCGGATGACGGAGAGCTTCCAACCCCAGTTCTTGCAACTTGGAGACCGTCTGCTGTGCAGTATGAGGTCGCGCGTTGTCTTGCAGGAGCAGCGGAGACGAGCGATTGACCAATGCTGTTTGGAGATGTGCCAGCTTCTCCATCATTGTGTTCAGTTCTTCACAGTACACATCTGCAGTAATACTCACCCCGTTTGGTAAGAAGCTGTGATGAATCACACCGGCGGCGCTAGACCACCAAACAGTGACCATCACTTTTCTAGGGGTAATTTTTCGTTTAGGGCATTGTTTAGGTGATGAACCAGGATCCAACCAACTTGCTGAGCGCTTGCGGTTATCAAACAGAATCCATTTTTCATCGCAGGTAATAATACGGTTCAAAATTCCTTCATTTGTGTGTCTGTTGAGCAGTGCAAGGCACGTCTCGACGCGTACTTCGCGCTGGCAATCATTGAGTTCGTGGGGCACCCATTTGTCAAGCTTTTTTACCTTGCCAATTTGACGCAAATGGACTAATATTGTTTTGACGCTAATGTCGAAAGCTGCTGATTCAGCCGTAGATTGTGTATCATCAGCTTCCACAATCGCTTTTCGCGAGGTTCATTTTTCTGGTCGAAATTTCCAGAACGGAAGCGAGAAAACCAATAACAGGTGGTGCGTTGGTTTGTAGTGTTAGCTCCGTAAACGTCGTTGATGTTGCGTGCCGCTTGTGCCGCGTTGCTGCCACGACGGTACTCATATTCCATAAATAAAACATTTAATTACATTCTGTCTTGTAGTCAAAAAAAAAACATGTTATTCCTGTTAAAAAATATGTTATTATAGCACCACGGTGCTTCCCCTTTAAATCTGACTTTTTGTCATCACAATTTTTGCTGTCTCCCGCTTTGCTTGGGGAGGGAAACTGGAATACTTCCTACTCCTCCTACAATCTTCTGATTAGTTTCGTTGCGGGTTCCAAGACAGATTTAGCATGTTCCCCGGGCACCCCTGAGATCATATCAAAGGATTTTTGCGGTTGGTTACCACTGTCGATCCTGGCTACACAGGAGTTGCAGTGGGTAAGTGTGGTGGGCCAATTGCCCGTTTAAAAAAAAATTAAAAAAAATTCCATAAATACTCGAATTTTTAACGTATCCATGATGATGAAAAAAATTGAAATGCGATGAAAATGTAACACTAATCAATAAACAAATGACTACTTTTGGAATAAGAATTCCATGTTTTTAAAATCAAAATAATTTGAAATTGGAATTCTTAGCCAAACAAAAATTATTTTGATTTGAAGTGGCCAGTACTGCAGAACGGCAATTTCATAGGTAAAGACCTATTATATATTACTAGCTGTTTCCCGCGGCTCCGCCCGTGTAAATATACTATCGAGTATCCCGCGGGAACACTGTACTTTTCCGGGATAAAAAGTAGCTTATCTTTTAATCCAGAGTCTAAACTACTACCATACCAAATTTCATCAAAATCCGCTCAGTAGTTTTTGCATGAAAGCGTAACAAACAAACTTACATTCACATTTATAATATTAGTAGGGATATAATAAAGTACTAGAGGAAAATATATTTTTAATATATAAAGGAAAAAGCTTATATTTTGCATTTTTATATTTTCTCATACATTTCTTAAGAATATGAAGCAGGTTATAAAAATACAACACTTTTCTTAACTTTGCCAGATTCCATTACTTTTTCTTACCGTGAGCACTATAAAACTTAGGCCTTTTCATCCGTTATTCGATGATTTATACAGTATTATATGAGCGAAGTAACCACTCATGAAATACTGTAGTGCCTGGGACAGTTAATTTTTTTAAATGTCATATATGGTTGCCCAAGCACATACGGCATTCTCACAACACAGTCAGCCTAGTCCAGAGGAATGACTGTGGTCAATACGTCTGGGGCCAACCGTGTGCGCGTTTCCTCATGTTTTCCTTCACCGTTGGAGCGTTCGTATAGTGTACTTGAGATCTGAAAATGTCTCATTGGTACACGCCACAACCTGGGCATGGAACCTGCACTCTCTCGAGTGCAAATCAAACGGTCTACCCACTAGGCCACGGAGCTCTATAAAATATTGGAATAATATGGAATGGTAAGTAATGACAGTATGCTTAACTTTTTTTAAAAATTTAAATAAAAAAAAACATAACTAACATTTCTTGACAACTCGCACCACGCAATACGCGTGGTCATTGGACATTGGTATCGCGCCCGCCATGCAGAATGGGCCGCGTGATTGTGAGTCGGCGTTAAGTACTTCATAGGTTAATCTGATCATAGGATAATCTCGTTAAAATTGAAGGTCGTATGTTATAAATATTTTTGGAATTAGAATCGATTGTAATAATAATCAAGCTCCTTGAATATCTTTTTATGTTTTAAAATATTTAAACTTTTTAGATGTATCTAATTACTAAACTACACATAAAATATGTATTTTTTTTTACATTCACCAAGTAGTAATGCCTTTTGAGCATATCAATGAAATTTAATAATGAATTTTGCTGCATTTGCCACAAAACCTTTATAAACCCTAAAAAAAAGGATTGTGTGGTTTTATGAAACTACGGTAAAAGTGAAACTTAATAACAATAAAATGTGCTTCGCGTGAACTACATAACGAGTTAAATGCGGTCTTTATCAATATACAGACTGTTTATGCGTTAGATTTTAAGTTAATTTTCTTAAAGAACTTTGGTTCTCATATGGCATACTAGATGGCGCTGATTTGCCGCTAGATCACGCTATAGGTAAAGCGAACCTATTTGCATAAGATGTTTATGAGGGCCTTACTATTGTGAAGTATTTTTGGGTTGTAAACCATTCAAGAAAAGGATTGTGTGGTTTTATGAAACCACGGTAAAAGTGAAACAACAATATAATAAATAACAAAATAGAGTGGAGCACTGGCACAAATGAGTACTAGTCTATACACTACACGGTCAGCTGATGCGAACTATAGGCGCCGCCATATTGGCCTCGGCTGCTCTGACGAGCGCCTTTCACTTTATCCCTACTCCGCGGCCGACCGTCACGCGACATGCAACACACAGACGAAAAAGTTTGAGACGATGTAATAATAACCTGTTATGTTCGGGCTTTCTACCTGAGTGCTGGCTAGTTTGTATTGAGTGAATGCCGAGAGTGCCCAGGAAACCACTGGAGGGGGAGATTTCACCATCATGTATTGCCGGGCGGCATTTTGCTCACCGCGCGCTCACTAGCGTTCGGAAAAAAGACGCATCTTCTCGATAGACCATCACTTCCTAGAAATTAATCTTTACTAGCAACTCTATCGAATGGTGCAAGAATCAGGATTTTTTTTTCTTTTAACCCTCATTTACTTCTTTCTCCAACGGTTGATAGATTTTTCGTGCTACAATAAAATGATACACTTTTCAAGCCCTTTCATTTGGCATATTATGTGTGGTAGTGCTAGAACTGTTGGGACGTTTCCCCCGTCTTCTTTCACTTTATATTTTCAGTACTTTCCAAAAATTCCTCTTTCGAATATGATTTCGTATTGCCCATGAGATATATCGTTGATTTGGCTGCTGACATATCTGGATGTAGCGCAGTGCCCGGGGGAGGAAATCAAATATTACACTCAATTTTACACCGTATTGCAAACACAGTAGGTAAATATTTCAGTAAAATAAACACAATTCTAATTTCTAAACGGTATAATATTTATACCGTTATATAGTATTTAGTTATCAGATACATGCTAGGAAATGTGGTTTACTTAAATTTACAGTTTTGTTTTTTTGAACTAATGTAGGTATTTCAAAAACCTCACTTCGATAAAGGTTAAAATTACCTGCAAATAATGTAATTAATGTTAGTCAGGTAAAAGGTATGGCGGATTGGCTTAATGTATTTTATTATAATTATATGATTTACATTAATTTTGTGCATAACATTAAACATGTACACAGTATTTAAAAACACTAAATAATATTTACGAGTTTTAGTCAGTATGTCAATAAGAATTCGCTTGCAAATATTATGTAAGGCTGACCCCACATAATGCGTGCGCGTTCCTCGGGCGTCAGAGTGGCGCGAACAATGCCCGCATCGCTGACATGCAGCGTGCTCGCGGCGCGCATACAGCGCCCGGATCGCTGACGCGCCCGGATCGCTGACACGCCCGAGGAACGCGGACGCCTAATGTGGGGGAGAGGCCTTAGAGATAAACAGTTTGCGTCAACACGCCGCAGTTCCCATAGTCCTGCTCGTGTGAACGGGGGGCTCCTGGGAACATCCTTGACTAACCTATATCGTTGCATTTTTATTCAAGCAAATCGCAAACCGACGACGACCGCGACCGGTCATCGCTACAAAATTGTCATTTACCAGGCATGACCGACCTTTGACAAGATTGCGTGGTATTTTAATTTTAGCGAAACCCTAAGGGGCGGCACATATATGAAAATCCACAATTCCCCAAAAATCAATGTTTCTCAAACATTAACAAAATATATATATATATAAGATCGTATTTGTAAACAATCCCGATTAGATGGTTCGAGGTTTGAATTAACTCAGTGGCCGCATGGCAAAGGCCCGCATGTGGCCCCCGGGCCGCGGGTCGGTCATGCCAGTCTACTGGTCTACACAGTGCGACCGCGAGCGAGCGACTAGACTCAAAATCAAAATCAGGTAAATATTTTTCCCGTGGCAAACATCAGCTAAGCTTAATTCTTCGGCCTTCCCGTGTGAAATAAATGGTCATGGGAACACGTCCTTAACTGGCCTTATTCAAATAAATTGTTGTCTTGTTCCTGTTAAAAATATATTTAATGCGTTGCTTACATTTTAAACGGGATCAAGAGTCTTCTTTTAACACAAAAATATGTATCGTGTTAATTATATTATTGCTTGTTCCTATGCGATTTTGACACTTCCGTAAACAGTTAATGTTGCATACCTACTTATTTATATTTATTTAGGTACTAGCTTTTGCCCGCTGCTCCGCCTGCGTATATACAGTATCCCACGGGAACACTGTACTTTTTCGGCATAAATTGTAACCTATGTTTTAATCCAGAGCCTAAACTACTACCATACCAAACATAAAAATCCGTTCAGTAGTTTTTGCGTGAAAGAATAACAAACATCCATCCATCTATCCATCCTTTCACATTTACAATATACGAGTAGGATATTAAATAAATAATAAAAAATTAATATTTATTAGTATTTTAAGACATTACACTACGCAACGAAATACAAAGCAAATTGAAAAAAGAAATAGAACAAACCATAAAAACCAAAAAACTCAAAATGACAATTCGCATGTAGTGTAATGCACAAACCGTCGAAATGGAATCCACTCAGGACAGTGACCGTGGGTACTCCACAGTTCCTGGTATTCTGTGGATCCATATTGTCAGGCGTGTGACTTAATTATATTAGAAACCCAAAAGATAATTTAGGCATATCGGGGAAATTCTCACGGTAGATGTTATAGTTCCTGTGTGAACCCCCCGGTTCCTGTGTGAACACTGGGAACCACCTTGACTGACCTTGTGGTTACCGGCATTATACACTTTATAGTTCACGGGCCAGGTAAACATTTTTTATGTCCAAATTAAGGGTAGTATATTCCCATGGTCGTTTTGGTGTGAACTACAAGATCATGGGAAAATAGTCATTAAGGAATATTTAATTACAGAGATTTTAAAAAAGATTATCAAATAACGTAGGTACATAATACATATTCCCCCTTACTAATAAAACTATTTACGCAACGGATAACTTAACCAACGTTGCTGTCTTTGTCCAATACGTTGGTAAATGTCACATGATAGAAAAAGATAGCAACGTTGCTTAGGTTATCCGTTGTGTAAATATTTTTATTAGTAAGGGGGTTAATGTACAGACTAGTAAATATTATTTGCAGCTAGCTACTGATTACAAAAATTCCTACTGATATAAATTAAATAACAGTGGTCAATCTACAATAATAATAATTGTCTTGTAAACCTACTTTAAACGAGCAGTTCTTATATATAAATATATAATCAGAATCTCGGTAACGGTTTTCCATGAAATTTTTTACCCAGAGGTTATGGGCGTGAAAAATCGATCTTAACCCAAATTCTTGTATTTAACTTTATAATAAACTAGGTGTTGCCCACGACTTAGTGCGCGTAAAAGTAAAGTTCGCGGAAACCATTTGCATTTTGCATTTTTTCCGGGATAATTAGTAGTCTATGTCCTTCCCCGTGATCTACTCTATATCTGTGCTAAATTTTATCAAAATCGGTCCAGTAGTTTCGGAGCCTATTCACTGCAAACAAACAAACATACAATATGATTGATTATGAGTCCATAATCACATTTCGTTAAAATCACAGTCTAACCATTCTTATCTGTCTTATTATTTAAATTTGACAACTACTGACATTTAACATTGTAAGACAAATTATTGGCAATGTATGGTTTTATTGATTATTGTGTGAATTTTTACGTAGTTGGCAAATTGGTGTCTCGGGTCCCGGGTGTGTCGGGGCCGAGACTAATATTTTTGTGATATTTTTTGTATACCTATCGCCATCTGTTAATGTTTTTCGTACTAGGCAGGTACTTGAACTCCGAGCAAAGCTCAGTCTCAGCTACTTGAATAATATGTTATATAGTGTTATATTTTTTAGTTTCAAGTTAGTCGCAATAAACATATCCCAAACTATAAATTTCAGGTATTTCATCATTAATGTAATTCATCCAATCACAAATTATATTAATATTAAATAAGTCTTGTAAACCATTCAAGTTAAAATTAGGGTTCACAAGTTATTCAGGAACAATTAACATATCTGCGGCGCAGGCACGTGTCACCCTCGCCTCGCTGCGTTCGGAATTCCCACTAACATTTCATTCCCACAAGAAAAATTCTAGTGTGGGATCCGAATTTGTTTGACCGTTGATATTATATCCGTGTCCTCAAATGCCTACCGTAAAATAAACAGAATAAAGACGATTTTCCCTAAACTAGGATCAATTTTGAGATAAATATTTTTTGCCTGTCAATTGCAAGGTTGCGATCATTATTTTGTGTTTGCTTTCCGTGAACCCTCGGCTTCATTGTGTGGAAGACGACACCTCCAACAAATAGCACACCTGTCGCTTGGCAATCACAATGGCAAAAAGTTTTACTCTATGGCTAAAATTGGGCAAAAATATAAAAAGATGTAGAAATAGGCAAGTACTTTATAACCGACTTCAGAAAAAGGAGGCGATTATGATAATTATAGTTTCGTTAAAGGCGACAGTGATGCTAGTTTATAGCAGACTACGAAGGGTTAAGGATTCTAGCATGTTGATTTTTTTTTCTTTTACATTTGAATTAATTTAAAACACAAAATAATAATGATAACTTATAGTTAAATACAAAATGTGCTGAATTTACCTCTTTTAATTTAAGCCTAGGTAGCTAAAATAAAATGCAGATAAAATGTTACATTCCATATTAACTCGCAGATTTGTATTCCCACGCACATGGCTCAACCTTCTGTCCCGTTTGCCGTGTGAAATTTACAAAATACAAAACGAATTTTGGGGTTCGCTTTGAAATGATAAAATACTAATATTGGAAACATTACTATGTACCAAGTGTCGGCGGTGACCAAAGATACAATTAGGATAGATGTAAGCGTAATGACACCTGAAGCTCAATTCTCATATATTAAGTAGACTTTCATTTTACTTTGATTGTATTATAAGTGAAGTGACTAGTTATCATAAACTGACTTTATGACGTTTGGACCAATCAGGAGGCGTTAGGCGCTGCTTTTACGAGAATACCGGTTTGACAGTTTTAGCGTGTCGGGACTTGATTGTAATTGTATTATTGTAGGTTATTTTTAGCAGAATTGACCCTCAGAATTATGACGGTATATATAAGTCGCATATCTACAGGACTAGGGGTTAGCGAGAAAAATATTATATGTGACGGGCTCGGTCACGCCGACTTCGGCGTACTACTCGTTGCCGCATTTTTCGAGTACGCCAGCGGTATCTAGTCGCGCGCCGAGACCAATCGTTTATCTATTTAGGGAAAATCAATATATCTCCTGGAAACAAAAATTTTATTTCTATAACTGATTAAATTATGTTTCTAAGGACGACTTTTGTATATTGAAGGAAGTAGCCGGTTGACCGAGCTTTGCTCCGTGTTTTAGTAGAACGATAAAAAAATTAAAAATAAAAAAAAAAAAAAAGAAAAGGAAGTAATAAGAATCACAAAAATATTTATCTTATCGGGATTCGAACCCACCACATTCCGAATTGCCAAACAATGCAAAAACTATACGTAGGTACGCACACCATGCTGCCAATCAGACTTATCTTATAAGTCGATATTATTGATATATTGTTGCAGGACGAAATAATAAAATAGATATTGCTTAAAAATGCACAGTTTCTATGGGATAAGACCTAGCTAGATCGATTTTTCTCCCCCAAAACTCCCTGCATACTAAATTTCATGGTTATACTTGTAGCCGTTGTCGAGATACCGATTATATATATACAAGATCGTCTCGTTTAAAGTATAAGATATAGTAGGGAAAGTTTCACAATATTACAATCGGAACCCCTTAATAAAAGCACGTTTACGCTTGGCCATTCGGAATAGTTTTCGAAGTTGATCGCTGAGATACCGTGGGAGCCATGCACAGATCACAGGGGTCGGTGGCGCGTGCCTTACGCGCGTTACCTACCCTTTGCTCTAAGCTTCCGATGCACGCGGCGCGCTTACCGCGACCTGAGACCGAAACAGGGTCGCGGAGCCACTGCTTACTAGTATGAATTTATATAGATCACTAAACAATCCCCGCGACCAGCGACGCGTGACCGGTTTGCTGGTCGCGGTCTCGCGTCGCGGTCGCGTAGTTCGGAAGGCTTAATACTGTGAAGATATAAATACCCTCAATACTAGGTGGCTAAACTGCTAAAGACTGGTGTTATTTCGTCGTGATTAAGTATCTTTATGATAATTAAATTGGTAGTGGGAGTTATAACTTATTGCTTATTAATCAGATGTAGTGTTTGTAACATTATTTAGCTCACTATGTTTGTTCACCTTCATATGAACTAACTGTGTAAAATTTTATACTCCTACGTTCGCATAACTTTCATAAAAAGGAGTACAAAGTTTTTACCTCACGTATAAATATATTATATGATATTATCATTGATAATATTCATTTATTTATTTTTAAATCAGCTTCCATCTATAGCTTATTATAATAAACTTCAAAGAATCTGAATATTTAAATTTCACACAATAAGTAAAATTTATATTAAAGGCAATAGATACATATTTCTATCATAATATAGTCGTTAAGCGTTAAGGCTTATTAATATTATCAAGATTTCGTTATCAGATTAAGAGGCACGAAGCTTTTTGTCCCTCGTTCACACGGATACGGGGTCCAGTCCCAGGAGCGTGAGAACCGATGGGGTGGGAATGTACGTTCCCATGAAATTCCGTTAAGAAATGACAGCAAATAAGGAATTTGTTGTAATTAATCTTCTTAGCTCATTAATGCGTGTCTAAAATATCCAATTTGACGATTAAGTAATCTATTTATTTGTTACTAGATGTTGCCGGCCACTACGTGCGCGCAAAAAGAGATTTCGCGAGAACCGTACATTTTACCGCGATAAAGTAGCCTATGTTCTTCTCCGTGCTCTACTTTATATAAGTGCCAAATTTCATGATAATCGGTTAAATTTTTTCAACGTGAAAGAGAAACAACTTGCTAGTAAGGACCATTATTGTGTTATCGGTTACTGATTGACCTACAAAAAAACACACAGCTCAACAGCGCAGAATACCGCAACGGATTACGTTGAAATGCGTAAAATTAGTACGCAGATACGCAGTTGCCCACTGCATTAGCTTAGACATCCACAAAATATCAAAACTCACGTCCTATGAGGATAAAACGTTCCAAAGTTAAACCGAAAACGAGCGGAGCTACGGGTTAAATGCTAGTAAATAATAAATGCAAAAGTAATGGAATTTTGACGAGTTTTTGTCACTTGTCCCCCGTTTCCTGGGGGATACAAGTTTGGTCACACGGTGTTGCCAATTCGCCCGCACGCGTCACGTAGTGGAATACTGCTTAACCACTTGACGGAAAGGATGGGACTATATAATCTGGAATCCTTAAGGCCGGAGAAAATTCAGAGCATCAAAAATAGAACTCTGCGCTAAAAATGAAATAATAGTGCTAAAAATTGAACACACAAGTGTCGAGTCTAATGTCAATGTGATATAAGACAGCTCGACACTCGACATTTCGATTTTCAGCTCTACTGTATTAGTCCAGAGTTCTATTTTCAATGCTCTGAATTTTCTCCGGCCTTCCCGATTCCGGATAATATAGTCCCAGCCTAAATGATTATGTAGAATGTGTGGGGTTTTGTATATATATATAAAGATTAAAAATATCACCAATGGTGATGGCGTGTATACAATTAAGACGTTTATATAACCTCATATTAAGGGTTGCCGATGTATTACTAACGTTGAGATGGGACATTTGTTCGATACCTACGAAACTGAATAGGTAGGTATACATAGATGTTAAAGTTTCTGGGTAATTCTTTCAAAGATAAGCACTTATTGTAGAGAATAAACATATTTACTGGTTCTGGTAAATGATAGCTGGCTTGATTTTCATAATGACTGTGGTGAATATCTTCTGTATTTTTATTTACATGCCTTAATCCAACATATTGCCTGCATAAGCAAGAACTATGCAAGACCACCCCAAGAAACACATTATAGTGAAATATTAAAATTAATTTATGTAGTGAGGGCATTAACGCTACATTGTCCTTTTGAGAACTCGTGCTATCCCCCGGGAACCGGCCCAGGAAATGTGTACCGTGGGAATGGGAGATCCGGGCGCGAGAATGCCGGAACATTCCGGATTTTTGTTACTCGATACTTTGACTTTCGACTCTGTGACTAAGTTGTGAAAACGCTTATACACAATCTCGTGTACCGACAGTTATTTATAAGTAAGTTATTTGTAAATACAGAGACATATTTTTCCTTTGCTCTGTCACGATTATAGTCTTAATATGATTAATTGAATGTAATCATTTTAAAAGTATAAAACTTTTGCAAAATATTACGCAACATTTGAAAAAAAACAGATCTATTTCATTTAAAGTACACTTTACTTTACTTTCGGTTCATAAGATTTTCAACTATTAATTTTACACGTAGGAATAAGATAATTACACTTAAGGATAAGTTTCGTGACTCAACATTAAGTGCAACATTAGGGTGCTAAGTGAGGTCGCATGCTGATATCGCGTCAATTATGACAGCTCTCTAGGGCTACAGACTGCACTGTTAAAGAGAAGTGATTACCCCCACTTTGTACAGTCAGGGACATCATATAAATAGCCCTTTGTAGAGTTCAAAATTTGAAATGTGTACAAGGTTGTTTTATTTACCTACAGAATTCAACTCCACCAAACCCTATACAGGCAGAGACTCTAATTATTTGTACTTGTAGAGTTATCATGCAGTAGTCTAAACAATATCCCGATAAAAACAATATTTTATAGAACTCACGTTCAAGTTGGCTGGTTCCGACTTCGAAAATATGATGATTGAGTAGAGAAATAGATAAAATTTTAGGCAATTTAAAAGGGGAATTATTTAGAAAATAAGAATTATTTCATACATTTTTGTGCATATTTACTTTGAAAGTCGGTTTTAATCATTGTTTGAAAACAATATGTTTTCCCTTTTTGGTTAAATTTATTATATTAATACTAACACATTTTAAGAAAGTTATTAATCCAAAAGCCTCCGGTATTCTCACTCTCTCGGCTCATAAACTCAAGCGTTATTTTATGCCGGTTTTATGAGAGACCGTGGTATTTCCCCAAACACCTAAGTATTAGGTACCGATCTGTGGCCCTAATAAACTATCACCACTGAGTATAATGATATGACACTATATTATCATTTTTTATAATTATTATTATCTACTAGCTTTTGCCCGCAGCTTCGCCCGCGTGGCAGTGTTCGTGGCAAAAACTTCTATAGCAAATATACCTGCAATATAGTAATAGCACAGAGTAAAAATATATTCTTTATAAGTAATAAATTTTCACACGTACTTTTTAATTTTAAGATACCTCCTAGATAAGGATTAGATAATATTGTATCTGTCTAAATAGCTTCTGAAAATACCACATTATTTGTGATAATTTTTTAGAACTTAGAATGGGTAAAGTAACCTATCCTTCAAATATAAACATATCTATGCCATCGCAGACTTTTTTGTAGAGTTATAAAAGAGAAACAATCCCACCATACATTGTCATTTGACTTTCTTTTATACATATATATATATATATATATATATATAGACAATCGCTGGTAGGTAGGTAATTTAGGAGATTTACAAGGAAAATCAAGGTATAAGGTGAGATTTTCATCAAATGACCTTATAATGACGTAAAAACGATCGATCGCTTGTATGTGGGAGCTTTAAATCAAAAGCACTAAGGAGTATTGATATCAACTTTAATGCAAATCGCTTCCAAACAACTTTCTTCCCCTTTTTTAGCCCCGTTGGGGACGAATTTCGATGAACTATGATACACATATTCCATCAATTCTATTACAAAATGTTTGTGCAAAATATGAAGTTGATTGGACCAAGGTATCACGTTGCCCAATACATACTTTTCCCCCCTTTTCAACCCCTTAGGAGTCGAATTTCGGAAAATTACATAGAGCATGTTTAGCAAGAGCACCCTGCAAGTTTCAGGTCTCTACGATCAGCGGTTTTGGCTGTGCGTTGATCCGTCAGTCAGTCATTCAGGACAAAGGATTTTATACGTATAGATTGTAGAAGGTAGGTACCAAGTCGGCGGAAAAAATGAGGCAGTAAGCATTAAATATAATATTATAGTGTTGATGATGATCACGAATATAATATTGGCAACAGCAAAATTTCAAATTGATATCGGTGTACAAAACTACGAGGAGTACCAATGTCACCATAATAATATGTTGAAGTGATATGTATATAAGATGGTGGTGATGATTATGATGATTACTATAAGTATCATAATGGCATATGCTTGCAGTTCTTTAAACAACGCTGAAATCCCCAAACATGTGTCTATAAGGAGTTCTGTTTAGTACTTTTGGATCCAGGGTATACCTTTATGCAAAATCTTACTTTTTGGTAGCATATACTTAGACTTCTTCAGAAAAAGTCAAAATCACCATATGTGTCCATATAAATTAACATCAAAACAATAATTTTGTATACCTTGGTGCAAAATCTTACTTTTTGATAGCATTATATGCTTGAACTACTTTTGAATAAGCCAAAATCACTATGTGGTTAAATTTCGAGGAGTTCCTTCGATCTCTCATGGATCCAATTATCAGGACCACCACTTTGGTGTCAAAAGGACCAATTAGGGATTTATAACCTTTACAGCAAAAAAATACTTTTCAAAATAGGTCCACAGGCGGCGGAGTCATATATATGAACATACAAAAAAAATAAAAAATATATACAGCCGAAAGTATAATCGCCTCTTTTTTTAAAGTCGGTTAAAAACGAGCAATTTACCAATTCTTACTTTACCGACGACACTCGTGCGTAAAATTATGTTTTATTCTCCAAGTTATATATACTATATACTATTGAAACCCTATTGTGGTGGATGTAAAGTATATATTTACTCGAATCAGACTCCCTAGCAAGTACATATTATGTAACAGTTTTGACGTGAGAAATTTCATTTGAGACCATTTATCTATTTCCTGCTTTTGAATCCAGTTTTTGTTCTGTTTTTTAATCCATATTTTATTGGCCAAAATATTGAAAGCTATAGACAAAGAAAAAGTTTTTCTCCTTTATTAAATGTTTTTTTTTATCTCGATCTTTGCTCTATTGTAAGATTTGTAAGCACAAAAAAGCAAAGATCAAGAGAACATTAAGAACTAAAGTACGAGTACAACATAGAGGAGTGCCACAGGAGTGCCTTTCAAAACGAATGTATGTTTATTAGAATATAAATTTAAATGTTATCTTAAATGGAAAAGATGTTACGGATTACGTAATATTTTAATCAACAAGATATAAAAGTAAACCTAGATTAGATTCCTAACTTAGATTTAGTTTAAGAGTTAGTTCACACCGAGACTTAAAATTGAACTTTATTTACTACGCAAGAAGATAGACGTTTCATTCCAAGAGCTCGGATTTAGAACTGCACCAGACTGCGTATCGCGGCGCTGCTCTTGCAATTAAACGTGTATTATATATATATATATATATATTATTATATTATATAGTATGGTGAATAAAGTTCCATTTTGAATCGCTGTCTTAAAATGCATCGCCGCGTCGCGTTCCGTCTCGTTTCAGCGTGAGCTGACCCTAAGCGGATTAGCTGCCCGGGGCAAAGTAAATATTTGCGTCACCTCACCAGCGCAAACGACCTGCAACCTTAATACATTTAATGCTGTGGAAATTCGCTTAACTGATTTAACTAGCTATTAACTGGAGGTAAGTGTATTACATATATGCTCCTAACGGCTTTGGACATCATGGGGGTTTGCGCCGTGGTCTTAAGTGGATATTGTCGAACAGTTTTATATTACATACTGGTTTTTGTGCCTAAAAAATCTACATAGATACATAGACATTTTATCAGGTGATCTGTAGGTCGATTCTGCTAATTCTTACAACTATACAGTTGTGATGCAGTCTCGATATGTCATTATTGTTTTTAAACAAAAAATTATACCGATTTCCAAATTAAAAATATACAAAAATGTAAGAAATAAATCTTACTTTCTGAATAATTCCCCTTTTAAATTCGACTAGAATTATAACTATTTCTCTATACAATCTTCATTATTTTGAAGGTGGTATCAGCCCAAATAATGTCCTGATAAATCATTATTTTATAGAGCTCAAGTTTAAGTTGGCTGGAACTACTTCAAAGAATATTATATGATTTTGGGTTCAGGGTATACCTTGGTGCAAAATCTTACTTTTTGGTAGCATATGCTTGGGTTACTTCAGAAGTTCATATAAAATTCGAGGAGTTCCTTCGATTCCTCATGCATTACATCATCAGGTCTTCACTTTAGTGACTAAAGGACCAATTTAAAATTATACCCTTTGCATAAACAAAATAATTTTGCAAATAGGTCCATAAACAGCAGAGTAATGTTCAGAGATATCCGTGTCGTTGTAAAATACTATGAGAAGTACCTATTATATCATCATAATGTAATGATGTATGGTGTAGTGATGATGATAATTAATGTGCGCTGAAATCCCCAAACATGTATCTATATGGAGTCGGGAGTTCTGTTCAGTACTTTTGGATCCAGGGTATACCTTCGTGCAAAATCTTACTTTTTGGTAACATATGCTTAGACTTCTTCAGAAAAAGTGAAAATCACCATAATATGTTGGAAAAATATTTATATATTTACGAATTAATATTTATGCGTATATATTTTTTTGTAAAAAATATATACGAAAAAATATTTCGTATATAAATATATATACGGAAGACAGCCGAACGTATAACAACCTCCTGACCTTTGGAAGTCAGTTAAAAAACAGCGAAATGGTATTCTTAAAAATGTTACACGAAGGTCAAACGTGTTTTGATTATTCCAAACTCCAAAAATCAAATTCAAAGGATTTTTATTTTTATTCAAAATCAGTATCTGTATACACTTTCTGATGCCTATCATAATCGGTCTACATGATGCTTATCACGTCTGATATTTGATCATCATAGTTTAAGTTATCATGACTGTCATTTATAATTCATCGAAAATAAATTGACTGATTTGATTGATTGAATTGAGAGAATTGCGGTTCTGATCTAATGAGTATTAGGTATTCCATGCGACTTTTTATCGTTAGGGAGCCGAAAAGGGGATTTTGGGATATGCTCAAGCGCGAGATTGATAAAAGGGAAGATTGATAAGTACCCACCGTGAGTTCATGCTCCTAATGTGGACGACATTAGCTAAGATTCCCTCTTAGCTAATGTCCTCATTCAGATTAGTAAAAAAAAATAGATCGTTCTATTGGTTTATATCGTCAGATTATTATCTGACGATTTAAGCGCAACCTAAGGCTGTAGGAGTGAAAATATGTTGCAAAAAAAACGATGTGTGCTCATTGTGGAGGTATACTAGAAAAACATAAATAATATAATCTGACGGTTTCCGCTAGCCGAAGTAATCAAAACTGCATCATTATATTTTTAATAAAGGAATTTACCTAGCCAGGAATGAAGCGACTGATTTTGATAAAAAACACACCTGTATACCATTCGATAGTGTTGCTAATAATGAAAAAAATCTGGAAAGTAACTACAAACAGCAAACTTAAGAAAAGTCTATGTATGTATATCTAATATGTATGTTATAACTTTTTTTAAATGATAAGCAATAACATTACCACTTTTATTTTTTACTGTTTACTTTCAAATAACTTTTTAACAATCACTAGTAAACTACTTTAAATAGTATTCACTAAGCCGAATTCAAAACAACTGTCTATTAATCCTTCAATGCGCTCCTTAATCTTCCCTACTGACTCCATATGAAGTGAAGACATGTGCATCGAATCCATCAAGTCCTTGATATCTTTTTTATCGTTCATAGCTTCTTTCAAATTAGCAAATTCTTCATTTTTTCTAAGCAAAATGCTCAACGAAATAATTGCCATCTTGAGCACTTGCTTAGCGTATCTCATCATGTCTGAGTCTAGTTTGTCCCTCGGATACACGTTGTTGATTTTGAGACCGAAATTGAACAGCGATTTCTCCAACTGGGTGTGATAGTGGTCGAGCCACTCGTCGTAGTGCCTGGCTCGGGTCTCGTAGTCCGTGCAATTGAAAATCAGATATAATATGTCAATAACGGGCATCGACTCCCTCGCTAGTTGATAATCTATAAATATACAGTCAGTTGTTTTGTCGCCCTGTAAATAAATTAAGTTAATATATCCTACTTGTATTGAATATTGGATGATTATTCGAATTTTGTGCGTTATGAAAACATTCAACTTAACTTTTATATTATTATAACTTCACAAAGTGTGCTTGCAAAATGTTCTATATTCACATCGCGGTAAAACTCAGTAACAAATATAGTTTAACCTTTGACACAGACTTTTGTCTTCAAATTTTGATCATAGTGAAGTATTTACCTATGATTTTTCACTTTACCAGAAAGAAGTTAAAAAAAGTTAAAAAAGGCTAAATTTTTACAAATTGCGTACCAAAATACTCAAAACTATTTTATATATGCTTAATATGAAAAACAACAATAAAATCTACTTACATCGACTTTGAAAAGGATATTATTGGTCCACATATCTCCATGAACAATAACGGAATATTTGGACCCAGCGTCCATTTCTTTTATTTTTTTTGTTTTCTCCTTGCTTTGTATGGTGAATAAGTTTTTAATCAAATTATTATATTTTTCTTTTTCAAATATTTGACAGAAAATTTCTCCGAACATATTATTTCCATTCAAGTCGTCTTGGTCCGTTACGTCATTCATATCGATTAATCTATTAGCAAATTCCTTAAACGTATCTGGTGATTTATCTTTTAGGGCATAGGACATTGAGTGGTAATCGGCTAAACTAGTTAGCACTTGCTTTATTGTTTCATTGGATAGGGGCTTAAATTTGTTCAGAATAGTATAACCGTGCTTCGACAAATCTTCTAATAATACGATTTCTTGCTGCTTCTCAGCGCAAAATCCATAACAAGTTGCAAATTTGAAAGCATTATTTAATTCAACGCTTGCCTTTTCTTGAAGCTCCGACATGGCAGGCAGAACTTCTGCGTACATTGAAATTTCATTGTTAAAGAACGCTGTTGTAAGGACTGTAATCATTGTACTTTGTCCGGAACTCGGCGTTAGCTTCACGATAATTCTGAAGTCATTTTTTTCACCTTCAACTTTGATCTTGATAACTCTTACATCGGCAATGAAATTGTCTCCTACTTCACCTAATGGTTCAATGGTCACATCTTTATCATTTAGTTTTAAATCTTCTAAGACACTATAAATTACGTTTAATTGAGATTTACTCAGAAAACTTGCATCACGTAAACTTGCTGCCATCTTTGTTGAGAAAATAAAAACAGCTTGTGGTAATTTTGCTTTATATAACCGACGCTATCTCCATATTTATCCATTTAAATACTAATCGTATCAGTTTTCAATTATAATGATATTTTATCGAAAGATATCTGTAATGTAGTCAATTAATAATGTAACATGTGCGCTGAAGAATGTAACAGAATGTCGTCATGTTTTACTCATTTTACGTGGAAAATTAAATATGTATAAGTATAATTCCTTCCTCCTATCCTAAATAATAATTCTTGTGAGCGAGTTCAGACTTTCCCTCATTCTGTATGTATATTGTATGGATTATTAAGGAGTTATAAGGTTAATTAAAGAATCTTAGCAACTGGAACGTACTTGAAAATTTATAATATATTATATAATATAATATCTGTGGAAGTTTTCACACCACGTCAATCTGGTCCCTTGCTAAGTATTTGAAGAACTTATGTTACAGTTACCAGACAACGGGTGGTATATTTAATACTTTTAGACTATACGTATATTTAAGATTTTTATTAAATTATAATACACATACTTAATACACGCCCATGACCCATACCGCCCAGGTACACAGAAAACTATTTGTTCCGTCAGTGGGATTCAAATCTGCGCCTCCGGCTTGAGCGCCAACGCGCTTACCACTGAGCCACAGAGGTCGTCAAACCAAAAAACCTAATAATTACAGTTACGCAACAGACTGGTTCGTACGAGTATCTAACAATATCGGCTATTTTAGATTGTTCAGATCTGCTTTCGAGGTAAGTTTAAGTATCTGAAAATTATTATTTTTAAACAAAAAATTAAACCGACTTCCAATGTCAAAATACACAAAAATGGATGAAATAAAACTTATTTTCTAAATAAATCTCCTTTTAAGTTCGGCTCAGTCCAAACAATATACTGATAAATCATTATTTTATAGAGCTCACGCTTAAGTTGGCTGGTACCGACTTAAAATTTTTGAAGATTGTGTAGAGAAAAAGTTCAAATTTTAGCCGATTTTAAAAGGGGAATTATTTAGAAAATAAGATTTATTTCATACTTTTTTGTGTATATTTACTTTGGAAGTCGGTTTAATTTTTTGGTTAAAAATATATTTTTTCCCCTTTTTAGTCATATTTGTTATATTATTATTAATACATTTTAAGAACTTTTAAAATAAACTATAGATTGTAGGTATAATTGAATACGCGAATAATTTTAAAATATTTCGATTAAACTCGAATCATGATTACCAAACATTTCCCCTGTTTATTGAACATAATTATCTATACTACTAATATAAATATGACCATATTTTTGTTTGTAACTAAGCTAGCGGTCTGAATTTTTGTCGCAAAGAAGTCGTTAGCGGCATAAGCTATTGTTTTAAATTTCATAACAATCGAGTGCATAGTTTAGGAGATATTAATTAAAAATATCTCCTGATTCCTCCTCATATCGCATTACAATGCGATGCATTAAATGCGATTTTAAAAGATATGAATAGATGGAGGCACGGAGAAAAAGCAAAATTCAAAGCATACTTCTAGCAGACTTAGAAATTTCAAATTTGCTGTTAGGCTAGGTTATCAGCTGCATATAAAGGGAAAATATATAAAAAGTTCTGAAAAAAAAAATTATTTTAGATTTTTTAATTTTACGAATTCACAGGAACAAAATATATAAATACAAGTTCATTGATAACTTCGCTATCGTTATTTGTATTACAAATCTCATAAATTGAGAAGTGGTAGGTTATTTTAGGTTACAGTAGATGCTTCGGGACGAATGGGCCCACTCGACCTTACAGAAAACCGATGGGAAATAGCACTTGCATTGTGTCTCACTGCATGAGGAAGTTACCGGTGTCTCAAAGTGGGTTACCAGTACCTTCTTCATGCAAAGCTCGCAAACGCACTTGTAACTCTTCTGGTGTTGCGGATGTCCATGAGTGGCGGTAAACGTTTTACCTATGGAATATATTTGGACACGAGCAATCGGATCGCCCGTTAGTATGAAATTGTATTAAGTTCTTAGTAAAATTTGAAAACGAGCAAACCAATCGCCTGGTGGTTCCAAATTGTTATAATTTCTTCAATAAAATCAAAAAATCAGAGGTTGATGGTTTTAAAGACCGGGAGTGCACTTATAGCCCTTCTGGTGTTACAGATGTCTACGATGGGCGGTAATCGTTTTAATTATGGAACAGTTCTGGAAACGAGAAAACGGATCGCCTGATGGTATGAAGTTGTAGTAATTTCGTACCGTGATTTAAGGTGATCCGTTTGCACACTTCATCAGCAACACTCTTGTGTTTGTGGTGGAGTCTGGTGGAGTTATAAGTGCGTTCGGATATTTTTTTAATCTCCAAACCCTACCCTGGTCAAAGAAAATGTAGTCACTATTTAATATAATAAGTTATAAAAATAAAATTACTCACATACGGTTACGAATTTCACTTGGTCTTTACATCTTATAACTTTTAGCGAAGGCTATACTTGGCTTTCTTATTTAGGTAATGTTTTTTGTGGGATAGGTATTTTGAAATAAAAAATATCCGCGACCTCGCTACGAACTATATTTCTCCATACATGAAAGAACTCATTTCTACGCGTCGGTCATACTTAGCCCGCTGGTGGCGCCACCTAGGTGTAGTAGGCGAGACCCCTAGCGGACAAAAGCGAGACACATCATTCGCGCTCAGCACAATATAATTCTAGGAGTGATTTTATATTGATACGATTAAAATGTACTCGTACTTAATTCGCTTCTTTATTTTAGACTCTGAAACATGCATTTAAAATTAGCGCATTCTATTCTATAGTAATGCATGTCTGTCACAGGAATAAATTTAGTTATACACATATCAGGAAATATTGTTTTAGTAGCTACCTGAATTTCTGTTGCCCATTACTCAGATGGTCTTACAATGGCTTTGTGTTCGAATAACGTGTACATTTTAGTGCTAAACCAATATAGAATTGGTAGTTTTGGTGCACAAGAATATAGTCTTTACTGTCTATGTAATAGAAATTAAATTTGTGTTGGTGAAATTTTTCATTTATTTAAACATTATGTTTGTACGATGCACAAAGTATGACTCTCCTGAGTGTACTATTATTATATTGGCACAATGTTTTTGTTGTTTAATAATTAATTAGCACAGAGTCTAATAGACCTGTAAAACTGTAAGCTCGACGTAATCTTTTCAGTACTTAAAATATTTTATGTAAACAATTTTACACAATATTAGGCTCAAGAGTGGCGAAGACTGGTTCTTCATATGTAAGCCCTAACCTGCATAATAAATAGGGAATTGGATGAGGGTCTTCAAAGCTAAGTGGTAAGTGAATCCGATAGGAAGTTATAGGAACGTGGGGTTCCGCCTAGGGTTGTTTGCATTTGGAATTTTGGTCAGATTTTTTTTCAAATCCAGTTTTTCGGAATTTTCTCCCTAAAATCCGGATTATCCGGAAAACTTCGAGAAAAGTCCGGATTATCCGGATTTTTCTCAAAGTTTTATATACTGTTATAATTTTTGCATATTTTATAAAACTGATGTTTTTTTTTACTTCGATGTTTCAGCTTAACCTACACTCAGTAAAAAAAATCAGTTATTTTTTTATAATTCAATTTAAATAAATTATTATTTTAATTTGTAAGTATATAAAATCACAATCTGAATAAATAATTATTAATATTGGACCAGTAGTTTAGACGCTACGAGGGAACAAACATTCATAGATACATAGACTGCTAAAATCCCTTCCTTTTGGCTCGACGTAGTCGGGTTAAATTACTAACTATCAATCTATAAACAAATATAACACGACGATTAACAACACGATTATATGAAAATTATAAAACTTTTCGCCACCGTTCCAAGCGACTGAATATTAGGTCTTTACCTATGAAATTGCCGTTTTGTATGAAAAAATTTAAACGAATTTTTTTATGTATTTTTATTTGTATTAATCGAAGTAATCACCCATGCAATCAATGCATCTTTGCCAACGCAGTGGCAGTTTATTGATGCCCTTCTTAAAGAAATCAGCTGGACGGGAGGCAACAAATTCTTCAAAGGCATTTTGTACTGCCTCTCGGGTATTGAATTTTTTTCCGCCAAGAAGTTATCCAATTTCTGGAAAAAGTAGTAGTCTGTAGGCGCAAGGTCTGGTGAGTAGGGCGGATGACGGAGAGCTTCCAACCCCAGTTCTTGCAACTTGGGACCGTCTGCTGTGCAGTATGAGATCGCGCGTTGTCGTGCAGGAGCAGCGGAGACGAGCGATTGACCAATGCTGGTTGGAGATGTGCCAGCTTCTCCATCATTGTGTTCAGTTCTTCACAGTACACATCTGCAGTAATGCTCACCCCGTTTGGAAAGAAGCTGTGATGAATCACACCGGCGCCAGACCACCAAACAGTGACCATCACTTTTCTAGGGGTAAGTTTTCGTTTAGGGCATTGTTTAGGTGCTGAACCAGGATCCAACCAACTTGCTGAGCGCTTGCGGTTATCAAACAGAATCCATTTTTTATCGCAGGTAACAATGCGGTTCAAAATTCCTTAATTTGTGTGTCAGTTGAGCAGTGCAAGGCACGACTCGACGCGTACTTCGCGCTGGCGATCATTGAGTTCATGGGTTCTTGACCCATTTGTCAAGCTTTTTTACCTTGCCAATTTGACGCAAATGGACCAATATTGTTTTGACGCTAACGTCGAAAGCTGCTACTAATTCAGCCGTAGATTGTGTATCATCAGCTTCCACAATCGCCTTTAATTCGTCATTGTCGACCAGTCTTCGGACGACCGCGAGGTTCATTTTTCAGGTAGGAATTTCCAGAACGGAAGCGAGCAAACCTATAACAGGTGGTGCGTTGGTTTGTAGTGTTAGCTCCGTAAACGTCGTTGATGTTGCGTGCCGCTTGTGCCGCGTTGCTGCCACGACGGTACTCATATTCCATAATTACTCGAATTTTGAAAATTGAAAAAGATTGAAATGCGATGAAAATGTAACACTAATCAATAAACAAATGACTACTTTTGGAAAAAGAATTCTATGATTTTAAAATAAAATTAATTTGAAATTTGAATACTTAGCCAAACAAAATTTTTTTTGATTTGAAATGGCCAGTACTGCAGAACGGCAATTTCATAGGTAAAGACCTATTATTTATCATCCTCATCGTCTTGATGAGTGGCAGTCCTTCACCGTGCGCTTTAAGCTTTCTGCCGCGCACAGTAAAACTCTGAAATGATCTATCGCCAGCGGCATTTCCGGACCACTACGACCTGCAAACCTTCCCTAACCTGAATATTCCCTTTTAAAGCCCGGCAACGCACATGCAACTCCTCTGATGTTGCGGGTGTCCATAGGCGGCGGTAATAGCTTTCCAACAGGTGATTCGTTTGCTCGTTTGCCCCTAGTTTTATGAAAATATATATATATATATATATATATATATATATTTATTTTTTCACTATAAGAAATATTTTTGACTTGTATGAAAAATGTTAATTGTTTCGAACACTTACGGATTGTGTCGCGGTGCACTTTTCTTTTTCCCCACGTTTCGGCTACTTTCCAGCAGCCGTGGTCACGGGAGAACTGAGGTGTCAATTGTCCTATTTGTTGAAGTTGTTCAAACTACCCGAAGATTCTTCAATTATTATTTGTGTTCCGATCCACGCAAAACATACTAACAGTATCTTGAAGCCGCGGTGATTTTAAATTACATTTTATTTTGTTAATTATTGGACCACAACTAGATGGCAGCACCCAGCCATCTTCTCGGTTAAAATTAGGGTACTTTTTAATTTCTATAGCCTCGCGAATCATTCTTGGGCGATAACGGTGTTCCTTTGCCAGTACTTGTGGCTTATCAAATCTTATGTAATGGTTGATCCAATGTGTGTGTTTGCAAATTTATTGTTGCGACGCTGTTTAACATCTGCGATGTGTTCCTTTACGCGGGTGTTGATGGATCTTTTAGTTTGCCCTATACATATAGGAGAGACCGCAGTCACAGACGAGCTTGTAGACTCCTGTATCTTGAATGGGAATGTTACATTTCACTGGTGGTAAAAATTTACTTAACTTTTGTGCCGGCTTGAAATATATTTTTAAAGAAGCTTTCCTTAGAATATAGCCAACTTTATCAGTGACTCATTTCATAAAAGGTACTCCTAAAATACAAAATTAAAATTATTATAGGATGCCAAAAATAATTTCCATATTTCGTCAAAATAAATTCCCTTTCTTTATATTCATAATTATTAAGGGAGGACGGACGGTCGGACAGACGAATAGAAACCTGTGAGGGTTCCTTGTAGTTACTAGGAAACCCAATAACTATTATTAACATACTAAACTTTTGCCCATAATATTATACATACTAAGTACCTACATAATTATATGAAACTAAGAATTCCAGTTGCAGCTACAGTTTTTATAACAGCAAAAATTTTCTCTAGATATAAGAAAACCACGACGAAAAAACATCAAGTCAGTTCAACTGAATGCATAATTTATTCGAAAGTACATAATTAATGAAGATGAAATTAGAATTTCTCAAGCTGACCCACCGACTCTCATCATTTATTAAAATGGCGTTTGAGCTATTTGTGATCTTTCACCCCAAATATTCAAAATTATTTTTATAGCCGTACGTACAGAAAAAAGTTAAGCGCATTACACGGGGGGGAGGGGGTGACTAAAATCTTCAAAAATTGCGTTATGTTGGACGCTCTCTCTCTCTCTCTCTCTCTTAATTAAACCCATAAATTCCAATAGGTATTCACTCTTATATCTACTTAAACAGTTTCAAACATAAAATAAATTTAAACACGGAATATTGGTGACATTATTTTCATTAGAAGCTTCTCGAGAATCGTTTAGGAAAATTAAAAAAGCTGTTTCCACGCTGTTTACGAGGCACTTAAAATGTCTTCTAGTTTTACTGCAAAAAATGTCGGACCACAAGTAAAGCTTTTCAATACATCAGTTGCTCTTATATAAAAGCCATAACTTGTGTTAGTTTTACTAATTTAAAACGGACGGAAAACATTCAAACGATCATTTCATTATTTGTTTATAGAAAATACTAATAATGTTCATTTACTATTCAAGCAATTAACACATTGCCTGAATTGCCTTTGTGTTCTTTATATAAACCATACACTACCTACTCATATAATATTTATTTTGCTTTTTACTTAGTTCTCCTTATTTCGCGACTGTTCTCTGTCTCTTATCTTCTTGTTGACTTGCTGTTGACTTCTAGCATTAGCCAGATAACCAGAGTGCGGTTAACGTAAACATTTCCAAACTTTCCAAGGCAAATATTTGGCAATCACCAGTCGGTACTAACTCAATTTGCATGTACTTTAAGCCGTCTCTCAATTTGTAAGGCCAAATTAATCGCCCAGAAGTTTCCACTGCCATAAATCCCGCCACCAAATTCATCAAAGTTGATGCCACAGAAGATTAAGTAGATACTTACTAGACCCATAAAACCTTTCTGCCTTGTTAATAATAACCGTAATAAGTATGGCAAGATATTTTATTCGTACCTTTATTAGGTATTTAGGGTACGAATGAAACCAAGTGAGACATGCATATGAGCATAGCGTAGTGTACTACAGTAAGTTACAAAAAAGCTGTAAATTTTCTCATAATGATTTCCACAGTAGGTAAACTCTAAAACATTTGACCCAAATTGTGTTAGATTGAACTTTATATATAAGGTATTCTTGGAACTTTAATCATGACTACCGGGTAAGCACCGACAAAATTGACTTTTTCGAAGGCTCACCTTAATTTATGGACCCTTGGGTGATATTGAAAAAGCTTTCGTTTAAGTACCCTTGACTTACTCGGAAAGTGTGAAGACCGAAGAATCAAAAATAAAAGCCACCTTAATCGTTCGCAGAGTTATTGTATCTACATAATATTAGGTAACCAATAATGAAATACTTTCACAAAGTTTCTGATATTCAAGAATTCCTATAATTTAATTATTGGTATTCGTAGCATTTATTATGAGTCAAGACCTATTGGAATTTATGGTTCTGATTAAGTACTAAACTAACCTAACTGACCCAGGTTAGACTAATATTATTTGTTAATCAAAGCCAAATAAAAATAATTAAAAAAAAACAGATTTTGAAGTTACTAAATTTACGCAACGTCTAACGTCTTTAAAAATGTTTTTGAATATCCGGGGGTGAAAGATCACAAATAGCTCAAACGCCATTTTAATAACTGATGAGAGTCGGTGGGTCAGCTTGAGAAATTCTAATTTCATCTACATCAATTATGTACTTTCGAATAAACTATGCATTCAGTTGAAAAAAAATACGCTATTTCCCATGGATAAGACCTAGATCGATTTATCTTTTCCAAATTGCAAGTAATCTGGTTAAGATTACTTGCAATTTAGAAAAAAAAAATATGTTCGTAAGTGCTCGAGATTTATGTTGCCTATTCATAGAGTTCTGCCTAGGCCTTAAATAGCTTAATATAATCATCCCTACTTATACTACATTGTCTCGCTATCTATTGTCCCCTGCTCTCGGACAAATGGCTGGAGACAGGCATTTAACGCTGAAAAGCAGAAGCGCCTCTATTGAAATAGTATTATTCAAAGCTGAAGCGTCGAGAGGAGAAAATGTCCAATAAAAATGCAAAAGGTACCTAGTTATTCTTTCTTCGTAGCTAACTAAATCGCTGTGCTAAAGGTTACTTACCCTATACAAGCTATGCTAAGCGTTAGCTTTCGATGATACTGGATTTATGAAACGTCTACCTGCAACTGCTTTCGTTAAAGAATTCTGAAAGTGTTTGTAGGACAACGTATTTGTAATTGGATATTTGCACTTAACCTTTAACTTAACATTCAGAAATAATGAGGTATCATAACTTGACAAAAGTTAAAATAATTAAGATTTTATGTGTAGTTTTGTTATTAGGAGCATTTCAATGTTACAAAAAAGTTGGAATGTTTTTTTTTACAAAGCCTACATAAGTAGTTTACTTACATCAAATACAAACAGATTCACTATGGTGAGTGTGAACATAAGCTTCGGAGATATCAGAAATGTTGTGCATATGACTATACATTTCGTAGCAACATACAGGCGCGTGACGTCACCTGCCGGTCGACTTTTGTATGGGGCGTTTTCGCAAGACTCACTTGTGCTTTACACAATCCGCGATTTCTCTGAAAATATAAAAATATTGATGTTAAGTATACTATTCTTTTTGGAAAGTTTCTATTTTTTTCAGAGCACTATTCATTTATGTAATAAAAAAATTACAGTCAATTGCTTTTCAAATATCATACACTTAGTAGTAACAGCTTTGTAGCGCCTTTGTAGGACTGACAGATAGTTTTTGCAGTATTATCTGTTTAGTAGGTTTAGATCCAAAGTTCTGTAATAAGAAAATAATATGGTATTTCATCGCACAGATTGCCAGTGTATCACAAGATTTAATTCAGGTAGATAGTATTTTTATTTTGGAATTTATTTTGCATTCAACATTCTAGAGGAACATTACAAGCTGATACAATAAATGGAAACAAAATATCTTGCAACGCTCATATCTTTAGAAAGTTAACGCGTTTTTAAAGTACTAAAAGATTAATAAAGAACATAGTTTTTCTACCCTTTTTCTGGTGCTTTAAGCTATACCCTTTAGGTCTTAATAATAAAGTTATAACTTAGCTATTTAAAAAAGTTGTACTTTGTGGATTCCTAAGTTTCTGCTTTCTATAAGGTCAAATTATTTTCAATTATCTATCATACGCGAGTTATATATATTTCCGAAAGACCACCTGAACAAAACAAGGGTTTGAACCAATTTACCTTCTATTATAATGGTATAGGTACGGGAAATAACGGTATACCACGCTAACGATGGCTATGGGAGTCGTAGCCACGCGTGACCTCCACTAAATCTGGGTGTCCCTGGCCGCTACTAAAACTAGAGAAGCATGGGTATCAGATTGATAGCAGCCTGAGGCCTACTTAACCCACGGCTAGACTGGGTCAAATAGATCTTAGAAAAGAGATTATGCTTGTAAGATCATTTTAGATAGGTAAGGTAGGTAGAAAATTATGTTTTTAGGGTTCCATAGCTCAAAAGCAAAAAAATGGAACGGAAAGACTTTATTTTTGGCATAATCAATTTATTTATTATTAAAATAACTATAAGTTTATATTTTAGGTGTGGCATCCCATACATGTGAAGTGGGGATTGTTGTGGGTTGCGACGTCTTGGTTCTTACAGATTCTTCTTACGCTTGAGTGGTGATAATAATAATACAGCAACAATTGTGATATTCTTCTTTATTGGTACATATGACAGAGATACTTAATACAGATAAGTATTACATATGAGAGATGCCTAACACAGATACGTCTACACCACACACTATATATAGCCTTTTGGCTAACTAAATTCTTCTTCTTATGGGTATGGCGGCGGCGGTATGAGTATGGCGGCCTCAGTGAGTTGCCAATGTCAGAGTGGTTTTATGAAGACTTTGCTCTAACTATTGCAGGTCCGGTGAAACAACAAGGGTATTATTACCTAATATAATAAATATTTTACAAAGCTGTAAATCATCTAAAACAAACACAAACATACCAGTGTTAGTAATAAAAACGTCACAATTTATATTGTTAGAATGAATATATGTACATAAAATTTCAATAAAAGGAGTATTTACAAAACATAATAATGATTTAAAATTAATAGGGCGAGGAATCGAGGTAGGAAGAGAGTCGTAAAGGGAGGGCTGGTTTCTTGGGCAAGAGAAAAAAATGTGATCTAAGGTACCCTCGTCTAGGCCACACTCACAAAGAGAATTATCCTTGACCCTGATCTTTGCAAGGAAAGTGGGTGAGCAACAGTGACCAAGTCTAACTCGGCAGACTGTTGAGCATACTGGTTTGCTACACTGTAAATATTTAAAAAACCATGGTCTAACTGGTACACTACCTTGAATGTCAAAGTAATGTTTGCCTATAATATTACTTGAGCTGGCCCACTCGGTGTTCCACCTGATAGTTAAGTGTTTTTTGGCTATGGGATTAAGTCCTGACAATACAGTTTGTACTGACTGAGTCCACCTGATGTTATAGCGTCTTTAGCGTAGGCATCTACACTCTCATTGCCAGTAATTCCGCTGTGACTAGGTATCCATGCTAACACAACCTGGATATTCTGGACATGGCACCTAAGGAGAAGCCGTCTAATTTCCAAAATTAATGGGAATCCAGACTTAGAGCGGAACTGGTTAGCTGAAATACCCTCTAAAACGCTTCTGGAGTCCGAAAGAATTAGTGAATTGTTAAGGCCATGAGACACAATAAATGAGATGGCCTCAAAGATGGCGAGTGCCTCGCCTGTAAATACAGAGGAAGTAGGAGGCAATTTGAAATTCAAAATCACATTAACCCTCGGAATCCAGATTGCCGCTCCAACACAACCATCCACCGAAAGTTTAGATGCATCCGTAAAGATAAGCAGCCAATCCCTATAGTGCTGACTAATAATTTGCTGAAAATGAGTATTCGCCAGAGAGGAACCTTTATCAATAGGGAAGTTAAGGATAATGTTCGGGGAGAATGTCAGTGCCTCATATGAGGTAGAAAAAAGTGGGTTGAGTCTGCACTGAACAATTGGACAAGGAAGTTGGGTTAACTTACGGTAGCTGATCAAGAGACAGGGAAGATCTTTATGTCGCCAATAATTGGATGTTGAAATTAATTGGGATAAAGTGTGTAATTTGCCTATAAGGGGGTGGGAGGAATTCTGAAATGCCTTAAATAGAAACCTATCCGAAAGGTACTGCCGTCTGATATTAAGTGGTGGGTCGACACACTCAACCTGCAGGGCATTGATTGGAGAAGATTTCATTGCTCCTACTATGATCCTTAAAGACTTCGATTGAATTTTGTCCAGATCTTTTAATGGAACCTTGTTACATGGTTCCAATAAAAAGGATCCATAATCAATATGACTGCGGATAAGAGCATTATATAATATTTTTTGGGTATATGGGTGAGAACCCCACCATACACCACTGACTGACCGTAGAACATTAATATTTTTCTCGCATTTTTGCGAAATATGACTAATTTGGTAGGCGCCAGTCATCCTAGAATCCAGATAGATTCCTAAAAATTTAACCCTATCCTTAACCGGGAAAACTTGTTCATTATAATGGATGTTGACATTAGGTATAATTTTGGACCGTGTAAATACTACAACGGAACTTTTCGAAACCGAGATATTTAAGCCATGTCGGTCCATCCATTCAGTCAGATAGCCAATTGCAGAGTTAAGTCGAGCAGAACATTCAGCAATATCCTTTGAGGCACTGTACATTGTCAGATCATCGGCATACTGTAAGACCTCACAAAAACTACTAACGGATGAATCTAAATCATGGGTGTAAATGTCATACAGGAGGGGACTAAGGGGGGAACCTTGGGGGAGGCCTTTGAAAATTAATCGGGGGGAAGGGAAAAATTTTGAGTGGAAACTATAACAGATCTACAGGAGAGGGAATTGATAATATAATTGATCATCTTCACTGGGACACTCAGATTATACAATTTCTGCCTGAGCACCGGAAGAAGAACATTGTCGTATGCCGATGATATGTCAAGGAACACACCCACCACATGCTCCCCTTTCGAAAAGGCGATGCGTATGTCAGTCACGAAGATCCCGAGACCGTCCATAGTGCTAAAGCCTTTCCGAAAACCGAACTGTGTTTTGGATAAAATGCCTTTGCTCTCCATCAGCCATTCCAATCTATTTTTGATTAAATGTTCCAAAAATTTTGCCAAAGTAATAGAAAGAGCGATGGGCGTATAACTAGATGGATCATTGCTAAGTTTTCCCGGTTTCAGTATCGGTATAATGATCTGTGTACGCCATTCCTTCGGGGGAATCTCAGATTGGAAAATGCCATTTAAGACATTCAGGCATACTTCTTGAGTAACAGGGCCGCTGTTTACTATGAAGGAATATGGTAATCCATCACTGCCTGGAGCGGTATCCTTTATAAACTTAGAACCAATCGAAATTCCTCCAGAGAAAAAGGACTATCTAAATGACTGGTAGGAAGACCAGAAGAAATATAATTTTGGCACTCGTCAAAAGTTGGGACCGACGGAGGCGCCAACCTTTGAGAGAAAGCGTGTATCCACTCTGATGGGTTATTGGACGGATGGTAGTCGCTAACTAGGGACGTTAATGTCTGTCTAGTCTGTCTGTATGTTATTGTAGTTAGAATTGGAAAATGATCACTACCATAAGAATTAGGAATAACTGCCCAGGAACATGAAGGAGAAAGAGAAGGGGAGCATAACGATAGATCCACCACACTCCTCGGGTTCTGCAAAGGAGAGGCCCGACGCGTAGGGGATCCATCATTAAGGACTACTAGGTTGAGATCATCAAGTATATCAATCAGGAAAGAGGAATTAGGATCGTTAGAAAGGGAGCCCCAAGATGTATGGTGAGTGTTGAAATCACCCAACACAACCAAAGGGGAAGGAATAGAAGAGAAAATGGAGGACAGTTCAGAGAAGATGGATGGATTAGGGTGAGGGACATACACAGAGATAAAAATTGTATCTAAGACACGGACGGCCACAATATTAAAATAACTACTATGTACAGGAAGTGTATATACAGAATATGTATATTGGTTGGAGACCAAAATGGCTACTCCAGCTCTGCCATCAGACCTGTCATCCCGGAAACAGGCATAACCCGGAACCCGAAAACGAGAGCCAGGTACCAGCCATGTTTCCTGGATAGCAAGAATTGTTGGCTTATATGAATTAATTAAATAAAGGATATCCTGTTTCTTATTCCTGATGCTCCGGCTGTTCCACTGTATTACAGTGTGAGCCATTATTGGGCAAAAGTTTCATGAGTTGAGTCAGGTTGGCAAGAGTTTTGTTCGGTAGGGAATCGCTAGACCTAGAAATGAGATCAATAAAGAAGATAGTCAAGTTGTCAAGTAAGTTATCGTTCGGGGCTACTGGGAAAATTTCGTTACTAGAGGGATATACGCCTCCATTAGAGGCCTGAGAAGATGGTTGATCAATTATATTTCTATGTGCCTGGTGGTCATACCCAGGGGACATAGGAGGAATGGGGCGACGAGGAATAAACACAGTCTTTCTGTAGGATGTGGTAACGGGAGATTTTGTCAGTCTGTCTGTTTGTCTTGAAATGTTGACAGTTGCAGAAGGAGAAGTCCTGGCTGAATCAGCAAAGGATCGTCGTGAGATTCCCCCATGTGAATGGGGGAATCGAGCTGATGCCGCCATGTATGAGATACTTTCCTGACTCCTAACCAATTTTATCTCTTTCTGCCTGGAATATTCCGGGCAAGAGACATCATTGGCTGCGTACGGACCACTACAGTACATACAGGTAAAAGATGTTGCTGTACATATTGCTCCCTCATGCTTCTGTGAACATTTATAACAGCGTAGTTGTGACCTACACTGTGCCTTAACGTGGCCAAAGCGGCAACATTTATTACATTGTATAGTGGGTAATTTATATGTCTCAACAGGAAGGGAATTATAATAGCAATAGACATGGGAAGGTAATTTTTGTCCAGTGACCGTCAGAACCACTGATTGGGTAGGTATCCAAATAGGGGAGTTTTGATCATTCATAGTCTTGCGACTCAACCTACGTGCCTTAACTACTTTGCCATAGCCTAACGGAACTTGCATATTTTCAACCAGCTCTTCCATCGACCAGTCCACAGGAACATTGCGGACAATGCCCATGCGGGATACACTGTAAGAGGGAATAGATACAATGTATCCAGAACTTAATATTGCAGGCAGGTCGATGAAAGAATTGGCGTGCTCTGGAGACTTAAATTCGATCGAGACACGATTACGGCCTATCTTCTTAATCCCGTCCATTTTAATATTCTGTACATTATTTTGAAATACGAACTGACCAAATTGAATGGGATTAAGGACAGGACCGCTATCGGTCTCAGGCTTTGATACGTGTACTATATATGGTGCAGCATCGTCAGAACCATAAACTTTTTTATTTGCAAAATCTGGGTTAATATAATGCAGTTGCATTGAAGGTACCGAGTGTGCACTATTGGTAATCTTTTTTGCCAAAGTCTCATTTTTTTCTTGATTAGTACGTTTTCTATTCGTACTACCTCCTCCGGGGTCCGGGGGATCGGTATCCATTTCAGACCACGAAAAGAAACTAGTTACCGGCTTAACCTACAAACAAAAACTTACAAATACTAAATGCTTACGACAAGACAAACACGATTAAAACTACACACCACCAAATATAGATAAGATAACTCAACAGATACTTAAAAACCTTCACAATTCCTTAATTAACACCTCCAAAACTAAAAAACTAAAAAAGACGCTTGTTGACAGCACTCAACCAAAGAGCAAAGTCCGGCTAACTAAATTAAACTAGATTGGCTGTGCTTGTGACATCTGTCAATAAGACATTGACATTCCTACTTTTTATTACTACCATATTATGCAACAGGGATGACAATAAAAAAATGTCATTCCCAGTAATGCCCATCTGGGGTTGGTATACCCTTGGCATTTCCAAACTACACTGGCAGACACATAAACTGCATCATAGTGCAAGAACACATTCAATCAAATTTTATTAAGAAATATGTAAACTTTTTACATTTATTGGTATTGCAAAATAATGGCTGGTTTATAAACACAAAAATTAAATTAAATTAAATTCCGTTTATTTCGGGCCGCATAAAACGTGACCGCCTGCGCGCTTCGACGATGAGTGACGTTTGCTGCATCAGGTGACATACATATTGAATTAACACTTTTTAAGTGTGATAATTCACTAAGTAAATCACTTATGGTCGACTCTGATGCCTGCAATCTACCTCGAACTTCGGCCAGTTCTTCCTTCAGAACCTTGATGTCCTTCATTAGGCTGACGACGTCGACGTGGTCCTTTGTCACTGGCGGCAACTTATGCAGTTCTTTCGCTACAAAAGCTGGAATTTCATCCGGATCCGTCTGCTACAGCAGGGAGATGATGTCCTGCACGCTTCTTTCCGTTCCATCTCTTCGTCGCGATGGCATGTTCGCGCTCTGGCCAAGCGTCACGTACAGCAAATGCTTGCCTTTGCTAATCTCCTCGCTGGTGAAGGTAGACTTGCCGATCTGCATTATGCTGACCTCGTCCATGGTGTCGATAGCATGCTGGATAAACGCCAGCAACTCATTGGCCACGAGTGCCATGGTTACGTGCAGCGGTAATCTGCTGCGAGATTCACAAAAATATTAATTAACTAATTATTAATATATTTTTCTGCATGTGTATAACGCGGAGTGCGACCGTTCGCTAGCTCGACACATTACACATTGACACAAAATAAAATGAAATTTAAATATGGTACTGTCACAAAAGAAAGAAAATATTCTATAGAAGAAATCTTGTCAATTTACTAAAGATTAACTCGTTGGTACGTTAATGTTATGATTTATGGTTATTTTTTTTTTCTTTTGTTACATGTTGAATTATCGTTACTAATTGTTTAATTGCTAGTCTGTATTCATTTTAAACACGTTTTTCTCTCAGGAATATGGACGTATCGTACGAAAAAGCCGCACAAATTGTTGCTTTAGTGCAGCAAGGCGGAAGGCCTAGACCAACGAAAAATTGATGCATATTTAAAATATGTAAACCAGTCTACGGTTTCCCGAATTTACAGAAGGCTTATAGAGACAGGTTCATTCAAAAGAAGACATGAAACCGGCAGAACTCAGGTGACAACGTCTCGTGACAACTTCCTTGAGAAATCGTTTTTTAACGTCTATAAACATTAAAAATGAGCAGGTACGTGATGTAGCAGTTAGTGCATGAACCATAAGAAGAAAGCTAAAAGAGCGTGATATCACACCTTTCAGACCCGCAAATGGACCAAAATTGTCTGCAGTTCACAGGCAAGCTCGACTAAGATTTGCTCGTGAACACTTAAATTGGACTGAAGAGCAATGGGCCTCCATATTATTCACTGATTAGTGTAGGACTTGTTTGTACGGTGCTGATGGTCGCAGACTAGTCTACCGTAGACGAGGGGAGTGATATGCTCAAAATTGCATTGAGGAGAGGGTTCCTATTGGAGGCGAGTCTTGTATAGTTTGGGGCGGCATATCGATGTATGCTCAAACTGAACTTGTGTTTATTGACGCAGACACACATGGCCGTGGTAACCGTGGTTTAACATCACATCGCTATATAACGGAGATATTGGACCTTCATGTGGTACCTTTTAGCGGATTTAGGTTGAGATTCGTTTCATGGATTGGCCAGCACGTAGCCCGGACCTCAATCCGATAGAACACGTGTGGGACAACCTAAAATGAGCTGATTTTTACAAGAAATCCGGTCCCAACAACGGTTGCGGAGCTCAGAGTTGCATTGTCACAAGAATGGGACAATACTCCGCAAGATCTTTTAAAAATACTGCAAAACGAGTATTCTCGAGATAACGAGATTCTTTTAGTGAGAAAAGTTGACCTATAAACACATGAATTGATTTTTTTATCAGATTAAGTTTATCTTTTTTTATCACAGAGTTTGCACTTTCACTAATTATATTTCATTGAAAGTTATCTTGCACTATGATGCAGTTTATGTATCCGCCAGTGTATTATAGTTAGAAACTTACAATTTTCTATAAATTGTAAGTTTCTATTTTCTAACTATAATTTAGGTAAATACTCTTGTTCTTTGTTCCATGTAAATACTCTTTAGGAAAAATATTTTGAGCGAAATCAGACATTAACTTTTAAAATTAGTTAAAAATCTCTTGGTGAGGTTATTTATTAAGTTTTAATAAGCAGAGAAAAAATATTAAAACAGATTACAATTTTTACCTACTACCTATTCTGAATCACACAGAAGAATAAAGTGAAAGAAAGTCTTAAAAAGTGAAATAATTAATTATTTTAAAAAATAAAATAAAATCATGCATAAAACTCAATCGTCTAGAAAAATAATAAAAATCCAAAAAAAAAGTGGAAGTTGTCAGGTCCCACCGAGATTTGAACTCGGATCGTTGGATTCAGAGTCCAAAGTGCTAACCATTACACCATGGGACCGCTGACTACTATCGTAAAATATCGATACATTTTACGAAAGCACGTTCACCACGCATGACATCATTTGTTATTTCCTTCTTTTTAGAGTCGTGTAGAACTCTGACTTCTGATTGGTTCCTGATTTTAATGCGCATATTGTTTGTTAAAATAAATGGACGTTCAAAGTTCAAGAAAGATGGAATATACGAGATGGAATTTATCTGATTTAATTTCATTTCTTGAAAATCAATTTGAACTAAATTAGAACTCAACAATGGCCTAAAAGTAGTTCGTCTATGCCTAAATTCTAATAACGTGAGTTCCATTTCAGGGAAAATGTTAATAAGTTTATCTTTGAAAGCTTATTTAATTTTATCTCTTTCGTTAGTTATATATTTAAGACAGTTAATTTACGAGTATGTTTTTATCGTATTTTGATAAATTAAAACAAATATTTTACCTAACGGCGCGATGTGTATGTTTTTGAAAAGGCACGATTGGCATTTTTGTTTTCGCTCGCATATTTTAGCTTTAGTGACTACAAATACACGATAGTTGATATAAAAGTAAAGTAATTTGCGACAAATCGCAATAAACAGAAGGCGGGACGAACACCAAACTAATTAAGTACGAAACGCGTCGCTTTGTCGAACCCACTAATTGATTGCTGCGAGTATTGCAATTGAATCACTCACTATTAATTCCAACATTTATTGAATCCGCCTGTCTCACCGACATGTAACAATGAGCCACAGGCATTTAGACTTTGTTTGGTGTAGGCCTAATTCAAACCGTTTTATGAAAAGACAGTGACAAGTGTCAGAGAAAGCTGAAAATTGTTGTCTAATCCCATGAGGCTAACCTAAAGTATACTTTTAATTTGGTTAGCCTATAAAAAGGGACAATGCCATACCTATATTATTTTAAAAAACGTTCTCTAATAAAATTCCAATAGATACCATTATAAATGATCATTATATAACTAAAAAAACCGGCCTATAGAATATGTCATATAGTAGTGTTCCGTAATCAGCCATTAATTATTTGATTTTAATATTTTACATGTTTACATAAATCATTATTTTTGCTTTCCAAGTACCTAAACGCATTTTACAAATTAGACCTCAATAATGCCTGAACTACACAGTTATCTAAGCCGTTATAGTTTTCTTTCAAAGTTCATCACAATATGGACTACCAATGAAATTTTTCAGATTTTTCGAGCCAGCTCTAAAAGAGGGTGCGGGGCCTATTTAAAAAAAAATTAGTTTTAAAGTTGAATATCTCGCAAACGGATACCTAAATAAAAATATTGACCTGATAACCTATAAATTTCTTTAAAAGACCTATCTTATGATACTAACACTAAGAGGTAGACGAGAGAAAAAGGTCATCCCCACTTTACGTGTAGGGGAGGTATCCCAAAAAAATATTTTTCTTGATTTTATTTAAGCACTTTGTCAACGTGATAAGCACACACATCCATGCAAAGTTACATCTTTCTAGCACTAACCATTTATAAGGCAAGCCGAGGACGGACCGACTGATAAACATAATAAAAATATAAGCCTTCGCACCCACGAGAGTTTTTTTGTGGTCGCGACAGAAAAAACTGCACTGTAAAAAGAACTCTGCGCAAACACAGTAGAGCTGAAAATCGAAGCGTCAAATGTCAGATTTGACAACTCTACTCAATTTTCAGCTCTATTGTATTGGCGCACAATTATATTTACAGTGCTGTTTTTTCTGTCGCGACCAAAAAAAAAGGCTCGTGGGAACGTAGCATCCTTAAGGATTCCGTAACGTGAACTACGAACCTTAAAAAATATATACATAGATACATACTACTTTAAAAATTATTTTTAGACCTATTCAATTATTAATTTACAATAAAATCGAAGCGAAACTAGCACGTATCCTCAAGTAGTACCTTTGCTTTGTAGTAGAGCTTTACTTGGAGTTCTAGTAAATAAAAAAAAGTAAACAGAGCTCATGCTCGGGAAGAAAATAAATGTTGTTGTCTCATAACGACGATGCATCGATCTTGCTGCCTTACGATAAGACCTATTTTGCTCCGAATGTTTCTTCAATCTGTCATTAGTGTCATTAGGTACCAAACTGCCAATCGGACTGACAAAATAGACGCAAAATTATGGATATACTGTTGCACAACGAAAGAAAAAACTTATAACGCGCAGTTTTCCCAGTTTCCCAGGAATATGACCTAGCTAGATAGATTATTCTCAACTGCATACAAAATATATCTTTATATATATAATTCTACTGTACGTGTATATGTCACTGAACTCCTCCTAAACGGCTGGACCGATTTGACTGAATTTTATTATATGCGTTTGGGTGGCGCCCTGATTGGTTTAGTTTCACAAATCAGCCCGGCAGGACAACGTCTGTATATATGTACAAACAAGATTGTGTCGTTTAAAGTATAAGATAATATGTAAGATTATGTCTACACTACCTATTGTATTGTCAATATATCTGCCGATGATCGTTTCAAGTTTATTTTGGACATCTTCCAGCGATCGCAGCTGTTGTGAGTGCTAAAGATAAATTATGATTTTGTAAAATATATTTGTTTAACTTCAATATAAATAAGCAAAACCAAATGATTGAATGATTTTCTTCTTTCAGCTGAATTTCTGAAATAAAATTGCTTTTAATCGCAAGGGACATCTCTACCACTATTCCGAATATTATATTTCGAATAGTTTTCGTAATATAGCTGTGAAATAAACTTAACTAATTAAAATAAATATTTTAATCACACAGAGAGGGTGGGGTATCGGTGTAATAGAGGGTCAATTAATTCTAGCTGCTGTGTGCAACTCACTTGATTCCAGTATCTAGTATTAGTTGGGGACTAACTTACCTGTCCTGCACACTCGCTTTAATTAAATAGAATTTACTAACTTTTACTATAATCTTTTCTGTATAATTTTTATATTAGAGAGTAAACTTATTTGAAGTGTGATCCAAAAATCTATGTAGGTACTCACACCTTTAATAAAAAAATCACAACTCAAAGGTTCAATAAATAGCTGTTTCGTTTTTGTTTCTTAACAAGTAGACAATAGCTAGATTGTAGTCCATAGAATCTATGATTTATTCCACATACTGAACTGAACGTTTAACAGCAAATTGTGGAGCGATAATTGAAAATTCACTGACAATCGATACGATATGAATTGATACTGACACTGATATGAACCTCAATGCCTCATTGTTTTTGTTTAAATATTAATTGGGACTGAAATTCGAGAATTTCACGAGAAGTTATTATAATACAATATTAAGGTACTGCACCACTCAAATATTAAATATTAAGTATTCTATGAGAATTTATAATTTTTTCTAGAGCCCCGCCGATGAAAATTCAAATGAACGTAGCGTTTTCCAGACATAATTTGCTCTCTTAATATCTGGCTGCAGTCCGGCGAATGAGTCACACGGCCTTTGCCAAATCCATTTTGAATTAAGCTTTTTATACGACTTATCGGCTAGATTAAAACTTAATTCGGCCACATACCGCCGCTTCATTAGGAATTTTTCGACTTGGTAATTATGGCTTTGCATTCTTATTTAGGGAAGTAAGTAATCAAACTTTATGTTGGAATATCTTGTCATTGTTGTTGTATCTCATCATGATGTTTGTTATGAAGTGTGATGTTTATTCAGCGTACTTACAGGAGTGTGTTCAGTAAAAAAAGGAAAATACGTGTAAAATATAACCCTATATATTAGTTAAATATTTTCAATTAAAAATAATAATATGCACATAAATAGATAATCTTTAATGGCTGAAAATCTTATACTTTAAATGTAATCGGTTTTTCGAAAATTTTTAGTATGCAGGGAGTTTTGGCGGGGGGATCGATCTAGCTAGGTCTTATCCCTGGGAAACTGCGCATTTGTAAGCTATATATGCTTTTGCTTTCGTGCAACAGTATATCAATAATGAGGGTTTTTAAATTCGTGACATCTGACAGTTTTTTGACACGACAAGGACCATCGTGCTACCAAGGGCAGCCAGACAGAAAAAGAATCGAAAATTCTTATTGACCGTTTTTGATACCACTTACGCCACCAGATGACGCTATAATTTTTGCTTTGCTCGTGCAACGCTCCGTTCGGGTTCAAGTCCCGATCAGTATTTTTGTGATTCTTTTGATTTTTTTAATATATCGGAACTCCGGGCAGTGCTCGGTTACCTAGGTACATTACCTAAGATATACGCAGTTTACAAACAGTTTTTTTTAATAGCAGACATATAAAAATATATTCTATTTTAGCGTGTTTAAAAAGGGATTTAACTATTGGGGGAGTGAAATTACATAATTCACTGGCGAGTGAGCGACTGAGCTCACTGGGGGAAACTCGGCACCTTTAAGTGCAGAGTTCGGCCATGTTTTATTCAGATTGACAGTAATCCTGGCGGGCTGAGAATATTAATACAGCCTAATCTTTATTAATGTGGTGTGTATTACGGCGGGGCTTCTGACTAATGCACACTTGACTTGAGATCATGTATGATAATCCATTTTCTATGGAATACTTTGTATTCCCTAAATAGTTGTGTTTATATTATTAATTAATCACGATTTACTAACAATTTCGCTGTTAACATTAACAGAAGATAGGCACTTTGCAATTAAATTATAAAATATCGTATCTATTGTGGAATGTGGAGCGTTTATTTCAACTGAATTTTAATGAAACTGATGAACCCATAACTTGAAATCTACTAATAATAACCTAACAATAAACTCTTACTGTTAACGTACTAAACGGTTTTTTAACATATCTAAAATTTTGGAGTTCTATGTCTGATATTTAAATTCACAATGCTATAATTTAAAACTGTAGCCTATACCTATACCTAATCAGCAGAAATAATTCAGAATTTCAGTGAAGAAAGCTTAACAAATCAAAAGATAGGTAGACTTAAAAATATTATCACATGATCGGTTGTCACACTGGACAACCAATAAAAATTATTTATGACATTGATAAAAAACATTAAATTATATCTACTAGATGTATTTTATTTTGCAATTTTTATCAAAGTGAAAATAGTCATATCCTTAATTTTTTATTAAAAGCCCCATAGACTAAAAATTATAAAGCGCCTAAATATTTTCAAAACTATTCGAAATAGAAAAATCTTTGTAAGAATTTATGGCGACAGATTTACTTTTGCAACTTTAAAAATAATTGGTTTGCGTGCACAAAAAATAGCAAAAACTCGAGTCTAAATTACTTTAATGGCAAATACCATAAACAACGAAACATTTAAGTTAGCTAAAACAGTTTAAAATTGTACCACCCAGTAATAAACTGGCTGAAACGACGCCAAAAATTCTCTTAACACACGCCTGCAGCTCATAAATCCATACAATGTGGGAACTAAACCTGACATAAATATTATTCCTGTAACAGGACCGACGTGTAATTTTCTATAAAGGTCCGTCAAATAAAATAGAATAATAATATCATATTTCTTTAAAAAAACTGAGGTGTACAGAAGTCAACCTTTTATAATATCCGAACAAACATCTAAAAAAAAAAAGGAGGGTTTGAAATGTCGATACAGTCCACTGTCCTGCAATATTATGACCGAGCGCACGGATTTGGAGCAACAAATTCGGTGTACCATTCGACCTTTTTACTTTTTTAGTAAGTAGTCGATATGTTGGCGACTGTACCTAGGACAAAGATTGGTAGATATGCTAATATAGGCTGTATTTAACTAAGCTACAACTCCTTCAGCTGCCTCCTATCGGCTGGTTTCACAAGATCATTAGGCACAAGAACTTCTATACTTTGTTAACCGGATGGTCTTTGGGGGCGATCAGAGAAGATCACGGCAAGACCGGCGACGACGACGGTAGTGGATGACGCAGCGGGCGCGCAATCCCGGGTGGGTGTCAATGCGTATGAGGCGCACGAGCAATGAGACCCTTCACGAGAGCAAAGACTGAGATACGCGAACAGTAGTTTGTTGCAACGAATAAAGTGTAGGTTTAAAACTAAGAGCACCAATAAGGTGCCGCGTGTTCAACGTAGTGAAATACTAGATGTCTTATAATAGGCATGTTGCCTAAAAAGATTGTTTTCGTCTATTCGATGTTAGACAACATGTTAATAAACAATCTAGAACCCATTTTCGTATGTCTTAAAGAATAACGATGATACAAACAATTTAAATTTACACTATGAAAGAGAGCGGCCTGTGACGTCACGAGTTGCACCCGCCATACATTTGTCATTACAAAATGTATGGCGGTAGCAACTTGTGACGTAACAAATCGTTATGTGAGAAAGAGATGGGCAATATTTTTTATTTGCTTATAATTTTTAATCGCGTCAATCTAAATTCCTACTTCTTTTAGATTTATGTATCTTTAATCAGCAATGTTAATATTTAATTTATAAAAATGTGATATCCCACACAACATCCCTATTGTTCTGTCACTTGGACAAAAATGGAACGGCAATAAATGTAATAAAATGAGATTGTATATAGATTTTGGACGTTAAATAAATATCTGGCAAGTCTATATGCGGTTTCTTTACCGCGAGCAGACTTGGGTATTTGTCGAATAATTAATCATAGGAGTAAATTGACATTATTTTTAATTCCTGCTTATTAAATAATGAATCCCAAATATGATGCTGATCTGTACCAAATCTGTACTTACTCTATACAATACTATAAAATAGAGATAAATAAAATGTAAGTGTTTCTAATTGCAAATTAACATCTTTGCACTAAGAGCAAAATATGATACAGTATACTATACATACAGCAAAAAATTAATTTTAAAATTTTGGTATATCTGTCTATTCTGCCCAATATTTGAAACGGCCGGACTAATTTTGACCGGACTTTCACTGGCAGATATAAGATAACTAATGTTTAAGGTGTAACTAAGGCTACTTATAATGTATAAAAATATTGGGTTCCGTTTTCATTAATAGTTCACGCAAACTAAGTTACAAGCACCAGCTAGTATCTAATAAAAGCGTTAGTAGAAAATTTAAAAAGATCTTGACTTAGAATTGTAAAAAAGGAACTGGAAACGAAGAGTAAATTCAATTCTTAACACAAAGCAACAAAATGAAGGTTATAAATCCACGAGCATTTAGACGGCGTACGTCCGTGAAATGGGATATCGATACATAATACAGACTCGTTAGACCGAGACGCGTCCAGTAGATATAAAATATTTGTTGCCGAGAATTGGCGACTCAATTTACCGGCCGCCATAAGAATCGCTGGAAATTGGCAACACTGATACTGACCTTTCGTAGAGGTAATATATTATATGAATAAAAGGCCAATACGCTGCGACGTTACTACCAGAATCCTAAACGACTTCCAATCATAGGAGTAATTATAAGCATTTATATCCTTTTGTTATTTCGCAATCAAATATAAAAAAAACCGAAGAGAGTTTAAGACTACTTAGTAGAATTTCAAGCTAAATATATAGGCTTTAACTTTTAATGTTGTATCATTGTACACCTTTGTAAGGTGCTTTTTCTCTCCATTTTCCGAAGGATCGAGAAAATCTATCCCTTTTTAAAAAAACCAGCGAGCCCTGCAGTAGTCGCATATGATTGTAACATTTTATGAAAATATTTCAAAAAGACACAATGCTTAGCACAATTTTCTATTAAGATAAAAAACGGAAACTTTTCCATTAAGCAGTGACAAAAACCAACATCGAAATTCGAAATGAAAAAGCTAAATGCTGAAATATTTTATTCGAATCTGACGGCCAACCACCACCGCGCGCTCTTTGGTCAATTTAAATAGCGCGCGCTTCCACGACTTCCTGTTACACACTTCCGTACCATCACTCCCACAAATTGCAGAAAAGCGAGAGGAAAGATTTTACACATTAAAAACTATTTACAGAGCCGTTAGTGACATTCCTAGCTCGAACATGTCCACTTTGCGCTCCTGTGGTGTCCAACATTGAAATTCCAGCACCTAGCATTGAAGTCTCGCTGGCGTTCGGGAAAATAGTTGGCATCAAATTATCGCTTTCCATTCGCTCTAACGAAACTTCTTTGTGAATAACTACAATGTTTATAAAAACTTTAATCCGACTACGTAAATTATACAGCGTATGTGGGTGGGCGTTGTTGCGAATCTATTGATACCTAACTTATTAAAATTAGATCAGTAGTTAAGGCGCTACGGTGGAACAAACGTACATACATACATACATAGACTGCGAAATATATTACCCTTCCTTTTGGCTTTGCCGTAGTCGGGTAAAAACGCATACTATTCTTAAACATGTTGAATTTATAGTTGCATCAGCAATAAAATGTATCGCCCTATTTATCTTTTTGTGACTCCCATTTTTGGTTCTTACAACCAATTAGTGTTTTCTACAATCAGTAATCTCTAAAAAAAATCTCAAGAACAAAAATGGTTTATAAAAAAAAACTGCATGTCGGTAACTGCATATTATATAGCATTAAAGCTTTTTTGCCTCAAATTTAACTTACTTAAAACATGTTTATTGTAAGATATACCTAGTCTCAAAACTTTAAACTGAGTAAAAAACGTCGTTTTATTTATTAATTTATAAAAATAAGCGATAGAATGTTCACCAGATTTTCTTTTTTTTTCAATAAAATGTGCAAACATCTAATTCAAATACGTTCGAATGAAATATTCATATCATTAGTCTCACAATTGGAGCAGGCAAACAGAATAATTGGATTAAAAAATACCAAAAATAACCCTCAACCGCTTTTACGTAATTTTAATAAAAAATTAAATTCATACATATTCATACATTTATGTAAATGTCAAGTTCAGCCTTCACTTCCAAGTTCATTAAATATTAATATATTTTCATTTAAAACGCTTGAAAAAAAGGATTTAAAATTACAGACATCATCGGAATTTTAAAATTAATTTTGTTACCATCGTTAAATTTTTTTTTTTCTGGCGGTATCTAAATATTTTGGCATCTTTACTGCTACGAAGTACTTTTATACTACTCGTTTATATAATTTGAAGTTCTGTTCAGCACTTTTGGATCCAGGGTATACCTTGGTGCAAAATCTTTATTTTTGGTAGCATATGCCTGGACTACTTCAGAAAAAGTCAAAATCACTATATGTGTTCATATAAATTTCAAAGAGTTCCCTCGATTCCTCATGGATGCCATCATCAGGTCACCACTTTGGTGTCAAAAAGAATCACCACATTGGGGATTATACACTTTGCAGCAAAAAAACAATATTGAAAATAGGGTATGCCGAATGTATAAAGAACCGCCTTCTTTTTATGAAGTCCGTTAATTAAAATGTAACTGGAGAGGAGTAACCATAACGGATTAGTGAAAACCGCATTCAAATCGGTTAAGCCGTTGACTTAGTACGCGAAAAAACAAATATCGCAGGAACTGAACATTTTTCCAAAAAAAGTATGTGTTAATCCAGAGTCTCAACTAACCACCATACCAAATTTCATCAAAATCTATTCTGAAATTAGCGTTTGTACAAACGTACAGACAAACAGACAGGCGAAAGTTCTAAAAATCATTGTTTTGTGTTCTATCTCTTTCATATAGCCCCCTTGTAATAGTTTTTCTTATAGTTATAATTCCATGTATAGACAACGACCAGTTACGATATAGATATAGATAGATAAAAATACTTTAACTGACATGAAACCTCAAAGCTCTGTAAAAAGCTTTCCCTCAATTTAACAATTAAATAAACCAATGCCCCAATGGCTATCCCAATATCCCAATGATTTTTATATTAGCATTATATTTTAGTAAAAACTTGATGTTGCCCGCTATTTTCCGCGTGCAAAGGAAACCCCGCAGTAACTGTACATTTTAACGCGATAAAAAGTATGATTATTTACTGATACTGATAAAAGAATATACTTGATTCCGCAAGAACTTCAGCCGGCTAAATTACATGATGCTATTCTTAAGACGCAAGTATATGATAATATAAAAAAACCTAGATGAAAAGGCATGAGAGAAGACAAGTATGGATTAAAATGACACAAGAAATACATGATACCTATATAGATGACGATGGAAACATTCAATTTAACGGATATTTTTTAGAGGAAATAACTTCAAAAATTGAAAGAGCACCACAACATATAGGAACATTTCGGAAGAGTATTTGACAGAATTATTACATAAATGCATGGAATCAAATAAACCACAAATTTCGAGAAATATAATAGACAAATTTAATTTGAAAAAGTTTAACAGGAGGACATCTAATGCATCTCAATGGATGAATAGATTTGAAGAATAATGTTCACGATTATCAATTGTTGAAGATGCAAATAAAATTGAGATTATAAGAGCATTTTTAGAGGACCTAGACTGGTATACCTCCATGATGATTAAATATACAATTAATTCGGAATGGAAAACATGGAAGGAATGTTTCTGTGAAACTTATGCTGACAAAGGTTGGTCACCAGTCAAGTATGCAATTTTATTTCAATACAGACAAGGTTATTTATTAGACTATGCCTTGAAAAAGGAGAGACTTTTATTGGAAGTGAACAAAAACATTGATGTTTGTACATTGATTGATTTGATTGCAACGGGACTACCTACGTTCGTGATAAATAAAATCGACAGAAATATTTTAAGAACAACAGAAGATTTATTTAACCAAATAAGAGGTCTAGAATATTTAATTACCAGAAAGAATTTTGAAAACAACTTTAGAAGGAATGCTGACAGAGAATCAGAAAAACAAAATAAAAATACAAGAAAGCCACGAGGAGTAGGAGAAAACAGATACCCCATAAGAAACGTTAACAATTCAGAGTTAGAAGTTGAATTAAATGAAATTGATCCAAAAAACTTGATATCCCGCCATTAATCAAAATTGAAGTTGAATTAAATGACTCCTTAAAAATAAAAGGGATCTATGATTCAGGCTCGAATGTGTCCTTAATAAATTCCAAAATTTTATCATTAAAAGGTAGTCAAAATAATAAGAACGGTATAAACACGAATCAAGACGATTAATGGCGTTAAAACAAGTGTTGGTATGATAACACTCAAAATAAGGATTTTCGATATAGAGAGAAATGTCAATGTATTTGTCGTAGACGAAGAAAACTTCGATTACGGTTTTTTGATTGGATTAGACATAATAAAAAAAAATCATCTTGTTCAAGATGAACACTTAGAAATAAAACAAAGTATTCCGTTTATGGAGAATAAGACTTATTATAAAACAAGACATTTTATAGAACAAAAACTTTGACAAAGCAAACAAGGAATATGTAATTAATTTTAACGAACATCTAGAGGAAAAATACTTTACTATTATGGTGAATCACCTTAATGTGTATCAAAGGAATGAGATTGATAACCTTATATCAAAATATAAATCACTTTTCGCAACAGGCAAGTACGATGTTGGTAGAGTAAAAGATTATGAAGCTCATATTGATTTATTGGTCGATAAGTACTGTGCTAAAAGACCATATAGATGTTGTATAGAAGATAAAAAAGAGATAGAAATGCAGGTGGCTAAATTATTGGAATAAAATTTGATTGAAGAATCGTATAGCCCTTTTGCAGCACCTGTTACTCTGGCATATAAAAAAGAAGACGGACGGAAATCCAGATTATGCATTGATTTTCGAGATTTAAATAAAATTGTAATACAACAGTCACAACCGTTTCCCTTAATAGAAGACTTAGTGGTGAAAACTCGAAATTGTAAATACTTTACAACACTTGATGTTAATTCGGCATTTTGGTCAATCCCGCTCAAAATTGAAGACAGACATAAAACAGCCTTTGTAACTCAAGATTTTCAATGGACCTGCCTACCCTTTGGATTAAAAACTTCACCAGCAATTTTTCAAAGAGTATTAAGCGATATAATAAGGAAGCACAAACTATCGAACTTTACTGTACATTATATTGATGACATTTTGATTTTTTCTAAGACGTTTCAAGAACATATTACACATTTATCATTACTACTGGAAGCAATATCAAAAGAAGGATTCAGATTAAAATTTTCAAAATGAAACTTTGCACAAGATTTAGTAAAGTACCTTGGTCATATAATTAAGTACAACACGATTGCTCCTTTGTATGTCAATTTAATTGCAATAAAAGATTTTCCTGTACCAAAGACGAATAAGAACGTACGTCAATTTTTAGGAAAAATCAATTTTTATGGTAAATACATACCAAATATATCAATTATTTTAGACCCTTTACATCATTTATTGAGAAAAGGGAAACAATTTGTTTGGTCAAAAAAGTGTAAAGAATCTTTTCAGTTGATTAGAAACTTAATGTGCCAGGAGCCTATATTAACTATTTTTGATCCTGATTTACCAATACATATTTATACTGACGCCAGCATACTGGGTATTAGCGCTGTCATGAAACAGCCACAGCTTAATGGAGAAGAAAAGCCGTGTGCATATTTTTCAAGAAAACTGAATGATACTCAGAAAAAGAAAAAAGCTATTTACTTAGAATGTTTAGCTATAAAGGAGGCTGTTAAGTATTGGTAACATTGATTATTAGGGAAAAAGTTTATAGTTTTTACAGATCATAAGCCTTTAGAAAAAATGAATATTAAATCTCGACCAGATGAAGAACTAGGAGATCTTACATATTATTTATCTCAATACAATTTTGAAGTTATTTATTCGCCGGGTAAATATAACTTGGAAGCTGATAGTCTTAGTAGAAATCCAGTATTGGAACCAGATTGTAATCATGATGATAATTTAAAAATTGTAAATTTTTTAAAATAGAAGATATTCAATGTGATCAGCAAAGAAATGAATAAATAAGACAAAATAAAAATAAATTAAAATTTTAAAATTTAATATACTATAAAAAGTCAAAGAAAAAAGAAAAAATCATACTAACGGAAGAATTTAGTAAAAAGTTAATAAAAGATATTCATTACCTCTACTGTCATATAGGAGCAGAACAGGTAAGGAGTAAAATAAGCTCATTTTATACTGCAAATAACTTGATGAGAAATAGGTATAAAGAATATGTGTGACACATGTGAAATGTGCATAAGAAATAAGTCCAGGTAAATATAATTATGGGTTATTGTCTCAGTTGAGACCAGCTTCATGTCCTTATGAAATAATGTCAATAGACACTATTGGAGGATTTGGTGGATCTCGATCTACAAAAAAAAATTTACACATTTTAGTGAATCACTTTACAAGATATGCTTACATTTTGATCTCGAAAACACAGAAGTCAAATGATTTTATAAAGTTATTGCAGAAAGTAACACAGGAACATAAGATTAGCATTATTTTATCTGATCAATTTCCAGGTATTAATTCAAAAGAATTTAAATCATTTTTAGATACAGAAAATATAACTATAGTTTTTACTGCCATGAATGCGCCATTTTCAAATGGTTTAAATGAGAGATTAAACCAAACTATTGTAAACAAATAAGATGTAAGATATATGAAAATAACAATAACTTAGCCTGGACAACTATTGCTCATGAATGTATCAAATGATATAATGAGACAGAACATACTGTTCCAAAGTGTACACCTCAATATCTTCTGGAAGGTAAAAATTACACCCTTCTACCAGCTGAATTAAAAGAAAATTCTACAGTTGAAGATTTAAAAAGGGACAGAAAATTGTCATTTAATAATTATATGAAGTCACATTTATACAATAAGCAAAATTTGATAGAAAGAGGAGAGATCTAGATTTGAAAGTTAATGATTTCGTATATATTGAAAATGGAAATAAACTTAATAGAAGAAAGTTAGATGAATTAAAGATTGGGCCTTTTGAGGTTTTGGAAAAGATATCTGACTCTATATACAGAGTAGACACTGGTCACAAGAAGTGTGAATCAAATTTCTATCACATTACGAAGACGGTTCCAGCTCCTACAGCTGCAGCGGTCGGAGTCTGATCTGGAGGGGGAGATGTAACCTTATTGTTTTTTAGACTTGACAATGAATGTCAACTGTCAAGGGAATGAGACTTATATTTAATTTCTTATGAAGGATTTGTATAAAGTATTATTTAAATTGTGAAATATTAGCATTAAATGTTGTTTCTTTAGTTATAAAGCAACACATTATCTTTTATTTCCATATTATTAAATATATTATAAAAAAAAATATATATATAATAAGATTTCGATCCCAAACCGATTTCGGTGACGGTAGCCGGTTTCATTGAAACCAGGCTCGTTACGCAGGAGTAATTTAATAATACCCAAGTGTGTGCGCAGTACACAAGAGCACTCTCTCTTCCTTTTGCTCTCATAACCCAGTGGGATGGATAACCGACACGACTGGCGCAGATCAGGCGCAGATCCGGCATTTTACATGCCCATCCGACGCATGGATCATATTTCTTGTCAGACAATCAAGTGATCAGCCTGCATTTTCCTGAACAAACTTAGAAACAACATTTTTTATTGTTCCAATGCGGGAATGCAAACAACGACCTCCGAGTCGAGAGCCAAGCTCTAACCACTAGCCCACGGAGGCTTTTAACATAAGGAATTCATAAAGGTATAAATTATAATGACGCTTTCTTATGTTTTAAATAATTAATTAAAAGTTCTCGTTCAACCAACTCTCAGTGTAAGTAAACCAGAGCTAATTTCCGGTGAATTAATAACGCGTTATAAAAATCTCAGGTCTTATATTTATGGAATATCTTTAGGATCGCTTATTTAAACTTTACGCCTTTCACAGAATCCATTTTCCGTTGCGAAACTTTAAAAGTTCATCTTCATGCGAAACAAGAGCGCTGCAAGTTAGGTAGATTTTTTAAATAATTTTCCGCTGTTTTTAAAATTCCCTCTGCTTCTGAAGGCTGAATTTTACATCAACTACTCAAACATTGGAAGTGCATGGCTTTCACTAAGTGCACCTTTATTTTGCCCCATTTTTCACTTTATCTATCAACCTCTTCTGCTATTCCACACTAACCTGCGCATAGAAAATCTGCTTTTTAGGTAGTGTATGACGTTCCTGAGTTTAGATTCCTGTTTTATATGCATTACATGTTAAAACGAAAAGTCTTCTGTGAGTTATGCGGATATAGTTGGTAATTTGTATCCATCCACAGGGAATTGAAATAATATGAATATAATATTAATAATGTAGTGGATCTACCCCAGAACTTGTTCGTTTTAAAAAAACATCGTATCGTTCTCACTATCGATTAAGAAACAGTACTTAACATCTTAATGTTTAAACGAGACAATCTAGTATATAAATAATCGGTTTCTCGAAAACTGCTTCAAGTATTGCCATGAAATTTATTATACAGGGAGTTTTGGGAGAGAAAAATCGATCTAGCTGGGTTATTTCTCTGAAACTGCGCATTTTAAGCTATATAATTTTATATATGTGTTTTTTCTTTACTTTGTACAAAAATTCGGAATGTGGTCGGTTCGAATCCCAGTCACATATATAATTATGTGTTTTTTTTTTTAATGCTGCTATACGTTCTATTTATAAGATGTCGACTTTTGAATCTCTAAGGGAAAAGTTTAAAGAAATAAAAGTTCTGACCGTCGCATCTCAATACATTTTGGAAAATGTGTTATACGTAAGAAAGAATCTAAACAACTTCAAAAAGAAATGTGATAATCATTGTGTAAACACTAGAAATAAGAACAAGTTAGATATGCCAGTGTTCAGACTAAGCAAAGTTAGTAAATCCTCTAAAGGCAAATGTATACGCTTATACAATATAATCCCAGAAAAGGTTCAAAACCTTCCCATTAATAAGTTTAAAAAAGTAGTTAAAGAACGTTTGTGTGCCAAAGCGTATTATAAAATTAATGACTTCATTCAAGACGGCACACCTTGGGAATAAGGTGGCTCCTTATCTTATGTTATTATTTGTTACATAGACATAAGCAAACATTGTAATAATTTTGATTTTAAAAGAATAATTTTCCATCTTTTTGGTAAAAGATGGTCCCAGACGAGTTTCTTGCCGGCTCTTCTCGCTGGGTTAGTTCCCGAACCGGTGGTAGGCATCACGTAGTAACGACGTTCAAAAAGAGTATTTAAAAATACCAATTTTGAATAAAAATTTTTTGATTTGATTTCATTTGATTTAATTTTATTTATCAGAACTCCGAGCATATCTCGGTTATCCATGTACTTTGAGTAATATGACCAATTTCAGAAGTATTTTAAATTCAAATCTTATTTCACGAAAATATTCATTTTAGATTATCGTTTGATTTCGTTTTTAAACGTTAAATGATATAGTAGGAACGTTAACGTAATAACTAAGCTAATTATAATTCGTCGACCTGTTCATAAACAAATTTAACGTTGTTTTATGAAATCTTATGCTTAAAACAAAATTACGGAGGTGTAATCATGCTATAAAATATTTAAGCATCAAACTTTCCTCGAGCTTTCGTTACTTTTCAATGGAAAATTGATTTAATAATTGTGTCTATTATAATTAACAAGTCTCCTTTTTTAAGATATTTTCTTTTTTAACGAACTACGTTTAAGCCAAAAGGAATGGCAGTCTGTGTATGTATGTATGTATGTATGTTTCATCCACCGTAGCGTCTGAATGAATGCGGTGTCAATAAACTTGTACAAATAGCCCGGATAACATAGGCTTATTTACGTCATCGGGTTTAGTGTCCACATTACATAGTTTTGTGTCCAAAATATAGTTATAGACCGACTAGTGACCCTTTTCACAACTTTAAATATAAATATACAATGATTTACTATCAGGGAATCTAATTCTTAAACAGGTTGACCGTTGTCACAGTTTGTTCGTATAGAAATAATACTGACTAATTGTCAAACTGATTACTGATTTGTATTGTGGCTGCATGCCGTCCGCGTCATTGTAATACTAATAAATTACGAGCACACTACAACTGCTTAATAATTAGATTATCTGATAGTACTTAAGATTTTTTGGATTCAAGTCCTTAACTTCTTAATTCGTATCATTAGGAAAGGGAAAATAAATCTTACACATCCATGCAGCTAAATCCTACTAATATTATAAATGTGAAAATTTGTGAGGATGGATGGAGGGATGTTTGTTACTCTTTCACGCAAAAACTACTAAACGGATTTCAATGAATTTTGATATGATAGTAGTTTAGGCTCTGTATAAAAACAAAGGTTCCTTTTTATCCCGAAGAAGTATAATTGTACTTGTTCCTTTGGGATACTGTATTTACGCGGGCGGAGCCGCGGGCAACAGCTAGTAAACTCATAAAGGCGACGGCAGCGAAAGCATTTGCGAACATAACGCGACCCCAACATTAAAAATGTTCCATTACCATTCCAGTGTAAAAGGCTTGCATACATTAAATAGTTATTTCCCGGGCCGTTGGCGGCCTTAAGAGCAATCTAGGGGCATCCGGGTTTTTATTATTACGCCTTCGTTCTCCCTCTGTTCATAAGAAAACGTCATGTCGCTCGAGAGAAATAACATAATAATGTTATGAATTATGTATTTTATTTTATACAAGTGACTTTATGATATTCATTTGCAATGATGGACGGAGACATTATACAAAGATATAAAACAAAAGACGTATTCGTATATCCAGTCAGCCTACTTGACTACACCACCTGTTCCTAACAGGTATTTATTATTGTTTGCACAATTATATGAGAACCGTTTATCCTTTTATTTCGGTTATAATCAATTGAATATAACCTAATATAAACTACAGGTATACAGCACCCATCCTACCTACACAGCTAACTAGCTTCCGCCTGTTGATACATAACAGGAAACATGGGGAACATAGCAAAAGAAATCGTCGTTTTTTAGTCCTGTAACTTCTTAATTTAGCAACTGTACTTTTTGCATTTCTCGGTCCATATTCTATTCTTATCTTCGAGAAACGTAAGAATTTTTCCGATTTTAAACAAATTTATATTCCATATTGCATGTATTTTAACAAAATATTAAATCTCCAACGAATCACTCTGTGTAACTATGAACACGACGAACGATTTGAGCTACATCGGAGAAGATTTTCTGTTTCCTTTTCAATTATCCATTACTTACCAATTCGAGTAAGAGTTTAAAGATAGCGATTCAAATATGAACTTTATTTACCACACAAAAAGCTACACGTTTCATTACAAGAGTTTGAATTGCGAGCTGAATCGTTATCTAAAAATGTGCGTGCAGCGTCACGTCTCGGTGTCAACTAAAACTAAAAGTAAAAATCTACGATCTCCGTAAATAATTTACTGTTAAATTCTCCGAAACTCTGGTTCAGAAACATCACACCAATTTTCCCTGTAACAAATAGCAGTGTTAAGTGGAAAATAGCGAGATATATGTGTAAATCTGTACCTACATCAGCCGTATACGGGACTCACCTATAAATCTTCGCACACTTAAATTACCCGCGCTATACGGTGTACGTTTTAAAAGGCTCTTACTATGTCATATGTTTATTGTCATAGACGTATATAATATTATAGACGAGGCATGTTGAGGCAAAAACTGTCTCCATTTAAATGGCCCCACTCCTGGAGTTTTTGGTGCCATTTTGACATTTTAAGTATGGTGAAATCAAGATGGCTGACATTTGAGGTATGGTGTCAACCAAGATGGCGTAACTTTTTCGTGTACGAAAATTTGTTTTGTCCAATGTACGTCGTAGCCTCTTTAGTTTTGAAATCTTTGTTTATTGTATTATATTCTGTATGTTATATTATTTAGACTGCCAGATTGTCACAGTGTTACTTCCCACCACTTTAGACGACTTTCTTCTGGCATAAAAGTGATCTACGTTATTCTGAGTACTAATCAGGGAATCTAAATTATAAGCAGGTTGTCGCAGTACAATTGTCAATGAAATGTCAGTTTGACATAATAATAATAACATAATACGAACAAATTATGACAACGGTCGATCTGCTTATGAATTAGATTCCCTGATAAGTACACCATTTTCAATAAAAAATTTACTCTGCTTCTTTCTTTAATTAACCTACTATACGAGCTAGCTTGTAATGTTCCATATTTAAACCATAGGTAAAAGTTAGTTTATGATAGGGAACAAATTTTTATGGCTCCAGGTCTAATGCAAGCATCGCCATTGCAACCATTGCATACATTTTCAAGTGGTCACGTAAGCAATATTTATTCGCCTCGGCCGTAACGCCGCATATAATATCAGCTGAAAGCAGTAATGTATTATAAAACCTGGATTCACTATCACCTAAAAAATTTTGTGAAAAAATGTCCTCAGATAAACAATATGAAGTACATGATACATAGTCCCAAGACCATAGACGTATATAATATACACAAGGCATGTCGAGGCAGAAACTGTCCCCACATAAATGGCCCCACTTTTGGGGTTTTAGGGCCATTTTGACATTTGAGGTATGGTGAAATCAAGATGGCGTAACTTTTTCTTATATGAAGATTTGTGCTATCAAATGTACGTCATAACCTATCTTTAGTTTTTAAATCTTTGCCCAAGACTATATTCGACGTTATTGAAAATCAACCTTACAGATCTACTAATACAGCTTTATTTCGCGTAGACGTTTAGCGCATGATTGGAACTCTGTCGTATTAAACATTACTAATTAAATTTTGTATTACTTTTCATTTTGCTGATGTATTATTCATAGTATCTCGTATTCACTTACACACACGATTAACTTCATTGGAATAAAAAGGATGTCCTAAATGGGCGGCCCAAACGATTTAGAATTTATGTTAAATTAGCTTTTTTATTTAGCGAAATAAATATATTAAAGATTAAATTAATACTTGCCGAAAATAAGAAAATTCATGCTTTTTAGAATGGTTGATGAATTTGAATTTGATTTTGATTTTGAATTTTTACACTTTTCTACCTAGCACTTCGCCACGTTGCCGGTCGGATAGATCACGGGTGACTGTGAGCCCAGGCGTGCTTACTCTCATTTTAAGCACTGATCAGTCAACATTCCGAGCGTTCATGGGGCATCGTTGGCTGCAAGTAGCAATTTCATGCACTTAAAAGTAGTGTGTCGTGTAAATAGCTACGGCTTACGTGACTGCAGGCAGCCGCAGTGCGTCCAAATAAGCCGCACGTACCTTCGACATATTGACATTAGCTCGCTATATTCTTTTAATACTGGGACCATACTAACGACAAACATCAATGCTGTTTTACTACGCTAGATATATAAAAGGGCCACAAAACGGCCAGAACCACCGTTGACACTGAATAAGGTATTTTCCAAGTTTAAAAAAATACGTCATATTGTTCATAATAACATAATACATTTGCAACCATTTCTTTACAGGACCTTGTAAATTTATTTCCTTTCCTTGCAAATCAGCATAAAGTTTAAATAATTAATTAAGCCGCCAAAACGCTAAAATGACGTCACATTCTTGTAACCACCTGTCAACTATCAAATCACACTAAACATGTCAAATCCTAGAATTCTTGGTGGTAATTTTGGTAATTTAACTATTTTAAAATGCCTTTTAATGGTACTTTACTATTATTATCGAAGAGAAACGTTGATATTCCGCACAAAACTTGCAATAAACTTCGACTGACAACTGACATAATTTTTTTTAAATGACGTTTACTAACGGTAATGATGAAATTAGGGAAGCCATTTTCTTTAAAACAAGAAAACGTATACGAATTTGACGTCACGTTTGACGACTGTGCGTCACGCCTCTTACGCGATCACGCCGTTAAACGTGAAAAAATAATTATGTTATTTTTGATATTTTATAAAACTCATACATATGTTATAGTAAAGTGTTGGTCAAATTGAATTTAAATACTGTTTAGTTATAAAATATCAATCGTTTGATGTAAATTTTCACCATAGGATACTTATTGTCTATTGTGAACGACGCTACCGGCTACGCGCTACGCTGCGTAGCATTGCTCGTAGCTCGTATCTACATTAAAAAACTAAACTTCCAGATCACTGACGATTTCCATTACTGTAACTGCATTATAACTGATTGTGAGAGAATTGCAAAGTATTGTGAAATATCTGTACATATTTATAAGCATATTATTAGAATAGGTAAATAATTTCTTTGTCTGTATCAAGAATCAAGACACATTACAATACAAATTCATATAAAACAAATAAAAATAACATATAAAAATTCCTTTTACTACAAATTCATATAAAACAAAGGCATTCTATCTCTTATTTATTGTCATGACAGACGAAAATAATGCCGTGACAAAATATAAGAAACATATTTTCATTAGGCGACGCTCCGCACTTAAGAATTCATTTCCAACTCATCTTACAGAGCGTATGTACACGGCCGTACTGCATGCCACTACAGCCAAAAGTAAATATTTATTTTTATTTCGTTTAAGAGAATGCGGCCAAAGTTCTGCTTTTGTTTCTCTCTTTTGTTTTTATTTATTAACGCGAACCGGCGCTGGCTGCATTTGAAAATATGCAGAACACGACATTGCATTTTAAAAACGATTACATATTTTGGCGTAGTTATAACTTAGCCAGTGGAAAATAAATTCATACATTCATTTGTATTCAAAGCTAATATACCTGGCTGGATTACTTAAAACAAACTAGTTTCTGTATTCGTAACTTTGTGTAAACGTTGTAATGTTAAATTTTGAAGGAGATCAAACAAACGATGGTATAAGTTAAAAAGTATTGAATAATGTAACATATGAATTTAGTTTATACCAAAGATTTCAAAACTCAAGATAGGCTATGACGTACTGTACATTTGACAGAACAATTCTTCATACAATAAAAAGTTACGCCATCTTTGTTTTCACCATACTTCAAATGTCATCCATCTTGTTTTCACACTACTTCAAATGTCAAAATTGCCCCAAAAACTCCAAAAGTGGGGCCATTAAAGTGGGGGCAGTGTATATATACATATACGGTTTATACAGTATATATATACATCTATGGTTTATTCAGTTTACCATTAAGTAATACGTTTTCAGGAGCGTTAAAAAATATTATGTAAGTTGCAATGTGGTTTTGCAATATCAAAAGCCTTCTTGCTTTAATTTTCTCCGATCTTTAGGAATATTTTAACAAATTCAGAAAACTTCTTCATGATTTTAAAGTTTAATTATTTTGCAATCTGCAATTTCTTTCAGCGGTCGTGTGAGGTATAAAAGTGCTATAGTTTCTTGGAGTTGGTCGGATCCGTAACTGGATTGAAATCCACTGTAGCGTGTAATTTGTTCTTCAAAGTATTGTTGAGCAGGTCGCTGCCGGAGCTTTTGTTTGAATTTATAAGTTATTGAATCCAATGCGACCGTATCGTGTAAACAGCTCACATTATTACCTTCCTGTTGGTCTTATTATTTATTTACTACTGAGAGTTAGTACTTAGTTACTTTTAGTACCTAATGATCAGTGGTTTCTGTAGATGCAAATTATAATTACATTCCGTTTGTAGGTATTTGATCCCCTCGTAAACGTCGAATAGATATTAGAATGAAGAAAAAAAAATTCATTCTACCGTATGGTAGAATGAATTTAATGAATTTCTTTTATTAGGTATTTTTGATGACATTTTGAATAGTTATATATAGTGTCTAGCTCCCAGTTTCATAATAATATATATCAAAGAGAAAGGTTTGTTTGTTTGCATTGTATAGGCTCCGAAACTACTGGACCGATTTTGATTAAATTTGGCACAGACATAGAATAGACCATGGGGAAGGACATAGGCTACTTTTTATTGCGGCAAATTGTAAGGTTCCCTCAAGATTTCCTTTAGCGCCCACGAAGTCGCGGGCTACATCGAGTAATTTCATATTTTAATGGCGGCTCTCCATACATGTAAAGTGGCGGTGAAAAATATTTTTTCATTCTACGCCATCGTGTGGGATATCGTTGAATAGGTCTTTTAAAATAAAGGTAAGGTTTATACATTACTTTTTTAGAAAGTCAACCATTTTCGAGTAATCGGCCTCCAAAGTGGTTTATAAGTGGCATTTCTTAACTATATGAGATAGAAACTTGTAAGTTTTCATGCTAATAGATCATGCTAAAAATTTTCTAGGAAAATTATTTTGAGCAAAATTGGACAATATCTTTTGATGTAATTCAAAGAAAACATATTGCGCGTTGATAGTTGCGGAACCTTTCTTGACATTTCCCGATATGCTCTTTAGGTTAGGTTTTATTAATATTTCCTTTTATTTAAAAACGTCACAAACACAGTAAAGAATTTAGATTCAGAATCTAATTCCTATTGTACTGAGTTCTAAGCTCCATACTTTGTAACGGCTTATCTTTGTTAAATATTATTATTATGTGGAAACTTGTGCTATCTCAGCTCATTAATGTCACTTATCGCAGTAATCGCGGTAATAACATTGTTAGTCTTCTAGAAATATAAGGTTTTAAAGTAGTCTTGCTTTGCGACAAAGCAAATTTTTAGCCCTACACCTAATATGAAATAAATGTAGCTTTTCTATGAGGATAGTGAAATTAAAAAAAACTGATTTTGAATAATGGATACATCTTTATTAACAAAAATAGATCGAAGTCCAAATGAAAAGCCAGGTTGTATGTTAATGTAAGAACTTATATTTATATATTTTATAACCGTCTATTTCCATACAAAATATGTTGATATATTTATTCTGAATCATATAATAAATATAAATATAATATCACAATAGTAGTTTAGATAGATAACATGCTATACTTCATATAATCTTGCTGTACAACTTACTCGGCTTATAAGATGGCGCTCTTGGCTGCGACGGCGGCTTGAGATGGGTTATGTCCGTCCGCAACATCTCTCAAGAACTGAAAAAAAACCATAATGTAAATAATATTAATTCTTGTCAAAAAGGTGATACAAAAACGTTCCTACTCGACAGTATAAAGAGGTACCAAGGCCTCACAGAAACCGGCGTGAAATAATATTTGTGTTTCGTCGAGTGTATTCCGGGTGTCCACGGATCGGTAATTTATAGCCTAGTAATATATTTTACCTGAGCGAGAGGCCAGAAGGCCCGCTGCGTCACGCGGTTGACGGGCGGCAGGGTGGCGGCGGTGACAGCCGCGGTGACGTTGTTACTCCGGTCGTATAGGGACGCCCCCTATTTAATACCTGAGCGAGGGGCCCGATGGCCCGCTGCGCCACGCGGTTGACGGGCGGCAGGGTGGCGGCGGTGACAGCCGCGGCGACGTTTTTACTTCGGTCGTATAGGGACGCCCCCTATATAATACCTGAGCGAGAGGCCCGATGGCCCGCTGCGCCACGCGGTTGACGGGCGGCAGGGTGGCGGCGGTGACAGCCGCGGCGATGTTGTTACTCCGGTCGTATAGGGACGCCCCCTATTTAATATTTGAGCGAGGGGCCCGATGGCCCGCTGCGCCACGCGGTTGATGGGCGGCAGGGTGGCGGCGGTGACAGCCGCGGCGACGTTGTTACTCCGGTCGTATAGGGACGCCACCTATATAATACCTGAGCGAAAAACACGATTTTCTGCTCCATCATTCTGATGACGGGCGGCAGGGTGGCGGCGGTGACAGCCGCGGCGACATTGTTACTCCTCTCGTACAGGGACGAGTACAGCCGCTTGGCGGAGCAGAACGCCTCGTTCAGGTGCCTAGAACAGTTATGATTATATATATTTTTTATTTATTATTGTAATATAAGCTGTTGAGCTTATAGTACAATTCCTAGTAAATATAATAGCAGAGAAACCACCCAACATCATGCACCTTAAAGACGTTACTTTTTCTACTCTGAAAAGCGTTTTCATCTATATTACAGAATGATTCTTGATTCAAAATGTCTTCGTAACGTACAAATAATGATAATTCGTACACCCTACACGGTACCTACTCGCTCCGACACCTATGATCCGTGCTGATTTTATTTTTATCCGTCTTCCAAAAAGGAGGAGTTTATTTGCAATATACATACGCAGAGTTGATGATATTGGCGTTGTCAAAGATCGCTTCCCAGGCGCTATCGATGTCGTACACCCTGCCGCCGGCCACGCAGTTACCTTGGGGTCCAGCCTGTACCATAAACATTTTTCATCATGTATATTAATACGTTATACATACATTTTAAGTACAGGTTTACGAGAAATATGTGAATTAAGGAGTATGAAATTTGGCACAGTTAAAGTTTATCTGGAGGGATATATATATATTGAGAGTGTGCAGAAAGTTAACATTTTTTTTTAATAATGCTTCAAACACATAAAATTATTAAAATAAAGTTACATACTATCCTCACTCACTCTAGCATGCGTTTGTATAGTAACAGTAGGGTTCAAATATTTTTGTTGCGTATCTCAGAGGCAACACATCCCTAAAAAAGTTGAAGCTGTAAAATTAGTATATGACTTACGGTCGAATTGTGATAACAGGGCGACCTCCAGTTACGTTAAATACATAACATAAAAGTCCTCAGCATCAATAATTCGATAGGGACTTAGATTTTTCATGTTTAGATTCACCTTTTCGACGAACTGGATGAACGTTAATAACGAAACGAAATAATAATAAAAACCATCGATATCAATGGAACACGTGCAGATCGGACGGAGATTGATGGTGGCCCTCCATCACGCGCCGGCAAATAGAGAACATAGCGCCATCCTTGATTGTTATTTAATTGATACTCGCGATATTTTCTAAATATTTTTTTCCTATTGTTTGTATTTTATGATTTATAGTGTCCATTAATATTTGTAGTATCCTAACTCAAATACCTAGGAGCGTCCGTGGGTAGACCACTCGCAAGTCGCACTCGAAAGGGAAAAAAAAGAGGTTTTTCTCGAGTACGTTATGCGGTGGCTCGAACGGTGAAGGTAAACATCGCGAGAAACCCTGCACATAGTTGGCCTCAGACGTACTGACTATTGACGAGTTATTCCTCTGGACTAGGCTTATTATGTTGTGAGAATGCCGTATGTGCTGCCTGCTCAACACATAAGGCATTCTCACGACAACATAAGACATTATACTGTCGTATGTTGTCAATGTTGTGATACGACGACAGTATAGGTAAATAATGTACAGTAGACCATTCATTCATTTACCCGGATGCTAACGAAACCTCAAATAGCAGAAGTATGTAGTGTCACGCCACCCGCCAGCCGCCTCGCTGCAAAGACTTGTCGCTGTATTGAACGACTAACGAGTTTAAGTTAGTTGTACCAGCCCAAGCGCTCCGCTCGGCCACGCTCAATCGTATGTAAAAATTTCAAGAACACGGCTGAGTTACGCTACTGTACATTATTCATAGTGTGATATAATGTCCTATGTGCATGTAAATCTATGAGGAAATGTTTATAACAACAACACTTTAAATGCGTTTGAAATCACAAAATTGTGCAGACTATAACTGTTCCCATACTCACGGAGAATTTGAAGGCATTAGGCCTGGTGACGAGGGTGGTGATGGTGTCGATGTAGTTGACCAGGAGGGGCACGTAGCTGCGGACCGCGGCGTTTTGGTTGCCGGACAGGTAGGCGTTGATCGTCTGAAAATAATGAGCTTTTATTAGAAAGACATAGAATACCCGCAACATATCTGTTGTTTAAACAACATATTTCGGTGTGGAAGATCCCTTTCCCATTGTCACTAGTCGTATTAATCCACTAACACACTTATAATTATATTTTATAATTGAAATTAACAATTCAATTTTTTTTTACTTTTTTTACCCACTCGAGTTTCTTACGCCGTTTCTTCTCTTCGGGCTAGTTTCCGAACCGGTGGTAGGCATTATGAAGGACAATTCTATAAGACGTGTTATTTAATAACCTATAAAGAAATAAAAAATTGAGTTCTTAGTACTTAGGCAGCTAATATATTAAACACCTTTGTAAAAACAACAATTATTATTATTCAACTCGCACGTTCAAATATTCGTTTGCTGGTCAACTTTCGGATACAAAGTATAGTTTTAGTTAGTTTAATGACGTATATAACTTACAGCAGCGGATTGGCAGGAGTTACCGGCGACGCCATACGCCAGCTCACCGAGTACTGCAATGGTCTGCAGGACAGCGGCGGCCTGGGACGACGCGTCGGGGAGGTTGGCCAGACTGTTGATGGTTTCCGTGAGGACAGAGAAGTAGAGTCCGAGGTCTCCGGTGTCTACGAACTCTAAGGCACCCTTCGTGATGGCTCTGTAATTAATGACAAGAAAAAACTAAAAATAATCATGACAGAGGCTCAAGCATAATAATAATAGCTCCCACACCGATTTCGGTGACGGTGGCCTGTTTCATTGAAACCAGGCCAGCTACGCAGGAGTTATGTTATAGTGCCCAAGTGTGTGCGCAGTACACAAGAGCACTCTCTGCTCCTTTTACTCTCGTAACCCAGTGGGACAGATAACCGACACGACTGGCGAGAGATTAGGCGCAGGTCCGACTTTTTACATGCCCATCCGACGCATGGATCATCTTTCTTGTCAGACAATCAGGTGATCAGCCTGAATTGTCCTAACCAAACTTGGAAACAACATTTTTTTGTTCCAATGCGGGAATCGAACCCACGACCTCCGAGTCGAGAGCCAAGCTCTAACCACTAGACCACGGAGGCTCAAGCATAACACGGATATAAATAACTACAATTTTATTTAAAAAAAAATATAACTCGGCTACGTAAATTATACAGCCGTTACCCGGGCTATTATTACGAATCTATTGACACCTCATTTATTAAAACCAGACCAGTAGTTTAGGCGCTACGGCGGAACAAATATACATACATGCATAGACTTAAAAAATCATTATCCTTCTTCCAATCATTATAATGATTTTAGTCGGGTCGGGTTGCTTTTAGTCGGGTTAAAACGCGCTACGTCAAAGTTCAAAAACCACAAAAGAACAGAGATTTTTTTCGTGTGATGTATCTATATGTATGTATAAGGAAATTAACCCTTTTTATTGCTAATGACATTTACATTTTATTGAACACTATGCTAAATGCTATTTATGCCGTAGCCCTTTTGTAGGAAACAGCTGAATTTTTTTCCAAGTATAAAAGTTAATTCCATCGTAAAAGTTGCTTATATTCAAGAGTATATTAACTCTTGAAATATTGGACACTGATTGAAAAACACCCTCTATATTGAAGTGCCAATAACTTACTTGTTGACTAGTCTTCCATTGTCAGGAGTGGCAGGAATTTCATTGATGCTGTAGGGAATCACAGATACAGCAGGTAGGGCGTAGGCGCTCTGGAAGTACAACCTTATATAAAAAAGTGGAACTAACACACAACTGTAAGTTAATAAACAAAAAACTCAAAAAATGTTTACATTGTCAATAGTTGCTTGTTTAGCTCAGCTTGTTTAACACACAGAATGAGAGATTAAACCAGGAGTTCCCTACCAGTGGGGCGTGCCTCCCTAGGGGGCGTAGAGAGATGCCAAGGGGGCTGAATACTAATGAAACATAAGTAAGTATTATAACACAAATATTAATCAACCCCTCATCAGTCGCTAGTTTCAATAAGTAACAATATTTACTTATTTCCGTACAATTAAGCAGATTTGTATTAATAAAGAAATATCGATTAAAATGCGTTTTTGCAACAAATATATCACAGGTAGGAATGGATGTACTTTTATATTCCGAGGCAGGCTCCAAGAAAAAAAGGTTGGGAAACCCTGGACTAAACAGTTTGTCTTTACCAAGAGTCAAATAGCTATTCCTAAGTCCGTTACGAGTAGCTATTCGTACCTCAAACAAACACCACAATTACCGCCCGTGGGTCCCACAGGCTACGGGACGTTTGTGTGTGGCTGTTTACCTCTCGAGAGATTAGAGTTAGCGACGCATCGCCGGGGTACTTCACATATTCAACGTTTGCAGTAAACGCATTAGGGCACAAAGGGATGATTGAGTGATTTGAACATTGTCAAAGGTTAACCGTTTAAAGGATAATCTGGCATTATGACACAATTTCGAACCATGGATCAGTGCTATACACGTCAATGGGCATTCACTAAAGCCGCACGGCGAAAATCGAATCGAATCGAAAATATTAATAAAGAAACATAATGTAGGCTTAGTAACCTCGTCGAGAGGACATCGATTTTCGCATTGCGCCAGAATTCGTGGGGCTTGAAAAAGTGCTATTTTTCTAAGTTTCCATCGACAATTTACATAATTTCTGACGTCGTAGCATCTTTCTTGCAGTCAAAACTTTACTACAGCTTACAGTTTTTTGAATTTATAGAATACTTTTGAGGGTTACGTGATAATCAAGGAACCCTTATAGTTCTACTCTGTCCGTCCGTCTGTCTGTCTGTCTGTCTGTATGTATGTCTGTCCGCGCTTCTAGCTTTTGTAATTATGAATTTATATTGATGAAATTTGGTATAGTTAAAATTTGTATAGAGAATATTCTGGCGTCATAAAATAATAATAATTTTACATTTTAAGGGTGGCTCTCCGTGTGAAGTGGGAATGAAAAATATTTTTTTCTTTTACCCCATCGCGTGGGGCATCGTTGAATGGAAAATTGGCAGGTATTTTAAAATAAAGGTATGGTTTCATATATATGATTTGTTTACAAAGTCAAGTTCAAGGTAACCGATATGTTCTAATGAATATAAATCATTACAGAATTGCAAGACCCCTTTACATGGATGTTTTAGCGAAACATTGGAATTGCAATGGATTGCAATTCCAATGTTTCGCTAAAACTCGAGAACGTCTCTACCGATTTGGCTAATGTTAGTCTTGAAATAATTGTGGAAGTTCAGGGAAGGTTTTAACGGTGAGAAATATTGGGAAAATTGCTATTCATAGTTAACACAGAACAACGTGTATCGGGACAGCTAGTAATAATATAATTATATAAAGTTGCTAGCACCAACTATTACCTACTTACATTATTTACAGTATTTTTATTAGTTACATGGCTGGTTTAATATGCATTATAATATCACAAATAATATCCGTTATTAATAATAAATAACACCGGTATATGTACTTATTTAAAGTTACTCTTTCTCAATATATTATTAATAAAGAAACATAATGTACCTAACAAACCCATCTCGCGTACGGAATCGCATTACAGGTTGTCCCATTTTATTGAACATATCCATATCCACCCTATTATTTAAAACGAATGTCACTTGCAGCGAGATTACAATATGGAGAGCTGACGAGCGGTACGGGACTGACAAACATTCTCATGTAAATCCGCAATTGCGACGCGCTCAACGTGACGAGCGACCCCGAAACGTCACAAATATTCCCCGCGTCACACCGCGATCCATACTACACGATAACGGCGATATTGATATCACATCAACCGTCTCACATCCGTTTTATCGCGAATAAAATATTTTACTTTCATCATACGCAACTAGAGAATCTCACAATTCAAAAATCGATTTTTTTAAGAGTAAATTTTATCTACCTAACCGTCGCAAAACCGTTCCGGTACAAATAAATTTTTAACTACATCATACACAACTACCAACTGGATTGCAGAGGTACAATAATTTAATAATACATACCTACTCTAGAAATAAAAAAAATACTATTTCCTACTCTTCAGGTTCATCCCAAGTAGCTTTGAGGCTTTTAAATATGCACCATGATCAGTTTACAAAAAAGATTGCTAATAATAATAATCGAATAAGTAACCATCGTAACCTTTTTGTAACACCCTATGTATACGACGTCTTTTTGTGTCTAGTTTGTTCATATATAACGACTCTTGTCTCGAAACAACAAAACCACACTATAATTTATCGGGAAAAGCATAAAGCTAATTAAATTAATATTTCTTTCGCAAACTTACTGTAGCGACGAGTAACACCAGTGCAAAGGGCAGCATCTTGTCGGTCTAGTGGACCAACGGTATAATACTATACACAATACCCACCGACATAGACCCATATTTATACCACAAAACACACCTGTACAAACCCATTTGTACAGCAAATAAACTATACAACATTATAACTCTTATTGTATCGGCGCTAAGCACACATTGACATAAGTATGATATTGATTTAAAACAAAAGAATTAATTGAGGCGTGTGGTTTAGTTCAAAATTTTCTTGCTAACAAATGTTTAATAATTATCATTAACGTCATTGTTAAATAAAGAACTGTAGCATCGATTACACTGATCCTAAATGCAGTTAAAGTTCTGTTAATAGGTACATTCAGAACTGATTTGTAAATAAATTAATATAGGTAACGTAATATGCTAGTTCATAATTACAAAATCAAGTGGATACGAATTCCTAATCTGTATTTATTAATCAAATAACAATTGCTATATTTATCAACGTGGCAATCGCTTACCGTTAGTGTAACGGTAACATAATTTTACTTACTTATGTCAGAACATGAATAAAGAATAGAAAGGAAAAGAAATAAAGGTCGTTACAACGTCATGATGAAAGATAAAATACAGAGATATATAGCGACATCCACAGAACATAATTTGCCGCAAACGAAGAGCTAATGACACAGAAAGCTGATTTCCTTAACAAATGCGCTGCTCGTCACGTGCAAATATGAGCCGCGATGTCGCCACAATGCTATTCATGACTAATAAGTATAAATAATTAAATTCAAGCGGGACCAGCGACAATGTTAAATTAAATCTAGATACTATTACAATGGTAAATCTTATACTTTATACGAGCTAATCTTGTAAATTTAATTGGTATCTCGGAAACGGCAGCAAGTATTTCCATAACATTTAGTATGCGGGATGTTTTGGGGGAGAAGGAACCTATCCCTGGAAAACTGTCCCTATTTACGTTATAAATGTTTTTTATTTCATAATCATCACATATATTCATATGAGTGTGTTCGATTTCTGAACATCAAATCCGGTTGGCGTTTTGGTTAGCGTTAGATTTTTGCGTTATTGGCAAATCGTGTCTCGGGTTCGGCTCCCGGTCAGATGAATATTTTTGTAGCCATTTTTTATTTCTTTTATATATTTTTATTTATTTTTCATTGTTTTATAGTTCTACTGAAACTAAAAAAAAAAGTAGAGCAAAGCTCTCAAGGGTCTCCCAGGTGCTATTTGCCTTAAAAACAACTGTACCAAGTCCAAAAAATCTTCGTAGGTTGTCTGGGGATAGTTTTGTCTGCCAAAATACTACTATGCTCTGTAAAAAACGTAAGTAGTTACGTCCATCAATACTTGAATAGGTATTGATGGACGTTAAGTTATATCTAAAGCCATCTAATTAATATAAGGAAAAATTAAGAAACCAAAAAAATTTTGCACATTCAATGCAACTCTATGTTAACTTACAATTTCCTAATTATATAGAAACGTAATTATATCTACGTAGTACTTACAAATGACTTTTACGTTACCTTCAAAGTTTTAGAATCTTTAATACCTAATTAATAATAGTGCCTCTAGGAGCAGTACATCGTTGTTAAGAAACCTGCGGAGACAGATAAAGTTCTTATAAATTATTTATTAACTGCTCTCCCGACACTTTTGTACTGAGCTTTGTTAGAGATTTGAAAAGACGAAATATTTTTTATATTTCCTTCACGCTCCCACTGATAAAAGGCTTAGTAGGATAAATGTTATCTCTGAATTCGTAAAGGGATCATAAAAATAATAAAGATGGAGCCACTTTTAATATTTATCTCAATTTATACGGTTCCGTACCCAAATGGTAAATACAGTACCCTATTACTGAGACTTCGCTGTCTATCTGTCTGTCTGTCTGCATGTGTATCTATCTGTCTGTCTGTCACTCACCAGGCTGTATCTCCTTAACCGCGATAGCAAGACAAAGGAACATAAATGTGAAATTTGACAGATGATGTATTTCTGATGCCGCGCTATAACTACAAAGTATCTGGGTAACCGAGCTTTGCTCGGAGTTCTAAGAAATTTAAATAAACAAAAAGAATCACAAAAATATTTATCTGACCGGTGTTAGAACCCACCATATTACCAATTTTCGAATAAAGCAAAAAATTATCCATAAGCATTCCAGTCTACCAATCGGATTGACATAATAGAGACGAAATTATTGATATACTGTTGCACCACGAAAGAAAAAAACATATGTAGTTTATAAATGCGTAGTTTCCCAGGGATAAGACCCTTTATTTTTATAATAAAATAATAAAACTCCTCACTCCTCCTCATTTTTAATAATAAAACTTGGGACGAGGTGTGACGAACTGCAGAATTAGGCCTGCGAAATATACGCTGCTGGTTAGTGGTTAGAATGCAACTATCTGACAAGAGGTTGTGCGCTGAATAGAACTGAAAATTGGAGTTCTTTGAAACCATCATGTGTCATGGTCGTATTGAAAATTCCAAAAAAAAAATTTGATAATCTGCATTATATTTAGACTGTCTTTTTATAAATTGAAATATTTATTTTAATATTGATTTACAAATATGCTAAGTCCACCCTTATTTGTAAAGTCAAAATCTTTCTTCTCTTCTTCTATAAGTCACACGAGTGTGAAAATTATTTCAGTATTCAGTATTTTAAGTAAGACAAGACTCGGGTAGGTCGTTTTGCAAATTTTGTCTCAAATATTTATAGCCCTTTTTTTATTCGATTTCAATACTCTCGGGTCGGCGCGCTACGCCCTTGTCGCCTACAAAATTAGTTTGGGACTTGACGCTCAAGGTCACTGGCGTTATACAGAGCCTTAAATATATCAAAATTCCATTTTATTAATATCTCAAGAACAAAACGCAATTCAGAGCACTATACAACTCTTAAAATACACAACAACCATAACATACTACGTATTCCTGATTGTACATATTTATCTATCCCCCGTGTTTCTTGCACTAAGTATTTGGGAGTAACCTATCATCACGCATTAGAAAGTTTATATGGACCTTTAAGATTCTTAGACATGTTGCAGAATATTCCATTCTTCTGCAGATTGGTAAGGCTTTGGTTTAATCTATCGTACGATATTGTTTGGGGGGAGCTTGTAAAACCTACATGCTTCAACTTGAACGGGCCCAGAGATATATATTAAAGTTATAATTTTTAAACCATACAGATTCTCATCAAAATCTTTGTATGAGATCTTTAAAGTCCTAACTGTAAGGCAGCTTTTTATTCTACTTATCACTTTAGATCAACATACGCGGACGCCACTAGATAAAACTAAATGTAATATGCGAACAGTTATTAATGTATGTGGACTTTCAATGTGCCGAACTGTATTTGCTAGACGACAACACTTTTTTTATGTCAAAGCTTTTGTACAACAGAATCAACAAACATCTAAATATACATGAAAAATCATTACATGATATTAAGTTAAATGTCACGAACTGACTAATTTCCTTAAAATAAAACGGACACAGAAAAATTGCTTAGGTTTAACGAATAATAATAAGTATTACATCGAAATTAATAAAAGATGTTTTCATAGCACCCTTGTGGTATTTTGTACCATTAACCGATATCAAGACTTTGTCGTAGACCACCCTAGCCTACCAAGGCTACACAGACACACACAAGCACATGCACACACCCACGTACACAGACACACACACGCACACACAAAAACCTTTGCTATCATTCGAAAGATAAAATTACACTTGACACCCTAGTGGTACCTTCTACCAACTACCGATCCAGAGACTATGTCGTAGGGCTAGAGTGTCACACACTCACATATACACACACTCATGCACGCTCACACACAAATATACAAAGCATTTTGCTATTTTTAATGTAAAAACTTGTAATACTTAGCTTATATAACTTTATCCTAAGAATTTTATTTTATACTAAGTGGTTTTTCTTTTTGTAGTAATTTTGAAATGGAGAGGGCACTGATTTCAGAGACACAAGTTAAAATTTACATCAGAAATCAGGGTTTTCAGGAAATTTTGTATACTTTTGGTGGTAAATATATTTTTATTTATTTTTTTAGTTAAAGTTTTCTCCCCCAAAACTGGCTGCATAATAAATTTCATTGTAATACTTGCAGCCGTTTTCGAGATTACGATTATATATATACCAGATTGTCTCGTTTAAAGTATAAGAGACACTAAAATCAGAATCAAATAAATTTTTAAGGGGGCTCCCACACAACAAACTTTTTGTACGGAACCCTTCGTGCGCGAGTTCGATTCACACATGGCTAGTTTTTTTTAAACCAATTATTGTTTTTTCCTACAAAATTAGAGACATGACATAGTATGTTTAAGACAGGCACTGCACCTGTAAGACCTCTGGACAACACCTGCATCGCAACGTCCACGGCGTCAGTCGGCGCCATCTAGCGATCCGTTAGCTCATTTGCATTCCATAAAAATACTTTACTTCTAGCCTACCTCTAGCTATTATGGAACCTCTATTTGCATACCGCTCAATTCGAGTATGATATAATTGAAGAAAACTTACTAAGCACAATGCAAGCTATTTGCATCTAGGACAGAGATAGGTAGCGCTGAGAGTCCAGACCTCTTCAGCTATTTCTGCTACTTCTGCTTATGCGTGGAATATTTACTATGGAATTTATTCCATTATAATAATAATTTCAATACAGCACTTGACTTTTGTATATCATTTTATGTGTGTGATTTAATTTAGGAATAATGATCCTACAGGGGAAAGTGACTGAAAGTGCTCTTAAAGTTTTTGCAGAACAAACTCGCACACCTATATGAGTAAAGTGGGATTACCGACTCTACGGTAAACAAACTAAATTTAAAATGGTGTTGCTTTTTAAAGTGTAAGAACAGTTTTAAACGTATGAATAAAATAAATTGAATGTTAAGAGACTGTTAAAAACAAATAAGCCATTTTCCGCTGGGAGAATACGTCGTGTAACATGTTGAATTCTTTTTATTTAGTCGTTCTCACGAAAATCGTTACTTGGATTTTATTTTAAACGCTCCGTTCGAGGAGCTTGGGTAAGTTATTTAGTGCCTTGTTAAGCTTGACTATACATTTAACAAGAACAAAAGAAATTCTAGCGAATCACTTCAAAAGAGCAATGAAGAGAAATTCGTTTATCGGCTTATATACTAATGCAGTAAGTAATAGTGATGTTAAGACTTAAGATATGTCTTAAGTCTACACTATGGTGTACATTTTTTAACGATTGTGATAAAAAAATCGGTTGTCTGTAAAGTCGGTTTACTGACGATAGTTGAACGTGACAACGTCATGTTTATAGTGCGCGCGGAACTAATTAGCCGCGCCTTAGGTAGGCGTGTTGCCGCCACGAAGTCCGGCGCCGAACTGAGTAATAACATCAAGCGCCCCCGCCTCTCCGTCCCACCGCTCACATACCTAAGGTGCGGCTAGCTGAGGTAACGGCAATGCGTCATATTTAGCGAGGTAACGCTGGTAACAGGTAACGCATGAGTCATGTTTTTTCGTGCGTGCAACCGGCTTCATCAAATTATAAGACGTTATCACGTCAATAATTTACCATTTTTAGGGATCCGTATGTCATGTCATGTCCGCCCGTCCGTCTGCCCGGCCGTCTTCGGCTTACCATCTAAACTCTAAATGTTTAGTGCAAGAAAGAAGAAACTTTACATAGATTGATTACCACGTCGGCAAATTGCTAAAATAAAATCACGAAAAATATATTTTTTGGCGTACCTATATGATGATATTTTTTCTCGCTTCTAGCTCATAGTGTAGTATCATTAGATAGGAAGGTCTTTTAAAAACATTGGGAGGATGCTGAGACAATTTTTTTGATTTTGGTATCCGTTTGCGATATATGAAACTTTAAAACGCATTTTTTTTTGTTAAAATAAGTAACTTTGTTAGTTCAGGAGCTATACAGGCCTATCTTGTAAAATGCGCTTACTTAGAAAACTTCTTCGCACTTGGCCGGTTTTCCATAAACCGTGGTCTTACCAGCCCATTTGTGCCGAAGAATAACTCTACGCTAAAAAGTAAAAACTAGAATAGACATATAATATTATGTTTAATTAAAATAGTAAACCACTATTCTTCAGCAGTTACAGTAAACAAGAATGATATCTTTGAAACTATAAATTCCCGAAAGTACAATGTGGAGCCAACAGAATTGAAGTTGAGGAATTTTATATCCGATATATTCTTTGATGTTCGACGACTACATCTATCCGATTCAGGATATAAAATAATGTTTTCCTAAAATGAACCGTAGGCATGGTGAGGAAAGTGTAATTTTGTCTGCTACCCCAAGGGCAGGAAACAAAAATCCGAACTAATATAATTGCACCTACTCACACCTAGACAAAGAATTTATGTATCACTCGACCTAGGGATGTGTTCTCTAATTAGAAGAAAATAGTATGACATTCTTCAACATAGAATCTTATAAATCTTATGCCCGGCTTCTGGACATTTTTATCAGAACTGTATCTATTCAATAGCGCTATTGATTGAATAACGCGTTCCCGTCGAGCAATCAAAGCGCTATTGAATAGATAAACTCTCTAGAAAAATCTTCAGACACCAGGAATTAGCCTTTTAATACATCTATTACATTATCTTTAGACCTTAGTTGCAATTTCACCAATTCCTGATAAAGATACTCGTGTTATCACACTAGTTCTTCGTATTAAGGCATGTGTCATGATTTAAAATAAAAACAAGTATGATAATACTAGCTTAACCCAACGGCTTCGCCCGCGGGAAAAGGCTAGTAAAAGACAACGTTCATTTCGGACCGGACCGGACCAAATCTGTACGTGTGTTAATACTATTCTAGTAATAACATACATTAGTACAGATTTGGTCCGGAGCAGACCACGGATTTGGTTGTCAACTTAGGAGTTTCTACCTAAAATTTGGGAAAAAATCCTCGAGGGGAAGATTTTTTTAAGGTTATTTTTGGAGGTTTTTATTTTTATGTTTTTAATTTAATTACATTGTTATTATCAACCAGCGATTTGAAAAGTCAACCTGTAGAAAATAAACTTTTGGAAGTATATTTTAATTTAAAAAGCATAGAATAATACTGATAATAATAAAACATTATTTTTTATCTTTTTTTATTTATGTTTGGGGAGAAATATTTTTGAGAGTTGGAACACTGCACAAAAATCGAAATGCACTGTAAATAGTACTTTGTTCTAATACAGTAGATCTGAGAATCAAACACACAACTGTTCGTATGTAAGCAACATAAAATTATCATCAATTACCTCCATTGAAAAAAAGAATAATTAGTTATAATAATATAAAAGAATAATTAAATAATAGTATTAGAGATGACGCCGGTTACAGATGTAAAAAGAATAATTTAACTACTAATGGAATATTTGTAACTGAGCTTGAATTTATTATCTGGTAATAAATAAAGTAAGTTTTTTATCACTATGAAGTCACGAAGTTTTATGGGTAGATATAAAAATCGTTACACATGATATATAGACAAACGATTTACAGTTACAGCGCTAGTGACATTGGGACTTAGTATTATATAAGCCATTAACAATTGTAATATGACCTTAAGAGGATGACAGTGTATACAGAAGCTTAGCAAGTAGCAACCCTCGTAAGTCTAACGTACCAATGTAGTGAGGTGCTTCTCGAGTGGTCGTAATAAAAGCAGTAACACTTTAATTTACTGCGTCTCGGAATGACGAGATCGGGTTATTGTCGCAGATGTTCCCCGCACATCAAAACATGTACAATGTTCGCTTTACAACCCGTAGATTATCAAACTCTACCGCGCTCGCTTCATTTTAATACCCGTCTTTGTTCACATAAACATACTTGATTCATATTTCACCTTCGACGTGGTTGCCTTTTGGATTTGGCATGAAATTTCAGGACACCTGACTATAAATCTTGGTGACTGTAAAGTATTATTTTATATGGCTTGCGTAATAGTAACAAAAGTACTTAAATGTTTACAGTTTTCTTATTAGAAGCTTCTATCATGAAATATATTAAAATTCTTCTCGGGACTATTCAGGTTTTCACCTGGTAGCCCGATATCCATTAGGGTCAGCTCACACCAAAACGAGACGGGACGCGAGGAGGCGCTACATTTTTAAGATAGCAATTCAATATTGAACTTTACAGCTTTAGAACTTTTTTGCAGCCCGGTGGAGCTCGAAATTCAAAATCTTGCAATAAAACGTGTCTTCTTGTATTCTTGTGTAGCGAATAAAGTTCAGTATTGAATCGCTATCTTAAAAATGCAACGCCTCGCCACGTCGCGTCTCGTTTTTGGTGTGAGCTGACTTCTTGTGTGATGTTCAATTATGAATCGCTATCTTAAAAATAAAGCGCCGCGTCATGTCGCGTCGCGTCTCGGTGTGAACTGGCGCTTATGTAACATTCGTAACAAAGTCATCAAAATAAGACAAAAGAAATAATATGGAGAACATCGTGGCGACTAAATGACAAAGGGCGGTGATGCTTGTAACATAATATTAATATTATGTTTGTTTTAATATTGTACCATAATTGTCCGTACCCAGATTACGCACGCAAGTATCAGGACTTAATAAAAAGGCTTTTAACGGAAACTAAGTCGACATTCGGTGAGATATCCTGTAGTCACGGAGGTTCGAAATTGTTTAGGGACGTTTTACAACTACTATATCGAAAGTATTATTATAATGTTATGTAACTTTTGTGCAGCAGACAAGTAGGCGCAGCAATTGATCTTAATACCATAATAAGTTGAGGTATATGTATATATATTGTACTATATTTATGATAGGTAGGGGCAACTGCTGCAGGCCAGTACATTAATATTATTATGATGTATGATAAATATTTGATAAGTCACAACGATCGGGGATGATAAACCAAACGGTTCCGGTTGAATGCTGAATCATAACTAAATACTTTATTAAAATTATCATTTTAATACAATTTGCAGGCGCTTATAACACGCGACGACATACAAAGAAAATGCTTACTGTGCTAAAATTATTCATGCACGGTTGGCAGCAATCCGTACATCGTAATTCGTAACTGGGTAACATACAAATAAATGTACTCTATCGGAATTGCACCTACCTGTAATATTAAATTTAAAAATGTAATGTGAAGGTAAGTGGTGCGTCCGGCTCCCGCCTACAGGCCATGACATTCGTCACAGCAGCTGCGCTCTTTATTAAACTTGTAAAATTGCTGCCCGTTAAAAGGGTGTGGTCTGTTTAGAAGCGGCTAAAAAAGGAGAAAAAGTTCTCCTTATTATTAAGTACCTGCGATATACCTATATCCTAGCTTCATAAATCTAATTGTTCTCCACCCACAATTGCTAGTTGAACTTGAGACGTGAATATGCTGCAATAACAGGTTCTTATTAAGGCGCATCACAGACGACAAAGATACTATAATATTTTATATCAAGATAAAATATCGCATGATATACAGTTTGTATGAACTATCACAGACGGCTAAGATACTATATATTTTCATATTACATATTTAAATATAAAATATATCCAGGCATCTTCTTCATATATATATATAAATTTGTTGCAATTGTCTCGTTAAAAGCGAGAACTGTTTCATCGATTTGGCTTATTTTGGTATGTCAATACCAAATTGCAAACAATACCAATTGTGGAAGTCCAGGGATGATTTAAACGGTGAGAAACAGTTCATAGTTAAAGGCAGCCACAGACGAGAGGCCGATCGTTTCAGTTAGAACTAACGCATGAACGGATTCGAGCCCATCCACGGAAAAAATCGCATCCGACCCAACTGACGTCAGTTCGGCCTGAACGGATTCGAGCACACACACGACACGATTTTGCATCCGTTCAGGCCGAACTAACGGCAGACCGGACCACGTAAGACAGAATAACGTGTGTCGGCACAACTTGTCTTAAAATAAAATATTATAGCCCTTAAGGCATTATAAGAAGTACAAATCTCAAAAGCTCCTACCATAAACATACATAATATTATGTAATAAACATCGTAACTAATATCGTCCTCTATTCTCTATCTAGAGATGCGACGAAATTGGTAACGATTTGTAATTCCTTCGAGCCGTAGGTAATAAATGTACGAAGTGACAATATGTAAAGTCTGATCAATGTATGTTTTTAAGTACATAATATATTCAAATCACTCCATAACCTAACCGCTAGGTTAGAGCTTCGCTCTTGACTTCGATTTCGGGTTCGACTCCAGCATTGGAACAACAAAAAAAATGCTGTTTCCAAGTTTGGTTAGGACAATGCAGGCTGATCACCTGATTGTCTAATAAGAAAGATGATCCATGCTTCGGATGGGCATGTAAAATGTCGTACCTGCGCCTGATCTCTGGCCAGTCGTGTCGGTCATCCGTCCCACTGGGTGACGTGAGTAAAGGAAGAGAGAGTGCTCTTGTGTACTGCGCACACACTTGGGCACTATAAAATTACTCCTGCGTAACTGGCCTGGTTTCAATGAAACCGGCCACCGTCACCGAAATCGGTGTTATTTATTATTATTATATTCAAAACATCACATAAGTAAAGTAAAGCTATGAAAATTTTTAAAAGCCCACTAAAACATTTTATAAATTAGCTTACAGTAGCACCGCACAGCGCTGTACCTCAATTTCCCGTAGCACCTGTAACGGAATGGAAGACGCCGATGCAATAACGCCGCCGCAGCCTGAACATACGGACATACGGACTGTCCACTTACAAATGTACGTGTGACGTGCCTTACAATTATATTTCCCGAAGTATTCCTAGTCATTTTTCGCTCTGAGAGCTTAGAACATTATACGTCAAATAATTTAAAACTTCTTTCTCGGTACATTTGGTAGTTTATTTCTAGATAGACATTCGATGAAGATGTACCGAAATAAATGTCAGTTCACTACGCGACGAGACGCGACTTGATGCGGCGCTGCATCTTTAAGAAAGCTATTCAAATTTTAACTATATTCACTATACAAGAAGATACACGTTTCATTGCAAGAGTTCGAATGTCAAGTCTATCAAAGTCAATGTCGAATGTGTTTGTGTACTAAGTGAATAATGTTCAATTTGGAATAGCTATCTTAAAGATGCAGCGCCGCGTCGCCTCGCGTATCGTCACGGTGTGAAATCATCCTAATACTAACATAATACATTAAATAGTACGACGACGACCTCACTGTTTTTCGGCAATCATCGTTTTTCAAACATTGTCATTTCCATAGAAAAACGAAGATTGTCGAGGGCCATTAGCAACATGGTTACTGTAATACTAGCTATTTCCCGCTGCTACACCCGCGTAAATACAGTATCCCACGGGAACATTCTAACTTTACGAAATAAAAAGTAGCCTATGTAATTATTTCAGAGCTTAAATACAGTACTACCATACCAAATTTCACAAAAATCCGTTCAGTCGTAGTTTTTGCGTGAAAGAGTAACAAACATCAATCCATCCATCTATCCATCCTTACAAACTTTCACATTTATATTAGTAGTAGGATTACGTAAGGGAGGATGTCCAGCTAGATACCAACAATATAGAACTAGAGCTCGGCGTCGAAAAAGGAGGTCACCGAGAACAAGCATTGGACCACTGCAGATCGCTAGGGGCCCAAAAGTTTGATATAAAACCCCCGGTCTGGCGGATCTAAGCCTTGCAGATTTTTTGTTATTGCTCAAAATGTGTGAAGATTTTTTGAGTATAAAAAGGTCATGGGAACAAGAAAACTGTTTTGATACACAGCTGCGCGCTTACTACAAACCGATAAAAAATGCAAGTCTGGCAGACCTACTCTTGACCAGTTTCCACCCAGACCGCCCTAAACGTGTAAGAATTTTGAGTAAAAAAAGGTCATAGGGAACAAGGTCAAGTTATACAGAGATCTGTTCGTTTGATAATCCTCTTTCGGAAACCGTCAGTCTGGCATGCTCAAACCTGCCCAAAACTCAGCCAGACCGGGATAAAGCTACCTCCTGTGAAGCTTACTAATAGGTAAATAATGAGTAATTTTCACTTAATAAAACCTGATTTCAATAGATTTGTATGTAATCTTAAGGAATTTAAAATTTGCCACCTCATATTGCTACCACCACTCGATCTGCCATCATGAAAAAATGGCGATGTCTTACAATATTTTGGCAATATCTCTCTTCAGTATGTTCAGCATAATGGAATTAAATACAATTTTGTACAATTTATGCTGTGAGCAGTTTTATATCAAATAAATAATTTTAGCGTTGCACAGTCTTAGAGGGAAATTTTATTTGTGTTGGTGATATTTTTATAATTAACTAGCTGTCTCGACACACGTTGTTGCTCTGTCTCAACTATGAACTGGAATAAATAAATAACTCTACATACACCTATAACCTACTCCAACACATACACCTACAACCTACTCCTACATGTACACCTACATCTACAGTATTTTCTTCGTAATTTTTCCAATATTTCTCACCGTTTAAACTTCCACAATTATTTCAAGACCAAAATTAGCCAAATCAGTCCAGCCGTTCTCGAGTTGTAGCGAGACATTGGAATTGCAATCCATTTTCAGGGTTCCGAAATACTTAAGGAACCCTTATAGTTTCGCTCTGTCCGTCCGTCTGTCTGTATATCTGTCTGTCTATTCGATCATCTTGGTCGCAGCATTGTTAATGATAGAGTAAGTTATAGAATAAGTTAATAGAAACTCGAAACAAATACATCAACCGGTCAACTTCAAAATTTCTAATTGTCAAATTTTCAACCACACTTAACCATAGACAACATTACGTTTAGCTGTCAGTTGCGTTTTAATAAACCACGTTTTGTCACGTGACACGTCCCACAGGAATGGGATAAAAGTATTCTATATCCTATCTCTCCTGGTTCTAAGCTACCTCTCCACCAATTTTCAGCCAAATCGGTTCTGCCGTTCTTGAGTTATAAATAGTGTAAATAGCACGACTTTCTTTTATATATATATATATATTAATTGACTATATCCTACTTTTTATGCCCTTTCAGCTAATATCCATATCGAGAAGTTTGTAAATAATTATAAAGATCGCCAATTTATGACGGCGGCCATTTTGATTCCCAATGATATTGAATATATACCAAATTTGAGTGTCAATAAAATCAAAACGTGCAAAAATCGTTGAATCGTTCGCACGCTTACATACTCACGCGCAAATAAGTAGTTCAACCACGACTCCTTGTGGTCACCTCCTTTGTGTTTAAAAATTAGTCGAGCAGGAACTTTGTCGATATTGTATACAGCGATTTCACAAGCAATATTACACATTCAGCACCGATAAATCATATTTTACGAGTAGTAGCGTTGCAATTTTCGTAAAATTAAAATTGTAGAGCGGTTTTGCAGTTACAGGGAACTAATCGCCGGAGCGACGGCGTACGTTCGCCTTTTTGCGCCATAACCGAAACGATAAAATGCGGTTTGTATGTGACAATGTTACCGAGTGGACATTTTGTTCAATAGATCTCCAATTCTCTGATATATTACACAATTACTTTGTTTCGCAAATATTTATTTTTTTTGGTATTTTTTAAAACTTTAGGAACTAGCAATGGCAAAAAGCGCTTTTCGGTGTATCACATTTTAAAAATGATGATATATAATATACTGACACATAGTATGAAAATCATATCTTATAATAATTACAATGGTAATTACATAGTTTTTTGGCAATTCTAAAAGAGAAAACTGAGCAATCGTGACTCTTATCGCCTTATAACTTAGTGGTTAAAATGATGGATTGAATTGCATTAATCGTAAACTAGTATGTTAACCGAAATTTTTTATTATTTCCTCAATGTATCCCAAGTCCTTCTCGTCCGACAAAAACTCCTCGACTGACGGAGTAGTAGCCCGACGCATGGCTGCCGGAGCTGGCAGAGCCTTTATAATCGTATGTGCCTGAAAAAAAAATCATTATTCATAATAATTAATAGTTCAATCACCAAAGTACAATGTCGACAAAGTTCCTGCTCGACCAGTTTCTAAACATTTTCTTTTGCACTAGGCCGCCTCAAAATAATTATTTAAATACAAAGATACCGCAACGACTGTAGACATGGTTGAGCTACGTATTTACAAAGGAGTATGTGTGTGCGCGCACGATTCAAGCGATTTTCATCTTATGCCTGTTCGAGACACAACTTGCACGATAGTACGTAACATTAGGATTTTGTTGCAATAAATAAGAAAGAGGTGACATGGGGAATAGCACCAGGACTTTTATATTCCTTACAAAAATATAATTTCAAGTGCACACGCAAAATACGCAGACCCACAGGTCAACGATGAGTAAAAATGCTAAGTAATGATAAGTACCCTTTGATTAGCCGTTTCAAAGTCGTGGAGCAGCTCCAGCGCGCGCCGCTTCTCCAATGGCCGAGAGTTCTGGTAAAGGCGAAGAGCTCGCTGAAACTGACCGACTGTTTATTAGTTATAGGTAATATTTTATAAACCATATAACAAAAAATGATTGTGTGGTTTTATGAAACCACGGTAAAAGTGAAACTTTTTTTCACATTATAGACATTTAACTAAAAATTTTCGGAATAATATTCCATTAAGGGTATAAAAATCGCTTCATCAATCTTAATTTTATAGCACTTGCACAAATGAGTACCAGTCTATACACTACACGGTCAGCTGATGCGAACTATAGGCGCCGCCATATTGGCCTCGGCTGCTCTGACGAGCGCCTTTCACTTTATCCCTACTCCGCGGCCGACCGTCACGCGACATGCAACACACAGACTAAAAAGTTTGAGACGATGTACTGAAATAGTACTAACTAGTAACCTTGAAGAAAGACAGACAACAAGACCCGAGTACCCGGATTACAAATTTTGCGACACTACAAGACCAACAGTGACGTACGTTGTATATTTTTATCTGATTTAGAACAGTATTATGTTACCCTTTCCAAGAAACACCAGGATTTCCTTCCGTTCTGCAGGAAAATGAGCGGCGTGAGCGCGGTGGCGTACAAGGCTGCCTCGCGGTCCAGAGGATCGCCCGATTCGGAGAGGTAGTTCACGATCGCGCGGTACTTAGCCAAAAACGCCGCGTTTGTGCCGTCCCTGTCTAAACTGTGAAGGAATATTCTTTTTCACTCTCATTATGTGTTTAAGCCGTCCAGTTTACTCTTTATTTTATAAAATACTGCTACTTTTTCATTCTAAATGGATGCCTAGCTTACAAACAAATTGTAGGAAAAGCTTTGTAAAAATTCGTTGCAATCGGTTTTTAATTGAAAGTATTCGGTAACTCTTTCATAATAGCTTGGATCAGCCGACGGCGCGCGGCGCGATGTGTCAATATCCCAAAAGTATACAAAAGCCGAAAACACCTGACCCGCTCTGTTCATCCCGACCCCCCTGGTTAACATTCTACCATATTCAGGTCACCTGATATTTGACACATCCACCCTAGATACACAGTATTGAAAGATACACAATAAAATCTACTACGTGTTAATAAATTTGTGTCTTTCTCTGAATATTGCTACGATTCCGTGATTATTAAAAGGTTTTAAATAATAATGATACAATTTCTAATTCATAATAGCCTACCTTCATGCCTTCCTTGATACCTTCATGCTAGGGATAAGAACCATAAGTTTAAACCTTCTTGAGAGGGTTTTAAACTTAAGGTGTGGAGAGGAAATTGAAAAGACTGTAAGTCAGTAGCATTTCCATAAATTAACCATTTTTATAGCGCCTACTTTGGAACATGACTCAATATGAATATACTCATCGCTCTCTTTACGAGGTGAATAATTCCTACTGTTACTTCAGTAATAGCTAATCTGTTTTTTTATAAAATGTCAACCACGTACCGTAAATTTCAACGGAGCTCAAAAATAAAAACGAGTGTCATATAAAAGACATTATCACTTGCCCCGATTTCAACTGAGGCCTCACATTCGTGTCGTAATGAAACACAAACACCGGACATTGAATACAATGCTATGACAAACACGAAACAATCCTAATTTCGTAGGGATGTTCCACGGTGCTAGTATATTTTGTCAATGTTTTATCTCGAAATATAGTTTATGCTATGATGTTATTCAGATATTAGAACTTTATTTAGTAAATTCAATTTAAAGTGGAAATTATTGTTATAAATTTTCATTAAGGAGTCTAAAATAACATAAGAGCTAATAATAATTATAATATTGTGTGTTTTAAATTCCTATTACTGTCTGATGCTTATTAATAAAACTATTTACACCACAGATACGCTTATCCGTGCTGCTGTCTTTTCATGATACGTTGGAAAAGCCACTTGACAGACATAGACAGCAACATGGCTTAGCGTATCCGTGGTGTATATATTGTTATTAATAAGGGGGTGACACTTTAAGATACATTTAACTTTACGTTACTGTTACTATACAAACATATTACACTGTCGTATCGGTGTATCTAATAATGAATAGTGTCGGGTTCCACACTATTCATTATTAGATACACCTAATTTATATTGCCCGCAAGTTATAACTTGCATAAATGCAATAAAATTAACCAATGAAAATCGTTGTTTAAACTCGCACTAAACACGGCATATTCACTGTCGTTAATAGACAGTAAATTGATAAATACATCAGCTCCATCGCTTGTGGAATACAGTGTGCACCACAAATTAAACAAACATTGTGTTTATTCGTCCAAAAACATAACTTTGGTTCACATATTAGCTTTAATTAAATTTGTCCGTATACGCATTTAAAATATACAATAAATATACAGTGAATCTCTATTTTTTACAATTATAATATGTACAATGTAAACTGTTATTGAAAACATTACAAATGCCGTGTGTCAACTTTTTAAACTTTACTTAAACTTACAAGAAATTAATAAAATTGATATTCATAAAGTTAACTGATCGTAAAATATGTTTAGGTTTCAGTTCAGTCTTTATTTTTATGTAAACGTATAGCTTCGGTACACTTACTATGGTAATACATTGAGAAATTTCTTCACTATATCCGTGGAGCTCGGATGTACCCGCGAGCAGGGCTCGTCGCTAATATCATTTCTGTCTAAATCTTCCGACTCACAAAGGGCTGGGCTAAATAATACCTGAAGTATTCAAAAACAAACATAACAAATAACAATTAACAAAAAACACATAACAATTAGTGTTATTATTACTATTAGTAGTAAATGTTAATCTAGATTTGCTTTGCTAGCAAAAATATATTTTCAATATAATAATAGCTCCCCACACCGATTCCGGTGACGGTGCGGAATGAAACCTTCATTGAAACCGGGTCAGCTACGCAGGAGTTGTTTTATAGTTCCAGATTGTATGCGCAGTACACAAGAGCACTCTCTCCTACTTTACTCTCGTCATCCAGTGGGACGGATGACCGACACGACTGGCGAGAGATCAGGCGCAGGTACGACTTTTTACATGCCCATCCGACGCATGGATCATCTTTTAAACAGCTGGTGGTTAGCGTGCATTCCTAACCAAACTTGCAACAACACTTTTCGTTATTCCAACGCGGGATTCGAACCCGCGACCTCCGAGTCGAGAGCAAAGTCCTAAACTACTGGACTGTAAAGGCTGTTCTTTTTTACTTTTACTTTTTCTTAAAAAAAAATTACTGAGCATAGGAACATGCTACGATATTACGCACTACGTAGGGCACGCAACTTGGTACAGTAAGCGCTACGACGGTGCTACGCAGGGCTACGTAGCTTGCTACGGAGAACGTATTTAAATCACATAAAACAGCTTTTAATATTAAAAATTAAATAAATTATGGTTATGCTTACCAACATAACTATAAAAAACTTTGCATCTTGTGTTAGTGACCCCATTTTCGTATATATATATATATATAACTTTTTATGTTTGTAGAAAAATAATAAATTAATATTTATTGAATTATGATATGAATGTTTTATAATTTAATACAAAAAGAGGATTTAAAGTCAAAAAGTGCATAAGTCAGGAAACCATAAACTAAGACGTCATTTCTGTAAGGCGTGTCTACATTGGAGTGTCTAGATTGCAATTGGAGACTAAATTAGAAGAGCTATATATTATAGCTAGCATTTATATTATATAGTCTCCAATTGCAGATTTATTTAATTAATAACACGAAATACTAATAAAATACTAAATACTACTTTGTGATAAAACAATATATTTTATTAACACAAAATTATTCAGCAAATAACAATAATAAAATACTGTAGGTAAACAATACAGGTGACACAGGCGTCACCGCTGCATGTATTTTGTTGCTGCTGCAGTGCACGAGCGTTTCATACCTAACAGGCATCGGAGATCGGGTTGTGACCTCTTCTGTAGTACTGACTTCTGTGGTACTTGGTATGTCCTAATGAAAGTGAAAATGAACATTTTATTTCTAAATGAAACCTAAAAGCTACCACTGTACTTGTTTAACCCTAAGCGCCCAGTTAGACGTGTCGCGCGTTCGCCGTGCCGCCGCTGCGAAATGAGCTTTATTGAGTAGGCCACAAACTACAACCTAATGGCGATCGACCAACCTCGCGGCGGCCGCGCGGTTTTAGTTATATTCAAAAATAGCCTATTCAAAAATTAGGAATAAAAGCTTAATATAATAACTCATCAACATACACGAACCTTATTCGTAGTAAGAGTAGGAATGTTAATTCCTTTTCGAAGTTGCTGAAAATACAAATCAGTAATAAATGTTTAGTGTCACAATCGCGTACCAATATTATGGCGGATGTGTGTATTGAGACTGTCTGAATGAAGAATCGAAGATGGGTATCAACATTTTTTAAGAAATTTCAATTAAGATTTTATTAAATCATTTCATTTCTATTGTCGTCTATTATAATATCAGACACAATATTACATAAAACCTATCGTACCACGGGTACGTGTACCGTACACATTTCCGCAAAGGTTTGCAATTTTTTATGTCACCTTGACTGGTTTCCTCGACTGACAGATGATGTTCAATGCGGAGAAGTGCTGTATGAAGTTCTCCATGACCAAGCGTGCTCTGCCCATCACTGTGTTCAGGGAACGTAGGCGATCCACTACTTCGCTAGGTTCTACTGTTTTTAAGAATCGAGTCACCTGAGTCAATCAAAGAATAGCCTGAAACCCAATCACGAATAATTTGGGTAAATAATTAGTTAACGGATGAAAATTGTACAGGCGCTGTCATGACTTTCATACAATTTTCATTCGATGACGATACGAATGCTTTTTAGGGTTTCTTATAGTTTCGTTCTGCCCGCCCGTCTGTGTGTCTGTCTGCCTGTCTGTCTATTTGACTATCTGCCCTTCTTGTTCCTGTAATTATGAATATAAGTATAAAACAGCAATGAAATGTTTCCCTATTTGTCAGGGTTGCTCCTGTTGTGACATCAAATATGATTTAAAGTCAACAGTGGAAACATTGGCAAACATTACCTAACTGTCGACTCTGGGTCTACTTAGGACCTTTGGTATAGTTATAGATTGTGTATTAGATTTCAGTTTTGACATCATAAAATTAAACTAAATGAAGTGGGCGTGAAATTTATGTTTCATTCAACCCAACCTCCAAATAATAATATGAAAATCCTTTTTTTGAACTTAAAATAATAAATTACACAAAGTACATGCAGAATTTAAAAAAAAAGCCCAAATTGAAAGCCTGCTGAAGCAGTTTCTTCAAGGCAACCATAGAATAGGTCTTTTTAAATTAAGTCAAAGTTTCAACCATTACATTTTCACAAAATCAACCATTTTTAGTAATCGGCCTCTGGCATTTCTAAATCATAAGAGGTAGAAACTTGTAAGTTTCCATGCTGACAGGTCATGCTTAAAACTCTTTAGGAAAATGATTTTGAGCAAAATTAGGCAATAACTTATGAAGTAATTTAAAGAAAACCTATTGCACGTTAATAGCTACGGAACCCTCCTTAGAGATATCGTGATATGCTCTTGGTTATTCGCAAGTCGTTCGTTAGGCTACTGATTACATAATACGTTCATTATTTCATGGCATGATTTTTATATCATATCAAGCTAGTAGTTATTTTTAATTCTAATGGGTGTTTTATCATGCGTATTTATGCTCCTTCTCTCATATATCCTAAATTCCGTCTTTACCTATGAAATTGCCGTTCTGCAGTACTGGCCATTTAAAATCAAAATAATTTTTGTTTGGCTAAGAATTCTAATTTCAAATTAATTTTATTTAAAAAACATGGAATTCTTTTAGTCAAAAGTAGTCATTTGTTTATTGATTAGTGTTACATTTTCATCGCATTTCAATCTTTTTCGTCATCATGGATACGTTAAAAATTCGAGTAATTATGGAATATGAGTACCGTCGTGGCAGCAACGCGGCACAAGCGGCACGCAACATCAACGACGTTTACGGAGCTAACACTACAAACCAACGCACCTGTAATATGGTTTGCTCGCTTCCGTTCTGGAAATTTCGACCTGAAAAATGAACCTCGCGGTCGTCCGAAGACTTTGGCCAACAATGACGAATTAAAGGCGATTGTGGAAGCTGATGATACACTATCTACGGCTGAATTAGCAGCAGCTTTCGACGTTAGCGTCAAAACAATATTGGTAAATTTGCGTCAAATTGGCAAGGTAAAAAAGCCTGACAAATGGGTGCCCCACGAAGTCAATTATCGCCAGCGCGAAGTACGCTGCACTACAACCTGCACCTACATCTTAACTGCACGACAACGCGCGATCTCATACTGCACAGCAGACGGTCTCCAAGTTGCAAGAACTGGGGTTGGAAGCTCTCCGTCATCCACCCCACTCACCAGACCTTGCGCCTACAGACTACTACTTTTTCCAGAATTTGGATAACTTCTTGGCGGGAAAAAAATTCAATACCCGAGAGGCAGTACAAAATGCCTTTGAAGAATTTGTTGTCTGATGCCTCCCGTCCAGCTGATTGCTTTAAGAAGGGCATCAATAAACTGCCACTGCGTTGGCAAAGATGCATTGATTGCATGGGTGATTACTTCGATTAATACAAATAAAAAATACATGAAAAGAATTCATTTAAATTTTTTCATACAAAACGGCAATTTCATAGGTAAAGACCTAATATTAACTTGTAGCAATACCTACATTGCTAAATTACCTTATCGATAGAACACCATCCGTTTCTCTGCGTATTCTCAGCATCAGTAATATCCATCCACACCAGCGCCATGACTCTCGGGAAGGTGGTGTGGGGCTCCGCCCTCAGTACCTCCGGAGTCTTCAACAGCGAGCCCAAGTCTGGCTCCGATTCGTAGGAAGACACTTCAACCAGTATCTTGGAGTGGATCAACGTTTGAATAAACTCTTTAATAACCACTCCGTTATCTCCTTCTAATTTCCTATAACGATTCAACTCTTATTTCAATTTAAATGCTGAAAGTATTCTTCAATGTATTTATTTTATAAATTACAAGATGTTGCCCGCGACTTTTTGCGCGCAAAAAGAGATCCCGCAGAAACCGTACATTTTTCCTGATAAAGTTGCCTCTCTTCTCCGTGGTCTACTTTATATGTATGCTAAATTTCATGATGATCGAATGAGTACTTTTTTACGCGAAAGAGAAACAACCAAACAAACAAACTCACTTTCACATTTATAATATTAGTACCTAAGAATGAAAAAAATTAGGTTTCATTAAATATTGAAATCAACACTTTATATGAAGTTTAGTACACATAATGAATGCTATTAAAACGTAAATACTTGTATCCATTAAGGCATCGTTTCTCAACCATTTTTATGTCGCGACCCACGAAAAAGCCAAAAAGTTAAGTAAAATATCTTGTGACCCCATCACTATAAAATTATAATAATATGTACATAGCGCGCTATTTTTATCAGCTATACGTTATATTAGCCTTCACTGGTTCGAACGTTTGAACGATTTTTTCGACGTTCGATACATAAGATTCGTTCGAAAAAAGAATATTTTGTAGTTTGTGTTTATTATTTTTCAATAGACTGCGACCCCCTTTAAAAACAAACTCGAAAGGGTGTCGCGACCCCCCGATTTTGAAACGATGCGTTAAGGGATTCTCCGGAATTCCTCATATACTATATTGAAACGAAAAGTCCCAAAGTTACCTACCCTAAATTGTGCCCAAGTACTAACCCCATTACTAATAAAAATATTTAAACAGTGGATAAGCAATACAATGTTTTGTCCCTGTCTGTCAAGCGACTTTTTCCACGTATCAGATAAGGACAAAACATTTTATTGCTTATCCACTGTTTAAATATTTTTATTAGTGAGGCGGTATATGTTTAGGATCTGTGTCCTGCAATTTTGCAGATTTATAACTTACCAATGTATGTAGGTTAAAGTTCGCTACTGAAATACCACACCTTAGCATCTCCAGCATATACCGTCCGATCTTCCTCGGGGAAGGTGCGGGGTGCTCGTGGCACCGGGTTAGGGGCGGGTCCATGCATATGTCTACCATGGCCTTTTGCCTCGCGTCCTCCACCGCCAGCCAGTCCAAGGTTAGAGAGGACCTGTAGGACGCCAGTCCAGATAGTGTAGTCCGGGTCACGTTGAAATGGAAACGCGCGTTACACTGAAAGTTTTTACACACGCAAGTACAGCATTAAATGATGCCTAGAAAATGTGAAAATTTTAATCATGTGAATATGCAGTTTTTTTTGTCTTATTAAAATATTTATTATTGTACAATTAAATTAATTTAAAGGCAATTAATTTAAGTTTAATAATTTGTTTATCTTTTTAAATAAGTCCATTTAACCGATAATATCTTTCTAACAATTTAAAATCAATTACAAAATTCGAGGAGTTATCCAAAATTGCGTTAGCCGTTTGAAGTCCATCAAAATTATTGGCCTTCTAAAACTTTACCTATTACTCGGCCTTTGTTAAGATAATTTTCTTAATAAACAAAGAATGCATTGCCAACATGGAGCGCTCTACGAGAATTATAACTGAACAAACTTTTTCAATTTTCCCTTCTTTAAGAAAACTGTAATGACTGTATAAACGAGTTTGTGCGATATTTTAAACATTTCAAACAAGTAATACGCGACTCTGCTAAAGTGACTTTTAAAGACTTCGTATTAACAAGAATATTAATACGATAATTTTATTTATATATTTAAATTTATAATCTAGAAAAGCTAATTGTCAAATGTCTAAATTGCATGGTGGAAAGCAAAAGACTCCGTGGTCGAAACCCGACCTGTTGGTCCGATCAGAATTGCACAACACTCAATAAGTAGCATACTGATGGAGAAGGATTAATAAGAATAAATTTTATATTAAGTAACCTTTGTTTTAGCACTTTAAGCCAAGGTTTGGTGCCAGTTTTACCAACGCCTATTACAGTTAATCGTTGATTGAATATCATGTTATCTCTTTCGTTAATACGAAGAACGAGAGATATAACATGATATTTAGTCAACAATTAACTTTGACAGGCGTTGGTGTATTTTTTTAAACTTACCGCCTCACTGTTGCGTAATGTGACCTAGGTGTAAAATATACCTAGGGGTAGGTTAAAATCACCCGAGAGGACTAACCCTAGCAAAATATTATCTTATCATTAAGGACGTGCCTCCCGCAGTGTTTATCATGGTGTACTACGGCAGACATTTTCATAAACAAGTGTACCTTGCATAAAGTTAATCTAAATAAATTACCTCTAGCACCTCCTATTATAAATCGCAAATTGCATCTTATCTTATAATTACAACGTTCGTGACCTATTTTTTACTTTTAAGGCTTTAAAAAATGTCATGAAAGGCTTTTCTCGATATGGGAAATCAGCGAAAACTAATGATTTAAAACGTTCAGACATAAAACCAGTCAGATGCGAGGTAGGTATATTATCTAGCTAATAGCTTGCAGTGTCTTGGTATGAAGGTTTTAGTGGGTCTTGCGAGGTACATCTGTAACCCAACAGCAACAGCTGTATTAAATAATCGAAACTTTTAGTAAAATAAAATTAAAAGTTAAACCATATTCCAACGAATAAGTTTCAAGTAGGGTACCTGGATATCCTCCAATCCGTTCATAATATAAATCGTAAAACTTTTAATTTCCCAAAGTTTCTTTTATTTCTGCGTGACCAAGACGACAATTTTACATATTTCGCGAGTGGAAAATTTATTCAGAGCGGAGCTTTACAAAATTATAAGTACCTGATGTTATTCATCGCGCTGAGTAAAATACTGCCGGCTTGAAATACTTTATTACACACATAAATTTCGGCCTTACGTCTTATTTTTGCCGCGCCTCTTTGAATTTTAATTAAACTGGCAACACATGCCACCCATCCATCTGCTACAAGACAATATTACGCTTGTTTATCAAAGCCCTACCAGTAGGGCGATAAACTTTTTTGTTAGGTAAGTGTCTCGCGCCGAGCGCTTTGATATAGGCATCGTAACTTCTTATTAAAACAATTACTGACTGCCAAAAGGAAAGTGATATTTTCATTGCATACCTCTTTTTAATATAATACATCTATGATTGCATAAAGTCAAAGTCAAAAGTCAAAAATTTTTATTCAAAATAGGTATTTTCATACACTTTCTGAACGTCGATCTACATGATGTCTACCACCGGTTCGGAAACTAGCCCGGCGAGAAGAACCGGCGTAAGAAACTCGCGCGGGGCCATCTTTTATCAAAAAGATGGAAAATTGTTCTTTTAAAATATAAAAAAGGCATATGTATTTATTGTGTACCAATTTGGCTATATTATAAAATTCGAAGTATTCCGAAATTTGCGTTCCATTAAAGACCCGAACGAAAAGTAATATACTTAGTACCTAAGCAAAAACATCGCAGAGAACACCATTTTTCAGACCAACAGCAATAAAAAGTTCTTATAAAATGAAAAATCAATGCCTAGTCCAATCCTAATGAAAAATCAATAGGGCTAAATATGGGCTCAGACTTGGCCGTTAGGGAACGTCACAATTTAGAATAAAATAATACTACATGCAAACATACCTCCATTAAGAATAATAGGATTATTGAACGTCTTAACATTTTAGTTCATTTACAAAAATTTACAAACATCGATGTTTACACAATCAAGATCATATCATAGAATTTGACAGAAGTTTTGAAGTTACATACTTCTTCTTGCAACTTTCGCTTATGGCTTTCGGGCCCACACGTGCCATAATCACACCACACCGACGCGACAAAAGGTGATCAAGCTGTGGTTACGTGTGAATGAGTGAACCACATCTCAACTTTAACGCAACCAGCGACACCGAGTATTTATACCGATAGTTCACAACAAACATCAATATTTTGTCGATACCACAACGCAACGACAAGAAACCACAGCTTGACATGTTATCGCGTTGGTGTGGTGTGGTTGTGATGCGTCTGGGAACCCTTGCAGTAAAAATAATCTGGAAAAAATGTTTTGATCATCGTACTCTTTGGCCCGAGACAGGCCGTCCTCCTGAACCAGGACTCTGTCTTCTATACCTTCCTAGTAGGTACATACCCTACGTAGTACCTACCCCACAGGACACAGCCTGCCCCTTCTAACATTGAAAATAAAATATTGAGGACCGTAATAGGCGTAACTACACGGCAGCGGAACTACGCGACGCGACACGGCCAAACATTATTTGTATGAAATTTAATATTAGGTCCTTACATATGAAATTGGCGTTTTGTCGTACTGGCGACTTTGATCTCAAATTAGTATATCTTCTTTGGTTAAGAATTCTAATTTCAAATTTATACCGCTATTTACTCATGCATTTGTGTTTCAAAAACTGTAATTTTTTTTCCTCTTTTGGTTTTTTCTTTGCGTCACTCTGTTTACAAAATGGAAAACTTGAAATATCGTATTATTTTCGAATACGAGTTCCACCGTGGCACCAGTGCTGCAGAAACAGCTCGAAGGATTAATGATGTGTATGGCTGCGGTGTCGCAAAAGAAAACACAGTTACTTTTTGATTCCAAAGTTTTCGTTCTGGAAATTTCGACCTTTGCCCCGTAGACAGCCGGAGACCAAAGTTGATAATGAAGAATTGAAGGCTATTGTGGAAGCGGATCCATCGCAAACCACGTCCGAGTTAGCTGCAGGCTGGCGGTGTTAGTGATAAAACTGTTTTAATCCACTTGAAGCAAATTGGGAAGATGTAAAAGCTTGAAAGGTGGGTACCTCATGTAATGAAAATTGGATCCTGTACGATAATCGGAAATGCTCATCGCAATTGGTGAACCCTGGCGAACCAGCAAAAGACTGCCCCTAGCGAAAAAAGACTTAAAAAGTTACTTGTGATCGTTTGGTGGACTAGTGCCGGTGTCATTCACTACAGCTTTCTTAAATCTGGCCAAACGATTACGGCAGATGTCTACTGTCAGCAACTGCAAATCATGATGGAAAAGCTAGCTGCTGAACAACCAAGGTTGGTCATTTGCTCTAGGCCACTGCTGCTTCAGGACAACGCTAGACCACACACTGCACAACAGACGGCTACCAAATTAGAGGAGCTTCAATTGGTATGTCTAAGACATCCACCGTACTCCTCGGACCTTGCTCCAACAGGTTACCATTTTTTTTTTAAATTTGGATAACTTCTTGCAAGGGAAAAAATTCAACGCCGATGGGGCAGTCCAAAGCGCCTTCCAAGATTTTATTCATTTCTGTCCGAATGCTTTTTTTAGTAAAGGAATCAATGAACTACCTATGATATGGCAAAAGTGCATAGATAGTACCTAATGGTATAAGTACTTTGATTAAATAAATATGTTAAAAAAAATCGACTTTATGTTCCTCCTTTACAAAACGCCAATTTCATATGTAATGACCTAATATAAAGAACTACGCGGCACTCCATTGCGGTATACTTACTTCTTACCTTTCAATCTAGTTAAGTAGTTTCTTCATGAAAGTCCAACAAACACAAGCACAAATCCTTACTCCTTACAAACTTCTCTAAATGCGCTGAAACTGTTGTAATTTGTAACGTATCAACTGGATACGTTACACTGGATAGACAGGCCCCTCTTTACCACTGGGCACACTGGGTACATGCCCAGGGCTCCCGATGGATTGGGGCCCCCTAGTCCCAACTCATATAGCTACTCTACACTCGCTTGTAAATTAGGCTTACCGATTGCCAGCATGTTTAATAATAATTTGAAATAGAAAAATTACAATATATACATTTAAATTTAACTGTTTTAAAGAAATTCATCTGAATTATTTTTATTTTGTGATCACGGCCACACGGTCCAATCCAGCACCTATACAAATGGCCGCCATTAGTGTCAATGAATTATCAATAGTGACAATAATTTTTCCCAAATAATTTGTTCCAAAGCCGCGGTGCTGGCTGTGCCACCTGGTCCGTATGGATGGCCCCTATACTGAGGTGTATTTAAAAAATTTGCACCCCGGGCCCATTAACATATTTTGCCGCCCCATTAAGCATTGGCGGACATTTTGTTATCTTTTTACAGGTTCACATCTAATTATTTAAACCCTATCTGAAAAATTATTATTTTAAGTAATCTAGGAAAAAAATCAACAGCCTAAAACAGAACGTTGATACAAGTACTATCATATAATACTCTTTATGTTAAACGCATTCAAACGGAGCGAGCGACCAAATGTTTTTACTATTTTACCTGTTAATCTCTTTTTAAACTTTAAAACCCGAAAGACTGTTGTACTTTAGAAAAAAAAACAATAAAATCAATAGCCTAAAACAGAGATGGCGAACCTATGGCACACGTGCCATCGAATCCTCGAACCTATGGCACACGTGCCATCGAATCAACGAACCTATGGCATGCGACACAATATTTTAGGCACGTCACTGATCACTAAATTTTGTTATTATGTACTACGAAAAAGGTGTGCAATAGGTAAATATGACAAACGTAACATAATATGTTATTTGCTAAGTATATATTTTGCAACATTAGAAATTACACAAATTTTACTTCAATTTAAATTACAAAATGATCCTACTCCCACAATATTTTAGGGTTTAATAGGTATAATAGGGAAAAAAATTTGCTCGCTCACGTTTAACATAAAGAACATAATATTAAATTATTTAGTGCCGACGCGATGTCGTTTGTTCTGTTAAAGCCGGTTAATATTATGGTAATTTTTCGAAGTTCACCGTTTTTCGTGTTTAAGTTTGAAGTTTGAACAGATTTTAACCTGTTTAATGGGAAAAATGTTTGCTCGCTCGCTCCGCTCACTCATATTTAGTATTGATGTTCAGTTTTGGGCTATTGATATAATTCTATTTTTCCGAAATCTTTCCGAAAAATAAGTCTTTCAGGGTTTAAATTTAAATTTTAAAAAAACATGACCCATTATTCTAATGTGGTGGTAATACGAGTAGCTAAAAGACGGCGCTGCTCATAGACCTAACCACGTCAATATAGTCCCGTGTTAAATTACATACGGAGAACTTGTGCAATGTGCATATGACATTCCACAAGATAGTGTACCGTATAATACACATTACACATACAAGATCGGAGACCCACGGGCCACAAACGAACAAGTCCCCGTTATAGCTCAGCTGCGCGTCATGTAACATGACAAGGTTTTGCCACAAAGTCACTGTTATAATATAATATACTTAACATGAATCTATTAAACATTTTTATTCAAAAATATTTATTTTAAAATATATAACACTTACAGTAATTACAAAATACATTACCCTAAATTCAAAATTTCGATGAAAGTCATTCACCTTTTGTAAAAATCTCAACTTGATAATAATATTACAATTAAGCTTTTACAGCGTTGTATACTATTCTATTTACAAAAATATACATTTACAAATGTTAAATATACAAATTAGTAATATAAAAAGTACGACTCTCTCGTTTTTAGAAGAAAATATAGTAGCTAAATTGTTCTCTTTACTTAGCTCTAAACTTAGCATATAAAAGTAAAAAGCTTAGGATATAGGGACCACGGGGAAGGACATAGGCTACTTTTTATCGCAGCAATATGTACTATTCCCCGCGACATTTCCTTTTGCGCGTACGAAGCCGCGGGCAACATCTAGTATTTAATGTATTTTATTGTTTCAAAGTATTGTGATAAAATAATTTATTTAGTAAACATAGAACACTTTATTTCTTTAAATTACGTTTGTTATTTACATAGTTATAAATTGCACTTAGTATGTACATAACTGTTCTGAAATATTCTGTATAAAATAAGTTATCAAAATAATACTTACTTTATATTATTATAAATCGTTTAAAATTTTGGTCGCTTGAGAAAAATATATGTACTTACAAAGTTATTTACTACAATATTACCATAAAATAATAATATAATGTATAAAATATTTCTTTGTACTGGACATAGTAGAGATTACAGAAGCGGGACAGTTTGGAATCTAGGTCTAATCTAAAAGAATAGAAGACTGGATTCACATTGCGGCAGTGTGCAACATTCAGGATCAAATTTCATCTAAAAGATACCTAATTTACTTTTAAATGTGCCTCTCTAGCCTATGGATAAAATGGACTGTATACATCACTTTGCAAGTATGTGACTGTTATTGTTCCTAGAGACATTTACATGCCGTTGTAAGCTGGGCCGCCGCCACCTTCAGGTACGACCCAATTGATATTTTGTGAGGGATCCTTGATATCACAGGTCTTACCTAAAAATAATTTAAATTAAATATAAAACAAATTATTTTATCAACTATTTTGATCCACGTTTTCGACTGGAAAAAATATATTTTTACAGTACAAATTCTTAACGGCATTGCATGCCATGGTAATCGTCGTTTTTCTATGGAAATTACAGACAATGTATGAAAAATCGCGGTTCCCGAATTTGGAATTTATTTTACAATTTACTGTTGTAAATGTTATGCGAATATTATGCGAACATTTTGAAGGATGCGTACACAGCCACAATAATAATTATAAATTAATTATAATTTAATTAATTAAGAATAATATGTTGTATCAATATACTTACAATGTATACAATTCTGAGCGTTAATCTGTAGCCTCTGGCCATCTCCGGTTTCCATGGGGACGTACTCATACACTCCTGAAATAAAAATATTATGTAGTTAAAAGGTAACTTTAGGTTGGTACAGTCACAGAATCAAGACAGAGGACCATATAAACAGCTACATAGTAAACTTTCGATTTGATTGCACTACTACAAGCATACGGTGTGTCCACAATTCTCTTATCGCGTACACGGCAATAGTGGAAAAATCCGGTTAAGATTGTGTGCCGTCGAAGGGACGTCTAAATTTTCAAATTTCGTGTTTGAGTTTTTATGTCATGTGAGATTGAGAATTGTAATATGTTGTTGGTTGTTATTACGACAAATAACAATGTTTTTAAATATTATATTTGTGTCTAATGAATGTTTAAACTTTATAATATAAGAATATTAAATACAAATAAATAAGAGCATCCCCTGAGTCACACGCGTCATCATGCAGGTTCGATGCCGGGTTGTGGTGTGTACCAATTAGACTTTCTCAATAACCGTATACAGACGCTAGACTTAGTTTAATCATGTCTGGTCAGTTTCATACATTGGAAAATGAAGTTCATGCTCAGTACGTAAAGATGTCACTACGAGTAAGCATTGTGAACCATGGAAAAGTAAATCATATTAAAAGCACAATTAAACCGCCATGTAACTCGTTTTGTTTTACGTCAGTGATTTATTTACTTTTATTCTTCAAAATTTTCAATGATTACTGAATAAAATGTGAATTTATAACAATATTTAATTCATACAACGCCCTCTTCGTTCATCGGCACTACGGGACTCTTCAAATTAAATGTCGTCAATTCACGATAGATGGCTAGTTAAAACGACGACGCAACGCGCAGGCGTGGGCGTTAATTTAACAATTTATCTTTATAGCACAGAGACAATAATATACTACGTTAGTACGTAGATAATAATATACTTAGTTATGTTTTGTTATGTTCGTTCTCTGAAGATAGTGTCATTTATAATTTCCACGTAAAGTGCCATCTAGTAAGTTTTCTTAGTAAATAACATTATACTGACAATCATAGAACTCGTTGTAGTACCAAGCTCGCGCCACGGGCGCCCGCGCCGCGCGTTTTAGTGTGGGGTCAAATCGACCTATGGGATCGTCCCTCTGTTGTACGTAGTATATTATTATCTCTGTGGTTTAATTTACCCCCATCTTCTGTGACAACCCTGACAAAATTTTGATCGTTCTATGAAAGCCGTTCCTTTGTAAGTAAGTATATATTTTACTATGTGGTACAGTCCTACAAGGATCTTTTTTGGCAATCCCAAGTAACATCGATATGGGAGCGTGAGTGTCGCAACTAAGAACAATATAGTGCTTTTCACAAAAGAAGTCCCGCGGCAATTAGTGGAACTAAATTTGTTAAAACAATTTAACAAATATTTACCTCAGGCTAACAAAATACTCAAGGTAAAGGAGTTTTGTGAAGCAGAACAGCAGAATCAAGGTATTCTGATACCCATTAATAATGCTGGCCACATTTTGTCGCACGATATCAGCGCTGCGTCTAGGGGACTTCTTGCATGAAAAGCACTTTATGTAATACTAAACGTGACATTTTACAATATGGTGGCGTTAGTTCTGATTTTAGCCACGCGCCAAAAGATCCTTGTAGGACTATAAGTAATTTAAAGTGGCTAATGTTTGTACCTGCAGGACAGAACCTCGCCTCTGGTCCGTCAAACTCGGCTAAATTCCTCTTGACCGGCACGCTGTCGTCTCGCAGCGTCAGGTGCGGCGGCTGGTCAGACTCGTGGTTTGTGCCTGAAACATACGTCAAATTAATTAGTTAAACCCCTGCAAACGAAATGATTCGCCTGATGGTAGGCCTTTAATTACGGCCCAAGGACATCCACAACAATAAAAACCGGCCAAGTGCGAGTCGGACTCGCGCACCAAGGGTACCGGTACCGTAAAAAACCGTCCGTTAAAAAATCACGTTTGTTATATGGGAGCCCCCTCAAATATTTATTTTTATTCTGTTATTGAGTATTTGCGGCAGCAGAAACACATCATTTGTGAAAATTTTACCTGTCCAACTATCACGGTTCTTGAGATACAGACTGGTGACAGACGGACAGACAGATTGACGGACGGTAGTCTTAGTAATAGGATCCCGTCCCGAGTGCAGTTACTAGTAAGCAAGCAGTTTGTCAACTTCTTAAACGGGAGTTATAAGTTCCGTAAGCCCTATATAGTATCGTCACACGGTCAAACGCAAGGGCAATTCCACGCCGGTTTAATAGCTACACAGAATCTTAATTAGTTTCGGCTTAATTAGAAATAGTTTGTGTAAAATTACTGTCTAGGCTGTTTACCTGTTAATGCCACAGACGACAGCAAATCGAAGGTGATCACTCCGTCAGGCTTGGGGTATTCGATGGGCTGGCATTCCTTCGCCAGCTTCAACTTTGAGTGATCCGCACCTGAAATAGATTATGACGAAATATGTTTACTAAACTACCATCCGCTCTCAACAAAAAACATGGCTATCAATTTTAAAGTCGAAACAACTAAGAAAAAGCGTAAAATACAATAATTTAACAAATATATATAGTTGTTTAATTTTCTTTTACCTCCATGACTAAGAGTCCAGGGTTCCATACCGCGGACGGCGGTGGAGAAGGCGGAGTAAGCGATGCCTCCGTACAGGCCCAGGGACGTGTGGAATGATGGACGGCAATTGCGTACTTGCTGGAATTTAAAAATATATATTTTATGCTTAAGGAAATGTGCCGACTAAATATGAAGATAATAAATTATTTTTATAAGGATACAAGTCTAAAACGCTTCGTCTACAAATAATTGATGTCATGTTTGTAAGACAAACCAATTTAAATAATGCACTTCACATCACAGATATTATACAAAAACATTATACAATAAAAATTAACTGAACGCAAATTATACATTAATTAATGTTACCTTTAATTCTTTGTACACAAAGGAGCTCTTTAATTTGTCCTCATAGAGAGTAGGCGTAACTCCCTTATCGTGCGTCGCCTCGCCCGATAAAATAAGTTCCATCGCTGCTTCCGCAGCTAGCATACCTGTGGCAAACAGTATTGTATTTTTTACTGATATTATTAAAACTTTATAGCGCTTAAAATATTCAGTTACTAATGTTGATGTTACTATTGATGGTACTATGTTAATCCACTAGGTTCATACGATTCGCAAAGAGTATTATCGCTATTACTAACTTACCATTTGTAATCAAGTTGATCTGGGAAACTGTTGTTATGGACGCGTTCGGCGTTGGCTCGGACCTAGTTGTAACAATGATCCAAGGATCTATCAGCACTATTTATCGGTTGAAGTGCCAATTCCTCTGTAGTCCTTTGTCAGAGATGAGAAGCTAGGGTAAATGAAATGAATTGTACTGACCGCTCTTCATAGCATTGTGCGTGCCCTTGATGCGCGGCACGTTAAGGTAGCCCGCCGTGTCGCCAGCCAGCACGCCTCCCGGGAACGCCGGCCGCGGCAGGCACTGCCATCCACCCTCCACGAGTGCGCGCGCGCCGTACGCCACGCGGCTGCCGCCTGGAACAAAGGATGTTATAGTTGAAACCATGAGAATAGATAAATTTTATAAAATGAACATCTGTCAAAATTTCATCAACATGAAAATAAGCCAAAATTCAATTACGACAAAGTAACACATTAATGCCCGGTTTCTGAGGTTTTTATTCATAGTTTATCTATTCAATAGCGCTTTTGATTGGTTAACACATTTGCATCATCCAATCAAAAGTGCTACTTAATAGATAAACTAATGACAAAAAACCTCAGAAACTGGACATTATTTATTCGAAATTTATAAGCAATTTAGTAAATAACAAAGTCTATATACAGTTGACGTTAAACGACGCTAAGTCACGGTAAACAGAGAACAGTAGGACATCTAAGGCCGTCTGGCGAGTTATTTGCCTACGCTCGCGTTGGCGTAAGGGCTGTCAAATAAATTCTAAAATAATGCAGGCTAACGCGAGCCGTCACACTTCAATACGTGTGATCACGGTACGTACGCGATCGGTCACGGCACAGCCCGCACTGAGAGCGCCTTATCATTCCATATACAAGGTGTGTGCCTGCGAGCGGATAGGCGCCCGACGCGCACGCACACATTCAAATCGATCACGGCATGTTTGTATGAAGATATTGTACTGTTCTCTGTTTACCATGGCTAAGTTTTCTGTAGGTGACCATTTTTAAGTCTTTATATAAATTTAGGCCATGAATTACGATAATTTCGAACCTTCAAACAATGGTTTGATGTAGGGATGAGTCTTGAATTTTTGGAATTCCTTGAAGGGGCTTAGGTAGGGATTAGTGTAGTCGAGTCCAACAACGAAGCCGGCTGCCACTAAGGGAGCTTCGCCCTCTTCTACCTTGAGATGATAGATAAAGGAGCCTCCGTATGTGTTTTTATCTAAAGGCCAGCCACAGGTGTGCTCTACTAAGCCAGGTTTGTGATTCTGAAAATAGAAATACTCACTTATTATTCATTGGGTCAGAAAAAATGATAATTTGGCCTAATCCGGGATTTTAATTAAATTAATTAATATAGCAGAAAAATGGTTTATGTATATGTAATGGTTTACATTATAAAACAATAGAAAAAGAATCTTAAAATAAGATCTTAAAAAAATAATAATAGGAAAAGAATCATTGTAACATTTATATGGAGAAAAGAAATGTTTACCTCAGGCTTAACTTCCCAGAGCTCCTTAAGACCAATGCCGTAGGACTGTGGCTCGCTGTTCTCACGTAAATTGTACTTCTTTGACACCATTTTTGTTAAATGCCCGTGACAACCTAACAAGCAATGATGATATTTAGTAATATAGAAAAAATTTACATTCTTTTTCATAAGAATAATTACTGTTATAATAATTATAATTATTTTATAATTAAATTATTCAGATATTTTGCTATTAACACAATCCTTGTTGCAAACAAATTTTCTATTTATTTGCAACATACAACATACCTTCGGCGAAAATAGTTATTTTTGAATGAAACTCCATTCCTCTTTCAAACATGTCTTTGGGGCTGCCATCCTTGGCAATTCCCACATCGCCTGTAGCTACACCTTTTAGTGATTCATCATCTCGGTATAATAAATCTGCACCAGCACAACCAGGCCATACCTGAAAGACAAAGAAAAGTAATAATTTATATTACAGATATATGCTTACAAGTTTTTTTTCCTAGTAACATGTATAAGTTTCAACACATAAGTTGACTGAAAATTACTTTCTCAGGCAGCCATTTTGATGTCAACTCACATCTCGCCTATGAATCTATAGATAGTTTTATGGGATGTAACTTGTAATATTCCTGACTAAATGTTATCTGAGATTATGTTATATTATAAAAAGGTATATGAAATAATTATGTTTTATCATAAAAAAGTATATGATATAATGTTAAAAGTTTGTATTTTAAAATTATGTTTCTCACCTCTGCTCCAGCAGCCTCTGCTTGTTCACCTAACCATTTCACTAAATGTCCCAATCTCACTACATAATTTCCATGATTGTAGTTTGGCAAACCTAAAAAATTGCAACATACAATAAGATTTTATTACAATATATCACATTTTAAAATTATAATATTTTTATAAACATTTTAATACGTTTCATTCCTAATTAATATGTAAAAAACATAAACATGTTATTTACCTGGAAATACTGGCAATGGAATCCTACCACTTTTGGTTAGAAGGCCGAATTTATCAGAAGTGACAGGGGTGTTCAGTGGTGCACCCTTTTCCTGCCAGTCCGGGATGAGCTCATTGAGGGCTATAGGATCCACACATGCTCCAGACAGTATATGACCTCCTGTTTCTGCTGCTTTTTCTAATAAAGTAACTCTAACCTCCTAAAACAAAATAAAATTTTCTATCATCAATTTAATTTAAATTTAATTTATAGCATTTATGTTGAAGTATGTTATAATGTTTTTATGTAGAACATGAAATTTATTTTTCGAAAGATTTCTGTAGCAACTTCCAAGATGCAAGTTTTTTTTTATACAAATGCTGTCTAAAAAAACTAATTTATTATTATTATTTTATATAACTAATTTATTATTATATAAAGCATTTATAATCATTTTAAGAATATTTGAAGCTATTAAAATATCTTACAGCTCCCTTTTCTTCTGCTATCTGCCTTGCCCGAATAGCTGCGGCCATACCTGCAGGACCTCCGCCAATAATGAGAATGTCCGTCTCCTCTGCTATTCGCTCCATATTTATTTCTAAGAATGAAATATATTAATGGCAATTGTAAAAGAAACATAACAAAACTTAGTTCAAATAAAAAAAGTACTTAAGAAATTAATCCCAGAACATCTGGCGCTAATGTTTGCTGAAGCCAGCTCTAGTAAATTTCTTGAATGATCAAGTTATTTTTCAGCTCTCTAAAACTTCATTCATTTTTACTTTTTTGTAGCCTGTAAACACAATTTATAATTACTCTTATCAGATTCTTATCTATAGTTTACAGGTTCCAAACTAGCTTGAAGGTAAACAATATTGATAAGGTTTGGGTGTTTATGAATTACGCGAAAATATAGATAAAAATTCCATATGCCTTACCTTTCCATCTTGAATCTTTATCTCGAGGATGTATGGTATAATGTGTTGTTATTTTTGGATACGCATCTGAATAAAGTCTTCGGGCCGCACTCGTTAGCCTCCCTACTAAAATCACAAAAGACAAACGTTTTTACAAACATTGACAAACAAATTATTTAATGTATAAAATGAACTTTGAACTTCTATTTTTAAAATGATATTGCGTAATGATAAATTATAAGTGAGGTAATTAGAAAAGTTACAAAGAAATTTAGTATTTTCCTTTTTACTCGTACGTCAGCATTTATTTCATTAATTTAAGTAAAAGTAAAATAAAAACAACAGCTGATAGAAGTCGTACCCAAATTAACCTAATGTGTCGTTCATAATAATCCAGTAAAATATTTTGTATACAAAACTAAAATGATTAAGACTTTAAACACAGGTTTTTATTAGGAAAATAACGTTGAAAATAATAATAAAAACAATAATATTTACCCTGACGAGCCGAACTAACGATAGCTGACGCCATTTTTATTTTACTGACAACTGACATCATGTGTGACAACTGACAAATGACAATAAACTATATTGCCTAGCTTGACCCTCTGAATAAGGAAACTAAAAACTTGACAATAGGGATGTTGCCATTGATTTGGATGATGCCTAGTGTGGAATATCACATTATTATAAATTATAATTTAAAATTATTGATTAAAGATACATAAATCTAAAAGAAATAGATATTTAGATTGACGCAATTTAAAATTATAAGCAAATAAAAAATATTGCCTATTTCTTTCTCGCAAAACGATTTCTTACGTGACATATATCGCTCTTATTCATATTGTAAATTTAAATTGTCTGTTTTTCATGATATACGAAAGTGGGTTCTAGATTGGTTATTAACATGTTGTATAACTACAAATAGACGAAAAAAATTTTTAGGCAACATGCCTATGGTCAATGACTAACAATTAATTTTTTATTTATTCATTGTAAAGATGCAGACTTATGCTATAGTATAAATAAGGAAGTTGCCTAGTGTCGAGTGTGTACTTAACACGTTCATTACGTTCATTATGTTATACCAATATCTTCAGTTTGCTTAGGAGTAAAAAATAGACAGTTACTGTAATTTAAATGTATCTTTAAATAAAAACGTATCGGGTCGATTGATTCTGATACCGGCAGGGAATTTTTTTTTCATCTAGTGCGGATAACAGGTCCTTTAGACCTTATACCCGATGACCTAATAACCGCCCTAGATTAATGGACAGTTTGTCTAGTGTAGAGCTTAAGTGCAGTTGCAACACGACAGAAATCTGTCGTGTTGCAACTACCAATGCAATTTTATCACTAATAATTGTATTGCCAAGTTTATAATATTATAATATCGAAATACTATTATGGTACTTTATTTTTTATTCATTGTGGTTACATAATATTATTTTCGCCATCATGAAGCGCTATAGGAGGCTTTTGATGTCTAATAATTGAAAAGTGAAAAGTGAAATAATTGTTAATTTTTAATAATTATTCTAATAGAAAGAGTATGTAGTCAGTTGTTTAAAAAAAATATATTATTTTATCGTTATTATATTTGCACATCACATACGCAGACGGTCGGTATAAGGTCGAAAAGATCTGTTCATTTTACTACCTAATGCTTTTTACATGTTTCCAATTATCCGATTTGAAAACGGCTCAATAGGAATGTTGACTATTTCATTGAAAATATGTCAGTATCTTAAAATAAAATGATTAACTCCAGCAAGTAAATTGCATATGTTTATATGCAATTTAATTATTAACTTATGCAAGTTGAACAGATATAATATTCGACCCTATGACGCTGCATGGACTAGTTTACAAACAGGTCTAGGATGCCTGATACCGTTCCAACAGAAAGTTAACGAAATAGGCTGACGCAATGAAGGTGTTAAGCGTCTTACTTACGGTCCAGCCTGCAAATTCAACACCGTTACCGTAAAATGAGCAGAATCGGACACTTTCGAAGTTTGACATCAATAGAGTCTTATTAGGTATAGAGCAGAAAAAAGCTATTGCTTCTAATTTTAAAATCTAATTTAATTGCTTCCGGTAGTCTATATTTTTGTTTACAACGCATTATAATGTAAGTTTTAAATAGAAAATCTACAAAAAGTAAAAAAAAACTACCTTGACCCGATTCACCTTCGCTCTGGGGTTAATTGGGTCGAGTATGGGGTTAATCGAGTTTTTGACAGGGGTGGCACTTACTTGAAACAACTAATCGTCGCCTCAGTGCTTGTTTGTTCTATGTGCCATTTTTTTCAAAAATGAACTTTATATTATGCAATATTGTAAAGACTAAATTTTCAATCCTGCTGGTCAAGAAAGTGATTGTGGTTTTTTCTTCTAAAATAACAAAAAATAACCTAATATATAATAACCTAATAAGTAACCTAAAAAAAATCAGCCATTTTGTTTGATTTGTTACTTTGGCGAGATACAGTAAAAGGTTACTACGTTTCTCCGGAAATTTACTCTAAAATTGTATTATTTTTGTGGTTTTAATTAATTTAATTACTAAAAAATTATATTCAAAACACATTAAGAAACAATGTGCTTACGCAGCCACAAACTGAGCGGTAATTTTAAGTTTTCAATCAATTTAGCTATGAATTTACTACAGAATGTCTGTTTTTTGATGCACATCCTCCGAGCTAAGCTCGAGAGTGTATTTATAATAATTATTATTGAGTATAATTACCGTTTTTCAAAACAAAATTGATAAGAATTATTATAGAAAATATTAATTAATTAAATAATATGAGATAAAAATCTTCTCCTGTAAATTTTACCAATTGGTAGATAGAACAAACAAGCACTGAGGCGACGAAATCGATTCAAAAAATCCTCATAATGATATAAACTTTATGAAAGCATAACCTACGTGAATACTACGTACTACTACTAACATAATATTTTATATCATTAAACTACTTAATATTGCTCAAAATAATATTGTTAAAAACAGCCTCCATGGTCTGGTTGTTAGACTTGCCTCTAGACTCAGAGGTCGTAGGTTCAATTCCTGCATAGGTAAAACAAAAAATATATTTTCCAAGTTCAGTTAGGACAATGCAAGCTGATCACCTGATTGTCTGACAAGAAAGATGATCCATGCGTCGGATGGGCATGTAAAAAGTCGGACCTGCGCCTGATCTCTCGCTAATCGTGTCGGTTTTCCGTCGTTATGAGAGTAAAGGAAGAGAGAGTGCTCTTGTATACTGCGCATACATTTGGACACTATGAAATGACTCCTGCGTAACTGGCTTGGTTTGAATGAAACCGGTCACCGTCACCCAAATGGCGTTGGGAGTTATATATTTTACTATTTAACAATACAATTTCTTTACAACAAAACCATTCTGCTAATAGCGCTCCTTAATCTTCTGTTTTCTATGGAAGATGTCAAGCTGGCGATGTATGAAAAACGACGATTTCCGAGGACTATTAATTGCTACAACCCTATCTATAAAAACCCAATTTACCCACAGATGTTCCGATTTATTAAGTTTAGTCCCAAGTGACCCCAAGTGACCCAATCCCCCACTCATTTGACCCTTTACACCCCGTAGTTCGACCCCTTTCCCCCCATTATTTCTTAAATTTTTTTTTTTATATGTATTTATTTTAGTTCGCTCAAACAACACGGTCATTAGCGACCACTTAAGGCTTACAATTTTAAATTAAATCATAATAATTAATTAACTTTAGAAATGTTACAATTTTTTCGATACTTTCAAAACACTTATTAAAACATGAAGGGAGATTAACTTTTAGACGTTCAGTATTATACATTGGACAATCAATTAACAGATGCTTAACAGAAACATCACTATCACACCTTGCGCATCTTTTCTTCGCTTCCTTGGTGATGAGATGGATGTGAGTTACATTAGTGTGCCCTATTCTTAATCTATTTAAAACTACTTGATCTCTTCTATTATTTGGCTGTAGCTTGCTTTTTTCAAAAACTGTTTTTCTTATCTCAAATAAATCACTATTATTATTATTTACCCCTATTACTGTTCCACAGGTTCTTAATTTTTAGCTTAAAATATTTTTGGAGATCTTTGATACTAGAGGTTAAGTAATTGCAGTGTTCTAATTTTGTAGCTTCTTTAGCTTCCCTATCGACTTCTTCGTTTCCGGGGATGCCCTGGTGGCTAGGGATCCATATTAATAAAATGGCAACATTATTATCTACTAATTGAATTAAGTTGTCTTTAACTAGATTAACTAAGGGGTCTATGTTACTTATATTTAATAGCGCCTTTAAGGAAGGCAATGAATCAGAAAATATCAAACATTTTGTTTCGTTTATGTTCCCTCTAATAACGTTTAGGCATTCCAGTAAAGCAACCATTTCACATGTAAATATGGATGCGTAGTTCGGTAGTCGGTACTTAAAACTACTATTTTTCGAAATCATTGCACATCCAGTCCTTCCCTCATAAACAGATCCTTCGGTATAATAATGTAAAAATTCCGGGTATTTATATATTATTTCACTAAAAATATTTAAAAATAAACCATCTGGAATAGAATCACGCGGGTTTCCTTGGGCGATTTCTGTATTTATGGGGAGAACTATTTCTTTCCAGGGAGGGTTTATGAAATGTTTGCGCGGAAAAACTAGAGGAAGTTCAAAGTTTATTTCTTGTAAATATTTTTTAACTCTTAATCTTAAAGGTAATGGTAGGGATGACCGTAGGTTAAACTCAATGTCAGATGCAAAGTCACTTAAAAATAGAGAATTCTCATTATTGGCTATGTGTTTCGAGGCGAATGAAAGGCATAACTCCTTTCTCCTTAGTGTCAGGGGCATTTCGTCTGTCTCAACTAAAATACTGTTTACTGGGCTGGTTTTAAATGCTCCGAGACTCAAACGTAGACATGTGTTATGACAGCTTTCTAGTAGATTTAGAATGTTAGGAGAAGCTGAACCGTAGATAATGGAACCGTAGTCAATTTTTTGTCTAATTAGGGCTTTGTAAGTGTTTTTAATGCATTCGCTATCCGATCCCCATCTATTAGCTGATAATATTTTAATAACGTTCATTCTGCTATAACACTCTGATTTTAATTGTTTTATATGCGTAACCCAATTTAATTTTTTATCGAATGATAGTCCTAAAATTTTTAAATTATTTTCTTCTTGAATTTTATGATTGTTTATAGTTAAAATTACTTCATCTTTCTTAGTTTTATGTGACATAATCATGAATTTAGTTTTTGTTTCTGAAAATTTAAAGCCAGTCAATTTACACCATTCACACAATTCAGTCAAGGTATTTTGCAAAAGAACTTCTGTAGGTTTAAGATCATTACCACTGCAAAATATTGTTAAATTGTCGGCAAAAAGACAACCATTCACAGGTTTTTCAATAACTGTTAGAATTTCATTAATTGAAATCAAAAAAAGAGTAACACTGAGCACAGATCCTGACGGGAGTCCATTATCTGTACACATAGGATCAGATAGGATTCCTTCAACTTTTACCCTGATAGTTCTATTAGATAAAAAATTTGTGATGAAAGCAAGAATATTACCTTTTATATTCATTTCATTTCATTTCATAGAGTCACCTAGGCGTTGTATTATCAACTTTAATTCCTGCATAGTTAAATTTTGATTAATTGGATTACTGTTATCTTGTAAATTAAAAATGGTGTGATTCTCCTCTACAAAGTTTTTGTGTTGGCGGAAATTTAGATTGTAATTATTGGTACTTGAGTTCTCTGCAAAAGCTGATACTAATAATTGTGCATTTACTTTTGGATCACAGCTAAGTTCTCCGTCATTGATTTTTAAAATTATAGGTTGTTTTTTTCTTTTAAATCCATTAATAGAATTAATTTTTTGCCAAACAATTCCTAAAGGAGTATAACTATTAATTGACGAAATAAATTTTTCCCAACTTGCCTTCCTACTTTCTTTAAATATCCTTCGACATTTAGCCCTCTTCTTACGAAATTCTATTTTCAATAATTCTTCTACGCGTTTGTCTTCTAGGCTACAAAGCTCCTTTTTATCTCGATTTGATTTTTTCTTTTTATTATATATTCTGTAAGTTTTTTTTGACTCCTTAAGAGACTTATAACATTCCTCATTCCACCATGGTACTTGTTTCTTTTTTTTATTCGCGCTGGACTTAGGTATATATTTTTCGGCTGACTCGAGTATTATTTGATTAAATTGATCGACTAATTTATTTATACAGAAAATCGGAGATAAGTTAAAATTTATGCTAGGTAATTTACTAATTTCCCGCTCTATTTGAATGCTAAAATTTGTCCAGTCAGCATTTTTGTATTTCCAATATTGGTTACTTGTTTGTAATTTTGAGTTTAATTCTATTTCTAAAGTAATTGTAATCGGAAAATGATCACTATCGTAAAGAAATTCAAGTGCATTCCATTCGAAATAACTTGATATACTTCGTGAAGCAAATGTTAGATCAATACTGCTAGTGTGACCATTACTACTATTAAAGTGTGTAGGTTGTTGATTATTAAGTAAAATTATATTATCATCTGAGTCCAGCCAGTTAGCAATTACTTTACCTCTCTGATCACAGCGTTTCGAGCCCCAGTGAAAATGATGACTATTAAAGTCTCCTAACAAAACGAAGGGAATCGGAAGCTGGGCAACTAAATCGTTCAAATCCTTATCACTAAAGGAACAGCTATTAGGCAAGTATACATTACAGATAGTAATAGCCAGTGGAAACTTAATTCTTATAGCAATTACTTCGAGTCGACTAATAATGTTAATTTGTTCTGGTAAAGTGTGAGGTTTTATGTATGTAGCTACTCCTCCACTGGCTATACTGCCGTGCGTGCGATTTTTGTAAAAACATTCATAATCTTTTAACTTAGCGCAGTAATTATTTTTAAAGTTAGTTTCCTGTATACAAAAACATAACGGGTTTAAATCATTCACAAGTAATTTTATGTTTTCAAATCTAGCGTGAAACCGATTAACATTCCATTGCAAAAATTTCATTACAAACAACAAAGGTATACAATAAAGATTTAAAGATAAGAAATGTGTAAAAATAAAGTAATGTGTAAAAATTAATATTAGGTAGTGAGTCGATTAATATCTTGAAGTTTCCTAGATAATCTTGCGCATCTGTTTTTAAGGTTCTTTTTCAATTTGGGGTGTAGGTATAGGCACATATTAATTAACTCTGGGATGTTATCTGTATAGTCCTTAATGATATCCTGAATATTTTTTTTGTTCCGGGAGACGTCTAAAAGACTTATAAATTGTTATAAATTAAGGGGAAAGTCAGTATCAGAATTAATCATCTCAATTTTGATGTCCTTCCAAACTTGTTCCTCTGTTCTGTTGTCGAGGGTTTTCTTCTTCTTTTTTATTGACTTCACTGGCAATTCTTCTTCCTGGGAGATGTTGCTATCTGTATCAATAGTACATTCGCTCAATGACTGACTATCCTCGATAATAATTTGTTCTGTTTGAATAATATCTGACTGTGAAGGTTCCGTGGTAGTGTTTGAACGAATCCGCTTAATGCCTTTATTTAGTTCTAGTTGGCTTGTAATAGTCTTGGGCTTAGAAAATTCTATGGGGGGGTAATTTGAGATCTCCTTATATTCTTGTGTGGAATTATTATTAACTTGGGGTGAACGCTTATTATTTTGAGGACAGTGATTAGCTAAATGGCCCATGTTATTACACACAAAACATTTCATGGAATCATTCGTAATATAGATCCAGTAGTTTGTGTCTTCGTAATTAATTTGCATCGAATCAGGTAATCGTTTTTCATCCTCCGGAGACACATAAAGCTGGCGACGAAAACTCATAATATGTGAAAAACCAGGGTCAGGAATTCCTACTCTCATGAATGTGATCGGTGACAGGATCTTAATATTAATTTCATTGAATTTTTCCACTATCACTTCGTGGGGTATAATGGGACAAACATTCGACAGAACAATTCGCTTATTCCTTGTAATTAACGGTCTAATTTCCAGGAGGTTGTCCATGACTTTAACTTTTTTAATCACGTCGACTAACTCATCAGCTGTTTGTTTAGAATCTAAATACACACATATTCTTGAATTGGCTATGCGAGAAATAAAACGGATCGACGTTGGTTTGGTTACAGTGGAGAGGGATAGTAGGTAATCACGAAGCATGATTCCATCAACAGAATCTAGAACAATAGCTTGATCTTTCTTCGGGTACGTTGCTTTTGATGTTACATTGGCGTAGCTAACGGTGGGGGTCACTGCAGGTTCTTCCATAGTTAAAAAGGGAGCTCCTGTTGCCAGGAGCGCCCTCAAAAATGTAAGTTATGCTGTAGGTAACTAGTAAGAACACTTTAACTTAATAATAAACAAATATTTTATTAATAATAATTAAATCACTAACGCCCGAAATCAATAATCAATCTTAATCATTTTAGCTATCTGAGATCAAGATTTCAATACATTTCAACGATACTAGGATTAACTTCGTGTCAATTAACGTCAATTTTTGTTTGAAAATCTTAAATTGAAGTCAATCTAAGATATTAGATACGTTATTAATTTTGGGAGTTCAGTTAACTTATCTTAATCGAAACCTGAGAAACTGATACTAAAAATACATACTTCGTTTTGACACAAATTAATATTGTAAATGGTAAAGAAAATTAAAATGTTTTACAGAGCAAAGAAACGCACTTTATTGACCCTACACTTTGGAATAAGTTTTTTTTTTTTTTTTCAAATACAATATTATATAAGGAAATGTTCAGATTATATAAAATGTATATAATCTGAGAGAAAATGTTACAAAGTATAAATTGAATACCTATCATTTATTAAATTATGAAAGAATGAGGAATAATAAGGTCGCAAAAATTTTCCCGGTTTTGTCCCAATTCAGCCCCTAAGCCCACTTCCCCCCATTATACGGCACCAATTAGTGTCAATTGATAGTGTCAACCATTTATAATGTTTGCCTACAAGTCCGCTTCAAGACCGTGATATTGGATGTGCAGGCTGGACTGTGAGGCGTTTTAGAGCTGTTAAGGACAGCGCGGCCTTGCAGTGAAATAACACATAGTGAGGGTATATACGAATGCTATATAGTGCTTAAATACTTTTTATAAATTGAAAATGTGAAAATTAAAGTGAAAATTTGGTGAAAAATATATGTGTTGATTTCATAGCCTGTGTAAAATAGTTTTTTTGAACGTATTTTGTTTATCATATCTTAAACACAGTGGCCAATTTTACCGTAATTATTTTTACAGTATATCGATAAAAGTTTTTAGTAAATAATAAAAATCTTGATCGTAAAGTAAAAGGTTAAAAAGTTATTACAAAAATAGTGATAAAAATACATAGCATTTGGTTGTACTTTTTTTAACTTTTTAACTTTGAATGTAAATATTTCTGATTGTACATAAGTGTGTGTTTATGTAATGCATTATATATCGTCGCCTCAGAGCTTGTTTGTTCCATCTACCAATTAGTAAAATTTAGAGGAGGAGATTTTTTTCTCTATTTAATATTTCATATTATATTTCATTTATTTATTTTCATATTTTAATATTTATTATTCATATTTTCTTGATTTAAATATTTTTCCTAATAAATGATATATCTTATGCAGATATATTTATAAGTTTCGTTATTAGTAGTAATGAAAATAATAATAATTTACAGGTATTTCTATGGAAATAGAACAAACATGCACAAAATAAATTACGAATGTGGACTTAGAACATGATACGAATTGAGATAGGACAAAGTGACTGTACCATTTTTGCGTGCTTGTTTGGTCTATCCACCCTATTCGTACATCTGGCATAGGTATACAGAATGGTCGTAATCATGACAATTTATTTCGACTTTATTTTAACCTCGAAAGGAGTAGATTTAGATTTAGTTTACAGAACTGGCATTATTTAGTCGCCGGATTTGTTTTTTTTTGTGCCTTGCATTCTTTCGCCAACTTAGTAATTCAGTATTCTATATTCGGTTTTTTCACACTATAAATTTTGGCGCGTTAAATACATGCCTTATTAAAATCGGACCAGTAGTTTAGACGATACGATGGAACAAACATACATACATACAAACACAGACATACATACATACTTAATACATACATCGAATGCCAAAATCATTACCCTTCCTTTTGACTTCGCTGTAGTCGGGTAAAAATGTCACAATTTTAAGTTTAAATAATTATTACGAAAAAACCGAAACATAGTACCTACCGAACAAACATAAACTATAACGGGTGTCCCGATAAGAGTGCCCGATTTTAATTTGGCGCCATTTTTTTCTGAGCAAGTGGCAGCTCTGAAACTTGACAGCTGTCATCTATGATTGTTCCGATTATTAAATATAGATCGTTACACAAAAGAACAACGCGTTATCATTGTGAAAACCCATTACAAAAATGATGAGAGCTACGCTAAAACCGCTCGATAACCAGAGTGATCAATAAATTTGAGAAAACTGGGTCGATTATGAAAGGCAAGTCTCCTGTGCGTCGGCGTACCGGTCGGTCTCTCGAAAACATCGCAGCTATAAACGAGAGTGTCGCCGAAAACCCGGGATCATCAATTCGGCATGGTTCACAACAACTCCAACTTTCGAGGAACACCCGCAGCGAATTCTAAAGAAGGACCTTCATCTTCATCCTTACAAGTTACAAGATTCAGCTGACCCATGAGATTAAGCCAGCAGAACATGCACAGCGCCGACAATTCGTTGAATGGGTGTGGGAACAAAATGAACTGGATGCCGATTTTTCGAAAAAAAACATCTTCACCGATGATGCGCACTTTCATTTGAACGGGTTCGTTAACAAACAAAATAGAATTTGGGGCTTACAAAATCCGCACGTGATCCAGGAGAAACAAATGCATCCCCAGCGAGCCACTGTTTGGTGCGGATTCGTCGCAGGCGGCGTGATTGGGCCGTACTTTTTCGAAAATGAGGCTGGAAATGCTGCAACTGTCAACGGTTTGCGTTACCGCACCATGATAACAGAGTTCTTGTGGCGGCAATTGGAAGGACTGGACCTGGACGACATGTGGTTCCAACAGGATGGCGCGACCTGTCAGGTCTCGCCATGTGCTTTTGGAAACACACACCGCCCATGAAACAATTCATTTATTGGAGAAAAAATTTCCGGACCGAATAATCTCCCGAAATTCCGATGTCAACTAGCCACCGAGATCTTGCGATTTAACGCCTTGCGACTTTTTCCTTTGGGGTTTTGTTAAATCTCAGGTTTATGCGAATAAACCACGAACAATTCCCGAGCTAAAGGCCGAGATCCAACGCGTCATCGGTGAGATAGAGCCGCCACTCTGTGAAAAAGTCATCGAAAATTTCATGAAAAGAGCAAAGGTTTGCCGCCAGAGCCGTGGGGGCCATATGCAGGATATTCTTTTCCATACTTAACGGAACCGAAAAATATCACCTCTCGCTCAAAAAAATGTTTTTTCTTAAAATTAAATCAGGCACTCTTATTGAGACATGCTTTATTTGAATTTCGCGGGCAGTTCTAAATGTATGAAGCTCACAATTATTATTATCAATTTTATTTTGAAAAACCGTTATTATACATAAAAATAATTATTATAAATATACTCTGGAGCTTAGTTCATCGTCAATAAACAGACACCCGTAGCAAATTCATAGCTAAATTAAATGAAAACTTAAAATTACTTACCGCTCAGTTTGTGGCTGCGTCTGCACATTGTTACTTTTTTAATGTTTTGGACATAATTTTTCGTACTTACCTAATTAAATTAATTAAAATTTAACATTTTTAGGCAACAAGCCTATTATTGATAGGTATCAAATAATGTAATCATCCGTTCATACCTTTTTTACTTCGCTTCCACAAAAATTATTTCACAACATGTTCCCAACTCTTTTGGAACGATCTCTAAATATAAAATATATAAAAGGAGAATAACACACTCTCACTACAACTCACACAGCCGTAACCACGGATGAAGGATATTATACACTGGCGGACACAAACTGCATCATAGTGCAAAATAACTTTCAATGAAATATAATTAGTGAAAGTGCAAACTATTTTGATTTATTTCAATGATTATGCTAAGACTGGTTCTTAATCTGATAAAAAAATCAATTCATGTGTGTATCTAGGTCAACTTTTCTCACTAAAAAAATTCAAATTACTCCTTTTGCAGCTTTTTGGAATGAAACAGTGAATAGAACAAAAACCGCTTTATTATAAAAATTTTACAATACTAAGAAAAAAAATAATGTTTTTTTTTGTTTTTAATAAAGTGTATTACCTCCTCTTGCCCTAATAACTGATTCAAGTCGGTTTCGCATCGACCTGTGTCAGTGTTTTTGGGACCGGATTTATTGTAAATACAGCTCTTTTTAGGTTGTCCCACACGTTTGTTGTCAACTTGTCTCGCTGCGTGCGGACGAGCATTATCCTGCATCAGAATGAAGTTTTCGCCTATAAATCCGCTAAAAGGTACCACATGAGGATCCAATATATCTGTTATATAGCGATGTGATGTTAAACCACGGTTACCACGGCCATGTGTGTCTGCGTCAATAAACACAAGTTCAGTTCGAGCATCCATCGATATGCCGCCCCAAACTATACAAGACTCGCCTCCAATAGGAACCCTCTCCTCAATGCAATTTTGAGCATATCACTCTCCTCGTCTACGGTAGACTAGTCTGCGACCATCAGCACCGTACAAACAAGTCCTACACTCATCAGTGAATAATATGGAAGCCCATTGCTCTTCAGTCCAATTTAAGTGTTCACGAGCAAATCTTAGTCGAGCTTGCCTGTAAGCTGCAGACAATTTTGGTCCATTTGCGGGTCTGAAAGGTGTGATATCACGCTCTTTTAGCCTTCTTCTTATGGTTCGTGCACTAACTGCTACATCACGTACCTGGTAGAGCTCATTTTTAATGCTTATAGACGTTAAAAAAATCGGTTGTCTGTAAAGTCGGTTTACTGACGTTGAACGTGACAACGTCATAAGAAATGAGTCATGTTTAGCGAGGTAACGCCGGTAACTCATGAGTCATGTTTTTATGTTTTTTCGTGCATGCAGCCGGCTCCATCGAATTATAAGACGTTATCACGTCAAAAACGATTTCGCAAGGAGGTTGTCACGAGACGTTGTCACTCGAGTTCTGCCGGTTCCACTTCTGCAAGTTTGAATGAACCTGTCTCCATAAACCTTCTGTAAACTCGGGAAACCGTAGACTGGTTTACATTTAAATCTGTAGCAATTGTTCGTTGGTCTAGGCCTTGCTGCACTAGAGCAACAATTTGTGCGGCTTTTTGGACGATAACAACATACGAAAACAAACTAGGAATTAAACAATTAGTGACGATAATTCAACATGTAACAAAACAAAACAAAAATAACCATCAATCACAACATTAACGTAACTACGAGTTAATCTTTAGTAAATGGACAAGATTTCTTCTATAGAATATTTTCTTTCTTTTGTGACAGTACCATATTTATTTGATTGATTGATTTTATTTAAGTGTTTATATTTTTTTATTTTATAAACAGCCTTTATTTTCCAATAATACCAATAAATTAAAAAGTTTGCATATTTCGTAATAAAATTTGATTGAATGTGTTCTTGCACTATGATGCAGTTTATGTGTCCGCCAGTGTACATATTAATCTGAGGGCTGAGGCCGTAACCATAAAATCTGTGCAGTAGGTACCTAACCGTACGGTAATGGTAGAAACGGATAATTTGAGATTTGGACAGAACCTAGATTTAATTTACTGTAGTTTTAATGTAGACGCACACTAAGGATTTTGAAAAAATTCCACCGTTAAAGGCGTGAAATATGGGGTTGAAAGTTTGTATAGAAAATCTTTAAATCTTCACCGACTTCGATGGAAAATGAGTAATGAGATTTATGCTCTGAAATACGTGTTTCATGGTTTATTAGAATTCACCTTCTGTAAAAGTGCTTCAACAATATTACCCTAACAGCTCACGCACCTTAAGATCGACCGAACGAAGCGAACATCGCTAGTCGCTACCACATATTATATCGTATCCACATACGATGGGGGCAGCACTGGACAATCAGTCGCTTCAGTCTTTCCTCTTACCTCTTTCCTCAATGTGCGAGTATACAAAAAATGAGAATTCACGTGTACTGGGTTACACATTACGTTAATCTACTTCGGGTACACTTCACATGTCTTAGAAGATTCGATTCGAAACCTACCTTTCGGCTGGAGAGCAACTTAACCCACGAACACTCTAAGGAGAGTCAGAGTAGATTTAAGTAGGTATATATCTTGAGTTGTAACTTGTAAGTATTTGCGAAATTAAAACATCAGTAACTTTACATTATTAAGTTTATTTTGATACGAAAAGGCTTATAATAAATTACATTAGCAAGTGGCAATAATTATCTCGTCACTTAACGGGCTTCATTTGCCATAGTCCATCGTTGAGATAATGACAGTTTTCAATTCCAACGCCCTTGTTAACCTTTGCTCTGGAAAAAAACGAAGAATACAAAACGAAGGTACATAAATTATAAGTAAATTAGTCTTTGAGTAGGTATAGTAAAGTTTTTTGTTTTGTAAAGTATGTAACACAACAAGCAAGTTTTTTATGGGATCTCCTCGAAATGTATATGTACACATATGATGATTTGTACTTTTTCTGAATTAGTCTAAGCATATGCTACCAAAAAGTAAACTTTTGTACCAAGGTATACCCTGAATTCAAAAGTACTGAGCAGAACTACTGAGTCCTTATAGATAGATAAGTACATGTTTGGGGATTCCGGCGTTGTTTAAAGAACTGCAAGCATATGCCATCATACCACTTACAGTAATCATCATAATCACCACCATCTTCACAAGAAGCACCAACATATTATTATGACGACATTTGTACTCACTACTCATCAGAGTTTTCTCCACCACACATATCAATGTGTTCATAATAATATAGATAATAAATTTAACTAAAAAGAAAAAGGAAATATTTTTAAACAAAAAATTAAAACCGACTTCCAATGTAAAAATGCACAAAATATATAAATAAATGTATGAAATAAAACAGGTATTTTTTAAATAATTCCCCTTTTAAATTCGGCTTAAATATTAGATATCTATTTCTCTACTTAATCTTAGTAATTTTGAAGTCCGTACCAGCAAATTTGAACGTGAGTTCTATAAAATATTATAGGTTATGTGCATTTTTACTTTGGAAATCGGTTTAAATTTTTTGTTTTAAAATAATTTTCCTTTTCCGAACAGATTATTTGTTACAAAAGTCTCTAATAAGGACGCGTTTAAGAAAAGTTGTTTGACAGGTTCCCGAGTATGGAGAGCAAAGATATTAGAAATGTTTTGTGCAATAAGCCCAGACAGTGACTATATAAAATAAACCTTATTGCCACGCATTGCCAGATTCATAATAGCAAAATACTTAGAAATTTTTAAGGAGACTTTTATGCTTTTTTAGGGTTCCGTAATAGTCAAGGAAGCCTTATAGTTTCGCTCTGTCCATCTGTCTGTCTGTCCGCGCTTCTAGTTTCTATAATTATGAATATAAATTGATGAAATTTGGTACATTTAAAAATTGTATATAATATAGAAGTCCATTTTAGCATCATAAAATAAGAATAATTTTCCATTGTAGTGGTCTCTCCATACATAGGAAGTGGGGATGAAAAATATTTTTTCATTCTATCTCATCGTGTGGGGTATCGTTGAATAGGGAATTTATTATAACGGTAAGGTTTATATATATATGATTTTATTACAAGAAGTCCGTTTTAGCATCATAAAATAAGAATAATTTTCCATTGTAGTGGTCTCTCCATACATAGGAAGTGGGGATGAAAAATATTTTTTCATTCTATCTAATCGTGTGGGGTATCGTTGAATAGGGAATTTATTATAACGGTAAGGTTTATATATATGATTTTATTACAAAGTCAACAATTTTCGAGTAATCGGCTTCCAAAGTGGTTTATAAGTTAGTCCCCCTGGCATTTCTAAACTATGAGACTTAGAAACTTGCGATTTTCCATGCTAATAGATCATGCTAAATACTCTTTAGGAAAATTATTTTCAACGAAATTGGACAGTACCTAACTGTTGCAGTAATTTGCAAAAAACCTATTACGCGTTTATAGTTACGCAGCCCTCCTTAGACATGTCCTGACATGCTCTTGGTTAGGTTATTTATATAAATTTTTAATATTGTTTGATGATTTTTTAATCGAATTTATGATGATCATTTCCACTATCTTTCGGTATTTTAAACAACCAAAATAAGCTATAAGTATAAACAAAACAAAATGATCCTAAACACGACTTCTTTTTGTAAATTTTGGGTGCCGAGGTTCTGGAAAATTGTTTTTGCTATACTAAAAATCGTAATTTTTATGTTTTTTTAACCGAGTTTTAGATAAAGAAGTAGGTACTATTTGTGACCGTTTCAGTTAGAACTGACGTCAGTTCGGCCTGAACGGATTCGAGCACATACACGAAGATAATCGCATCCGACCGAACTGACGTCAGTTCGGCCCTTAGTGGCCCCATACACGGTCCGGTTTCCTTCGGTTCGGCCTGAACGGATGCAAAATCGTATCGTCTGTGTGCAATTTCGAGATCGCATCAGTCGGCCGTATGGACTGAAGCGATTCGTTCCAGTGTTGCCAACTCTGTTTTTGCGAAACTACTAAACTCGCGTCGTTTTCTGCAAAAAACTACTAAAACTATAAAAAAGCTACTAAACTTAGGAATCCCTAAAAGTATTTTTAGGGATTTTGTGTTTACAAACATACATACATTTTCAGGTTTAATATTAAACCGTTAAAATAAAAAAATATAGTAGGAAATATTACATATTATATAGAAATTAAATCGGTAGTTTTAAACGACTTACGGATGCGTGCTACTATGTGCTATTATTATAAGGTCATAATAGCACATAGAAGCAAGCCATTTTGCATATTATGATATACTGTCTAGCTATTTTCTACAAAACCACTACTCACAGCTAAATTTCTACTAAGGAGGGAATAAAATACAAAATTTAGTAGTAAAACTTTGTAAAAAAACTAAGTTGGCAACATTAATTCTGACCTGTACGGATGGACTGAACGGCAATAAAATTGGACTGAATGATAATAAAATTCGAGTGTAAAATAAAACCGGTCAAGTGCGAGTCAGCAAGATGAGTTCTGTACAAAACTGAAAAAATTTCATTTGTTGTATGTGCTCACATAATCACATCAAATTTTTATTTTATTCTGTTTTTAGTATTTGTTGTTATAACAGCAATAGAAATACCTACATCATACATTTGTGAAAATTTTAACTGTCGAGCTATCACGGTATAAGAAGGTTAAGATAGGCGGCGGATAGAGGCGACAGACGGACGAACAGCAAAGTCTCAGTAATAGGAATACGGAACCCTAAAAATGGCACGTGGTCATAAGAAATTTATTAGAGTTTATTGAAGTAATTAAAACTTTAAAGCCACTATGGTTTATAAAATCTAAATACTATAAAACAAAGAGAAATGATTTCTATAACATATTACTGGAAAAATGAGGAGGAAGTATGACACAATAATTCGGTTTCGTCGATAGCGTGATCACAATTGTAGCGAAATACAATAAATAAATAAAATAATAGCCTAAACTGATCAAGAGCATGTCACGACATGTCTAAGGAGGGTTCCTTAACTATCAACGAGTAATAGGTTTTCTTTGAATTGCTTTAAAAGTTATTGTCATAAAGTTATTACAGAAGCTAGGAGAGCGGTGGACAGACAGACAGACGGACGGGCAGAGCGAATTTATAAGAGTTCCTTAAGTATTTCGGAACCCTAAAAACGCGACCGTAGCTCACGGCAATTTTCCGTGTCTGTGCTCGAATCCGTTCAGGCCGAACCTTAGATTAAAGCACCTAGAAACCGGGTACGCGCATGAAAAGTGAAGCAAATCATACTTAGCCATATCGGCTCAGTTTGTTCGAACGACCCGTCAACCGTTGTCAAGGGCAAGCACTAATGCATACGTCTCCAACTATAACAAACATTATGACGGTTTGTTGTTTTGTTTGTTGTCGTTATTGGGTGTCACAATGCATCGGAAAATAATTAAAAAAGCTTCGGACATAACATTTCATATGTAAGTATGAAATGTTATGTGATATGTCCGAACAATTTGACTTGTATTAAGCCGAATATTTAAAACATTTCGAAATAAAATCGTATTATGTCACCGTGTTGCTGCCCTATTGTTAATTGTGAAAGTGTTACTAGTAAAAATAAATTTATTTAAAAATTTTCATGGCTAACTAATAGTTGCAACTAAGACAAAGTTTTTAATATTTTCTGATTTTTTAAATTTTCAATTTAAAGTATTGCCCGTATTAAGATAATCCTCAATATATTCCTTAATACCAGTTTAATATAAATAAAGTTCACAAATTGGAATTATTGTATTTGATTTTCTTAAATATCGTGGAGATGTAAAAATATAACTTATATTTCATTTTAAACCATCGAAACACAATTTGTGAACTTTATTTATATTAAACTGGTATTAAGGAATATATTAAGGATTATCTTAATACTGGCAATACTTTAAATTGATAATTAAAAAAATCAGAAAATATTATATTTGTCTTAGTTGCAAGTATTAGTTAGCCATGAAATTTTTGAAATAAATGTATGTTTACTAGTAACACTTTCACAATTCACAATAGGGCAGCAAGATGGCGACATAATATGATTTTATTTTAAAATGTTTTAAATATTTGACTTAATACAGGTCAAACTGTTCGGACATAACATTTCATACTCACATATGAAATGTTATGTCCGAAGCTTTTTTAATTCTTTTCCGATGCATTGTGACACCTAATAACGACACAAACCAAAATGTTTTTATTGGGGGAGATGTATGCACTAGCGCTTGACATTGACAACGGACGGGTCGTTCCAACAAACTGAGCCGATATGGCTCAGTATGATTTACTTCACTTTTCATGCGCGTACCCGGTTTTTAGGCGTTTTAATCTAACTTAATAATTTAATCGAGCAAATGCTCGAATCCGTTCAGGCCGAACCTTAAACCAGCCGAACACGGAAAATTGCAGCGAGCTTCGGTCGTGTTTTTAGGGTTCCGTAATACTTAAGGAACCCTTATAATTTCACTCTGCCCGTCCGTCTGTCTGTCTGTCCGCCGCTCTCTTAGCTTCTGTAATAACTTTATGACAATAACTTTTGTAGTAATTTAAAGAAAACCTACCTGCGCGTTGATAGCTACGGAACCCTCCTTAGACATGTCGTGACATGCTTTTGGTCAGTTTGGGCTATTATTTTATTTATTAATTGTATTTTGCTGCAATTGTAATCACGCTATCGACGAAACCGATGTATTGTGTCATACATTTTTCCAATAATATGTTATAGAAATCATCTCTTTGTTTTATAGTAAATAGTCTTTAGATTTTATCAACCATAGTGGCCCTAAAGTTTTAAATACTTCAATGAACTTTAACAAATTGAAACAATTACTGAGACTTTGCTGTTCGTCCGTCTGTCGCCAGGCTGTATCTTAACCTTCTTATACAGAGATAGCTCGACAGTTAAAATTTTCACAAATGTATGATGTAGGTATTTCTATTGGCGTTATAACAACAAATACTAAAAACAGAATACAATAAAAATTTGAGGCTCACATACAACAAACGTGATTTTTTCCGTTTTGTACGGAACTCATCTTGCCGACTCGCAATTGACCGGTTTTATTTTACACTCGAATTTCATTACCGTTCAGTCCAATTTTATTGCCGTTCAGTCCATCCGTACAGGTCAGAATTAATGTTGCCAACTTAGTTGTTTTACAAAGTTTTACTACTAAATTTTGTATTTTTTTCTCTCCTTAGTAGGAATTTAGTTGTCAGTAGTGGTTTTGTAGAAAATAGGTAGACAGTTATCATAATATGCAAAGTGGTGCAAAAGTGCTTCTATGTGCTATTATGACACTGAACTGAACTGAAGGAAAACCGGACCGTGTATGGGGCCCCTTAAACTTACGTAAGAACAAACATGTAAAAAGTATTAGTACAAGGTGGTGCTTATGTAAAAAAAATACTTACATATCGTCAGTCGACAAAGACGTCATGCCAACAGCTAGAGCGTGTCCTTTGCCCTCAGCCATGACTGCGACCACACTGCCTTTGTCCACCGACGACATGCGCGCCCCGGGAGATGTAAGGCCGGGGCACATGATATTAGCTCCACTCAGTACGAAGCGGATAGCACCTTTGTCCACCTGCTGCATTGGCAGAAAGAATGGATCTGGAAATGGTAATACGCAAATTAGAAACGCTTGTGGGAAGGATGGATGCCCCAAAGGGAGATCTCCGACTGAACGAGGTGGTATGCTCGGTCAGGCCGAAGCCCACTTGTAGTACACCGCCGATCTAAGAAAACTTCGATAGCGCGATTCAGGATTGTGGCGCTAATTGGTCCGCCACATCACTCCCCCCCGAAGACCAGAGGTCAAAATCTTCGATGCGTCTTAAGCTTGTGTCGCAAGGTGCCAGTGGAGAGACCCAGTGAGACGAAACTGTGCTGCCGTGCTGGACCGATGCTACGTGCTGACCAGGGGAGGGGTAGCTACGTGTGCTGACCGGTGACCAGCTGTGCAGTGTCCGTTTAAGCCGATGAGGATTCGACCAGGCGCGGGGCGTTGACGCTGGTGGTCGAGGTACCCGATGAGGCCGAGTCTGGCTGGCGTGATGCGGAGGGGTGGGGAGTGATGATGATGATGCCCAGAAGGAGGCGTGTTTTGTCGAGGGTCACCAATGTGGGAATAGTGGACAGCCTCAAAGGGAGATCTCCGACCGAGCGGTCAGGCCGAAGCCCACTTGTATGCATTTCGGATGTTGTATATATAGTGCCGATCTTAGAAAAGTTCAATAGCGCAATTCAAGATTGTGGCGCTAATTGGTCCGCGTCACGCTAAAGGCCAGAACAGATGAGAGGCCCATCGCTTCAGTTAGAACTGACGTCAGTTCGGCCTGAACGGATTCGAGCACTTACACGGAAAAAAATCGCATCCGACCCAACTGACGTCCTTTCTGCCTGAACGGATTCGAGCACACATATGGAAAAATCATATGCAAAATAACCTAGGCCAGGTTAGGCATAAAAATAAAACAAAAAAAAAATTACACCTTAAAATCGTACCATAATTATACATCGTAGCATTTGTCCGTAATTTTCTTAAAACTATCCGTTTAATTAGTATATTATACCTACGCAATTCTTAGTATATTTTAATTTAACGATAAAATTTACAATATAATTCACAATAAAATTTTAGTAGAAATCGACGCGAGTTAAGTAAACACACCGGCATATTTAGCGGAACACAAAAAAAGGTCCATAATTAAAAAAATATGGTTTTATTTTAAAATCTACTTACTACACTTCTTTTGTTATTTAAAGTTTCATTTGTTTTACTTAAAATGAGATCATATTAAGAACAGATTTTGCGAGTAAAGGCTATTTGTGAAAAATGGTACTAAGGCGGGTCAATAAGTCCGTGACTTTTTGAATTTCTAACCTCCTTACTGAAAAAGCAACACTACTCCTGTCAACAGGCATCTGTCAGTTGACTCCTATCAAAATTTGAACTTGCTGCGTCAGTTAGTTTGTGTTTTACAGCTATCTTTATCAGACTATCCAGTAACTTAAGGAAACAATGGAAAAAAGTGAATTTCGTGTGCTTATTAAGCATTATTTTTTGCGAAAAAAACCATTACCGAGACCAAGGCTAAGCTTGATAAATACTATCGGGACTCTGCACCATCGATTTAAATGGTAAAAAAGTGGTTTACTGAATTTCGTTGTGGCCGTACAAGCACTGAAGATGCCGAACGTCCTGGACGCCCAGTTGAGGTCTCTACACCCGAAACAATCGAAAAAATTCACGATATGGTGTTGGCCGACTGAAGATTAAAAATGCAAGAGATTGTGGAAGCCATAGGCATCTCGCATGGCTCAGTGGTTTCAATTTTGAATGATCACTTGGGCATGAGAAAGCTTTCCGCAAGTCGACCACAAACGCAATCGTGTAACAACTTCACAGAAAGGTTTGGCGTTGTTTAATCACAATATGGAGGAGTTTTTGCGCCGTTTTGTAACCGTGGACGAAACATGGATCCATCACAACACACCAGAGACCAAACAACAGTCAAAACAGTGGGTTTATAAGGGTGAATCGGCGCCAAAGAAGGTCGAGGTGGGTTTGTCAGCCAATAAAGTTATGGCGACTGTTTTTTGGGATGCACGTGGGATAATCCACATTGACTATCTTCAAAAGGGAAGAACAATTAATGGGGAATATTATGCCAACTTATTGGACCGCTTCAATGAGGATTTGAAAAAAAACCGACCTCATTTGGCCAAGAAAAAAAGTTCTTTTTCACCAAGACAATGCAAGGGTGCACACATGTGCAGTTGCCATGGCAAAAATCCATGAATTGGGCTATGAATTGCTCCCACATCCACCCTATTCTCCAGATTTGGCTCCGAGTGACTACTTCTTGTTCCCAAACCTGAAAAAATGGCTCGGTGGAAAAAGATTTGACTCCAATGATGAAGTCATCTTGCAAACAAAGGCCTATTTTGAGGACCTCGACAAATCATATTTTTTGGAAAGGATAAAAAAATTGGAGAAGCGTTGGACAAAGTGTATAGTGCTCAAGGGGGACTACGTTGAAAAATAAAATGATTTATTTATCAAAAAATCTGTGTTTTATTCCAAAAGTCACGGACTTATGGACCCGCCCTCGTACATTTTTGAACTTTTCATGTAACCGGGAAAAGTGAAAATTAATATTAAAATAACAATTAATTAAATTAGAAAAATGGTGATTAATATCGCATATTTCCTCCACGTGCTCTTATTAAAGTTTCTACCCATCTAGGCATACTGAGAATGATATTATCGATGGTCTCCTGGGATAGTCTCCGCTATTCCCCAACTACGGCGATTCACAGTTCACCCACGTTGGCAGGAGCTGGAATTCTGGACATAACTTTTCTTTTCAGCAAATCCTAAACGTGCTCTATTGGGTTCATATCCGGTGATCTCGCCGGCCACTCCATAACAGTGATATTCATATCATTAAGATAAGCTTGAGTTACCCGAGCGGTATGCGGCCGAGCATTATCCTGCATAAAAACAAAATCGTCACCGATATATGGGGCAAACGGTACGACATTTTCTTCTAAAACATCTCTGCTATAGCGGTCTGCAGTCAGACTCCCTCTGTCAATCACTACCAAGTCTGTGCGAGCTCCCAAACAAATGCCCGCCCAAACCATTATTGATCCACCACCGTATGCAACTGTAGTTTCAAAATTTGTCTGAATGTATCGTTCTCCTTTGCGTCTGTATATTCTTTGCCTGCCGTCAATTTGATTTAAGAGAATTCTGCACTCATCACTAAACAATACTCCATTGGTCCGCGTTCCGAAGTCGATGTTCATGAGCAAAAGTTAACCTGTTTCTACGATGATTTACCTCGAGCCTTGGAGCCTTAGCGGGCACAAATGAACCCAAACCAGCTTCTTCGAACCTTCTTCGTACCGTACGCTCACTTACGGTTACACCCCGCACTGCTTCTAACTTATGTCGGGCTTGACGACGTCAAACGGGGGTTCCTACTCGAAGTGCGTCTTTTTCGGCCTTGTCTTGTTCTTCTCACATAAGTACCGGTCTCCCTGAACCGTTGGATACTGCGATGGATCGTTGATACTGCGATGGATCGTTGAAACTGGTCGGCGAAGATCTCTGGATATCACTATGTAGGTTTGACCATTTCTTCGCATTTCAAATGCCCTGGCAATCTCCGTTGGGGCTAAGTCAGGAATAATTCAGTCCTCAACTCCAAAAAGATACGCGATTAAAAAAAAACTAACAAAAAACAGTATTTGAACGAAATTTTAAATCAAACTCAGAAGGAAAAAATACTCGAAGTTCGCTCCAGATAAGGTGTATTTGAATAAAATTAAAACAATTACATAAAATGTGATGTTCAGTTGTTAGGTTAGCTGAGGTTGGGTGTCCGGGGAACTTAAGGCGGGTGATCAGCAGCTACTTGAGTGAAAGAGGAGTGAACGTAAGGTATGCTGGTATGGAAGTGAGCAGGGAGACCAACAAGGGGTGCGTGCAGGGATCCATAGGTGGACCTATCCTGTGGGACCTCTTGTTGGACCCCCTGCTATGGATGTTAGAGGAGATGGATGTTTTTAGTCAGGCTTTCGCCGACGACTCAGTGATAGTGTTTGAGGGAGAGACTGCTCTCAAGATCGAGAGAAGGGCAAATGGGGTGCTGGAAAAAATCAGTAAGTGGGGGGAGCTGAACAAGCTGAAATTCGCCCCCCACAAAACCTGCGTTTTACTGAGCACGCGGAAGCTCAAATATGACGTGCCCCCCGACTCGCTATGGGGGGTGTGTACTTGCAATACTACGACGAGATTATGATATTGGGCCTAACATTGGACACCGGCCTCACATTAAACGCACACGTCACAAAAGTATGTCAGAAAGCCATATCGAGATACAAGCAGCTGGCAAAAGCTGCAAGAGTAGGCTGAGGGGTTAACCCCCAAATAGTTAAGACAATATATATGGCCGTGATAGAGCCGACTATTTTGTATGCATCGGCAGCGTGGGCACCCACCGTGAAAAAGATGGGGGTCCAGAAAAGGCTCAACTCCGTTCAACGGGGTTTTGCCCAGAAGATTTGCAGAGCATATTGGACCGTCTCCCTGAACTCTGCAATGCTGTTGGCTGGGATACTCCCTCTTGATCTCAGGATACTCGAAGCTTCGAGGCTCTATGAGATCAAGAAGGGGGTACCACATCCGGTGTTGAGGGACAGGGAGGTGGAGCGAATGGCTCCAGCGATCGAGGACCCACATCCGGCAGAGCAGGAAGAGCTGAGGTTCGGGTTGGTAGATGAGGACTCTTATGCAGACGTGGTTAACAGCCACGTCCATAGGATCTATACGGACGGCAGTAAGATTGAGGGTCGAGTCGGAGCCGCACTCTCCGTATGGGAGGGTGGGGCCGAGACGAAGGCCGTCAAGCTTGCGTTGCCACCGTATTGCACCGCCTACCAAGCCGAGCTTCTAGCGCTCCAGAGAGCTGCAAGTATAGCCTGCATGAGTGGAATGGCGAAGGTCGGCATCCTTAGCGATTCCAGATCGGCTCTCCAGGCAGTCACCCTTAGTTCCCCTCATCCCCTGGCAGTGCAAACAAGGGCGGCCCTCCGAAAAGCTGCATCGCAGAGGCGGGCAGTCTCCCTGTTTTGGATTAAGGCGCACGCAGGGTTGAGAGGGAATGAGAGGGTTGACGAACTAGCCAAGGAGGCCGCGCTGCGATTGAAAAGGAAACCTGACTACGATCTGTGTCCTGTTTCATTCGTCAAGCGTATCTTAAGAGAGGATACGGTTGAGGAATGGGACAGGAGATACGAAGTGGGAGGGACGGCCGGAACCACGAAGCTCTTTTTCCCAAGCGCTGCTGCTGCATACAAGATTGTAAACAAGATAGACATCACACATCACACCACACAGATTCTGACTGGACACGGCGGGTTCGCCTTCTATTTGAACAGATTCAAGTTGAAGGAGGACCCGTCGTGTTCATGTCAGCCAGGAGTTGAGGAGACGGTTCCTCACCTGTTACTCGAGTGCCCGATCTTTGCTAGCAGTAGATATGATACTGAGCAAAAATTGGGCATATCGATGACGGGTGAGAATCTGCCTTCTATCCTGGGGGGCAAAAAGAGGGATATCTTCCTCGATTACTGTAAGAAGATTGTGGGTGTAGTCTGTAAGAAAAACTGCGATATTTTAGTGTGATTCTAGTTAGGTTCTATTTATAATGTGTTGCTGCGATATTAGGTTAGTCTTTTACCTTGTGCCGTCGTTTTATTGTTGACATTTTAAATGGTTTTAATTGTATTGTTGAATCGTATTGTAATTATTATTATCCGAGTTATTTTATTTTATTGGAATTATTATTTTAATTGATTTTATTTTTACTGTATAATGGATGTGTATAGAAAAATTTTAAACAATTGCTATTTTTATATTTCGCCGACTTTTGTAAAAAAGTAAAAAATTGACAAGTACATTGTACTTAAATTGACATTTTACTATTGTAATGAACAACATAATCACTGTAAATATAAATATTAAGTATAAGAAAACTGTAAAAATAGAATTAAGAATATTAAAAAAGGAAATAGAAAAAGAACAAAAAATATATAAAACAAGCCCTGATACTGTTAGGGGGATTAAAAAAAAAAAAAAAAAAAAAAAAAAACTGGTCGGCGAAGATCTCTGGATATCACTCTGTAGGTTTGACCATTTCTTCGCATTTCAAATGCCCTGGCAATCTCCATTGGGGCTAAGTCAGGCATAATTCAGTCCTCAACTCCAAAAAGATACGCGATTAAAAAAAACTAACAAAAAACAGTATTTGAATGAAATTTTAAATCAAACTCAGAAGGAAGAAATACTCGAAGTTCGCTCCAGATAAGGTGTATTTGAATAAAATTAAAACAATTGCATAAAATGTGATGTTCAGTTGTTTTCTTAATTTGAAAATATTTCTTTTTAAATTAAATGACGTATAAACCAGCAACCTTATATGATACTGATATCAAACCTTTATTTTATGTTCCGCTAAATATGCCAGTGTGTGTAGTTTCGCAAGAACATAGCTGGCAACACTGGGACGAATCGCTTCAGTCCATCCGGCCGACTGATGCGATCTCAAAATTTCACACAGACGATACGATTTAAAATCCGTTCACTCCGAACTAAAGGAAAACCGGACCGTATATGGGGGACTAAAAATACTAAAAACTATAAAAAAATGCTACTAAGTTTTGTTATATAATTTTTTTATTTTTTATTGAACTATACTTTACCTAGCCTAACTTAGGTCATTTGCATATGATTACTGTCTGGCTCTTTCCTACTAAAACACTTCTAACAACTAAATTTCTACTAAGGAGGGAATAAAATACTTAATTTAGTAGTAAAACTTTGTCAAGTAACTAAGTTGGCAACATTAATTCTGGACTGAACGGACCATGTGTTTTCTCGCCAGAGCCGCGGCCGTGCGGGCCGTGTATCGTGTACAAGCGTAGTGAGTTTACAATTAATAAACACGACCGTAGATCGCGGCAAACCAGAACGAACTGATGCTTTTCCGCGTGTGCTCGAATCCGTTCAGGCCGAAATGACGTCAGTTGGGTCGGATGCGATTTTTTTCCGTGTATGTGCTCGAATCCGTTCAGGCTGAACTGACGCCAGTTCTAACTGAAACGATCGGCCTGTCGTCTGTGGGAGCCTTTAACTGATGGGACAGCTTGGCAAAAAAGAGTATGACGCGGTAACAGGAGGAACTAAAAACATTTTCGACTGTACCATCTTTTATCGACAGGAGCGAATATACTTAGCTTTTCTCAACCCAAAGTCTTGCCCATTACTTGTACGTCCTCGAGTTAGTCACAGCCGCGGATGAAAAAATTATTGATAATATTTACAGATATGGAATAAAAAAACATTCATTTTTCCTCTTACATTTATGTAGAAGCCGCAATGTTGGCATCCATGGTCCCTCTCGATGACGGAAGAACAAAAGTTCTCCAGCACTGTTTACCATTATTTCTATGTGGTCGTGACTAAAAAGATAAAAATTATCATCAGTTCATTAATGTTATGCTTTGTCCATAGTCCATACCTAAAGGTTATGCTAAAAGAAAAGGGATATAGAATCACTACATACATATATATACCATACACAGTAGTAGAAGAAGTAGAACACAGAATACACTAGTGACACAGTCGGGTGTCCCATAAATGACCAAAAAAATTTGATGCGCATAACCTGCACATTTTTTATAAATGCTAAAACAAATCTTAATATGAATTTTTATCCTTCTTGGATGATTGCAACCCGTGCCGACTGAGCCGCAAAGTTTACAAAAAATTGCGTTCTGTACTAATATTTTGTTCTGCTACAAAACCAATATAAGTGCAAGAATTTGGTAAATTAGGATCAAAATAAAACAAGGCTGAAATGAATACTTTTTGAAACTCATAAAATACTAAGGCGGGTCAATAAGTCCGTGACTATTTGAATTTCTAACCTCCTTACTGAAAAAGCAACACTACTCCTGTCAACAGGCATCTGTCAGTTGACTCCTATCAAAATTTGAACTTGCTGCGTCAGTTAGTTTGTGTTTTACAGCTATCTTTATCAGACTATCCAGTAACTTAAGGAAACAATGGAAAAAAGTGAATTTCGTGTGCTTATTAAGCATTATTTTTTGCGAAAAAAACCATTAAGCCATAGGCATCTCGCATGGCTCAGTGGTTTCAATTTTGAATGATCACTTGGGCATGAGAAAGCTTTCCGCAAGATGGGTGCCGCGTTTGCTCACAGTCGACCACAAACGCAATCGTGTAACAACTTCACAGGAAGGTTTGGCGTTGTTTAGTCACAATATGGAGGAGTTTTTGCGCCGTTTTGTAACCGTGGACGAAACATGGATCCATCACAACACACCAGAGACCAAACAACAGTCAAAACAGTGGGTTTCTAAGGGTGAATCGGCGCCAAAGAAGGCCAAGGTGGGTTTGTCAGCCAATAAAGTTATGGCGACTGTTTTTTGGGATGCACATGGGATAATCCACATTGACTATCTTCAAAAGGGAAGAACAATTAATGGGGAATATTATGCCAACTTATTAGACCGCTTCAATGAGGATTTTAAAAAAAAACCGACCTCATTTGGCTAAGAAAAAAGTTCTTTTTCACCAAGACAATGCAAGGGTGCACACATGTGCAGTTGCCATGGCAAAAATCCATTAATTGGGCTATGAATTGCTCCCACATCCACCCTATTCTCCAGATTTGGCTCCGAGTGACTACTTCTTGTTCCCAAACCTAAACAAATGGCTCGGTGGAAAAAGATTTGACTCCAATGATGAAGTCATCTCGCAAACAAAGGCCTATTTTGAGGACCTCGACAAATAATATTTTTTGGAAGGGATAAAAAAATTGGAGAAGCGTTGGACAAAGTGTATAGAGCTCAAGGGGGACTACGTTGAAAAATAAAATGATTTATTTATCAAAAAATCTGTGTTTTATTCCAAAAGTCACGGACTTATTGACCCGCCCTCGTAATAACAACCAGTTTGCATAACTTCTCTTTAGGTCAGTTTCTACAGGCCTGATACAAGTTTCTGTAGAAACGACGAAAACGTTGACGACACAGCGCAAGAAGAACCTTCTTTATATATTTTTTTCTAGCCGTGATTTACGTACTTTTTATGAAGATTCCTGTCAAAGAGTGCAGTTAAGATGTCATTAGCTTTATCTTTCCCGATAAGCTCCCTGGTTTTTTAAGTCCGAGAAGCTGTTCTCTAAAGTCAAATGTAGCAATCATCAGCAAAATTTCTTCTTTTTACTTCGTCGATACATTTAATTAGGTAACAGTTGTCCACCCTTATAGACTGAGATTACTTGAGTACGAGGGCGGGTCAATAAGTCCGTGACTTTTGGAATAAAACACAGATTTTTTGATAAATAAATCATTTTATTTTTCAACGTAGTCCCCCTTGAGCTCTATACACTTTGTCCAACGCTTCTCCAATTTTTTTATCCCTTCCAAAAAATATGATTTGTCGAGGTCCTCAAAATAGGCCTTTGTTTGCGAGATGACTTCATCATTGGAGTCAAATCTTTTTCCACCGAGCCATTTTTTCAGGTTTGGGAACAAGAAGTAGTCACTCGGAGCCAAATCTGGAGAATAGGGTGGATGTGGGAGCAATTCATAGCCCAATTCATGGATTTTTGCCATGGCAACTGCACATGTGTGCACCCTTGCATTGTCTTGGTGAAAAAGAACTTTTTCTTGGCCAAATGAGGTCGGTTTTGTTTTCAAATCCTCATTGAAGCGGTCCAATAAGTTGGCATAATATTCCCCATTAATTGTTCTTCCCTTTTGAAGATATTCAATGTGGATTATCCCACGTGCATCCCAAAAAACAGTCGCCATAACTTTATTGGCTGACAAACCCACCTTGGCCTTCTTTGGCGCCGATTCACCCTTAGAAACACACTGTTTTGACTGTTGTTTGGTCTCTGGTGTGTTGTGATGGATCCATGTTTTGTCCACGGTTAAAAAACTCCTCCATATTGTGATTAAACAACGCCAAACCTTCCTGTGAAGTTGTTACACGATTGCGTTTGTGGTCGACTGTGAGCAAACGCGGCACCCATCTTGCGAAAAGCTTTCTCATGCCCAAGTGATCATTCAAAATTGAAACCACTGAGCCATGCGAGATGCCTATGGCTTCCACAATCTCTTGCACTTTTAATCTTCGGTCGGCCAACACCATATCGTGAATTTTTTCGATTGTTTCGGGTGTAGAGACCTCAACTGGGCGTCCAGGACGTTCGGCATCTTCAGTGCTTGTACGGCCACAACGAAATTCAGTAACCACTTTTTTACCATTGAAATCGATGGTGCAGAGTCCCCATAGTATTTATCAAGCTTAGCCTTGGTCTCGGTAATGGTTTTTTTTCGCAAAAAATAATGCTTAATAAGCACACGAAATTCACTTTTTTCCATTGTTTCCTTAAGTTACTGGATAGTCTGATAAAGATAGCTGTAAAACACAAACTAACTGACGCAGCAAGTTCAAATTTTGATAGGAGTCAACTGACAGATGCCTGTTGACAGGAGTAGTGTTGCTTTTTCAGTAAGGAGGTTAGAAATTCAAAAAGTCACGGACTTATTGACCCGCCTTAGTAAGTTGTTCTGAAAGACATTTTGATTGTTTCTGCCCTGGATTCGTACATAGAAGAGAAAATCTCGTCTGGCATGCTGCGTCCAGAATTCAGAATCTGTTATATGGTCGAATCTTTTGAATATTCCATGTTATTTAGAGAAAACGTAGAAATAACAAGTAACAACTCTTTGTTGTAAAACATTATTTGATATTGCACATATACACTAATTATAGATTATAGATAAAAATTAGGGGGAGAAAAAGTATTTTCAAAGAAACAAAAGTAGCCAGGTCGAAAGAAACCATTGTTTAGGTTGTGTAGACAAAAAAAAAAGAAATAATAAAAAAAAGGACAAGAAGTTAACTTTCTTACTTCTTCTTATAATCGGATTTGTCTAAGTTTTTTTCTTGCTCCGCAAATCTGTTGCCTAAACCACCTGAGCAATGGTTTGGGTGACCTTGCACTCTTTATTTCTTTGAAAATGATTTGCCGTCCTCAATTGTTTTCAAATTCTATTCAAGTTGACAGAATATGTTTTATAATCTTGTTAAGATTATTACGTTTCTTTAACTGGCAGTCAGTTTGACTTCATAAATACTGTAAAATACACGTAAAATAGGACTGCCAAAACTTGACGATTATGTGTTGATTTTGCACCATTTATTTGGTGGCTACAGGCTAGTCAGTATTTTTTCATTTCTCATACTCGGAAAGTAGTGTTTTTTTGATCTGATTATTGGGTGGAAGATGCTGCTTTCCTTTCATAGGGAGGGAAAAACTCATACAAATTCATTCCGGCCCGAGGGCCGGAAAAACTTCAAAAATAGAACTGCTGTCAGCTGTGAAGAGTTTTATGTAAAAAAAACTATTAAAAAATGACATGACTTTCTAAACAGCCAGTGTGAATTTAGCGCAAACTTCTTCGAGCGGAATAAGCCGCGAGTGCCGCGACAATTACGCAGCAAGCGCAAGTTCCATATTTAAAATTTAAAAAGTCAACACAAATAGGATACTAAAATCTGTTATGTATGTAGGTATCTGTGACGGACTTTTGTGATAAGATTTGAATTGAATATTAAAAATGAGTTCAAGCGAACTATTGAAACTATGAATATTCTAAACTATAAATATTCCAAACAAAAAAATAACTTTTAATTTCACGAATTGTCCTAATTTGACTATTAATTTTAAATAGGCACTACTAATATATTATTATCAATAAATAGTTTAGATAAACAACTAGTTTTATTTTCCTCATATTCTAAATGAAAAGTAGAGTGTTTGCCACGGGTAAAAGATTAAATTCCTACTCGGACTATAGCCGGTCTAACTACCTCGGGAATTGATTCTTTTCAACCCTAGGCTAACAATCTACTATTTTACCGCTCTTGAATTCTACAGACATCTTTAGGTATGCAATAATAAACAATTGCGCACAAAAAATCCCAAAAAAAAACAAATGAAAAATTTAATTGCAGGTAATAAATAGGGTTTGTAGCCTTGAACTTGTATGGGAAAATTAAAATCGCAAGTCGGCACGGGTTATCGTTTATCAATTGGGCTAATATTTTTTTCTATGCTATATTGGGTCAATACGAACATTTTAAGAGGGTATGCGTAAAAAATATCGAACTTGAAATTTAAGGGACACCCTACTACATAGTCACTATATAGTATAAAACAAAGTCGCTTTTCCTGTCTGTCCCTATGTATGCTTAGATCTTTAAAATTACGCAACGGATTTTGATGCGGGTTTTTAATAGATTATAATTATATAGTAGTATATTATTAGTTATTTTTATTTATTTAAGAGAAAGGTTTATATGTATATAACATGCATAATATAGTAGAGAAACACTGATAATTTTAGAGGTTTCTAATGTCGTAAATAAACACACTGGCTGTGCCCTATGATCAAAATAATGTACTATACAGTATTGTACACCTTAAAAAGTCTACATCTTAAGTCTGCGATGGTATAATATGTCTATCTCTTAGGGATAACGCACAATAACCAATTTTTATCCTTTACTTTTTACGAGAAATAATAGCTTATTTACGAAGCGATTTTTAGCAATACAGCATTAATCATTATCCAATGAAGTACCTTAAATACATTGTGCATTTAATATAAGTAGATCAATATGGCCCTGTACAGCATGTAATTTAAATTAATATTTTCCAAGATATTACAGATTAAAAATGTCCCTTAATAGCGGTTTACATAATAAAACTATCAGTTCATACTCATTATTATGTAAGGTTTGTAATGGTCAAAAGCTAACTAGACGGTACAATATGATCCTTATCAAATTAAATACATTACTCACTTTAAGCATTTTATACACATTATAGTAGCCCTTTAAACCATACAGTTTAAATATCTTAAATTAGAAGATATCGTAAAATTTATATACAAGCGCGAAAAATATATATCAAGCGGTCTCGCACGTCGCGTCGCGTCGAGGTGATAGGGTCCCGTTTTTACCCATTTCCAACATTTTCAATATTGTATGTACAGAAGTACATTGCAGTGAGTAGAGTTATTTGGTGAAGAAGTTTTTTCTCCAAGATCACATTCCACGATGGCGAAGCCGCGGGCAAAAGCTAGTATTAAATAAAGAGCTTCTGAGTTCTATATTTTTAATCAAAAACACGTCATTCACATTTTGTATCTTTGTTTGTAAATTGTTGGACAAAGCTCTGTCTCGCAGATTTTTATTTGATTTGAGGTTTGTACTTTGTAAAGATAACGTCCATTATAATGTCACTAGTGCAGAGGCGTAATTGTACGTCATGGAAAATGATTAACCTTTGGTTATTAGGTACATCTCCGTGTTGTACTTTACACAGTACACTGCAAGATAAGTGGTAGGTACCTGCAATCTACGTATTATGATGTAATTTACAATTTTATGCAATATAATTATTGCGCAGCTTTGCCACACAATTAGCACAACGTTATTGCACTCTAGAGTGTAGGTCCTGTGTTCTCGCACCATGGCGCGGTTTGAAATTTCCACTTATTTCACTTTTTAGGGTTCAGTAGTACACGTCTCGGAACCGTTATGGTTTCGTCATGTCCATCCGTCCGTCCGTCTTCGGCTTACCGTAAAAGCGGTTAGTGCTAGAAAGATGAAACTTTTTAATGGATATGTGTATTTACCATGTCAACAAGATGCTAAAATAATATCACGAACTTTTTTTTTCTTCCCCTTTACGTAGTGGGGATGATTTTTAAACGATTTTTTCCAAATGAAGGAGGCGGTTATACGTTCGGCTGTTACAAATTTTTTTTGTATGTTCAACGATTACTCCGCCGTCTGTGGACCGATTTTCAAATATATTTTTTTTATGTATAGGGTATAATCCCAAATTGGTCCTTTTGACATCAAAGTGGTGACCTGATGATGGGATCCATGAAGGATCGAGGGAACTCCTCGAAATTTATAAGGACACATATATTGTGTATTATACTTTTTCTGAAATATCCCAAGCATATGCTACCAAAATGTAAGATTTTGCACCAAGGTATACCCTGGATCCAAAAGTATAACTGGACAGGACTCCTGAGTGCTTATAGATACATGCTTGGGGATTCTGGCGTTGTTTAAAGAATTGCAAGCATATGCCATCATACCACTTACAGTAGGTAATAATCATTGTCATCACCACCAGCTTCACAAGAAATACCAACATATTATTATTATTATGACATACTACTCATCAGAGTTTTGTGCATCGATATCAATGTTTTTGAAATTTTGCTATTACCAAAATTATATTCGTCAGCATCATTAGCACTATAGTATATTTAATGCTTACTGCTACATTTTTGCCGCCGACTATAACAATAGATAATAATAATTCGGATTCGCAGATCGGTAATGCTTATAGTAGAGTATATAGTAGTTTCTGGGGAAATACCCGTGGTATTCTCTCTCTCAGAAAACTGGCATGAAATAACGCTTGAGTTTGTTTTGCCGAGAGAGTGAGAATAGCGGAGGCTTTTTTGTAGGTATTTATAACTTTCTTAAAATGTATTCATAATAATAAAGATAACAAATTTAACTAGTTTTTTAAACAAAAAATTAAAACCGACTCAAAGTAAAAATGCACAAAATAGTATGAAATAAAACTTAGATATTTTCTAAATAATTTCCCTTTTAAATTTGGCTAAAATTTTAACTATTTCTCTACTCAATCTTCTTAATTTTGAAGTCGGTACCAGCAAATTTGAATGTGAGTTCTATAAAATTGTAGGATATTGTTTGGGCTGGTACCGACTTCAAAATTAAGAAGTATTGTAAATTAAGTACAGAAATAGTTTAAATTTTAGCCGAATTTAAAGGGGACATATTATTTAGAAAAATAGTTTTATTTCACACTTTTTTGTGCATTTTTACTTTCTTTTTCTCGCATCTATCTACCCAGTACCCAATAGTGTGAGACGTGGGTCATTAGATATCACTAGATAGATCTTTAATCTTTCAAAAACATTGAGTTTGCTAAGACGAATTTTTAATTTTGGTATTTTGTACGAAAATAACGTAATGATAAATAAGTATGTAAAATATTGGTATAACGGTACGAAACCCTGCGTGCGACGAATCTGACCTTCAGTTTTTGAGTGATAATTAAGATGTTATTTTAAATTAAACGAAGTGAAGGAGACTTTACCATTTGACAATGCGAAATGTGTCCTTTTTCGGCAGCACCTGATCAATGTGATTCTCCAAATGTGGATACAACTCCAACAGTCGTGCCCGAATGCCCTTCTGTACTGAGGACTTGAGTTGCTGAACTCCAGAAATACTCTCTTTCTCGTCAAATCTGAAAAAAAATCATTAAGTAAAAGATAAAATTTATCTTAACTTATGTTATGTTATGCCTACAGCACATAATATACAACATAAATTAATAAATCTATAAATATTGATTTTTACATGTTTATGTGTTTTAAAGCTAGTCTAAACTTAGGGGCGTAGCTACCGCCGAGTCAGCCTTATCAATTATAAGGGGCCCCATGTGCGTAGCGAGGTACGGGCAGTAGTAGTACAGTGTCCCGATTTTAAAGGGTCTGCTGCCCTATTAGAACTATAACTGACTAATGGGAATGGGCTTCGTTTTGACGTTTGAACTTTTGACGTGATAACGTCTTATAATTCGATGGAGCCGGCTGCACGCACGAAAAAACATGACTCATGCGTTACCTCGCTAAACTAGCTCATGCGTCGTTACCTCCCTAAACATGACGTTGTCACGTTCAACTATCGTCAGTAAACCGACCTTACAGACAACCGATTTTTTTTAAACACAATTTAAAAAGTTCTTATGTCAGAATTATGACGTTTTAAATTTTGTTTCAAAAAGTTCAAACGTCAAAATGAAGCCCATTCCCATTTGTCAGTTATAGTTCATAATAGGGCAGCAGACCCTTTAAAATACTATTAATTTAAATACTAGTAATGTAACTTATTTTCCATGATAAAATTAATGGTTTTCTTTTCTAAACCTAGTAAATGTAAGTAGCTGTTTAAACGAAGGTTATACCTGCGGGCGTAGGTTAAATATATTATTAAGACTCTCCACGTAACATAACCATTTTTCAATCAGTTTAAACAGTTAAAAGTCCTAAAGTGTTAACATAGGTGATGGCGAATTATTCCTCGTAGGTACACTTTCCTCGTAGATACACTTTTGAAAAAAGTTCGCCTTTATTCCTAATAGATCCACTTTCATATTTTACAGCAAAGCAGAAAAGCGACAGGAATGATAAGTTAAGTTTTGTCACTCAAATTTAAAAAGAAAACAAAATTTGTTGTTTGTTTTAATGTTACATTATTTGAAAACCAATTGTTTTTTAAATAATGTAACATTAAAGCAACAATTGTTATGTTGTTCTTCTTTATTGGTACATATGAGAGAGATGCTTAACACATATACTACACTATAATATATAGCCTTTTGGCTAACTAAATATACCGCTAGATAGGCTGTGCTTGTGACATCTGTCAATAAGACATTGATATATCTACTTTTTATTACTACTTTAATATGCAATATTTTCTTCATGATGGGAGAAAAAGAAATTTGAATATCCTGAATTTTCCAACATAGCTTTATACATCACTCGTATCTCAAAATAGAGCTTTGCCATATATTTTTTTTATAATCGCTTCTATCTCGAGAACAGGTAATCCTGAAAAACAATGAAAATTTCCTCCCCCCGAGTAACTCCGTAACCACGTATTTTCATTATGATAAGAGTTTTTTTTTTTGAAAATCCTGAATATCCAAAAATTTCTATAGCTTACATAGCTGGTACTATATAACGTACGTAATATACTGTGTTAATAATCATCAATCCTAATCAGCATCCGCAACAGCTTTTAAATTAGTACTCATGTCATTTTGACGAAGAATTTAAATTCTCCATTTTGGAAATTTAAATTGGAACACAATTTTATAATCAGCACCGCCAGAAAACTGGAAAAGGATACCCATATTAATTGTAATGAAAAAAATATACGCCATTTTGGAATTTCAAAATTGATTTAATTTTCATATTATTCTGCACCCCCAAAAACCTTGAAAACAACACCCATACCAAAGGAAAACAGACTCCAACAGTATCCAAAAATGCTATTTTCCGTAGCCTGCAAATTGAATTTTTAGCAGCCATTAATTTATCAACCCAAAATGGTTTTATAGCTGCTTACATTGTACAATAGCCACCAACTCGGAAATTAAGTCGCAAACTTATAAATTTCGGTGCCAATTTGGATTAAATTTCGCCACTTTTTATCTGCCGATTTTTGTATTTTTTGACACCTGAGTACTTTCGCAAGTTTCGTAATTTAGTCGCCACCATATTAATTCGCTGCGAAATTCAGTAATACATAGGCTGCACTAAAAGTATCGGGAATGGAATATTTCCACTGTTCCTGTCATATTAAAATCTTTTTAATTTAAAACTCCTTGGTTTTAAAAATCTAATTTATTTATTTATTTATTTAAAAAATGATTCTCGGTCTTGTCACAAGGTCTTGTCACAAGGTCTTGTCACAAGGTCTTGTCACAAGGTCTTGTCAAACTTGTTTAGTCGTTGAGAAAATGGAATTGACTCGAGAAAATTCTAGAGCGATGATTTATTATGACTTTCGAAGTGGTTTAACACAAAAACAGTGTGTTGACCGGATGATTTCTGCATTTGGTGATGAAGCCCCATCCAAAACCACAATTTATCGCTGGTTTGCTGAATTTCAACGTGGACGTGTCAAGCTCAGTGATGATCCCCGTCAAGGTCGTCCAAAAACTGCAGTCACCCAAGAAAACGTTGATGCTGTGCGTATGCTGATTGAGGAAGATCGACATGTGACATACCGCGAAATTCAGGCAACTTTAGACATTGGCATGAGTCAAATACAAATAATCTTGCGTGAACAATTAGGTGTAAAAAAGTTGTTTTCCCGATGGATACCGCATTTGCTCTGTGAAGAGCAAAAAGCGGCTCGCGTTACTTGGTGCGTCAGAACTCTCGAAAGATTCCACGCAGGATCCTCAAATGCTGTATACAACATCGTATCAGGTGACGAATCCTGGATATACGCATACGAACCCGAAACAAAAAACCAGTCACGAGTTTGGGTGTTCGAAAATGAATTAAAGCCAACAAAAATTGTTCGTTCACGGAGTGTTGCAAAAAAAATGGTGGCCACGTTTGTCTCCACAACCGGCCATGTTGCGACTATTCCTCTTGTAGGACAAAGAACGGTTAATGCAGAATGGTATGCTAACATTTGTTTGCCACAGGTCGTTTCTGAACTCCGTAAAGAGAACTGCAACCGCCGCATCATCCTTCATCACGACAATGCGAGTTCTCACACCGCGCACAGAACAAAAGAGTTTTTAGAGCAAGAAATCATAGAATTATTAGACCATCCGCCGTACAGCCCCGGCCTAAGCCCTAATGATTTCTATACTTTCCCTAAAATAAAGAATAAGTTGCGTGGTCAGAGATTTTCATCACCTGAAGAAGCTGTGGACGCCTACAAAACGGCCATTTTGGAAACTCCAACTTCCGAATGGAATGGTTGCTTCAATGATTGGTTCCATCGTATGGAAAAATGTGTCAAATTTCGCGGAGAATACTTCGAAAAGCAATAAATACATTTTTAAATAGTAATGTTGTGTCACTTCCTTGATTCCCGAAATTTTCAATGCCGCCCTCGTACAGTATGCTCATGTGCAGTCGCCAATTTATTTTTTGTTCACAAGATTAATTATATCCCCTTAGTAACCTACACGGAAATAAAACTTTTTGATTTTGATTTTTTTTATTTTTACGCGGGCGAAGCCGCGGGCAAAAGCTAGTAATATTATATACTATGCTTATTTAACTTATACAAAGTTTAGATACACGAGAACTGCTTAGACACATGTGTAGTTAATAGGATGAAAACAAACTTACAATGTGGCGGTCGTATTTTTTCAGTAAGATGCACCGTTTCCGAGATAGAAGCTATTATAGAAAAAAATATGGCAATGCCTACTTTGAGATACGAGCGATGTATAAAGCTATAGAAATATTGAAAAATTCAGGATTTTCAAATTTCTTTTTCTCACATCATGAAGAAAAACTGTGGTTGCGGTACCACCCCTAAGGGGGTTTCCACAGTTTCCGAGATAGAAGATAGAAACACTTTTGGGTACGGTTGTGAAAACAAAAGTGTAATTAACAAATTCACGGCATGCAACGCACATAATTATGCGTTGAAACAATGTAGAAATAAGATATTTACTTTAATTATTTAAGAAGATATTTTTTATTCTTTTTTTTTTAATAGGTAAGCAGAATCATTTTTTGTCGTGTCTGAATCTAATTTGTTTTAATGTTACATAATATGTGCTGTATCATTACTATGACCACTCAAGCATAAGAAGGATCTGTCAGAAAATGTATGTATGTTTGTAAACACAAAGTCCCTAAAAAAACTTTTATACTTTTACTAATTTAACTATTAAACCGATAACTATAAAAAGCTACTAAACATAGGAGTCCCTCCTATGTTTAGTAGCTTTTTATAGTTATCGGTACTCTTTAAGTAGTTTTTAGTAGAAAACGACGCGAGTTTAGTAGTTTCGCAAAAACAGCTTTGGCAACACTGGAACGAATCGCTTCAGTCCATACGGCCAACTGATGCGATCTCGAAATTGCACACAGACGATACGATTTTTCATCCGTTCAAGCCGAACTGAAGGAAAACCGGACCGTGTATGGGGCCCCTAATCGTAATCGCGGATATTCCACAACACAATTAAAACTGGAAAATATCCGGATTTTACAAGACTTTATCCTGTGTTGCTAAATTGTTTTGCTGTAATATCTTTAATGCAAACTTGATGCAGTTTTTGCATTACTGGCTCCGAGCTAGCAAGAAGCTTATACACCTGTATGTATAAGCATACATATGAGAGATTGGGAACACTTGTTCCCCCCTGTTTTTAACAATAATTTCCTACATAATACATGTCCTATTTAAAAAAATTGGCACTGAAATACCTGGAATTTATTTGGCTACAAGAATCTGTAACCACCAATAGCATATTAGTGAAAAATACTAATTTATCTACTAAAGGTAATGTCAGGGAATTGCAATAGGATACTTGTCCTATAAAAGGGTCACTTGATGCCATACAATCAACTTAGAAAAAGTTTTAAAAAAAAAATTAATTTTTAAGTCTTTTTTGGCGGTTTAATTTGAAAAAGTTTGTTGGTATCGTATACTACCGACATAGCCAATGTAAAAGTAGGTATTGCCCAAGAGGCTCTGTGAATTGTGTGTACCTATTCTCTCATAAGGATCAAGTGTCCGGTGAAGGATGAAGGAGGAAAGAAGGAAGGATCACGATGCGTTACAATAATAATAACCAGAATCCATTTTCTTATCTTTTTTACAGACCTGAATCATTTTATTAGTCAAATAAAACATGTAATCAAAAAAGGCGTAGATAGTAGATTATGATATTATCAGTTTCCAGATATTAACGAATATCAATTTTGTTCACACAGGGTTGGCAGCTTTGTTGATTGTTTTACACTTTTATTAACAGCGCTGTCATCTTAGTCAGTTAAAGGAAACTAACTAAATAAGCTGAATTTTTGTACTAACCATTATTTTAGTGATAGTTATACCCGAGACATTCAAGGCCTTTCAGGCTTAAAATTAGTTTTTTGAGAATTATCTTGTTTTCTCTGACTCCTATCGTCTTTGCATGTACTTATCTAAAAGTATATAATATATTTTTTATACGTCGAAGCGTTTTTGAGGTAGAGAGCGAAGAGTGTGAGAGTGTGGAGCGCTCAGCCAAACATACCTAGTTACTCTGATAAAAATATTATACGGTTATAAGTTTTTTATGAACAAAGGATTTAGTATGCATTAAATATTATTTTACCCTCATAAAAACAATCTCCTTGGGTATGGATACCTTAATTCAGATGTTGGTTTCATTGTTTTTTTTTTTTTGTATACTGTTATTTATTAATACATACTATGTATTATCTAATATTATTGATTTAAATTTCCAGTTGCAATCCATTTTCAATAGTAAAAAACAAATAATACACAACAAAATAACAATGAAATAAAATCACAGGTAAAATATCAAAATGATTCGCAGTGTCATTTATTTACCGTCTCAATTATTTTGCGACAGTATTTCAGGAATGCTTCCCTGTCCTTTCTCTCTATGCTGGGGTATGCTATTGCTCACCCGTCATCGTGGTGCCCAATTTCTACTCAATAATCAATATACGATATTGAGTAGAAATTGGGCGTGAAATAGGGGTTGAAAGTTTATGTGGAAAATCTTTAAATCTGCACCTATTTCGATGAAAATTGAGATTCATGCTCTTAAATACATGTAATTTAATAAGAGTTTCAGGATTTATTAGAAGTCCCCGTGAGGGTGTAAAATAAGGTTAGAAAATTTATATGAAAAATATATTAAATCCGTCCTAATTTACATGAAATTGAATATCCGACGTAATTAATACAAATTATTGAATAATTATTTTATAGTTTATTTAAATTCGTCCCCTAAAGGGGTGAAATGAGGGTCCAAATGTGTTTCAGTTGTTGTGTATTGTGAACAACAACAACTGAACGGATGGATTTTAATTTTGACACGCAGGTAATTATTATGACGTAGAAATCCGTTAAAAAGGATTTTTTAAATACATAGGTAGGTACACCACGGCGGTTCAATTGAGGTTAATAAGAAACCTTTATGTTGGCGTAAAAGCTAAAATAAAGGTTACAAAATTTCAGCTGGTGAAATCCTTATTTCACTAGGCTATAAGGTTTAGCTAGCTTAAATTAACATTATTTGGTAGTTATAACTGTTTTAAACCCAATGGTACTTTTACAAAACAAATACCAAGAAGACGATTTTATACGTTAACGACGTTTGACGACGTTATAAAATAAAAATAAACGATAACCCTATTAGCATACGGACGTTCGTGGCAGGCCTCAGTCGAATTACGTTCAATGCCAGCGACCAAACACGTGCAACATGCGTCTGTCTGTCCAGATCACATGTTATTATTTAAATTAATGTTAATAATCCATTATTTTTACGAGCTCTAGCTAAATAAAAGAAAATGGATTAGCTATAAATTATAATAAATTAAGATGACATTGAAGCAGCTATAGATTTTGAAGCTTTTTCAGCTAATTAATTATGGGGTGCATGCACCATGATGTATTATTTTTGTTTGATTGCTGTATTGTATAAATAATTATAAAAATAAAGTATAATATTACCTAACCAAGAGCATGTGAGGACATGTCTAAGGAGGGTTCCGTAACTATCAACGCGCAATAGGTTTTCTTTGAATTACTTCAAAAGGTATGTACGATTTCACTCAAAATAATTTTTGTTAAGAATTTTTAGTTTGATCTATAAACATAGAAACTTACAAGTTTCTATTTCATATAATTTAGAAATGCCTGGGGGGGGGGGACTTATAAACCACTTTGGAGGCCGATTACTCGAAAATGGTTGATTTTGTAAAAAAAATTATTTATGAAACCATGCCTTTATTTTAAAAGACCTATTCAACGATTCCCCACACGATGCGGTAGAACAAAAAAATATTAATTTATATTAATAATTACAGAAGCTAGAAGCGCGGACGGACAGACAGATAGGCAGACGGACGGACAGAGCAAAACTATAAGGGTTCCTTGATTATTACGGAACCCTCGAAAGGTCATTACTAAATATTATATTTTTAGATTGTCTATCTCATGCAAAGTTAAGTATTTATGATCTTTGATCTCATCATCCATGGCCAAAATAGTAATAGTATCTTATCGCGATAGTACACTATCATACTAATCTATTGGATATGGATAATATAGTAAACAACAATTTTAGAGATACGTGATCAGAAATATATTTTATCAATACCTGGAATACAAGCTAGAAAAGACCGCACCACTTATCTTTATGATCTATAAGACAACGTTTCAATATTTTAACCAATTGTGCTCAGCAATTATGATAAAAAAACGTTTCGTACCTACAAGAATAGTATAACAGAAAAACAATCAGTAAATTTTTCACCTTACGCCCAAGCGAATGTTGCGAAATGGCCAGGCCACATATTGTGACTAATGTGTAGAGTTTGTGTAGTTAGGCTTGTAGAGTTAAGGCGTGTAGAGTCAGAAGTTTGGTGGAGTCAGAATCTTGGTTTTACATGAAATCTGATAACTTTTTGATGTGCGAGTCATATTATGGTACCTATCGTCTTGGCATCTTTTTACATGAAAATGTTTTTGGGGGTTCTGAATTGGGTTGTGTAACATGTTACTAGATAAAATTTTTAATTATCCGACTTTCAAGCGACTGAAAAGTAAAGACGACTGACGACATCACATTCGGGTCATTAATTTTAAGCTTTACGACAGTACTAACAAATTATGAAACGATAAAACTGCTAAACATTTATTTTTCTCGATTGCACTTGACTGCATTATTAAAATTAAATAAAATGCAAAAATGATTAGCTTGTAAAAAGCGGGTGGGGCTGTGTCGGGGCACACGGCCGTTGGTTTTAACGTGAAACGTCTATGTTAGCGAATCGCTTTTAAAGTAAAAGATTGAAATGAAAACAAGATGGACGCTGTTTTAAGTATTTTAATAAAAAAGAACAGGTACGTAATAGAAACAACAAACACACGAAAGAATCACCACGCTATAAAGTCGGAGTCACGAGTTACACTGAATAGAAACAAGCGTGAGCGCCGGTTTCGCACAGTTATCGCAGTATCCCTCCCCCGCCGCCCCGCTTGACCCCCACACGAACTCAATGTCATAACAGCGAGCTGACTATATAAGTGAAATATTTACACCACATTTTTGTTTCTAAGACTAATAGTTTTTTAATTATTAAGGTACGATGATATAGACCTTTTCGTCACGGTCCAGTTTTTAAACCTGGTACCCGTATGTTTCGGCGCGATTTTAAAGACGTTTCACGTCAAAAATTATGAAATACGGAGGCGATCGCGTGAAAGTCAATTGGTACTAGCATTAAACTACATAATGGTAGTAAAGCAAAATAACGAATTTAGAAATCCGACCTAAATGTGCAACACCGCTGCTGCGCTCACAGCACATTGCATTTTAGGCTATCGTGCTAGTACTTACATGATACCTACATTGTTTTGATGCCCTCTATAAGTTTTATATAATATAGAAGTTAACCTTGGGTTAAAACCAATGCCTTCTCTTTCATAAATACGAAGAACGAGAGATAACAATATGATATTTAAACCAGTGTAAATATCATATTGTTTATTTTAATTTACCTTTAACCCAGATCTGCGCAAGTGGAGATTATTAGTGGTAAATTGTGTACCTTACAGATTTTATAAGTACCTAATTTAATGAGTACGGTAGAAGATGCGACACTTAAACCTTATGGGAGACTTGGTACACTCCATTTACAGAAGTTTTTTTTCTTTAAATTTTACAGGGGTTATAAAGTAAATAAGGTTAAATTATTATTTTTAAACAAAAAAATAAACCGACTTCCCAAGTAAAAATACACAAAAAAGTATGAAATAAATCTTATTTTTTAAATAATTCCCCTTTTAAATTCGGCTAAAATTTAAACTATTTCTCTACTCAATCTTCTTAATTTTGAAGTCGGTACCAGCAAATTTGTACGTGAGTTCTATAGAATATTGTAGAATATTGTATGATATTGTTTCATATTTTGTTTAAAAATAATATTTTTTCCCCTTTCAGTGATATTTTGTTTTATTATTATTTATACATTTTAAGATGATGATGATCATTACTATAAGTTACTTAGTCATGTTCCTTCATTTTAAAACAGTAAAAAGAACGAATATTAAATAGAAGTTTTTATAAATGACTACTTTTAAATGTTACCCTAAGTTAGGATCTTGTACGATTCAGTGGCAACACTCATTGACCGAGAATTTGTTTTGGATTTTTGCTTATTTATTGCATTATTTGTTAATATTTAGACAAAATAATTCTTACAGATGGAAAGTAACGCTGTCCTTTTGTTTATCAGAAGATTCCGACCTCTTTTTACAGTAAAAAAACACAGCTATTCAGCTTTTTTAGCTCCGGCTCGTCCCGCCTCACTGTGGTTTGCCGAATATGTCAATAACGCGCGGCAACTAGTTTTTTAAAACCGGTATGACCGGCGGTCTCGTACCTTTGGCAGCGGGAAACGCCTCAATGGCTACTGCGGTTGGATTAATGCTCTATGATTAGCCAGGGTTCTATTTCCAATGCTCTGACTTTTCTCCGGCTTTCCGGATTCCGGACGACCGGAGATAATTCAGATCATTGAAAATAGAACTCTGGACTAATACAATAGTTGAAAATCGAACTCACGAGTGTCGAAATGCAATGTCAAATGTGACAGTTGTCAAATCGTGTGTTCGATTTTCTACTGTATTGTATTAGTTCGGAGTTCTATTTTCAATGCTCTGAATTTTCTCTGGTCGGAGAAATTCCGGTAATATATAGTCCCGGCATAAGCAGTGCGCGCACTATCAATAAAATTGTCTCCTTCCTCCACCATTTGCAAATTGCATTCCGATTATGAACTTTAGCCCACACAAAATAGAGTAAACTTTTCCGCAAAACATGACAGTATACAACATAATATATACACTATCATTTTATTTTGTGTAGGCTAAAGTTCATAATCGGAATGCAAATTGTGGCGACAGAGACAAATTTATTGCCAGTGCGCCCATGCACATTTATCTGGTACTGACTACTGTTCCATAATTATTATGAATATTAATGATACTGTATATTGTACCTATCCCACAAAAATATCACCTAAATTAAAAAAGCCAAGTATTTCCTTTGCAAAAAGTTATGAGATGTCGTAGAGACCAAGTGAAATTCAAGATAGTCCATTTAATTATACTTATCTTTTATATTTTATACTTAACTATATTTACATTATACTTAATAGATTTTTATGAAATTTAAAAACAATAGCTTGTGCCGCTAACGACTTTCTGCGACAAAAATTCAGACCGCTAGATTTGTTACAAACGAAAATATGGGGGCACGAAAAAGCCGCGAAATGATTCGAGAAAAGATGGGTTACGGCCGCTTAATAGGGCTGCCGCGCTATCAGTTAATGTATTATATAATTATACATTATGTTCATTTTCGTGATTTTGAATATCCTTAGTCACCTTGTCAAATGTCAAAGTCTACCCAGTAGATCGATTTATTATTTATCGCAAAGCTAGTCGATAATTGTTATAGGTTATAGGTATCATATACTTCTTAAATAATAAACTAAAACAAAAATTGTATCATATCATTCTTTAATGCATACTTTCAATTAAAAATGAACAATGAAATAACATTTGAACAAATAGGTTTATATTTAAGTTTATATAGCAGTAATAACAAAAAGTGGTAAAATATTAACAAAGTGTTTAGAATGTCACAAGCTACTTTTGAAAAGATTATGTGGGCCAATCTACTTTAATTAATTTTTGTGTGGAAATTATAGCCTCTTTGTATATTTACAATATTATATAAATTTATGAAAAATATTGTCTTTGTTATCAGTCACATACTAACTGGTTCTAGTGGATCTACATTTTTATGTAAACTTCTTCAAATGTATGTAGGAAAGAAATTTATTTCAGTTTAAACCAGCATTAATGATACAATTATTTTTTAAATACATAACTGATAATATCAGTATGATCACTAATCTAATTTTTTAAAACCAAAACACTATACGCGATACAATATCAAGACCTACTTGACTGTATATTATAACTCCCACTTTTTCCATACCATAAAATCTTTATATTTGAACACTTATAACAATTTAGAATATACTTTATTATAACTAATACAGACCACATATTATCATTTCAACTGAAACTACCTCAACACCTTATTTATTTATATTTTGAACTCTGATATTTTAGTTTCAACGCCATATTATTATGATGGAATGTAATAAACAATAAGTAGAAAATAATAATAAAATCTGTCAAAAGAAAAAAAGTCTACAAAAATATGTTTTATCTATTTACTGGAATTTTAACTCTTTCATTTGTAATATGAGATTCTAATTTAACTGTGTTAAGAGACTAATGAACATAAGACGCATATGTTATAGATGAGGCATATTGAGGTGAAAACTGTCCCCACTTAAATGACTCCACTTTTTGAGATTTTGGGGCCATTTTGACATTTGAGGTATAGTGAAAGTGCCAACTGTCAATTATAAACTGCTATACTTTTTATGATAGCTAAATAACTAATAAGGATTAAATTCTGTACATTTTGGAAATTATGTGCTCAAAGCTTAAGTGGCTGTTGTAATACTTTAGACATCAATTTTTTTTTATATTATGTGGTCAACAAATATAACACAGTGTAAATCAAGTACATTCCAAAAAGTTTTATTTTTCATATTATAAAATCCATAACCTATGGTAAAAAACTCTATGGACTGCGTGGTTTAATTTTATCTGTGCAAGACTAAAGTATCTCTAAACTAAATTACAGTTATTTTAATAGTACTTTCACCAATTATCATAAATTAATTATATCATAAACATTATCTCCCTTACTAATAAAAATATTTATACAGTAAATAAGCAATACATACAATGTTTTGTCCTTGTCTTATATGTTGGAAAAGTCGCTTGGCAGACAAGGCCAAAACATTGTATTGCTTATCCACTGTATAAATATTTTTATTAGTAAGGGGGTTAGTTTATTGTAGTAACTTAGTAATGGATTAAATTGGAATACCATTAGTCCTGTTCAAAACCATTTTATTAATATATTTTACATAAAACAAAAAATTTTTTGTTGCCCTAAATTTACACTACATTCTACAAACAGATAACTGAAAAACATTTATGAAAATATAGATATTGTTAAATTTCATAATAAATTTAATGAATCAGTGAAGAGTTTCTACAAAATCCTCATTGGATTGGATTGGATTGAAACTATTGAAATAAATTACATTTGTTAATACATAATATAGTTAAACAGCCTCAGTGAAAAAGTAAAAAAACATACAATTAAGAAAAAAAGTTCCATGTGCAAAATTGTTAGAAGACATTTTTTAGTTTATATTTTCTATGGTCTACTATCACATTTGGTGTCAGTTGAAGCTAGAATGCAATAGATGAAGGTGGCATAGAACATTCTCCAACGGTCACTCTATAGGAAGCCAGTTCACTTATGCCATGGTAATGCACAAAGGCTGCAACAATAACAAGAACATGAAATATTTGATGGGATTGGAACCAAATATCACACTTTCCTGGGAACCAGCGTTCAGGAACTCTGAGAGCATAAAACATTGCTCCTAAAATGTATAACAAGCCCATCAAAACCAGCCAACCGAGAGAAGCCTTACTGACCTGACTGAACCATCCTTCGGTGATACCATAGTGTATAGCCGGCACTACACCAGACAGACCAAAGCCCATAAAAACTCCAGCTCGAAGTGGTCTCAGTCGAGGCTCAGAAAACTTATCCCATAGAGAAACTATTATTGACAATATACCAAGCACAACTACCACAGAGAGATATATAATTTTTGGTCTATAGTGGCAATAAAAGCTATAATATAACCAAGGAACAAATGAACCCATTATCAGTAAGGCTATGCCACAATAGTCTAATTTGGAAAAGAGTTTGCCAACCATTTCTGAGTGACAATACAATGTGTGGTATGCAAAGGAGAAACCAAGACAGATTATAGCACCAACAAAAAATACACCAAAGATCATTTTCTCTTGCATCTGAATTTCAATTGACGGGCGAGAGAGGAAATAAATAGCCACTCCTATGAATGCAATACATCCAAGCAAATGGGTCCATATGTTGCCAGTTTCAGTATGAATACGGAAAATCGATGCAAAACAGGCACTGAATGAAGGTAGTGGTGGTCTATGGCCTTTGTGAAGGTAATCATTATCCTGTAACCACCGTGGAAGATGTCTGAAATGACAGACATTCCAAGAAGCCTCCCAAACTTTACGCACGAATTCTTCTGCTTGTTCCGCGGCGTTGTGTGCGAGTGCGCCTAAATCGATTTCGTCAGATAGAACACCAGCTTTCAGCACTTCTGCCATCTCGGCGTCGAGAAGATGTTGGTCTTCTGGAGTCGACGGTAGTGGACATCCTTCCTCCTCTTCCGCCAGTACTTCGTCGAGTTCATCTATAGGAGAAGCTAAACTCTCGGCGTCGGGATCCCATATTTGCCGTCGTCGAATGCCATCCGAAGATACACTTTGGGACCCCGTGTCAGAATCCACTTCCCACATCTTTACGCCTTATTTAGTTCACTCGATGTCGAAAACCATTAGCAAATTTGGATTTCGAGTCGAAAAAATTTATGAAATAAAAAATTCCGTTACGTCACGAAATAGAAACTGACCATTAACTACGTCTTTTGTTTCGTAGTTCACACTTCACAGTAATGGTGGTCACAAAAGTATAAAAATTGTTTTAGGAAATATCGAATAGGGCATAAGTAAAAGATAACTGTAGCACATTAAAATTTACATTCATGTTCGAAACAATCGTTCACGTTAAAAACTATTGCGTGTATGTTTAACAATTGAATTTAGATTAGAAATACGAATTCAAGAAGGACGTTCCATTGACTTCATGTGTAATCAGTAATGAGTTCAATTTAACTTTCTCGCTCGCTCTGTCAATTGTCTTTGACTGAAGTAGTGTTGTAACGAGATAAAATGTACAACGAGATTATTACTCCAGTGTGTATAAAGTATGAACTTACAGAAAGTAATATGGTCAAGCATTTTTGTGGATACAAATCTTCGCCTGTTAAGAGAAATTCAGCTTTATTCTCCAAATACTCTAATTTCTCATACATTTCTTTAAAATACATAAGAACGGTGTTATTAATCTAAGATAAGAACCATTTATTAAAATACTACGTTATCCTTAAGTTTGCTGCATTGTATTACTTTCCAGAATATATTCCTTGTTACCGACACTTGGATGGTAAAATAAAACGGTGTGATTTTTTTTTCATATCCGTCCGTCTAATCACGCAGGTTTTCGATGAGGCCGTGTTATTTTTTTCTATCGGGCCTGCCCATTCGAGCCGAAGTATGGCCATACAAAGAAATAAAGTATATAAAGAGACCTTTCGAACGACTTAATAATTATTGGCGATGAGCAGATTCCCTAGCGGAAAGTCGCAGAACTAACGTATGACAGATAAAAGTATGGTTTGACGTACGATTTTAAATGATTTTAAAAATAATTTGTTATTTTTCAAGAATATAAAATAAACTGTTTCCTAAATTTAATTTTAAAATGACTATAATGGATAATAAAAAAAGGAACTTACTGTTATGTTCCTCAATGTTATAATTATTATAATTTCAAAATGAATAATAATAATTATAAAATTGAGGAGCACAACAGTAAGTTATTTATAAGTTTTCATACTTTTCAAACTGACGAAAATTTACGAAAATGTTGGGAAAACGCCCTAAAATTAGGACACTTGATTCAAAATACATACGAGTTTTTCACACTTCACAGAATTAGATTACTTTCCACCAGAAGTTTGTACAGCTAAGCCTGGAGGCTTGTAATTAGCTACATGTTTACCATATTTGTGTTTGTCTGTAAGCCTTCTTAAAATTCAATAAATAAAAATACATAGAGCCTAAACACCTAACTGCTTTAGATTTTCGTTTATTTACACCAACACACAATAACATTCCATTCACCCTCACGAAGCGGTGTTTTAGTATTTTTACCACTTCGTAGATGACCAACAATGAAATAATGACGCACTTTTAAAAGATATATTTAAAAATAGAAATTAAAATTGTCTCTTTTTACTATATATTATTGCTATTTTACTATACCGCCAGATGGTAATCATAGAATAGTTCCGAAATCCGCCACTAGGGAAATTTTCTCGCCACCAATAGCTTGTTTTTAATGTGTATTGAGAAGCTAGACCAGCCTCAATGCCCATCCTCATTTAATTGACGCTTTTTTGGTACCTAACATAGTCTAAAATTATAAGCTTTAGCACACAAACGTTCTTCGACTCCTTTTTTAAATTTATTAATAGAAATGTTTTGAATATTGTTTAGGATCCTGTTGTATAGGCGTATACATTGGGCCCTAAAGATTTATTTCTATAAGTGTTAATAAAATTATTATCATTTTTCTTCTTAAAATTACTTAGTGGTACGAGGTATTTTACATCTCGACTGTGATTTTTGCGTAAAAGTGCCAATTATAGCGTTCTTAATTTCGGAAAAAAAGATACATTAACAATTTTGACATATTGAATAGTGCAAAATAGCTATTGACCTAGTTCGTAGCGGCCTCACTTTTTTTTAAATTTTGCTTAACTTTTTAACTAAACCCAAAATTGCAGAGAAAGATTTTCATAAAATGCGCGAAGGCACTTTTTTGAGCTCCTGGATTGAAGAAATTGAAAGACTAAGATTCTAAGCAAATGAAATATTAAAATGAGAATGTTATCTCCTATATAGTCATATAGTTCGTAGCGGCCTTAGAATTTTGAAATATCTTTGATTTAATATAGAAAAAAATCTTATTCTAAGCCAAAAAAAAACTTCGAAAATAGCTTTATGTTAACTGTGAATTACTCCTATCTACGGTAATATTATTAAGCAAAATTTATACCAGAACTATTGTTACTTCATGAGGAATAAAGATTTTATAATTTTAAAGCATGAATTTATTAACCTATTTCAATAAAAACGATAAATACAACTGCATAATTACTACAAAATGCGAAATGTCGGGAACGCTTCAAATACCTAATCTCGCAGAGCGTAGATTTGTAATAAGGCTTTTAAGTGTTTTCTAACGTATAATAAATTATCCAAAAAAATACTGCAACAACGGTCAACACACTTATCTCTCAGAGATTCAAAAGGGTTGTTACGCTGTATAAACATTAAACACTGTATGAAGACTCTAATAAACATTACAACAACCGGTTCTTGAGAGTTTCGGTACTATACGGTATAATCCGGTAGTTGAACAGAAATGCATTTGTTCTATTAAATGAGCTTGTGAGAAAGAGGGCTTAGAGCGTTTTCACATTACGTGATAACGGCGCTAACGCCGAAAACGATCTTATGTCGTCGGCATAAGGGCAGGCGGCAGGCAGGCATTTTTCCCATAATCCAATCTGTTATCCGATATCGCGCAGATAGTGACAAAGAAAGGAACCTGTATGCTCCATAATTATTATAACATGTATATAATAATATTATCATGTTTTTGGTAAGTATCGGCGCGATAAGCGATATCGTATCGCGTATTGTGCAACTAATGCTATTAGACATTACGGATACCAAGCATATTCCAAGTCCCAACACTATTGCTATATTCTACAACTCTATGCTTGATCGTACGTCACATCCGCCCTTCTTTCCTATTGGTCAATTATGTCACGTCAATAAATTGACATAAAATGCACATAACCTTTAATGTTTCCGAACTTATATTTATCTACAGAGAAATTACAATAAAATGTGTACTTACTTTTTAAACATGATGACTTACTTGATAAATGATATATAAAAGAAACTGATTTTAACACTTATCAAATAAAATAGTAAGAATTCTCAACTCGGCAAAATCTCTTTAGCCGAAACGTCAAAGCTTGTATGAACTAAAAATGCTAGACCAATCACTGCTCCGGAATCATTTATGGCTTCGTATTCTTTAAAAAAATTTAACTTTAATGCAAAGAATTATTATCTTATGACATAACATAATTTTAATAAAGACGTAAAAATAACTGTCTATTAAAAATGTCAATTGATGATAAACATAAATACAACCGTTTTAATACAATGGTATTTAATAAACTTTAAATCTATTGATACGATAACGAAACTCTTTTTAAAATTTGCAAATTTAGAGAGAGAAAATTACAAAATAATTGTAAAATGTATGTAATGTACAGGGCTGTATCTACTGGTGAAATTGGATTGGACCCGTTCGGCCGTACCCGTACATAGTAGATGGGCCCACACATAATTATTTAAAGAGGTAGAGAAGAATATGATTATTTTAAACGTCAAATTAACGTCAAATTCAAACTGCATTTTGCAAAGTAATGTGTTGGTTATTTTTCGAGTTCACATGGTGTTTTAGGTTTTAAAATCATGTCTAGTCTCCTTGAAGTTATAATAACTAGTGACTGTAATAATACTTTATGGACGAGTTGTATTTGGGACCCTCATACTGGAACTAATTTGATGACATACAAAGGCGGAGGCAATGCTGAATCTCGAACCTTGTGTTTAATCGGAAAAGACTATTTAGCGTCAATAGAAAAAACTAAACCTGTACTACATGTATGGCCCTTAAATTCGCATCAAACTGTCCAAGGAATTCGCTTTGTTCTTCCGGGTAAAGCAACAGCTTTTACAGTTTCTCCTAATGGTGCATATTGCATTGCCGGTATAGAAGAAAAAATCTATTTGTGGCAAATTTCATCTGGGAACCTTCTTACAATAATTAGCCGTCATTATCAAAAAGTTAATATACTGAAATTTACTTCTGATGGATGTTTCTTTGCATCGGCTGCAGAAGATGGAATGGTTATGGTCTGGTCCCTGGCCAATGTAGTAGCAAATCCCGAGGTAGAATTACTGACACAAACGACAGCAGGAGAACATGATCCAGTGTATATTTTTTCAGACCACTCTTTGCCGGTGACAGATTTATGTGTCAGTAAAACAGGAATGCATGGAAGACTGGTCACTGTGTCTAGTGACAGAACATGTAAAGTGTATGATCTATCATCTGGTGAAATACTCTTGAATATGATATATGATGAGCCCTTAACATCAGTATGTTTTGATGTATTAGAACTGTGTATTTTTGTTGGCACTACAGAAGGGAAAATACATCAGTTTAGTTTAACAAATTCACCAAAAAATAGAGATATACTTGTTAATAATGAAGAAAGTTTAAAGTTTTCAGGTCATTTCAAGGCTGTAACCTGCTTATCTGTATCTCTTAATGGTGAAATATTATTATCTGGGTCTCAGGATGAGCAGGCAATATTGTGGCACATAAAAAGCAGACAATCAGTTCGCCATATAAAACATAAAGGTCCAGTCAATAATGCCTTTTTCACCCTTAATATTGACACAATATACAAGCAAGAGTTTTCACCATCCATCATATTACATAGCTTAGAGAGGTCTTTGGAAACAAATTTGGATGAGGTGAACCCAATTGAGATATTAATAAATATAACAAATAACTTCTGGCCACAATTTATAAGTAATGAGAAACACACAAGCATTTCAAGTAAGGAGCTTGAAAATGATTATAAACCTAAGGAAGCAGAAATGAAAACAGAACTTGAAAATCTAAAAAAGATTAATTCAAACTTGTATGCCATATCCATACAAAATGCCTTTAATGCAATTCCTAATGTAAAGAAAAGTAAGAAAAAGAAGACTATTAATACATAGTACAAAGTAAACTATTATTACAAATAAATGCTTCTAGAATTATTTTTTTTTATTTATTATTGAATTTCATTTACAAAATACAATAATTACGTTCAATACTTATGTCTATGATGCAAATAGGTAGGTGCATGTGTGTACTAGCAATAAAATTATCCCTGTTGGGTGTGTGCGGAATGCAAATGGTGGGCCATTTGCATTTCGATAGTGATTAGTGCACAGAAATGATAACTTTATCCATAATAAGATGGATGGTGTGAAATAAAACACACAAGTGAACAGCCAGGTACTTATATTATTGCTCAGAATACACTTAACCACACGTTTTCACTTTGCAGTCACAATATCGAAAGACTCCAGAGAAGGACCCTGTTCCATAGAGTATAGTAAGTCAGGCCCTGTTCTCCCTTTAGTTTTCCCCTCTACTTCTCGACGAAATGGCGGTTGTTTCTGATTGGTTGAAAATAGTCAACAAATAGGAGAACAGATTCGAATAAATTTATTTAAACAATAAAATAAATATCTAATACAATAATTATAAAACATTAATATAGATAAAATTAATATCTATTTTACTACCTATAACATTTGAAAATAATTTAAATAATTACCGGAAACGGCAACATAATTTCATTTTATATTAACCACTCTTAATATTTAGAAGTGATTTACCCAATAGTATTACAGAAATTAGTAAACTTTTCTGCAAAACATGGTTGTTTTCCTATATGGTCATGTTTTGCTGATAAGTGGACTCTATTTCGCGTGCGCTTAAGTCGATAATCGGAATCACAGACCACTAAGGCTGGGACCATATGCTCCGGAATCCGGAACACCAGTGAAAATTCAGAGCATTGAAAGTAGAACTCTGTACTAAGATAATAGAGTTTCAAATCAAACGCTTGAGTGTCGAGTCAAATGTCAATGTCATATATGACAGGTCGACATCTGACACTTCAACTGTATTTCAACTGTATTGTATTATCGCAAAGCTCTAATATCAATGCTTAGGATTTTCTATGGCCTTCCGAAATTTCGGTATGTATCGGAATGTAAATGGTGGAGGAAGGGACAACTTTGTTGCCAGTGCGCGCACTGCTTAAATGTTTCAATATGTACATTGTCATGTCTTTCATTATCAGTCCAATATTGGATATCAATCGGTTATTGTGCAAATGAACTAAACTTAAACTTCTGCATAACACCTCATTTTCAACCGACCGCGACTTCTAAAACACAGGGGTAGACACAACACTAGTCCATAGTGAAAAAAACCTGCCCTCTTGCCTGTTGGCTTTGCCACTGTAGCAAATTTAAAAAAAACACTATATATCAACTGTCAAAAGAGAGAGCCAAATGCCAATTGTCAACGCGTCATCGCTGATCGTATAGTACGATTATTTTCATTTAGACTCGAATTTGCATTTTCTTTCCAAATACGATTTTTTTCAATAAAACCCATGTACATATATTCTTTTAAAATGTTTTACAAAATATTGTTTGCAAGTTTGAGGCTTTGATAATGAGTTTGACATACTGAAAAAGGGTATCAAAGCTAGGTTTGAAAATAAACGTTATTGCTATAAAGTTTGCGTCACAATCAAAACAGTGTTTTTTATCTGAGGTTTTATGTTTATTATTTCAGTTTTGAAACGAAATGTCGAAGGCCGTGATTATTCCTGATTGTAATAAAGATGTTGGCAGCATTAAAGATGAAATTAGTCTTTCTCCTAGCGATAAAAAGAATGGCCCGATAAGTTTGTTTAGTAGACTATTGCGTTTAGATTCCCTCGGTAAGAAACCAAATTCACCCGATAGTCCAACATCAACGGAACCACCAATAACATATTATGGAGTTTACATACCATGTGAAATCAAGAAGGGGCCAGATGAAGGTATAATTTGTGTTTAATTTGACATTATTTTATCCGTATCTTATCGATTTGGGTCAGTATAAGGTGCAATAGCCTCTTGATTACCTTTGTTTATTATTGCACATTTATCTAGAAATGTGTTACTAATAAATTTTGTACATATTTCTAATAAATATTAAACTCAAGTCTAATTTAAATTATTAGCATTATAATTTAAAGGCTATCCTTGGGAAAATTCTTTGCAATATTTATGATTATAATTTTGTAAAACACATGGCAATAGGCTACTTGACTCATTTAATTTCATACATTGAAGAAGTATTTCCTTTAGTACTTGACTTATGAAAAGATATACTAACAATATCATAAATTAAAAACTTAAGATTGATAAATAAAGTTAATTTAAAAATATGTATTTTTGTTTTTTAATTTCTTCTGATGAAAACACCCTGAAAGTAACTTCCGGCAAGGATGTGACTACACAAACACACTAAACACATAATATGTAGTAGTGAAACGGAATGTTTATGTAAATAAATAGTTAAAAAGTGACATCTTAAAAAGTTATATATAAGTCAAAACGTCTACCTACTACTGACTATAGCACAGATTACAAACAGTACTAGTATGACGTCACAGCACAGATAATCTATCAACCAACATTGGGAATAGTGTTTTCGGCAGTTTTTAAAAAGTGTATTTTAAAACTATTTTTTGTGACGGTTTTTAGTTTTCAAAATAATGTTATATTATTTTTTTGTGTGTAATAAAACAATTATGAAGAGTTTAGGACATAAATAAAAACAAGGTCAAGTAGCCTATTGCGTTAACTTAAATTTTTCTTTTTTATAGAAGCATTACACGTGTATGAAAATAAGTCACAAGCTCTAGAGTTGGTCCGGAGATACAAGTTGGCTAGATTTAAAGCATTTAAAAATCACCAGGAAGCTGTGTCCTTTGCTTTGAGAGGTGCTGAAACTGAAACATGGGATGGTTGTGGAAATGGTCATTAAACTTTAATTATTTTCTTTGTTATTGTAAGGCCTGTTTCACAATTTTATAACAACAATAGTTTATTTGAAGTTTGTTGCTGCTTACTTTATATTGCGCAACAGAGACCAAACATGCTAATAATCTAACACATCTTGTCAGATTGTGAAACAGGCCCTAAATGTTTGAAATTATTGTTATTAGGAAATTTTCTTGAGTAGAAATACTAGACTTGCTTAAATTTAAGTAGTTTAAAAATTACATAATATCATGGAAGAATTAAAACTATAGAGTGACAATGATCATACTTTAAAACATACATAATTTTTAATTCTCTTGCTGACCTTTAGATGATGCTGAGTGTACCAAATCTACAAAATTAGCCATTTATTATAAAATAAAAACTGCCATGTCTAGGACTATGTTTGAAGCATGTCATAGGTTATCTAATATTTAAAAAATATCTCAATAGGTGGGGCTAAACAACTTAAGGCTTAAGCTGCTTTCTTATTATAGGTATCTAGCCGACTAGCATACTATTCCTATATTTTTGTAAATTTGTAATTTCTATGCGTGTACATGCGTATACATTAATTCGCCCTCCGAATTAATGTTGCCATACATAAAAAATAGATACCCAACATTCTGGAATTTTATTCATAAGCTATAAATATGTGTTTATATAAAGTATACAATTATTTGACATGATATTATTTTGGTTCTGTAATGACCAGTGTTTATTTACGGCGTTTTAATAATTTGAAACACCTCTTCTTTTACTTCTTCTAAATCTTAACCTAAACACTTATGTTTAAAACTTATAGACATAGGTAAACATTATAAGTAGAAGATGTTGCTAACACTCTTTTAGCTTTTTTATTAACAATCTTTTAACTCGATTTTTGAACATGGAATAAAAGTTACGTCTTGGGTTCATTTCTCTTGAGGGAAATCATTTTGAACGAAATCGAACTTAACTTAATACACGTTGATAGTTACGGAACCCTCCTTAGACATATCCCGACATGCTCTTGATTAGGTTATTGGTTATTTTTTAATGTGTACTCGGTTCATTGCTTATTGTTTTTTGAATCACCTACATTAAGGTAAAAATATATTGATGAAAATATTAAGCATCCAAAAATAACGTACTTCACTCTTAGTAATTTTTTAAAAGCTCTTAACTCGGCAATAAAGCATGATACGAAAAAAACTCTTTTTTTTTTTGGTAGTCCGCTTGACGTGAAATGCCCCCTATGTAACTGAAGTTAAGCTCAATATGGCACTTTCATTATGTACACTTTTGTTCACTTTGATGATAAATCTTTTTTTATTTAATCAAATTTTATAAAAGTAATTGTACCAAGATAATCTTGGCTTAACAGGTTTAGGAGAAAAGCCGTATCCATTTAAATCCCCTTCACCACAGGACATGGTGGCCCTCAGAAAGGCAATTGAGAAGGGCTGTATTATCATGGTCCGTGACCGAGTTTGGGACAACCCACGGTATCTCATCAGCAGTGGAAATAGTCCAACCATTTTACAGGTATTTAAAGATATTTAAATTTTGTTTTGATGTTTATTGGTTTTGTTATGCATAAAAAACCTGCATTAGAATATAAAAACTTTTTTTTTCTCACATTATAAAATATTTAAATTAACAAGAGAATGACAGCCTTTATATTATATAATGTAATTAGACTTGAAAATATGCTCTTAGATATAATTTCTACCAATGGATTTCATTGAAAATAAAATCCCATCAAGGTTGAATCCCACCAAAACCAAACTGTATGCAACATGGCGCTGCATTTTTATGATACCTTTTCAAAATTGAACTTTATCCGCCTATACAATAAGATGCACATTTCATTGTAAGAGTTCGGATTTCAAGTTGCACTGCACTGCACAGCGCATGTGGACTGTATGACTAATGTCATATGAAACATGTGCCTTTTTGTGTAGTGAGTAAAAAGCAAAGCCGCGTCGCGTCAGGTTGTAAACTGACCCTAAGTTTCCAGTAAAAAAATGTAAGTATATGATATACATTGTTTATGAGTTTGGACTATGGGTATGTCATGCTGCTTACCTAGGCTGAGACTTTACTGCAATCTTATAGTACCATAATCATAATAATATGTTTGTTTGTAGGAGGGAGCTCGATTCAACGCCTTACATGTGGCAGCTCGAGCTTTGAATGCGGAGATGTGTAACTTAATATTGACAACAGTGGGTGACCCAAGTTTTGTTCAGTTGTTGTATGGCGCAGACACAGATACAGAAGCTTGTAAAGTATGTACTTCAAGTTTAGGTACCTTTTCTTATAACAATTTATTAAAACTAAACATTATTCTATGCATATTAAAAAAAAAAAATGTTACAAATTTTTTATAAAACAATTTTCTATTAGGTTATGCAAAACATTGCAAACAGTGCATGCAAAACTACAAAAGTTTACTCTAAATTCTTGTGATTTAAAACTTATGGTGGTGTGGACAATCTGTAAAACTTCACATAGGACGAACAGATTTGTGTTTTTGCAGGAGTTTGCTGGAATATTGGTAGATCGTTATCTGAACACACCCGACAAAGTCGCCAATGAAACTCCTCTACATTTTGCTGCAAAGTTTGGAGCAGAACAGGCAGTCGATGTTTTGACATCATTCACTCAATGCAATCGTAATGCGCTCAACAGGGATGGAAATACGCCGAAAGATGTAAGTTCTAATGTAAAATAAAATATGTAGAGTTAAAAGTAAAAGAGGCCAAGTGTGAGTCGGACTCGCTCACGTAGGGTTCTGTACCATTGTACCAATATTTTACATGTTTACTTATTATTTCGTTATTTTTGTACGAAGTTTTCCAAGTAAACGCATTTGACAAGTTACGCATGTATGACTCCTAAACTAACAAAGTAATATAAGCCGTTATAGTGTTCGTTTAAAGTACATTATATGGACGCTCTGACGGTGAAGGATAACATCGTGAGGAAACCGGACATGGTTGGCCCCAGACGTCGACCAGTCATTCCTCTGGACTAGGCTGACTGTCTTGTGAGAATGCCGTATGTGCTTGGGATACCATACGAGATTTATAAAATCGACTGTCCCAGGCACTACAGTATTTCAAGAGTGGTTACTTCGCTCGAAGAATGTATATATAACATATGCTGTATAAATCATCCAATAATGGATGAATAAGTTTGTACGTTTAAGTTTTAGTAAGTTTGACAAGTACTGAACTGCGACTGAACTTCGGAAAGATAACGCCTAATATATTAATTAAGAGCAACGTAATTATTAGTAGATACATTGTTGAAAGTCTTCGTATTATCCACAGGTGGTCTGCAGTCGTGCCAACAACAAGGAGGCTGCGGAAAGAATATGTGCACTACTAGAGGAGCGCTTCTATGTGCCTGTACTACACAGTGAGGACGCTAGCTCTCCACCTACCATAGGACAACCGTTTACACCTGCTGAACCACCTGTAAGTTTTACCTTTTTTACCTGACTATGGCTAAGCCAAAAGCGGGGTAATGATTTTGGCAGTGTATGTGTGTATGTATAATGTTCCATCGTAGCAATAACACTAATGGTCCGATTTTAATAAATGTTTAGGTAGTCGGGTTTTTATAAAAATTGTAGTTTTTGACCTAATGAAGTGGTTTAAATTGTCTTTTGAATTATAAATTGTAGTATTATTTACCTGAATATTAAGTTGTTAACAAAATCTCACCAAATCTGTTTACAACAATTACATCAACGGTCCCGTAGTAGTGTTTTCACAGTTTAGGGAAGGGATGAATTGATAAATAACCAAAACCAACGAGTGCTGTTTGTACACTGAATTTATTTATTATTGAATAAAATTTTACAATGTGGAAATAAGCATGCTCTCACAGTATACGGCACTTGACACATTTAACATAAATATATTGCACTTTGTACAGATGACTTTGTCGCCACTGGTCCTGTAAAATATTAAAATTAATGTAAAATACTTATGAAAATGAAAAAAATTGCAAAAAGTTCTGTGTATTTGTTACTATGAAACATGAATTTCTACCAAGAACCTACTTTACCTAACCTACTAAGTTAATGGATCAAAGAATAAAGCTGCGTGAGGAATTAACAAGCGCGTGGAAGAATGGGAACCTTTGCCATTTTGTTGCGTATTCATGTGAAACACGGCCATGTCCATGACACAGCTATATTTTTAAATTTTTTAATTTAACTAAGCACAAACCTACAAAGGTTAATCTTACAAAAATTTACCGGTGTGGCAACATAGCTATTAGCTGTGATAATGCAGGCTAGCTACGCAGGAGTTATTTTATAGTGCCCAAGTGTGTGCGCAGTACACAAGAGCAACTCACTTTCTTTACCCTCGAAACGTAGTGGGACGGATAACCGGCACGACTGGTGAGAAATCACTCGCAGGATCGACTTTTTACATGCCCGTCCGACGCATGGATTATTATCTTTCTTTCAGACAATCAGGTGATCGACCTGCATTGTCCTAACCAAACTTGGGAACAACATTTTTTGTTATTCCAACGCGGATATCGAACCCACGACCTCCGAGTCGAGAGCCAAGCTCTAAACCACTGGACCACGGAGTCTGTTAAGTATAGTTATTAATACTTTATAAATATTTAAGAAGTTTTAGTTGACGAATCAAAACCAAATAAAATACTTAATTACGCCGCGAACGTAAGTGATGTCAATGATGTGCGTGTCTGGGAGTAATGGCATGACTATTTTATTAGGTCATACTAATTAGTGTACCTATTAGATGATTGGGTTTTTTGTGATAAGTATCTAATGAACTCTAAATTCTATAAAAATATAAAAAAAAACATAATAAGAACGAAAGATTATATAATAAAGTGAATTGAAGATTGTTGTGTTTTTTGAGTATAATGTAACATCAATGTTGTTCTCAAATTAATCATAATATTTGTGTTAAGAACTACGACGTCTTGGTTTTTAAATTTTACATATCCTTCTGACGCTTGAGTGGTGATAGTAATAATACAGCAACAATTCATAAATTCTCCTCTCGGTTTTTTTTACAATATATAGTGTGCGGTATCATTAGATAGGTCTTTTAAAAACATTGAGAGGTTACTCAGCCAATTTTTGATTAAGGTAACCGTTTGCGAGATATTCAACTTTAAAGTGGATTTTTTTGTTAAAATTAAGGCGTGTATTAACTACACGTACAATTTCAACATCAAAAACTACACATACATCTACTACCGACATTGACCAACATAATATGTAATACTTTACAACGACATTTTGAATGTTTTTCGGGAATCGTCGTATTTTATACATCGTCTCATTTCATGGGAATGACCCATACAAAAACTGATTTTATTTTTGCTTATAAATTCTATACCCAGCGTTTTTCGAGTTTGCCCTTTTGGTGACATCATATATTATGATTTAAAGTGAACACATTAGCAACCATTTCGTTTCTGTCGATTCTGGGTCATTTTCGGACCAAGCCATTTATTAAACGAATACAAAAGCAACAACGCCATAGTTTTGCACCCCAGTCAAAACTAATGAAAGTGAGTAAGTTAGTAAGTAGCCGTTCATGTTTTGTCAATTTCAAAATTAAGACTTTGTTTAGAAATAACGAATCCGCCGCAATTTACGCGCGGTAATGGCGTTCACTAACACAGAAAGGGCATAAACACGCGTGAGTCGAGATACTAGGGCACCTTGCATTGTTTCACGAACCGTTTCGCAACGAATTCGCCCTTACTGGAAAAGGTTTAAAGTTATGTTATTTTTTGCAGGAATTGAACCCGGACCCGCTGTCGCCGCGCGTGGAGATCCGCGCGTTCGCGGGTCCGATGCGCGTGGGCGAGGCGTCGTCGTTCCGGCGTCGGTGGAAGACGCCGCCGAGGGCCGCGCGCCCCTTCCGTCTACGGGAGATGACCAAGGGCTTGGAGACTGTGGGACGGTAGTTCATTGTATTGGCTTCGTAGGACTAACGTAAATTAAGCATACATTTTACAGACCAATGATTTCAAAACCAAGCATGAGCCCTTATGACAATTTTCATTCACGTCGTCATACAACTAAACTGACATTACTTTATATTGTCAATTTGTACGCGCACTATTTGTCTCGTGAACTGTAGATGGCAAGTCGTGAGCCCCATCTAGTCACTGACATTGGAGTTGTTTCTCATGGACCATACATACGACAGTAATATAAGACGTCACAATGTTACAGATGAAATTATATGTAAATCTTCGGCACCCTTGGTACAGTGAGATTTACATTTTAAGCTAAATACGTAACGCTATCGTGTAAGGTAGTTGTAAAAGCTAACAAGTAAAAATTCTAAGTGTAATTACATATTTATCAATGTTTTTTTTTCAGAAACTTAGCAGAGCAAATGAAAGTAGGATGGAAGGAATATTGGCCTTTCTTGGACACTTTCACAGATCTGAGAAGTGCAGAAGGACTGACTTTACTGGAGAACTATCTTAAGACGAAATACGAGAACGCTTGTTCCTTTGTGTACAATGATAGCGTGAATCAATCTCATTCCCCAGAAGAGCTGTCCATGTCCGTCATTAGTCTCAACAACACTCAAGAGCATGGAAACGAAGAATTGAGTCCTATGTCAGAGTTGTGTGTGGCCTTGAAGACGTGTAGAATAACAGACAGACACACAAAAGTGAGAAAAGTGGAGCCCCCAAGACCAATACCTCGGCCACAACGAAGTAACGGTGATACCACGCCGCCTTTTAATCACACAGTTAGCCAGATCTTGTGCATAGATCGCACATGTCAGGTTTTCGCGAAAAGAATAGCTAATGCGCTCATATTCTCTCTCACAGCTGAACCTGAGGTGGTTGGTGACTCGTTGAAATCCGAATGTAAGAATTTGCAGCATACTATTTATACATATATGAACGATGAAAGATTTCAAGCTATAGATTTTGCACTAATACACTCGAGGCTAGCCCAGCTTGTAGTATATACATTGAAGCAACGGACCCAGGAGATGGACGATATAGACAATCTAATTGGATTCTTACTTAAGCTCCGTTGTCCGAATGATGACATTTTCAGCTCTGACGACGAGAGAAAACCTTTCTCCTGTCGGAATAACAGAATAAAGATGAGCCACGTTATAGATGCGCATGTCCGTTGTCTCGCTAGTTTTATCTCTGAAGAACTCACAGAGACAGACTCCACAAAAGGCCCCGCCATGTCGGATACTGATTGTGCTGAAATATGGAATAAAACGTCGAAATGTCGGTGTGACTGGAAAGTGGAGGTATTTGAGAGAAACAGTAAAAAGAATGCTTCTTTTCGAAAGAATCGTCTGTCAAGTAGTCCACAAAGTGAAAGTTTTATCAGAAGGTTGTCCTACAATGAAGATATAGGTTAGTATGGTTTCCAACTTTATTGACAATTGTTCTTTGTGAATTTTATTTATAATCTTATGGCTACGATAACCTTTAATACTGTTGTAGGTGATGGCCGACTGCAGAACAGAGTAACAGAGAGTTGCTTTAGTGCAAACTCACCATGTGGAGATGGAAGTACTGCATTTACAGTAGATGTTACCAAGTGCCAAGTTATTGAAGCTGAGGTAAATCCTTATACTAAAATATAGTCTACCATCGGCAAATATGTATGAGCATATTATAATAATATATGTATAATATAAAAGGGTCATGGATTTCATATACGAGGGCGGCACTGAAAATTTCGGGAATCAAGGAAGTGACAACATTACTATTTAAAAATGTATTTATTGCTTTTCGAAGTATTCTCCGCGAAATTTGACACATTTTTCCATACGATGGAACCAATCATTGAAGCAACCATTCCATTCGGAAGTTGGGGTCTCCAAAATGGCCGTTTTGTAGGCGTCCACAGCTTCTTCAGGTGATTAAAATCTCTGACCGAGCAATTTATTCTTTATTTTAGGGAAAGTATAGAAATCATTAGGGCTTAGGTCGGGGCTGTACGGCGGATGGTCTAATAATTCTATGATTTCTTGCTCTAAAAACTCTTTTGTTCTGTGCGCGGTGTGAGAACTCGCATTGTCGTGATGGAGGATGATGCGGCGGTTGCAGTTCTCTTTACGGAGTTCAGAAACGACCTGTGGCAAACAAATGTTAGCATACCATTCTGAATTCTTTGTCCCTCAAGAGGAATAGTCGCAACATGGCCGGTTTTGGAGACAAACGTGGCCACCATTTTCTTTGCAACACTCCGTGAACGAACAATTTTTGTTGGCTTTAACTCATTTTCGAACACCCAAACTCGTGACTGGTTTTTTGTTTCGGGTTCGTACGCGTATATCCAGGATTCGTCACCTGATACGATGTTGTATACAGCATTTGAGGATCCTGCGTGGAATCTTTCGAGAGTTCTGATGCACCAAGTAACGCGAGCCGCTTTTTGCTCTTCACAGAGCAAATGCAGTATCCATCGGGAAAACAACTTTTTTACACCTAATTGTTCATGTAAGATTATTTGTATTTGACTCATGCCAATGTCTAAAGTTGCCTGAATTTCGCGGTATGTCACATGTCGATCTTCCTCAATCAGCTTACCCACAGCATCAACGTTTTCTTGGGTGACTGCAGTTTTTGGACGACCTTGACGGGGATCATCACTGAGCTTGACACGTCTACGTTGAAATTCAGCAAACCAGCGATAAATTGTGGTATTGGATGGGGCTTCATCACCAAATGCAGAAATCATCCGGTCAACACACTGTTTTTGTGTTAAACCACTTCGAAAGTCATAATAAATCATCGCTCTAGAATTTTCTCGAGTCAATTCCATTTTCTCAACGACTAAACAAGTTTGACAAGACCTTGTGACAAGACCGAGAATCTTTTTTTAAATAAATAAACGGTATTAGATTTTTTAAACCAAGGAGTTTAAAATTAAAAAGATTTTAATATGACAGGAACAGTGGAAATATTCCATTCCCGATACTTTTAGTGCACCCCTCGTATTAGGTCATTACATATGAGATTGGCGTTTTGTAAAGTAGGAACATAAAGTCGATTTTTTTTAATATATTTATTTAATCAAATTATATACCATTGCTATCTATGCACTTTTGCCATCTCATAGATAGTTCATTGATTCCTTTATTAAAAAAACCATTCGGACAGGAATCAATAAAATCTTTGAAGGCGCTTTGGACTGCCCCATCGGAGTTGAATTTCTTAAGACCCTTGCAAGAAGTTATCCAAATTTCGAAAAAAATAGTAATCTATTGGAGCAAGGTCCGAGGAGTAATGTGAATGTCTTAGACATTCCAATTGAAGCTCCTCTAATTTGGTAGCCGTCTGTTGTGTAGTGTGTGGTCTAGCGTTATCCTGAAGCAGCAGTGGCCTAGAGCGAATGACCAACCTCGGTTGTTTAGCAGCTAGCTTTTCCATCATGATATCAGCAAAAGACATCCACCGTAATCGTCTGGCCAGATTTAAGAAAGCTGTAGTGAACGACACACTAGTCCACCAAACGCTCACAAGTAACTTTTTTTTAAGTAAATTTTCGCTTGGGGCAGGCTTTGGCTGGTTCGCCAGGGTTCAGCCATTACGATGAGCGTTTCCGATTATCGTACAGGATCCACTTTTCATCATCACAGGTAATGATTCGATTTAAAATCCCTTCATTATTGTGCCGGTTGAGTAATGTAACGCAGCAGTCGACCCGCGTTTGTCGGTTTGCTGCACTCAATTCATGAGGTACCCACCTTTCAAGCTTTTTCACCTTCCCAATTTGCTTCAAGTGGATTAAAACAGTTTTATCACTAACACCGCAGCCTGCAGCTAATTCCGACGTGGTTTGCGATGGATCCGCTTTTACAATAGCCTTTAATTCTTCATTATCAACTTTGGTCTCCGGCCGTCCACGGGGCTTGTTTTGCAGATCGAAATTTCCAGAACGAAAACGTTGGAACCAAAAACGCACTGTGTTTTCTTTTGCTACACCGCCGCCATACACAATCATTTATCCTTCGAGCCGTTTCTGCAGCACTGGTGCCACGGTGGAACTCGTACTCGAAAATAATACTATATTTCAAGTTTTCCATTTTGTAAACAGAGGGACGCAAAGAAAAAACCAAAAGAGGAAAAATCAAATGAATTACGGTTTTCGAAACAAAAATGCATGAGTAAATAGCGGTATAAATTTGAAATTGAAATTCCTAACCAAAGAGGATATATTTGAGATCAAAGTGGCCAGTACGACAAAACGCCAATTTCATATGTAAGGACCTAATAGTATATATGTACTTATAAGTCCCTGGGATCTTAATATCTGCATTCTACACGACTATTCGAAATATAAGTAAATTATAATATGTTGCTATAATTTTTCTCGATCCAACTATTTAAACGAGTTACATACGTTATACTTTCCTGTTTCAAGATATCGGAGGACGAGTCCGGCTCGGAGTCTGACGGGTCGTACGTGACGGCGGACGAGGAGGACGCAGCGGACGACCGGATGTCGGACGCCAGCGACCAGGCGCTAGCCGAGCCCTTCATATACGGGTAACTATGTTGATAAATCTTCACATCTTTACTAGCATTATAACTATTTAGCCGCCACATTTCGGCACTATCCGTTCAGTGTTTTGCGCTGTATGTTTTGTTGCGCTATGTGTTTTACGCGCGCAGGAATTATTACTATAGAGATAGAGTGACAATGCCCATACTTAAAAACGTACATCATTTTGTAATTCTCTCGCTGACCGTTAGATGACGCTTAGTGTATCAATTCTACAAAATTAGCCATTTATTATAAAATAAAAACGGCATCTCTAGGACTATGTTTGAAGCACGTCATAGGCTATCTAATATTTAAAAAACTTCAATAGGTGGCGCTAAACAAAAGGTTTTAGAGCTGCTTTTTTATTATAGGTACCTAGCCGACTAGCGTACTATTCCTATATATTTGTAAATTTGTAATTTCTCTGCGTGCGCGTGTGGAAGGCGAATTAATGTTGCCATACATAAAAAAAAGATACCCAACAATCTGGAATTTTATTCAATTAAGCTATAAATATAAGTGTTTATATAAATAATTATAAAGTGTACAATTATTTGACATGATATTATTTTGGTTCTGTAATGACCAGTGTTTATTTACGTCTTTTTAATAATTTGAAACACCTCTATCTTTACACCTTAACCTAAACACTTATGTTTAAAACTTATAAACATAAGGTAAACATTTTAATAAGAAGATGTTGGTAACACTTTTTTTTGCTTTTTTATTGACAATCTTTAACTCGATTTTTGAATATTAAATAAAAGCATTTAACGTCTTGAGTTCATTTCTCTTGAGGAAAATTATTTTGAACGAATTCGAACAGTAACTTTTGAAGTAATTTGAAAGAACCTATTACGCGTTGATAGTTACTGAACCCTCCTTAGACATGACCCGACATGCTCTTGATTAGGTTATTAGTTTTTTTTAAATGTGTACACGGTTCATTGCTTATTGTTTTTTTAATCACCTACATTAAGGTAAAAATATATTGTGCCCATTCGAAAAAAAAAAGTGTGCTTTCAAGTTGTTGCCAAGTTTGTTATTTCATATTTGTTCGCCCAAATAATAGTATGTCGATTCTCGATGTCGGTTTGAAATAACTATTCAGTTAAGAAAACTAGCATTATGTAATCGCCAGATTTGGAATTTTATGCGCCTTGCATTATTTCGCCAACTTAGTAATTCAGTGTGCCATATTCGGTTTTTGCACCCCCCAAAATTTGAATACCTTTTCGCAACTTTAAATATTATATGCCGTTCTTTTTACTAAAACCCTTAGAGCTTTAATCCAACTGGATGCTCTAAGCTAAAATCTTTTTATGGGAATCAAATTTGTTCGAAAAAATATAATAATTAGTTATATCTGCGAAGGTGTTTTATCAACTTCATATATTTAACCTTATCCAAATAAATGTTATGTTTTATTTTATCCAAGTTTAAATAATGGTGAACAAAATAGCCCTTACCATCACTAGATTTCAATCAACATATAAGGAGAAATCATAATTTTACCTAATTATAACTGCAACAAAATTCGCGCGCGTGGTTAGCCATACTCCTACGTCAGACGAGCGCTGTGACGTGTGTGTGTGTGTGTGTCTATGTGTGTGTTTAGGTGTAAGTACTGTACCCCGAGTCCCAGTCCCGACGAGCGTTTTCACATATTAGATAGAGACAGAGATATGTTTTAATATGAAACATGACAAACACTAGTTAGTGTAAGGCTGGGACTATATTTTATGCCCCGGAATCCGGAACACCGGCGAAAATTCAGAGCATTGAAAATAGAACTCTGTGCTAATACAATAGAGTTCGACCGAATCGAACACATGAGTTTCGAATCAAACAATGTCATATAATATGACAGCTCGGCACGCGAAACTTCCATTTTCAACTCTATTGTATCAGCAAAAAAAGTACGATAAAAACTTGAAACGCTCTTATGCCAAAGACATAAGAATGTCTTTGGCATAAGAGCCTTTCAAGTTTTTTATCTGTGTGTGTGTCGCGTAATGTGAAAACGCTGTACTCCCTAGTCACTCCCGACCGCAACGTAATGTAGCTATGAATGTACGGTCGCTGACAGACACGGTGTATCACTTTTCAACCTAACTGCTTGTTAATAAGGTTCAAAATAAAGTTCACCTGTTCTGTCCGCGAATGCACTTAACTTAGCGAAGTGTAATTTTAAACATTTTCGTTGCGATTACTTATCGTTAAATTGAATATTTTTAAATAAGTTATACTTTGATATCGTAGTATTTTTCTATTCAATAGCAAAATAAATTTTCTTGATTTTTTCAAGAGTTGTATTATTTTTTAAGATAGGTATTTAGTTTTGTTTTCATAATTAACGTTGTCTTTTTATCCAACCGCGACAACCCACATTCACGCGGATAAATTGCTGACAACACCTAGTTACGATTATTATCAAATATCAATACAATACATACAACATTGTACCTGTTTAATTATGTACTTTTATGAGGAATCCGATACTTTTGACGCGCCATCTAGTGATCACACGTGGTATCCTAATACTACGCCATCTACTATAACTGTCTAGAAACAAGATGTTCACGTTCATTTTTTAGGATTTAGAGAAAATTATCAAATATCATCCTTTGAATCGTAAAATTCTCGTAAAATCGTGGAAAGAGACCGAAAAATAATATTTCTTGTTTAAAAGAGAACATAATTGATTTACTTCGCTAACTTGTGCAATATATTGATTTTCTTATTATTTACCAACGCCATCTATACCTAAGGAGAAATCAAACATTCTTTGTGTACGTTTTAATGTATGAGATCTGTCAGTCTATAGTTTTATTGGTCCATGGTAATACTATGATACTCTGTGATCTTTAGTAATAGTAATCCCTGTGGATGTCCCAAATGTGTACTTTATATACCTACCATACAGAATATAGACGTAAATGAAATCTTTTGTTAAGTTTATTAAAGGGCCATCCAACTGGACCAAATGAAAAGCAAATGGACCGTGAGGTCCAGCCAGAAGATATGTAATAAATAATGAGTAAAAATGATTGTCACTATTGACGACCCTTTTGACTGGCTGCTTGATTTGATGTCTGGACCGTGAGGAGGGCCCTGTTACATTTTTTTGTTCTTTTTATAATCTCATGTGCTTGATAAGTTACTTTCGATACTTAACATAGAATTTATATTAGATATGAGAGCTTATTTTGAAATTCATTCCATGTAAATATTTTCAGAGAAGAGCCAACAAAGATAGATCGGCTTGTGTATGAAACAGTAAAGGATGTATCTCTAACTTCGGAAATGTACCCAAATGTTTTCCGCTGGAGGCACACTGTGGCGCTGTACACAGACGAAGAGAGAGACTGGTAAGAAATATTAATGAAAATGTCATAATAATTATCATATTACTAGCCTTTGCCCGCAGCTCCGCGTATCCCACGGGAACGATGTACTTTTTCGGGATAAAAAGAATCCTATGTGTTAATCCAGAGCTCAAAAATTAAAATCTGTTAAGTAGTTTTTGCGTGAAAGAGTAACACTCACAAACTTTCACATTTATAATATTAGTAGGACATTTACACATATATTTTATATTGCTTTTTCAGCTGGCAACCAGCTAAGAACACGGATGACAGTCGGTGCAGTGTAAGATGGGGAACAGAGGACAGCGTCTTTCAGAGCCCCGTCAGCTCGAGTTACCTGCTCAGTCCGCACAGCCCACACAGCGTTAGCATGAGCCCGCACACCCCTCGCGACCGGCTAAGGCTGCGGGCCATGAGGTGTAGCACACCTACGAAGGAGGCAAGAGAAGATAATTCGCGAGATCTCCCCCTGCAGGTATGATTTGTAGTGTGTATGAAAATATTTGTTTTTAATATTATCATTTTATACGCATATTTCTTAATGTGATATTAATCGTGCGAATAAAAAATAACTTGGCGACTGCACATTCGCATACTGAATTACTGAATTTGGCAGCGAATTAATATGTTGGTGACTAAATTACTAAAGTGGCGAAAGCACTCAGGTGAAAAAAAATACAACAATCGGCAGGTGGCGAACATTATTCCTAATTGGTACAGAAATTTATTATTTGGTGACTTAATTTCCGAGTTGGCGACCGTTATACGATATAAGCAGCTGTAAAACCAGATTTGGTTGATAAATTAATGGGTTCCTAAAAATCAATTAATAGGCTACGAAAATTCCCCTTTTTTAGATACTATTGGTGTTTATAATTCTTCTGTATAGGTGTCGTTTTCAAGGTTTGTGTGGGTGCTAAATACGAAAATTATATCCATTTTCAAATTCCAAAATGGCGCACATTTTTTTATTAAAATTAATATAGGTGTCTTTTTGAAGGTTTCTAAGGCCCGTATTAATAAAGCGTTCTTATCTCTAAGACAATTCTCAAGAAAGTACTTAAGATGTTTTTATTAATAGACCGTACTTAAGTACAGCTGTAGGTATGGCGTATCAAGTGAGTGCGAACGTATTAATAAACGAGACTCGTTACTCAAGTACGCTGTCATTGCTTTCAAACTGTTACTTAAGACGCGGTTTCGTGGGTACAGTCAAACCTTGACTTGAGAACGGCTTGCTTGGCAATTGGGATACAGTACATTATTATTTGTGGTGTTTTTGGGTGTGTTACAATTATGTAAATTAAAATCTTAATACTTATGATTAAACAAACTCAGAATTTACACTACATACTCAACACAAAATAAAGTTATAAAAAAAAGACGCTTATTGATACTTATTCTTCTTTTTTTTGGTAATCGCAGTTGCAAAGGTTTTGCACCATTCTGCCAGTGTCGAGTATTTGTAGAATTATTTTCGATTTTATTTATTTATTATTAAAAATTAAATAAAATATATTTATTTACTTATTTATATTAAACGAATTACATACCTATTTGATTTATATTAATTGACTTGATTTGACACTTGACAGCAGAACTTTTTTTCGCTGCCCAAAAAACAATCCTCATTATATGATCCCTCCCTCCTACAATTCCTCGCCCTATCAACCTTAAATCTGTTCTGTGTTTTGTAAATACTCCTTTTCCTGAAACTTTATGTACATACTGTGGTACTGGCCCTAAATTTGTCTGTTCTAGGTTTTAGATTATTCAACAGACTTCCTCCTGTACACCGTGGTCCGTGCCCTTGTTTATTCATAAAACCCACTCATAAGGCAGAGTTTTCGTCAACACAACACATTGACGAATCACTAAGGAGCCACTTCAAAGAATAAGAAGAAGAAGAACTTTTTTCGAATGGCAATGATCCGCATTCCGTTTTACGTAGTTGTTAAAAAAATAGGGATATTAATATGCTAGACAATAATAAATATTAATATCTACGTAAAAATTAATGAAAATCAGTTTTTTCAATAAAAAAATACAGACTAAACTTTTTTGGTATTTATATTATTAAATATTACATTTTTAAAAAGAAATATTGAAGGAATGTATAATCTATAAAATATCTGTTCTTTGTAGAAGTGTAAACGAAACGTTATTTTATTCGTTCTTTGTCGTGTAGATGACGCTTAAAAGTTGAGTAACTGATCTCATTATCGTTATCAACTGAGACGGTCTTGAGATCATACTATGAATTAAAGACCATCTTGAGAAGCTAATCGTTCCTTGAGACTGTCTCAGCCAAGGAAGGTCTTGAGAACGAGTTTGAGAACGGTTTATTAATACGGGCCTTAGCTCTTTCTATGTTTTCGGGGGACTGATTATAAAAAGTTATGCATTTTGAATTTCCAAGATAGCGGACATTTTTTCTTAATAAAATGAATGTAGGTGGTAGGTAGGCTAACCCACATTCCGAATTTCCAAACAATGCAAAAATTATACGTAGATATACCAAACTGCCAATCAGACTGACGTAAGAGAGTTGAAATTATTGATATATTGTTGCACGATTGAAATTTTATTTTATTTTAAATTGAATAAAAAAACATATATTGCTTAAAAATGCGCAAATTATTGATATATTGTTGCACGATTGAAATTTTATTTTATTTTAAATTGAAAAAAAAAACATATATTGCTTAAAAATGCGCAATTTCTAAGGGATAACCCATAGCTAGATCGATTTTTCTCCCCCAAAACTCCCTGCAAACTAAATTTCATGGTAATACTTGTAGCCGTTGTCGAGATACTGATTATGTATATACAAGATCGTCTCGTTTAAAGTATAAGATATGGGTGTACTTCTCTAGATTTCTGGTGGTGTTGATTACAAAACTGTCAGCCGTTTTGAATCCCCGAAATGGCGAATTTTCATTCCTCGTAAAATTAACAAGTGTGTTAGTTTAAAACTTCTTAGAGATGCCGATTAGGATTGATGATTATTATCACTATTTATATGTAAGCTATATAAATTTTGGAAAATTTAATATATTCAAATTTAATTTCTTCTCATCATGAAGTAAATATATGGTTGCGGGGTTACTCAGGGGGAGAAAGTTTTCATTACTTTTTCAGTAGGATGCACCACTTCCAAGATAGAAGCTATTGTAGAAAAAAATAAAGCAATGCTCTAGATATTAAATTTTCTATCTGGTTCTCTTTTAAGGTTACCTTGAAATACTTTGAAAAACTTTCTCGTAATAATTTGAGTCGTTTGAGGAGAGGAGAGGGGAGGATAAACGTAAAATAAATATGTCCGCCATCTTTGAATTTCAAAATGAAAGATTTTTTTCGTATTTAGCACCCCAAAAACCTGGAAAACAACAAACAAATTTTACAGAAAATAAATACCTACCTTTCCTGCATTATTTTCAGTACGAACGATATTTACAAATAAATGATTTTGTTACAATCAGCACCCCCCAGAAACCTTGAAAGGCACGTATATTCATTTTATTAAAAAAAAGCTTTTTTCCGCGGCTCCGGGCGCGTGAATATAGTATCGGGTATCCCACGGGAATACTTTTTCGGGATAAAAAACCTATCCTATGTTTTAACCTCTGGGTTAGAGCCTAAACCACACCTAATTTCATCGAAATCCGTTCAGTAGCTTTTAATAAAGGAACATCCATATTAGTTTTTTAAAAAATGTCCACCATCTTGGAATTTCAAAATGAATATCAATATAATGTGCCAATTCTTGAATTAAATGTGTGCTCTCAAGTTGTCGCCAATATGGTTATTTGTTCGCCAAAATAATATCTGTCTGCCAGTTTGGAATATTCAGTGAACAAAACTGGTATCATTTAGCCGCCAGATTTGGATTTTTTTGTTCTTTATATTCTTTCGCCAACTTGGTAATTTAGTATTCCATATTAGGTTTTTTCACACCCAAAATTTGATTGTTTTGTCGCAAGTTTAAGTACATGCCCTTCTAAATTATTAAGATTACAGTTTAAATACTTACATTCAAAGGACCAATAGGTAGAGGCTAGAGACTTATTTACTATCCCGTCTTTGAAGCCTGCGTCAACCACGTTATTTTACACGCCACTTGGTTAGCTTACAAAGAAAATTCGTCTACCCCTCATTCCCTACCTGGAGGTAGCGTAGGGTAAGACTTTCTCATTTTTATTATCATTAGCATTGCAGTTGTTGTTTTTGTTTTCAGGTGTCAAATTGGTTACGTATTACAGGACCTAATTCGCCAAAATCCGCGCTAGCAACCAAGCATGTGGAACACAATGTCAGTTTCGGATTCTAGCTGAAGAATAACTTAGGTATGGTGTGAAGCCAAAACAATGATTTACCATAATAACCCTAGAATGACTATATTGAGAATATTAAAGACATATTTTTATAGAATTTAATAAACGAGTTAGTCGAACTGTGATTTTATTAGGATTGGCATAAATAATTATTGTTAACCATAATATTATGTAAATTTAAAGTGCTTCATGTAAACACAATTCTCTCACCATAATGTTAAATTATAAAATCATTAGTCACCATTAGAAAAACATACATAGTCGAAAAATTAATTTTATTTTAAAGCAGCTAAATGTGTATTACATTATTATTATTATATATTATGAAAATATTCTCAAACATAGGTAGGTACATTTATTTATTTTGACATATTCAGAACAATAGTTCACACTATACAAAGAAAAAATTCTCACAAAATATATTATTTTAATACTAGGTGTGTGTCTATGTTTGCTTAAGAATCTTTATTACATAATATGTTTGCATAATATTTAGTTTATAATATTGTCAATTGCTACATCTACTAACAATTTAATAATTTCTAGACTATTGTTAGATTATGAAAAATCTGTGTAGTACACTGCTTTCAACTGCTGTTAATTATTAAAATTTAAAATATTACACTTATAATGATACACTACACGAAAGAAGAAGCGTATGAGAATGTTGAGTTTTATTCAAAAACTCTTGCTTTGAATTACTAAATAAAGTATAAAAGATGTATTGTTCCTATCTTTTGTGCTGATATTGTTCTACACATTTGTTGTTTATGTCTCTATCTAAGATGATATTATGGACTATCATAGCTCGCAATATACAGTATGTGTCGTCTCGAGGCAAAGAGATTTTAACAGCAGATAATATGTTTAATTTTATCCACAAAACATCTCCCAAAGAGTGTTTTGTAATTTTTTGTTTGCAATTTTAGTATTCTTATACTTTTAACAGCTGATTGTCTATAGAAGGGATAAACTTTTGGTCTTATATTTTACGTGAGATTGACAGTGCCAGTATTTTTATAATAAATAAATTTAAATTTATAAAATATGAAAAATAACCTAAGAAGAAATAGCATTATTTTTTTAGATTATGTATATCTTATTAGATTTTATAAATAAATAAATAATTAATTCAATAATGTATAAATATTATCAGGTTAAACGTAAGGTAATAACTAAAACATCAAATGTTTAATTGCTTGTAGCTAGGGAGAATGAGGGTTGCGACCCACAAAAGGGGTTATTTCTTTGCCTTGAGCCGACACACACTGTAAATTAATTCATATTAATTACGAATACTATTTCACTTATCATTTTCATGTTATTACTGCCTTATTTCGGAAGAAATTATTTTATAATTATTAAGTTTTAGATTACCATTTATAAACCAGGCCTTTTGTTCCAGAACGGACACCAATTTATGTTATGTCATATTTCATATTATAGGAAAATACATAATATTAATGTGTTTAATGGATTTTTTAAAATTTAGATAAATTTAATTTCCCTTTTCTAGCTTCAAAGCTAATTTTGTCACACCCTTCAGTAAATCACATTTTACATTAATAATTTACGATAAGTGTCAGATAGCGTATTTGCATATTTTCTCTCTGACGCTCGATACAAAGTAAGCGGCGACACAACTTATAAGCTAAGACGAAATTTTTATTAACGAATAAGCTATCTGACATTCGTTAGAAGATGGTGAAACAGGCCCTTAGTCAAATAGTTAGTGTTCTGTTTAGTTTTTTTCTATTTGATCAATCTCATTGTTCAGTCATTGACAATAAAGTTTCCGCATAAGCATTTACTGTTCGGAATCCGAATAATCCGAAAAGACAAAAACAATAATACTATCCGAACTTCGGATATTATTATTGTGTTTTTGTCTTTGTTAAATGGGAAGTTGCACGAGCGTATTATGTTCAAGTTTGTACTTTTATATTGGTAAAAATTGATGTATATATTATGTCACCGTAAGATAACTAGCGAGATTGTGAAATGTCGAAAGATTGTTAATCGCAACGCATTATTTTTAGTAATATTATAAATTATAATCTATCAAAAAGAAACCGTCAATAGGCTACTTGACTCATGCTTAATTTCATACATTGAATGAGTTTTTCCTTTAGTACTTGGCTTAGGAAAACGTAAGCGAATGATGAAAACACTATTATCTGTGCATTGTGCGATCGGCCATGAAGTGACGTCATAGTAATCAAATAAACGTCACTTGTCATAGTTGTCAACTGTGCATAGTGCACTGTGCTGTCAAGTGATACTATGATAGTATGACGTCGGAGCACAGATTATCTATCGACAAACATGGCGGGAGGCGTTTTCAGATGGTTTTAACAGCGTATTTTAACTGAAAGTTTTGTAAGTTTTTATAGTTTTAAAATAATATTTTATTATTTTTTTGTGATAACGGTTCAATTAATAATCGTTTAGGATAAAAAAAGGGTCAAGTAGCCTTTTGTGAAATGGCATGCGACGGAACTCACCTCGCGCGCTGATTGGTTGAAAGGAATAACCGTATATGCCCCGCGTCGCCATATTTCTTTGATCAAATGTAAACAATAGTGTTTTAATGATTGTAAATTGATTTCGTGTGGAAAATAACTCGCAGCTTTAGAATTAGTAATATAAAATTGTTGTGGAAGTAAAATGTATCTGTGAACAACCAAAAAAGTGCATTTTGAATGATAAATAAGTTAGTGTTATGGACCGAACATAGCAATAGGCTAGGTGACTGAATTTTTTATTGCATAAATCAATAGTACTAGTACAATAGTAATGGTACCTTCTCAGTAGAAACAGTATATCAAAAGTCAATATTTTCAATGGTACAGCGATTTGTATTCAAAATTTCGCAAGTCTCGTGAAAAGGCTCCATACTAAAGTCGTACCTAGCTGTGACGTCACGTCTAGGTTAAAGTGAATGAAGTATAAGGCCGCAGGAACTTTGTTGTATTTTAAAAAATTTTAAATTGTAAATATTTATTATATTTTTATATTAATTTTTTTATTAATATTTTTGTATATGATGTAAGTAAACTAATGATGTAGGTTTTGTTTACTAATTCAGCAAAAAAAAAAAACTTTTTTCTACTTTTTAGATGTCTCTAATTACTAAACTACACATAAAATATTATATTTTTGTACATTTATTAAATTGTAATACCTTAATATCTCTGAATATATCAATTCAACTCAATATCTTACATGTAGCCATCATCCCCATTACATACATTTTTACGCCCTACTATGAGACTGACCAATCAGGGATATCTCAGATATTCAGACAGTTGACAATCCGACGCCCAAAAAGTTGAAGTTTTACAGTTTCAATTTGTAAGATTATAATGTAACAAAAATATGCGTTAAATTGTAAGCAGCATATTGTGTCGGTACAATCTTTCGACCGTTTACAATATCGCTAGTTATATTCTCTCTCTTACGGTATTTCTAATTTTACGGTGACATAAAATTTAAATAAAAAGATTGTTGTATGTATTTTAATTCGCGTGGAAATAAATTATGACAAGTTGAGAAATGTGGTTTTATTTTCATTTTCAATCCCAGAAGTTATCTTCTTCAGATGATTTTAAAATAGCTATTGGGAAATTATTATTGTTTTCAGATAAACTGTCCTCAATAATGGGAATAGAGAAATCATCTTCATATTCTGCTTCAGAGTGTTTTTCAATCTCCTTAGTATTATGTTCATTTAGTTCTTCTGTATTATTTATGTTTAGGTTTTCTTTTGGGGAAACAGATTTGCTCTCTTCTGTGTTATTTATTTTTAGATTTTCATTCAGAGAAACTGATTTGCTTAGAATCTCGTTAGAATCATTAACATGAGTCATTTGTCCAGAGGTAATATTTATGTGCTTATCAATTTCAGTTAAGCGGTTAACATCGTTTATATTTCCAGTTTCGGCATTTGCAAGGTGCTTTACAACAATGTCTGATGATTTTTCTAAAATATCAAGGTTAGTTTTACGATCACTCAGATAATTTGAAGCACCAGATGCTAAAGAATCTTCGTTTACAATGTTTGTACCGTTTTCTTCTAAAATTTCTTCTGTAAGAGCGTCCGTGGTTTGTTTGGTTCTATTTTTTTTAATATCTCTTGTACTTTCATCAAAACAACCATTTTTATGCTCCTCAGCCAAGGCCTTCATTTTTAGATATATTTTATTCTCACTTTTATTATTATCTTCGGAAATAATCCCAACGGAATCTTCAGTACTTATTTTTTGCACATCTCTAGTTATTTCAACGATACTTTCATTTTTATATGGTTCAGTCATATCATCTACTTCGACTGTGTAACTTTTTTGATCAATATCACTTTTAGATATTTTTGTAGTTTCAATGGTTAATTCTTTATACATCTCGTACAAATCATCATGATTAGTTTTAACAATGTTGTAGTATTTATTTTTATCCATATTTCCAACTATGTTGTTTGGGTCCTCATCATTTTCAGATTCTTTCGTAGTGTTTGGTATCATAAATTCAGTAGTTTGTATATTATTACTAACTTCAACATTGTCTTTAATATGTATATCGCCAATCTTAGTCTGAGGTGTTGTGTTTAGATTATCAACAAGAGATTCACTAAGTACATTTATATTTTGATCTTCTTTACTCTTAATCTGTAACCTTGTGCCAGGGCTATGTAGATCAAAATTTTTGTTTGGAATATCATCCGAATCTCTTTTGTATAGTTTTTCATGTGTAGATTTATTTGTAGCTCTGTGAGTACTAGACCGTGACTGGTACAATTTTCTAAATTCCATTAAAGGGGTTTCTAAATAGTTGAAGCTATGCCATTCTCCTTTACGTTCTTCATCTTCTTTATTATATTTATGTTCAATTTTATTACATTTCTTAAGTGACACAGTAGTTTTTTCGTCATCGTGGTATTTACGTAAGTATTTATCAAAATCCAAATTAGTTTGTTGATGTATTCTTTCATATGAACACTTATTTGCAGTTTCGTCTTCATCCATATGCCTTTGGTTTTCTCTTTGTGAATTTCTCTTAAAATTTTCTTTGGTATCTAAATAGCATAATACATTGTTTTAATGAAGCATAGAAAACGAAAAATACTGGTTTTTAATATATTTTAACAGTACCTGTTTTAGGTGTTTTTACATTCTTTTCTTCCTTCAGTAACAGCCTATTTTCTTGAGCTCTTCGTTGCCTAAACTTCAAGTAGGACCTCTCGACCGCTTCGGCCTCTATTTCAAGTTTTCTTAAACGTAGATTCGCTTCTCTAGTAATTATATTTGAATTTTTATCTCCTTCCGCTACCGATTTTTTATTTTTTCTGCAGATGTAAAATTCGGTTTTAGTATCTATAGACAATAGTGGACTTAGGTATACTAGAGGGTGTGTGGATCTTTTAAACCAGTGCAGAGTGCAGTTTTCAATAGAACCTGTATAGATCTACCATACATTAGATTGTATCGTGAGAGAGTGCTTAAACGATGTTCTTAAAGATTTTTACATTGGTAAATTAATATAAATCGTCATGCTTACTTCCATAATAGATCTCCAGCTTCCCTTAAGGTTTTTTGACTGCTGGCTTTTAACGTAATACCTTGGCTTTTAATAAAAATCTTTAAAATCAAAATGACTAAAATGTTACAGTAGCTTAGAAGTAGATGTGGTATAGAGTAAAAATTAAAGTATTAAAATTATAGCACCATATTAGACAAATAATTACCTTTGGCTTGTGTTCCATACATCTCTAATTTCATTCGTAGAAGCATTCCCTAAATATGTACTTTTAGGAGGAACATGGGCCACGTCATGATTTAAAATATTTTCACCGATCTTCTCCTTTAGGAAACTAGCAATAGAGAAAATAAGAATTATATATAATGCATTTCTTGTTTCGTAATCTGTAGACGAATGGACAAATAATGAGGGCTATCGCGTATGGTTTCGCCGCTAGGGGAGCTTGTGTAGCGTGAGGTCTCCAAAATGTCAAATGTTAATATTTGCGGGTTGGCTACGCGGGTTTATTTCTATTTATATGAATGTTGCGAATATTTAACAATAAGTTAGATAATATATGGTAAAGTTACGTATCAATGAATGTGTGTGCTTTAAGCGCGGTGCTAAGAAAAAATCTGCTTTTTAGCAAAACGGGACTGCGCAACACTGGCGTGGCCGATACGTCTACTGTTCTATTGTATTAAATATGATTTAAATGTTAATTTTGTTTTATCGCCCGTAATAACAAACTTTGATAGCCGTACTTTAGGACCTCACTCTAGTGGCGCCACTTGGTGAGGCACAAAACGATGGTTCTCATTGGTAATTACTCTACTGATAGATATATTACATTTTTAGTCCACCATAATACTTTAAAAGTAAGTTAAAAAGTAATAAATCTTACATTTGTCGTGGTACGGAGTGTGTGGTTGTACATGTACTCGCAGCTTGATTGATTTGCCGCAAGCTGAGCGATAACAGTTCAATGTGAGAGCTTTGCTGTAATAAAAAAAAAAAAAAAATCAAGAAATTTTAATATCAAAAAATACCAGTGACGTAGCGTGGGTGTCTGACGCCCGGGGCGGATGACAATTTTGCAGCCACCTTATTTAGGTTTTTCAATTTAATGTATACAACACATTACCTGCATTACATTAATTCTAGAGATCTTTTCGGCAAGACCAGTCATCGTTATTTTGCATTATACAGGTTAGATTTTAAATAAAAAAGTTTATCGAAGCACTTAAATCACAGTTTCAGAGCGTAACATAAATTACGATCCGGGACAATGTGAAATGGACAATAACTGACGATCCATCAATATAACTTTCCTTGTAATCTTTGTAAGAATCACGTGCTTCCTTAAACACGTACTTTCATGCAAAATACGGGAAATTTCCAATATTCTGTTCTTCGCTACTCGCTACAAAATATCGTCACAGAATGAAAAAGTGATGAAAATATCCGTTTTCTTTTCAATCGGTCCGGATTCGTAGAATTATTGTCAGTACATAATGCGATACATAATTATTACCTGCCGTCATTTTATTGGCTTTTATGTATTACTTATTTGTAATAAATATTATAATATTAATTTTTTAATTTAAGTAGGTAATAAAATACAATAGGTACTAAAACAAAACAATCAACAATTCCGTCCGTCGCACCGCACACGAGACGTAGTTAGTAGTTTAATAATTAAAATGTCACATCTATGTTTTCGCCAGCGTCTTGTATGTATAAAAAAGAACCTTATTTAGATAAACGATAGAGAAACGAAAAATGCATGTATATTATTATTAGCTAACACAGGTTTAGGCTAGAAAAGTGAGTCAGTGAGCATTTATACCTGTTTAGAGAACTCCTGCAATTTTTCATGTTCTTCCTTCAAACGTTTCAACGTGTCCAAGCAGGTGCCATCACATTTGCTCTGACCAGTTACATTATCCTGACACCATTTCTGACACATTGTAGAGAACGTCTGTAAAACAATATAATGAAATAATAATAAAAATTAAAAGTTATTAAATTTTAATGAGTGGAAATAATATAGTATTTCAATGTAATAAGAACGCGGGCGCAGCCGTTGACAAAATCTAACATTTTGTCTACGGCTGCGCCCGCGGAAATACAGTATCCGGAACACTGTACTTTATCGGGATGAAATCATGGAGCTAGTAAAAAGTCGAGTCGTTTTAATGAGCTTTTAGTATGAAACAAAGCGTGATAATTTGCGGCGTGAGGGGGGTGTCAGACTTCGCTCACTTCGGTTGTTATCGACCTTACTACGTAGTTTTGCTATCTCGCACTAGATGGCACTAAAAGCGAGATTACTTATTGATCCACAGGGGCTTCCTCGCTACGCCCTCCTCTTTTTACTAGCTCCATGGATGAAATTGCCTGTGTTAAATTCTAAAACCACTACCATACCAAATTTCATCAAAATACGTTCAGTAGTTTCTAAGTGAAAAAGTAACAAACATACATCCGTCCAACCATCCATTCATTCATGTTCACAAACTTCTATATCTATAATAGTAGGATTATTTCTAATTTTACTGTGACTTACCTGGCAGAAATTAACATTTTTTAATTTTTTCAAATCATTAACAACATGATTCACCTTGACTCTATCATCATTATCATGAATCATTACATTATTATTACTTTTTACCACTGTATCCTGGTTTGATTTACTTTCATTAGACAACGCAACATACTTTTTGAATACATCCAATTCATTCTTCATAGCATCACATTGCATAACTAAATTGTCTCTTTCTTGAATGTTAAAAGAAGTCATTAATTTAAAATTAGTTTCATGAAGTTTTTTAAGATTTTCGAGTTCCTGTCTTTCGTTGACTATGGCATTTTTTTCCTTTTTCAAATTCTGATGCTGTTCATTTAATAGCATTAGTTCATGCAATATTCGTTTTTGCAATTCTTCTCCTTTCATATTAAGTGTTTCTTCTGCTTTTTGAAGTTGAAATTTCAAGCTGTTTTCCTGAAAATATGTCTGACATTTAGGCATAATTTAAATCTCTTCAAAATGAAAATAATAAAGACTAGCTTTTTCCCGCGGCTACGCCCTCGCATTCACATATAAATACAATATCCCACAGGAACACTGCTTTTTCGGATAAAAAGTAGCCTATGTGTCAATCCAGAGCCTAAACTACTACCATACCAAATTTCATAAAAATCCGTTTAGCAGTTTTTGCTAGAAAGAGTCATAAACATCTATCCACTCATCCATCTATAAATCCTCACTAACTTTAACATTTATAATAGAAGTAGGATAAAACTCTAGGAGGTAATTCTTTAGTGTAGGTTTTAGCAGCTGGCTCGCTAGTACAATTCGCCGGGAAAAGCGTCGACTCGTCTTGACGAAAGTCTAGACGATTTTTGTCCGACACTACTCCAAAGTCTGTGTCGCGAATAGACAATTTCTTCACTATTTATTCGCCGCGAATTGCGCTATGGTGGCATTCTAATTATACCCTGATAATCAAGTCCTCAGCATCTTTTTTCAGCTTGCGTCGGGCGTCTCTCAGTTTCTCGTGAGCGTCTTTGAGCGTCGCGCCCAGACCAGTTACGAAATCTTTCCTCTCTCGAAACTCTGCTTCCATTGTAATCCACCGGCTTTCGATTTCCTTCTCGAGCTGTCAAGGGAATAATTAAACATTGATTTTTATAAATAAGATACAAGTTTAAATAAAAACTCCAAATGTTAATAAGTGATTACTAGTTATCACTGAATTTATAAATATGTATGTTGTTATTGTTGCTACCCCTTCAGTTAGGGGGCGTCATATTTTAATGACTTTCAAAAAAAATTAAGTAACCCCCGAATTGTCAAGCAGTGAAAGAGCTGATAAATGATAGCTAAGGACTATCTCGATCACGGCAGCTTTTATACAAAAAAAGAAACCGCATCATCGGACCTTTCGTTTAGGATCTACGATACCATGGCCAGACACATAGTCAGACAGCAGATAAAGACGTCAAACTTATAAGACCCCTCTTTCTTGCATCGGGTGTTAAAAAGTGAATCTACTTTGCCTGCCTCAAGTCGATGTTTCTGCATTAGTGACGCGTGATTTGCCAACGAACGTCTCACTTTCTTCTCATTTTCCTCTCTTAGTATTTCTATTTCACCTTCGTAGACATTTTTTAGTTGTTCGAACATCTAAAGAAAAATGATTTTTGTTATTAATAGTTTTTATACTTTTTCGCCCACACTCAATATAGATACATACACTTTTGTTACACTGTCTACTTTTAGCAAGACTACAAATAAATAGTTGTATTACAGTCAGAAGTAAATTATTAGTAAATAATTTTTCAATCAAGTTGGACCTTATAAGCAATTACAAAGTTAAAAGTCAATATAAACCTCTTCAATAAGTTTTTTCTCAATCACTTTAATTTTTGTCGCCATACTTTTGACATTCGGATTATTCAGAGGGTATTTTAGTCCTCTCTGAAACTTAAAAAATACTCTTTGAATAAGTGTCTGAATGAGAAAAATTTATCACATAACAATTAAAATAGCAATTTTTTAATTATTAATTGTTGATGAGACCAGTAAATTCTGGTCAGTTGTATAATGGTATTTTATACTTTAAACAAGACAGACAATCTTGGATATATATAATCGTAATCTTGGCAACGGCTGCAAGTATTTACGAGATATTTTGTATGCAGGGAGTTTTGGGGAAGAAAAATCGGTCTAGCTAGGTTTTATAGCGAAACTGCGCATTTAAAATGGAGTTGCATTTTTTTTTTCGTCGTGCAATCAACAATTTCGACTCTACGTCAGTCCCATTGGCAGTTTGGTAAATTTTTGCGTTGGTCAGAAATTCAGAATGTGGGGTTCGAACCACGGTAAAATATTTTTGTGATTTCTTTTTTTTTTATCAAATAGAGCTCCCAGTTTCCCAGTTACTGATATTTATTAAAGAAGTTAGTACCTCAGCCATATTTTTTTCTCTCTTCTTATACTTTTCTTTTTTAAGGGATAAATAGTTCTGACAAAGCTCACAATATGCGTAATGTTTGCACTTCAGTTGGTGATTGTTCTTCTTATTATATGAATTAATGCTCAAACTATCTGCATATGAAAAAAAAAATGACTATAAGTAACTTCCGTCAAACTAAGCATACTTACTGACATATTATTAAGAAATAAAATATTAAAATGTTTAAGTATTAAACATTAAAGTGTTGACTAATTTTCATTACATGATAACTTCATACCTTCATCTACATTGCAAACTAGATTACCATACAAGGAAGCATTCTTAAGAATACACATCAAAAGTGGCTCATCATGTTTTTGGTAATCCTCCAATATCCTCATAATGTGTTCCTTGTCGCACCGCATACCTGCACAAATGTCTTAAAATTTTCTAAACAAACAAAAAAATTGCCCACAAATATAATAAAATAACTATCGCAAAAGGCCTTAGCATACTGAAATAATACTTGCCTAAATAATTTAAAATCTGAAAAATGTCATTGGCAGAAAACTGTAGATTACTGTCATTTAAAGAATTTTCAAATAAATTATTTGTAAAATCAAATACCATATTAGCTAATGGTATTTCCGAGGTGAACACAGAGCAACTGTAGCCAAAATTCTGAAAAAGCCGAAATGGTTTATGTTTAAAAGGTCATTTAAATGCAAAAGAACCAGCTAAGTGCAAGTGGGCCTAGAGCATCATGGGTTCCATACAAACTGGCACAAAAAACTGGTTTGTTGTATGGGAGCCCTACTTAAATATTTATTAAATTGTTTTAAGTACAAGAAATACACCATAAAACATATTTTATTTTTATTTATTTATTTCGGTTGTATGTTTTTATGGTGTATTTCTTGTACTTAAAACAATTTAATAAATATTTAAGTGGGGCTCCCACACAACCAACCAGTTTTTTTTTGCCAGCTAGACAGTTAAAATTTTCACAGATGATGAAAATTTTAACTGTCTAGCTATCACTGTTCATGAAATACAGCCTGATGACAGAAAGAAAGAGGAGGGACGGACATAAAGTGAAGTCCTAGTAATGGGGTCCCGTTGGGTACAGAACATTCAAAATCATGTAAAATAAAAGTTACACATAAAATGAACACATACCAGTTTCATTAGATATTCTGCTATTACTGCATTTATTGCTTGAAATTTAAATTGCAACCTTTGTGTGAAATGTTTCTGGGATTCTGGCATGTCACCTAAAAAGTCATCACTATTGTACGTACAGCAATTTATTATTATTATACTGGACTGAGATCCCAGCCCTGCAAAACTACCCTAATATCGATACTGATAAAATGTATATCATAATATTGTAGTATTATTGTGATTTGTGTACAATAAACCTATGTCTCAATTTTATTTTTTGGTCTTAAAATAACAAAAGAAACAAAACATTATTAAAGTCAATTTTTCTCTAAGCTTAGTATGGACAGAGATATATAGGTAAGAAATTTAATGATTTTTATAACTACATGGATGATTTTGCATTATTTTTTTTTAAACTACATCATAAAAAGGTATTGGTGTAAATTTAACTTTATATTATTTAATTGTTTTTATTCTACTATAACATACGTTTAGAATAATTTCAAAGGCTGTAAGAAAAGTTAGTACAAAAAAAACAAATTAAACCTTTGGCAATGTGTACGCTGACCGCACAAAGACAAACTGTAGTGGGCATGCATAGGTTCACTGTACACACTAATACTACAATATGATATACATTTTATCACTCAGAATATAAGGGTAGTCTCACTAGTCAGGCAGGCCTTATCATAGTCAATACATAGAATGATATCAACCATTTTCTACAACTGACACTTTTTTATACACAATAATCACAAACAGGCACTAAACAAATTTAGAGCCGATTAAAATTACCATTTTCCACGCTTCGTAGAAATGTTACTATATGTCCACGTAAATAAGCTCTTAAATCATTTAATACACCATTCTTTTCAAATAAATTGGTAATAAAAACTTGAAATTCTTCGCTTGTACCAGGTTTTAGTTCTAAATTTCCATTGGTTTTTATGGCGTTTTCCATATTATTCTTACTTTCCATTTTATTATTTTTTAATGATAATAATTTATTAATAATAATTAATAATTGCTGTGTCAATTGTCACGCAAATAAAATTCATTTCTGAGATGAGTAAGGTCAGCACTTAGCCCCATAGATGATAAGTTATAGTACTACTGAAGCTTAGCCCTCGTGCCCACGAGAATTATTTTGTAGTAAGAGTTGTCAAATCTGACTTTTGACACCTGACACTTTTCGATTTTCAGTTCTATTGTACTAATTCAGAGTTCTATTTGCAGTACAGTTTTTTTGTGACGACCACTAACAGCGCTCGTGGGAAAGTAGCAATACTAATCGTTTAAAATTAAAATGGTGAAAATATCTAAAAACCAACCAAGTGCGAGTCGGACTCGCGCACGAAGGGTTTGCTACAAAACGGCAAAAAAATCACGCTTGTTGTATACGATTCCACCTTAAATATTTATTTTATTGTTTTTAGTAAGTACCTAGGGTATATTATTGTTGTTATCTAGTAGCGGCATTAGAAATACATCAACTGTAAAAATTTCAACTGTTTAGCTCACGGTATACACTGTAGTCTGTACTAGATACAGCCTGGTGACAGGCAGACTCTCAGTAATAGAGCCTCGTTTTTACCCTTTGGGTACGGTACCCTAAAAACACAAAATGGGACTTAATAATATCTTTGGACTTAATTTACTAGCATGTAAAATAATAATATTCTCAATATAAAATATTTGCTTTTAAACGAAAAGTTAATTTTTTTCCTAAAACGATAGAACTCACAAGTTCAGCCTTCTTTTCATACACTAGAATACATTCATGATCATACCTAATGCCATAGATATTAGGTACTACTACCGAAAGGCTGCCACTACGCCCTCTGGGCAGAATAAAATGGCGAAATCTAAAAAAATTACATTGGACTTATTAGAATGTTACTTATTGTGGAATATCAAAAAATCACATTTTTATAAATTAAATTTTAAAATTATAGATTATCTACACATAAAGATATTTATATATACAAGAAATAGGTATTTAGGTTGACGCGATTAAAAATTATAACCAAATAAAAAATATCGCCCATCTCTTTCTCGCAAAACGATCTCTTTCCTAATGTTAATTTAAATTGTTTGTGTCTTCGTTATTTTTTAAGTACGGAAATGGGTTCTATATTGTTTATTATCATGTTGTTTTACATCAAATAGACGAAAAAATTTTTATACAATATGCCTAATTGGAACCTATTAACAATTTTTAAATTGTGCTTTTTATGTGTTATCTGCTTACACAAAAATTTACTTTTAGGCGAAAATTGTATTAATTTTCGCCACGACAATATTATCTTAGTAAAAAATTCATCCGAAAACGGCCTTAGATATATCAATCTCCCTAGAATTTAAGTAGGTATCTCAGAGCAATAGTATGCAATTAAATTAAAAGATGTAACTTTTTTGAGGCACAAAATACCTACCTGAGGCCTCACTTTGTGTTTCGCAGAACTATGTCTTCCCTTTTTTATTTAGTCTGAGGTATGGAGCGTAGAGGAGAGTTAAGAGTTGAGACATGGCTGAGACTGAACCATGGAACATATGACAAAACCAAAAACAAGAAACCATTATCAAAGAATATAATATTCATTGTACGGTCGAAAGGTGGTTTTGACTTATAATCGTATACATCGCTTTAAGGTTCAAAACTACACTGCGGCCGAGAGTGTCCACGATATTAGTTTCCGACTAATTATGTATGGTATTAATTATTTATTTGTTTCATCCCCATAGTAGTCTGTGAATGTTTCCGACAATGCGATCGATGGTGTGTTCGCGCTAATAACTTACTTAGCTGGTTTTTAAGAATAATAATTATTAAAATCAATAATATGGCAAAAATTGCCGTTGTGTTCGCATTTCACTCTGAATAAATATAATATGACCTAATAATATGTGTTGGCTGAATACGTCACAAATGACGTCATCACCATGAACAATTTCATTATTTTTGTTGACCAAAATGGTTTTAATACTAGATTTATAGAGGCATTGAGGTTTTCCATTGATAATTTAGACTTGTGCCTCATCAGTCCCTGTGGCGCAGAGGATAGCGCGTTGGACTTCTAATCCAAAGGTCGTGGGTTCGATCCCCACCAGGGATGACAAACGGTATTCTTTTTCAATTTCGTAATTATTTTATTTGTTTACTGTTTTAATTTTTTTTTTTTTAATTTGAATGCGCAGTTATTGAGTTAATATAAATTAAATTAATTGTTGAGTTATTAAGTGTATATGTTATTAATGGCCGCACTTAGAAACATTTTATGCGTCACTTATTAGAGATTTTGACAGAAACTGTACGGACTTTGTCTACTAAGTAGCTCCCTAAGTAGCATTAAATGTCTCTGAGTGCGGCCGTAAGTGTCTATTTAAATAATTATGTTAATTTTAATAATTAAAGCTAACCCGTTTTATTACCATAATTTAAAAAACCGGCCAAGTGCGAGTCTGCGAGTGGCAAAACGCATTATTTTTCAATTTCGTAATTATTTTTATTTGTTTATTAAAATATAAATAAACCGTTTTTTTGTTTTTAAGACTTCTAATGAATAGTTAGTGAGCTATTGATAATACAATACCTAATGTAAACCTAACCTACGTTTTTATTATTTAAGTAAACCGGCCAAGTGCGAGTCGAAAAAACGGCAAAAACATCACGTTTGTAGTATGGGACCCCCGCCCCCTTTCAATCTTTATTTTATAATAGTAATATTTGTTGTTATAGCCTTAGAGCAATAACTATATCCATCTTCCGTGGTTATAATAGCGGCAACAGAAATACATCATCATGTGACAACTTTCCGTGAAATCACGTGTCATCTGTGAAAAAGACAAACAGACAGACCAACGGACAGACCAACGGATAGTGGAGTCTTAGTAATAGAGTCATCTGTTATTTATTAGTAATAAGAAATCAATCATCGATAATATTCACATTAACACATTGCAAATAGGTTGCCTAGTTAAATCGCGCCCGGCGCTAATATTAAATAATTAAAATTTTAATTAAATTAATATAAGTTACTTCCCTCATTGGTTATTTAAAAAATATGTACACTAGTTAAAAGAATATACCCAACAGAATCGAAAATTTAAAGGTTGTCTACTTTCACCACTGCTTAACTATGGGGTTGCCAGGTATAAACAAGTAAGTAAATGTTGTTTATATACCCTCATCAGTTACTTAGTCGAAAAAATGCTCATGCAATGTCATATAAAAGCTTATTTTATTTTTAATTTAACTGTATTAGGCTGCCTTATTAAAAAGTTGATCTAGTTCATGGTTTCCTAGACTTTGTATGTAAATTTTAAATGCGAGTGGTGAGTGACAAAGATCCGGTGCGCGCGCAATTTATGTGACAGACAATAATGAAGCGAGGCAGCTGTGCTTTTAATTCAGTTTACGCCATGAAATAAACTGGCTTACATTTTCGTATTAAGATCACTTATTGCCAGCCAGTCAGCAGTCACGTGACAGTTGACTTGGGTACTTCTGCATTGAAACTTGCGTGGTATTTTCGTAATAAAACAAAATATTTGACATTAGCTGGCTTGTTTTTACGTCAAAACTGCCTTTACAAATCCATTCAATTTACGCCACACTTCATTAGGTTTTATTGCCTTGTATAAATTAAATTAGGTCCTTACATATGAAATTGGCGTTATGTCGTACTGGACCCTTTGATCTCAAATATATCTTCTTAAGTTAAGAATTCCGATTTAAAATTTATACCGTTATTTACTCATGCATTTATGTTTCGAAAACCGTAATTCATTTGTTTTTTCCTCTTTTGGTTTTTGACGTGATAATGTCTTATAATTTGATGGAGCCGGCTGCACGCACGAAAAAACATGACTCATGCGTTACCTGCTACCAGCGTTACCTCGCTAAATATGACGCATTGCCGTTACCTCAGCTAGCCGCGCCTTAGGTATGTGAGCGGTGGGACGGAGAGGCGGGAGCGTTTGATATTATTACTCACTTCGGCGCCGGACTTCGCGGCGGCAACACGCCTACCTAAGGCGCGGCCAATTAGTTCCGCGCGCACTATAAACATGACGTTGTCACGTTCAACTATCGTCAGTAAACAGACTTTACAGACAACCGATTTTTTCTTTGCGTCACTCTGTTTACAAAATGGAAAACTTGAAATATAGTATTATTTTCGAGTACGAGTTCCACCGTGGCACCAGTGCTGCAGAAACGGCTCGGAGGATTTATGATGTGTATGGCGGCGGTGTCGCAAAAGACAACAGTGCGTTTTTGGTCCCAACGTTTTCGTTCTGGAAATTTCGACCTGCAGAACAAGCCCCGTGGACGGCCGGAGACCAAAGTTGATAATGAAGAATTGAAGGCTATTGTGGAAGCGGATCCATCGCAAAACACGTCCGAGTTAGGTGCCAGGCTGCGGTGTTAGTGATAAAACTCTTTTTATCCACTTGAAGCAAATTGGGAAGCTAAAAAAGCTTGAAAGGTGGGTACCTCATGAATTGAGTGTAGCAAACCGACAAAAGCACGTCGACTGCTGCATTACATTACTCAACCGGCACAATAATAAAGGAATTTTAAATCGAATCATTACCTGTGATTGGCTTATTCGCCAGGGTTCAGCCATTGCGATGAGCGTTTCCGATTATCGTACAGGACCCACTTTTCATCACAGGTAATGATTCGATTTAAAATCCCTTCAGTATTGTGCCGGTTGAGCAACGTAACGCAGCAGTCGACGTGCGTTTGTCGGTTTGCTGCACTCAATTCATGAGGTACCCACCTTTCAAGCTTTTTTACCTTCCCAATTTACTTCAAGTGAATTAAAACAGTTTCATCACTAACACCGCTGCCTGCAGCTAAAACGCACTGTGTTTTCTTTTGCGACTTTCACATAATTAATCCTTCGAGTCGTTACTGCACCACTGGTGCAACGGTGGAACTCGTGCTCGAAAATAATACGATATTTCAAGTTTTCAATTTTGTAAACAGAGCGACAAAAAGAAAAAACAAAAAGATGAAAAAATAAATGAATTACGGTTTTCAAAACACAAATGCATGAGTAAATAGCGATATAAATTTGAAATTGGAATTCCTAACCAAAAAAGATATTATATTTGAGATCAAAGTTGCCAGAACGACAAAACGCCAATTTCATATGTAAGGACCTAAAATATTTCTCTACTCAATCTTCATATTTTGAAGTCGGTACCATTCATAACCGATTGAAGTACTTGTGTTATTAATTTTAAAAAAATCGTATTAGGTGTATAGTTAAATAAAAAGGATATTGTATACTTTGTAGTCCTTATGTAACATATTATTTCATAGGCCATAGGTTTAATTTTAAATTAAGAACTAGATTTTGGGTTCGCACTTGTAACTGCTCTGGTGATTCGGGTCCATGTATGACAATAATCAATAATCACATACCTGAGAAGACGAATGAACTACTATTCGTCTTCTCATTTAAAGATTTATTTCATAAGAGAAATCAAATACCATTATCATGATTAAATAAATAAAATAGAAAGGGAATGAAAATAAATTAAATTTTACTGTGAGTTTTGCCGGGAAATTCAATTGGTGATATTGTGGTTTTTGTTTGTTTTCATAAATTTGTGCTATTTCGGTTCTTAATGTGTAATATTGGTAGAATATTACACATTAAGAACCGAATTAACCATTTCCACCAACCATTAAATATTCGTTAACGTTCACAAGTGTGGGCGAGTGGTACAACTTCAAAAAACGTGCTATTTTGTGTTTCTCCAAAACTCCCTAGGAACTTTCAGTAAAGCTTCTACCACTTTACTGAATCGACTGACTTGACTCATTGACTGCATTGACTATTTATTTGAACTTTGACTAGACTTTAGACTTGACGATTTAGGAATACGGTGTTGAAAATTGAAACAAAAATTCTTTTTCCGCCCTTTTAACTTGACACTGGCAAATGGTTTTAAGCCGACGCCATATATATAAAAAAAAATTACCGAAGTCGAACAGCGGGGCTAATATAAACTTCTACTTTCACTGGTCATGATCATCATTTTGACATTACAACTTTTTAAAACCATGGAGAATAGAGGTAAGGAGGACAATCTCTATAAGGCAAAAAAAGTAAATAGTGTCCGACAAAAGTAATTAAATAATAGTTCCAAAACTGGTCATAATGGCGCTAGAGTGGCAAGGGTGTGTGATATGAAACTTCATATCACAACACATTGCTAACTAGCAATAAGAGATGAAGTAAAGTGAGTTGAGTTAGTTATTTAAAATTTTTGACGACTTTAGTAGATTAAAAGTAGTTAATTCAGTAAATCATGAAAATTCTAATTACTCGTATAGTCGAAAATATTTTTATATATAAAACCGAAGAAGATGCTAAGATTTAATTATCCATTTAAATTTTGCCACTTTACTCCCATCTGCGTCTGTAGCGCCCCCTATTTAACGCTATTTTACGGACACTTTTCATGTATGGAGATGGTACTACTTTACTCTATTCTCCATGTTTAAAACACACTTTTAGCAAAGTACGCAAATCCAATCGCCAATAAAAGAAAAATAAAACACAAATTAAAAATTTAATGTCTAAATTTTGACATTTCAAATATTAAAATGACTAAAAAGTTCAAACGTCAAAATGAAGCCCATTCCCACTATTCCAACTGAATCGACTCACTTGACTCATTGAATGCACTGACTATTTAATTGGACTATAAACTTAAACGAGAATTCTATTCCCGTATTTTTAAGTTGACACTGGCAAATTATTTTAAGCTGTCACGCCATCAATAAATAAAAAAAATAGGAATTGTAAATGTCAATTATTGCTAGTTTCATTTTATCAAGTTAGAATAATATACCTATAGGTATCTTTTTTGGCTTCACTAGTGTTTACAGTACTCCCAAAGTAATAATGCGCATAGAAATCTTCGTCACTGTTCGGCAACGGTCGTATGTCCCGAGCGTCGGAAGACGACATATATATATAGAGTGATTAAGTGCATTCATGCATAAGGACATCATTCACGTTTCATACACGACGACGACCTCTGTGGCTCAGTGGTTCAGCACGTTGGTGCTCAAGCCTGGGGTCGCGGGTTCGAATCCCGCCGAAGGAACTAAAAGTTTTTCTGTGTTCCTGGGTCATGGATGTGTATTAAATATGTGTATAATATAATAAAAATCTTATATATATGTATAGTATAAAAGTATTAAATATACTTCCCGTTTTCTGGTACCTGTAACACAAGTTCTTCGGATACTTAGCACGGGGCCAGATTGACGTGGTGTGAAGCGTCCATAGATATTATTATTATTATTATATTATATTATTATTATTATTATACATTTTTGGACCAAAAAATGAAAGTGCCGGCCAGAAAGAAAAAAATATATATTCGAATAGAATACACAATTCCTAACATTTTTTACTATGACGTCCAATCTGTGCGCCCAATGGTTACGTCGTAATAAAATAATTTAAAAATAATCCTTTTGTGATAAAAAGGTTGGAGTGTCACTATTAAAAGCATGGATATCTTACGTTATGATATAATACTTGATAGTAAAACACAGTGGTAAGGTTGATAAATAGTATTGGAAAAAAATATTTAGTCATAAAATAAAAATAAAAAATATGTATCAAGTACTAGCTGTCCCGGTGAACTTCGTGTCACTTTAAAACCTTCCCTGGACTTCTACTAATATTTTGAGACTAAAATCAGCCCAACTAGTTAAGCCGTTTTCGAGTTTTAGCGTGACTAACACATTTGAAAATCCATTTTTATATATAAGAAGAAGACTAACTGTCCCGGTGAACTTCGTGTCACTTTAGAACCTTCCCTGGACTTCTACGAATATTTTAAAACTAAAATCAGCCCAATCCGTTCAGCCGTTTTCGAGTTTTAGCGCGACTAACACATTTGAAAATGCATTTTTATATATAAGAAGAAGAAATATAAATAGACTAAACAGCATTTGATTTGTTTGATCGATATTACAAGGTAATGACAACATTACTAAGAAAAAAACGCTCTAGCAACTCTGGCAAGGTGTGATGGCGCTGGGAGAAATAGACAATATTAACCGCAAGATTCCTGCTTAGAATCAGTGGTTATAACTAATATATATGATACAACAACCAAAGATATACAAAAAAAAAATTGGCAATGCCTGGAAAAGATTCTGGTCCTTTAAAAAAATAGTAAAATGCATAAGTATAAACATGAGCACCAAAAGAAAACTATTTAATACATGGATTCCACCCATTCTAACATAAGGGTGCCAAACTTTGCCCAAGTTTGGCCAAGCTAACAAAAGCTCATACAAGTATGCTGGAAGTTGGGCTGAAGGCTATGGAGAGGAGTATGTTTGGAAAGAAAAGGATAGACAAAATAGAAAACAAGGAGTTGAGAAAAATGACACGTGTAACTGATGTAACATATAAAACTAAAAAATTGAAATGAAACAACAAACAATCAAAACATGTCCGGCCCGGACATGTTTTGATTTTGAGAGGGCCAGACAAATGGACAAAAATAATAACATCTTTGTATCCCAGAAGGGCTAAAAGAAAAGAGGGCAGATCTCTAAAAAGATGGGAAGATGAAATGGTACAAATGGCTGGCAAAATGTGGACTAGTGTATGTGGAGTGGCATGTCAGAGATGTGAGTGGAAGCTGTTGGGGGAGGCCATTGCCAAGAGGCACTCAGAAGCAGAGACCGCGCAACGGAAAAATCAATTATTGATTTGAATATTTTGTAATGTATATAAAATAAATGTATTGTTCTTCTGAATAAAGGCTAATAACAATAATAAGTTAATGACGTACAATTAAACATTTTCTAGTCTTACAAATACGTCATCTAAACTTATTGCGGGTGGGCTGAGGTAAGGGTCATGTCTAGCATAACCCATGTACCAGACTATGCACATAGTATGGGAGCAACATCCGATGGTTCTCATTCCTATATGGCATGTGCAATAGTAATGTTTTATTGCTCGACGCCCGGTTGCTGTTCTATTCAGAGCAATATACACATAGTATGTTTTAGATCGGATGTGTCGGGATTGTATTCGCCCTCGAATCAACCACAAGTCCTCTCCCTCCAATTCCCTTACAAGCTCTAGAGGAATTCCACCACTTAGCTCAATGCTAAAAACTCCATCTGGTTGAACATGCTCACCATAGTAACTTCTCGCTTGTTTCAGCTGATATATACCGAGGCTAAATAATATTAATTCTTCTTCGGTCAGCGTAGGAAAGTCATTAAACTCAGCCATATCTGCAGACATGGGCTGGAACTGTGCTCTCATTCTGTTCAAGTTACGTCTGGCGACAAGATCTGCCAGTGTATTGGGCATGTTTATCCTTTCCCGGATTATTTGTAAAAAATCAGAAGCATGGACATTATCTACTATCAACACGTGATAAGCATTTATTAATGCTGCTGCGATTCTAAAATATTCAAACATATAGTGCAATGTTATATTAATATGAACGTTTCTCAACAGGCGGAAATCTCGTTTAAATCGGCCATTTACTACTTCCACAACCCAACGGCAAATAGTAACAAGGCGTGACTTGTTTGCTTGTTCCGTGGTTAGTTGCGTCGCTCCAGGATGCTTTGTCTCTGGCATTTTCACAGTGTAACCATTTCCTTCAAGAATGGGAACTGCATCTCTGAACCCACGGTCCAAAATAAATACGTCCCCGCTTTGGTAGAACCATTGGAATAATCCATCGCCATGATCACTTTCATTTTCAGCAATATTCTGCATTATCTGCGCATCTGAAGAAGTAGCAGCGTGTGGACCTGAAACTTCTATTATGTGACCGTCGCAGCAGACAAATAAAAATGGTTTTACTAAGTTCCGGAACTTGTGACTACTATAAGATTTTCGTTGAAAAAAGTAGTTTGAGCTTTTTTGGATGTAGATGTATGTGCCGTCCACAATTGTAATAGCTTTTCTTTCTTCGGGAGGACTTTCAATATTTCCAAAAAGACTTTCTGGGATAAGAAGATTCCTACGTGTGACATCTTCCCGAGTCATATGGTCAAACCCCAAATGCATTGGAACAAAGTCTCGCAAAAGTGCTTCTCGGCCAGTCTCAAGCATTCGCGCAAATGTGGATTCGCTCGTTTTAGATATCGTTGCGAGCCTAGCATTTGAGTCTCCAGTTCGGATCTTTGCAAGTAAAGCTGCTAAAATTGTTTTTTTGTTTCTTCTTTGATTTAAGCTCGGAGTGTTGGCCAATAAATCAGAGAATTGTTCAGCAGTAAGACCAGTCCAATCGTGGAACTCTTTGTTATTGATCAATTCATAATGCTCAAAATCTAAAACTTCTGTTTTAATGTGGTTTATTAACAACCTTAGCGCACTAACGATCTGTGCAGAATTAAAATCTTGAATTAAATTGTCTTGCATAGCAAGTAAATGCCATTCATTTTGCTCGAGGTGTTCGCTGCAAACACGACTGTTTTCTGATATGAATACACTGTATCGGCAAAGAACACGTAGAATAATGTTTTCTGGTATTCTGTGTCTTGTTGAGTCTACACAGTGTTGAAATACACAAGAGTTTGCCGTATTACTAGTTCGTACAAATCCAGGTAAAACTGTAGAATGAGGCACAGCGTCAACTTCTTCGTCTGCAACATCAGGTTCTTCGTTGTCAGGTTCTTCCTGCACTTCACGTTGACGTCGGAGATATTGCCGCTCGGCCCTTTGCCAACAAGGTCGGCATATAACATCTGTAGGTTCATTCTGAAAAAAAAAAGTTTATTAGCTTAGTAATATATCATTAAATAAAAAAAAAATAATATATCTGCGGAGGGCGGGGGGCCCTCTTTATTTGAAAACTTGTGTTTTTTAAAAAACACAGCAGCAAATGCGGCTTATGTTATAACATTATGTACATAAGAGTTATGATGTTTGTTCGTAGTAAATATCTTAGGCATATTCGTTCGTTATAGCGATAATATAATCCTCACCTGATGACCCAGTAGATCTTCAATAACAAACTGTGCGATTTCGATGTGTTGTGATTCACGGGATGTCCAACTATAACTTCGGCGATCACCAATAGGCACACGACACGAAATACACAATTGTACGTTCATAATGTCAGATATTAAGCTTCGCTAAATACACTTGATATTATATCGCTCTAAGAACAAGAGATTATTGTCACGATAGCCGTCCGATGTAACCAAAGTTGCATGGATAACTGACTGGCTGGCCGCTGGCGTAGCGCGGGCGGGCGGTCGGCAACCAATAACAATGCGCTCACGCACCCAGGTAGCCGTCCCTTAACCCTTTTCATTAGTTCTCGGAATTCCATTTGAAGTTTTGAGAGAAAGTAACCTGTAATGTTTGACTCTAAACAGACAACATTCTTTATTATAAAGAATAAATATGAATGTGTTAAATAGTACGATTTTATATCTTGACCACTAGGTTTTGACCTTGAGTATTTTGCGATTATGTACCTAAATAAGTTTTAATATAATATTTTTTTATATTATAATGTCACTCCAATCTTTTTTTAACAACAAAGAATTAATAAAAAAATATTTTATTTTTTATGTTATTACGACGTAACCGTTGTGCGCACAGATTGGACGTCATAGTAAAAAATGATAGAAATTGTGTATTCTATCCGAATATCGTAGTTTTTTTTTTCTGGCCGGCACTTTCATTTTTTGGTCCAAAATGAATGATGTCCTTTAGTAGAATTATGTGTTTTGTTCTAAAAGAGATAAATATTGATTTATCAGTAACGAAATTTGATTCGATAATTCCATGTAAGTAAATAGTGAGGAAAACCACACGATTGCGAATATGCTACAATCTTTGTTGGATTGATTCACTTCGAAGATGTTATAGTACTTTTGAAGTGTCTTACTGAAGCTGGTGTAGTGATGGAAGAAAAGAAGGTTTAAATAACACAAGTTTTCAAACACAGGTTTACATTAAAATCTTAGAAATCTAATCATTAAAGTCTCAGTTCAAAAGTTTACAGCACTGATCATTCTAGAATAATATTACAATTACAAAAAAAATAATCAGAATCAGGGAGGTTCTCTTTTCCTGACATCGTAGATTCATCAGAACTTTCATTATGCTCTTGTTCATTTACACTTTCCCCACTGCTATCACCTGTGTAAATAATCATTTCATCGCAAAAACCATCGATTCTTGGCTCTAATTTTCTATATTCATCTTCGCATTTAACAGCATGATCACAAACTTTTTTCCATTCTTCTGGTCCTATATTATTGATTTTTTCTAATATACCATCTTTAACTGACGTGACAGTCATTGCAATATTTTTTTTGGCTACATGTTGCTTTATTTGGGACCAAATATTTTCAATGGGGTTTAAATCGGGATGATATGGTGGCAATCGTATAATTTTATGCCCATGTTCCTCCATTATACGGTCAATGGCAAATTCTGTGAATTTTTCTTTATGTCTTTTTATAATTTCATACAAATCGGGTTTCAGTTTCTTTGGGTCATGCGGAATGTTGTGTTGTTGTAACCGAGCTATCATTTGTGGTTTAGGTGTGTTTGAGTTTGGTGGTTTCACAGACAGCTTATTATGATATGGGGCGTTGTCAATTACCAACACACTATTAGGAGGCAAGTTGGGAATCAATTGATTGCGTAGCCAAGTTTGATAACGTTCCGCGTTTATTTCTTTATGATAGTCACCTTCTGTGTCGACACATTTATGTAACATTAGAGCCCCTTGGGACGAAGCCTTTTTCATTGCCTGCGTGTACAATAATTATTCGCTCTCCTTTGGAAATGAGTTGTTTGATACCTTTTTTGCTGCTATCTTGCCAAGTTTTACCCTTAGTATGTGATGTATGCACGTATGACTTGTCCATAAATACTATGTTTCTACCAGAATTCCTCAGCTGTTGTATTTCTCTGAGATATTTGATCCTTTTTAAACGTATATCATGCTTTTCCATAAGTAACCGTCTGTTATTATCAGTTTTCAGAAACCTAAACCACATATCTTTCAAGATCAGCCATAAAGACTGCACAGCCTTTGAAATTAATAGCTTCGATCAACTTTTTTCTCAAATTATTTACAGTTGGGAGTTCTTTGAGCGTCAACTGAAAATTGTATATCATATTACGAATCACACAGATTTCGAAATCATCAAGCCCTAGCCGAAATATACTTTTAGGTTTTCCTTTTTTCGGTATGGAAAATTTCATTGATTGATTCTGGTTTTTTTCGTTTAAGATATTACTAAAAGTTCGTCGTGAAATTCCTGTAGCTTTTGTAACACGGTCCTGAACTTTTTTTAAATAATCATCATGGTCTCTTTTGAAAACATTGGCTTCATTTAAGAAATAAAGGTACACATTAAATACCATTTGTCGTGCTTGTGACTTAAGCGGCTTTCCACGTTTAAATTTATCCATTCTGGAAGAATTCGTCTGAAAGAAAATGGTATGGGCAGAGTTAGGCATATTTTTATTTATTTGTTGTATTATTGCATTATGTACTAATATACTTTATAATATTATTTATTCCTATATCTATTTCTTTATTTATGCATGTGTTTATTTATTTGTTTATTATTATTAATTATTAATTTGAATAAAATAATTAAAGTTGAAATTAAATTTACCTTTGAAAACAAAACCAAGAAGGGTGTGTAGTAGCAGCTCTATATAATTCCACACAGAAAGAACACGTGCAGTCACCACCAATATATAAAGACGACTGACGAACGTTAGTTCTTCTAAGTAGTCTGTGGACTGACGGACTGACCGGCGACCGCCGCCGACCGCTCGAATTGTTTTCGATTGTGTACACATGATATTGACTCCTATTCCTTTCGAACAAAGTGGAAAATGCAAGTGCGTTGTTTAGGGCTCTTACAATTCAATGATTCGGGTGTTTCCGGAAATACGACCATTAGCGAAGATCTGCATGCGCATTATTAATTTGGGAATACTGTACTTGAGTTTTTTGCCGGGGAGTACAATGAGTTATGTTGTGGAATTTGTAAAACTTCATAAATTTGTGTTATTTCGGTTCTTAATGTGTAATATTGGTAGAATATTAACCATTAAATATTCGTTATCGTGCACAAGTGTGGGCAAGTGGTACAACTTCTACTATTTTGTGTTTCCCGCCAAAACTTCCTAAGAACTTTCAGTAAAGCTTCTTACCACTTTACTGAATCGACTGACATGACTCATAGACTGTACTGACTATATATTTGGACTTTGACTAGACTTTAAACTTGACGATATAGGAATACGGTGTTGAAAATTGAAACGAAAGTTCTATTTCCCGCCTTTTTAACTTGACACTGGCAAATGATTATAAGCCGATGCCATATATATAAATATTAAAAAAAAAAAGTGCTTACTTGTTATATAGGTTTGACTTCTAACGATGAAGTTCAAGATTCTTTCAAGGCTTTTTAAAGAAACTCACAAAATAATTAATTTTACCCTAAATTACATACAAATTATATTTATCCACCTCCAAACTCCAAAATGAGACGTCATGCAGGTGTTGGTGCAATCCAGAAGCAAAGACTTCAGTTGGAAAAGTATAAAGAAAAAGGTTCAGAAATTCAAGAGAACCAATTCCAACAAATGTCCAAACAATTGGAAATATTCAGAGGAAATTTAGAGGATTTTGCAACAAAACATAAAAGTGAAATTAAGAAAAATGCTCAGTTTAGGAGACAATTTCAAGAAATGTGTGCTGCAATTGGAGTTGATCCTTTAGCTTCCGGCAAAGGGTTTTGGTCAGTTTTGGGTAAGTACACAGAGCCGTAGTATATATGGATGAAATGAATATTTTTAAAATAGCTCTATATATACATAAAAGGCAAAGTTTATGGACTGATGTTTCAACGCACAGGATAAAGTCTAAAGGCTAGAAATTTGAAATTTTCGTCACTTATGACGTAGACATCCACTAAGGAAGGATTTTTCAAAATTAAACCCCCAAGGGAGTAAAATAGGGGATGAAAGTTTAAAATCTAATTTCATGCGGCCAAAGCCGCATAATTGCCAGCGCAATTAATGCTAGTATTTTGATAATTGTGTGAATATGAAATCCAAAAGTTAAATGTCAACTATATTTTAAGGTATTGGTGATTTTTACTATGAACTGGGAGTTCAAATTGTTGAAGTCTGTTTAGCAACGAATTACAAGAATGGTGGTCTTATAACACTGGATGAATTACGAACTAGGCTTATTGCAGCAAGAGGAAAAGCAAAGAAACATCAAGACATTACAAATGAAGACTTACTTGCCGCTGTTAAAAAATTAAAAATTTTTGGCAATGGGTAAACATTATGTACCTAAGCACTGCTAAAAATGTGTAACATACACATTATACAAACCTGATTAATTAAAATTTTCCAGATTTACTGTACTGCCAGTGGGAAAAGGAAAATGGCTGGTTCAATCTATTCCAGGAGAGTTAAATTTGGATCAAACATTATTGTTACAAAAAGGGAGCTCTCTTAATACAGCATGGTTATCTGTCAGTGTTTTAACAGCTGATCTTGGGTAAGTTTTGTATTGGCCAAAATTTACATAATGGGAGCCTTCTGTGGGTTTTTTTTTTTTGGCGCATGTGCAGTATATGTGTGCAAAACTTCTGCACATAATTTGTCGAATGTTGCAAATTTCGGCGCCTTTATTATACATGCGTACCCACATCTTAATGAGCATGCACCAAAAAGAATAATTCCCAAATAACGCAGCCACTATTATGTTGTGTGGTTTGTTTTGTATTGTATTAGATACTTACCAAAGATTTTTTAAATTTTGATTTACTCAAAATTATCCCTTGACACTTACACAAGTAAAAATGTTTCTAGTTGGAGTGAAACAAGAGCAGAAAATGCTCTCAACCACATGGTAAAGGAAGGTTTGGCATGGCTGGATACACAGGATGCTAATGAAAAGCTGTACTGGTTTCCGAGCATGTTTGCTGAATGTGTGTCAGCTGCAGCATCATGAAATTATATATAGCCCAGCATTAGTGTAAAATATGTAATTAAATAGAAACTTCTATGATTAATTGTATAAAATAATAGTTGTACATTAATACAATATAATATTTTATTTTATTACAATTTATTTAAGTAGCATGGAAAAATATTTATTAACATTTCCTAAAAATAAATATTGCACTTTTTTAAACACTACTGCTCTCCTTTACTGCTGGGTAATTTTAATTGCCGCCGGAGCTCGCTGTTTTCTTTATGAATTGATTCCAATTCTTCCTTTAATTTCATGGTCATTTCAAGATAAGATTCCTTCCATCTGTAATAAAAGATGGAAATTGGAATTTATTGTTAAAGAAGCCCCAACTATCTTATAAAAGGACACCTCACAAAACATTTTTGACGAGATAACGTCTTATAATTCGATGGAGCCGGCTGCACGCACGAAAAAACTCACTTATGCCGTTACCAGCGTTACCTCGCTAAACATGACGCATGCGGCGTTACCTCAGCTGGCCGCGCCCTGGCGCTTGATGTTATTACTCAGTTCGGCGCCGGACTTCGCGGCGGCAACACGCGTTGACAGTTCTGGCTAGTTTAGACAAAACGCACAAGAGATTGCAATAGCAAGATGAGTCCGCCGATAAAAAGACCATCTAAGGAAATAATATTTAAAGTGCATACGTTTTTTAAAAAACGGAAAGCCGATGTCAATAGTTTAGAATATAAACCTGATGCGTCTTTAATTTATGCTTTTCAATAATTGAATAATTATTGTTCACGATATCTCGAGATTGGTCGTCACTGTCTAATCTCATGTGCGTTGCGAGCAGCAAGCAACCCGCCCCCTCACCCCTGTCCCTACCTAAGACGCGGCCAATTAGTTCCGCGCGCACTATAAACATGACGTCACGTTCAACTATCGTCAGTAAACTGACTTTACAGACAACCGATTTTTTTGCTTATAACCTGGCTTTTACAGGTGCAGGTCGCGCCTAATGTTGGATATACACACTACGGTCTAATAGACCTGCGCAATTCTTTGTACCTGCACAAGTGACACAAGATAGAAAATCAATTCTTTCGGGTGAATGTACCTGTGCATTTGAGTGTGTACTCCGGAGTCAAGTCGCCTGCGCAGGTCGCGTCAATTGTTGGCCTAAAAAACCGGCCAAGCGCGAGTGGGACTCGCGCACGAAGATTTCCATACAACTATTAGTACTAATATTGAACACTAGTATTAGCAAAAAACAGCGAGAAAATCAAGCAGTACCGTGTCACTCAAAAGAATTGGATTTCGGTCTTGCTCCGGTCGCCTGCGCAATTTCAAAAAACTGCGCCATACACGGTGCGGTCTACATGTACCGGTATGCCTGTAGTAGACCGTAGTGTGTATGGGCAACATTACTTAAAAGTTCGATTTTTACTGGTTTATAAGTGCTTATTCACATTTTAAGCACTCTTGAGTCGGGACATACTTATTTCGAGCATTCGTGCTAAATATTATACTGTATTCTAAAATGTTTGCCCAAGAGGCATCTCTTGTGACTTCTCAGCCTGCCTAAACACAATATTTCGCCTCGTAAAAAAGTATATTCCAGTCATTAGGTCGAGAAAAGTGTTAGTTTATGAGGGGGCAAAGTTGAAATTCGAAAAGAGCACATCAAAATCTATAAAACTACCAATTTTCAAAACTCCCGCAAAACTTTTTAGGTAAAACTACTCAATAACTGGGGTAATTGTGGTTGGATTTTCAAAATTCCTTTTTTTTTAAAGATTAGATCGGGCAGATCGCACGCTGGTAAGCGATTAGCACTGTTCATACCCGCAATACCAGAGGAGGACCTTGGCAAAGGTTGCCACAGTTGCTATCTTAAAAACGCACAAATTTACCTTTTATTGAGATTAATTTGCTGCTCTAGATGTTTATTTAGTTCAGATATTTCCTCTTCCCTGGTGGAAACCATTCTGAAAATAAGGATTGGGTAAGTGATCAAAAAGGAAGTCTGTGATCAAAGGAAGTCAGTGATCAAAGGAAGCCAGTTGCTAAAAATTAAAATGCTTAACTTTTCTTGTTTGCTTTTCTTTTGAGCGTAGAGGAATGCGAACATCCAATTTTGAAAAATAAATTAAAAGTTAAAAATCTAATAATTGAATACTAGATGTTGTTCGCGACATAGGTACTACGCGTAAAAAAGGTAGCCTATGTCCGTCCTCGTGGTCCAATCTATATCTGTCAAATTTCATCAAAATCGGTCCAGTAGATTCAAAGTAACGAAAAAAGCGTACCCGTATGTATTCGTTAGGTACTATAACCAGTAGTACTCGTTACTATGGTATCGTTACATTATTCGTTACTTCTGATGCCTCATAACATGCTATGCAGCCCCGGATCTTGCATTTTTTTAGGCGGGGCAAAAAACTAAAAAATGCCTCCCCCCCGAATCTTTATAATTTCAGATTTCCACTAATTGATTGACATTTGGACATAGGCCTTCCAGAAATAATTCATCCATTAAGCCAGCGTGGGGCCCGTAGCAAATTCTGCCACCGGGCCCCCGAGCGAAAAGCGTCGCCCGCTTTTCGCCCGCGGAGAGAGCGAGCATAATATGCTCTTTATATAAAACGCGGTTGAGCGTAGCGAGCGAGCAAATTTTTTATTCTATTTTACTAATTGAACTAAAGTTTACACTGAAAAACTGTGTACTTCAGAAAATTCAATTAAATCAATAGCCCAAAACCGACCGACGCACGGTACCTAGTTACCTACTAAGTAACATAATATGTGTTCTGTATCTTAAACGCGAGCGAGCGAGAATTTTTTTTCCTACTTTCTGGATTAAAATCTGTTCATCTTTAAAACCTGAAAGACAATGAACTTCGGAAAAATAGAATAAAATCAACAGATTAAAATGGAACAATGGTACTAATTATAGAACATGTTCTGTATATTAAACGCGAGCGAGCATAAATTTTTATTAGGTACTTTCCAGATTAAAATCTGTTGAACTTTAAAACCTGAAAAACTGTGAACTTCGGAAAATACAATCAAATCAATAGCCTAAAACAGAACGTCAGTACAAAATAATATAATATTAGGTCCTTACATATGAAAGTGGCGTTTTGTCGTACTGGCCACTTTGATCTCAAATATAGGTATCTTCTTTGGTTAGGAATTTCAATTTCAAATTTATACCGCTATTTACTCATGCATTTGTGTTTCGAAAACCGTAATTCATTTAATTGTTTTTTCCTCTTTTGGTTTTTTCTTTGCGTCACTCTGTTTACAAAATGGAAAACTTGAAATATCGTATTATTTTCGAGTACGAGTTCCACCGTGGCACCAGTGCTGCAGAAATGGCTCGGAGGATTTATGATGTGTATGGCGGCGGTGTCGAAAAAAAAAAACAGTGCGTTTTTGGTTCCAACGTTTTCGTTCTGGAAATTTCGACCTGCAGAACAAGCCCCGTGGACGGCCGGAGACCAAAGTTGATAATTAAGAATTGAAGGCTATTGTACGGAAGCGGACCCATCGCAAACCACGTCCGAGTTAGCTGCAGGCTGCGGTGTTAGTGATACAACTGTTTTAATCCACTTGAAGCTAATTGGGAAGGTGAAAAAGCTTGAAAGGTGGGTACCTCATGAATTTAGTGCCAAACTGACAAAGGCGCATCGACTGCTGCGTTACATTACTTAACCGGCACAATAATGAAGGAATTTTAAATTGAATCATTACCTGTGATGAAAAGTGGATCCTGTACGATAATCAGAAACGCTCATCGCAATGGCTGAACCCTGGCGAAACAGCCAAAGCCTGCCCCGACCGAAAATTGACTCAAAAAAAGTTACTTGTAAGCGTTTGGTGGACTAGTGCCGATGTCGTTCACTACAGCTTTCTTAAATCTGGCTAGACGATTACGGCAGATGTTTATTGCCAGCAACTACAAATCATGATGGAAAAGCTAGCTGCTAATCAATCGAGGTTGGTCATTCGCTCTAGGCCACTGCTGCTTCAGGATACTGCTAGACCACACACTACACATCAAACGGCTACCAAATTAGAGGAGCTTCAATTGGAATGTCTAACACATCCTCCGTACTTCCCGGACCTTGCTCCAACAGACTACAATTTGTTTCGAAATTTTTAGAAAAATTCAACTCCAAAGGGCAGTCCAAAGCGTCTTAAAAGATTTTATTGATTCCTGTCCGAATGGTTTTTTTAGTAAAGGAATCCCTTCCCGACTCGTCGTCACACCAGTTATCACACCAGTGTGACAAACAAGAAAATAAAAACTTGTTTGTCACACTACTGATTTTTCCACACCATGTATAGTATAATTGTTAGTGCTATACCTATGGTACACACTAGCATCTTTTTCGTAGTAATTATAATTAAAGTGCAATATATGGCCTTGTGGATGTCCATGCAGTGATTGATATATTAATGCAACCTTATCTAGTGCTGGCCGGTAGGAAACGCAATGTTTGTGATAATAATATAAATCAATATAAATAATTGCACATCTAAACATCAACAATTTTGCAAATTGTGCATTGGTTTACAATCGCTTTGTAACATGGATTTTTGTTTAATTAATAGAAAACGTGGACAAGTTTTATTATTTAAGAGACATCAATACTATAAACAAAAAGAATATAAAAATTTACCTCAGATATGGTTTTGTCGTAACCGCCGTAACAACTAACAATATAAATGTTCAGGATGTCACAATAAATGTATGTACCATATACCTACCTACCTTTATAGGTGATTTTGCCAATATGAATGCTTCGAACGGTAAATAAGCATAAGTACCAACATTTGTAACCGCTATGTGTGTTTGTCTGTCTGTGGGATTTGAAACTCGACCGCAGACGACACCAGCAAATGGAATCTAGAAATTTTTTATGGTGGTAGACTACCAGAGGGCGCTACAGCAGCCAAATAAGTGCGTGCGTTGGGGTTTTTTTTTTAATTTTATTTATTCATAAATGTTTTTAAATTTTCACGGTCACTATTATAACACTTATACATTTTTAACCGTTTTTTATATCACGGTAAGAAACCCGGTTTAAAATGTATAAGTATCATTTATTTATAGTCATCGTTTTACTTCACAGGGAGAAAAAGTTATAAAAACAGTTGAGCACAAAAATACATGTCAACCAAATGAGAACGATAATGAAATAGCATTTACGATCCACAAAATACATGAAGTGGCTGGTACTTCTGCGGAGCCAATGCCTAAAACCTACGAGAAGTGTTAAGGACAGCGACCTCGTAATGTGAAACTTAAGTGAATTTAAATCTGAACAATAAATAAGTGGTTTAAACAGTATATAAAATCATAACAGTGAATACCATGTGACTATATGTATAGATTTATATGGCATCAGTGTGTAAAATCGTGTAAAAATGGTGTTTTATCGAGTGCGGGTTATTTTGCTCATATATATTTAACGACAGCTAATTTTAACGTAACTTTTTTTCATTTAGGTAAATAAGAATAGTATATAACCTGTAATGTAAGTTTAAGTTCATATAATAGATGGTAAATAAATTATTAAGAAAATAGTGATGAAAATTGTGCTACATTTCGTGTACAGGAAACTTAAGATGTATATAACTTTTTTAGGGAATAAGATATTTAGTACATAAGGATTAATAAATATGGTCACGATAATAAAGATTTTCACATAACGCGTTTTGCTTCACCTGGCTCATGAAAAATGGGGAAAAATATGGAAAATAGCCGTATAGAGAGGTAAAAGTGAAAGGGAAGATCGGCCCGAAAGAGGCGTACGGGCGGGGCTCTCTATACGGCATTGCCATGAGCCAGGTAAGCAAAGCGAAAACGTGAAAAAATGTTCTCCTCAATACAGTGTTTTATTATCGCCCCGGCTCTGCCCAAATAGGTGTGACCTATTTGGGCAGGACCTATCTTCGAGTCTAATCTGAGCCGGCGGTTGAATCCCAGTGGAATAATACAGTCCCCTACAGAATTATTAAAAAGTGTGAAAGAATATTTTGTAGATGCGACATTTAAGAGTTGTCCAGAGCCATTTCCACAATTACTTTCTATACTTGGCGAATTGGGGAGCACGTCTCAAACAACTTCCGTGATACCGCTTATTCATGTGCTTATGAGTGATAAAAAAGAGTCGACATATGCTGCATTGTTCGACATCCTGAAATCAAAATTTCCTGACTGGTATCCCAATCTATTTCACGCTGATTTTGAGCTTGCCGTAGCAAATTCCTTAAGATATTTTTTTCCATATATTACGATAAAAAGTGTTACTACCATTATTGTCAAAGCTTATGGCGAAAAGCAAAATCAAATGGTTTAAAAAGTAAAATACATAAAAGAATTGTGGGATTATGTACTGCATTGCCGCTAACTCCGTTAGAAGATATTAAAAACGGATGGGAGTACATAAAAACAGAATCTAATGAATTGAGCGGAGAAAAGATGAAACAGTTCATAGCATACATGGCCTGACAATGGCTGAATAACGAACAACATATTGCCGACTGGAATGTAGTTGGTCAAAGGCACCGAACTTACAACGTTTGTGAAAGTTGGCACTCCCAATTAAATAAAAAGATTTATAAAAACTACGTAACCATACTCAAATTATTAACAGAATTATTCAATCAAAAGGAAATTAATATTAAAAAAAGAAGGCTCGACCAAACTGATAAAGATAATTTTATAATTTCCTGCCAATTAATACTTTTAAATGGTGGAAATATCATTAGGACATTTTCTTGAAACATTACATTGAAAATATAAGCTAATACATAATTTAAATGTTTAATTTAACTAACTAGTAGTATAACTTCTTCTGTAGTACAACTAAGACAGCACTAGTTAGGAAATGAATGCAATAAATGGTGTGGAAAAATCAGTAGTGTGACAAACAAGTTTTTATTCTCTTGTTTGTCAAACTGGTGTGACGACGAGTAGGGAAGGAAGGAATCAATGAACTACCTATGAGATGGCTAAAGTGCATAGATAGCAATGGTATATACTTTGATTAAATAAATGTATAATGTTTGAAAAAAATCGACTTTGTACCTCTTTTACAAAACGTCAATTTCATATGTAATTTCATAATTTCATATATTATATTAATGTTGAATAGGTAAAAAGCGAGCGATTTTTTTTTCTTATTTTACTGGTTTAATTAACGCAAGTTAAGTAAATATGTATTCTGTGGTCAATGTTATGTAAATGATAAGTTGTCCATTCGTCTGTAAAGTGTGAATTTGGCCGCCCTCTGTACGAGCCGCCCGGGGCATGGGCCCCGGCTAGCCCACCCTAGATCCGGGACTGATGCTATGTTATGTTAGAGCAACGAATCAAGTCGTATTGCGTACGCGTATAGTATGATGTCGCGGTGTCGCAACATTCGTAATTAATAGAAAACACACTTATACATTACATACCAATCTGCGTAATGTGCATTTTTTTACTTTTCCGTATTTTGAACCAGACTTGTGTTTAAGTTATTCTAAATTTAGTTTGATTTAATAGGTAAAGTGTAGAACTACAAGTGAACTGTTGACGGAATCAGTGTAGGTACCCATACTACGAAAAATACGAGTAACGAAATGTATTCGTGTGTAACGTTTCGTTACTCGGTACGGTAGATGGCGCACCCGTTACTCAGTGCCGAATACATCCGGTTTGCTACAGCTCTACGATTCAATGTAAACAAACAAACAAATCTTTCCTCTCTATAATATAAGTGTAGAAGTCTGGAGAGGAGTCCAATGCTCAGAGGTCAAAACCATAGCTTCAATGCAAACTGAGTAAATACCTTCTATCGTACCTAGACTACTTACTGAGGTGAGATGATCTTATAATTTTCACATGTGATTTAATTTATTTAGACTCGTTGCGAATTGCGATGTTTTAAATAATATAGCGCGATTTAACTACCGGACAAAATAAACGTGAGGTCTATGAAATATTAATATTTTATCAGGATATTGTTTGGGCCTGTACCGACATTACGAGATTGAGTAGAGAAATAGTTAAAATTTTTGCCGAATTTAAAAGGGGAATTATTTAGAAAAAACTTTTTTGTGGTTTTGTACTTTGAAAGTCGGTTTTCATTGTTTATTTAAATTAAAATAGCACTCTGCACATCTTCCGCCACATAAACTTTAATTTACCGGCCAAATTTCATACTCCTCCGGAGCGCAATTCTTGTTATTTTATCAGTAGTTTTATTAGTAGAAATTATCAGTAGTTTATCTATTCAATAGCTCTTCGATTCGCTAACGCGTTTGCGCTAACCGTGACGGAACAAAAGCGCTATTAAATAGTTAAAGTTTAAACTACCGACAAAATTCACATCAGAAACCGGGAACTTGTCATTTAAGGTTTCGCTTATTTCATTTACATGTAAAAAATGTGTTACATAACACGTTATATTAATTTATTACACATTTTAATTTTTTTATCATTTTACTTACTTGTTGCTTAATTCTGTTTTCGATGAAAGCATTACTTGTAGCTTATTAATAATATCGTGTGTTTCGTCCAATGATTTTTGTAGATGATCTACCTGTAATCTGAAGAAATTTCATAAATGTAACAGATTAGGTAATAGGTACCCAATTAGCCTAAAATCGTATGTAAATTAAAGACGATTTCGAACTTACTGTGTCTATGATATATGAAATTACTACCGTCCAGGAACACCCTAACTTACAAATCATAGTTGCTGGCCTTTTAAATCTTTATTCGCTTATTTTCCGGACCTCATACAATATTTCCAATTATTTGTTTACTCACTTATGATCCTGAAATTGTGTCTTCAGAAGAGTTTCCTCCCAGTCCCGTCGCTTGCACTCCCTAGTGTAGTTGTCTAACGTCTTTTGAAGATCTAACGCTAGACTTTGTTTTTCGCATATCAATTGAATATTACGTCGCTCCGACGCCACCTGTCGATTTGCATTGATATAAGGCTAGGACTATAATATGATCCGGAATCCGTAAGGCCGGGGAAAATTCAGAGGATAGAAAATAAAAATGCGCCATACAATAAAGTTGAAAATCGAAGTGAGTGTCAAGCCGTCATATATAACATTGACATTTGACTCAATACTGTGTTCGATTTTCAGCTCTATTAAATTAGCACAGAGTTCTATTTTCAGTGCTCTGAATTTTCCCCGGCCTTACGGATTCCTGTTCGTATAGTCCCAGCCTAATATGATAACTTTTAATCTTGTGTATTTTCATATTATGGAATGCAGAGTGCTAACATGATATTTTGGTCTTCTTTTAAACGATGATGATCTGTACATTGTTGAAAATTTACGCAAACATTTACCAATTCCTGAAACAGAGTTTCCATTCTTTGTTCAGCTAAAGCTAATTTTGGATCTATAGCTTTAAGGTTTTCCTTTTGTTCTTTCTTTTGATTTTCAATTTCGGTTTGTAATAACTTGATCTCCCTAGAAATAAAAATATCTTTAATGATTTTAACCTACTGAACATCTGTGTTATTTCCTACAAATCAATATTTCCTCAACTAGGTTTTTAAAATTTTCGTGTCTCAAATCTCTGACATTTTTTTTTGTTACTTATACCTCTAGATACATATTAAAAGCATACCAATTTATTTCAATTTGCTCACCTCAGCGCCTTGTTCAGTAGCAACCCTTTTTCAACTAGCTCCGCGTCCAGATTTTGGATATGCTGCAGCATGTCTGACATTTTCTCATTATAATTGTTTTTCACTTCATCAAGCTCTGACCTATATCTGTCCTCCGTGTCTCTTTTTATGTTTGCTAAGGTCACCCGAAGGTTCGACAACTCCTTTGTAATTTCATAAATTTTTTGATGGGCCTCGTTCTTTTGTGTTGAAACCACATCAAAAAGTTGAAGTGCTTCTGCCACCTAAACAAGATGCTTTACTAATAGTAGAAAGAGAAGAACCAACATCTTTATGACCACCTACGATTTGTTTGAAGCCTAGTTTTAGTAATAGGTACTTAAAAGGAGTTGGGCATTGGGCTCAAAATTGACCCAGAGTCGACAGAAACGAAATGGTTGCCATGTGTTCACTTTCAATCATAATTATTTGATGTCACGAAAATGACAATGCCGAAATACGATAAAGAAGTTATGAGCAAGAACAAAATCAGTTTTTGTATGGAAATTACAGACGTGAGATGATGTATGAAAAACGACGATACCCGAAAGAAATTATTTAAGAACGTGATTGTAATGTACCTATGACATTATGTTAGTCGGTGTAGATAATCGTAAATACGCCTACAATTTCAATCTACGATGGTACGATTTCTTGCGGAAGTTCTTGCGATTGCGGAGGCGGATATGAAGCTCCTTTCAACTCTACATCTACCTACTATACTACTCACCTACAACAGCAACCTAACGACATACTCTTAAGTTCCTACGCCAACAAAATACATCTACGCCTACATCTCCACCTACTATATGATTTTGGATTTTATTCTAGCTATCTAGTTCTCTCTACCCGGTGTATTTCGGGGTTTCCCTTTTGGTGACATCGAATATGATTTAAAGTGAACCTATTGCCAACATTTCATTGCTGTCGACTCTGGGATTTTGTATGGATTTTTGAACATGTCATTTTGTTACCTTAAGTTTTGCTTCTGCTTCTCTTTTCATTATATTTTTACACTCTTTTTGACATGATTGAAATTCTGATCTTATTGTTTCGTGACTTTTCTTTTCTGCGCAAAGCTCTATCCTACATTCCTCAAAATCTTTTTTCACAGCTTCTAGTTCAGTTAATAATTTTTTAAATTGTTCTTGGCATTCTTTTCTACTTTTGTGCTCGTCTTTAAAAGCAGTTTCAAGTGAATTACGTTCGGATACAATATTTTTGTATTTTGATTCTAAGTCCAAATAATCTCCGACAGCTGTTTCAACTTTTAGCTCTAAATCCCTTCTCTTTTCGTTTTTATTCTGGAAAATATAAAATGTAAAGGTACTTACTTATCGTGTAAAATTACGTGTAGAATGTTGAAAAACTTCTCTACTTTTCTACAGTTGCTTATACTTCTTTCTACACACTATCAGGAAATAATATTTAGTGACTAAGTACTTATATAATTATTCGGACTTTCGTAGAACAGGTACTGTGTATTTGTGGGGCCGTAGTCGCTCAGATGGTAATTAAAATCTTGAAAAATATTCAAATCTTGTGTGCCTGCCTCCAAAGAGTCCAGCCTTAGTTATCCGCTACAGTACCTACTAACCTGGTAATTTCTTCTTCCGCTGTAGTTTTGATATATTTCTAATTCCGTTTCCAAGGCATCTATAGTTTTCTGCGATGTTTGCCACAAAACATGCAAAGAGTCTCTTTCCTTAAAACGTGGTTTTAATGTATTGCATATTATGTTATTATAGTGTAGGTAGTAATAAGTGTGGGTGTAGTTTTTGGTGTTGAATTGTAGTTATACTTGTACATACTAATATGTTCTTTGTATATTGAAAGTGTAAGCGTACCTAAATACGCCTACAGTTTCAATATACAAAGGTCGGAGGTACTATTTCTTGCGGAAGTTCCGTAATTGTGGACGTACATCCCAACCAACTATGATTTCGGATTTTATTCTTGCTAATAACTTCTATACCAGGCGTATTTCAGGGTTGCCCCTGTTGTGACATCAAATCTGATTTAAAGTGAACCCATTGGCAGGCGTATTTCAGGGTTGCCCCTGTTGTGACATCAAATATGATTTAAAGTGATCCCATTGGCAGGTGTATTTCAGGGTTGCCTCTGTTGTGACATCAAATATGATTTAAACCCCTATGTGTTCGTGGTACCATTCTGGTTATGCCAGCCCATTCTTTCTAAGATAAGTATGTTTATGAAACCTTTGTTATGAGTGTAACTTGTTTTTTCAACTCTTCAACTTCATTATTTATGTCGTTTACAACAGTATGCTGTGCATACTGTAGATTCTCCTTCAATAGACCTCCAACTTGTTGTGACAGCTTTTGATTGTCTTCTATTAACGTCTTTATCTCTTCCTCTACAATGACTTGGTTCTCCTGAAAGCACATTTTTAAATAGCACTTAATGTGCAAGAATGAATAAATGCATAGCCCTATTGTATTATAATCTGAGTGCCGAACAATACCTATTACCTTTTGATAACTGGTTATCAAAAGGTTGATCATAAATACTTAATCAAGATAGTTCGCGACATTGGAATTAAAGAGGCATTCATGAAACGACAAGTTTGCCTTACACAATAAAATTACTTAGCTAAGTTTGTTTCTCAGAAAAATCGAAAACCTGTTTAAACATACCCTATAGAAGTTAACCTCGGCTTGTAGAGCTTGCAAAGATGTATCTTGGGTATTTTCCATTATTTAGAAAGGATTTAAATTCATTTTTAAATTACTTGTTACATTAAATGGTTACATTTTATCATAAAAATTAATTATTGTAGGTGAAAAATCGCACATGACATTGTTTACATTTTCTGTTGCCTCGTAACCTAGTGACCAGTGGCACGTGAACCGTGAACATATTTTCGAATGTTAATTGGTTCCTAAAATCGGTAACATATAAGTAGTAATAGCATAGTAATAAGACGTTTAACGTGCACAAGTGTTGGCAAGTAGTACATCTTCTAAAAACGTGCTATCTGTGTGTTTCCCGCCAAAACTCCCAGGAACTTTCAGTAAAGCGTCTACCGCTTTACTGAATCGACTGACATGTCTCATTGACTGTACTGACTATTTATTTGGACTTTGACGAGACTTTAGACTTGACGATAAATAAATACAGTGTTGAAAATTGAAACGAAAGTTCTATTTCCCGCCTTTTTTACTTGACACTGGCAAACGGTTTTAAGATAAGCCGACGCCATATATTAAAAAAAATCAATGGGTGACGTTATGGATTTTGTATTTCTTTCATAAATTTGTGTTATTTCGGTTCTTAATGTGTAATATTGGTAGAATATTAAACATTAAATATTCGTTATCGTGCACAAGTGTGGGCAAGTGGTACAACTTCAAAAAACGTGCTCTTTTGTGTTCCTCCAAAATTCCCTAGAAACTTTCAGTAAAGCTTCTACCACTTTACTGAATCGACTGACTTGACTCATTGACTGCACTGACTATCTATTTGGACTTCGACTAGACTTTAGACTTGACGATTTCGGAATATGGTGTTGAAAATTGACACGAAAATTCTATTTCCCATTTCCCGTCTTTTTAACTTGACACTGACAAATGGTTTTAAGCCGACGCCATATATTTAAATTAAAAATAAATAGATCTGCTATCCTATCCTTTGTCAAAAATTCGCTGAAAATCAAACGAAAAAAACATGCGAAAAATATTTCAAATTGTGTTTTGAAATATTTATATTTATTATTTTTCTTGTTCGAAGTTAAAATTTACAACGAAAAACCACACTGGTGACTCATGACTGAATATATATGAGATTTGCATGAAGTAGGTATGTGGTATATAATATTTATTAAAAACTGAAAATACTGCGAATTGAAGTCTTCCTTTAGATAGGTACTTTACTAATTTACTGCAAATCGTTATGAAATAACTTAATAATAATCATTTCTCTGACTGTCTACCTAAAATACTTATTAATACGTTTAAATAGAAGTGAAATATTAATGCATGTTTTTTTAATAATATCTACTGAGTACATACCTAATGTTTATTTAATTGATGTAAATATTATTATGTAATTTATATCTCTTGTAGTGTGTAATGATACTAATGAAACAACAACAATCTAAATAACCATAATGACCAGGTAAATAAATTATTTGCCATTCATTGTTATAACTTTATGGGGTTTCTGTATAGGTCTTTATTTTTCTTTAACTATCTTTTAGCTTGTACTTTGAGATCAGGGATGACCAGTGGCCTATAATATACCATGAAAAGTATAATGTCTCATTTGGTGGTTTTGAAAAACTTCACGTTTTTGATGCACAAAAATGGCACAACATTGTTCAGGTATTTTCAATTATTGTTACAATTTCAAATAATTTTTTTATGTAAAAAGGAGATAATTTCATAGAGATAGATTTAAGTTTGGAAAATAAATAAATAAATTCTTGGGCCAGAATGTAAAAAAAATTATATTGATAGATCAATTAGAGCCTTGTTGAAAATTCTGTATGTTTTGGCAATCTGAGAAGAAAGTATTATTAATGTTATGATTGGCTTAGTGAAAGTGAGATTATGTTACAATATCTATAAAATAACGGTATATTATTTTTACACAATGTTTTAATAAATCAATTTGAGAATAAGTAAAAAGTCATATTATTATTCATCTTCTATATTTGTTAAGAAATTGTGCAGGTGAACAATGTGATCTTGATACCTAGCTCAGTTACTGTGATACACATACCATGAGCACAGCAGCCATGAGCCAGCAGCTTGGCTGCAGACTATTTAATTACAGCAGTACAGTACAGTAGGTAAATGAGAATAGCCACACTTCATCTATGAGAGCCGTTGACAAAAAAAGTAGTACAAGTTAAATGGTCCAGATTCTGTAATTAACAAAACATCATTGAAAATAAAAAAAACAATTAGGAAAGTACTCAAAACACAGAACTTGTCAGCCTATGATAAATTCGACATAGTCTATGTCTCGTCCAAAAGTTATTATTAACTGAAATTTATTAATTGTATCAGCAGTGTCATGAAACCTAAACATCTTTTGATTTTTCTCAGCTCCCAGATTGGAAACTGAGCTGATTTTTTAATATTTAAAAATAGAAAAAAGATAGAAAAAAACCACAAATTTTTAAATGATATCTCATGTCATTACAATTTGGTCCACAATGTTTGGTCACCTTTCTGAGTAGGTATAATTTATTTTTGTTTTTCAGTATTTATTGGATGCTAACTTTATAACTAAAGAAGATATTGTTAGACCTGTGGAGGCAAAGGAGGCTGATCTCAAGACAGTTCACAACAAGAGGTATCTCAAATCTTTAAAAGTAAGTTTTTGTATCTTAATTTTTTAAAGTAAAAAATTATATGCCCTTTTTTTATAAAAAAAGATAACATTGAAATTAGATGCTTTTATTTAAAAAAAAAAATTGTAAGTAATCAAGTAACATAACAGTAATCTTAAGTCTTAAATGTAACTCCATTTTAATTAAAGATAACTGTTACTGTAATGTACAACCCGGGCGAATTAACTTGACACCCTTGAAACTCAACCTCCCTCCGCTTCCCCGCGCGGGGCCCCGCTCCCGCACTGCGAGTCCATTAGCGTTAGCATATCTGTTACCAAATTTTGTAAATTGGTCAACAGACAGAGGAGTTATCATTAAACATACAATATATTTATATCCTTATTATTCACTGATTTGTGCCCTTTTTAATCTATATATTTGACAGCTGGAAGTGCACAGTTACAAAAATTGATTCTTTCGTATCTATTGATATTCTTCATTTATTGAAAAAAAAGTTTTTATGCACTTAGTACTTTACGCAAACGTTAGTCAAACCAGGTGCCAAGTTAATTCGCCTGAGTTGTAAGATTTTATGCAAGTTATTGTCCTTGATTTGGTTGTCCAGAACTTATTGCAATCCTTACCTTAAACTAGTGAAGATAAAATGTAACCTATAAAATTATGTTGATTTTAGTGGAGTGCTAGAGTAGCTGTAATAGCAGAAGTTCCTATTCTTGTGTGCATTCCAAATATACTTGTTCAGAGGGCATACCTGAAACCAATGAGGTAGGCAGCTCTTGTTTTGTCTCTGAAATTTCTTATTAAGCTTAAAAAACGAACAAAAACAAACCAGTCACAAAATGGTATTAGATTTAGAAAAAATTCATAAAGTATTTGCAATAATTTCAGGCTTCAAACTGGTGGCTCTGTGCTGGCTGGTAAGCTAGCTTTGGAAAGAGGCTGGGCTATCAATGTTGGAGGAGGTTTTCACCACTGTAGCAAAGACAAAGGTGGTGGGTTTTGCCCCTATGCGGACATCACGATGCTAATCAAATATTTAATGGCATATAAAAGCGTACAAAATGTTATGATTGTTGATTTGGATGCTCATCAGGTATGTATTTTTATGACAAAATCTTTGTCTCTTATAAATAAAAACTGGACAATATTTTACATGTTTACTGATTATTTCTCTATTGCCTAATGGGTAGACCATTTGATTCGCACTCAAGAGAGTGAAGGTTCTATTCCCAGGTTGTGGTGTGTACCAATGAGACTTTCAGATCTCAAGTACATTATACGGATGCTCTAACGGTGAAGGAAAACATCGTGAGGAAACCCGCACATGGTGCGCCCCAGACGTATTGACCAGTCATTCCTCTGGACTAGGCTGACTGTGTTGTGACAATGACGTATGTGCTTGGGCAACCATAAAACATTTAAAACCGACTGTCCCAGGCACTACAGTATTTCAAGAGTGGTCACTTCGCTCGGAGAATACTGTATAAATTATCCAATAATGGATAAAAAAGGCCTAAGTTTACTTATTATTTCATTATTTTTGTACGAAGTTTTCCAAGTACGAGCTTAGAGGACTTCACAAGTTTAGTTAGTTCCTGAACTAACAAAGTTACTCATATAATAATAATATCTATGGACGCTTTCACACCACGTCAATCTGGTCCCGTGGTAAGTTCACGAAGAACTTGTGTTACAGGTACCAGACCACAGAAATATATTTAATACTTTTATACTATTTATACACAAATTTAAAATTTTATTATATAATACACTTAATGAATACACATCCATGACCCAGGAACAAAGAAAAGGCGGGATTCGAAACCGCGACCTCCCACTTGAGCGCCAACGCGCTAACCACTGAGCCACAGAGGTCGTTGACCGTATATAAGCCGTTATAGTTTTCCTACAAAGCTTATCACATGTATCACACTAACGTCGTTGCTGTCACAGTTACAAGTTACATGAGCTCCGTAATTTTGGTGCAAATAAAATAGTTAAATCCTGTTTCTTATATTTCTTATATTATTAATGAACTGAATATTTAGTGTATAAATAATGTGTCGTAACGTTATCAGGTAAAGAAGTTAGTGTTTAAGTGTCGAAAACCTGCAAGTGAAAATTGAATATCATTTATCTAACAAAATAATTGAAGGTAGAGTGCAAAAATAATCCTTTCAAACCAGAAGTCTATGGCCCGATGTAACGTCTAACGATCTTGATATAAAAGCGATACCGTCAAAAATATTATGTCTGTCAAGAAATGTTCGGGTTGCCTCCTCGACATAAAAAGTCGGCAGTATTTAAAATGCCCCAAATGCCAACAAGCATATGATTTAGAGTGTGCAAAACATACCAATTAAATAATATCGCTCCATGACCGCCGAATACCTGAGGAATTGGAAATGAATGTGTTACAACACAGCGTAATGCGGCGACAACTCTAATACCCCTATACGACAGACCAACACCAATTCAACTGATTTGAGTGGGAGCGATGATGATTTTTTGAACACATAACAATACGTGCCAAACCATCGACTACTTCTACCTCACAGTACGTCACTGAAGATCGTCTGCCGGACATCTTAAGACAAGAATTTGCCAACTCGCTGCAATCTACAATTAAGAATTTAGTAACAACCGAATTAGCCAATATAGGTCAACAAATAACTACCTTCCACGATCCTCTAACGTTTTTTAATGAATCTACATACGTAAAGACGAACACAACCAAGCTAGGCTTATACGCAACTTTGCGTGCTTAAATAGTATTCCGTAAATATGGTCTAACTTAATATTGACAATATTCTTCCACACTTATCACTTACTCGATTATCAATTATTGATAAATGTTACCAGAATATTAGAGGAATTAGAACAAAAACGAATGATGTTTACCTTAACATATCCCAAACTAACCATAAAATTATAGTATTTACGGAGACCTGGCTGAATCCAAATATAAATAACAACGAGTTCATTGACACTTGATAGATACCTGGTATACAGAAGGGATCATTGTTCCACTACCAGTTGCAAATTGGACGGTGGCGGAGTGATGGTCGCAGTCTCTCTTGGTTCTATTTCCTGGTCGAAGCTGGTGGGCTTTAATTATTTGCTACCCAACAGTAGTAATAACGCTCTTGAACTTGAACCTTGTCACACTTTGCTTATGAACATAATTTTTATCAATTTAACAAGATTCCCAATAGTGATAATAAAATGCTGGACCTAATTTTTACTACGATTTTGGAGTCGAAAGTATCCCAACCTTTGCATCTTATCAGTAGATTAGACTCCAAGCACCTTAACCTATTAATCACATTGCCATTTGTTAATACTAATTCTGGCTTACAACCTAAGTCCAGCAAAATTGTTCGCAATTTTTATAAAGCCTATTACAACAAACTCATCCACCAACTTCACCTGAGCTCCTTGCCAGAGAAACTGTTCTCACATTGTTGATGTCGATGATATGGTCGACACTCTCAACAGCACTAATATCGGCGATTGATGCTTGCGTGCCCAAATGTAAATCGGTAAAGACCCGTCAACCGCCTTGGTGAAACCCTTGAGAAACTAAGAAAAAACTATGCAAAATATAATAATACTAAAGATGAGCTAGAGTATCATATTGTCCGAGACCGTTTTCAGAAATTATATAAAAAATCTTATAACGATTATAAAAACAAGCTGGAAATCAACATACACCAACCTAACCCCCAAATCTTTGTGGCGTTTCATTAAGGATAAGAGGAAAGGCCGACCCATACCATCTCAAATATTTCTCGATCAGGTAAGCGCTAGCACCTATCATCAGATATCATCAGATATCGCAAATCTCTTCGCTACTCATTATTCATCTGTGTATACTAAAGAAAACTCTTATGCTAGAAGTCGCCTACCGTTGAACGCTACCAATTTTCTGTACAATATAGATATCTCACACGAAGACTGAGGTCCGCACGAAGATCAAACACCTGGATATAAACAAATCTACCGGTCCAGACGGAATGCCACAGCTACTAATTAAAAAATGCTGCTAAAACCTAGCCCTTCCTCTCCATGATTTTCAACCGCTCCCTGTCAACTGGAAAATTTCCGACAACCTGGAAAAGAGCTCGGGTTACACCCATACACAAAAAAGGCGACAAAAGTAGCGTTACTAATTACAGACTAATATCTATCCTTTCGTGTTTTTCTAGATCTTCGAATCAGTCGTATATCCATATATCACTCTACATATAGACCCCAACTTGAGTGACTTCTAACACGGGTTTCGGAAGGGGCGATCTACCGAAACAAACCTCCTATCTTTTACATCACACTTGTCACATGATGTTGATTAGGGGCTTCAGGTGGACGTAGTCTGTACTGACTTCACTAATGCCTTCGACAAGGTCTCGCACGCTCATTTACTGCAAAAGCTTGAGGCGAGCGGAATTCATGGCTCTTTGCTCAAATGGTTCTCCTCATATCTTGAGAGAAGGATGCAGCTTGTCTGTGTCGGCGATTACGAGTCATATGTCTACGAGGCAGAGTCTGGTGTACCCCAAGGTACCTATACCCTTGGGTCCTATTCAATTATCTTATTTTATAAATGGCATCTCTATCTACATATAGACCCCAACTTGAGTGACTTCTAACACGGGTTTCGAAAGGGGCGATCTACCGAAATAAACCTCCTATCTTTTACATCACACTTGTCACATGATGTTGATAAGGGGCTTCAAGTGGACGTAGTCTATACTGACTTCACTAATGCCTTTGACAAGGTCTCGCACGCTCATTTACTGCAAAAGCTTGAGGCGAGCGGAATTCATGGCTCTTTGCTCAAATGGTTTTCCTCATATCTTGAGAGAAGGATGCAGCTTGTCTGTGTCGGCGATTACGAGTCATATGTCTAGGAGGCAGAGTCTGGTGTACCCCAAGGTATCTATACCCCTGGGTCCTATTCAATTATCTTATTTTATAAATGGCATCTCTCGTTCTATCAATTTACTGCCGATACTCATTGTTCGCCGATGACCTAAAATTATATAAGACAATACGATCACACCTAGATAGTTTACTTTTGCAAGTAGATTCACAGCCTTTATGATTGGTGTTTGACTAATAACAGCGTTTTACCCTGCAATAAAACGCTTATTAACTACTTACCTAATTTAAAGCCAAATAATGAGAGTGGCAACACTATTTTTCGTATGTGTGGCGGAAACGGTACCTAAACAACTTCAACATCCTCCTACGTCAGCTGGTTTCTGCCCCCCTATTGGCTACCGTTTAGTTCTAAGTTTCTCCACCAGGTGGCAGAGTTGAGCTCTTTAGAGCGTTAGCTTTGAATTAGGTAAGTAGTTAATAAGAGTTTTATTGCAGGGTAAAACGCTGTTATTAACTTACTGTACCGTAATTCAAAGCCAAATAATGAGAGCCGTCTGATATCGCCTGGTGGAAAAGAAATGTAAAGACTTATGTATATTCAAACTATTTGAGACCAATAAGGACCTGGCATACATAAGCTTGTACAATATCAATTATTTATTTAATTTATGACATTAACTTATGGTATTCTGCTTTCTATTCGTTATTAGATAACTAAAGAAAATAGGACATGAAAAGAAATGTGTACAATCAAAAACATACCATTTATTTCCAAGTAAGACGTATGACATGATAATACATTATGATAAATTAAAATAGATTATATACAACGCTTGTATAAAACCAGCAATGTAAGATTAATAATTATTCTCACCGAAAATTAAAACAAACACAATAAATATATACTATATAATATTATGTATTTAAAAATAGAATAATCATGGATGTTATATAATCCTAAACTAAAAACATATTTAAACTGTTGGCTAAAAAAAGTAGTATTGCTAGGCGTTTTTAAGTTATTGATTTTACACCATTACCATAACCTAACCATTTTTTTCATGCATTTTCATAAGTTTTAAGAGAAGAAGGCCGCCAACCTGATTTTAATAGATCCTTTTGATCAGATGTCCAATCTTTTAATGTTGATATCGACTCCCACATCTCCAGACTTGTAGGGTCATTTCGTCTTTCGGCTTTCGGAGGGGCCTGGCCGGTCGCTGTGTCGACCAGTACTCGATGGAGACAATGAATTGTGAAGGGTGGAGACAAGGCTCGTCGTTTGATGTCGGGCCTCCAGAACACTTTTTCCCAAAGAGGAGCCACTATTAAGTAGATTCCTTGGGCCGAGTTCAAGTGGGTCAGAATTCTGGGGATGAGAAAAGGGGGTGGGAACACCCACGCCAGATGTAAACTCCATTGTTGGCTGAAAGCATCGTGGAACACTGCGTGTTCGTCGTTTATATCGAGGCTCACGTAAGATGACACGACGTGAGCTGATGCCATCAAATCGATTTCGGGGGTTCCCCATGTGTTGAAAATGATTTGAGTTATCTCTGGTAACAAGTGCCATTCCGTAGCTGCTTGGTAGCGAGAAAGATGATCTGCTTCGCAGCTCATTTTGCCTGGTAGATAGTGGACTATGAGGTTTATATTCAAAGTGTCGAGAAGGGTGAAGACCTTGCGAACGAGATACATAAGAGCGGGGGATTTTGAGGTTCCTTCTTTTTTCAAATAGAAAGCAACAGTTCTGTTGTCGGCCTGAAGCATAATTGAAGAGTTGACTAGGTAATGACATTGATCTTTTAAAGCATAAAGCACTGCCAGCATCTCCTTCTGGCTGGAATGCAAGATCAGCTCGTGTGGTGTCCAGGGACCGTAAGCTTTGTATTTGTCTATTCGGGCGCCCCATGCAATTCCAGAAGCGTCCGTAGAGAGAAAATGTTTGGCTGGGGGATGATGTAGGTAAGAACGAACATTGCAATTCTTTATCCACCATTTTTGGTCGCGAAGTACTACGTTTGGGACTGCGTAGCGACGACAGGAACGGATTTTTATAAGAAAATTGCAAAGTCGAAGCCATTCTCGGAAGTTCAAACGGCCTCGCTCTGGATTTCTTGTAGATGTGCAGTTTTTCTCTGCAGTATAAGGTCTAGTTACTTACTTAACTCATTATTAGTGTCTTACGACGTTTACCCTGGTCTCTGAGCCTCGAAGTCTCACCCTTCCTTTAGTTTCGCGCCCTTACAGCAGGAGGATCGGATTTGGAACTTGAGGAAGAGCTCGAACTACTATTATTTTAATCCGAACCCATTAAGCTTACTACTACAATTAGAAGTCGCACGGTACACCGTAAACTATTAAATTATTATGTGCAATATTAAAAACTGTAGCGTATAAATTTGAAGATATAAAATTACACGTAAATTAACATTCTTCCGCACAGCACGAATAATAAACCGCCAATTATTCCAAATTAGTTGCGCTCTAAAGATCTTAACTCTGCCACCTGGTGGAGAAACTTAGGACTAAATGGTAGCCAATAGACAGAAAGACAACAAGAAAGACAGAAACGAGCTGACGTAGGAGGATTTTGAAGTCGTTTAGGTACCGTTTCCGCCACACATACGAAAAATAGTGTTGCCACTCTCATTATTTGGCTTTGAATTACGGTACAGTAAATTAATAAGATATTATAACTATTAAATGCAAAAAAATGCTATCACATTAAAACTACCAGGAAAAATCACCATGTCCTTCTAATTATACACTTGAGGAGGTAGCTGAAATCCGTGAAATAGGTGTGATCTTGGATTCTATACTGAAGTTCACTTCCCATATTGAATCTGTTGTAAAAAAGTTAGCTCAGACGATGGGCTTTATTAATCGTAACTCATCGGACTTCCATCACAGCACGAAAATCCTCTCATTTAAGTATCTGGTACGCAGCGACCTAGAATACACCAGCACGATATGGAACCCAACATACGCGGTTCATTTACAAAGGATCGAATGTATCCAAAAGTCCTTTTCCAGACCCCATGACATGACATGAAAATCAATTAGGTATTTTAAATGAACAATAATCGTTAAATTTTATAATTAGGTTAGGTAAGTATGTATTTAAAATTAGTTTAAGTTTAATTTAATTTGATTCCATCATTATTAATTCATTTATTTGTATAATTTTACTGACGCTCTAATCAATATGTATAATAATTGTATCAACTTAAATTATTTGCTCCCAATGACATGTAATTTATGTAACTATAATATCTTATTTTAAATCTACAACTATGTATTAATTGCTACATAATCGATAAGTTAACATTATGATTTAGTTGTACTTTCGTCAATGTTGTGTCACCTAGAAAGGTGCATGTATCAGGAATATTGTATAAATTAATTTGTAACTTGAGTGTATAATACATGTGTTGCTGGTGTCCTTTCTAAATAAATAAATAAACGTCATGAACTTTTTTCTGATTTTTCGAGCCAGCCGTTTAGTTTTTAAGAAGGGAGAGGGAAGTCCTATTTTAACAAAAATTGCGCTTTAAAGTTTAATTACTCGAAAACCTAAATCAAAAATCGTCTTGCCAACCTCTTAAAGTTTTTAAAAGACCTATCTAATAATATTAGATGGGGTAGACGCGAGAAAAAAATCATCCCCACTTTGCGTGCAGGTGTTATGGTTAATTATTATACGTGCTCCGCGACCGCACTTTAGTGTATAAATAAATAAGTATTGATAATTTTTCACTTCATACTAAAGTGTCATTTAGTTAAAATGGCACTTTAATATAAATGCTTTTCTCAATTTATAGAAATAACAGACTTTCCTCTGTAGATTAAGGCTGTGTAAAAGCTTAGTAACATTTTTATTATTTAGCTTTATTTATTGACTGGCTGATCCGACAGGCGTTGTACTGTGTTAACTATGAACAAAATAAATAAAATATAATTAACTACCTACATACTACAATGTCTATACCAACAGGCCTAAACCTACACCTACAATGTACACATACTATCTACACCTACTACCTACACCTACTTCCTATACCTATTACCTACCCATACTTCCTACTCTTACTACATACTTATACCACCTACATTTACTACTACCTACACCTACAACGTATACATACTACCTACAACAATACAAATCTTCTCCTTTATAATTTTTATATACTAGTATAGAAATATAGATAATATTAATATACATGTACTACAGTCACCCAAAGCATAGATAAACGATTTTTAAAATGATAATATGTATATTTTGCATAGGAAATTATGTGGGTACTTAAATATTTTCAGGGCAATGGCTACGAACGAGATTTCATCGGTGTGCCAGAGGTATACATTATGGACATGTATAACAAGCACATCTACCCGCGAGATAGCCACGCCAAACAAGCGATACGGCGGAAGGTCGAGCTTGGATATTTAGTTGAGGATACAGAGTACTTAGTTAAAATGAAAAAGTGAGTGTGTATTTTTATGTAACCAAATCAAACATTTTTAAATATTTTTAATTTAGCAATTTTTTAAATTATTATCATTTCCATTTTACTATTTACAGTTTACAAATAAGGTTTATTTTAATAAATGATTTATATTCTTTCAGAAATCTTAAAGCAGCTCTGAAAGACTTTACCCCTGACATTTTGGTGTACAATGCTGGCACAGACATTCTCGAGTCAGATCCTCTTGGCCATTTGAGTGTCACTGATGTTGTAAGTTTCTTCTTGCTGTCATCTTGCGATTGTAATCTCTTCGGTGTATCGTACTCCGTATAAAATTTAGTACAAAAATATTTTTTTTGTAGTTTAGATCATCGTTTCTCACAAAAGTTTACCGAAAAGTTAAGTAAAAAGTCCTGCGATCCCGTCACTATAAAATTAGAACAATAATATGTACCTATATAGTGCGCTATTTTTATCAGTTATATTAGCCTTCACTGGTTCGAACGATTTTTTCGACGTTCGATACAAAATATTAGTTCGAAAAACGAATATTTTGTACCTACACTGGCGGACACATCAGTTTATGTGCATCGTGCAAGTAGTGCAAGAACACATTCAATCAAATTTTATTGCGAAATATGCAAGCTTTTTACATTTATCGGTATTGGGAAATAAAGATTGGTTTATAAACACAAAAACAAATCAAATTTATATATGGTACATATAAATTTGATTTGTTTTTGTGTTTATGCCACAAAAGAAATAAAACATTATATAGAAGAAATCTTGTCAATTTACTAAAGATTAACTCGTTGTTACGTTAATGTTGTGGTCGATGGTTATTTTTTTTTTGTTTTGTTACATGTTGAATTATCGTTACTAATTTTTTTTCTTTTCTGTTTGATTTTATTATTATTAAGATAATTGCTTATCTGTTTTCATTTCAAAAACGTTTTTCTCTCACGAATATGGACGTATCGTTCGAAAAAGCCGCACCAATTGTTGCTCTAGTGTAGCAAGGCCTAGACCAACGAACAATTGTTGCAGATTTAAATGTAAACCAGTCTACGGTTTCCCGAGTTTACAAAAGGTTTATGAGATAGGTTCATTCAAGAGAAGACGTGGAACCGGCAGAACTCGGGTGATAACGTCTCATGACGACAGGTTTATTGTGACAACTTCCTTGCGAATTCGATTTTAACGTCTACGAGGGCTGCACTAAAAGTATCAGGAATGGAATATTTCCACTGTTCCTGTCATATTAAAATCTTTTTAATTTAAAACTCCTTGGTTTTAAAAATCGAATACCGTTTATTTATTTAAAAAAAGATTTTCGGTCTTGTCAAACTTGTTTAGTCGTTGAGAAAATGGAATTGACTCGAGAAAATTCTAGAGCGATGATTTATTATGACTTTCGAAGTGGTTTAACACAAAAACAGTGTGTTGACCGGATGATTTCTGCATTTGGTGATGAAGCCCCATCCAAAACCACAATTTATCGCTGGTTTGCTGAATTTCAACGTGGACGTGTCAAGCTCAGTGATGATCCCCGTCAAGGTCGTCCAAAAACTGCAGTCACCCAAGAAAACGTTGATGCTATGCGTAAGCTGATTGAGGAAGATCGATATGTGACATACCGCGAAATTCAGGCAACTTTAGACATTGCCATGAGTCAAATACAAATAATCTTGCATGAACAATTAGGTGTAAAAAAGTTGTTTTCCCGATGGATACCGCATTTGCTCTGTGAAGAGCAAAAAGCGGCTCGCGTTACTTGGTGCGTCAGAACTCTCGAAAGATTCCACGCAGGATCCTCAAATGCTGTATACAACATCGTATCAGGTGACGAATCCTGGATATACGCGTACGAACCCGAAACAAAAAACCAGTCATGAGATTGGGTGTTCGAAAATGAGTTAAAGCCAACAAAAATTGTTCGTTCACGAAGTGTTACAAAAAAATGGTGGCCACGTTTGTCTCCAAAACCGGCCATGTTGCGACTATTCCTCTTGAGGGACAAAGAACGGTTAATGCAGAATGGTATGCTAACATTTGTTTGCCACAGGTCGTTTCTGAACTCCGTAAAGAGATCTACAACCGCCGCATCATCGTCCATCACGACAATGCGAGTTCTCACACCGCGCACAGAACAAAAGAGTTTTTAGAGCAAGAAATCATAGAATTATTAGACCATCGAATAGAATGATTTCTATACTTTCCCTAAAATAAAGAATAAATTGCGTGGTCAGAGATTTTCATCACCTGAAGAAAGAACTGTGGACGCCTACAAAACGGCCATTTTGGAGACCCCAACTTCCGAATGGAATGGTTGCTTCAATGATTGGTTCCATCGTATGGAAAAATGTGTCAAATTTCGCGGAGAAAACTTTGAAAAGCAATAAATACATTTTTAAATAGTAATGTTGTGTCACTTCCTTGATTCCCGAAATTTTCAGTGCCGCCCTCGTATAACCATTAAAAATGAACTCCACTAGGTACGTGACGTAGCAGTTAGTGCACGAACCATAATAAGAAGGCTAAAAGAGCGTGATATCACACCTTTCAGTCCCGCAAATGGGCTAAAATTGTCTGCAGCTCGTGTGCTCGTGAACACATCAATTGGACTGAAGAGCAATGGGCTTCCGTATTATTCACTTGTTTGTACGGTGCTGATGGTCGCAGACTAGTCTACCGTAGACGAGGAGAGCGATATGCTCAAAATTGCATTGAGGAGAGGGTTCCATTTGGAGGCGGGTCTTGTATGGTTTGGGGCGGCATATCGATGGATGCTCAAACTGAACTTGTGTTTATTGACGCAGACACACATGGCCGTGGTAACCGTGGTTTAACATCACATCGCTATATAACGGACATACCCTCATGACCAGTACCTTTTAGCGGATTTATAGGCGAAAACTTCATTCTGATTCAGGATAATACTCGTCCGAACGCAGCGAGACAAGTTGAGCAATACTTTACTCAGGTTGAGATTCGTTCCATGGATTGGCCAGCACGTAGCCCGGACTTCAATCCGATAGAACACGTGTTGGTCAACCTAAACAGAGCTGTATTTACAAGAAATCCGGTCCCAACAACGGTTGCGGAGCTCAGAGTTACATTCAAAAGAATGGGACAATACTCCGCAAGATCTTTTAGAAACACTGATCAGGTCGATGCGAAACCGACTTGAATCATTATCATCATCAATAATTAGGGAAAGAGCAGGTAATACACCTTATTAAAAACAAAAAATATATATTTTCTTAGTACGAGGGCGGGTCAATAAGTCCGTGACTTTTGGAATATAACACAGATTTTTTGATAAATAAATCATTTTATTTTTCAACGTAGTCCCCCTTGAGCTCTATACACTTTGTCCAACGCTTCTCCAATTTTTTTATCCCTTCCAAAAAATATGATTTGTCGAGGTCCTCAAAATAGGCTTTTGTTTGCGAGATGACTTCATCATTGGAGTCAAATCTTTTTCCACCGAGCCATTTTTTCAGGTTTGGGAACAAGAAGTAGTCACTCGGAGCCAAATCTGGAGAATAGGGTGGATGTGGGAGCAATTCATAGCCCAATTCATGGATTTTTACCATGGCAACTGCATATGTGTGCACCCTTGCATTGTCTTGGTGAAAAATAACTTTTTTCTTGGCCAAATGAGGTCGGTTTTTTTTCAAATCCTCATTGAAGCGGTCCAATAAGTTGGCATAATATTCCCCATTAATTGTTCTTCCCTTTTGAAGATAGTCAATGTGGATTATCCCACGTGCATCCCAAAAAACAGTCGCCATAACTTTATTGGCTGACAAACCCACCTTGGCCTTCTTTGGCGCCGATTCACCCTTAGAAACCCACTGTTTTGACTGTTGTTTAGTCTCTGGTGTGTTGTGATGGATCCATGTTTCGTCCACGGTTACAAAACGTCGCAAAAACTCCTCCATATTGTGATTAAACAACGCCAAACCTTCCTGTGAAGTTGTTACACGATTGCGTTTGTGGTCGACTGTGAGCAAACGCGGCACCCATCTTGCGGAAAGCTTTCTCATGCCCAAGTGATCATTCAAAATTGAAACCACTGAGCCATGCGAGATGCTTATGGCTTCCACAATCTCTTTCACTTTCAATCTTCGGTCGGCCAACACCATATCGTGAATTTTTTCGATTGTTTCGGGTGTAGAGACCTCAACTGGGCGTCCAGGACGTTCGGCATCTTCAGTGCTTGTACGGCCACAACGAAATTCAGTAAACCACTTTTTTACCATTGAAATCGATGGTGCAGAGTCTCCATAGTATTTATCAAGCTTAGCCTTGGTCTCGGTAATGGTTTTTTTTCGCAAAAAATAATGCTTAATAAGCACACGAAATTCACTTTTTTCCATTGTTTCCTTAAGTTACTGGATAGTCTGATAAAGATAGCTGTAAAACACAAACTAACTGACGCAGCAAGTTCAAATTTTGATAGGAGTCAACTGACAGATGCCTGTTGACAGAAGTAGTGTTGCTTTTTCAGTAAGGAGGTTAGAAATTCAAAAAGTCACGGACTTATTGACCCGCCTTAGTATTCTAAAATTTTCATAATAAAGCCGTTTTTGGTTCTATTCACTGTTTCATTCCAAAAAGCTGCAAAAGGAGTAATTTGATTCTTCTAGTGAGAAAAGTTGACCTGTAGGCCTATTATGAGGTCTTGTAGCAGTGTTACTTTAACATTACTTTTGAATTTCATATAAGCAAAAATGATCTCTATTTATGTAAACAAACAGATATTTTTAATTTGCGCGAAATATAAAAGTAATGTTAAAGTAATACTGCTACAAGACCTCATAATAGGCCTACAGGTCAACTTTTCTCACTAGAAGAATCAAATTACTCCTTTTGCAGCTACAAAGGCAATACGCAGGCAATACGCCTACTGTACACACATGAATTGATTTTTTTATCAGATTAAGAACCAGTCTTAGCGTTATCATTGAAATAAATCAAAATAGTTTGCACTTTCACTAAGTATATTTCAATCTTGCACTATGATGCAGTTTATGTGTCCGCCAGTATATATATGCACCTAGTTTTCGTTTATTATTTTTCAACAGACTACGACCCCCCACTTGAGAAACGATGGTTTAGATGTTGCCCTGCAACTTCTTTTGTGCAAAAAAATTTGTAAGGATTTACATAGATCGTGAATCAATTATAGTTTATATAATTACAGGGTATCGTGCACCGTGATCAGTTTGTATTCTACATCTGTAAGGAACTAAACATTCCCATAGTGATGTTGACCAGCGGTGGGTACCTGAAAAAAACCGCTCGGATCATAGCGGACTCCATTATGAATCTCGGTACTCATGGCCTTATAAGTGGACCTCCTGATACAATTATTCAAACAAATTAATTATCATAAAACTACTAGTCTTTCCATAGATGATAATCAATACATCTTGTTATAAAATTAATACAGTCATAGCTTTTTCGACTTTTTGTCTATGTTAAAAATTGAATTTTGATGTCATTATTGTATTGAGGAAATATGTAGTTATAATTTTTTTTATGGCCTAATCCTAGTATAAATGAAAATTTCCTAGCGGAGTAAAAAAAAAGATAAATCGTATAAATATTTTTCGCGTAAAACTATTTTATATAAAAGGTATTAGAGTGTGCTGAAGTAGATTTGTGTCTCTGTAATGAGTTTAAACTATGATTATGTGCAATAATGCAGTCGGAAATCTAACGGACTAAGCTGAATTTTTGTACAAACCTTTATTTTAGCAAATGGTGTCTCGAAAGTCACAAATGGCAAAAGTGTAAGAAACCGCAAAGAATTGGCCCACCGCACAATCTGGCGGTTATAGAAACGGTCATTGTACACAACTAATAGTACAATATGACATACATTTTATCAGTAAGAATATAAGAGGAGTCTGGCGGGGCTGGGATCTCGGTCTATATCGTCTTTGCATGTATGAAACAGCTGTAGACATTAAAACTGATTTTTGTGCCCTTCGACCTTGAAAATCTCAGGTTTCTTACAATTTTGTCATTTGCTACTTTCGAGACAACAGTTTGCTAAATAAAGATACACATATAGATTTTTAAACAACAATAATTGTAATGCTATAAAATAAAGGTTTGTTAAAAATTCAGCTTGTTCCGTTAGAATTTAAATTTATACATGAAATCCTTATTTTATTGGGCTACAAAATCAATAGATTTGAAATTTATAAAATAGCATAAATATTCTTTTTTTCATAATATCAACTTGGGATTGATTGGGAATGGTAGAAATTAATCTGATAAAAAAATCTATTCATGCTTTTTTTTATAATTATTATTATTGCATTGATGTACCTGATATTAGTAACATAATATTGTGCCAAGCACGTAACGTATACCTATTTTAATATAAACCTTGACCGGTTTTGAACCTGGCTAAGTCAATTTAGATTGTTTGGTCATCACAATATGTGTATTAAAATTGTGATATCTGATCTCTGTAGATATAATATTATTTTAGGTATAGGGCCGTCACACATTCCAATTCATCCAAAAAATATCCAATTTGAACAAATTACTTGAATGTGTGTGGGGACAGTTTTTAGCGCTACGTAGCAACTACAAGGAACCCTTAAAGTTTCGCTCTGTCCGTCCTTCCTTGCTAACTTCAGTAATAGGCTACTTGACCTTGTTTTTATTTATGTCCTAAACGCTTAATAATTGTTTCATTACATAAAAAAATATATTACATTATTTTCAAACCTAAAAACCTACAAAAAAAATGTAAAATACACTTTTTAAAAACCCCCTAATGATAAACAGGGCGAACACTATTCGCCATGTTGATACGTAATCTGTGCTGTTACGTCATACTAGTACTATTTGTAATCTGTGCTATAGTCCGCTCAGATAAAATGGCGGTGTGACGTTCCGTTTGACGTTTTGACTTATTTAACTTCTTAACATGTTATGAACTATTTATTTACAGAAACACGTTTCGTTTCACTACCGCGTATGTGTTCAGTGTGCTTGTGTCAACACATACTTTCCGGAAGTTACTTCTAGGTGTTTTCATCAGTAGAAATTAAAAAACAAAAATACATATTTTTAAATCAACTTTATTTATCAATCTTAAGTTTTTAATTTATGATATCGCTAGAATGCGTTTTCCAAAGCCAAGTACTAAAGGAAATACTCCTTCAATGTATGAAATTTAGTATGAGTCAAGTAGCTTATTATGCATATTATAAATAGACGAAATTTTGTACAAGCATGGCTTACATAATATACTTTTTTTCTCATCATAAAATTATTCAAATTTTGCATTTTATGTTTTTTTTCATACCATCCCAGTGGTCGGCACACTCTCTGGTCAAGGGCCGCATAGTACAATGTTACGTATCACTGCGGACCTCACACATAATTTTTCCTCTAATTTTCAGAATTCAAATCTGATATAAGTACCTTTTAACCCTAAAAGATTGCTCGATGATACACTGAAATCATCATCCTAAACTAACTGTAACTATAAATATAAAAAAGTTGAAAACTTGTAACTTTCGATGCCGATAGGTCACGTGGCGCGCCAGATAATCTTAAGGAAATTTATTTTGAACGAATTCGGACTTGTCCTATACTATTCAAGTCATTTGAAAAACTGTCTTGACAGTTGTCACACTATTAGTTAGTTTTTTTTTTGTCTTAAAAAAAATAGATTTTGAGCTATCTATGTTTTGAGCAGTAGAAACAAATATATTTTTATATGGGACTACCTACTTGAAAGGCTATTTAAATTATTTTCATTCAAACTCTCTTATAATGTGTAAAAACTCCATATTATTATACAAATAAAACACTTCTTATAGCAGTATCTAGTTTTATTCATCTACCTACAGAAGCATCGATATCCATACTGTGAATTTTAAATTTATTAAGCAAATTAAAAAGTAAATAAGAATAAATCCGTCATATTTAACGACCTAGCTGATTTAATAAAACATATAAAAGCTTTTTGTAATAAGATTTTGAACCATTATTTAGAAATACATAGGTACCTAATTATTTTTAAATTATCTAGTTGTTGTGTTAAACTGCGCATAGTATTCGTCTGTTGGTATGTTGTTAGCAAACACTTCTTTGTAGTATTTCTCCTTTTGCTTCTGTTGGAGAGCTAGCAGCTGATTTTCTTCCATTAGCTGCTTAGCGAATTGCCTGAAATGTAAAAATGTTTGTCAAACAGAAAATCCCAATGAAGTACCCCTGGTATTCTTGGGGGATGAAGTACATTATAATCCGACCAATTCAACACTGCAACTGCCTTGCAAAAGGGCTCTTTGACTATCGTGAGGTGATTGTATTTGTAACTAAACGTGTATTATACAAAATATTATATATTCTCTTTGTTTTAGTTTTGGCCTTTAACCTTTGAAACGTTTAGGTATGTGATATGTCTAAATTTCGCTGCACACTACATTTTGGGCCAGCTTGTTAGGCCGAACGTACAGATCGCCCATGAGAAAGTTGCCTTTAAAGGACCTTGGGCCATCCAAGTTTACACGGACATAAGACATTCTTTCCATGGAGACTAGAGTGAAGGAGTAAGTAGTACCTAAGTACCTTCTCCTTACATGAAAAAGCGTTCGTAAAAAAGCGTTAAATAAGGGGTGGCGACTGGCGCTACAGTCGCAAGGGTGTAAAGCGGCAAAATTTAAACGGAGAATAAAATCTTAGCATATCTCTTCTTCGGTTACATTTATAAAAAATAGTTACATTATTTCATGATTTTTCTGAATTATCTATTAAAGTCTTCAAAAAATTTGAACTCAAATTTGACTCAACTCACTTCACTGCATCTCTTATTGCTAACTTCATATTAAATATCATACACTCTTCTGACTAGCGCACTTATGGTTCTTTGCTTATGGCTAGTTTTGTAACTATTATTTAATTACTTTTGTCGGACAGTTTTTAGTTTTTCTGCCTTCCTTTAGACTAATCTCCATGATTATATTAGTTAGTGGACTATAATGGTGATCATCAGTGGTTTACCTCCGTTTCCTCCGCTCTGCTATGTCCTGTCGCGCCACCTCGTTCTGTATAGCTTTACCCAAGGCTTGCCACTCCGCCTCCATCCTTTGTTCAACATCACGTTTCATCTTTAAAAAAAATATTTTAAATATAACTTCCTGACAAAAAAATTAAACCGCCGAAAAAAATATCCTTAAAAATACACTAAAAAGTAAAAAATAATTATTTTTAAAAAATATCTCCTTTTCGATCAATCGATTTAGTTACTTTCCTGCTGAATACTTATTCTTATTTTTAAAGTCGATACCAGCACAAACATTCGCAGAAATCCTTTTAACAAATATTTATATCTAATAGAAAATTTATAAAATTATACAAAAATACGTAGATTGAGTAGAGAAATAATTAAATTTTGGATTAATCGAAGAGATATTTATTGAAGGTAAGAATTATTTTTGATTTTAATGCATTTTTATGAATATTTTTGTTTTTTTTGGTGGATTAATAATTTTGTTAAAAAGTTTTTTAAATTATTTTTTGTGGCTATAATTTACCAATTACTACATGCCTAATAGAAGTAATAGACTAGCTCATTAATCGCGAGTTTTTTGTTGATCGACTCTGGGTCAATTTTGGAATTAGGACCTTTATTAGGGTACCTTAGAAGCTGTCATTTGCTCCTTTTGGGCTGCATAAAACTTTTTCTGTTCTTCTTGATTCATTCCCTTGTACAAATATCCAATCATTCTGAAACATAGGTTATAGTAAGTTTTAACTAAGTTGGCGACCCGCGACTCGAACTTGCATGGCCGGATTAAGTAATACTTAAAGCCACATTACTTGCCTGTTATTCCCGAGAGCACTTTTAGCCACATCGGGATTTTCCGTGAGCATGTCAGACGTGAGATTGTTGTACATTTCCGCAGTGTTATCTGCCTCCTCCTGTTCCCTCATCATCTGTTCCAGTTGTTTCCTCTCTGCTGCGAGCGCTTCGTTGTATTTAAGGTTAGCCTGACCGAGTCTATAGCGACACTCCCTCTCGAGCTTGTCCAGCTCGCCAACGCGGGTGTCTCTAGCATTTACTGCCATCTGGAAAAACAATTCGATAGAATAAAATATATCGATTATTTTTTAGGGTTCCGTACCCAAAGGGGAAAAACGGGACCCTATTACTGAGACTTCGCTGTCCGTCGGACCAGGCTGTATCTCATGAAACGTAATAGACAGTTAAACTTTTCACAGGTGATGTGTATATTTTCTGTTGCCGCTATATACCTAAATATTTAATATCCCATACAACAAACGTGATTTTTGCCGTTTTATACGGAACCCTTCGTGCGCGAGTCTGACTCGCAGAGTGACTGAGTTGTCTGAGACAAATTAAGCTTACACACCTACGATAATTCATAATATGTCAACTTGTAATAATGTTGACTTCATTTGTGCCTTATTCTTTTACCTACCTAGTCAACACGCGTTCCCGCCTTATGCTAAATAGCAGGTGGCTATCGCTTTACGGTTCTATATAAGGTACATTCTTTTGTAATATATAAGCGTATGACAACATACAACAGTTACAAAAAGGCGTACTGTAGTAGCAAGTAATTAAGTAAGTAATCAGCCAGTCATCGCCCAGCGACTGTTGCAGCCAATAAAGACTCGAGTCCAATTTCAGTTCTATTACTTGTTACCATGTAAGCGTCTTCAGCCTTTTTCCTCTCCTCCTCTGCGGCCCTTCTTTCCTGGACCTGTTGCTCCAGCCACGCGTTCTTCTGCGCCGCCATGATCTTCTTACGCTCCTCATACTCCAAGTCCTCACCTTCAAACCTAAGTGAAGTTTAAAAGACATAAGATTTTCTTTCGTAACATTGTTAATCTGGAGTAGATTCACGACTTGAAGTGATCCAACAAATGCTGCAGCCAGCAGACGACCAATTGTAGCGTGCGTGGTGATGTAGAAAAAAAAACGCACCTGTGTAAATACACAAATATTAACATTCCAGTGTGCCCGAGACTTCGTGCGTACAAAAAAATGTCCCGCAGGAACCGCACCATATAATAAGTAGCATAATATGTCCTTCCCCGTGGTCTATATGTGAGCAAAATTTCATCAAAATCGGTCCAGTACTTTCGGAGCTTATTCAATGTAAACAAACAAACATACATCAACAAACAAATCTTTCCTCTTTATAATATTAGTAAACATAAAAAAATCGATCGAATCTATACAAATCTTTGTACAAAATAATCGATCTATTTTTTCCATCTTTCAGGCGTTCTGCTTATAAGTACTGGTTTTAAAATTAAATTCAAATCTTATTTTTATATTTTCTACCATGCTAAAGCTAAAATTTCGCTAGGCTCAAATTCTAAATGAGGATTTTGTACATAACGGCATTTTAGACTTAGGACGGCAGAATGTTTCACATATAAAGCACACAATAATATTATAATCGTAATATTATACAAAACATATTATACACATACTTTTGAGCACTAGCTAGACCAATAGGATCTCCGTCGGAGGCGCGCGGCGGCAGCTGCAGTTTGAGCGCGTTGGGGTTATTCAGGTCAAACTCCCGCCGATCCTCGGGTCTTTGGTAGTTCTTCCTATACGCATCTATCTCCATATCTAGGCGACGTCTCTCCTATTACATGTTAATAATATTTTAAATATGTATTATGCAAGCGATAGTAACACTTTTTAGGAAGACATGGCTAGTTTCTTTAAAATTTGCAACTTACAGTAGGTATGGCTCCAGCGACTATCGCGAGTATGTGAGTGCGGCATAATGCCCTTATTACTAGTGGTCTCCTAATAAGTGGTCGAAATTCGACCATAAATTCGTATGAAAGAATAAATAAAAAAATAAAAAATATTAATTTAAAAAAATAAAAACATTTAAGTTAATCCATCGCAAACCACGTCCGAGTTAGCTGCAGGCTGCGGTGTTAGTGTTTTAGTCTAAGTTGAAGCAAATTGGGAAGGTGAAAAAGCTTGAAAGGTGGATACCTCATGAATTGAGTGCAGCAAACCGAAAAACGCACGTCGAGTGCTGCGTTACATTACTCAACAGGCACAATAATTAAGGGATTTTAAATATGGCGAACCAGCCAAAGCCTGTCCCAAGCGAAAATTGACTCAAAAAAAGTTACTTGTGAGCGTTTGGTGGACTAGTGCCGGTGTCGTTCACTACAGCTTTCTTAAATCTGGCCAGATGATCACGGCAGATGTCTTTTGCCAGCATCTGCTAATCATGATGGAAAAGCTAGCTGCTAAACCGAGGTTGGTCATTCGCACTGCTGCTTCAGGACAACGCTAGACCACACACTGCACAACAGACGGCTACCAAATTAGAGGAGCTTCAATTGGAATGTCTAAGACATCCGCCGTACTCCCCGGACCTAGCTCCAACAGATTACCATTTTATTTGTGCCTTCAAAAATTTTATTTCTGTCCGAAGGGGTTTTTTAGAAAAGGAATGAACTACCTATGATATACTTTGATTAAATAAATATATTATGTTAAAAAAAATACTTTATGTTCCTTCTCTACAAAACGCCAATTTCATATGTACGAGAATTGCGTTTCTGGTCCTATTAGCAACTAAACATTACCTCCCTTTCTCTGGCTTCCAACACAACTGCCAGGTTGCTGTCCTTGATCATCTGCTGGGCAAAGGCGAGATTGTTTCGTTTCTGTTCATCTTGCTCCGCTCGCTTCTCGACAATCTGTCGCTCGAGGAAAGGCATGTCGACCTATAATGTAGACCTAATTACCTAAGCATTTAATATCAAGGGCACCGTGCACTTGTGGCCTAGTGGGTAGACTGTTTGATTCGCACTCGAGAGAGTGCAGGTTCGATTCTTAGGTTGTGGCGTGTACCAATTAGACTTTTTCAGATGTCAAGTACATTATATGGACACTAACGGTGTAGGAAAACATCGTGAGGAAACCCGCACATGGTTGGCTCCAGACGTATTGACCAGTCATTCCTCTGGACTAGGCTGACTGTGTTGTGAGAATGCCGTATGTGCTTGGGCAACCATACGACATTTAAAAACCAACTGTCGTCTGTCCCAGGCACTACAGTATTTCAAGAGTGGTTACTTCGCTCGGAGAATATTGTATAAATAATCCAATAACGGATGAAAAGGCCTAAGTAAGTAATAACACTCCGATCGCCTGATGGTAAGCACTATCACCGCTCGTGATAACTGTAAAACCAGAGGCACTACGATTGCGTTACCGATCTTTAAAAGCCCAAACCCCCCGGGCTTATTCTGTCATTCTCACTCACTCGGCGAAACACAACGTTAATCCACACCGGTCTTCTGTGAGGCCGTGGTATTTCTGGTAGAGCCGTCTTATTAGGCTTTCCCACGGTCGAAGCTTATTTGGCTTTCCCACCTTAGATTAACACAATGGGCCTAAAACAATATTTTTGCGTAACACGGCCGCCTGTGTTACGCCATTGCAATTAGACGACGGGGGCCGGATTTGAGCGGTCCTCGCGCTAGGATCGAGTCACTTAGCATCGCTATTTCGATTTAATCTAAGTTTTCCACGGTAAAAGTTTGTCTAACTTACACCAATTTTTCTGTTCCTCGCATTAAAGATTCGCGATCTTCTTTCTAGCTCGCACTGTCTGCGTCTCTCCCTGTTTTGGGCTTCCTTTCGATCTTGTTCAGTCGTGATTTGTAGTTTCAACATGTTTTTAATTTAAAAATCCAAAAAAACCAAATTAAAATAAATCTGAAATAATCTTAACGAATCGAATGAAATTGATTTAACGTTGCTATAGCTACTGTAACCTCAGAGCAATAACCTTCTTCCGTGACTGTAATAAGATCGTTGGTAACCAGACTTAATTTTTTTTAACTTTATTTATGCTATTAATGCTGCGTTTTTCTAAGGGTACCTATTATAATATTACTACTATTATAAATGTGAAAATTTGTGTAGATAGATGGATGGATGTTTGTTCCCCTTTCATGTAAAAACTACTGACGGATTTCGGTGCTACTCTTTATTTGGTTTGTTGTTGCTTTCGGCTACTTTTTATCCCGAAAAAGTACAGTATTCCCGTGGGATACTATATTTACGCTGGCGAAGCAGCGGGTAAAAGCTAGTATTATGTTATACATGCCATAGGTACTATACAGGATACATCATAAGAACATACTGAATAAAATATATTATGTAGGTAGGAATCTGTTTATACCGAGGATTGACTTAGTGGTTAGCGCGTTGTCGCTGCTGCCGGAGGTCGCGGGTTCGAGTCCCGCCAGGGAGCAAAAAAGTTTTCTGTGTTCCTGGGTCATGGATGTGTATTTATTAAAATTAAATTTATTTATTTCTCATTTACTATTTGTGCTACATACATTATCAGAGAGTGAGATCCACCTAGTAAGTGTCATAAGACACTTGTGTTAGATGTCACTCGCCCTTCCATAACTAAGTACCCGTTTCTTAATACAAATACAATGAAAATAAAAAAAAAGACGTGTGGCACTCGGGGACTGCCGCGGTAAAGCTATTGCATAGCATTATCGCACGCACACAACGCCGTGTCGAAGACTGCCGAACTGAAACGACGTTAGACGATGCACGGCCTTCAAGCCACACCCCCGTGCCCGTCGGAGTGGGGAGCGTGAGGTTTTTTCGTTACGGAATTTCTGGATTCGGTCCCCGCGCTCAAGGCCCGCGATAGAAGCTATGCAATAGCTTAAAAGAACATTACACATTTTATTGAACATTTGAACACAAGTTACATCATTTAACAAAATGTATGTTTAGACTATACTATGTATTATTATTATTTGTGAGTGTGTGTGTGAGTGTGTGTGTGTGTGAAAGGGACTAGACTACCAGGGTATTTAAGGATAGCTTCAATTTAGTTATAAGTTTTAGTGTATTAAATGTGTGTATTATACAGGTGTCCCAAAACTCAACGATAATCTGGGACCGGATGAATGGCCAAGTTACACCAGTTCCGGGAAAAATAAAATAAAAATTCCATATCACTCAGTTCAGCGATAATAGACAATTTTTGTAAAAAAGTCGAAATTCGACACCCTTGGTCGCATTTTCAAGTCCTGTGACCAATGTCACAATTTCGCTGTGATTTTTTTAATTTCGAGATCTTCATTAACGATGCTATTAATCGCAACTACGAATGAATGCATAAAACATTGTTAATTTAATAAAATAAGTTAAGTTTTAGTGAGTAATGGTTTACAAAAATATTGTTAGTTAACTTTGACACTTCATTTTGAAAAAAATTTGTACTACACTACCCTTTGCAAGTTAATATAATAATAATAATAATATAATATCTATGGACGCTTCACACCACGTCAGTCTGGTCCCGTGGTAAGTATCCGAAGAACTTGTGTTACGGGTACCAGACAACGGAAATATATTTAATACTTTTTATACTGTACTTATATTTAAGATTTTTATTATATCATACACATATTTAATAAAACATCCATGACCCACGAACACAGAAAACTTTTTTTATTCCCTGGCGGGATTCGAACCCGCTAGATTATTTCAAAAGATGGTGCCACGGATAAGATAAATCATTTATCTTATCCGTGGATGGCGCATTTAATCAAGATTTAAAAATGGTGCAACACTAGCCACTTTTCTTGCCATTAAAATTTTTATTTCTCATTTTTTTTCAAATTGAGCTCAAAACAAATTTTGATCAAAAATCAAACAAAAAACTCAACATTAGGAATTTTTGTTATTTTTTGTTTCTGGTCTGATTTTTTTTTTTATTTTTAGTAATGAGGTAATTGAGTCAGTTAATAACCAATCTTATTGTAAAAAAACATAATAATAATTAATAAAACAATGAACGAACCGTCGTAAAACTTTAATTTAATTATTCTCCTTAAACTACAGTAAATATTCGAATTGTTTGCCTCCGGCACAATTACAGGCTCTGCAACGCCTTACAAAAGACCTTTGCACCAGTCGTGCCAAATTCCTTGAATTTATTTCTTCTGACGCTGCATCAATTTTTTGGCGAAGATCTGATAGATTTTGTTTGCTTTCGAATAGACTTTTTCTTTTATGCATCCCCAGTAAAAAAAATCAACTGGATTTAGATCGGGGGAACGAGGAGGCCATAAAATTGAGCCACCGCGTCCGATCCATCTGTCAGGATAATCAGCGTTCAAATAATCCCTTACAGCCCGAGCATAGTGCGCCGGACAACCATCTTGCTGAAACCACATTTCTCTGCGAATACTGAGCGGTGCGTGGTGTACCACTCTTGGACCTTATTGCTTATTGTATTAAGTTCGAAAAATGGTACACGGTCTTACATTATAAATTATTAAATAATAAGTCAATTGTCAATACGCGCGCGTCACGTGTTGGTGTTGCTATATAATAGCATATTATCATATGTAAGGATTTGGTCCGAGAGATTACGGATTAGGTTGCCATCTTAGGTGTTTCTCCCTAAAATTTGGGAATAAATCCTGGAAGAGGAGGTATTTTAGGGTTATTTTTAGTTATTTTTAGAGGTTTGTATTTTCTTTTTATTAATAAAATTAAGCTATTGAACTGTTATAATTATCAACAAGCAATTTCAAAAGTCAACCTGTAGAAAATAAACTTTATTATATTATATTACTTTTTGGAAGTATATTTTAATTTTAAAAGGTTAACATAATTTTTATTTATTTGTTTATTTATTTATTTAACAATTTATTGTACACAAGAAACATTTAAAACATTACACTTTACATGGAAAAATGACACAAAGGTTCTGCTTATTTCTAAAAAGAAATTTCTTCCAGCAGCCCTACGGAGAGAAAAGGGATAAAAGAAAGCAGATAGAACGTGCACAATTACAAATACATTTACATATTATGTCTATACTAAAACATAAATAAAATATTATAATACGTAATAATATATACACAATCAAAATAATTAATATAAATTACAAAATATTACAGAACATTATTTTTTTTATTATTTATTAATTAGTTTATTTAAGTTTGGCGAGAAATATTTTTTAAAGGTTGGAACACTGCACATAAATCGGAATCCACTGTAAATAGTACCTTGTTCTAATGCAATAGAGCTGAAAATTCTAACACACGAGTGAAGTGCTGTCATAATGGTCCGCTCCAGACTAAATCTGTACGTCTATTAGCACTATAAATAATCTAACCCAAATTTAATAAAGCACCTACACGGTCCACGGATATATACGGTCCAGCCTGCATATCCAATACCGCGGCCTTAAAGTATGATTGACATTATTCACACTAATGATAGTCATTAGGTACTACCGGTGTTCAATTTGCAGGCTGGACCGTGTGTACGGCGTTTAATTTACTATTATCTATATTTTTTATTACTATTATATATTTATAAGTCACTGATTTGTTTTCAATTTTCAAAATATATTATATTGCATGTATTTCATGTCAGCATTCAGCATAAAACAATATTGTATGTATTTTTTTAATTCAAATATTTTTTTCTATTTGTGTCCGAAGAAGAAAATTTTCAAAATACTAAGGCGGGTCAATAAGTCCGTGACTTTTTGAATTTCTAACCTCCTTACTGAAAAAGCAACACTACTCCTGTCAACAGGCATCTGTCAGTTGACTCCTATCAAAATTTGAACTTGCTGCGTCAGTTAGTTTGTGTTTTACAGCTATCTTTATCAGACTATCCAGTAACTTTAGGAAACAATGGAAAAAAGTGAATTTCGTGTGCTTATTAAGCATTATTTTTTGCGAAAAAAAACCATTACCGAGACCAAGGCTAAGCTTGATAAATACTATGGGGACTCTGCACCATCGATTTCAATGGTAAAAAAGTGGTTTACTGAATTTCGTTGTGGCCGTACAAGCACTGAACTGACTGACTGTCCTGGACGCCCAGTTGAGGTCTCTACACCCGAAACAATCGAAAAAATTCACGATATGGTGTTGGCCGACCGAAGATTGAAAGTGCAAGAGATTGTGGAAGCCATAGGCATCTCGCATGGCTCAGTGGTTTCAATTTTGAATGATCACTTGGGCATGAGAAAGCTTTCCGCAAGTCGACCACAAACACAATCGTGTAACAACTTCACAGGAAGGTTTGGCGTTGTTTAATCACAATATGGAGGAGTTTTTGCGCCGTTTTCTAACCGTGGACGAAACATGGATCTATCACAACACACCAGAGACCAAACAACAGTCAAAACAGTGGGTTTCTAAGGGTGAATCGTCGCCAAAGAATGCCAAGGTGGGTTTGTCAGCCAATAAAGTTATGGCTACTGTTTTTTGGGATGCACGTGGGATAATCCACATTGACTATCTTCAAAAGGGAAGAACAATTAATGGGGAATATTATGCCAACTTATTGGACCGCTTCAATGAGGATTTGAAAAAAAACCGACCTCATTTGGCCAAGAAAAAAGTTCTTTTTCACCAAGACAATTCAAGGGTGCACACATGTGCAGTTGCCATGGCAAAAATCCATGAATTGGGCTATGAATTGCTCCCACATCCACCCTATTCTCCAGATTTGGCTCCGAGTGACTACTTCTTGTTCCCAAACCTGAAAAAATGGCTCGGTGGAAAAAGATTTGACTCCAATGATGAAGTCATCTCGCAAACAAAGGCCTATTTTGAGGACCTCGACAAATCATATTTTTTGGAAGGGATAAAAAAATTGGAGAAGCGTTGGACAAAGTGTATAGAGCTCAAGGGGGACTACGTTGAAAAATAAAATGATTTATTTATCAAAAAATCTGTGTTTTATTCCAAAAGTCACGGACTTATTGACCCGCCCTCGTAAACATTAACAAGACCTGAACAATTTTCCAAAATATGATTTTCGTCAAGTGTGTGTGAAAAAACTAAATAATCTCATTTTGTAATGAAAATGAATGAAATTAAATTAACATACTTAATTGCATTTGAGTATGATGCTGAGAATTTTTCTTTAAATTTTGATTTTGACGTGACAACGTCTTATAATTCGATGGAGCCGACTGCACGCACGAAAAAACATGACTCATGCGGCGTTACCTCGCTCTGAGGCGTTCCATTTATTATTATGACGTTGTCACGTTCAACTGTCGTCAGTAAACTGACTTTACAGACAACCGATTTTTTAATCTAAAATAGAAATTGCATTAATTTCTATAAGTTCATCTGCAGTTAAACGAGTTCCTTCCTTTAATGTCTTAATCTCAATATTTCTAAGAAAATTTTCTTCTATATCCATAGCAGTATCGTCTAGACTTGCAGAAAGCCATGGTAATTCTGATCGAACTAGCAATCCAGACTCCAAAACTGTGCAGCTATAAGCCTCTGCGTATAAATCTCTTGCGACTGCCTCACAGCGAAGGCCTCTGATAGTATCTTCATTTCCAAAGAAAATTACTGTGAAAAACCTCTTGATATCTTTTATACTTATATAAGAAGATATAAAAGTTATTGATCAATTCACTAACCTTGAGAGATAAAGCATGACAGCTAATATGTGTTTACATTTCTCTGAAGCTCCAGCAGGGCGATCGCAGACTTTTGTGACTTCTTGTTCATTATTACCAACTAATCTATTTCCATAGTCTTCCATAGACATCTATCTACAGTTTAATAATAGCTGGATGTTTAGAATTTAATCCCAATGTGCGCAGTACCAGTGCTTGTACGTGAATTATGTTATAATTTTTTTCTTTTTTTCCTATAGAAATCACCATTCCACTCCGTAATAATTCTTTTCCAGAACGCATTAGTTTTGTGTATCCTGCAGACGCTTTAATTACATCGACTATTGACAACATAATTATCGTCTCCTCCAGCAAAAAACCGCTTAAATCATAATTAAATAAAAGAAATGAATTTTTCTGTGACGTAAATTGTATCGAAAACTGTCAAAGTGTCGTTCTTAGACAGATTCACAATTTTGACACTTGAGGCGTAGTTAGAATCTTTGCATCGCTAATAATAGTCTTAACATAGCAATATAAAAATGATGAATACAAGTGAATAAATTTCAGATTAATAACAATTATAGCAATAGCATAAATAGCTGATTATCAATAAGAGAAGAAACATATTTCGTTTCTTATCGCACATGCCCACCACTAATAATTATCTGTACAAATAATTCGTTATTCTAAAAAGTCCTTAAAAGTTATATATCAAAAGATCACCAAAGGCCGGATGAACTTAGCTTTATACGAAAATACAGGGATCATTCAGGTATCATTCTTCTTCCAAGGAATAATAATTGTTAATGAACTAAAACATTGCAGTTTCAATCAATAATTTTTCATTCTATGAAAATTATAAATTTTTCGGCAGAGGGGTAAAATGTATTTTTCTTAATGATTATTATTACTATACTAATGTTTATTTTAATGTTAATAATATTATGAGAATCATATTAAATCATATTTCATACTAACATTTTGGTACCTACTCTGGCTACTAAGCATTCGGATAATGGTAACATTTATGTAAACGTCAACGGGCTGGACAAAAACCTGTCTGCTGTCAATTCACAAATGTCTCATTTGTCAAATATCATTCAGCCGGTAACGCTATTGTGTGAGAACGTGTTGTATCAATTTTGTTACGAGTGTAAAATATTTACCATTTGTTGAGTGATTCTATTCGAAAAAGTGTTTCGTGACAATAGTGTGAAGTAACCTCGCATGTGTGTTGTGAACATAATAATATGACAAGTGTTTTAAAAAAGTCGAGAGGTACCAAAGGAAAATCTGAATCCATGCAAGAAGATTTGCCCTCCAGATGGAACTTGTCCTGCGGGCACAAGACCGAAGATGCTTCGAAATTGATCAAATATATCGATGACAATGTTATTGGAAAAGGAAACTCATTCTGTGGACCATTCGGTCGCAGAAAAGGTACAATATGCATTTTAGATTTTTTTCATTTGATTAAATTCCCATATTTTTTTATAAAAAAATTGCTACTTTATACTTAATATATACTCTTAGTGGTCATTAAGTAAGCATTATATATATTCACAGTAAGCATTATAGCATGTGTTTCAATATTTTATACTCTAAATAGGTACTTAATTGATTTTTACTCAAAATAGCTATGATATATTTCTACGATGTAGCGGTTTCTCAATTTTTTTCATGATAAAATTTCTAATTGTGACCGATGACATCTTTCCACTGGCATTGCCAGCTTGGATTATCACCAAGGTCAAGTCTTTGAGTGTTAATATGTTGCTACCGTTGACTGTAGTGAAAAGTGTTGAATATAATATCCATTATCCATGTGGTTTAGTGAATTAAGTCTCATTATTTACGGTAAATTATGGACCATTTTACCTACAGTAGATTTTGTTGTTCTAAACTACAAAATATAGAAAAAGTACAATAAATTTAACCCTCCTAATCCATTTAACAATTTTTCTTAAGTCAATTTGGTGAGTAAGTTAAACTTAACTTACTAACTTAATTGACATAAGAAAAATTGTTTTAATTGGAAAACTAACTAGTTTTACAGGGTCCGACCATATTCTTTTGGATCCATTGTCTTATAATTTTATTTTCTTGAAAAAATTACACTTTTTTTTTATATATATGGGATAAATTTTCATATGGGATTAAGTAGGAAAGATGAAAAGTAACAAACCAACGTGATTAGCTGAATAATAAATTCTTAAAATAATACATTTAAATATTTAAAAGTTATAATAATGTTAAAATAAGCTAATAATCTGTATCTTGAATTAGATTATTCTTATATTGTTTAATAAAAATAAAATAATCAATCAACCTTAAATCAAAATTTTTCTTGAGCATTCAGAATGTACAATTTGGCAGGTGTAAGAGGTTGATAATTTTTATTTAGGAAATTAAATATGACACCGAACGGATAAGCAGGAAGAATCCAGTAGGTTTCCACAATATCTATTGACCTTAGCACAACATAATACTGCTAGCCAAAACAAAAACTCTTGTTGTTGTTTTGGTAGCAGTATTCTGTTGTTTGTCTGTCAATATTCCTAACAACGAGGTACTTTGATCTTCTTTCAATAGCAATTCCATTGACGGAAACTCGAAAACGAGAAAAATTACTGATTTTCCGCAGATCCGCAGCATGTATTTAATTTTAAAAGACCAGGAAATGCTTGTAGAGTACTTTTAACATGGATTTTTATTTGCTTACCGTCTGCGATTCATCCGCAATTTTTCTGCCTGTCACATACAACAAAGCTCTTAAACATTTTGTTTAGAAAACAAAAAAATATATGTTTTCACCCACAACGGATTCTTTTTCTCTAAGCTTAATAACACGTGGGGTTGAAATATTCCACGCGAGCGATTCGCGTTTTGATAAAAACAAACTAATTTGGCAGACTTAAAAATATATCTCGCGGCCGACCTTGGAACATATTCGCGCTTCGCAGAAGCGTAACGTGATAGAAAGCAGAACTTGTATCCGATAACGCGCTAAACTATGCTAATTTGTCGATTCGGTCAGTCGATATATTGTGCCGTATGTGCGCGACTCGTTACAAGCGCGATAAAAATGAAAAAATGAAAACATTGCTTATATAAATTATAAGTACCTGGGAGACCGAGCCACCATCGTGCTCGGAGTTTTAGCACAACGATAAAATAATTAAAAATAAGTAAAAAAAATATAAAAGAAAAAGAAATAATAAGAATCACAAAAATATTTATCTTACCGGGATTCGAACCCACCACATTCCGAATTTCCAAACAACGCAAAAACCAAATGTACGTACGTACGCTTACCAAGCTGCCAATCAGACTGACGTAAGAGTCGAAAATCGAAATAATATAATATTATATAAATATAAATTATAAAATCGAGATATAGTGTTGCACGACAAAAGAAAAAATATATATTGCCTAAAAATGCGCAGTTTCTAAGGAATAAGACCTAGCTAGATCGATTTTTCTCCACCAAAACTCCCTACATACTAAATTTCATGGTAATACTACAAGTATATAATAAGCCGTTGCCGTGATACCGAATAAATACAAGATCGTCTCGTTTAAAGTATAAGATTAAGGGCAGTCCAAAATCGGAACTAGATTTTTGCTTTTTAACCATGAACACTAGTTTTGTCTAATTTGTATAATTGGCTGTTAGGCTAATAGACAAGTTCCGAAGTAGATGTTGCTCGCGACTTCTTACGGTCAAATGGAAATCACGCGGGAGCCGTACATTTTGCTACAGTAATTAGATGTCATTATTCTTCATCTGTGCAAAGTTTCATCAAAATCGGTTCTGTAGTTTTGGAGCAAAGAGAAAGATTTGTTTGTTTGCATTATTTAATGCAAACAAACAAATCTTTCCTCTCTTAGATAATACTAGTGTAGCTACATATACGTAGGTTGTAGACTAGACTTGGGAGGTTAATCTCCTAAATCCCTGATATTTAAATATAAAGGCTGTAAGTAAACAACTTCAAAATTTGTCTTCTCGAGCCTTTCAGACGGTTTAGCCATGAAGCTTCAATTAACTGGTCTGGTAAGTCGGTCTGGTCATCTCGGTTTCGTGGGTAGCAACGCTTAATGTTAGGTATTTTGAAGGTGAATAGAAGGATACAGTGGGCTGCGTTTTTACTAACTTAGTCCCAATTTCACCATTGTATCAAAACAATGTTTAATGCTGAGCTAAGATTTTCGATCTGTATTTCCGTTCTAATATTGAATAAAAGAGAGAGAGAGATCGAATCCGGATTTTGCGTTATGCGCGTTTAAAGCAGTTTGATGATATCCTCGTCGTATTTGAAGTCACTATAAGGATGACAAGACATCTACTCCAGTTTTGGCGAATGCCGCTAAAGCGATCGATTTAAGTGTGACAGAGACATTACTAACTACATCAAACATCAAGACGAAAGCAATTTTCGATCAATAAAGAATAAACTTTATCCCAAAAATAATTTTACTAAGTACTTCGGGAAATCTGGCAGATTAGAAATTTACCTCATGATCTGCGCGAGTGCTCTCGTAACATCTTAAATGCTAACAATCAATATCTGTCGTTACTCGACGTTTTTTTCCTTATGACATTTCGAGGAAAAAATCCGAGTGAGAGGCGTTCACCCTGCTAAAAAAACAGGTTTCGACACATGGCTGTCGGGACGGCTGGAGCAAAAACCTGGACGCCATTAAATGCCTCGGTTTTTCGTCAGTACTTTCACCTTGTACGGGGCTACGTGACTTTGTCACATCAAATATTATATTATGTATTTGCTTTATGCAGGTATCGAGTAACTGGGTTAAACATAATATCATCATGAGGTGCTCAATGACGGAATACAAGTGATAATGAATAATCCTAAATGTCTAGTATCTGCACATATAGGATTTATTGTGTCAGATGGTAGAGCAAGTCTGTAGATTTCTAGAATATCAATAGAATTTGTTTAGAAGATAAAATATCAATGGGAGAAAACCAGTCAACTGTTAATATGCCTCGCCGATTGATGTACATAACCAGTATTTCTTTCGCGTTCGTTCCATATTCATTTGAGTCCACCTACACCGTTCTCGCTTCCTGGCGTGTGACGTCACTAAATCCAGTTGTTCTGCGGGGTGGTATAAGTGGTATAACACTTGATAGTTGATATTTATTGGCAGTTACATCGTCTATCCGGTTCCAGCTTCCGTAGTTACGGCGCATTACGTGCGGTTTGTTTGGAAACACGAGAATATCCTTCAATGTGCATTTCACTATTGTTAAAGTAAACAGTAGCTAAATCATAATAAAAAAACATAATAGTAGAAAATGTTTAGTATACTTCTGTGTGATAGGTATAGGTTATAGGTTTTAGGTAGTAGCTCAGACTTGATACGCGGTAGGCTCTTAGCCGAATGCTGCCCCAGCTGAAATGATTTTTTGGATTCCGTGCCCAAAGGGTAAAAACGGGAACCGATACTTCGCTGTCTGTCTGTCCGTCTGCCCGTTGTCTGTCCGTCCGGTTTCTCTGTCACTTCTCCTCCTCCTCCTCCTCCTCCTCCTCCTCCTCCTCCTCCTCCTCCTCCTCCTCCTCCTCCTCCTCCTCCACATCTTGTGAGATACAGCCTGGTGACACCGTGAGCACGAGACAGTTGAAATTTTCACAGCTTATGTATATCTGTTGCCGCTATAACAACAAATACTAAAAACAGAGTAAAATAAATATTTAAGGGGGGCTCCCATACAGCTAACTTGATTTTTTTGCCTTGATTGTATGGAACCCTCCGTGCGCGAGTTAGACTTGCACTAACGAGCAGCGGGGCGACCTTGTATACTCCGGGAGAGTAGTATTGTACGGTGTACATGAACAAGCAGTTATTGACGAATATAACATCTGTCAAACAAATGCCGATCAACATTGCCACAAGGACGCGTTTACAAATTTCACATAAATTTGTGATTACGCTGTTTTGCGGTCGATTTTGCGACCAAATGAAACCAAAACTAAGAAATTAACAATAATTGTCATACATCTTTATCACTGTGAAATTGTTAAAAAAACATTTAAAAAAAAATGATTTTTAGTATAGCAAAAATTATTTTTCAGAACCTTTTTACTCATAATTTTCAAAAACAGGTCGTACGATATTTTTTCTACTCCTATGTACGAGGGCGGGTCAATAAGTCCGTGACTTTTGGAATAAAACACAGATTTTTTGATAAATAAATCATTTTATTTTTCAACGTAGTCCCCCTTGAGCTCTATACACTTTGTCCAACGCTTCTCCAATTTTATTATGCCTTCCAAAAAATATGATTTGTCGAGGTCCTCAAAATAGGCCTTTGTTTGCGAGATGACTTCATCATTGGAGTCAAATCTTTTTCCACCGAGCCATTTTTTCAGGTTTGGGAACAAGAAGTAGTCACTCGGAGCCAAATCTGGAGAATAGGGTGGATGTGGGAGCAATTCATAGCCCAATTCATGGATTTTTGCCATGGCAACTGCACATGTGTGCATTGTCTTGGTGAAAAAGAACTTTTTTCTTGGCCAAATGAGGTCGGTTTTTTTTCAAATCCTCATTGAAGCGGTCCAATAAGTTGGCATAATATTCCCCATTAATTGTTCTTCCCTTTTGAAGATAGTCAATGTGGATTATCCCACGTGCATCCCAAAAAACAGTCGCCATAACTTTATTGGCTGACAAACCCACCTTGGCCTTCTTTGGCGCCGATTCACCCTTAGAAACCCACTGTTTTGACTGTTGTTTGGTCTCTGGTGTGTTGTGATGGATCCATGTTTCGTCAACGGTTACAAAACGGCGCAAAAACTCCTCCATATTGTGATTAAACAACGCCAAACCTTCCTGTGAAGTTGTTACACGATTGCGTTTGTGGTCGACTGTGAGCAAACGCGGCACCCATCTTGCGGAAAGCTTTCTCATGCCCAAGTGATCATTCAAAATTGAAACCACTGAGCCATGCGAGATGCCTATGGCTTCCACAATCTCTTGCACTTTCAATCTTCGGTCGGCCAACACCATATCGTGAATTTTTTCGATTGTTTCGGGTGTAGAGACCTCAACTGGGCGTCCAGGACGTTCGGCATCTTCAGTGCTTGTAAGGCCACAACGAAATTCAGTAAACCACTTTTTTACCATTGAAATCGATGGTGCAGAGTCCCCATAGTATTTATCAAGCTTAGCCTTGGTCTCGGTAATGGTTTTTTTCGCAAAAAATAATGCTTAATAAGCACACGAAATTCACTTTTTTCCATTGTTTCCTTAAGTTACTGGATAGTCTGATAAAGATAGCTGTAAAACACAAACTAACTGACGCAGCAAGTTCAAATTTTGATAGGAGTCAACTGACAGATGCCTGTTGACAGTTTTTTAACCGTGGACGAAACATGGATCCATCACAATACACCAGAGACCAAACAACAGTCAAAACAGTGTGTTTCTAAGGGTGAATCGGCGCCAAAGAAGGCCAAGGTGGGTTTGTCAGCCAATAAAGTTATGGCGACTGTTTTTTGGGATGCACGTGGGATAATCCACATTGACTATCTTCAAAAGGGAAGAACAATTAATGGGGAATATTATGCCAACTTATTGGACCGCTTCAATGAGGATTTGAAAAAAAACCGACCTCATTTGGCCAAGAAAAAAGTTCTTTTTCACTAAGACAATGCAAGGGTGCACACATGTGCAGTTGCCATGGCAAAAATCCATGAATTGGGCTATGAATTGCTCCCACATCTACCCTATTCTCAAGATTTGGCTCCGAGTGACTACTTCTTGTTCCCAAACCTGAAAAAATGGCTCGGTGGAAAAAGATTTGACTCCAATGATGAAGTCATCTCGCAAACAAAGGCCTATTTTGAGGACCTCGACAAATCATATTTTTTGGAAGGCATAATAAAATTGGAGAAGCGTTGGACAAAGTGTATAGAGCTCAAGGGGGACTACGTTGAAAAATAAAATGATTTATTTTTAAAAAAATCTGTGTTTTATTCCAAAAGTCACGGACTTATTGACCCGCCCTCGTACGATAATCATTACTCATTTATATCTACTGTCATGGTACCTAAATCTATAACAATAATTATTATATATACACACAAAAGTTTATATTATATGCTTATTTAAAATAGGTGGTACCTACCACCTGCATATACATACATATAATCCATACCTACATCAAAAGAAAATCACGTGTCGTGTCTGTGTAAACTGATTTATATGTTCGGTATTAATTTACCTAATAGGTACATAGGTATAACAGTTTCCGCTTGTATACCTTGCGTGGTATTTATGTTCGGTCGGTATGTTGTATGGTATCTATATAATATGTATTATATCATTATTATATATTATACGTCGTCGAGTATAAATCTGATAGTATAATCTAAGATATTTAATTAAAGTATTGACAAATGACAACCCTATTTTCGGAATATCTGACAAGGTGTGGAATAATGTCGACCTTCGCGCGGCGCCAGAGAGCTTAATTTCGGCTGCTCGCGTGCGGTCCGTTTGTTAATAATAATTATATAGGCACATAAAAAGGCGGCATTTGTGAAGATCAAAACAAAGAGACTTCTGTACCTTGTACTATTATCTATTCTGTGACAATAGGTAGGTATTTCATGGTTTGTTCTTGCGCGATGACGGCGGTTATCATTGTTTAATAGTTAAATGGAAGATTTATTACATAATAACTGTGACAGACATTAAGACGACATGATCACATATTATATAACATATTTTATACGATGGACTATTATGGAGTTTTCAACATGCGAGGAAAATGGTGCAAAAATTAAAGACTATCCGACGATACTAATAATTATAATTTGATGATTCTATGAACAACAAAAATGCAATATTGTTGAAGTAGTGGTTTTATACTGTACTAGATGTTGCTCGCGACTTCGTGAGCGCAAATCCCGAGGAACCGTTCATTTTGCCGCGATTCAGCCTATGTCCTCCGTGTGGCAAATTTAATGATGATCGGTTTAGTAGTTTTTACGTGGAAGAGAAACAAACAAACCCACTTTCACATCTATGTATATCTATACATATATAATAAGTCGTATCTGGTCGCTGTCTATACATGGAATATATGAAAGACTATTTATTACATTTAGCCCAAGAATTTTTGTCTGTTTATCTGTATGTTTGTACGCGCTAATCTCAGAATCCACTGAACGGATTTTGATGAAATTTGGTATGGTAGTACTCTGGATTAACACAATATAGGCTACTTATTATTGCGGAAAAGTTTACGGTTCCCGGGATATTTGCGCGTACGAATTCAACGGCTTAACCGATTCGAATGCGGATTTCACAAATGCGGTTTGTTTTGGTCCTCTCTACTTAAAATTAAATTAACCGCCTTCCAAAAAAGGAGCCGGTTATACATTCGGCTGTTTATAATTAAAAAATTGTATGTTCAACGATTACTCCGCCGCCTCGTCGTTGAACAGTTTTTTTGAACCTATTTTCAAAATTCTTTTTTGCTGTAAATGGTATAATCCCCAATTGGTCTTTTTGATACCAAAGTGGTGACCTGATGATGGGATCCATGAGGAATTGAGAGAACTCCACAAATTTATAAGGACATTTATTATTTTGTGCCAAGGTGAACCCTAGTAATCCAAAAGCACTGAACAGAACTCCTCAGTATTTAAAGATTTAGAAATTTCGGCGTTGTTTAAAGAACTGCAAGCATATGCCACTTACACTAATCATCATCACCATCACCACCATCTTCTTACGATACACCAACATATTATTATGGTGACAAAGGTACTCCTTACTATTAGTACACCGATATCAATGTATTTGAAATTTTGCTATAGCCAAAATTATATTCATGATCATCATCATCACTATAATATTATATTTAATGCTGACTGCTACATTTCTTCCGCAGACTACTACAAGAGATAAAATTAATTATTTAATAATGTAGTGTGTAATCATTATCATCACTGGTGATTGTTTATTTGGTCCACATATAGGTGCTTATAATGCTTATTTGGGGAAATACCACAGCCTCTCAGAAAACCGTCATAAAATACGCTTGAGTTTGTTTTGCCGAGATAGTGAGAATACCGGACGCTTTTTTTGTATTCAAAATAATTTTCTTAAAATGTGTTAATAATAATAAATATACCTAACTAAAAAAGGAAAAAAACACATTTTTAAACAATAAAATTAAAACCGACTTCCAAAGGAAAAAATGCACAAAAAGTATGAAATAAAACTTATTGTCCAAATAGTTTAGCCGAATTTAAAAGGGGACTTCCCTTTTAAATTCGGCAAAAATTTTAACTAGGTATTTCTCTACTCAATCTTTATATTTTTGAAGTTGGTAACATGGTGTCTACAAAAATGTCCGCGATGGCAAAAGCAAGTTTATAATATTACTAGCTTATTCCCGCGGCTCCGCCCGCGTAAATATAGTATCACACGGGAACACTTTACTTTTTCGGGATAAAAAGTATTGTATGTTTTAATCCAGAGCCTAAAATACTACCATACGAAATTTCATCCAAATCCGTTCAGCAGTTTTTGCGTGAAAGAGTCACTTTCCTCCAACATCCTCAAAAACTTTTACATTTATAATAGTACCTAAGTAGGATTAGTACGGTATTAATTATTATTGTTAGGTCATTTCATATGTAATTGGCGTTTTGTAAAGGAGGAACATAAAGTCGATTTTTTTTAAACATAATATATTTATTTAATCAAAGTATTGCTATTTATGCACTTTTGCCATCTTATAGGTAGTTCATTGATTTCTTTACTAAAAAAACCATTCGGACAGGAATTAACAAAATATTTGAAAGCGCTTTGGACTGCCCCATTGGAGTTGAATTTTTTCCCTTGCAAGAAGTTATCCAATTTTCGAAAAAAATGGTTATCTGTTGGAGCAAGGTCCGGGGAGTACGGGGGATGTCTTAGACATTCTAGTTGAAGCTCCTCTAATTTGGAAGCCGTCTGTTGTGCAGTGTGTGGTCTAGCGTTGTCCTGAAGCAGCAGTGGCCTAGAGCGAATTACCATCCTCGGTTGTTTAGCAGCTAGCTTTTCCATCATGATTTGCAGTTGCTGACAATAGATATCTGCCGTAATCGTCTGGCCAGATTTAAGAAAGCTGTAGTGAACGACACCGGCACTAGTCCACCAAACGCTCACAAGTAACTTTTTTTGAGTCAATTTTCGCTTGGGGCAGGCTTTGGCTGGTTCGGCAGGGTTCAGCCATTGCGATGAGCGTTTCCGATTATCGTACAGGATCCATTTTTCATGATGTAATGGTGTAAGTGATGTAATTTCAGGTAATGATTCGATTTAAAATCCTTTCATTATTGTGCCGGTTGAGTAATGTAACGCAGCAGTCGACGCGCGTTTGTCGGTTTGCTGTACTCAATTCATGAGGTACCCATCTTTTTTTTTTCCGTCCCCCTAACATAATGAGGGCTTGTAGTCTTTTTTATCGTTTTAGTTCTTTTTCTATTTTTTCTTTTTTAATAGTCTTACATCTACTGTTAACAATTTTCTTTGATATTTTTATGATTACTTTTTGTATTTACAATGGTTATTGTTTCGTCCTTATTTCTACCATTACATTACATTTATTACTACCATTACATACTTTCTTTTTTATATTACAATAATAATAGAGTCAACGTGAGGTACAATGTACTTGTCAATTGTTTACAGTATAAAAAGTCAGAAAAATATAAAAAGCAATTGTTTAAAAAGTCAATAAATTTACAATAAAAATCCAATAATACAATAAAACCCAAAATAATACACTAAATAAAAATACAATTTAAATTTTTCAAATTAAAATTACAAATTAAAGATGTCAATAAAACAATAAAACAAAATAAGATGAAAAATAAAATACAGCACAACGTTCAACTAACCTAATAACACAATAAAAACCTACCGCTAAAGGAACCTAACACTAATTATTATCACAGTTTAAAATATCACAATTTTTCTTATTAACTACACCCACAATCCTCTTACAGAAGGAGAGGAAGATGTCCCTCTTCTTTCCCCCCAGGATGGTAGGCAGATTCTCACCCGTCACCGATGTGCCCAATTTTTGCTCAATATCGTATCTATTGCTAGCAAAAATGGGGCACTCGAATAACAAGTGAGGAACTGTCTCCTCAACTCCCGGCTGACATGAACACGACGGATCCTCCTTCAGCTTGAACCTGTTCAAGTAGAAGGCGAATCCACCGTGTCCAGTCAGAATCTGTGTGGTGTAGTGTGTGATGTCTATCTTATTGACTATCCTGTATGCAGCAGCAGCGCTTGGGAAAAAGAGCTTCGTGACTCCGGCCGTCCCTCCCACTTCGTATCTCCTGTCCCATTTCTCAACCGTATCCTCTCTTAAGATACGCTTGACGAATGAAACAGGACACAGATCGTAGTCAGGTTTCCTTTTCAATCTCAGCGCGGCCTCCTTGGCTAATTCGTCAACCCTCTCATTCCCTCTTAACCTTGCGTGCGCCTTAATCCAAAACATTGAGACCTCCCGCCTCTGCGATGCAGCTTTTCGGAGGGCCGCCCTTGTTTGCACTGCCAGGGGATGAGGGGAACTAAGGGTGACTGCCTGGAGAGCCGATCTGGAATCGCTGAGGATACCGACCTTCGCCATTCCACTCTTGCAGGCTATACTTACTGCTCTCTGGAGCGCTAGAAGCTCGGCTTGGTAGACGGTGCAATACGGAGGCAACGCAAGTTTGACGGCCTTCGTCTCGGCCTCGCCCTTCCATATGGAGAGTGCGGCTCCGACTCGACCCTCAATCTTGCTGCCGTCCGTATAGATCCTATGGACGTGGCTATTAACCCCGTCTGCATACGAGTCCTCGTCTACCAACCCGAACCTCAGCTCTTCCTGCTCTGCCGGATGTGGGTCCTCAATCGCAGGAGCCATTCGCTCCACCTCCCTGTCCCTCAACACCGGGTGCGGTACCCCCTTCTTGATCTCATAGAGTCTCGAAGCTTCGAGTATCCTGAGATCAAGAGGGAGTGTCCCAGCCAGCAGCATTGCAGAGTTCAGGGAGACAGTTCGATATACTCTGCAGATCTTCTGGGCAAAACCCCTTTGAACGGAGATGAGCCTTTTTTGGACCCCCATCTTTTCCACGGCCCACGCTGCTGATGCATACAGGATAGTCGGTTCCACTACCGCGATATATATAGTTTTTACTATCTGGGGGTTAAGCCCCCACTCTACGCGAGCTGCTCTGGCTAACTGCTTATAGCGCGAGATCGCCTTTTTACAGACGTCTCCAACGTGTTCGTTGAACGTGAGGCCGCTATCAATAATTAGGCCCAGTACTTTTATATTTTTATAGTATTTAATGTCAACACCCCCCATAACGAGTCGCGGCACGTCGTACTTTAGCCTCCGCGTCGATAGTAATGAGCAGGTACTCACCTTTCAAGCTTTTTCACCTTCGCAATTTGCTTCAAGTGGATTAAAACAGTTTTATCACTAACACCGCAGCCTGCAGCTAACTCGGACGTGGTTGGATGGATCCGCTTCCACAATAGCCTTCAATTCTTCATTATCAACTTTGGGCTCCGGCCGTCCACGGGGCTTGTTCTGCAGGTCGAAATTTCCAGAACGAAAACTTTGGAACCAAAACGCACTGTGTTTTATTTTGCGACACCGCCGCCATACATATCATTAATCCTTCGAGATGTTTCTGCAGCACTGGTGCCACGGTGGAACTGGTACTCGAAAATAATACGATATTTCAAGTTTTCCATTTTGTACACAGACTGACGCAAAGAAAAAACCAAAAGAGGAAAAAACAAATGAATTATGGTTTTCGAAACACAAATACATGAGTAAATAGCGGTATAAATTTGAAATTGGAATTCCTAAACTAAGAAGATATATTTGTGATCAAAGTGGTCAGTACGACAAAACGCGAATTTCATATGTAAGGACCTAATATTATATAATCTATAAAATAATAGGTAGTCAATCGGTATAAAAGACAGATTTTTGACACGACAAGGACCGTAGGGCTTGCATTGTCCTAACCAAACTTGGAAACAACATTTTTTGTTGATCCAATGCGGGAATCGAGCCCACGACCTCCGAGTCGAGAAGAGCCAAGCCAAGATCTAACCACTAGACCACGGAGGCTGTTAACAGCCCAGGCATAAGAACTTGTTAAAACAATCAATGTTCCTGATATTTCATTCAATTAGTACTGTTAACGCGTGTGTGATGTTTTCGTAAGCGGACCTTCGGCTTTGTATAAACCGATGGATTTTGGATGGATTCGAGATTAAACATTATCTTTAATGTTTTATAACATAGGTACTACACAGCGATGTTTTGGCTCGATACTTCACAGTTCACAATATTCTCTTGTATTTAAAAATGGATTGCAATTCCACTGGATCGCTAAACCTCGACCGATTGGTCTAATTTTGGTTTTGAAATAATTGTGGAAGTTTAGGGAAGTTAAAACGGTGAGAAATATTGGAAAAATTGCGGGGAAAATACTAAAAACGACGATTGAATTTTCCCATACCAACTGTATACAATATTTAGAGGAGCGTTCAGTTTATCTTGTTGGTTTATTTAAAAAAAAAATAGGCCGGCCCCAGTAGGTTGCTACCATCTACAAATACATCGTACTACAACTACGAGTACAACCTACACCAACATCTACAACCTACATCTGTCATCTACACCTACAACAGCTACGGCAACAGCTGGTTGGTGTTTTATGAAAAAATTATATAATATTTTTGTCTGAAGTAAAGCTATCTCAACTGCTGAATAATCAAACTGTGTCGGTATGTGCTTGCATTTTCATTCTTCGTTTGTTTTTTATTTACGGTCAAAGTTGCACTAAAAACCGATGTTTGGAGGCTTTTGTCTTCTAAACTAATTTAAATTTTAGAAATACCGACCTTGATAAGTGTACCTAATAAAAATCGATATTTCGCTAAATTGTATTTATATATTTATATAATTGTATAAATATTTGGGTCTACAATGTTTGACTTTAGAGTAAATCACAAACAGCGTTTGTATGGAGAAAAAACCGACTAGTGCAGCCTTAAGTGTCATTGGTTAATGTTGACATTTGCACTGATGATTCACTGCAAGCTTAACGCGAATAGTCATTACCTGGCTGAATTTCTATGCAGTGAATGAGAAGTTTTCTAAAAAAACTAGGTTAGGGACCAGTGGACCTAAATACCATGTGAAGGTTACGTTAAGGTCAAAAGTTAAGACTGCTACAGTTCTCCACTTGTGATTGGAGACAAAACATGTTAGAATTATTTTGTTATTGTAAGCGATGCATACTTTAATTGCTATGTGTTTTGTCCGCTAGTGAACAAACAAATAAATATTAAATTTTATGGAGGTATCCAAAATAAATTGATGGTTCTAATAATAATTGTAGTACGAACTACGAAGTTAATCGAGACGTAGTTAATATTGTTGTTTAAAAGCCAATAGTCATAATATTTTTACGCTGAAATATAACTTTCTACTTTCAGCTCGAAATGCCTTTTCAGTTACGAAGTTAATTTGAAAAAAAAAATGGTAATTGCGTACCACTAGCATATTGTTTTTGTTTGTTGAAAACAAGTTAAAATGTTTTTTTTAACTAAACTTTTTTGGTCAGATGAAAACAACTACTCTCTCACTATTGTCTTCTCTCTTTAAAAACAAATAACCTAACCAAGAACATGTCAGGACATGTCTAAGGAGGGTTCCGTAACTATCGCCGCGTAATAGGTTTTTTTTCAAATAACTTCAAAAGTTACTGTCCGATTTCGTTCGTAATTTTCCTAAAGAGTTTTTAGCATGATCTATCGGCATGGAAACTTACAAGTTTCTATCTCCTATAGTTAAGAAATGCTTGTACAAACTTACAAACTACTTTGGAGGCCAATTACTCGAAAATGGTTGACTTTGTAAGAAAGTCATGTATTGCCTTTATTTTAAAATACCTTTTCAACGATACCCCACACGATCATATAATGACGGATGGGGTAGCGGTCTGGTATCGTTCGTGCGTTTAAGGAACGGTAATCACGGCACGGTCGCCACCCATCATCTTTTTTCTTTGCCAGATGTAGTGGCGATGACCATGCGCTCTCCGATCTACGCGCAGTACCGTTTATCAGCATTTCATCAAACTCCTTTTTTGCAATCGTAAGGCAGTCTGGAGCTAATCGATGAGGGCGGGCGCTTACCGGTGGACCGGGTGTGGTGCGTATGTGATGCTTCGTCTTGTGCTTTGGTTCCACAGGTGTGCCGGCGGGCCTCGTGATAACGGGAAAACTCTTCAACAACTGATCGTATTGCGAGTCGCCAGGCACGTCTTTGATGGTTAATACCTCCGTTTCTTTAGCACAATGTGGTAAGGGTACCGAGAGTGTCGTCAGGTTGTCTACGAGTCGATGATTGCGGCAGTCGACTAATAAGTTGTAGTGGCTTAAAAAGTCGACGCCTACTATCGGTTTTGCCACATCAGCTACCACAAATCTCGACGCGAAATCTCGACGCGAAATCTCGACGCAAACCAAAATCTAAATGCAGCTGCACGTAACCGTACGTCGATATTTTAGAGTTGTTTGTCTGCGTATAATTCAAACTCAGTTTTATTACGGCGTCCTCTAGTCGCTTTCTTAGGGAATACATATAAGTCCGAGTCGGTATCTATTAGGAACACCAACTTGGTCTTCCTGTCGGTGATGAAGAGGCGGCCGTTGCATGAATGGCAGTCATTAGCCCCCACTATTGACTGCCGTCGGCATTTCCCGTAAAGGAGCAGGGGCGGGTGCATTTATATGCTTTGTTGCCAAATTTATTATGGTAGTAGCACATACCTTTGTTCCTCATCTGAGATTTCGAATGCGATCTCGATCTTCGTCTATCGAATCTGCGACGCGGCGGTCGCGACTGATGTGTACTAAGCGCTACCTGTTTTGTCAGTTGCTCAATTTGTCTCGCCATCGCTTCGATCGCTGTCCATACCGGTTCGCTTGATGTGTTACTGCTGTGTGTCATAGCTGCCACCTGGAGTGTCGGCGCTACGATCGCCGTTATTTTGTCCGCTAGCTCTGCCAGCTTGTCGAGACCCATATCGCCGTGTGAGGCTATTATAGGCTGTACCGATACTGGTAGACGGTTGTACCACGTTCTGATGAACTCTTCGGGTATGTTGGGGCCGGCAAGGTGCTGCAAGTGCCGCAGAAACTGCGACGGCTTACGTGTCCCGATCTCCTCGCTGCCTAGAAATTGTTTGATTTTTACTTCGCGCGGGGCGGTCAGACGGCGGATCAACTCGGTTTTTAAAGTTTCGTACTTGCCTTCTTTCGGAGGGTTTTCTATGATATCCACAACCTCAATAGCGTACTTATGGTCCAAATTCCCGCAAGCTATATAAAACTTCGTGGAGTCTATCTGTTGTGAGCGAACCACAACGCCGGACGTTCTGGCCAAAATGGAGGCACTTTTACACCCACGCGGTATACTTCCGTTTGTAAGTTCGATATTTGAGTTGCGTCCTTTTGACTTGCAGTCGTGTCTTGCGGCGTGTCCATTTTTTGAAAATTTATATTGCACTTTATCACTGTTCCAAACGTCGGGGTCACCAATTATAGGAGTCTCGTCACTATAAGTTTGTTAAATAAAACAGTTTCTACATAACCACACATTTATTCAGTTTCACTCATACGTTATTTCTTTCTTACTCAGTAGGTACACTTCACACATATATTTTTTATACAAGTAATAGCTTCTTTATCAAAGTATTCCTTTATAGGAATATTCGCGGCTATACTGAACGAAGGATGTGAGCGGAACCTCAGTCCTCGATACCATTATTTTTCAAAAAACCGAGTGACATTTTCTCTGCGTCAAAATTTTATTTTTTACAAGCTGCCACAATGGGGTAGAATGAAAAAAATATTTTTCATCCCCACTTCACATGTATGGAGAGCCACCCCTAAAATATAAAATTATTATTATTTTATGATGCCAAAATCGAGATCTTATTATACACAATCTATGACTATAATAAATTTCATGCATTTATATTCATAATTACAGAAGCTAGAAGCGCGGACAGACAGACAGACTGACGGACAGACAGACGGACGGACAGAGCGAAACTATAAGGGTTCCTTGTGTATTATAATTACGGTACCCTAAAGAGTAGAGATAAAGTCACAAAATACCAGATCTACCAATAATGTCGTTGCTGAGATCAATGATTACTTTGTGGATTCTGGACGTGCGTTGCCCTTCCCGAATGTCCTGATACAAAGGGGCATTAACCCTACAATTGGTTAGAATTAGAAAATTTAGTGGGAGCGGCTCGTCAAAGCGACACGGCTCTAATTACACGCACCTTTTTTTGGCGGGCAAAAAATTATGAGTGACAGCACATTAGGTAGACAGTATGACGCCAAAAGTTTGTTCAACTCGCCAAAACTATGATTAATGGTATACGAAACGAATTCTCATTAATTTCATACACAAACGTCGCAATTAACATTCCATATTCTAGAATCAACAGGTATTCTACATTTTAAATCGTACTACACCTTTTCTTACTATACGGATGTATGTTGTATGATATCATTACATTGGTAAATAGTGATTTATTAATATTTTATTCGTTTGAGCCTGTAGCAGAATAACAGGGTCACTGCCTAGGCTCCTGGCCTAGACAGTGAGATCGTTATTCTGGATTTGGCTGTTGAATTACTTTTGGAATCGGCGATAGTTTCCATGAGGAATTATCTTAATACCCATAACCCACGTATTGCTTTAAGTTTTACTTAATCGAAATTGGCAAACAACTTCAGTCTAGGAACTTTGAACTCAAGAACAAACAGATTGTTTTTATTATTCTACAAAAATAATCTACAGGATTAGTGCCCGTACCATTTTTAGCCTGATATGACAATTATTATTATGCTCAGAAAATTTATTATATAAATTTCCTACAATTATTTTATAATAATTATATTATAACTGTTTATGAAGCCCAACATGGTTTTGGTAAACTAAAATCAAGGTCACTGGTCACCTTCGTTCCCTTGTTTATACTACTTAGGTACTAGGTATTTTCTTTCAATTCGTTTTAAACGAGCGGAACGTGTAGTCAGTGTATTGACAAGGACGCCTGCACTCGTTTACAATGAACTGTCATATAAGAACTGTTTCGCGATCGGCGCAAGGTGAAAAGATAGCGTGCCACTTGCCAGCATGATAATAGTTACCGACTAGTACTACTAGATACTATGTGTCGTCGATACTATGTTCAGTCTGCAGTATAAAATGTGTGTGTGACATTTTATACTGCGGGACTGAACACGCCCTAGTCCTACATCTGCACACGGATCCGCGAAATAGGAGGAAGTTTATGAGTTCTTAGAATAATTTTATAGGTGTCTTTTAGAAAATCAATAAATTGCAAGAAGCATTTGAAGATTGACATACCTACAGAAAAACAGGACAAGTGCGAGTCGAACTCGCGCACAAAGGGTTTCGTGATAAACAGCGAAAAAAACACGTTTGTTTTATGGGAGCTCCACTAAAATATTAGGTCATTATTATTAATAGGTTTTACTTTTCCTTTTACTTTACCTATGAAATTGCCGTTCTACAGTACTGGCCATTTGAAATCAAAATAATTTTTGTTTGGCTCAGAATTCTAATTTCAAATTAATTTTATTTTAAAAACATGGAATCCTTTTTCCAAAAGTAGTCAAGTAGTAGTAGTAGTAGATTAGTGTTAGATTTTCATCACTTTTAAATCTCTTTCGTCATCATGGATACGTTAAAAATTCGAGTAATTATGGAATATGAATACCGTCGTGGCAGCAACACGGCACAAACGGCACGCAACATCAACGACATTTACGGAGCTAACACTACAAACCAACGCACCACCTGTTATTGGTTTGCTCGCTTCCGTTCTGGAAATTTCGACCTGGAAAATGAACCTCGCGGTCGTCCGAAGACTTTGGTCGACAATGACGAATTAAAGGCGATTGTGGAAGCTGATGATACACAATCTACGGCTGAACTAGCAGCAGCTTTCGACGTTACCGTCAAAACTATATTGGTCCATTTGCGTCAAATTGGCAAGGTTAAAAGCTTGACAAATGGGTGCCCCACGAACTCAATGATCGCCAGCGCGAAGTACGCGTCGAGACGTGCCTTGCACTGCTCAACAGACACACAAATAAAGGAATTTTGCATCGAATTGTTACCTGCGATGAAAAATGGATTCTGTTTGATAACCGCAAGCGCTCAGCAAGTTGGTTGGATCCTGGTTCAGCACCTAAACAATGCCCTAAACGAAAACTTACCCCTAGAAAAGTGATGGTCACTGTTTGGTGGTCTAGCGCCGGTGTGATTCATCACAGCTTCTTACCAAACGGGGTGAGCCTACAGACTACTACTTTTTCCAGAATTTGGATAACTTCTTGGCGGGAAAAAAATTCAATACCCGAGAGGCAGTACAAAATGCCTTTGAAGAATTTGTTGCCTCCCGTCCAGCTGATTTCTTTAAGAAGGGCATCAATAAACTGCCACTGCGTTGGCAAAGATGCATTGATTGCATGGGTGATTACTTCGATTAATACAAATAAAAAATACGTAAAAATAATTCGTTTAAATTTTTTCATACAAAACGGCAATTTCATAGGTAAATACCTAATATTAAGTCATATGAAATTGGCATTTTGTAAAGGAGGAACAGAAAGTAGATTTTTTTAAACATAATATATTTATTTAATCAAAGTATATACCATTGCTATCTATGCACTTTTGCCATCTCATATCTCATTGATTCCTTTACTAAAACAATCAATCGGACAGGAATCAATAAAATCTTTTAAGGCGCTTTGGACTGCCCCATCGATTAACATCGGAGTTGAATTTTTTCCCTTGCAAGAAGTTATCCAAATTTCGAAAAAATGTAATCTGTTGGAGCAAGGTCCGGGGAGTACGGTGGATGTCTTAGACATTCCAATTGAAGCTCCTCTAATTTGGTAGCCGTCTGTTGTGCAGTGTGTGGTCTAGCGTTGTCCTGAAGAAGCAGTGGCCTAGAGGCTAGAGCGAATGACCAACCTCTGTTATTTAGTAGCTAGCTTTTCCGTGATGATTTGCAGTTGCTGGCAATAGACATCTACCGTAATCGTCTGGCCACATTTAAGAAAGCTGTAGTGAACGACACCGGCACTAGTCCACTAAACGCTCACAAGTAACATTTTTTGAGTAAATTTTCGCTTGGGACAGGCTTTGGCTGGTTCGCCAGAGTTCAGACATTGCGATAAGCGTTTCCGATTATCGTACACGATCCACTTTTCATCACAGGTAATGATTCGATTTAAAATTCCTTAATTATTGTGCTGGTTGAGTAATTTAACGCAGCAGTAGACGCGAGTTTGTTGGTTTGCTGCACTCAATTCATGAGGTTTCCCACCGGTTTCACACCCACCTTTCAAGCTTTTTCACCATCCCAATTTGCCTCAAGTGGATTAAAACATTTTTATCACTAACACTGCAGCCTGCAGCTAACTCGGACGTGGTTTGCGATGAATCCGCTTCCACAATAGCCTTCAATTCTTCATTGTCAACTTTGGTCTAGACGCAAAGAAAGAACGAAAAGAGGAAAAAACAAATGAATTACGGTTTTCGAAACAAAAATGCATAAGTAAATATTGGTATAAATTTGAAATTGGAATTCCTAACCAAAGAGGATATATTTGAGATCAAAGTGGCCAGTACGACAAAACGCCAATTTCATATGTAAGGACCCAATAAATTATTATGGGAGAATTTCGTCCACAAGGTTAAGTTCAGATTTCATAAGGCCTAATAAATTACTCAAATGGCTTATTAGGCTTGATGCTAAAATATGGGATGCTAAAATACTCACAACTATTTTATTACGATTACCAACTTCCCAAAGTTTTGCGAATTTTTACCCGACTCCGGCGTAGCCAGAAGGAAGGGTAAATAATGATTCTATGTACTATGTACGTATCTATGTATATCTATGTACGTATGCAGTATGTGTGTTCCATCATTGCGCCTAAACTACTGATCTAATTTTAATGAATGCGGTGTCAATAACGGTGTTTGGTTATAGTTTTAAACTTTTTGATTATTATCACATTCATTGTAACAAATTACAAATAATAAAAAGTACTTTTAGATTGCGAATGAAGAATTTTATGTTTATTTTTTATGTTAATTCTGCTGAAAAATATTTATAAATGCGTCGTTAAGATTCGTACGTCTTTCAGTGCTATACAATAGACGATCAATAATTCAATAGCGGTCCTCGTTAGCTTCAGATATAGCTTAATTATTTACTTCTGAGAATGCTCTAGCCGTTTAATCAACATAAGATCTAGGAAAAATTTTCTTGGAATCGACTATCGAGAAACAAAGACCTAATAAAGGGATTGAAGACAAATAGGATCTTGTTTTATGTTACCAATTATTAAATGTTAAACTATACAGTGAAAGAAGTGGAAAACAATTTTTTTTTTGTGAGAATATTCCCAGAAAAAGAATCATGTTTTCCGCTTTTATATATGTGAAAGTTTGTGAGGATGGATGGATGTTTGTTACTCATTCACGCAAAAACTACTGAACGGCATTCGATGAAATTTTTGTATCACTGCCATACTAAAATTTCATCTATTTCATTTAGGCTCTGGATCAAAACATAGGGTACTTTTAATCCCGGAAAAGTGTACAGTGTTCCTGTGGGATACTATAGAGCGGGCGAAGCCGCGGGAAAAAGCTAGTGTTAAACTATACGGTGAAAGAAGTGGGAAACAAAAGACAATTTTTCTGGGAATATGAATTATGGTAGTGTCGTAAACCGTAGCTGGCAGATCCGTAATGCTATGGTTAATGGCGGCTAATGCCAACACGCGGAGGTTATATCTAGATGGCTATAACCATAATGCTGATAATGATAATATCACGGTGTGGGAATATCCACACATGATATTCATACGTTTATTTAATACTAGCTGTTTCCCGCGGCTCCGCCCGCGTAAATATACTATCGAGTATCCCGCGGGAACACTACTTTTCCGGGCTAAAAAGTAGCCTATGTTTTAATCCAGAGTCCAAACTACTACCATACCAAATTTCATCAAAATCCGTTCTGTAGTTTTCGCGTAAAAGCGTAACAAACAAACTTACATTCACATTTATAATATTAGCAGGCATATTTACTAGATAACTAGATAATAATATGTCTACTCTTCCACTCCTTTCGTGATTTACCCAAAGACTACAAACTGTAACTCTACCAACTGTTCCTACCTTTTTGCGAATAGCCTCTTGTGAAACAAATAAATTCCTTTTTATATAAATATGTATCGAACGATTTATTGACAAGATATTAATTAGAAGTAGGAAATATGTTACTGATAAATGCAGGTTTAACGTCGGCAAGATCACTGGAATTGATTGTCGTGACATGCGGAAGGCAACAGGAATTCGATAATCACTCTTTGTAATCAGCCCTGAAGCTTAGACCTCAGACTTGTCTTGAGTCTCTTGATACTCGTCAACGTCTATTCTTTAAGGCTTTCAATCGTAACGGTAAAGTGACAATGTAACTAAACAATGTAGATAATAGGAATACATAAGGGTTAGAATAAAACACTTTTTTTTTAAAGAACAACACCGTGGTTTTTTTTCGTAAACATGTTTTAATCATTTTTTGAGAATGTTTTACTTGTTTTAAACATCGTTTAAAACACTTCCTATAAAAAAATATTAATTACGGTATGTAAAAACACAAAAAAAAAAAACAATAAAAGGGAGTGAAACTTAAACACCAATACATATCTTACTTATTAAATCAGAAGTATTTTAAACAAATTTTTAACTACTAATCTTTAATGAATTTAGGAAAATAAACATGTTTCATTTCACCTTCCTCATCTTATTCTACTTTACTTATTCTTCGTCAGCTTCATCTATGTTCTTTCGGATTGAGCTCTCTCATGATCGTGACTAATCTTGCTGCCTTCACTGTGGCAAGTCGGTGGCGTGTTTTTGAGTGCACTAATCGAAAAGTCGTTGAGTGAGTCTGCCAGCCCACAGATCCGGCACTACCTCAAAATGTTGTGTCGGGCGTAAATAAAATCACTTATTCCACTGTTACACTTTTATTCGTCAGACAGAGTGTCCGCCTTACAACAATTTTGAAGAAGTAATAATGGCGGCTACAGAGAGTCCTGCCCTTTTATATTACTGGAAGGTCGTTAGAGCTAGTCAAAATAAACACTTTATATCCGGTATTACAATTAAATATAAATTAACTAAATAGATTTAAATTAAATATAATTGTTATTTTACCAGTTACTAATATTAATTATTATGTGTTTAATTATATTTGATTATTTATATTTAATATAAAATGCATGACTAAATTCTGATGTGACGTCATTGGTCATAACCATCATGTTAACAATAATATAATTTATAATAATCAGTTGATTAATAATTTATTAAATATGAAACCAAATTGATATTAATAATAAACAGAGTAAATGTAAAATATTATACGGATCCGGATGTAGCATCACTGTCGAGACTGAAGTCTGCTAGTGGTTGCTAACAATGTATTACAAAATTTGCAAAAAAAAACTATATCAAATAAATGAAGAAGTGTAAGTAGGTGTTTTATGTATGTTTTAAACGTGTTTAAAACAACATATTTTAAAGGGGTTTGATTGTTTTGTTCAGTATTTTAAACAATGATTTGAACACTTGTTTTAACCAATTGTATAAAACATGTACAGAATGCTTGAAATACGAGGGCGGTTCAATAAGTCCGTGACTTTTGGAATAAAACACAGATTTTTTGATAAATAAATCATTTTATTTTTCAACGTAGTCCCCCTTGAGCTCTATACACTTTGTCCAACACTTCTCCAATTTTTTTATCCCTTCCAAAAAATATGATTTGTCGAGGTCCTCAAAATAGGCCTTTGTTTGCGAGATGACTTCATCATTGGAGTCAAATCTTTTTCCACCGAGCTATTTTTTCAGGTTTGGGAACAAGAAGTAGTCACTCGGAGCCAAATCTTGAGAATAGGGTGGATGTGGGAGCAATTCATAGCCCAATTCATGGATTTTTTCCATGGCAACTGCACATGTGTGCACCCTTGCATTGTCTTGGTGAAAAAGAACTTTTTTCTTGGCCAAATGAGGTCGGTTTTGTTTTCAAATCCTCATTGAAGCGGTCCAATAAGTTGGCATAATATTCCCCATTAATTGTTCTTCCCTTTTGAAGATAGTCAATGTGGATTATCCCACGTGCATCCCAAAAAACAGTCGCCATAACTTTATTGGCTGACAAACCCACCTTGGCCTTCTTTGGCGCCGATTCACCCTTAGAAACACACTGTTTTGACTGTTGTTTGGTCTCTGGTGTGTTGTAATGGATCCATGTTTCGTCCACGGTTAAAAAACTCCTCCATATTGTGATTAAACAACGCCAAACCTTCCTGTGAAGTTGTTACACGATTGCGTTTGTGGTCGACTGTGAGCAAACGCGGCACCCATCTTGCGGAAAGCTTTCTCATGCCCAAGTGATCATTCAAAATTGAAACCACTGAGCCATGCGAGATGCCTATGGCTTCCACAATCTCTTGCACTTTTAATCTTCGGTCGGCCAACACCATATCGTGAATTTTTTCGATTGTTTCGGGTGAAGAGACCTCAACTGGGCGTCCAGGACGTTCGGCATCTTCAGTGCTTGTACGGCCACAACGAAATTCAGTAAACCACTTTTTTACCATTGAAATCGATGGTGCAGAGTCCCCATAGTATTTATCAAGCTTAGCCTTGGTCTCGGTAATGGTTTTTTTTCGTAAAAAATAATGCTTAATAGCACACGAAATTCACTTTTTTCTATTGTTTCCTTAAGTTACTGGATAGTCTGATAAAGATAGCTGTAAAACACAAACTAACTGACGCAGCAAGTTCAAATTTTGATAGGAGTCAACTGACAGATGCCTGTTGACAGGAGTAGTGTTGCTTTTTCAGTATGGAGGTTAGAAATTCAAAAAGTCACGGACTTATTGACCCGCCTTAGTATGATATGACTTACCACTTGATACATGAGTATAATATTAAGTATTAGAATTCAGATACGATTTTGTAGCTCTATCGAGGTGAAGAAACCTTTGGGGAGTTTTAACTTCAACTTAGGTTAAGGCGCGGTTCATGCATAGTCATTTGCAAAATAACTGGCAAATAAATAACAATATTTATATTTATTTATAACTAAAAAATGTAATTAATTGTGGTTAATATTTGACCACTACACAACCTCTACTTGTAATTAAGACTATAATTACAAGTAAATATTATTACAAGGTTAAACATGGCATGTCGGCACAACATGGCAGTTATAGGCATGATGAAATTTTTTTATTGCATAAATGAATAATACTCTTACATATAACTTCTCAGAAGAAACAGTATATGAAAAGTCAATATTTCCCAAGGTACAGATATTTTTAAACAAAATTGCTATATTATAGCTGTAAAAAAAGCTGTGACGTCACGCCTAGGTTAAAGTGTATGAAGTATACGGCCGCAGGAACATATTTGTAAATACATCCGATATTTGTACGTTGTAAGTTCACACTTACCATAATGAATGTTTTTTTTTGTATGATGTAATTTCTTACATCTACAAACTAATGATGTAAGTTTTATTTACTAATTTATGAAAAAAAAATTAAACTTTTTTGTACTTTTTAGATGTCTCTAATTACTAAACTACACATATTTTTTTATATTTACCAAGTAGATAATGCCTCAATATATCTAAGTATATTAATGAAACTAAATAGTTTGGACCCTCCCTATTATTCTCATACCAAATAGGTTCACATAAGAAGGTTCCTTCCAGGTAGCTTGGCTGTAATTGCATTACGTCTGTCTACCTGCAATGATGCAATGTTTGAACGCATTGTCAAACCAATGTCATAGCGATAAGGAAACATACTGGCCGTTGTTTTACATATTGTTTGTAATGATAATTAACAATGTCGTTTGTATATAGTAAATATATTGTTTTTAATTATGCAGGTTTTTTGTAGAATAGGAGCGAAGTTTTTTTATAAAGTTGGATAACACTACGGCACAGATTACTGAGCACACGTATTAATAGCCAAACGTTTTGACAAATTACCTCATCGTTAGCGTAGTCTCACTAAGTTTATCTCAAGTTGAAGTGTTTTTAAGTCAAGTTGGTGACGTCATTTGGCGCCCGATTAATTTTCTAGTTCGATAGAAGCACTTCAAAAGTTTTACGTCCGAGCTCCCACTTGTACAAGGTCTGAACTAAATTGATTCTAACTTGAAGACATAAACGGCTAAGTACACAAACTTATATGTAGCTATTTAATATGAAGAAGCAAAAAAAAAAAAAGTTCATCTATTTTTTCTATTTTTCAGGCTGCATACAGCTTCAATAAAAATAATTTAAAAAAAAATAATAAAAAAGCGTCATATTGACAAGTTAAGATGACGCATTGATGATGGGCGCATGGGATATGCAGGGGTTGAGAGCACGATTTTTTCATAGAAAACGGTCTCGAAATGGTTGGGGCGTTCGCGTCAAACCTGATTTTTTCCGGGTTATTTGAAAACTATAAATATTATATTAATTGATTTGCAGACAAATCACTGTGTAAAAAAAAACATATAAAAAGAAATTGGAATCTTATTAAAGATCGCTTCCGAAATTCCAATGTCTAATGGTAAAATGGTATCTCTGTTTTTATAGACGTCTTTTTGATTGATTATTTGTGTCATAAACGTTGCTCAATTGTGTTATGCTGCGTCTAAACAAAAGTATAAGAGAAGAGGTCATCCCCGCGTATCTCTAATACGTCCTCTTAACGTTTTGTCACAGAATACGTAATAGTAAGTAAATACAAGTAGTTTTGTTTCAAAAAATTTACAAACATTTAATTAATTATTGTCATTTTTTTTTATTGTTTATGAAATGCTCTTATAATTAAGCTCCGCATGGCTGTGTGAAATTAATGAAAGATTCTTTACATTCAGAGGTAGAGTAAATAAATGTACCTTGATATTCTGAGACATTTGAAGCAATGGTAATAGAAACAACAAAAGATAACAATAAAGCTCTTATTTATTGTGAAATAAATAATTATATTGAAAATTAAAATACATGATTGTTTTGACCTCATAACCTAAACGCATAGGTGTAATATGTATTTTCCTAAGTACTTTATTACAGGTAAATTGACTGAACTAGACCGTTTATTCGCGCTAATAAAATAATAGGATTATTCAGTCTAGTCTCTAGTTACAAATCAGACAATGCTGTCTCTGTTGACTATGTAATGTGACTCACTATGATAATACATATTGCATTATAGTGCCTATAGTGCCTAGTGCGTGAAAAGCACCTAGAACGTTCGATGCTAATGCCAAGCTAGATAGCGCTTATTGAATAAGCATACATAATAAACTCTTGTACGTTTGTCTTGTATAGTGATGTCATTCATCATCAATACGTGTCGTTGTGAACAAATTTTATGGTTAAGTTTTTATTTGGTATGATATCAACGTTTACATAAATAAATGCGCACCAATATGTATAGGTATAGCCAATTTAGCTTTGCTGATTTGAATTAGCTTGTCGTGTTTACTACGTCGGAGGTCGTGGGTTCGATTCCCGCGTTGGAACACCAAAAAATATTGTATCAAAGTTTGGTTAGGACAATGTAGGCTGATCACCTGATTTTCTGACAAGAAAGATGATCCACGCGTCGGATGGGCATGTAAAAAGTCAGTACTACCAGTACATTTAATTATAAGAAAAAAAGAAAGAAAAACATAACAAAACAGCAAAAAGAACAGAACAAAATCAAATAACAAAAAGCAACAAATAACATAGTTAAACTTTACAATAATATTAGGTCTTTACCTATGAAATTGCCGTTTTGTATGAAAAAATTTAAAATAATTTTTTTCATGTATTTTTTATTTGTATTAATTGAAGTAATCACCCATGCAATCAATGTAATAAGTAACAAATAAAAATACAATGGAAAAAGTAGTAGTCTGTAGGCGCAAGGTCTGGTGAGTAGGGCGGATGACGGAGAGCTTCCAACCCCAGTTCTTGCAACTTGGAGACCGTCTGCCGTGCAGATGCGTCAGACACCGCGTTGTCGTGCAGAAGCAGCGGAGACGAGCGATTGACCAATGCTGGTTGGAGAAGTGCCAGCTTCTCCATCATTATGTTCAGTTCTTCACAGTACACATCTGCAGTAATGCTCATCCCGTTTGGTATGAAGCTGTGATGAATCACACCGGCGCTAGACCACGTAACAAAATACGTGACCATCACTTTTTTAGGGGTAAGTTTTCGTTTAGGGCATTATTTAGGTGCTGAACCAGGATCCAACCAACTTGCTGAGTGCTTGCGGTTATCAAACAGAATCCATTTGTCATCGCAGGTAACAATGCGGTTCAAATTCCTTCATTTGTGTTTCTGTTGAGCAGTGCAGTCAAAATCACTATATTTGTACATATAAATTTCCTAGATTCCTGATGGATCCCATCATCAGGTTTGCAAATAGGTCCATAAACGGCAGAGTAATATTTAAAGATATCCGTGTCGGTGTAAATACTATGAAAAGCACCTTTTATATCATCATAATGTGATGATGTATGGTGTGATGATGGTGGTGATCATGATGATTACTCTAATTGACATAGTGGCATATGCTTGCAGATTTTTAAAAAACGTCGAAATCTCCAAACATGTATCTACTAGGATTCAGGAACTCCTGATAAAACAACACAACAACAGAACTCTGTTCAGTACTTTAGGATCCAGGGTATACCTTGGAGCAAAATCTTACATATGCTTAGACTACTTCAGAAAAAGTTGAAATCACTATATGTGTCCATATAAATTTCGAGGAGTTCCCTCGATTCCTCATGGATCCCATCTTCCATCACTTTGATGTCAAAGTGGTGACCTGATGATGTACATAAAAAAAAAAAAAAAAAACGGTCCACTGACGGCGGAGTAATATATATATATATATATATATATATATATATATATATATATATATATATATATATATATATATATATATATATATATATATATATATATATATTATATATATATATATATATTATATATATATATATATATATATATGCGAATATATCGAACGATTAACCGCCTCTTTTTTTGGAAGTCATTTAAAAATTATTTCAGTGATAATAATAATATGGTGATAGTTACATAACTATGTTCATACTAAATATAAAAATACTTAATAATAATAAAATAATAATCCTGAATAATAAAATATAATCCTAATAATAAAATAATGCTGAATAGCTGTAACACAATATACTAAAATATTCGCTTCTCAAAAATATAATGTAGTAGGTACTGTATGTGATATATAAAATTCTCGTTTGTAGGTGTTTATCACAGATCTCTTTGTTTGATTTATGATTTGGCATCAAAAATTACATAAGTATAACCCTTAATTTTTTACCCTTCCAACACCAACCCCCATTGTTTGTTATGTGCAAACATGAGCGAGCTATTATTATTATTATTTATTACGAAACGATATATTATACTAAGTACAATAGAAAATGCTGTATCAATTTGTAATTTTACACATTTTCATTTGACTTGCAAATACTGTTTGGTTTGAATAAAAGAATTTACATAATAGCTGCTTGCAATTTTCAACTACGCAGTTTCAGAATTATCTATATTTTTAGATATATATTTTCATGAGCTCAAAGGGTCCATCTAGGTCTATATAGGTTTATAATTTTAGTGATGTTTTTCTGCTGATGATCTGTCGTAGGGCTTTATTCATCGGGCAACGCCAATCTTCTATTTTTTTTCTCTGAATTACTATATTCGAGGCAGCGGCCTTATTCATTCATATCACAATTCACAGCCACCTAACATCGTTAGCAAAAGCAAACCAATGCTAGGTGCTTACCTTATAAACTTGTTTCTGTGTTTTCCTTGTTTTCCACATTAAAAGAGCTAATTTATAGACCACAAAAAAAAATCTTCACTACCTATTGTTACACTTTAATATAGGTAGGTGTATTTTCCTTTAAAATACTTAAATCTCTGAAGGTGTTTTAGTAGAATGATAAAATAATAATAAAAAATATAAAAGAAAAAGAAATAATAAGAATCACAAAAATATTTATCTTACCGGGATTCGAACCCACCACATTCCAAATTCCAGCTCTCATACCAAGCTGCCAATCAGACTGACGTAAGAAAGTCGAAATTATTGATATTATATTGTCGCACGACGAAATAAAAAAAACGTATATTGCTTAAAAATGTTTCTAAGGGATAAGACCTAGCTTGATTGATTTTCCCCCCCAAAACTCCCTGCATACTTAATTTCATGGTAATACTTGTAGCCGTTGTCGAGATACCAATTATATATATATACACAAGATTGTCTCGTTTAAAGTAATAATAAGATAAAGCTAATACTCTACATTGTAAGTTATGTAAGTTACATAACAGTAATAATTATAAAATGTACCCACACTTCTCGTACCATGAACATTAACTCCATAATGGACAATTAGTTGCATTATTCATTGTGCATTGTGGAACTGTAAATATAAACACTTGATGCGCAGTTCCACTGACGTTACATTTTTATGACTGAGGAAATAAATAATATTCGTATATATTTTGTTAACACCTGGTTATTTACCTATTAAGTGTGAGGCCAAACGTTGTTTTGTGAGTGTTTGCATGCGGTTTCATAAAAAAGTAGTATTTGATTCACACGGCGACGCAAAATGAGTTGTACTTTAGTATAGAAAATAATTTGCGCGAGTGAAATTACGCAACTTACAAAAATTACGCTCGTTTGGACTCACCCTAACATAACAGATAGTCAATGGACCAGGATTTTTTTCCGAGAAGATTTCGCTAGTAGCTACTAAAACATTCTTAGTTTATTCGAATTACTAAGGATATTTTTTAAAGTAAAATTTAAAATCCTTTGGTGTTAAAATGGTTGGATTCAGGATGAATGAGGAAAAGTTATCGCAGACGTGAAAATAAGTGTGCGAGGCTCGTCGCTCGTGCAAGGTTACACAAAGGAGATCGGCAAGTCGCCATACATTTTCTGCCTGGTAATAAAAGTACGAGGCATCAAAAAGTATTTTAAATTGTAAGTTGTACTTTATAAACATAGGAACAAAAAAGCAACAATATTATACATCAAACTCGGGTAATAAAAGATTATTGATTAAATATAACCTTATTATTCAATATATTGCTCTAGTGGCGGGTTGCGGAAAAGCGACATCTATTATTTGTGGTGTCAATTACGTAATGAAATTAATAAGTAGTTTGTATGGAAAAGCAATATGCTAACAGATAAATGATAGATGTCGCTTTCACGTTATCAAAACCAAAAATATAATTACTTTTCCTTGTATATAAATATAAATAGTATAGAGGGATATATTTCACACCCCAAGTAACATTTTTTTTCATAAAACTAGTACGAAACTGCTGAGCTATAGAAAAAGAAAATAACTTTATACTCCAATTAAAATAAATATATCGGGCCACTAGATTGAGCTTTTAAGCCTCAAATTGACAATTTACAGCATGATAACCAAGACTATATTATAGATATGATGACAACGATTACCACAGATAAGTACGTATTTTGTACATCAATTCTCTGATATTTGGAGATTCATAACTTTTTATTCCCAAGTCCTAAAAATATAATATATTTAGCCGCTCTTGATGGAAAATCAGGTAGGATTAGCCAGTGTCCTTTAGAATTTATTCAAATTAGCTACTGTTGCTAACGTATTGTCAGGATCTTGTTATGAGTAGACAACCCAGAGACTGAATTGTCATGTTTCTATGTAATTTAAATGCATGTCTAATTTTTGTAATATTTTTTGCGCGGTAAATATACCTAACATATTTTTTGCAGTAAAGTCTCGTATTCTTAATTTATTTATACGTATTCTAATTCTTCGTAAAAAGAAAAAAGCGATTTTTGGTGCTCTTTATTTTATAAAGAGCACCAAAAATCGTCAGATGACATGTTGAATGAAGTGGTCGGCATATTTTTGCACCTTTCAGAATTGCGATAAACGGACCAGTAAACTTATGCGTTTCGAAAATCTATTTAGTTCTAAGTTGGGTTGTGTGCTGCCCTACTGCTGAATCTGAAAATTATTTCTGCTTATTCATTCACGACTCCATTGCAAAAAAAACTTCTGAGTGAAAAAATATGATAAAATATGAATATTTAAAAATAATGATGAATTTGAAGTATCAAATTCGTCATTATATTATTACATTACATATTTAGTAATGTATTAATACGTGAAGAAAAAACTTTCAATATAGATTTACGAGAATTGTGCGAACTGAGAAGTATGTTATTTGGCACAGTTAAAGTTTATGTGGAGGAATATGTACAGAAAGCATATATTTTTTAATAATGCTAAGAAATACATAAAATTAATAAAAATAACAACAACACACACTACCTCAGACGATAAAATTATAAAATACATATAAAATTATATTTATATTTAAATATAAATATAATTATTTTATATTTATATTTTAATTTTATATATACTTATAAAATATCTTATAAGTCAAAACAACCTACTCATAACTGTGCGTTAGATAGATACAATTATTTTAAACGTAGACGTTTGTTAATCTGTTACAACATTTACATATATTTTTTTTATATAAAGGCCAAAACAACCCTTATAAAGGTCAAACTTAAAAATTATATGAATTATTATGGAGAAATTTCGACCAAGGGCGACTCCAAGTTATTATTAATATCTGAAAATTGTATCACGACATGTGCAATCATAACAATCCTTGTTTTGAGCGACCCAGTTTATGAAATAGCCTGTTAATGTTGTTTTCTTTTTCTCTTCTCACGTGCGGTATGTGTTCTTTGTAGTCCAAAACAAAACGATTAATACTTATTATTTGGTTCCACGAATATTGAATTGATTAAATAAGACCAATCCTTCAGATGAAATGCGCCCATCTTTGTTTACTGAATTTCTCTACTTTGTTTCGTAGCATATTCGTACTTCTATTGTGATTGAAATTATGACTACCTCGAGTTTTTATATAATGAAGACAAAGCATGATATACAGCAGATGCAATACTAGCCATTGATAGATGCAATGAAAACATAGTAATCGTGTAACGGGATCCCCATGGAATGCCACAAGGAATGTCTTGGGACCCTTTCTGTTTCGCGCATGTCATGCGATACCTTCAATATAACGCGTAGTAAAGCACGGAATGTAGATCTTTGAAACGCGATGCCTCATGCCAGTATTTACAAACAGTAGCTAGCCACGGCTTCTCGAACGCAAAGGAAATAATCCAAGGAATTTCGTCAACGGGGAGGATAGCCATGGTACTAGAAAAAAAACATAATTCAGATGTCTTTTTAACCGACTTCAAAAAAGGACGCAGTTATACGTTCGGCTGTATAATGCATACTACCAAAAAGTAAAATTTTGTGCCAAATTTTCTCAATCTTCATAATTTTGAAGTCGGTACCAGCCAACTTAAATGTGAGTTCTATAAAATATTGTTTTATCATATATATAAATAATGAAGATTGAGTAGAGAAATAGTGAAAATTCTAGCCGAATTTAAAAGGGGTATTATTTAGAAAATAAGATTTATTTTATACTTTTTTGTGCATTTTTACATTGCAAGTCGGTTTAATTTTTTGTTTAAAAATAATAATTTTTGTCTTTTAAGTCATATTTATTATATTTTTAATAAAACATTTTAAGAAAATTTAAAAGAAACGTTCGAATGTGTAATGGAATACGCGCCAAGCTTCCATTAGGTATTGTATATAAGATAATGATGATGATTACCGTAAGTTACATAATGGCATATGCTTGCAGTTCTTATAACAATGCCGAAAATTCCAAACGTATATATTTAAAGACCGAGGAGTTCTGTTCAGTGCTTTTGGATCCAGGGTACTTTTGGCCTTTTCTCTTTACTTTTCCTACTACTTTTCCCTTGGCACAAAATTTTACTTTTCTGTAGCATATGCTTGATTAACTTCACAAAAGTCTATAGATGTTGTTGATATTTTAAAATGACAGTGAAACAATATGCAAACAATTTAGACATTTTAACGGTCATTAGACATTGAGAATGTTTTTAATTAAAATGTAATTAAACTTTGGAAAAAGGAACACGGCTCGTGTATTTTGTTAATTATTGTCACGAATAAAATACATCTTACTTGCGCACGCTGTACACAGTCCCAAATCCTAAGCGATGTTTTATCATAACAATGATACTGAATAAATACACAAATTAGGTACTCGTGTCTAAAATATGGACTCATCTGTAGGTGAGTTACAACATAATATTACTGAAATAATGTCGGATTTCCAACCTAATTATTGTTTATGTGACAAAAGGAAGTTTTTGTTCTACTCCTGGTGTTTTGGTACAATAGAGCATAGTTTATGTTTGAACGAGGCCATTGTGAACTGGGAGTCGTAGCGTTTTATTGATATGGTTTTAATAAATTGGAAGCTATGGATTATAATTCCTTAAGGTTAAATATGTATCACTTTGAGTATAAAAATGAGTGATATTATATATTTTGTCTATATTCTACAATCCCATACTGTATTATGAATATGGGTAACCGATAATTGCTCCGAGTTCTTGTTGATAAAAAAATATTTTTAAAAAGAATCACAAGAACATTACTGATTATTGAAACTGATTAATGATATCGATCTTCGAACTCGAGACACCAATCTGCCAATAATGTAAAAATTTAACACAATGTGCATACCAAACTGTCATTTGGACGTCGTTTTGTTTTACGACGAAACTTATCTTATTTAAAAATGCGCGGTTTCGGTCAGGGACGACCTAGACAGATCGATTTTGCGCCCCAAAAACAGCTGCATACAAATTTCATAGTAATAATAGCAGCCGATTCCGAGATTCTGATTATATATATGTATATATATATATATATATATATATATACAATAATTGCTAGTTTAAAGTATAGCATTAAGTTAAGGAAGCCATAAAGCGATAAGATAAAGCTGGCGTTACAATAAGACTATTGAAATGAATGATGAACGAACACTATGTAATAATTGTCTGAAAAGTAGTCATTCGTATGAGTGGTATAAGTAGAATTCGAACTGTAGGTAATAGAGTTTTTCTTTTTTAACCGACTTCCAAATAGGATGCGGTGAAACGTTCGGCTTTATATATTTTTATTTTTTATGCATAGAATTGCTAGCTAATGATACTAATTACGGTTTACGAAAAATTAAGGATAACAAAGCCTTTTTAGTCATACATATTTTTTATGCAATTTAGATTTTAGATCCTAAGCATGCCAAAGAGATGGTAAGACTTTTCCAGCTATCTACAAACCTAGAGAGTTCCCCTATCCAGGGCATAGCAAAGGGCAGGGATTCTATTACGATTATAAATGTGGAAGTTTGTGAGGATGGATATGGATGGATGGCTGTTACTCTTTCATACAAAAACTACTGTACGGATTTCGATGAAATTTAGTATGACAGTATTTTAAGCTCTGCATTAACACTTAGGCTAATTTATATCCCGAAAAAGTACAGTGTTCCCGAGGGCAAAAGCTAGTAAATCATAAAACGTAATTATAATTACAGGTTTCACCTGCATGTGAGTGTTGGTAGCGAAATCATTTCATGTGGGATGAGAACTGAGAAGATGGCTCTAGCGAGTCGTCTGTTTAAACAATTACACGTCTCCGTCTGATCGTCGAGGCTGTTTATAAGCGTTCAATGGTTATTAAATAATCAACAACGTTATAAAAGACACTGTGAAAGGGAAAATCACTGAAACGTGGCGCCAAATGGACACAAGCCAAATCTATTGTCGCAAATGATTGTTTTGATTGGGCATGTTTACAACTCGAGTTACACTCGATCAATAATATTCAGGCTATCAATTATTATCTATAATTGTTTTCTATAAAAAATACTCGGCTTTAGATATACCACGGGATCACAGAAAATCGGCGTGAAAAAACTCTTGCATTATGTTTCGTTATGTTTCGTGGAGGACTGAAGATACCTACGCGCACTTGTAACTCTCCTGGAGGGCAATTCATGTAATTATATCTAAACGTCTATACATTAGCAGTAGATCATATGCCCAAAATATCCGTAATTGATTTTAAACAACCTTATATTATATTCAATTCGCAGTTGGGTTCCAGTGTCAGAGCATGCATCTTTCTCGTGTACACTCGATTCGATGCGTATGTAAGTGCGACAGCATGCGCTGACACTGGGATAATTACGTATATAATCGTAATAATATTCGATAATCATGCTATTCGCCTGCTCGTTTCCCGGTCTATTCCATTAAAAACAGCCGGATAATTTCGCGAGGATTAAATCTGTTGCAAAAGGAAAACGATTTATCAATGCTTGCTTAAAATTCGTCGTAGGAGTCCACCGAACAAGGCTGTCATACACAAACTGGTTACAAGTTTCAAATCTTAAATTTAGAAAAGGATACTTTGATAACTTTAACTTAAGAAATAAAAGAGATCATATCATATCCAACTTTTTTAACAAAATATTATTTATTGTAGTTAGTTTTAACTGTTTCACGATAAGCATGTTTATAATGAGGCTGATAAAACCTGCAAGTCATGGAAATGTGCATTATTATAACTATAATCCTTAATTAAGTATGATCGCATGGACCAATACTAAAGTATTAGTAACGTAGCAGAATAAACGTATTATTATTAACATATAATAAGATTAATGTTAAAAAGTGTTATGTAGTCTGCCGTAATAATTTCACAGAAGTAATTGTAAACAAATCGTTATAAAGTTATCGCATATTTCGCGTTGCGTTGTGTTTGTGTGCAGTTGGAGGTTTTCCAAGTAAAATGATTGTTGATTAACTTTCAATACCTTTGTTGTATTGTTATTAATTCGGGGATTAATTAGCATTCGAAGTATTATATATATATATATATAATATGTCAAAACATTTCAAACAAATAGTTATTGGTACAAGGTTATTGAAAGGCGCTTTTATTTGGATATTTTTGTTCAGCGACTATTTTATTTATGACATATCACATCACTGTTTGTTTCGTGTTCATGTTCGATTAATGGAAAAGCGTGTTACTTTGCCACTAGGAAGTAGGGACGTTTGTGTTTTACGAGCTACGTAATACTCACCCCCGTCGCTTTTTGCGCAGCAAATTTGGATCCGGTATTCGCTTCCGTGTAGCCTTCGGCGGAGGGTTTGAGTGGGTTCAAGGTTGGGTGAGATGGAGTCATTTGCGAGAGGGAGATAGAAGCCAAACAAACGTGACCCTGGGCATACGAGGCTTTCTCTCAAACTCTCAATGGATCGATAGAACTGGGCTTTTCAAGGATCTCGGGGACCAGGATAAGTGTGTCCGATAAGTGTGTTCCCATCCGATTCCTATTCACTGTGGGTTTTCATGGCGATAGAAAGCTTGGTATTGCTTTTACATTTTCAATTAAATTTTGTAGTTATCATAACGAGTTACAACGTACGCAACTATATATTGACTATATAACTAGATAGGTATGTATTTCATTGAATTTTAATAGACAAGGAAAATTTACTAGCGAATACATAATTAATATGCAACTGCAGTGGAAACTTTAATCGGCCTGTCGAAACTGTTTCCTAATAGGTTTTTTGCTGATTGTAATCAGCAAAAAACCTATTAGGTTTAACTCTTGTTATCAATTTAATATGTACTTATTTGTAGATAAATGTAATGTTTTTGGAAACTTTTTCCGTATCTATCTAACCGGATAGGTTACGAAAACAGGCTTAAATATTTAATAACATAATAATTTTAATTAATATTAAAAAAAAATCGGAATATAAAAAAATACGAGTACAGAGTGCACGTGGCAGAAGTGAAACTTCATTCATCATTTAAAATTCAAAAAATGCTTTCATCGTACCTAAAGAAATCACATCATTTAAAATTAAAAAAAATACTCTCATCGTACCTAAAGAAATCACTTCAAAAAAGCGCTATCTGTCTGTGTATTAAGCCGTACTTTACAAAGTTAAGTTTATAAGTAAAAGGTATAAGCAGGTTGCGACAGATGGCGTTATATCCAACATCGTGACGTGTGTAACGCGATCTCGAAATTTTACTCTCAACGACGTTAAAGGTGTTTCACTTCGAAATCCGATTCATTCGACGGTTACAAAATATATTATAAAGAGAAAAGGTTTGTTTGTATGTTTGCATTGAATAGGCTCCGAAACTACTAGGCCGATTGTGATGGAATTTGGCACGGATATAGAGTAGACCATGGATATAGGATATAGGACTTTTTATCGCGGGAAAATGTACGGTTCCTGCCGAATTTAATTTGCGCGTACGGAGTCGCGGAAAAAATTTAGTAAACATAAAGTGACAATATTGCTTAATTGCTGATCAATCAATGAGAGTAATATTACTGATTATTATAATAGTGCTAAAACTAGATCTAGCTGGTGAATATTATGGAGCTATAAAATCTGTTTTAATATTTATACATAACAGTAAAGTGTTGAAGATATAATGTGAATACTGGTATGTGAATCGTGACATTTGTTAGAATACTTGTTTTGGCTTTTCAAATCTTGCTCAAATCTCATAAAACCGAAACATACACCTACACACGAAACATATATGTTATTACATACTACATACAATGTTTATTAAACATTATATATTCCTATTTCTTTTTGGCTGAAAGGACGCCATAAGGATATTATGCATAAAAAATACAATAGTAAAGAAACTAGCCACATACAAAACTTTCTTTTTGTGAAGGTGGTGTTAAAAAGTTGGTGCATGTTTTGTTTTTACAAGATCATTTAAAAATTTCAAGACTTTTTTGTGAATTGTAAAGTATAGAATAACAAGTAACAACCTCTAAGTAACCATCAAATAAAGTGCGAGATTTGATACTCGAGAAGATGACAAAAAATTACACACACGGCTCTCTTGCGTTGAATGCGATCGAGGTTTCCAGCTGGTTGGTTATATTCTAAAGTTCACACTGACCACTATGTCCCGATTTCACCAAACGCTTAACGCTAAACTCTGATTCTTTCTCCCTCTCTCATTCAATGTTAGAACGAGACAGACAGATCGAAACTAAAGCTCAGTCCTAAACGTCGGATCAACGCCTTGGTGAAATTGGGGCTAAGTTTCCCTTTTACGTATTACTTACGAGTAGAGTAACCGATAAGCCGGTTTAGTTCATAAGAGTTTGTAGGTCGAGGCCGGTATTGTGTAACGGACACGGTTATTGCTATTACGAAATTGATTAGAATTTATAGAGTTGTTTTCATGTGATACTATGGCTTGTTTTTGTTATTTCACTACCGGGTGACGCTTCGGTGATTCAGACGTGTTTATTTTCATTCTTTTGTCATTCTAATCATTTTATTGGATACATTATTATTCTAATTGCTATGTAAATTTATCCACGGCATCTGTTCTGTTCACCTAATATGTTTTATATAAAAACATGTTGCCACTAACTACTAGACTACTACTAGTAGTGACTAGGGAGATTGGATTTAATCCCGTGGGATATTATATTTACGTTGGCGGAGCCGCGGGCAAAAGCTAGTATATGATATAATTACGTTAACGGCACCCTTACTTGCGAGTCCTGCTCTTGAACTTCTACTGCCAGGATTGGGTACATTAACTATATTAGGGCAAAACAATATTTAAAAACATCGCCAAGTCACTGAAGCCGAAAACGGATAGGTAGAGTAGGTAGATTATTATTCGAGACAACTTGTGAACAGGAATTGCAGTAATTCATGCATCCAAACTATTAAACAGTTTAGAAACGCAACTAAACTAATAAAAATAGAACGTAGAGATCAATAGTAATATTTTCGAACAACGCTATGGCCAACGCGGTGGTAGCATTTAAATCTATCTAATTCACTTTTGTTTCTTTACTGGGGTGTTTGTTTGTTGTACTTTGGCCAACAACGTGTATTTTCGCATATTATATTATAATATATTTGTTATTGTACATATTATCTTATCTTTGGTAAGGCGATATCGTTATTTCTATTCCGCGTTGTATTATGACAGAAACTCGTTTTATGTATATATTTTATGGTCAATATATTGTTGTAGCTAAATTAACCCGGTTTATACTAGCTTGTATTCATTACAAAGGAATTCTTTCTATAATATAATATGTCAAATTTTAGTTCAAATCATTAAAATGTAAATCATGAAATGTTAATCTTATCATAACCTCATTATTATTTCGACAAGTAAAATTATATTTAGTTGCTCATCATTCCCCGCAGAATAATTTTAACTGAATGAAAAATGAAATATTTTACTTGCAGTTAATTTACTTTCATTACTTTTTTTAACGACAATAGCTTATGTTGAATACACGTAAGGTTATATTTATATAGTTAACATTAAAAATTGTTTACATAGGTTACAAAAAAATATGATTAGATTTACATACTAGTTACTACAGTGATTACTTATAATAATAATACGTCTATAACCTGCCAAAAGTTTTCAATAAATAAGTTATAGTTGGTCTTAATAACAAAATAAACTGATTGCTGTAATGAAAGGCTTGTTTTGCGTTAGACATGCGTTAAAATGTACAATGTATAATTTTATAGCCGTTATTTTCATTTATTCTGAAATAACTCTTAAATACGTCATGATTTAAAATTATTATCTTAAAAATAATTATAGGTATTATGTATACGTAAAAAGTATTTTACCAAATGACGAATATGAGGCATGGCTCATACGCATTTTTTTGTGTAAGGTTACCTTGCCTTATGCCAACCTATGTCAAAAGAGTCTGAGGCTTTAGCTTAAGCCAAACCTTCAAAGTATGCACACGTGCCTTATAGCGTAGATGAGTATTAAAAAAAAAAAAAAACGACGGGTTGCACTCCGTGAGTGCCGGCAGAAGTGAAAACTTGAATATTAACGTTGTGCATTTTTGATATTTTGGAATGGTTAGAGAATAATTTTGTACAAATTGCTTTCATTATCAGTATAAAAGTACTATTATTTATGTGGTGGAATACAATATTCATTTATTGCGCTATCGTACACAAACATGACAATTTATATTACATTAAAAATTTAACACTTCAGAACTATTACAATTATTTTACATAATAATAATAAATAATAAAATAAACAAAATAAATTAATAATATTAATCTCATCCATGGATGCGCGTGGCACGCTGTAACATTAACACACACGAACATTCGCGCAAGCGCCCTGCGCCGCCTGTCCTCTCTCCATCCGTCTTACGAATTTTCGATCAGGTCACGTGTCCTGACGCGAGTTTAGAAATTTTTACCCATTCCAAAAAAAGTACACAGCGCCGCTAAAGAAGTTTTCACTTCAAAAAAAAAAAAACGTCCAGAAGCTGAAAAGCGAATTTGAACTGAGGGATGCTCCCAAAGGGGCCTGACATCCTTCGCTACTTTCACAGCTGTTGTGTTGTGTGCGCAATGTGTATATATCTCCTTGCAATCAAGCTAGGTATATCCTCGCCCTTTTAGTATGCCTGAAATAGTGTATCCAAACAGGTTGCATTTTGTTTTAACCAAATTGGCGTGGCGCACCAACTCACGCGGCACACCTGATGTAATTGCTTCCGTACGGCGCGGATGTTCAATAATATTATCTTGTACTCTGTAATACAGAAATGTATCCTAACATTGTGTTTGACGTTAGCAATCGCTAGGCGCACGTGTTTGCCATAATTTCGGAGTCCAAGGTCGCCCGACCCGTTCTGAGCCGGTGCCACGGTGTTTGCTAAATTATTGTCATAGCGAAACACAAAGATACGATTTCATAGTATTTTATTACGATTATTACGATTACTATTTCATAGTAATTTATCGAAGGATTGACCTTGTGGTGTGTCAGACTATTAGATTATAATTTATTCGCGGTTGTTAATAATATTTGATGGCTACAATTTTCAAACATGTTTTGGCAAACTCGTGTTATTTTTGCTATGAAGTGATAGGCACATGCAAATTCACGTGAGATAATTTATTGTTGGTATTACCCATGAATTACGAAAATGAATTATCCTTGGGCCGTTAACTAGAAATACAACAATAAATATTTTGATAGCAAATTATAATAAAAATAATTTCCATTGATAGATTATCATTATTGTTATATATATATATATATATACCAATATACCAATTACGATACGTAAAAGTCACTTGACAGAAAAGGACGAGGACACTGAATAACTAATGAATGGTTGAAATATTATTATTAGTAAGGACCCCTTACTAATAATAATATTGTCTGATGCGTTGGGCTTTTTCACTTAACAGACAAAGAAAATAACGTTGTTTAAGTTATCCGTTATGTAAATATTTTTATTAGTAAGGGGGCTTGGATATAACTTTGAAATTATTTCTAACTTAAAAACTCTATACCCAATAAAAAGGAATAAGTTAGATGTAGAGAATTTCAGTGTTTAGCTATAATTTCGATCAGAATATCCACTGAAATCATTTGCAAAGGATCAATTTGTCACCCGATTATCATAATTTTGAATAGCATCACGTTTTTGGATTTGGCTGTGGTCCAATTATATTTTTGCCACACCACTTTGTACTAGTAGTCAACATGGAGCCTGGAAATGGAGAATTAAATTGTTATGTTCATCATGAAATTAAAAAAATATCGAACAAGTTGGGATTATTAAGAATTAGCTTTTGCCCGTGGCTTGGATCGCTTAAATAAAGTGTCACACGGGAACTCTGTACTTTTTCGGGATAAAATGTAATCTATGTTTTAATCCAGAGCCTAAACTTAACCATACCAAATTTCACCGAAATCTGTTCAGTAGTTTGTTTTCGTGAAAAAGTAACAAACATCCATCCATCCTCACAAACTTTCACATTTATAATATTAGTAAGATTGAATGATAATTTTAAATTTCATAACCGTTTATTTATCAGAGGATTAGTGTTGGTACAGTTTTTTTTAATACCTTCACCAGCCTTGAAATTTTGGGAATATTTATTTATCAAACAGCTGAGCAAACAAAACAACAATAAATTTCATTGAGACTCGCATAACTTTTGATATTGGCAACTGCGCATAACTTCGCCATACAGATATTACATTATGTATAGTTATGTAAATTTTATATTCGTGATAGTATATGCTTTAGTCTATTACATCATTATGGCTGTTGCTACTCCTGGAACAACTCTGGGGTAAGTTTTTATAAAATGCTGTTTTATACCAAAGGTAAAGTTGCACGTGTATTAAATGCATTCATTAAGGCTCTTTTTAAATGAGGCTTTTTTTGGAAACTTTCAATACAGTTTTACGAGAATTGTGCAACGGGAGGAGTATGAAGTTTAGTCGGTAAATTAAAGTATATGTGGAGGAAGGTGTGCAGAGAGGTAACATTTTTTTTTAAATAATGCTTATAATTAATTATAAGAAGAAATGAAGAAGAAGAAAATTCATAAAAATAACAACAACACACGCTACCTCCGATTTAACACACACTACCGTGCGCTTGGTAGATAATACAATTTTGTTACACATTGACGTTTGTTAATCTGCCACAATATTTACATTTTTTTTTTTTCTAAGAGGCAATACCCCTTATAAGTTATAAAGTTCAAACTTAAAAAAATATAGTAATATTATGGGTGAATTTCGGTCACAAGATGACCTCTAGTAATAATTAATGTGTAATACTTTAGCCAATATGGCTAGGAATAAATGTCTATCTTAAGAGTAAAGGTTTCGAAAGCAGAATGAATTTGGTGTTAAAACACCTATTTGCTTTTTGATTCAACCAAAAATGCTTCATTTTACAGTTCAAAAACCTACTTGGGCTCTAGACATGCACTGAAGAAAATTTAAAGCTTGTAAACAACAAGTGATGTGGAATGGTAAACAGTGGTGTTTATATATTAGACTTAAGTTATTATCATATTATAGTAGTTCAGTTTGTTGACCCTGAGTGTGTTAATGATGTTTGTTTAATAAACGAAATTCAAATCGTAAATATAATATACTTAGTATGCTAACATTTATACCAGAAATGCAAAACATATCCAACGATGCAATGTAACATTTCAAATTAGCTTACTAAGTTACTACGTAATGTTTGATTATCTGACTGCTGAACTACTTTGCCTTATTATTTAACTACGTCCACGACGTTCAGAGGGGGTTGTTGTCATCCTGAAAACTTTAATAGAAACCTCTAGGAGCCAAAATATTGAGAAACTCTGTTCTAGTTGATACTCTACATTTTTTATTTATTAAAATGGCGTCGGATTATAACCATATGCCGGTGTCAAGTTTTTAGGCGGGAAATAGAATTTTCGTTTAAATTTTCAACACCGCATTTCTAAATCGTCAAGTCCAAATAAACACACATACAAAATACACAGTTCAGTCAATGTGTCAAGTCAGTCGTTTCAGTAAAGTGGTAGAAGCTTTACTGAAAGTTCTTGGGGAGTTTTGGAGGGAACATAAATAGCACGCTTTTTGTCGTTGTACCACTTGCCCACACTTGTGCACATCGACGAATATCGAATGGTTAATATTTTACCAATATTACCCATTATGAACCGAATTAACACAAATTTTGAAAGATACAAAAACAATAACGTCACACATTGAATTCCCCGCCAAAACTCCTACTCTACATTTGTTAATTTCCAGTTATATATTTTTTCTTTATAAATAGAAATTAAAAGTTATTTTTAAAATCAAGGTGTTGCTTCTTTGTCTCTGTATTATAGGAGAACGCATCATATTTAGGCGCTATTAATTTGCAAGGCCTTTGCACTTCCGTGGTCGTGCATTGTGAAAATGTCTCACTTATTGCAGATGCAATAATTATATTAAATGACCCATTCAACCTTAATGTCTCGAGGTTGGCACAATTTATGATTCTGCGCTTAACTGAGGTTTTTAAGGTCAAAGGATCAAATCAAAAGTTCCTGCAAAAGCAAGGTTAGGTGATAAATGTTGATAAATCTCTTTGTGTGCAGTACACACATCAAAGTGCTATCTAAATATACAATAATTATAATCGTTAAATTAACGTCGAATATTAAAGTTTATACGAATTGATTTACATTTTCTGTAAATTAAAATGACTTCGATAATAATTAATTAATTAAAATACATTAAAATAACTTATATTGTATTATTATTTATTAGTCCCACAAAACTGCTCCATTTGTCCAAGTCATACAAAAATGGAAAAGATGGGTAAATTGGTAATTATGACCCCCCATAATTTTGTTTTTATTAATTAATTGATTTGTCATAATTATGGTGGGACAAAAGTAAATTATCAATTGACCCAGATAATGTTACGTAGTGAGATTAAGTAATTGTTGCGTTTATCTTATCAGTTATCACTATTCACGAATGCCTTAGAAACTTTCCGCGCTCAATTCTACAGCGTGATCTTGTTTTAGTAGAGCAGACTTCAGTTACTACTTACTAACCTTTCTAAACGTTAAAATATCATATTTGAATAGTAACTCACAGCATTAACAAAACAAGTAGGTAGGTAAGTAGACACTAAAATGACAATCTAAACATAAAGTCTGTCTCTACTAATTGACAAAGAAATGTCATTTTGGTATCTAAGATTAAAAATACTATTTATCTAGGAAAATGTATTTGGTTATTAATGCTGTAATATTAACTAAGTACGTTTAACTAAATAGCGCACATTTCTATGGAATGTTATCGGCGTGGAAATTCATTTGCGACTGTGTTTATCGAGCAATGTCAGAGCGATATTGGCGAAAACATTCGATAACAAGTATTTGACGAAGGTAAACACGGTTTATCTGTATTTATTTTGGGATTAGGCTTAAAATATTATGAATATATCTAAATTGTTAATGTTATATTATGATATGATCACACAATTTGCAAGCAGAATTGATAAAAAATTAAGGACCTTCTTAAATAGACATATTATATTAGACGATGTGACGCTACTTTTGAACTACACAATACTTTTGAATAAGCGGACTCATGTCACCTACATTGATTATTAACTCTCAACTCAACATTGAAGATTTGAATAAGTCAACGGGCAAGGACATAATGCTTTACCCTACTTCTATATTCATGTAGGCGGTGCGCGTTTTTGTCGGCAATTTTTTTTTACAATAGGCTAATAATTTAAAATGTGATTATAATTCAAATCACGTATGTTTTGAGTAGAGTGTGTTGAATTGTATTCCGCAAGTTCATGCGATAACGAATTTGAAAACAATCCGAATTCGTCTTATGAAAATAACACATAAGTTCAATCACAGATAACGACATAAAGTTGATTAATATGATATAAAAACATAATTCATTAATTTATTAAAAACGTATAATTTGTATTTAAAGATTTTTTTTCGATGATTTCTCATAAACTTTCAAAATATTTCCGTCGATCGTTTGCGTCTAGGCAGCATTGTTCGTTTGTTTCTTGAATATGATACACCTACTAGTGTCTCCACTTATTTGTCTAGTTACTAGCACGTCACGTTGCCATAGCAGTGCCACCACAAACAACACACGATATGATCGATGTTATCGTTGCATAATAGACGGACGCGCGGGGTTCCGTGCACAAGGCGAAAACCATTTTAGCAGCGACAAAACTTCTAAATAAGCTATCCGACACTTATTAGAAGGTTGTGTAACTTTACACTATACTATTCTTTTAGTTATTTATATCGCAATCAAACCCACGATTGTACGCACAGAGAGAAACATTGGCGTATCAAAAAAAAAAAAAAAACCAATGTCAAATATCCAAGGAATAAGAAGGAATAACACACAACACAACAATCACAAGGAACAACAACAACAACAATAATTGTCACTCATGAACCGTGTGAGTCATTATACAGTAGCCATTCCGTAGAGTAAACAAAACTAACGTAACCTATTAAGAGATTATGATTTAAATTATGATGTTTAAATTAATTTTATTAGTCATTATTACCGTATGATTCTGTCATCTGTTTCGAAGTCAAAAAATTTCTTTATTAAAAATTGATATTTTTATGCACTTTCTGAACGTCGGTCTATATGATGCCTGCCACCGGTTCGGGAAATAGCCCGGCGAGAAGAAGCGGCGTAAGAAACTCGCACGGGGCCACCTTCTAGCAAAAAGATGGAAAAATGTTCTTTTCAATAAAAATATTTTTACAACTACTTAATCTATATAACAGAAGCAGAACAGCAGCCTTGCAGTGAGCCATCTTATTCCCAAGGTGTGCGATCGTTAATGAAAACATTGACCTTATAATAAGCTTTAGCACACAAACGTTCTTTAACAATTTTGTTAAATTTATTAATGGAAAGATTTTGAACGTTTTCTAAGATTCTAGTGTAAAGGCGTATACATTGACCTTTAAAAGATTTACTTACTGTGCTAAGTCTGATCACCGGTATTTCTAACTTGTTCTTATTTCTAGTATTCCTACAACGGTTGTCGCTTTTCTTTTTGAAATTATTTAGATTCTTTCTGACGTACAACACATTGTCCAAAATGTATTAAGTAGCGACGGTCAGAATACCTATTTCTTTAAACTTTTCTCTCAGAAATTCAAAACATGACATCTTATTAATAGAACGGAAAAGAATAGTTTACCTTGCTACGATAGAGATCTCTATGTAATCTCTATGTACTTCCATTATCTGATTGGAAGTAAAGGCGTGTAAACAAATGAGATGTAAATGTATAGAGAACTGCCGTTCATAATTATGTCTTACGCTTGACTACTTTTTGTTGAAACATGCCCAACCTGTCTGACATTGGACATAACGTTCATTGAACTATACTAGATCATATAAATATGTAACATACTATATGTTTATTTGTCAATAGTTGTTTTAGAATTGCATATTCGAAAATATTGCAAATTTTATTAGTTATCATTATAATCAAAACAGATATATTAATTTTTACCTGTTGCAAATTTTATTTACATACCTGCTTGTTTATTTACTCGTACGTTATATCTTGTAGGTATTAGGTAATTAGATAATTAATGTAGGTATATCTCTTCAATTTTTAAGATTCTTGTAACACATAATTATATCTATTATCAATTTAAAATTTCGTGCAAAATATGCGCTTGCGCAATCGAGTCCATTGGCAGTCTACCGAGACCAAATATCACCATACTAAAGATTGTTTTTGTCCCTAGTGGTGTACTGCGATTACAATGGCTCCGGGCGCGCGCTGCTGTGGCTGGAGGAGTATGTGGCCCGGATGGTGCTGCCCGTACACGCCACGCGGTGTAAGGCACTGTCCATCACCTCTGGACAGAGCGAGATATACAGGTAGGATTTTGCGAGTTTCTCACGCCGCTCTTATCGGCGGGTTATAGTTTAACTGATGGTAGCTTTTTCTGTTGACTTTCCGAAAAAAGCTTGTTAAGTTTCAGTTGGAAATATTTTTTTTCATTTCATTTCAGTTGGTTACTATAATTCAAGTAGGTACGGCGATAATACCTTACCTCGAAACCCTTTTCGTTTTATGGGGTAAGAAATTACCGCCGTCCATAAATACCTGCAACTCACAGGTGTCATATTGTGCTTTGCCGGCATTTAAGATGGTTTCAATAAAGCGAATGACTATAATACGTTGAAGTGCTTAGGTGCTAGGATAGGTCTCGGCCAGTCAGCTAACATAAAAGTTCGTGTGTGTGAAATTTAATACGAATATTTTAAAGGGTTTGAGCAACGTTTTTATATCAGCCGACAGACATATCTGAATGCGACATGAGCTTACAAACTTGTAGTTGGCTGGCCCTCAGAACCCTGATTAAACTGTCAACGGCATAAAATGGCTTTATAAACGGTTCAGAAGGTTCTAAAGTAGGTCTAAACCTAACACTTCTCTACGCGGACGGGTTGCGACATCTTCTATCAATTAAATAGAATTTAAGCATATAATAAGATAATCTGGTCAAAGTTTTAAGGTCACATGTATATATTTTTTACCGACTTCCAAAAAAAGGAGGCGGTTATTGGAATAAGAATCGTAAACTGATTACGCTCTTTGAATATCTATTGTTTGTTTTGGATACATTCTGTATTATCTCGTGTTCTAGTAAAATTAAGATCTTTATTGTAATAGTTGAAATGATTTTATATAATTTTATAGTTGAAAAGTTTTCATCTTAAAAATTATAACTAATTGACAGTTACAAATTTTCTTTTGATTCTTACAGATCAGAGTCAAAGGAGATATTGAGGCAAGCGGTGGGTGCGAGTGAGGACGACTGCCTGGTTTTTGGCGCCAACCTGACGAAATTGCTGCGGGCGTTGCGGCCGCAGAGAGTGGCGCTGTTCGTGTCCTCCCGTGAGACTGAGAGACAGATCGCACCGTGGAGAGAGTTCGATGCGGAGGTGAGTTTACTATGTTAATGATCAGCCATTTTGATTCTTATAGTATTTTAATTATTCCGCTACCGTGACCCCCAAAAAAGCTATTCTATGTTCAACTGTACAATAAGTTTTAATATTATGATTATTTAATTTTTATTAAACTTTAGTAACAAGCCAAACAAGTTTATTTTCTTGAAGGAATTTGAAAAAGTTTTTGTTTAAAGTTTTTATTAAGGTTACTTACTTGTTTCATTGTAGCCAAACTAACAATATTTGGCAACTGTTGTAATGCCTATTGCCTTCAATTTTCATTTTTAACCGACTTCCAAAAATGGAGGCGGTTATACGTTCGGCTGTATATATATATATATATATATTTTTTTTTTTTTTTGTATGTTCAACGATCTGTGAACCTCCGCCGTCTGTGGACCGATTTTTAAAATTCTTTTTTTGATGTAAAGGGTATATATCCCAATTGTTCCTTTTGGTATCAAAGTTTTGACCTGATAATGGGATCCATTAGGAATTGAGGGAACTCCTCGAAATTTATATGGACACATGTGGTGATTTCGACTTTTTCTGAAGTAGTCCAAGCATATACTACCAAAAAGTAAGATTTTGCACCAAGTTATACCCTGGAATTGGATCCAAAAGTACTGAACAGAACTCTTGAAAAAACTTAATTCCTTATATATACATGTTTGGGGATTCCGGCGTTGTTTAAAGAACTAAGCATAAGCCATTTTGTAACTTACAGTAATCATCATCATCATCTTATATACAATACCTAATGGAAGCTTGACGCATATTCAATTATTAATTCGAACTAAACTTTCTTAAAATGTGTTAATAATAATTTAACAAATATGACTAAAAAGGGAAAAAATATTATTTTTAAACAAAAATTAAAACCGACTTCCAAAGTAAAAATGCACAAAAGAGTATGAAATAAATGTTATTTTCTAAATAATTATCCTTTTAAATTCGGATAAACTTTTAACTATTTCTCTACACTATCATCACAATTTTGAAGGCGGTACCAGCCCAAACAATATCCAGCATTTTTACTCTGGAAGTCGGTTTTATTTTTTTGTTTATTTAAAATAGAAATGCTTTTTCTGTTATAATTAGTAATGCTAAATAGACAATAACATAATAAAAATTGCATAAATGAACTATTAACAAATATTTAAAACGCAATTTCTCAACAGGCTTATCAGTAGTGCACAGTCACGTATTGTACTAGCTATAAACATTACGTAAAATAGAGGTTGCTGTGTCGACTGTCGAGTGTCGATACGACCGGCAAATTCCTATAGTTTTATCTAGTGTGCGAAACGTACGTGGCCTAGCAACTAACAAAAACTTAGTCACACTTAGTCGTGATTCGTGAATAATAACCAGTACCGGATTAGCCATATAGGCGGAGGCAGCAAGAGCTATGGGCCCCGCCCCTGTGCGGCCGCATCGACCGTGGGAGCGTAAAAAAAAATATTCATACATAGTAATAACAACGCTGAAAATAGAACTCCGCGCTAATGCTTAATACAATAATGCTGAAAATCAAACACACGACAGCAATTGAAAAACTTGACACTTGTAAGTTCGATTTTCAGCTCTATTGTATTACCCAATAGAACTGAAAACAGTTCTGAATACAAAAAAGTATCTAACTAGGCCTGGCAGTCCAAGCCTCAGCCAAGCCTCCAAGCAGGCCTCGCGCATAGCAGCCGAATTTTTTTTTTAAAAAGAATGAAAAATCCAAAGTAGGTGCACGTCATAAGGTGTCTTATAATGAAAACATAAGAATTAATTCTCAACTTAAAGATATTTCTCGAAGTCATAGATCGTGAACAATAGAAAATTAAACTTTCCATAATCCTGTGTACAAATAAGGTTTGGTAAAATCAATTACGGACATTTTGATTATATGGTCTACTGCATAAGTAAAGACGTTTAGGCAGAAAAATATTTAAAATTTCGAAAATACAAAATAGTAAAAATAGAAACATATTCTTTTAAACTGACGTTCTGTTTTAGGTTATTGGTTTGATTGTATATTTCTACGAGCATTCTTTCAGGTTTTAAAGTTGAACAGATTTTAATCTGGAACGTTTTCTCTCCGCTCGCTCGCGTTTAACATAATATTATAATATTAAGTACCGACGGTCGGTTAAGGACTATTGATTTAATTGTTTATTCTAAAGTACACAGTCATTCAGGGTGTAAAATTTAGTTCAGTTTGTAAAATAGAAAAAAAATTGTTCGCTTTCTACGCTCGCTTGCGGCCCCGCGACAGAATATGCTACGGGCCCCGCGCTGGCTTAATCCGGCACTGATAGTAACATGACTAAAACTCTTAACTACTATTTATCGATGTTTGCCCCGTAATAGAATAGGTAAACTTCGTGTCTGACGGTAAGCGATTACCTCCTCAGGACATCAGTAGATAAGAGTTTATGAGATAAAACGCTTAGCTGGTCTAGAATATGTTGCTGTACTAACTCTGAAATATCCGAATTGCGGAGTGGGGATAAGCTGCGTCAATTTCCGTATTTTAAAAGACAGCTTATGAAAGCTATGATAATACGCCTAACGCCATACGACCTTTTAATGACATATAAAATTATTAAACAAAATAATAACAAAGAATGTGAGGAAGTGAGGAGGACGTGACTTTTTTGCGTTTTCTTCGCACGTTTGTATTCGTGTAGAATTGTAGATGTTGGAACCGAATTCTTTCAATAAGAAATATTGCCATGGTAGCAGACATAGCCATAACTTCTACTAGTGGAATGCACGCATGTGCCCTATCCTTTGGATAGTAACCTTCACTATATCAACTTATAGTATTACTCGTACTCAAAAAAAAATGTCATTAGCTTAAATACTAATGACATTTTTCCATATAACTAAATTTGACTTATGATCATCTCTATAAAATGGTCGTTGGTTCTCTAAATACGAATAAGGGTCAGCTCACACCGAAGTGAGATGATACGCGACAAGGCGCTGAATTTTTAAAATAGTGATTCAAAATTGAATTTTATTCAGTACACAAGAAGATACACGTTTCATTGCAATAGCGGCGTCGCGCTATGCAGAGCGGTCTAGTTTGACATTCGAACTCTTGCAATGAGGGTTTTAAATTCGTGACTTTTGACACGACAAGGACCGTCGGACTAGCAAGCGCCGCCTGGTGACAGAAAAAGAATCGGAAAATTCTTATTGACAGTTTTTGATACCACTTACGCCACCAGATGACGCTTTGTGTGCGTTGGGTCTGCTCCCTAGCGGCAGAAAAAATATCAAACACCCTCATTAAACGTGTACCTATCTTCGTTGTAGTAAATAAAATTTAATTTCGAATCGCTATCTAAAAGATGTCTCGTTTCGGTGTGAACTGACGCTTAAAGTGCTCTTTTTGTTATGTATGGAGTTGGGTACTTCTTACGTATTAATGTCAATGAATCTGAATTTTTCTATAGTAGAGAAATCGTTTACAAAACCAGCCTAAAAGTGCTAACACGCGTACGGATTGGGTACGAAGTGGACCACGGCTTTGGTCCGCGAACATAATTATTATTAATTGTGTCCGCTGCGGTCTGCATCGGATATGGTTCGCTCCGTACTAAATCCGTGCGTGTGTAATATGTATATATATATATATAAACCTGTTGGCCGCGCCTTAGGTAGGGACAGGGGTGAGGGGGCGGGTTGCTTGCTGCTCGCAGTGTTGCCGCCGCGAAGTCCGGCTCCGTACTGAGTAATAACATCAAGCGCTCTTCCGCTTATTCACAATAATTATGTAACAGTCATAACAGTCACAATGTGTAATTGCAAAATTCTACATTATTGTTAAGGTGATAAGGTCGTTTTTTGTATCATTCTTAATAGTCGTTGTTACATTGTGATTTCGAGTGGCAAAAAGTGTCGTGTCTATATTAATCCGTCTAGCCCCAATACAATTCGCAACGCGCCGTAAGGAACTTCGTTCCAAAAATCGGATTAAGTGACACGTTAGTTTTATGTCATTTAAAGGGCTAACACACGTACGGATTCGGTGCGAAATCCGACCATGTGTAGAGCAGTCGGGCGTTTGGGCCGGACAAGGATCTCAGTGTTGCCAACTTAGGTATTTTCCCCCCAAAATTAGGGGAAAAATCTACAGGGGTTTCTCGGAGGCAGGATTTTTAAGAGTTTACTCCTTATGAATCAATTTTTATATGTGTGTATAGCCCGGGGTATGAAAATTTATAGGGAGTGATATCATATTAAATGACGCGTTAGTTTTATGTCATTTACGCGTAAGTCTTTATATGTATAAACTCATAAAGTTTTTAGAGTTTATTATAATTTATTATATTTATATTATTTTTACTTCAATCAAGTCTGTTGGAGAGCCTTCTGAGTACACGTCTTACAGAATGCAACTATAATAAATAACCTTTTTGTGACTTTCAGCTTTTACGTTGTTTATAAAATGTCTGAATCTTCTATGTCTTTAATTTGCATTAACTTTTGTTTTTTGTTCGAATAATATTTCCAAACAAATTCTTGTATTTTCTCACAAAATATATAATACGATTGTTGTGTGACGTAAGTAATAACGACCCGTTTTTGGAGATGCGAATAAATTCCCTGCCCACGAGCGTCTCAACTAGGCCAAATCTATATTTTATTATGCCTCAGTTATAAAAAATTTCATTACATACAACTTGAAAATATTTAAGGAAACAATTTGTTGAGTTACGTTATATGAAAAGAATCATGCTTTGTCGACGATGATCAGATGAAATTTACAATGTATAAATGCGTATGGCCTCCATGTGTGGACGATTCTCTGAAATCAATTGCCATCGAAACCCGCAGGCGGTTAAATAAAATCCATATAATGCACATATAAAAAGCTATTGAACAGTTAGTAGGTGACAAATTGCAATTTGTGTTATCTGACCCTCACACCTATATATACAATGTCTAGTTCAAATTAGCATACACTAATCTGATTGCAGTGTCATTCACCTGTCGAAATTTGACGCAAATAGAAAGTGCACAATCGATTCGCCAAATCGATACTAAAATATTTGTTATGTTTAACAATTAGTATGGATGTTATATTTATTTATATCTTTATGCTTAGTAACACATTCATCTACATTAAAATATCTATTTTTCATGTGGAAATCTAACCCATGTTTTTTTATAATTCGACATCGATAGTTATGAATTATTCTTCGTCGCATTTACAATGAAAGCTTACTATTCGCAATTAAATATGTTTTATCTTCGCAGATAATCAAAATCCCCGAATCAAAGGAAGGATTTATCGACCTGAACAATCTGGAATCGAAATTGCAAGAGAACAGCGGCACGGGGAAGAGAATGATTGGATATTTTCTTGCGGTATCAAAACTGACTGGGGTTTTGGCTGATGATGTTGCTACTACGTTACTTCTGCACCAATACGGAGCCTGGTCCTTCTGGGACTACAGTTTAGTGGCGCCCACGTCTGCAGTGGACATGAACCCGACGTTTCTGGGCGTAGAAGAGGGAATGGTGAGGAAGGACGCGGTGTTCTTCAACTGCGAAAAGTTCATCGGCGGTGTACAAGGCCCCGAAGTGGTTGTGTTCAAGAGAGATATTTTTAAGAATTCTTCCTTATACACGGATGATGTTGAGGTGAGTTATTTAGTTAAGTTAGACATTTATTTACTTGGCCAAAACGTATAACATTTTTTTTTACTTGGGGAAATCCTTTGTGGATCCCCGACGTATTGGGTATATGGGACTCCCGGGTGCGAGGTGAGGAACGCAACCGGGGATACCGCACTAAAACCCCAAGGTGCCTCCTCGTCCGCTTAGTGCCGGGCCGCTGGTCCCGCCTAAGCGATAACAGCAGCGGCCCAGTAAGCGGCATCTGCTTTCAGCAGCAGAACCATCGCAGCAGCCTGCCGACGACACCTGCACAAAGAATAACCTAATAGCAATTGTCCTACCGCGCAACCGCGGCGCGGTTGGATGATTAAAAAATCCCTGTACGTTGTACTTAGTTAATAAAGCTCAATCTGCGGTGGCCGCATTGTGATTGTTGTGGTCATATAAACGCGCCCTTAATCTCCATTTAATCAAATTTGAGACTCATTTATGTAATAAACTGTATCTCTGCTTAAGTAGGTACTTTAAACAAGATTCTCTTTCTAATTTTTACGTCTGTGTAAATTTATTTACGTCTTGTTCGGGTTGAAATTTTTCTCTAGCGAATGGATTTCTGTAGGAAAATGAAGGGGTCCAAATGACTCGCTAATCGATCTCTCCTTACAGACGCTAGCGGAGCGTATCGAGGAGCAGCGCTGTACTGAAGCAGTGCGGGCTTCACTGGTAGTCCAGCTGCGGGACGCGGTGGGCCTGCAGAACATCGCAGACCGCCAGGACCACATCACCAGGTAAAGTGGTGGCTAAATACACAGCGAGAACCACTGAACAGATTTTGTTGAAATTTCCCACACCGACACTTTAAGTATTTTAAACAGTATTTAATGGAAGACTATTTGGACTGCAAATGGGTAGAAGTAAGAATTTACTATATGAAAACAGATAAAAATATCTATTGCCTGGCCTATTTGGCTAGTTTTACGCTTTTACGATGCCAATGGACCTAATAGTTTTGGAAGCTATTATCTCTGCAGGTTATTTGGTGCTGTTTAGTTGTTTCAATATTTAATTTCGTCCCTCAATATTAGTTATTTAAAAGGCTTCAATAAAATTTTTAGGTTTATTAGCTTCCTGCTCCAGCTTTTAAAGGCACACGAGAATCAATTATCTTGTAGAAAAAATGCATAGTATCTAGAAGATCCAAGGCATTTACTACATACACGCGGCAGTCGTGGCCACTTGATATATTTGACACGTCCGGCACTGCCACTCAACATACAATAAACACCTAAACGATGAAATAAATATCTGCCAATAGCGCGTCTAAATATTCGGCCGGTGCCAAAATATCCATTAATGACAATTTGTCGGCTGCCAAGAAATCTGGCCTTATGTGATATAAATTTTATTCAAGACACTTCTATGCTTACTTACTCGTCAACTGCTGTTTTCTAACATGCCACGCGCATGTTAGAAAATATTTAGGACATTATTTAGTTTTAAGAAAGTTCTTTATCGGTTATCTCTAAAAGAATTCTTCCATTCCTTGTGACTTGTGTTGCGTACATAGATATAAATGGATAACCCATAAGAGTCAACTCACACCGAGACGCGACGCGGCGCGCATTTTTAAGATAGCGATTAAAAATTAAACTTAATTTACTACCTAAAAAGACCTACCTACACGTTTCATTGCATGAGTTTGAATTGCGAGTGAAACACGGTGCAAGCGCTTACCTAAATAAAGTTCGTTTTTGTATCGCTGTGTTAAACAGTGCGCGATGCGTCGCGTCGCAGTGTAAACTGACCCTAAGTCGTGTTTTGGTAGGAAACTAAAGATGTACACAACAGCTTTTGGCTTACATAATACTCAATCAATAAAATGTATTGTGCTTAATGCTTAAGTTACATGTTTATTACATAGAATGTTGGCCTCGACTTCTGATTGCAATACAATGTAGCACCCACACGGAGGTCGGAGATATCTCCCTACGAGGGTCAAGCGGATTGAGAAACCATGTCGTAAAGCTACACGGATAAAATATTGTGTATTTATTTATTGTAGCGATAGGGCACAACGAAGTCTATTAACCCTGGCCTTGATGGTTTATATTATAATGACATAATATAACATTTTGTAATTCAAGAAGTTTACTAGAATATTACATAATCCTAAAACCAAAACCCCTTCGAATGCGATTAATTTTGCCTGAGCGTGGGCCAGATCTTAGGACTTTCAAGAAGGCGTTAATCGTTATCCTAAATAATATAATATAGGTAATAAATCACATAAAATTTATCAAATATATCTCGCTACAAGCTGCCACATAAAATACAGCATTGTATATTATATTCAAAAGATTATTTCTAAATGGGAAAGGTTACAAGAGTTTTGCTGTCGAAACAAAGTTCAAAAAATCGGTTGTCTGTAAAGTCGGTTTACTGACGATAGTTGAACGTGACAACGTCATAATAATAAATGGAACGCCTCAGAGTTTATTTTTGTTACAATTGTTGTTGTTATTTTTGTTACAATTGTTTTTGTTACAATAAAAAAAAAACAATGTTATGTTTACAATTGTTTTTTCGTGCGTGCAGCCGGCTCCATCGAATTATAAGACGTCACGTCAAAATATTCGTTACAAACGAATATTGGAAATAATTTATGTGATACTTTCTGTTACCTAAGAAGTTTTTCTCATTCCAATCTAATGTTATTTAAGAACAATAATACATGACGCCTGACTATAAAGTTTAATAACTTTATATATAGACCTTAATAATAAATAGATAGAGAATAAAATAGACCTTGTCACATTTTCAATTCTGTTTCAATATGTGTGACAAATATTTTAAATGGATGTTGCCAGTGACTTCTTACGCGCAAAAAGAAGTCCCTCGAGAATCATACATTTTACATACAAACTACTACCATACCAAATTTCATCAAAGTCTGTTCAGTAGTTATTGCGTGAAAGAGTAACAAAAATTCATACATCCATTCATAAAAACTTTGGCGTTTATAATATTAGTAAGTATAAGTTGTCACATAGATATCGATTTACCTAAAGTATATAAGAATTAAGAAAAATTTAGGTGTGCGAAAATCTAACACTAACACGATACTCGAACGCCAATGTTTGCAGATATATAATACACTCGGTTTAAACGCACAGTAAATATGCGCAAAGTATATTTTTTAGGAAAACAAATTATCTACAATGTTTAAAGAGTTTCGTGACAGAACTGAGAGAAGTGTGTTTAAGGATTAAGGCCTCTATTATCTCAACATTAGTAGGCCAAGTAATCCTTCTAATTTGCTACAACTACATCCACGAAACCTGCTTAAGTACTTAGCTTAAGCAGTTTAATCTAGCAAATTTCAATATGCTATTTAAGAAGCAAATTGTCAAAAACCGCGCCTAGGATTAAAGTTACTGGAGATCGATCGAACGATAGGCAATAGGCAGCAATCCAAGATCGGATTGATCTGATATTGAAGTTATTAATTTCAGGCGTTATTGCATAACCTTTAAGATTTAACCGTTTAATCCGGTAGCCTGTAATGATTTCATAATAGCCTGAGTCATAGTCTCAGAATATCATTGAACCTGATTCTATTTGCATCAAATATTGCAGTTCGGTATTAATAGGTGTGTTTATCACGGAAGGCGCCATCACGGCCAGCCCGGCTGATCGTTGACGTAGGTAAATAACTCGGAGTATATCTGCAAACGGACATGTCGACATGTTAATGTTGTGTCATGTGTTTCTTTAACTAATAAAAACCATGTGCATAAAACATAAACTTAGCCATCATGATTAATTTAAAAATATATCTATTTTAACTATAATAAATAACCACGGTCTATATATAAGCTATGCCGGGAAAAATTAAATATACTTAAACCCAACTGACGTGAAATTTTGTGTCCTGTTTGAAATTGTTCAGCGCGAGCCGCGAAAATAAGCAGAATTATAACAGTAAGACTCAGGGAAACTTAGGTTCGTAATAAAAGAGGAAGTTTTAATTCACTCGCTTATGTAAACTTCCTACTTCCTATTTTCCGCCGTGACGTCACCGCTCCCCGGAGCCGGGACGACTGAAATTGCTGAAACCTTGTAAGATACCAATTATCGGCTTTCCTATTAGGTACGAGTTATATTTTCTCGATAAACTGTCAATAACTTAGTTGACATAGAAAATTTGTAGACCGATCGATCCACGTGCAAAAATAAATCCATAAAATATATTAGCTAGTTATTGGAAGACTAAAACGTAGTAACGTAGAGCAAGAATTTTAAGAAACGGACTTTCAGTTAACAGAATCGATATTTTGACCGCGTTTTTTTAGACATAAGTATGGATAATCTGAAATCACAATCGGTTATGAAAATATTTATGTAGTTCTGTGGTTGTTATGCACAGAGCAATTTTCCTGGCGCCAGTGCTCGGTTCAGTTAGTACGGGACGCGACGCACTATTTTACCCGACCGCCTAATTTTACTGACCTATTTCGCTGACCCATCGACAAGTTAGTGCGGTCCCTAATTAAAAATTAACACATTTTAAACAACGATACGCTAGGACATTGTTTCCCATTTGGTTTTTTCTAAGTACCACTTCGAGAAAGACCTGAAACTCGTGTACGAGGGGTATTTTGCATATTGCAGGAACGTTAAATAAAAATGAAATCAGGTGTATTTTTTATTTATTATCATGAAAAGACATTCTAATGACAGAGAGAACATATTATGTTCGATTAATGTGACAAATGTGCACGTTTATCTTTGCATAACACTGAAAAATCTGGTTGCATTTTGGTCAATCTCAAGTCGTCTTCGAGTTGATATCTGTGACGATGTTTATTTTTTAAGTTTGCGGAAATTCGCTCTCGCAATGGTATACGTTGTGAAAAACGGCAGTAAATATTTTATTGCTACTTCGCTAACACGATAAATGTCTTTAAAGACCAGCCCAAATATTAACCAGTGATTGCTCAGCAAAACAACTTTTGGGTCTACTGTTGCATGAGATATCTATTAATTCCTCTTGGTCAGAGATGGATAGGTGGAACAGTTTCCAACGCTTGAACTTGGCTTGAACGCTGGAGAAAGCGCTTGATGCATACGGTTGACTTACCTACGGATCGTTTAATTTTTTATTTTTTTTGGCAATTGTTATTGCATTAGGTATTGTTTTGTAAGGATTTATTTTGATTGTTTTGACTTATATCGCAGAGATTGCTGCGCGTACCCCTTGATGCAATCTCACGTACCCCTGGGGGTACGCGTACCACTAATTGGGAAACACTGCGCTAGAATTTATCAAAACATTTATCGAATCAAGGCCACCAATAAAAGAAGATAATGATTCTTGTAGGTATCACTTAAAAAACTCAAATTCTTTGAATAAGGCTCTTTGATAATAATTCAAAGAAACAATGCAAAATTCCTAAAACAAGAACAATTTTAAGTTTACGAGATTTATGTGAAACTATTAAACAAAGAATTTTCTAAAAGACGAACCAACAGCTGCAAAACAACGACCACAAAACATGAAAGCCACCTAAGAAAGCAACTAAGCCATGTCCTATTTTCTAGGGTAAATAAACTCTGAACACAAGTATTAAATCACACATTACATATTATTTTCAATCACAGTACGCTGACATCATTTTTGAAACTAAAATGTTTTTATATTTCTATATAAAATATCTCATAAATAAAATAAATTAACCATTTGTCATTTGTTATTTTTTTATTTAAAAATTTAGAACACTATTATGAATTCTTGCCAATATTTGTTAAATGAATTAGATATTACGGTTTCAAAGTTATTTTCCGTAGTAAAATGATGTTTTTCCAACATAAAGTAGGTAAATACGGATTAGGATAGTGTATTTGTGTGTCATCTTGTAATATTATGTAAGCTACTGTTAGTAAAATTTTCAAGTTCCAAATACTAATCTTTGGTATAGAACTAAAACGACTAATCAAAATGAAACAATCTTCAACTTATCTTACTGCACATTATATTAAGACTCTACCTTTTGCTCGTTGCGTCTATCCGTTGTGGAAATCTATCTGTCTGGATTAAGTGTCCGGTATTTTTATTATGTTTGTCCATTTTACCCACTTTAAACGAGAGGGCGAAAAGTTGGCTACATATTTGTTCTGTGGCCTCTGCCTATCTCTACGAGGCTCGGTGGTCAATACCTATAGAGAATAGCCGTGAGTATGTGTATATATTATTAATATTGTAAAGATAAAGAACCTCCTCTTTCATAAAACGAAGAACGAGAAAGATAACATGATATTTAACCCAGGGTTAACTTTAACCCGGATGTGCGCAAGAGGGCCTTAGTAATTAATGTAAAGTTATCATTGCTCTTTCATGTTTCTGAATAAACATGAGGTTTTACTCGTGTGTTTGGATGACATTAGCGTATTTGTTTATTGTGGCACGGCGAGCCGGCGTGTTAGCACTTGGCAATCTCAGATGAAGTCGATCGCACCGCATGGTGGCGCCTCGACAGATTTATTCTTATTGAATGTACAGTTTTTATGTTCATTTATTTTGTTACACGGTCTACATATTAATTCACGTCTTGTCTACTCTATATGAAACTTAGTCAACGGATCAATCTACATGAATGTGTAACCTTAAAAAAATCCAAAGGCTCTTTCTCGACATCCGTAGCTCTACTTAGTTTTGTCTAAGTTAAATATCTCAATTGATATCAACACCCGAGCATAGGAAGATATAGCCGTTATTGTTTCTAAATAATATACAAAAATTACTATTAGTTTTGACTGTCTTAGCCGAAATCTAAAGAATTTCTCTGCTTCTTGCTTCGAGGGTCTTAGGCTTTTACAGTTACAATTAGAACGTTACGTGCCGTACGTTCATTTGGCACGGGCCCAACTCGGTGGCCTTGGGTCGAGGAAATCTTTACACTCATCACGAATAATACGACCCGCCGAAACCGAATATGTGCGAATATAGAAGCCACTTGTAATGGTTATAGAATTTACACTCGAACTTTGCTTTGCGGAAGCCTATCGTATTATTGGAATGTATGTTTAATGGCCTTAATTTATTATTTTGATAGAGATGTTCTTTTGATGATGATTTTACGACCATTGATCGTTTTTTTTGTAGTTATACATTTGCGTCAATTGTAGGCTTGCCAAACATGATAGAGCGGATATTAAATGTAAAAGCGGATGGTAGCCAGTACTAATATGAAAACACTATCTGAGTTACCGGTATCGCAAGGCCTTGAATATATTTGGGTTGGTGTCAAATGTTCAGCACTTCCTTGAATATTTGCCTGTTAAAATACATAAATCGTCTTCGTCTTTCCGCCGTCGCGACGGGAGGTTATTATATAATACATTGTATTTAATTTAAGTGAGATATTTTTCTTTCTTTTTGATGTAACTTAGTTGTTTAGCTTGAAAATTAACGAACACTTGATTCATCGATACATGGAGTCTGGCAAACGAAAGTTGAACATGAGAAATGGCTGGAAATTTAAGAATCTAAGGGTGACAACATTTTAATTCCTATAAAAAAATCTAATAACTTGTTACTTGATAATAATAATTTAATTAGTACTAACATGATAAATAAATGTTCTTTAACCATTTAAGCAAAAACCACTTAGTTTTTGTTAAATTTCGTTTGTCAAATTCACTTCGAAGGTCGTATAGAGTTGTCAAATAAATTAAGATTTTTTTTAGATTAGATTCATTGACGCGATGCATGTGAATGATGCATAATAATTTGATATTTATCTTATTCACAGACCCATTGAAAAAAGGTCCGTCAGTGATGGACATAAAATACGGAGAATAGGGGAAAACCAGGATAGTTGCCACACTTCTTAAAATCACTCCATATATCTTAGTAAATAAAGTAAAATGCTTTATTTGTATAACCAGCCGGCACTTCGGATTTTCATTGACACATTTATAAAAAGTAAAAATAATTTTATTTAATATTTTTAGAGTATTAGCGATTTCAGCGAACCTTTTCATTTTGTGACTATTCCATATATGTGATAGTTGCCTGATCCATCCCGTATAGAATTGATACCGAAACGGGATAACTATCCCCGAAAAACTTTGATCGAATTTTGCCTCCCCATGTAATGACACAGATATGAGATAGGTCAACTTAGCGGTATCTGTAAAATCTCTCGATTAATAATTGAAACAGGGTACACTTTATTTTCAAAGCTAGAGTAATTAAAATTGCGGCATCTATCCAAACTGGGACATGTCTCCTGGAACTACCCTCTGTTCTTGGTTCAGATCTTTATAATCTCTATTAAGTTATGTTAAGATATTTATACAAAAATCTAAACTTATTACAAAAAATGCTATAGCCTAGTATTTCTTTGGTTACAGACAAGTTCTATCCCATATCAAGAATATACCCGAGCTGATACTGCTGGGAACGCAGTCTAGGACCGTGAGGCGTTTACCCATCTTCTCCCTTATGGTCAAACATCCCCGAGGCACCTTCCTCCATCACAATTTCGTGTGTGCCATACTCAACGACGTATTCGGCATACAGGCGAGAGGGGGACTCAGTGGGTACTTGAACTATGGATCCGACATCCTTGGCATCGACGATAAGCTTCGAGAAGAATATGAAAAGCTGCTGGATATTGAGGCGTAAGTAATTTTTCGGTTTGCTATCTTATACCTACACAATTGCAGGATACTTTTGTATAAAAGAACCTACAGATGTTGAAAAAAAGTACGTCGTGACATAATAGACTCGTAAAAAAGAAAAGTGTTGAATAATTTACTAAAAGGACGTCGACACAACTACTGGTGATTCATTTAAAGTTTAATTTTAATGACGAAACGACGTTTTAAAAGAAAGCGAACCATTTACCAAGTAATTTTAATGCTGACATGGCATTAATCCCAGTGACAAACCTACAATGTTGGACATATAAATAAGAGTTTATAATAATGAAGAAATTCATCTTTATAATGTGACTTTCGGCCTTAAGTGAAATCGGCTGTAATTTTAATTTAAGATTCAATTGCTTCTGTCCGCCAGCATTTTTGTTATTTCTCTTGCCAAATCTTAATGTTCCAATATTTCAAATAATTCAGTTACGCATACATTAACCCTATAACTGAGGTCAATCTTTTGGCAAGAAAATTCTATGCAAAATATTAAGTTTGCGTTATTTTAATAAAGGTACTACGTTCGTAATTTCAAAATACTTGACCATTTATCACTGGTTTACTAAGTTAAATTATGCATAATATTGAATTTTTTTTAGAAATAATCATAAATTTCCTCTTACAGGCAGAAAGAAATAGCTCGAGTTCGCAAACTGAGTGTAGTAAAGTCGCCCGAAGTCCCGATACACAATGAGCACTTGCGGCCTGGCTTCTGCAGAATATCCCTACCGTTTTTCATGTCAGAATGTGAATTAGCCTTTGTATTGGAGGCATTGAAAATGGTGGCTACCGAGGGCTGGAAAATATTGCCGCAATACGTCGTGAACTCCGAGACAGGACAATGGAGACATCATTCAAGCTCCGTGCTACGTGACAGAAAATCCCTGCACTCCTTACGATTCAACGACGGCAAGATGTGTGCAAATGAAAGACGTATTTCTGGTAAGTCTTACCTTCCTTTGTAGTGTTTTTGCATTTTCCAGTTTCTATGTAATTATTTTTTATATTTTTAAAGAATAATAAGAAATAAGAAGTTATATTCTGATTTTAAAGAAAATATTTTTTTTGCAGGCCCAGGAATTTTCCCACAAACGTACACAGAGTGTTTACAAACCGCAAGAAATCTATTCAACAGAGCACGAAAATTAGCTATGAAATGTATTATTGAACCCGAAGTCGGTTTCAACCCAAAGATAGATTACCTTCGCTGGTTCATGTTGCCAAAAGAAGCTCACGACCTTTTACTTGGCAAATCGGCCAACGTGAAACATATTGTTCCCTTCGATCCATCTGGTTACACCGGGGCCAGGAAAAGCTTGCAAATTTCAAGATCTTCGAATATATCTTCCCCTATATTGGGCTCTTCCGCGAGACACTTCAGTCTCTCAGCTATTGACGACTGTCAAATATTAAGATTTAAGCAAAAACAAAAGTTCTACTCAAGAGAATCTAGTTTGAAAGAAGCCAATAAAGAAGACTTATCCCCCGAGACCGCGAACCCAGTTCAATTCGCCGTTGGGGAATCAGTATCGCCACTACGCATAGTTCCCCAACACGCCAAACCTATGCTCATGATGAGATCTAGATGCTACAGCTTAGGATCTGATATTCCACAAGTTCCGTTAAGTACAGAAACGAAATTAAATTTAGGCGTAAAGGAAGCTAGTCCGATTCATCATATAGATAAGAAGAGCACATTCTGTCATTGCGGTAGTCAAACAGACTTGCAGTCCCTAGACGACGGAGTTATGTCACCCATTAAAAAATATCCATATAGCGCACAAAGTAGCACATCCATCTCAGACTGTAGTCAGACGGGACGCACCTCGCCCACCGCATCCGTAGCTTCTCATACATCAGAGGACCTCCAAGCCTACGTTAAAGAAATGACCAAAGAAATCGCAACTGAAATTAAGTCAGAAATCCGAGAAGTTATTTCCAGAGTCGACGACATTCTCGACAATTCAGATGCTCTCGATCAGTCTAATATAAGTCTCAATTCAACGTCTAGTCAGAGTGATAAGAATTCAGTGTCCGTTATCGACGTTGCCGAATACCTGATGGGTATGTCCAAAGAGATGGCCTCGGAGGTTAAGCACGAAATTCGTGAAATGGTTAACCAGGTCGACGAAATGATCTCTCCAGACTTAAACACGTTGGGGTCGAGACGAAGCTCTCCACCACAGCCTGTCAGAAAAAGAATAGGATCCGGGCCAGAACTAGGTCTAGACCTTCCCAAGTTGAACACTGCTCAGCAACTGAAAAAATGTCCCACTAGTCCTTTATTCACTTCCCATATTTTAGAGGACGACAGTCGCTCTTGCAAACGATCTCCGACCATACAGTCGCCCAAGTCGGCTCAATGTACACCCTCTCATGAAGCTTCCGGGCCGAATAGTATCTCGTTTAATTCCAGTGAAACCTCTACTCCGGATACTATAATTCAAGTGGTGACCACATCTCAAAATTCACCCAATCTTCCCAAGTCTTCGAGCTCGAATAAATTGTCGGACGATGAAGTCAGCTGTGCTGACACAATTTGCAGACACTGCTGCATAAAAAAGACCTGGTGCCAAAACCCCTCCGTCAGTTCACAGGACAGCGGAATCAACATGACTTTTACCGAAACTGACTCCTTTAGTGACTTCGGTGAGTTGACTTTTCTCATTAGTTTCAGCATGACCATAATGTCATTTTTCGTTTTTAGTTTCCACCCCTCGTGTATGAGCACATACTTTTTCTTTTCTTTGTTTTTTATTCGTTTACTCATTTCTTAGTTTTCACTGTTTTGTTCGTTCATCTATTTTAGCGAAATGGCGAACTTCCTCAGACCCGACCAACAATAAATTAAGAAAACTACAAGGTAGACTGCGCTCGTGCCCTGATAAAAATGAGGTGCCTGATATTATAGAGGGCGTTCCTGTGTGTTCGAGTAACTCGACCAAACAAGTTATAAAGTACACTGAGACGGAGTCTGGAAGAGTGGTCTTTCACATCCAAGACGACGATGGACACAGTCGGTAAATATGTTTATTATATTGTCGTATCTACGAGTATTAAATTATTAATATATAGGTTCATATTTTTTTAGATTTAACTTGATTTCACACCAGTAAAAAAACGTTACAAAGTTATGACGATAGTAGAAAGTCTTCGAAATGTTTACATATTCCTATGTAAATACGCTGTATACAGTCGCGATAGAGCCTGCTTAATTTAAAGTGGTTTTAGAAGCATTCCTTCTCATTACTAGCTTGCATGAAATTGACATTTTAAAGCCTTCTAGATGTTTGGAAATTGAAACGACTTTCTAGAACATGCTACCGTTTTCCAGAAGCGCAACGAGCGCGTTGGACTCAAAGCGGTCGAGTAGATCTTCGAACGCGTCCTCTAGTTGCTCGGACCAGAGCTCCCGGTCTAGCGGCTACGGGACTGACGCGCACAGAGTCTCTAATGATGAGTCCCTTTACGATAGGAGGTAAATTCCTAGTGATCCCAATTGGCATTTTCTTTATGGGCTTCTCATATTTTTGGTTGCAAAATTATCCATTAGTAGTATTTTTGTAGGTACGTTGTGGTTTTTCTAAGCTATTTTTCCAGATGTTGGACGCTCTTCATTTCATCTTTTATATATACAGTGTCAAAATAACTAATCATTACTTTATATTTGCAAAAACTAGTAGTTTGGTCATCATTCTCCTAAAACCTTTTTTCATTAAATTAATCTCTAGTATGCATGATAGCAGTTGTAAAAAGATTTATTGCCTGTTAGGTGTTCATATTAGAACATTTTCTTTTATTATAGGAAAATTTTTCAAATACTGACATAGCCACGATGTAGCCACGAGTATGGTATATATATATATATATATATATATATATATATATATATATATATATATATATATATATATATATATATATATATATATATATATATAGAAATATGTAAGGTTTATTACCTTACATATTTCTTATTTATTACCTTTAAAACACGACTCAAAATAAAACTACATATTTATAAATAATGAGTCGGAAAGCCACCTCTTTAAGTAATTGCACAACGATATTTCAACTTTATCACTATTATAACACGACTCATACAATACAACCGTACAACTAATACAAACGTCTCATCGCCAGTGAGTCGGAATGCCGCCTGTTTAAGTCAGACTGCTGGGAGGAGCCAGAACAAGACGATAGCAGCGCCTGTAGTGACGCCTCGCTCACTGACTTCACCTTCGACGACGAGGGCAAGTGGCATTGCCCACCCAAGAACGTGTGGAAGGCTACTGTTGAGGTATGATTACATTTAGCCTCACCAATTACAATTACAAATACTACTAGTGTCTATGTCTACGGTATGTATACCCAGTGAATTTCGGGATTACCCTTTTGGTGACTTCAATTATGATTTAAAGTGAACTCTAGAGTCGACAGCCATTCCATTGCTGTCGTTTCTGGGTCAATTTTTGACCATCACCTTTGTCAAACGAATTTGATCGATTTAAGGGCGTATAAGTCGTAGTTTAATGATACTGAATTGTATAACGAGATTGGATTTTAAATAAATAATAAAACCAACGTATATAGTGCATTCAAATATTCCTTGATTTATACCTGCAGAATATTTCTTAACACCACATCGATCCGTACAGATAACAAAAAACCGATACAGATCGAACGGCAGCTTCGTAAATTTGTGTATATATAGAAGATAGAATTAGCCACCTCATATTTCGCAATTTTTCATTCTGTATTTTTTTTTGTTTTAAACACTTACAGATTGTGTCGCGGTGCACTTTTCTTTTTCCCGACGTTTCGGATACTTTCCAGCAGCCGTGGTCACGGGAGGAGGTGGTGATGAAAAACAATGAACAATATTCGCGTAAACCTAAGAAATCAATATCTGTAATTTTTTCCAGGCAATTCAAGAGCATCATATGATCAAACCGAACGACAAAGTGCTCGTCTGTCTGTCCGGCAGTAGAGACTCTATAGCGCTGCTCCACACCATGCACCAGTACCAGTTCTACGCCAGGGCTAAGGGCGTACATTTTAGCATAGGTAAGCAGAGTAACTTTACTGACGGTTATGTTTCGGCACGAAAGTTCAAAGTTCACGGCAGTTCGACTGGAGAAATATCACGACCTCACATAAAACCGGAGTTAAATAGGGCTTGTTTTGTTTTGCAGAGTGAGTAACAGTACTGGAAGCATAAGGAGATTGAGGATTTAAAATTATTGATAAATTCTCTGGTGATTAGGGTGTCCAAGGACGGCGGTAGTCGCTTACAATCAGGCGTATATCTTCTTCGGATTATCTTTATTAGTAATATAATATGTCAACATAATTATTTACTTTCAGGTGCTCTGTTTGTGCAAGAGCCGGACTCGAACGTCGATCCGCTCCATTTGATGGCGTACTGCAGAACTTTGGGCGTCAAATTAATTTATCAAGACAAAATGAACCACAGCGAATTGCAACGTAAGTAGTTTTATTTTATTTTTGAGAGTTTTTGTATGTTGTATGTATGTATGTATGTATTGGGAATTAGGATACGACACACCGCGGCACCGATTATAATCGGTGTGTCGTATTCCTGTTGATTTGTATTATTATTGATTCGTATTATTATTTGAATTGGAATTCAGTTTAAACCTATATTTATTTTTTCGTATTAAATGCGTACTTGAAATAAAATTAAAATAAAATGAAATGAAAATGTTTATTTAACAAAGTTAGCTAAAGGGATGTTTCCTATGCCCCTGCACTAGACAGAGCCTGTCACGCAGGTAGCATAAGACTCAATGCACACAATTACTCCAAGTTTACATCTGTTTGCATCTTGAATAAAGTTGCAAACTTCATCTACTTAAATCGTTATAACATATTTTATCACGATCTAATGAGTTTTAATTTAGCATAAAATAATATACAATTCTGACCGTAAATTAATAATAATACACCACATATTACTGTCGTAGATTCCGGCGGGGCGCACCTATCGGAGTTAAGGCGGTGGGCGTGTCACGGCGTGCGGCGGCGCGTGTACAGCGCGGCGGCGGCGCACGGCTACGGCGTCGCGGCGCTTGCGCAGTCACTAGATAATGCCGCGCACGCGTTCCTAGCTGCCGCGCTATATGGCGGCGCGCTGGCGTCCACTAAGGCGCACTATCGCGTCAGGTAATAATGATTTATCATGATGAATATCGAGTATATTATATAACAAGTTAATGGTTTAAGCACTGTGTTAATATACAGGGCGTTTGGTAGAACGTAGTAAATCGTATGTATACTTGATATATATATCGAGCGAGGTCCAGTTCCGGCATCATCTAGAGGGTAAGGCCAAGTTAGCCTTGACCCCTTATAACTACGTAGCGATGAAGCACACTCTGCATCCTCTATCGATTATATTACAGGGAGTCCTCCGGGGAATTGTTCGGATTTATACCTGCTAAAACTTTTCGCCACCGTTCCAAGCGACAAAATGTTTACCATCCCCATCTTGATGAGTGGCAGTCCACCGTGCGCTTTACCCGAAGCTTTCTGCCGCGCACAGTAAAACTCTGGAATGATCTGTCGCCAGCGGTATTTCCGGACCAATACGAACATGAAAGCCTTCAAGAAGGGAGCGTATTCCCTCCTAAAAGGCCAGCACTTGCAACTCCTCTAATGTTGAGGGTCTCCATGGGCGACGGTAATTGTTTTCCATCAGGTGGTCCGTTTGCGCGTTCGCCCTTGCGTTAATAAAAAAACCGTGAAATATATCCGGGGAGTTGAAGACAAATCATTTGACCCCACCCTTTGCTTGGCCGATATCGGACCGTTTTTGAGATATTCGAGATTATGTATTTTTTTCAAAAGTGAGTAAACCTGATCGGTTCGGATCATAATAAAGCACTGAAAATTGTTTCAATAGTTAATGTTTTAATTTCCTCGTAATAAAATAAGCATAATTAACTAATCTAAGCACGATTTAAACCTATAAAATATTTTATGATCTTCCATTTAACGCTTTATTTACAAAACAACAGCATTTTCTTAAATGTCATTGTCATGAAAAACATTAGCTTAAAAAATTTGAACTTGCTTAAAAACGGATACGTTCTACTATTAAGACCCTGTATAAGTCTTTTGAATAGTATTTTATTGAGAATAGTATTTTTTGAGAACAGACACAGTCGTCGTCTCTTCATTCTTTCTTTAATTTAATGTACGAAAAAATTTAATTTAGCAACAACCAATAGCATAGCTGATTATAGTTCCTAATTTGTGTTTGTGTACATGTGTTTCAGGGAGCACAACATCCGCATAATCCGGCCGTTCATCTACGTGCGGTCGCGCGCGCTGCGGGCGTTCGCATGGTCGCGCGGCCTGCCGCATTTCGCCGCCAGCGACACGCCAGACTCGCCGCCGTCTTCTGACGAGGAGTGAGTATTGCTTTATTATTTAAAAACTGGCTCCGCCCGCGTTAATATAGTATCGGGTATCTCACGGGAATACTTCCATAATTCCAGAGCCTAAACTACTAAAGTGGAGTCATTTTAATAGGTAACATTTGACACTTCATCAAAATTCAACAACGTAACCTTGTAACGGCGGGCATAAAATAATATATTTTTTCGTTTTGTTAGAACTGCACAATTGCTTAACTTTTTTCAATTACGATTACATATTCATTGTAATAATTACCGATACGAGTAATTTTACGATTTGCTTTCACTAATAAACCATTCTAAACATAATAAACAATTTCTGATCTAAAGAACTGAACGTCGTTACAATGTTGCGTCAGTTAACCCTTTTTCTTTTTAAAAACTAGGGATGTTACTCTAAAAATCGAAAGCTGATAAGTAGAATCGAATGCAATGATTACTTGTGAAGAAATATAAATTAATAACCACGTTGTGATTATAATTAAACATAATTATATTTATTATTCTTTTAACTAACTATAAAAATACAAAAAATAACTAAATAGAAAAATCATTGATGTTAGGTGCAATTTAATTAGGATGTTGCTGGCAACACCAGTGCTTGTCGATGACGTCATGTCATGTCGCCATTACATGACGCAGTCTGTTGTCGTTGTGCGAAGTGACTGTGCGTTTTTGGTGTGCTCTCTGTTATTTTCTTCTGACCCGGCTTTTTTATTGGACTGATCTTACTGACTACGTTTACCTGGCTATAAATTGGACGCTGATTGCTTAACGATTAGTAAACAAGAACAACATTACAGTCTTACCATGTCGAAACGAGGGAAAACGCTAAATAGTCAATCTCGCGAACTAGTGGTGAAATTGTACAATTATTTTGAACGTGAATCAGTTAACGATGGGCCTCTTTTACCGTTAAAACGACCAAGAGAACGCGTTGCCGAAGCATTGGGAATAGGAAAGAGGACATTAACTCAAATTCTGAAAGAGAAATACGGACCATCAGGCTCAGAAGATAATACTTTACGTACACCGAAAAAATAAAGAGGGACAAAAAAACTGTTGGCATTGATAATTTTGATGCTTCTGCAATTCGCAACCACATTTATAGATATTTCTCGAGAAAAGAGTATCCTATACGGGAAAAGCTAATGAGTTCGTTAAAAGACGCAAGGCTTATTTTTTGGCGGTAAATCGTCTCTATCAAAGGTTTTGAAATCGATTGGCTTTAGATTTAAAAAATCTGACAAGCGGAAAATCCTGCTAGAACGCTACGATATTATATTGAAGAGAGTTACACAACAAGAATGTAATAACAGTTCTGATAGTTCAACAATTTTTTTGTTAAATTATGTACTTGTCTTATTTTGTTCCTTAAATTTACGAAAAAAATAATAATAATGGGACAGGGATGATGATTTTTAAAATTCACATATGTTTCAAGTCCGTATCGATTCATTCACTTTACTGATGTTTTTAAGCAGGTCAACTCACTATGAAGATAAAACTGACAGACCTAATGTTACCTATTAAAATTACTCCATTTTACCATACTTAATTTCATCGAATTCCGTTCGGTAGTTTTTGGGTCAAAGAGTAACAAACATCCATCCATCCATCCTCACAAACTTTCACATTTATAATTGTAGTAAGATATCTAATTATGTAGTCAGATTATTCTATGTGATGTGAGGCGGCGATGCAATGTCACCTCGCCAATATAGAAAATAATTATGTTGCTGAACCACACTAGATGGCCTGCTGTATCGACGTTGTACTACATTACTGGTTAACTAAATATCATATTCGAACAACAAATATTATAACATGATATTTTGTTAACCAGGATAAACTTAGTTAAAGCAAGGTATTCCCTATACAGTAGCGAATTTCGTAATTATTTACTAAATGTACATATATCACTTACGATTTATTTTGTTATTTCAGCAAATCCGTGACCTTGGACCGTTGCATATCAGAGCCGTGCGGCAGTAAGCACTCGCTGCACGAGCAACTCTCCGAGCCGCTTGGCGAGCCGCTGGCCTCCGCTCGCGAACTGCTCACCAGGCAGGAACGAACGCACCCGTACATATTCACCAGCTTGAAGAATGCGTTACATCCGCTTATTGGTTCCAGGTAACATTTTGACAAAAAGTAGCATATAACAAAACATAAAAATATTTTAAGTTATGCAGAAGACCCTGCAGAGTTAAATGTTTACAAGTAAATATAGACTACGATTGTACAAATTTTATACACAAAGTATAAATAAATAAATGAAGTATATAAGTACATATTTCATTTAGTTATCTTTTATTTTCAGGAACATCGAGAAAGGTTTAAAAGAAAGTCGTCATAGAAAGAAGTCAGTGATACAAATGAAAAATGGCGCCCCAGTGTACGACTCCGAGGAGGGGACGGAGGAGGAGCCCGTGCCATAGTCTATAATCTCCCGCCAAAAGGATTTTATTCATTTATATTTTATGGTTACTCAGTGATAGTGATGTGATCTAACTGATTTTTTGTTGTTGTTTAAGTTGTTAAAATAACAAAAAACAACGTCAAACGTTGTCGTGCGAATTAATTTGAGGTAATACATATATTTTAAATCGAATTAATATTTGTTAAGGTTAAACGCGGCAGTTGCAATGTGTCTATTTATAAATTAGTAGACGCATGAGTGTGTTCGATAGCGTTATTTATTAATATCTACTCTTTTTATAGTAGTTAAGGGTTGCCATTTTATATTTTTACGGTTGCACGGTATATTTTGTTTGAAAGCGGAAGGAGTGCATTTGTTAGTGTTTTGTGCTTGTGGCGTACATGTCGATGTTCAATGCTGATGTTATATATTTATTGTGCAGAGATCTACGAACGTTTATAATAAATCTATATCAGAGACAAATAGTCTTCTAAGCTTTGTTAAAATTCTCCTTATAATATATTTTGATAAAATCTTAATTTTATGTACTTCAGACTGTAGTGAACTGTTACATTACATCGTATTGAAACACGCTATTTGTAGTGTCTTTTCAAGACACGTTTAGTTTTAAGAAATCGAAGTATAGTCAGGAAAAATAATTAGGGTTGCTATTTTATTAAATATATTTTATGGGCATCCATGCAGAGCTTTGCTCGGGCTTGATAAGAATTTTTGCTAAAAGATTTTTATTATTTAACAAATGAATATGTAGACTTATTGTATATGTATATTTATTCATATTTCATTTGCTGTGGTAATCCACCACATATGAAATATGAATTAAAAATCAAAAAGCTAGTTTTGTTATACCTATATGTTTTTTTTTTAATATTAAAATGTACAAAATACTTTTCAGTTGTATGATCTCTACTTATTTGGTCATGAAAAAAATATGCATGGTTTTATATAATTACAATATAAAATAAAAAAATCGGTTGGTAAAGTCGGTTTACTGACGATAGTTGAACGTGACAACGTCATAAGAAATTAGTCATGTTTAGCGAGTAACGCCGGTAACGCCACATGAGTCATGTTTTTTCGTGCGTGCAGCCGGCTCCATCGAATTATAAGACGTTATCACGTCAAAAACAAAAATCAGAACTATACTCGTGGAAGGTTTCATTCACATTAGTTGACATGACAGCTTCAGACCAATGTGGACGAACCTTAACATATTCGATTTAGTAGATCTTAAGGTATAAGTATGATAATCGTTTTTATAAACGATGATAAATTAAAGTATATTCAAATTAATTACTACCAAAAATATAACAAACTATGCGATACACTATTAATTATGAATATGAAATAATATGAGTGTTGAACTATGAATATTTTACATAATAATATTATGATTTCTATGTGGCGTCACTTTGTTATTTTCAAAGTAATAAGCTGAGTATGTTGTCAGATTAAACTATATTCTGAATAGACTTCCTTGTTGTAAAGTATGCTTTATACTTGTAATGCGAAGTGATGCCACATTTATTAAATATGATCAATTAGCGATCTTTATTATGAAATATCGATGTTTATTATGAAGTCAAGAAAGATATGTATTCTATATAATAAAGAGAAGCATAGTGTATAAAACAAGGAGGTTGAAATACGTATGTGTGAGATTTTATCCTTTGTTTTTAGTAGTGAACATTTGCTTTAAAACTACTAAAATCGGTTATACTCGCACGTGGTTCAATAACCTATTGTAACATAATTTAAATTATATTTATATATGACGCACATTGAGGGGTTACAAAGAAACCATTGATATAATAGCAATTCATCCAATACGTTTTAAGCTCCAACGATACATCTCCCTTGTTTTATATTCTATCAGTCAGATCTATTTATGTATTTCATAGCTCGTAGGTAACAACGTACAAATGTGACATTATTGATGTGAGGTGATTACGTGGCAAATATTTTTGTATAGATGCTTGGTGAGAATTCCTGATCTTGATTTAGCATAAGTAAAGTCCCATTTGTTGCTTCCATAAATTTGTAAATGTATACAATGTCGTATAAATAAAAAACTATTGACGATAATCTTGTTTTTATGACCGACGCATTACTTTTAGAGACATAATTTACCTGTGATAGTTTGTAGAATATTGGAACTAACGGATGGATCTAAAATGAAGGCTCATAATACGAGATAAATAAAAGAGCAATTTTATCCTTATCAATTTATTTAGCCACTATAATAATCATACACTCACAGCGCTTACGCATGTGCGCGTGCCAACGTTTGCTTAAACTAATGAGTATTATGTGTACTTGGTATTCTCTTATGTTACAAAAGAAAGACTGAATGTGATAATATTACTTACAAGCAAAAACTACGCTACTTATAATAAATAATTTAAATACATCTATTTCATGACAACACAATATCAATACATTACCTAGTTAAAAACATCATTTTCTTGAATATATTTTCTAAGCTTCATAATATTATATCTAGGTGTAGTTATATCAATATAAGTATAACAAGCTGTTTATAGTAGAAGAATATTGAAGGCCATTTTACTTTCCACCCTGGCAGCAGGGTTTGTTACCTGTAATAAAAAAACAATTATCAACTTCACATCCATTTAATTGGTTTTGGTTTTGTACGTAGCTGATTATGCCTCCCGAATTTAATAAGTGTGTACAAGGTGATCATAATATTACTACGAAGAGAGAGGGAGTGGTCAACTAGGAAAAGAACGCGAGAGAATGTCTACAGACCCGAAGGCTTTCCATCCCCGCAGGCGCAGGTGGGCCCGCACGTGCAGTTGGTGCCGCACGCCGCCTTGCCCCCGCCGCAAGTGCCTGCAAAAAACAATTAACAGGTGAGAAGTTTCTTAACAGAGGGGTCGTGGTATACGACGCGAGGCCGCGATCCGCGACCGCGACCAGCCAATTAGGTTCTCTAGCTACGCTCACCAGGTGCGCGTACACTAAACAATCCCCGAAACAATTCATACTAAGCAGTGGCTCTGCGACCCTAAGTCGCGGGTCGCGGTCTCGCGTCGCGTGCATTGAAAGGCTTAAGTTTGACGTGTCTGTCTAAACTCGACAAACGGATGAACCGATCCGAACCGATCTAGTTTTTTTTTGTTTGAAATCTGATGTGATCGAGAGTTCTTAGCTATAATTCATCATTATCAGCTCGCTTACTGACAATGGCAGGGGTTACATTCTTTAAAAAAAATGTTTTTTCTGATAGAACAGACATAATGAGCTGTCGTTGGAAGATGGGAGTGTAAAACACAAACTTATGCAATAAAATGAATATCTGGCGACACGTTTTAAGGCATCAGTAGGTACGGCAAAGGTAGATAGAAAGGTACGTAGAAAGTCTGATTACCTACATCATTAAGATTAGGTAGAAACAGATACTTTCCGTAGCCTACACGTCAAATAAATAATGAGTAGTGACTAGCGACTACAAAATATGAATCCTTCATAATGTGTTGTATGTGGGATGGATGGATGGAAGAGTGGATGTTTGTTACTCTTCCACGCAATAACTACTGAACGGATTTTGATGAAGTTTAAGACTCTGAATTAACACATAGGCTACTTTTTACTGTAACAAAATGTATGGCTACCGCGAGGGTTTTTTTTTGCGCGTACTAAGTTGAGCACAACATCCAGTACTATAATAAAATATTTCCTCAAAATAATGTTGTTAGATAATTAATCCTATAAGGTACTATTATAAATTCTATCCTATTATAAATGTGAAAGTTTGTGTTAATTGATGGATGGATGTTTGGAGTCAGAAACATCCATCCATCAATTAACACAAACTTCACGGAAAAACTACAAAACTGATTTTGATTTAATTTGGTATGGTAATAGATAGGTAGTTTAAGTTCTGGATTAACACATAGGCTTCTTTTAAACCCGAAAGAGTACAATGTTCCTGCGGGACACTGTATTTACGCGGGCGGAGCCGCGGTCAAAAGATAAGTAGTACTCAATAATAATTATAATGAATAAGACACTGTCTGACTGACCCTCAAATTTCCCGCTTTTCGTAAAATAAATTGTTGGCTCTACGGCACTCTACTAAATCCAAACAAACATTTTGCATTGTTATATCGAATTTTAAAAATACCATAGCTACGTACTATACTATTAATACTACGGACTACCTCAAGAAATTTTCTAAAATACAACTTTACATTGACTGATCCTTATTTGTCAATTTTGCTCACAGTTACAAAGTAAAAAACACTACGTTGGCAAAACAAAAAAAAAGCATTAAAATGTAATAATTCATAATTCCTGTATATATGTTACCAGCTCTTGCCTGCGGCCCGCGTGGAATAGTGTTCTTGGAAAAAAATACTTCTTCAGCAAATAACGCTACTCACTGCAATATACTTCTGTATACATACAATATTCAAAATGTTTTTAGGGTTTCGTACCCAATGGGTAAAAACGGGACCCTATCACCTCGACGCGACGTGCGAGACCGCTTGATACCTATATATTTTTCGCGCTTGAATATAAATTTTACGATATATTCTAAATATAAAATATTAATTTAAACAGGTCTACTATAATGTGTATAAAATCCTTAAAGTGAGTAACGTATTTAATTTGATAAGGATCATACTGTATCCGTCTAAATAGCTTCTGAAAACACCATACCTACATAATAATAAGCATGAACTGGGCATGGGCAGTTAGTTTTATTAAGTAAACCGCTATGTCCCTGCATTTTAAATCTCTATTATCTTCGAAAATATTCATTTAAATTACATGCTGTAAAGGGCCATATTGATCTACTTATATTAAATGCACAATGTATTTAAGGTACTTAATTGGATAAGGATTAATGCTGTATTGCTTAAAATCGCTTCGCAAATAAGCCATTATTTCTCGTAATAAGTAAAGGATAAAAAACAGTTATTGTGGATTATCCCTAAGAGATGTCAAAATACCATCTCGGACATTTTTGTAGAACTTTTTGAGGTGTACAATACTCTAGTACATTATTTTGATCTATCTGGTAGGATTCATCCAGCGTTTGCAATGTAAGCGCCAAACATGTGTTTATTTACGACATTAGAAACCTCTAAAAATATCAGTGTTTCCCTACTATATTATGCATGTTATATACGTATAAACATTCCTCTAGAATCACTCTATCTATTAAAAAACCCGCATCAAAATCCGTTGCGTAGTTTTAAACATCTAAGCATACATAGGGACAGACAGAAAAAACGACTTTGTTTTTTTTACTATGTAGTGAAATGCATATTACTAATAATTCGATGATCTTATATCAAAATTAGTATGAAATTAATACCTAATTTATAAATTACTAGCTGTCCAGACACACGTTGTTCTGTCTTAAATATGAACTGGAATGAATAAATAACTACACCTACAATGTAACCTACGTCCTAGTCCTACACCTACACCTACTCCTAAAACCTACAGCTTTTCCAATATTTCCAAGACCAAAATTAGCCAAATCGGTCCAGCCGTTCTCGGGTTTTAGCGAGACATTGGAATTGCAATCCATTTTTACGTCCATCGGGAACGGGATAAAAGTAAGTAAGTATGTCCGTCTCCTGGTTCTAAGCTAAATCCCCACAATTTTTTTACATTATACATATATATATATATATATATATATATATATATATATATTATGTCGTAGAGTCTTATCTCGTTACTCTGCATACATAGGTGCTCTGGTATATTCTCGAAAGATCACTCAAAGACACCATTGTATCACCTCGATTGAACGGCGTGTAGAGAATTGATGACATTATTAATGTAAGAGAATTACTAAAACATAAAATATGAAGGAAAGAATTAATAATAAATAACACTATATATTTTGGTGTTCAATTAACTTACACCAATCTAAATGCGTCATAGGTTCGCAATTCGTGTAAACATTTTCATATTCTACGCTGTGATATTTTATAAAAACCTCATTATTGCTAAAACTTTGTTTTTTTTAATTGTTAATTAATTGTTATCTAACATAGAAAATGTGCTAAAATACAATATCCCTATGATATCTGTCATCACTCAAGATACCAAACTTTTTCCACAATTTTCCACAAAATCCCAAAACTAATAAAGTGTAAACCACGTGCTTATATTGAATGTAATATTATTTTATAGTTAATTCGTTTATATATTAAAATAATACTCACTTTTACAGGAGTCGCAGGGTGCCGGCATTTCGTGGCCGATCTAGGCTCTGTCTAGTGGGAGACAGTGCGCGCGCACTGCGGATATCTATAGAGCGGGTCAATAACTGAGCCGGTACGTGGTTCGTGGGGGAATCAGACGATCAAAGCTCTTACTGGCTTAGTCTAAGAGCCCGCTGACGGATTAAGTACTCTTTTTTTAATTACAATTTTTTAAAGATGTGAAACGTAACGGGGCCGGGGGTCGGAGTGATCGTCTGTTGGCATGACATGTAGAGTCTCCACGCTTATGATTATGCTTAGTAGATGATTTAATTTCGATATTTTGCATTATTACTTACATCATTTTTTATGTCATAATAAGTAATTTGTTATACTTAATGAATAGTAGACTAAGATTTTAGGTTTAGTACATACTAAAGTCTCTACTTTAGTACTAAACCTAAAATCTTACTTATGCGTTTGTAGGTTGTAAATAGAAAAAAAAATCAGCTGTTTTCTATTTAAAACCTACGAACCCAAGGATCCAGGTATTATTTAATACCGGCAATCTCTAATATCAAATAAGTAATATTCTTACGCATTCTCTATTCTTACTCAGTAATATCCGTAACTTAAGCAATATTCAACTACCTACGCTTGTTGTGGGTTTTTTTTTCTACAAACAATATTTACTAAAACTTGATTAAGTAATAAGTATAGTCCGCGAGCTCCTGTTCACAATAAGATAGGTAAGTGACTTACGCTGGCACTGGCTCAATAAAATGATTGGCCCTAAACAAAAACACGAACGACCGGTTCTGCCGCTCGCTGCCATTCCCAATTGACAACAACACACACAACAGATTAGATTAGAGCTTAGTGGTAACTTTCGAAAATATTGGGTTTCAAAGATGTTCAATGATGTTGCTTTCGAGAGTAGGTATTTGGATTTCCAAGATATTGAAAGTTTTTGTCTCTGGACATGTTGTGTTTACATGTCTTTTACGTCTACTAAGGTAAATAAAAGCATCGAAAAAAGGGGTTATAAAAATAAAACATTAAATTCTGTAATTTGTTTATTTACTTACATCTACATACTATATCTGTATAATCTATGCATCTACTCATGAAGCTAAATAACATTTTTTAAGATTAAGATAAAATCGATTTACTACGTAATCCGTATGAATAAATGAATATATTTGGTTGGTTTGTAGACCTATAATAATGTCTCTTATCTCTTCTCTACAGGTAGGTAAGCTAAGGTGTAATTATTTTCTCAGCGTTTCGCATCCTACATTTTTTGTGGTGATTCAAACCGCAAAATGTAATTTATATGTCGTTGACCGGGGCTGCCACGCGAGCCACAGTTTACAGGCGAACTATAAGGTGCGAAAATAAGAAAACGGTGCGAAAAACCACTCTAGGTTTTTCCGTAAAAAACTAATAACGGATTCGGTTATAACAGAAAATATTGTCTGTAAGTTTTTTTTTTATTTACACGCTACTTTAAATTCTAGACACCAAGTTATTCGCACCTGGTTTTTAGAATGTTTTCTAATGACCGGCTATACAAATTTAAGGATTATTTAAATTGTAAAATAAAAGAAATAAGTCTAGCGAAGCTAACAATAAATTAACAATTGGCAGATCGCCACCTCTATAATTCTCTACATTGATTCTCAAACTATTTCGCCATCATAGACGAAAAAAAAGGAACAGAAAGGCAGTGCGAGTATCGATTGTCGAATATTGTGCAGTTGAAGCCACAGAACTTGATATCTTCCGTCATATTGATTTCTTATCCATTATTTACTTTCACAAATTAAATCATGATTTTTATATTCTGACCTCTGTACTGTTTTCTTTTTTCATTCAAGTTTCTTAAATAAAAAGTACAGAGCGAAATGTTAAAACAAAAACACGATTTCGTCCCATAGTTATGCCATTTGAAACAAAAATTTTGCGTAGCTCATCCGTTTCCTTTAACTTACGAGTAGTGGTGACTGGTGAATGGTGACTAATGAAAAATATCGCTTATGATGACTGACGAGAGGGGAAAGTCTGTCAACTAGCTGCTGTTAATTAGACCACCGAGTTAGCAATAACACACTGTCACTTCAAGTTGTGCCAACCCCTACCCTGCCTCAAAATCTCAAAGTGATTATGGGGTATAATTGGATTAAAGATAATTTTATACCCCCTCCCGTGATATTTTTATTACAAAAAAGGAATTTTTATGTAAATTAATAAATATTGTAACTTATCGAAACTTGTCAAATGGCGACTGTGGAGACGTCAATTTGTGACAAAAAATACCTATGTTTTACATATTGTGTTCTGCTCATTGACATATTATGTCAACATTGACATATTATCTTTACGCCCCATAGGGAGCTGCGCCCCACTGGTTGAGAACTACTGATGTAGACTACTAGAGATTTACCGTTTTTTGTCTAATGAAGTTCAACGTGTGAACATCTCGTGAACGGTCTTGGTTCGCGAAGCTTCACGGCAAATTGTACTGTAGAGCCGGCACGGCGTTAGACTGACTTCATATTAAGAAAAATATCACATTGCGACGATACGCGACGCGACGCTACGCAGTAGTTGTTTTTTAGTGCCCAAGTGTGTGCGCAGTACACAAGAGCACTCCCTCCTCCTTTTACTCTCGAAACCCAGTGGGACGGATGACCGACACGACTGGCGAGAGATCAGGCGCACGAATTCTTACATGCCCATCCGACGCATGGATCATCTTTCTTGTCAGACAATCGGGTGATCAGCCTGCATTGTCCTAACTAAACTTGGAAACAACATTTTTTGTCATTCCAACGCGGGAATCGAACCCATGACCTCCGAGTCGAGAGCCTAGTTCTAAACCACTGGACCACGGAGGCTGTTCAATAAATAATAAATTGAACTTTACCCTCTACACAAAAAGGTACACGTTTCATATATAACAGTACACTGCATATGCGCAACTTGACATTCGATTTCTTACAATGAAACTCTCTTGCGCAGCGCCGCATCACGTATCATTTCGCTTCGCTGTGAATTGACTCTAATATTATAATATTAGTAACCATGATCTTATGGAATATAGGATTAGGAATATAGACAAAAAGAACTAAATTCTGAATTATTAAATATCTTTGTCTAACAAATTGTATGTTATTAACCATTTGCTACGACAGGCAAATTGTATGTGTCTGTCTGCCACAGAACAAGGAGCGGCTACATCATAATAATCACAGAAGTGTCATTTGATAAATAACTAGCTGACAAGGAAACGTTGTTTTGTCTTTGTATGTATTTTGTAATGCCACATCATATAGGTAAAAAAAAATTTAAAAAAAAAATAAAAAAAATATTTAGGCGTAGGTCACCTTTACGACCGATTCTCAGACCTACCGAATTGTATGCAAAAAAAAATCATAACAATCGTTCAAGCCGTTTCGGAGGAGTGTCTCCCTGAACACTATGGCACGAGAATTTTATATATTAGACAAGATTTTGCTAGCGACTTCGTTCGGGTAAAAAAATGACACAGGAGTAAAAAACTTGCTGAAAATGTTATGTCACTATCAGAAAGCTAGCTAAGGTAGCTTTCTGATAGTGACATAATGTTTTAATTTAGGTCAATTTTTTTTGAGTTTGTCCATTGCAAACTAACAATGAAATCGTTCCACTCTATAATGTTATTCCTGTAGGCCGAAATTTTCCCGCATCCATCAGTAATTGTTACTCAAAAAGCCATCAGAGTACATAATATAATGGTTTTTACAGTACTCGTCATCACGCCAGGAGTTCGATGTTTGGTGTTTTCATGATGTAATCTTTCGAGGCAGCAACTTACGTGACAGCGGTGAATTGATGTATTTTGATTGAGGCATGTAATAAAATAACTTTGTAGTGTGTAGTCATGTTCGTATGTAGGTAATGTGTATTTTATTCAGAAGATAAAGATACTCAGAGGATAGCAATCCCGAGAAAGCTACCAAGAATATTTGGGATATAGATTATGGGTATATACTATAGAACTGAGTATTTAATAAATTAAAACCGGCCAAATGCAAGTTGGACTCAAGCACGAAGGGTTCCGTACGAAACAGAAAAAAATCACGTTTTTGTACCTATGGGATTGAATATTTATTTATTTTATTCTGTTTTAGTATTTGTTGTTGTATAAATAAATCATCTTTGAAAATATAATCTGTCTAGCTATTAGGGTTAAGGAAATACAGCCCGGTGACAGGGTTCCATTTTTACTCTTTGGGTACGGCACCCTAAAAAAGGATCATGAGAACAACGTAATAAAGAAAATTATTCAACATTTGAATACAGTGTACGCTCTGTATTCACCTATGTTTAATATATTTTGTCTACGGAGCAAAACAGTTTCAAAATGTCGGGTCGCGACTTCAATTTAGAATGGAACTTGCTTGCTGCTCGCGCGTTTAAATGTAATAAATATATCCTTTATATAGACTGTAGGTATGACAAATTATCGCTTGTCTGTTTGTAAAAGCGGCACATTATTACTCTGACCGGGGACAATGGGAAAGGCACAGTCTGTCAGGGACAGTCTAAAAGCGGGACTGACTGTCCTGACTTAATCAGGACGTATGGTTACGTTAGGCTACATATGGCCCCCTCTCCAAAGTGAACTGAGCTGTAATTGAACAGTACCTAACCACTTACCAGATGCTCCTTGGCTAAGAACTACTATGAGAAGTCCTTGGGATGCTGGGCGAAATTGTAAAAAACTGATGTATATCTCAACATTAGCACATTAACAAGTACAGCTATATTTTAAATCCACACATACCTACTGACGTGTGGACATGTGGAGACTTATATCTATGATATTCATTAAACCCTGAAAATCTGTCAAGTAAATACGTCTAATTGCATTATAAACTTTTTTGTCATTAAAAATTAAGTGAGATTTCTCAATTAGCCTTTATTTATTGAAAATGTTTATATCCAATTAAAACTTAGATTACATCTTAGCAGAGCCCACTTAAGGAACTATTGACCCGCGCGTTACAGAGCGGAACGTACCTCGTGGACCGTGCCGCATCCGTGAAGCCCAAGGGTATTAAGTTATAAGCTAAAGTTTGTTATTCTGGCGTAAAACTTTTAAAGCATAGCTAAGCATATACTAGCATGACGAAGTAACGAGTTTCACGCCAATGTACAGTCAAATGCGAAGGAATGCTTCCTCGCTAAAGTTTCTTTAAGATGTTGTATGTGATGTAAGCTGCCATTGATAGGTTTCATAAAACGCCAAGCCTATATATAGAGTACCAAGCCTAACTTATTTAATATTATTACCTACTACATGCTAAGACTTTTGGATAAAATATTTAGACATCTAGGATTCATTTTAATTGCAACTATTAAAATGCCATTATTATGTACATTTGTATAAGGCGTGCTTGTCTTCGGATCATAATGAACATGTTACAGTTAATTAAAGAATGATTGAATTATTTCAAAATGATTAGAATTAAATACTCAAGACCAAGAGTCACGACAAACTAAGGCACTGAAACTGATAAAAATCTGGAATTGTCAGATACTTACTTGTAGATACTTGGTACTCTATATACCTGTTGTGGATATTGCGTATATAATATATAGGTAAAATAAAATCAAAAGGTAATTTTAGAAGTTTTATTACAAGTGCATTGTGCGGTCTTATTTCTAATCAATAAATAGTTTTGTGTTTAAAATTCCAATAATTTAAGTTTATGTACAGTGATCAGTCTAGTTACAGTGCATTCACTATCGATTTTCTAGGCTAACTTCACCTTAGATTTCACCATCAACCGACGTAGAATAGAGTAGGCTACCCAGAACACAAGATACATTTTTGAGTCCGTACTTACTATCATGTACATAGCAATCACTGCGAACACTATTCCAAGTGCATTGAAAATGAGCGAGAAATGTTTCTGTCGTATTTTACACGAGCAATCGGGTGGACAATGCTTCACACATTCACAGTTTGGCAGGCACTGGATATCATCTAACATCTTTTCTGTAATGAAAACAAATAGGCTTTAAGACTGTGATTACGGTAGATGGAAGCCCAAAGGGAGATTTCCAACCAAGCGAGTGGTATACTCGGTCAGGCCGAAGCTCACTAGTAGTCTTTTTCATATACGAGTAGTATATAAGTACCTATATCGCGGTGACTACAGATACTTTTTTCGTGCGCGTTTCAGAACTGTGCCCTGATTGGTCCGCCACAAGACAAATAAAATTTTTGGTAACTACAACAAATTATATATACCACAATAATTATCATTTTTACTACTACATTTTTCCTACTATTAATTTAATAAAATAATTTTATTTACCATTTTCCGGGGAACCGAAATGAGCTGTGGCAGCCATAATGGTTAATTAATTAATGATAACACAAAAATCAAATATAAATATCATTCACGACAAAGGCAAAGGCCGAGGAGGAAAAAGCCAGGAAATGGAACGACAAGGTTTTCTCTAAAACACCTGTTTACACCAAATCGAGCGGAAAATTGGGATTTTCCGGAACCCAATCAATAGGTACCTACATTTTTAAGACGTCTTAAAGCTTACTATATGGTACTAAATTATAATTAGTAATAAGCTTGACTATTACTGCGAAATAGTTTTTAGCTGCAGAAAGTTATTAATTATATTGGTTATTACACCAGAACAATAATTATTATTATTTATCCCTTTTTCTATTGAGGAATAAAAATAATCAAATAACAATTATTATATTTTATATATCTTTTCTTAAAATTATATGCAGCATATCTAGAGCTATCGTTCATTTGGACGTTTTAATTTAATTAATACCCGTTTTACAACATGCATTCAGCATTCGGACAATCATTCATTCATATTTTTATATAAAACTAGCTGACCCGCCACACGTTGTTTGTTTTCAAGTATAAATCTCCAATAATTCTCATCGTTTAAACCTTCCCTGAACTTCTACAATTATTTGAAGACCAAAATTAAACAAATCGAGTTTTAGCGAGACATTGGATTTGCAATCCATTTTATACTTATACTCCCTACTAATAAAAAGATTTACACAACGGATACGGATTTGTCGTTTGGTGTTCTGTCCAAGAATGGTAAGTTTTTTCATCGGATAACAAAAGACTGATTTTTTTCAGCCTTGCTCTACATTTTTTCGTCTCGGCACTCACAATATAAAAGACAATTCTGGATCAAACGCAGCACATTGTACAAAACCTGCAACCAGCCAACATCAACATGCCTTCCCCCTGTGAACCCTGCAAAGGTATGAAAATATTTGGAAAATATATAAATAAAAATTATATTTATATATTTTAGTCCTGAAACTGAAAGTATATATTTTAATAAAATTTAATTTCTTTTCAGAGTCCTGCAAAGACGGTGCTTGCAAAGATAACTGCTCTTGCAAAGACACGGGCTGCAACGACTGCTCTTCTAAAGGTAAATAATAAGTTTTTTCTGTAATACAATCTTCTTTATAATCAGTGTGTGCAATAAATCATAAGAGATGTGCCTTGTAATAGTCATATTTTTAGTACTACACTTAACTTATAATTACTACAACACTACAATATTACTATCACAAGCACATAACTTTCTGTAGTAAAAGTCAAGTAAATAGCCACATTACGTTTCTCGTAAACGTAATGTGGCTATTTACATTGGTATGAGTTTCATATTTATGTTTCCCCTTTTCTTTAGTTTCTAATCTACCTACTACTTCTTCCAGGGGGCTGCTGCTAAGATGGACAGAGATGAACATCAGTCTAACAACCGCCGCACCCGGGTGGAGGCCGTGGAGCACTCCCTCAAAATCTGTTTCCCCGTTTCGTTCTCTGTTGTATTCCTCATCACTATCATCCTGTTCTACTGTCTTATCTAAGTGCTCAATGTTTCATCTGCGTAGTTGAAAATAAAATGATTTTAAGTTATAGGTATACTGATTTAATTTAATTTCGAATCCGAATTTGAGAAGAGTGCAACTAGATCCTAGACTGTATTTGACAGTAGTTGTAATACATTACAATGCAATATTAAATAATTATGCAGTTCTCAAATGCTCGGATCATTGACTTATGATGCTTAAGATCAAGTATGAGCTAGGATATGAAATCTTAGTCCAGTGCATATAAGTCTAAGATAGTGTAGGAGCTAGGTTCTAGCTAAGATGTGGCTAGTGCCTAAGATCTACAAGCGTCTTATACTCTTTACCTTTATTAAGAATGATTACACACGTACCGATTTGGTCTGGAGCAGGCCATTGACAGCGTGTTTTTTATTCAGCTCTACTGTATGCTCTCTACTGCACAGAGTTCTATTTACAGTGCATTCCGATTTTTGTGCAGTGATCCAACTAGGTATCAAAAATGTTTCTCACCAAATTTAAATAAACAGATAAATAATAATCAAACATTAATGTTCTGTAATATTATTATATCTTTACACAGACATTCTAAAAGTTGTTTTTCTACAGGTTATCTTTGTAAATCGCTTGTCGATATAAAAGTTCAAAAATTTAATTTAAATCACAATAACATAATACATACCTCTAAAAATAATTTTAGGGAGAAACTTCTAAGTTGGCAACCATCAATCACCAATTCGTGGTCTGCTCTGGACCAAATCCGTATGTGTGTCACAGCTTTAATAAGAAAAATTTTCACAGACTAAACTCTTAAGGCTAGAATATTTAAAATTTGCACACGTATTTCTCATATTATGACGTACGCATCCACTAAGGAAGGATTTTTCAAAATTCAACCCCCAAGGGGACAAAATAGAAGAGAACAGTTTGTATATATTTTTTTATTCCTTGGAAATATTTTCATGAAATTTCGTATGAATTGAGTACGGAAAAATAATGAGTTGCGTATTTCAGCGTTTTCTAAAATTTTGCCTCTAGAAGGGTAAATAGGGATGGGAGGGGAGGGACGAACGGGATGAAACCTTAAATTATTATCAAGATATCGTTTAAAACCCAATTTCAAGCGGGCAATGGCGCGGGCAAAATATGCTAGTTAATTCATACATTAAAAAGAATCATAGTCGTAAGTATAGTTAATTAAGTCCGAGTTATGTTAACAAGAATAAGGAACTGATGCAGTTTTGAGACTTGTAAGACTTTCAAAACATTTTAAATGCAACTCAATAAAAATGTACGTTATTAAAAATTTTTAGAGTCCGACCGAACCTGGTTTTTTGGCCGTAACCGAAACCGAACTTTTCTCAAACTTATTAAAATTGTTTATTATATTCTGAAATTGAAATATACTGTTTGTGTGGCAAAAACGCGTCATCTTTTTTTCGCATTAATTTTGATGTCTGATTTTTTACAGCTTGAAGGGGGACCCTAGACCTGACTATATAGTTTTAATTTCATCTCGATACCTATAGGCGTTCTCGAAATAAAGGGTTTTGACAGACTGACAGACAGACGGACGGAAGGACGAACAGCAAAGTGATCTTATAAGGGTTTCGTTTTTAGGGTTCCGTAATACTCGTTAGTTCCGGAACACTTATAGTTTCGCTCTGTCCGTCCGTCTGTCTGTCTGTCTGTCCGCGCCTCTAGCTTCTGTAATTATGAATATAAATAATTTAAGTTTATGGCATCATAAAATAATAACATTTTTACATTTTAGGGGTGGCTGTCCAGTGTCCATACATGTGAAGTGGAAAAATATTTTTTAATTATACCCCATCGTGTGGGGTATCATTGAATGGGTATTTTAAAATAAAATAATCTTTTACAAAGTCAACCATTTTCGAGTAATCGGCCTCCAAAGTGGTTTATAAGATGCATGGTATTGCCCTGGCATTTCTAAACTATGAGACTATGAGATATATAATGCTAAATACTCTTCAGGAAAATTATTTTGAACGAAATCGGACAGTAGTAACATTTTAAGTAGTTAGGTAATTTGAAAAAAAAACCTATTACCCGTTGATAGTTACGGAACCCTACTTAGACTTGTCCTGACATGCTCTTGGTTAGGTTATTTCTTTTAGAGGCGCAGAACCCCTAAAAATCAGAGAAAAGTCATTAATCTCCAATGTTTATCCAAAATTATAATAGGAACTACAATAATCGCGAGAGAGCAATGTTTCAATGCTTGGTATGGCTCGACTGGATGACGATGACTATCGTGATCTGCAGCAAATTGTCCTCAAAAAAAAAAACTCGTGTCGCTCTAATTTGCATAGCAAGTGCATTTGAAATGCCGGCAAAACACTTTTTTTATTGTTGAGAGCTTTTTGCTTTTTTTTGCTTATCTTACATAAATAAGACCGATTAAGAGCTGGAAAAAAACTGTATTCTGTAGTTGTTATGCTTTCATGGTTACTTTCACTTTATAGTTACATATATAAGTAGAAGGAATAGTTAATTATTAGGTATTAAATAGTATTTGGTTTAACAATGTGTTACATGTAAGTAGGTATAAGTCAAATAATATATATAAGCCGACTTTGAAAAGTACGTACTATACAAATCCTTGTTGCAATAAAAGAGGGTTTTTAGGTAAAGTATTAAAATTCGTATTGAAGCAGCAAAAATTTATTCAATTAAATCTTTAAATAACGAGTAAATTGTCATAACTACTGTAACTGATGATGTCTTCCATGTTAAATTGCCACTTCAGCCGCATTTTCCTGCAATTTAAAAAAAATATTTAACACAATTTAAAATAAGTACATTACGACCACGATCTATATCCATAGAAAACCGAAGATTGCCGAGGGCTATTAGCAACAACTGTACATAGTAGTCGTACTGTTAGATTTTTTAAGAAAAAATAATGCAATTTTAAATTGAAGAAAATAAAATGAGACATGATGAAATTTACAAATGAATATTGCACTACGAGTTTGTATTATTATTATTATATTGTTTATATTATTATATTGTTTTGATGTAGAGTCCAAGTAGAGAGCTTGTAACTTAGGTTCACAAACTCTTGCTTACTATATATTAAGTGATAGTTTATTTAAATAAAATTAAAAGTAAAAGAAAATAATATACCAGTAGTGGGGCAGTCAGTGCAGTCGTCATCACAGCTACAATCGTTTTTACAGTCAACGCCATCTTTGCACGATTCTTAAAAATAAAGAAAGACGTCGATACATTTTTATATTAGAAACAAAAATACTAAATCAGTCATTTTTTTTACAATAAAAACACAATTTACACGCTCTTATCAAGAAATATAAAATAATACAATTAATCTAATAAATGTATAGAATGTGTATCTATTTACAATTTACCACACTTCAATCGATATATTATAATCTATATATCTTAACGATAAGATAGTACAGTAATAGCTCTAGTAGATATTGGTATGGTAGGTACTGTTAAAATGAGAAATAGAAAATTGCAGTACATCAAAATTTGTAGTTGTACTGGAGGAGTTTTATTAAAACCGAGCAATCAAAATAAAGACTACTTCTATACGACAATTCGACTATCTGTCGCGTCGGGATCTCTATTATATTATAGTCAAAAGTTTACCTTTGCACGGCTCACAGGGCGAAGGCATTTTGAATAGTGATTTGACGCCTGTGTCTCAGTTACTATGTATACTGATTGGATTCGTCTGTTTATATACCTGTCGTCTATACAATAAGATTTACAAGGCTATAGAAAAAATGTAACCTGCAAGCTGCTCTACCGAATCTGATACCGATATCGATTTGTGATGCAGATTCGGAAGCGGAAATTCATTAACAAAAAATCTATAGGTATCGGTAAAACTAGTAAAAAAGTGTATGATTTCTTAATAGATCTCTATTCTTATGTTATACTCAATGTTTAAGAAAATTATAAAGACTACTGAGCCTTTAGCCTAGTTGCCATCGCTAACTACGAAATCAAAGTTCGTAAACAAAAATTTATGGGGTATTGACATTATGGATGATCTTCGAACTTCGTCGTCGTAATTGGTGATGGCAACTTGGCTAAAGCAGTTTTCTTAACTACAGTGAGGTCAATCTTCATACATTCTGACTTGTTTTGGAAAACTATGTGCGGACTCTACCCGATTAGTACCACGGCCTCACATAAAACCGGCGTGAAATAACGCTTTCGTTGCGTTTCGTTGAGTGAATAAGGTTACCGGAGGCCTATGTGGGGGTGAGGATTTTAAGAACCAGGAACGCAAATGCGCAACACCAGAAGTGTTACTAGTGTAACTCCTCTGGTGTTGCGAGTGTCCATGGGCGGCTGTAATCGCTCACCGTCAGGCCACCCGTCTGCTCATTTCCTAGTTAATTTCATATTAAAAAACACTTGCTTACATCAATCAGTAATATTGAACGGAATTTTAAACTCCAAAAAGACTATAAAATGAACAAGGTTTATGGACAATAGGTAAGCATATCCTTGATGCACAGAATTCGTTCCAGCCGATTAAGCTGCTCGAACAATGTCAAGTTGTGGTCGTAGCAAGTTTTTTGTATGGCTTATTCTAGTTCCCTTTCGCATCAATTGCATTGTCAATCTCTGGTTCAAAGTAAGAAGACGTTTTGAAAGAGTAAGATAAAATACAGAAAATGAAAAATAACCTTTGCGGTAAGCACATCATTAATCTTTACACGGTATAAAATAAAGTCGCTTCCATTCCGTTCACTTAAAATTTAGATCTTTTGAACTACTCAACGTATTTTAATGGAATTTTATATCTATATAGATGTAATGTGTAATGTATCATCTATATAGATGTAAGATAGAGTGACTCAAGAGGATGGTTTGTACGCTGTGCGAAGCTTGGGTGGGTCGCTAGTTTGAAATATTGTCTTTAATAATATACTATAACTAACTTTTTCCCGTGGCTCCGCCCTCGTAAATGCAGTATCCCACGGAAACACTGTCCTTTTTCGGAATAAAAAGTAGTATGTGTTAATTTAGAGCTTAAGCTACTACCATGCCAAATATCATCATAATCCGTTCAATCGTTTTTGCGTGAAAGAGTAACAGACATCTATCCATCCATCCATCTATCCATCCTCACAAACTTTCACATTTATAATAATAATATGATTGTTGTATTCTTCACAGCTATTAAGTATTTTTTAAAACTATTAGTTTCTGGTCGGTTCTCGAACGCCGTTTACGACTGTTATAATCTAGGCTCTTCAGCTCGTGACCGCTATGACTGCCCTGTAAATTAAAATGCCCTATAAATTGAAAAAGTACAAAGGTTTCTAATCATCATTAGAAAAATAATAATAATAATAATACATCAATAATAACGCCTCTCCGTCCCACCGCTCACATACCTCAAGCGTGGCTAGCTGAGGTAACGGCAATGCGAGGTAACGCTGGTACTTGGTAACAGTAACAGGTAACGCATGAGTCATGGGTGCACCGCGCAAAAAAATATGGTTCTTCCTAAAACAAAATGACTCATCGAGGTCATTGTTGTAGGAACTTTCTTTTATCTATAAATAAATAAGTTAACGGGATTTCGCCTAATGTATAATTATTTTATTGCAGATGTGAGACAGGTGATTTACCTTGAGGAATGTGTCCCTGGGTATGAATGTCAGGATGTTAGCCTTGACGGTATGTTACTTAAACAATTATTTTAAAATTTTCTTCCCCAAACATCTCTAAGGATATAAATAACCGAATCCCAAATCATGCTATACTAAAAACTTAAAAAGCCGATTTTTTTTTCAGGAACGTGCATCAAGTAATTGTTTTACAGTTCTGGTTGTAACAAAGATTCTAGATAATACAAAAACATATTTATCGTGATATCAGAGGATTGTATTAGCTTTATATTGTCAAATTTTTGTTGAATTGTTATTTTGTTATCAATAGGTTATTAATAAATACCTATATTATAATTTTTATTTTATTATTTAAATAGGTATTGAAAAGTTTAAAAAATTCTTTAACAACTGTAATCTGCTTTGTGTTGTATGTCAAACCTCAAGAGTTTTAATAATTATGATGCTTGGTAAATAAAAGTTAAACGTTCTAAAATAGAATTTCTTTATTTTTCCATTACACAAGTAATAAGCATATCTAAAATTACAGATTTAGGTATTCCATTTAATAATTTTAGAATTTATTAGGTACAAGTTTGAAGTTACATAATTGTTGATATGTTAATACTTTTAATACACAATAGCGCCCAGTCTAGACGTCAGACAGCACAGTTCGGACCGCGGTAATAGCACTCACAGATCCAATCCGCGCTCCGAAACGAACGTGTAAATGCGCGGGGCAGACAGTCTCTGAACAGGCAGAGATCCCTCTGCGGTTTGGAATACATTACGATCCGCGGTCCGAACTGTACGTGTGAGCTATAATCGGATTAATTTTCCATGACATTGGGTGATTAAGTGCAAGTGGTTATAATATAGTTAATAGATTAGTCGTGGCTACTTCTTAGTGGTGGCGGTGGGAGCGACGCCGGTTGTGCGTTTGCAAGCACAAGAGCAAGAGGAGTCACACTTGCAGCTCTGTCCGCACTGGGATGTAGTGCATTTGCAGGCTGAAACAAAAACAACGTTCTTATAGGCTCTACTGAACATTGTACCTGACAGATTAATTATTAAAAACAATTTCCCGGTAAAACTACTCGTATACGATTGCGTAGGCCAGGCCGGACGCAATCCCCATGTCTAAATAAACACGTAATTTTCAATAATTATTATATTAGTACGTGAAGCAAAAACTTTCAGTACAGTTTTACGAGAATTGTATAATCGGAGGAGTATGAAATTTGGCCGATAAATAAAGTTTATGTGGAGGAAGGTGTGCAAAAAACTATTTTTTTAACCGACATCTAAAGAAAGGAGGCGGTTATACGTTCGGCTGTATACATTTTTTTTTAATAATGCTTAGAAATACATAAATTTAATAAAAATAACAACAACACACACTACAGTGCGTTGCATAGATTCTACTACTTTTATAAATATGAAATTTTGTGATGATGGATGGATGGATGGATCAATGGATGTTAGTTACTCTTTCGCGCAAAAACTACTGAATGGATTTTGATGAAATTTGGAATGGTAGTAGTTTTGGCTCTGGGTTAAAACATAGGCTACAGTTTATCCCGAAAAAGTAAAGTGTTCCCGTGGGATACTGTGATTACGCGGGCGGAGCCCTGGGCATAAGCTAGTTTAATCATGATGTTGTTACGCGTTGACGTTTTGTCAATCTGTCACATAATTAAGATTTTTTTTATTTTTTCTTTCTAAGAGGCAAAATAACCCTTATAAATTTTATACTTAAAAATTAATTTATTATTCGGCTCAAATTTATCACTTTTTAATAGATACAGATAAATGCTTAACTATACGAACCATCATTCACCTTCAATGTAGCTTAACAAAACACAATAGGTAAATGTTAATACATCAACTATACAATAATTGCAGTCGAAACGGTAACGAAACTGGTCGAATGCTTGCTACAAACAAAGATGTTATAAAACAATTGAAGGATATCCTTTGCTAGGCCACTGTATTGTTTACTCTAAACTCCAGAGTTTAGATTCTAGAATTATCTACGATGATTAGAATACACTACATATTTTAATATTACACCTATAGCATTTGTACCTACTAAGGTGTCGTTTATCTTACTACTATCTAATATAAAATGCGAAAGTTTGTGACGATGGATGGATGAAAATGAAAATAGCTAGTATATTATATAACAATATGTATCTAAGGTTATTTTTCTTCAGTTAAGAAATTGTTATAATTAAAATAGATAGAGCTTTTGAATTACACGCTTATTTTATTTCGTCAAGCTTTTGGATATATTCTAGATTTTACTATATAATTACTCTTTAAAATAATTAATAATATTATTTTTTACGGACAGAAAAGACAGGAAGAAAAATAGAAACTCCATATAATATTGTGGCGAACTAATTAGCGCCACAATCCTGAATCGCGATATCGAAGTTTTCTACGATCAACACTATATATACGACATCTGAATTGCATACATATGGGCTTCGGCCTGACCGAGCATACCACCTCGCTGGGACGAATATCTCCCTTTGGGGCATCCATCTATCTATTTATTTTTTGAAAAAAAAATCTACTCACAACAAAAATAATATCGAAACGACACGGAGGAATTTCGTTAATTAATGTAAGTCTAAAGACCATGAAATTATAATGGAAGAAATCTAGAAATGAAGAATTCCGTGTTATTCACCGCTGTACATTTAACATTACAATTTCCTATTTTGTGTTTATAAAGCCTAGTTATTAAACGTTATAAATTTTCTCTTACCATCACCACAACCTCCGCAAGGCATTTTGGATAAAACAAAAGAAATACTTTAGTATAATACTTAATATTGATTGCACAATCGCTCGCACGACTCTGACTGCGGAATTCTGCGACGTGTAGTTTATATACTCCGCGGTTGTGTTTGCGATAATTTTATCGAGACTAGTCGTTCAAAAATGGAATTGTATTTGCAGATGCATTTTACTACTTTTTCTAACATTAAGTACAGTCGCAGACACCCGCCGTGTGCCACTTCGGAACCTTTTGCCACTGTAACAAGACAAGATTGTGGTACGCTGGGTTTGTCGGCATAATTATTCATTAGTGTTGCTTAGTTTTTTTGGATTGTTCTATTACAAAATATGCGTCTTGAAAACTGGATCTGTGTTTACTTTAAAAATATCATTTTTTTTTCAATAAACAACAACAACTTAGTTATGTAACACAAAAAAATAATTAGTACACTTATAAAACGTGGATTGTAGGTACCTATCTATGGACTCGTAATTAAAATCTAGTGAAAAAAAATAATTGTGTACTGTTAAAAGAAACGTTTTTCTGAAAATTGCACTCCGTGGGCAATTTCATTCTTCAATGGTTTTGCACTCGGTCAGTTATTGTTAAGTACTTCAAATAAATGTTCAATTGACTATATTGATAAGATTGTTTTCGCTCTCTGAGATTCAGTGACTAATAGGAATATTACAAGCTGAACATAAGTAGGTACAGCTTTTATACCCTGTGTACCCCACAGTATCATTAATAAGGTCTATTTAAAAATTTTAAAGGTTGTTAATCAGAAAAGCACACATTTCGAAAAAAATGGACAAGAGCGAAAAAAGAAGTCAATTTTAATTAAAGAACTTAAAAGTACAAAAACTCGTATATTAGAAATGACGGGCACTACTACATTCCCTTGAAAGATCAACAACGACTTAACTTATAGGTAGATTCACTATATACCTACCTAGGTGAATATTTTTTTGTGATTTTACCCCGAGTAACTTTTTAGCGGAACGCGGATCAATGGGGAAACTTGGGTTTTTGTTTAGCACCATAAAAGGATGGTTCCAACGTCCGAGAGAATCAGTCTTCCGCTAATTTTCCGAAGAACAATGTCATTCTTCTTTGTACTATTATGTATCTTTATGATGATAGTAATATATCTGCTTACTTACCTACACTTATATTTTAAAGAGGAAATATTTGTTAAAACTGCTAGACAAACTTTGATGAAATTTGGCAAAGATTCAGAGTAAGCCATGGGGTTCCCGCGGATTTCCTTTAGCGCGCACGAAGTTGTGGGAAATATCTAGTATTATCATAATATTTTGTTATTTAAATAAAATGGCGCCTACTAAAATACTCGCCGCAATGATGACTATTGCAAATGCTAACCGTACCTATTGTTTTAAAAGGTTTTTACCTACTATATCAAAGACTTTATATGAGACAATCTTGTATATATATAATCGGTTTCTCTGAAGCCGTTTGTCAGTCATGTCAGTCCGATTGGCTGTTTTTTGTTTTGTTCGGAAGTTCAGAATGTGATGGGTTCGAATCCCGGACAGATAAATATTTTTGTGATTCTTTGTTGAGTGATTCAAGTTCAAATAACTATGACGTCGGTCTACACATTCCATTGGATACCGGTGTATAATGAACGGCCTCGGCGTCGAATTGACTGGCTAATTTAACTAGATGACTGCAACATATTATCTACTATTTAGAGTCTACTCGCTACGACAGCGCCCATACAAATTTCATTCGATAACGTTACGTAATACGTTTACGCTGCTGTCCAACGTTCCTGCTAGACCCACTGAACCTGGAAAAACGGAACGGAACTTCTAAAAGGACATTGGGAATTTGACTATGGAACAATAATTATTTTTAGCCACTAGCGACCAGTTGTTCTTTTGAAGAGGTGAATACTTAAATATTAATTATTCTTTTTACAAATACTTAATTGAAATTAAATTATCAATAAATAAGTATTTAATAATAACTTGCATTTATTAATTTTATGTTACTCCGTGGCACCAGAGAGAGTAATAAAGTTTATTAAGTTTCTATAGTATTGTTACGTACGGACTCTTTCTTTTTAGTATATTTAAATGCACAATACACATTACAATCATTACATAATAATAATTATTGTTAATGCAATTTTTGAGATGTTTCAATTTTCGTAACAATATTCAATTGGTAGATACTTAAAGTATACAATACTTTTATGTTTTCTTCTCAGAAACATGTATGATTAATGTTAAGTAGTCTACCGGATATTGTCACTAGAACTATAAACATCATTAGTCATTGAAGAAAAGTTACTACGAATTTTCCTGGAGCAAACGACTTCCACCATTATCACCCTAACAATGAGGTCTACAATCGGAAAACGTTTGTAATTAATGTTGTTATCATTGAAATGTACTAGAATATCTGAATTGGACACAATTATCATGAAACAATTGTTATCAAAGTTATATCTTTGATAACAATATTCACTATAGTCTAGTCCTGAACCTAATAATATTCTTCTGAACGATTTATAACACTGTGAAATAATATTTTTAAACAAAAAATGAAAACCGACTTCCAAAGTAAAAATGCACAAAAATGTAGGTGTGAGATATATAACTTATTTTCTAAATAATGCCCCTTTTAAATTCGGCTAACATTTTAACTATTTCTGTACTCAATCTTCATTATTTTGAAGTCGGTACCAGCCAACTTGAACGTGAGTTCTATAAAATATTGCTTTATCAGGATATTGTTTGGGCTGGTATCGACTTCAAAATAATGAAGATTGAGTACAGAAATAGTTAAAATCCTAGCCGAATTTAAAAGGGTAATTATTTAGAAAATAAAATTTATTGCATACTTTTAGTGCGTAATTACCTTGTAGTTATATTTATTATAGGTATATTATTAGTAACACATTTTGAGAAAGTTATAAATACAATAAAGCCTTCGCTATTCTCACTATATTATGAAATAATTATAAGTACCTGGGTAGCCGAGCTTTGCATGGAGCTCTAGTAGATTAAAAAAAAGAATCACAATTCGGGGTTCGAACCCACCACATTCCACATATAACTTAAAAAATGCGCGGTTTCTCAGGGATAAAACCTAGCTAGACCGATTTTTCTTCCCCAAAAATCCCTGCATACTAAATTTCATGTAAATACTTGCAGCCGTTTCCGAGATTACGATTATATATGTATATATATATATATATATATAAATATATATATATACAAGATTGTCTTGTTTAATTATCTATTATAGTAGTCGGCGGGAAAAATGTAGCAGTAAGCATTAAATATAGGTATTATAGCGATGATGATGATCACGAATATAATTTTGGCAATAGCAAAATTTCAAAGACATTGATGTCGGTGCTCAAAACTTTGATGAGTAGGGTACCTACATATGTCATCATTATAATATTATATGTTGGTGTTTCATGTGAAGATGGTGGTGATGATGATGACATATGCTTGCAGTTCTTTAAACAACGCCGGAATCCCCAAACATGTCAAGAACAAGGACTCAGGAGTTCTGTTCAGTTCTTTTGGATCCAGGGTATACCTTGGTACAAAAACTTACTTTTTGGTAGCTTATGATTGGACTACTTTAGAAAAAGTCGAAATCACTATATGTGACCATATAAATTTCGAAGAGTTCCCTCGATTCATCATTGATCCCATCATCACCACTCTGGTGACTAAGGGACAAATTTCGAATTATGACCTTTACAACCTTTAAAAAAAATTTGCAAATATGTTCACAAATGTCAAAGTGCAAGCATGCTATATAACATTATGATGAAAATCTACCTGTTCCCAAAAATGCTCTCAATTTGGTATAAGTAGGCATCCAATTATTCAATTCAATCACTAACGGCCGCACTCAGAGAGTCTGTACTAAGTAGCTTCTTATGTAAGCATAAAATGTCACTGAACGGCCGCACCGTTAGTAATGTAATCCATGGGTAGAACATGCATTTTCTTTTATATAACCCCTTTTTTTGATTAATCAGGGCCAAAATTATGAATCTACAGGGCGCAGGGCGACTTGGATAAAGAATTTGGCACACCTCGCTCCTATTTGCTATCTTATCATATTTACTGTAGATAACGACCTGTTATTGAGCACACAATGTACTTGCAGCTCAGTCTCTGACTACAATACTATAGCACCTCACGCCGCCGCAAAAAACATTATCAATGAGATAACGGGATCAAAGGACTGAAAATAATGTAATCAAAATCACACGGACAATGGGTGTCAAAGTTAAACTAGTGTTAGCGGTACTATTAGTTGTAAGTAGCAGTGTTATAGGACAAGAACCTTTAGCGGAAGATGTTGAGAGTATAATTAGTGAAACGCCGAAGCCAGAAACAAGTGATGACATCACCGACGTCAGAGAAGACAAGATTGATATTGCTCCCATCGAAACTGTACCGGAAGAAGAGACGTTAGTAATTAAAAGTGGAAAATATCAGGTTCTAGATGACGCGCTGTTGGGAGACACTCCGACTAACCTGGAAGCCGTTGATTTCAACACTGGTGATGTTCAAAATGAGCGACAGGTGCTCATAAGCACCACTTCAGTTACAAACACTGAATACGGTAAGATGTTCGAAATATTACCGAGTTTCTTTCACCGGTTCCCTCGACAGGTTAGGGTTGAACCGGTACCGCGGTGGTAGCTTTTTCTGTTGACATTCCGAAAAAAACTTGCTAAGTTTCATTTGATTTTTTATTTATTTATCAACCTTCGGTTAGGTACCAATTAAGGATTCAGAAATATAAAACATCTCAAAAACATTGTTGTACTCATCTATAAGTAGCTAAATCTCTTTATCTCGAGCGAAATATCGCTTCTCCAAGTTAGAGTAGTGTCGTAAGGTCTAGTATTTATAAGTATTTTACAATTAAAAAAAAGCTTTATCAAATGTATTTATTTTGACTGAAAAAAGCTTAGGTATAGTGCTAATATGGAGATTTAAAATACGAATTTTACAATATCAATTTAAAGTGAAAGTTGTTTTTAACACTTTGCCTCAGATAACGGATGCACAAATGTCATGTTTCAATAGACTTCCCGCCATGATATCTGCCGCGGTTCTTATGTGAATGGTAATACAAAAAATATTTAAATACAAACTAATCATTTAAATATACGTCCGTGGTGGATCGCTTGGTCTGCACCCAAAACAATGCACGTTTGATCCCTGAACTCTCGTAATTAACTGACACTTTCATTTTACTTCTGTAGAATCATTTAAATGAATCGTCTTGATATAATAAACAGAATTTTGGAGTTTGGACCAATCAAAAATCTTTGATTGGTTCAAACTCCAAATTTGTTTGAAATTGATTTGACGTTTATGAGATTATACCATTTTGCAGTTTTACTATATCGGGACGGGGCCTTTAGTTAAGATGCATTCGATAATTTCGACGGCGAAGTTTGAAAACAAAATGTATGATGGTATTTGACATAGGGCATCGCAAGCAACATTTCACTTAGCGATGACTTATGTCAAATCCCAAAAATTTTTGGTTTCGAACTTTGCCGTCGAAATTATCGAATGCATTTTGACTAAAGGCTGGGTCTTAAGTATATTTATCCACCTTGGTTAAAGCGTGAACAAATGTCATTTTTCTCAAGTACATTTTGCTGACGCTTAATGGTAAAACAAAACATAGTAACGAGTCTTCTCACATTCAGAAGTGAAGAAAACCCTCTAATTTCAATTAGCATTTTATACAGAATATTATTTTAGAGCCTTGTGCAGTTACATGAGAAACTTTCGCGGAAAACAGACAGGTAGTTAGATGGTGAGTCATTTGAGAGTATTCAGGTGAATCACTGCACACACATTACACAATGATAAGCCTAATTAGTATTGACTTTATTACTACACATAATATTTGCGATATACATTATTATTTATTCTACAAATACTGCACATATCGTCAATCAATAATAAGATTAAGCTTCGTTAAAGCATGGAGGAATAGTTTTATCGGTCCATGGTTAAAGCTTACTTTTGAGTTTAGCTAGTATTGAACAGAACTCCTGACTCCTTTTACATGTTTGGGGATTTCGGCGTTGTTTTAAGAACTGCTAGCATTTGCCACTATGTCAATTACATTAATCATTATCATCATCACCACCAACATCACACCATCACATTATGACGATATAATAGGTACTTTTCATAGTATTTCACACCGACACGGAAATCTTTAAACATTACTTTGCCGTTTGTGAACCTATTTACAAAATTATATTGTAAAGGTTATAATTCGAAATATGTCCCTTAGTCACCAAAGTGGTGACCTGTTGATGGGATCCACGATGAATCGAGGAAATTATATGGACGCATTTAGTGATTTTGACTTTTTCTGAAGAAGTCCAAGCATATGCTACTAAAAAGTAAGCTTTTGTACCAAGGTATACTCTAGATCCCAAATGTACTGACCAGAACTCCTGAGTCCTTATAAATACATGTTTGGGGATTTCGGCGTTGTTTAAAGAACTGCAAGCATATAATATCATACACTTACAGTAATCATCATCATCACCAGCATCTTCACACGAAACACCACAACATATTATTACGATGACTACTCATCAGAGCTCGCACCGATATCAATATCTTTGAAATTTTGCAATTGTTAAAATTATATTCGTGATCATCATCATCACTATAGTATATTTAATGCTTAATACTACATTTTTTCCGCCGACTACTACAATATATAATAATAATTATTTAATAATACAGTCATGCATTCATTCATAATCATTATCATCACTGGTGATTGTTTAGAAGGTCCATAGATCGGTAATGCTTATTTGGGGAAATACCATGGCCTCTCAGAAAACTGGCATAAAATTACGCTTGAGTTTGTTTTACCGAGAAAGTGAGATACCGGAGGCTTTTTTGAATTTATAACCTTCTTAAAATAATAATAAAATAAATATAAATAAAAAAAGAAAAAATATTTTTTAAACAAAAAATGAAAACCGGCTTCCAAAGCAAAATGCACAAAAAAGTATGAAATAAAACTCATTTTCTACATAATTCCCTAAAATTGCATCATTTTTGCTAAAATTTTAGCCGAATTTAAAAAGAGAATTATATAGAAAATGAGTTTTATTTCATACTTTTTTATGAATTTTGAGAATAATGAATGCATTTCAAAATTAATAATAATAATACGTCATTTTGTGATTTCCACAATTGGAATGAAACAATTGATTTACCAATATCTACATTATTCATCTCTTGTATCTTCTTGAATGTGTAAAGGATTTAGTACATTGTTATCTCAGCGCTTCGTTAAAAATGTGCGTCTGTGTGACCCAAAAAATTATCCTACAACAAACTCGATGAAATCATTCTTATTTTAACTGCTGTAAATTTCAACACGAGGTACCTGATACATTTTGTTTATCAAACCTGATAAAATACGGCCCTTATCTTTTATAATTGGAATCAGAGTGATATGAGTACGTATAACCCACATCGTTTATGTTGCCTTGGAGTATTTATAATAAATTTGATGCGAGTGACGTATTTTACATAAATTTATATGGTGCGTTTTATGTCGCTTAATGATTAGGTAATGGATAAGTGCTTTAATAGATTGGATACCTGTTTTGAATCGAAAGGAACCTCTTAAAATTTGATATAGATCTTTATCTCTTTACTAGATCTTGCCCGCAGCTCCGCCCACATAAGTAAACACGGGAACACTGTAGTTTTTCAGGATAAAAAGTATTCTATGTCTATGTCCCTGTGGTCTACTCTTTATCTGTGGCAAATTACATAAAAATTTGCCAAGTAGTTTTGAAGCCTATTCAATACAAATTGCAAACAAACAAATCATTGCTCCTTATAATGTTAACATAGAGAGTATAGATGAAACCACTAGTGGTCGACATCTACGCAAGTGAGTGAGTTACGACATGGCCGCTACCCCCCACCCCTTCGTTAAAAGTGTGCGGCGGCCCGCAGTGATACATCACATCGTCCTATGCGGCCCTTCACCAGAAAATTGTGATGACTACTGGATTAAACTTTTGTATTGATAAGCAATATGCATACTATATTCTCATGTGCTTATCCCATAACTTTTCTTACGAAAATTTTATCTTCTCTATTAAGTTAGATAATATTGGTTACGCGTATGTGGTGTTTCGTACATAGTTTACTCACCCATATACAAAAACTGTAAACAGAATTAACTGTAAGGTAAATTGCATTCGGGTGTAGGAAATTAGTAAAACTAATTTCAGTTGCCTGTAACTTCAACGGAGTACCTATTACCTAAGATTTGAGTTATATATATTTCTCAAATAGTTATAGAATTATAATACTAATCAATGTATTAATATCGTTAAAACAAGCGTAGCGTCAATACAAATATCGGCAATTCCGATAGCTGATATCGTATCAGGTGGATAAGCTCTTGTGCGGTGATGTCAGTCACCTAAGCCCTTTGTTTCACGAAATAATATGTCGTATTTACTACAACACACATAATTTACTGTAACATGTAGGTATAATGGACCTGTAGGCATAGAAGTATATATTATAGACGAGTCTGTCGTTTGAAAACTGTTCCCACGTAAATGGCCCCACGTTTGGAGTTGTATGGGGCCATTTTGACATTTGAGGTATGGTGAAAACAAGATGGCGTAACTTTTTCTTGTATGAAGATTTGTTCTGTCAAATGCACGTCATAGCCTTATCCTTAGTTTTGAAATCATTGGGTGTACCACAGTTCGATCATATGACTATAACAATAAGGCTCAAAAATGGTACACCAAATCTGTCAGCGACTGTACAAAAACAAACAATAGATAGCCCACTTTTTTTGTCACCCCATTTCATATTGTTAATTTTTAGAAATAAAAAAAAAGTAGTGAGAATAATTAATAGAGAGCAAATTTAATTAATATTATAGCAATATCTTGCGAAAAATTATTAATTAAATTGTATGCTATGGATTTCCGCAAATTAACGTTTGATTTTATTAACTAGGTAAGTAGAGAGCAAATTATTATACAAATTTTATTGCACTGAATAAATTATTGATTCACCAATAATAATTCCGTCAATGACACTCCATATTATTCCAGCTCACATAGACGGGCGCGTGCTCCCATCCATTACGTACCAAAACAATGGGCAGCCGTACGTCATCACCCAGCAGCGTCTCCAGCAGATCCGGGGGAACTTTCTCTACTGGTTCTACGACCAGGGCGGGGACGATAATAACGGAGATTACCAGTTCAACATACACACGTCCACGCCGCAGATACACAAGAACTTCAACTTCCAACTGCCGTTCTTTGGGTTTAGGTTTAATTATACACGAGTGAGTTCAGTTTTTTGACGATAACAAGATTATAGTCATAGTAAAATATCATTGATATTAGACGTCTACAGTGCTACGAGAATGAGAAACATAAAGGTTTCTTGCAAATCAAAAACAAATTGTTATTTTTTAATTTATATAATTCAAAATATTTCTCTATATCACACCAAGACGCAACGCAGCGCGCAATATTTTAAGATAGTAATTAAAAAGCGGTATTATGTGTAATAAATAAAGTTTAATTTTGAAGCAATGTCGTAAAAACTCCGCGCCGTGTCGCGTCTTGGTATAAACTGACGCTAAGTCTTGTTAATTGTAAAAATAACTTTATCCAACCACCAATATATTCTCTACGGTACCTAAAGTAATTCTCGAATTTATTTATTTTCGTAGCAGTGACGTAGCACCCAAATAAAAATCTATAAGCGACCCTTTAGTTTTATGTTTAATCGAATTTCGAAAGAACTATTCATATTCAAATTAAAATCACCTTCTAAAATAATGAGTTTTATTTTCCAGCTATCCATGAACGGTTACCTGTACTTCAGCGACCCACCAGATCACTACACGTACCCGCTGTCGTTCCCCGTACGGGACTGGCCTAGTGTCAACGACCCGTCCTTCATCGGCATCTTTTTCAGCAAGTGCCGTATCGGCCGCGTGATGCCCGAAGACCCGGATCAGAGGCGGCCCGGAGTGTACTTCAGAATGGACAGAGATTTACAGGTGCGTTTAGAATATTTCTTTTGAGTTGTCGACAAACCAATTTAAAAAAATGAATGCTATTGAATTAAATACATAAATTCATTTTACATAGGTCCTGACTTTATTTATAATATTAAGATTTTGGTTACATTTCTTTGGTCAGCAGCAATAATTTCAAATCTATACATATAAATAAAATTGAAGTGTCGGTTTGTAATTTTAAATGAACAGCTATTCACTAAATGCATGAAAGTAGGTAGTAGAAAGGTATATACGGTCGTTTCAATAAAAAAATAGTTTTGTTTTATTTTGTCTGTCATTCTGTCTGTCTGTCAGTTTGTTTCGCCTAATCTCTGAAACGTCGACTTTCATGGGACTTTCACTGGCAGATAGCTAAGAATATAAGAAGTAACTTCGACAATGTCTATGTTAGGGTTTCGTTTAAAAAAATAGGCTTTAGTTCTACGCAAACGTCGTAAATGACTCTTTATTTTTTCAAATAAATTTAACGTTTATTTACATACTCGTACCGCTTTGATTCGCGTAATTTCTACAAAAGTTTGCCACGTGTTCTACGTTCAGCAAAGATTTTAAATATTTTGTACTGTTTTTTAGATATATGTATATAATATCAAATTTTTCAATATTTCAGACGAGAACAGACCAATTAGGAGTGGAGATGCGGGAGCGTATAACCTGGGACATCAGGGAGGGAGTGATCGGCTCCGAGACCTTCTTCCCCAAGCACGCCGTCACCGTCACGTGGAAGAACATGTCCTTCGCCGGTGGTATCGACAACTCGCTGTATATGGTGAGTTTGGTGCCACTTCATTTTTGTTTTTACCCGGCTGGGTTATGTTTTTCGCGCGTATCATGTATGTATGTATGTTTGTAAATTCTTTTATACCCACGTATCTTCCAAACGGCTTGATGGATTTTGACAAGTAAGGTATCGTTAGATTTGTCTCAAAAACCCTAGTGTCCTTAGATAGCTAGTTCAGAGAAAAAGTACAAAATGGCGGATTTTGGCGCCAAATTGTTAGCAGTTCAAACTTTTTTTTAACTAAACCTATCGAATAGGGTATCAAAATAAAGGAAATTAAAAGTAGATTTCAAAAATATCCTTACATAATGTATTTAAATTTAATAAGGAATAATTACAACCATTTTAAAAAATCATTTGAATGAATTTGTAATCAATGCATTCAAATAGTCGTATTTTTGTTTTAATTTAAATCGACCAAGTGTGTGTTGGATAAATTAAAAAATCTAAAATAAAATAAATAATTAAAAAATCGGTTGTCTGTAAAGTCGGTTTACTGACGATAGTTGAACGTGACAACGTCATAAGAAAATACTGATGGATCGCTCACTCAAGTAGGAGATGTCGAACGCTGCCGAACGCGGAGGCCGATTGTGCCTCTTTTTCGCTCGTTCCGCGCTATCGCTTGCACTTCAAGCCTTAAATGGAACGCCTCAGAGCGAGGTAACGCCACATGAGTCATGTTTTTTCGTCCGTGCAGCCGGCTCTATCGAATTATAAGACGTTGTCACGTCAAAAATAAAAACCCGACTGCAAAAAAAAGACAGACCTAAGCAACGCAACTTAAGAAACGTCTAATTTGTATCGCAAAAAACCGTCAAATTATTGAATGATGACGTTTTTAACAAATAGTTAAGATAGATAGGTTATTGAAACGGGCCGTAAGGCTTTCAGCTCATAGTGCAGTCTGTTTTCTCAATCTTGTATTGGTCTTTTAGTGCGTTGCTTAGGTATCTGTATTTTTTTTGCAGTCAGGTTTTTTGGAATCTCGTGATCATTTGAAATCAAATTGACATGTGAAGTAGCGATAATATATTAAGTAGCTTTTTACCCGAATACGGCGAAGCCAAAAGGAAGTGTAAGGATTTTGGCAGTCTATGTATGTTTGTTCCATCGTAGGGCCTAAACCACTGGTCCGATTTTCATTAATAAGGTATCAATAGGTTCGTAATAATGGCCCGGGTAAAATAGGCTACATAATTTGCGTAGTCGGGTTATAGTTTTTACTTTTGATTATTACATTAATGATCAAATATGAAAGCGAGAGAAGAATGAATAGAAATATATTATTCAAATTAACACCTGAAAAGCTGCAACGATACCTAAAAGGTTTTATCAGCGTATATAACATAATGTCTAATACCTACTTTCGGATCCACAGTATGTAGTATATTATTATATTGATATTTATTTAATATCATTCTTACAGACCAACACGTTCCAAATGGTGCTGGCTACTGACGAGGTGTTCACGTACGCCATCTTCAACTACCTCGAGATCAACTGGAGCTCGCACACCGAAGCGGGCGGCGACACCACCACCGGCGAGAGCGGTGTACCGGCTTATGTATGTAATGTCTAAAAAGTAACTCTTTATTTATTTTTCTGAAAAACGAGCAGACGTATCGTCTAATGGTATTAATGGTATTCAAATCGTGATTTAAAGATTGAAATATGTTATTTTACTTTCCTTTCTACTAGATAATAAATCTGATTACGAGCTGAGTTTTTCAACCCCTATATTATTACCCGACAACGGTGAAACCATAAGCAAGGGTAATGATTTTGGAAGTCTATTATGTATTTATATATGTTTGTTTCACCGTAGCGCCTAAACTACTGATTCCATTTCAATGAATGAAGTGTCAATAGATTCGTAATAATGGCCCGGATAACATAGGCTATATTATTTACTAAGTCGGGTTATAGTTTTTAGAAAACATTGTAGTTATAAACGGAATCCTTTGTATGTGCGCCGTTTAACTATATACTTCAGTTAGTAATAACTTAACTCAATGAACAGATTGGCTTCAATGCTGGTAACGGCACTCAGAGCTACGAGTATAAGCCCTACTCCCAGGCCTCCGTGCTCAGGGACCTAACGGGCAGAGGCTGGGCTAACGGATTCCCGGGAAGACACATATTCAGGATCGACGAGAAAATACTTATGGGGACGTGCAACAAGGATATTGGTAAGTTGCCTGTGAAATTTCATTGGATTTCATGTTTATTTTAAAAACTAATATATATTTATAGTATTTGTTTTTAAAATAAATTCCAAATAATTTAAATAACATTATTGAATTCAAATAGTAGCTTTTGTAAGTACAAAACATACATATTATCTAAATTTTTTTAATGAAATGAACTAGGAAACGAACATACGTATCGCCTGATGGTAAGCGATTACCGCCGCCCATGGACACTCGCAACACCAGAGGAGTTACACATGTAACTCCTCTAGTATTGCGACTTGCGTTCCCAGTCCTTAAAATCCCCAACCACCCATGGGCTTCCGGTAACCTCACTCACACGGCGAAACACAACGCCAGCGTTATTTTACGCCGGTTTTCTGTGAGGCAGTGGTATTTACCCGGTCGAGGCGGCCCATTCATGCCGAAGCGTGGCTCTCCCATATTTAAAAGCACGAGAACCTGAAAAAAATATTTATGCGCTACGTAAATGCTACGACGCTACGAGGTCTACGGATTTTTGTTTCAAAAACCAAGTTGCCAAAACAGCTTTTGAAACGTCGATATTTAAGGTTTAGTAAAATCAATTACGGATATTTTGGACATATGATCTACTGCCTATGTAAAGAAGTTTAGGGAGAAAAATAATTAAAAAAAATCGAAAATACTCTATAAATTGTATTCAGGTCTTCTGAATAAAATTACATTATTGACCTCAGACAGCTGGTTGAATTGATATTATTTACGTAAAGACTGCTTTCGCTTAAAGTTATCTCTTTCTGTGAGGTTAATGACCCCAGCGCCTTAGAGAGCGCAATGTAATTTTATGTTGTATATTATATTTTATTCGAATTTTTTTAATTATTTATCTGCGTTACTTATTATTTTACTTACGTTAAAAAACTACCTGCTGCATTTTAACCAAACCCACTCAACAGATGGCGCGAACCTCCCGCTAATGTTCGCGCCGGAGAGTGGCAGCATGCTCGGCGGTACGGTGGTCAACATAACCGGACCGTGCTTCAAGCCGGACGACCGCATCACCTGCCGGTTTGACACCGAGGCCGTTGTCGGCGCAGTGGTCAACGTCAACCGCGCGGTGTGCGTGCAACCGCGGTTCTGGCACAACGGGTACGCGCGATTCGAGATCGCCATCAATAACGAACCGTATAAGTGGAAGGGCAAGTTCTTCGTTGGTAAGTGGTGGATATTATTATTTACCTACATTTTTGAAAGTTGTTCAATTCGTTCGTTTTAAATAGCGTAGAGTATTGATAATTATTTTATAGAGTATTTTTAATTAATATATAAAACTTTACTAAAAACTTTCAGAGGGCCTAGCAGGAACTTTTGGCAGCGGCGTAAACGTAACGTTATCGAATGAATTTTGTGTGGTGGTTGTCACGATTTTGACTGATTTTCATACGATTCTCATTCGATAACGTTAGGTTTACGCTGCTGTTAAATTTTCCTGCTAGACCCACTGATCAGTTGCTTATTCACGAAGGAACGAACTTGAACTAAACGATCTTCGGACCATTGTGAAAAAAGCTTATTTATTACAGAAACACCTGCAACGGCTACCGAAAAGATATTCTTCTCCGATAACGCGATCCACGAGAGATATCCCCCGGAGGTCAAGATTACCTGGGACAGATTCAACTTGACAAACAACCTGAATGTCCAACTTCAGATCAGTCTGTGGGGTTACAAGGAAGTCACCATCCGTCCACAGTTAGAATACATCGACATCATCGAAGTGGGAGTCGCGAATACTGGGGAATACATCATCAACCCTCAGAACTTTAGGAATAGGGAGAACTTCATGCACAATGACATGCAGTTTGGTTTCCTTCAGATCAACTTGACGACACCTGTTGTACACAACGGTATATCTATATCACCGTAAGTATTTTTGTATTTGTTGTATATTATTTTATTATAAAACAAATTTCTTAAAATTGCCTGATTACAAGTTTTTTTTTATATGTATAAAGGTAGCCTTCCAATGCACGCGAAGCGCAACGCGAGACCGCGACCCGAGACCGAATTAGGGTCGTGGAGCCACGCAGTGGCTTAGTATGAATTTATACGGAGCACTAAACAATATATTCCCGGCCTATGAACTTAAGCGCAGAATATGTAAAGATTTAGAACCATCTGATAATTCCTTCATTTTCCTTTTAGGGTACTATGGAGCCGACCGATTCCCCTCGCCTGGTACTTCGCGCCACAGTGGGAGAGACTGCATGGACAGAGATGGGCTAACTCCATGTGCAACAACTGGCTCCGTACTGACCGTTTCCTTAAGAACTTCGCGGCACAGGTCCCAGTCTGCCCCTGTACATTGGAGCATGCGCTGCTGGATAAAGGAAGATTCATGCCTGATCTGGAATGTGACAAAGATATAAATCCCACGTGCAGATACCACTGGGGTGGTGTACATTGCGTAAGGAGCGGAGGGCCAAGGTATGTAACCAGCCCTATATAAAACAGTTCGCCAAAATATAATTTCAATGTAAGAAAGTCAATGAAATTACTCAGTGGAACCTTTAAGGGGTAGCCAAGGACGAGGCATTAAGTAATTAATTGAGGTCCCCATTTTCTTAAGAATCTAATAATTGCGTACCTAAATGAGACGTAACAAATGGGTAACTAATTTCAGTGCGGAGGGTTCCGGCCAGCAGTGCTGCTACGACAAGAACGGTTTCCTGATGCTGTCTTACGACCAGATGTGGGGTTCGCGACCGCACCGCTCGCACGACTTCGGATTTACGCCTTATAACGAGGCTAATAAGGTAGATGTTGTAACAAAATGTTAATGGTGACCGTTAAACTTTATAAAGTGTTTTTTTATACTTCAAATTGCATTGTTTTCTTACAGTAGTTTCTTTTTTAACTATATTTGTTCATACCCGAAACCAAGCAAATAATGTACCTAACAATCATGATTTCAGGTGCCATCTCTATCCCATTGGTTCCACGATATGATTCCATTCTATCAGTGCTGCATGTGGCAAGAGGAGCAAGCAGTTGGTTGTGAAACTTTCAGGCAAGTATACAGAGCTGGCTTTTGCCCGCGGCTCCGCCCGCGTAAATACAGTTCCCCGCGGGAAAACTAGCCACACGGGTTAAAAAGCCTATGTGTTAATTCAGAGCTTAAACTATTACCATACCAAATTTCATCAAAATCCGTTCAGTAGTGTTTGCATGAAAGAGCAAGAAACACCCATCCACCCATCGTCACCAACTTTTACAGTTATAATAGAAGTTTATCTTCTTCGACTTCTATTCTTTTTTGTAGGTAGCGGTACAGTCAGATAAACGATTTTAGATTCTATATTTGTCTTTTAAAACCTCATATTAAACAATATGTTTAAAACCTACTAGTTAAAATTAATTAATGACGTGCTGAAATATTTCAGATTCGAACGACGGCCATCTCAGGATTGTGTAGCGTACCAGTCCCCAGGCGTCGCGGGTATCTTCGGTGATCCGCACATTATTACATTCGATGATCTGCAATACACGTTTAACGGCAAAGGTAAGTTCACCTCAATACCTTTTGATAACCTAACCAAGAGCATGATGGGACACGTCTAATGAGGGTTCCGTAACTATCACCGCGTAATAGGTTTTTTCCAAATTACACTAACTACTAATTACAATAGCTTTTGAAGTAATTCAAAGAAAAGTTATTGCGCGTTGATAGTTACGGAGCCCTCTTTAGACATGTCTTGACTGGCTCTTGGTTAGGTTATTTTTATCTTTATTTATTTCCTAAGCTTAAAAACTTTTTCTAAAGCCTTATAATCTTCCAGGTGAATACGTGCTGGTCCGCGTGGACCACCCGCAGCTGAAACTGGACGTGCAGGGCCGATTTGAACAGGTGCCCAACAATATCTACGGGCGCGTCAACGCCACGCACCTCACGTCCATCGTGGCGGCCTCCAACAATTCCGTACCTATTGAGGTAGTTTACTAATGCTGTACTACATAAAAATTCTATGAATTTTTGGGGTTCCGTACCCAAAGGGTAAAACCCTATTACTAAGACTTCGCTGTTCATCCGTCTGTCTGTCACCAGGATGTGTCTCATGAACCGTGACAGCTAGAGAGTCAGTTAATAAAATTTTCACAGATGATGTATTTCTGTTGCCGCTATAACAACAAATACAATAACAGAATAAAAGAAATATTTAAGTGGAGCTCTCATACAACAAACTTGATTTTTTTACCGTTTTGTAAGGAACCCTTTGTACGCGAGTCCGACTCGCACTTGTCCGGTTTTTATTATTATTTGTATGGAACGATTGCCGCTAAGTCGTGGCTCTACTAACGATCTTAATCGCGACAATCAAAGGTGTTGCTCCTTGTGATATCTACCATACATTATTATTTATTACCTAAGTATTTACTTAATTTTCGCTCATTTATTTTTGACTAGGTCCGTCTGCGACCTCAACACGCGCAATGGAGGTACCGCCTTGACGTGTTCGCTGACAACAAGAGGGTGTACTTCGATAGATCAGCTCTGAGGGTGCAATATTTCCCAGGTACGTACACATAACATCCATTCACATTTATACTTTTTATATCTACTTTTTTCAATATTTTCCAATTAAAAACTCTTAAATATATAATATATTCGAAGTGTAATTTATGTCCACTCCTCAATGTAAAGATATCGAATTAAAAAAAGTAAACTGCATTATACATAACATAATATGTGTTTACACTTCAGGTGTGACGGTTTATCAGCCTATGTATATCCTGAATCAATCAGAGATAGTCATCATGTTCTCATCTGGAGCCGGAATCGAGGTGGTCGAAAACAAAGGATTTATGTCGGCCAGAGTTTATTTACCATGGAACTATATGGTAAGCACAATGAAAATGAAAAAAATGTCCTACTTGTTAACCTAAGTATCACAATATCAAATAGCGCTGAATAGATTATATCCTTAAAAGCTTGCTATCAAATATTTTAGCAATTATTTTAACACTAGTTTTGCCCGCGTAAATACAGGAACACTGTACTTTTCGGGATAAAAAGTAGCCTATGTGTTAATCCTAAGCTCAAACTACAACTAATATAACAAATTTCATTAAAATCTGTTCAGTCTTTTTTTGCATGAAAGAGTAACAAACATCCTTCCATCCCTCCTCAAAAAACGTTCACGTTTATAATAGTAGTAAGATTTGGATTTCGTAGACAAAATTTAAAGGGAGAAAGCAAATGATAAAAAAAACTACGTTGTGTGTGCTCTTTTTAGAATCAAACACGAGGTCTATTCGGCAACTGGTCCCTGGACATAAACGACGACTTCACTCGACCCGACGGCATCGTGGCACCTGTTGATCTCAACAACTTCCAAGCTGCACATAGAGACTTTTCACAACATTGTAAGTACCTAATTTCCTTTCAACAAATAGCAATAGGTACTTGTACAGGATTTTCATATAATTTGACACGAACCACCTAAATATGCGACGAGTCGAACTAAGACACTACCATAGCTAATGAGCCTCAATTTCCAGGGCAACTCACGGATCGTGAGCAAAAGGACATAGGAGTAGCGCTGTTCGTGAGGGAATACGGTCGGACCGCGGCGTACTACAATGACAACCAATTCCTGCCGAACTTCATACGAGAACCAGCTGACTTCCTGCCGATGAACCGGTCACAGGACGTGGCGCGGGCGATAGACATCTGTCAGGACTCGTACCAGTGTCGATACGATTACGGAATGACCCTAAATAGGGATATGGCAGAGTTTACCAAGAATTACCTGGCGTCTATTGTGAGTATTTCATATGATTTTAGAAGTGAAACTCCTTTAGCGGCGCGGGCGTTGAGAGTGAAATTTCAAGATCGCGTCACATAATGACACGCTTTTGGATACAATGCCATCACTTCTTACATGACAATTTACCTTTCTAAAGTACGGCTCAATACAAAGATGGCGAGGTGTAGATTTTTTTAAAGTAAAGTTTCTATAAGCGCGATGAGAGTATTTTTGGATTTTAAATGATAAATGAAGTTTCACTTCTGCCACGCGTACTCTGTACACGTCATGTTTTTTTTTGAGGTATAGAGGGCACTGGCACGGTAAATAGAGAACAGTAGGATATCTTAGGCCGTCTGGCGAGTTATTTGACTACTCTCGCGTTGGCGCAAGGGCTGTCAAATAAATGCTAAAATAATGCAGGCTAACGCGAGCCGTCATACTTCAATGCACGTGATCACGGTACGTACGCGATCGGTCACGGCACAGCCCACACTGAGAGCGCCTTATCATTCCTTATGCGTGGTGTGTGCCTGCGTGCGGACAGGCGCCCGACGCGCACATAGGCGCCCGACGCGCACGTACACATTCAAACCGATCGCGGCACATTTGTATGAAGATGTTCTACTGTTCTCTGTTTACGTGGCACTGGACAGCTATTCTATAGCTCTACATTTCTGCTGACTCTCTCTAAAATTTTTATGGAGTACGGACGCTCTACACTTACACTTTACATATTTGCTAATAGTTGGCTAAGTACCTACTTATTTATCTTAAGTAATTATTTTAACAGTCTTCTAACATTATGCTGTGATCTACCAAATTATATGAAAAAGTAAACCTTCATAGTAAATATCATTAAAACATTCATTTAGGTTGTAAAGTGGAAATCTGATGACATAGAGGATTTTAAACGTGGGAAAACCCCGACGTTATATTGTATGCTAATTTATAGAAAAGACTTCATTCTCACAATCTCAATGATTCAATATTCTATTATATATTAGAGCCTATGGTACCTACTGGTATGTTCGTACTATTATAAATAAACTTGAATTCCATTAATTACATTATTATTAAAAAACCGGCCAAGTGCGAGTCGGAAACGCGCACGAAGGGTTCCGTACAAAATGACAAAAAACACGTTGTTAAAGCGTCAACTGAAATACATTGTCTGCGAAAATGTTAACTGTCTAACTAGCGTAGTTATGAGATACAGCCTGGTGACAGACAGACAGATGGTCAGACGGACGGCCAGCGGAGTTTAGTAGTAGGGACCCGTTTGGGTACGGAATCCTAAAAATTAAGAAGGCACTTTATTACCTAAGCGCATATCGCTTTTAATTCAGTCAAGGTTTTCTGCCCTTTCCTTGTTTACGAATGAAAATATTTTACTGCTTTTCTTATTACGAGTATGTTATCATAAAAAAATTATAAACATTTCCTAGACTGACTGTTAAAACGCTTGACCGTTGAGACGCCCGGTTTATGTCTTCAATAATACCTAAGTATTATTTTAATAAGACGCCCGGTTATGTCTTCAATAATACCTAAGTATTATTGAAGACATAAACCGGGCGTCTCAACGGTCAAGCGTTTTAACATATAATTAGTTACAGGTAGATATTTACTTAAGAATATATTTTATGTCTCGCGTGTCTCAGAGGGCATTTGTATATTATGATGTCCATTGTTTACTTAATTACAGATGATTATAGTGAATCATTCAAGGCTTTAAAGTTTTAAAAGACCGTTTATTCTGCAGTACGCCAACAAGCTGCATGAGAAAACATACTTTTATGGTCATTGCGAATTATTTTAAATAAAAACTTGGACAGTATATATTTTCAAAAGTAATAATGTACTAAAAGTTTGTTTTACTGTGTAGACGAATATTAAGGAACAAAACGCGCGACGAGTCATCAGTTGTGGTATTTTGGAGACTCCGCGATTTGGACGAAAGAGTAACTTCTTCTTCACTCCTGGCACCAGGGTAAGTACTTACTGTATATTATGTATAAATAGATGGTGATTCATAAAAGCTAATATAAAAGTAACTTTCATATACTTATAACATTTTGCAAAATCAATTACAGAAATTTTGGGCACATGATTAACTGATCATGTAAAGACGTTTGGCAGACAAATGATTATGAAACTCTAAAAAAAATATACAAAATAAAATAACATTGCAGTCTCAACGACACTAGGTTTTTGACCTCAGAGCTGATTTTATAATATTTTTAATATCAAATCAATCATTTGAAATAAGCCGTGCGAGGTCAATCATATTCTGAGTGTCTAGAGAGAGTGCAATGTTCGTTTATTTTGTATAATTATTTTTTTTTAGGTTCACAATTATTTTTCTGCCTTAATGTAACTTATGCACTAAGCAGTAAATCATAATATGCAGCACAAAATGTCTGTAATGGATTTAATAAATAGACATATTATGGTGTAGATTTAGATGGTTCTGTCTTTTAGTGATAGATTTTTTTTCTAAGGTTTTTTTAAGGTTAAAAAAAATTGAAAGTTTTACACGGTAATAAAATCTTTTCTTTTGCTTTCATATCTTAGATACGATCGTATATTCATCATAGCAAAAAAGACGATGTTTTTTTCATTACATAAGTATATTTTTAATATAAAAAATATGTATAAGGTTTGGTAAAAATCAAATACGGATATTTTGGGCATATGATCTACTGCTTATATAAAGACGTTTAGGCAGAAAAATAATTTTAAAAATTCGAAAAAGAAAATACTAATTAAAGTTATGTTACGTTTGTTACGGCGTACTACTACTACGTAGGCCTTTGACCTCACACAGCTGACTGAATTGTTATTAGTTAAGCAAAGACTTTGCTTTCGGTTTAACATCAGCAGTTACTGTGAGGTTTATGACCTCAGCGCTTTAGAGAGCGCAATGAAATTTCGGTGTGAATTAACCCTAAGCCTTGTAAAACTTTCACCCCAAAACATAATTCATTCATGGAATGAAAGTTGATATAGCCTGTGCTTACTTAATGTTATTATAAGCATTGTTTCCCATATCATTTTGATTTGTGAAAATTTAAGCTTGTAATATTAATACATTTTTATATTGTGTAGGTTAACTTTGAGTGTAATCAAGATTTCATCCTGATTGGAGACAAACGACGAGTGTGTGAAGACAACGGCAAGTGGAACTTACCTGATTACGGCTACACCGAATGCTTACGTGAGTTTTATTAATTTCTATGGTTTTAATCACATTTCTTCAATATTTAAAAAGTAAAATTTTGTTATACTAGGACGTAACGTAGAACAAAAAGTAAAACGAATCTTTTTCATAAACAGGTAACCAGGAGTATTCACAACGTGCCCTATTCTTAACTTGGGGCATCATAGTGGCAGTTATTCTACCATTAGGTCTTCTCATTTGTCTGCTATGGTTCTGGTGCTGGCACAAACCTAAGTCGGAGGGCAAAGAAGTATTCCGCTTCCAAGACTTGCCCCGGTCGAAGTCAGCATCGCGCTTAAATCTAAGATCCACGTCAATGGGAAACATTACGGACACGATGAAATCGTCCACTATACGTAGTCAGGATTCCGACGTTAAACCTAAACTACCCGATACACCTACCGAGGAAACTCCCATTAAGCCAACCGTTACACGCGCAGCCCCACCTCTACCCACCGAACCCTTAGACGGCGAAAGTTCTGGAATAGGCTACACCGATTCGAACAAAAGCGACTCTAGCAAATCCGACAAAGCAAAGAAACGACGGGCCTACGACAAAACGTACCGAACGAACGAACCTTTGCCTAACGCCCCAGATGTAGAGTTCCCGGAAAAAACATGGGATCTCTCTGAGGAGGATCTACTATCCCTCACGTCCCCTTCGGACACTGAGTCCAATCGGGACTCGACTCTTACCCGTCCCGCAAACGATATCAAATACATGGGGCGACCGCGTCAAACCGGGCGACACGCGTTGCCCAGCGACTCCGGTTACTCCACCAAGGACGGTTCCGAGGATCCTTACTCCCAAAGATACCAAGGAGGACAATACAGTCCAATACCATCTCAGTATTCGCCCACGTACTCCGAAATATATTCGCCTCCCATCAGTCCCACGTCTGATCTAGGGCCGAGGAGTGCTTATACAACCGGCCTGCCAGAACCGCCAAAAAGTGCTCCGCCGACGGAGATAAAAACTTTCACTCTCCCTCCTCAAAGAGGTAAATCTGTAGAAACTCTCATAGATCCGCCTACAGAAATGCCAACCTTTAGTAGTAAATCTACTATGGTGTAAATTATCTTATTTGATAGTATTAAAAGTATCCCACTGATGATAATTAGAAATAAGATTTCCCACTGCCCAAAATATGACAATTTAAGGAGACTGGGGCTGTCGTGTTATTGTATGTTGCACAGTAAAAGATTTTTTGCACATTTTAGTGTATTCGTATTTATTAGATATTTCCCGTTGTTGTTTTGTTTACATAGTTTATACTTTATACTATGAAAAGTTTATGTACTTAAATTATGAAAAATAAAGTATTAATATATTTAATATATTCACAAAGAGAGGAAATTTCTGTTCCGTTATGGTAGAATAACTTCCCGTGACTTGTTTCTGGTTCTGAAATAGGAAAGCAAGAAATAAAGCTAACGCAATCCGCGGAATAGAAATTTTCTCGTTCATGTGATGTGTTTCAATGCTGTTATTACTTGCTTTCTTATCTCCCTGTGTACACAAATATTTGGGTCATACCATGGCTAAACAGGTTAGTAATATTTTGTGTGTTCTATAATGATAAGCGCTAGATTACAATTCTTATCGTCACTTAATTTTGGTGAAACGAATTTTCGTCAAGTAATCTTGTTACGATTCGTCATTCGTCGTCGTCGTCATACCTACCATAAATAAATATACTATAAGCACAGCGTAAAAATATATGCTTGCGTGCATTTTATTTTATTATCTTTAAATGTCAAATCATCTGCTCTACTTTCCATAACATTCTTCTTGTTTTAAATAAGTAGGTAGGCATCAGACGAATAATATAGTGCTTAGACCATTATTTAATTTATAGTACATATCTATTCATAGAAAATTTTATATAAATTACAGGGAAACAAGAGTACTCAAGCCGCACTCTCGGGGCGACATGGGGCATAATAAGTGCAGTCATGCTGCCCATCGTCATCGTACTGATCTGCATCGGCTGGCGAATCCTGAAGAGGAGGAAGGAGGAGGAGAAAGAGGAAAGCGACTTCTTGACAATAAAGTAAGTGTTAATTAATCACTTAGAAGTTTACTGCTCCCCAACATAACTATGTACTCCTTACGTAATAGGTATTACATACTAATATAACTATAAAATAGTACTTAATAAAGTACTATTTTATAGTTGTATTATTTTAAGTAATCTATGATAACCTTTATATTGTGTGTACATAAATTGTCACCATTTGTCATAGCCTCCGTGGTCTAGTGGTTAGAGCTTGGCTCTCGGCTCGGAGGTCGTGGGATTCCCGCATTGGAACAACAAAAAATGTTGTTTCCAAGTTTGGTTAGGACGATGCAGGCTGATTACCTGATTGTCTGACAAGAAAGATGATCCATGCGTCGGATGGGCATGTAAAAAGTGGGACCTGCGCCTGATCTCTCGCCAGTCGTGTCGGTTATCTGTCCCACTGGGTTACGAGTAAAGGGAGAGTGCTCTTGTGTATTGCGCACACACTTGGGCACTATACAATTACTCCTGCGTAGCTGGCCGGTTTCAATCAAATCGGCCACCGTCACCGAAATCGGTGTGAGGAGTTATATCTTTTATACTCGTACATAAATTGTAAAATAAAAATAATAAAATAAATAACTACTTCATAGATACTTTCGGGATGACTTCATTGTGTCAATTGAAAAGCTCCACTTGCAACTCAACTTTAGTCGATAAGATAATCTACCTAATATTAACAATAACTTTTCATTTCAGGAGCCGACCGATAGATCCAGATGAGTCCTTGAAGATTAATTCAGACGACGAATCCATTCCCTACAAGAAAGATGTCACGGAGGACAGTCCAGAGCCCACGGAGCCAGTCAAAGTTGTCGACAACGAACCTGAGAATGACAACAACTACCCGTACCAGCCCTACCCAACTACACAGACGGACAATCAAGCCCGGGCGTGGTCGGGAGAAACAGAAATTAATTAAACTTATCATCTTATTTAGATTAAGATCAGTAGCATAATAATAGTATACTTACAAATTAGGTTAGCTTAATAAAAAATACGAAAGTACTTTGGTATAAGTAATTTCCTGTAGAAACAAATTTTTTCATTGTACTGAATTAAAAGTTTATATTTTCGTCAAACAATTAGTTATTAATTAAATATCAGGTTATAAGTGTTGTTTATCATCGTTTATATGATATTTTTAATTTAGGCCAGGTTCTTAGAAATGGGAAAAAAATGAGTAAGAAATCTATTGAATTTCTGTGAGCAAGTTTACTATTCTGAATAATTTATCCCACCAGAAATGCGTTGTAATATTTTAAATTGTAATTATTCGTAAATTTAGTTATTCTTCTATTTTTTGTATTTAATGATACATGACAATTAACACCTTAATAAAATAAATGTAATACTTTAATGCAAATAAAATAAATTATTACATACTTAAATGGTTATTTTATTTTCGAAAAATAAATTTATGGAGGGTAGATGAAACAAATACTTAGCCTGGGAGCACACGTAAGTATGGACATATGCATTAGGTCATTACATATGAAATTGGCGTTTTGTAAAGGAGGAGCATAAACGCGATTTTATTTAAACATAATATATTTATTTAATCAAAGTATATACCATTGCTATCTATGCACTTTTGCCATCTAATAGGTAGTTCATAGATTCCTTTAATAAAAAAACCATTCGGACAGGAATCAATAAAATCTTTGAAGGCGCTTTTTCCCTTGCAAGAAGTTAACCAAATTTCGAAAAAAAAGGTAATCTGTTAGAGCAAGGTCCGGGGAGTATGGTGGATGTCTTAGACATTCCAATTGAAGCTCCTCTAATTTGTAGCCGTCTGTTGTGCAGTGTGTGGCGATGTCCTGAAGCAGCAGTGGCCTAGAGCGAATGACCAACCTCGGTTGTTGAGTAGCTAGCTTTTCCATCATGATTTGCAGTTTCTGGCAATAGACATCTGCTGTAATCGTCTGGCCACATTTAAAAAAGCTGTAGTGAACGACACCGGCATTTGGTGGACTAATCCACCAAACAATCACAAGTAACTTTTTTTGAGTAAAAGCGTTTCCGATTATCGTACAGGATCCACGTTTCATCACAGGTAATGTTTCGATTTAAGATCCCTTCATTATTGTGCCGGTTGAGTAATGCAACGCAGGAGTCGACGCGCGTTTGTCAGTTTGCTGCACTCAATTCATGAGATTTACCCACCCACCTTTCAAGCTTATTCACCTTCCCAATTTGCTTCAACTGGATTAAATCAGTTTTATCACTAACTCCGCAGCCTGCAGCTAACTCGGACGTGGTTTGCGATGGATCCGCTTCCACAATAGCCTTCAATTCTTCATTATCAACTTTGGTCTCCGGCCGTCCACGGGGCTTGTTAAGCAGGTCGAAATTTCCAGAACGAAAACTTTGGAACCAAAAACGCAGTGTGTTTTCTTTTGCGACACCGCCTTAATTTTTTTTTTAATTTAATCTTTCGAGCTGTTTCTGCAGCACTGGTGCCACGGTGGAACTCGTACTCGAAAAAAATACGATATTTCAAGTTTTCCATTTTGTAAACAGAGTGACGCAAAGAAAAAACTAAGAGGAAAAAAGAAAATTACGGTTTTCGAAATACAATGCTTAAATAGCGGTATAAATTTGAAATTGGAATTCCTAACCAAAGAATATATATTTGAGATCAAAGTGGCCAATACGTAGACCAGTAATTCCCAAAGTGGTCCAGGTGGACCCCCAGGGGTCCACGGAGACTCGACGGGGGTCTACGTTGGACGTGACAAAAAATGGGGGTCTACAATCGTAAGCAGGGGTGCATGAAAATTAATTTTGGTTTCGATAGTGAAGAACTAAAATGGTGGCTTGTTATTTTACATAATATGATACTGTTACATATATCAACAGTAAGATGTAACTGTCAATGTCATTATTGACATTGACAGATGTCATAAGTAAAGCCTATCGAGTTAGTTTATTTAGTTGGCCAAAAGGCTATACATAGTGTAGACGTATATATATTGTGCTAAGCATATCTCATTACATATTGTAATACGTATTCGTTGTAAGCACCAATAAAGGAGAGTATAAGAATTGCTGCTGTATTATTATCGTCACCACACGAGCGCACGAAGGACTTACAATCAAGAGGTCATAGACCAACACAGATACCTAACTTAAACCTTCTCAATAAGACAATTTATAAATAAATTGAGAAAAAAAACGGATAGTTCCGAACTGGGAGTCGAACCCAGACCATTTCGGTATCGCGCCGAGTGCTCTACCAGTTGAACTATCCGGCCCTATGCCACTTTCCTTTTTTAATTTCATTTATAACTTATTGAGCCACACCGTCCATCATACGGTAATACAACAACACAAACAATATGATAGCTAAATTAAACCTTCTAAATAAGAAAATTATCTCCTATCAATATAGGCAGATAATATTTTAAGAAGCTCAGCGACTGTTACTTGTAAAAACTTGCATATTCCATATTCAGTACAACGCGTCGAGAATTGTTGCCGCGCCGGCCGCCGCCGCGCCGTCCCGTCCGCAATGCGTGTTCAAACGTGCAAATTAATACGACTTGTGGTGTATGTACTTGCAATCTTGTATGAACGTGTTTAATTCTTTACCAATATAAATACGAATGTCAAGGATAAACGTTACTTATTTGTTTCCGAAATTATCAGTGTCGGAAAAGTAAGTACCTACCTGCCTATTTATATACCTACTACCTGCCTATATAATATAATACCTAGTGCTAAAAGGGCGCATTTTTCAACATTTTGTATTAAAACTTGATTTTTTTATTTATTATTTACAGGTAGGTAATTGATACAAAACATGACCGACTCTAAGAAGAAGTGTCGTCAGTACAATATTAATATATATTAAAATATAATCAAAAGAATTCCTTCGAGTAACAACATTGTATTGTACAAAGACGTATTGATGAAATGATAATCTGCAAACAACTCATTTTTTCTATTCAACTGGACGAGTCAACTTTACCTGGCAATGAAGCATTATTATTAGCATATGTTCGATTTGTTATGGGCGAAGAAATTCATGAAGAGCTACTATTCGCGAAAACTTTGATGACGGACACTAAAGGTGAATCAATATTTAATTTCTTGCGTGATTTTTTTATAGAAAAATCGATTCCATTTACAAACGTTATGGAGCTCCTGCCATGGTCGGGCGATATCGTGGGTTTATAGGCCATCTTAAAAGAATTTTCACATTTTTCAAACTTATCGCAGGTAGAATGCCTTGATGAAGATATTCAGACATACGTTCAACATTTGATTGCCCTACATGATGATTTTAAAATCAGATTTGTGATTTGTCGATGGAAATACCACCATGAATCATAAATCCATTTGATGAAATGGAAGTGGAGAATGAAATATTACATGAGGAGATATTCGAGCTTAGCACTAATGAGGAGCTGAAAGTGACATTTAAAAGATGGTATCAAAAATTTTGGCTGCAGGCAGAAATACCTCAAAAATATCCTGGACTGTGGGGAATCGCGCAAAAGCTTCTGATAGCGTTTCCCTCATCATATCTCGTCGAAAAAAGTTTTAGTGCCGTTACAAACTTATTAACAAAAAAAAGAACAGATTGAATATCACAGAACGGGGAGATTTGCGGGTATTCCTTACAAAACTCAAGCCAAATATTGATAATTTGCTGTGTCAAGTACATCCATCTCATTAAAATTATATTTTTTTGTAATTACCATTGTAGAAGTTATATTACGTTATAAATAAATGTTTAATTTTGATTATATTACGACTGTTAAAACAATAATAATTATTAGTGTAATAATTTATATATTTGAAAATATAACGTATATACCTACAACACAAGGAAATATACTATATTTCTTTTTACCACTCCAAATGGGACGTTTTCTAAATAAAATTTGTGAGAATTGATTGGTCTTTGTGCTGAGTCACTGTAGATTTCAAAAACGTAAAGTTGGATGGAGTCACTTTTTCAATTGGCCAACTTTGCTTTTTTGACATTCACTCACAACACAATGAATTAAAATTTTATTGAAAATTTGTTTAGTCTACCTACTTTACTATCAAAAAATTAACCCTATCAAGAAATCAATTCTAACCCTTTTTTTCGAAAACTGTTAATTCGTCGTTGAAACTCAGCCACAACGCAAGTGTCCATGGATAGATAGGTTTAATCTTCACTTTTTTTTCGAGATTTAGAAATTGGTAGTAATGTAAAATGTAGATGCAGGGGGTCCACTGGATCCAGTAAAATTTTGAAAGTGGTCTATGAAACAAAAGAGTCTGGGAACCACTGATGTAGACAGAGAAAAGAACTGTCTACGGGCCAATACGATAAAACGCCAATTTCAGCAAGGATCCGATACTACTTCTTCTTCTTTTAAAAACGGCGGAGATTTGATACTAAATTTGACATCATGATAATATATGAATGTCAAATTAAGTGAAATCATACTAAGAAAGTGTCAGATCGATCTAACTCCAGGATCATAATATTATGGCTGAGACTTTATGTTATAATAAGATCCAAAATCCAGCGATCCTGAAAAAATTGAGAGTACTGAAAATAGAACTCTGCGCTAATTTAATAGGGTGGAAAATCGAACTGGCGAGTATCGAGCTGTCCTTAATAACATCGACATTTAACTCGACACGTGTGTTCGATTTTCAGCTCCAATAAAATAGCGCAGAGTTCTATTTTCAGTGCTCTTATTTTTTTCTGACCTTACGGTTTCCGGATCATAATAGTCCCAGCCTAACCAGCACGTGTGTGGAAAATGGGCCATTCGATACGTGTTTTGTATGGAAACCTGGCCACAGATCTGAATTTGATATCCTAAAGGATGTCAAATTAAAGTACCTACAGTCTTACAATACTGATCTCCTCAAAAGTCTGATTATATTTATGTATAGATCTGGCAGCCATAGATTAAACATATATAATATATTATACTAGTACTGGCAGCTAAAGAAGCAACTTTTGGCTATTCTATTATGTATATAGCTAATTATTTCACTTTACCTAAATTAGGATAATTATAATTAAATTAAATAAAAAACTTAAAAAGTTTAAGAAAATCAACCAAAACTTTATTACTTTTGATATAATAAACACACTACCTACTTACCTAGGTTAGAGAGCGCAATATTGTAGTGCCATCTATGACCAATGGGAATAATAATAATAAAACAAAATCTAAGACATCGAATGGTATTGAAGTGCTTACCCAATACGAGAGTGGCACTAAAAATTTCGGGAATCAAGGAAGTGACACAACATTACTATTTAAAAATGTATTTATTGCTTTTCCAAGTATTCTCCGCGAAATTTGACACATTTTTCCATACGATGGAACCAATCATTGAAGCAACCATTCCATTCGGAAGTTGGGGTCTCCAAAATGGCCGTTTTGTAGGCGTCCACAGCTTCTTCAGGTGATGAAAATCTCTGACCACGCAATTTATTCTTTATTTTAGGGAATGTATAGAAATCATTAGGGCTTAGATCGGGGCTGTACGGCGGATGGTCTAATAATTCTAAGATTTCTTGCTCTAAAAACTCTTTTGTTCTGTGCGCGGTGTGAGAACTCGCATTGTCGTGATGGAGGATTATGCGGCGGTTGCAGTTCTCTTTACGGAGTTCAGAAACGACCTGTGGCAAACAAATGTTAGCATACCATTCTGCATTAACCGTTCTTTGTCCCTCAAGAGGAATAGTCGCAACATGGTCGGTTTTGGAGACAAACGTGGCCACCATTTTTTTTGCAACACCCCGTGAACGAACAATTTTTGTTGGCTTTAACTCATTTTCGAACACCCAAACTCGGGACTGATTTTTTGTTTCGGGTTCGTACGCGTATATCCAGGATTCGTCACGATGTTGTATACAGCATTTGAGGATCCTGCGTGGAATCTTTCGAGAGTTCTGACGCACCAAGTAACGCGAGCCGCTTTTTGCCAGAGCAAATGCGGTATCCATCGGGAAAACAACTTTTTTACACCTAATTGTTCATGCAAGATTATTTGTATTTGACTCATGCCAATGTCTAAAGTTGCCTGAATTTCGTGGTATGTCACATGTCGATCTACCTCAATCAGCTTACGCACAGCATCAACGTTTTCTTGGGTGACTGCAGTTTTTGGACGACCTTGACGGGGATCATCACTGAGCTTGACACGTCCACGTTAAAATTCAGCAAACCAGCGATAAATTGTGGTTTTGGATGGGGCTTCATCACCAAATGCAGAAATCATCCGGTCAACACACTGTTTTTGTGTTAAACCACTTCGAAAGTCATAATAAATCATCGCTCTAGAATTTTCTCGAGTCAATTCCATTTTCTCAACGACTAAACAAGTTTGACAAGACCTTGTGACAAGACCGAGAATCATTATTTAAATAAATAAACGGTATTCGATTTTTAAAACCAAGGAGTTTTAAATTAAAAAGATTTTAATATGACAGGAACAGTGGAAATATTCCATTCCTGATACTTTTAGTGCAGCCTATGTACCCACATATGACGTTTTTATTTTATTAGTAATAAATGTATTTACTGCCACAAAAATGGCTCACTGAATTTGGCCCCACTTTTTTTGATTTTTGATTCTTTTTTATTTTTAATTATTTGTTTGTTCGTTATTGTTCGAATGTAAAAATTATTTGTTCGTTCTTTGTTTATTTATAATTAATTAAACAAATGTTTACCCTTAAGTTAGCCCCCCTCACTAGAGATCTTCATTTTTGTCGCTCAAATTAATTAATTTTGATTAATTATCGTTTGTTCGACCACTATTGATGATTGTTCGATCATAAAAACAATTAAATCCTTAATTATTAATTATTTTTAATTCAATAAACAGCCATCACAGTACGACTGCTCTGCGCATGCACTTGTGGTGTCAGTCAGCTTACAATGGCCGTATTTACTGTTTTTTTTAAAGGCGGTTTTAATAAATAATTGCGGTCTTAATAAATCACGCACGGAGGCTGGATAGACTATCCAGCTCGAGTGAAATGAAATTAAATATTGACACTTCTAGTCGTGTGACCGGAGAGTTTAGTGCATTCGCTGAATCCTTGGACTAGATTGTATTTTCAGTATCATCCGAGAACTTTGTGTAGTATTCAATGGCTAAATTGAAATAGCTAGTGTTCTAAAGTTTCCTTGACTCAAATAAATGTTAAATTTTGTAAAATGAAATCAATATTGCCATTTCAATAAATATAAATTGAGTAAAGATTAAAATTATATTATGTTAACTTGTCAATTCAGTCCACCGTTTCATCGTTATTAAAAATACAAATCTCTTTTGTTCATTTTAATTATTAGCAAGTTTAAGTAAACCTTCCAGATTTTTTCTGGCGTTGACCAAAAAATACGTTTCCTCATTTTCTTAAGATCGTCATCATCGTTTCTAAAACAAACACGATTTGAATTAAAGATTTAATTTAACAAAATTTCTTGAAAAGCTAAATACGGTCAACGGCTTCTATTTAAGGAATATCACACTCAATGCCCTCGTTATGGATATGGATCCCAAATATTTGCAGCCAGAATGTTTAGATTAATCGGGTGGTTTAGCTTCAATACTCAGTCGTAAAAGAATCATCATTACCTAGTAAATTATGATTTATTGATAATCATTGAAAAACACAAAATGTATTTATTGCCTATGTACATTACGTCCAATATAAATTTCAAACTGTCACAAAGCTGCTTGCAGGGTAAAAAAAGGCTGGTTGCGTGTTGCGTGTTGAATTAAAAATAATTAATAATTAAGGATTTAATTGTTTTTATGATCGAACAATCATCAATAGTGGTCGAACAAACGATAATTAATCAAAATTAATTAATTTGAGCGACAAAAATGAAGATCTCTAGTGAGGGGGGCCAACTTAAGGGTAAACATTTGTTTAATTAATTATAAATAAACAAAGTACGAACAAATAATTTTTACATTCGAACAATAACGAACAAACGACGAACAAATTATTAAAAATAAAAAAGAATCAAAAATCAAAAAAAGTGGGGCCAAATTCAGTGAGCCCACAAAAATTATGGTTTAGTGATTAATTATACATTTTTTTTATGGCGTCGGCTTATCTTAAAACCATTTGCCAGTGTCAAGTAAAAAAGGCGGGAAATAGAAATTTCGTTTCAATTTTCAACACTGTATTCCTTTAACGTCAAGCCTAAAGTCTAGTCAAAGTCCAAATAAATAGTCAGTACAGACAATGAGTCATGTCAGTTGATTCAGTAAAGTGGTAGACGCTTTACTGAAAGTTTGTAGGGAGTTTTGGCGGGAAAAACAAAATAGCACGTTTTTAGAAGTTGTAACTTGTACTACTTGCCCACACTTGTGCCTATAATATTCTTCCAATATTAAACATTAAGAACCGAGATAACACAAATTTATGAAATATTACAAATTCACAACGTCACCCATTGAACTCCTCGGCAAAACTCCCCTAATTTTTTATGTTATTTATTAAAATAAATTTAAAAATTTAATCATTTATTTTTTCATCTAAGAGAAACTGCATGGACTTATATGAAAACCTTTGTGATATAAATTCCTTTTAAAAATATATATATAAAAAGGAGGAAAAGATCATCAAACAGCTGTCAAAGATTGTAAAACAATTTTTAATATTTATTAATAAATTTATATAAAGACAAATTAAATACTTAATTTTAAGCTGTTAAAAAGTATATGTATAAAATTAATTGGCCCTACTATAAATCCCAGGTAATTTATTATGTAAAATTGGTTTGGTTCTTAATGAAATTGTGGCAAAAATTAAATTTATGAGTAACAGAATTTCTACAATTTAAATGGAATGTGATTGTAATAACAAACGTATTATTTTGAGTTGTTAGCTATTAACATATTTAAGTTCTTAATATGAGGCTAGAGGTGTGGGCTACTATGAGATCCTGCTTGCTACTTTTATGCAAAAAATGTTTGTTCCTTATTAAAATGACACAAAAAACATTTTGCATTAATTAAAGCATTTAATTTGAAACTTACGAACAAGTTTAATAGTATCAAAAAATTCACCTAACTATAATAATGTGGCAATCTGGGCAATCTTCCATTTTGTTTACAAATAATGTATTTATATAGCATTACAGAAACTTTGAGATGAATGTCAGAAGAAATAATTGGACTTAAGAAACAACATTGTTATAAGATGATGAAATCTTTAAAAGTTGAAATGAAGAATTAACAATGAATATATCATTAAAAAATGTTTTTAACTGCCTATTTTTTCGACCCTGGCTAGGGGTACCACTGGGTATCTGGGTAGCAGTCTCTGTTGTGTATTACTGGTGGTTGATATCAAGAATTAATGTACTGGAAACTGAGAATCAAGTGTTTAAAAAACAGCTTTCAATAAATTTGCATCATGAGGCTCCAGTTTCTGAAAGCTATCAAATACCAGAGGTAAGTTTCACGAATTAAATGTTGTCCTATCTTTTGGTTTATGTATTTTCATAGTTATACCCACGAATCATAAATGCATCTCAAAAGGTGCATATTTAACAAACTTTATTAATATAGCACATGAAATAATAAAAAAAACTTATTATTCCTTATCTAAATAATATGTATAAATTTGGGCGAAACAGAAGAATTGTCCAATTTAACAAATTTATGCGCGCAACCCCTAGACTAAGAGTTATTGTGATGTAGGGGTTGAAATTATAAAATAAAATAAATTACAGATACCTGATGCTGTTGGAACCTTGTGTGAGTCTGTGCATGTATCGCTGGTGTGTATGGGGAAATGTACAAGACTAATAACTCCCATGCTGAAATCTATACTGCACCATCGACAAAACCCCATTCACTTTCACTTCATAGTGGATGCCTCTTCTGAACACACTTTAAATAAGCTGTTTGATACATGGGATTTGCCTGATGGTAAGAGATTGTTTTTATTTATTTCCTGCGACTTCCCATTCCTGTATAGACTTAAAATGGTTAGATATTATATAAATGTTTACAAATTAAATTGTAAGTCAAAATTGTCTTTAAATTATTGAATAGTACTTGTAAAATTTTATTATTGACTAAAAACTAACATATTTTTTGTTTCAGTTAAGTATACTTGTTATGATGCACAAAGAAGCCTATCGGAAGTGCGTTGGATACCAAATAGCCATTATTCAGGTATCTACGGACTTGTTAAGTTGTTGTTCCCGAAAATCTTGCCCCCATCTCTAAACCAAGTTATAGTTTTAGACTCGGATTTGACATTCCTCTGTGATATTGCTGAGCTATGGCATTTGTTTAGAAATATGACTAGTGAACAGGTAAGCAGAGAAATATTTAAAAGTAAGTAGCAAGTAGTTTACTGTAGAATATTATAATAATATACAATATGTGAAACATTAGGTCTGGGCATATTGGCCTAGTTGAAATAAAAGTTTTAAATGTAATTTCTTTTAATTTTAAGTTTAAAATCTGTCTAGTGGCATTTAGTAATAGTTATGAGATTATGATAGTCTTGGGTGTTACTTGACCAGTGTCAAGTAGGTCCTGCAAATTTATCACATAATTTAACTAAATAAGTGGTGGTTTATTATTTTCAGTATTTAGGTTTAGTGGAGAACATGAGCAATTGGTACTACTCCACAGGGAGATGGCCAGCATTAGGCCGTGGATACAACACCGGTGTCATGTTATTAGATCTGGAAAAAATGCGTACTAAAGTAGATTGGAGGGCACTATGGCATGAAACTGTTGAAGAAAACTTGAAAACCCTCAAACAGACGTCACTGGCAGACCAAGATGTTATCAATGCTATTATTAAGAATAATCCACAAATTGTTTATAATATGAGCTGCCAATATAATGTACAGATGTCTACATTGACTTTGTCAAAAAATTGTTATGGAGAAGATGTGAAAAATGTAAAGGTAAGTTTAATTTTTGTGGGTCGTATTAGTGCTTAATGTGGAATAAAAAAAATCATGAGAGTTTTCTATTGCAGATAGTGCATTGGAATTCGCCAAGTAAATATAACATAAAAATTAGGGATGCTGACTTTTTTAAAAACATACACCTGTCATATGTTAATTTTGATGGGAACCTATTGAAAGAGAAACTTCATAGATGTTCCAAAACTGAAATTGTTACCTACAAGGTGAGTCAAAAACAAAAGCCATTTCAGTTTTAACACAATAACTGCTACAACTTCAATATTCAAATATTGATGACTAATGAAAAATGTATTTTTAGTGCAGCAAAAAGGATGTAGACTTTATGTCGCACCCATAGGGTAGTCACTAATAAGGTGCATTTTAAAGTTACATAAATATTTAAATATTTTTTTTGCATAATTGAGTAAAAAACTAAAACCTACAGTTTACTTACCTGAAATACAAAAACATTTACTATAGTAATTATTCACTTCAACGCCATACTTTCGTAGAATTATCAAATATTATGTTCCTGGGACCTATTTATTTTATAAAACCGCAGGAACGCGTGAAGTCAGAGTTTTGTATGGAGCGTTTTCACGAGACTTGCAAAATTCTATATTGCAAATCGCTGTACCTTAGAAAATATAATAGGCTAGATGACTGATTTTTTTGGAACGAAGTTGGCGACTTATGGCGCGTTGCGAAAGGGGGCTAGACGGAAAAAATTAAGACTGGCACGACACTTTTTGCCACTCGAAATCACAATGTAATAACGACTATTAAGAATGATACAAAAACGACCTTATCACCTTGATAATAATGTAGAATTTAGTAATTACACATTGTGACTGTTATCGGCATTCCTTCGACGTGCTTTCGGCCATCTTTGACTACTTAGTACTTAATTCAAATTCGTGTGATTGTTTCTTTCTAGAATGTTCTGCTACTCAAATAGGGATGTAGTCATATGAATGTTTATGATGTTGGAAAATCAATAGATTCTGAAATCAATCAATATAAATAATATAAAAATATGTAAAAAGGGTTATAATTATTAATCGTGCGAACAAAAATAGTTTGCGACTGCACATGAGCATACTGTGAATTCGGCAGATAATTAATATAATATATTATATCTATACAGATAAACAAAATTTAAGTGTCTGTTTGTAATTTCAAATTAACAGCTTTTATTTTCACTTAATGCATTTAAAAGTATGATCGGTACTTACCATAAAATATAAATTATTAACATTTTTCTGTCCGTCTGTCAGTCTGTGTGTTTGTTCCGCCTAATATCAATCGCCTAAAACGGCTAGACCGATTTTCACGGGACTTTCACTGGCATATATTATACATAGGCTACAATTCTTCATTATCAACTATATATTTATATTATAATATATATATTATAACTTCGTTCCATCCGGGTGTCCCTTGACACCTCTCAAGTTTTTTTTTCATTCATCATGATCATGATTCAAAAATGAATAGTACTCTTAAATATAAGTAACGAATCAGAAGAAACAGTATATCAAAAGTCGATATTTTCAAAGATACAGCGATTTGTATACAAAATTTCGCAAGTCTCGTGAAAACGCTACATACTAAAGTCGTACCTAGCTGTGACGTCACGCCTAGGCAAAAATGTATGAAGTAAGGCCGCAGGAACATATTTGTAAATATCTTCGATATTTGTGCGTTCATACTTATCACAATTAATATTTTTGTATACGATGTTAGTAAACTAATTATGCAGGATTTGTTTACTAATTTAGCAAAAAAAAATGTAAACTTTTTTGTACTTTTTAAATGTATCTAATTAATAAACTACACATAAAATATTATATTTCTTACATTTACCCAGTAGTAATGCCTCAATATTTCTGAGTATATTAATGAAACTAGTTATTTTAGATGTAGTCATCGCCCCTATTAGAAAATACTGTTTCTTTTGAGACGTTTCAATCATATTTAAGCGTACTTATACAATAAAAAATTCAGTCAACTAGCCTATTGTGTGTGTTTTAATGTTTCAGATGAATTATTCAGATCTATGTTTAAGCTTCAGAGCGGCACAGCGCGTTAAGCTGCGTACACACTTGTATTACATGGACTATAGCTATGTGAATATCGACAGCTTTGACGTGACCCTAGTCCTACAGCTCTCTATGGACAGAATGCAATTTTTAGAACGCTTAGTAAAATATTGGGAAGGTAAGTTCATTTTATGAAGTTCATTATAACTTTGATACTAAGGTTGATCCAAAAGTAACGATAACCTTTTGTATTCAATGCTCGCAAATATACAAAATAAATGTTTTCAGCTAGCTTAGGTATCCACTAGTTCAGGATAAAAAAAAACATATTAATAGGCTACGATTCTCGGGAGGAACATTCATTTGAATACAAACCGTCGAAGAGAGTGCTGTTTCACCAAGAAAGCACCCCGGCTCACAAAGTCGGCAATTTTTTTGTCTTACCCCTCTTGCTTTTCTTGAGCCGAGGAAAGAGAAAGTATTCACTGGGAATAGGAAAACATTAACTTACAACTTACAATACTTACATTTTTACATACACATTTCTTAGTTTTAATAATTTTTTTGTTATACTTCTGACACTTGAATGACTCATATTTTCTCATAAAAATATCTGTCTTCTTTAATTAATAAAGCTTAGAAACCTTAGTGCCATACTCGCCATCCAGTCTGCAAATTCAAGGCCGCGAACTTGTAGGCAAAAGTAATAAATGACGTTAAAGACAGCTTTTAGCACCGCTGTTGGATTTGCATGCTGGACCGCGAGTGAGGCGTTTTTATGATGTGACATGCGTATATACATATACTATGAGTTGTAAGTTCTTGCAATTAGTCTTATTTAGTCTATAGGTAGATAATAAGAAACCTTATTTATATTTATATTAGGTAAGTATATATATTTTTTAAATATTAATAATACATATCATGGATAACTGTGATGATAATTTGAATTACATAAATTGTAGTTTTGTATCGTGTTCTTCCTTTTGTAGCTACAAAAGTGCTAACAGTACGTCTTCTTCTACTCCTCTTACATTAACTGATGAATTTTAACTTTTATCACAATTATATTTGATCTATACAACTATAGATCAAATTTCAATGTTGTCCATATAAATGCACAAAGCGTTCCCAGCCACTACATTGATATCATGGCATCCTTTAGTGCAACACATATTGATGCCATTCTGATTTCGGAATCTTTTCTGAAACCTAGTCTAAAATCTACTCAGTTCTCTTCTACTTCCAGGGTTCGTTCTCATACGAAACGATAGAATTGGCAAAGGTGGTGGCGGGGTTGCTGTCTATCTTAGCTCTGATATTCAGCATAAAATTGTTGACATGTCCCCATCTCCTTACACTGAATCAGCCGAATATCTTGTCCTAGAAATTACGTCACACCGTAGCAAATAACTTCTTGTCGTTTTGTACAGACCTAATATGAACATTGACTACTTTGATTGTCTTGACAAATTACTTAATGATCATCGTATGTCCTACAGTCACGTTATAATGATGGGTGATTTCAACACATGTTTACTTAAGAATAATTCGCGCTATTTTAAGCTTCAGTCTCTTTTATCTTCATATAATCTCCACGTACTTCCAACATCCCAAATCATCTTCAAATTCTATCCCTTCTCAGTTAGACCTAATGGCTGTCTCTTCATCTAATAATATTTATATTAACGGTCAACTTACAGCCCCATTTTCATATCATGATCTTGTTTTCCTTCCCTCTTCCCCCAAAAGAAAGCCTCAATCCCGTACTACTTCGCAGTTTCAGAAATATTGATCAGGATGTGTAGCGCATCGCGAGACGCTTTAAATATGAATTGGTAATCTGTACAAAGCAGTCAAACTATGGACACAAATATTGACACATTTAATAAAATTATTTTAGATCTATTTGATCGATACGCTCCACTAAAAAAGGTGAGAATAAAACATGACCCAGCTCCATGGATTTCAGATTCCATCAACGACGTAATGGCTACAAGAGACAAGGCTAAAAGAAAATGTAAGATCCAACCTACTTACACGAACGTTAAAAATTATAAATCTTTGCGAAACCAGTGCAACAGTTTGTGTCGTGCTGCTAAGCGTCGTCACTTCTATGCGTCTCTTGAAAATCGTACACGTGCTGACGCCTGGCAGTTTCAGAAGTCTATCGGTATTGGAAAATCTTCCACCACTTTACCCAGCGATTTGGACTTAAATGCACTAAATAACTTCTTCTCCAAACCCCCTGTTACTTTGTGTTCTAGTATAAATATAAATGATAACACCTTAAAGCAAATATCTAAATTACCTATGGGGCTGTACCCCACCTTTTTCCTTTTCTAATGCAACTGAATCAGATGTCAGAACAGCGGTCTTATCAATTTCATCTCAAGCAATCGGCTGTGATCATTGTGCTCAAAAATGATTAAATTGATACTTCTATCTTTGTTACCAATTCCCACTTACATACTAAACTTCTCCCTATCCTCAAATACATTTCCCTCAACATGGAAGCAGGCCAATATTATTCCATTACCTAAGATTTCAAATCCTATATCTTTATCCTCTTTTCGTCCAATTTCTATATTACCCTTCCTTTCTAAAGTTTTGGAGCATATTGTTCATAAGCAACTTTATTCCTTTCTGTACAGTAACAACTTAATTATCCCGATGCAATCGGGTTTTCGTCCAGGTCCGAACATCACATGTTCGGCATCATTAAAGGTTACTGACGACATACGTTTAGCCATGGAGAACAAAACATTGACTATCCTCATCCTGCTTGATTTCAGTAATGCTTTTAACACTATTGACTTTCACATCCTTATTGCTATCTTGAAATCTCTTAATTTATCTTCTGCGGTATTAGCCTGGTTTGATTCCTACTATCGTGGCCGCTCGCAAAGAGTACAGTACAGTACTAATATTACTATTCTTATAGTATTTATCACTATTCTATACTTCTTCGAATCGTAAGAATCCCACAATTGCTGCGCGTAACACTGAGTTTTTAGCATTTAAAGCTTTCGTTTGTAACGGCCTCTTCGTGCTGCGCGCCGAGGTTGATGCTTTAAAACTTAACATAGATCGCATCGAGATGAGTTTCCGTGGCAAAATGTTGCTTGTACATGGAATTCCAGAGGAACCCGGTGAAGATATTAACGCTAAGGTCATCTCTAGTCTTGCCAACAAGTGCAAAGTACCATCTCTGACCGCCAGCTCCATTGCCGCTAGCTACCGCTTGGGGAAGGGATTCAAAAACAGCAAGCCTCGACCCATCGTAGTGAAATTCACCAATCCCCAGTTCGTGAAGCACTATGGAAAAATAAAGTCGCTCTCAAAGATAATTCCAAAATAATTTGTCTGAGTCGAGATTATCTGAGTTTTTAACGAAATCCCGGCATGAAGTGTTCATGGCCGCAAGACAAAAGTTAGGCATTTCAAATTGCTGGACCCTGGAAGCTGTAATCCGGGTTAAAACTCCGGATAGTAAAATACTCAAAGTAGAAGCCATGGCTGAACTTAATTCAATCTCTTAAAGCACTGAAAACGATTAACTTCACTACGTTCTTTAGAGTTTTGCTATCCTAATCTCGCAATTATACAACACTCAGCACCAGGTTTAGTTTATAATTTAATATTCGACTCGCACGTATCACTTGTCGGTGACACTAATTGCAACTAAGTAAGTAAACGCTTCATGCGGGAGCGTCGACTGCCGCATTTGTATTGTACCTATACCCTAAGTAACCGGTTCTTTAGAGTTGTTTTATACTTAATAAAAGAAATAGATCATTTTGTATGATGTACATAATGTGTATATGAACTAAAGAATGTGCAATTATTATGGTTTTAGTCTGTTTTTTGAAACTTAAGAAATATCATTTTTTGTCTGTATGCTTTGATTTCTTTAAAGTACAGAATAATGCACATATTTTACACAGATATAATAGGTATGACATAGTTATTTATTCAGTTTAATGTTAATTCTCCTTGCGTTTCTTGCTTTTTGTATGTACAATTGTGTAGAGGCATTATATTGTTGGCTTCAAACCAATAATGTAATGTTATTCTCACATATGTAAATAGATCCAAGAAACTATAATATCCCTGAACAGTTTTGTGTAATTAACAAATTACAAAATGTTTCATGTTAATACTAAGGCGGGTCAATAAGTCCGTGACTTTTTGAATTTCTAACCTCCTTACTGAAAAAGCAACACTACTCCTGTCAACAGGCATCTGTCAGTTGACTCCTATCAAAATTTGAACTTGCTGCGTCAGTTAGTTTGTGTTTTACAGCTATCTTTATCAGACTATCCAGTAACTTAAGGAAACAATGGAAAAAAGTGAATTTCGTGTGCTTATTAAGCATTATTTTTTGCGAAAAAAACCATTACCGAGACCAAGGCTAAGCTTGATAAATACTATGGGGACTCTGCACCATCGATTTCAATGGTAAAAAAGTGGTTTACTGAATTTCGTTGTGGCCTTACAAGCACTGAAGATGCCGAACGTCCTGGACGCCCAGTTGAGGTCTCTACACCCGAAACAATCGAAAAAATTCACGATATGGTGTTGGCCGACCGAAGATTGAAAGTGCAAGAGATTGTGGAAGCCATAGGCATCTCGCATGGCTCAGTGGTTTCAATTTTGAATGATCACTTGGGCATGAGAAAGCTTTCCGCAAGATGGGTGCCGCGTTTGCTCACAGTCGACCACAAACGCAATCGTGTAACAACTTCACAGGAAGGTTTGGCGTTGTTTAATCGGATATATATGGAGGAGTTTTTTAACCGTGGACGAAACATCCATCACAATACACCAAAGACCAAACAACAGTCAAAACAGTGTGTTTCTAAGGGTGAATCGGCGCCAAAGAAGGCCAAGGTGGGTTTGTCAGCCAATAAAGTTATGGCGACTGTTTTTTGGGATGCACGTGGGATAATCCACATTGACTATCTTCAAAAGGGAAGAACAATTAATGGGGAATATTTTGCCAACTTATTGGACCGCTTCAATGAGGATTTGAAAAAAAACCGACCTCATTTGGCCAAGAAAAAAGTTATTTTTCACTAAGACAATGCAAGGGTGCACACATGTGCAGTTGCCATGGCAAAAATCCATGAATTGGGCTATGAATTGCTCCCACATCCACCCTATTCTCAAGATTTGGCTCCGAGTGACTACTTCTTGTTCCCAAACCTGAAAAAATGGCTCGGTGGAAAAAGATTTGACTCCAATGATGAAGTCATCTCGCAAACAAAGGCCTATTTTGAGGACCTCGACAAATCATATTTTTTGGAAGGGATAAAAAAATTGGAGAAGCGTTGGACAAAGTGTATAGAGCTCAAGGGGGACTACGTTGAAAAATAAAATGATTTATTTATCAAAAAATCTGTGTTTTGTTCCAAAAGTCACGGACTTATTGACCCGCCCTCGTATTTAGCAGTAAGATTACAATATGATTGGCTTTACTAATTTATCGCTTAAAAACTAGAAGTACAACTGTGTTACCTTTTAAATTTTTGGTTGTGTCCTCAATACATGTGTTTTTTAATTTAACTTGGTGCTGTTTAATCTGTGTGCATAAGTAAATATATTTTGGTGCCTTTATTTTTGGCATGTATAACAGCGAACCTCTTATACACTGCCGGCGACACTTGGTTACAATTTTAAGTACCTTTTTTTTGTATTTATTTATATTGCTTAATGTTACAATGAACTAATGATGATAGTTTCCCGTCTAATAATAGCTCTGAATATGAGTCGTTGTCGTCAGATGGTAGTTTCCAGAGTTTGCCCCCAAGTTTGTTTTAGACTCACAGCTGAATTCAACCTTTTTATGTTCTCCAAAAACATCAATCTAGTGCATATAAATGCGCAAAGCATTCCTGCGCACTATCCGGATATATTAAGTACATTATCTGACATACCACATCTACATGCTATTCTTGTGTCTGAATCCTTTTTGAAACCTTACCTTTCTTCTTATTCCTACTCCCTACCTCGATTCCGTATAATACGTAATGACAGAACGGGCAAGGGTGGAGGTGGAGTGGAGTAGCTATATACCTTAAAAGCCATATCCCCTACAGTGTCGTCAATGCCTCTCCATCTCAATACTCCGAATCATCTGAACATTTATTTCTGGAGGTTCTCCTAGGTCGCACAAAGGTTCTGTTGTACGAACGAACAGAACGACCTCATCAGTTCGAACTGGGACACGGTGTTTAATGCTACTACAATAGATACGAAGCTGGAGAACTTCAATAATATTATAATCCACCTGTTTGACATGCATGCTCCGCTTCGACCTGTTCGCCTTAAACAACTTCCCGCTCCATGGCTTACGAGTGACATTAAAGTCATGATGACCAAGCGAAATGCTGCAAAGGTTAAATATAAACACAATCCCTCGGAAGAAAATTGTCATCGGTATAAGGAATTGCGTAATCGCTGTAGTAGGATGTGCCGAGACGCACAACGCCTCCATATACATCGATCAGTTACAAATGGTGATCCTGGCAAGGTTTGGTCATTTTTGAAAACACTAGGAATCGGTAAATCTGGTTCTGCTCTACAGATCAAGGTTGATCTTGACTCACTTAACCATCACTTCACTACCGTTCCCCCTATAGCCAGTAACCTAAAACAGGCTACACTGCACGCTTTAAGTACATATCCAAAACCTCTGCGTAAGATTCATTTCCGGTTTGCGCAAGTTTGATCATGTAACCGAGTTCAGACGTCAACTTAAGTGGCTGCCCATCAGACTGTGTCGCGAGGAGCATATTTTGACTCTCTTATACAAAACTCTGTATGATCCTCGTGCACCGGTATATCTCAAGGAACGCTTCAAATTCCTTGGTGCTAGTCACAGCCTTTCTCTTCGATTTGATATGGACAATACTTTGGAGATAACTCTTGCTCGATCTGGCTACTACTATAACTCCTTTACCGTAAAGGCCTCAATCCTTTGGAACTCACTGCCACCTGACATACGACACTCCAATTCAATTGTAATTTTTAAATCTAAATTGCACAAACATCTTCTACAAAACGACTAGATTGTAACTATATTTATGTATTCTATATATTAATATTTATATATTATAGTATCATGGTTTAGTATCTATTATGTTTATGTACAGTATGTAGATGTATGTATTTGTAATTAATTTCTTATATTTTATGTTTAGTTATCTTAATTATACCACTTACATTTAAGTTGACGGGTTCGGTGCCGACCGTTGACATCCGTTGACACTAAGGTTGTCTGGAAGAGATCGCTTTAAGCAATAAGACCGCCTTTGCCCACGCTGTCTAACCGTTTTTATGGCTAAGTCTATTATTTTGTAATTTGTGAGCAATAAAGTGTTTTATTATTATTATTATTTCAAACTGGTGTATTCTCCGGCGTGCCGCAAGGGGGAGTGCTGTCCCTCCTCCTTTTCTCTATTTTCATTAATGAGATAACTAAAGTTATTACGTCCAAGTATCACCTCTGTGCAGACGACTTGCAAATCTATGGCATTATGGCAAGCGTGGCATGCATGGCATACATTTGGCATCCTCGTAAATCCTGAGAAGTCTAAGGCATTAGTCATAGGTAGCAGACGATTGCGTGCAAGTCTTAACCTAAGAGCGCTGCCACCAGTCACATTAAAAGGTGTACAAATAACTTACTCAGAGTCAGCTACATACCTGGGTGTTATTGTAGATTCAACGCTTTCTTCGAATGCCAACATTAGCGACATCAGCCGTAACACACTGCGCTATTCACTCACTTAAAGCCCTGCAAAACGTTTTACCCATCTCCACCAAAATAACACTAATGCAGAGCATTATAATGCCTATAATTGACTACGGCGATGTCTGCTGTTTAGATGCTACTGAAGAGAATTTAAATAAACTGGAACGCTTACAGAACCTTTGCATTCGATTTATATTTGGGTTAAAGAAGTATGTTCATAGTTCAGATTACCGTAATAAATCACAATGGCTCCCTATTCGCCAGCGTCGAAACTATAGAATTCTTAACGTACTTTTTAAAGTACTTTTTCAAGTACTTTTTCATTCTAATTCCCCTTCCTATCTATACGAGCTATTTTCTTTTCCCCATCTCCAGGATGAATCTTGCAGATCTTTTAGACGTACACTTCTCTAAATACCTTCTCACAATACCGACTTCTTTTCCTACTCTTTCACTATACACTCTGCCAGACTCTGGAACTCTTTGCCATCAGAGATCCGTGAATGTACAACTCTCACATTATTTAAAAAGATACTAGTTAAGAGAATACTATCTCAGACATACCTAAAATATCTTACTGTTATAACACCATGTTTAATGTGTATTTATCTTATTTATTACGTGTAATATTATATACATATATATAAGTTATATTTGGTTAACCTATTTATTGTGTATACATAAATTGTAAAATAAAAATAAATAAAATTTGCACAAGTTCGAAAGACCGCTTCTTGGATAGTCGCCATGGTCACGGCAGCTCAGCTTTGTGAGCCAGTGTTGTCTTGGTAAAATTTTCTCCGACTGATTATATTCAAATTAATATAGCTCTTGGAATCGAGATCTATAAACAAGATTTTTTATCCTTAACTAGGGCATACCGTAGGTAGTAGATTTTTTTTTTTACTTTTTGCGCACTGGAAGTAACTGATCATTACCCCTCGTATTTACCTTGAGTATGTGTATTTAAGTACATACATATCTATTAATTTCATATGAATTATTTTAGGTCCATTGAGTGCTGCTATATATTTGTCAGACTGTGAGGTGACGAAATTAGAAAGTTTTATACAAGATTGGTCGACGACACTCAGTTCCAGAAAAAACGTGGGATATCATCTAGTATTTAAACATGACGCGGTAAGTTATAAGGCAGTCAAATAATAACTTATTAAAAATTATTATTTGACTGGGTTTGGCTGTATCGTAGTACAAGGACACGAACATACACCGATCGTGAATACGTTACATATAACTTTTGGAATAAAGAAAATGTCGAACGCATCAAAACATCACGACTGCGTTTGAAATGAACATACAAAATGTAGAAAGTATATTATCTTGTGGGAATAGTGGAAGCCCCAAAGGGATCTCCGACCGAGCGGGTGGTATTCTCGGTCAAACTGAAGCCCTCTGTAGTAGTTTTCAGATGTTGTATAAATAGCGCCAACCTATGAAAACTTCGACTTCGCGATTCAGGATTGTGGCACCAATTAGGAATATTACGCAAAACTAGTCGTAGAGGGCGCCACCAAAATTTAACGAAAACACTATTTTATAGCGCGGTAAAATTCCTAAATGTCAGGAGTGTTTTGTTTTAAACGTTGGTTTTATTTTAATGTGTATTAATTTCAAATGTATCTTTTTTTGATGCAGACAAATAGTAACAAATCAAATCTCAAATTTGTATACGTTAAACTGCGGTGGCGCCTCTAGCGGAATAGTTTGGCAGTTTTATTCTTTTTAAATAAAAATGAAATAAAATCACTTTTTGTAAATGTCTATTTAACGTTCGTAGGTGCACTACCCAGTGAACTACCTCCGTAACGTAGCGCTAGAGAATGTCAACACGCCCTATGTGTTTCTGATGGATGCCGACTTCGTGCCCATGGTGGGTCTGTACGACCACTTGCGTACAGCCATCAAACTGATTAACCCGTACCCTCAGAAGAAGGTAAACAAAAAAACCGGACAAGAGCGAGTCGGTCTCGACAACCGAGGGCTCCGTATAAAGTAGGAACATCATAAATAGTTCAGGAATCGCCTCTCGCAGTTTTTGTCGAGCCTGAATGTCGAACGATGAAAGTTTGTATGAAGAAGTAATTTTTTTTCATTTTAACTAAAACATCTTAACAAATAAATAAAATTTTAGAAAACATTAGACAGTATATATTTTATTAGAAGACAGTATATATTTTATAATTTAATTAAATATGCAGTTTTCATATTTTTTTCCATGCACTAATATATTATTTTGATGTTACTTGCCAAATTTCATAGCTTTAGGTCAAAGACAAGTACCTGAATAAATTAATGAATGAATTTTGATTCTCTTAAGTGTCGAAATATGCGTTTTGGATATGGAAATCAGACATTTTACAAAACACTTCATTGTGGAGCGAGTGAAAGTATCTGCGGCCCTAACTAAGGTCACATGCTCGGACCACAAAAAGCGTTTATTTATGCAGGTTTTCTGTAACACCACTGTATAATTTCAGTGCCTAGTAGTGGCGGCTTTCGAGACCCAGCGTTACCGCGCGCAGCCGCCGCGCGTTAAGGCGGAGTTGGTAGCGCGACTGAACGGTGCCGGCGACGTCGCGCCGTTCCGCGCGCGCGAGTGGCCGCGCGGACACCGACCGACCAACTACACGCGCTGGGCCACCGCAACCGCGCCCTACGAAGTAAGATAATATTATGTTTAATTTAAAAATGTAGGCTAGACAACTAATTTTTTTTTTATTGCATAAATGAATAGTACTCTTAAGAGCCCTATTACAAATCTGCACTTTGCGAGATGAGGCATTTGAAGCGTTCTCGACATTTCGTATTTTGTAGTAATTTTGCAGTTGTATTTTTCGTTTTTATTGAAATAGATTAATAAATTTCATGCTTTAAAATTTTAAAATCTTTATTCCTCAAGTAACTGGTATAAATTTTGCTTAATAATATTATCGTAGATAGAAGTAATTCACAGATAACTTTAAGCTATTTTCGAGGTTTTTTTTGCTTAGAATAAGATTTTTTTCTATATTAAATCAAAGATATTTCAAAATACTAAGGTCGCTACGAACTATACGACCATATAGGAGATAACATTATCATTTTATTATTTCATTTGCTCAGAACAGTAGTTCAATCCAGGAGCTCAAAAATGTGCCTCCGCGCATTTTATGAAAATAATAGGTCTTTACCTATGAAATTGCCGTTCTGCAGTACTGGCCATTTCAAATCAAAATAATTTTTGTTTGGCTAAGAATTCTAATTTCAAATTAATTTTATTATAAAAACATGGAATTCTTTTTCCAAAAGTAGTCATTTGTTTATTGATTAGTGTTACATTTTCATCGCATTTCAATCTTTTTCGTCATCATGGATACTTTAAAAATTCGAGTAATTATGGAATATGAGTACCATTGTGGCAGCAACTCGGCACAAGCGGCACGCAACATCAACGACGTTTACGGAGCTAACACTACAAACCAACGCACCACCTGTTATTGCTTTGCTCGCTTCCGTTCTGGGAATTTCGACCTGAAAAATGAACCTCGCGGTCGTCCGAAGACTTTGGTTAACAATGACGAATAAAAAAGGCGATTGCGGAAGCTGATGATACACAATCTACGGCTGAATTAGCAGCAGCTTTCGACGTTAGCGTCAAAACAATATTGGTCAAACTGGCAAGGTAAAAAAGCTTAACAAATGGGTGCCCCACAAACTCAATGATCGCCAGCGCGAAGTACGCGTCGAGACGTGCCTTGCACTGCTCAACAGCTCCGCTGCTCCTGCACGACAACGCGCGACCTCATACTGCACAGCAGACGGTCTCCAAGTTACAAGAACTAGTGTTGGAAGCTCTCCGTCATCCGCCCTACTCACCAGACCTTGCGCCTACAGACTACTACTTTTTCCAGAATTTGGATAACTTCTTGGCGGGAAAAAAATTCAATACCCGATAGGCTGTACAAAATGCCTTTGAAGAATTTTTTGCCTCCCGTTCAGCTGATTTCTCTAAGAAGGGCATCAATAAACTGCCACTGCGTTGGCAAACTGGTGATTACTTCGATTAATACAAATAAAAAATACATTTAAAAAATTCGTTTAAATTTTTTCATACTAAACGGCAATTTCATAGGTAGACCTAATATTTCTCTGCAATTTTGGGTTTAATTAAAAAATTAAGCAAAATTTACAATAAGCGAGGCCGCTACGAACTAGGCCAATAGCTACTCTGCACTATTCAATATGTCAAAATTGTTAATGTATCTTTGTTTCTGAGATCAAGAACGCCATAATTGGCCATTTTACGCAAAAATCACAGTCGAGATGTAATATGCCTCTTAAATATGAGTAAGTTCTTCAGAGGAAACAGCAGGTATATCAAAAATCAATATTTTCAAAGGTAACAGCGACATAATGTAATTAATGTTTTTGTAATGTGATATGAGTAAACTAATGATGTAGGTTATTTTACTAATTTAACCAAAAAATATTGTATTTTTTTTGTATTTTTGATGTATATAATTACTAAACTACACATACAATATTATATTTTTTACGTTTATCAAGTAGTAATTAATACCTCAATATTTGACATGTAGGCGTCTCTTCTATTTTATTCATCATCTAGATTCTAGGTTATAACTTATAAGTAAGACAAATCGCACGTTCACACACATTAACTTGATCGAAAATAAAGTTTCGTAAGCGCCATCGTATAATTTTATTAAGTTACTTATGGACTATACAAGCTATCATCTTTGTGAACTACCTTCCCTTCTAAGGACGATTGTGTGTATCGTTTGTGTATTCAAATTGAAGCTTGACTTCGTGACTTTCTCTGTAACGCCTATAGCAAACCTGGGTAGCAAATTATCGAACCATCTTTTGCAGGTATCTTTGTACATGGATGGTCATTGTAATTTTTGATATTTCAGGTTGAATGGCAGTCGGACTACGAACCTTACTTGGTAGTGCATCGTTCTGTGCCTAAATACGACGAACGATTTTCCGGATTTGGGTGGAATAAGGTTGGTCTTTGTTTTCGATTTTATGGACACAACTCTTTAAAAGTGCACTTGAAAACTGCAATTTTATTTATGAATTTTAGATTCGGTTAAGAGTTTAGACAATGTTTTTAGGTCATCCACTTTTCTATACATTTGTTGCGCTATTAAAAATGTCTCCCCCACACTCTCTCCCTCTCACACTCATTGTCTCTGTCGCTCAGGTGTCGCACAGCGTGGAGCTGCGCGCGCAGGGCTGGCGGCTGGCGGTGCTGCCGGGCGCGTTCGTGCTGCACACGCCTCACGCGCCCTCCCGCGACATCACCGCTTTCCGCGCCGACCCGCGCTACCGCATGTGGGTATCAGTATCATCATCACCGACACCTTACGTCTCCACTCGGGCACAGGGGCGACACTCTACAAATGACAGCTCGAGCACCGGCGAATGTCAGCAATATTGACGTAAGTCTAAGGATGACACCGAAATGATTTTAAACGTCGCGTCAGACAAATCTATCATAAATATTATGAAGTTATATTCTCAATTATGTTAAAGCACGAAACTACTAGCGGCCAGCCTCGTGAACGAAAGTACTGCGGGCTTAGCATGGCGATCCGAAGAAATAATTTTAAAGAAGAAATATTCTACCCAAAATAGTTCTTAATGCATGGTAACAAGGTTGCATGGTCAATACAAGTCAACATTTCTAAACAGACATTTTTAAAATGGCTGCCGGGAATTCTCCTGTCAAAAACGAACAAATAAACAGGTAAATGACTGAACGTAAAGAAACTGTTCGTCTAGGAGCGCCATGATGTGGAGTAGTTGAGAGTATTTTAAGACTATTTGACATTGAATTATGAAACCTTTCTACTTTAAATGTCAAAAGGGGCCATTTTGTGCTCATGCTCGGGAAGAAAAGAAATGTTGTTTCTCATAACGACGATGCATCGACGTTGATGCCTTACAATAAGACCTATTTTGCTCCGAATGGTACTAACGTTTCTTCAATATGTCATTTTAATTATTAAACAGGTTACCCAATTCACTCTGTCAAAGCTGCGTCTGGACTAGTATTAAATTGAGGACGGGTCTCACTTCGTCCGTTACCGGTGACCTCTCCATATTTCTTTCTTTCTAGTCACATTCTTAAAATAATTAAATAATAATTCCTGAGTATTAACCGTTCTATGTTTTTTACAGTTGTTTGGCGCTATTGAAACATGAATTCATCGACGACTTGAAGAAAAAATACAACGTGACTTTGGACGATCAACCCAAGATGTAGTTACGTATGATTCATATATTTTGTGATAAAACATTGTCTGTTGGATCTAAGCGGATTCTTTGTCCAATGTACACAATATTGTAAGCTTAATTGTTTTACGATTTTTGTACCTGGACAAAAATTTGTTAATTTTTTACGTAAATGTTATCGCTGATTGTTCACTCACCTGGCATCGTTAATAAGATGTAATTTTGTCGACTTTTTTATAGCTTCTGTGCAAAAGTCACAGTAAAGACATAGGTATAAACTACGTTTAACCTGTCACGACTACCGGCCTACATGTTTTATAGGTATTCTTTTAAAAATACTACGTCATAGTAGTGTTTTCAAAAATAAAGTATTTAGTCAAAATTATTCTATAAAAATTGATCTCGAACTTCAAAGCCTTTGTTTTCAAAATAAATAAGTATTTAAATTTTCGTAAATTAAATTGGTTACTATATTATGGTGCCATTAAAAAAATATATAAATATTGATTAACCTATAAGTATGGAAAAGTATTTAATATGATGAGCATTGGATTACGGAAAATTATCATACCTAAATAACTTTTACTCGAGAGGGTATCCTTAACGTACAATGTATAAGTACATTAATTATAAAGATAGTATGAGTATTGAGTACTGTCTACGGACAGAATGTGTGCGCCTGCGCAAACCAAGTAGCTCCCTTGCCTACGTTTCGCGTCGTGAGTTTTATATGAACACGCAATGCTCTTACCGAAAACTACCAAAATGAATTCGTAATCGAGCGTCACGAGTAAGAATTTATATTTTTATTTTATTAATTCTTATAATATAGAGGCTCGTGTAAAGCAAGTTCCGCACATTAATAAAATTATTTTATTACCCAAAATATTTTTATATGGCAAATCATATGTATAGAAAAGCTAAGCACGTATTATTACATATTATTCAAATGTGTTACTCACTTCGATATAGGTGCGTAAGTTTAATTAATCTTCGTTTTACATTTTTAATTATTTTATATTTTAGAACAAATCTTAAAGATAAAGATAAAGTGACATGTGCTTGCAGTTCTTTAAACAACGCCGAAATCCCCAAACATATATGTATAAGGAGTCAGGAGTTCTGTTCGGCACTTTTGGATTCAGGGTATAACTTAACCAAGAGCATGTCAGGACATGTCTAAAAAGGGTTCCGTAACTATTACCGCGTAAAGATTTTTCAAATTACTTCAAAAGTTACGTTTAAAATAATTTTCCTAAAGAGTTTTTAGCACGATATATCAGCATGGAAAATTGCAAGTTTCTAAGTCTCATAGTTTAGAAATGCCTGGGGGGACCAACTTATAAACCACTTTGGAGGCCGATTACTCGCAAATGGTTGACTTTGTAAAAAAACATGTATGAGACCTTGCCTTAATTTTAAAAGACCTATTAACCAACGATACCCCACTCGATGTAGGATGAAAAAATATTTTTCATCCCTAATTCCCTACTTCACATGTATGGGGAGCGGCCCCTAAAATTTAAAATTATTATTATTTTATGATGCTAAGACCGAGATCTATATACAACATAAAACCACTATACCAAATTTCATCCATTTATATTAACAATTACAGAAGCTAGAAGCGCGGATAGACAGACGGACGGACGAGCGAAACTATAAGGATTCGTTATGTATTATGGAACCCTAAAAATGAAACGAGCAAACGGTTTTGTTAAATATTAAAAAGTCTATGAAAAAAGTAAAATTTTAAAAAGAATATGTGGCTTATGGCTTATTAAAACATTTTAAAAAAGTTAATAAGAGCTATTTTAATAATAAATATATAAGTTTTGTAAATCAGGGTTCGATGGAACAGTTTATTAACCAGGTTAATAAACTGTTCCATCGAACCTTGATTTTACAAATATAACTAAAAGGGAAAAATGATCATTTTTAAACAAAAAATTAAACCAACTTCCGAAGTAAAAAATACACAAAATAGTATGAAATAAATCTTATTTTCTAAATAATTCCCCTTTTTTCGGCAAAAATTTGATCTAGGTTTTAGTTTTTAGTTTTTGCGTTGGTTTGTAGTTTAGTAACTAGTTTCATATTTCTATTACATATTAAAATTTTAATTACAAATGCGAATTGTTATGAAAGTAAGTCATTAATACAAATTACTGTGAAGAACTACCTATTACCGTAAAACATATTCTGTAAATGCATATTTAGGTATTCAGACATTGAAATGTAATTTTTTGTCATCCGTGCTTGGTGTATTAATTATATTATAGTACAAATGTATGCTGTACAGTGAGTGCTCTGTGCGCAACCGTAGCAAAGCCATTTTTCAGTTTCAAACGGGACAGTTCTACTTTAAAACTATAAACAGACTACATACATTATATGCTTGTAATTATATTGCTTAACTGCTTGATGCTTGGCACTTAAGGTTTTATTTGTTTCACAATTTGCACCAAAACTTAAAGATGGTCAGAGCATAAATGGAAATGTTTGTTTTACTCATTAAAACGTACAGTACTTATTTTATTATTTCTAAATATCCCTCAGCATTCCATGTTTCTATAAAAATTACATAAGGTTTCTGAAAGACATTCAGGACATAGTTGTACTGTAAAATAATTAATATTCATGAAAAGGTTTGTAATAAAAAGGAACAAACAATATGTTTAATATAAATGTATATTTAAAATATTTATGTATTATCTTTTACATACCATTACTTCCCTCGATTAAGTCAATATTATTTTCTCGTGAACATAATTTACATTTTATTAATAAATTGGTTTCCGACCTATTATGTTTCTGGGGAACTTTATCTGCTTTGGTTAGGTCGTGAAACTTTTCCGAAACTTCTCCACAACTGCTGCATTTTAATTTTAGGAATCACAGCTAATGGGGGTGGTTAGTATAACGCGGTCACATTAACTTGACGCATCGCTGGAATGCAAAGCCCTGCCCGCTTCCCCCCGCGTTCCCTTAGCTCGCCCGGCAAACGTCAGTATGGTCAGCATCTCTGTTACAGATACACGCGTCGATATTTTCGTTAGTTTTCTGTTGCAGTTTTTGGACATTTTGTTAAGCTTTCGTTATTGTTTTGTTAAGTTTGGACTATTGTTATTGTTATTTTTGTTACTTTTGGACTATTTATTTATTTATGAGTCATCCGACAGCCAAAGCGAAGAAGAAGTCAGTGATGATGATGATATCGTACCAATAATTGTGATTAAATATTTTTAAATAAATAAATAAATAAATATTTTTTTATTTCAGATAGTACCACCCGTATAGTAAATTGAGAGAAATTAAAAAATTAAATAACATTAAATTAAAATACTGTATATGTACTATCTATAAAATAATTTGAAATTTATAGTAACATTCATTAAATTAATACATGATGCAACGTGTTGCAAGATTAACAAATAAAATCTATGCTCCAAAATCAAACGTATAGTATTTTTTTACCTACATGCTTTTGTATTCGCACCGTACTTGAACGCCAAAATGACGTCATCAAGCCCATGCGTCAAGTTAATGTGACCGCGTTATATACAGCTTTTCAATATATTCCAAGGAAGCTTTTATTTGTAAGGCTATTTTCACCATGTTATCAGTATAATATTGTGTATCATGTTATCAATATAATACTATTTTTCGTTAATTTATTTGTATTTTTTTGCAATTTAAAAATTCAAGATAAATTCTGAAATCGCTGACAAGTGACAACTGACAAGTAACAATCCTCTCACGTTTTTTTTTATTTATTTAAATATATGGTGTCGGCTTAAAACTATTTGCCAGTGTCAAGTTAAGAAGGTGGGAAATGGAAAATAGAATTTTCGTTTTAATTTTCAACACCGTATTCCTAAATCGTCAAGTCTAAAGTCAAAGTACAAATAAATAGTCAGTGCAGTCTATGAGTCATGTCAGTCGATTCAGTAAACCCGGTAAGTATCCCAGCGACATTTTGTCCTCCACTCCAACATTTCACTAAAATTAAATGCACATGTTGAAACAAAATATAATATTTTACAAGTAAAATCTTAGTAAAAGGTAAACTAACCTTAACCTTACTTACCTAAGTAACTACTTACCGCAGTGCAAATAGTTACGTACCTACTTATTTAGTTATTTCACGCCTTCGAAAAGTATTTACATATGCAATTATTATTTTTTAAATTATTTTATAAAAAAAAAAATATATTTTTATTATGATTATTTTTCATTCTTTTTTCAAATTACTTTTATGCGTTTTCAACGTTTATTTCTTTCAATATCGTTCTTTTTATGTCACAATATTCAAGATATACCAATACCTAAAACTAAATTGAATATTACAATAAAAAACGAACATGCCATGCAAGACGTGCGAAAAACGACGATCATTCCCGCTCTTCCAGTTCCAAATGTTTAAAACGCAAAAGAAGAGTCAAGAAATATCAGTGTATTGCATTAAAAAGGGACTCGGATCTTTTGTGTGTCCCCTGTCTGAAAAGAGGCAGGAATTGTTGGAAACAATACGAGCGGAAGATTGAGTATTGAACTATCGTACTTGGTCAATTATTTCTTTAAGAATTATTGTAATCATAAAGATTTCCATCAATTGTTTCCAAAATTCGATCCATTGCAATTTACGTATATATACTCAAGGGAAAAAATCATAAATTACAAGACCCTTTCAATATAATTGATAAGTATAAAATTTTAAATAAAAATGTAACATACAATGGAAATTTGAAATCTTTCAACTTGATGTCGATCGCCAATCAATACAAGACAATTTTAGAGACAAATGTAAATTTTCATGCATTCAAACGGCTAAAAATCTCTGAAAAATTAACAAAGTCGCAAATTCACGAATTCACATTTAATGCTTTCTATAAAAATACATTCAGCGATAATGAAATTGGAAAATGGTTCGAAGAGAATGGAATTTCGGAAAAAGAAATGAAGCAAAATTTTTGGAAATTTATTCCTTTATTTGTAAAAATTCAACATGAACTGTATGAAAATAATATGAAATCTTTCAACTTTTTCCCAATTTATAAACATGGATTGAAACACATCACCTACAATTCTAAATGTTTACACGAACTTTTACGTATAGTCAATTCAAAAAATACCCCATCCTCCTGGGTTCAATTTTCAGAAAATGACCCGAAACAGTATTGGAAACGTTATTTTTCCGTACCGAAATCTTTCGGTTGGAGTTTTAGTACAGACGGTGTTTGCGTTTCGTTGTCTATGAATAAATTGATTTCAAAAGAGGATAAATATAAAAATAAGCGTACAAAGAAGGAGGTGGCTTCGAATGAAAATGAAAATCAATTGTATAAAAAGTATAAAAAAATAATTCCAGTCGATCCGGGAGCTAAAACACCGATCGTGACGTGCAGTAGAAATGGTAATAATTTTGAATTTAAAACTCTAAAAAAGGAAAGAGTCGTTTACGAGACGAAAGAACATCACAGGGAGAGGAAACGATTGAAATTCATAAAAAATGTCGATTTGAAAATTAGGAATGACCGGGAGTCAGTGGAGAAGGAGACGGGTTTTGGAATTAGTTGTAAAAATTCAAACGTTCAAGACTACACTAAATTTACACTGAAATGGTTCGACGAAAAACAAAAAGTGTACGAGCAGAGGAGATTGCAACGATTAAAGTTTGAGAAATATATAAACGATCAAAAAACAAATCATAAAATTGTAGATGAATATTTCGGCAAAGAACCAGACACACTAGTGGTTTATGGGGCTGGTTTAGCTCTTTAGTTTGGTTTAGCTATTTCATGAATAGGGGAACTTTCAAAGGGCATAGGAAGTTTAAACACAATGACATTTTGAAAATTATAAAACAAAAAGGAATCTATCATTGTACATAATAAACGAAGCGTTCACAACGAAAAATTGTAGTAAATGTTATGAGAATGAAATACAACAAAAATTGCACGTTTCAAAATCCCCACACCGTTACGTGTACTGCAGTGTATGTCGTAAAGGTATTCACAGGGATGGAAATGGTGCAAAAAATATTTTATTAAAATTTGAATATAAATTGAAAAAAAATAATAAGTTTTCGAGCATTCTTTCGTTTGCCGATACTGATATGAACGTTGCGGGTGGTGGAAGCTTGTAAGGTTCATTATCGTAATTCTTTGTTTGTTTGTTTGATAAATAAAGGGTTATTCTATTGAGCAATTGTTATTTTATCTTATTTAAAAATATATAAAATTATGAAATATAATTCTGATAATGTAATAATCTCTTTATATTAAGAAACATGAAACCAAAATTATATTCTAAGTTATTTACATAATTTATGTTGAGTGTTATTTACAAAAAATAAAATTCGTTATACTGTATACTGTGTGTTATTTTGAAATTTGATTAAGTAATAATAGTTTCAAAATTCTTCTTCGTAGTCGACAAAAAAATGTTTAATATAATAATTCATTATCAACTGTTGATTCAGCGCCCGTTATATACAAATTCGATTTCGGGTTTTCTTTAGATATAAGCAACCACAGTAAAATAATAATTTGAAAGTCCAGCTCCTGGATATCTTTCTTCAGCGTTTCTACAGCCTTTTTGCCCGCAACCAGAGGGGAATTATCATTCATCGATGATCCTCGTGATTCAGTGCGTTGTTTTATGTTCTCAACTTTAGCCGTCAATTCATTTAACATTTCCTGTTTCTCTGAAACTTCGGCGTTAATTTCTTTGTACTCGTCATTCACTCTTTTCATTTCATCTAAAAGTGCTCCGTACTCGCGAATTAAGGGCGCGAATTGTTCGTTCAATATGTTCTCTCTAGCTTCAATCTTGTCCATAGCAGAAGAGATGTTACTATGGACCTTGTTCAACTGAGTGCTTGTACTTTTGAATCTTTCGAACAATTCCTCCTTGTATGTTTTCATTTGGGCATGCCTCGCCCTCCAATCCCTTCCATCTGCAGTGATCTTTAACCTTAAAGCTGGTGCCACTCTTTCTAATTCCAATTTCCAAGACTCCCAATCTTGAATTTTGTTTGATAAACTTGAGGGTTCCTTATCTTCTTCTTCATTTAACTCACCTTCTGACGCATCAGAATAAATCTCCATTTCTTCTTCGACTTTGTCCAGAAGTATTTCGGTTTCATCTTCAATTTGATCTACATCCTCAGCTGATTCGTCGGCATTAGGAACATCGACCACTGGTTTTTGCCACTCAAAGTTTTCTTTCTTTAACACTTCATCTGCTAATTTGTTAAGAATATAACACACCTGGTCTCCATATCCCTGCTTCAGTTTGTGCGTTGAGAAGTCGGAATTCATACCCATCTCGCGTAAAGCATCGATTATTAGCGCAACTGTGGAATTCGGGTCATCTTCCTCACTGGGTTGGTCGAACTGTTTACCTGTTTTTCTGATAAGCCATGCAGCCACGGAGGCGAAAACGAAGAATTGCTCCCCAGGATTTGTTGAAATGGTAAAGTAGTAACGACTCATAGGTTTCATTTTTATTTGCGGTCGGAGCTCAGTGTCTAATTTTAAAAGACGAAGCTTGTCCATTATATTAAGGTCCATTGTTCCGTTTTTGTTACTATCTACTTACGGTAACCCACGTTACCATTTATGTTGTTTACTTTTTAAGAATATTACAATTAGGTACATGAATTAAATAGCATTTATATTTAGGTTTAATACTATAGGATGCTCTGGTATTGTAGGTTAGAGTTATTGACGCAAAGAGTGGTTGCTATGGTTACTAAGCTGAACAACAATGAATGACGGGATATTGATACGGGTCATAGATAAATTATATTAATAAGAGGCAGGATAATATGGTATGAGCGCGCAAACAGTGAAGTCTCGAAACTGCCCGATGTCGGACAGTTTGTGGTAAGTATGCGACGAGCCGGTCGACGAGTAGCACGTACTACGCGCTTAATTAATAGTGACTAGTGACAAACACTAGTCATATTATTATTTGCTATTTAATTAAGCATGCCATCCCTTTCACGAATGTTTGCGTTGTTGTTATGTGAGTGAAATGTAACAATAATGAAAAATGACAATGTGTGTCGCGGCACAAAATTTTTGTCAGTATTGTAGGGATATAACGTATCCATAGTTATCAATGATACGGGTCGATTTTCACCGTGCGGCGATTCGCTTGACTAATGAGGGTTTTTAAATTCGTGACAGCTTTTTGACACGACAAGGACCGTCGTGCTACCAAGCGCCGCTTGGTGAATGGTGACAGAAAAAGAATCGAAAATTCTTATTGAACGTTTTGATACCACTTACGCCACCAGATGACGCTTTGTTTGAGTTGGATCTGCCCCCTAACGGCAGAAAAAATATTAAAAACCCTCATTTCCTAGTCGAATTGTCATTAAATTTAGTACCTATTCGCTTTAGTTGAAATTAAATGAAACACTGAGATGAAATACATACAAAGGTATAAATACAAAAATCTTTTTACACTATAAATCGAAAATGTTGGTACCTATCGTCTCGAATTTGTCACTCGGGAAGTAACAATTAACTATCAATTTTGGCACCTGATGATGATTAATCAGACGTGCAACAGACGTTATCAGATTGTTTTTGCAAAATTCCAAAGCGACATAGGAAAGTGAAGTCGACGACAGACAGATGTAAAGGTCGAAAACGATAATTCATATCGCCATAAGGAAGAGAATGTAATAAGGCCGAATTCATTTTACTTGATTTTACTGCGAGCTAATTTGCCTTGAAACTGTGATTACGGGTAAGAGCTGCAGTGTTTACATGAAAATTTATAGGTTGTTTAGCATTCTACCTACCGGGCATTATACTGTAGGAAAAAGCGGAAATGTAGTTCTTTCATCCGGCAAAGCATTTATTATCGAAAAATGAAATGAGGAAAAGTATCTACTATCAGGAACCTTTTGAATTGAAAACATTACTGATGAATTTCTAGATGCAGTTAAACCGTAAAACCGAATACGTACCTAAGTACGTTTCTAATGTCTTTTAAAATCGTCGTTTTTCATACATCGCCTTTCATTTACATAGAAAAAGGATGATTGCCGAGGGACATTAAGAAATTAGTTATTACCATATATGTACATATACATGAAGTAGGTAGGTATTCGAGATAAAAACCAAATTGTGCCAGAGTCACAGTTTAAAACATTGAGGATGCGACTCTGCCTGGATCGGAATTAGATCTAGTGAAAGACAAAATTACTCGTACAACGCTTTATATTTTGTGTTAAAATTGCGGTTAGTAAACACAGTTAAGTCATTTTTAATTTAAGACAATTCTCTCTAAGGGTCGATTCACACAAAAACCATACGCGAAGCAGCGCTGCATTTTTAAGATAGTTATTCAAAATTGAATTGAAAAGAAGATACACGTTTCATAGTAAGAGCTCGAATTTCAAGTTGCAGCGCGCTGCATTGTGCAGTGTATGACTGATGTCATATGAAACGTGTATTTTTGTGTAGTGAATAAAGTTCAATTTTGAATAGTTATCTTAAAAAAGCAGCGTTGCAGTGTGACCTGACCCTTAGACAGAACCTAGGAACTCCGTATCAAAGTCAGCATTATATTCAAATTAATATTGCTTCTATAGATTCAAAACGTATGGAATCGCTGTTAAATTATGTTAGCAAAACCATATAACTAAGCGTGAAATAAGTAAAATAATATATTAATTAATTCAACGGATAACATTGACGTTATCACAATGAAAGGTTGTGTGACTAACGTCATGGGCGTAAGACGTGACACAGGCGCTTCAATTTTTAGACGAAACGTAGCGCTTCAAAACATAAACAGAGGAAAATTTTATCGTGTTATTGCTCATTGTATTTATATCCATTACTCTTGTTTTACGTTTAAACTCCATCACTGTCTCGGCATTTTCGACTTACTTAATCGTCTGCAGTTATTCATATACGAATAATAAGTAACTAGTTACCTAATTACTATTTGGAAGTTAGGGCAGGGTCAAACTGAGAGAAAGAGTAATCAATGAACTCGTTTAAGTCTTTTATTTCACCCCAGCTAGTTTTTTAATTATGTAGAGCCGTTGCTTTACATCCAAAAGTGCCGTGTTGTGTTTGGTATAAATTGTCCGTACTTATATGTTTAACATAAAGAATCCACTCTCGTTAAATGGCCTAAAACAAACTTTGTAGTTGAGTTCCGTTTTATTAAACCATTAAACAACCATAAGAAAACAATAAATAACTGGGTAAATACTAAATCATTCAACCGCAGAAATATTAGATTTGAAATAATCTTAACTATCTAGCCAAAGAGGCTATCCACTCAATTTCACAAATATAAGAAAAAGAAAAAAGATTCCTCAATAAAGAACGCCTTTATCTCGTATTACTGGCACGATAAAATTAGATTTGCTGGCAACCGCCTGCGCAACCATTAGTCGCAATCCAGCGCTCGCGACGCGACGGCGGATCGCGCTTCCAAATTCAAATCCAATCACAATATTGTTTTTTTTTACGTTCACATCAGTGCTAAGGAATACGATTTTGTGCCAGTGCTTTTATCGTGTTGTGCATGTATATTTTGTGTTTGCATTGAGCGAAAAATTAAATATTTGTGCACGCTCTGTGATATCCATGCGCTAAAAGTTGCAAAGGTGAGTTTACAAATAAGGTCCGAAAGTCAACCTTTTTTCGATCGCTAATATTGGTAGGTTTACTTACGTGGTGTTTCTAGTACACGTGATTGCGTTAATGATGTTGTTCGGATATCCCAGCTAAGTAATTGGTATCAATTAAATGCAACGTGCGTTGTTAATCTGATAACAAAATGAACGTAGGCAGGTAAGTTTTATGATGATTAAGATGTTTATTTATAGAGCTATACTTATTTATAATTCGAAATTTATTGAATTTAAAAACTTCTGTTAACTAATTATTTTTTATAGATTGCTTTACAGATTATCGTTTCCTACTCTTAACTCTACCTTGATTATGTAGTATCTCTACATAACGCTATAGTACCTACAACAAAATCCTTAACGCCCTTACTAATTAAAATATTTACACAATGAATAAGCTATACAATGTTTTTTCCTTGTCTGATACGTTGGAAAGTCGCTTGACAGAGTAGGACAAAGTTAGTTTAAATTAGTAAGGGGGTTTTAGCTTAGTTTAAAGGAATGTCTGTTGGTTACTTACAATTGTTTAAGTTCAACAAGAAATACCTGGGCTGATTGATAACTGGCCGAAACGACGAACTTAAAAAAATGATACGCAAAAAAGGAATATTACATTATATTCTGGCATCTTTTTGAAAATAGAACGCCAAATTTGAATTTAATCGAACTGATGGAATTTGTTTGAGAGGACGTAGAACTTTCTTTGTCGTAAATTTTCTTAACAATGGAAAGAAACGAAATTCGTGCGGTGATAAAGTTTTACGTTTTAAAAGAGAAAACAGCAACCCAGATTAAAACCAAGCTAGACAGTGTTTTAGGTAATTCTGCTCCTGCATTGAGTACAATTTACACCTGGGTATCTGATTTTAAACGTGGAAGGCAGAGCTGCGAAGACGCCCACAGGTCTGGCCGTCCAAATGAAGTCACGAATCCGGACATGATCAAAAAAATTCACAAAATTGTATTGAATGATCGGCGCTTAAAGTTGCGAGAGATAGCAGATCTCTGCTTTCATCATTGCTGGTGACCATTTCATCTGAACGCGTTTTTAATATTTTGCACCAACGAAAATTGGGAATGAAAAAGCTTTGCGCGTGATGGGTGCCGCGTTTGCTCACTGTAGACCAAAAGCAACGTCGAGTGGACGATTCATCGGAGTGTTTGGCGCTGTTTAACTGAGATCCTAATTATTTTTTGCGGCGTTATGTAACAGTCGATGAAACCTGGATACATCATTATACTCCCGAGACAAAAGAACAATCTAAGCAGTGGACTGAGAGCGAAAAACCTGCGCCGAAGAAAGCAAAAACGGTTTTGTCGGCCGGCAAAGTGATGGCGACTGTTTTTTGGGATGCTCGAGGGATTATTATAGTGGATTATCTGCAAAAAGGAAAAACAATAAATGGAGAGTACTACGCAAGCTTGATGCAAAAATTACGTGCAGAAATCCAGAACAAACGACCACATTTGGCCAAGAAAAAAATTTTGTTCCACCATGACAACGCACCTGCACACACGTCAATGGTTGCAGTCGCCAAACTCCATGAATTGCGGTTCGAATTGCTACCGCATCCACCCTATTCCCTGGATCTGGCCCCGTGCTACTTCCACTTATTCCCAAACCTGAAGAAATGGTTAGGTGGCCAGAGATTTTCATCAAATGAAGAAGTCATTGTTGCCGTGGACGAGTATTTTGAGGGGTTGGAGAAAACATTTTATCAAACTGGTGTAACGGCATTGGAGAAGCGCTGGACTAAATGCATCGAGGTAGAAGGAAACTACGTTGAGAAATAAATTTATTTTAAATAGATTTTTGAAGTTTTTCTTTGTCGTTTCGGAAACTTATCAATCAGCCCTCGTAAGATTAAGCACGTACCTGTATGACACATCAGTCTTCACATAAACAAAATATTATGTGCCTTATGGACTTGACAACTTAACTACTTGTTGTGGCTTACTAAAACAATAATGACGAACAGCATTTGTACCTCTTTCTTGACCGTTGCGATAGTTAACACGGGTTTTACTTCCTATAAATCCTAAAAGATTATCAGAAGTACCTACTCCTTCTATTTGCGAGTGAACTTTTTAGTTCAGTGACGGCTATCGTCGGACACTTGACACATCCACACACATATTGTTCACCTACTTCTGCTGTATGGTTGTTTTATATGTCAAACATATTGTTTCACCTAAATACTGATACACGGTGCTGATGTACTATGAGTAATGTAGAGTATCTAGTCGGCAAATTATACCCTTTCAAAATATGTAGAATTGTAATATTACATAATATGTATGGATATAAAAAGTATATAAGTAAAAATGAGAATTTTCCCTCGTACGATAACATTATTATCCTACTAATATTATAAATGTGAAAGTTTGTAAGGATGGATGGATGTTTGTTACTCTCTCACGCAGAAACTACTGAACGGATTTCGATGAAATTTGGTATGGTAGTAGTTCTGGATTGTATGGCTCTGGATTAAAACATAGGCTACTTTTTATCCCGGAAAGTGTTCCCGAGGGATATCAGCTAGTTATTGATATTGTCGTAAGTACGTTATTATTGATCTGCACTTTTAAATAAAGTTTATTAGAAATAATTCAGTAGAGTAGGTATGGATGAAAAGAGAAATATTATAAAAAGTTATAACTACACATAATATTGGTTTTACGAGTAACTATTAGTGTAATTAATAACCACTAACTAGGTATTTCACGAATTATCTCCAGCCCAGACTTGTCATAAAGATCGACTTGACTTTTACATTCTTGGTCGTGTCGAAGACTTAAAATCTTAATCAACACATTCCCAACCCTATTTTATGGATTTCATTGTAAACATACTTTATTCTATTGATACTAGTACAAATATTAACCGAATTAAAAAAAATGTAGTTTATAAATTCGACCCCGTAAATTATTTTTATTTGCATATTGAACGATTACTCCGTTGTTTGTGGACCGATTTTCAAATTTTTTTTTGTTTTATATATGTATTACCAGCTTTTACCCGCGGCTCGCCCGCGTGGAATGTGTTCTTGGAGAAAAAACTTCTTCAGCAAATAACTCTACTCGCAGCAATATACTTCTGTATACAATATTGGAAATGTTTTTTTAGGGTTTCGTACCCAATGGGTAAAGACAGGTGATAGGGACCTCGACGCGACGTGCCACGTGCGAGACCGCTTGATATATATTTTTCGCGCTTAAATATAAATTTTACGATATCTTCTAAATATCCGTCTAAATAGCTTTTAATAATAATAAGAAATAAAATAAAATTAACTACCATATATAATAATAAGAATAAACTGGGCACGGGCAGCTAGGCACATGCCACCCCACTGAATTTTTGTCGCAGAGAAGTAGTTAGCCGCACAAGCTAATGATTTAAATTTTATAAAAACCGAATGCATAGTTAACGAGATATTAAGCGGCAAAAAACGCGATTTTTAAAAATATGGAGATAGGGAGATTAAGCATAACTCAAAGCATACTTCGAGCAGACTAAGAAAATGCTGTCAGTCTAGGTACATATAAAGGGAAAATATTGAAAAAGTAAAAATTCTGAGTAAAAATGTTTTTAGAATTTTTAATTTAACGAATCGACAAGTACAAAATGTATGAATACAAGTTCATTGATAACTTTGTAATCGTTATTTATATAACAAATCTCGTTAATTGAGAAGTGGTAGGTTATTTTAGGTTACATTAGATGCTTCGGGACGAAACCGGATAAAAAAGACGGCCTCATAAAAAAGCGATGGGAGGTAGTACTTGCGTTGTGTAGTTGTTGTTCACCGGTACCTTCCTCATGCAAAGCTCGCAAACGTACTTGTAACTCTTCTGGTGTTGCGGATGTCCATGAGCGGCGGTAAACATTTTAACTATGGAATAGATGGACACGAGCAATCGGATCGCCCGTTAGTAAGAAATTGTATTAAGTTCTTACTAATTAATTTGAAAACGAGCAAACCGATCGCCTGGTGGTTTTAAATTGTTATAATTTCTTACCATCAGATGAAGTGCTCGTTGCCAAGTCACTATTTAATATAATAAATTATAAAATTAAAATTAATTATAAAAATTAAAATACTTCAGAGAAAGTCAAAATCACTATGTGTGTCCATATAAATTTCGAGGAGTTCTCTCGACACCTCATGGATCCCATCATCAGGTCACTCGGTCAACAGTCGGCGGAGTTATCGTTAAACATAAAAAAAAACAGCCGAATGTATAACCGCTTCCTTTTTTGGAAGTCGGTTAAAAAAATTTGATAGTCGCACAGTTCCGTAATCTAACGCTTCATAAAACGAACTTAAGAAATAGCACAAGGTCAACTCAGCTTAGAATGTAAATATTTTATAAAGAGCTTTTAAATCAATTACGATTATTTTAACGTAGCATTAAGCAGACTTCATAATATTGTCTCCTTTTTGGACTTTAAGTTTCCGTAACTAACTTTAAAATCTTTTTAACTGGATGTTAATAATTTTGCTGGTTGAGATGGAAGTCAAATTATAAAATGTAATAGTAGGCGTAGTATTCAATACGTAATAGGTAAATTAAAAATAAAACTCGTTTTCTATTTTAAATTCTAAATCTGTTGTTGATCCCTGAATATTTGGAAGTATCACGAAACATGCTTTTATCTTTTATATAAAAACTTGGGCCTTTTCATCCGTTATTGGATGATTTATACAGTATTCTTCGAGCGAAGTAATCACTCTTGAAATACTGTAGTGCCTGAGACAGTTGGTTTTTAAATGTCGTATGGTTGTAGTTGTGAGAATGCCGTATGTGCCCCAGGCACAACTATGGTACACAGTCAGCCTAGTCTAGAGGAATGACTGGTCAGTAACGTCTGGAATCTTTTATATAGAAATAAAATAAAAATAATTCAGATAGAAATATAATAGATACGAAGAAGACCTAATGCACCTGGATATCAAATAGCTCAAGGTGCAATCTGCGCCACATCTTGAGGAATTCGCGCTTTGAAGCAACCGCAGTCATCAGCAACATAATAACATCTATTATTAGAAATAGATGTATTTGTTGTAAGAACCTTGGTACCATTTCATTTTAGATGATTTCTCACAGATTACGTAAAAAAATAATTTCATATCTTTGTTTTATTGAATTTAGGCGAGTATAAGTAGCCATAAACTAAGGTGGACCGACCACGGTGATCTCAATGGCTAAAGTGCATGATTTCTTACGAATTTTTGGGTGCTGAATCCGAATATGAAAATTATTTTGCTCTAAAGTAACAGCGTCATCGATAAAAATGCACTCTTAATATAAATCTAATTGCGAAATAATTATTTTTCAAATTTTCCGTGTTCAACTCAATGCTACTTCTACAGTTACTGCTCTTTTGTAATGCAATTTTAACAGTGTATTCTTGGACTGTTTAAAAAAAAATATGAGGTCATTTGTGTAAAAAAAACCGGAGAGATGAAATTTTAAACATTAATAATACGAATTACCGGATGATTGACATCAAATTGAATTCGTATTCTCTCTAATAATTTGATTCATTTTCGGATTCAGCGACCAAAAATACGTAAGGTATCATGAACTTTAGCCACTCAGCTCACAGTGGTCGGTATGTCCCCTTTCTTGGCGACTTTTTGTCAACCTCCTGCTCGCCAGAAAGGGTTAAAAGGGGGCTGGTATGCTACGATACCGCTACGCGCGTGCTACGTACACTATTTATTCACCCTAACAAAATTTAAAGGTGTGTTATTGTAAATTACTTTACTGTCAACTAGCTTTTGCCCGCAGCTTCGCCCGCGTGGAAGAACTCTGTGCTATTATTATATTGCAGTAGGTATATTTGCTAAATAAGTTTTTTGCTACTAACACTCTCCCACGCGGGCGAATCTGGGGGCAAAAGCGAAAATAAGACAGACAAACGGCGGGAGACTTAAATGTATAATCAATTTAAGCGTACATAGGAACAGATTAAGAGAAAGAAAAGAGAAAAGTCGAAAGTGTGCGTTTTGCGTTTCGAAAATTTTAATTTTCCCAAAGTCCGCTGCTTGCCCGGACCCGCCACGCTAGTTATCACGACCTTAGGCTGGGACTACATTGTCCGGAATCCGGTAGGCTGGGGACAATTCAGAGCATTGAAAATAGAACTCTGCGCTAATACAATAGAGCTAAAAATCAAAGTCTCGAGCTGTCATAATAATATATGACAATGACATTTGATTTGACATTTGACTCGACACTTGTGTGTTAGGTTTTCAGCTCTATTATACCACGATTACCATGGAAAAGACTTATCATTTTTCGGGTTAAAGGGCCTGTGACACTCACAAATAATGCGGCTCTCTATGGGTAAAAGAATTTAAAAAATCGGTTGAAGCAGATCCAGAGATGTTCCCCTTACAATCTCGGTAAGTCACAAACTCACAAAGAAACAAACTTTATCCCTTTATAATATTAGTATAGTCCAGATGTTAGCCACGACTACGTACGCGAAAAGAAATCATGGGAAAACCGTACTTTTTGCTGCGAATAAAAGCAGCCTATGTTAATCCAGAGACTGAACTACTACCATATCAAATTTCATCAAAATCCGTTCAGATGTAATTACGTGGAAGAGTAACGAACATCCATACATAAAACTTGCGCGTTTATAATATTATCAGTAAGGATATCTTCGTCGACGTGTTTTAATGATTTCGAAAATCTTTTGAATAGTCAAAATCTATGCGTTTAATATTTTATAATATTGACTTTAAAAATATTTGGAATTGTGGTCACCCATCCTAGTTGAATCCACGACCGGCGTTGTTCAACGTGAGTTAGCGCTACGACCATAAAAGAACTTCTCACTTATTCCTCCTGGTATTAAAATACATCAATTTATAGGTAATACCTAAGTAAACTTTCAGCCAATTCAACTGATCACTTAATCTATAGGATTTGATGTTATATTCTTTAGATCGACATAACTTTTATATTTATGAACCGATTTAAATGAAACAAACATAAAATTTTAGGTGGAGCCAAGTAAAACGCATTAGTGAAAACCGCATTCAAATCGGTTAAAAATTTCACGTTTCTAATGTAGCGATCGATAGCTGTTTAAGCGTAGATATTTCTCTACATATCTGCAGAGTAGTTTCCATATTATATTTTTTTAGATATGCCTAAAATAAAAAATTAAAGAAATAGTTTTTTTTAGAGAAAGCGGCAATAATGCTATTTAAAATAATAATACAGCTTATTAGCTACAAAACGTATAAAAATAAATAAATCAAAAGTACAAATTTTGAAAAAAAATTGTTGAGAAAAGAAATTAAAGTGAGAAAAGAGCCATAAATTTTTATAAAAATCTTAAAAGTCCTAAATCTTGTAAAATATCAATTTTGGAAAATGGGTTTTTATTGAAGAAAATATTGTAAATGATGGGAACTACAACCCCTTAAAGGATCAACATCGACTTAACCTATAAACCTGTATAGTGTATATCGATATAGTAATCGAAAACTTTACATGTTGTAGTAGTTTTCTTATAACTCTATGTTCAAAAATGATAAACTGTCGGGCCTGTTGTTATTTTATAATTATTATTTGTTACAAAAGATAATTTTCTAATCTGATGGTGGTATAAATAAACGTAGCATTGTGTTACTTAGTCAAAAAACAGAAGGGCCGAAGACAGATAAACAGACGGATGGACAGAACGAAACTATAAGGGTTCCTTGTAACTAAAACGAAACCCTAAAAATAGGTACAGCTATTGATGACAAAGAAAATTATTAATACTTACCGCGTGCATCGCAAACTCTCATGAGGCATAATACCTATATATTATTATTGCGCTATACCGCCGCTACGCCGCTAACAGAGGTACCTACTAGGCGGACAAAATATGCAGAGATAATTAAGGAAACGGCTATAGCGTCTATATTCTATTGGCATCGAGCCGTCAATAAATTTGAATGCACGTCAAGACAATGCAACATACGTACTAAATGTTTTAACATATGATTATGTGTATAATAACAGTCTATTAGAATTCTGTGTGAGTGCTGATATAATGTTAAATACAGGATCTGGCTGAGGCAGTAATGAGGCGCAATGCCAGCTCATTATGTAGAATTATTCCATTTTATTATATTTTTATAATAAAAAAAATTATATGTGAAGCTAAGTCACCGATAGTCTTGTTTTTGAACACGCACCCGTAAATGGCTTTGCTGATCCAAACATACATTTGTATGAAACGCTACTGTTTTATAGTATGACATATATTGTTTAACCTCAAGAAAGTATCGCGAACTTATTTGAAAAACTTGCTCAAGTTTTTTAATTAGCAATACCTACGATCGTAGTAGGCACCTATGACGTATCATAGGTACCTACTACGATCGCTATATCGGTATTAAGTAGTTTGTCTTCGTCTCTCTCAAATATATAACCTGTTTGCGCTAAGAGTGTAGAAACAACATAACCGAGTATCATGCCGCTCGCGCTAGCACCGCTAGCGAATCGCAAAAACATTCGAACGACAAATGTCAAAATTCATTGTTGGGCGCAAAAAAGGCAGCGCCGCGCGAGTTATCTCGGACCGGTTTGGAAAGCGCGTTCGTCGACCCGTCCGCCGCGCGAGGTGAGACGACCAAATGTCATGTTGAGACCTTTCTTTTTGGAGACCTAGGTCTAAGCGGGTTATTGTGGTAATAGTCTTGTAGTCTATAGCCAACTATAATTGGTACAGTAAGTTTTACATACAGCTTCATGACATTATCTAAGGTGGAATATGGGTATATAGTAGTTGGCCAAAATGGAACACTCTTTTACATGCGGCTTATGAAATAAGCTTAGATAAAATAAAACAAGTAGACCTGAGTAGAGCATTCGTTTAACCGCCGAGCAAAAAGAGGGCTGTTATAAGTTTGACGTGTGTGTGTGTCTGTCCGTGGCATCGTAGATATTAAACGAAAGGTCCGATTTAGTTTAATATTACCCTACCCTATTCACTTTTAATATTCCGATAAGCATAAGCATAAGGTACATAGGCAAGAACAATAATTATAATAGTTTAATTTTAATATACTCGTTTAACTAATCTATTAACTACGTAGTAATAATATAAAAATAATTACTTTATGTAGAGTCAAGTCTAAACGCCGCTTGTGACGCGTCCTGCTGATTTAATTATTTAAAACAAAATATTATATAAAAAACGTTTCGTTTTGTCATTCATTATTTTAATTAGTTTCTATGGGTCGTTAGGCGTTTCGGACCGCGATTCGAACCGCGGTGTGAATCGCCTCAACACTGTTTCTGAATGGGTCGATTCGCACCGTTTAACAATTTGGGTGTAAATCGCCCCAGATATTTTTTGGAAAAAAATTTAATCCAGAGCCTAAACTACTACCATACCAAATTTCATCGAAATCCGTTCTGTAGTTTTGGCGTGAAAGAGTAACAAACAGCCATCGATTCTCACAAACTTTCACATTTATAATATTACTAATATTTTTGATTTGATTGGATTGTAATAAGCATATTTTATCGTCTAAATTTATTCATAAAAAAAAGAAATGTTTTTACTGCGGTTCGAATCGAACCATTCTAAAAACGTCCTGGGTGATTCGAACTGTGGTGCGAATCGTCCCATTCAAAAACAGTGCAGGGGCGATTCACACCGCGGTTCAAATTTCCTTGCGGTGTGAAACGACTAATGACCCTTTTCTATATCAGTGCATTTGTAATATAAGACATACTTAAGTATTTAGATATTTTAATTAGCTTATGATTTTGAAGTTCATACCTATATACACCAGTGGCGTGGGGTTCCTATAACTCCATTCATATCGGCTTCACTTACAACTTACCTTTTGAAGACTTTCATCCAAATCTCTACCTATTATATAGGCTAGGGCTTCCCTTTTTAAAATATGAGAACCAGCTTTCGCCACTGATATGCACACACGGTGCATTCTCCAGTCAGACTGCCATGGATCTAAACATCTATGTCCCGCTCTCCGAGTTACTCAAATAGATGACCCAAATACAAAGTTTCATATTATATTTAGTATTTACTACGCTATTACTCGTAAATAAAATACGTCCTTGCTTTACACGTCGAAAGTTCAATCTTTGGTTGACTAGATTTAAATCCCAATATTTTTAAAATAGGTATAAGTATATTAAATAATAAATAATATTTTTACTGCGCAATCAAGAGGCTATGCCGATGTCGGTTAGTTAAAAAATAGCATTAGGTATATAAATATTTTGTCGTTTTGAAGTCTTTTATATGTAACGCGGTAGAAGTTCTTAGATATTATGATTTTATCTATATGTAGTCAACAAATACTTCTAGTTCATGGATTTCATCTTTGAACACTGCACCTCAGACCAAATAAAAAAGTGAAGACAGAACTTAGTCAAACAAAAACTGAAGCTGGTGTAGCTACGCACTACATACATAAAAACCACACACCACGACTTAACGTAAGGCGTAGTTTCGTTACATGTGTGTACGTGCTGCGTTACATTGTGTAACTACACGGCGAGGCGTAGTTTGGACCGGCCTCACTGTGAGGTTCGCTAAACTCTGTCTTCCCTAAATAAAAATTTGGTCCGAGCACTGCAATCGAAAGATAAAATACAATACTGACGAATGTGGATTTGTTTGAAGTTCTCCTGCAGAGCGGAATGGTGTGACCAGAACGCAGTGAACCATACATTGACATCGATATGCGTATAATTTTTAACGCATAACATATCCCGCGACTTTTACGATCGTGATATCAATTACTTGGAGTAATTATTGAATTACACACGGATACAACTATAACTTTTCTTTATACTTATTTCTTGCATAATTAATACTTTCTTCTCTGTTTAAATAAAATATTTATTGGAAAACCTTTAATCTTTGGCGAAAAACAAACAGTTTTCTACAAATATAGGACAAGATTTTAATGTAGAATCTATGTCTTTACATCCACATTGCATTTTCACCTTTTATTCCCATGACTGTATCAAGAAAATCGCTCTACAGTTCATTTTAATTCTCATCCAAAACACAACCTTGTGTGTGTGATTCAAAACCAGAATTCGTTCTTCAATAAAAATATTTATAACTTCGTAATGTTTTGGTAAAATGTTGAAATTCGGCAGTTGACAGTAACAATGTGGTAAACAAACGTTATTGTTGCAGATCGTTCGAGATGATCCACGTGGATGAAACAGATCCCGTCGGAGGTGAGACTTTTATTTAATTTTTTTATTACAAAGCAAACAGAACATAAAATTCAAACTGCTTCTACAGTCAGAGTCATGGTTTTAATTGCTGCAGGTAAAGCAAGAAGTAGAAGTGGCAAGTGTAGGCCCAACTTCTTTATTAAAGGGTGCCGCCTTTTACCGGTAAAAAGCAGATAGTAAAAGTTTTAACAATCCTATCATTCAATAAATGAAATGACACGTGAATAGTCTTCAACGTTGCCAAAACATTCTAAAGACACTCATACTACCTACATGTCTTATATTGTGAACGCTGACTGCACATCCGGGTGACAACAAGCAAATTAAATAATTTTGCCTGTATTTTAAGAGGAGAGATGGATTTATTGCATAATTAATTTGAAATAACATCATTTTGGCTGGCTCACGGCGACCGTAGACCGTAACTAGGCCTTGAACGCGTTTAACCACCTCTGTAATTTGTAGGTACCGCTCGTATCTTCTTTACTGCAAAATTTGAGGCGTGAATTTAAAAATAAAAAAGATAACGCACTGAGTAATTAAAATGTTTACGTAAAAGTTAATCATACTAAACTGCAATTTAAATATGGAACGGGATATAATCACCCGCTCAAAGACGATTGGCTCAAAGAAAATAAACAAAACATTTGATTTTTGGCAGAAGAATGGAATTCCTCTTTATTTTCGACTCTGCTGTTGAATTCTGTTCGGACTTATCTCAGATGAAACGTGTTACTTACAATGACAGCAGACTCCCCGACACTCATTTGTCACACTTTATCAGATTAAATTTTGAAGATATCGAAGACACCCGAAAATTTATAAAAATCCACGTCTCTGTCGCTTCGGAACATGTCAATGCGATCGCCTGAATGCAATTATTTTATTTTATTGCATTCAGGCGATCGCTTTTGTCAACTGATTGCTTACACGTGCGTGAACAGCAAATTAAGTCACAATACTACAAAATTGTAATAACAAATTGGTCGATACATTGCTTGGATCATAGGTATTTAGCAGTTTAATTAATTGTGAACGACCTACGCAGCAATCCCTGGGGGAAGATTATATTATTACTTTCTTTATCACAATTTTTGACCTCAGTACTTAAACATTTTATTTTACGTTTGCTTAAACTTTTAAGTGCCCAAGGTGATTAAAGGCAGTATAATTTTAAGGAAACTTGTTTGAAATACCTGCACGAGCGTTAGTCACTTTGCTTGAGGGCAAAAAATTCATCTTGCAGAGATCGTCATGGCTTTGTAATGCAGCCCATCAAGGAGATGCTTCACCAATCGACAATTATTGCACAGTCTAGTGATTGTGTTTGGTATTGTATGAAACATCATCCTTTATCTAATGCCTGGATAGCAACTTACCTACTTAAATACAGATTACCGTGAAATTAAAAGATTTTGTATTAAAATCCGTGAGGTTTATTTTTGTTGGAATGTGTCTTAACTCCACCACTAAACTAGCAGTAGCAAATAAACCGATACGCAACCCGACCGACGCGACGTCAAACAAAAACAAAGCTCCATCCGAAACCGTAGAAACTTGGAATATTGGATGCAGTCCAACATTGGGCTGTCCAAAAGAATCATTTATATTAATGATGATCAGTGTTACGTCAGCTGGCTATGTTTACGAGGTGTTATTATGTAAAGGGTGCCCGCCATTCATCCCGAGGTAATCATTGATGACGCATGCACCCTAGTAAGTTTACACCCATTTACACTGAACCGTTTTGGACGTGGATTTGGATTATTCGTGACGTCCGTGTGATGTCAGACTATTTATAACTGTGCGAAGTAACAAAAAGTTTTCTGTGTTCTTGGGTCATGGATGATATGTGCATAATATAATAAAAATCTTACATATATATGTAATATGTATATTGTATAGAATAAAAAAAGTATTGAATATATTTCTCGTTGTCCGAGCCCTGTTCACAAGTTCTTCGGGTTCTTAGTACGGGGCCAGGTTGAGGTGGTGTGAAGCGTCCATATAGATATTCTTATTTATTATTATGTCTTACGTGAGAAGTATGTGCGCGAGAGCAAGGAGACAGCGAGTCACTGCACATTCACTGTTCTCGCGGCTTATAGATAAATATTATAAAAAGTGTGTGTCAGCTCCGACGCACGACTGGAGTTTACTCTAAAAAGTAAAACACGTCCCTCAGAAGGAACAAAAACTTTAGCGATCGATTTGAGTTCAAAAATTCGCGCCATGTGAAAAAAAGTGACAGGTGCGCAGAATAGGTTGCGCACGAAAACGTAACGAGGTCATTCGTTCAGTAGTTTTACACCTAATATTTTTTTCATACCGGGGGCCTTATATGAAAATCATTTCTTAAGGAGTAAACTCCAAAAAAATATTTAACATATCAATCGATAGAAATGCCAAGAATAAATTAAGAATACAAAGTTAAGGAGCACACATTTTTAAATTATGATCTCCTTGTTATTTAGAGTATGCAAAAATAATAATGATTCACTTACGGCCCGTTTCAAGTACCTATCTACCAATAACTATTTGTTAAAAACGTCAAATTTATATCGCAATAAACCGGCAAATGATTGAATGACGACGTTTTCAACAAATAGTTATTGGTAGATAGGTTATTGAAAATTTGAAACCGGCCGTTAGACGATAGAACAACCGGTGCTATTTCAGCACCGTCAACACACGCATGCATCATGGCACCCGAATTACTTTCGACTATTAACATTTGGCGTAGTTCGTCTCACGCCGAAGTGTAATAAATACTCTTTACTTGCCACTCAACGTCTGCGGTAATACATATTTGATCTGAGGCATGCGAATAAAATGCGCTATTTCAAAAACTTCAACAAAAATAAAATGGTGTTTGCGCAAATCTACTAAGGCGGGTCAATAAGTCCGTGACTTTTTGAATTTTTAACCTCCTTACTGAAAAAGCAACACTACTCCTGTCAACAGGCATCTGTCAGTTGACTCCTATCAAAATTTGAACTTGCTGCGTCAGTTAGTTTGTGTTTTACAGCTATCTTTATCAGACTATCCAGTTACTTAAGGAAACAATGGAAAAAAGTGAATTTCGTGTGCTTATTAAGCATTATTTTTTGCGAAAAAAAACCATTACCGAGACCAAGGCTAAGCTTGATAAATACTATGGGGACTCTGCACCATCGATTTCAATGGTGAAAAAGTGGTTTACTGAATTTCGTTGTGGCCGTACAAGCACTGAAGATGCCGAACGTCCTGGACGCCCAGTTGAGGTCTCTACACCCGAAACAATCGAAAAAATTCACGATATGGTGTTGGCCGACCGAAGATTGAAAGTGCAAGAGAAGAAGAAGGAAGGCATCTCGCATGGCTCAGTGGTTTCAATTTTGAATGATCACTTGGGCATGAGAAAGCTTTCCGCAAGATGGGTGCCGCGTTTGCTCACAGTCGACCACAAACGCAATCGTGTAACAACTTCACAGGAAGGTTTGGCGTTGTTTAATCACAATATGGAGGAGATTTTGCGCTGTTTTGTAACCGTGGACGAAACATGGATCCATCACAACACAGCAGAGACCAAACAACAGTCAAAACAGTGGGTTTCTAAGGGTGAATCGGCGCCAAAGAAGGCCAAGGTGGGTTTGTCAACCAATAAAGTTATGGCGACTATTTTTTGGGATGCACGTGGGATAATCCACATTGACTATCTTCAAAAGGGAAGAACAATTAATGGGGAATATTATGCCAACTTATTGGACCGCTTCAATGAGGATTTGAAAAAAACCGACCTCATTTGGCCAAGAAAAGTTCTTTTTCACCAAGACAATGCAAGGGTGCACACATGTGCAGTTGCCATGGCAAAAATCCATGAATTGGGCTATGAATTGCTCCCACATCCACCCTATTCTCCAGATTTGGCTCCGAGTGACTACTTCTTGTTCCCAAACCTGAAAAAATGGCTCGGTGTAAAAAGATTTGACTCCAATGATGAAGTCATCTCGCAAACAAAGGCCTATTTTGAGGACCTCGACAAATCATATTTTTTGGAAGGGATAAAAAAATTTGAGAAGCGTTGAACAAAGTGTATAGAGCTCAAGGGGGACTACGTTGAAAAATAAAATGATTTATTTATCAAAAAATCTGTGTTTTATTCCAAAAGTCACGGACTTATTGACCCGTCCTCGTATGTTGAAATCAGATCGCTCATTAATTTTAGATGTTGAAAGAGTAAATGTATACAGATATAGTTTCCAATTAAGAGGATTAAGACCAAAGTTTATAACAGTACCTCACTTATTCTAAATGAGAAACTTTGTAATAATTTCACATTTCATAACAGCAAAAGCAAAATTTCATCGCCGAAAACGAGTAGCATCTATTAAATTATTATTTATTAATAAACAAGTTGTAAAAGATGAAAGAGATTAATAAAGTGCATCTTGCACGTCGTTGTGAGTGGCGCCCCAGCCCAGACCAAACAATAGGAGGTTTCATTGCACTCTGAACATGCTTGAAGTTGTGCCAAACGTTCAACTGTCATTGTTCCTTGTGAACTTTTAAATAGTCAAAACCGGTGGACGCTATTGGATTTATCTCCGATTCATGTTGTACACTCCGCTTGCAAATTTCAGAACAAAAAAATTGCTAACGAATAAATTATTGCTTATTACAATGAGCTCCGTGTCCTAGTGGGTAGACCGTTTGATTCGCACTCGAGAGAGTGCAGGTTCGATTCCCATGTTGTGGCGTGTACCAATAAGACACTTTCAGATCTCAAGTACATTATACGGACGCTCTAACGGCGAAAGAAAACATCTTGAGGAAGCCCATACATGGTTGGCCCCAGACGTATTGACCAGTCATTCCTCTGGACTAGGCTGACTGTGTTGTGATAATACCGTATGTGCTTGGGCAACCATACGACATTTAAAAACCAACTGTCCCAGGCACTATAGTATTTCAAGAGTGGTTACCACTACCGAGTGGCGGCTCGGAGAATAGTGTATAAATCATCCAATAAAGGATGAAAAAGGCCTAAGTTTTAGTTATTACAATTATTGTAACTTTCACATAATATTATAAAAAGTTTAAGCATTCTACTTCACTTACCGACGCCTATGTACTACACTTAACATTACTCCAAAAATTATTTAAGCGCATATTCCACCTCACTAAATTCAGACGTCCTAAATGATTCAGTAACTGAAACATTTAGGACGTCTCGAGTTAAGTGAAATAGCATTTAGGTAGTTAGGATCCAATTTCCAATTAGCATCCTAAATCGTAAGAGGTGTGTCACTAAATTTTAATTAGCTTTCTTTTAGGGTCCTAATTAGGCCGTCTGAATTTAGTAAGGAATACGCGCATTAGACTAATTTTACAGTACAATTTAAATTTTGATTACAGAGATAGAACCGCCATTCCCCTACCGAGATGTCACAATCAAGAGAAACACAGACGCCAACGACTTCTTTGAGATGCTCTCGGAGATTGGACGGTGAGTACAAATCATGACTTGATTTGATACCTACAACATCAGTAGTTATTACTGGTAGGCAAAGTATAATTTAATTCATATTACATTATAAATGTGAAAGTTTGTGTGGATGGATGTATGTTTGTTACTCTTTCACCCAAAAACTACCGAACAGACTTTCATTAAACTTGGTGTGGTAATATTTTAGGCTCTGGAATAAAACATAGGCTACTTTTTATCCCCGAAAAAGTACATTGTGGATAGTGTATTTACGCTGGCGGAGCCGCGGGCAAAAGCTAATAGGCAGGGACTACAGACCTCCATCCTCCGCACTGTGTAACCTAGGCTTAACACTCTTTTACCTTCCAGTGGCAAGTTCGGCACAGTGTACCTATGTCGAGAGAAGAGCACAGGGCTGGAGCTGGCGGCGAAGCTCGTGTCTGTCAACCGGCGGGACGAGAGACGGAACGTGGAGAGAGAGGTTGAGGTGATGAGGAGGCTCCGGCACCCGCGGCTGATCCAACTCTACGACGCCTACGACTGGGGGAAGTGCATGTGCGTCGTGCTGGAACTGTGAGTAGACGACATATGCTAATCATATATATTAATACGTGAAACGAAAACTTCCTACCCCTGTTTACGAAAATTATGTAAACGGAGAAGTATGAAATTTAGGTTAAAGTTTATGCGGAGGGATGCAGAAAGCTTATATTTTCTTAAACAATGCTTAGAATACATAAAAATAATCAAAATAAAGTTACACAATTACGTTGTGTTTGTGTCATAGCAGTAAGTGTTGGTTTGACACAATGGTCAATCTTTCTTTCACATTCCGTAGACACCCTTATATTTAATATTTTAATGCGTATCTAAGAGGCAAACCCTAATAAAGTTGAAATTTAAAATTTAAAATATGATATTCGACCACTAGTTAGTTTTAATAATAGCGTGTAAGCCCCGCACTACGTAATGGAAAGTACGATAGGTAAAGCTGCTGGTGGCTCTATCGTATGAACTTAGTAAGTTATAACTTACTTATTAACTAGTAACTTAGTAATTGTGTCACCAAACGCTACCAAAATACGGGGTGTTTTTTGAGTCATTGACCATTGAGAAGTGAATATACTCTTGAATATACGCAAATTTTACTATGGTATCATCTTTCCACCTTGGAAAAAAAATCAGCTGTTTCCTACAAAAGGGCTATGGCATAGAATTTTTCGCCGTATAACATCTAGTGTCGGCTACTAAATAAATCATACTCTAGACTCATAAGGTCATAAGTAATAGTGTCTTAACATAATATGACAGCTAGACCGAAACTAGTAGCTCTATCTCTATCGCTAATTCTGAACGTAATGTAATGAATTAAGTTAAGTTATGAATGGCTACTTTAAAAATTCAGCGGCATGTCGCATATCGTTTCGTTTCGGTGTGAATTGACCTTTCATGAGTAAAAAATAGTACTTAGTTATCTTACTAATTTAAGCATAATTAAATGCGGATTTCACAGATGCTACTTATTTAACGATCAGGTGCCTTGAGAAATGAGAAACGTTTATTTCACCATATTTTTTAACTTCGTCGTTACCTGCGATCTCTAATTTTTAATGGAGCAATAAAGATAAAACTAGTTTAATAAAATGCATGTGATCATCCTGATTGATTGTCTAATTAATTGTCGTGATAACTGATAGGAAAATTATTAATAGAACCTATTAGCTACTCATATCGTACTTCACTACAGATAACCCAACATGTTTTAGGTAAATATTTACATTATCGTATATCGATCGATGCACTTACTGACGTAAACGTGTAAATTTAATAATAAACGTTTTGGATACGTGGACCTCGAGAGCCGTGTGTCGTGTCGAAATAATTTTTGACGTGACAACGTCATTCGATGGAGCCGGCTTCACGCACGAAAAAACATGACTATGCGGCGTTACCTCGCTCTGAGGCGTTCCATTTAGGGCTTGAAGTGTAATCGAGAGCGCGGAACGAGCGACAAACAGGCACAATCGGCCTCCGCGTTCGGCAGCGTTCGACATCTGTCTCTCTCCTACTTGAGTGAGCGATCCATCAGTATTTTCTTATGACTTTGTCACGTTTAACTATTGTCAGTAAACCGACTTTACAGACAACCGATTATTTTAAGTTTGGACTGAGATCCCTCATCCCAGGTCCGCCTTTTATATCAACTGTAGTATCAGTGTGTACAATGAACGTATGTATACGCGCTAGTTCGTGCCGTAGGACAATTTTTAGGTACAAGGCGCTAAACTCTTTTGGCAATTTGTAGCCTTAACTGTGTGACCCGTGTGTTATAATTTATAACGCACAAAGTTCTTGTATAAAAAGGCCGATCAGTTAATAATCTAGTTAATAATCGCAACGCATTACATGCACAGTAAAAAAATAATGTTTATCACTTATGTAATACATGATACATCGCGTGAATGCCAGGGTCGCGTCGCGTCTAGAGGAAGCAGCCTAGACGTATTAAGATATATTATAATAATATTCTAGGCGGTTCATGTATAATATTATGGATATTATAATTTTAATAATCTAGGTATAAATTACACTATGCAATGTACATAACATATACATAATATTTAAGTAGGCCGTTGTTTTAAACTAAAAGGCTCAGGGTTAGTTCACACCGAAACGAGACGATACGCGACGTGGCGCTGCATTTTAAAAATAGCTATTCAAAATTTAACTTTATTCACTACACAAGAAGAAATACGTCCATTGTAAGAGTTCGAATGTCAAGTCAATCGAAGACAATGTCGATGACGCGCTCTTGCAATGAAACATGTATCTCTTTGTGTACTTAATAAAGTTCAATTTTTCGTGTCACATATCGTTAGTTTAATTCTAGAAACAATTCACATCTTTATATTCAGAAGTAAGTAGTAGTCTTCTAGCAATACACGTTTCCTAAGAATTGACATTAAATATAATTTGGCTTAGCAGTTTCAGTCTCGTGATGCGAAATATTGTCTACGGAACGGAAATATTATGCACATTCTTGGCGTATGAAACATGAGTGTATAAATACATTCACAATTAATACACAACAGACATACCTACCTGAACTATAGGTATAACGGAACTAATGTTAGCAGCATATGCCTCATGCAGCTTACAGAGGAACATACCATACATAGACAGATTACTTAATTAGTGCTTCTATTCATATAGCCCTGACTCCTGTGCTTGAAATTCGCCCTTAATTCATATTATAATTTTAAATTTGGAACTATATTATGGTTCTTATAAAATATGAAGATGTTGTGACAGATTGACAAACGTCAACGTGTACAAAAGTGTGTGATGTTGTTATTTTAATTAATTAAATGTATTTCTTAGCTTTGTTAAAAAAATATTATCTTTCTGCACACCTTCCTCCACATAAAGATGGGAAAGTCACCATACATTTACTGCCTGGTAATTAAAATACGTGGCCACAAAAATATTTAATGTAAGTTGTACTTTATGAATATAGGAACAAAAATAGCAATAATATTATACATCAAACCCGGGGATAAAAGATAATTGACTAAATATAACCTAACCTATTATTCAATAAATTGCCCTAGTGGTGGTTTGCGGAAAAGCAACATCTATTACTTGTGATGTCAATTACGTAATGAAATGAATAACTAGTTTGTTTGAAAACGCAAAATTCAAACGCAAAAGAAACAGATAAATGATGGATGTCACTATCACGTTACGAAAACCATAAATTTAATAATTATTTTTCTTGGTATAAATGTAAATAGTATAGAGGGATCTATTTCACATTCCAAGTAACATTTTATTTTCATAAAACTAGTACTTAACTGACGAACTATATATAAAGAAAATATAACTTTATACTCCAATAAAAATATATCTATCTATTGGGCCCCTAGATGGAGCTTTTACGCCTCAAATTGACAATTTACAGCATGATAATCATAGACTATACAGATATGATGACATAGATTACCACAGATAAGTACGTATTTTGCACGTGAATTATCTAATATTCGGAGATTCATAACTTGTTATTCCTAAGTTCTAAAAATATAATAACTTTTTAAGTACTATAAACCACATATGTTCGATTTGTGATTGGTGCTTTTGATAGAAAATCGGGCAGGATTCGCCAGTGTTCTTTGAATGTGCCAAATACCATACTCCTCTGTTCGCACAGTTCTCGTAAAACTGTACTGAAAGTTTGCTTTGCGTATTAATATAATAATTAGTTAAGTTATCGCAAATCTCTTGACGCCATTGTAAAGAATATTAATTTAGATACAGATTTTAAAGTCATCGGTTTATGCAGCTGTCTTTACGTTAGCTACGTTACTAATATATTATTAACTTAGACAACTATTTCATAATCTGTGCTTTAGGTAAGCAGCTTCCGTGCTGCAAAAAGATTGGAAAATGTTTCTTTTGATACTCTTAAAACTTTTCCGCAGCCTCAAGTTGATATGATATAGCCTCATGTGATAATAATTGGTAGCTTTGACGACATTTGCACATCCCCAAGGCTGACTCTGACCGTTGTCACGGGTGTGGGAGGTGCGCCGACGCATCCCGGCTACACGGATTTTGTGCATTCTAATTCGGTCGTTCGTTTCGTTCATTCAAACAGACCAATTGCGGTCTTGAACTGTGGCTCACGGACTCCGATCTGTTTGGCCATTGCCTGACGTAGGTACGTTTTCCCTAAGGTTTGCGGTTTATTTTTATTAGGGAGTTCTGAATGAATGAGTCTTGTGAGTAGAATATAGATTGTTTTGCACTCTTTTCCTGTTATGTTTAGCTTTAGTTTTACGTGAATTCTTATGGTTTAATGAAAATTGGTTTAATGAATACACAGAATATGTCTTTTTCAACTTTCACCTTTTAATTGGTATTTTATTTGCTCTAGCTAGGTTATACCTTAGCGGTTAACACTTATTACCTATCTGCAAGTGCATAGTTGATAAAATTGTGATTGAATTCGGCTTACTTATTCGCAATCAATTATGTTAAACATTTTAGTCACATGAAAAGTAGGTAAATGTGCACAGGTGCATTCTGGTTTCGTGGAAGGAAACATGCTTGTCATATAAAGCGGCGGTCACTACAGATCTGTATCGGGGTACGGTCGCTGATAAACCAAGTGTACCTACCACTTTTGGACCTTATTGCCACAGTAATAAGATCGAAATGTGGTACACTGGGTATGTCGGCGACGTACGTTTGGTATGCAAATCACGCAATCCTCTAGTACGGATGCTCGTAGAGCACGTGTGACGTGAAACAATGGAAAAGTCGTTCCATTTTACGTGGAAATTCACGAGTTTACGTATTAGTATTAGTATTAAAATTAGAATTTTGTTATTTCATTCATGTTTTCCACATATGCTTTTCTGCGCATTTGGATTAACGAGTGTTATTTTTACGAGAAAAACATACAACAGACTTCATAATGATAATATTATTAAGCACCATTACTTCGGTCGCATTCAAATGTAGTATCAAGTATATACACTACCTAATACATAATCACCCAATTAAATAATTATAAAATTTATAGGTTAAAATGTATATATTAATATTATATATTAATAAAATGTATATTTTAAGGAAATCCATAAAATGTACTGCTGTCTGCGATTTCTCGGATCGATCTTCTATTAAAAGTTTGACTCAAACTTCACCTTGTCAGGTATTTGTAAACAAAAATCTTGGAAATACCAAGGTGGTGTTACCTAAACTGGTGTTATGTGTCATTCGCAAAAACGGCCGCTTTAACAGAAAGAGTGCAGTATGTATTTTTAAATATTATGTAGCTTATTATCATATCCGATACAATAACATTTTCCATTCGAACCGGATAAACCCGGATATTAAGCGTTTGAACCGATCGAATCTCAATATCCGCGTTCGAGCTGATCGATATCCCAATATCCGCATTCGAACCGATCGAATCGATGCAAAATGTAAAATGTTCACATAATTAATTAACGCGGAAAGGCAGTTGGCATTCATTTTTAAACTTGAACAGACTTTTTGTAAGATATGACTTGTAAACAAGTGCGATTTTAGTATTATTTTCTCATATTAACCACATTGAAAATGATTGAAAAATGATTGAATTTTGAATGATTGACTTGAATGATTTACTTTGTACCACTGTTATTCCACGTATCTATGTTGCAATTGCATTTTTCGCAACTGGCGAAGATTCTTGCACAGTTTTACATCACAATTTGAAACCTTTAGGGAATTAGAAAGTTTGAATTGCGTTAATTCTGCTGCGGATTTCCCAAATATTACGTTGAATTCGTAAAAATAGACAAAGTGTGAGTAACACAGGTGCGATAATTAGGTCGGGCGTTGACAAGACAGTCGGAACAGCTGGTGCCGACGCCCTAATGTACAGTAAATATAGAATCTTCACTTTTATTCAGAAGGTCAACGATCACATACAATATTCTCAAGTATGACAGCGCAGGCGCAGCCGGAAACCTAAGAAGTAAGAACAACTTATATTGGGCTCTATTCAAATGTAGAGTTTTGCCCTTGCGGTCTGTAGATATAGATAAAACTAGATGTTAAAAAAAATGCGTTAAAGTTTTTTTTACACGTCGATTGACGTAAATGTCTTCTACTAAACAGAGAAGTATGTATAACGAGTATGCAAATATTTATTTACTTTGTATCGACTCAACTCTACATTAATTTTATTTGTACAAATAAAAATTTGTAAATAATTTGATGTACCCACTTCAAATTATTTGTGTGCCACGGCTCAGTGGCACAACAAAATATCGAGAGCGAAGAAATTGGACTTAAGTGTTCTCACATGCTGAGTCATTACTGTAAAATGTCGAAAGTATGAAGCATCACAGTTAAATAAACATACGACGAGCACACGAGGTTTTCGTACGGTCAACTGTAGATTCTAACGCGTGGTAAATGTGCTTTATTCACTTATGTATACTACAAGGCTTTGCGAAACTAGTTGATAACGTCTAATTTCTAGTGGACCATAGATATTTATAACCTTCTGCTTTTTGAATTTTATTTTTTACACATTTACAAGCAGTGCGACCGCTGCGCCGTATAATTGAAAGTGCACGCGAGTTCCGCGCTGCAATCTCTAGTGGCAAGGCTCCATTATTCTGGATCCCTGATATTTAGCAGCGGCGAGTGGCGTCAACTGGTCGGTCAGATATTACTGCGCATAGTTGGCCCGCTGCCATGCCAGTAATAATTGGACAGCTCCGGGATATTTGTGCCAGGATTGATCGACTTATGGCCCATCACAAAACTCAACCGAGCTGCGAATACCTAATATGTAGTATTCATTCATTTTAAGACATCTTATGAATGAATAAGTTGTGACTATGACGCCATTAGAGTGTTTATTCAGCTAGAATTCTAGAAATAAATGCAATACTTTCAGCATACTTTACGAACTGTAGAAATAATAATGATATTAGGTCCTTACATGTAAAATTGGCGTTTTTTCGTACTGGCTACTTGATCTCAAATATCCACTCATATATCTTCTTTGATTAGGAATTCCATTTTCAAATTTATAACGCTTTTTACTCATGCATTTGTGTTTCGAAAACCGTAATTCATTTGTTTTTTCCTCTTTTAGTTTTTTCTTTGCGTCACTCTGTTTTCAAAATAGAAAACTTGAAATATCGTATAATTTTCGAGTACGAATTCCACCGTGGCACCAGTGCTGCAGAAACGGCTCGAAGGATTATTGATGTGTATGGCGGCGGTGTCGCAAAAGAAAACACAGTGCGTTTTTGGTTCTAACGTTTTAGTTCTGGAAATTTCGACCTACAGAACAAGCCCCGTGGACGGCCGGAGACCAAAGTTGATAATGAAGAATTAAATAATGGCTATTATGGAAGCGGATCCATCGCAAACCACGTCCGAGTTAGTTGCAGGCTGCGGTGCTAGTGATTAAACTGTTTTAATCCACTTGAAGCCAATTGGGAAAAAGATGAAAAAACCTTGAAAGGTAACTGCATGAGGTAAAGGTAAAGGGTACCTCATGAATTTAGTGCAGCAAATCGACAAATCGGCGCGTCCACTGCTGCGTTACATTACTCAACCGGCACAATAATGAAGGGATTTTAAATCGAAACGCTCATCCCAATGGCCGAACCCTGGCGAACCAGCCAAAGCCTACCCCAAGCGAAAATTGACTCAAAAAAAGTTACTTGTGAGCGTTAAGTGGACTAGTGCCGGTGTCGTTCACTACAGCTTTCTTAAATCTGACCAGACAATGACGGCAGATGTCTATTGCCAGCAACTGCAAATCATGATGGAAAAGCTAGCTGCCAACAACCGAGGTTGGTCATTCGCTCTAGGGCAACGCTAGACCACACACTGTACGACAGACGGCTACCAAATTAGAGGAGCTTCAATTGGAATATCTAAAACATCCACCGTACTCCCCGGACCTTACTCCAACAGATTACCATTTTTTTCAAAATTTGGTTAACTTCTTGCAAGGGAAAAAATTCAACTCTGATAGGGCAGTCCAAAGCTTCCTTCCTCCTTCAAAGATTTTATTGATTATTGGCCGAATGGTTTTTTAGTAAAGGAATCAATGAACTACTTATGCGATGGCAAAAGTGCGTAGATAGCAATGGTATATACTTTGATAAAATAAATATATTATGTTTAAAAATCGACTTTATGTTCCTCCTTTATAAAACACCAATTTCATATGTAATGACCTAATATGTGAATCTAAAAATAAATGTTAACTAACACATCATAAACCATGAAAATGCACGTTAAAATGTCATCATAAGAATAACATGTTCTTCTCCCTATGTAAATAAAAATAAATTGTCTTGTCGTAATACACGATATGTTTTTCAATATTGTTTTAAGCGAAGGAATCTCAATTAATATCTGCCCGTTGAATTGATCGCTTGAATTTACACAGCTGAGGATGGAAAGCAGACGTCATATATTTTAAGTCGACTGCTCACTGACACGGAATATATCACAAATCACACGTTTCGTAACAATCGAACGGAGTTGTTTAGGGCTGGGTTCGAAATATTTGCAGCGTGTAGGAGGTATACTCGCATTTGCCCCACTTTATTTTCATTATCCAGTCAGAAATACATTTCCCCTGCTAAGTATTGCCGTCTATAATCAGCCTCCCGAATCTAAATCATAAATATGGATCATGTGTTTTTTGTCAGACATTAAACTTGATTGACCTATTCCCATGAAGAAATATCTTAAGATAGCCATTAGCCGTAGACTACAGAGGCTTATATATTAAGTAACTTCCGCCTTAATAACTCAACATTCTTTCGTGAAACGCAAGACAAGGAAAGCGGTTTGGGACGAGGTCCGAGGAAGGTGCTTTACATAATTATGCTTATCGTGCACTCACACATTTGCTTGCAGGTTGTGGATACTATTTTGCGGGATATTGCTAGATGTAATATTAATTAAATTGTATGCTATGGATTTGTGCAAAGTACCGCATTATTTTACTTTTATTTATTAACTAATTAGTAGAGCAAAAGCTATGAAATAGCTCGCTGTGGGCGCGACCTTAGCGCATTAGTCGCCACATGACGCGGAGAGACGTTTACATGACGCGTATCCTGTGGGAGTGGCGCCATTTTGAAAAAAAAACATTATATTTTAAACGATGTCCGACTTAATAAGGTTTTTGTGTATCAAAATAAATATTGCACACGGCTCTAGAAGCCACTTGTGTTTAGGAATCTTTATGCGCAAATGACAATAATAATTATTATTCTAGGTGATGAATCATGATTTATTAAATTCTTTGTTAATATACTAGTAGCCAAGTAATATCATATTGTAGGTGGGTACCTACAGTATGGGAGATATAGCCAAGTGTCCTAAAGAAGGATGTATGGACGCTTCACACCACGTCAAGCAGAAGTCAGAACCCCAATTCTCTTAATTAACTTTTATATCATGTTACTTTTATTGAATTATAAATGAATCGTCTTGATAGCACATAATACGTGTGAACCTTCTAGTGTATATTATAATTTCAAAGCAAAATTTCTGTCTATAAGCTTCAATATATAGTTGATGATTGATTATAATATGTTCGTAAATTAAAAGAATGTATTTATTAATAATCGCCTACGTTAGTAATATTTAGTTCATCTAACTTAATTATTCTCGTCATTCGGGGTCGCTACGCGCTCTCTTGCAATGAAACGTGTATTATTTCGTGTGGTAAATAAAGTTTCTTTTGAATAGCCATCTTAAAAAGTGCGCGCCGCGCCGCGTCACTTCGCATCCCGGTGTGTACTGACGCCTATTATAGGAGCTGTGTCGACTATAAATTGTCCAGCGTTGATTCGTCTACGAACAATGATTTATGTCAAGGTTCATGACTTGGGATTTTCTAGTGACGATAGTTTTGTACGGAACCCTTCGTGCGCGAGTCCGACTAGCACCTTGCCGGTTTTTTTTTTGAACTAGAACAGACATAATTAAATATAATATGGCGACTTTACGGTTACCATGTAGCGCACAGTTAAATTATTTATTTATGCTAACCGCAGACGCCTATACCGACATAAACTATTATATTAATCATCGTGGTATTAGTATCGACATAACTCTCGGTATATCTGCACATAAACAAGGCAATAATCTCATACACAACCTTGTATCTTAACCTAGATGTTTATTTTTAACGAAGCTACGGACTTTTTAACAATATCATGGTTTTGGCGCAATTTCAAGATTAGGTCAAAAGTTTTTTAATTTCGTAAACAACTACTCATAAGGTATTGTTACAAACTGTCCTCATACGGTAAAGTTTGTTATTAATTGCTATGATATTTTATATATAATCGCAATTTTATTTCTTTAGCCGCTATCGAGTTATGAAGTGAAATAAGTTTAAGCTTTCATCGTGTTTTAGAACTTATAATAAACTATATTTAAACTCTTTTAAACGTCAATTACACACTTCAGTTAAAAACATTAAATTATATCATCAATTTTGATAATAGTAATAATAATAGTAATAATAGCTCCCCACACCGATTTCGGTGACGGTGGCCTGTTTCATTGAAACCAGGCCAGCTACGCAGGAGTTATGTTATAGTGCCCAAGTGTGTGCGCAGTACACAAGAGCACTCTCTCCTCCTTTTACTCTCGTAACCCAGTGGGACGGATAACCGACACGACTGGCGAGAGATTAGGCGCAGGTCCGACTTTTTACATGCCCATCCGACGCATGGATCATCTTTCTTGTCAGACAATCAGGTGATCAGCCTGAATTGTCCTAACCAAACTTGGAAACAACATTTTTTTTTGTTCCAATGCGGGAATCGAACCCACGACCTCCGAGTCGAGAGCCAAGCTCTAACCACTAGACCACGGAGGCTGTTAAATGCAAATGCAATATTGATATAGGAAGTACAAAACAGCAATGATATATAACAATACATTTTTTTTTGGGTTACATCCAAAGAGAAAAACGTTATTAAAGTATCAAAGCCAATCACACTTGCCAAACACACATCATACATGTCTATGAAATGCGTAATTTTAGAAGTTACTGGCACTCTGGAGACTATTTTCAGAAAAACTATCCTAAACCATGTATGCAAACTTACGTACGTACTTTAAAATAATCCTTGTAAAGTATTATTGGACAAAGGATTGAGAAATTGTTATGAAAAACTAATGAACGGCTCGCGTCAAAAATGTACAGCTCCTACCAGGAGCTGTGATGTTCTACTTTAATTTTCTAAGCTTGACACTTCCTACTAGCTACTAAGTAATTGTGCATTTATATGCACAATTTTTTGGGCAATAATTGCCCGGCAACATGGATTGATAAATCTGGAGCAATAAGTGGAGCGATGTGAAGCAATTTCAAATCTATTCAGCAATTATTACGACAATATTGCTTCTAGTTGCTCCATATATTCCATATAGCTCAATGTCGCTGATACGAATTGCTCTTCTTCTCGTGCCTCAAATTGCTCGTGTATGAAAGTATTGTCTAGTTTCTTGGAGTTGCTCCTTATCGCTCAATATCGTAGTTACAAAACATTTTCCCAAATTGATGTTTGTTGCCGTTGCCGTAAATCGCCTGATATTTTGTCACATCGCAATTGAATATAATTGTTCATGATTGGTAATTTTTTGTTGCCCGTGCAAGCGCACCTTTACTTTATTTGTCGATCTAAATTCTAAAACTTAATACCAATATTTCAGGATAACCGGTGGAGAACTCTTCGAGCGGGTGATCGACGAAGACTTCGTGCTGACAGAGCGCGCCTGCACCGTGTTCATGCGACAGATCTGCGAGGGAATAGACTTCGTGCACCGACAGAACATACTGCATCTAGATATGAAGGTAATACCGCCCTTTAAATTTTCTATTTACTTTACAAACACTTACACACCTCATATTCATCAACACGAACCCTGGTTCTAAACAGACACACACATACTACACACCACATACTAAACTGGGATCCGCGCTCCAGTACGTATACTACGTATTTTAGCATATGCCTACCTAACTTATACTATTATTATGACTAATGACCTATTTTTAAGTATATTTTTGTAACAAAATATATAAGAAAAAACGACTGTATGTGTTCTAAATAAATAAATAAAAAATAAAATACATAAATAACTAGAAGTAGGCGTAATGGATAAGGTTGCCAGATTTTTTGGGCCTATAAGGGACAACTATTTATATAAGCCAAAAATACGGGATTTTAGTTTTTTACCCGGGTCAAAAAAAATAATTTGTGTCATTTTTTTTAAATATTTCTCTGAGGATAAGGACTTTCAGCATAACATTTTGATTAGTTTAAGGACGCATCAAAATATATATCGATATAAAATCTTCCCCCTACAAAACAAAATTATAATTATTTTATGATGCCAAAGAAGAGTATAATATAATATTATGCAATGTACTACTTTTAATATGTACGAAATTTCATATATTTGGAGTTAGCAAGGGAGGACGGACAGACAAAGCTATAAGAGACAAGGGTTCCTTGTAGTTACTACGAAGCCCTAATAAAAATAACTCAACATTTTATAAGATACATGAAGAGTCGCAAAAGTAAACATAAATATAATAAACTAGATACTACCTATAATGCTATAGCCTATAGAAAAACTTTTTCTATTCATACCTACACAGCAGCAATATTTTTAAAATTTGAATTTATGAAGTACGAAACAAAATTATACAATCTAATGATATAATAGTAGTCGGTTAGTTAAAAATATTACAAACAAGACGACATCTTCACCTCGAGATCTTTTGATTCTTTTCCAAATCGTTAATCACAATGGCGGAAAAGCCCGCAAAAATTTCATGTTTATTTTTTAAACATGGAAGTTTTAATGACAAAAGTCTGTATCATATCATATTCTTTGATTAATTTGGTCGTCGCAAAATTTGTCTTCTTATATCTTGACATTCTAGATAGTTCCATCTATATACCTAATAAGTATAGTCCTAATAAGTATACCTAAAAATATAGTCTAATACTGCAAAATTATTTTAAACAAAAAATTAAACCAACTTCCAAAGTAAAAATGCACAAAAAAGTATGAAATAAAACTTTTTTTCTAAGTAATGCCCCTTTTAAATTTGGCTAAAATTTTAACTATTTCTCTACTCAATCTTCATAATTTATGAAGTTGGTACCAGTCGGTTTAATTTTTTGTTTAAAAATAATAATCATTTTTCCCTTCTTAGTAATATTTGTTAAATTATTATTAATACATTTTAAGAACGTGTAAAATAAACGATCGAATGTATAATTGAATACGCGCCAAGCTTCTATTAGGTATCAAAGATGATGATGATGATGACTGTAAGTTACATAATGGCATATGCTTGCAGTTCTTTAAATAATGTCGAAATTTCCAAACGCGACAAAATTAATCTTTAAAGACTGAGGAGTTCTGTTTTGGATCCTTGATGCAGAATCCTACTTTTTGGTAGCATATGCTTGGGTTACTTCAGAAAAGGTCCAAATCGCCATATGTGACCATATAAATTTCGAGGAGTTCCCTCGATTCCTCATGGATGCCATCATTCACCGCTTTGGTGACTGGAGACCAATTTTGGATCATACCCTATTGGGTATAATCCAAAATTGGTCTCCAGTCACCATATCTCACCTCGCACCACCACCTCACATCATATCACACCATAAATCATGATTGGACCGATTTTCAAATATTTTTTTCTATATATTTATAGAAAAAAATATTTGAAAATCGGTCCAATCATGATTTATGGTGTGATGATGATGATTACTTTAATTGACATAGTGGCTTATGCTTGCAGTTCTTTAGTTCTTTAAGCAACACCGAAATCCCCAAACATGTATCTATAAGGAGTCAGGAGTTCTGTTCAGTACTTTTGCATCCAGAGTATACCTTGGTGCAGAATCTTACTTTTTGTTAGCATATGCTTGGGTTTCTCAGAAAAAGCCGAAATCACTATAATATGTGTCCATATAAATTATACAGGCGAATGCATAACCGCCTCCTTTTTTTAGAACTCGGAACTTGGAATAAACGAATAAACGAGTACCTACAAACGCTATTAAAAATAACGAACAGTTCATGAAATAGTACAAGCAGCTAGTATAAAAATACTTACATGACTCAGTCTCAATATTAAAATACTTTAAACAATACTACACGAGTCTACCTACAAACAACATGTAGGATATGACACGAAATTATGGGTTTATTATTTTGGCAAGAGTTTCCGTTTATCTCCTATGTGGTATATAATAACAGTAGGTGGTATATAATAACGATAATTATTATGGTAGGTATAATATATAAAAATTATCGTTAAATATGCTGTAAATATGAATTTAACTTTAAATGCCTTTGTTTAAAACTGGAAAATTCCAGTTGTTAAATTGACTTGTAAAAGTACTCTACAATAATAATTATTGTGCTCTATGCTATAGGTATTGGTGCGATAGCTACTCGTAAAAATTACTCACGAACTACAGAACAATTTTTTTACATTTTTCGTTTTTTTTTTTTTAAATAATAGACTAATGCGTATTTATTAAAAATACTATAACATTGATAAAATATTATTATGATACTTAGATTTAGATAAGAATAGATTAGAAGGCAAATGAACCACTTATGTGGATTTGGTGAGGCGCCAGAAATCATTATACAGACCTCATTCTGATTTTTATGAACAATTTCCACTATTGTTTTCCAACGTCACCATCAGCCCACGCTCTAAGTATAAACAATTTTAATAAATTAAACAGGTCAATGTTTGCGTATATATTTTAAAAACATAATGTAATAAATCTCAAAAATTCACTTATTCATTTATTTATTTATTTTTAACCAATTTTAAAAGCAAGGTACAATACAAACTCGGTGTCACAAAAACCTAGAAGGTTTGTCCGTATATCGGTGCATCTATTATCAAATGCTGAATTTAGATATTATAACTTTAATTATTAACTTAGAACAAATTGATAGATTGACTTATACTCTAATATTTGTCTCACAATGTCATAAATACCTCAATATAGTTAAAAATATATAATAGTTATTTTACATAAACACTTCATTTTACAGCCAGAAAACATCTTATGCCTCACGAAAACTGGCAACCGGATAAAAATCATCGACTTCGGCCTGGCCAGGTTCTACGACCCGGAGAAGAAGCTGCAGGTGCTGTTCGGTACGCCCGAGTTCGTCGCCCCCGAGGTGGTGAACTTCGACCAGATCGGATACGGCACCGACATGTGGTCTATTGGTGTTATATGCTATGTGCTGTGAGTAAAGTACCTACTACACTTTTAAAATTTTATTTTTTTCAAAACTTTTAGAGTTAATGATTTCAGCATAGTATTATTAACATACTCATGCTATTTACCTAATTAAATAGTAATAATTCCTCCATGTGAATACCTTGTATACGCAGACTCTACTTAATAATAATAATATCTATGGACGCTTCACACCACATTTATCTGGCCCCTTGCTAAGTATCCGAAGAACTTGTGTTACCTGACAACGGAAATATATTTAATACTATATACACTGATTTGTGATTTTTTTACATTATCTATATCTTCTATACATATAGTAAAATCGTAACTGGTAGCTGTCTGTATATGGAAGATATATAAGAAAAACTATTACAGAGGGAAAGCCCCTCAGTTCATAAAGATGAACGACATAGAACCCAAAACAATGATTTTTAGAATTTTTGTCTGTTTGTCTGTACGTTTGTGCGCGCTAATCTCAGAATCTACTAAACGGATTTTGATGAAATTGATAGGTATGGCAGTAGTTTAGACTCTGGATTAACACATAGGCTACTTTTTATTGCGGAAAAATGTACGGTTCCCGTGATATTTGTTTTTCCGCGTACGACGTCAACGACTTAACCGATTTGAATGCGGTTTTCACAAATGCATTTTGGTTACTCCTCTCCACTTAAAATTTAATTAACCGACTTTCAAAAAAGGGGTTTATTTATATTTTTTTGTATGTTTAACGATTACTCCGCCGCCTGTTGACCTATTTTCAAAATTCTTTTTTTGCAGTAATGGGTATAATCTTTTTGACACCCTAAGTGGTGACCTGATGATGGGATCCATAAGGAGCCGAAGGAACTCCTCGAAATGTATATGGTTATATAGTAGACTTGCAACGAATAGTATATTCGGCAGTATACCGAATACCGAATATTTGGCGAGGCCCCTGACCGAATAGCCGAATATTAGGCAAAAGTATTCGGCTGGATTTTAGCGCCAAAAACTTGTACAGACGTGATTGTTTCGCGCTCCTTTGTTTTGTTCTAATGTACTCATCGCCCGCGCACCCGCTGTTGCTCTGCGCGGTATATTGCTAACGCACTGCATGTTTCGAAAAGTTCATTTCGTGGATATCGTATTACGTTAAGTACAGTTTATTGTGCTCTCTTAGTTTTGATCTGTTTGTAAGTGTGATAGTGTGAAATTTAACAAATAAACAATTAAATAATTACGAACGTACTTTAATAATAAAAAAATCGATTATGGCCTTTAAAAAAAAATCGCCTATATGGGCATATTTCGAGGATGATGTAAATGACCCAAAAAGTGCTGTGTGTAAACTGTGCGAAATAAAAATTTCTCGTGGTGGCGTTGGAAGAAAGGCGACAACATCGGGAATGTTAAATCATTTAAAAAATAAACACAATGAAGAATATCATAAGTTGGTACCCACGTTCCCTAAGGGGCAAGAAACTAAAAATCAAGATACGAATGTAAGTAATAAACCTTCAACGTCAAAAAAACAATTAACTCTTGAAAAATATATTATTTAAGTATTCGGTATTCGGCCGAATATAATAAAAGCAGCCGAATAGGCCGAATACCGAATAGTAACCGAATATTCGTTGCAAGTCTATTATATAGTGATTTTGACTTTTACTGAAGTAGTCCAGGCATATGCTACCAAAAATAAAGATTTTGCACCAAGGTATACCATGGATCCAAAAGTACTAAACAGAACTCCCGAGTCGTTATAGATACATGTTTGGGGATTTCGATGTTATTTTTATTTTATTTTATTTAACAATTTATTGCACACACAGAAAATTATTACAACACAATTTTTTTTTTTTTTTTTTTTTTTCAACTTTTGATACAGCTTTATGTGTACCATAAACCTACGAAGGTTTGAGCGGTACAGCAAAAATTCACCGCGCGCAATATACAATTATACAATTTACAATACTTTAATTATTGTCTTATAATTTATCATTAAAAAGTGTTTTATATATTAGCTTATAATTGTTATCATTTAACTTATTTTTTACATTTTGAGGGATACTATTAACGAGTTTTGGCAGCAAATATTCCACTGTTCTTTTGCCATAGAAATTCTTGCATTTTGGTATTTCAAACATTCCATCAGATACTTTTCTTGTTGTTATTTTGTGACATGTTGGGACTAATAGATCTTTATTATGATACTGTTCAATTAAAAGTGATAAATTGAATTTGTTAAATATAGGTAACACCTTACAAATTGCAAATAAGTCTGTCACGTTATCTTTGTACTGCTGTTTTAATTTCGCTGGTACTATGGATTTTAGTAGTTTGCATTGTAGTTTAAAAAATTTGTTTATATAGGTATTAAATGTTCTCCCATAGCTTGTGATACCATAATATGATATAACTGACTCTGCTAATGCTACATAAATATTTAATAAAATACGATATGGAACTTTACTTTTAATAATATTAAATTTAGCTAGTATGGCTCTCAACTTATCACAAACAGCATCTACTTGATATGACCAGCCAAATCTATCATCTACTATCAGTCCTAGATATGTATGATGTGACACTTGTTCTATTTTCAAACATGTCGTAGTATTACAATTTGTTATAGTATGCAAGCACTTGTGGTCGTGTGCAATGATATTAAATGAAGGAAAATGTTTAGCATGGGTGGAGTGGATATGTATTATTTTTGTTTTCTTTACGTTTATCACAAGATTAGCATCATGAGCCCATTTAGCAATACTTGTGAAGTCGTCTTGCATTTCCTGAGCTGCCGTACTAAGGTTTTCACTGGAAGCCAGAAGACAGGTATCATCTGCGTACTGATATACAGAACAGTGCTTTACCATATATTCCATATCATTAACGTACGTAAGGTAGTGTTTTGGACCGATCACGGAGCCTTGTGCGGTTCCCTCAGTGACGTCAATATCATCACTAAATTCATATCCAATTTTCACTCTATATTTTCGGCCAGTCAAGTAGCTTTTGCACCAATTTAAGATAGGGCCCCTAATTCCAGAGTTATTTAGTTTTTGTAGTAATGTACAGTGTTTCAAAGTATCAAATGCTTTACTAAAATCTATAAAAAGCAGTATTACATGTCTCTTTCTGTTTAAACATTCATTTACTTCATTGGTAAACTTTGAAAGTAACTGAACTGTCGATTTCTTTGGTTGAAAGCCAAATTAACAAAGAAATATGACACAAAGGCACTGCTTATTTCTAAAAAGAAATTTCTTCCAGCAGCCCTACGGAGAGAAATGGGATAAAATATAGAAGCTAGGACGTGCACAATTGCAGAAACAATAACTCAACTATTTCATATAAAAAAATATATATACTATCATAAACTAAATATATATATATTTAAAAATTGTAAATCATAGTTAGTTAATTTTATAAATAATAATATATTATTACATGTATAATATAAAAATACTATATGTATATATCATAACGGTATCTATATGGTATAGATTTGAGGTAATGCTCTTTCAAGCGTCTTTTAAATACTTACATGGTGGGACTGTCGCGAATGCTGTGAGGAAGCGAGTTCCACAAACTAACTGCATGAACAAGGAGAGCGAGCATTATGCAAAATGTTGTAAAGTAAACAGAGGATATGGGAGTTGCACCGAAGGCGGATAGGGAGCTACTTTAGGACGTTGTTTAAAGAACGGAAATCATATGCCACTATGCCAATTAAAGTAATCATCATGATCACCGCCTTTATCACACCATACACCATCACATTCTGATGATAATAGGTACTTCTCAGTGGCGTGGGGTTCCTATAACTCCATTCCTACCGGCTACACTTACCACTTACCTATTGAAGACCCTCATCCAAATCCTACCTATAATATAGGCTAAGACTTCCCTACGAAGGAGAACCAGCCTTCGCCACTGGTAATCCTCGTAGTTTTTTACACTGACACGTATATATTTGAACATTACTCTGCCGTTTGTCGAACCATTTTCAAAATTATTTTGTTCTTGTAAAGAATATAATTTTATTCGAAATTGGTCCCTTAGCTTAGTCACCAAGGTGAAGACCTGATAATGGCATCCACGAGGAATCGAGAGAACTTCACAAAATTATAAGGACATTTATAGTGATTTCGACTTTTATAGTAATTAAAATTTTGTGCCAAAGTGTACCCTAGATCCAAAAGCACTGAACAGAACTCCTTAGTCTTTAAAGATACACGTTTATAAATTTCGGCGTTGTATAAAGAACTGCAAGCAGATGCCACTTGCAGTAATCATCATCATCATCATCACCACCATCTTACGATACACCAATATATTATTATGGTGATATAGGTACTCTTCATAGTTTAGTACACCGATATCAATGTATTTGAAATTTTGCTATACCCAAATTAATATTCATGATCATCATTACTATAATATATTTATATATTTAATGCTAACTGCTACATTTTTTCCGCCGACTACTACAGTATATAATAATTTTTAATAATGTAGTATCTAATCATTATCATCACACGGTGATTATTTAGTAGGTCCACAGATCGTTAATGTTTATTTGGGGAAATACCACGGCCTCTCAGAAAACTGGCATGAAATAATGCTTGACATTGTTTTCCCAAGAGAGTGAGAATACCGGAGGCTTTTATTGTATAAATAACTTTCTTAGAATGTGTTAATAATAATATATATATACTTAACTAAAAAGTGGAAAATTATTATTTTTAAACAAAAAATGTAAACCGACTTCCAAAGTAAAAATGCACAAAAAAGTATGAAATAAAACTTACTTTCCAAATAATTCCCCTTCTAAATTCGGCAAAAATTTTAATTCTTTCTCTTCTCAATCTTCATATTTTTAAAGTCGGTCGGCATAGATATGTCTATCTTTTAAGAATAGGTTACTATATGTACCTACCCATTCTTATTTAAAAAAAAATATCACAAATAATGTGTTATTTTCCGAATTTATATATTAGGTATTTATTAACCTAATACTTATATAAAATTTTAATAATATAAAAAGTATGTGTGAAAATTTATTATAAGTACCTATATATTTTTACTCTGTGCTATTATTATATTAGCAGTAGGTATATTTATTAAAGAATTTTTTTGGCACGAACACTCTCTCACGCGGGCGAAGCTGGGGGCAAAAGCTAGTACACAATATTTTTAATACACATCGTTTGGATTCCATCGGCTGGATTGGAACCCGCAACTTCCGGCTAATGAGCGCCAACGCGCTAACCACAGAGGTCGTCAGTCTTGCTTTCTCTAGGTACATGTAATAGATATACACTATTTTAACTTTACTAAATTTAGTTATTTATTAATTTCAGCCTATCTGGATTATCGCCTTTTATGGGAGAGACTGACATAGAGACAATGGCTAACGTGACCATCGCCAAGTACGACTTCGACGACGAAGCCTTCAATGAAATATCCGACGACGCCAAAGATTTTATAAAGAAGTTACTCGTGAAAGACAAAGAGTAAGTTTTTGACTCCTCGTCCCTATATGTTTGTAGTAAGCCTTGGCTCTAGTTGTAGTAGTGATTATAGAAATATATAACAAATATATAGAAATAATAAAACTCTACCTTTATAATGACATAAAAGTAGAGTTTAATTAAAATAATAAAATTCCTTCGTTTTTTAACAACATTTACCCGTTGTATCTATTACGTAAAACCGTTACACGTTTGCCCTTAGCATTCCCAAAATCCTTAAAACACAGACAGCATGCAAGCTGTTCTTGTCAGCTTGTCGATAAAGGCCCTCTGTTACTCTTACCAACACAGAGATATTCAACAATCTCTGAGAACCACAGATACAAATCAAAGAATTGATTGCTGTGGTCAAACCTTAATTGTTCTCACCTAGTCATTTGTTGTTTTAGTCGTTATATGTATATAGTTTCATTCAATATCGTAGACATTGATGAAAATGTGTCGTTTGTGGTGTTGGGTTAGTAACAGGGGTCTTTGTCGCAGGTCACGGCCGAGCGCGACGGAGTGTTTACGGCACCAGTGGCTAGTCAAGCGGCCGCCGGCGAAGAAGGACAAGCCGCGGCCGCCGCCGACGCCCAAGCACGAGCTCGACGTCACCAAGGACAATCTCCGGCTGTTCGTCGAAAGATGGAGCGAGCACCCTAACTCCCCCTACGTGTTCGATAACGAAGCCCAAGAAATTGTATCTTTAGCTGGCGGAACCGAGAGATCCTCCATCGGTGGCTGCTCCCCATCACCGAGAAGCTCGCTCAGTAGTTCACCTGATTTAGTCTTCGATGAGGACGATTTGGAACCCCCGCCGCTGAGAGATCTCAGGGAACCGTCTAGTGCTAAAACTAGGTACAATCCCGTGGAAAGACGAGCCTCCGACAGCAGCTGCTTTCTACACAAAAAACACGATGTGTTCGTCAGGAAAAATCTAGCTGAGGAAATCAAAAAATTATCAGACCACCTTTTCATGTTATCCACCATGAACACAGACTTAACCAATAATAATAGCATCAAGGAAATGGATAAAAACGTCACAGAATCGTCTACCACAACAGGTAAAGAGACCAAAAAAGTTCCGAACGGCTTCAAAACGGAGACAAAGACGAAGATCACAAAATCCACGACAAACGGCACCGCGACGAGCAACGAGAAGAAAATATTCACAACGAAGTGCAGCCACAGAGTGAACTCCACGTTTTTAATGGAAAAAGAACAGGAGAAGCCGATGACCAGCAAAATGCCGTGGGTTAAAATGCCGCGATCGAAGCGAGTCACGACCACGAGTCGAGACGTGCCCGACCAACCGATCGACAGGCGTCGAACCTTCTTCGAGGAGTTCGATCGAAAACGGGACGAGATCAAAAAACTGGCGGGCAACACAGAAAACGGGCGACAGTTCGCCTACAGACGCGGAGATGTGAATAATGCTCATAGAACTAAAGACCTACTTCTTCATTTACTCGAGAAATGGGGGGAGAATGAAGATGTAGAGGCAGAAAGAACAGCGGGCGGCACTTCGAATGGCGGGAGACATCAGTCTATATCACTAGAGTGGTCGCCCTCTAACCAGCTAGCTCAGAACTCAATATCCAGCCTTCACGCCTTCTTCAAAAGACAATCATCACAGGAAAAGATACAGCGAAAAAGCATAAACAGGGACATATCAAATTCTAAATGATTATAAGTGAGACAAAGACTTTGTGCCATGACATTGTGTTGTTCAGAAAGGTCAATCTAGTGTTTATGATAATCTAACCCTCTTACTCCGAAGTTCGAATTTTATCATTCTATAATTTGATGAAATTTTTAGAAAATTAAATTTCAAATTGTTGTTCAGGTTTAAAAAAATACTTAGGTACTTATTTCAATAGCTCTATGTTAAATGTTGTATATATGTGTTGGTACTTAACCCATACAAAATGTCATTAGATCTTTTGAAATTGGAATTTGGAATTAAAGAATATTTTGATCTCATGCTAAACTTACTATAAAATATTGTTTAATTACAAACCATATTTTTAATAAAACCACATCATGTTTACTCAGCAGGAGTAGGTAGGGGTGTAAAATTTTAATCTTTCTGAATAGCTCTCTAGGTTACCAAAGTGAGGCATGATTATAAGATAACTATAAATGACAATTATCTACGAATCTAGTCTGCATTCTCAAAGCTACCGGACGCAGCACAAGACTGAGGCAATTCGATGTTACATTGACAATAGCGCATAATTTCTTTTTGTACGTTTTTTTTGTAAATATCGTCGATATTTTATAACATAACTCTTACTCTAATCTTGTTCCTTGTAGGTATGTACTTAAGTGTATTGTAATTTGTATTGAACATTAATAATAATTTATTGTTATTTTATGCGTACGTTGTTAAAATATAAGGCTTTATAATATCATTTGTTTTATTTACTGTCCATTGATTTACATTTTGATAACCATACGTTTTAAAAATGCTTGAGTACATAATATGTATAGTTACTTAGACACTATATCCATGCACCAATCGTTTGTAAGTACTTATTATATTAGGTACTTATAAAAAAACTTGAGACTAAGAGACCAACAAAAAAATATAATTCTTGTTGCTACTTACCTACACAGTTTTAGGATAGTTATGGTGCTCACTTTTCGTTAGTAAGTACCTACTTATTATATTATAAAAAAAACTTAAAACTATGAGATCAACAAAAGAATATAATTGTTTATCTTATATTATTTTGTTGGTACTTATAGTTTTAGGATTATTATGGTGCTCCCACACTGCCGTTAGAAAACGTTTACAAACATTTTCTAACACTAAAACATATTTTACTAACAAACGTTACATTTTGTTAGGAACTGTAAGATGTTTCGCAACTTTAACGCCTTGTACCTAAAAATTAGCCCACGGCACAATCTGACGGGTATGCATACGTTCATTGTTATTTACTAATACTATTAAATATGAAATACATTTTATCAGTAAGAATATAAGGGGAGTCTGGCGGGGCTAGGATCTCAGTCCATTACTACCTAACATGAAAACATTATTTAACATTGTAACATGTTTGTAAACAAATGTTTACTAAAGTTAGTAAACATTTTCTAACAGCAGTGTGGAGCAACTTTACATAGCATTAACTATAAATGCATGTTTGAAAAGGGTGAATTTATTATTTAATATTATACCTACTTATTTTCATTGCATAAAATAATCTCTACCTGCAGCTGTCGTACAAAGTTATCCTTTTGTGTTATGTCGCCATCTAATGTCCCTAATAGGGAAAGTTGTAAGTTATAACTAAAAATCGTAACAATGAAATGAATGAAAAGGTAAGTAAAAGGTACCGCTAGATGGCGCATTTCTGGACAAGTCTAATTATAATAAAATTATTGTAGAGATCGTCTGCCTGCTTCTTCAACTCTTACACATCCCTGGCTAATTCAATCGGCGCTATGTACGGAGCTGCGAGTCACCAAGACCAAACTCAAGAGATACGTCATCAAGAAAAGGTGGGCCAAAGCGGTAGCAGCTGTTATAGCGTTAAAAAGAATGGGCGCCAAGTTTGACGATATCCCAGAACAAAAGAAAGTTTTGTAAATCCCTTTTGGAAAAATTAAGAATCCAATTTTTAAGTATTTTATATGTAAGAAAACGTTACTTTAATCATCTCCTCCTTGTTTTATAATTTAAAAAATAAGTAATAATAAATAAACTCAAGGGAGTTAGTTACTTAGAAAAATTAATGTTGATTAACAATTTGATAATTTTACCAATGATGAAAAATAACAAAATTCCAATGTGTGTTGATTGTTTAATGCAAAAAAGTTACATCTTCTATATTAGTGCAAGATCGGGTATAAGAAATATACACCCTCATCTGTTATTTATTAGTGTTACGAAATAAATGATAGATAATATTCACATTGACCCATTACAAATAGATTGCCTAGTTAAATTGCGCCTTATGGGCCGATTCACACCGAAATGTAACTGTCATATTATACTTAATTTTAAACTTTATGTCGCTTTATTTACGACAGTTATGCTGCTCGCCGCTCCGCTGACATATTTTATCGGCCCCTAAGGCGCAATTTGACTAGGCAACCTATTTGCAAAGTGTCAATATTAATATTATCTATCATTTATTTCATAACACTAATAAATAACAGATGAGTGTATATATTTCTTATACCGGATCTTAGACCTTACGAATCTCATACGTCTTGTTGTAGAGGCTAAATATTTTCAACAGATTTCCATAATTTTATAAAGCGAATGTAAGGAATAAGGACTAACTTTTAATTAGATAATTATTTTCCTACTAATAGAAAACTTAACATATCCATTACTTATAGAAAAAATTATAACATTCTTTATATAATTTATACATTATACACCTAGGTATGTATATATAAGTTGCATTTAATCTATTGTTAACAAAGACATAGTTTGGAGTATTAACTGTAATATTATTTTGAATTATTATTTGAATAAAATGTATAGTTTGAAAGTCTTGGTCATTATATTTATCCAAACACACATGAACAAAGTTTACGCTCGGCGAAACAACGCCAACGTTAATAGTTTATTGATGTTCCCGGTGTTTCGCCGAGTGTAATTTTGGTTTTCAATTTATAAATGGCATGTATTTAAACTTGCGTCATATTATTCAAATTTTGGGTTTGAAAAAACCGAATATGAATACTAAATTACCAAGTTGGCGAAAGAATAAAAGGAACCAAAAATTTCAAATCTTGAATCAATTCAAAAAAAATTAGTGCCACTTTTTTTTACTGAATATACCAAACTGGCAGACATATTATATCATTTTAGCGAACAAATTACCATCTTAGCGACAATTTGAGAGTGCACACTTAATTTAAGAATAGGCACATATATTTTCCCTGATGTAGGTAATTCAAAAAACATAATAAACAGCAAAACGAGCGCACATAAGGTAAAGGAGCATACAAAATTACCATTTTTCATTTACCCCCCCCCCCATCCCGAAACCGTTTATCGGTTAAATAAATATATTAGGGTGTAGATTTTGAGATTCATGATAGGAAAAAAATTAATTAGAAAATCCATAATTTTCCAACATCCTTATAGCTTTATTGGCTATTGCCATATATTTTTCTATAATCGCTTATATCTATAATATATATAACGTTGCATCCTACCGAAAAAATAAAAAATAAATTCCTCCCCCTTAGTAACCCTGCAACCACAATCCTGAATTTTATAACATATCTATAGCTTTATACATCGTTCGTATCTCAAAGTAAAGCATTCTGTGGTGTTTTTTTTTAATTCTGAATTTCTAAAAAATTCTATAGCTTACATAGCTGGTACTATATTAGCATACATCTGTTTTAATAATCATCAATCCTAATCAGCATCCGCAACAACTTTTAAATTAGTGCTCATGTAATTTTTACGAAAAATTAAAATTCTCCATTTTGAAAATGGAATTTCAAAATACATTTAATTTTCATATTATTCTGCACCCCCAAAAAGCTTGAAAACGACACCCATACCAAAGGAAAACAAACTACAAAAAAAACAGTAAGTACCTATCCAAAAATGAGATTTTCCGTTGCCTGTAAATTGTAATTTTTAGCAGCCATTAAATTATCAACCTAATCTGGTTTTATAGTTGCTTACTTCGTATAATAGTCACCAACTCGGAAATTAAGTCACCAAGTTATAAATTTGTTCCAATTTGGATTAAATTGCGCCACTTTTTATCTGCGGTTTTTTGTATTTTTTGGCACCCCGAGTGCTTTCACCAGTTTAGTAATTTAGTCACAAACATATTAATTCGTTCAGTAATTCAGTATGCTCATGTGCAGTCGCCAACTTATTTTTTGATCGCAAGATTAATTATTATATCCCTAATAAATTAAGTTTTACCATTTGTAAAAATAAAAATCTATTACAAGATTCAAATCTACTTGGTAGGTACTATAGTTTTTGATGGTAAAATAAAAGAGGATACTGTTTTTTTTATTTTTTATTCACCCTGTGATATTGCACTGACAGTACCATACCAATGCAATACCAAAAGATGTAACGGAAAAATGAATTAACGGTAAGATTTCTGGTATCTGGCTCGTGCTCCTGGACCACCAAACTTCTTGGGCTCGCAGCGCCTGGGGTCTGCTACTAGCAAACTTCTGTCGTATTGGACAAGAATGTCTTTGATTTCCTTCTTTGATGCCTCATCTACAACTGTAAATAAGAGATATGAAGTGTTAGAGAACTTGAAAAGTATGATTAAGGCAGTTATTAATTGGAATTTAATCAATTATTACTAAAAACTTAATTCTTGTAAAGAATTGACATATTTAGGATTATTTTGTAGTGTTCATTTCAAACTAGGCAGGTATTAAAAACACCGACTGCTTGGTAATGGCACAAATTTTTCTCCCTTCCCTGAAATGACTATCTTACAATATATAAGACAGCTTTGGAAAGAAGGGGATTCCTAATTGTTAGCAGCATCAAAATGACCTCATAATTAAACATTTCCAATTTGCAGACTTGTAGTTTTCAGACTTGAGTAAGCAGTCACATTTCCGTCAGTGAGACCAAATATACTGAGACTGGAATCACAGCGAGAATTGAACATTTTCAATTACGGAAATTGGCTGTCTGAGCTTATTAGGCTTTGTCAATCAGTGGTGCAAATAGCTGATATTTAACACAAGCTACAAAAATGATAATTACGACTATGGCCAGACGTTATGCCATAAAACATTTTTCTTTATAAAATGCATAAATGGGTACTTACATTTCTGGTAGAAGGCAATCAGGGCCTTTGAGATGGCTTGTCTGATAGCATAAACCTGTGCTACATGACCACCACCCTTAACAGTCACTCTGATGTCCACACCTGAGAATTTTTCCTAGAATAATAAACATCACATTTTACTGTAATACTTGCTGTTCTTAAAGTATTTTTAATGTACTTAACAATCAGAAAATTGTTAGACTTCATATCAAATGATCAGGTTCGGAATAAGAGTTGTTCATCATGAAGACAACCTGATGAAAGTCTATTACCACTGAACATAAGTCTCTTACTATAGATTTCAATTCACTGTTACATCCAGGTAGTAAAAAAAAAATCTAATCTGATTAATATGGCACTATATACAATATCAAATTACTATTTCACAAAAATTTATTACAGATTCCTGATTTCACAGTTAGAGCAATAAAATTAAGCAATAGCTAATTAGCTACATACTGAACTGTGCTAGCAGGTTTGTGGGACATACGATAGTTTTTTTTTTAATGTTTAAATAAATAAAAGTATAGGCACTATTTATTGCCAGATTAATCATGGACAGGCTGTTACCTTGCCAATCAATAGGATTGGTTCTTGCAGTTTGTACTGCAGCAGACGGGGCTCTACCAGGTCGAGGGGACGACCGTTGACACGGAGGACTCCATTGCCGCGCTTGCAGTACGCCACTGCTGTTGCGGTTTTCTAAAAAAAATAAAAAAATACAGCCGAATGTATAACCGCGTCCTATTTTTGGAAGTCAGTTAAAAACAACAAACCTTGCAAGTTACAGGCATCACAAGTTTTGAGGTTATACTACATCCTTATTTACAATAATATTTAGTGAGGTTTTTTGTGCTTTTAGGAAATTTTCATAAGAAACTGTCTGTCGAAGACTGTCGTTTTCGTTCAGAACGGTCTAGAAAACGTTTCCTAGAACGGCTGGTACAACAAAAACATTTAGTTTCCTTTTCGTTTATAGACCGTTGCACCAAAGAGGTTACAACAGGGAAAGGCAGAAAAGGGTGTCAAATACTGGAATTTATCAAGAAAATATTATAAGAATTTGCGTCGCAACACTAAAGCAACAAAAAACACAAGAACTTAGTGAATTCTAGCGAGAAATTCAACAAACACGTGGATATTTATAAAAGTTCTCACCTTACGGCCGAAAACTTGAACGGCCTGAATTGGTTCGCGTCTCGCCTGAAATCACCAAAAAACCATTCATTATTGATTATGAAGATTACGTTTAAAAGTATTTGAAACTAGATTTTACGATTTATTTTAGCACGCACCTCTTGCGCGGCAGCCATTTTGACAGAGAAAGAATGCTCATAGACGAATGTAAAGTTGACGTACCTATATTAGGAGGCACTGACTTTTGATAGCAAACGTCATCCAGAAATAGCCATAGATAACAGAGTTTTGGCTGATTTTTCATATGATGAAGAGCCTTTAAATAAAGAATAAAAAAATACGTTTTCATAGTACCAATTTTTATTTATATATGGCATCAGCTTATAACGATTTGCCACAAAATAGTACGCTTTTAGAAGTTGTACCACTTGCTCACACCAATGCACGTTAACGAATATTTAATGGATAATATTCTACCAACATTTAAACACATTAAGAACCAAGATAACACAAATTTATAAAAAAATACAAATTCCACAACGTCACCCATTGAACTCCCCGGCAAAACTCTCATAGTACCAATTATAGATGATAAATACTAAAGGTGTCCCATTATAAGTGCCCGATTTAATTTTAAGAAAAAACATATTTTTTTGAGCGAGGTGATATTTTTATTGCGTTATAAAGTGTTCCGATAAGAATGGACTAAAATATCCTGCATATGGCCCTCACGGTTCTGGCGGCAGACCCTTGCTCTTTTCATGAAATTTTCGATCACTTTTACACGGAGTGGCGGCTCTATCTCTTCGATGACGCGTTGGATCTCGGCCTTTAGTTCGGGAATTGTTCGTGGCTTATTCGCATAGACCTGAGATTTATCAAAACCCCAAAGGAAAAAGTCGCAAGGCGTTAAATCGCAAGATCTCGGTGGCCAGTTGACATCGGAATTTCGGGAGATTATTCGGTCCGGAAATTTTTCCTCCAATAAATGAATTGTTTCATGGGCGGTGTGGCAGGTCGCGCCATCCTGTTGGAACCACATGTCGTCAAGGTCCCGTCCTTCCAATTGGGGCCACAAGAACTCTGTTATCATGGTGCGGTAATGCAAACCGTTGACAGTTTCGGTTTTCGGCGACACTCTCGATTACAGCAGCAATGTTTTTGAGAGACCGACTGGTACGCTGACGCTCAGGAGACTTGCCTTCCATAATCGACCCAGTTTCCTCAAATTTATTGATTGCATTTTCACGACCGAAAATTACGCGAAGCTTGCGAGTGGTTTTAGCGTAGCTTTCCTAATTTTTGTAATAGGTTTTCACAATGATAACGCGTTGTTCTTTTGTGTAACTCTCCATATTTAATAATCGGAACAATCATAGATGACAGCTGTCAAGTTTCAGAGCTGCCACTTGCTCAGAAAAAAAATTGGGCAACTTTTGGACAAAAAATTTAAATCGGGCACTCTTATTGGGACACCGTTACTACTGAAAGTACCAATATTCGTCTACAGATGCTGATTATATTTTCAATCCTATACCTAAACTATAAGAGCCCTATTACAAATCTGCACTCTGCGAGATAAGGTATTTGAAGCGTCCCCGACATTTCGCATTTTGTAGTAATTTTGCAGTTGTATTCTCGTTAAAAAAAGTTTTTAGTACTACTACTTGTCAATAGATGTCTATACTCTAAAGCCACTGTTACTTCATTTCTATTTGTCAACAGATGTCGCTTTGTTTTTGCGACTCATAACTGAGACGCTGTTTTGTATTCACCGGGCATTTCAAAATTCTCATATACGAAACGTATGGTGTGTGCGCTGGTTGTGTTACACTAGTGAAGGCAATGTCCCGCGAAAACATTTCGATTGTTGCGCGAGTGCGTTAAAACTTTACAAAAAAGTGTGAATGATATGCAATAAGCATAAAGAAAATTTATTATGAACCTATACGTGTGTCCCAAGTCCTATTTTACGATATTAAATTGATTGGATTTACTCGCATTAAATAAGAAGGTAAGTGGAAATATCTATAACTTTAATAGATATCGAGGTTGATACAATAAATTACTCGCTTTGTTTTAAAAATGTTGGTTAAGTTGGTTTGCGTAAAATGGAAAATTATGGCGTTCTTGATTTAAGAAACAAAGATACATTAACAATTTTGAGATATTGAATGTGCAGAATAGCTATTGGCCTAGTTCGAAGTGGCATCGCTTTTTGTAAATTTTGCCTAACTTTTTAATTAAACTCAAAATTGCAGAGAAATATTTTCATAAAATGCGCGAAGGCACTTTTTTGAGCTCCTGGATTGAAGAGCTACTGTTCTAAGCAAATGAAATAATAAAATGAGAAAGTTATCTCCTACATATCCGTATAGTTCGTAGCGGCCTTAGAATTTTGAAATACCTTTGATTTAATATAGAAAAAATCTTATTCTAAACCAAAAAAAACTTCGAAAATCGCTTCGAAGTTAACTGTGAATTACTACGATTATATTATTAAGCAAAATTTATACCAGAACAATTGGTACTTCATGAGGAATAAAGATTTTATAATTTTAAAGCATGAATTTATTAACCTATTTCAATACAAACGATAAATACAACTGCAAAATTACTACAAAATGCGAAATGTCGGAGACGCTTCAAATACCTAATCTCGCAGAGTGCAGATTTGTAATAGGGCTCTTAATGTTTAGGTATAGGATTGAAAATATAATCAGCAAGTACTTTCTTACCTAAGTTAGGTAGAATCAGATTTAACAAAGCCAAAGAATTCGCGCAGAAAGCTAATACTTATAAGTTATTCCCCTCGCGCAATTCGGCGGTAAAAGCTCATTTGTTTTTCAATGTGATTGTGGGTAGGTACCTACTTAGGTATTAAATATTTCAAACTTACTCTTTTAATTTCTGAAATAAGTAAAGAAGTTTGGGAAATACAATTAAGGGTAGTATTTATTAGGTTTTTATTTCCTGTAGGTTAAGCTTTGTTCTCTTGATTTTTATTTTAATCCTTTTGTGACTTTTGAGTGAGTCACTAGTCCATTCGCGTTAAGTTTGCAGTGAGTCATCAGTGCAAACGTCAAAATGGCTTCCTTCAATTGGTTACTTGAACTCGACAAGTCATTTGTCAATTTTACCATATTAAGTACTAACTGCAAACTTAGACCGAAGGTTGCCAACTGTCCTGTTTACCCAGGACATGTCCTATTTTGCAGTGTCCTGGGGTGTCCAAGATATTTTAAAGCATCGTCCTGGGCTTAAAGCGCCGTCATGTTTTTTAAATCGTGGAGCCACTTTTTAAATTTTTCTTTCTAGTAAAATTTTATTGAATAAAATTTGTTCATTATTTTAATAATCATATTTTTAAAAAAGAACGTTATTTCTTGATAAAATATGATTTTTAGCACTACATCTTCGATGATATAACAACAATGATCGAAGATCTTACATGTAAGTAAGTATTTAACCTTTTTTCACTACATATTAATTTAACTGTTGCAACTGCGTCCTGTTTCAAAACTGGTATAGTCCTGGTTTTACCAACTTCAAATCCTAGGTTTTTTTAAATTTGGCGTTGGCAGCCCTACTAGGGAATATAGATAGTAGTTACTAGTTACCCGCTTGTCAAAATATTATTTCCATAGAAGATTTGAGTTTGTAGGTACTGAGAAGTCAGATGCGTCACAAAAACAATGATTCACCAAAGGTATGTGAGCCACGCGGTGACAGAACCACTTAATAAAACCAAGTAGGTACTTATGTATTCGTCTTTAGCCGCCTAGGTAGGCTTGCCAGGTGTCCGGCTTTAGCCGGACATGTTAGGCTTTTTGCAGTCGCGTCCGGCCAAATATGTACGTGTTTGGCCTGTCCGGCTTTTGTCAGGCTTTTTGTCAGAGTGGCGATTCGTACGACGATGGGCGGACGAGCGCCCGACCCGAACGGACAAGGGCGAGCGGAGAGCAAACTATCTTCCGGCCCGCGATTCGCGCCGCGCCGCGCGTGGCGTGCGTGAGCGTGGTTACCCCGCCCCGCTGCTCGCACCGTCCGCAGACAGGTTCGCGCCCGTTAGTCTGCCCTAGGAACGCGTGGCGTTTGCGCGTGCTTGGCGTGTGTTCACGTACAATTAAGTATTTCAGTTAGCGGCGACCGTATTTTTGGTGAGTTAGTTTTATATTTTCCTATTTGTAGCATTAATGTGTTATTGACAAACCTCAAATACAAGTACAACATCTTTGTTTCAGATCTCTCTATTAGTCATGTCGAAAAGAAAATGTATATTTTCTGACAGTTTAAAAAGTCAATACAAGATGTTCAAATCTGGCAAAGAGCCATGGGACGCAAAATGTGTAATTTGTGATCAAATAATTTCCATTGCTAATAAGGGCAAAGCTGACTTAGAAAAGCATTTAAATACCGAAAAACACAAAATGAAGATTCGTAGTACGGCATCTACATCAAGAATTGATATTTTCATGGAATCCAATGCGAACTTAAATCTTCAACGGAGCGTTCGGGCCACAGAAGCTACTCTGGTTTATCATACCGTTAAACATCACGAATCATTTAACTCACTAGATTGCACAGCTCCACTTTGCAAGAGTATATATCCAGATTCGAAAATCGCAAAAGATGTAACCTGTTCCCGCTCAAAAGCTGAAGCTATCCTAAAAAATGTTTTAGGCCCATTTGCCCAAGAAAATATGTTAAAAGAAGTGTCAAAAATCAGATACTTGAGCGTCTCCACAGATAGTAGCAACCATGGTGCTATTAAGCTATTTCCTGTGCTTATACAATATTTCAACCCTGAAAAGGGAGGAATTCAAGTTAAATTACTGGAGCTACAGGCCTTACCGAACGAGACTGCTGAAACAATATCCACTTACATACACACCATTTTGACGGACAAAAACTTATTGGATAAATTAATAGCTTTTTCAGCGGACAACACCAATACTAACTTTGGCGGTAGAGAGAGAAGTGGGACCAACAGCGTCTACAGTAGACTCAAATCAGCTACTCAAAACGATGATATGGTCGGTGTTGGATGTATTGCACATATCTTCAGCAATTCCGTACATCACGCAATCGAATCTTTACCAATCTGTGTAGACAGCATAGTGATGCAAATGCACAACCATTTTGCCAGCTTCACAGTTCGTACTGAAGCTTTAAAAAAAGTTTGTTCAGAATTGGAAATTGATTTTAAACGTATGCTTAGCCATTCAAAAACCCGCTGGCTATCTCTTTATCCCGCCATAGAGAGAATCTTGCAAATGTACGAGCCATTAAAGTCATACTTTCTTTCACTGAGTTATCCGGCCAGAACATTGCAAATGTTTTTCGAAAATGACTTCTCTGAGTGTTATTTATGGCTCTTACATTCTTTCATGTCTATATACCAAAGCCGAATCAAACACACTGAAACTGCTGATATTTCTGTCAATGAAGTAATTGATCAGTGTTCGCAAGTAGTGGAAAATATAAACGAAAGATTGGAACAAAATTTTTGCCCAATGAAAGTGACCGAAATTTTACGGCGTTTATCGGAGGCTCGTCGGGATGAGGTAGAAGATTTTAAACAAAACATGAGAAGAATGTACAATATTGCCAAAGATTACCTGAATTCCTGGACCAGTGAATTTTGTACTGACCTAAAACACTTTCAGTGGATGACTTTAGCTAATATTCCAAGCTGGGAACAAGGGGCAAAAACGATAGACACTTTGTCTAGAAAAAATGTACAGTTAAATGACAATAAATTTTTTGATCAGTGGCAAAACTTCATAAAATTTTTAAAGCAACACGAAGATGACTCTGACTTTAAAAAGCTGTTGGCACATCAGAAGTGGACCTCGTATTTTAAATCATTTAATAATGAAGAATTTTATTCGGAACTGCTTAAGTTGGCAGAATATTATTTTGCAATACCAGGCCACAATGCCAACGTTGAAAGAGTTTTCTCTTTAATAAACGCCCAGTGGACAAAGGAACGCAGTAGACTACAAACAGATACAATTGCTAAGATGATGTTCTTGTTATGCAATTTAAAATTAACATGTAAAGAATTTTACGATATGATTTCTAAGGAAAACGAAATTCTTGACAAAGTAGGTGCAAGTGCCAAATATAACTAGATTTTGTTATTTTTTAAAGATTTTAAATTGTTCTATAAATACCTACTATAAAGTAAATTCTTACCTAGCCGTAAAATTAATATTATCTTTTTGTTACTTTCCAGAAGAATGATTATTTTTATTTGTTTTATTATATTTTTTAGTTTATAGTATTAAGAATGCCAAAAGAGAGCTATATTCATTTGTTTTTTAGTTTTAATAATATTTAATTATCTACAAAAGACTGATGATCCATTTGTAAGTAAAACTGTAATAGTGTAACTTAATAAACATTTCAAATTCGTAAACGAGTTTTTTTATTATAAATATTATGTCCATCTTTTAATAAATATCGAATATCCTCACTTTTCACCACGTATAAATACTTTTTTCAACAGCCCAGCTGTAAAAACATTATGTTTGGCAATAAAAAAAACATGTCCGGCTTTTAGGCTAAAATGTCCGGCCTTATATAGTGCGCAGTCCGGCCTTTGCATTTTATGGCCTGGCAAGCCTACGCCTAGGCCTAGGGTTAATTGCCTCAGTTATAGGTAACTAAAACTAAGATGTTTATATTGACGTTTTTAGGTAAGATTTACTTACCATTAAACTTAAAATAATTCTACTTTAATGTTAGGAGTAAGGATTAAAGTGCCTCGAATCCAACTTTTATAAAACTCCACATAAAATAATATACTTAACATTTTATTTTCTTCAAATGCAAATAATCTTTCCCTTACTTCAAACAATAAGCTTCCAGTAACTAGTTCAGGGGTTGAAACCGGGTCACCCTCGAATCTCGATAGCTTGAAATATTTAGAGATATTGTAAGTTATAACAAAGACTTATTTTATCCTACTTTAATCTAAGCTACCTACCTACTACTATTATAAATGTGTAAGTTTGTGAGGATGGATAGATGGAAAGATGTTACTGTTTCATGCAAAGACTACTGAACGGATTACGATGAAAAATTGGGTATGGTAGTAGTTTAAGCAGGATTAACACATAGGTAACTTTTTATCCCGAAAAAGTACAGTGTTCCCGTGGGATACTGTATTTACGCGGGTCAACAGCTAGTCATTCATAATTTAGGCAAGTAAGTACTTAGTATAGAAGGTTCTTAATCTGGTTTTATTACCAGAAATTAATACAAACCAGTGATTAAGATTTGGAGAAAGTCAGTTAGAACTTAGATTTTATGTACGTTTCATTTATTTTAATCGCTTATGGCACAGAGGAGAAAGCGTTATTAATTCATAGAGCACATCTTTGAAAAATAAACTGTTCTCAACGCTGTTTGTGTGTTTGAAATTTTTAGTAGACCACGTTGACGGTCTTTCTTAACTATTAGGGCTTTTTTCACAGTTTACTGATAAGTGTCAGATAGCTTATTTGCATGTTATATCTCTGTCGCTCGATATAAAGTAAGCGACAAAACTTCCGGACAAGCTATCCGACCGTTATTAGAAGACTAACTTTTTCCCGCGGCTCCGCCCGCGTAAATCCAGTATTCCAAGGGAACACTATACTTTTTTCGAGATAAAAAGTAGCCTTTTTTTTGTTCCAGATCTTAAACTACTACTAATTTTCATAAAAAATCGTTCTGTAGTTTTTGCGTGAAAGAGTAACAAACATCCATAAATCCTCACAAACTTTCACATTTATAATAGTACCTAGTAGGATTGTGAACCAGGCCTTTAAAAATTATGCCGTCCGACTTCCGATCCGATTTAGATCTAGGAAGTAGGAACAGTAAGTAAATATTGTTCTTAGTAACTTTTTTTGGATTCTATGTCGAAAGATTCCACTTCTCAATCTACTTGTCAAAACAGAATTACTTCGCCTTAACGTTCGATTTGGACTCTAATCCGTTTGACCTTATCCAAACTATTCAATATGACTTTTACTTTACATGTGTACACTTGTACGCTGGTACACTTTTTACATAAGGTTCCAACTTACATGATTGTCGGCCTCACCGTTGCTTGACCCACACGATGGCTTCCTGTGCAATACTAAATGAGGCCAAACTAATCCGTTTAAGACACGTAATTGGGCCTTATGACTATTAGGTGCGTAGTAAGTACCTACAGAGCTTCTAAATAGGCATGAGGTACTGAATAGTGACTAATGACACATATCAGCGGTACTGCAGCATTTGCTCCCACTGTTGCCACCTGCCCAGTTGATGGAAGTGAGGAATTCAAGATAAGGGGGACAATTCCAAACTAAAACTTGTCAATTTTCAGTTTGTCTCCAGCGACGGTCCGTGCTGTGATAGCATTTTGCATTTTGATGAGTATGCGAATGAGACAGCATGCCCTGTCGCTCGAACCATTCTGTAAATTGACAAGTTTAAGTTTCGAGAATTGGGCCTCTGGATACCAAATCAAACATACCTATGTCTTACAAAATATGGTAAGGTACCTACTACTTACTACCCAACTTATTAGTAACTGATATTATCGATGAAAATATGTAACCTACTTTGATTAACTCGCAATATGTGTTACACAAATACAGAATACCACGAAAAATTACGAGATAGTCGAGGTAGATAAGCTACCTACTTGTTACATTTTAAATTTTTCATGCGGGGCTGGGGGCGCCTTAGGAGTATTTTTTTTAAATTATATACCTAATCCAGCCTGCAGCTAGTTCTATTACTCGTGTTTAACCGTGCAGCCTCGAGTAATTGTAACTTAATATTATTCAATAATGTGTAGGTAATTAAAGTATTATGACTTCAAATTAAAACATTCGAATTAAGCTTACATTTAGCACTGCATTGGTCATAGTTATCCAGTTTATAGAAGCGAGCGAGCAAAACTTTTAGATCAAGCAGATTAACTTGGACATTGGAAATAATAATTCTAAAACATAATTATCTAGATTCGCACATCATATCTAAAATATTTCTACTTCTTATTACGTTTATTTGTGACAGCAAAGTGCAAACTCTGTCTCATTATCCTCACACCTAACATAAACTTGTCCGTGTACTACATAATACATTATAATATGTAATGATGGACTTTATTACCGATTCTCAGCTGGAAAGGTCGTTTGTAATATTACAAACATTACTGCTAGTCGTTCTCTATCCATTGCGAAGATCGTTCTGAGTTCATTGGCAGCGAAGAGAAAATGTTACGAGACACGCACTAGACGTAATATTAAAATTAACCTTAATATTTAAATTAACCCATTAATGTCTCGATTTGTCAAACGAATATTGGAGACTGGAGTAGGTAAGTCCACAATTAGAAGAAACATAATAATAATTCTGTTTTTGTATAGACGCGCGACGTACGATTATTAGGTAAGTACGAATATATAAAATAATATTATTGTATAGAATATTTATTAAAAAAAAAACGAGAAAAAGGAAATAAAATTACATTACGTAATTTACAGCCTTCACACAGCTGATGCATTGATATTATATAGGCAATGATTTTGCTTTGGCTCTGAAGTCAGCTGTTTCTATGAGGTGTGTAATGACCTCATAGCCTTAGGAAGCGCAATGTAATTTTATTTATTATATTATATTTGATTCGAAATTTTTAAAGTTTAATTATTTTTCAGTCTACTTAAATGTCAGTAATATTTTGGGCATATGATCTACTGCTTAAGTAGATCATATGCCCAAAATATCCGTAGTTGATTTTACCACACCTAATATATATCTATCAATAATATTGTACTCAGGTAAAAGGTAGTACCTACCTACTTACCTAGTAAGTACTAAGCCCCGATTTCACCACACTTCTTTGAACGCGCTTAATATTAAACTCGGATTCGATCTTAAACCGAAGCTCAGTGTTAAACGTCGTTTCATTATGTTGGTGAAATTGGGGCTAAGTAGTATGTTAGTCCGTACTTCCGTAGTTTTATAGCTTTTTTCAACTTTGTTGTTTTGACTTCTTTGTAATTACCCCCCGACGAAAACACAGGGGTGTTATAAGTGTGACGTGTCTGTCTGTCTGTCCGTGGCATCGTAGCTTCCAAAAGGATGAACCGATTGTGATCTAGTTTTTTGGTTTGAAAGCTGACACGATCGAGTGTTCTTAGCTATTCATCATCATCAGTTCGCTCACTGCTTGACAATTCGGGGCTTACTTTAAATTATTAATTTTGTTTCTTTAATAACCGAGTTTTGATTTTTACAAGTGATTAATTTAATACGAAAAAAATTTATAAAATTTTTCAAATGTCCAAATATATTCAATTATATTAAAACTAATTATTTTTAAGAACGTACAAATATCTAAGTGATTAATCGATAGTGGGTAGGTACCAATAAGCCTTGTAAAAGCCAAACAAATCAACAAAGGCGATGAAAGGGAAACGTGTGACTTACTCCATTACGCAATATGTTAATTACACGACAGTTACGTCTGCCAACCAGTTACATTTGAATACTGAACCCAACTGGTTTTAACTTATATTTAATCATAAATTTACGTATTCATGTAATCTAATAATTCGGGGTTCTGCTAAGGAAGAACGGACAAAAATATTATAAATCATTTTTCGACCACAGATAGGTAGGTAAAATGTATTCTCTAGTCTATGTACTATCGAGCAAGTTGCCGCTCGACCAGACAGAAGATGATAATACCTTAACGCACACATACTCAGTACCTAGTCAGTACTCACGTGTAAGTAGTTCAACTACGTCTGCAGTCGCTGCGGTCACTTCATTTGCGTTTAAATATTCTATAATATAATAGTCATTTGATCGGAACGGATGCAAAGTTCAAAGGAAAATGTTTTCTAAAACTGGTCGAGCAGGAACTTTGTCGATATCGTACACAGTCGCGTAGATCATAATTCCTAACTTCGAAGACAACATTATTATTTTTAAACAAAAAATTAAACCTACTTTCAAAGTAAAAAGTTTCAAAGTTTTTTTCACACTTTTTGTGTATTTTTACTTTGGAAGTCGGTTTTATTTTTTGTTTAAAAATAATAATTTTTCCCTTTTTAGTGATATTTGTTAAATTATTATTAATACATTTTAAGAACGTTTAAAATAAACGATCAAATGTATAATTGAATACGCGCCAAGCTTCCATTAGGTATTGTAAATAAGATGATGATGCATATGCCACTATGTAACTTACAGTAATCATCATTACTGTAAGTTACATAGTGGCATATGCTTGCAGTTCTTTAAACAATGTCTAAATTTCCAAACGCGTATCTTTAAAGACTGAGTAGTTTTCAAGCACTATTCAGTGCTTTTGGATCCAAGGTATGCCTTGATGCAAAATCTTTTTTTTTCGGTAGCATATGCTTGTGTTACTTCAGAAAAAGTCAAAATCACTATATGTGTCCATATAAATTTCGAGGAGTTCCCTCGATTCCTCATGAATACCATCATCAGGTTTCCACTTTAGTGACTAAAGGACCAATTTCGAAAAATATCCTTTACAACAACAAAATATATTTGTAAATACGTCCATAAACAGCAGAGTAATGTTCAAAGATATCCGTGTCGGTGTAAAATACTATGAGAAGTACCTTTTATATCATCATAATGTGATGATGGTGGTGATGATAATGATGATTACTGCAATTGACATAGTGGTATATGCTTGCAATTCTTTAAACAACACCGAAATCACCAAACATGTATCTATAAGAAGTCAGGAGTTCTGTTCAATACTTTTGTATCCAGGGTATACCTTGGTGCAAAATCTTACTTTTTGGTAGCATATGCTCGGACTACTTCAGAAAAAGTTGAAATCACCATATGTGTCCATATAAATTTCGATGAGTTTCCTCGATTCCTCATGGATCCCATAATCAGGCTACCACTTTGATGTCAAAAAGACCAATTTGGGATTATACCTTTTACATCAAAAAAATAATTTTGTAAATCGGTCCACAGACGGCGAGTAATCGTTGAACACACAAAAATAAAAATATATACAGCCTAACGTATAACCGCCTTCTATTTTTGGAAGTCGGTTAAAATATATATGACAATTGACAGTAGACGTGCATTCTTAATAATAATAATATCTATGGACGCTTCACACCACGTCAATCTGGATCAGATTAGTGGTAAGTTCTCGAAGAACTTTTGTTACCAGACAACGGATATATTTAATACTTTTTATACTATACATATATTTAAGATTTTTATTATATTATACACATATTTAATACACATCCATGACACAGGAACATAGAAATATTTTTTGTTCCTTCGGCGGGATTCGAACCCGCGACCCCCGGCATGAGCACCAACACGCTCAACCTCTGAGCCACTGAGGTCGTCGTATGGGTTAAAATGTTGTGTGTGTGTGTGTACCTACTTAGCGCCTACTGCCTAGGTAAGACCGACCTACTTAGACAGGAAAACATAAATTATAATATGGTAGCAGGTAATGTCTAGCGACTGTGGACTTACTCATATAGTTATTAGCAGCATATAATTCGATATGTTTTGTAACGAAACACTCTCAGTGGTGGTCCTGATTCTGTGGTATTCTGTCATCCGGCCATAAGTTTTGTTTATATTATCACCAGGTACCTGCCAAGAGCAAAGTGTGGGAAAATATTTGCAATATGGCGACGCGTGCTGCTTTCATCTTTTCATCTATAGAAATGCATGTTTCTTTCTTGTTAAGTAATTCTTCTACATGTCATCTCTATGTATGTATATTCCTGCGCTTGCTAGATGTTTGTGTACTAATGCACTCACATTACGTAGGCCCTCATAAGCACTTACTTTACTTTCATCTTACTTTCATCAGGCAATTCCAACATGACATCAGAGAATTTAAATGTTTAATGTTTAGGAAAACACTGTAAAAGAGAAATCTAAACTTAAACCAGTATCTTGATAAAATCTTAACATCGTAACATTAAAAAAAAAACTATTCCATCAATTCCTTGAAAGTTACATGATAAATTTATATCAGGTACCGTAATAAAATTACGTAACCACCAAACAAGTGTTCATTTAACACTAATACAATAATTAAGTGTATCCACTTTTTTTCACTAGACTACATTAAAATTAATGAAATTTAACATAAAATTTAAATACAATAATTTGTAATATAAATTAGTATAACTAGTTGTATGAACTACTTCATACAAATCTGCATACAATCGAAGCGTTACCGGACTCCGGAGTCATTTACTGTCGGACCCAGATGCATGATTAACGGTAAGGGTATGTGCACACTACGCTATTCACTGTAACTTTATAACCTATTCAAAAAGTATTAAATAATTTAGTCGCCAGTGTCACCACTAGGCCGTGTTATTCCCATTTAGGTATTTTATGCTCAGCCTCACTGGGCAGCCATAATTATTATGTAGACTTTCTTTTTTAGTATAAATTCGTATTTATAAAATACTAGATGTAGCCCGCGACTTAGTATACGTAAAAGAAAATCGCGGGAATCGTATATTTTGTCGCAAAAAAAAGTAGCCAATGTCCTTCCCCGTGGTCTAATCTATATCAGCTGTGCCAAATTTCATCGGTCCAGTAGTTTCGAAGCCTATCACCAACAAACATACAGACAAACAAACAAATATTCGTGTAGGTAAGTGTGCAAGTAATATATATCTACCTACTTGGCTAGACACATCACACAACGTATGAATCCGACTCAGTCAAATTCGCATAATTCATAGTTCACACTTCATAGGGAGCTAGCCATATTAGGCTACAAACTCACGAAGCTGTTTTCACCCGCGCCCGCCGCGGTTGCGGGCCCGCAGCTTCTGTAGAATGCAGATATGTATGGAAAACATTAAAGCACATCCCACGACGCGTTTTACGCCCGCGGTGTGCGCGGTCGTTCACGGGCCCCGCTGTATCGGCGGGCAACTAGTATAATCACGCGGGCCGCGGTCACCCGCAGCCTCGGCGGGTAGCGCCCGCGCGCTCTGCGTTCGGTTGGCGGGCGAAATTCAGAAATTCTATTGTAAATATTTGCCTTTTTGCAACCGCGCGTCCTGCGATCTTCGCCCGCCACGTTTGCGGGCGATAATCTCCACCGAGACGGCTGCGTAACCGCGCAAATATCTGGCCTCGTGAGTTTAGAAATAAAACCGCAGTTCCCCGACCGCGGCGGGCGGCGGGCGCGGGAAAAAACCGCTCCGTGAGTTCTTAGCCGTAAACCTATAATAAGAGCGCAAATCACTTTTCTCTGACGACGAACCTAGATTCTAGAAAGTACATGTTTCTAGGAAACCTAACTAGTTACCTACTAGTTAGTGATTACACTGGGAAATTATATTTATACGGCTTTAGTTTTTATGGTTTCCTATTCTATGTCCAACCATGTACCAACTCATCCCGGTTACAATATTTCTCAAGTTATTTTCCGACTTGGTATAGCATTCATGGGATTTCACCTAATTTTTTCTCTTAGTACAACAAAAATTTTTATTCACAAACATAAAAATAATACGTAATAAAACAGTTAACACAATAATAGTATGACTACTGACTAGCTACCTACTTTAAAATATTTACAAACTAAATAAATAAATAAATAAGAAAACTAAAACAACAATTAATTTACAATTCTCTTGGTTAATTTTAATTTTAGTTGCACTTAAAGAAGCGGTAGCTTGTGAAAAGTTCGTCAAAAACGATCATCGATCAATCAATCGGTGGGTGATATTTTTCAACAAAAACAGCTTGAAATAGCAACAAACAATACTTTATTAAAAAAAGCTTTGTCAATCTCTTTTTGCTGAGCGTGACTAATGCTAAGATGTTTTGGGAGCTAAAGAACTGTGGGGGAATTTCACGGGCAACTGGGTTTTATGTACTTCTCATTAGCTCGAGCTATTGAACTACACAAGGTTACCGATAAATAACCGTCCAAGTGCGAATCGATCTCGCGCACGAAGGGTCCCGTACAATTATACCAATATTTCTTTATTTTTGTACGAAGTTTTCCAAGAAAGCGCATTATAACTCCTAAACAAACAGCTAGGGTACCTGACCTACCCCAAAACAAATATTTTTCGTGATTTTATTTTAGCACTTTTTCGACGTAGTAATACACATCACAAACGTAATACAAATGCACATCCATGCAAAGTTTCGAAGTTTTCGAAGCTTTAACCGTTTGGACGGTAAGCCGAAGACGGACGGACATGACGAAACCATAAGGGTTCCGAGACGTGAACTACGGAACCCTAAAAACCAGATGCAGGAAACGTGTAACCTAATAGGCGACTAATTAGTGCTGTGCTGTGTTGGGTTATTGCACCTATAAAATTTGAGCTAATATGAAGTTGGTGCAAAATTCCCAAATCCAAAGTTTTAACAAGACGTAGACAAGTAAAACAATACGACGGGTCTGGAAAGGTATCTTATTTATTAACTGAATAAACTGAGATCCCAAAAGACAAAGCAAATATAATAATAATATAATCCGTGTAATATGCAACATATTATGTAGGTATGTCTTGCTAAAAAAACTTAGGCCTTTTCATCCGTTATTGGATGATTTATACGGTAGGTATTCTCCGAGCGAAGTAACCACTCTTGAAATACTGTAGTGACTGGGACTGGCGGTTTAAAATGAAGTATGGTCGCCCAAGCACAAACGGCATTCTCACAACACAGTCAGCTTAGTCCAGAGGAATGACTGGTCAATACGTCTGGGGCCAACCATGTGCGGATTTCCTTCACCGTTAGAGCGTCCGTATAGTGTACTTGAGATATGAAAAAGTCTCATTGGTACACGCCAGAACCTGGGAATCGAACCTGCACTCTCTCGAGTGCGAATCAAACGGTCTATCCTAGGCCACGGAGCTCCAGGTCTTGCTAACCTATTAGCTATTAAACAGAATAGGCACACATTAACAAATTACATAAAAAGAATTATCGAAAACGGAAACAAAATTTTGTTTCGCCATTTTAGGTTTTTTAGGGTACCTGTTTTACACGGACCGGCATGACACGGTATGAGTCATTGCGGATTTGAACTGAGATACTTCTCGGACACCTCACCTCTGACATTCTCCAAGGCCTACCTTATTTTATGAATGAAAACTTCTTAGTACTCGTGAGTCGTGAATCACCTGCTTTTACTATACAAAATTATGATG